>CM033476.1:242563216-245260293 GCA_019447015.1 Hymenochirus boettgeri | reverse complement strand
GCACTATCCAATACAGCCCCTCCATATATCTCAGAGCTGATCCACCGCCACCATCCCAGATGCAAACTCCACTCCGCAAACTATATCCTCCTCTCATCCACCCTTGTCACCTCTTCCATCTGTCCGTCACTCACCGTCCCTTAATATCTTCAAACGTAACCTTAAAACCCACCTCTTCAGGCAAGCATATAACCTGGTCTAGACATTACACATCTTAATACTCAATATGATCCAATCTGCCTTTCATACTACCCTGCCAATCTGCACAACCAGGACCCCCCAAACCCAAGTCTCTCAGTCCTTACCTTTTCATCTAATGTTCTTGAGCATACTTACCAACACTGATCTCTGATTCAGCCTCTTATGCTGCTGTTGCAAGCTGATTATCACCTCATACACCAGCAGTGGAGAAAGCTTCTTTAGCAGCTGTCAACCATTGACTTAACTGAAGGACACTACATGGAAGAAGCATGGAAACCTGAGAGCCAAGGCGAAGGATTGCTCTATAAGTAAATTTAGAAGCTCTGGATGAAAAACGAAACACAGCAAAAACTTTATTTTGAGGATGAAGGTACTGTTCTTTTTAATCATTCAGTTTTTATTGAAGAGTTTTAATTACAGTTCAATTCAAATCAAATAGAGTCACATAAAATCCAAATCAAATAAAATATCACATTATAACATATCAATATATAAGTTACTGGGGGTGTGGGTAGCAGTGGATAAAATAACCAAAAGTAAGTTTCAGCGCGTGCTCTCCCAGCTGCCATTTGTGGTATTTCATTCTGCTTGGTTATCAGATTTTAGCTGATTTGAGCCAAAGCATCTTAATCTTATTGATATAGAGATCTATTGTCGGTATAAAAATATTCCCACTTCTTGTAGAATTGTGAAATTGAGTTGGGGTTATGGCTATTGTTTCTCATACTGATATTGGTATTGAGGTTTCTCAGTATGAGGTGAGATTAGAGGATTTTAGTGGATAACCAGTTTCTGGCAATAAATGAGTAATATTATAGTAGTATGGAAATAATGGTTTTGTTGGGCCTGGGGGAAAACTGCTGTAGGTCTATCAAATAGAGGGCCAGTTGGTGAGTGGGGTGATTGTTTTGTAATATTGATGATAATACAGTTGAGTTTTTATTCCATATTTTTCTGATTTTCCTGCAGGTCAGAATATGTGAAGAAGTGTTCCTTGCTTGTCCGCACCTCCAAACATGGTGAGTATTTGGAGTTCCATTTTGCTATATGATTGTGGGGTTCTATAATATCTCAACAGTATCTTTTTGTTATTTCCCAATGTGTGAGCATCTTGAGAGTTTGAAGGGGAGTTGGCTGCATCTGACCATTGTTTATCGGTGAAGGTTTTTCCCAGATCTTCCTCCCATTTTATATGTGGTCGAGTTTGGTAATATATTTTTGTGGTTGATCAAGTTGTGAAGGTGTGTTATTCCTTGGGGGGGGTAATGGGGCTGTAAATTGTAGTTCAGTTGAGTCTATTGAGGTTTTCCAGTTCTTTTTAGAGGTTGTTGCAGGGATGATATTTGGATATGTATGAAGAAGTCGTTCTGGTTAAGTTGGTATTTGCTTTGTAGTGTAGGGAATGGGATCGGTTTACCTTGTTGTATAGTTGATTGATGTTTTTAGTTGGTGTTGATCCCATTGATATGTAAATCAGGGATAAGTATTTCAAGGGATGGTTATGGGTATGAAGTCGTATAAGTGGTGCTAGGAAGTTTGATTTTTGTGTGATTTTTCCATATTTTAATGGTGGGGGGAGGGTGTAGGGAATGATTATTTGCTTGTCTTCTAGAAGTGTTGCTCCCAAACATTTGTTTCAGGTTCAGGGTTGGCACATTTTTTCCTCTATTTCGCACCATAAGTTGTGGTTGTCTTGCTTTTCCACCAAATCTTATTTGGTCTAGAATTGTGCTTGGAATAGTTTTAATATGGTATTGCTAGACTCCTGTTTTGCGGTTTTTTAGCCATGGTTGGGTGTTTATCTTGCTTTATTTTTATTCCATATGATTGTGTTATATGTTTTTGTGCTCTGAGAGGAAGGTTTTCTGGATGTTTATTGGAATTGATCTAAAATGTAGAGATATCGGGGGAGGATTAGCATTTTGGATGCCATATTTCTACATTAATGCTAGTGTCATGATCCTCATTTTGTCTTGACTTTCTAGTTTTTCTACTAGTGGTATGAAGTTGGATTGGAATAGGTTCCAGGTTGGTTGAAATTTTTATTCCCAGGTAGGTTATTTCGTTGGTGTCCCATCTGAATTGATTATTTGCTTGCCAGGAACACTCAGGGGTCGAGGAGATTGGTTTCCATACTTAGATTTTTTCGTTGATTTTGTAGTTGATAATCGTCCAAATGCGTAGATGTTTGTATATATGTATTAGAGAGATGATTGGTTTGTGACAATTAGAATAACGTCGTCTGCGAATAGTGCTATTTGTGAGATGATGAATTGATTTTGATGTGTTATTTGGTCTTCTCTTATTTTTGTGGCCAGAGGTTCCATAGCTAGGGCGAAGATTAGTGGGAGGAGAGAGGACATCCTTGTCTTGTTCCATTGAGATGTAAATGGGTTGGATTATCAACTGGAAGTACACAGTTTGCAGATGGGTTGGTGATAGGCGCATGATTGCTTTTTTAAAGGAGTTTGTATTCCAAATTTTCCAGTACCAGGTTTAGGTATTGCATTAAGGTGGTCAAAGGCCTTTTCGCATCTAATGATATGAATAGCGATGAGATCTTGTGTGGTTGGCCCAGTCTATAAGGTCAATAATTTTCTTGTGTTGTCTGTGGATGTCTGTTTTTAATAATCCTACTTGGTCTAAGTGGATGAGATGTGGAAGTATGTTTTTGAGTCTCTCGGCCAGTATTTTGGAATATAGTTTAAGGTCATTATTTAGTAGGGAGATGGGTCTGTAGTTTCCTATAGTGTGGTTTTCCCTGTTGGGATTGGTATTATTATGCTTAAGATCTTTTAGGGAATGTTTGGTTTTCAGTTGCTTTGTTGAACATGTTTTGCAAGTGTGGGGTACAGGGTAGTAAAGTAGGTTTGTAGTATTCGTTGGTAAACCCATTCTCTGCCTGGAGATTTGTTAGTTTTGCTGTGTTGATCGCTTTAATTATTTCTTCTTGGGAGAAATGGTTTGTCTAAGTATTATTTTTGTCTGCTGTCGTTGAGGGTTAGGTTTATTAAGTTGAAGAATGCTTCTAAGATTCTTTGTTGGGTTTTTAGTTTTCTCCGTTTTCTGCAGGTTGTGATAATTTGGATATAGATGCTGAATTGGTTGGAATTTCTTGGGGGTTTGAGTATCTTGTGTTTTTTTCTATAATGTATGAGTTTTGGTATGTGGCTAATTTGTTTTTGGATTCTATTTGCTAGGTTTTATTTGCTTTACCTCCTTGGTTGTACGATGAGGCTTTAATCTTCTGAGCATTTTTCATTAGTCATAGAGATTTAGCGAATTAAGTTTTTTTTGTTTCTTCATTGTATTTTTAGGAGTTGTGATGTTTTGTTTTGTTTTCTTTCTCATGTGGTATTATTGTAGTAGTTTCCAGTTTATTTTGTTTTCTGATTTTATTTAGTGGGGATGCTTGTGGATGCGATGCCTCTTATTACAGATTTATGTGCGTTCCATAGTGTGGAACGGGTCTATTTCTGGAGATTCGTTTATTATTTCGAAATAGTCTGATATAGCTTTTTGTATTATGTTTCTAGAATTCGTATTGATAGTAGTGGTTGGGTGAGTCTCATGGTCTTGTTTGGTTGACATTGAATCTTTCCTTAGGAGATTTTATTGGTGCATGGTATGACCATGTAAGGGGAGTTTTGGTGTTGGGAAGTTTTGGAGAGTCCATTGTCTACTAGGATGAATCCAGCGCTAGAGTACATATTATAGGATTGGGAGAAGAAAGTATAGTCCCTCTTGTTGGGTGGGTTGTTCTCCATGAATCAAATAGATCTTCAGATTTCAGGAGATGTGAAATGTTGGATGGTGGTTTTTCTGTGTTGGGGATTAGTGGATCTATTTTCTGGGTCTATGAGTTGGTTAAAGTCTCAGATATTATAATATTTTTTTTGTGGTATCTTTAACTTGCTTATAATTTTTGATAACTTGATGTTTGTCTTTGTAGGAATCTTTGGGGGGGGAGTTTTGACCTCGACATTGTATGGATTTGTAGTTTAATTCCCATGTGATCTGGGGGTTTTCTTGCTGGTTGGTTGTTTTGGGTCCTTAGTTACAGACGTAATGGGTGTGGTGTTTTATATGAATCTTTGTTTGGGGAGTACATTTGGCATCATAGTGGGTTGTATTATTTTTGTGAGTGTTGTGGAAGGTAAGGCAACTGGGGTACGGCAAACTAGCTGAACAAAAAATATAAAACAATATAACATAAAAAACATGAGAAACATATAGAACTTAAGTTAAGTGGTAGACATTTCAATAAGGGGTCATAGGGGGACCACGATCGGTCGGTAACATATTCTAGTTATCATAGATATCTAGACTTTTGAGGGCTGTTTGCCACCTGGAAGATGCTGTTGTTATTTAAAAACAGTTCCTTGTTTCTTAATTGACTGGTCTAGATTATTTTGGTTGTTGTATTAAGGTTTGTTAGCCCAAGCTAGGTCAGGTGTGATTTATTTGGTGTTGGGAGATTTAGATTATGTTTGTATTCTTGCTGAATTAAACTTGTCCTGAGGTATACGGAGATTAATTAGTGTACTAGGGCCTCCCGGGGTAGGAACCCAGTCCAAGGGTTTATGATTGGACTGATCAGTCTGTTTTGGTTGTATTGGGCTGTGTTAAAGGTTAACCCCGTGAGGTTTGATTCTATATTTATGTTTTGGCTACTATCCCCCCCGGGAAGCCCTGGTATGATAAGGATGTTTTCCGTGGGTATATTAAGGGGATAAAGTAGGTATCTCTTATCCCTGAACTTTTTAAGCTTATAAAACATTTATGGCATATATAAACAGTCAAACATATAAAACAATTACATATTTAACACATTTAAGACATAGCCCTTCTCAAGTATTCAAACCGTTTTCTTGCAGGGGTTCCGGTCTTGGACTCCGCAGCCGATAGGAGTTTTTAGAGTAGTCAGTCTGGGGTGCAAATGAAATGCTCGTCTCGACTTTAGAGTTTCAAAGTATTAGTCCTTGGCTAATATGGTGGTTTGTTTGATTGTTTGGATGTTGGTTCGATAGTTCTCAGTTGTAGTTCCACTCTTTTTGGATTCTTTCTTTGTTTGTGGTTCTTTCAGTTGGTTTTTGATGGTTTGAGGGTGTTTAGTCCATTCCTGGGCTTTGAGAATAGCTTCTCTGGGTGATTGAAGACATATGATCTTCTTCTTAATACGATCAGGCGGACTGGGAAAACCCATCATTGTATTTTATAGCGTTAAATCTGGTATCTCTGTAGCTTCCGTGAGGTTTTCTTAATGCATGGTTTGGGGTGATAGTCTGGAAAAATTGTAGATGGGTATATTTGCTTGGCAGGTGTTTTGGTTTCTTGAAGTGACATCACTTGTTCTTTAGTTTTGAAAGAATAAGAATCTATTATTACATCCTGGGTGTGTTTGAGGGCACTTTTTGGTTATATAGTCTATGAGCTTGTCGATTGTTCTCTCTGTTTTTGTTGAGTTTGGCAGAATTGTTTCTAGTAATTTTTCTAGATAATGATCAAGTTCGGAGTTTAAAACAGTCTCAGGTATTCCCTGATTTTGATGTTATTTCTCTGAATCTGTCTTCTAGGTCAGTGATTTTGTTTGGAGGGTAGTTACTTTATCATCAAGGTTGTTATGAGGTCTGCTAATCGTTAATGAGGTTGTGAATTCTGCATTTTGTGTCTATATGGTTGGTTCTTTCTGCAATGTCTATATATCTTTTTAATAGTTTGGACCATTTCTGTAACGGTCCATTTTGAGGCTTTATGTTGAGAAATTAGCAGTCTTCTTTAATACTTTTCTGACACTGGGTATCTTGGTTGGGAAGTTATGCAAGGGTTTTGGCCTGTGTGATTCTAGCGTATGTTTTCTCCTTCTCTTCCAAATCCCCTTTTCTGTGTCTTCTATAGGTTCCCCGCTTGGTTGGGTCCAGGGGCCTTGTGAGGTGGAGCCCTGGCTAGAGGGGGATCGGCGTCTCCTAGGTCCCCGCCTGGGTCTGTATTGGATGTTTGAAGTCTGTTTTTTGTCTGTGTCAGAGTCTATGTCTGTATTATAATAATTTTACTGTTTGTTCGTTCCTTACTTTTTCTCCTTTCTTTTCCCTGTAGGTTGCGGCTCTCGCGGTTTCCATGGGCGCCGCCATCTTGGATTTCGGCCCGCGAATCTGTGCTGCTGGAGAAACAAGGTGAGTTTTTTCTCTGTTGTTTGTGAGCGGGGATTTGTCTTGCCCATGTTGGATCCAGTCTGCTGCTTTTTAAGTTGTTTGGGTCTGTTTATGTTGCAAAGTAGCTGTTTTCCTGGTAGCAGAGAGGGAGCTCTTACTCCATGCGACCTCTCTCCAGGATAGCTGGCCACGCCCGAAGGTACCTGTTCTTAAAGTTTAACTCTTCTATATAGAACCCTTTCTACAACTGCAGGAGAATCCTCTTTCTAAAAATTATATAAAATAAATAGAAAAAATCTGATGTGTCAGGAAAAGTGGCCAATTTCATTTAGTGGTCTGGGAAGATGGAATTAGTTCATGTAGTCAGAAAAAGACACCTTATTAAACTATAGTTAGCTATAGTTTAAGTAAATTAACCTCTATTGCCCTTGAAGTTTCTAAAAAAAATGGTCTATCTATCTATCCATCCATCTGTCTATACCATCTGTCTATAGTTAATATTGCTAAAACGAGTTGTATATGTAGATGTTCAGACTCCCTGTGAGTGTATTGTCTTTTATTTGCCCAAATTGTCCATATAAACTTATTGATAATCTATCTCCCTTTTTTTATATACAGCTTTGGGAAACATGCTGATCTCAGGTTTATTTTATGAAGATGTGTGAATCACGCTGCTCTCTGACTTTAGTTTGATATGTTCCAGAATGTACTTTAAGGTGACCTGATTTTTTTTTTCTTAAATAAGTTAACAAATATACTGTTTGCATGACATTATCACTGTTTGTATTAACCATTTAAATGTTATCACTATAAAATATAACAAGTAGCCAAAGGAAACAGATTCTTATTTGAAATAATAATGTGTTACTTTTAACACTAAAGGGTGGGGTGTTAGAACATTTAAACTTCAGCATGGAAAGTTGGTCCCAAATTCACAGATGACTCATTCACACCAATGAAGAATATATAAATGTGCCAACCATAAAATCATGATTATTATAAGTAAGAAAAAACACCAGAAAATTACTATTCTAGACTGTTCAGAAAAAAATTCAAGTTTGGAAAATTCTAATTTTCACGGAATTTTCGAAAATTTTGTAAAAATTATACAGTAACTTACTGTATATGGTTCTGGGATCTGGCAAATGGTTTGGGCAACAGACAATCACATTATATCTGAAAGAATCTGATTGTAACTAATTCAGATTATTTTCCAAACAGAATTGGTTACAAAGAAAGAATCAGATTGGTATACTAACCAATTTCATTCTTTCTGAAAGAATCTGATTGTAACCAATTATGACAGGAAAAGAATCTGATTGGTTAGTATATACCAATCAGATTTTTCTCAAATAATCTGATTGTATCCAATTTTTTCAGAAGGAATCTGGTTGTCTATTCCCCAGACCATTTCCCAGGTCCCAGAGCCATTTACAGTAAGTAACTGTATCATTTTTATAAATTTTAAAAAATTCCTTGAAAATTATAATTTTTTTAATTTCTCAAATGCGGCTCAAAAATAGAATGGGGAAGCTCAAAAACGAGTGATCGTGAGGAAAGTAATTTTTTTTAAAGTTTTGGATATATGTCCGTGTTCCCCAGCTAAAAAATTGCTAATAAGCAATAAGCTAAAAAAATTGCATAGGATTCACTTATGCCCCCGCTAGGGGCATCCACTGCTGCAGCCATAGCTTCAAGTGGTGGTGGAGTGGTTTGAGGGGCTGCCTTGCTTCTAAAACTTTCTGCATGTTTGAAGTTAAAAAAAATGTCTTTTATTTCAACCCTAAGGGCTAGGCCACACTAGCGTGGTTTAAGCGCGTACGCATTTAGCGATTTCCGATGCGCGTCCATTCGAGTTTTGCAGCGAGCATTTTTTTGCGCAATCGCTTGCGTTTTGCGCAAATGCGAAAATAAGGCACGCTAACGCCAGATATAAATATTGAAAAAATATTTATATCACTATGCACTTACGTTGTTGGCTGCAGCCCAGGGCCTCTTCCTTCCCGTTGGTGTCTCATGTGGGCATAGGGAGTGGGTGGAAGACTTGTTAAAATAAAAAAAAAGACAAATGATATATCTGAAGGTATTTTTTCAGCCAAATAAAAAAATGAAAGGGTGTATTGGGTGTAATGGGGCATCAGTAGTTGAATTAACCTGTATCTGTTTAGGGTTGGTGGATATCATTTAGCATTTATGAAAATAACCCTTTTAGATGATTTCTTGATTAAGATTTCTTTTTGACTGTAGTTGCCCCAGTAGGTGTGAATAGCTGTGTAGGGTTTGTGGGTATATTTTTGTTGTATAATGTGGATAAGAATACTTAGATATAAGCACATGTGTACAGCACGTCTGTACTGAATTTCATGTCTTTAGCTCAAAAACCGAGGGATACAGTCCAAACAATGGGGACAAGGGGGGGTCAGAGGAAGAATACATAATGATATATCGGAAGGGAATAGTTAATTACATACTTTGAATTTATCTTGAAAAGACAGGTTTAAGAAGGTAATGTGTTATAATTGCTTTAAAAGTCAATAATATTTCTATGGCAATGGTTTCTGGCTAAATACTTATATTTTTATTGTGTGTTTTTTAGCCAAGGAAAGGGAAAAGTTGGTTGGGTGAGAATCAGTAGCTGTGTGTACTTGTATCTGTATAGGGTTGGTGGGTACCATATTTAATTTTTGGAGTGTAAAAATAACTTTTTGAAGATTACATTTTTGACTCTAGTTGCCCTTTAAAAGGGGCTGCCATGTGTGGGGGTATCAGTTTTCATTTATAAGTGAAAAAAAAATCACTTTTTAATGATTGATCAAGATTCATTTTTGACTTTTGTTGCCTTTTAAATAGGGCTGCCATGAAAATAGGAGGGTCAGTAGGTGTGTTTACCCGTGTCTTGTGTGGGTATCAGTTTGCATTTCTGAGTGTTAAAGTAACACTTTAAAGATTTAATTTTTGACTTTAGTTACCCTTTAATGTAATGAGCAGTGAAAATATATATATAGACTAGCAAAAGTGTGCCCGTTGGTGCACAATGGAAATTATGTGTGTATGTTTTGCTAGGTATTTTTATTGAAAGCTCTGGGATCATGCTTTCAGTGATACCAACACAAAGTGCAAAAACATGCATGATTCGGGATCTGTCTTCCTCTCCCTTATGCATATAGCTGTTAAGCTGTGGGGCCAGAGAGAGGCTACTTACATGTCTTTAGCTAGTAGGTATCAAGATCCATTCTGAACTTGCTCTCAATGGAATAAGTCTGAAAGTCCTAAAAAGGACCTCGGCAATCCCACCGCATAATATGATCAAACACACACATACCCTCCTATTTTTATTTGACCTGACAGCAAGTCCCAGGCAATCCTGACACAATGTGCAATTCTAACTTAACAGCACCATAGGACAACCTGATATCCTTTACAGGATCCAGAATAACATTCTTGGTACATACTTATTAGTATTAACCACAGCAGGCTCCAGGTCTACAATTATGATAGGATTAGGAGAACACAGGATAGTGATTAGCTATTAATATTAGGGATAGATGTTTTTAAAGGAGCTAAAAGCTCCCCACAGAGTATATAATGAAGTAGAGCCTTCTTATATACAGAAGGTACCTCAGACTCATGTTATTATAATAGCATTGCCCTTATAATATAACATATAAACACATATTTCTCACTTCTAAAGGAATGGGTGGGGACATGTAAAGTATCTCATTTATTGCTTGTAGCTAAGTGCATGTGTCTAGATGTAATTCATCCTAATGGTATAGAGCAGGGGTGTTGAACCTGTAACCGTTCACATGTTTCAAAACTACAAATCCCAGCATTATCTGTTTGTAGTAAGTTTTTTCTTAATGTCCTTTATGTAAGGCATGTATTAAGATGTAATAAAGCGTAATGGTATAGAGCAGGGGTGTTGAACTTGGAACCTTTCACATGTTTATAAAATACAACTCCCAGCATTCTCTGTTAGCAGTAAGTTTCTTATTTATGTCCATTGGCTAATGAATGTATTAAGATGCAATACAGTGTAATGATATAGAGCATGGGTGTTGAACTGTTCCCGTGTTTAAAAACTACAATTACCAACATTCCCTGGCTGTACAGAATTCTGGAAATTTTATTTTTCATGCATCCTGGAATAAAGCCCTTTTACTGGCTTACAGACATTAAAATCCCATGCTTTAGCGATTCCTACAAAAGGGTTTGAATATGCACATGTTTGAAAACTACAACTCCCAGCATTCTCTATTAGCCTTATCTTATTATCTTTATGTCCATTTGCTCATTAATGTATTAAAATGCAATACAGTGTAATGATAGGGTGTTGAACTTTTTACATCTTTAAAAACTGCAACTGGAATAAAGCCCTTTTACTAACTTATAGACATTAAAAGCCCATGCTTTAGTGATTCCTACCAAAGGGTTTGAACATGCAAGTAATTCAACTGCCCTTCCCTTACTTCCATAGAAATTACACTATTGATTTAGGGAAGGATTATTCAGGTCCCTTCAGGCAGTAGGAGTCACACATCCAACCACCTATTTGACAGCTATAATCCATTAAATATTAATGGAATAAACCTGCAGATCTGACAATAGACCCAGGCATTTCTGCCACAATGTGCAGTTCAAGCAAAACAGCACCACTGGGTGACCTGAGACCCCCCCTATCATATATAGATATCCCTTACTGTCCAGCAAACAGCAGCTCTTCTTTTTTTCTATTGAGAGGGGAGGGGTGGGGTAAGGTCAGAGACTGTCACATGTTTTACAAAGTGAGCGACCTATTTCACTTGCAACTAATTTCCTACTTCCTACTAACACTAACAATTTTTTGATTCGCTAACACTGCTGTCAATCTAATATTAAGCACACCATTGGATACAACACTAAAAGGAAAGTGGTTTATATGTTCCTTTATAAGCATACATTGCCTCCATGTACAGATGGGTGAAGCTTGGATTGTGACATCACAAAAGACATCTGAGCCAAGCCTTGCTAGCTTGGCTCATTTGGCTCAAAATGTCACACCTAATTAGCTAAAGGGATTAAGATAAACTTTTTTCCCTGTCATGTACTTGCAGCAGTCATCCATCAGGAGGCATAAGGAACCCCATTCTTTCCCTGTATCAGGAAAAGTTCCCCAATAACAAATATAGGGAGATGCAATTCAGTTTACATGTTTAGTAAGTTAAACTTTCAAAAACCCTCAGTGCCCAATTCACTTTTTGTGCACCTTAATGCCCAAATTATAATGGAGATTTTGGTACTGGCCAAACTAGCAGGTTTTAACATGCAATTCCATTGCAATTGTGTTTCAATCACAAATCAAAAAGTGCACAGTTGTGTTGGCCAATTGGTTTGTGCTGCTGTTTTGCGAATTGCATGCGCTCTGATAACGCAACATTGTGTTGATCGCATCGCAATCAGATAGTAACACGCGGGAAAACGGATATCCTTTAGTGGATTGTTTGGTGGATTGATTGGTAGATTGTTGGCGGATTGATGGTAGATTGTTGGTGGATTGGTTGGTAGACTGGTGGTAGATTATTGGTGGATTGATTGGCTGGGGAATTGATGGTAGATTGTTTGCAGATTGGTTGGTAGATTGATTGGTAGATAGTTGGTGGATTGATGATAGATTGTTGTTTGGCTGGTAGATTGTTGGTGGATTGATGGCAGATTGGTTGGTGGATTGATGGTAGATTGTTGGTGAATTGATTGGTAGATTGGTGGTGGATTGGTTGGTGAATGGTTGGTAGATTGATGGTGGATTGTTGGTGGATTGATTGGTAGATTGTTTATGTAGGTAGATTGATGGTGGATTAGTGTTGGATTGGTTGGTGGGATGGTTGGTGGATTGAATGGTTGATTGGTTGGTAGATTGATAGTGGGTTGGTGGTGGATTGGCTGAAGGATTGGTTGGTAGATTGGTGGTGGATTGGTTGGAGGGATGGTTGGGTGATTGGTTGGTAGAATGATGGATTGTTTGTGGATTGATTGGTGGAACTGTCTTCCAGCAGATGTGGTAATGGCAAGTTCATTGAATAACTTAAAAAAAGGCCTGGATAAGTTTCTAAAACTAAAAAATATTGAGAATTACTGGTATTAATGCATATAGATCTGGTTGATCCAGGGATACTTTCCGATTGCCGTTTGGAGTCAGGAAGGAATTTTTTCCCCCTTTTTAGCTGGGTTTTTTTGCCTTCCTCTGGATCAACTGTTAGGTAGGGTTAAAAAAAAAAAAAAAGTGAATAGGTTGGACTTGATGGACGTCTGTCTTTATTCAACCTTAATTACTATGTAACTATGTAACTATGATTCGCTCACTAGTAGCGAACACTTGGTCAGGACAAATAGTCCTCTCATGTGTACCCAGCTTAAAGCCTCTATTACATACAATATAATCATTTTGGCTGAGTTTATTGGTGGATTGGTTGGTGGGTTGATGGTAGATTGTTGGTGGATTGGCTGGTGGATTTATGGTAGATTGTTGGTGGATTAATTGGTGAATTGAAGGTATATTGTAAAGGTGGGCATACACGGTCCAATCAAATATCCTCACCTTGCACCGACAATCTTTTTTTTCAATTTTCAATCAACCCCATCTACCAGAACCAAACCTTCCATAGATTTCAAGCTGTTTGAAAATTTTCCATTTTGCTCATCGGGTTTTTTTTCGATAGACCAATCAAAATTGCTGCTCTGTCTATCAAAAACCAGGAAAAGTGTCTTCGATAATCTGATCAATTTGATTGAACTGATCGAATCGATTGGAATATCAATGCCATGTATGCCTACCATTAGTGGATTTGTTAGTGGATTGATTGGTAGATTGTTGGTGGATTGATGGTAAATTGTTTGTGGATTGGTTGGTAGATTGATGGTGGATTGATTGGTGGATTGATTGGTGGATTGATGGTAGATTATTGGTGGATTGATTTGTAGATTGTTGTCAGATTGATGCTAGATTGTTGGTGAATTGTTTGGTAGACTGATGGTAGATTGTTGGTGGATTAATTGGCTGGTGGATTGATGGTATATTGTTTGCAGATTGGTTGGTGGGTTGATGGTAGATTGTTGGTGGATTGTTTGGTAGATTGTTGGTGGATTGATGGCAGATTTGTTGGTGGATTTATGGTAGATTATTATTGTATTGATGGTAGATTGTTAGTGGATTGATGGTAGATTGTTAGTGGATTGATGGTAGATTGTTAGTGGATTGATGGTAGATTGTTGGTGGTGGATTGGTGAGGAGAATTTTCGATCTTGTCTGAACGACCGCAAGGCCGATGGGAAGGTTCGTCGGCCTTGTGAATGTTTGGAAAATGAGCAACATACAGTGACGATAAAGCCCCGATACCATCGGCCTACGAATGATTGGCCTCGCGATCATTCGGAAAATGCACTACACACGATGATGCTGTGTATAGCGCATTTTCTGAATGATCAATGGGCCGATTAATGTTCCCGTCGGCCTTGTGGTCATTAAGAACAGACCGAAAATTTTCCTCGGTTGAGGGCGTCTCCATTAACCAAAGTAATGGGATTCGTGCGATTGCGGGGGCCGACCCATCGTTTCATCCAATAATCGTGCCATGTATGGGCACTTTGTTAGCCGAAACAGCCGTTCAGCTTGTTGTCCTATTCGCCTGGTGGATCTTTAACAACTGTGTCTATGGTATAAAGGTGCGATCCACGGTAAAGGCTCGTACACACGCTCAATTTGTGAGCGACGAACGACCGTTTTGTCCAAGAATCATCTGTGTGTATGCATTCGGTCAGGGGTTGCTCCTTGACCCGCCTGGCGGATCGCCGAACAACCACTGACCGAACGCATACACACAGATGATTCTCAACCAAAACGGGCGTTTGCCGCGTGTAGCGCTCGGCCATAGGGGTATGTTCCTCACTCACAAATTGAGTGTGTGTATGAAGGTAAGACTGTCTTTTGTATTAAAGTGTTAAAGGATTAGGACATTAGACACTCACAGCAGGAAATGTTTAATTAGTTAAATAGCCTCCAACTCACATCAGTCTGTCCCTGCCGCCTAGAATTTTATCTCCATGTCTGTGTGAGAAAAGGGGGGGTTGGTGATTTTATCTTTCTGGCCTCACATTTACCCCACCCACACTCTCTTATTGAAGAAAGAACATGTTTAGGGGGGAAGGGGGGCTGGCTGTCACCATAGGGAGGTAAGGCTAGGTACACACAATAAACACTTCAACCTGGTTGCTCGTCGCCAGGTAGAAACATAGTTGGTGAAAATAGCCAAAGCCGATATTTTGCGTAAAATTTCCATGGCCGATCAAACTTTCATTGTAATTGGAGAAGATTTAACGGTCATCGAATAAAATTATGTGGTGGGCAGTCAGGTCAGAAAACCACCTGGTGTATTCCTAGCCTAAGGCTGTTTACACACCATACAATATTTTCTGCGTACTGAATGATAGTGCCATTTATTGGTCGGTTGGAAATATTGCATGGTGGAGGTGGCCTTGACCAAGCTCGTTCTGAACAAATGGGCGATCTGACCTGTTGGTAAATCATGGCCGATCAAGTGGTTTCCTATCTGTTGGATTCAATTAGATCAACTGGACTTGAAGTTTAGTTCTTGAAGATGTTTCGCTAGTCATCCGATTGGCTTTCTCAATTCAGAATGACTTGTACAAGAATCTGTGGAAATTATGTACCCTGGAAAATCCCAATTAGCATATCACAGCCAAGTGTTAAGGGCATGATTGGATAGTGGCTAGGAGGTGTTATAGGAATGTTATAGTAATGTTAACATATTAGCATAGGAACGTGACTGGTTCAAGAGAGGTGTTAAGGAGGCTGTTTATGTGAAAATAAAGAAACCAAGCCTGAATAGAGGTGGGGGGGGGGGGTTTCAACACCAACTGTCTGCCATGTACAATGCTGTTTTGACGCCTTACCCTTGGCGTTCCTATAACACCTCTTAGCCACTATGCAATCATGCCCTTAACACCTGGCTGTGATATGCTAATTGGGATTTTCCAGGGTACATAATTGCCAGATTCTTGTACAAGTCATTCTGAATTAAGAAAGCCAATCGGATGACTAGCGAAACGTCTTCAAGAACTAAACTTCAAGTCCAGTTGATCAAATTGAATACAACAGATATCCATGAACAAATGTGTGAAAACTTATGAGAAGGATTAGACACTCACAGCAGTTATTTCAATAGTTTTGTTGATAGTGATCCTATCTGTGCAACAACCTCAAACTCACATCTACCTGCCCTGCCCCCTAGAAAGAATTTCACGTGAATTAGCAGCATCTCAGTAGGTCACTTTGTACTTGTCCCCTTCCCCACCTACACAACACATGTTAGATTGTTGGCTGAATCAGTTGGACAAAGTGGTTGGATGTGCAAAAACAATTATACACACCTTCCCTCCGCTCCTCGTCCTCAGTCAGTACTTTCTACCCACGGTGAGGACCTGAAACGCTAGGTCCTCACCCCTGGGTTCACTTAACTTTCTACATTTATTAAGCGCTGCTCCGGTGAGCCCCGCCACCTCCTCCCCATCTGCGACAAGGCCAAAAGGAAGACACGCTCTACAACGAGCGTGCCTTCCTATTGGCCTTGTCGCGCAAGGAGAGGAGGGGTGGAGCATTCTGGAGTTGCATTTCTGCATTTACTTACTTACTCGCTGCTCCGGTAGGCTATAAATGCACTGGATTAGTTCTGTGACATTGCTCTAGTTGTGAGAAAAATAAAAAGATGTTTTTTTTAAAAAATTGTCAAAGCGGAAACTAGTATATCTCAGTAAATATCCCCATTTAGAAATGAACAGTCCAGTATATACAAATCTGGGTGTCTAGGGCGTTGGAGAAATAATGTCTCCTCAATGTTATCCACTATAGCGTTTTCTAATATCTCAAAAAATGGTTGCTGGTGAAGCATGCCAAAATCAGAGAGCTGGTGCTGTGAGAAAAATTCAGGTTTATTCATCACATATATGCTACATTTTTATGACTTCACTCATCCTTTCTCAAGCACGAGAAAGGATGAGTGAAGTCCGAAACATGTAGCATATATGTGGTGAATAAACCTGCATTTTTTTCACAGCACCAGCTCTGTGGTTTTGGTAGGCCTCACCAGCAACCATTTTTGACCCATTTAGAAATTTAATTAATTATAATTAAATTTTTTAACTCTCTCCATATGTGTCCTTATATGTTAATGCTAAATAAAATACCTTATGGTAAATGTATATTTTACCTTCTGCATTCTACCTATCAATGCTATTATATGCATTTAAACAATGATACTTGTAAGATGTATTGTCATTGCTTTCTTCCCAATTTAGCTTGCTGTTAACTGTGTTCAAAAAGGTATCTTACTGAGTTAATCTCACAACATCCAATGTTGCACATAGGGTAGATCAATAACAAACACACACCAACAAAGACAAAGGAAGAGTAAAAATATGACATAGCCTTTTTTCTATAAATTTCAAGGAGAAAATATTTACAATGAAATTCCTGGAGGCTGCTTCACCCGACAACCAAATAATTAAGTTTTTACTCACACCCTCATCACTCACACTCGCGAATAGATAATATCCCAATATTCAGTGACCTTTTCCCTCAGGTATTAGGCGCATACATAAATAATATAATAATATCAGGTCATGCCCCAATTGAACTCTCCATAAATCTTGGAATACAAACTACACAGAAAAGCTGCTGGAGGTTTCCAACATATCTGTACAATTCAGAAGACTATTTTTCTTACAGGGGGCCTGTCTCTCTTCTGGCAGGCCTCGAAAGCGGCAATGAGGGGACATATAATAGTCTATGTCACACACAAAACAAGGACATGTAAGGAAAGATATACCCTATTAAATCGAGATCTCTGGGAAGCGTACAGCCAATATATAAACGACCCCTCAAAAGTGAACGAAACATCACCTACTGCATGGTGCAACCGAACAGGCACCCTATTAGCCAGACTAACTAAACCTCAGCATTCTCAACGCTCTATTCTACAGTTACTTGATACAAACACAAATCAAATTACTAACTCACAGTAAGAAATACAAAATCATTTTCTACATTATTTTGAATCCTTGTATCAAAAACACACAACCTTAGCCGATGATATTGACTCCTACATAATCCCTCAACTCACATTAGAGCAACAAGAATCACTCAACAACCCAATAACCCAATAGGAAATCTCTAACACTATTAAGTGACTATATAACACCAAGGCAGAATACTATAAATTACTAGGCACTCATTTACTCCCCACTCTCACAGATCTCTATAATGACAAACTCACCCAAGACACCCACATAGAAAACATACTATCCTATTAGTTAAACCAAATAAAGACCCATTACTAACCCAATCATATAGACAAATATTACTTCTAAATCAGGATTATAAAATCCTAACCAAAATACTGTAATGGCCACCAGGCTTACTGTAGTTGTATTATGCAAACATTAATCACAACTGGGATTCACTAGCGGTAGGAACACCATGAAAGCCATGCTCATAATACCAGACCTTATTCCAAGGACATCCTGTTGAGTCTAGATGCCTATAATGCCTTCAACAGGGTCTCCTTGGAATTCCTACACAAAATCCTAGCTACTTGTAATTTTGGACCCAATCTTATTAGACTAATCAGATTCCTTCATTAAAACACCAACACATCCTTATTTGTAAATGGTACTAACTCATGGCCATTCCAACCCCACAAAGGCACAAGACAAAGCTGACCACTTTCCCCTCTTTTATTCAATCTTAGCATTGACCCACTGCTTAGAACTTTAGCCGATAACAAACATTTCAAGGGTATTGGAGTGGGAAGTGAAGAACTGAAATTGTCGGCATATGTGGACTATGTTCTTCTGTTTTTTCCAACCCACTACAATCCATACCAGCAATAATGAAAGGCCTAACTCACTTGAGGAGAGTTATCTGGACTACAGATCAACTATGATAAATCAGAAGCACTCTTACTTGGTTTGAATAACCCTCCAAGCTCGTCACGCAGCTTCCTATTTAGATAGGCCACCACATCCAAACCATATTTGTTTGGATGTGCTTCCCAGTCATTGTACCCCAGAAATATCCCACCTCTTATATCCCAACTAATACAATAACAGCATGGAAACAGTTCCCTCTTTCTTTCACAGGAGGAGCCAACCTCAAAAAAACTATATTATTCCTCAAATTACTTACAGGGAGATTCAATAAAAGTTCTTATCGTTTAAAATGGTGCTAATTTTGCCCCAACCAATCAGATGTTAGCTTTCAAATGTTAAATAAGATCTGATTGGTTGGGGCTAAATTAGCACCATTTTAAACGATAAGAACTTTTATTGAATAACCCTGTTAATCTTTAACAAACCGTGCCAATATTTCTATACCATAAATATATAAAACACTCAAACACTGCTCACACTTCCAAAAAGCAAAGGGGGAGTTGGATTCCTGAATATAGAACTCGATAATACAGCATCCCATCCTAGGATAGTTAGGGACTGGCTGCATGCTTCCTCGACTTACACACAAATGGATTTAAACCAACAATTTTGTACTTCTCAATTGCTATCCTCAATGTTGCACACACAGTTCCTAGACCTGCTGGAGGATACTAGAGACAATCCTCTGCTAATAGCAGGCTGGAAGGTGTGGAGTAATGAAGTTTAACCAATCCCACTCATTCTGGCTACCATATATCAAGCACCCAGGGAGCTGGTAGATAGAAACACTAGACATCCTCTCCCTTTTGCACAAGCAAAAAACAAATTTCCCTTCCTGGGCCCTGGATTCTTTCATTTCCTACTAACCAATAGCTATATCATAAAGTCAACATCTTATTTAAATAAACAGATTGAAACAACCCCCTAGATATACTTCTCCACTCACCGAAACAAAAATTTAACACACTAACTAACTACCATAAACTCTTATAACATCATGTCAGTATTTAAACCACTAACCAAATAATAAACCAATGGAAACTAGATAGACCTGAAGCCTCAGAAGTAATCAACCTTCATAAAAAAAACACCTCCCTGCAAGTTCAAATCATGAAATGGCACCTTAAATTACTCCACAGAGGTTACATCTCTCCATATAGACTCACCTCAGACCTTATGCCTAAAATGCAAAGATCCCAAACCAGATATATTTAACTGCATGTGGTCTTGCCCTTCCTTTCAGGACTTTTGGATACAGTTGGTGGATTTCTCCACACAATACTTTCAGGGAGATTCAATAAAAGTTTTTATCATTTAAAATGGTGCTAATTTTGCCCCAACCCTTTAGATCTTATTTAACATTTGAAAGTTAACATCTAATTGGTTGGGGCACAATTAGCACCATTTTAAACGATAAGAACTTTTATTGAATAACCCTATTAGTTTATTATGTTTCTTTTACACCACTTTGGGCAATATTCAGATGTCACCACATTGTCAACAATTCTACAACATTGGACAACTCCTACACCACCATCACTTTTAAACTATTTAAAGTCAAGCTGACATACCTGTTCAGAATAGATTGGGTATAAGCAACATTAGATAAAGAATGTAAATTGAAATATTTTTCTTACTGTGGGAATGTTTTATTAATATCCTCCCACTACATATCAAACAATGCATCCATAATTGCTTCCAATTAACAGTGTGGTAAACAGAACAAGCACTGTGTCCAACCCCCCGGTCTCACTACAATAGTCCTGTCTATATATCTGCCTGCGTGTTAGTTCCCCCCATTCATGTGTCCCATATAATTACTTAATAATCCTTCCCCCTGTAGATATCTAATATATCCAATACTAGATATCTACAGCATCATCCTAGGCAACAATCTATTATTAATTAATACTTAAGGCAAGGAAATAAGTTAAATTAGATTAGATCATGGTTCCACACTGTTCCGGTGGTTTCGTTAGTTAATTAATATAAATAAAGAAATCTCGAGATGATTGTCGATAGATATTACAAAACCTAACAAGATAATACAATAAAACTAATTGTAATTTATTATCTAACTATTATGCTATTGTATGGAAGATAATGGCATATCTATAATTTATACTTTCGGTCTATTTAATGACTAAAATTTCAAAAGTCACTGATATAAATAAACAATATATGTTAAAGTTAATTGTTTTTAGATATAATAAAAACATTAAAAAAAAAAGAGTGAAAAGATTGTTTAAAAATGCACACCACTTTGTTTAAAGAACTATTCCCCAACATACATATTAATGACATTAAGATTTGTGAATGAAAGTGTGTCAAAATGATTAATGCAAAAAATACTTTCACCCTATCATTTATTGGGCTTTCCACTGTTAAAACATAATCACTTTGGAAGATGGTTGATGTGCCACCCAATCTACCTTTATTATAATGTGACATTTTCCGTTTTACTTAATTGGCAATTTCATCTGTTATTATCAGATGAGATGTCAAGTCATTTAAATAATGCTGCCTAAAACTATGAAATTAAGATGATTACTTCACCATATATAGGCTGGTTGATATATATAGAATTAGTATAAAGAACAAGAATTATCTTTTTGATAATATACCATTTTTAGAAACAATTAACAACCTGAAGTTTAATGCGGATATAGTGTTTGTTGAAGGTGGGTGGGAGAGAAATCAAAATACCAGAAACAAGGTACACTAAAAGAAATAGGAAAGTACATGTCTTCCAGCATGTAAAGGGTACATTATGTATATGCTTTTACTTATTACTGGTATGGATGTTTGTGATTATTGACATGTTTTATTTATACTTCCCTTTAAACAAACAAAACACTTTTACATATATTAAGAAGAGGCATTACTTTTGCAGCTCACTCACAGCGTTACTTGTTTTTAAAATTAGCTAGTGTGTTAGTTTGTCGATGGAATAAACATTGTTTTGGAACCATCCTTCCATGTTTACAAATGAAGGGATGCTGGATCAAAATGCGTTCATGTTTCCAAACAATCAGACACTGAAATCAAAACCAATTTTCCAGCATGCTCATGCTCAAAGAAAAGCAACGGCAAGCCAAGTAATGTTTAAATCATAGGCCGCAGGTCGATTTTTACCCTTCAGTTTCCATCTGACCAGTTCTTTTTTTTTATACCATAAATATTTATTTCTCACTCAGGGTAAACCCTGAGGAGTGTTTCAAGTTAGTTTTAGTCCACTACACAGTCAAAGTGATTTAGGAAATCTGTTTGAAAATGATCACTATACATATATTTTATATAAATATATGCAAAATGAATATCATGTATATGTTTTGGTTTGCATAAAAATATTTCACCTAATTTGAAAGTTCAAAAGACAAATAGTTCAGCTGAAATACTGATACAATTGTACCTAGTATGTTTAACTATTTTTGTATTCATAGTAAAACTTAAAACTAATACTTTGAGCATTATCGAAAGTAGATGATTATCGAAAATGAAAATTAGTAGAAAAAGTTTGTAATATCGGTAACCCTTGAAAGTAGCGTTCGATTTCGGTAACCCTCGCATGTACAAGCCGATTTTGGTAACCCTTGAATTTGTAATATCGGTAACCCTCGAAAGTAGCGTTCAATTTTGGTTATATTTTGGTTATATTTACGGGTTCCTCAGACCATTCCCCAGGTCCCTGTGTTATTTATAGTAACCTACTATTACTATTTCCTCCTTAAAATCGATAGAAACTTTCAAACTTTTTTCTCCCATAGACATCTATGGGTCCATTTTTGAATTTTCGAATTTACAGTTAAATTCGAAAATTGAAAATGGGACGAAACTCATCAGTTTCAAACATCTCTAGTGTTATCACAACAAGTAAAGATATTTAGTATGATGTGTGTTTGTTTTTCAGAAAGATGCAAATCCACTCAAGCACATCAGAGTTGGCAATGTCCTATAGTTGATAGGTGTAATTCTCCTATCTCCCTACTCTTAGGGTTTACACAGTCCAGTATTTGCAAAAGAGGCCAGTATTTGCAAAAGAGGAGAGCACAGTACATATTGTAAGTGTAAAAGTAGTAATATTTATTAGCAAACATTTTGGGGGGATAATTTCCGATTGCCCTTTGGAGTCAGGAATGAATCCCCCCCCTTTATTAGCTGTTTTTTTTTGTGCCTTCCTCTGGATCAACTGTTAGTTAGGGTTAAAAAAGGAGGGTGAATAGATTGGACTTGATGGACATGTGTCTTTATTCAACCTCAGTTACTATGTTTGATAATAAATATTAATACTTAAACACTTGTGTAGTGTGCTCCTCTCCTCTTTTATAAATACTGGATTGTTTTTCAGATAGGTTAGACCTCACTTTAGAAGGGAGTATTGTATAGGCCTAAAAGCTGCCTTATACATTTTGTAGTATGCACTTAGACAGTGCTTATTAAATGTGTATTTTAAGACATTCTAACATTTAGAAACAATACAGTTAAAATATATTGTCTGCCAAAGTATCTCTACTAATAACTCTATGGATCAATATTACCTGAAAAGATTCTATTGCAAGGCAGACAGGGCAGAAATCAAAATGTGCAACTGCAAATCATATTTACAGAAAACATTTTAAAGACTATGCATCATTCATTCAGTATCTAACTTTCTGATAAAAAGGCTTTCCTACTGTGTTAGTAGTTTGTAGTGTGTATATTTCCCCCTTGGAGTATAAAAATCATTTCAATAATTGTGTGTGAATAGCTGAGTTGGGCTGCTTGGATACAGACATATTGCTTATTGGTTTAAAGTTTATATCTACTGCATTTATTCTTTTATTCTGTTTCTCACACATGGGATCAGATAGTTTTCCACCATACTGTATGTGACCAAAAATAGGGGTTGGCCTGTTATTGGTAATGTGTGTGCCAAAAGAGGGAAAAACCTCAGAAATAACAAAATAAAGGAGTTTGTGTGATTAATAGGACATCTTTATGGTATTTTGTTTAAGCCAGAATTTACAAAGCACTTTTAAATGTGAAGACTAAACTTAATATCCCAAGATCAAAAGAATTCTTTACCCTTTCTTCCTCTTAATGTAGGTGAATATTCCAATAGTTATTTTATATGTATTTTAGCTCCTTGTTTCTTTAGCCTAACCAATTCTGTCAGGATGTATCCCCTTGCCACTAATTTAGAAATAGGATGAAATGTTACAGTACATTTTCATATTCTGTATCATTCATTACATGTTATCCTTCTGGCATGGACAAATTACGCCTTGGGTATGGCTTTAAATACAATTAGGTTGGGAAAGTTGTCCATAGGATGTTGTTTCAATTTTATGTTTGATATACAGTGTAGTAGTCCTTTGCCTGTTTTCTATACTTATATAATGTCTAAGAAAGAAGTAAAAACAAATGTTTTATTTATAAAATAAGTATAGATTATCTTTGATTACATACCAGACTGCGATATTGATGATACTATACATTTTGATGTTATGTTCAGAATATTGTAAGCAGTATACCATTAGAAATGTAACCATCTTCTACAGACATAACTGTCCAACAAATGTCTGTTTCATTAATTTCTAAATTATTTCACTAAATGTGGCCTCTGATTAAACTAAAGAACATTTTAAATACCCACTCTGCTCAAAAGATTAAGACACTGCATTCATTTTTTGATTTCTTATTTCCAATCTCACCTTCTTTTAAAAAATAATAATACACAGTAGGTGCACCTTTAGGTTCCTTACATTCACTGGTAACACTTAATTCCCTAGCAACAAAGATATGGAGAAAAATTTCAGAACGGGCGCAAAGGTTTGCAGCATTGCAGCTTAATATGTAAGTCGATCCGAGTATAAGCCGAGGTACCTATTTTTACCAGAAAATTTTGTAAAAACTGATTGACTCGAGTATAAGCCGAGGGTAGAAATTACTTTTAAATGGACAGCAGAATTCCCATACATGAATCCCATACAGTAATAGCCAAATCTAGTACCAGTAACTCCCAATTCCTTGGCACTCCAGATGTTTGGAAACTACAACTCCCAGCATGCTTTGTTGCTGGGAGTTTCAGTTTCTAAATATGTGGAGTGGCAAGGTTCAGTAAACTTTTAATTAAACTTACCATCATTTACAATTCTCCTGACCCCCATATTGTAAAGGGCCATCTGACTCCATATAGTAAAGGATTCTCTGATCCCAATAGTTAAAAATGGCACTTGAGAGTTGTAGTATCAAGATGTCATTTGCACTGAACTAGCAGCTGTTTTTTGCCCCAAACTGAGGAGACCCATCAGATTTACAGCATCCAGATGAGCAATGACAGTGCTGAGTGAGTCCAGGAGCCAGACTACAGGAAGCAGGAATGATTGTAAAGTCAAAAACAGCTCCTGTAACTTTCTATGCAGGTTAACACAGCAACACCTACTGGTTACTATCTGCAATTGCAGAATTTGGAGCTAAATTAGGACTTGACCCGAGTATAAGTCGAGGTTAGGTTTTCAGGCTAACTTTAAAGCCTAAAAAATTCGACTTATACTCAAGTATATACAGTATGTACTGTATTTAAAAATCATCTTTTAACATTCAAATTATTGTAAGCCGGGGTACCTATTTTTGCTTGAAAAACATGATTGACTCGAGTATAAACCGAAAAGGTAGAAAATATGACCACTACTGCCTTCTGATTCTGTATTGTTCTGAGGCTTTAGTCCCCCCTCACAATGGACAGCAGAACTCCCATACAGGAGTCCCATACAATAATAGTCAAATCCAGGATGGCTATTACTGTATGGAATTCTGTATTCTTCTGTCCATTTAGTATTCAATAAACTTTTATTGGTTTTTCAATATTTAACATTTGGGAAAATAAAAATAAAGAAATTCAATAACAATCATGAACAGAAGGTAATGAATATTAAGGGTCGTTTCCCCTGCACAGTCACATTGGTTTTCGTTATTCAGATAGTTTCATATACAGATTGGTTGAGCTACAGTCAGTAACCCCTTTTCATCTTATTTATCTGCAAGTTTTGTCCGTCTGTCTCTTTTATTTTGGTTCCCTCATCCAATCTGGTAAATTGGATGCATGATTGCTATAAAGCCAGGCGGACCAGCATTTGTGGAAAGTTGGTACTGAATCTTTTATCACATGAAATAAACTTTCATTAATATATAAATCATTAAGCCCTTCTATGAATCTGTTGACTGAGAGATCTGGTGTTCTCCATTGTGCTCCTATAAGAATCTTTGCTGCTGACATTGTGTATTGCACAAATCTATTACCATGTTTATTAAGGGTGGCTATCTGTTTGCCTAGTAAAGCTACTTCTGGGTCTGGCTTTATATCTACCATCAGGACCTCTGTTAAGATTTTTTTAATATTATTAAGATAATAAATAATATTCCCAGTAGGTTAAGGCTTTAGGACATATCCACCATATGTGGTGCATATCTCCTTGTTGATTACAGCCTCTAAAGCAATTTGGGCTTATTGCTGGATATATCTTATGTAAAGTTGTTGGTACTCTGTATGTGCGGTATAGCACTTTAAGGGACGTTTCTCTTAGGGCAATGTTTAGACTGCCCTTTTTGAGTGTTATAAATGTATCTTTCCAGTGGGACTCCTCCCATGATATCTGGATATCATGTTCCCAGTTCTGTTGGCATTTGAGTTTTCCTGGTGGGGGAGGTATGAATAGGCCTTTGTATATCATGGATAAGTGACCTCTGCCAAAAGGGTTATTGTAGCACATCCTCTCAAAATCTGTTAAGCTGGACGTGGGGTCTATCTTCTGGTTAATTTTTGTTATGTAATTATTAATTTGTACTAATTGAAAATTTCCCCTAGGGGGTGTTATGAATTTTGTTCTTATGTTTTCCATTGTTAGTGGGGTTCCAGAATTATAGAATCGGATTCAGTGTAGACCTATTTCTTTCCACCATCTGTACCCCATGTTATTGTATCCTGGTTGAAAGGTGGGGAAATGTGTTATTGTTTCCGTCAGTGATGGATTGTTTGCAAGTTGGTGTTGTTTTTTAATTCTATCCCATATTTTCAATTATATAATTGTAAGTTTGCTGGTTTCTAGTGGTAATTTTCTTTTATTATTAGGGACCCATAATATGGTGTCTACGTGTGATGGTGTTATTAGGTCTGTTTCTATTGTGGTCCATTGAGAATGTGGAGACCTGGAATGCCAAGATGTTATTTGGGCTAGTTGTGCTGCCAGGTAGTACTTATATAGAGATGGGACTCTGAGTCCACCCTGTTCAATCGGTCTCTGCTGTCCATTTAAAGGGCAAGACTCAATACAATACAGAATCAGAAGGTAATCTTTTTAACAATAGGTACCATCCTCCTAATTCTGTATTGTTTTGAAGGATTAATTGCCCTTTAAATGGACAGTAATCCCATACAGTAACCCCCAATTCCTTGGCACTGCAACATTCTTTAGTTGCGGGGAGTTGTAGTTTTCAAACATTTGGTTTTATGCACACTATATGTAAACACAGCACTTTTTTTTTATCAAATTCTATCCTCAGTGACAAGAAACATCTGCACGACACTAGCTTTTCATTGTAAACTGCAGCTGTAGAAAATGTCAACACATTAGGGAGAATCTTGTGCTTCCACGTGTAATATCACTCTGGCAAGGAATATTCATCTCTTAATGAAAGGCTCAGAGATTTGGATGAACTAGGAGTACAATTGGCTTCTAAATAAATACAATTAGAAGTGGCTTCATTTTAAATACCATGGCAAAGTGCTTGCTAGTCAATCCTGTGCCAAAAAAACAATCATTAACTTTTTGACATAGCTTACAGGCAAGAATACTAAGTATGAACCAAAGGTTGCATTTAGGAAATTATGAGAAAATACACAACTTACTGTATATAGATTTGTTGTACAGTATGCTCGAATAAACTTAAAATACTAAAAAAAAATAAACCCAACATAATATGGTTCCATAAACATTGATGGCTGTTTAGTGTTGAGAGTAATCAATATATTTTTATATATAATGGCATTTAAAAAACCCCAAAAAAACTCCTACCTTGAGTGCTAGATAAAAAAACTTTGTGAGGGGCTGATGCAATGGGAGGTGCAAACATTTGCTAGTAATTTGCAGCAACCAATCAGATTTTACACATCTAATGTAGTCTAGTCTGTGTGTACTTTAGTCACATTAGAAAACAAACATATGTATAACATTTGTCATCCCAGTCACTTAGATCATTTGTCTTCCCAGTCACTTAGCTGGATCCTCAGGGCAGATTAATAGAAATCTCCATAAGAATCAGACTGATCCCAAGATAAATGCCCTAATGTTGACTAATATGATCTTTCTGTAACAAGGACCACGCCCACAATTAAGGTGGCCATACACATGCGATTTGTACAGCATGTGTACCGACAGATCGCATTGGTATCTGTCGGCACACATGCTGTGGAAAACGCATACACATACCAGACCGATCCCCATACGTGGTATGGGGATTGGTCGGTCATGCAGCCATACACGGAACAGTCGGTCCTGCAGCCATACACGGTATCTTTTCCGAAAAACCGTAGTGGCGACTACGGTCGTTCGTTGGCACTCCAGTCAGTCGGGAAAAGCCCATACACATGAAAGATAATTCCGTTGTTCCACAACGGGATTTACCCATTATTGTTTGCATGTATGGCCACCTTTAGACTTCAAATATGTTACTATCAATACAAAAGTTGTTTTTTCTCTCATTACATAAGCACATTAGCAGGAAGATTCAATATGGCCCAGACGCTTTACTTACATTTGCGCGATCCCCGCAATACAATACGAAATGTAAACGAGATTACGTCTGCTATTGCATCGTTGGATTATGTAAAGGTAAGAAGCGACGTATTAAAGTCCCATACAGAATCATGTAGCGCAAAAGTGGTTTTGTATTGGTACCACAGCACTATAGCGCTGTGCCCTAAAATCCATGTAAAATACACCTTAACACGGTATTACTTTGGGTTAATGTGGGATTTTGGTCATATTGAATCTCCCTGATAGTGATTCTTTTTTTGTATTGATAATGGAAGATATGAAGTATTCTTCGCTTTTATAAAGGATAGAACATACAATCAGTGTAATTCTAACCTTATATAATATGCTGCTGTGCTATGCTGCTGTGCCGTTTTAGAAAACAGATTATAAGAATATAGAAAATAATTTTAAAATAAAGAAGAGAAAATTGTGTGACATTCTAGATAGGTATCTAAAACTTTTTACATGTGTTTTATTTTATTTTTTACACAAAAGTTGTGGACCAGCTGATGGATTTTCTATGCTGTATAAAAAAAGTTTTCTCCCCTTCGCCAAGGAAAGGCTTAGTACATTCAAACAAGATGAGTTAATTAAAATCCAGCTGGGAAGAGGATGTTCCTTCCAAATCATTAAAGAGAGTAATGGGCAAATTAACTGTATGTGAGGTAGCTCAGGGTACCGATGTCACATCTATGTAATGTGTTTATTTCCTTGAAAGTGGGTATTGAATTCAACAACACTTTGTTTGCTGATGACACGCCATATATTATATTATACTAATATTATAATCCAAGAAAAAATGTGTCTGATTTCTAGGGAAAAACCTATAAAAAACTATCTATACATTTAATTGGCAGGAAGATTAGTTTTAAATACTGTATAAGGTCATTAATGGGAATGTACCCTGGTGTAGATTAAATGAATGTAGGGGGGAAAAAATCACACTAAAAATGAGTGAGGATTAAGAATAATGGTAAGGCTATTTTAAAAGATTTAAAAAATGCTTATATGTAGAGAACACAACTATATCATGTTTTCCTAAAATTATTCCAATTAAGAGTAAATGGTTAATAGCATTCTTTTATTCATGAAAGTATTTGAACTGTCAAAAGATGCTTCCCATGGCTATGACTCCTGCTAGAAATGGCCAGCATGATTAAGGAAGCATCCAATAAGCCAGAAGTCACAGAAGAATATTTATTTGACCAAAATGTCATTGATTCATCAGTATTTATAATCAACCATATCTTCATTCTTCCCTAGTGCACTGTTCATATCAATATTCTTTGCCTGATATGCATGTGAATTAGTCTGTACATTAACCCAAACCTCTGTCAAGATAACCAGTCTTCTCGTTCTGGCCACCTCCTTTACATAGTATTCAATGGGATTGCAGGGGGAGGGCCATTGTACATGCAGAAGCTTGAAAGGTGAAACAGGGGGTTGATTAAGAGTTTAAAGGAGAACTAAACCCAAAATACAAAGGCAGCTCCACAGAGCACTTTGTAAAACCATTTGTCTCTCACCTCTGAATTCAGCTTCTTACTGTAGAAATCATTTATAGAACATTTCTGGCAATCTATGATGTCACGGCTGGCTTCTAGTGTTGCCTCTTCCTGGTGGTCCAGGTACCAAAATTCCTTCTGCACATGCTAACTAGCTACCTTGTGTTGGTTTCCCAATCCCCTTATGCTAAGCTGCATGTAACAGTTGACCACAGAGTCTGGCCATCTTGGAAGATGAAAGAAGTCCGGTAAGCTCCGCCCCCGAGAGTTGCTGGACCTCGTTTCCAGCTTGTGTCTAAATCTTCAGTGCCAGTTAGGTCCATGCATGCATGTGCCCCCCGCTGCTCGCCACCCGCAGTGCGCACATGACATCACGTCTCACACGTCATGACGTCACTCGCGCGCGAGGCGGGTGGCGAGCGCATGCAGGGGGAGAAAGGTTAGTTATGGATTCAGCTACCATTTAAACTGTATTTGTTTTTTCAGTATACTTATCCTATAAGGTTCTCAAACAAAAAAAGGGAATTCTAGTGCACAGACAATTCTAATTGCATATTGGCTACCTCCATAAGGTTGCTACTACAAACAGTCTGCTAAACCCTGGATAAATAAAAGCAATTAGTTCAATAAGTTGGCCAAATTATTTTAAGCCCAGTCATCATGTGAAGGTTGCTTTCTTTAACTGGGTCCTAACCTACTGGTACTTGCCTTTTTGGCTACATGAGCTGACAGCTTCTCCTGTGTGGCCTGGATGCTTGAAGCTGACTCTCTAGTTTAAAGCACTTTACTCAAACGAGCACATGACCTAACTCTGAGTGGAGTACAATTTCCCAGAAGGCTTGGTCATACCTTCAATGTAACACACAATATATAGAAAATTGGGCTGTTGTACATCCATATTAAAGTGCAACTAGAGACCAAAAATATAATACATACAAAAAATAGAATTCTAGTGCACAGACAATTCTAATTGCATATTGGCTACCTCCATAAGGTTGCTACTACAAACAGTCTGCTAAACCCTGGATAAATAAAAGCAATTAGTTCAATAAGTTGGCCAAATTATTTTAAGCCCAGTCACCACATCACCACACCAAGAATATAATACATACAAAAAACAGAATTCTAGTGCACATGTATGTATTATATTTTTGGTCTCTAGTTGCACTTTAATATGAATGGACAACAGCCCAATTTTCTATATATTGTGTGTTACATTGAAGGTTTGACCAAGCCTTCTGGGAAATTGTACTCCACCCAGAGTTAGGTCATGTGCTCGTTTGAGCAAAGTACTTTAAACTAGAGAGTCACTTCAAGCATCCAGGCCAACAGGAGAAGCTGTCAGCTCATGTAGCCAAAAAGGCAAGTACCAGTAGGTTAGGACCCAGTTAAAGAAAGCAACCTTGACGTGGGCTTAAAATAATTTGGTCAACTTATTGAACTAATTGCTTTTATTTATCCAGGGTTTATCAGGCTGTTGTAGTAGCCAATTTATGGAAGTAGCCAATATGCAATTAGAATTGTTTGTGCACTAGAATTGTGTTTTTTGTATGTATTAGATTTTTGGTCTCTAGTTGCACTTTAATATGGATGTACAACAGCCCAATTTTCTATATATTGTGTGTTACATAAGGTTCTCCACAAATTTCAACTGCCCTCAATTTTACCAGGGCCTTATACACCAACCCACTGGCTAAGGTATGCAATATGGGATATTTTTCTTTGACATTCCTTATGCATATAGCACGTGACAGGGGTGCCCACGTTCCCCATTACTATTTATCCATGGAATCCCAGAGCATTAGATTTGATCCCTAGATCAGTGGTTTACAGAAGGATATAATATAGCACTTTGATGATACCCTTGTCACTCTATATAACCTACAAAAATCCATACCACATTTTTATACTTATTTAATAGAATTCTATACTCTCTAAGGAGCATATTTATAAACGATCGCTATTTTCGCCATTTCGCTATTGCAGGACATCGCAATGACAAACAGCTCTATTTTCGCCTTATTTATAAAACTGCTCATTATTGCTTTGGCCTTTGTGGAAAAGTATCGCTGCAGCGTTGTGTGGCGATAGTTTTCACCTTATTCATTGCATTAAGTGTAGTATCCCTGCAAAAAGAGAGATTGCTCTCTAGTGTAATTTCGGAACTATTTTTGTCATTTTTTTTTATTAAAAGCTATTTATAAATAGGTGAATTTTCGCCTTTTTGTCCCTTTTCTCCCTTTTGTTGTTTTTTTTTTGGCGTTTTTACCAGAATTTTTGCCAAACATCATTACTTACTGGAATGTTCCATTAACATTCTTACACAGCACTATGGTAGGTTCCCATATTAATGGAACTAGTTTGATAATTACTGTAGCTGCAGTTTGCGGAAAATAAGCAATACTAAAAAATGTGTACTATTAATGAAAAATAAATCGCCTTTTAAAGGTCATGTCCACCCCCAAAACTCAAATTTAACCCCATACTGGCCCCACTCTGTAGTGTACAAAAATCCTTACCTTACATCCCAGCTCCTTATGGTTGCCATGCTGTGCCCCTCCAAATTCCAGGAAAGTGTAGTGTAGAAGGTCTGGGTGACTCATCCTGCTCCTGTCTTAGCCTCAACCTCGACAAGGTCTGAGGCATGCGCAGGAGAGTCCTCCCCCCCCCCTCCCTCTCCCTCCCATATTCTTCTCCCTCCCCCTAGGGTAAAATCCCCAGTATATATTATATATATTGATCCCCCAGCCCCAACCGCCGTAACAGAATTCATAGAAAGTACCCAGATAGTTACTTACCTTCCCTCTATCCTCCGGCGTTCTGAGCAGCCGGCAGCCGCGTCCCTGATTGGCTGCCTCTCAGCCTGGAGAGTGCCGCGGAGGATAGAGGGAAGGTAAGTAACTATCGGGGCACTTTCTAAGAATTTTATTATGGGGGGGGATCAATATGTATAAAATATAAAAAGTTAAAAAAAGGGCTGGACATGCTCTTTAAGTTTTATACTATCATCCTATTAATAAAACAGAAAATTCGCCTGGGTGAGTTTTACACTATCATAGCCTATTAATAAAATAGAGAACATTTGCCTTTTGAGTTTTACACTATTTATCATCCTATTAATGAAATAGAAAAAATTAGCCTTTTGAGTTTTATACTATTTATTATATCTTTGGCTGAAAAAAAACACCAAATGTGTAAATTCTGGATAGTCTAACACCCCCTGGGTACTTATTAGCATTGAGAAACACTCCACAATGTACTGACACCACCATGGACCCATTGGCAGGCTAAATAAATGGTCACTTATGTGTTTTCGCCACCTCAGACTTGGCGAATTGGAATAGTTGAACTTAACGCAAAAATACACTTTTCGCCATTTTATAATATGTTTGAGCGGTTACCACAGCGATATATGGTGAAAACCGAAAAGTAGCGGTAATGAACTTTGTCTACTGGCTATTATATATAACTTTATCGCTTTATAAATAGCGAAAAGTCCAAAATTGGCAAAAAGGCTGTGTTAAAGAAGGCGAAAAGTTTAACAAACCTTTATAAATATGCCCCTAAGTCTTTAAATTTAACCAAAGACATTATTCGGCCACTTTCTGGAAATTCCGAACTTTCGTGAGCGAAGTCAGTTCTTCTTATACCATCCTGGCTTCTCTCTTATTGGTTCCTCTGGCCTTTTTAAACCCCTTAGCCCATTGGTCCTTGCCCGATATAGCGGTTAGTTTTCTATCTTGCTGGTTGTTATGTCTCCCTTGTTGTATTGTTCAAGAGCAAGAAAACACTTGGAATGTAGAGGGAACTTGATTTATTCACACAGAGCAACAGGTACATCACACTTTCTCATCCCATGCTATTCCCTAGCTTACTTCCTGATACTGCCCCTTTCTCCCAGCTTGCCTCTATGCCTTAAAGAAACAGTATTAACTAAACATGTAGATGTTACACTGGTGGTGTGATTTCTTTGTATATTCTCTGTTATTTGACCTTTGCCTGTTTTTTGGGCCTTGATTCGTATCTGCTTGCCCTGACCTGTGCTTGTTCCTGACTACGCTTCTTGCTCAACCCTCTGTACCATGCCTGGTGGCCTGATTCCTGTTCTTTGACCTCCTGCTCTATTTTCTGACTGCTCTTGCCTTCTCCTAGTCTGAACCACATATTTTGGTCTTTGACCTTTTTCCCCTCTTCCTTGTGCCTTGCCCTGCTTGTTTCACTTCAGTCCAGGGGGCAACCATGTTCGGTGAGGCGAATCAAGCCTCCCGGCAAATGGGGGCTTGTCTATTGGTGAAGATAGTGGTTGCAGGTTGGGGTATCCGGGCTGAGGGAATACTTGGGAATCTGGAGTGTTACAATTGCCTCATATTATCCAAACTTTAGATTTTGAGTTTCATTCTTATTTAATAGCATTATTGAAATGGAATGGTGCAAGTTATCTTACATTTATCTTGTTATACTTATGTTGGGTTTCTTTTAAAATGCTGAAAAGAAACTGAAATGAAATTTGCTCTGGGGGATTGTAACTACATAAACATTGGACTGGCAATAAAATAAAGAACAAATTATAACAACCTGAGCTTAATTCTACGGCTAAGTAAAGGAAATAGATTAAATAACAGTTCGGAAAGTTATAAAAACAAATAGACAGCAGAAAGTAAAAATTTTGGTAGGCTGTATTCGTGTCACATTCTAAAACAGCTAAATACAGCTTAAAGATTTATAGCAGCACAGAGATTAATAGACTCACTATCATTCTCTGCCAGAAAACTTGGACCCGAATCAGCAAGCTAACAGTTGGACTGCGCCTCTGTTCAGAATAAGGTGAATCGGCAGGAAATATGTATGAGAAAAATCTCAATATTGTTATTATATAGGCATTCTTTATATGTGCTGTTTTATTTAAAATATATCGAAAATCATTTAGGATAAATCTGAAAACCGTGCCTAAAAATTCAAACAATAATAAAAATACATCTACATGATATTTACCCTGCAAAGATTACAAGTTAAAGAGCAGAGATGTCCAATTCCATATTGACCCTAATTGCTTCCTCACTATGACAGAAAGGACCATTAATGTATGTTGCAAGCGCTTTTATTTCTTTAGTTTATTAAACAGTTAAAAATGTAACGTGGAGATTATATAATTAATTTCAATTTTATATGCATTGATGTGTTCTTAAATTTGGAGTTAAACAGTCCTTAGGGTTCCTTTATCTTTACTACCAAGATTTTTCCATTATGCCTGTTTCAGTTCTGTAAGATAGAGACTATATGTGCAGCAAATTCCTTTAATTTGGGCTTGGGCACACTGCTCAGGAGAAGGTGGTGCAGTCAGGTAAATTCCTTTTAAGGGCATGGCCACCCTAAATTTTTACTTTTAATATGATGTAGTTTACCCATGCCCACCCCCAACCGCTGCATTAGTTGTTTAAAAAAAGAAGCCAAATCATACTTACATACATGCAACGGCTACAGAGGATGGATCCGGGTGGATCTATTACTATTGCTAGCGGCAAGTAATTTGTCCCGGAAGATCGCTTGCTAGTAACAAACAGTCAGCTGGGGAGAAGAACCTTCTTATATGAACCAGACTAAACTAGCTGAATCCAATGACAAAAATTGGATCCAAACAGCAATTCTTATGTATCGTACAATATACAAACAGATTAACAGGGTAAAGTTCATTAAAATATAAGTGCCCTGTAATAGCACGTTTAGTTACTTTGGAAGCAGCAGCTGTTAACAATCATGGCTTTTCTGACTACAAACAGACATGGCTTTTCTGGACTACAGCAGATGTGAGAAAGAGGAAGTCTCGGGTGTGGAGCTAAGCAGGCTACAATGCTGAAGCAAGATGTCAGAAACTTTAGACCACCAAAGGTAACAATTCTGTCTGCCTGTAACTGTCACTCAAAGCTAGCACGCGAGAAAACAATCTTCCACCCATCCTTGATCAGCTTGATTATGTAGGCTGTATCCTAGCAACCAAACAGTTCAAGTTTGTTTGACTGGCAGAGGAGGAGGAGACAAACATTCCCACCAGCCAATGACAAGTGATATGTTAATCAGGGACCTGGGCCCTCTAGGAGGTGGGCTTTTAGCACTCCTCTTAGCTGTGTGATATTTAAGGGAGGGCAGCACAGTTGTAAATGAGAGTAAGCGATTTCATCTGCTGGAAGTGTGGACATGTAATGGGGGTAATCTTATTTTTTTTTTATATTTTTGTCCTTTAAAGAAGTGTATTCTTATATTAGATATTGGTTTACAATGTAAAAGTATATTTTGTATACTTTTTAGCTTTGAAATTTTGTGGTTTCAACAAGTAAATTCCATTTCTAAACCTAGGACATTTCTACAAACATTACTAGTGTTATTTTACATGGTACTTTAAGTGCTTGGAACCATTGATATTCTTGGACAGGACATTATTGGTGGGGTGGATACTGGAAACGTTGTTACGGTAACATATTCTAGATTATGTCTGACCTTATCAACTGTAATCTGCATTACTATGTTGACTTAAGTTTTAAGTGGGGTTCAAAAGGGTTCTGTATTGGGGCCATTTTCTGCGTTTGCTGATGACACAAAACTATGCAATGTTTTTGAATTAGAGATGACAGTTTTGTGGCAGATATTGCAGAATTTCCGGAATTCCGCTTTCCGTATTTTTTTCCGAACCCCATTTGAAAATTTCCAAAAATCTGAACGTTCGGTAATCCTCGAACTCCCAAATTTGAGAATCTTCGAATGTTCGACGAAATCTATTTGTTATTGGTTAATATTTCAATGCTTGCAATCAAATGATCACACGTTAACCAATCACATTTGAATAATAAAATTCAAATATGATTAGTTAATGTGTGATCATATGATTGCAAGCATTGAAATACTAACCAATCACAAATGGATTTGGTCCTTCAGCAAACCTATATAAAGAGGTGCAAACCCATATAAAGAGGTGCAAACCCTGTGAAGCTCAGGAGTCATCACAGTGATGGCAGAAGAAAGAAGAAGGAAAAAAGATGCACGCAACAACGGCAATGTTGATGTCACCAGCGTCGGTGGTGTCACTGGTGGCCGCAGTGACATCACCTGTTGTTGGCGACATCAGCGGAGTTGGTGTCACCAGCTGAGAATAAAGAAGACTTAAGATCAAGACATCGGCAACACTGGCGGACGATGAATTCCCCAGTGTCGGTGCTGTCGGTGGCGGCCAGTGACATCACCCAGTGTCGGCAACATCAGGTGGGGTCACCGGCTGTGAAAAAAAGAGAACATGCCACAAGGACTCTTCTAAGAGCCAATGGTGGTCCCAGGTTCGAGCTGTAGGATCCCCAACAAAGGTTCTTGTCAGTGCCACAAGGTCACTTATAAGTGCTGGAGAGGACCCCTTAAGCTCCAAAAGGCACTTGTCAGTGCCACAAGGGCCCTTAGGAGTGCCGGGGAGGGGGGTCCTGGTTTCAAGCTGCGGGACCCCTTGTCAGTGCCACAAGGGCACTTATAAGTACCAAGAAGGGGGGACCTGGTTTCAGTTTGCGGGACCACTTAAGCCACAAAAGGCCCTTCATGGATTTAAAAAATCCATGAATCCACAGGCTGAACGGATTTTTCACCCATTTCTATTCAGAATGTGTTGCAAAAGGGCAGTTGAAATTCAATGTTAAAAAATGTGAGGTGTTGCATAAGGGATCTAACAATCCTTGAGCTGCCTATAATATGGCTCTGTGCTAAAGTGAATCTATGTTGTAATATGATGTGGAGGGTTTTAGTGGATAACAGACTTTATCTGCAAAATATTGTCCTGCATAAAGATTCATGGGAGAAAAATAGTGTTCTTCCTTTTTACAAAGCACTTGGAAATAGAAACAGTTCAGAGAAGATCAACTAAATTAATAAGGGGAATGGAGGAGTTTGACTATGCAGACAGATTAGACAGGTCAAGGTTTTTTACACTGGGGAAGCAGTTCTTATATGATCACTTTATACAAATATATTAATGGGTCATACAATAAACTCTCTGGTACATTGTTCACCAATAAATCATTTAAGAGGACAAAACTATTGAAACTACAGAAACAATGGTGACACAGAGCTTCCTGAGTTTCAACTATTTAGAAATGTGTTTTTTATTGGTGAAATGCTGTGTGGAAACCTAAGTCTGATTTGCAAATCTGCTGATGGAACAAATCTCAGCAGGTTCATGCATTCTTACAAAGCATGAATTTTGTAGCTGAACAATTTTCAATACCATGCAACATGTATATATTATATACCATAAGTGAAAACGATTTGAGATTCTGAAGTAAGTTGTATACTTGACATTTGCTAAGCAAGTAATTGAGTAAGATCTGAGAAAACACTCAAGGCAACTTGACTTGAGGAGGAAAGGGAAAAATGGATGACATAACTCCTGTAAAGTAGGCACCAAAAAGAATGTCTAAAATTAAAATCTAAAGTACCCTGCACTGGACTAAATGCACATTTATTTTTTTCCCTTTTAACAGGAAAACCTACCCCATTTTGAAAAGTACCTGCTTTTGAAAAGAGATATCCATGGCACCTCTGTGAGTTTGTGTTGCTCATTAGAATTAATGTTGTACTTTTGTAAAAGAATGTTAAGCAATGACTAATAAAGACATAAAAAGAAAAACACTGTTATAAGAAAACATTTTGTTTACCATCTATATCCCAAACCTTCTTAAAAGCAATGCACATTTATTGGGAAAAGAGAAATGAACCATTATAATACCTGATAGGGCAAGGTTTGTATATATTACACAGCACAGTGAAATGGAATCTTTAATTATTAATGAGTACATTCATACATTATTAAATACAATATGTACTTATTTGTATGCAAAATGTAGATTTGTAGATTTAGATATTTATTTGGGCATGCAGGCTGTCAGTCTCTTTTTGATGAAATTAGAATAATATCTTCCTACTTTAGAAGTTATTGCTAAAGGGACTTAAATAAGAATTCATAAGTGCCTGTATATCTGAGATGGAAATGCAAGATTACTTGTTGTTTCACGGCTCTTAAGCACTTGATCAAAAAAATCTTTTATATGTTTTATACAGCTAAGCATTTAAAAAAAATGAAAATATATTTACTGTGTTGATTTAATAAACAACCACTAGACACATAACTAGAGAGCCCCCCCACCCCCCATTTTCTTTGGTTAACTGCCGCCAACATTAAGCTGTTTAAAACAGCCGATCACCTGGCTGGATAGACCATCGATGTATCCAGGATTTAATGCATTTTTTTGCTTTTTGACATATGTACATATTGCAGAAAAGTTCCTAATTGAACCAGAAGATTTTGTTCAGTTTGAACCACCAAATTATTTATAAAATGTCTGTATTTTTGAAATGTGTCAGTTTCCAATGCTGTACACATATATATATATATATACACAAACATTTATGTTTTTAAAGGTTAATAAAATCATATTCCATAGCAGGGATTCCAAGCCTGCAGTCTTCTATATGTTTCAAAAATACAACTCCCAGCGTTCCCTGAAATATTTAAATTTTGAAATGTATTTATGTTCGTGGATGTTTAGTAATCATATTCTTTAAGATTACTAAATCAGCTATTAATGGCAAAAAATGAGAAGGTCAAGGTTGACATGACGTACAGATAACTCGGCAGGTAAACAAACACGATCGTAAAACCAATACAATTTGTTGTATAAAGGAGAGCTACTTTACTCTGTAGCAAAAAACTATTGATTAAAAATGATGCACCACTAGAGTTTTTTTTATGTGATTCATATAGAAAGATTGAAGTTAGTGTGAAGTTAGTTAATGCCTTCACGGAGAATTGACCTATTATTTTTAATCTTGGCGTTATTTCTCCTGAGAATCAGAAATAAATAGGTGATCTATATAGGAAAGATGTCCTATTAATCACATATATAATTAGATATTCAATTTATTACATCACTCACATACTGTATGTATATAATATAATAAAATCAATAACACATATATATATTAAACCTTATATACCTCTGTACAATATTCAAATGACCAAATTAATTCCTAGAAGAGAAAAGAATGGTGTTCTCAGAAAGTTTCTCCTGAGAACACCTATACATTGTAAGATTCTTCTCTAGTAAGTTGCATCAATGTACATGTAAGTAATATATTCTTAACTAAGAAGGCTTCCATGTTGTTGCTAGTACGCTCACAGCCCATGTAGTCTGTGCACATATTGGCCAAGCCCCCTGGACCCAGTATTTACTCTATACATGCTTGTTACCCTGCAGTTTATTTACAAGCCAGCATAATTTTCTGACAGCTCTCCTAGGCAATACAAAAGAGTCAGCTGATTTTACTAGCATTTGTTTTTAAATTATGTTCCTAGCAAAAGATAAACAAGGAGAATCAATAATGCTAATTTAAGTTTAAAACCCATGCACCTGATATAATTGTAAAAATATTTTGACTTATTTGAAGGCACTGAACCATTTCCAAATGTTTTTGGAAATAGTGCAGCGCTCCCGATCAATTTCCCCTAAAGTTAAGTTTTGGCCTACCTTGTATCAGGGCACTGTATGGGGACATTAAAGCAGCACAAAGCCACGCATCTTATTTTGCCGTGGTCCCTTGAGGCATTATTGGCAGGATTGCAGAATGGTAAGGTGCGCGAAAGCTTCTATATGTCTCATTTTTGTTGTTGTTGTTTTTTGCCTATGATGTTGGGGATCAGCAGTCTAAAGCACTCATTTGACACACAGCCCATGAGGTCATAGGTCCAAATCTCCAGACTAACTTATTTAACATTACAAAATAGTCAGTGGATTTTAGTGTCTCTTTGTTTTTGTTTGTTTCCGTCATTTTTTTTAAAATTTATTATTCAAAGATTGCCCTTATAAGTAGAAATTGGCATGGATTGATGAGGAATAGATCTTGTAAAATAAACTTGCTTGGTTTTTATGAGCAACTGAGTAGAAATTTAAACTCTGGCATAGCAGTAGATGTAGTATACTTGGATTTTGCTATAGCTTTAATACAGTCCCCTATAGGCAACTTATGTAGAAGCTAAGGTCTGTTGGGCTTGGGCAGGACATTTTTACATGGATATAAAATTGTCGGGTGGATGGGATACAGAGAGAAGTGGTTAATGGTGCTTCTTGATGTGGACTAAAGTTCTAAGTGGAGAAGAGTCGCAGGATTCTATGTTGGGGACACTCTGTTTATTATTGATTTGGAAGTGGGTATTGTCAGCAAGGTCTCTGTGTTTGTTGAGTGTTTATAGCTACGCCACTAAATACATGCAAATTCTTTCCTCCTGATAAATATGGAAATCCTTCACTTCGGTTACGTATAATATTTATTTTCTCATGCTAATCATAAAATAAAACTATAATATATCAACTTTTTAAAATGCTACATATAAAAATGTCAGATTGTGATCCAAAAAATAAATTAACTATCCTGCCAAATAACCACTTCTAAAGATGCGGACAGGAAGGGAACACTATAAAGGAGATAACATGGGCTTTAAAAAGCTCAGAATTTGACAGTTAATTCCTACTTATATTAGAAATCTAGCACATTTATTAGATTTTTTTTAAGAAAGTACATTATATAATGTGGAACTAGATATCAATGAATGGAGATCAGTGCATCAGTGAGGAAAATGAAAATCTAGAAGTGTCAGGCAGAAACTAAGATTAGAATGAAATGATACCCACTTCCCCTTTCTTTCATAGAGAATAGACCTTTACCTGGATCTCTCCCTTCACCGAGAAATAGCATGGAGATGTTAAGATAGCAAAGATTAAGAATTGATTACACCAACTGTTTGCACTTATCTATGCTTTCATACTTCATACATAAAATAGTAGTTATTCTTAAATACAGACCTACATGCAAGTTACAGTTGACAGCTGCATCTGCATCAGCATAGGGGTCCAGTTGTCAAGGACCACTGCATATTTGGCTGAGCATGATAAAAAGAACAATTTCTTTCTATTGTATTTATTATATACTCAAAATCAGACAGCTTTTCTATTTTCTCTGTTAGTTTCCTCCCATAGCCTACTGGACCTAAAAATGTATTTTTTTGAGTGCTTAGTTCCAGCAGCAGCTTCCCCTTCTCTGTTGGATAATAGAATGGCAAATGAAATCTGAGACAAAGTGATAAATCTCTGTCATTGTCTTTTTCTTGTTGTTTTAGAATTTTAATGAGGCTTTTTAAAACCTCTTCTAGAAACTGAGTGACTGACTACTAAGACTTTTATAAGATGACATGATGCCTTTTTTTCTTTATTTATATTTACCGTAAAGCATACCGCATATCATATATCATATATAATCACACCCTAATCTGAGAGAAGGTGCGCATGGGTAACAACAAAAGCAACAAAAAGGAAAAGGAGAAAAAAGACCCATAACAAATGGCCTATCTACATGGTTGAAATAAGTTTCAAAACATAAAAGACCTTTATTATACACACAAAATGGGTTTAGGGAAATTAGTGTAAAACTTATAAAAACTATCAAAAATTCTATATAGTATGACAGGCAGTACACCTAAACATCCCAAACCACAAGAGTCTCATACCAGACGTACACATACGATGTAATGATATAGGACGTGGTGACGCAAGACATTTACATTTTATATGGAATGCCTGCTATACTGGTTAGTATGCCACTGTAGAAATTTCTGCAAAACATGTACGGTAATTATCCATGTATGTATGTATGTATAATTTATAAAGCGCCACTTGGGTATGCAGCACTGTTTATTACAGAGTATACAAACAAGGGGCTAAGTGCAAGCCATTATACAGATAGATACAAATTAAGTTAAATACAATTTCAAATATCGGTTAAGAAAGCATATATATAAATTATGTATACATTGATAGTGGTTGAACAGAGGTTCCATGTTCATCTCCCTCTCTGATAATGTCAGGGTTATTTAATAAGAGTTCTTATCATTAAAAATGGTGCTAATTTTGCACCAACCAATCAGATGTTAGCTTCCATTTAAAAGTTAACATCTGATTGGTTGGTGCAAAATTAGCACCATTTTTAATGATAAGAACTTTTATTTAATCTCCCCGTATGTCTGGCTAAGTGACATGTTTGGTATTATTTGAACCCGACAATACTTACCTTCTGGTATACTCTGCGTTACAGTTGAGATGACCTAGGAGCGCTATTAGGGCTGATGATGGACTTTAGCAGCTAAGTAAAGGAGTATTTCTTAGACCAATTAACATTGTATTATTAAAGGGGAACTGTGGGCTCCAAACAAGTAAAGTTTAAAAGAAAGGTCAGTTTCCTACCTTTAAAACGAGCCACCAACCACCTCTACGTGCTCCACAGCCCAAGATATACAGAAATGACTGACCAGAAAGTTAATGGGTGGGAGGCAGACGTGTGACATTCCTGAGGCTTCTCCTGCACAGTGCCGCTGGGGAGCACAGCCTCAGACTCCCTCAGTGTGCGAGGGAAACAGGAAGTCCCTCCTCCTCTCTGCTGTGTGAAGTCCTGACAGAGAAGGTAAGGGAATGTAAAGCCCTTTTCTTTCACTGTGTTAAAGGCTGATTCCACAGAGTTTTCTGTAGGGGAGGGTCTGAGTAACCCACGGCACCCAAGAGTGGGTAGGGCTTAGACATCCATGAGTGGGCGGGGCTTAGGCACCCATGAGTGGGCAGGGCCATGGCACACACATGTGGGTGGGGCCACGGGACCCACGAGTGGGCGGGGCCACATGGGGCTGTAAGATAATGGGCCATGGGGGGCCTGCAACTGGAGGGACCATGGGGTCCATGAGTGGGAGGGACCAGGGAGGCTGCAAAGGAGGAGACACAGGACAGATTGACTGACAGTTTAAGAGCAGGAAGCAGGAAGTGCAGGGGACCTGGTGATGCTGCTGCCATATCACACACAAAAATGTAAATATCTTCAAAATAATGCAAAATAAACAATGGAAATAAATTGTAAAAATTCTCAGGGAAGCAATTCCTATCAATTTACCTCAATTTACCTAAAGTCATTTTTGGACCACAGTTCCCCTTTAATATTTAACATTATATACATTTTTAAGGTACATATCCCTCAAGGTATATTTTTCTATGAACAGACAACAATATAAAGGAGCAAGAAAATTGTAATATTTTAGGCAATCACAGGCGCCACTGCCTGTCAGGCCCCTTCTGCAGCTTAAGTACACAGAAAAGGCCCGGAAGCCAGACAGAAGACAGCCAAGGCAACAAGGGCTGGTAAGTAAATTTCAGCAGTGAAAACATTGCGAGGTTGAGGTTTTGGAGGGCAATAAGGCAGAAAACAAAAGTTTTTAGGAGTTTGACATACCCATCAAGAAAAACAATGCAGTATTCATGGGACTTAACACAGGAGGTTAATGAATTGCCATGTTGGTGTGGAGAGACATCTGTATAGAAAATACTCTGTGCATAAAGACAGTGAATACTTGGGTCAGGGGGCATGGCTCTTTGATGACTCTCCTAGGATGTGGGCAGAACTGGCAACAACATGGAAACCTTCTTAGTTACAGAATTATACTTACATGTGCTACAAGCAACTTACTAAAGAAGAATCTCACAATGTAAAGGTATCCTGGGGAGAAAAGCTTTTCTGTTAGGATTAAAAGAATTTAAGTTTAGTTCTTCTTTAAGTACAGCCTTTAAAAATCACAAAGTCTGAAGTGGTGAAAACGCATGTATTTAGTCTGTTTCCCAATACAAATAAGGGTCCAAGGGCATATTAGACTATTTTCCAGCATTTACTGTAATATGATCTGCAATTTCTGATTTTCTGATGATTGCTATTCGAGGTTCGATGACCACCTTTCAAGGTTTTGATTTTCTGTATTTCTCAAAGTCAAATACGGGGAGGTAAGATATTTCCACATATAAATGAGTTTTTCTGCTGGAGTCCCCAAGAGTGGCAAATTCTAAGTTACATCCTGGGTCTGGTATTGGTAGATGTTATGGTGCTATTTATCTTTTCACTGCAATACCGAATTTAATGTAACAAATACGGTGATAATGTAGCTGCACATTGCCAATACTACTGCCATGGCAAAAATGCCCAGCTTTATAAATAAGTTGATAATAAAGCTTTTTGCTAATGCAATGTCCTCGCATCAACAAAATGGCTATAATAGCTATTAATAAATATGCCCCAAAGAGGTAATGGAACATTTTTTATTTGGATTTATGTTGTCAGTTGAATTCTGCAGGAGTCTGTCCTAGTTCCTGGCCACCTTGCAAACTGATTTAAACAGACTTGGGTATTGGGCTACAAAATTAGACTTGAGGAATTGTGGGAAAAGTGGTTTTAGTTTAAGCATGGTGAGGTTGTATTTTGGAGAATTATCTTTTTTTCATCAAAAAATGTATGTGATCACGCATACCAAATATTTTGAGGAGGGGTCTTTGAAGTGGTCAGTGTTACATTGAAAAGGGCCTCTCTAAAAAGGTCTGGCAAAGTTTGCTTGTGTTTTTAATCTGCAGTAACCAATCAGATGTTAGACTTTTACTTTGATTACTGCAGTTAGAGAACATCTGGTTGGTTGCTGCAGTTTTAAAGCATGGACAAACTTTTTAAATAAGCCCCTAATGTTCAATCATCCGCCTGCTGTGACAAGTTAGTTTTATTGTCTTGCTTATTTAAGGAATGATTACATTACTGTCAGTTGTTTTCTTCATTAAAATGCACTAACATAACTTGCTGGGAGATTCAATAAAAGTTCTTATAGTTAAAAATGGTGCTAATTTATCCCCAACCAATCAGATATTATTTAACATTTGAAACATCTGATTGTTTGGGGCAAAATTAGCACTCTTTCTAACGATAAGAACTTTTATTAAATAACCCTGTTGGTTTTTAATGCTATCACTACTGGTTGCAGCTTGGTGAATTTTATTTCCGGTGTGGTAGTAGGACCTTCTACTCTCCTGTTTGACTTTGAATGCTGGGAACAAGTTCCGGATTTTACTCTGAAAGAGTCCTCCCTCCGGATGTTATCTCGGCCGTTGGTAAGCCACGGGTCCCAGCATGTTCTCTCTTGTATGTTTTCTTTATTTTGCCATTTGAAAATACTGTAGATAAAGTGCAAAAACAAGGATAAAATATATCAACCATATTTTTACCACCAGTAGTAAGCAAACCAAGAGGTAATCCTGCACACACCTAAGGACAATAGTTAAAGGAGATGAATTACTGAGTGCAAAGGTAAACCAAGGTAAGTGTTTGTATTAAAAACAGAATAATAGGGACCATGCACATCAGTCTTGCAAACCCATGTATTTTATTGCTTTATACACGGGTACACAGATAGTGTAACCTTTCGGTACAAAGTAGTAGCTTATTCAGTACCTTTCTGTGTACCCGTGTATGGTCTCTATTAATCTGTATATTTTTACTACCAGTTAAACATATAATGGATAGCTATATTTAAATTAAGCATTTATTATACATCTAAAGAGTAGGAATGTTATTGACAATTGTTTTGGGTCTTAACTACCAGTTCCACCAATTTATCTTTCAAAACTATTGTGATGGTTTCGACGCAGAATTTTGGTTTTACCCATGAAAATTCTGCAGCAAAATCTGGGTCTGTTCCATAAACCCACTGGCAAGGTTCTCACAGGTTTACACATCCTAACTAAAGAGACGTAAATATAATTTCAGCTTTTGAAACCAGCAAAACTTTAAATGTTGAAATATTATATAAATGATTCATTACAAATAATATGAGAAATATTTATTCTGCAAGTGCAACTTAAATTTAATAGTTCTATTTCCCTGCAACCTCCTCTTCTTTTCTGTTTATCCATTTAATTATGTTATACTTTATGCACTGGAAGATTAAGTATTAAAATATGTGATATTCAGCAATCCAATTATAGACTCAAAATGGATTGCCACCTGAAGGTATCATTTACTAAATCATTCTCCAAACAAGCAATTTGTTTTACCATATCAACTGTTGAGTATATGCATAAATGAGGCTAGCTATGATTTAGTTGACCTCTGCCAAGCCACACTGAGTGGTTTTGTAAGTGGACATCTCACATGTACCGATCCTGCCAGATTTGTTTTCTAATATGAGCATTGCATTTAATTCTTTCTGCTGATCCTTTTTAAAGCTTATTATGTCTAATTAAAAATGTATGTGGCATGTGTTCATTTTTTATGGTTTTATTTTTTAAAGGGTAACTGTGGTCTCAAATTCTTCCAAACTAATAATAGTTATATAAAAAGCCTTCCATCACACCTTCAAAATAAAACCTCACATCTCTAGATAAAATCTGTGAGAAGTTATTGCTGGAAAGGTTCAGCAATGTAACTTCCTGGTTGAACTCTTCCTGTTTTTAGCCATTTGACCAGCTTGTAGTCATGTGACCAGCCTGTCTGCATTAATAGGTTCCCCTTCTCAACTGTCAGTTTTTTCCTCAAGTACTTCCTTATTTCCCCAGCAATAAGTCTTAACTGAGCATGCTTCTCCCCCGGGGGAAAAGGTCCGGCCTAAGTCATGTGATGTCACTCAACCTACTGGAAGCAGGAAGTTTGAACATTCACCCCAATGTAATTTCTCGCAGGCTCCAGCCAGAGATGTGATTGTTGGCTTAGTGTAAAGGATATACAGCATGCTTTCATTTAACCCTAACTTGTTTTGAGACCACAGTTGCCCTTTAATCTCATTTTTTCATTGTTTTTTTAGATGCTGAAATCAATTTGAACATTTGAACTATTGAATACAGCCATCTAAAAAAAAATGAAATTAGCTTTTGTTGTATAGTTTACATTATTATATAATTTGACATCATGACTTCACAAATGGTATAACAGATGCTCTTAATTTCCTCCAAATGAGGAAAGTCTGCAATAATGCATTACATAGCAAATATAAGACTTTGTATAGATTATCCGTGATGATACTATTGGCTGTACTAAGCTATTCATACCACTACCCAGTTTTGGCATATGAGGTGATGTGGGACATTGTATCATCAGTCCATGAATTAAATCAGTGGCTAATCACAAATCATCACGCATTCAGAGAAAAAGATAAATATCACTATGAACACAACAAGAGCTACCAGTTTAAATTACAGTGTACTTACTTTATCTAGGCTAAGTATACATCATAGTGAACTTATCATTAGCAAATTATTAAACTATCGTAAGATAACTTACTAATTGACTCATATCTAATTTTAGTTACAGGTTGATCAGGCTTAACTGAAGCATGGCAAACACACTATAATTGTCATTGAAATGAACAATGTGTTCTGTACACTAGATATTAATATGCTTAGTTTTTCATGTGGTATCTAAAAGACACATTCAGTCTTTAAAAGTTACTAGGGGGAATATTTTATATCAGATCTTGGGCATCTCCACCTTTTTAACAAATACTGATCCCTTGCCAGCAAGGATACACCTCCTCTTTGTGCATTCTTTGTGTGCATTTTATGTGCACACATAGCAGCAGAAAATACAGTTTCAAAACAGTCTCTGCTGGGGATGGGTTAAGGCAGAAAATAACAATAGGTGCTCTGGTCTGTTAAATTTGGCTACAGTAGAAGGCAGCTTGCCAAATGGCTGTAAATATGCTATATACAATAATCATAGTGACACATATGTACCTCATTTGTACAGTTCCACATGATGCCAGAAGGCAATCTTGCTTCCATAATAAATTAAATAGGATAGGGAGGGAATACAGGCTTTGAATTTCCCTTTTCAGCAATATGCAAATAAGGAAGACTTCTGGAAATTTACGATGTTTCCGTGGAAGCTCTTAGGAAAGCTATATCTTTAAAAATAACTTTTACAGCATTTCACAAGCTAAATGCAAAACCAGAGCGCCAACTACAGACCGGTTTCGGTTTTATTGAGCCATTATAAGTGTAGTGCAGGCCTCTGGTTTTGCAGTGTGAAGCGCCTATGGACAGACGTTACTAATAAATTAAATAGGATAGGGAGAGAATAAAGGCTTTGAAACTCTTTTCAGCAATAAAAGCAATAAAATTTCTGAAACTCACTTTTCAGTAATTTTGCTGCCATAACTACCCCGTTACAATGTAGAGTAAACCTTTAGACTTGTAAGGTCTGTCCCTGGTTTTTATTAAGAAAAAACAGGGACAGACCTCTGGATAAGTATCCCACAATGAAACTCACTTACTTGATGACCACAATTCATGATATCATATTATGCACTATAATATGATTGTAAACGTCACTATGATCATATACAATAATCATAGTGATGCGTAAGTTACTCGTTTGTACAGTTCCACATGACACCAGAAGGCTATCTTGCTTCCATAACTACTCCCTTACAATGTACAGAAAACCTTTAGACTACTGTACACAGCTTGTCACTATACCGGGACATACAGATAAACTGCTTGGTATGTACTAACACACCTTCTTAGCACTGGCTGTATGTTCCTGGATTTCTTCACCCAGAGTCTCAGCTTGATTTCTGCTGTAAACTGCTGTATCGGTTTTATGCCAAAGTTTCATCAATGAACCTACTGGGTCCCACAAACACCCGCTCTCGCTGACCTATGTGTGTTTCGCTTGTCCACCATATTGTTACCCAAGCTTCTGCAGGGTCTCGCGATAAGTTACTTGTTACTTCTTTTTAACTGCTTCAACTTAAAGGGAATATTTTCTCGCTAGTAAAGATGCGCCTTAAAGGTTTATTCTTTTCTGACTGTTTAACAGCACTATTTAATAAGGCATATTGTACAGTTACAGATATCATTTTTCATAACAATATTGAGCTTCCATATGGCATTCTACCCCTATTTCCTTACTAAATTACAAGAAACCAGCATAGCTAATCATATCATTTAAACCATTTGGGATCAGAGTTTTTAATCTGTTTATCCATTTACTCTCTTCTTGGAGTAATCTCCTTTGTATATTTCCCCCTCTTATTCACAAACTCACTTTTTGAATTCCCATGAATTCAACCAGGACCTCATTTGACCTATGATGTTCCATATCATGTCATGCTATAGCACTCCTTTCACAATCTCTGTCTCTCACTGCCCTTATATGCTCCTGGATCCTAACACAGAGATGTCTCTTTGTTTGGCCTACATATTGAATCTTATTCTATGATTCTCCCCCTTACGATTCCTCCTATACAATACTTGTAGTCTGTCCTATTTTTTGGTATGATGGTACCCTCTCATCCTTCTTTTGATAGCCTCTACTTAGGAACCTCTCCTTTAGATCCAAGGCCTGATCCCTATAATAGTCATCAGTGGAACAATTCCTTCTAATTCGGAGGAACTGTCCCACTGGTATTCTCCTGATTAAATTCCTGGGATGATGGCTTTGGGCTTGTAACAACAAATTCACTGCTGTCTGCTTACAGTACGTTTCAGTGACAATTTTTCCATTTTCTTTTTTTATAAATAAATCCAAAATGGTCACTACTTATTGATTAAGTTCATATGTGATCTTTATGTTTTTTTCATTTTTATTTAATTTTTGCAAACTTTGCATTAATAAGTCCCCGGGACCATCCCACAGGACTAACACGTCATCTACAAAACCTACCCAAAGCAGCCCATTTGCCCCAAACTCAAAATCAGTCATTGCACTGGCCACTTCCTCTTTTTCCCACATCCCCAGGTGGAGGCAAGCATAGGTGGGTGCACAAGTCACCCCCATCACTTTGCTTCTCATCTGGCGATAAAGGGAACCTTCAAATATAAAAACATTGTTCTCCAGGACAAACTTCAATAAGGAGAGGTAAAAACAGTATAATCATTATATGAATTGCCTCTCAAATCCAGAAAGATTTTGCAAGCCTTTAGGCCGGCCATGTGGGGGATTGATGAGTATAGACTTTCAATATCCAAGGTAACTAAAGAAACATTCCTTCCAGTTTCCTTAAAATATCTCTTGTGTCTAGTATGAAAGAGTCTAGATTATACAAAAATGGATGCAATATCTCGTCCACATACTGACTAATATGTTCCATTGGCCCACAGACCCCCGACATGATAGGCCTTGTTGGGGGATTTTTCCTGTTCTTACTGGGTAATCTACAAATAGAAAATCACATTCTTTTTTCTAGTTTGTTTCTATATCCATAATCCAAAAGATTTTTCAAATTACTTTGTATCTCTCTCATTGGGTTCAATCTTATTTTTTCATACTTTTCCCAATCTTTTAATTGTCTCAATTCTCCCATTCTTTAATGTTCTTTTTTCAAAACTACTATATTTCTGCCCTTAAACTATAGGAAACTCATATTTTTATGAAAAATTGTATGTGTAACTATGCAAGCAAAATCTGCCTTATTAAATAGTGCTGTTGAACAGTCTTATCATAAAGGAAGAAAAAGGCAGTGGAAAGAATTAGCCTTTAAGACGCATCTTTACTAGTGAGAAAATGTTCCCTCTAACGTGAAGCAGTTAAAATGAAGTAACATGAAACTTATCGCGAGACCCTGCAGAAGCTTGGGTAACAATATAGTGGACAAACGAAAAATGCGTAGGTCAGCCAGAGTGGGTGTTCATGGGACCTAGTAGGTTCATTGATTAAATGTGGGCATATGACCGATACAGCAGTGTACAGGGGAATCCAAGCTGAGTCTCAGGGTGAAGAAATCCAGGAACCATGGATCACGTGCGTCCAAGTATTGAAGTAGACGACACACATAGCCAGTGCTAAGCAGGTGTGTCGGTATGGGCCAAGCGGTGTATCTGTAAGTCCCGGTATAGTGAGATATAATAAAGGACACAAACGTATCCCCCTCAGTGATACCCTCTCGGTTGTGGCAAACCAAGAATAGTGAAAATTAAAATGTCCAAATTTTATTAGGTATACATTAAAATTTACAAGCTAGTGACAAAAAAGTTAAAATCCAAAAGGAGAGTACTCTTGTTCTAGATATACACCAGATAATGGTAGGAGATGGACTTACGCTCAGTCCCTCTAAATCTTAATAGTAGAGAGTGGGAAAATTCTCTCCACTACAATGTCCATCTGTGTACAGAGGCACTCAATAAATCAATAGTGCTAGTATAGCCTCACACAGATATGGTGAGCTGGATCCTGAAATACAGGACAAGTACCCCCCAATCTGAATAAAAATGTGTTCCTTTAAACATGGTAAGAAGGGTCTGACACCTAAATCGGCTATTGCTAGGTCCATACAAGTTAAAAGTTAAAAATATACACACAAAGAAACCCCCTGGCGCGTTTCGTCCTTACAAGCAGGACTTAGTCATAGGCCAAGGGGCCTTGGTTCTGGGCACCTTAAATACATGTAATTGGCGACCTGCCCTATCAGAATGATTCTCTAATTAACCAATCCGGAATGAGCTGGAGGCAAGACATCCCCCGCGCTCCACTCCCCTCCACAATCAGGAGGATTTGTGGAGGGGATCATAAATTGACATCAAATCCAACCCAGATTTTTCTTAGAGAATATCAATCACTAATTATCGAAGCCAGAGATCTGAATGTCATAACTGATAAAGAATATTAATTAATTAATAACCTATTGTCTCTGGGAGTGACAACCTAACTGAAAAGGCGAGCAAATTTTTGGATGTGAAACTTCGACATTTTGTCACTAATTTAAATTCATATACACGTGATACAATGGACATATTGAATGTATGAAGGTACTATACTTGTAACTGCTGATGTTGAATCCTTGTACACAACCATTCAACATGATCTTGGCTTGACAGCGGTGAAATATTTTTTGGACAAAGAAGGAATTACTGATACCACCAAACGCTTTTACCCCACACTGTTGCAATTCATACTTTCACATAACTATTTTCTCTTTAACAATTCCTACTACATTCAGGTCAGAGGTATGGCAATGGGGATGGCCTGCCCCTACATATGCCAATATTTTCTTAGGATGGTGGGAGGAAGTTGTGGTCTTTAGTGATTCTTTTTCACAATACCATGACCACACTGCTAATACTTTTAACATAAAACTTACCAGCCAGTGGGATCCTTCAGAAGTTATTTTCCTTGATATATCTTTTAGGAAAGATAATGGACTTCTGATCTGTACCGAAAAGACACAGCTACTAATAGCATCTTGCATTGTAAGAGCTTCCACCACCTGAATGTAAAGAAATCCATCCCTTTTGGGGAATTCCAAAGATTGAGGAAGAATTGTACAGATTGATAGAAGTTTAAAAGTAGAGCTCTTGAAATGAAAGAGCGACTCAGACAAAGAGGATACTCTAACACCCAGATAGAGAAGACTTATAAGAGAGCTCTCAAAACTGATAGGGACTCTCTACTTAAACCAAAAATCAAAAGAAATGATAATACAGACCAAATCCGATTCATCAAAGAGTTCAATACCGATTACAAACATATTGGATCATCAATGAGAATTGGAATATCCTAACGAGTGACCGTTTTATAGTTAACAAAATCCCCACTAAGCCAACCTTCATCTACAAAAGAGCTACCACCCTGAATCAGTTATCTATGCCATAACATGTCCCTGTCATAAAACATATGTAGGGATGATCTCTAGAAAAGCCAAAGAGTGAATAATTGAACATATATCAACTATTAGAACAGCAACATCAGATAAATTAAAGTTAGACAAACTAACTACTGTGGCGAGTCATTTCTTAATTTATCAGTACAACTGGGCATTAAAGGAGTAGACAGAGAGACTAAATTAACTAAAATAAAGAGGGAAAGTAGATGGATATTCCTTCTTAACACATTGGCACCCCAAGGCCTCAATGAAAAAATTCAGTTCAACGCCTTCTTATAAGATCTTACATATATGATAGCATTCTAGATGGATGGTATGATTCCATAAACGCAGGCCTTCCCCCACTCTGCTTCTCCATATACAAGATCAAACGTATATATACTTACCTAGGTACAGTATATATATATCCTGACGACGGCCATACAATATGGCGGAAACGCGTTGATCGTATTGAATAAAACTTTGGATATGTTTTGGATATGTCCCGCCGAGTGCTTTCATGTTTGACAACTGGTTTATGTTTACATCCGAGAGACACCCGGGCAGATGAATTCGTTGATGTGGAGTGCTATCAGGTCGTATGTTTCTTATATATATATATATATACATACTCACCTGGGTCAAATAACTTCCTAGTGTCTCGTGGCTGCTACTGGCTATCTTCCCCCTTACGACTATATACGGTTATATAGTCTGCCCCTAGCCCATCAGTGGAGTATCACGTATCCATTAGAAGCATGTCATTTGAATATAATGACATGGCTAATCCTTCTCTCTTCTGCTGTTTAGTAATAGGGACTCCACACTATTCAGGATGTCGTATTCAGTGAGCCCTTTTCCTGTCTATAATACAATAATCGAAGCTTGCTTCTCTTTGCCCCTGCCTCTCTAGTTACCAATTAGAGGGTAATACCTCCATTTAAATCGCCCTTTCTGTTGCAGTACCCCACCTATTAATATGATATCCTATGAACACGGTTATGTTAGTAGCATAACCCAGAGCGATCCTTGAGATTCGATCCCAAAACCAGAGCATATACACATTGGCACTATCTTGGTGCAACTACATTGGGCATTGCAACTGTGTTTTAGCATGAATGGACAATCATTTGCAGTGGAACGATACAATATAAGGCTGAGAACTGAGCCACACACACACTGGCACTATCGGCACTATCTGTGTGCAACTACGTTAGGCATTGTAACTTTGTCTCAGAAGGAATGAGAAACTATTCATGGAGGAACTATACAGTACAATTTGAGACTTGTGCTACACATATGAGTTCTATTGGCACTATCTGTGTATAACTACATCTGACATTTCAACTTTGTTTCAGCAGTAATGAGCAATTATGTGCGGTAGCACGATAAAATAAAATTCTAGTTACCGATCGCTCTAGTTGATATATGAAGGTTACTGTTGCGGATGGCTCATAGATCAGGAGGAAAAGAAAGGAAGGAAAAGGAACAAAGGAGAAAAGAGAGGAAGGGAAGAGAAGAGAAGGAGAGAAAGAGGAAAAAAAAAATTACTGCCCCTGGCCAGAATTCGAACCCTGGTCTCCCATGTCAAAGGCGGTGCCTTTGGCCAGTACACTATCCAGCTACTACAGATTGTAGGTGACAGTTCATTACTTCTTGACATCTCAGCAACTTTTTAGTCAAATCCTCCTGATTGTGGAGGGGAGTGGAGCGGGGGGTGTCTTGCCTCCAGCTCATTCCGGATTGGTTAATTAGAGAATCATTCTGATAGGGCAGGTCACCAGTTACATGTATTTAGAGGGGTGTAATCCAGACACCTGGGCTATTTTTGAGCATCTGAAACTGATGCATGCCTGAACTTATTATTTGGTCCCATACAACCCATTTTTATTCAGATTGGTGGGTACTTGTCCTGTATTTCAGGATCCAGCTCACCATATCTGTGTGAGGCTATACTAGCACCACTGATTTATTGAGTGCCTCTGTACACGGATGGACATTGTATTGGAGAGAATTCTCCCACTCTATACTATTTGGTAAGATTTAGAGGGACTGAGCGTAAGTCCATCTCATACCATTATCTGGTGTATATCTGGAACAAGAGTATTCTCCTTTTGGATTTTAACTTTTTTGTCACTAGCTTGTAAATTTTAATGTATACCTAATAAAATTTGAATGGACATTTTAATTTTCACTAACCTTGGTTTGCCACAACCAAGAGGGTATCACTGAGGGGGATACTTTTGTGTCCTTTATTATATCTCATTTATCTTTTATCCCCATGTTCATCCTCTTTTAACTTCCTGAATGATAGTGCACCGCACTTTATTCAAATTTCTATGTAAGTCCCGGTATAGTCACATGCTGTGTTTTGTATTTTTGCATATACTGTAAGTCTTAAGTTATTCTGTGCATGTAATGGAGTAGCGTCATGTGGAACTGTACAAACAAGTGACTTACTGTATGCATCAGTATAAATATTTAACCTATACAAACCTGTCATGTGGAACTGTACAAATGAGTGACTTATGCGGCACTATGATTATTTAACTTACTGGAAACACACTCTCCTGCTTATTATTGTGTGACTTTTAATATATTTTTTAACAGGGGACACCCTGTCTTTTCAGAGATTTTTTAATAAAATGTATGTGGTCAATTACCCACAGTATGTATATTGCACAGAGGGCTAGGATATGGTATTTTTAATGTGTGATGTTTAAATGTATCAATAAAGGTTTGTTATATTGAATTGTGGTCATCAAGTAAGTGAGTGCCATTATGGGATACTTATCCAGGGGTCTGTCCCTAGTTTTTCTTTATAATTTTAGTAATGTTTATGTGTTGTCCCAGGCACCACCCTAGTGAAGGCATTACAGACCAGGTAAAAAGGGTAGTGCACTCATGATATATATCTGGCTACAAATGCATGTAACCAACTGGTACAAGTTCGGGTTGTGGGCAGATAACTCACCAGTTTTATTTTTTTGTTTTAAGCATGATAGAGGTTCCTTTCAAGTTTGGGATTTCATATATGCAAATTAAGTTGGGGATTTGATCAGAATCAATGGGGTTCTCATTGCTGAGAAAAGCAAGCAAATACAGTACTTCAATATCATCAAGGAGATGTATAATTGTCCCCAAATTTATTCTGCAACAGGAAAACAACCCCAGAACTTCCATGTTCTGGAAGTGATGTTATGGTCCCTGATCTCAACATCATTCATTGTGTTTGGGATAAAATGAAGAGACGGAAGATTTGTAGAAGACTTCACGTACAAAAGATCTGGGGTTAGTTTAAAAAATTATTTGCAACAACCTACCTGATACGCTCCTTCAGACACTGTGTGCAAATGTATCAGAAGATACATTGATGTAGAAGAATATTGATTTGATTTAGATTTCTATTTCTGCTAATTGACTGTCTTTTTGTAAATCTATATTTAATTTATCAATGTTAAAAAAAGATATAGCTAGGCAGTGCCTGCCAGAGAAATAACCCAAGGTCACATAAAAGTATGACCTTTCTTTGTACTATATCTACTTGCATGATACTTTATGGCCCACTGAGTTGTTTATCGATCATCGTCATCTCAACATAATGCTAGCAGAAAAGTATATAAATATGTATGGCATGGTGCCCTGACCTCTGTCCTCTGCATTATATTCAACATTATTCATGTGTCTTCTAGCTTCATTTCCGTTTCTGTTGTTTTCAGTCTTAATATTTTCTTGCGGGCACTTCTGCAGGTCATAAGTCCTTCATTTCCTCTTTGTCCCAGCCTGATGCAAGTACTGCACATTCATGTACAACCGGGGTAGTGGTGTGCAGACATTAATGTGATGCAGAAGTTCTGATTGACAACATTTTCACTACTATAAATGAATGCAGGATTTAAGGAGAGAGGAGATAGTCAGCTCACTGTTATCATTGGAAAACAGATTTTATCTCTTTACAGGGAAACTGTGGTCCAAAAATGATTTTAGGTAAATTGACAGTAATTGCTGAATATTTAGCAGCATCACCAGATCCCCTGCACTTCCTGCTTCGTGCTCTGAAACCATGTGACAGTCCCTGTGACATTAAAGTTAAATTTAAAGACCTTACACACTTCCTGCTGTGGGCTGTGCTGTTCTTCGTCCTTCCTCACCCCCAACTCCTTTCTCCTCTTAAGGCCTCCTTCGAACACTACGTCAATCACTTCCTTGTTTCTTTCTCCTGCACTGAGCATGTGCCAACCGCAGATTAGAAGGAGGAACTAGTATATTGTCTACAGATTCTGAACCTCCCACCCTCTAACTTTCTGATCAGTGATTTTTTCATATCCTAGACTGTGCAGCATGTAGAGAGGTGGTTGATGTCTCATATGGAACCTGGCCTTTCATTTAAAATCAACTTGTTTGGAGACCACAGTTCCCATTTAAGGGCTCGTTCACACTACATCAGTTTGTATCAGTTTTTCAAATGCAGGTGCGTTTAAGAAAATGGACAGACAGTAAAACCCCATAGGATTTCATAATATTGTTCACACCTGCTGCGTTATATTCGGCTCCATTTCAGTCCGTTTAAAAAATGCACTGCGTGCAGCATTTCTGTTTTTTCATGCATTTTCTATAGAAATCTATGGAATACACATTGTTAAAAAATGGATACAAATGTATGAAAAAAATGGATACAAACTGACAGAAACTGTGCGTTTCTGTCAGTTTCTGTCAGTTTCTAGTGGGAACAATCCCTAAGGGATTTTAAGGTATCAGTAAAATTGTATTGATACATATAGGATAACTAACAAATAAGAAGTAAACATTCATGCACATTTTCATGACTGACAGTGTGCAATACTAGGTTATGGGCAGGCGTACACATAAAAGCTTTAGTTTATTCCTGTAAACTCTACATTTTAAAATAGATGATTGTGTGTGCAAATTGTTCCATAAGGACACTGTTTTAAAAAAAAAATAACAGACTCTGTGCTAATGAAGTTACACAGGTGAGTTACATTCTTTTTATGGGTCCTGGCACTTACAGTATGTAAACCATTAAATTTAGATTAATAGGAAAAATTTCAAATTAAGTCTCCTAAATGTCTGAAAAGCCTTAACAGCCTACATAATCCCAACTCACTATATGCTATATCAGTATGTGCTTTCCAATGAATTTCTTGTGCGTCCTGCACAAGATTAGTTTGGGGGCATGCAGAGTTATCCTTTAACAGAAACAGCTGTAACCAGAGATAGCTAATTAGAGAAGCTTAATAAACTAATATGAAGCCTATCTGATACCAAAGTCAATGAGTCCCTAAGTGCGTGGATTAAAAGTGCTTCTGGGAGGAATTATATTAGTATATTCTCTAATTGGTTTACATTAGTGCATTTAGATTTTGTATTATAATAGTTACACTCCCACTTTTTATGATGCTTATTCTCTAGATCCCTTAATCTGAATATTCATATATAAAACCTGATGCAGGTGAATATTTCACCTTTTTAAGTAAAGCAAAAATTGTGATTTCTTTTTAAAATTGCCATGTCTGAGGTGATAAAAATGCATAAGTGCACATATATGAAGTCTGTCAGTGGGTCCTTGGAAGGTGTCAGTACATTGTGGAGTGTTTCTCTGGGGGGATGTTATACTATTTTCCAGCATTTACTGTAATTCTATTGGCGATTTCCGGTTTAACCAAGATCGCACTTTTACCTTTCCTTGCAGCCATTCTGTCTTTTCACTATGATACGCAATGAATATGTCAATGTTCGGCATTTTGCTGATACTACCCCCGCACAATTCCTCTGCAATAGTGTTTGACGCAAATGATCGGCTTTATAAATATTGCCAAAATAAAGATCTTTGCCATTGAGATTTTTTAATACAGATTTTTTTCTGCCGAAACAGGTACATTTGGAATTACAGAAAAATCACTAGTTATTGTAATTGTGACACAAAAAATATGTAAATATGCAGAAAAAAAGACAATTTAACAGTTTGTTTACCCTTATGTATCAGCCAATTTTCTTCACACCTGGATTTTTTTCCCAGTGTTTCAATTTAATTTGCTGATGTATATTGCATTTTAAAACATGTTTTCAAAAGTGGGAAAAAAACAACAAAGCAGAGAATCTACTATGCACATCCTCTGATGGTCTAATCATTCTGCTCTGTATTTGAAAAATCATCTGTTCCATAGCAAATCTTCTGCAGAAACCTGTGAATGCAATATTCCACTGATTTGTGTTAGATTGTTCACCAATTTTTTTACAGAAGTTTTTTGTCCAGCAGAACAATGAAATTACAGTACCGTGCAACATTTATGCTTGTTTTGATGCACAATGTTTCCAATTCAAGCTTTCTTATAGTGGTTATTAGGGATGGCTGGATCCCGGTTTCATGGCAGATCTTGCAGAATTTCTTGAAATCCACTTTTCGAACCCCATTTTAAAATTTTCAAAAATACTCAAACGTTCAAGGATTTCCGACCATTCGATAATACTCAAACAGCCGAATTCGAGAATCTTCGAACATTGGTGGTGTCACTGGCGGCCGCAGTGACATCACCCGGTGTCGTGACATCAGCGAGTTGGTGTCGCCGGCTGGGAAGAAAAAAGACATGCCACACAGGCTCTTCTAAGAGCGAATGATGGGTCGGGTTTCGAGTTGCAGGACCCCCAACAAAGGCACTTGTCAGTGCTGCAAGGGCACTTCTAAGTGCCGGGAAGGGGGGTCTCGGTACATGTTGCAGGATCCCTTAAGCCCCAAAATGCACTTGTCAGTGCCACAAGGGCCCTTCTAAAGGCCACAAGGGCACTTCTAAGTGCCAGGGAGGGAGGTCCCGGTTTCGAGCTGCGGGACCCCTTAATCCCCTAAAGGCCCTTCTAAGGGCCACAATGGTCCTTCTAAGGACCCAGGAGGGGGTCCTGGGATGAGCCACGGGACCCCCGTAGTCCAGTTTTGGGACCGAAAATGAACTGCGGAAAACCGGAGGTAGCAGTAGAGTGTGTGCTCTCTTTCAGTTTTTTTTTGTTTTTCTTCCCACAGGGACGTGTTCTCCAGACCATTTCCCAGGTCTCACAGCCATTTACAGTAAGTTACCATTGCTATTTTGCCTTATATTTAGGCAGATATTTTTCTCCCATTGACTTAATTTTTTTTTTTTTTAACGTGAATGCGCAGGTGAAATGGATTTTTGCAGTTTTACCCATCTCTAGTGGTTATCTAGTGGTTAATCTTACCATTATTTTACTAAGCAGGACAGCTGCATTTTCTCCAGTAACTGAGCAGTGACTATTTCTCTTCTAGAGCCATCCCTATATTTTCTGACATATTTTTTAATAGTCTTAGCATTTTAATGGGGAAGAGGTTCAATGCTATATAAAAATGTGGGCTCTACTTCGTAGTTTACTCATATATGAATGCATAAACAAAGTCTTACTAAATAACATAAGTGGTTCGGGTGCAAAAGCCCCAACCCCTTCCCTCAATATGTGATCCAATTCAAAAAGAAAGCATTTGTGATGTATCCACTTACTCAGAAGTCTAGTTGGCCCGGGTACTGAAGCCCCAAGCCAGTCACTAAGGCATCATCCAAGTATACATTTGACCCCGGTACATATGAACCTGTGTTGGTGTAGAATATACTGGGGAGGAGTTTCAGGCCAGACTGGGCACTGTATCAATTTAAAAGATGACCTACCTTAATAACCTTTATTTCATTAGAAGTATAAGAAAAAGCATCTACTTACAGTTAAAAATATTATAATCTCATAGCTGGTATGTCCAATTGTAAATAAACAATTTAATGAGTGTAAACAGGCAAATGCTAAATAGAATACATTACAAAAAAGTGCAATTCTAAGCTCTCATGTATAACATGTATAAAAGGTCACAGTAAATAACACAACAGCAATTATAGTGCGCTAATAATAACTGTCCCTATTATGAATGTAATGATCACACACAGACCTAGAGGCAATTCCAGAAGACTTTGAAAAAAGGGTACTTAGCACTGACAGCAGCTATAGTGATGTAATGTCCAAACACGCTACATGGGTCTGCATCCTAACTGGACTTTCTCAGTAGCATTTTTAGAAATAGCCGTCTCTACCTTATAAAGACAAGCCCTTGTGTGCTAATGCTTAGCCTTGCTTCACGTGATCATGCATTTGCGCACAAGTTCTTGTGATGTAACGTCCAAACATTTTGCAGTAGCATTTTTTAAAATGGCAGAAGAAGAGCAGTTAAGCAATCAATTTGAAACACGAAAACCACGGGTGCCATCTGTGAAGAATGAAGTTACAGGAATCCTCTCTCCAGACACCCCAACAATTATTAATTTTATTTTTCCATTTTATTTGTACATTGATATGGTCTTAAATTCTCTGGAGCAAAAGTAAACAATTTAATGGAATGATGTATACTGTATTAAAAAAAATCCCATTATTATAATATAAGTAAAATCAATATATATGATTTAGAAATTAAATAAATTATATGATTTATAAATTAAAATAAAAACTATGTTTTAAATTAAACTATAGGTTATTTAAGTTTAAGAACTTTTTCGAAAAATATTTTTTATATATATATAAAATGTGTGTAAACCACTAACTGATTTTTCTCATTTAGATTTTTCAGTAACCTTTAAAAGCCTTCACATATATTGGGTTCTCTTCTGCAGGTATCTAAACTCATCTACGCTCTTAGAATCTCCTTAACATTTTCCGTGGTAATTAATTGAATGACATGGAGAGCTCTATTTGCCACACAATGGCTTGTGTGGGATGCTGTGTTATTGATCTGGGCTATATAGTGTGGGAAGCCCATTACCAGTACAGGCAGATTCATATCTGTACAGCTACTGCTTTCTGTGCTCAAACAGCTCATTTCTTTGTTTGGTAGACTGAACTGGAATGAAAGAACATGAGTTGAATATTTCATGCTGTGCAGATATGTATTATTCATAATCAAACTCTTCAGAAAGGAATAGATAAGAAGGAGCAGTGAAAAGCTTAAATGAAGTATTCTCTGTAGTTAGTAGAGAGACTGTTGATAGATTCCTTTGGCTATCTTTCTCCTTATATTACAAAGAAAATGATAAAATAACAAGATTCGACAAATGGAAAGAAACGTCCAGAGCTAAATTGGAAAATCATTTGCTGATACAAAAAAATGAAACATTTTAATATTTTAACAATCAAAATCCTCCACTTGTGGTTTGATATATTGGATTAAAATGCAGACTCTCTTTAAAAAAAAAAATCCCTTCTTTAAAGCCACGTGATTCTTCCACTGCAAATTTCTGTTTGCTCAGAATGATAGTGCACACCATTCTTGAATGACTTACTAACTGCAGAGGGTTGGCTGGAAGCCCAGATACCACAAACAGGGTAATTTTCAAGTGCAGTCTTAGTTGTTATCTGATTTCTCATGAAAATCTCTTGGCCTCTCTGTTGTTGAAAACTATTTTCTCTTTAGCTGATATGCAGATGGTAACAGCTGTAAATCCATAAATTAGATATGACGGACATAAAGTTAATAGTATTAAAACAAACTCCTTGATATCCTGAAGAAGGTTGATAGGAAAGACACAATTAATTGTATGCAGATGAGAAATTTATGACTAGACAATGACAATGAGAACTTTATGACTAGATTGTAAGCTGGGTATACACTATTAGATGCACCTCCTGGTGTTCAGATATCTGCACAGGGTGATCATTTTTGTTCTTCTGACTGCTATTCCTATAGATTTGGAAGGCAATGTAAAGTGATGGAATATACCACAGAATAAGGAGTTAGATTCTTTTACTACTACCATTTTAATGCAATTCATCTTTCTGTTTGTTTGGAATTCCAATACAAATTGACTACAGTTCTGTATGCACTTGGGTATTTCTGTCAAAGGACATTTTGGGCAATAATGTACTAAAAATGCATGCAGTGTTTTATACAGCAAATAGCATCGGCAAAATTATGCTGTTTCATTTTGGTCATTTGTCTGTGTTGTACTCTTCCCCTAATCGAAACATGAATGTAGTGTTATCTTATTCAAATGATGCATTCACACATATATCTTGTTTAATAACCATCGACACTTAGTGGTGCTCTGCCCATGTGCAAGCCACACTAGCATTATGTTATAAAGAAAACATTTATCATAGGAAGGCAACAAATCACATACAAAAACAAACACATACAAAATCCTGAAAACAGCTGGCTATGCCTAGTCCTTACCACATCTAATGCCAATTATTAATTATAATCAAACCGATGCCCAGGCACTTGCCAATGACCAGTGAGACAGAAACATGTGCTTCCTATCTGTTGGCACTGATTATTTAATAAATTTGTGATTCCCCACTTTTTGTTTTTGGCTTTAGAGTCAAAGACCATATGTTTGGCTACAGGAAGGCAAATGGAATATGAACGTTTTTTACCGCATGGGGTTGAACTTTAAATTTACTGTTAATCATTAAAGAAGCACCCAGTTTCATGGTGAAACTTTGGTTTTTACAATTTAAGTGCATTTCACCAGTGTGGTTTTTTTTCAATACCAACTGCTCTGCATGAAAATTACATGGCTACATAACCAATCACATTTCGTTTTGTGCCAGTCCCCTAACTATAAAAATGGCTTCTGCCAGCCATTTGGCAGACTGTTGGAATGTGTAAGGGAGAGCTGAACATTCTAGGATGTCATTTGGAATATAACATTGTCCTTTTATTTATTTTTTTATCTTGCATTATCGTACTAGTTTACTTTAAATGTGTTATAGTCACCAATTATACATAACAAACAAATTACAATGGAGGAAATGCAATAATGCAAATAATTTTTACCTAAACATGGTCAGGTAAGCAGAGCCTGCTTATGAGGTTTAACTCCCTGATGCATTTCTCATTGCATTATAAGGTAGCGCAGAACTGAGGGGTAGACCCCACTAGGCAGCGTCGCAGCTAGACATGCTAGAATCTGAGTTACAGAACAGCACCATCTATTGGTAGTAGAGGTCCATTGCATTTTATTTTTCTTACCTATATATCAATAAAGTTGCTCTTAAATATGTAGACTGCAATGCATTGTAGGAAGTTGGTGTTTTCTGGGAAGAAGAAGGGAACCTCCATATTGTCTACAGTCCATTTGCATTGTGTCCCTAGCATTCCTGTTTCTTAAACCTCCATTATCCCCCCAGCCAGCATATCTGGTAAGAGGTATACATGTCTCAGGCTGTTCTGTTCTGTAGTGATGTTTAGTTAATTTTAATCTACACTTAAGTAGCTGTTAGATAGCCAGCGCACAGTATCCCACTAGGATATTTTGGTGTGAACTGTGCGCTGGCTATCTATCAATATAACAACTAAACATCACTACAAAACAGAACAGCCTGAGACATGTATATCTTTTACCAGATAAGAATGATTCCTGAACCTTTGATGCGGGGCACAATACCCACACTTATAGCGACGTCGGCTCAATGCACATGCGCACTGACGTCAGGCGCGGGCTCTGCAACCATTAAAAGTATTTGCTTAGCAAAGGGATTTATACATCTAGAGGGGGCAGAGCTAAAAACATGAGGTAAGACAAGTGATCCATTTTTTTACCCAGTTTCCCACACTCAAAAAAATCACTTTACATCTAAAGCCTAAGCTATCTAAGTTGGATTTACAGTGTACATACCCTTTAATTTATAAATTATAACAAGTTAAAATCTCTTGAATGAGCATTTTAGATTAGCTAAAGCTACAATATTACATCAGGTTTATTTCAAGAAACTGAAAGAGAGTTAAAGAACATCAATGTAAAATTTCAAAGAAAATGCAAAATAAGACATCTGCTAGTATACACAATGGGGCTAATACAAATAGCATACTGTATAACCAGGCACAGAAATGCTTGCAATCAGAAACTTTATGTGCCCACTTATTAATATTTAAGGACATTTCAAATAAATGTGTGCAGTGGTTGCATAGGTCATATAATTCATTTCCAGTACTGTTTACTTTACTTTTTTGTTTACATTTCATTCAAATTTGGAAAGGCAAATGTTTATTAATTTCACTAAACCAGTTCTTCATTTTGAAAATGTTAGTGCAAGGTAGGGCTTTTTTCAGATGTCTTTTGCTTCGGAGCCACAAGAGGGAGCCCCTTACTTGTTTCCTTATAAAGTACATAACTTCTTGGACTTTTGCCAGGATTTCAGATTCTGTACCACATTTCATTCAGCCCAGATTAGAATTCTGCTTAAAAGACTTAAACACAAGCATGTGCATGATAAATGCTGGCATCACAATAAGTGAGTGATGATCAAAACAAATGTGTGAATTACTTACCAGTGGTGTCTCTTTAAAACTGAACTTAAGTAATTCAATTTAAATTAAATTAATGTTAAAAGATATTCATCTTTTTTTTACAGATAAAAAAGTATATTGATGTGATTATATTTTTTTTAATATATATTTTTTATTTGTGATTGGAATTTCAACAGTGAATTCACTGTGAACATTACACAAATCACAAGTCAGTCAGTAAGTCCAGAAGGTTTATTATTTACAGTTTTTCTGATCTCAGCTAAATTACATGTGAGTAAAACACTCCCCAAAATGGGGTCCAAACAAAATAACATCTAAATCACAGGTTTAAAAAAAACAACCACTTTATTGGCAATATACAAAACTAAAAAAATCTACAAACCCACACATTCCCTTAAATAAATAAACTAAAAAAATGTAGCAGTACTGGAAGGAACATTAGGTGTCCCCCAAGTGCCCAGAGCTAACGTGCATAAATAATCCTTCCCCTTTCAAAGGAGAGTGGCTGAGTCCACAATACCAGAGAAACTCAACTAAATCTTCATTATACATAGCTGGCAGCGTGTACTAACTCAGGCCAACTAACACCGGACTCATGCAGAATAACAGTTCATAAATGGTAGCATACCACATGGCACAGTTCATACTCGAGTCATCACAATGTTTCAGCTTACCACTCCCACTCTTCACCTTGTTGGTCTCAGTCCTGCTGGCCCGTATACTCCAGTGTGCTGATCCAGTGCTAAGCGCACTGTTTCACTTTTAATCAGAGTGGTTAGATAAAAGACATACACAGCTCTAAAGTTCGCTTCTTGGTCTGACTTCAACAAACATGGACCTACGTAGGTTTCACTCACACCAAGTGGGCTTCGTCAGGGTCTTGCGAGACTCTTCACTTCTACCCATTTATAGATGAAACATGGATCAATTTCCACCCCCCACATCTTTACCCAACAAGACATGCTACATTGTATTCCCATATCTGTACTGTTGCCAATTTACAAATTATACTATTACAGACATTCCAAGAGCCCTATATACACACTCTATTCCAAGAAACAGCTAAAATTTAGTTCATAATTTATCATTTGATTTCAATGTTCTCAAATTATAAATCCATTAGTTTTTACACTGTAGAATTTTTTTCTCAAAATCTCCTCCCCTTACAACCAAGGAGACCCTTTCCAACCCCAAAAATTTAAATTTCCCAATTCTACTATCATGGTTGTCTATGCCATGTTTTACCAGGGCACTTCTTCCCTATTCACCCTTTCTCAGTGCCCTGGCATGCTCTTGAACACTTTTGGTCAATCTCCTTAATGTTTTACCCACATATTTACCCCCACACTTACATTCCAGGAGGTAAATCATCTGGGGAGACTGACAGGTGAAACAACCCTTAACCGAGAACCAATTATTATTAGTATAGTTAGAGATGGGTAATTACTGACACACTCCCACACCAAATGGTCATCTTCAAGCAAGTACAAAAATGTATTTATTGTACTTTGTAATGAATCTGATTTGGGTAGCTTTATTTACCTTACCCTGTTCTCTCTCCACAGGGAAAAGCAATTCATCTCAATTGGTGCTTGAAGCTTTCCCCACCCCCTCTCAATATCTTTCTTTTTATAGCCCCTTTGTTTAAAGGACTGACTTTATAAGTAGTAACCAGCATGGATTTAGGAGGAAATGATCTTGTCAAACTAATTTGCTTGGCTTTTATGAGGAAGTGAGTAGAAATTAAGACTCTGGCATAGCAGTAGATGTAGTTTACTTGGATTTTGCAAAGGCTTTTGATACAGTCCCCCATAGGTGACTAATGTATAAGCTAAGGTCTAAGGTCTGTTGGTCTGGTGAGGCACATTTGTCCATGGATAGAAAATTGGTTAAAGGGCATGTCCACCCTCCATTTTGACTTTTATCCATACGGTAAGACATACCCTCCCACCCCCAACTTACATCGCCTGGTACCAGCGTCGCTCTGGTCCGGCTCCCCTGCCTGTCGAAAATTCAAGCATGGGGCCAGGCCAGCAGCCGCTGCTGTGATTAGCTGGGATGCAGCCAATCACAGCCGCAGCTGCCAGCAATGGAGGAGACGCTGGCAGCAGGGAGCTGTAAATGCAGTTTGACAAAAAAAATTTAACTTTTAATTTAGCGGTTGGGGGTGGGAGGGTTCGGGAGGGGGCTGAAAGGGCTCCTGTGCGCATGTCACCATTCCTGCCGCAGGAGATGGGAGTTACAATTTTGTTTGGGGGGGGGGTGGACATTCCCTTTAATGAATGGAATGCAAAGTGTAGTTGTTAATGGGGCTTCATTAATATGGACTAAAGTGCTAAGTGGGGTGCCACAGGGTTCTGTGTTAGGGCCGCTTCTTTTTAAAGGGTATCTCCACATTGTTAAGCAGCTTAAATCAACTATTTAGCAGAATAATTTGATAGGTTTATTACATGATTAATGCTAAGTATGTAGAAGATTTCGCAGAATTGCAGAATATCTCTGAAGAAGATCTAGGCAATTGTTTTTTAGAAGTAGCAGTGAAATATAGTTTTTGAGGTTATTATTTATACGTTGGATAATAAAGTGTAGTAGCACTAACCCCCAAAGGGGCAGCTGAGTTTTGATTTATGGGTTCCACCTGCACCAGCCGTGACCCACCCAGTGAGCTCAGCAGGGCCACTTCTACCATTAAGCAGAGTGAGACATTTGTCTCAGGTGGCACACCTGCACTGAAAAAGAAAAGCGGCAGACAGGCAGTGGTGGGAATTTTTGGGGGTCAAGAAAAAAAAGAATTCCCCCTAGTAATGGATATGATGTTGTTAAAATCATTTTATATGGTTAGGTTAGCTTTAGTTAGTTTGTTAGGCTAGGTCAGACTAGTTGGGTTAATTAGGACCCTGCTGAAAGAGTCTACCTTGTCGTGGTGGCAGGCTTACAAATCTTTTGGCTTTTATACTACAGAAAGAATGGCATTTCTGATGTATTGTAACAGTTGAACCAACATATATAGCACAGGCTATAAAATAAGTTTTGATTTGAGCAACAAAAACCTAAAAGGTGTAATATTGTAGTGGCTACACAAGCTGTTTGTGAAAGGGATGTAATATCTGTTTCTAGTAATTCATATTATTTCTAATTGACTGTCTGAGGAACAGTTTAAATACCAATGTGATAGGAGTTTCAAACATGCCCATTGCCATGCCCATCAACAAAACTACGCCCACAGTCAAAGCCACACCCACTTTAAAAACAGCGGCTTTGCACCACACCTGGAATTAATCGAGGGCGGCATTGAAAAGTTTGTCTCAGGCAGCAAAAACCCTAGAAGTGTCCCTGGAGCTCAGACTTAATAACAGAAGGATTTTTTATAAAGAAGGGAGGAAAAAAACAAGTTTATTACATATATCACAAGTTTATTACATTTATCACAAGCAAGATTATTACAGTAACAACAACAGTTAGATTATCGTTAAATCCAAAATCCTTTTAGTTAATAAACTGTTTTCTAGAAATATCTTTCAAGCAGGCAAATTGTACATTCAACAGTTAAAACCAAATGCAATGTAAATAACAGAAGTCTGTCAAACCTGTAATAGCTATAACTATTTTTCACTATTATCACTATACTTTATATATCCTTTATTCATCCTCTCTGGCCAGCAGGTCACTAATGATGGCCTGAGTTTAGTTGGAGCGATCAACCCCCTAAATGGGAGTATTTGTAATCCTTAGAGGGAATATGTAAATAATCCTCCTGAGTGGGTAACAGTATGTAAGAGTCTGATTAAGAGAATTCCATGCTCCATAGGTAGGCCCTGTCTCACTTCTGGGAACTGTATTCCACAATGTACTGTAAGTCACTCGCCACTCTTCCTCCTTAAGTACCGGTCTTACATTCTCTCCAATTCTGACCGATAGTTAGCTGCTCTTTTTTAGCTGGATAGATCCAAGTTCAGTCTCCTGGTTCAAGTTTATCTCTTCCTCTCCCTCTTCCAGAAGTATCTCCATCCAGTATTGTCTCTCCCCATCTCTCAACATCTTGCCCCTCCCTCCTCCCTTCAGGTTCTCAGCGGGATGGGTAGGGGACGTGGCTGTCAGCACTGTAGGAGTACTGTGGCTCTGCCATACTACAAATGATGAATCAACAAGGTCAAGGCAGCTATATAACTTAAGGAGAGGTGGGCAAAAGGAGAAAAAAAGCCCTCCACAGAGCATAAAAATGTAGAAGAGTCTTCTTATAACAGAAGGTATTTTGCAGTCTCATGCTATATAAATAGCATTGCCCACAAAATCTAAGAAACAAAAAGTAATTTCTCACTCTCAAGTTCCCCAGAGTAAGGGGCGGAGATATACCAAAAGTCTCCTTTCATGCATGTGTCCAGAACCGCTAGCTTACTTGCTATACATGCAATACAGCCTATGGTATAGAGCCAATCACCTGACCTGCAGACATGACATTTTTCGCTCTTGTTAGATCTCGTCAGTGCAAGATACAGATTTGTGGTTCTATGGGGTAGGAATTGGGAGAAAAATAGACAAGGCAGCTATATAGCTTAAGGAGAGGTGGGCCAAAAGGAGTAAAAATCCCTCTGCAGAGCATTAAAATGAGCAGAGGCTTCTTATACCAGAAGGTATCTTTCAGTCTCCATGCTCTCCTCCATGAATCCATGAAAAAGGTAAGAGTCCCCAAAATCAATGACTATCTGGGCTACACAAGCATTTGAATAGACACTAGAGATGTTTCTACACCTGTACCAGTGCTATACAGAAACCATTTAAAAATACTGCAATGCCATTAAATTTGTTAAATTAGGCAAAGAGCTCATAAGAATCAGAAAAACCTGAAGAAGAATCTGCGAGATAGTTAACTGCAGAATCTGTGAGAGAAGTCAAGGAGAAAAATTGAAGCAAAAATTGAGCAATTAAAGAATAACTATAGCTCCATAGGCTACCCAACCCACCCCCTGCTAAGACAACCCAGGGTTTGGGCTTGGAAAGTTGGTTTTCCTTTAAGAGACCATCAAAATATTGCTCAGTAGAGAAAAACAGCAGGGAAATGTATTGAATATGATGAGATGCAGAGGCCTGGAAAATCAATGTCAAATGAAGAGCAGGCAGAAACTAGAGCAGACATTTAGAGACCAGCTAAACCAGGTTCAGTAACGAAGGGAAAAAAAGCCTATAGAAGCAAAAAAATAAATAAAAATAATTTAAAAAAGGGCAGAAAAAAAGAATCAGAGGTTAAAGAAGCAGATTTTCAGGGTCTATCAGACTCAAAGTCAGATGAAGAACATAAAGAAACTGAAACATCTAATATCCAGAATGCAGAAAGAGAAATCTCAAACAGAAAGCAAATAAAAGTTCTACAATAAAAGCAACATCAGTAAACGAGCAAAAAGAAACTGAAGTACAAAAGCCCAGGAGCGTGCAGATTCAGTGCCACAAACAGAGCAAGTAAAGCATGAAAAATCTGAGCAGTAGTTGAAAAGAGAAAGGAAAAAAGCAGAAAAAGCAAATAAATACCAGTAATAGCAGTAAAAAGCAGGCAAGATATGGAAAGGGTAGACCAAAGAGTCAGGAAAAAACTGCTAAATAGATTATGCTTTTTAATAGTTAAGTACTGTAGTACCCTGTTCCTTGTATATATTTATTTAGAAAGTGCCAACTTGTTTACGCAACACATATCGAAAACAAAGAGATGAAAAGGGGATTCATTTTTTTCTTATTTTTCAATAATTAATAAAGGGTTTGTAGATATTTAATCATTATTCTTTTTATGGTAAAAGATACCCCTCAACTTTGATTCACCACACTACCATTGGACCCATTATACTTTTTATTGGGGGCAACATTTCCAGATATTTCAAACAAGTCTCAGAAGTTAGCAACTCATATATGGACGGCGGCAAGATGTGAAATTCCCAAAAATTGGAAATCACCAAATCCTCCAACCAAATCAGCTCTTCTTAATAGACTGGCAGATGTGAGACATATGGAGTTTCTCACAGCTCTGATGAACAACAAACTCCCTAAATTTGATAAAATATGGAAACCATATGAAACAGCAAGTCAGCTACTGGAGGTGTCTATTCACCCAAACTAAAGTAAATCTACTTGTGAAGGTTCTCATTCATCCAGGTCATGGTATATCTGTTGTATTCAATTAGATCAACTGGACTTGAAGTTTAGTTCTTGAAGACATTTCGCTAGTCATCCGACTGGCTTTCTCAATTCTGAATGTACAATTCTGTACATTATTGCCACAGATTCTGGTCAAGTCATTCTGAATTGAGAAAGCCAGTCGGATGACTAGCGAAACGTCTTCAAGAACTAAACTTCAAGTCCAGTTGATCTAATTGAATACAACAGATAAAGTAAATCTACACTGGCATCTCTTCTAAACACACTCAATATTAAGAAGTTAGCGCCTTAATTTACCATAATATTCTCCCAATCTATGGCTAGGTATGCGTAGGGGTTTGGGGTGCTCCGGTGGGAGAGGGCCATGGGAACTGGGACAATGAATAGAGTGTGCAGCATGTATGTATGTAAATAAAAATATATATAATAGAGTACTATATGATAATATGTTATATGGAGAGATTATGTTTTTCAAAATGCAGGCTTACCAGGACAGTGTAAAATATTCAGATACCAAGAGCAATGATCAGGTTTATGTCCAGGTTTATGTTCATGGTCACATTTATGTATATGCCAACATTTTTGTTTTGGTTTATGATCATGGAAAATAAGTGGATAATCGTGGATATTGTTGATAAAAAGTACAAATGTGAGCACAGACCACAAGGTATGGGGATAAAAGCTTAATCTACACCCCGGAGTGAGTGTGTTGTGCGGGGTCCGGATGGCGGAGGGAAGAGTTTCTACCACAATGCGGAGGCCCCCCGGGTGCTGCAGCTTCACCGAATTGCAGGTACCCAACCTATTTTAACATACTGTAAGGGCAATAATTATAATGTCATATATACAAGGGCATAGTTACAGCAGCAATAAACTGAGCCCCCAGAGCCTTCCTCTGGCCATACCAGGACCCAAAAAGCCCTTGTAATAAGAAACCAAGAAAGCGGTAAGATAGTTTAAAATGTTTTCGGTTTATTTTATCGGTTATTCTCTTAACAAGTCAGGAAATAACATACAGTTAAGAAGGAGACTAGGATCAGAGATACAGTATGCTAAATAGCTGGTGTCATCATCATCAGCATCATTAGCATAATAACATTAAGCAAATAACTATTGTGAAATATGTAAGTTTATTGCAGATTTTCACTCTATTATATTTTTTTATATGGCAAAATACTGTTTTTATTCCATCTTTATCTATAAAATAAAAGAGAAATTTGTTTAAAAAGAATGATAAAAGAATGGTCATTATTCTTTTTATGGTTCCGGCAGCTAGAACAAAATTCCAAGGGTGCAGTTCCTCATTTTAGCTGCAAGAACAGCTATTTGTTGTCTTTCCATAGCATTGTTATTTTTTGTATATACTGTAAATACTTTATGTATACAAAGGTGTAGAATGTTGCCTGAATGAGGCAATTACACTGGATGTACAGCTATATATGGAATATACATTAAGTTAAAGGACCTGTTTCCCCTATAAAACCTTTTTACCATAACTAAGTACCCCACATACCCCGTTTTGGCAATAGTTACCTTTTCCCCTTGGCAACCCTAAGTCAAGATTTCTTACTTTGACATCCTCTGGTCCATTGCTGAGTTCTCCCGGCTCTTCTGAATGGTAGCTGTCAGTCAAGGCTATGATGATGATGCCATGGCCATAGGCATAGACTTATGATAGCTGCTCAAGCCAGTTGCTTTACAACAAAGCAAGAAGGTGGCAGAGGGGTTTGTGGGTTATTTAGCCTATGTTTAAAACATTTTGAGTAGGTTAACATACTCATATGTTCAAGTGCACAAACAGATTGCATGTCATTCATATAATGCAGATATATATAGAGGAAAAAAGTTTGCATGCATTTTTAATACCATTGCTCATGTCATAAATTAATATAAATGTGAATTTTTTTTTTTTAGAAACTTGAGGAAAGTGTCTTTTTACAAGAGTATTTGTCTAATACGAAGGTTATTTAAAAGGTTTCCATACGCTGGTATGATATATGTATAAAACAGGCTACAGCATGTTATACATTTCAAGTGCCTTTTGATTTTTGAAGAAAGTGTTATATAGATCCATTGTGTTATTTTAGGATGAATTTTATGAGGTATATCTACCCCCAAATAAAAATGAAAGGGCAAAAATACTGACTGAGAGTCTGGCAATGGGTTGGGGGACTAAGCTTAAGCAAAACAAGTACTGTATTGAAGCCATTCAGCAACACAAACACATTAAAGTAAATAAAATTTTTTCAGTGTACCTATTTAACCTATTAGTTTTGTGGATCACCAGACTAGCAGTATGGAAAAAATATCTAACATTATATCATTTGAATTATAATCCTTTTTTTTTTGTCAATTAGTCTTTCAATCTGTATATCCACATTTGTTCTGCAACAATGCAACAAAGCTTTTCAGCTTTCTATAACTTACAAAACAATAAATTGTAGAAATTAACTAAATAACATGTCTTAAACCTGTCTGGATTATCCGGTCTTTTTAAATGAAATCTTAGTGAGTTTAAATGTAAAAATATTTTACATCAGAAAGAGTAAAAAGATTTTAAGTGGATTGGGATCAATAATACTTAAGATTTCCTTTAACATATCACTAGGAGTTCAGATCACCAGTCTAGTAAATTAGAAAACGAGAATGAGTAGATTGGAAGAACAAATTGTGTTCATGTTTTATATATCAAGTTTTGTAGGGTAAAAAAAATATACCATCTTTAAATTAAAATTATGACAAAAAAAGTCAAATTAAAGAAATGACTAAAAAAGTAGTAGTCCTAACACTGAAATAAAATTCCCAATGGTAATCATGCTCAATTAAATTAAAAAGGCCTATTATAGAACTAACACTAAAATAAGTTTCCGAATTCTAAACATGCTCAATTCCTTACAGTCATCTGTGCAATCAGCATCATTGTAGTAAAGGCATTCACACAAAAGCAGGATCCTAGTTTTTCCTGAGATCCAATTCCAAATGAATTTAAATAGTTTTTTTTAATGCTTAGACTCGTTTAGAGGGAGGACACACACATGCCACCAAGCAGCTACTTAAATACAACAAAGAAGGTATGGGAAATATGTTCAAATAGAAACCTTTAGAATAAATGGTTTCTACACAATGCGGCTGAATCTTAGAATGTAAGCCCTTGTTAATAGGACTGATTATACCTGCTGACCCTAGTTAGATTAGTTTTCCTTACTGCAGCATACATTACCATGTCTTTTGCATCTCAAGTTGTAATTTGCATTTAATCATTTTATCAGGAAGTGAGTGGAGTGAGTAAGCTAATTGATTGTCAACAAAGATGTGCATTCGCTTTAGTAACGGTATCGAAGAGTTGTGATAATTATACCAATATTCAATTATACCAATAAACCAATTACACCAATAGTATTTTAAGCATTTGTGACCTCTTATTCAAAACATCAGAAGACGTATGGAGACAAAAACCCTTCAGTTTGTAAAAAATCATCTTGGGACTTAGAGAACAACAACAACAAAAAGTATACATTTTTTTCCTTTCTCTGTTTTTATAAAAAAATTTAATATACAATACAAAGATATTTGTTAACATGGTTATCAATATCGAATAAATAAATTGACAATAAACATAACAAGCAAAGATTACAATAAAAAAAATAAAAATGTATCCAATGTAAATACAGAAAAAAAAATCTCCAATAAATATGCAATGTAATTACAAAAAGTTGTAAATTCTGTGAGGAGGTCATTATGCCTGATTAGTTAGTTTATGGTAATTCCTTTGGATTGGATTCATATGGGTCCTCGGAGATGTTGAATGGTGTCTTTATTGAAGGAATTTAACAAATGTTCTTCTACTTTTGCAGATGTTTTGAAAGATAATTGGGTCCCTTCTGGAGTTATGAAGAATTGCTAGATATAATAATATAAATTTCCACTTTTTAGAACAGACAATTTCAGCATAATCCTTCAGGTATTTGCTGAGGTCTTGTGAATTATTAGCAAACGGTAGGATGAGATGACCTTCAATTTCCAGGATTTTTCTTGACCTGTAATCCCTAAGGATTACCATGTTGTCATTGTAATTTAAGAATTTAGCAATGACTGCTCTAGGGCGTTTAGAGACATTTTGTTTTGGGCCTTTACAGTGTGCCCTTTCGTTGATTATGTCCTGGTGAATGTCTAGCACTTTGGGTAAAGTTGTAGAACAAAATGACTGTAAGATATTTGTTGCATAAGTGTGTAGACTGGAAATATGTAAATTAAATATGTTTTTCTAAATCATTCAAACATTCAATGGTTTTGGATAGATTATCCCTGAAATCAGACAAGTCTTGTGCTGTATGGTATGTCAGTTACTCTCGTATATAAAAATGATACAATGTTTTGCCCCAGTAAGCCTTTCAGCCTCTGCACCTGTTGGGGTAGTGTTTGCAAAGCAAAATCCTCCAATTTTCAGGTTTTAATGTGGCTGCTACCTTCAAAGATAATCTGTGATAATCTATTTTTGGGGTATGTGGTGTCTCCTCTGGGGAGGGGGGAATCTTTCAGTTCCTTCTGTTTAAAATCAGATTTTTCAGCTGTCGACAACTTGAATTCTCTTTTAGTAAATGTTAAGTTGTTTTTTGCTCCTCATGGTCGGGAAACTGGTCCATTTGTGAGACTGACAAGATCAAATGACTAACATGATGTAAATTCAGGCACTAACAATTTCCATTAGATTAATTTACAGTAAGGGCGGGTGTATGGATGTACACACAGAGCCTTAGTTTATGTAATCCATTTCCTGTGCTGCCGGAACCGGTCCCAAAATAAATTTTTTTAAAATAATCAATAAAATAAAAATAACGTGAGACAACATTTGTGTTCTTGGCATCTTAAATTGTGAAATAAACAGGGTTGTCATATTTTAATCATAGGTGGTTGTAGCTATCAGCTTACTTCTCTTAGCATCACCGCCTAACATTTATTAGATCCATATATGCCTTTGGAAAATATCATTGTGTTCACTGTTTATTAATTTACTGTAAATGAACCGTTTCATATTTATACAATATGAAACAAGATTTTCTTTTTGCTTGCAAATGTAAATTTTATTTTTTAAATGTAAGTTAAATTTTCCTCAGCTTTTCCTTATATTTATTCTTACTATTTTTTCAAAAAAACAGAAACCTTTGATAAAATGGGCCCATCTATTAAACAGCAAATAGTTAACTAAATTTAATTTGAAAAAGTAAGCTTGAGAAAATATGATTGCAATTACTGTAGTATCCCTATGTAGACATTAAAAACAGCTGTTGATGGCTGATCTTTTTTTAACCATTTGCCAAAGTAAGAAATCTGCACATTTTGATGACTTGAAATGCCGGTATTTTGTGGCCTCTCCAAATCATAGACTGCAAAAACATTTTTCAATGAGACCACTGCAGTGGAGGAAAGACACATGTTCTCAGGGGAACAAAATACTTTATTGCATCATTTCACTGTGACATAAATCAATACTACTAAATTGCAAGCTTCTTCTGACAGTCCCCTACTTTAAAGGGCAAGTCCACCCCTCAAATGAAAATTTATATAACGGCAAACCACCCCACAAAACTGTAATAGTTTGAAATTTGAAATATATAAGTCTAACCTAAAATCCTGTTGCCCCTTTTTCTGCTTCCTGGTTTTTTCAATTAGCAACTGTTAGTTATGGATTGGACAGTTGACATCGCAGCGAATGACTAATGCCCTAGCTGCCTCTTCTGAGCATGCTCAGGCTCAGAACCAGGTCACAAAATTGCTCAGTTTCCATCAAGAATCCAGAAGCATAGCAGGCATATAGTAATTAATTCAGAGGACAAAGTAGAATATATCAACACATTTTAAAGAGCCCATTCTTTCTAAAAGATGTTATTATGGGTATAGCGTTGTCCTTTGAATGCAACTGTCACCATATTGCAAGACCTTTATTATGTTAGCCATGACTGAATGGTTTACATAACTGGGCAGTAAATTTAAAAGGTTATTCCTGAATTTATTATGTGATTGGGTGAAAAATGGTAAAGATAAGATAACTGTTGACAGACCGGTAATTCTGAACTGGGTGGAACTGTGCAGAGAAAGTAGGAGGTAGGTAAATTAATTGTAAGAAAAGCCACCAAATGGTTATGAAAAGTAGGGGTGCACAATAATGTCTGCTTTGAAGAACAAACCCAGTTTTCCACACAGTTTGTAGTTTTGCCTGACAAAATTTTAACAGTGGAACTAATATTTTCAACCTGAATCCATTAACTAGGCGAACAGCAAAGGGACAGAAGTTCCTAAATTTCCTGTGTACTTTCTATCACAGGACGTTTTAATCTCTAAACTAGAGATGGACTAGAACTCGAACCCGAGTTTGAGCCGAACAATTCGAATTCGAACGAATTCGGACTTCTCGAACTATCCCGGACCTGGATTTTCTTTTTTTTTTGGACTTTCGATAAATATTGAATGTTCGACCATTCGAATGTGCGAGTAAAATGCCTATTATACCTATACGCGAGCATCGAATCCGCGAGAAAAGTGTCCATTAAAACCTATACGCGAGCATCGAATCCGCAAATAAAATGTCCATGGTAACTAGGCGCGAACGCGAGTATCGAATCCGCGAGTAAAGTGTCCATTAAAACCTATACGCGAGCATCGAATCCGCGAGTAAAATGTCCATGGTATCTAGGGGTGAACATCGAATCTATGAGTAAAGTGTCCATTAAAGCCTGTACGCGAGCATTGAATCCACAAGTAAAATGTACATGGTAGATAATTTTTGGAATGTCCTGGATATTCGAACATGTTCCCCAGACCATTTTCCAGGTCCCAGAGCCATTTACATTTTTACCATTGATATTTTAATTGTATTTCATTAGAACTTTTCGAACTATTTGACTCCCATTGACTTTAATGGGTATGTTTTCGAACTTTCCATATAGTTCAAAAGTTCGAAAAAGGAACGAACTTTCGAAAGTTCAGCCATCTCTACTCTAAACATACCCAGTTGGATCTTCTAGTACAATATCTAACAATGCAAATATTAGGGAATAGTGAACATAATGTATTGTTATTCAATGTATAGTACTAAAAGGCCCAACTGGGTTAACAAAGGCATTTGACTTCAGGAAAGCAGATTTCACTTGTTAAAAATATCCCTTCCGGGATATTAAAATATGAAACTTTTAAATAGTAATAATAATAATAATAATAATATTAATTGTCAGCCTTGTACATAGATAAAAAATTGAATGCTAGATCAATAGTTTGTCTTTGTGACTAAAGTGGTGTACCACAGGGTTCTGCATTAGTGCCACTTCTGTTAAATTTGTTTATTAATAATTTACAAGTGGTATTGAAATACCTCCAGAGTCCACCTAAAAATGTTTGGAGACAGAGCTTTCTGTCATGCTGCCCCTACACTTTAGAACTCGCTGCCACACCCAATTAAGACATCCCCATCCCTGGAAACATTTAAATCCAAACTGAAAAGCCACCTGTTTAATCTGGCATTTATGAACACTTGACTATTTCCTACGTAACACAGACTTTATTGATCTGAGATATACAGTATCTATGCGCTTGGAGTCCTTTAGAAGAAAAGCGCTTTACAAATGTTAATGTATTGTATTGTATTGAAGCTGATGACTAGGGATGGACTAGAACTCGAACACGAGTTCAAGTCGAATTTTATGATTTCTTCGAACTACAAACTTTCGGACTATTCGAACCTACGAACTTATTTTCAATAATCAGCTAAATTTTGAGGATTCATGATTACCCTCGGCTTTAGCGCTCCATAACCCTTGAATGCAGCATTTGGTAGCCCTTGAATTCAGCAATAACCCTCAACTTTAGCTATCCATAACCCTCGAATTTGGCGATAACCCTGGAATGTGGTGTTTGCTAGCCCTCAAATTCGCTCCATAACCCTTGAATGCGGCATTCAGTTACCCTCAAATTCGGCAATAATCCTCAAATTTGGTGTTCACTTACCTTCAAATTTGGCAATAACCCTCGAATGTGGCATTCGGTAACCCACAAATTCGGAGATAACACTCAAATGTGGTATTCACTAACCCTCGAATTTGGCGATAACCCTCGAATGTGGTGTTTGATTTCGGTAACACTCGAAAATTCAAAGCAGAGGCTCAAAAATAGCTCAATTGTGAGGAAAGTTAGTATCTAAACAAGTTTTGGTGATATGTATGTGCTCCTCCAACCATTTTCCAGATTCCAGAGCCATGTACAGTAACTTACCATTGATATTTTAACCATATTTTATCAGAACTTTTCAAACTATTTGACCCCATTGACTTAAATAGGTCTGTTTTAGAACTATCAAACTTTTACTGAAGTTCAAAAATCCGAAAACAAACTCTATATATTGACTGAATTTAAAGGGTATCTCCACCCCAGAAATTAAGCCCACCCTAACCACCATGTTCTTTTTGTAAAATAAGCTCCAGAAACTTACTACCGATTGTTCCCTTGGCTCTCTGCTCCAAACAGGGGCCAGACTACAGATGCGGCTCCCAGCTATGCAGCAAGATAAGGGAATGCAGTTAGGTAAGTCTGTTTCTGGAGCTTATTTTACAAAACTATCATGGCTGTTGGGGGTGGTCTGGGGTACCCTACGCTACAGAAAAATATTTTAATGGTAGGTGGAAGAGGCAGCCATGAAGGGATCCGGAGGATGGGAGGGAGTGGGGGGAGGGCTCCCCTGCGCATGCCAGACATCTTAAGAAGGACAAGGAAGAAGCAGGGACTAAATGACTTACAGACTTCACTTTACTGGACTTTGGACAGACACTGCAGGAGAAAAATTTAGAGCAGAGGAGTAGGGTAAGGATTTTTTAACACTACACAGTGGGGCCAGTAGTGGGTTAAGTTTTGGTGGTGGACATGGCTTTTAAGGATTGCTATCAGTAATTTTGGTGTTTTTAATTGTGGGAAAATTTTTGCTGCAGTCGAAAACAATGATACATTGCCCCGCTGGCGTCAATGGGAATGCTGAGAGTTGTAGTTTTTAAAATGTCTGCAGGTCTGCAAGTTTGACATCCCTTTAGTAAAGTAATATAATGAATAAAAAATATGACTGCATTTGGTGGATCCTTAATTTTGACAGAATGTTTATTTAACAACAAAGACTATTAAAAAATGTGTGCGCTGTTAACACATATTTGACAACGGACATTTGTGTCCAAAAAATGCAGTGTGGCTGACACAAAATAACTGACACATGATAAAAAGACAGCCATTGAAAAGCTTTAACATACACCATTTTATTTTATATACAGTATTTATTGTATTGACTGTCCAAGGGATATGATGTATTCAAACTCACCCATTAATCTGGCTTCATCATCTTCAACAATCTGGCAGGCCAAGCCATCTGCTTGCTATAATGAAAATGTTATTATGCATGCTACACTGTGACATTGTCCTAAAGCTGGAATAGAAATAGAGGAGTCTTTATTTTTTGCCAAATCTAGCAGCTTGGAGAGAAAATGGACTGCACTGTGTACTGTATATACTACAAGTCTGATAGCCTGCTTACTTACAGTACGTGCATTTGTGGAGACAACTGTTGCTGTTTGCTGCAATACTGGATTCAGATGAAAGAGGCTTCTACAGAAAATAAATGTTCCAGATACCCAGGAATCCTATAGGGTACCACTTTTTTATTTCCTACATATCTGCATTGTTATACAGGTGTATAGATTACATACACACAGTGGTGATGGCTCTTCAAGGGCATGTGTTTCTGTAGGTTACCATTGCTACCATTGCTTTATTATGTAGCAATCAGAATAAAAGAATGATTTTAGCTGTACTCTGTTTTACCTTCACCTGCAATGATGATATTGTAGTACTATAATAAAATAAAAATAGCTGATCATTTTGTGCTATGGCAAAGTGTTTTTTTGTTGTTGACTTTTTATGATAATAAAGCTCTTTGCAATTAATTAATATTCACCTGATTACGCTCCGCAATAATCTAAAAACAAGAACAAATTTTGAAAAACACAACATTTGTGTCACTGCCAAAACATTTGGCCAGTAATTTACAAAGGAACCTGTACAGTAGCTGTTGTGGGAGTGTTACCCAGGACAATTGGACATCAATAATTGAGTTTTTTTATCTGGTGGTTTTCGTTTAAGTTAATTTTTACCCTAGAAAAGCAGATATTGCAAATTAAAAAACTAAAAGTTGATGATTTAACAGGTTGCAGTGTGTCAGTTTACACACTCACAGACCCCAGACCTGACACACTTTACTGTAGTGAACATAAAATGTAGTTTTTGGTTTCACAGATAAACAAAACAGCACATTTTAATATTAAAGGTATTTCCCACTTTAAAAGTGCATTCTGCCATATGAGAAGGAACTGTTCCCAATGCTTTGCTCAATGACTTCAGAGCAACCATAGATCCCAAACATACAGGGAGATTCAATAAAAGTTCTTATCGTTAAAAATTGTGCTAATTTTGCCCCAACCAATCAGATGTTATTTAACATTTGAAAGCTAACATCTGATTGGTTGGGGCAAAACTAGCACCATTTTTAACAATAAGAACTTTTATTGAATTTTCCCTTTTAAGGCTGTAGGGAGGGTAGGAGACCATACTCTACAGCCTATTGTAAAAAGCTTAGTTTGGATTTCTAATGGAATCATGTATGTACATTATTTGTATAAGGGGGGCTGTGTAACCAGTTAGAATGCTGGCATTCTAACAGCTAAACGCTCTGCTTGTAAAGCAAAAGATAGATAGTAGCACAGTCACATACCTCCCTGGCAAATTTAGATTTAAAATGTAGATGGTGGGCAGTGCAGTTGCTGTTCAAAGCTATACTTTGTGGATTTGTGGAAACTAAACTGAACATAAAATGTTGATTTCTTAGTACTTGTTTATAAATAGACACTTTCCATTCCATGTATCTTCTGAACTATATCATACAGAGATGTGTGAATTGACTTTTTTAAGCAGCACTTTGAGCTCTGGGATTATGGGATTAATGCTATATTTAGGGTGAAGATTTTCTTTAAAGGAATAGTTCCCCCAGAATGTGAACCATTCCTTTACTGCACTAATTGAAGAACGGGAGGTAAAGGAGCTATGCCTTACTTCCCATTCTTCAATTAATTAAGAAGGAGCCAGGAATGAAGGGAGAGAAAACAAGAAATCATATCGAGATTTCTGTTTCCCAGTCACTTTTATGATAGCAGTAACCAAACTAATCCCCTCCTATTGCAGACAATTGGAACAGGAAGAACGCCCTCTAGATCTTTAAATAGCCCCTCCTCTATCCACTAGGTGTTCTAGTTCAAAGCTGTAAAACACACATTCCTTGGGAGGGTTTTGGTGACTGCTGAGGTTAAGGTCACTGCAATAAAGAAAACTACCTTGAGGGTTAGGAACCAGATTGAGGTTGACTCCAAAGGCTCAAACGGTGGTTGAGTTTATGCCTGAAGGACTAGAGGAAAACTCCATACTGTTTTTTTTCCCTGAATCTTTGGTTTGATCCTAATTAGGGCAGCAAAAAACCTTTTAATCATTGGATCTGTGGCCCAATTTTTCTCCAGTATTGCAGGGCCAAAACCTGGCCTCTTAAGGTACTTACACTTAGGGGCATATTTATAAAGGTTCGTTAACTTTTCGCGGCCGTTTTCACGTACATTAACGCATAAATCGCGTTTACCGCGATTTATAAAAGTGCGAAAATGGCCGCGAAAAGTTAACGAAGCGTTAACCTTTCGCGGCGATACTTACCTGTTACCGCCGCTTCTATTTATAGAAGCCTTGTTCTGTGCCCGCTATTATTTTTACTCTGCTGGGCCTGTGCATCTTGACTTTGTTCTCCAGGAATGTCTGGAAGTGGTGCTAGTTTATATCAGCTTTTATGCTACTCTTTTTTATTGTTGGTTTTGGAGGGATATGTTTGTAGTCTTTAGGGCGTATATGCACTTTAGGGGTTAGGGTGCTGGTATTTTGGGGTTGGGTGTTCGTTATGTGAGTTACCAATAAACACCTTTTATTGTTTTTGAACCTATGTGGTTGTGTTGTTATTATGGGGCCTTGTGTTTAGGAGGTCTTACCTCCTTGTTGTTTTTTTTTTATATATTTGTCCCTCATTGTGTACCACTGTACTAAGCGTTCCACAAGGGGGTTAATGAGCTGTACACCTGTCCTCCAATATATTACAAATATGCTGTATTGTACTGTATCTCAATACAGTACATTACCTATGCCCTGGTGCCTCAGTGGAACACTGTATAGCTATTGTTCACTTTAAAAACACTGTACTCTGCAGTACAGTACACAAACAACACATTAAAGAGTCCCAAATGTTTCTGGAGTGCAATTATTTGAGCACGTATGATTTCTAAATACAAGGCAAGACTTTACAAGTACTGCCTGTATCTGCTTCTGAGTAAAGGAAAATATTCAATTTGTGTTTCACAGTTTCTAGGCTCCACATGCTATGATTATTGTGCTCTACTACATTTGTAAACAGGATATGGAATTAGAATAAATCACAGTGATGTTTCAACCATTGATTAAAAAAAAACGTTCTTTCACTTATGTTTCAGATACATATAGTTTTAGCCAAACAAATTAAAGGAAGCATACCATGAAGTTATTTACCCATTAAAGTGATTTAGAAGGTTTTTATTATTTTTGCAAGTGTTTTTTGAATCCATTTTTATGCAGGAGCTTGGCTGAAACTAGAAAAGGTTACAGTAGCTGAAAATAGCAAAATGAAGTGAACTCATCAAAATGTCATTAAGAAGACGTTTTATTGCTTTGGTTCATTCAATTTGAAAGAGTAAAATGCTTCAAATGTACAATCATGGCTTATTATAAAACCAAGCGTGCCGAATGAAACGACACAATTTGCATATTTGGATTGAAACATTGAGGCTTAGCTAAAACCTCAGTTTCATTTAGATTTGTGTCTAACTTACAAAAGTAGGTGTTCAGAGCAGAAACAGTTCATAGATAGATAAATAAACAATTTCTTTTTACAGGGCGAAACTGTCCTTAATTTGTTACTGTAATGAATGAACTACTTTTTGACATTAAAGGGCAACTGTGGTCTCAAAAAAGTTAGGTGAATGAAGCCTGCAGTATTTCCTTTAAAATAAGTTGACAGTCACATCTCGGGCTGGAGCCTGTGAGAAATTACTTTGGGGTGAATGTTCAAACTTCTGCTTCAAGTAGGTTGATAAAACCACCTGACCTCTGCCCCCCGTCCGCCCTGGGGGAGAAGCATGCTCAGTTAAGACTTAATGCTGGGGAAATCAGGATGTACCTGGGGAAAAAATTGACAGTTGAGAAGGGGACACCTATTAATGCAGACTGAGGCTGGTCACATGACTTCAAGTGGTCACTTGGCTGAAAACAGGAAGTGTTCAAATCGAGGTAATATTGCTGAACCTTTTATCTAGAGATGTGATTTAGGTTTTATTTTGAAGGTACAATGAAAGGCTTTTATATAATTCTTATTAGTTTGGAAGAATTTGAATCATAGTTACCCTTTAAATGCACTGCAGGAACAAAGAGTATGGAGCAAGTAGGACGCGATTGAAAAGATCTGTAAAAAAACTCTTGTTACCAGATATTTATATGGTTGGCAAATGGGTAGAATCTGAACACATGTAAAATCAACAGGATGAAAGGTTAGTCTGTTTTTCTGTTAGAAGTATGATGAAGGTTTTATTAATTCAGATGTAGCCATAAAGCATATATTTAATACACAAGTACTTCCCCTTTGCAAACTGAGATTTCATGTTGGTTTGGATGTAATGGAAAGTTGGCAACTCTGGATTTTACATGTAGGTAGGATGATTTTTATTCATTTGGCAATAGCAAATGTTTTGCATCGCCTTTGAAACCGCATATTCCCCATGCCAACTTCTAAAAATTCTTAACAACATGGCTTGATGTGTTCCTTTCTTTAATTCTAGCTTGCAACTAACGTTATTTAAAATGATTACAATGCTCTTGCATACACATCCCCATTATACATGCGTTCCTAATTAGCGAGAATCTATTATATTTTGGCGATTCCATTTTTTAATTTATCCATTAGCAAAGAATAATCTTAAAGATAGCCATTTGAAACATAAAACCATTAACTTCACCTTGTCGCCATTTCTTGACTTAGGTCCCCAATTTCTTATATCCTGTTCTTTGCAAAAAAAAAGCTTCCACATACATCACTTCTAAAAGCTTTTTTCTTCTTTCCTGCTTCATAACTTGCTATTTTACGTTTGTCAAATTGAAGGATGGTTCGCACTAGAGACAAATGTAAATTTAATATTAGCTACTGGAGCATCAATGCAGTATATAATTGTTAAGTTTTCACAGTTAAATAAAGATACACGTCCAAGTTTAAAGAATGACTTAAATTAAAAACCTTTTCTCAAAATAATTAATAATTAATAGGAAGGTACAGTAGGAGCCAGTATTTCTACTTCTATTTTGCAGGGATGAATGACATCACAAACACCCAACTAAAATTTGGTAAAGGTTTGACAAGGAGCATGAAAATTTTGCATGTGAGGTATAAGGGCAGGCCAAACTATCCACGTTTTTGCACACATTGCATTTTCGGTTGTGCGTGTGCGATTTTGATTTAATGGAAATCACGGAAACGCAAAAAGTTCCTGCGATTTCCAATTGTTCGCATTTTGTGATTCTGATTCCATTTTGGAAGTGCATGCGATCGCCATTTTTAATCGCAATCGCATGTTTCTATAATTGGAATTGGGGAATTGCAAGTTCAAACCACTGCACCACACGAAAATGCAAGCGCAATACTTGCTTAGCGCATCTGTTTGCGTTGCATTGTGGCCTTGTCCTAAGAGCCTATGAGCTATAATAAAGGTAAAAAAGACAATATTTTGAAAATGTTTGAATACATGAGCTGCACCTGTTAGAGAGACCAGCAGGTCTGTGACGCTGCAAACCATAAGGTCAAAAGTCAGACAAGGAACTAAACTGACCTGTAGCATAACCTATCCATTTTTTCCATGAAAGATATAAAGGATGATGAACATTTTTATGTGTAATATAAATCAGTTATGTCAATGAGAAGTTCCTTGACCTTATAAAACCAAGGTGAATCAGCGTAAATAAAAGGGTTGCATTATTCCTTACAATTAGAGATGAATGAAACTGTGAGTTTCCAAACACAATTTTAAGATTTTTTCTTGCTAATTTTTGTTTTTCTTATAATTGGGTTTGGAAAATGTAGAAAATGTCAGCAGTTCCTGAATTTAAACAAGTTTTGTTTCGAAACTGGGACTCTTCACTATTTATAATATTGTTTTAGTTCATAACAGGTATGCATTATAACAGGGCATGTCTATAAAGATCTTTAAACTGAAATGCTACCTACATTATTTAACCTAACTGGTGAACTTTAGGTTCTACACAATAACAAAAGTGTCATTTAGATATATCCTTGTTTTTCCAGTCAGGTCCAATATTACTTAAAACTGATTAAAAAACCAAGCACAACTTTTCTAAAATCTTAAGTTAATTAGCATTTTCTTTTGAGCTCTTCATTCTGCAAGCGAATATTTTGTACATGAGAACATGTGCAGGGAGTTTTTTTTAAAATTCATCTTTTCTTGGTGTGAAATGATTTGACATCATCTTAAGAAGTGGAATTTTGCTGTAAGAGGCAGAATTTTTAACAATTTCATAGTTCGCATGGGGAAATTGCAATTGTTGTAAGGTCAAGGTCATCTTAACTTTGAAGTTAAATGCAAAACTGACTGTCACACACTTAGAATCTTGTGTTAAATGTGTTAACTTGCAGTTGCATTCACCACTTCTTTATTTTATTTCTAGATTGATCATAGATTTTGAAACTGTTACCTATCACACTGTACTGTCTGAACACACATAAAAATAATAGAAGCGACATACTATATGTGCAGTTTAAATACAGTGTTATTTTAGTTTATTTAAACACAGGCTAAAAACATCCTGATTATAGTAACTGTCATTTATATAGTATCACTTTCCTTAATAAGTGGTTTCTTGAGAAGGGCCCTGCAGAAAAATGTTTAAAATCCAGACTCCTAATCTACTAAACATTTTCCGCATAGCACTGTTGGATCTTACTGGTAGGCAATACGTCTGAATGTGTTTTAGCCTGCAGTTCTTTTTAAAGGATGTGCCAGCAAATAATTAGTTTCTTGTTTTATTCAACCTTGCAAAATAATCTACTGGCCACTTTGAGCTGCACTCATTGCTGTCCTGATTAAATATGCTTTATGTCTGCCATTCTTTATAGCTCTTAGGGATTTCTGCTTTAAAGGCCATTTTCACCCCATACAAATCATCACCTCTCCCCCCCAACTCAATTTTTGCAATACTTACTTGTAAACCAACAAAAGAGGATGAGGTTTCAAGTAAGGACTTAATGCAACTCAATTTTGTGAAATTGCTTGTTTATTCATCACAAAACATGTTTCGGATTGGGGTGGTCCTTTATCATGGCGTGTCGAAACATGTTGTGTGATGAATACAAGTTTACAAGTTGCAGTGCTCAAAGGCATAGCACAGAGGCAACCGCTAAGGCAGCTAATGGTTGAGAAGGGAAGGTGTCGCACAAATGGAAGTCTAACCCCCCATTCGCAATACTTACCTTTATCCCGGCGCTCCTATGTCCCAATATCTACCCCCATTTCACACTGCACTCCTGCATGGCACATGCACTAGTTAAAAGATCCGGGGCATGTGCCTATGAAATTCCCAGTATGTTGTACCAGTATCTTGAAATTGCCAGTTTGCTATATGATTGTCTTTGATTTTCCTGTTAATGCACCTGTACAGTAGCAATTGGTGCCAGTCAATCTGATTCTCACTATCTGTCTATTTTCCTGATTCTCTGTCTCTTTTATCTTCTCTTTCTGTATATCTCACTGTCTATTTATCATCCATTTGTCTATATCTATTTATCTATCTTCTATGACTATCTGTGTGTTGTTCTCTTTTTCTATCTGCCTTTTTGTGTCTGTCTATCTATCTCTGTATGTCTGTCTCTTTACATCTTTTATATACTGTATACCTCTCTTTCTGTTTGTTTATCAGTCTCTGTTTGTATATAGCCCTCTCTGTTTCTGCCTGTGTCTTTCAGTATTTTTCTGCCTATAAATTTTGAAATACCAAATTGAGGTGTGGCTAGTGGCGAAAAGGGGCATGGCCAGATGGTGCCCAATAGTGCCCCATATCCATATACCCCTAGAAACGCCCCTGATCAGTCAAGACTGTGACAGTATAGTATATTATTTGAGGTTGAATAAAGACATACATCCATCTAGTCCAACCTGCTCAGCAATACCCACATTTGCGGCCTAATTTGATGCAGAGGAAGGCAACAAATTATAAAGTGGGCAAAAAATTCCTTGGATCAACTCTACTTTATGTATCAATACCAGTAATATGCAACATTCTTTGTTTTTAGAAACTCATTCAGCTTTTTTAAAATAAACTATTCAATGAGCCTGTCATCATTGGAAGACAGTTCCATAGTTTTACTGTTCTCACATGAAAAACCTCCTTGAACTTAAAGACTAAACTTCTTTTCTTCCAGTCTTAAGGGATATCCAGGTGTCCTCTGACATGTCCTATGTGATATCATGGCCAATGCTTTATGGCTGCATGAGCTCGCAACGCCATAAGGAGGTGGCAGAGAGCAGCAAAGGGCCAGTTTACTCCACAGACATCTAAATTGTAACTAATTCAGAATTTTAAATCACCACCACTTTTGAACCAGTATCTCTTGTCACTTATCTTTATTAATCGTCAGTTATTTATCGTTAATTACATCTATCTGAGTCTGTGAAAACTAAGTACTTCTGAGATTACTGTATTAGCAAAGGAGAAAACAAGCATAACAGATACAGTAATATATGTATGCCTAATTTAAAGTAAAGCCTATATTCTGCACTACTAAAAATCTGAGGCTATAAGAATCAGCCATGCCGTACATACTATTAATGCACATTTCAAACAGACTTCTATATAAAAGAAAAAAAATGGTGGATGGAACTGCTGGTTTCAAAATCCGTAGATCTGACGGAAATATCCAAATTCAGAAATCACTGTTAAAAATTTAAAACTTGCAATTAATTGCAGCAACCGTATAGTACCTTTTTACTTGGTTATTGTAGTTAGATAAATTATGATTGGTTGCTTCAGTAATAGCATAGCAAACATTTGCACCTTTTATTACATCAGCTCCTTGGGCGTTCTATGATTTGTCCATTTTAAATAGTGTCAATTGTGGGGCATTTACTGTATGTGTTTAACTTTAATAGGATGTGTTTTTTTTATTAGCTCAGGGAAAGTCATAATCAATATATAAACCATATAAAGATTTCCCTGCATATATTACCTATTCCACTGCGTTTTACAATTATTTAATGTTTTTACATTAACATTGTCTAAAATATATGATTATTGAAACTTTACACCAAACAGATAAAAAGTTGTTTTTTAAATATTTATGTTCCATTATTTGCCATACAACAATCTTGCCCTTACACACATCTTATGTTCACTAAGAAGTAACTGAAGAATATACAGTATGTTTTTTTCCTGTTTGTAATGTCTATTGTACAGTACATATCACACTAACTGAATAGATTTAAAATTTAGTTGTTGAAGACGTTTTGCTAGTAATCCAACTCACTTTCTCAATTCAGAAAAATCTGTTGGCAATAAATACCTGGATTGTGTCCCAATTAGTATATAACAGAAAGTGTTGCAAGGTGTTGATTGCATTGTGGCTAAGGGTGTTATCAAACATCATTGTATATTGCAGAAAAAATATACTAATGGGGAAATAGTCCAGGGTATTTATTGCCAACAGATTCTTGTACAAGTCATTCTGAACTGAGAAAGTCAGTTGGATAACTAGCAAAAAGTCTTAGGTCCAGTTGCAGCTGTTTTGCAACTTTTGTTTTCCTTTCGGAAGGAAGTTTTTTCTGAAATATGTGCACTGGGACCAGGGTCTGTGGAGCAGGGTTTAGTTTGGGTGGGTCGCAATCAGGTGGAGGGGTTAGGTGCATGACAAGGGGGGCTTTCTGGGGATGGAGCTGCAAGGGCCAGCATTTGGATGGGATTTCTGCCCTGACCGTGGGACTCTGGAATTTCTCCCTGCAGTTGATTAAGTCTGCTGTTAATGCGTCTATGCAGAATCAGCAAAGAAAAGGAAGAAGGAAAGGTTGTACTCCTATGGGGATCTACTATGTATTCAGATGATTCTGAAGCGGAGTTGTCTGAATTTTCAGAAAATCCTTTGGCCTATGTTCAGACGATGAGGAGGAAGTCGAAGTAGAAACTAACTTGACCCAGATATTATTGAATCACTGATTAAAGATGTTAGAAACACCATGTCATTGGCCACGGCAGAACCAAAAAAATCGAAGCAGATAAATTGTTCCATCAATGAAGAAAAAATACCATGCCTTCCCACTTCATTCTTTCTTCAAGATATTATTAATTCCGTGAAGAAGAAGGACAAGAGATTTGTCCTATCCAACAAATATCTCAAAAAGTACCCGATGGAGGAGTCGGTTGCCCAACATTGGGACTCAGCTCCAAAGGTGAATGCGGCGGTAGCCAGTTTAGCCAGAAGAACTACGTTTACCTATGGACGATGCAGCCCTGTTCTGAGACCCAATGAAAAAAAAATTCTTATTAAGAAAGCTTTTGTCACAGTAGGGGTATCGTGCAGACTGGCGTTGCCAGGACTTCTGATCCAGATCCATAAAGCTATGGATAAAAAAAATTGAAGAAGCAGTAAACTCTAATGTTAAAGACCTAAACTGTTGGAAATGTTTACAGATCTAAAACTGGCGATTGATTTTTTTTCAGAAGTGCCTGTAGACTTGACCCGTTTAGCAGCCAGAGCAATGGATCTTTCAGTGGCTGCCGGAGGGTGCTGTGGCTAAAACTTTCGCAAGCAGACACCCTCCTCAAAAAATAATCTGTGTCTTCTTCCTTTCGAAGGGATCTGCTTTTTGGAGAAAAATGGAGCTCCATTATTAATAAGGCTTCTGGAGGAAAGAGCATTTTTCTACCACAGGAAAATGTTTTAAAAGACAGAGGCCAGATTTTTGGCAAGGTCCAAATAGGTCCTTTCGGTCATCAAAATTATATAGGCCAGGAAAGGAGGTGTCGAGACAAGCAAATTGGAAGTCAGGTAAACAGAACATTGGAGGTTCAACAAAAGACCCTCAGGTTTTGCGAGCCAATCCTTGCCCAGCCATAGGGGGATGCTGGTCCAGGACAAAAGTCGGGGGGAGTCTCATTTGCCACCATCTGGGCCGAGAATATTCCAGACTGGGTGACCAGTTGGTATCTCAAGGATATGAGAGAGTTGCCTCAATACCCAATTTTTTCAGACCCAAAAAAGGAGTCAGGTCTCCAGAAGAATAGAACAAGATTCAGGATTATGTTGTACAGCTTTTTCAGATAGGAACAATAGAAAAAGCCCCTGTGAAGGAACAGGGGAAAGGCTTCTATGTATTCCAACCTTTTTCTGGTCAAGAAAGAGTCAGGAAAGCTAAGGCCAGTTTTGGACTTAAGGAACTAAAAAAGTTCGTCACATACAAGAAATTCAAGATGAGTCCCTAAGTTCAATTATAAAAGTAATAAGGGGGGGTCCTGGCTAACAAAGGGTGGACTTGAAGGAAGCCTATTTTCATGTGCCAATCCGAAACAAATCAAAAAAATTCCTGAGGTTTTTGGTAGGAAGTCTACATGTGCAGTTTTTTGCCTTCTGTTCAACTCTCCCAGTCGCCCAGGGTGTTTAACAAGGTTTTAGTGGCCTTGGTAGCAGAAATGCGGAAGAAGGAATAGCCATTTTCCATTTCCTGGATGATATCTTGATAGTGGCAGAGTCCAGAAAAAGGCAGAGGAAATTGTAGCCCTCTTAAACTTAGTAAAAGAATATGGTTGGTTAGTCAACGAAGATAAGAGCCACTTAACTCCAGTTCAGGACCTTCTGTTTCTGGGGGCACATTTCACGACAAAAGAAAATCTAGTAAATTTATCAGTAGAGAAACAGCTAAAGCTAAGTTTCAAAGTTCAAGCTGTTATAAAATATAAATTTAAAAAAATTCTCAAAATATTAGGGTTGATGACGGCAGCCATTCAGCTTGTCCAGTGGTCGAGATGGTTTGATTTCTGCAGCATTATCTAATCCAAGGCCAGAGTTCCTCACGTCAGATGTCCAAAGACTTAATTTGCCAACTTGGTTGAAGGATGATCTTACCTCGGATCTTACAAAGGGTTTGAACTGGATTGTCAGACACACAGATAGTAACCACCAATGCATCCAGCATAGGATGGGGGGGAAACACTTCAAAACAGAGTTTCTCAAGGCTTCTGGGACAGAAAAGAAGTACCATCCAAAACCCTAGAACTAAGGCTGTCTTGCTAGCACTTCAGAGTTTTAAAGATCAAATAGAGGCAATCTATAGTAATAGTAAAGAGTGACAACATGTCTACTGTTCTTTACATCAGAAAGCAAGGTGGAACAAGAAGTTGGAGGCTGCTGCAAGAGTAGTGGGCGCAAAAACATCTGCGGAACATTACAGCCTTTTTTATACCGCAAACAAAACGTGCAAGCCAAAGTTTAAAACAGGCAAAAGGAGCCTTTATCCAGCAATATTCCAAGATATAGTGGAAGGGTGGGGTCACCCAAGATCGATCTGATGGCTTCGGAAAACAACTCAAATGCAGAAGAATTTACCTTGTTTTCCCTCTAAATGGCAGAGGCAGGATTGGAGCAAGGGACTGCTTTATATTTTCCCGTTTTCAATGGTCTGAGAGGTATTGGTCCAGATCAAAGAGGAACGAGCCAATGTAATAGCCGTGATTCTGCACTGGCCAAGGAGGCCATGGTTTCCCTGCTATTGTCTCTGGCGGTGCAGCCTCCTCTTATTATTTGTCCGATTGAAAGAAATGCTAATCCAAGGCCCACTTCAATACGTAGAACACGTCCTCCGGCTTGGAGGTTGAAAGCCAAAGGTTAAAGAAATTCACTTTCCAAAGAAGTCATTCAATTCTTCTTAATCCAGAAAACAGTCACTCTGATAAATATTACAAGGTGGGGGAGGTGTTTCAATCCATCTGCACCGCAAGTAGTCAATTTTCTTTTTTTCGAGTTATAAGAACTTAAGGGGCATATTTATAAAGAAACGATGTTAGCGCAAAAAAATTACCCCGCACATCGTGGCCGCGAAAATAGCGCTATCGCCGTATTTATAACGTGAGCGCTATTCCCGCGATACCTATCGCGGCCGCGATGTCTGCGTAATTTTAAGTCCCTTCGCGGCGATACTGTATAGTATCGCCGCAAAGGGACTTAAATCCCTTCCGACGCCGGTCCTAAGGGGCAGGCTACCCCCCCCTGCCCACACCCCCGCGGCGGCAGCGACCACCCGCCGCTGCTTCCTCCAGCAGCCCATCCCAACCCATTCCCCGTTCGCGGCAATCTCGGAACGGGAGGCTAGGAGGGGCTGCCGGAAGGGGCCGCAGCAGTGGTCGCGACCACCCGCCACCACCCCTCCCCGGCAACCCCTCCAAGCCCCCCGCCCCGGCCGCTCCCGGGGAGGGGACGGGAGGGAGCCGCTGGGGGGGTGGAGGCTCCCTCCGCGGGCCCTGAAAGGGCCTTTTGGGGCTTAGGGGGTCCCGCAGCTCGAACCGGGACCCCCTCCCCCTGGCCCTTATAAGGGCCCTTGTGGCCTGACAAGTGCCTTTGGCGGGGGTCCCGCAGCTGAAACCGGGACCCCCAGTGCGGCTCTTAAAAGAGCCCTTGGGCGACGTCTTCTTTCTTCCAGTCCCGGCGACACCAGCTCCGCCGAGGCCGCCGACCCCCGAGAGGTACCCCTGCGGCCGCCAGGGGTACCCCCGGCGGCGCCGCGACCCTCAACGAGGCCGATGTTGCCGGCGTCTTGATCCGACGCGACCTCTTCGGGCTGGCGACACCAACCCCACTCAGGTCGCCGATGCCAGGCAGACTCACTGCGGCCGCCAGTGAGCCTGCTGGCACCGCCGCCTCAGCGGAGCCATGTTGCCAGCCGCTTCTTTCTTCTTTCTTCTCTTCAGCCATCTACTGCGATGGCATCTGAGTTCCGCGGCGGAAAGCCCTCTTTATATAGGTTGGCAGAAATCCATAATCCGTTTCTGATTGGTCATTTTTTAATACTTGCTTTACATTAACGGGAGGGCCCGGGAAGGGGCCCAGCAGGTGGTCGCGACCACCCGCGCCGCACCCCCTCCCCTCCCTCCCTTCCCTCCCCGGGAGCGGCCGGGGGGCTTGGAGGGGTTGCCGGGGAGGGTGTCGCGGCGGTGGGTCGCGACCACCTGCTGCGGCCCCTTCCCGGCAGCCCCTCCTAGCCTCCCGCTCCAGATTGCCGCGAACGGGAACGGGTTGGGAGGGGCAGCTGGGAAGCAGCGGCGGCGGGTGGTCGCCGCTGCCGCCGCGGGGGGTGTGGCGGGGTAGCATGTCTCCCGGGCGGGTGTGACCACCCGCCGCGGTTGCCTGCCCATCCCCGCCACAGGAGGTTAAGGTTGGCGAAGTAAAACAGCCGTTACTAGCCGGTGAAACCAGTACCACCGCTTTATAAATAGGCTCACTGGCGGCCGCAGTGAGTCTGCCTGGCATCGGCGACCGGAGTGGGGTTGGTGTCGCCAGCCCGAAGAGGTCGCGTCGGATCAAGACGCCGGCAACATCGGCCTCGTTGAGGTCGCCGGCGCCCGCCGGGGGTACCCCTGGCGGCCGCAGGGGTACCTCTCGGGGGTCGGCGGCCTCGGCGGAGCTGGTGTCGCCGGGACTGGAAGACATCATATACACATTGGCAACTATCTTGGTGCGCCAACTACGTTAGGCCATTGTAACTTTGTCTTCAGAAGGAATGAGCATTGCAACTGTGTTTTAGCATGAATGGACATCATTTGCAGTGGAACGATTACAATATAAGCTGAGAACTGAGCCACACACACACTGGCACTATCGGCACTATCTGTGTGTAACTACGTTAAGGCATTGTAACTTTTCTCAGGAAGGAATGAGAAACTATTCATGGAGGAACTATACAAGTACAATTTGGAGATTGTGCTACCAAATATGAGTTCTATGGCACTATCTGTGTTATAATACATTGACATTTAAACTGTGTTTCAGCAGTAATGAGCAAATTATGTGCGGGTAGCACGATAAAATAAAAATTTAGTTACCGATCGCTCTAGTTGATATATGACAGAAGGGTTTTTTTAAACTGTTTTTGGCGGGATGGCTAATAGATCAGGAGGAAAAGAAAGGAAGAAAGGAAAAAGGAGAAAAGAGAGGAAGGAAGAGAAGAGGAAGGAGAGAAAGAGGAAAAAAAAAATACTGCCCCTGGCCAGCATTCGAACCCTGGTTCTACCATGTCAAAGGCGGTGACTTTGGCAGTACACTATCCAGCTACTACAGATTGTAGGTGGACAGTTCTTACTTCTTGACATATCAGCAACTTTTTAGTCAATCCTCCTGATGTGGAGGGGAGTGGAGCGGGGGTGTCTTGACTCCATCTCATTCCGGATGGTAATTGGACTCATTCTGATAGGGCAGGTAACCAGTTACAGTATTTTAGAGGGGTGTAATCCAGACACATGGGCTATTTTGGCATCTGAAACTGATTGCATGACCTCTGCTGAAACTTATTATTGGTCCCATTACACCCATTTATTCAGATTGGTGGGTACTGTCCTGTATTTCAGGAATCCGCTCACCATACTGTGTGAGGCATACTAGCCCACTGATGATTGAGTTGCTCTGTAAACGGATGAGACATTGTATTGGAGAGAATTCTCCCACTCTATACTATTTGGTTAAGATTTAGAGGGATGAGCGAAGTCAATCTCCTACACATTATCTGGTGTATATCGGGACAAGAGAATATCCTGTTGGATTTTAACTTTTTGTCACTGATTGTAAATTTTAATGTCGACCTAATAAAATTTGAATGGACATTTAATTTCACTAACCTTGGTTTGACCCACAAACCAAGAGGGTATCACTGAGGGGGATCTTTGTGTACTTATTATTCTCATTGATCTTTATCCCCATGTTCATCCTCTGTGTGAACTTCCTGATGATAGTGCACCACACTTTATTCAAATTTCTATGTAAGTCCGGGTATAGTCACATGCTGTGTTTTGTATTTTTGGCATTTATACTGTTAAGTCTTAAGTTATTCTGTGATGTAATGGAGTAGCGTCATGTGGACTGTACAAAACAAGTGACTTACTGTATGCATCAGTATAAATAGTTAACCCATACAAACCTGTCATGTGGAAACTGTACAAATGGTGACTTATGCGGCACTATATTATTTAACATTACTGAAACACACCTCCTGCTTATTATTGTGTGACTTTTAATATAGTTTTTAACAGGGAACTTGTCTTTTCAGAGATTTTTAATAGTATTATTTCTTTGGTAGCATTAGCATTTATGTGCGTCAATTACCCACCCAGTATGTTATTGCACACGAGGGATAGGATATGGTATTTTATGTGTGATGTTTAAATGTATCAATAAAGGTTGTTAATTGAATTGTGGTCATCAAGTAAGTGAGTGCCTTATGGGATACTTATCAGGGGTCTGTCCCTAGTTTTTCTTTATATTTTAGTAAGTGTTATGTGTTGTGCCCAGGACCACCCCAGTGAAGGCATTACAGACCAGGTAAAAAGGGTAGTGCACTCATGATATATATCTGGCCTACAAATGCATGTAATAAACTGGTACAAGTGGGTGATGGGCAGATAACTCACCAGTTTTATTTTTTTGTTTTAAGCCTGATAGAGGTTCCTTTCAAGTTTGGGATTTATATATGCAAAATGAAGTTGGGGATTTGGATCAGAATCAATGGGGTTCTCATTGCTGAGAAAAGCAAGCAAATACAGACTTCAATATCATCAAGGAGATGTATAATGTCCCCAAATTTATTCGGCAACAGGAAAACAACCCAGAACGTCCATGTTCTGGAAGTGATGTTATGGTCCTATCTCAACATCATTCATTGTGTTTGGGATAAAATGAAGAGACGGAAGAGTTGTAGAAGACTCAGTACAAAGCAAGATCTGGGGTAGTTTAAAAAATTTTTGCAACAAACCTACCTGATCGCTCCTTCAGACACTGGTCAAATTGTATCAGAGATACATTGATGTAGAAGAATATTGATTTGATTTCGATTATATTTCTGCTAATGACTGTCTTTTGTAAACTATATTTAATTATCAATGTTAAAAAAGAATAGCTAGGCAGTGCCGCCAGAGAAATACCCCAGGTCAACATAAAAGTATGACCTTTCTTTGTACTCATATCTACTTGATGATACTTTATGCCCACTGAGTTGTTTATCGATATCGTCATCTCAACCTAATGCTAGCATAAAAGTTATAAAATGATGGCATGGTGCCCTACCTATGTCCTCTGCATGAGATTCAACTTATTCATGCGTCTTCTAGCTTCATCTCCGTTTGTGTTTTCAGTCTTAATATTTTCTTGCGGGCAATTCTGCAGGTCATTAAGTCAAAGTCACAGCTGATGCAGTACTGCACATCATGTACAACCGGGGGGGTGGTGAGCAGGACATAATGTGATGCAGAAGTTATGATGACAACATTTTCAACTTAAATGAATGCAGGATTTACGGAGAGAGGAGATAGTAGCTCACTGTTATATTTGGAAACAGATTTTATCTCTTTACAGGGAAAACTGTGGTCAAACAATTTTAGGTAAATTGACGTAATTGCTGAATATTTAGCAGCATCACCAGATCCCATGAACTTCCTGCTTCGTGCATATGAAACCATGTGACAGTCCCTCTGTGACATTAAAGTTAAATTTAAAGACCTAACACACTTCCTGAGTGGGCGTGTGTTCTTCCCGTCCTTCCACCCCAACTCCGTTATCTCTTAAGGCCTCTTCGAACAATACGTCAATCACTTACTTGTTTCTTTCCCTTGCATGAGCATGTGCCACCGGGCAGATAGAAGGAGACTAGTATATTGTCTACAGATTCTGAACTCCCACTCAACTTCTGATCAGTGATTTTTTCATTATCATAGACTGTGCAGCATGTGAAGAGGTGGTTGATGTCTCAATGGAAACCTGGCCTTTCATTTAAAATCAACTTGTTTGGAGACCACAGTTCCCATTTAAGGGTCGTTCAACACTAAATCCAGTTGGTATCAGTTTTCAAATGCAGGTGCGTGTAAGAAAAGGACGACAGTAAAACCCCATCGGATTCATTAATATTGTTCACACCTGCTGCGTTATATATTCGGCTCGAATCCATTTCAGTCGTTTAAAAATGCACTGCGTGACAGCATTTCTGTTTTTTCATGCATTTTCTATAGAAATCTATGGAATACACATTGTTAAAAAATGGATACAAATGTATGAAAAAACTGGATACCAAACTGGACAGAACTGTGCGTTTCGTCAGTTTCGTCAGTTTTCTAGTAGGGAACAATCCCTAGGGATTTTAAGGTATCAGTTAAAATTGTATTGATACTATAGGATCAACGAACAAATAAGAAGTAAACAGTCATGACAATATTTCAAGGACTGACAGTGGCCAATACTAGGGTATGGGAGCGTACACATAAAAGCTTTAGTTTAGTCCGTAAACTCTACATTTTAAAATAGATGATGTGTGTTGGGCAAAAGGTTCCATAAGGACCTGTTTAAAAAAAAAATAAACAGGACTCTGTGCTAATGAAGTTACACAGGTGAGTTACATCTTTTAGGGTCCTGGCCACGCTACAGTATGTAAAACCATTTAAATTTAGATTAAAGAAAAATTTTAATTAAGTCTCCTAAATGTCTGAAAAGCCTAAAGCCTACATAATCCCAACTCACTCATGCTATATCAGTATGTGCTTTCTGAATTTCTGTGCGTCCTGCACAAGAGTAGTTTGGGGGCATGCAGAGTTTTATCCTTTAACAGAACAGCTGTAACCAGAGATAGCTAATTAGAGAAGCTTAAAAACTAATTGAAGCTATCTTGATACACAAAGCAATGAGTCCCTAAGGACAATAGTGGCGTGGATTAAAAGTGCTTTTGGAGGACATTATATTAGTATATTCTCTTAATGGTTTACATTAGTGCATTAGATTTGTATTATAATAGTTACACTCCCACTTTTTATGATGCTTATTTATAGACCCTAATCTGAATATTCATATATAACACCTGAGAGGTGAATATTTTGCACCGTTTTAAGTAAAGCAAAATGTGATTTCTTTTTAAAAATGCCATGTCTGAGGTGATAAATGCATAAGATGCACATATATGAAGTATGTCAGGGGTACTGGAAAAGGTGTCAGTACATTGTGGAGTGTTGCTCTCCCCCCCCCGGGGGGATGTCATACTATTTTCCAGCATTTTACTGTAATTCTATTGGCGATTTCCGGTTTAACCAAGATCGAACTTTTTACATTTCCTTGCAGCCATTTCTGTCTTTTCACTATGAGACGCCTGAATATGTCAATGTTCGGCATTTGCTGATACTACCCCCGACAAAATCCTCGGCCATAGGGTTTGACGCAATGATCGGCTTATAAATATTGCCAAAATAAAAGATCTTTTGCCATTGAGATTTTTAAACAGATTTTTTTTGCCGAAACAGGTACATTTGGAATTACAGAACAATCACTAGTTATTGTAATTGTGACACAAAAAATATGTAAATAGGCAGGAAAAAAGACATTAACAGTGGTTTACACTTATGTATCACCAATTTCTTCACACCTGGATTTTTTTCCCAGTGTTTAATTAATTGATGATGTTTAGTGCATTTTAAAAACATGTTTCAAAAGTGGGAAAAAACAACAAAGCAGGAATCTTACTATGCACATCCTCTGAGGGTCTAATCATTCTGCTCGTATGTTTGAAAATCATCTGTTCCATAGCAAATCTGCTGCAGAAACCTGTGAAGCAATATTCCACTGATTTGTGTTAGATTGTTCACCAATTTTTTTACAGAAGTTTTTGTCCAGCCAGCACAATGAAATACAGTACCGTGACAACATTTGATGTGTTTTGATGCACAATGTTTCCAATTCAAGCTTTCTTATAGTGGTTATTAGGGAGGCTGGATCCCGGTTTCATGGCAGATCTTGCAGAATTTCTTGAAATCACTTTTCGACCCCATTTAAAATTTTCAAAAATACTCACAACGTTCCAGGATTTCCGGACCCATGTCGATAATACTCACAACAACCGTAATTTCGAGACTTCGAACTTGGTTGGTGTACACTGGCGGCCGCATGCTTCGTACGCTATCCTATAGTGACACCGGGTCGGTGCGACAATACAGTTCGTCTCCTGCCGATGGGGGGGGGGGGGTGGTTGTGTCGCCGGCTTGAGTGAACAAAAAAAGACATTGCACCACATGGCCTTTCTAAAGACGAATGATGGTGGGTCGGGTTTCGAGTTGCAGGACCCACCAACAAAGCACTTGTCAGTAGCGCTGCAAGGGAGCTTCTAAGTGACCGGGAAGAGTGGTCTCGGGTACATGTATGCCAGGATCCCGTTAGCCAGAAATGGCACTGCCGTTGTCAGGTGCCCACGAGGGCCCTTCTAAGCCAAAAGGCATTATTTAGTGCATGGAGGGAGGGTCCCGGTTCGCGCTGGACCCCTTATATCCCCTAAAGGCCCTTCTTAAGGGCCACAATGGTCCTCTAAAGGACCCCAGGAGGGTGGTCCTGGGAGAGCCAACCGGGACCCGCTTATCCAGCTTTTGTGACCGAAATGAACTGCGGAAAAACGGAGGGTAGATCAGTCGAAGTGTGATGGGCTCATTAATTCATTTGTTTTTTTTGTTTTTCTCTTTTTTTTCCTTTTTTCATTCTTCCCACCAGGGACGGTTTCTCCAGACCACTTTCCCAGTGTCTCACAACAGCCATTCACCAGTGTAAGTTACCATTGCTATTTTGCCTTATTCTAGGCAGAATTTTTCACCATTGACTTAATTTTTTTTTTTTTAACGTGATAATGCGGCAGGTGAATGGATTTTTGCAGTTTTACCCATCTCTATGGTTATCTAGTGGTTTAACTTCAATTATTACTAAGCAGGACACGCTGCATTCTTCTCCAGTAATGAGCAGTGACTATGTTGCTCCTTCTAGAGCCACCCTAAATTATTTTCTGACATATTTTTTTAATATCGTTAGGTGATGTTAATGCTGGAAGGAGTGGTGGTCAAGTGCGGTGGGACTGGGGGAGTGGAACCAAATGTGGGGCTACTATCTTCGTAGTTTACCTCATATCGGTCTGAATTGCATAGACCAAGCAAAGTCTTACTAAAATAACATAATGGTTCGGGGGTGGCGGTGGCGGGGCGGTTGCAAACAACCGCTACCAACCCTTCCTCAATCTGTTGATCACATTCAAAAAGAAAGCATTTGTGATGTATCCACTTACTCAGAAGTTAGTGGCCGGGTACTGAAGCACCCAAGTCCAGTCAACTAAGGCAATACCATCCAATGCTATAGGAGGGCATTTGCGGACCCCGGGTACATATGGAAACCTGTGTTGGTTGTAGAATATACGGGGAGGATTTCAGGCCAGACTGGGTCAAACTGTATCAATTTTAAAAGATGACATACCTACCTACTAAAACCTTTATTTTCGATTAGAGTATAACGAAACAAGCCTCTCTTACCAGTTAAAAATATATAATCTCATAGCTGTATTGTCCAATGTAAATAAACAATTTAATGAGTGTAAACAGGAAATGCTAATAGAATACATTACAAAAAAAGTGCAATCTAAGCTCTCTTGTATAACAAGTTAAAAGGTCACAGTAAATAACACAACAATTATAGTGCGCTAATATGAACTGTCCCTATTTGAATGTAATATCCACACAGACCTGAGGCTATTCCTATCCAGAAGACTTTGAAAAAAGGAACTTAGCATGACCAGCAGCTATAGTGTTGTAATGTCCAAAACACGCTACATGGTTCTGCATCCTAACTGGACTTTCTCATCTAATTTTTAGAAATAGCCTGTCTCTACTCTTATTAAGACAAGCCCTTTGTCTAATGCTTAGCCTTGCTTCACGTGATCATGCATTTGCGCACCAAGTTCTTGTGATTGTAACGTCCAAACATTTGTGCAGTATAGAGCATGTTTTAATAACATGGCAGAAAGAGCAGTTAAGCAGATCAATTGAACACGAAAACAGGGTGCCATCTGTGAATAGAAGTTACCAGGAATCCTCTATCCAGACACCCCCAACAATTTATTAATTTTACTTTTCCATTTTATTTTACATTGATATGTCGTAAATTCTACTGGGAGCAAAACGTAAACAAATTTAATGAATGATGTATACTGTATTAAAAAAAAAATCCCATATTTAATATATAAAATCATATTATATTTAGAAATTAATAAATTATGATTTATAAATTAAATAAAAACTATGTTTTAAATTAAACTATAGGTTATTTAAGTTTCAACGAACTTTTTTCGAACATATTTTTTTTATATATAATAAAATGTGGTATGTAAACCACTAACTGATTGTTTCTCATTTATATTTTTTCAGTAAAACCTTTATAAAGACTTCACATATATTGGTTCTCTTCTGCAGGTATCTAAACTCAATCTCGCTCTTAGAATCTCTTAATTTTCCGTGGTAATTAATGTGAATGACTGGTAGAGCTCTTTTGCCACACAATGGCTGTTGTGGGATGCTGTGTTATTGATCTGGGCTATATATTGGTGGGGAAGCCCATACCAGTACAGCAGATTCTATTGTACAAGCTACTGCTTTCTGTCTCAAAACAGCTCATTTTTGTTTGGTAGACTGACTGGAATGAAAGAACATGAGTTGAATATTTTCATTGCGTCAGATATGTATTATTCAAATCAACTCTTCAGAAAGAATAGATGAAGAAGGAGCAGTGAAAAGGCTTAAATGAAACTTTCTCTGTTAGTTGTAGGTAGAGACTGTTGATGATTCTTTGGCTATCTTTCTCTTATTTACAAAAGAAAATGATAAAATAACAAGATTCGACAAATGGAACAGAACCGTCCACAGCTAAATTGACAATCCATTTGCTGTATACAAAAAAATGAAACATTTTAATATTTTTCAACAAATCAAAATCTCCACTGTTGAGTTTGATATATTTGGTATTAAATGCAGATCTCTTTAAAAAAAAAATCCCTTCTTTAAAGCCACGTGATTCTTCACTGCAAATTTCTGTTTGACTCAGAATGATAGTGCACAACATCTTGAATGACTACTAACTGCAGAGGGTTGCTGAAGCCCAGATACCACAAACAGGGTAATTTTCAGTGCAGTCTTGTTTGTATCTGATTTCTCATGAAAATCTCTCTGGCATCTCTGTTGTGAAAACTATTTTCATTTAGTGCTGATATGCAGATGGTAACAGCTGTAAATCCATAAATTAGAATGATGGACATAAAGTTATAAGGTATTAAAAAAAACTCCTGATATCCTGAAGAAGGTTGATAGGAAAGACCATTATTGTTGCAATAGGAATTTATGACAGAAAGACATATGAGAACTTTATGACTAGATTGTAGCTGGGTATACACATTGTGCCACCCTGGTGTTCAGATATTCTGCACAGGGGTGATCAATTTTGTTCTTCGAATGCTATTATTCGTCTATAGATTTGGAAGGCAAGTAAAAGTGATTGGAATTATACCACAGAATAAGGAGTTAGATTATTTTACTACTACCATTTAAATGCAATTCATCTTTCTGTTGTTTTGGAATTCCAATACAAAATTGACTACAGTTCTGTAGTGCAACTTGGGTATTTCTGTCAAAGGACATTTGGGCAATAATGTACTAAAATGCCATGACAGTGTTTTATACAGCAAATAGCATCGGCAAATTATGCTGTTTCATTGTTGGTCATTTGTCTGTGTTGTACTCTCCCCTAATCGAAACATGAATGTAGTGTTATCTTATTCAAATGATACTTCACACATATACTTGTTTAATAACCATCGACACTTAGTGGTGTCTGCCCATGTGCAAGCCACACTAGCATTATGTTATAAAGAAAACATTTATCATAGGAAGGCAACAAATCACATACAAAAACAAACACATACAAAATCCTGAAAACAGCTGGCTAGCCTATCCTTACCACATCTAATGCCAATTATTAATTATAATCAAACCGATTGCCCAGGCACTTGCCAATGACCAGTGAGACAGAAACATGTGCTTCCTATCTGTTGGCACGATTATTTAATAAATTTGTGATTCCCCACTTTTGTTTTTGGCTTTAGAGTCAAAGACCATATGTTTGGCTACAGGAGGCAAATGAATATGAACGTTTTTTACCGCATGGGGTTGAACTTTAAATTTACTGTTAATCTAAAGAAGCACCAGTTTCATGGTGAAACTTTGGTTTTTACAATTTAAGTGCATTTCACCAGTGTGGTTTTTTTCAATACCAACTGCTCTGCATGAAAATTACATGGCTACAACCAATCCCATTTCGTTTTGTGCCAGTCCCTAACATTAAATGGCTTCTGCCAGCCATTTGGCAGACTGTTGGATGTGTAAGGGAGAGCTGAACATTTTAGGATGTCATTTGGAAATAAACATTGGCTTTGTATTTATTTTTTTATTTGCCATTATCGTACTAGTTTACTTTAATGTGTTATAAGTCACCAATTATACATAACAAACAATTACAATGGAGGAAATGCAATAATGCAAATAATTTTTACCTAAACATGGTCAGGTAAGCAGAGCCTGCTTATGAGGTTAACTCCCTGATGCATTTCTCATTGCATAAAGGTAGCGCAGAACGGGGGTAGACCCCACTAGGAGCGTCGCAGCTAGACATGCTAGAATCTGAGTTACAGAACAGCACCATCTTTTGTAGTAGGTCCATTGCATTTTATTTTCTTACCTATATATCAATAAAGTGTGCTCTTAAATATGTAGACTGCAATGCATTGTAGGAAGTTGGTGTTTTCGGAAGAAGAAGGGAACCTCCATAGTGCTACAAGTCCATTTGCATGTGTGTCCCTAGCATTCCTGTTTCTTAACCTCCATTATCCCCCCAGCCAGCATATTGGTAAGAGGTATACATGTCTCAGGACTGTTCTGTTCTGTAGTGATGTTTAGTTAATTTTAATTCACACTTAAGTAGCTGTTAGATAGCCAGCGCACATATCCCCCTAGGATATTTTGGTTGTGAACTGTGCGCTGGCTATCTATCAATATAACAACTAAACATCATCACACAAACAGAACAGCCTGAGACATGTATATTTTTACAGATAAGAATGATTCCTGAACCTTTGATGCGGGCACAATACCCACACTTATAGCGACGGTCGGCTAATGCACATGCGCATGAAGTCAGGCGCGGGCTCTGCCAACCATTAAAAGTATTGCTAGCAAAGGGATTTCAATCTAGAGGGGGCAGAGCTAAAACATAGGAAGACAAGTGATCCATTTTTTTACCAGTTTCCCCACTAAAAAAATCAACTTTACATCTAAAGCCTAAGTATCTAGTTGGATTTACAGTGTACATACCCTTTAATTTATAAATTATAACAAGTAAAATCTCTGAATGAGCATTTTAGATTAGCTAAAGCTACATATTACATCAGGTTTATTTCAAGAAGAACTGAAAGAGAGTTAAAGAACATCAATGTAAAATTTCAAAGAAAATGCAAAATAAGACATCTGTCTAGTACACAAAGGGGCTAATACAAATAGCATACTGATTAACCAGGCACAGAAATGCTTGCAATCAGAAACTTTATGTGCCCACTATTAATATTTAAGGACATTTCAATAAATGTGTGCAGTGGTTGCATAGGTCATATAATTCATTTCCCGTACTGTTTACTTACTTTTTGTTTACATTTCATTCAAATTTGGAAGGCAAATGTTTATTAATTTACTAAACCAGTTCTTCATTTTGAAATGTTAGTGCAAGGTAGGGCTTTTTCACGATGTCTTTGCTTCGGAGACAAAGAGGGAGCCCCTTACTTGTTTCCTTATAAAGTACATAACTTCTTGGACTTTGCCAGGATTTCAGATCTGTACCACATTTCATTCAGCCAGATTAGAATTCTGCTTAAAAGAACTTAAACACAAGCATGTGCATGATAAAGCTGGCATCACAATAGGAGTGATGATCAAAACAAATGTGTGAATTACTTACCAGTGGTGTCTCTTTAAAACTGAAATTAAGTATTAATTAAATTAAATTAATGTTAAAAGATATTCATCTTTTTTTACAGATAAAAAAGTATATTGATGTGATTATTTTTTTTAATATATATTTTTTATTTGTGATTGGAATTTCAACAGTGATTCACTGTGAAACATTACACAAATCACAGTCAGTCAGTAGTCCAGAAAGTTTATTATTTACAGTTTTTCTGATCTCAGCTAAATTACATGTGAGTAAAACACTCCCAAAATGGGGTCCAAACAAAATAAAATCTAAATCACAGGTTTAAAAAAAACACCACTTTATTGGCAATATACAAACTAAAAAAATCTACAAACCCACACATTCCCTTAATATAAATAAACAAAAAAATGTAGCAGTACTGGAAGAACATTAGGTGTCCCCAAGTGCCCAGAGCTAACGTGCATAAAATCCTTCCCCTTTCAAAGGAGAGTGGCTGAGTCCACATACCAGAAAAACTCAACTAAATCTTCATTATACATAGCTGGCAGCGTGTACTAACTCAGGCAACTAACACCGGACTCATGCAGAATAACAGTTCATAAATGGTAGCATACCACATGGCACAGTTCATACTCGAGTCATCACTGTTTCAGCTTACCACTCCCACTCTTCACCTTGTTGGTCTCAGTCCTGCTGGCCCGTATACTCCAGTGCTGCTGATCCAGTGCTAAGCGCACTGTTTCACTTTTAATCAGAGTGGTTAGATAAAAGACATACACAGCTCTAAAGTTCGCTTCTTGGTCTGACTTCAACAAACATGGACCTACGTAGGTTTCACCACCACCAAGTGGGCTTCGTCAGGGTCTTGCGAGACTCTTCACTTCTACCCATTTATAGATGAAACATGGATCAATTTCCACCCCCCACATCTTACCCACAAGACAGGTACATTGTATTCCCATATCTGTACTGTTGCCAATTTACAAATTATACTATTACAGACATTCCAAGAGCCCTATAACACACTCCCTATTAAAGAACAGCTAAAATTTAGTTCATAATTTATCATTTGATTTCAATGTTCTCAAATTATAAATCCATTAGTTTTTACACTTTAGAATTTTTTTCTCAAAATCTCCTCCCCCACCAAGGAGACCTTTCCAACCCCAAAAATTTAAATTTCCCAATTCTAATATCATGGTTGTCTATGCCATGTTACCAGGGCAATTCTTCCCTTTCACCCTTTCTCGTGCCCTGGCATGCTCTTGAACACTTTTGGTCAATCTCCTAATGTTTTACCCACATATTACCCCCACACTACATTCCAGGAGGTAAATCATCTGGGGAACTGACAGTGAAACAACCCTTAACCGAGAACCAATTATTAAGTATGATTAGAGATGGGTAATTACTGACACACTCCCACACCAAATGGTCATCTTCAAGCAAGTACAAAAATTTATTTATTGTACTTTGTAATGAATCTGATTTGGGTAGCTTATTTACCTACCCTGTTTCTCTCCACAGGGAAAAGCAATTCATCTCAATTGGTGCTTGAAGCTTTCCCCACCCCCTCTCCATATCTTTCTTTTTAGCCCCTTTGTTTAAAGGATGGACTTTATAAGTAGTAACCAGCATGGATTTAGGAGGAAATGATCTTGTCAAACTAATTGCTTGGCTTTTATGAGGAAGTGAGTGAAGAAATTAAGACTCTGGCATAGCAGTAGATGTAGTTTACTTGGATTTTGCAAAGGCTTTTGATACAGCCCCCAAGGTGACTAATGTATAAGCTAAGGTCTAAGGTCTGTTGGTCTGGTGAGGCACATTGTCCATGGATAGAAAATTGGTTAAAGGGCATGTCCACCCTCCATTTTGACTTATCCATACGGTAAGACATACCCTCCCACCCCCAACTTACATCGCCTGGTACCAGCGCGCTGGTCGGCTCCCCTGCCTGTCGAAAATTCAAGCATGGGGCCAGGCCAGCAGCCGCTGCTGTGATTAGCTGGGATGCAGCCAATCACAGCGCAGCTGCCAGCAATGGAGGAGACGCTGGCAGCAGGGAGCTGTAAATGCAGTTTGACAAAAAAAATTTAACTTTTAATTTAGCGGTTGGGGGTTGGAGGGTTCGGGAGGGGGCTGAAAGGCTCGTGCGCATGTCACCATTCCTGCCGCAGGAGATGGGAGTTACAATTTTGGTTGGGGGGGGGTGGACATTCCCTTTAATGAATGGAATGCAAAGTGTAGTTGTAATGGGGCTTCATTAATATGGACTAAAGTGCTAAGTGGGGTGCCACAGGGTTTGTGTTAGGGGCCGCTTCTTTTAAAGGGTATCTCCACATTGTTAAGCAGCTTAAATCAACTATTTAGCAGAATAATTTGATAGGTTTTATTACATGATTAATGCTAAGTATGTAGAAGATTTCGCAGAATTGCAGAATATCTTGAAGAAGATCAGGCAATTGTTTTTTAGAAGTGCAGTGAAATATAGTTTTTGAGGTTATTTTATACGTTGGATATAAAGTGTAGTAGCACTAACCCCAAAGGGGCAGCTGAGTGATTTATGGGTTCCACCTGCACCAGCCGTGACCCACCAGTGAGCTCAGCAGGGCCACTTCTACCATTAAGCAGAGTGAGACATTTGTCTCAGGTGGCACACCTGCACTGAAAAAGAAAAGCGGCAGACAGGCAGTGGTGGGAATTTTTGGGGTCAAGAAAAAAAAGAATTCCCCCTAGTAATGGATATGATGTTGTTAAAATCTTTATATGGTTAGGTTAGCTTTAGGTAGTTTGTTAGGCTAGGTCAGACTAGTTGGGTTAATTAGGACCCTGCTGAAAGAGTCTACCCTTGTCGTGGTGGCGGCTTACAATCTTTTGGCTTTTATACTACAGAAAGAATGGCATTTCTGATGTATTGTAACAGTTGAACCAACATATATAGCACAGGCTATAAAATAAGTTTTGATTTGAGCAACAAAAAACCTAAAAGGTGTAATATTGTAGTGGCTACACAAGCTGTTTGTGAAAGGGATGTAATATCTGTTTCTAGTAATTCATTATTTTCTAATTGACGTCTGAGGAACAGTTTAAATACCAAGTGATAGGAGTTTCAAACATGCCCATTGCATGCCCATCAACAAAACTACGCCCACAGTCAAAGCCACACCCACTTTAAAACAGCGGCTTTGCACCACACCTGGAATTAATCGAGGGCGGCATTGAAAAGTTTGTCTCAGGCAGCAAAAACCCTAGAAGTGTCCCGGAGCTCAGACCTAATAACAGAAGGATTTTTTATAAAGAAGGGAGGAAAAAAAAGTTTATACAGATATCACAAGTTTATTAAATTTATCACAAGCAGATTTTACAGTAACAACAACCGTTAGATTTATTGTTAAATCCAAAATCCTTTAGTTAATAAACTGTTTTTCTAGAAATATCTTCAAGCAGGCAAATTGTACATTCAACAGTTAAAACCAAAGCAATGTAAATAACAGAAGTCTGTCAAACCTGTAATAGCTATAACTATTTTTCATATTATCACTATACTTTATATATCCTTTATTCATCCTCTCTGGCCAGCAGGTCACTAATGATGGCCTGAGTTTAGTTGGAGCGATCATCCCCCTAAATGGGAGTATTTGTAATCTTAGAGGGAATATGTAAAAATCCTCCTGAGTGGGGGTAACAGTATGTAAGAGTCTGATTAAGAGAATTCCATGCTCATAGGTAGGCCCTGTCTCCCTTCTGGGAACTGTATTCCACAATGTACTGTAAGTCACTCGCCACTCTTCTCCTTAAGTACCGGTCTACATCTCTCCAATTCTGACCGATAGTTAGCTGCTCTTTTTTAGCTGGATAGATCCAAGTTCAGTCTCCTGGTTCAAGTTTATCTCTTCCTCTCCCTCCAGAAGTATATCCATCCAGTATTGTCTCTCCCATCTCTCAACATCTTGCCCTCCCTCCTCCCTTCAGGTTCTCAGCGGGATGGGTAGGGACGTGGCTGTCAGCACTGTAGGAGTACTGTGCTCTGCCATACTACAAATGATGAATCAACAAGGTCAAGGCAGCTATATAACTTAAGGAGAGGTGGGCAAAAGGAGAAAAAAAGCCCTCCAAGAGCATAAAAATGTAGAAGAGTCTTCTTATAACAGAAGGTATTTTGCAGTCTCATGCTATATAAATAGCATTGCCCACAAAATCTAAGAAACAAAAAGTAATTTCTCACTCTCAAGTTCCCCAGAGTAAGGGGCGGAGATATACCAAAAGTCTCCTTTCATGCATGTGTCCAGAACCGCTAGCTTACTTGCTATACAGCACTACAGCCTATGGTATAGAGCCAATCATCTGACCTGCAGACATGACATTTTTCGCTCTTGTAGATCTCGTCGTGCAAGATACAGATTTGTGGTTCTAGGGGTAGGAATTGGGAGAAAAATAGAACAAGGCAGCTATATAGCTTAAGGAGAGGGGGCCAAAAGGAGTAAAAATCCCTCTGCAGAGCATTAAAATGAGCAGAGGCTTCTTATACCAGAAGGTATCTTTCAGTCTCCATGCTCTCCTCATGAATCCATGAAAAAGGTAAGAGTCCCCAAAATCAATGACTATCTGGGCTACACAAGCATTTGATAGACACTAGAGATGTTCTACACCTGTACCAGTGTCTATACAGAAACCATTTAAAAATACTGCAATGCCATTAAATTTGTTAAATTAGGCAAAGAGCTCATAAGAATCAGAAAAACCTGAAGAAGAATCTGCGAGATAGTTAACTGCAGAATTGTGAGAGAAGTCAAGGAGAAAAATTGAAGCAAAAATTGAGCAATTAAAGAATAACTATAGCTCCATAGGCTACCCAACCCACCCCTGCTAAGACAACCCAGGGTTGGGCTTGGAAAGTTGGTTTTCCTTTAAGAGACCATCAAAATATTGCTCAGTAGAGAAAAACAGCAGGGAAATGTATTGAATATGATGAGATGCAGAGGCCTGGAAAATCAATGTCAATGAAGAGCAGGCAAAACTAGAGCAGACATTTAGAGACCAGCTAAACCAGGTTCAGTAACGAAGGGAAAAAAAGCCTATAGAAGAAAAAAAAAAAAAAAATAATTAAAAAAGGGCAGAAAAAAAAGATCAGAGGTTAAAGAAGCAGATTTTCAGGGTCTATCAGACTCAAAGTCGATGAAGAACATAAAGAAACTGAAACATCTAATATCCAGAATGCAGAAAGAGAAATCTCAAACGAAAGCAAATAAAAGTTCTACAATAAAAGCAACATCAGTAAACGAGCAAAAAGAAACTGAAGTACAAAAGCCCAGGAGCGTGCAGATTCAGTGCCACAAACAGAGCAAGTAAAGCATGAAAAATCTGAGCAGTAGTTGAAAAGAGAAAGGAAAAAAGCAGAAAAAGCAATAAAAACAGTAATAGCAGTAAAAGCAGGCAGATATGGAAAGGGTAGACCAAAGAGTCAGGAAAAAACTGCTAAATAGATTATGCTTTTTTAATAGTTAAGTACTTAGTACCCTGTTCCTTGTATATATTTATTTAGAAAGTGCCAACTTGTTTACGCAACACATATCGAACAAGAGATGAAAAGGGGATAAGGGATTCATTTTTTCTATTTTTCAATAATTAATAAAGGGTTTGTAGATATTTAATCATTATTCTTTTTATGGTAAAAGATACCCCTCAACTTTGATTCACCACACTACCATTGGACCCATATACTTTTTATTGGGGGCAACATTTCCAGATATTTCAAACAAGTCTCAGAGTTAGCAACTCATTATGGACGGCGGCAAGATGTGAAATTCCCAAAAATGGAAATCACCAAATCCTCCAACCAAATCAGCTCTTCTTAATAGACCAGATGTGAGACATATGGAGTTTCTCACAGCTCTGATGAACAACAAACTCCCTAAATTTGATAAAATATGGAAACCATATGAAACAGCAAGTCAGCTACTGGAGGTGTCTATTACACCAAACTAAAGTAAATCTACTTGTGAAGGTTTCATTCATCCAGGTCATGGTATATCTGTTGTATTCAATTAGATCAACTGGACTTGAAGTTAGTTCTTGAAGACATTTCGCTAGTCATCCGACTGGCTTTCTCAATTCTGAATGTACAATTTGTACATTATTGCCACAGATTCTGGTCAAGTCCTTCTGAATTGAGAAAGCCAGTCGGTGACTAGCGAAACTCTTCAGAAACTAAACTTCAAGTCCAGTTGATCTAATTGAATACAACAGATAAAGTAAATCTACACTGGCATCTCTTCTAAACACACTCAATATTAAGAAGTTAGCGCCTTAATTACCATAATATTCTCCAATCTATGGCTAGGTATGCGTAGGGGTTTGGGGTGCTCCGGGGGAGAGGGCCATGGGAACTGGGACAATGAATAGAGTGTGCAGCATGTATGTATGTAATAAAAATATATATAATAGAGTACTATATGATATATGTTATATGGAGAGATTATGTTTTTCAAAATGCAGGCTTACCAGGCAGTGTAAAATATTCAGATACCAAGAGCAATGATCAGGTTTATGTCAGGTTTATGTTCATGGTCACATTTAGTATATGCCAACATTTTTGTTTGGTTTATGATCATGGAAAATAGTGGAAATCGTGGATTTGTTGATAAAAAGTACAAATGTGAGCACAGACCACAAGGTAGGGGATAAAAGCTTAATCTACACCCCGGAGTGAGTGTGTTGTGCGGGGTCGGATGGCGGAGGGAAGAGTTTCTAACCACAATGCGGAGGCCCCCCGGGTGCTGCAGCTTCACCGAATTGCAGGTACCCAACCTATTTTAACATACTGTAAGGGCAATAATTATAATGTCATATATACAAGGGCAAGTTACAGCAGCAATAAACTGAGCCCCAGAGCCTTCCTCTGGCCATACCAGGACCCAAAAAGCCCTTGTAATAAGAAACCAAGAAAGCGGTAAGATAGTTTAAAATGTTTTCGGTTTATTTTATCGGTTATTCTCTTAACAAGTCAGGAAATAACATAAGTTAAGAAGGAGACTAGGATCAGAGATACAGTATGCTAAATAGCTGGTGTCATCATCATCAGCACATCTTAGCATAATAACATTAAGAATAACTATTGTGAAATATGTAAGTTTATTGCAGATTTTCACTCTATTATATTTTTTATATGGCAAAATACTGTTTTATTCCATCTTTATTATAAAATAAAGAGTAATTTGTTTAAAAAGAATGATAAAAGAATGGTCATTATTCTTTTTATGGTTCCGGCAGCTAGAACAAAATTCCAAGGTGCAGTTTCTCATTTTAGCTGCAAGAACAGTATTGTTGTCTTTCCATAGCATTGTTATTTTTGTATAATGTAAAACTTTATGTATACAAAGGTGTAGAATGTTGCCTGAATGAGGCAATTACACTGGATGTACAGCTATATATGGAATATACATTAAGTTAAAGGACCTGTTTCCCCTATAAAACCTTTTTACCATAACTAAGTACCCCACATACCCCGTTTTGGCAATAGTTACCTTTTCCCCTTGGCAACCCTAGTCAAGTTTCTTACTTTGACATCCTCTGGTCCATTGCTGAGTTCTCCCGCTCTTCTGAATGGTAGCTGTCAGTCAAGGCTATGATGATGATGCCATGGCCATAGGCATAGACTTATGATAGCTGCTCAAGCCAGTTGCTTTACAACAAAGCAAGAAGGTGGCAGAGGGGTTTGTGGGTTATTTAGCCTATGTTTAAAACATTTTGAGGAGGTTAACATACTCATATGTTTCAAGTGCACAAACAGATTGCATGTCATTCAATAATGCAGATATATATAGAGGAAAAAGTTTGCAGCATTTTTAATACCATTGCTCATGTCATAATTAATATAAATGTGAATTTTTTTTTTTTAGAAACTTGAGGAAAGTGTCTTTTTACAAGAGTATTTGTCTAATACGAAGGTTATTTAAAAGGTTTTCATACCGGTATGATATATGTATAAAACAGGCTACAGCATGTTATACATTCAAGTGCCTTTTGATTTTTGAAGAAAGTGTTATATAGATCCATTGTGTTATTTTAGGATGAATTTTATGAGGTTATCTACCCCCAAATAAAAATGAAAGGGCAAAAATACTGACTGAGAGTCTGGCAATGGGTTGGGGGACTAAGCTTAAGCAAAACAAGTACTGTATTGAAGCCATTCAGCAACACAAAACACATTAAAGTAAATAAATTTTTTTCAGTGTACCTATTTAACCTATTAGTTTGTGGATCACCAGACTAGCAGTATGGAAAAAATATCTACATTATATCATTGAATATAATCCTTTTTTTTTTGTCAATTAGTCTTTCAATCTGTATATCCACATTTGTTCTGCAACAATGCAACAAAGCTTTTCAGCTTTCTATAACTTACAAAACAAAATTGTAGAAATTAACAAATAACATGTCTTAAACCTGTCTGGATTATCCGGTCTTTTTAAATGAAATCTTAGTGAGTTTAATGTAAAAATATTTTACATCAGAAAGAGTAAAAAGATTTTAAGTGGATTGGGATCAATAATACTTAAGATTCCTTTAACATATCACTAGGAGTTCAGATCACCAGTCTAGTAATTAGAAAACGAGAATGAGTAGATTGGAAGACAAATTGTGTTCATGTTTTATATATCAAGTTTTGTAGGGTAAAAAAAATATACCATCTTTAAATTAAAATATGACAAAAAAGTCAAATTAAAGAAATGACTAAAAAAGTAGTAGTCCTAACACTGAAATAAAATTCCCAATGGTAATCATGCTCAATTAAATTAAAAGGCCTATTATGAACTAACACTAAAATAAGTTTCCGAATTCTAAACATGCTCAATTCCTTACAGTCATCGTGCAACAGCATCATTGGTAAAGGCATTCACACAAAGCAGGATCCTAGTTTTTCCTGAGATCCAATTCCAAATGAATTTAAATAGTTTTTTTTAATGCTTAGACTCGTTTAGAGGGAGGACACACACATGCCACCAAGCAGCTACTTAAATACAACAAAGAAGGTATGGGAAATATGTTCAAATAGAAACCTTTAGAATAAATGTTTCTACACAATGCGGCTGAATCTAGAAGTAAGCCTTGTTAATAGGACTGATTATACCTGCTGACCCTAGTTAGATTAGTTTTCCTTACTGCAGCATACATTACCATGTCTTTTGATCTCAAGTTGTAATTTGCATTTAATATTTTATCAGGAAGTGAGTGGAGTGAGTAAGCTAATTGATTGTCAACAAGAGTGCATTCGCTTTAGTAACGGTATCGAAGAGTTGTGATAATTATACCAATATTCAATTATACAATAAACCATTACACCAATAGTATTTTAAGCATTTGTGACCTCTTATTCAAACATCAGAAGACGTATGGAGACAAAAACCCTTCAGTTTGTAAAAAATCATCTTGGGACTTAGAGAACAACAACAACAAAAAGTATACATTTTTTTTCCTTTCTCTGTTTTATAAAAAAATTTAATATACAATACAAAGATATTGTTAACATGGTTATCAATATCGAATAAATAAATTGACAATAAACATAACAAGCAAAGATTACAATAAAAAAAATAAAAATGTATCCAATGTAAATACAGAAAAAAAAATCTCCAATAAATATGCCATGTAATTACAAAAGTTGTAAATTCTGTGAGGAGGTCATTATGCTGTATTAGTTAGTTTATGGTAATTCCTTTGGATTGGATTCATATGGTCCTCGGAGATGTTGAATGGTGTCTTTATTGAAGGAATTTAACAAATGTTCTTCTACTTTTGCAGATGTTTTGAAAGATAATTGGGTCCCTTCTGGAGTTATGAAGAATTGCTAGATATAATAATAAAATTCCACTTTTTAGAACAGACAATTTCAGCATAATCCTTCAGGTATTTGCTGAGGTCTTGTGAATTATAGCAAACGGTAGGATGAGATGACCTTCAATTTCCAGGATTTTTCTTGACCTGTAATCCCTAAGGATTACCATGTTGTCATTGTAATTTAAGAATTAGCAATGACTGCTCTAGGGCGTTTAGAGACATTTGTTTTGGGCCTTTACAGTGTGCCCTTTCGTGATTATGTCCTGGTGAATGTCTAGCACTTTGGGTAAAGTTGTAGAACAAAATGACTGTAAGATATTTGTTGCATAAGTGTGTAGACTGGAAATATGTAAATAAATATGTTTTTCTAAATCATTCAAACATTCAATGGTTTGGATAGATTATCCTGAAATCGACAAGTCTTGTGTGTGGTGTCAGTACTCTGTATATAAAATGATACAATGTTTTGCCCCAGTAAGCCTTTCAGCCTCTGCACCTGTTGGGGTAGTGTTTGCAAAGCAAAATCCTCCAATTTTCAGGTTTTAATGTGGCTGCTACCTTCAAAGATAATCTGTGATAATCTATTTTTGGGGTATGTGGTGTCTCCTCTGGGGAGGGGGGAATCTTTCAGTTCCTTCTGTTTAAAATCAGATTTTTCAGCTGTCGACACTTGAATCTCTTTTTAGTAAATGTTAAGTTGTTTTTTTGCTCCTCATGGTCGGGAAACTGGTCCATTTGTGAGACTGACAAGATCAAATGACTAACATGATGTAAATTCAGGCACTAACAATTTCCATTAGATTAATTTACAGTAAGGGCGGGTGTGGATGTACACACAGAGCCTTAGTTTATGTAATCCATTTCCTGTGCTGCCGGAACCGGTCCCAAAATAAATTTTTTTAAAATAATCAATAAAATAAAAATAACGTGAGACAACATTTGTGTTTTGGCATCTTAAATTGTGAAATAAACAGGGTTGTCATATTTAATCATAGGTGGTTGTAGCTATCAGCTTACTTCTCTTAGCATCACGCCCCTAACATTTATTAGATCCATATATGCCTTTGGAAAAATCATTGTGTTCACTGTTTATTAATTTACTGTAAATGAACCGTTTCATATTTATACAATATGAAACAAGATTTTCTTTTTGCTTGCAAATGTAAATTTTATTTTTTAAATGTAAGTTAAATTTTCCTCAGCTTTCCTATATTTATTCTTACTATTTTTTAAAAAAACAGAAACCTTGATAAAATGGGCCCATCTATTAAACAGCAAATAGTTAACTAAATTTAATTTGAAAAAGTAGCTTGAGAAAATATGATTGCAATTACTGTAGTATCCCTATGGAGACATTAAAAACAGCTGTTGATGGCTGATTTTTTTAACCATTTGCCAAAGTAAGAAATCTGCACATTTTGATGACTTGAAATGCGGTATTTGTGGCCTCTCCAAATCAAGACTGCAAAAACATTTTTCAATGAGACCACTGCAGTGGAGGAAAGACACATGTTCTCAGGGGAACAAAATACTTATTGCATCATTTCACTGTGACATAATCACTACTAAATTGCAAGCTTCTTCTGACAGTCCCTACTTTAAAGGGCAAGTCCACCCCTCAAATGAAAATTTATATAACGGCAAACCACCCCAAAAAACTGGAATAGTGATTTGAAATTGAAATATATAGTCTAACCTAAAATCCTGTTGCCCTTTTCTGCTTCCTGGTTTTTTCAATTAGCAAATGTTAGTTATGGATTGGACAGTTGACATCGCAGGAATGACTAATGCCCTAGCTGCCTCTTCTGAGCAGCTCAGGCCAGAACCAGTCCAAAATTGCTCAGTTTCCATCAAGAATCCAGAAGCATAGCAGGCATATAGTAATTAATTAGAGGACAAAGTAGAATATATACAACACATTTTAAAGAGCCCATTCTTTCTAAAAGATGTTATATGGGTTAGATTGTCCTTTGAATGCAACTGTCACATATTGCAAGACCTTTATTATGTTAGCCATGACTGAATGGTTTCATAACTGGGCAGTAAATTTAAAAGGTTATTCCTGAATTTATTATGTGATTGGGTGAAAAATGGTAAAGATAAGAAACTGTTGACAGACGGTAATTCTGAACTGGGTGGAACTGTGCAGAGAAAGTAGGAGGTAGGTAAATTATGTAAGAAAAGCCACCAAATGGTTATGAAAAGTAGGGGTGCACAATAATGTCTGCTTTGAAGAACAAACCAGTTTTCCACACAGTTTGTAGTTTTGCCTGACAAAATTTTAACAGTGGAACTAATATTTTCAACCTGAATCCATTAACTAGGCGAAACAGCAAAGGGACAGAAGCTAAATTTCCTGTGTACTTTCTATCACAGGACGTTTTAATCTCTAAACTAGAGATGGACTAGAACTCGAACCCGAGTTTGAGCCGAACAATTCGATTCGAACGAATTCGGACTTCTCGAACTATCCCGGACCTGGATTTTCTTTTTTTTGGACTTTCGATAAATATGAATGTTCGACCATTCGAATGTGCGAGTAAAATGCCTATTATACCTATACGCGAGCATCGAATCCGCGAGAAAAGTGTCCATTAAAACCTATACGCGAGCATCGAATCCGCAAATAAAATGTCCATGGTACTAGGCGCGAACGCGAGTATCGAATCCGCGAGTAAAGTGTCCATTAAAACCTATACGCGAGCCATCGAATCGCCGAGTAAAATGTCCATGGTCTAGGGGTGAACATCGAATCTATGAGTAAAGTGTCCATTAAAGCCTGTACGCGAGCATTGAATCCACAAGTAAAATGTACATGGTAGATAATTTTTGGAATGTCCTGTATATCGAACATGTTCCCCAGACCCTTTCCAGGTCCAGAGCCATTTACATTTTACCATTGATATTTTAATTGTATTTCATTAGAACTTTTCGAACTTTGACTCCCATTGACTTTAATGGGTTGTTTTCGAACTTCCATTAGTTCAAAAGTTCGAAAAAGGAACGAACTTTCGAAAGTCAGCCATCTCTACTCTCTAAACATACCCGTTGGATCTTTAGTACAATATCTAACAATGCAAATATTAGGGAATAGTGAACATAATGTATTGTTATTCAATGTATAGTACTAAAAGGCCCAACTGGGTTAACAAAGGCATTTGACTTCAGGAAAGCAGATTTCAATTGTTAAAAATACCCTTCGGGATATTAAAATATGAAACTTTAAATAGTAATAATAATAATAATAATAATATTAATTGTCAGCCTTGTACATAGATAAAAAATTGAATGCTAGATCAATAGTTTGTCTTTGTGACTAAAGTGGTACACAGGTTCTGCATAGTGCCACTTCTGTAAATTTGTTTATTAATAATTTACAAGTGGTATTGAAATACCTCCAGAGTCCACCTAAAATGTTTGGAGACAGAGCTTTCTGTCATGCTGCCCCTACAATTTAGAATCGCTGCCACACCCCATTAAGACATCCCCATCCCTGGAAACATTTAAATCCAAACTGAAAAGCCACCTGTTTAATCTGGCATTTATGAACACTGACTATTTCCTACGTAACACAGACTTTATTGATCTGAGATATACAGTATCTATGCGCTTGGAGTCCTTTAGAAGAAAAGCGCTTTACAAATGTTAATGTATTGTATTGTATTGAAGCTGATGACTAGGGATGACTAGAACTCGAACACGAGTTCAAGTCGAATTTATGATTTCTTCGAACTACAAACTTTCGGACTTTTCGAACCTACGAAACTTATTTTCAATAATCAGCTAAATTTTGAGGATTCATGATTACCTCGGCTTTAGCGCTCCATAACCCTTGAATGCAGCATTTGGTGCCCTGAATTCAGCAATAACCCTCAACTTAGCTATCCATAACCCTCGAATTTGGCGATAACCCTGGAATGTGGTGTTTGCTAGCCCTCAAATTCGCTCCATAACCCTTGAATGCGGCATTCAGTTACCCTCAAATTCGGCAATAATCCTCAAATTTGGTGTTCATTACCTTCAAATTTGGCAATAACCCTCGAATGTGGCATTCGGTAACCCACAAATTCGGAGATAACACTCAAATGTGGTATTCACTAACCCTCGAATTTGGCGATAACCCTCGAATGTGGTGTTTGATTTCGGTAACACTCGAAAATTCAAAGAGAGGCTCAAAATAGCTCAATTGTGAGGAAAGTTAGTATCTAAACAAGTTTTGGTGATATGTATGTGCTCCTCCAACCATTTCCAGATTCCAGAGCCATGTACAGTAACTTACATTGATATTTTAACCATATTTTATCAGAACTTTTCAAACTATTTGACCCCATTGACTTAAATAGGTCTGTTTTAGAACTATCAAACTTTTACTGAAGTTCAAAAATCCGAAAACAAACTCTATATATTGACTGAATTTAAAGGGTATCTCCACCCCAGAAATTAAGCCCACCCTAACCACCATGTTCTTTTTGTAAAATAAGCTCCAGAAACTTACTACCGATTGTTCCCTTGGCTCTCTGCTCCAAACAGGGGCCAGACTACAGATGCGGTCCCAGCTATGCAGCAAGATAAGGGAATGCAGTTAGGTAAGTCTGTTTCTGGAGCTATTTACAAAACTATATGTGTTGGGGGTGGTCTGGGGTACCCTACGCTACAGAAAAATATTTTAATGGTAGGTGGAAGAGGCAGCCATGAAGGGATCCGGAGGATGGGAGGGAGTGGGGGGAGGGCTCCCCTGCGCATGCCAGACATCTTAAGAAGGACAAGGAAGAAGCAGGGACTAAATGACTTACAGACTTCACTTTACTGGACTTTGGACAGCACTGCAGGAGAAAAATTTAGAGCAGAGGAGTAGGGTAAGGATTTTTAACACTACAGTGGGGCCAGTAGTGGTGTAAGTTTTGGTGGTGGACATGGCTTTTAAGGATTGCTATCAGTAATTTTGGTGTTTTTAATTGTGGGAAAATTTTGCTGCAGTCGAAAACAATGATACATTGCCCCGCTGGCGTCAATGGGAATGCTGAGAGTTGTAGTTTTTAAAAGTCTGCAGGTCTGCAGTTTGACATCCCTTTAGTAAAGTAATATAATGAATAAAAAATATATGACTGCAGTGGATCCTTAATTTGACAGAATGTTTATTTAACAACAAAGACTATTAAAAAATGTGTGCGCTGTTAACACATATTTGACAACGGACATTTGTGTCCAAAAAATGCAGTGTGGCTGACACAAAATAACTGACACATGATAAAAAGACAGCCATTGAAAAGCTTTAACATACACCATTTTATTTTATATACAGTATTTATTGTATTGACTGTCCAAGGGATATGATGTATTCAAACTCACCCATTAATCTGGCTTCATCATCTTCAACAATCGGCAGGCCAAGCCATCTGCTTGCTATAATGAAAATGTTATTATGCATGCTACACTGTGACATTGTCCTAAAGCTGGAATAGAAATAGAGGGTCTTTATTTTTTGCCAAATCTAGCAGCTTGGAGAGAAAATGGACTGCACTGTGTACTGTATATACTAAGTCTGATAGCCTGCTTACTTACAGTACGTGCATTTGTGGAGACAACTGTTGCTGTTTGCTGCAATATGGATTCAGATGAAAGAGGCTTCTACAGAAAATAAATGTTCCAGATACCCAGGAATCCTATAGGGTACCACTTTTTTATTTCCTACATATCTGCATTGTTATACAGGTGTATAGATTACATACACACAGTGGTGATGGCTCTTCAAGGGCAGTGTTTCTGTAGGTTACCATTGCTACCATTGCTTTATATGTAGCAATCAGAATAAAAGAATGATTTTAGCTGTACTCTGTTTTACCTTCACCTGCAATGATGATATGTAGTACTATAATAAAATAAAAAAGCTGATCATTTTGTGCTATGGCAAAGTTTTTTTTTTGTTGACTTTTTATGATAATAAAGTCTTTGCAATTAATTAATATTCACCTGAACGCTCCGCAATAATCTAAAAACAAGAACAATTTTGAAAAACACAACATTTGTGTCACTGCCAAAACATTTGGCCAGTAATTTACAAGGAACCTGTACAGTAGCTGTTGTGGGAGTGTTACCCAGGACAATTGGACATCAATAATTGAGTTTTTTTATCTGGTGGTTTCGTTCTTTAAGTTAATTTTACCCTAGAAAAGCAGATATTGCAAATTAAAAAACTAAAAGTTGATGATTTAACAGGTTGCAGTGTGTCAGTTTACCACACTCACAGACCCCAGACCTGACACACTTTACTGTAGTGAACATAAAATGTAGGTTTTGGTTTCACAGATAAACAAAACAGCACATTTTAATATTAAAGGTATTTCCCACTTTAAAAGTGCATTCTGCCATATGAGAAGGAACTGTTCCCAATGCTTTGCTCAATGACTTCAGAGCAACCATAGATCCAAACATACAGGGAGATTCAATAAAAGTTCTTATCGTTAAAAATTGTGCTAATTTTGCCCCAACCAATCAGATGTTATTTAACATTTGAAAGCTAACATCTGATTGGTTGGGGCAAAACTAGCACCATTTTTAACAATAAGAACTTTTATTGAATTTTCCTTTAAGGCTGTAGGGAGGGTAGGAGACCAACTCTACAGCCTATTGTAAAAAGCTTAGTTGGATTTCTAATGGAATCACGTATGTACATTATTTGTATAAGGGGGGCTGTGTAACCAGTTAGAATGCTGGCATTCTAACAGCTAAACGCTCTGCTTGTAAAGCAAAAGATAGATAGTAGCACAGTCACATACTCCCTGGCAATTTAGATTTAAAATGTAGATGGTGGGCAGTGCTGTGCTGTTCAAAGCTATACTTTGTGGATTTGTGGAAACTAAACTGAACATAAAATGTTGATTTCTTAGTACTTGTTATAAATAGACACTTTCCATTCCATGTATCTTCTGAACTATATCATACAGAGGTGTGAATGACTTTTTTAAGCAGCACTTTGAGCTCTGGGATTATGGGATTTATGCTATATTTAGGGTGAAGATTTTCTTTAAAGGAATAGTTCCCCCAGAATGTGAACCATTCCTTTACTGCACTAATTGAAGAAAGGGAGGTAAAGGAGCTATGCTTACTTCCCATTCTTCAATTAATTAAGAAGGAGCCAGGAATGAAGGGAGAGAAAACAAGAAATCATATCGAGATTTCTGTTTCCCAGTCACTTTTATGATAGCAGTAACCAAACTAATCCCCTCCTATTGCAGACAATGGAACAGGAAGAACGCCCTCTAGATCTTTAAATAGCCCCTCCTCTATCCACTAGGTGTTCTAGTTCAAAGCTGTAAAACACACATTCCTTGGGAGGGTTTTGGTGACTGCTGAGGTTAAGGTCACTGCAATAAAGAAAACTACCTTGAGGGTTAGGAACCAAGTTGAGGTTGACTCCAAAGGCTCAAACGGTGGTTGAGTTTATGCCTGAAGGACTAGAGGAAAACTCCATACTGTTTTTTTTCCCTGAATCTTTGGTTTGATCTAATTAGGGCAGCAAAAAACCTTTAATCATTGGATCTGTGGCCCAATTTTTCTCCAGTATTGCAGGGCCAAAACCTGGCCTCTTAAGGTACTTACACTTAGGGGCATATATTAAAGGTTCGTTAACTTTTCGCGGCCGTTTTCACGTACATAAACGCATAAATGCGTTTACCGCGATTTATAAAAGTGCGAAAATGGCCGCGAAAAGTTAACGAAGCGTTAACTTTCGCGGCGATACTTACCTGTTACCGCGCTTCTATTTATAAAGCGGTGGTACTGGTTTCACCGGCTAGTAACGGCTGTTTTACTTCGCGCACACCTTAACCTCCTGGCGGGGATGGGCAGGCAACCGCGGCGGGTGGTCACACCCGCCCGGGAGACATGCTACCCCGCCACACCCCCCGCGGCGGCAGCGGCGACCACCGCCGCCGCTGCTTCCCAGCTGCCCCTCCCAACCCGTTCCCGTTCGCGGCAATCTGGAGCGGGAGGCTAGGAGGGGCTGCCGGGAAGGGGCCGCAGCAGGTGGTCGCGACCACCGCCGCGACACCCTCCCCGGCAACCCCTCCAAGCCCCCCGGCCGCTCCCGGGGAGGGAAGGGAGGGGGGGAGGGGGTGCGGGCGCGGGTGGTCGCGACCACCCTGCTGGGCCCCTTCCCGGGTCCCTCCCGTTAATGTAAAGCAAGTATTAAAAAATGACCAATCAGAAACGGATTATGGATTTCTGCAACCTATATAAAGAGGGCTTTCCGCCGCGGAACTCAGATGCCATCGCAGTAGATGGCTGAAGAAAGAAGAAAGAAGAGAGCGGCTGGCAACATGGCTCCGCTGAGGCGGCGGTGCCAGCAGGCTCACTGGCGGCCGCAGTGATGTCTGCCTGGCATCGGCGACCTGAGTGGGGTTGGTGTCGCCAGCCCGAAGAGGTGCGTCGGATCAAGACGCCGGCAACATCGGCCTCGTTGAGGTCGCCGGCGCCCGCCGGGGGTACCCCTGGCGGCCGCAGGGGTACCTCTCGGGGGTCGGCGGCCTCGGCGGAGCTGGTGTCGCCGGGACTGGAAGAAAGAAGACGTCGCCCAAGGGCTCTTTTAAGAGCCGCACTGGGGGTCCCGGTTTCAGCTGCGGGACCCCCGCCAAAGGCACTTGTCAGTGCCACAAGGGCCCTTATAAGGGCCAGGGAGGAGGGGGTCCCGGTTCGAGCTGCGGGACCCCCTAAGCCCCAAAAGGCCCTTCTCAGGGCCCCGCTGGAGGGAGCCTCCACCCCCCCAGCGGCTCCCTCCCGTCCCCTCCCCGGGAGCGGCCGGGGCGGGGGGCTTGGAGGGGTTGCCGGGGAGGGGGTGCGTGGCAGGTGGTCGCGACCACCTGTGCGGCCCCTTCCCGGCAGCCCCTCCTAGCCTCCCGTTCCGAGATTGCCGCGAACGGGGAATGGGTTGGGATGGGCTGCTGGGAAGCAGGGCGGGTGGTCGCCGCTGCCGCCGCGGGGTGTGGGCAGGGTGGGCGTATGCCCTGCCCTTAGGACCGGCGTCGGAAGGGATTTTAAGTCCCTTTGCGGCGATACTATACAGTATCGCCGCGAAGGACTTAAAATTACCGCAGCACATCGCGGCCGCGATAGGTATCGCGGGAATAGCGCCACCGTTATAAATACGGCGATAGCGCTATTTTCGCGGCCACGATGTGCGGCCGGCGGTATTATTTTGTGCGTAACATCGTTTCTTTATAAATATGCCCCTTAAGTTCATCTTATAACTCGAAAAAAAGAAAATTGACTACTTGCGGTGCAGATGGATTGAAACACCTCCCACACCTTGTAATATTTATCAGATGTGACTGTTTTTCTGGATTTAAGAAGAAATTGAATGACTTCTTCTTGGAAAGTGAATTTCTTTAACCTTTGGCTTTCAACCTCCAAGCCGGAGGACGTGTTCTACGTATTGAAGTGGGCCTTGGATTAGCATTTCTTTCATCGGACAAATAATAAGAGGAGGCTGCACCGCCAGAGACAATAGCAGCGGAAACCATGGCCTCCTTGGCCAGTGCAGAATCACGGCTATTACATTGGCTCGTTCCTCTTTGATCTGGACCAATACCCTCTAGACCATTGAAAACGGGAAAAATATAAAGCAGTCCCTTGCTCCAATCCTGCCTCTGCCACTTTAGAGGGAAAACAAGCGTAAATTCTTCTGCATTTCGAGTTGTTTTCCGAAGCCATCAGATCGATCTTGGGCTGACCCCACCCTTCCACTATATCTTGGAATATTGCTGGATAAAGGCTCCTTTTGCCTGTTTTAAATCTTTGGCTTGCACGTTTTGTTTGCCTGGTATAAAAAGGGCTGTAATGTTCCGCAGATGTTTTTGCGCCCACTACCTCTTGCAGCAGCCTCCAACTTCTTGTTCCACCTTGCTTTCTGATGTAAAGAACAGTAGACATGTTGTCACTCTTTACTATTACTATAGATTTGCCCTCTATTTGATCTTTAAAACTCTGAAGTGCTAGCAAGACAGCTCTTAGTTCTAGGGTTTTGGATGGTACTTCTTTTCTGTCCCAGAAGCCTTGAGAAACTCTGTTTTGAAGTGTTTCCCCCCATCCTATGCTGGATGCATTGGTGGTTACTATCTGTGTTGTCTGACAATCCAGTTCAAACCCTTTGTAAGATCCGAGGTAAGATCATCCTTCAACCAAGTTGGCAAATTAAGTCTTTTGGACATCTGACGTTGAGGAACTCTGGCCTTGGCTATTAGATAATGCTGCAGAAATCAAACCATCTCGACCACTGGACAAGCTGAATGGCTGCCGTCATCAACCCTAATATTTTGAGAATTTTTTTTAAATTTATATTTTATAACAGCTTGAACTTTGAAACTTAGCTTTAGCTGTTTCTCTACTGATAAATTTACTAGATTTTCTTTTGTCGTGAAATGTGCCCCCAGAAACAGAAGGTCCTGAACTGGAGTTAAGTGGCTCTTATCTTCGTTGACTAACCAACCATATTCTTTTACTAAGTTTAAGAGGGCTACTACATCTTCCTCTGCCTTTTTCTTGGACTCTGCCACTATCAAGATATCATCCAGGAAATGGAAAATGGCTATTCCTTTCTTCCGCATTTCTGCTACCAAGGCCACTAAAACCTTGTTAAACACCCTGGGCGACTGGGAGAGTCTGAACAGAAGGCAAACAAACTGCACATGTAGACTTCCTACCAAAAACCTCAGGAATTTTTTTGATTTGTTTCGGATTGGCACATGAAAATAGGCTTCCTTCAAGTCCACCCTTTGTTAGCCAGGACCCCTCCCTTATTACTTTTATAATTGAACTTAGGGACTCCATCTTGAATTTCTTGTATGTGACGAACTTGTTTAAGTTCCTTAAGTCCAAAACTGGCCTTAGCTTTCCTGACTCTTTCTTGACCAGAAAAAGGTTGGATTACCATAGAAGCCTTTCCCCTGTTCCTTCACAGGGGCTTTTTCTATTGTTCCTATCTGAAAAAGCTGTACAACATAATCCTGAATCTTGTTCTATTCTTCTGGAGACCTGACTCCTTTTTTGGGTCTGAAAAAATCTTGGGTATTTGAGGCAAACTCTCTCATATCCTTGAGATACCAACTGGTTCACCCAGTCTGGAATATTCTCGGCCCAGATGGTGGCAAATTGAGACTCCCCCCGACTTTTGTCTCCTGGACCAGCATCCCCCTATGGCTGGGCAAAGGATTGGCTCGCAAAACCTGAGGGTCTTTTGTTTGAACCTCCAATGTTCTGTTTACCTGACTTCCAATTTGCTTGTCTCGACACCTCCTTTCCTGGCCTATATAATTTTGATGACCGAAAGGACCTATTTGGACCTTGCCAAAAATCTGGCCTCTGTCTTTTAAAACATCTTTCCTGTGGTAGAAAAATGCTCTTTCCTCCAGAAGCCTTATTAATAATGGAGCTCAATTTTTCTCCAAAAAGCAGATCCCCTTCGAAAGGAAGAAGACACAGATTATTTTTTGAGGAGGTGTCTGCTTGCGAAAGTTTTAGCCACAGCACCCTCCTGGCAGCCACTGAAAGATCCATTGCTCTGGCTGCTAAACGGGTCAAGTCTACAGGCACTTCTGAAAAAAAATCAATCGCCAGTTTTAGATCTGTAAACATTTCCAACAGTTTAGGTCTTTTAACATTAGAGTTTACTGCTTCTTCAATTTTTTTTATCCATAGCTTTATGGATCTGGATACAGAAGTCCTGGCAACCGCCAGTCTGCACGATACCCCTACTGTGACAAAAGCTTTTCTTAATAAGAATTTTTTTTTCCATTGGGTCTCAGAACAGGGCTGCATCGTCCATAGGTAACGTAGTTCTTCTGGCTAAACTGGCTACCGCCGCATTCACCTTTGGAGCTGAGTCCCAATGTTGGGCAACCGACTCCTCCATCGGGTACTTTTTGAGATATTTGTTGGATAGGACAAATCTCTTGTCCTTCTTCTTCCACTCGGAATTAATAATATCTTGAATAGAAGAATGAAGTGGGAAGGCATGGTATTTTTTCTTCATTGATGGAAACAATTTATCTGCTTCCGATTTTTTTGGTTCTGCCGTGGCCAATGACATGGTGTTTCTAACATCTTTAATCAGTGATTCAATAATATCTGGGTCAAAGTTAGTTTCTACTTCGACTTCCTCCTCATCGTCTGAACAATAGGCCAAAGGATTTTCTGAAAATTCAGACAACTCCGCTTCAGAATCATCTGAATACATAGTAGATCCCCAGTAGGAGTACAACCTTTCCTTCTTCCTTTTCTTTGCTGATTCCTGCATAGACGCATTAACAGCAGACTTAATCAACTGCAGGGAGAAATTCCAGAGTCCCACGGTCAGGGCAGAAATCCCATCCAAATGCTGGCCCTTGCAGCTCCATCCCCAGAAAGCCCACTCTGTCATGCACCTAACCCCTCCACCTGATTGCGACCCACCCAAACTAAACCCTGCTCCACAGACCCTGGTCCCAGTGCACATATTTCAGAAAAACCTTCCTTCCGAAAGGAAAACAAAAGTTGCAAAACAGCTGCAACTGGACCTAAGACTTTTTGCTAGTTATCCAACTGACTTTCTCAGTTCAGAATGACTTGTACAAGAATCTGTTGGCAATAAATACCCTGGACTATTTCCCCATTAGTATATTTTTTCTGCAATATACAATGATGTTTGATAACACCTCTTAGCCACAATGCAATCAACACCTTGCAACACCTTTCTGTTATATACTAATTGGGACACAATCCAGGGTATTTATTGCCAACAGATTTTTCTGAATTGAGAAAGTGAGTTGGATTACTAGCAAAACGTCTTCAACAACTAAATTTTAAATCTATTCAGTTAGTGTGATATGTACTGTACAATAGACATTAACAAACAGGAAAAAAACATACTGTATATTCTTCAGTTACTTCTTAGTGAACATAAGATGTGTGTAAGGGCAAGATTGTTTTGTATGGCAACATAATGGAACATAAATATTTAAAAAACAACTTTTTATCTGTTTGGATGTAAAGTTTCAATAATCATATATTTTAGACAATGTTAATGTAAAAACAAATTAAATAATTGTAAAACGCAGTGGAATAGGTAATATATGCAGGGAAATCTTTATATGGTTTATATATTGATTATGACTTTCCCTGAGCTAATAAAAAAAACACATCCTATTAAAGTTAAACACATACAGTAAATGCCCCACAATTGACACTATTTAAAATGGACAAATCATAGAACGCCCAAGGAGCTGATGTAATACAAGGTGCAAATGTTTGCCTATGCTATTACTGAAGCAACCAATCATAATTTATCTAACTACAATAACCAAGTAAAAAGGTACTATACGGTTGCTGCATATTAATTGCAAGTTTTAAATTTTTAACAGTGATTTCTGAATTCTGGATATTTCCGTCAGATCTACGGATTTTGAAACCAGCAGTTCCATCCACCATTTTTTTTTCTTTTATATAGAAGTCTGTTTGAAATGTGCATTAATAGTATGTACGGCATGGCTGATTACTTATAGCCTCAGATTTTTAGTAGTGCAGAATATAGGCTTTACTTTAAATTAGGCATACATATATTACTGTATCTGTTATGCTTGTTTTCTCCTTTGCTAATACAGTAATCTCAGAAGTACTTAGTTTTCACAGACTCAGATAATGTTTAATTAACGATAAATAACTGACGATTAATAAAAGATAAGTGACAAGAGATACTGGTTCAAAAGTGGTGGTGATTTAAAATTCTGAATTAGTTACAATTTAGATGTCTGTGGAGTAAACTGGCCCTTTGCTGCTCTCTGCCACCTCCTATATGGCGTTGCGAGCTCATGCAGCCATAAAGCATTGGCCATGATATCACATAGGACATGTCAGAGGACACCTGGATATCCCTTAAGACTGGAAGAAAAGAAGTTTAGTCTTTAAGTTCAAGGAGGTTTTTCACTGTGAGAACAGTAAAACTATGGAACTGTCTTCCAATGATGACAGGCTCATTGAATAGTTTATTTTAAAAAAGCTGAATGAGTTTCTAAAAACAAAGAATGTTGCATATTACTGGTATTGATACATAAAGTAGAGTTGATCCAAGGAATTTTTTGCCCACTTTATAATTTTTTGTTGCCTTCCTCTGCATCAATATTTAGGCCGCAAATGTGGGTATTGCTGAGCAGGTTGGACTAGATGGATGTATGTCTTTATTCAACCTCAAATAATATACTATACTGTCACAGTCTTGACTGATCAGGGGCGTTTCTAGGGGTATATGGATATGGGGCACTATTGGGCACCATCTGTGCCATGCCCCTTTTTCCGCCCACTTAAGCCACACCTCAATTTGGTATTTCAAAATTTATAGGCAGAAAAATACTGAAAGACACAGGCAGAAACAGAGAGGGCTATATACAAACAGAGACTGATAAACAAACAGAAAGAGAGGTATACAGTATATAAAAGATGTAAAGAGAGACAGACATACAGAGATAGATAGACAGACACAAAAAGGCAGATAGAAAAAGAGACACACACAGATAGTCATAGTAAGATAGATAAATAGATATAGACAAATGGATGATTAAATAGACAGTGAGATATACAGACAGAGATAGAAAAAGAGACAGAGAATCAGGAAAATAGACAGATAGTGAGAATCAGATTGACTGGCACCAATTGCTACTGTACAGGTGCATTAACAGGAAAATCAAAGACAATCATATAGCAAACTGGCAATTTCAAGATACTGGTACAACATACTGGGAATTTCATTAGGCACATGCCCCGGATCTTTTAACATAGTGCATGTGCCATGCAGGAGTGCAGTGTGAAAATGGAGGGTAAGATATTGGGACATAGGAGCGCCGGGATAAAGGTAAGTATTGCGAATGGGGGGTTAGACTTCCATTTGTGCGACACCTTCCCTTCTCAACCATTAGCTGCCTTAGCGGTTGCCTCTGTGCTATGCCTTTGAGCACTGCAACTTGTAAACTTGTATTCATCACACAACATGTTTCGGACACGCCATGATAAAGGACCACCCCAATCCGAAACATGTTTTGTGATGAATAAACAAGCAATTTCACAAAATTGAGTTGCATTAAGTCCTTACTTGAAACCTCATCCTCTTTTTGTTGGTTTACAAGTAAGTATTGCAAAAATTGAGTTGGGGGGGAGAGGTGATGATTTGTATGGGGTGAAAATGGCCTTTAAAGCAGAAATCCCTAAGAGCTATAAAGAATGGCAGACATAAAGCATATTTAATCAGGACAGCAATGAGTGCAGCTCAAAGTGGCCAGTAGATTATTTTGCAAGGTTGAAATAAAACAAGAAACTAATTATTTGCTGGCACATCCTTTAAAAAGAACTGCAGGCTAAAACACATTCAGACGTATTGCCTACCAGTAAGATCCAACAGTGCTATGACAGGAAAATGTTTAGTAGATTAGGAAGTCTGGATTTTAAACATTTTTCTGCAGGGCCCTTCTCAAGAAACCACTTATTAAGGAAAGTGATACTATATAAATGACAGTTACTATAAAATCAGGATGTTTTTTAGCCTGTTGTTTAAATAACACTAAAATAACACTGTTATTTAAACTGCACATATAGTATGTCGCTTCTATTATTTTTATGTGTGTTCAGACAGTACAGTGTGATAGGTAACAGTTTCAAAATCTATGATCAATCTAGAAATAAAATAAAGAAGTGGTGAATGCAACTGCAAGTTAACACATTTAACACAAGATTCTAAGTGTGTGACAGTCAGTTTTGCATTTAACTTTCAAAGTTAAGACTGACCTTGACATTACAACAATTGCAATTTCTCCATGCGAACTATGAAACTTGTTAAAATTCTGCCTCTTACAGCAAAATTTCCACTTCTTAAGATGATGTCTAAATCATTTCACACCAAGATAAAGATGAATTTTAAAAAAAAACTCCTGCACATGTTCTCATGTACAAATATTCGCTTGCAGAATGAAGAGCTCAAAAGAAAATGCTAATTAACTTAAGATTTTAGAAAAGTTGTTTGCTTGGTTTTTTAATCAGTTTTAAGTAATATTGGACCTGACTGGAAAAACAAGGATATATCTAAATGACACTTTTGTTATTGTGTAGAACCTAAAGTTCACCAGTTAGGTTAAATAATGTAGGTAGCATTTCAGTTTAAAGATCTCTTATAGACATGCCCTGTTATAATGCATACACTGTTATGAACTAAAACAATATTATAAATAGTGAAGAGTCCCAGTTTCGAAACAAAACTTGTTTAAATTCAGGAACTGCTGACATTTTCTACATTTTCCAAACCCAATTATAAGAAAAACAAAAATTAGCAAGAAAAAATCTTAAACTTGTGTTTGGAAACTCATCAGTTTCATTCATCTCTAATTGTAAGGAATAATGCAACCCTTTTATTTACGCTGATTTCACCTTGGTTTTATAAGGTCAAGGAACTTCTCATTGACATAACTGATTTATATTACACATAAAAATGTTCATCATCCTTTATATCTTTCATGGAAAAAATGGATAGGTTATGCTACAGGTCAGTTTAGTTCCTTGTCTGACTTCCTTGACCTTATAGGTTTGCAGCGTCACAGACCTGCCTGGTCTCTCTAACAGGTGCAAGCTCATGTATTCAAACATTTTCAAAATATTGTCTTTATTACCTTTATTATAGCTCATAGGCTCTTAGGACAAGGCCACAATGCAACGCAAACAGATGCGCTACCGCAAGCTATTGCGCTTGCATTTTCCGTGTGGTGCAGTGCGTTTGAACTTGCAATTCCCCAATTCCAATTATAGAAGTACATGCGATTGCGATTAAAAATGGCGATCGCATGCACTTCCAAAATGGAATCAGAATCACAAATGCGACACATTGGAAATCGCAGGAACTTTTTGCGTTTCCGTGATTTCCATTAAATCAAAATCGCACGCGCAACCGAAAATGCAATTGTGTGCAAAAACGTGGATAGTGTGGCCTAGCCCTTATACCTCACATGCAAAATTTTCATGCTCCCTTGTCAAACCTTTACCAAATTTTAGTGTGGTGTTTGTGATGTCATTCATCCCTGCAAAATAAGAAGTAGAAATACTGGCTCCTACTGTACCTTCCTATTAATTATTAATTATTTTGAGAAAAGGTTTTTTAATTTAAGTCATTCTTTAAACTTGGACGTGTATCTTTATTTAACTGTGAAAACTTAACAATTATATACTGCATTGATGCTCCAGTAGCTAATATTAAATTTACATTTGTCTCTAGTGCGAACCATCCTTCAATATTGACAAACGTTAAAATAGCAAAGTTATGAAGCAGGAAAGAAGAAAAAAGCTTTTAGAAGTGATGTATGTGGAAGCTTTTTTTTTGCAAAGAACAGCGATATAAGAAATTGGGGACCTAAGTCAAGAAATGGCGACAAGGTGAAGTAAATGGTTTTATGTTTCAAATGGCTATCTTTAAGATTATTCTTTGCTAATTGGATAAATATAAAAATGGAATCGCCAAAATATAATAGATTCTCGCTAATTAGGAACGCATGTATAATGGGGATGTGGTATGCAAGAGCATTGTAATCATTTTAAATAACGTTAGTTGCAAAGCTAGAATTAAAGAAAAGGAACACATCTAAGCCATGTTGTTAAGAATTTTTAGAAGTTGGCATGGGGAATATGCGGTTTCAAAAGGCGATGCAATAACATTTGCTATTGCCCAAATGAATAAAAACTCATCCTACCCTAATGTAAAATCCAGAGTTGCCAACTTTCCCATTACATCCAAACACACATGAAATCTCAGTTTTGCAAAGGGGAAGTACTTGTGTATTAAATATATGCTTTTATGGCTACATCTGAATTAATAAAACCTTCATCATACTTCTAACAGAAAAACAGACTAACCTTTCATCCTGTTGATTTTACATGTGTTCAGATTCTACCTCATTTGCCAACCATATAAATATCTGGTAACAAGAGTTTTTTTACAGATCTTTTCAATCGCGTCCTACTTGCTCCATACTCTTTGTTCCTGCAGTGCATTTAAAGGGTAACTATGATCTCAAATTCTTCCAAACTAATAAGAATTATATAAAAAGCCTTTCATTGTACCTTCAAAATAAAACCTAAATCACATCTCTAGATAAAAGGTTCAGCAATATTACCTCGAGTTTGAACACTTCCTGTTTTCAGCCAAGTGACCAGCTTGTAGTCATGTGACCAGCCTCAGTCTGCATTAATAGGTTCCCCTTCTCAACTGTCAATTTTTTCCCCAGGTACATCCTGATTTCCCCAGCATTAAGTCTTAACTGAGCATGCTTCTCCCCCAGGGCGGACGGGCGGGGCAGAGGTCAGGTGGTTTTATTCAACCTACTTGAAGCAGGAAGTTTGAACATTCACCCCAAAGTAATTTCTCACAGGCTCCAGCCAGAGATGTGACTGTCAACTTATTTTAAAGGAAATACTGCAGGCTTTCATTCAACCCTAACTTATTTTGAGACCACAGTTGCCCTTTAATGTCAAAAAGTAGTTCATTCATTACAGTAACAAATTAAGGACAGTTTCGCCCTGTAAAAAGAAATTGTTTATTTATCTATCTATGAACTGTTCTGCTGCTCTGAACACCTACTTTTGTAAGTTAGACACAAATCTAAATGAAACTGAGGTTTTAGCTAAGCCTCAATTGTTTCAATCCAAATATGCAAATTGTGTCTGTTTCATTTCGGCAGCTTGGTTTTATAATAAGCCATTGATTGTACATTTGAAGCATTTTACTTCTTCAAATTGAATCGAACCAAAGCAATAAAACGTCTTCTTAATGACATTTTGAATGAGTTCACTTCATTTTGCTATTTTCAGCTACTGTAACCTTTTCTAGTTTCAGCCAAGCTCCTGCATAAAAATGGATTCAAAAACACCTTGCAAAAATAATAAAAACCTTCTAAATCACTTTAATGGGTAAATAACTTCATGGTTATGCTTCCTTTAATTTTGTTTGGCTAAACTATATGTATCTGTAAACATAAGTGAAAGAACGTTTTTTTTAATCAATGGTTGAAACATCAGCTGTGATTTATTCTAATTCCATATCCTGTTTACAAATGTAGTGATAGCACAATACTCATAGCATGTGGAGCCTAGAAACTGTGAAACACAAATTGAATATTTTTCCTTTACTCAGAAGCAGATACAGGTACAGTACTTGTAAAGTCCTTGCCTTGTATTTAGAATATCATAAAAAAAAATAAATAGCGGGCACGGAACAAGGCTCAATACTAGATATACTGCACCAGCATCCATAAACAACCACACTCTTCACCCGCTCCTGTGCCAATCCTAATACACGCTGATCCTCCCATCTGACTGTTCAAGTAGCGCCTCTACAAAAGATAACCACCAAGTCTGGGTCCTGCGCGCCACACCGCTCAACCGACACGTGTGTCGCCCCACGCCATCTCCGTCTTTGGGCTTCTTCAGGGTCCTATGATGCCAGAGGGACGAGCCTCTTTTAATCTAATCCACACATCAATTCTTAAAGGTATATTGTCATTAAAAAAAAAACATGTGTCGGTTGGCACGTCATTTTGTATGAATACATGATTTTATGTTAAATGATATTTTACACTCATAATAACGGACTAATAATAACGGAGGGCTGACAACACTGTCCAATTAACTGGAGGGCTGGCAACACTGTCTAATAAACTGGAGGGCTGACAACACTGGCTAATTAACTGGAGGGCTGACTAACACTGGCTACTGAACTGGAGGGCTGGCAACCCTGGCTAATGAATTAGAGGGATAACTGACACTAGCTAATGAACTTAGCCCACACACATGCTCTTAAACACACTGACTATCACTGCTAAACTTTCTCTTGGGGGTCTGCTGGGACCAAACCTTGGAACTCCAGATGTTTTGGAACTACAACTCCCAGCATGCCTTGGTAGCAGAATGCAACAAATGCATGCTGGGAGTTGTAATTTCTTAACATCTAAAGTTACAAGGTGTGCCACCACTGCTATATAGACACTGGCACCAGCAGCCCCCCCACAAGAGAAGTTTAGCAGTCACTGTCAGTAACTGTACAGAGCAGTGAGACAGAAGGTAAAAATGCCTCCCCCAATGGATTCTCATAAGAAATGGGTTCATTATAACTTACAGTTACTCCTTACTGCTCAGCAATGGAGGATAACAGAACAGAAGAGCTCCAAGTTTGGGCAAGAGGCGGGAGGGGGCAGAGCCCCATAGAGAGTAAAGCCACTTACTGACTGAGTCATGGAGCCATTCAGCAGACACAAGAAAATTCAGGAAGCACACGTCACCTTTCTCTTTTCCATGTAGGAACAGAGCTTCCCTTTCCCTAACTCACCTGGACCCTGGCAAGTCCGGGCCCCATAAAGGAGTAGCCCTTTTCTCCCCTGATGACAGCTCTGCACTTTAGTCTGAGATATAGTAAGTAACTAGAACAGCTCAAAAATCATATGAAAGGGGAAGTTTGAATGATTCTTGATACTATAAATTAAATAAATTAAGTGTTGATATATATATCCCCAGTCCAAGGGCAATGTTTTATTAGTGTTTTTATTATTGTTTGAAATTCAGAGAGTGGCCATAATCTAATGGTCTTTGGTATGTATGTGAATTTCACAAGAAGTGTTTCTGTAAAGAGAACAATAAAATGAGAGGAAATCATCAGGAATCCCCCATAGGGCATACATTTTATATACTACATAGGAAATTACAATATCCTTGTCATCTGATCAGTGACAGTTGTAGGATAGTTTCACATTAGTTTCACATGAGCAGCATGTTTTCAGTTGCTGTAGCAGTTTACCGGATTTTATTGTACAGTCACGTTTGATGAAACTCTACATGTTTTTCTGACGCTAAACATCTTAATCAACTTATAAACTGCTACAATACTGCCTGTGAAAGTAGCCTTAAGAGAAATTTTCTTGAGAAACCTTCACAATGGAATTGCACAAAAGAAAAAGATATTAGGCCTCATTTACAGAGAGACGATATATCTATGATGAGCACACTGTGTGCTGATTCAATAAAGCGATTAGCGTCTCTCACAGTGGAATTGTCTCTCTGTAAATCAGTTTCCTTTCCAAGAAGTTTAATGCCAGCCTTTCACAAAAAAGACATGCAAAATGTGCATATTGAATAGACTTTTGATGGTTAGCTTCCACTGCAGCCACTGCAGACCCTTTCTTAAAGTCAGTCTAACCTATATTAAATAATAAAAGTATTGTCCCAGATTCCAAGCAGACCCATCTCCAAAAATCACATTATATTTTAAGGCAGACTTGGGAAAAAGGACTGTTTGAAGCCTCCAAAATTGTTTAGGGTGGGTACATAAGAGGCATTTGGGTTCATTTCAAGTTAAAATCTTCCCAGCTGGAATGGACTTGGCAGCACCAATTAGGTTTGGCGTAGTGTTCCAATGACTGGTCCTGTGTGTAGCCTCTGTGCGTTAAACTTTGTTAGGTTTTAATTGTTTCTATATTTGGAAATATTTCATTAATACTGTAATTTTTTTAGCTATTGTATGAGTAATGTTTTACTTTAAATGGCAAATGTTCAATGTCTGACATTTACAAAGAATGGAGCAAGGTCACATCAAATATTGCTGATGATTACATTGCAATTTTTGATGGAATATGTCAGAAGTTCACCAAAATTTATATTATATATGCATATCTATTAATATCCCCTCCCTATTATGCCTATATAACATGTATCTTGACAGCTGGCCAAAATGTAGTCATTTTCAGTCCAATATAACAGATATTATGATAAGGGGGATATACTGTAACACTGGATGGTAGTAGCATTTCCACTTAATGGAATTGTAATTTTGCCCAAGAAGTGCTCACACAGATTTCTTGTGTAATTTCACTAAAATATTCTGTAGTGAGTTAGGCCAAACTTCCTTGTGGTAGTTGCACTGCTAACACATCCTTAATTGGAGGCATTGGATACTAAGCATTGGATTCCTCTTTAGAAAAGCCAGTGGACAGGGGAAGTAAAAGTATGTTACAATAATTCATTGCAATCTCAGGGGAGATAAGCATTACAGAGAAAATACAGAAAAATGGTCCAGGGTAATTAGATAGTGTTGGGCTCACGTGACAAATCTTTAACTAACACCCTTATGTACTACTAAGTGAACTACTTAAGATATTATTATACTACCTAGGGACCTGGAGTGCACAGTGTCAGAACAGTAGCACTATATGTTATTTTAATTTTGTGGGTGCTGCCACAGTTTGTTTATCTAAATCCAGTTGTAAATCTATTTTGTGGTATAGAAACTAGAAAACATAAAAAATAAAGATGAAGGTGCCTAAGATAAGGCATTTCCTTAAGATGTACTATATTCTACAAAGCCAGAAACCTAAAGGTAATGTACAAATGTCTGTAACATCATATTCTCTTGATTTATGCTACTGTTATTTCACAGAGTTGGTAATTTTCTAGCTATCAGTACAGCTAAAAAGACTTCCACAAGATCAATATTATACAGAATCTTCAATCCTTTATTGTGCTTTTGTGACCTTAAGATGTCACAAATGATTTATTGAGAATTCAGTGTTCTGTGGCTGAAATCAGTAGTTCATTAATGGTTGTCAATCTATCATTCTAGCTTTTAAAGACACCCCCTCAAAGCATATGTATCATTATTTGATTTCAAATGTATCTCTACAGTGGATTTGGGTATTCTGCTGGGAAATAAATGGATTCCATTTTTCTATCTCTTTCCATTTTACTTTTTTTTTTCTTTATTATTTTTCTCTTTATGACCCTGAATAATAATATTAGTTTTAGTTCCATACTTACCACAGTCTAACATCAACTCTGTGTTTCTATTTTATTTATGTTATTTACTACAGGATTTAAATTATTCACAGTAAAATGAGAACATTTAATTTACTGCAGAGTTTTAAAGACAGAAGTTTTATGTCATACACTGTGTATAATTTATGTTATACACCAGTATCCTATATACTAAGACACCTGTAAATCATATGGATCACGGACGCAAAAGTGCGAGCGCCATGTCCTCAATCTCCTCCCACTGTCCGCACACCATTGGAGCAACCGGTGCACTCCACAGTAGGAGGAGGGATGATGACGTGCCCCTTGCACGGAGAAAAAGAAAAGGCCCGTAATGGTAAGTAGAGAGCCGGGGGGGATTTACAGAGTTCTGTAAATCCAATAACTGAACGAAACTTCCAAGTTTAGATTATCTCTAATCCTAAGAACTTAGATTGGACTCTATAGAAGTCCCATTCACAATTCTTTGTGAGCTGTTTGTCATTCATCATACCAGTCTGATGAATGAATAAAGAAGTTCTAGAGGGAAAGGATCTTCATTTACCAGTTTTAAACTATGGGGGAGTTTGGACATGTACCAATGATTACATTTAGACATAAATGTTTTTGTAGCACTGTAACATGTTAAAACCTGTGTAAAGAATATGGAGTACACTCAAAATATTTAACAAAATATTTAATACCAATTAAAGTTAGTCCAATACCCTAAATAAGGTCCAAAATACATCTAATACACCTGCGTAGAAAATATCAGCAATAGATAAATAGCTAAATAGATAATAAACAGAACTTTGTCTGCCTGATGGACTTGTCTGCCTGATGAAGCTTGGAACAGTTAAACGTGTAGTAGTGACGCGCATGTCCGGAACCAGAAAGTGCTTGACAACGTCTACAAGTCATGTGATATAACACACGCCATGCTCCAAAGGATAAACGAACCTACTGGAGGTGTAAAGGCTGTCCATCGCTTACACAGATCCCTAGAGCTGAGGCCACAGACAAGTTTTTCTGCTTACTGTCTGGGGGATCAGTAGGACGCTGACATTTTTTCCCTATACCCTGAGAGCCAGAGCGGTGATGTATTTATGCCTAAATAACTTTCTATGTGCACTCTTTAGATTTGAATATATTGGCTTATTAGTAAAATCCCAGTCCTTGTAGGATAATATACTGGATTATATTTGCTCTACTGTATATACTCAAATACTCTTGACTATATAGGTTGGATATTTGTTGCCCTTTTTGGAGACATTTGAACATTTTTATCCCACACTGGTCATACCTTCGATTAACTTTCATTATATCTGAACATTACCCGGTGGGCTTATGCTTTTAGGCTGACTATATATTTTCTATATATATACTGCATTTGCTGTTTTTTATCTATATCTTTTTAGAATTTGCAGTCATATTATATATGTTATATGTTTATCTTTTCCCTTTGAGCTGGCCAGCCCGTATACAGTATAGCTATTTATCTATTGCTGATATTTTCTTCGCAGATGTATTGTGATTTTTGCACCTTATTTAGGTTATTGGACTAACTTTAATTGGTAGTAAATATTTTATTAAATATTCTGGGTGTACTCCATATTCTTTACACATTATTTATTTTATAGCTGCCAGGTGGACTCGGTTTTGCTGTATCCTCCAGGCAACTAGTTCCCTGGTTGGGGATTTCCAGGGGCGCCTGTGGTAGGTTTTCTGGCGATTATTTCTTGTTTTTATTAAACTACCTTATTACACTTGTATGAAATGTCTGTGTAGGTTTTATCTACTTGATTTTGTTCATTAGTAAAAACAAAACTTAGACTGACCAAATGTTCAATACTTTTTGTTATACCTTGTACTACCCTACAACCATAAATATGGCCACCTCCAATTCCACAGCTAGACTTCAAGTGCATGCGTTTTTAGGTTATAGTTACTTGAGTTAAGTTTACTGTAAGGTCTGCAAAACCCTGGATTGTTAGAATTGTTTAAATTGTTGATTGTTATATTGCTGAATTTTTTATAATTGTTGCTATAATTTATTTGACCTAGTATTTATAAATGCTTGTGGTCATCCTAGTTATGGGAGATACATATATATATATATATATAAATATATATAATATATATATATATATATATATATAATATATATATATATATAGATAATCAATGCACATTCCTAGGCCCCATACAATAACAATATCATTTATAAACAAAGGGGTTTTAGTATACATTACTGTGATCACGTGAATGAAAAAACACATCAAGGTAACCCAGTTGGAAGGTCCTAACCTCTAACCTTTTTTACTTCAAATACCATTGTAGTACATATATCATATTATCTGCACACTGGCATACTTTATAAACAAAGGGGTTTAAGGGCTTGTTCACACTACATCAGTTTGTATGCTGCGTTATATTCCGTTCCGCTCCAGATAACAACTAATAACAACGCACGCGTTTGCGTCCATTTTTCGAAAAGGATGCCTGTGATGTAATTTCCTGTAATTTAGTTTGGGTGGAAATTGCAAAAGAGCTTTGTGGCATGAAATGGGCAGATTTATCTGAGAGGCAACGCAGAGCAAAAGGTATGTGCCATTATTTTAGTAATAATAAATACTTTTTATTTTGGGTGAATCAAAGGGAGTGAAATTTAGTGAGTGAAATGTTATGTATTTATATTTTTTAGACACCAAACTGTGACAGGAAAGGTAGAGGAGTACAGTAGTCTCCATGTGCTGAGGTCTCCATCTTGAATATTTTGTAATATTCATAATTGCATATCATATTGGGACAGGGCTATGTATAATGTGTTGTACAAAAACAAAACGCAGCAATATTTGTGGGTCAAAAAATATATTTGCCAACAACAATAAACTGTAATAATAAACAGTATTTTCCCTAATATATAAACTTAATATACATATTATATACAATTTTCCTGCCAAGAAACTGCCCCAGCAGGGTTTACAAAATACTGAGAAAGCTTGTCTCTCAGACTTATTGCACCTAATGTGCCCCTTGGCACAGGACCACGCATGCTCCTGGGGATATTACACTCGATGTTCTCCACACATGTTGGCCCCTCCTTCTCACAGATATAGTTATGCAGGAGACATGTAGCTTTAATTACCATTACAGCATGCTCCGGCTTAATTTGGATTGCACCGTGAAGAATTCACACTTATTGGCCAGAATTCCAAAGGTGCATTCCACCACTCTCCTAGCCCTGCTTAAACGGTAATTAAAGATCCTCTTAACATAAGACAGTGCCCTCTGTGAAAACGGTCTCATGACATGTTCAGATAAGGCAAACGCCTCATCGACAACAAACATGTAAGGATATGAAGGCCCTTCTGCCCTGGCCAGGGGTTGAGGGGGTAAGGTCAATCTTGCCCATGCTCAGTCGCTGACCAAAGCAGCTCCTGCTAAAAGATCCTGGCATCATTGGTGCTACCATAGGATCCAACGGCAACATAAATAAATTTATAGTCCGCGTCAACCACAGCAAGCAGAACTATTGAAAAATATTTCTTATAATTAAAGTACTGGCTTCGACTGCATGGTGGCATGACAATCCAAATATGCTTGCCATCAATTGCGCCCACACAGTTTGGAAAGTTATGCCTTGACCAGAACATATTGCTGATGTCCTGCCATTTCTCCTTGTTAGGGAATGGTAGGTATGTCGGCTGGAGCCCTTTCCACAATTTTGTGCAGCACAATTTTTTAAATAGTGGATTTCCCCATCCGAAATTCATAATGCATGGAGGCATAACTGTGTCCAGTCGATAGAAACCTGTTTGAGCAAAAAAAAATATTAATAAACAGTAAAAATTGTGCTTAATTTCATTACAGTGCAAAATATGAAAACACGTTGGCGATCTGTGCGCGACAACTTTCAAAAAGAAATACGTGCTGAGGAGAAAGAAAGTAGAAGGAGGCCTTACAAATACACAAATATATTGGCATTTCTGCGACCATTTCTACAATCAAGACCGTAAGTATCTCATGTCAACATGTTGTGCATCCCAACTTTAATGCTTTCACATATGTGCTCACAAGGTGATTTGTTTTCCAGAACTGAGGATAATTTATGTTCAGAGGACGAAACGAGACCATCCCCACTTGAGGAGTCAAATGCCGAGAGTGTTGACCTGTTTAGTAGCACTCCAGAGGATGAGACATTAATACACTCCACTGATCATTCCAGGCCTGCACACTGGCCAACAGAAAGGTCCCCACCACAAACACAAGCAACTGCACATTTATCATCATATGAACATTCACCTCCAATTTCCAGGCGTACACAGTCCCCACGCAACACCAAAAAAGTGTACCAAACAAAAAAAAAAAGGGATGATAATGATCTAGCCACTTCACTTAAGTCAGTAATGGAGTTGATGGAAGCAAATAAAAAAGACAAAAGTCCAGCATATGTTATGGCTTGTAGCCTTGCACCTTTAATTCAAAGAGTCCCAGAGGAAAAACACATAAGCTTACATGTTGCCCTTTTGAACACTATACAGTCATTTCTACCCTCATCAGGCACTCAAACAACACACACTCCACAACACACTCCACAATACACCCCACAACATACTCCACAACACACTCCACAACATCCACAACAACTACCAATTGACAACCAATCCAGAAATCCACAATATTACATGCACCATACACCATCTGGGCCTTATCCCCCTATGCCCCATACTCAATCCATACTCCCTGTCAGGCAATATTCTTCATACCGTCAAAGTTCTCCAGTACCATACATAGAACCCACCTATGCTACACTTAACCCACCATCACGCCCAACCAGTCAAATAAGCTCAGACATTCAGAGTTCCATACGCTCAACAACACCAACCATGATAGACTATCTGTTTGCAGATGACATGTAAAAGTCTGATTATGATCATCATCCCTTTTCAGTCTGTTTTTTTTTTGTGTATCTGTTTGTAAATAACTTTATATTTTAAATTTTACTTACCGTAATGTGATAAGAAGACGTTCAGCTGGTGGTACACTCTTTCTGAAGCGAGTGTCCTCGTAGGTCAGGCCAGTCTCCAACACCTGCAGTAGTTGGTCAAAGCTGCAGAAAAAAAAAATGTTTTACAGACAATGGTGTATTTAAGCAGCACCCCCCAAAACCCAAACATCCAGCTTTCTTCCCACATGTGGGTTTTGAGGGATGCTGCTTACATGCCAAGTTTTTTAGATGACAATAGTTTAATATTGGGTCATGCTGGGGAGGGAATTTTTTTGTTGTTTTAATAATGTACTAGCACTTTATGTACACTGTATATTTGTGGAAACAAGTGTTTTATAAACTGTTTGTATAATTATGCTGTTTGCAATGGTATGATGTTAAATACCTATTTACTGTATCTTTGTACATTGCAGAGATGTAAGCACTTTGAGATATGTGGTAATATATCTGTGTTTGCACAGTTCTCCCCAGTTTTTACTAAATAAAAGGTTTTATTTGGTAATATGGTGTATTTATTTTGAAGGACATGTTGCTATAGAACATGAATTAAATTACCACTGGGCAGGGAACTCCAACCTGTGTCCTTCTCTATGTATGAAAGTAACAACTGGCAGCATCTTGTTGCTTGCTTTCTGCTTTTGCAGTGAGAGAGTTGTTGTAGTTTCCAAACATGTGGAGGAACACCATTTGAGCACTAAAAGCAGCACCAATACAGTACAGCGTGTACATAACACATACAGGAAACATGTAAACTAGTCTTACCTTTCAATAGACATCCGGGTGTAGTTAAAGAACTTCTCTGGATGGTGCCTAAGATCCTCATACAGCAACAAAAACTGCCCTTTCTCCAGGCGGTCCTCTAGCAGGGGATGCACCCAGTACCTCCGGTTGTTACGCCGGCAGTGCGTCATCGCTGCTATCAGTATGAGAGCAAGGCAACACTCTGCATACATTGCTGAAAGAGTAGCCACAAATTCAGCAGCAAAACGCAAGATCTCTCTCTATAACACTATCTGCTACGTCTCTCTCCAAAAGCTCCTAAAACTCCTATACTCCCAGGAAGTGACATCATGATTTTGTGTTCTTTATCCTTCTTCCTTCAAAATTCGAAAAATGCGGGCAAAAACGTATGTAAACGCAACTGACACAAATGGACACAAACGGATAGTAATGCTCACGCAAACGAGCAGCAATGGATACAAAAACGTTTTGAAACATCACTTAACACAATGCGTTTTTAAGTTGCGTTTTTGTCCGTTCCTGGTGTGAACGAGCGCTTAGTATACATTACTGTGATCACATGAATGAAAAGCCTTCCAACCAATATATTCAATATGTATCTATTCTGGATAAAATGACGTTTGCTGCTGTGGTGGTTTCTTTGTGAACTGTACTATTTTAAATTCACAATGTATGCATATGCTTGCCAGGGGGAATGTTTTCATTCCACAATTCCTTGTCACTTAAATTGTGGTCAGCAGTGCTAGAAACACTAATAATAGTATTTTTGTATGTGCCGACCCCCACAATATAAAACATCATGCTTCCAGCTGCTGTTTGTCACTATGTAAAATGTATCTAAATGTGATAGGAGCTGAGAGTTTCAGTAGGGAGAGAGACCAAATAGATGTTCCAAAACTTTGCAGATCACAATTTATCCCATTAAAAGTGGGTAGAGCAGACTAAATAAAATGTGTCCCAGATCAAAGACATCTGTAGTGCTGTAGACATGCAAATGGTAATAAAAAGTCAGACTGACCTTTCCCATTTTCAACTATAACATAATATATTAAAAGAGAATATATTTCACTACAGCAATCCCTACAATTACTTTGACTATCTTAGCATAGATAGATACAAAGTCCTGCAGGAGGGGTTAGAAGTAACTGGTGTATCCCTTATTTATTTTGAAAGGCAAGTGATAAATTGATTTAATTGCGTTTTTGGTCTAGTCTGGTCTAGACTGAACTTTAATTATTGCTTGAAAGAATACTATCCATCCTCTTTCACATTATATGAAATACATATAGATTATCTGGTAATCCAGCAAATTTTACATTTTTGGCAAGAATTTCAAATAAAGCAACAAAGAAATGTATTGTGATCAACACCAATACTAAAAACAGTGAACTTCTCTATTCTGTATTAATGTATAATACAGTGATTGCTTTATATTTACACATAAAACTGATCAAAAAATAAACAGTTCTTTAATTGGAAGAAAACAAGTGAAAATATTAAAAACAAGCAGGGAGATTCAATAAAAGTTCTTATCGTTTAAAATGGTGCTAATTTTGCCCCAACCAATCAGATCTTATTTAACATTTGAAAGCTAACATCTGATTGGTTAGGGCAACATTAGCACCATTTTAAACAATAGGCAGGGTTATTTAATAAAAGTTCTTATCGTTTAAAATGGTGCTATTTGTGCCCCAACCAGATTAGATGTTAGCTTTCAAATGTTAAATAAGATCTGATTGGTTGGGGCAAAAGTAGCACCATTTTTAACAATAAGAACTTTTATTGACTCTCCCTAAGGATCTTTAATTGAATAACCCTGCTTGTTTTTAATATTTTTCACTTGTTTTCTTCCAATTAAAGAACTGCTTATTTTTTTGATTGGTTTTATGTGTGATTATTCTAGAATCCAGTTCCCACAAAATGTCTTTTAGTTCATCCTAATTGTGTACTCCAAGCATACTACTAGAGAATATTTTTCTTTGACTTGGGCCATGTTAATATAACATCTATTATGAAATTAAGAAAGAAACTAAATCTGAGAATGTGCGGTCCCAATTTAAACCACAGACCAGGCACATTATTCTACATAAAAGAGGCGATGCGGGAAAGGGAATAAATAATTGCTACTTCTTAAAAACAATAAGTACTTTTGATGTGGCTGTTGCCATGGAAACTGTACAATTAAATCCTGTACTGAAAAAGTAAAGTGATGTACTACTTGCACACTGTATCATCTTGTCTGACAAGCAAGTAAATTATCTTCCATTTTATTAAAATGACAAGTGTTCATACCTCCAACAATGTACAGTATTTACATGCACTCTGGACATGAGAACATGTATAAATGTACCACGTGTGTATGTGTGTAAATATGTAAAATGGGATGGCTTGCTCTTTATACCGGAAGCTTGGGTGTATACATTATACTTTGAAGCTGGTTTTCACCAGTTTCAATGACAAATATGAGAAAAAATTTGAATAATAAAAACCATATATACTCCGCATCCTCTGCTCTTCCGGCTGACGTCACCGGCTGACGTACTCTGTGCCTCCCAGAACTGAGTAGTGATGTCAGGCGGCAAAGCAGAGGATGCGAAGCAAGCGGCCGTCTGATTACTGACAAGGCAGGAGAAGAAAAGAAGAAAAGAAGAAACTACAACTCCCAGAAATATAGCATGCTGGGAGTTGTCATTTCCAAACATCTAGAGTGTCAAGGAATGGGCTTACTGTATGGGATTACTGGCCATTTATGGGGCAACTAATGTCTCAAAACAATTAAGAATCAGGAGGATGGTATCTATTGTTAATAAGATTGCCTTCTGATACTGGATTTGTCAAGTACTGTATGGGACTACTGTATGGGAATTCTGCTGTCCATTTAAAGGGCAACTAAAGCCTCAAAACAATACAGAATCAGGAAGCAGTAGCGGTCATATTTTCTACCCTCGGTTTATACCTGAGTCAATCAGTTTTACTCCTTTTTTCAGATAAAATTATGTACCTTGGTTTATACTCAGATTGGTTTATACTCAGATCGGTTTATACTCAACTATATACAGTAAAACAAATCATCTCTGCAATGAAAAATCAATCATTGGTGCTTCTGGTATCAGCCCTTCAAGCAATTTAATTGGTAATTCTTCATAATACTCCCAGCCATGTGGTACCCCTGAATCCCAATTAAATTGCATACTTGAACCACCAATGCAATGGTTTCAAAGGGTTTTGGGGCATACAATCACATCATAAGGATTATCTTTTTTGCACTGTGGCACCGGGAAAGTTATTTTTATTTTAATCCTAAAACATGTAATTATCTACCAGTCTGCTTGCTATTTTAACACCATGTACGCCATCCAGTTGCCTGCCTACCAGCGAAGTTGTCTGGTAAGGTTCATTTCCTATATATTATAGTTCATGGTTTTTTTTTTTGCAATGTTCATGGACCTGCAGGCAAACTGATAACAAGGTAGTTCATTGATCCCTGGCAATCTACTGCAAATTAATACTATAGCACAAGGTTAAGAATATCAACAAAATATAAACCAAAGTTAAGCAAAAAGAATGTTCAGAAAACTAAAGGAAATTTTTAAAACAGTCAGACTGGTTTATTCTTCTAACAAGATTTAAATTGGATTAAATAGTGCATTTGGTGTGAAAAAAACAAATTATTATTGCTATTATTATTATTGCTATTGTTATTATCATCTTCTTTATTAACTTTACCTGTGTCGCAGACTTAATCAAGGTTGATTACCTGTCAATGGATTAAATACTCCTGTGCTGCAGACATAATAAAGGCTGATTACCTCTCCCTTGGTTAGATATAGCTGTTCGGAAGGTACACTATTTTATAATATGTCACGTGCACTTATACTGTGAAATGTTACACTTATTTATATTGTAAGAAAAGATTTAACTATTATTTAATTACCCTGGAGCTTAAAGGTTTTACTGTTTTGATTCCTGTACATTACCATGCATGAAAGAAAGCACAAATGTGCAAAATATGTATGGTCTGTATTGGTCTTTGCCATAGTTTTTATAAACTGAGGCATTTAAAAACTAGATGGTAATAATCATATGTATGTCACCCATTTTTGAATGCAGTCCAAGTAAACTGTATGTGTAACATAAATTATATGATTACTTCATAATAATGAATGTAAAAATTTCCATATGTTAAATTATAATTGTTAATTTGCCTTTTGCAAGAAGAGAAGGAATATTCTATTGTTTACATATCAGTGTGATCTAACTGTGACCTGCTTGTTTAGTCCATTTGCTCCTTATTGATTAGTTCTGCCTGCTGAGGCTAGAGAGGGGGAGCTCTAGACCATGATGCCTCATTCTTATTAAAGTTTCCAGAGAAGAAGCATTATGCACAGGGGTGTAGGAATCACTATAGCAACCATAGCAGTTGCTATGGGGCCCAGAGCCAAAAGGTCCCCGTCCAGGTCCACTGAAGGGGCCCTGTGATATCTAGTTACGCCACTGATCATGCATGAGAGTCAATATTTACTTTATCCATGTCAATAACCACTCACCTGGTACCCACGGTGTGCAGGTGTTTGGAGCCATCTCCATAGCCTCTGTCTCTATCCCTTGTCTGTCAGTTTGGTTGTTTAGATCTGTGTGAGTGGGTGTGGCTCGTTAGCTCTGTGTATGTGTTGAGCTTTCCACTTTAGTTGGAATTAGCCTGTTTAGTCCTTTACCTTTCATCTGCTTTCTATTTGCCCTTCTGTCCTCTTCCCTTTATATTCTTCTATCACCCTCTCCTCTTTGCCCGTTGTAGCCTGTGGCTTACCCTTGCTTGTGGTGTGATCTTGTCTAGTTTATTCTGTGTACTGACCTCTGCCTGTTATTCTGTTTACGAATGTTTGCCACCTGTCCTGACCTCTTGCCTGACTCTGATTACAACTTGTATCTTGCTTGACTGACTGACCATCTGTGTTTCAACCCTTGGCTCCGTCTCTGATTCCGACTTTGTTTCTGAATTGGTACCATGCTGTTGTCGAGCTCTGAGTTGGTTGTGCCCTGTCTGCCAGTTATGTTCTTGGATTCCTTGTGTATTCTCGGCCTTAGCTAAGATACACCGCACTCTAAGACCAGGGGGCAACCGATCATGGGTAGGCGCTACTAGCCTACTGGCATGAAGGGGCTTGTCTATTGGTGAAGCGAGTTGTAAAATTCCAAGTATAGAGGGGTCCAGGCATTAATATGGTGAAAAATAGGTGGGTTTATTCCTCTATTAAGGGTAAACAGGAAATGTTTTGGGCCAACACTCAGCCATTTGTCAAGGCTTGACAAAGGGCTGAGTGTGGGCTCTAAACGTTGCCTGTTTACTCTTAAAGGGCATCTATAGTGAAAAAAACACATTGCACCTTTGCAAAGTTAAATTCATGTACTCTGTGCTGCCTTAATCCTATCTCTGTCAGTGACTTTGTTTATCCATGGTGTTAGATCTCTGTGCAGCACTCCCCCCTTCCCCCTCCCCTCTGTTACCTCCTCCTAGGAGTTAAAAGTTCAACATCCTAAAAAACACACCCACGCACAGTGGCCAATAGAAAGCAAGCTGCCCTGGAGACACGGAAGAAGAAGGTGAACAATACAGTTTACGATCTCTCTCTTTGTGACCCATCATCAATCAGTGAAAGCTATTAAGAAGGGGGGTCAAGTGCAGCCTTATATCTACCATCAAAGCTACCTCTCTCCCCCTGCTAATGCTCATATCTCTATGTTTGTTACAGAGCAGGGAGGGGGGATCAGTCACAGGGATTTGATTGACAGTCCAAATAGTAGTAGAGGAATGCAATCACATATTCTTCTAACTGGTGTATACCAGGACAGAGAGGGAATCTGAAAAAAGTGAAGACACTCTGGCGGTTGTGGGGAATTATAGAACACATGGAAAGAAAGAAAACATTCATTTTCCCACTATAGATACCCTTAAATGGAGGAATAAATTCACCTATTTTTCACCATATCAATGCCTGGACCCCTCTATACTTGGAATTTTGCTGTTATGGACTATTTTGGTTGAGGCAGTATAACCCACATCAGAGGGTGCCAGAGAAGCTAACGGGAGGATTTGGTACGATTTTTTATGTTTGATATAGGTGAAGCGAGTGGTGTTAGATCAAGTTATCTGGGCTGAAATAATACACAGGATCCAGAGTCTCGCAATCCCCTTTTCAAGTATGGCACGAGTGTCTAAATTACATTAATATAGTTATGTGTGTTAGGAAGCTGTGTTTATTTCTGTTATATATTAAATTATATAATGTTAAGTAACCAGCTTAACTTTCCCTAGTAAATTCCATAATGTGCCATGTGGTCAGTTTGCACCATACACATTCAGGGAGATTCAGTTCTTATCGTTAAAAATAGTGCTAATTTTGCCCCAACGATAAGAACTTTTATTGAATCTCCCTGTTAGTATGGATTTCACTTGTATTGTACATGTTGTCCTTACGTATATACAGTATATTTTGTTTTGATATTAAGTCCAATGAGACAGGCAATAGTAATATAGTTTTGCTAGACCTCTGTTCAGTAACAGGAATATAAAATATAGAGAGACAAATGTTATGTTTTTACATACATACAGTTTACCTTGTTTGTGAATTCAGATATACCATGTTATGGATTAATGGATAATTCTATGGCTTATATATACAGTCATGAGGTTTACCTGCTATATGGAAAATAAGAAATGTCAATTACATTTATATTTCAGAGAATGTCTAGTATTGGTATAGTAATTTTGATTATAAAATAATTTTGTACATATTTTTAAATATCTCATTCTCAGTAAAGCTTCCAGAGGAGAAGCATCATGCCTGTGAGTCATTATTTACTTAATGCCCTTTCCGGGGTGTAACATTTGTGATAACATTTGGGACACATTTGTTACAGTTTGCTCTGTAATTATCTTACCTTCTAATAATATATATGGGTTATTTTATAGGTCAACTGCATGTTCCATGACATTACAAAAACAAATGTCAGATGAAGTTATTCTATGCAGGTCCAGCAACTGCTAGTTGACTATTAATATCCATATCAATTGCAAAAGACAGTACCTTCTTTGGTTTAATGTGCAAAATTCCCATTACGTGATATAAGTACCATGTTTAAATATATCCCTTATATTATATTAAAAAATTATATTTTTAAGGAGATTGCATTGAGTTTTTAGGAGCAACTAACTAGGTGGGGGTATATAGCATTATTACACACTAGACATTAAGCCCGCTACAATAACGGGCGCTAGAAGCACAGAGTGCCCCCTAGTGTCCTGGGGCCATAGTCCTCCTCCATGTCCTGAATCCAGGGGGCCCCCCTCTGTCCCAAATCCAGGGGGCCCCCCTGTCCCAAATCCAGGGGGACCCCGTCTTTCCTGAATCCAGGGACCCCCGCCTGTCCCGAATCCAGGGGCCCCTTTGTCCCAAATCCAGGGGCAAATAACTCCATACAAAGTATAGTACTACTACCTACTACTGAATTACAAAACAATTTATATACAATTAATAAACTAAACTTACTTTAATGGACACCCCTAAGTTTGAATGGAAAACTCAAAATTATAGGTTAAGACACACCTCCAGGATTTCTACAGGGTCTCCACGTAGACACTAAAAGGAAGTGGAATTTTACTAAAATCCAATGAAGAGGTTCTGATCTTCCACTGTTAGCAAATAAAAAAATTCTCTTAGGCACTGTCCATGACAAGACAGGAAGCGTAAGGAAGTTCCTGTATTACACCCAGTTATGTGCTGTTTGTAAAACATGTGACTGTCTTAGCCAATTAGAAAATTCTTCAGACTCTCACATTTAATCCCCCTCCCCTCTCCATAGAAAGTAATAAGACAATCCAGTTTCTGTTTGCTAGACAGGAAGTGTCTGTTTATGATTAAATGACTTTCCATGTCTCTGAAACTACCCAGCATTCTTAGAGAAATGGGCAGTTTTTACCCTAATATTAATATATTAAAGGACAACTCCACCCACATAAGAACATCTTTTAGAAAGAACAGCCTCTTTAAAATATGTTGATATATCATGTCCTATGAATTCATTACTGTATGCCTGCTATGCTTCTGGATGCCTCATGGAAACTGAGCAATTTAGAAACCTGTACTGAGCAGGTACTGAGCCTGGGCATGCCCTTTAAACATGAGGCTGTCAGGTACCTTCAGTTATAAGAAGGCTCTACTTTATTATATACCCTGTGGGGAGCTTTTAGCACCTTTATCCAAACCTCTCCATAACTTGTCAAGCTAATCAGAATCCTGTGTTTCCTAACTCCATAGTGACTGTATATCTGGAACTCGCTGTGGTAATTACCAATAAGTATGAACCTAGCATGTTATTTTGGATCCTGTATAGGGTCTCAGGATGTACAATGGAGCTGTTCAGATTGAATTGCACATTGTGGCAGGATTGCCTGAATCTGTGTTCAGATCTGCAGGTTAATATCATTTTGTCTGGATACATATAATACACATATAATACATGTGTCCCAACTGAGCATCTGCTTTGTGTGAGAGCCCAGCCAGGACAGATGACTGTTAGTCACAGTAACAGTGGCTGCAGCCAGCAGCACATGTGACAGACTGATCATGTGGTCCCATAGGGAACTGCATGATTGGCCGTGATTTACTAACTGACCCATTTGTCTAATACGGACGACCGAACTCAGTCGCGGCTGGCCGCCCCTCACCATCACATATTTCCAGGCGACTAATCTGTGGCCCTATTGGTTCGTTACTGGTGTTTACCCAGACTTAAGATCTCGGGAGCCAACCCATGACGCATGATGTGTACGAATGGCCGATAATCGTGCCATGTATGGGCACTTTATCGGCTAAAATGGCCGTTCTGTCGATACACAGCACGAATATAATCCAAAACAGCCGTTCGCACATGTCATGTGTCGGCACCGGGGATCACATGTGTGCACAAACCTTTAGACTTTATAGATTATAACTGCCAGGTAGGTGGTATTTGAAAGTGAGTGCAAATATGGTAAAGTTTATGAATCTAACAGGGAGAATCACCCAGAGGCACAAGCTCTCTGGGCTAATCTCCAGTACGGGATTTACCAGAGGCTGTGCGATTTTGGGTGAATCTCACCCGCACATAAGTATTTATCGCCAGATATTAGTTGGTGTTTAATACTTATGTGTAAAGAGGCATGCAACCTTTGGTAAATTACTTTGAAACGGCCGCACGAGTGCCTCTTCTGGTACTCACGCTGCCGCCGCAAAGCAGGCATTAACGTTGCGCCAACCATACGACCCATATATTGCTATGGATGTAAGGGGAGGGCAGATGAATCACTTGCATGTTCAAACCCTTGGGTAGGAAGCGCTAAAGCATGACCGTGGGCTTTTAATGTATGTAAGTCAGGAAAATGTCTTTATTCCAGGATGTATGAAAACTAACAGGGTTATTCAATAAAAGTTCTTATCATTAAAAATGGTGCTAATTTTGCCCCAACCAATCAGATGTTAGCTTTCAAATGTTAAGTAATATCTGATTGGTTGGGGCAAAATTAGCACCATTTTTAATGATAAGAACCTTTATTGAATCTCCCTGTAAGTTTTCCAGAATTCTGTGCAGTTAGGGAATGCTGGGAGTTGTAGTTTTAAACATGTGAAAAGTTCATTAAGAAGACACTAACTGCAAAACTGAGAATGCTGGGATTTGTAGTTTTCAAACATGTGAAAGGTCACAAGCTTAGGCTGTATTAGATCTAGACAGATGCCTTAGCTACAGGATATTAAGAAAAAACTTACTGCAAACAGAGAATGGTGGGAATTGTGGTTTTCAAACACATAAAAGGTTGCAAGTTAAACACGCCTGCTCTATACCATTAGGCTGTATTATATCTAGACACATGCCTTTGCCACAGGCAATAAATAAGATACTTTGCATGTCCCCACCCATTTCTTTAAGTGAGAAATATGTGTTTATATGTTAGATTATTAAGGCAATGCTATTATAATAACATGATTCTATGAGGTACCTTATGTTATAGGAAGGCTCTATTTCATTTTATACTCTGTGTGGAGCTTTTAACTCCTCTACCCACACCTCTCCCTAACATGTATATTCAATCAGTATCCTGTGCTCCCAAGTCCTAACCCCATAGGTTAGTTAAACTTGTTGTGGTTAATACTAATAAATATGAACCTTGCATGTTAATCAGGATACTGTATAGGATTTAAGGTGGCTATACATATATCTGATTTTACTTATCCAACCAAGTGCTCATGCAATATTAGTTTGATCTTGCCAGAACCACCTTTCCCATTCTTCTATGCCACAGACAGGCGGTACTTGCATCATCGGTCTAATGTCGCGGGAGCGCTCAGTTGGGAAAATAAAATCAGATATATGTATGGGCTGATTTTGATTGCCCAAAGGTGCTGTTTAGATTGCTTGGGTCAGTTCTCAGACCTGCAGGTTTATTCCACATAGACCCTCTATATTCTAGCTGGCAGGTAGTATAGGTAATGGAGGATATAAGTGTGTGTTTGTTCATTTATTATGATGCAATTATTTGGGTTTTTTTTATGACCTTCAGACTAATTTTATTATTGCCCCTCTGGATGTTTCCTGATGGTTCCTGTGAGCACTGCAACTACACATAGCAAAACATACACACATAATTTCCACTGTGCACCAACGGGCACACTTTTGCTAGTATATATATATATATATATATATATATATATATATATATATATAACATTGCCTCTGTTGTAACTCGGGAAGAAGTCACTTGCAGTATTTACACATTAGATGGCAACATGAACATCACCACCTTGCATTATCTATCTTTAACGGATTTCAGCTATTTTTTTTTCACGTGTTTTATCCATACTGACAATGACTAGAAGATGGCCAAAACGTGTCGATTCCAATATGTTCTATATTTCTATAGAAATCCAGTGCGTGTCCAGCTAATCTTTTTAATATATACATATAAATATATCTCTGCTCTGTGCTTCCAGCACACATGCTGGAAATCAATTGCCCCAGTGCTTCTCAGACATTAATAAATAGACCACCATCAAGGAAGCACTCGTGGGACTTATATCCATGCAACAGTTTTATTATAAGTACATCATTATTATATATATATAAAATTGGGTGGTATAGTTCTTGCAATAAAACCAATGCCTACTGTGGGCAACATTAGCTTAAAAGGCATAGACTGAGCAAATAAGTATTAATAATGGCACACATAATTCATCCATTCCTCTCTATGGCTTATGAGCATTTTATGGTCTGAATAATGTGCTAGTTGTTTATGACTAACAGGGGATAGTTTATTAGTTATACAGATGGAGTAAGCTTCAGTGAAGCGTTTGGTAGAACATAGCACCTTCAGGACACTTTTTATTTAAGTAAAAAAAAGGCTGTGCTGTTATCCCAGGTGCTTCCATATTGTTTGCTATTGAATTTTATTGCTTTCTCAAAGAAAATAATCTGTGCCTTCTAAACAGTCTATTTTCTCTTAACAAAAAATAGCCTTGGGCAGACCTGAACCGGTGCATGGTCAGAAATAGTAGACATGTTATGCCTTGAATATAAAATAATATTTTGTGAAGGGATCTGGTTGATATATTCACCAGAATGTAGGGAAACAGAAAATGATATATATTATTAATAATTAATTATATAAATATATACATACTGCTGTGTTCTCTGTTTTTCTTATTTCCTACATGTGTGAGTACAGTATGAGATATATAGAGATATTTACATACATACACATACACACACACACACACATATATAAAAGTGGCGCACACCCAGTCCGCCAAGGAGGTGGCGGATGTGACCACCCACACCACAGCCCCTTCCCTGAAGCCCATCTCAGCCCCCTTCTCCGTACGTCAGGATTTGGTTATTTTTGCTGCAATACTATACTTATATTAACACATCGAAGAGTTAAAATTACTGCCACAAATTGCTGCGGCCTGACATTTCTCAGCCTTTATAAATATGGAGATTTAAAGCGATATTGGTACCAATCAATTTGCGGATATAATAGCTATGTGTATGGCTGACATTAGTTTTCTATTAGTCTGTTTGTAGTTCCAAAATTTAAAGGGTTACCCTTTAAACTTTTGCATCTTTTTTGTTGACATTTTGATTATTTATGTATCGGCATGTTTGACATATTGAATATTGAAAGTTTGGCAGCAGCAATAAAATTATACATTTATACATCTTTTGATCAGAAAAACAATAAATATTCTTATTAATAACTTGTGGGTATTTTAAGGCTTTTTCAGATAAAGTTAAAGCATCGTCTCTCTTTCGAAAATTCATCGCATAAAGCAGACCATCAGAAAATAGTGTTTTGAAATATTTCCTCAAGGTACAACATTACAGATTGTTGGTTTTTATTATTCATGAAAAACCTTAAAAATAAATATGTCAGGCAGCCATTTCCGATTCCTTGCCCTCATATGACCATTGGATTTCTCAGACTTTGAACGAGGCATTGAAATTGTCACACTTAAATCCAAGGGAGCCTCTTGGCAAAAATGATATGTTGTAAAATTATATCTAAACTTAAAATATGTTAATACATAAGCCAACACGAGAATAGGTCTGTAACATTTAATATGTATTACAAGAACCAGCTTGGTTTCAATTTATTTTGAGATTAAAGAGCTAAAAAATGCAATGAAATATCAGCATAGAAAATGGTTTCTTTGACAAAGACAAAAATTGGTTTTATAAGTCTGTCTGATGTAGGAAATATTGGTTTTTTATTGTGTTTGAAATGGGTCATAAGCTGGTCTGATTTCTTGGATATTATTTGAATTTTTTTTATTTTTAAAAAACTGGGATTTTGGTTTAGGTCGTGATGGTTTTAAAAATCCATCTCACACGTATTTTTTCTAAAAGAAATAGAGCCTGAACAAGATGCAATAAATAGTACTGGCGTTCAGCCCCACTACTCACCCGTGCATGATTCTGTGATTTAATAACATTGTGTACGTTACTGCACGAGATTATTGCATCACGGGAGTATGCACAGGTAAGTAGCGGGGACTGAATGCGTGAAAGAAAAGAATGTTCGCTATTGTGCAAAATAGAGGCGCAATATCTAACATTAATTTATTGCATCATAAAAGCTGTGCTACTTCCAAAAAGATTTGAAAGAGACACAGCCCCCTGCAAAATGAGCGTTAAAACCATGGTACCCAGTATTGCATCAGGCAGCGTGGGTTTTACACTCGTTTTACAGGGAAAGGGAGGTTATTGTATGTCTCTAAAGGTTTTTGTTTTGTTTTGCATTTCTGATTAAGGACAAGACAACTGCATTCTAGAGCCAGTGTCATTATGATAATTAACTTAAAATGTGTTGCTGGTTATTTTTGAGATATAATGCCAACTAAAATTGCTCTGAGTGTAAAATGTCAGTCTGTTTGAAATGTAGCTGTTTGGCATGTACTCTGTAACACTGTACAAGACAATTATTTACCAAGCATTTGCACATTTAGTACAGTTAGTACTCAGTCACATATAGTTTGTGGGAATAATAAATCGTCATTGCTCACAACATAACTATGATTTCTAACCACATTAGTCATAAAAACAGTATCCTATTTACTGATGAACTAACAAAAGGTATGTAGGACTGTCTATTCAGATAGATAGTAAAGTAACATGTCTAGGCTGCAGGATAAGTTAATAATTCCTGAATAGACAGACCTGCATACCCTTAATTTGTCTTGCTTACAGGCATATTAATGTTTTGCAAGATAAAAAAGGGTTAAGATATTAGGAAATAGGATTTTTTTTTCTGACTAATGCTGTTAGTACAGTAAGTATTAAGTCATGTTGTGAGCGATAATGATTTTGCATTTCTGCAACCTATACATTACAGTAATAAGTGTAGAAATGCCTGGTAAATAATGAATGTCTCTTGGTACATTGCAGTTTATGCCAAAAAGCTACATTTCAAACAACCTGGTCTTTTATGTTGAGAGAAATTTTAGTTGGCTTTCAAATACAGGTCTGTTTCAGGACATAATATGCATTTTGGCAAGGAATCACAAAAATCTAGAAACTCCATTATATCTCTAAAATAACCACTAACACATTTTAAGTTAATTATGTCAAGGATATGTTTTAGAGGTGCTTGATGGTAAAGCTAATCAGTTCAATTTAATGTTTAATAAATAGAATAATTCTGCAGTGCAGCATTTAATTGAAGCATATTATATACTAAGCTAGTGCTATGAAAATTCATGAATGCCGGAAAGATTTGCTAGATCGCCGCATCATGCAACCTCCTTCCACAATGTATTGGAGGAGGTTCGTTAAGTCACTTGTTGCCTCAGAAGCACCAGAGCAATTTGTTGAATACAAAGCAAAATTAAAACAGATGCTCCAATATTTTGCAGTGGCGTAACTACCGCCCCCCGCCACCCCAACCCAACCGTGCGGGGTTGTGGACAGTAGGAGGGCCCATGACAAGCCCACAATCTCTGCCATGATCAGTTGTTTTTATTCTTACACGTGATCAGCTGTTTAAAAACAGCTGATCATGGAGGGGGAGTGGGGTGTGTGACGGGCCCAGCCTCCAATCTCGCCCCTGATATTTTGTACTATAATTTTAGAATTCCACATATCTGTAAATATTTTTTTTTTGTTTCTTTCTTTCAATTCAAGACCGTGTAAATGCATCCCACAAACTCATTTAAGATTGTTAAATTCTGTCTAAGCACAGTGCAACAGATTTCGGTGCTCATGCCCATTCTCCCAAAAGTGTAGGTAGTGTTAAAAAGGATGGTTTACATTTGAGTGTTATCACCGAAATGGAACATTCGAGGAATATCGATGAAACGCAGAATTCAAGGATTATCGGCGAAACACTGCATTCGAGGGCATTCAGAAAACCGAACTAGTTCGGTAAGTTCTAATCGTCCGCACAACTCAAGTTCGCTTCAGTTCTAAGTCCATATCTATTCTTTACATATCTGGTAGCCCAGTCAGGTAAGGAGCACATCTTTTACGGTTTTGTATTAAATAGATACATTGCAAAAGTTGCCTTTGGTTTATCATTGTTATTTAACTCCTAGTACACGTAGGTCACATGGTAAAACATTTTATCCCAATAGATCTACCAAACAAAATAACAATTAGCTGTGATTGTATTAGACATGTCTGAATGTTTAGACCAGCTGTTTTTTGTCAAAATTGGCAATGTCAGTAATCAGCCCAAAATATCAGCTTTATGTACCAGATATGAAAATCATATTGTCTTTTTCACATCACTTATGATAGAAAAAAAACATTCTACATCAATTAGAAAAACATGGCTTTTCAGACACAGAGTCCATGTGCTTGACTGTTCTGCCTGCATTCCAGGTCTGTCTCCTGGTGATGTCTGACGCAACAAGAAAAGGAGAATCAGACAACAGCAACCACAGACTGTTGCCCAGCTCAAGTCTTGTATATGAAAGAAAAGGGCAAGTAAGACAGTGTTAAACTTGCCTGTGTCCCAACTATTTTGGAGTGTATTGCCAGAATTAATTTGTAAATTTGTTTATGTTTAGTAAATAAAATTTAGGACAGTATTTTTAAAAAATTGCTATTGCTAAATACAGATATTAATATTTTTACTGTCCACAGCGTTACTTTAAATTGCACTAAAGTAATGCCACTATCATAAAACCCCAGACTTTTTGGTAATTTTATGGTTGTGGTGCTGTAAAGTAACACCTGTGGCTGTTAATGTGTGATTTCATTTCAATTTAGCATTCCATTTGGGCCACAGTAAAAAAAATTATCAATATACGTGATAGATACAATTGATCGGTACTGATATCAATCCTTTATAAATAATATGTTTGTCGGTAAAAACACAGAAAATATTTTCTTTGCCTTTAGCCTGTTCAATAAAAGTAAATTACCGTAAGTTTTTATTGCAGTTTTAGAAAGTGTATTTTTTGGAAAACAAATTGATTCAAGATAACATTAGATTTTATATTGACTTGCTTATTTTGACATATCCCCATATTTCATAGATTATTTCCAGCTGATACCAACACAGGTCTGCTGGTGCTCAAAGTTTAATGCAGATATTTTTATGGTATGAAAATATTTCAAAAGAGGTATATCAGCTAGGAAAAATGTGTCCACGTTGCCGTATTGTTTTTTGGACAGTACATTAATATCTAATCAATAGAATTAACAAGAAGATTGAAAAACAAATGGCTTTTTAGCTGTTGTTGAACATAGGCTTTGTAATAGACAATCCAAAAGAATTGATTTCTGTTGTACATTAACAGACAAAAAATTAAAATCAATAATTTTATTTCCTGTAGCAGAAAGTTTGAAATCTATTTATTAGAGAACACTAGCAGAGCTCAGTATGTTTAGCAGATAATTAGAAGACTAAAAAACTGCAGCTAAGCAAAGCAATAACAAAGAAAGGTAAAAGTCATCAATTACAACAAAAGAATAGAAAAAAACCCAGCAAAGGCTCTGAAAAGGGATTTAAGACAGTTGGACACCATCCAATGGAAGGCAATAGATTATCCAATTTACAGAAAAAAGGAAACAATTAGAATTTTCTAAATTGCACTGCAGAGTAGTTAGCAGTGTTTCTGTTGGCTATTTTGTTTGTAGGTAGTGTTAGTTTAAACCATGCACAGAAACTGATTACAGTAATTAAATCTGCACCTTAGAAAGGAAGCTCAAGTTTTGGTGGATTGGCAGCAAGTATGAGGGTTTTATTTTTTTCTCAATTTCCCCCCCACACACACACTGTTTGCTGATGCTTTATAGACTTTAAATTCCTTTAATTAAAATCATAGTTTATAATACATTTTTATTTATAGGTTTTATATTCAGACATAATATGCCTCCAGAAAGGAATAAAAACTGAAAAATGCTTTAGTCTCTAAGCATAACATTATTTGCATATACAATTTTACATGGTATAATAAGTAATATATATTTATTAAAATTGGCCGTTAAAGGGAGATTCACCTAGAGCACAATCACTCAAGTTAATTCTCCCTTCCTAAATTGAATATCCTGAATAGGGATGGCCCAGTTCACGGATCCGAACCCGAATCCGCGGCGGATTTACCTCGTTCGCGAACGGCAGATATCGCAGATTTTTTTTTCCGCCTTCCGAACTTTTCCGAACCACGTTTTCGAAAATTTTCAAAATTACGAGAATTTCTCGTATTTTCGAAAATGCATGAAAATACGTATTTTCAAAAATTTTCTAAATTACGAGGATTTCTCGTATTTTCGAGGATTTTTTCGTTTTAATGGGTCCGCTTGCGGATTTTTGAATTTTCAAATTTTTTACAAAATTTGCGGATCCTCGAGCGGACCGGATTTTGCGAAGTTCGGACATCTCTAATCCTGAAAGAATATACCAACAGCGCAACTTTAATGCCAGTTGTGCTAAAACTAGCAAAACCCATGTTGGATTTGTTGCATCTTCTGTGTGAGTGTTGTTTGTTATAAATGCATGGACGGAGTAATGAAGGGTTTTTAGGTGTTTAGGGATTTTGTACCAACCAATATTGAATCAGTTAGGGTGAGTTTAACTCCATTAAAGAGCGCTATGGCTCTAGGTAAATCCGTCCCTTAGTCTTTCACAGTGTCAGTAGAGTACATATAACTATAAGAACAATATGGCAGCCTACACATATACTTCATAAATTTTAAGACATTGGCTGGCACATTTCATTGATTTTCTAGGAAGCTTTGTAAAACTTTGCAGGGCAAAAAGCTTTTGTTCCTTTGATCTGTTAATTAGTTTTGAGCTATTGAAACGTGTTGTGGAGGTTTAATAGTGTAATTGTTTCCACTGATCTTGTTGTTTCCAAACCAACTTGGACATTTTTTGTCAATTCTTGTAAGTGTTTGGCAGGACCTGAAGTTAAGCTAAAGTTCCGCACACAGTCACAACTTGATTGCTTATGGTATATCTGTATTTAGTTATTCAACTGGACTTAAAAATTAGTTCTTGAAGACGTCTTGCTAGTCAACTGACTTGCTTTCTCAATTCAGAATGACTTGTACAAGAATCTGTTGGCAATATAAGTACCCTGGAAATCCTAATTAGCATATGACAGCCAGGTGTTAGGGACCTTCTGAATGCAAGGTGTGATTGCATTGAGGTGTTTTCGAAACTGCCCAGGCTTGGTTTCTTATTTTCACATAAATGGCCTCCTTGATACCTCTCTTGAACCAGTCCTGTTCCTTTGCCAAGATGTTGACATCTGTCTGGGCCATACGTTGGTGCAGATGCTGTTTGGTCTCCCATACAAATCAGAGCACTCTTCACTGCACTGTGTATAGGATGTTGCTTTTCTTGTGTTTCGGTATTTGGTCTTTCGGATGTACCAATTGCTGCCTCAGTGTGTTGTTTGGTTTATAGCAGACAGGGATACAGTGTTTATTGAAAATTCTTCTTAATTTCTCAGAGACCACTGCTACATATGGGATACCATGTTCTTTCTTTAGTCTTGCTTCCCCCTTCACTGTTGGTATTCGTGTTCTTTTCTTTCCTTCTACCCCTTTTGACAAAGGCCCAGTCCAAATATCCACAAGTTTTAAGGGCTCTTCTGAGATGTTTAATTTCTTTAGCCTTCGCCTCTTTGCTAGTGGGGATGTTCTCTGCTCTGTGTTGCAATGTTCTGAGGACACAAGCAATAAAAATGTTGGGAGCGCACACTATTCCTGAGAAAATCTTTTTATTCACATCACGCAAACGTACAACGTTTCGGAAAATGCTATGTCTACTTCATCAAGTGTCACACCTAATAAAGGAGACATAGCGTTCTCTGAAACATTGTACGTTTGTGTGATGTGAATTAATAGATTTTCTGAGAAATAGTGTGCACTCCCATCATCTTTATTGCTTGTGCTATAGCTGGAGTCCTTCAAGGTAGAGGACCAATGGGAGCTGCACCTTCAACTTCAGTGGCAAGTTGCCAGAAGGAGTGCCTAGGCCCAAACATTTACTGTGTGAATGTTCTGAGGCCACACATCTTGTGCTCTAAAGGGTGTACTTATACTGCCTACAGATTCTTGTACAAGTCATTCTAAATTGAGAAAGCCGGTCGGATGACTAGCAAAACCTCTTCAAGATCTAAACTTTAAGTCCAGTTGATCTAACTGAATACAACAGATATAGTGATTCCGTTGTGAGAGAGGGGAATCTTATGGGTTTGGACTTTTAACAATTTAATTTGTTTGATCTGTGGACTCATTACTAGTGTATATAAGATATATTAATCTTTATATTATTAATCTTTTTTTATATCAAATGCCATTTTTATTGTGGATATATGTGATTATACTTAATCTGTGATTGCATGCATGCTATACTGTACATCTTTAGCCTTGATAGTCCAGAGAATGATGATATTTGATGACTAGGGATCTCAGGAACTCATAGTTCTCTGGTCTCATAGTATTTTTATTTTTTGTTTTGACCAGTCAATGTATTAATTTGTATCTGTGTCTATATTAATTACATTAAAATGGATTAATGCCTTAACTATGGAGATACACTAACTTGGCTAGCACAGAAAGATTGTTTGAAATGCTGTTGGCCATCGATCGGCTATCTCTACAGCCTATAGAGACAATAGGACCTTCAAACCAGTGGCAAAGCACTTTTTATGTGCAGGATATAATATATCATCTTTTAAATATATTGACATAGACCATGTGCCAGCCCTAAAACATGGAGGAGACAGATGCAAGATCCTACTACAACTTGAGGTCCAGATGGACTTAACAAATACTTTTCATTTAAATGTTTTCTAGACAAAAGATAAGTAGTGTACTTGCCCTTATGGCATATAACATTTGTCTGATTTCCTATACTTTCCTATGTATCCCCAGGGTTAATCACTCCTATGTATCGCCAGGGTTAATCAATCAGGGTTATATTAGTTCTTCTTGCAATTGTATTTATTTATTGTACAGTATATAGCTAAAACTTTCTAGTCACTTTACAATCCGCTATGGGGATGCTAAAGATCTAGTTCCTATTTGTATTAGTTTAATGGTAATAGGTATTAACAGGGTTATTCAATAAAAGTTCTTATCGTTAAAAATGGTTCTAATTTTGCCCCAACCAATCAGATGTTAGCTTTCAAATGTTAAATAAGATCTGTTTGGTTGGGGCAAAATTAGCACCACTTTAAACAATAAGAACTTTTATTGAATCTCCCTGTATGTTAATAAAATGATAACTAATATGACATTATGTTATATTTGCCCACATGTATAAGTCTCTGCTATACTTCAGGTGAATTCTTTAAAGAAGATGTTTGAAAGACTGATGTGTGCATTGAAGTTTTTTTGTTCTTAATATGCTGATTATTGGTAGCACCTGGGTAGTTAGTGACATTGGAATTGAGTGCCTGCAATACAGATATATTAAATATATGATACATTCATTCCTTTCTGATATAAATTCTGGTTCTTATATATTCTCTTATATTTCTTGTTATTATCAAGTTATTAAATGAATATTTTGAGGTGAATCGACCCATTCTCTTTTGGAACATGTATATGTACTGTAAATCCAATACACACATATGTATTTTAGCTATGTCACCAACATCATCAGCAAGGACACACACCTAAACTCATCCAGGGCCTCAAGGGCAACTGACAGAATTTTAGTGTTCATTTATGTGTTAACTAGCAGCATTTAGCAATGAGTTATGGTTTCAAACCAAACCTGTTTTGAAACTTTGCATATCCAGTGGAACTTGGAATTTTGCATGGTGGAACATTCGCAAAATGATATTGAAAATTCCAAATGCTGTTTCAAAATATGATGTTGAAAATGTAAATATTCTGTTCCTGTTGATCTGTTCTGTAGAATTTTAGCACATTCTGCAAAACTAAACTCAGTGGTTTTGTTCATTTCTCGTAGGAACACAGTAACCGAGTACAATGAAAACATGGGTCCTGTGTTTAAGGGGATTTTAAGCCATTTCACATCTAAATTTATTATGTTGGGAAATAAATGTAAAAAAAATAAATCCACGCCCATGTGGCTGAATTCTGATGTAAAGAGAGAAATGGAAAGGAAGAAAAAGGCATTTAAAACCTTAAGGTCAGAGGGAACGGAAAGGGCCTTTAGGGATTATAAAAACTGTAACAAGGAGTGTAAGAAAGAAATCAAACTAGCTAAAATTAATAATGAAGTTAGGATAGCTGAACAAACATCACTAAGCCTAAATTGTTTTTAGTATATATCCCAATTAATTAATATCCCCATTAATTAATGCAGATAAGTTAGTTACTGAGGGTGGTGATAAATAATGTCTTAAATATTTTTTTTTCCTCTGTATACACTATAGAAGATCCAAGTTCAGATATCATAGAGGATAGTAGCAGTAATGGTATAAATGGTATAAAATATGCAAGTGCAAGAGGATATGGTACAAAAACAAGTACTGTAAATAAGGTTAATATTAATAAATCTTGCATCTACCAGTCACTGTGAGCAAACATACAATACATCCTTGTGTCCTTAGGGATCTAAGTTCAGTTTTATCTAGGCGATTGTTTCTTATTTTTGCAGATTCCCTCATGTCCGGATGTGTGCCTCTGGATTGGAAAAAAGCTGATGTTATTCCAATATTCAAAAAAGGTTGTTGTTCACAGTCGGGTAATTACAGGCCTGTAAATTTAACATCAGTGGTGAGGAAGATACTGCAAAGTTTAATAAGGGAACATATTCTAGAGTATGTTTCAAGAACTGACATTATAAGTAGTAACCAGCATGGATTTAGGAGGAATAGATCTTGTCAAACTAACTTGCTTGGCACTTATGAGGAAGTAAGTAGAAATTTACACTCTAGCATAGCAGTATATGTAGTATACTTGGATTTTGCAAAGGCTTTTGATCCAGTCCCCCATAGGCGACTAATGCATAAGTTAAATATCTGAAACAAAGTATCGGGTCTAAATTAGTAAGTACTTACAGGTGCTCTACCCCTGGGCTATTCCGCGGCGCACTCACGCTTCCAAAAACCACTCGGCCGTAGTGGTATATAGTATCCTAACGGAAGATCCCAGACAAACGAGCTGGAAGCAGGCTGCACGCTGTTAGTGGTTTAAAAGCATCGCTTTATTGTAGAAAATCCATAAAAAACACACATAGTGCTGGGTACAAATACAGAGGCATACTCGAAAAGGACACAGGTGATGCCTGACGCGTTTCGTGACGTCCGTCACTTCATCAGAGGCAGAACACCAATGAAGGTAAGTCTCTATTTAAGGGTTGAACCTAGGAGGGGCTACTAATGATGAAACATGTGTAGCCAATAGACACTATTAAAAACATCAAAGTATATGTGTTACAAAACCGGAACAGCAGTAAAGGCAGAGACACATGGGGAGGAACCACCATCCCAAATAAATTTCAAATTTTAAAGGGGCACTAACAACTCATGCCAATGATTGCTACAAGCCACAATATATAAATTCGTTCTAGTGGTTATATAGCTACAGAGTCCAGAAAAACCAAACGTGCAATATACAGCACAGCATAAATACATGCAAACATATATAGGAAATGTATATATATGGAAAAGCTAAAAAAGCTAAGAATGAGTCTTGGGTACTCAGACCAGGTAACAACTAGGCAAAATCCTTCTTCTACATGTAGTACTTTAACGAAAACATATGGATGTAAATACATGGAGCTCGGAGTTCATAATTGTCCAATACTGAATCAATACATGGGGACATAATCAAAATAGGAATACATCGCCATTTGAGAAATGTCTGTAATGAGTACATAAAAGTTTGAAAGGTCTGAACACAAATATATAAAACATATACATATATAATACTTGAAAAAACAAAATATATATAATTAGTAACACAGTCGTGCACCTGGTACCACTATTGTGTATCTAGTAACACATGGAAAAAGATTATATTGTGTCAAACTTACATGTCGAGTAGTTAGATATTATATAAATATAGATATAGATTATAAATATTATATTATATTATATATATATCTCTATATTTATATAATATCTAACTACACTTCTATTTAATCTGTTTATTAATGACTTGGAAGTGGGTATTGTCAGCAAGGTTTCTGTGTTTGCTCATGACACAAAACGTTGTCGACCATTATGCAATCGTTGCAGGAGGATCTAGATAGATTGTCACATTGGGCTGCTAAGTGGCAGATGAGATTCAATGTTGATAAATGTAAGGTGATGCATTTTGGACTTAAAAATCCTTGTACTGCTTATACTTTAAATGGCTCTGTGTTAACTGAATCCCTGTTGGAAAGGGATCTTGGAGTTTTGATGGATAACAAACTTAAAGGTAGCAAGCAGTGCCAGGAAACAACAGCCAGAGCCAGCATGGTATTGTCTTGTATAAAGAAAGGTATGCATTCAAGGAAGGAAAATGTTATTCTCCCTCTTTACAAAGCATTGGTAAGGCCTCATTTGGAATATGCAGTGCAATTTTGTAATCTTGTGTACAAAAAGGACATCTTTGAAATGGAAAGGGTTTAGAGAAGGGCAACTAAATTAATAAGAGGATTGGGGGAGCTTTAATATGAAGAGAGACTGGATAAGTTACAATTATGTACGCTGGAGAAAAGGCACTTGCGTGGGGATTTGATTACTGTGTATAAATACATTAACGGGCCATACAATAAACTATCTGGGGCATTATTCACCAATAGCGCATTTCAGAGGACACATGGACATCCCTTAAGACTTGAAGAAAAAAGGTTTAGGCTTTACATTTGGAAAGGGTTTTTCATTGTAAGAACAATAAAGCTATGGAACTGTCTTCCAGTGGACGTTGTTATGGCAGGTTCATTGGACAGTTACGGTAAAAACAGTAGGAGTTTCTGCAAACAAGGAATGCTACAAGTTACTGGTATTATACATACGTAAATCCAGTGACATTTCCGATTGCCACTTGGAGTCGGGAAGGAATTTTTTTCACCTTCATAAATTTGATGGGGTTTTTTGCGTTGCTCTGGATCAACAGTTAGGCAGGAAATGAGGATATTGCTGGATGGGTTGGACTCGATGGACGTATGTCTTTATTTAACCTCAAATACTATACTATACTATACTATAGTAGTAGTTTTTCAAATTGAACTTTTACTGGAAATATGTCTACTAGTGATGGCCGAACTTTCGAAAGTTCGGTCCGTTTTCAAACTTTCGAAGTTCTAAAAAAGTTCGAAAGTTCGAAAGTCCGAAAATGGACTCATTAAAGTCAATGGGGGGTAAATAGTTCAGAAAGTTTGAAATAACTTTCCGAAATATTGCAGTGTAAACTTACCTTACAGGCCCCTGGGACCTGGGAGATGGTCTGGTGAACACGTCCAGTGTGGGGAACAGCATAAAAACCAGACGTAGTGCACATGTGCGCTACTTCCGCTTTCTGTGTGCTGCTTTCGGTAATCCTCGAAAGTTAATTTTTCGAACGTTCGACAAAACTCAAACGGCTGCTTGTGAAAATCCCTGAATGGCCAGAGATTCATTCCATTTGCAGATTGCCGAACAGCCGACAACCTGGCCAGAAGTCCTGCAGCTCGAACCTGGACCCCCCTCCCTGGCACTTATAAGTGCCCTTGTGGCCCTAACAAGGACCCTTTTGGGCTTAAGGGTTCCCGCAGCTTGAACCAGGACCCCCCTCCCCAGCACTTATAAGTGCCTTTTGCGGCCTTGGAAGGTCACTTGCGGCCCTGACAAGGGCCCTTTGGGGCTTAAAGGGTCCCGCAGCTTGAACTGGGACCCCCCTTCCCAGCCATTGTAAGGGCCCAAAGTGCCTTTGTAGGAGGTCCCGCAGCTCGAACCGGGACCCCCAGCGGCTCTTAGAGCCATTGGGCAGCGTCTTCTGTCTTCTATCCGGTGGCATCAGCTCCGCTTCCAGGGGTACCTCCGGCGCCGGTGGCCTCAATGAGGCCAATGTTACCGGCGTCTTGATCCGATGTGACCTCTTCAGGCTAGCAACACCAACAACGCTGAGGGCGCTGATGCCAGGCAGGCTCACTGCGGCAGACAGTGAGCCCGCTGGCACCGCCGGCCTCAGCGGAGCCAATGTTGCTAGCCGCTTCTTTTTTCTGCCATCTACTGCAATGACTTCTGAGCTCCGTGGAGGATTGCACCTCTTAATATAGGTTTGCAGAAAACCCTAATCATTTCTGATTGGTTAATGTAAACCAAGCATTGAAAAATTGACCAATCAGACACGGGTTAGAGTTTTCTGCAAACCTATATAAAGAGGTGCAAACCTCCGTGGAGCTCAGAAGTCATTGACAGTGAGATGGCAGAAAAAAGAAGACGTCGGATCAAGACACCTTTAACATCGGCCTCGTTGAGGCCATCGGCGCCGGAGGTACCCCTGGCAGCCACAGGGGTACTTCTCGGGGTCGGTGGCCTCAGCAGCTGGTGTGGAAGACAGAAGAATCCACCGAAGGGCTCTTTTAAGATCCGCAGGGGGTCCCGGTTTGAGCTACAGGACCCCTTAAGCTCTAAAGGGCCCTTTGTAAGGTCTTTGTAAGGACCCAGGAGGGGGTCCCAGTTTTGAGCTGTGGGACCCCTGAATGTCAGGCAATCTGTGAGCGAAATCTCGTTCAGGGATTTTCGGAAGCGGCCTGCTGAACTTTTAAAAATCTTCGTACATTCGAGAATTCTCGAATGTTCGAGGATTTTCGAAAATAGTCCTGCGAGTCTAGAAAATCGAACTAGTTTGAACGCGAACTAGTTCAAATAATTTGAGTTCGTCCGAACTCGGGTTCGAGTTATAGTCCATCCCTAGTGTCTACCATATGGTGATAGTAGGTGTATGGTTTTTTATGCTTGTGCAATATAAAGACAAAAACATGTCACATTATCTTGTGATATCAATTAGATTTTACAGTGCAGCTCCAGGTAAATTCACAAATGGCAGATGTCGTCTTAAATTGAATTCAGAGAGATTTTTACAATATCTAATTAGATAACAAAACAATATCCAGAGTCTGCCAGCAGCAGTTTCAATGTACTGAGAAGAAGTGCCAGTAAGCAAAAAAGTCAAGCAAGAAAAAGAAGTATGATCAAATGTGAAGGTCTACCCTTTCTAAAACACAAACATACCTAAAATTAGATTATATCTATCAAAACATTTTAGATAGTTCATCTCTTTTTAGTTGAGCATGGTCCTTCTCAGTACTGGTACATAGGTACTGTTTTTACAGAAAATTGCTGGTAAGATTATTACTATTATTATTGTTTTTGTTGTTATTATTAATCTTTATGCCCAGACCTTTTTTCCCCCCTTCAACTCTAAAGGTACTTACAGACACACGTATCCCTGCATGATGCTCGATTCTATGCCACCCTATGCACATCTATCATGGAACAACAGTAGAAGCAGGGAGACACAGGCAAAACATAGCTTGCAATTCAAAGTGAATTTAATGCTGCTTAAACAGGGTCACAACATGTGTTGAACGTTCAAGCGTTCTTTCTCAAGTGTATGTGACCCTGTTTAAGCAGCATTAAATACACTTTGAATTGCAAGCTATGTTTTGCCTGTGTCTCCCTGCTTCTACTGTTGTTCCTGCTGGAATATTTGGTGTGTGAGCGGACGCACCACAGGGATTGGTACTAATGAACTTTAAAGCTACACTAAGCAACTCTTGATTATTCGGTGAGTTCACATCTATCATGGCCATGAACTGGCTTGTGTGTGGACTATTGGTCTGGCTTTCTGGAATATCTGGCAGGTCGGTCATGCGGTCAGTAGTCGGGTAATGTGCAGGGATCCTTGTGTCTGTACTTAGCTTTACACGCTAATCATAGGTTGGTTGGCTCAGTTTGTTAAAAAAGTGCTACTAAATAGGGGAACTAATGTCACCAGACAGCATTGTCCCAAACAACAGAGCGCATTCACAAAGATGCAACAAGCTATGTATCACCTCTCCCTTAACTGTGGCTGTTGAATGATTTGTAAAATTAAAATGTAGATAATAGGGGTCAGTTCCCATAATGCACATCTTTGTATAAGTTTGCTAATGCATAACAGAGACCTGCCTCTGTTAGGCACAAATAATGTTCCAGCAGATCCTGCCTCGCTCATACACAAAAGAGAGATTTACCAGTGTACAATTGTTTTTGAAAACCATATATTTTCCCTCCACACATTTATTTGCATTTCATACAAAAAAGTAACATTTTTAGTTTATTTCCTATCAAGCATTGTGGCAGAAAGAAAATAAAAAAATCACAATAATCTCATGAGCTGTATGTTTCTTTAAGTACAACATTAGTCCAACAACACACCAGAATTAACACAAAGAAACAGGTACATTTAGAAACTTTATATTTTGCAAGGAATAGAATTGTAAAAAATAAACTGCATGGTAGCAGCTTTCAAAGTTATCAAGGCTTTCCATATTAGTGTGGAGACAGTGAATAGTGGGGTCAGGGGGTATGGTCAAATAGGGCACAAGCTCACAAGGCTCTTTGTAAACTTCGTGGGTTTTAAGTTATACTGGCAACAACATAGATGCCCTCTTAGTTACACATTCTATGTCTTACATGTACTTAAATACAACTTATTAGAACAGTATCCAACAAAGGTGTTCTGGGGAGGAAAGCTTTCACATGCCATGAATAAATTTGCCTACCTGCAGTAAGAAGTTTGTGAAAAAGGGTCAGAATTCACAATATTATCCGTTGTATAAATATTAGCAATTTTAGAGATAAATATAGAGAGACCCGGGTGTCTATCCTAGAGGAAATAATGTCTTCATGGAAAGGGGGGGGGGGGCAAACATACTTAATCTTATTACTAGACTTTAATTGCAAACCAAAATGCAAATGTAATAAGAGAACATGTAATAGAATGTATAATTTGTACACTCATTTATTTTAAATCTGACAAAAACTAACAATCTCAGTTTTTAATGAGTAGTGTGTGAAGTTAATGATAGATTGGTGCCAATTAGGCTTCCTGTTGCAATTAATACAGGAAATGTAAAGTTGAAATTCCATTTTCTGGGATGAAGTCCATAAACTCACTTTGATTTATTATGTTGTGACTTGGCTTTTAAAAGCTCATCAATGTCCCAGAGCCACAACAAATATTTGGCAGGTTTTTTTAATATAATATGGTGCACTATATACAGTATATGATACAGTTGGTATTATTTATATGGCTTTGGTAAATGATGTACATTTTCTTTAGCTAGGGCTGGCCTCAGTCTGATAGAATGGTCTATCCCTAGTGACCAATCATGTGTAAGAATAGTTGATAATAAAAACAATGCAGTAGGATTTAAGTAATAATTGAAGTATTAAAGATTATAACAGTGGCAAATAAAAGTGACGAAGACAGGCAGACATTGGAAGTCAATTCATTCAGTAACTAGAAGACATACAACATTATTTTTATTTTCTTTTACAAATCAATTACCCCCAATGATTTAAGATACATAAAGCATTATTCCAATGACACACAGTAGTTATAGTTGCAAAAAGAACCTCTTTGACCTACAGAATTGACAGTGTTTTATGGGTTAACATTGATTCTGAATGTTTTGTGATTGGACGGTGATGGCCACAAGATAGTGGTAAGTTTAATAGATAACAATCACACAGTCTAATAACGAAATGAAATTCTCTAGGGTGTTTGCATATTTAGGATCACTGGAGTTTTAAATTCAGAATTCTAATGGTGAATGAATAATAGCCTGTTCTCCTTCAACATAAAAATTTAATGAAACATGTGGTTGCAAATTCAAAATCCCCAGGTGATGTCAAGAGAAAACTGCCAATTATCACTGTTGACAGCAAGTTCTATAAAGCGACGCTAACAACATCTGCAGCTTTGTTCTTGTAACTACCAATGCAGATTAGATTTCTTGAAACATCCATGTGGAAACCTCATGGTATAATTGTGTTTATTCATCTAAAAACCCTGTGGAATATCACTCAGCCACCTTTTTTGTCTTTATCCATATAAAGACATTGTGTAAAACAATACCTAATGCGTGAAAAAGAGACATTCTATCTACATTGCACATACACCAAAGCAAGAGTACTGAAAGCTTCTTAATAGTTTTCCACTTTACATTTCCATGGGCTGTATATAGCCTAAGGGCCGTATTAGTAACATGTTGTCATATTAGTGACATTTTGGTGACAGTTTATCCAGAACAAGAAGGGACAATCATATACTGTGATTATACATAAAAGTGAATTTTAAACTTACATGAAGAGTACATGTAACTACCTGGCTACTCAGCCATACTTAGAATTAGTGATGGACTCAAAACCGAACCCGAACCCGAGTTCGAGCTGAAATATTCAAACTAGTTCGGGTTCAAACTAGTTAGTTTTTTTTCCCGCTAATTATCAAATTTACAAGCCATTCGATAACCCTCGAAAGTATTGTTTGTTTTCGGTAACCCTCGAATGTATGGATCGCTAACCCTCGAATGTAGCCTTCAATTTTCGGTACTTGCGGTACTTTTACTGAAGTTCGAAAGTTCGAAAACGGACTGAACTTTATGAAGTACGGCCATCTCAGAATATACAGCAAATCCTACCATACCAAAGTAAGTAAGAGACTATGCATGGATGACAGTTGATGCTCAAATTGCTATTATTTCAACTGCTAATGCCTTATTTAAAGGGACAGTTTATGTTAATTCCTAAATTCTGTGGGTTCTAAGGGGGTGAAATGATCAATGTTACACTTTCCATGAAATTATCAATTGATGGCAATTCTAGCATTTAATGCAGTTAACATTCTTAGTAACCTATAGTAAACAAGTGGAAATCAGAAGAGCTTAAATGTTTCATATATCATAAAGGGAATATCCACACACTTGCCTTAACAATACTTAAACTCTAAGGGCTTGTTCACACTATGCTCGTTTGGACACAAAGGCATTCATTATATGTATTATATACAATTTAAAGTTTTCTCTTCCCATCAATGCATTGCGTTAAATAGGGGTGCCATAATGTACAGTTTCATGCATTTTTATGTGTTGCGGAGACCAACGGACACTACCGCAAGATCGCCAAAGTACTTTAATGTCCATACAATTATGACCATTCAGCTGTACAATACCCTGTGGAAGTAAATGTACGATTACAATCATAATTGCACAACCACGATCGTAACTTTACATCCACGATCATAAGTGTATGATCACAGTAACAATCATTAGAAATATGGCCCATAATAAAGCTTTTTAAATTTTTTACTTATGGTATTATTATTAATTATAATTATCGTGGGGAATTCGTAAGTAATCCAGTGTACCACTACAGCATGTGCAAATATTAATCTATACCTAAAGCTTGATCTCAATTTGGTGTTCCAGGTCTTCAGGTTCATTCCTACTATTAAGTTTAGAGTATATAACATTGCCTTTTGTAGCTGAGTAATTAACTTTCGTTATTAAATCGGCGTGACTTTAACTTTAACTTTAACTTTTAATTGTTTTTTTATTTTCTGGTTTGTACATGGTAAACATACAATTCACCGTATCCTCCAGTAGGATCTGTTTTTTTGTTTTTATTGCTCCTTACAGTTCTCCTGTGTGTATCTTTATATCACTTGTAGGCATTGATTTAAGCTCTTTACGGTGAAATGAAAGACCAAGCACTTTATATTTATAATTTATATCTAAAGGTTAATTATTTATGTATTCTTTTGTACTTATTCCATCTAATTTGTTGAGGACATTGCAGTAATCGTACACAAACAACATAAGTGTCTATTGCATAAAATATTTTCCTACACTTTAGCCAAACCTTACCAAGGACTCATCATTCTTTTCTTTTTAGTTACATACTGCCATTATTTTTGAAAGAACAGTAAATGGTTTCCTTTTTTCCTTTGAAAATGGCTGTTTCTGCAAAATACCATGTTGTTTTTTTAGTGGAAATAGCTGTGGAGGTAAAATTGTATACACACAAATTGGAATCTAGAAAAGGGGTATGAAACAAGGGAAATACAAACAAGTTAGAAATCTAAGACATAAGAGAACAGTGCATCATACATATTTGTTTTCTGTTTTAGTTTTTACAACCTTGATATGAGTTCAGTGTAGTTGTTGAGTGCTGTATCAACCCTTTCAGTGCCAGCAGAATTTCCTTCTTTTTTGCGTTTAGACTAATTGTACAGTAGGAAACCTTGCAGTAAATCAGGAATATTATACATTGTTTTTTTCAGCACAAAGTGTAATTTAACATGGTAACAGAATTTTGTAACTTTTCTGGAGATTTTACTGGATTTATGGGAAAAATATGGGGGGGAATGCAAAATTTGCAAATTTTCATGGATTTTCCCCAGTTTTATTTATAGTTATCTTAAGGTTGCGCACACAAATCTTACTGTTTCTAAAAGCTCTGATACTCCCGAGTACGATACCAGATATCCAGATATATGTAGGTACCCCACTTTTCCTGTACAGGAGACCCCCTTCAAACTAAAACTGCACTTTCAAAAATATTACACCAAACTGAAATGTATAACCACTTCTGACAGTTAAAGGCACTGTAAAATCAAGTTATGTTCAGTTGGAAGCTGCAGCTTTAAAAATACTGTTGCCATATTTTTGTTGCCTTGAAAGTTACTGACATCTTGTTACTGCTTTGCTGAATGTTAAGCTCCACCCCTCTGAGATGTCCACTGCTTCCTCCTGCTTGAGCCTTAAACAGTAATGCCTGTGGGTTATTGCTGTGTGTGCGTGTGGCGAGATGACATCACACACATGCAAGCGCACGGAAACCAACAGGCATTGGTGTTTGAGGCTTAAGCAGGAGGATGCAGAGAAATTCTAAGAAGATGTAATCAACTTTCAAGGCACAAAGCTAGGCTCTGGGGGGCATAGGTAAAAAAAAAATTATGGCAGCAGTATTTTTAAAGCTGCAGCTTCCAAATGAACATAACTTGTTTTTACAGGGCACTTATCATTTAATGTAGAATATCTACCAAATTAACTAGTATTTTGAGATATTTTTAGAAACTACACACCCGCAGGATTTTATGAGTGAGGTAAGTTTGGATCAAAATGCAGATACCTGGGCGCAGCTCTTCGTCCAATTGTAAGTTATTTTCTTTTTTTCCCCTCAAGTGTAAAATCAGAGACAAAATCAAATCCAAATTTCAGCTAAAAACTGTAGAGAAAAGTTCAAAAGCATCTCAAATATGAAAGCCTATTCAAATATGAAAGCCACCTGGGGCACAGCTTGGAACCTTGTGTTGCTTTTGAGGTCCGCATTAACACTCGATCTCCCGGCTTTAACAGTGCTGGTTCCACCTGTGGCATCTCTTTGCGGGTCTCCTTTAGTACTAAGTTCTGTGCCTCCCTCAACCACCTAGCCAACACCTGAATCCACTGTTCCAGACTGAGTTTCATGGAGTCTTCAGCTGTCGGCAGTATTAGGTCTAGCGGCAGTCTAGACTGTCTACCGAACAACAAGAAAAAGGGGGTATACCCTGTAGTTGCATGTACTGTGTTGTTGTAAGCCCACACCACATCCGGCAGAACCTCTGGCCATCTATCATGGTACTCCATCCCCAGGGTTCTCAACAGATTTAGTAATGTTCGATTAAATCACAAACTCCATTTATCTGTGGGTGATAGGGAGTCGTGCATGACTGTGATTCAAAATTTGGACCCTGATCTGACAAGAATCGCTGAGGGCAACTGTATGATCTTATAACATGAGTCCACATGTTGTTGTAGTCTGGGCTGTTTGATCCTTTGTAGGCACTACCACATGATGCCCCACCAAATATTCAGCAAACTTTTCAGTGACAGCCCAAACAATAGCCAGTAGCTTCAACTTGAATGAACTATAATTTGTTGGATTTCTCTCAGTAGGTCACAGTCTTCGACTGGCATATGCTATCACTCTTTCCTTCCCCTCTTGGACCTTGGCTAGTACAGCCCCTAGTCCCTGCAAGCTGGTATCTGTATACAAGCAGAATGTCAGGTTATAATCTGCATATGCCAGTACCGGAGTGGAGGATAAGCAGGTTTTTGACTGCTCAAAGGCTTTCTGTTGTTCAGATCCCCAAGTCCACTGGGTCAACTGGCATCTATTTCCTTTCCCCTTTATATGCCCTACTAGTAGCTTAGTCAAAGGGGCTGCCAAATAAGCAAAGTTCTTAACTTAGCGCTGATAATATCCAGTCAGGCCCAGAAAGCATTTCATTTGCCCCACATTAGTGGGAGGAGGCCAATTTTGTATGGCCTGCACTTTACTGGGGTCAGGAGCCCCATCCTTGCTAATAATATGCCCCAAGTAAGTCAGCTGCTTCTGGGCCAATTGACACTTAGCAGGCTTTAATTTCAAGCCAAATGACTCTAAACAGCTTAGCACAGTGTCCAAGTGACATGTTCCTCGAATGTTTGGGAGAAGATTACCACATCATTGAGATATATGAGTACTTTTGGCCGTATTTATAAATGGCCGTTAATATCACCTAAAAATTACCGCCGCACATTGCAGCAGCGAAAATAACCTTTTCACCATATTTATAAAGGCGAACCACATCGCCCCGAAAAGCATTACAGATGTGCAGTGGTATTTTGAACTCCCTTTGCGGCGATACTGTACTTAGTGAAATGCGCTAAGTACACTATCGCGGAGAAGAGAGCTGAAACCCGACGTACGGAGCAGGGGAGCTCCCAACGTACAGAGCAGGGAAGCTCAAACATGACGTACGGAGCAGGGGAGCTCAAACACTACGTACGGAGCAGGTGGTGAAGTGAAATGGTCGAGATTAATGCCGTGCATCAGTTACTGACACTTTATAAATAGATGCGAGCAGTAACTTGGTGCGATGTTAAAGAGCCGTTAACGTTTCATGTCCGAGTTTCGCCCTTTAAAAATCGTGTTAATAGCAATTTTGACGAAACCAGTGGGAAACTTGGCCGCGATAATTTAACATCCGTGTATAAATATGCCCCTTTGACATAGTTCATGTCTCCCAGGCATCTTTCCATTAGCCTTTGGAAAGTTCTGGGGGCATTTGTCAAGCCAAATGGCATTCTGTTGAATTCATATAGGCCCATGGGAGTGATGATACAATTGTGGCTCGGTCCTCTGGCCACACGGCCACTTGCCAATAACCACTGGCCAGATCAAATAAAAATAAGCAGCCTGTTTCAATGTGGCCAATGATTCCTCAATTCGTAGCAGCGGGTATGCAACCCGGTGGGTGCAGAAATTTAACCGCCAGTAGTCTACACAGAACCTGAAAGAACCATCCTTCTTTTGGACCAGGACAATGGGAGCTGCCCTGGGGTTTCCCCCATAAAGCATCTTGCGCAATAGGCTCACAATATATTGTGCTCCTAATATATATTGCAATTATCTATCTCTGAATGGTACAGACCATTGGAAGGCACCTACACATTTACCAGTATTCCACAGTATTTATTATACAAGCAATGAGGTGGGCCCTGAATTGCTGCAAAGGAGAGTAAGAATTATATTTTACCAATGCCCCTGTGACCTGTTGGATGTGCTCTGTTTGATGTGCTTTTGTATCCACTCTGTTGGGTGTGCGCAGTTCTCCCTCGTAAACATCTGCAGTGATTCTGTCCCTAACTTTTTCTCACATACACTTTACCCCATGCAATCTCTTAAATTCTATTAATTTCATAATAATTATTACCAACACTTTATTAGCTAAATATAAAGCACTCATTGCTTTTTATTTGAAAGTCAGTGGAGAAGTTTAATAATCATCTTGCTGATCTATCATTCCTGCAGTTCACGGTCTTATAAAATCATGAAAATTACATTTAATAAATATATTACCTATGATGTGAAAAAAATCTTATCCCATTAAAAGAAACCTTGCCTTTAGAAAACTTCTGAATTAGCTCAACTAACTCAATGTTCTAGAACTAATAAAAACACCCACACCAAACACAATAATACTAACTTAAGTACAGCAGACTGATTAATGTATTAGAGTATAGTATGGTATAAAAGGGCACTTAGATATTTATAAACTCGTGGTATTGCAATTTAGTACGACAGTGGCTGTAAATATACGAATGTTCGGTTATAGAATACCATGTGGTAGTAAAGTAACGCAATGGTAGTCTATGGGGAATGTAAATCTACAATTACATTATCGGAGATTTACAATCGTTATCTGTAATTTACGATTGTTATCGCTAATTAATAATGGGAGATTAACAATCGTTAAAATGATTGTTAAAGGTGCAGTATCATTGACCATAATGACATACCGTATCACGCATTTGTTTCTCTGAGTTATGTACAGTATATTCACATTCTTGGCAATTCTAATCATTGCTTTTCCAGGTGTTCCAATTGTAATTTTGCCAGTTTGTTGACCTAAAATTTCAGCAGATCTGTATTATCAGCTGTGGTTGGCTGATAATATTGATTAGTCTATGAACACCTTAAGTAGAACTTAAAGGGACTGTAAACTCCCCTAAACCCCAAAAAAGAACTATGTGCCATACGTTTCTATTATTCACAGGGAGGGGAGAACGCTTATTCTCACCTCCCTGTGAATAATATGACGCTCGGGGGACCTGGAACTTACCTTACCCACCGCTTCACTCGCAGCCGCTCCTTCACTAAACAGCTGTTCTCTCCCGATCGCGAACCCTATCATTTGTATTGGCGCACATGCGCCTAAGATAGGGCGTGCGGTCGGGACAGAGCGACTGTCAGTGAAGGAGCTGCTGCGAGTGGAGCGGCAGTAAGGTAAGTTCCAGGTCCCCCGAGCATCCTATTATTCACAGGGAGGTGAGAATAAACGTTCTCACCTCCCTGTGAATAATAGAAACGAATGGCACATAGTTTTTTGGGGGTTTAGTGTTCCTTTAATCTTGGATTGTGTAGCTGTATGCAGCATGGGGAGAGGGAGTTTCCCACCATGCAATTCACTCATATTAACTATCAGAACTGCACAAAACAGAGTTTTGATAATAAGGCACTGCTGAAATGTAAAATGCTTTAGGTTGGATATCTAAAGAAATAGGGGGATAGAAGAAATGTGTAGTTTTAAGTAATGGGCAATTTAAAAAATATATTTTTCCTGTTTAGATACCCTTTAAACTTAATATAAACAAAGGGAAAGGAGCATCATTTGTGGTAGCCTTACTTAACATTATTGTATGGGAAACTCACATGTATTTATTTCCCCCTAGCACACACAACCCATAGATAAAATTAATTATACAAGCTAACCAGGGATAACTGGGCATTGGTATAAATCTAATAAGAAGGATAATACAAAAACATGCACACAAAAAATTCACTAAGGATATTAAAAAAAAAATTTCTTGGCATATATCTTATTGGCATGCATCTTATTGTTAAAAATGGTGCTAATTTTGCGCCAACCAATCAGATGTTAGCTTTCAAATGGTAAATAACATGTGATTGGTTGGGGCAAAATTACCACCATTTTTAATGAGAAAAACTTTTAATACATCTCACTGCTTGTACTTGTTCAAACACAAAAACAGAGATTTTTTACTATTTGGGTAGATCTTCCGCATGACTTTCACCAGTGGAAGTGCAGCTCTGGGTAAATTTAACCCTGCGTGTGTATATAATATTAAAAACTCATAGACAAAGAGCCCCTCAACCATTTAAAGCAAGGGGTTAATGTCATGCTAACAGATATTGAGTTTAATCCCGGACCCCTTGCATAGCAAACAGCCATAAATGCCTATGAAAGGGATTTACCTCGGCACGTCATGCAAAATATTACACATAACATTATGTTCCCCCTTAAAACTGTGATTATTTCTTTGTTTACAGTTAATGTCTATAGACCATGTCACATTTGGTAATACTCTTAAGAATTCAACTTTTGTTGCTTTGTGCCTTGGGTGTATTATTCATTTAAATGGGTACTGTGAAGTGAAGAAACAAAGTCCCAGCCTGTACTTACTCATGTTGCCGCGGCTTTGAATGTCTCTGAACAGATGTTGTATGTCTTGGCAAAGTGTATTCATAATTTTTTTTTTTTTTTACTTTTTAACAATGCAATTCATTATTTACATTTTAGACAAGTAAAAATATTTCCAGATTGCAATTGTTCATTGTTTAGTTCTATTCTAATGTTAGACTAAAGAATTGCATTGTGAACCAATAAATGGAAGATTTATATATGACAAAGCATGAACACTTGTGCACTGCGGATAATGTAATGCTACATATGGGACTCATCTCAGTGGAAATGAATTTTCTTAAAACCTTCTAAATGTTACTGCTGTCTAGGATAACATTTATTGATCTTAATTAATCTCCACAATTATTAAGTAGCATCCAAAAGATGAATACCCTAAAAGAAAAGGTTTTGTGTTTCTGTCCTATTTATGTAAGAGTAAGCAGAATACATTAAAGAATATTTTCTCTCTATTTATAAATAAATAGATAAGGAAACAAACAAACACACAGGCCTACATACAGTAAGATGCAATCACCAGCTATAACCCTGAATAATTTGCATGTCCAAGAAAACATCTAAACTTCCTTTGAATGTGTTCAGAGATTCAGTGGACAAAACATATTTAGACTGAGCATTCTACAACCTTTTTTACCCTTACAGTGAAGAACCATTTATATTGCATAAGCCAAAATGGATTTTTCCAATTCTAAAATTGTGGCCTCAAGTCTTTTGATAACCCCCTGTTAGAGAAATCCCATTGCAAATTAGCTGTAGTTTCCTCAAACATTTTTGTATGGGGTTATAATATCCCCTCACAAACGCCTCTTTTCAATGGAAAACAAACGCAACTTTGATAATCTATCTTCATAACATACATTCTCCATTCATTTTGTCAGTTTAGTTTCCTATCTCTGTATAATTTGTTTATATCCTTTATGTATACTAAAGCTCAAAACTGCACTGCATACTCAAGATGAGGCCTTACAAGGGATCTATATAAAGACAAAATTATGCCTTTTTTGTTTGCTTTAGCAGATACTGCATGATACTGCTTAGAGCTACTATTTCTATTGTCCACAATAACTCCCAGGTAGTTCTCTATTAAGTTAACTGCCAACTCTATCCCATTTAGGGTATAACTAACTAGCCTTGATGTTGTTTTTCCCAAATGCATAACTTTGTTTTTCTCAACATTAAACTTAATTTGCCACTTTGTAGCCCAACCACAAAGTTTCTTTAAATCACTTACCACTTATGGTGAAGACATCTTGCATCATGCCTGTAATCCTGCACAATTTAGTATCTTCAACAAACACAAAGAACATAATTGCAATGCCCAATACTGGGTCATTTATAAATAAGTTAAGAGTAACAGACCAGGGACAGATCCTGAAGCATGCTACTAACAACACTGGTCCAACTAGAAAATATTCCAATTACCACTCTTTGTAATCTATCCTTTAGAAAGGTTGAGACCGCTTTTTCTAATGTATATATGTATATTTTTATTTATAAAGGGCCACTTGGGTACGCAGCACTGTTAATTAATGTGGGAGGGACAACATACAGTCGGGAGGGATACAAGGTGTTTGAGACAGCAAACAATCTTTCTAGTGATGGTTTTAAGAAAGGTTGGACAAAAGTTTAGATTTAAAATTAATAATGGATGTCACCTGGTGAAGTGGGAGAGTTCAGAGTACAGAGCAGCAAGAGAGAATGGTTTAAGAGACAATGGTTACACAATAACCTTCAATGAAGTACTGTATCAAACGCTTTTGCAAAATCCAAATAAATACATTTTACTGAAGAATTCAGTCCACATTACCAGACATAGAATCTCTAAAATATAAAGGTTAATTGGAACATGTTAAAAGCTTAACAACACAACTTACATGTTTCAGCAATTAAGCACTTAATCATAGGCTTAAAACTGGAAGTAGGGAATTGGCTAGACACACACCCTCCCTCTCCTCCATACCAAAATGTACATTATAACAAATTTCATCACACTTACACTCTAGTTCCATCAAGCTACAACCAACCTTACATCTGTTACATCTTATCAGATTGACTATTTCAAAATTATACCGATCGTGGAGAAAGACTAGATACCTGAATCCCTAACATTACATAGTGATATATTATCCCTGCACTATATTGAGACTATTCATATTAAAGCCTAAGTACTATGCAATTTAAAAAAACCATCATCAATATATCAATAAAAACTTATCATCTATATGTATATACAAAATTTATTTTCCTAACAGGAAACATCAAAAATACTGTTCATACCCTATGGCTGTCTATTGCCCATTCTGTGTATCCAAAACACTCCTTGCCGCAGCAGCAGGGATTGTAGACTCCTTTCTCTCACCAGGGAGATTGACTCTTTTGATGCCTTGAATAACAATATCTGTTTCATTTCCCCCCATGTAGAGAAGTGTCTCCCTACTGGGCTCAGGTTATTTTTCTTAGCTGTCACCCTAATATGCTCTCTCATGAGTTCTCATAATGCATCCAACATACTGAAGGTTGCATTTCTTACATGTAAGTAGATATATCACCATCCTCAAGTTGCAGTTAATATAATTCTTAAAAGGGGAATTCCAAACCTGCAACTGTGGATGTGAAAGATCTACTCACCTTTACATACGAGCAACAACAGTGTGTGTGCAGACCATATGAGTTGACAAACCCTGTATAGAGTATTCATTAACCAGAGGTAATTTCTGGTCTTCTGGGTATTTGTTTGCTAAATACATGTATACATTTGAAAATTTCTGTTTTTTTTTAGCATAACAGAATGTCCACAATCTTGCATCTATGGAGTTATACACCATATATAATCTGAAGCAAGAAATTTAATTAACTCAATGCAGGTTTCAGAGGATACAGAGGTTTCTTTCTGTATTGTCCTACAATGGGGAGATATCAAATTAGAACTTAAAGGGACTGTAAACTCCCCTAAACCCCAAAAAAGAACTATGTGCCATACGTTTCTATTATTCACAGGGAGGGAAGAACGCTTATTCTCACCTCCCTGTGAATAATATGACGCTCGGGGGACCTGAAACTTACCTTACCCACCGCTTCACTCACAGCCGCTCCTTCACTAAACAGCTGTTCTCTCCCGATCGCGAACCCTATCATTTGTATTGGCGCACATGCGCCTAAGATAGGGCGTGCGGTCGGGACAGAGCGACTGTCAGTGAAGGAGCTGCTGCGAGTGGAGCGGCAGTAAGGTAAGTTCCAGGTCCCCCGAGCATCCTATTATTCACAGGGAGGTGAGAATAAACGTTCTCACCTCCCTGTGAATAATAGAAACGAATGGCACATAGTTTTTTGGGGGTTTAGTGTTCCTTTAATCTTGGATTGTGTAGCTGTATGCAGCATGGGGAGAGGGAGTTTCCCACCATGCAATTCACTCATATTAACTATCAGAACTGCACAAAACAGAGTTTTGATAATAAGGCACTGCTGAAATGTAAAATGCTTTAGGTTGGATATCTAAAGAAATAGGGGGATAGAAGAAATGTGTAGTTTCAAGTAATGGGCAATTTAAAAAATATATTTTTCCTGTTTAGATACCCTTTAAACTTAATATAAACAAAGGGAAAGGAGCATCATTTGTGGTAGCCTTACTTAACATTATTGTATGGGAAACTCACATGTATTTATTTCCCCCTAGCACACACAACCCATAGATAAAATTAATTATACAAGCTAACCAGGGATAACTGGGCATTGGTATAAATCAAATAAGAAGGATAATACAAAAACATGCACACAAAAAATTCACTAAGGATATTAAAAATTTCTTGGCATATATCTTATTGGCATGCATCTTATTGTTAAAAATGGTGCTAATTTTGCGCCAACCAATCAGATGTTAGCTTTCAAATGGTAAATAACATGTGATTGGTTGGGGCAAAATTACCACCATTTTTAATGAGAAAAACTTTTAATACATCTCACTGCTTGTACTTGTTCAAACACAAAAACAGAGATTTTTTACTATTTGGGTAGATCTTCCGCATGACTTTCACCAGTGGAAGTGCAGCTCTGGGTAAATTTAACCCTGCGTGTGTATATAATATTAAAAACTCATAGACAAAGAGCCCCTCAACCACTTAAAGCAAGGGGTTAATGTCATGCTAACAGATATTGACTTTAATCCCGGACCCCTTGCATAGCAAACAGCCATAAATGCCTATGAAAGGGATTTACCTCGGCACGTCATGCAAAATATTACACATAACATTATGTTCCCCCTTAAAACTGTGATTATTTCTTTGTTTACAGTTAATGTCTATAGACCATGTCACATTTGGTAATACTCTTAAGAATTCAACTTTTGTTGCTTTGTGCCTTGGGTGTATTATTCATTTAAATGGGTACTGTGAAGTGAAGAAACAAAGTCCCAGCCTGTACTTACTCATGTTGCCGCGGCTTTGAATGTCTCTGAACAGATGTTGTATGTCTTGGCAAAGTGTATTCATAATTTTTTTTTTTTTTTACTTTTTAACAATGCAATTCATTATTTACATTTTAGACAAGTAAAAATATTTCCAGATTGCAATTGTTCATTGTTTAGTTCTATTCTAATGTTAGACTAAAGAATTGCATTGTGAACCAATAAATGGAAGATTTATATATGACAAAGCATGAACACTTGTGCACTGCGGATAATGTAATGCTACATATGGGACTCATCTCAGTGGAAATGAATTTTCTTAAAACCTTCTAAATGTTACTGCTGTCTAGGATAACATTTATTGATCTTAATTAATCTCCACAATTATTAAGTAGCATCCAAAAGATGAATACCCTAAAAGAAAAGGTTTTGTGTTTCTGTCCTATTTATGTAAGAGTAAGCAGAATACATTAAAGAATATTTTCTCTCTATTTATAAATAAATAGATAAGGAAACAAACAAACACACAGGCCTACATACAGTAAGATGCAATCACCAGCTATAACCCTGAATAATTTGCATGTCCAAGAAAACATCTAAACTTCCTTTGAATGTGTTCAGAGATTCAGTGGACAAAACATATTTAGACTGAGCATTCTACAACCTTTTTTACCCTTACAGTGAAGAACCATTTATATTGCATAAGCCAAAATGGATTTTTCCAATTCTAAAATTGTGGCCTCAAGTCTTTTGATAACCCCCTGTTAGAGAAATCCCATTGCAAATTAGCTGTAGTTTCCTCAAACATTTTTGTATGGGGTTATAATATCCCCTCACAAACGCCTCTTTTCAATGGAAAACAAACGCAACTTTGATAATCTATCTTCATAACATACATTCTCCATTCATTTTGTCAGTTTAGTTTCCTATCTCTGTATAATTTGTTTATATCCTTTATGTATACTAAAGCTCAAAACTGCACTGCATACTCAAGATGAGGCCTTACAAGGGATCTATATAAAGACAAAATTATGCCTTTTTTGTTTGCTTTAGCAGATACTGCATGATACTGCTTAGAGCTACTATTTCTATTGTCCACAATAACTCCCAGGTAGTTCTCTATTAAGTTAACTGCCAACTCTATCCCATTTAGGGTATAACTAACTAGCCTTGATGTTGTTTTTCCCAAATGCATAACTTTGTTTTTCTCAACATTAAACTTAATTTGCCACTTTGTAGCCCAACCACAAAGTTTCTTTAAATCTTTACCACTTAAGGTGGAGACATCTTGCATCATGCCTGTAATCCTGCACAATGTAGTATCTTGCTTGTGAAGGTTCTCATTCATCCAGGTCATGGTATATCTGTTGTATTCAATTAGATCAAATGGACTTGAAATGTAGTTCTTGAAGACATTTTGCTAGTCATCCGACTGGCTTTCTCAATTCAGAGTGACTTGTACAAGAATCTGTGGCAATTATGTACCCTGGAAAATCCCAATTAGCATATCACAGCCAGGTGTTAAGGGTGTGATTAGATAGTGGCTAAGAGGTGTTATAGGAACGCCCAGAGTAAGGTGTTAAAACAGCATTGTATATGGCAGACAGTTGGTGTCGAACCCCCCCACCTCTATTTAGGCTTGGTTTCTTTATTTTCACATAAATGGCCTCTTTAACACCTCTCTTGAACCAGTCACGTTCCTTCGCCAGTATGTTAACATTACAATCTTCAAAGGTATGTCCTTTATCCTTAAGATGCAGATACAGAGGTTTCTTTCTGTATTGTCCTACAATGGGGAGATATCAAATTATTTGAATTAATTGGTTGACAGATTATATTTAATCATTTTAGTACTTGAAGACAGTACACCCTCTCTAGTATGTCACAGGGCAGAATTTTAGACTGTTCATTACTGTCTAGGAGAGATGGCCAAAACTGGAACGTATTTTCGATAGTTTTTGAAAGTACGGGTCTATTTTCAATAATTTTCAAAAATAGCATTGAATGTTCAAAAAATTATCGAAAATATGATCAGAGACCATTTTCGAGTTTCTGGTCATATTTTCGAAGATTTTTTCGAAAATTATTGAAAATGTCTTCCGAAGTCCCGAAATCGGGAGGATCCATCTGGATTCGGACCGATTTTTTGGATTTCGGAACCGAGGGGTTCTGTGTCAGATCCAGGTTCATGTCCAACACAGATCCCATCTCTAATGTCTAGTTTAGAAGGGAAAAAATACAGATAGACATTAGCCCAGATCATTTATACCCTTTTTTTAACAATAGGCATGATATAGCTCATTCGGTGTGAAATTAAGCAAGAGGAGCCTTTATATACTGTTTTGTCAGTATTAATTTCACTAGTCATTTTACAAAACAACTTTTTTAAACATGTATTTTCTCTAAGATACATGTCTAAATTAGGCATAGTTAATAATATCGAATACCATCTGCTGAAGTGCTGTGCACTCAATGCTGTTTTTATTTAATGTATTTCTATACATAATGTACCTGGGAATAGCTGTAATTTTATATAGAACTCCCATGGTGTGGTTTATTGTCATTTTACATATGCAGGCTGTGTTTTCTAAATCCAAGGGCATAATGTGTTAAAATTGTGTTAATATTAAGGTTGCTTGTTGTCTGTTATTTAAAAAACAACTTTGAAGCTTTAATGGTACTATATATTAGGAAAAAAAATTAGAGTGAGATTTACCTAGAGTTTAAAATAGTCATGCAAATCGTGCAATTATGGAGTTATACTTACGCTATCCGATATCTAATATCTTCATTAAAGAGCACAGCAGCTCTGGGTCATATGTCATGTACACCTGTTTATGAAGATACCCTAGAGCATTGGGGTCCATACATATGTGGGATCATTTAATGGGCACTCGGTCGGGCCTGGTTGTTGATTCCCCTGTTTACATCATCAACGATGCCTGACTGGTCATCCTAAATTCTTGCCTGATGGGTCAGCCCCATGATCGCATGTCTCTATTGATCTTTAGGTTATAAAGACCCTATTTCAAAGCACAATACTCAACCTCTAAACTCTCAACTACCCACCCCTTTTTCTAAAGGCACTATTACTGACCAAATGCAAGATTTCTGGCAAACGCCAACCCACACTCCTATGAACTGGATCCCCCTTAAACTATAGTCCACCTTTAGAGGACTTATTGTGTCACATTAATTAAATTCATACATGCCAACTTTTAATATTAAAGGGCTACACAATAGTACTGTTTTAGAACATGCAATTAAACCTATAACTAACAAAACTATAATATGCTGGTTCCTTGTTTCCTTGATCACAGGTTTACTTGGCAATTTTTTTAGCTTTTAATCTGCCTCTGATTTCTAGCTAGTGGCCTCAAGTGGTTCAGTACTGATGAACATCTTAGAAAGTTTGCCTAATAGAACAGAATTGCAAGTTTCATTAGGATAGAATTATTTGATATTATTCATCCCCAAAAATATTTATAAATTATATTGAGTCCACCTGGTTTTCAAAATAATATTGTCTGAAACTACTGTCACAAAACTACAGAAATTTCAACCTTTAATGTTTCTGGGGCGTGCATTGCGAGCACATGTGGTTACGCAAAAAATGTGGATTGCATGCGCTCTGATAAATGGATTGCATGCGCAGTGCATAGCAGTGCACTATTGTGGCCACATCAATTGGGGGCCACACTAGTGTGCGCTTCTAAAAGCATGATGGGTCGCAATCACAATCGGATTGAGCTTAAAAGTGCATTAGTGCCCTGAAAGTAAAGATTTGATGATAGCATTTCATAGGTTCAATGCAGAATTCATTTCAACAGAAAAAATCCTTGATCAGACCTAGAGATGGCTAAAGTTCGGTCCGTTTTCGAATTTTCAAACTTTTTCAAAAGTTCTAATTTGGACCCATTAAGTCAATGGGAGAGTTATGGTTCAAGTCCGGGTGATTTACAGATAAACTAACAATGGTAACTTACTGTAAATGGCTGTGGCACCTGGGAAAAGTCTGGGGAACCTGTCACTATCACCAAAACGTGTTAAAACACTTCTTAAGCATGAGCGGGCAATTGTCAGGTTTTGTGCAAGCTACATTCGAGGGTAACGGCCAATGTGAACGGTCCTTAAATTCAATAATTATCAAATTTACGATAATTATCGAAAATACTAGTCTGGAAAATGGAACTAGTTCGAACCCGAACTAGTTTGAATAGTTCGAGTTTGTCCAAACTCATAAAGTTCGGCTTGTGTCGAAGTTCGGTTTTGTGTCGATTTAGAACCTGTGTCTGTAGGATGACCCACCAACCTAACAAACCCTGGTAGATTTGTGCATTGTTAGGTATTTATTGAAGTGTTTCTGTCGGCTGAATTATTGTATGGCGACTCCGACTGATCACCGGCCGTTCCTTCGTCCGAATCAGACTAAAGCACTAAACAAGCCTTAATTAAATGTTCACCCAGTGATAACTTATTAAAAGTGAGTATATTTCTACAACCAACACAAGCATAGCTCTTTTTGTGTTGCTTTGTACATGGCTAATTTAGGGCTATTTAAATATTTACCAATTAGAACCAGAGGTAGGTAGTATCCCATTTATTTTAATTGCCCAAATTTTTTTTGACATTTGTTTGTATTAAAGAATGTGGCTAGACATGGTCATTGGGTATTGCTAATAAAACATCTATAAAGATTGATGCAAGAGACTACAGTGGCTTCTTTTCAATAATGTTAAAGGGCATCTATAGTGGGAAAATTAACTTTCTTTCCATGTGTTCTATAATTCCTCCCAACCCCCAGAGTGTCTGTATTTTCTTAAGTTTCCCTCTCTGTCCTGAGATACACAAGTAAGAAGAATACGTGATTGCATTCCTCTACTCCTATTTGTACTATCAATCAAATCTGTGACGTGATCCTCTTCCCTGCTCAAGTCCCTCCCTTCTCCCTGCTCTGTTTGCACAAACATAGAGATAAGAGCATTAGCAGGGGAGAGATGTAGCTTTGAATGCAGAGATAAGGCTGCACTTGACCCACCTTCTTGATAGCTTTCACTGATAGATGTTGGGTCACAAAGAGAGAGATTGTATTTTAGCAGTACACTGAGAGATCCGACTCTCCAAGACAGCTTGCTTTCTATTGGCCCTTGTGCGTGGGTGTGTTTTTCAGGATCTTGAACTTTTAACTCCTACTGCACATAATAAGCTTGTCAGTTAGCCGGAATTGAGATATGGAGGAGCTAACAGAGGGGAGAGGGAAGGGGGGAGTGCTGCAGAGCGATCTGACACCATAGAAAAACAGAGTCACTGACATAGATAGGATAAAGTCAGCACAGAGTTCAAGAATTTAACTTTGCAATGGGCCAATGTGTTTTTTTCACTATAGATGCCCTTTAAAACGCATTAGTTTTCATCAGACTGAAAATCTACATGCATACTGCCTGGTTAGTTTTGCATGCTGCTCTCATTATGTGGAATGAAGTCACAATGCTAAATATTTAAAATAATAATAATCAGGCTATGATATCTCTTTAAAAATAATCCCTGCCAAAATTATAAAATAAATAATACATACAAAAAGATTAGCAATTAATCAATTCACTTCATAGGCACAATGTGTTTGTAAAGAAGTTCAAGCATAATTATATGAGGATTAGTAATAAATCTCGGTTTCAAAATGAACCTGGTTCAAACTCGGAACTGCAGGTTTTGAAGATCTTTTCGACGTTTTCAAAACTCTTCATCGAACTTTTCATCAAAAATTCTATTGAAAACTGAAAATTCCCTTCGAAAGTTGAAAATTTCAATAAAAAAAATTGAAAATTCAAAAATGCTATTGATTCTGATTCAATCAGCTTTTCAGAACTTCAATAGATTCCGCGGAACCTCTATCGGAACTAAACTTGCAAGTTACGTATATCTCTAATGAGGATGTAAGGAGAACTGTGCAGACAATTAATATATCTGATTAGTTATTAGCGTCATTGTTTCACAGACAAATACTGTCTTAAAGGCCATACCCGCAAACATTTACCTTTAAATAGGTACACTGATAAAAAAAAAATGAATCGCACATGGTTGCGTTTATATCAGATTGAGTTTCCAACCATGTTGACTATGTACCTATTTAAAGAAGAATGTGTGAAGAGTATGCCACGGTATATATCAGTAAATAGATATTTGGTGCATAAATGATGGCCACTGCAGTTACCATCATCTGGTTATTTGGATTTATAAGCATGGCCTATTTTCTGTGAAATAACAGCTATGTAATTTACCTTGAGTATTCAGCATTAATGACAAATCACTTTTATATATATTCTTTATATTATATAAATATATTTATAATATGGAAATTGCATTGAGTTTTTAGGAGTAACTAATTAGGTGGGGGTATATAACATGAATACACATAGGAAAGGTCTATATGTATGTGTGTAATTATCACTATTTAGTTAAAATCACCATAGGAAATAACATTATACAAAGTATGGTACTACTACTTACTACTGAATTACAAAACCAATGATATACAATTAATAAAGTATACTAACTTTACTTGACACCCTCAAGTTTGAATGGAAAAATTTAAATGGTAGGTTTAGCCAGAACTCAAAAGGGGTTTCCATGTAGACACTAAAAGGATGTGGAATTTACTAACAACCAAATTCTGATCTTAAAATATGTGCCACAGTTAGCAAATCAAAAAAAAATTTAAGTAAATGGGCTGGACAGAGCAACAACCTATCCAGACATGACCTCACTTTTGTAAGAAAATGCCACCAAGCTTGAGGTGCCAGTTCAAAGAAATGGCCCATGGTAACTAACAAGAATTAATTTTGTGATCATATACATGTAGCTAAAATTTCCTACAGATTCTATTATAATATGGGATTCTGAAATGTGCATTGATCATTTTTCTTAGCCTTTATTATATACCATTGCTATTTGGGACAAAATTGCTACTCAGTCTTCTGTGCATGTAGGAATTTCTCCCTTAACATTAGATACAGTCATATTTTGGTCACAGAGGCTAAATGGTGAGCTGTCAGCCCTGGATTATACTAGTTATAGAGTAAGATGAGGGAGTGGGGGGGGGGTATTTTGAAAAGCCAATTCTAAAATGAAGGATGAAGAGGGAGATTGGTGTAACAAATTAATACATATTTAGCTAAATAACACTAAAGAATGAGATGTTGGATATATCTCTAAATATGTCAAACTACTTTAATAAGCAATAATTTTAAGGGTTGCGTACACACCATACAATTGTTCAGGCCGATTGACCTATATTTCATTATACCTTCATTTACTCCTCTATGAACCGTAAATCTCGAACACAGATAACTGTTGCCCACGGCTACTCTTGCCGCAATGGAGAGTCCTACACCCTGGCTGATGTGGCAAACAGTCGGTGGCACGAAGGATGGTTTGTACCCAGCTTAGTATACTGTATAAAAATCTACTTGGTCTCAAGGTTTTGATAAATAAATCATTTTTTCTCAGATTTTCAGAGTTCTCTCTCTCTTTTCCTGCATAAAATGATTATACCAATCCTTACACTTAGTATCTTCACATTTTCCCTAATTCCCCTTAAATCTCACTGAGCACATTTGCTACATTTTACCTTGTCAAGTGATAAAACAAAATGGATTTTCCAAACTTTCTATTTGTTCTAAATGTGCAATGTTTAAATGTATTTAACATTTATTTTTCATTCTATTGCTGTAGTTGATGTTCATTTTTTGTAGTAGCAGAGATATTCCTTGGGCAAATCTAAAAGTGGCATGCTTGGTTTTTCACATCCACTAGATGTGCCATATATTAAAATTAAATGAAATTTCATTTTATAAATGGCTGTTTCATTGTGCTCCAGTGTGTCATAAGCATCATCAATGCTACACATGAAAACATTCAATTATGTTATTTTCCTATTCATATTTGTTTCCGCGTGCTGTACATAAATAAAACATGCAATGTAATGAATGTTCATGATGTGAATTGGGAAGGACCTAACAGGGTCAACTTGTGACAAAGGAACTGATATTAAATGACAGGGTCTTTTTTTTTTTGTTTCATTATAAGTCAGTAAACAAAAATCAAATATCTTGGACAAAACATCCTAAAAATGTAATTTCCTTTTCCATTGCAATACTTTATGAATGGAATATAACAGTAGAATGCAGAGAAAAAAATAGCTTCTGGGTTTTTATTTAGCTTTGAAACACCATTGCCAGTACCTGGAATTCTTTCAAGCCAAACAGCAGGTGTTTGGCCCAGAGCTCACAGATACCGAAATGTGTGACCAACATGTTCAAGGTAATAATGTTTAGCATAATTACAGACCCAAGGAAAGCATGCTCAGAAGGCTTGTCAAATTTCCTTAATATTCCCCAAATCCTATTTTATTTAGAGGATTGGTTTAAAGCACCTAGATTGCACTCAGTTTCTATTCTGGTGACAGCAATGTAAAAAAGAAAGCAAAAGAAAAAATTCTGCCACAGTTTCACATGTAATGAAATACGCACTGAGTATATTTTCTAATTTCCATCATTAGATGTAAGTGAATTATCCTACAGTACATTGTTTATTGTACTCAACTAGGTTTTTTTCTACTAGGAATTTAAAGAGTAACTGTAGCTCTCTCATGCTTTTCAAATAAGCCTAGGATGATGTATCTGGCTTAGTCCTAAGTTAAAGGCTTGTAAATTTAGACTCAGACAGTCAGTATAAACAAGAAAGTGTGTTACAGTCACACAATGTGCTGTTTAGGAAGCCACACACCCCAAAAAATGAAGCTATTTAAAGATCTGCATTCATTCTCTGTCCATTCCACTAACTAGTTTTCTTTAAGGCTTGTGGCTAGCTTTAAAAAACAATTAGGAATTTGGGGCTGGACTTATGATGCAGCAGATGATGGTCTGTTACAGCAATAGGATACAACTAAGCATGCTCAGTTCCTCTGGCATGGGGGCGGAGGAATGGTACTGGTGATGTGCAACCTGGAAACACCACCATTTAAACTGCTGTAACTTTGGATACACTGAAGCTAAAAGCATGATTGTGCAATCACTTTAGAAGTAGGAATGTGCTCTTAATAATAAAGGGCACCTGTATGGAGACCACAGTTACCCTTTAAATGTGTATATACACAATAATAAGATTTTAGGATTTTATAACAGATTATCTAGTACAGCATATAAGGTTTAAGGCATCACTAATAGAAGGGGTGGAGAAACAGGGAAGGCAGGTATAATAACGATCGTTATCGTAAAATATCGATTGTTATCATAAAATACCGATCGTTATAGTTGATAGTTTTACGATAACAATAACTATTTAATGATAACAATTGTTATTATACGATAGTGATCGTTATTTTATGATATCACCATCGTAGATTTACGATACAGGCAAAGACTTACCGGCACCGTAGCAGCAAGGGCCCCCCAGATTTAAGCAAAGCTAAAAACAGATGTGAGTTCCCATACAATTCATATTTCATATGGAATATTTACCCAAATAATGTCAGCAGGTGCTAGAATCTTAAGCAAATACCCAGATGGGGTGTTGTTTCTCTTGACTTTGTATGGACTGATGACAGATGAAATTAGTACCATAATGACTTGCCCCCTGGACATGTTGGGTTTGGATTAGGCATTGCATTGTATGAAATAATATACCTGCTGTTTTGAGCTCCCCTGTTTCCCCGCAGGTATCTTCTTTGCATGTTATTTGTTCACAGACTCCTTCTCTTTTGACTTTTCTGTTAGTGAGAGCATGAATGATGAGTCTGAGTGTAATTAATTTCTTTAGGTACAGTGCTACACTGGGAGTATGACATCACATACAGCAGTTAATTGCAGAATTGGGTGTTAGCTGCAGGCACAGAAAGTGCACAGAGCATCAGGTAGTACTTATTTATTTTAATGATCTTAATGCTGAATCAATTAGCCATGCAAAGACAGAGAAATAAGTTTTGCTTATATAGAATGGATAGTTTCTACATGTAGTGTGCCAGGAGGAGGGTCTGGGAGTGGGTGATTGGCAAAAATAATCCTTATTACTGTGTGATTAGTTGGGAAATTATTTGGCATAGTTTACATATCCTTAAAACAGTCATGGTGTGAAAAACAATATAATGGGGGAGAGGGATAGCACAGAGAGGAGAGGGAGGCATTTACATTATAGGACAACTAAAGCCCCAGAAGAACACGTTTTCTTAAGAAAGAGCACCTTAATATAAAAGCAGTAATCTGTGTCTCATCTCATTTTTGGGAAATTTACCTTTCTTACTTGGGTTTGTGTTTTATTTCCAGTATCCCACAGTTTATTGGTGTTTTTAGAGGGTATAGTTTATGATTCTGGCATGTAAAAAAATGTGTAAATAAAATAAACAATAATCTAAAATGTGTGTTTACAAATGTTAGGAGCTTAGCTGGAAAAACTGAAGAATAAGAACCAATAGCATTAAAAGAAAAGTATGATGCTATTGGTATAGCAGAAACATGATTTACATGACTAGGCAGTAAATTTAAAATGTTAATCCTTATTTAGATAGATGGAGTAAAAAGGAGAGGGAATAGGTATTTATTTTAAACAAGAGTTGAAGCCAAATTTAAAATATTAAATAGCTGGGGGTATAAAAAAATAAAACCAAAGCAATAAAGGTGCAGCTGTGCTATGATACGGAGAAGAATTCATCTCCATATGCAGTTATCAAAAGCCACAGGTTAGATGCACATTCTGATTATGAGGGATTTCAATTACCCTGACATTTATTGGAGTAGGTAGTTAAGATTCCCTACAATTTTTTTTCTCCCTGCTAGTGGCACTGTGCTCTTGAACTCTTTTGAACTGCATTCTCATACCCCACCAGCAGAGTCATCCCCATCATTATCAGAATCACCATCCTCACCTGTGTGCTGGCTAACTACCCAAGGATGTCATCCTTCTTGGTTAATTTCAGATCCTCATTCATACTCATTCATACTTGGCTCTTCTGTTTGATACATCGTGATCCTGTTCTTGAGCCTTCTCTATTGGTTCCTATTCAGGTTCCCTGTTCTTGTTTCTCATTTGGCCTTCCCTTGCCTTTCTTTGTTTATCCTTGTAACCATTTATCTTGTCTGTTACCATTCTTATTCTCATCTGTATATATTCCATTTATTATATTGAATTTAGTCTTCATAGTTAGTTAGTAAGTCAGTTAGCTAGAGTTTTGTTTCCTTCTATAGACACTAGCCCTAATAGCAAAGACTAATAATATGACTAACTAGCTAACTTGCACTTTCCGCACCCCTGCTTGTTATGAAAGCCGGGTCTATGGGAAGACAATTTGCATTAATCCTGTCTTCACATTAGATTTTGAAATGTGGGAGAGGACCTAGCTACTTATGAATTTATGCAGGTATATATTTAAAAACATTGTATAAGGGTAGTTTTTGCATTTTTCTCTTGAATGTTTATATAAAGTAAAAATCAACATGTCGAAACCATCATTAAAAAAGGAATTGCAGCAAATAAGAATTTTTGTTTACAACTATGAAAGGTTGTGCAGCTGCATTTGACTTACAGAACATTGTCTACACTTACTGTTGTCTGAAAGGCTGCTTATTTTTGGAAGACTTATTTATTCTGGTCAATAAGTTCTTGACTTATTCAGAACAGTAACAGAAATTACCATTATTAGTCATTCTCTGTGCACAAATATCAATTTCTCATTCTCATATACAGGACTGTACAAACAACTCAGCTCAACAGTAGAGATGGGCGAAACTCAATAGTTTTGTTATGTTTTCAGATTCCCCGGATCTCGGGAAAATCCCGAAGATCAGAAAATCTGAACCAATTTTCAAAGATTTTCGAATGCACAGAGGTATTTTCGATAAATAGATTTGAATGTTCGAAAATCCTCAAAAATACGATCGGAGACCACTTTCTAGTTTCCGAATATATTTTCAAAAGGTTTTGGAACGTTCAAATCTATTTTCGAAAATTATCGAAAATAGCTCTGTATATTCGAAAATCTTCAAAAATATGTTCTGAAGTCCCGAAATCCAGACGATCTGTCTGGATCGGATGGATCATTCGGATTTCGGAACCAAGGGGAACCGACATGGACCCGGGGCCCATCTCTACTTATTATAGTATTTATCTAGGAAGCAAAACATTACCAATTAATATATCGCAGCAACACGGAACATTCACCACTATGTCTACTCCAGCACTATAACCTATTGTATGTAGGTGTCCTGTGCCCATCGAATATCGGATTCACACCATTCCATCCTTAAAATATCCCATATTCATCATATAAACAAAAGTAACACCACAGAAAAATGAAAGGGTATGTCTACTTCAGCACTATAACCAATTTGTTTTGTTCCCAACAAATATCCAATCCACACCTTAAAATATCATTTTTTTCCACCCAGGCCATATACTGCACAAGATCATGTCACTGCACATGGTGTATTAGTACAGAGGAAGGGACAATGTTGGGGCTTCCTTGTCTCTTCAAGCTCTTAACAGCTGTGCAAGATCATAGCAAGCTCATAAAGAAGGGGTAGAGGTGGGACCCTTTTTTACGGATCTTTGGATCAAACATTACCAAGGAAAATTTACCCAGAGCTGCAACCGCACCAGGTAAATCTCCCCATGCGAATTCAATATCACGTTTGCGGCTGTAGGTAAATCCCAAAAGGGATTTATTCACAGCGCAATTGTAATGCCATATTAGCCATTGTTAAAATCTCATGCTAAAAGTAGTGCAAAGCGATATTGAATTATGACTGTCAGTTATGTGGGTGTCTTCTGTAAAACCTGTGCAGCTGGCGCTAAGATAGAGTTAAAGTTGTGCTAACCGATATTGAATTGATAAGCCTGACTTTGAAAGGCATGTCCACCTTAAATATTGGAGAGCGTTGTGGGAGCGAAGGGCTGTAAGTGTGATGATGATGTCTTTTTTAAATATCTAAGTCAGCGGTTACGGGTGGGCATGGGGGATCTACAGTATATAAAAAGGAATAAAGGTGGAAGGGCAGGCATATGGAGATCAGGAGGGGGAGGGCTCCCCTGTGCATGCCACTGTCCTCTCAGAAGACAAGGAGGCAGAAACCTTTGAACAGGAAGACCCCTCCTATGCTTCAGTTTCCTGGACTTTGGACAAGCACTGCAGGAGAACCGTAACTAACAAAGATGTATGAAAAGTTTTTTTTTTTTAAACTACACAGTGGAGACCATAGTGGGTTAAATTTTAATTTTGGGGGTGGACCCTTTAACTCTGGCCCATATGTGTTCTGAATGAAGGGAAGTTTTTTTTAGGAGGAAACAGCCTGGATCAGCTATTTAATGGAAACAGGACACATACATAAGTTATTGGACTGGGATGGACTTGCCCCTTAACAAGGCCCTAATTGATTTCATATTAGGTATTAAAGAGGAATTTTGGTCTCCATTCAATTAAAAATAGCACATGATGTCTAATGGCCCTGATATGTTCCCCTAGCCTTTGGCCTTTGTCTAAGGAGGTGGGTGGTGCATCCGACATATTGCTTATAAGACATTTTTTGCATGTGATAAGTAGAGATGGGATCCGAGTTTGACACGAACGGATGGATCCTCTGGATTTCGGGTCTTCGGAAGATATTTTCGATAATTTTCGAATGTACAGGGCTATTTTCGATAATTTTCTAAAATAGCCTTGAACGTTTGAAAATTATTGAAAATATGATCGTAGACCATTTTTCGAGTTTCTGAACGTATTTTTGAAAATCGAACGTTCGAGGCTATTTTTGAAAATAATCGAAAATAGCCTCGTACTTTCGAAAATTACCAAAAATTTGTTCCGGAATTTTCCCGAGATCCAGAAATCCGAAAACGGTTTTGCCTGGACCGACCTTCTGTCTGTTTTCTGACCGTGTTTACATCTCATACTTTGGTGCCATGTTTGGCTAACTGACCTTCTGTGTTTGACCCCTGGCCTGACTCTGTTCTGGTTTTGTTGAATTTTCTGTTTGTACCTGTGTGTTTCTGGTAACGTCTGGGTTTCTTAGGCCTCAATCCAGATTCTTTGCAGTTAGAACTCCTGGGGGAAACCGTGTTTGTTCAGAGGCTGAATGCTTGGCGACAAATGGGGAGGGGGGGCTTGTCTATAGGAGAAGAATGAGGATGAGATTGGAATATTTGGTTTGAAAAGAGACTCTGGATTACCAGAGCATTACAGATCCCTTCTTATCTGGTATATTTCATGATTTCTTCAAGTTAAAGCTTTCTAAAGGACCTTCTGTCTCCCTCAGTTCTACATCTAGACTTCCAATTGCTAACAAGAGGAATACTTGAATTTGATGAAGATATAACTACACATCATAATTCTTTATTTTACTAAAATCCAAATAGATGCTTTCAAAATATACAATACAAAATATACAATGCACTCTTCTGATCAGGAAATAGGAAGAGCAATTCTTACTAATTTTGAAATATATAGAAAGATATTTTTACTGGAGCCAACCACAACACATGGCCTTTGACCCCCCCTTACAGAGACAAAGACAACTGGACATACCTAACAAAATGTGTAGGTCTCCTAGAAATAGGTGTGTCAATCACACCTTTCTACTATAGGATACTTTACTGTGGCCCATTGTCCTGTCTATGATCTCTGTCCTTGCAAGTTGCAATCTAATTAGTTTTTTTTTAAGTGCAAATGAACATAAACAGAAAAAGACTTCTAACCTCAAAATATTTTCTTAGCAATTATATTTCCTGCAAAACAGATAAGGAAGATACATTTGTCAAACCTACAGTATAACTTTGGATTCACAACAGCTAGAAATATTATCATAGGCTTGTTTGAAATCCTTGATTTTTGTATTGAGGATATTTGTATGAAAATACTTGTATACCATGTATAAAAAGTAGTTAACTAACTGTAATGTAATACTATCAATATAATATTGAGGTTGACTTTTTAAAATAAGTTTATGTAAAAGAGAACAAATTCATAGCTTAGGCCATCATTTTAATTTTCCATTAAGGCACAAATTCACCCCTCAAATGAAAAAAAAATGGATGTAACAGATATCAGCACAGCCAATGACTAAATGCTATTCCCCTGCTTTCTCTGAGCATGTAAAAGCTTGTAAAAAAAACAAATCTTGGGGAGCTTAAAGAGGAGGCAAAACATTTGAAAGAGAACTTTTTACCAATACATCATTTTTCATCTGAGGGGTGAAAATGCCCTTTAAACTGACCTTGGAAATACAGAAATAATGCTACTGAGGAACAGGATTATGATGTCATGTTCTTTATAGTTGGAAGTACATCTTTTTTGCTGAGATTTGTTTTGATCTTTTACCATGAGAAGAAACCTTCAAAACTTTCCTGACAGCAGTGTTGCAGTGTGATGTATATAGGTCTGGGTATCTAGTGTGTCCAGAACTGAAATAATGTATGTCTCACTTACGGCTTTCACTCCACCAAATCCGAAATATAAGAAATGCATTACACAGAGAAAATGCATTGCACAGAGCTGTGTTAAGATCAGGGTCATTATATTATCCTCCACCTGTAGCACTGCACCATGCTCTATAAGTGTATGTATTAAAGGGGAATGTTGGAGGGTAAGCCATTTGCAGCTCTGCACCATGTTGTTTATATAAATGTACATATTAATAGGAATTATTGGAGGGAATGCCAATTAAAGGGGCACTGTTAGAGGGAATGCAAACATGTTCTATAAAAATTAATGCAGCAGAAAGGCTGCCTGTGGGAAGTTGAGCATAAAGAAAATCTTCCAACTAGGGTTCCAACCTTTGCCTTTAAGACCCAACCACATATACAGGCCTATGTATTAAAAGTTCTTATCGTTAAAAATGGTGCAAATTTTTTTCCACAACCAATCAGATTTTAGCATAAGAACTTTTATGATATAGGCCTGATAATATGTACACAACAAAAGATTGTTAGTATTTTCTTTAGAAGCATGGTGCAGGCTGATACAGTTTGTATTTAATGCAATGGTACTTAGCACTGCAACATGTATATTTAATACGTGCTTGGGTCTTAAAGGCAAAGGTGGCCTTTGCCTTTACACTACTTCCAAAACTACTTCCAGGCTCCAACATTCCCCTTTAAAATGCATTGCACAGAGCTGTGCTAAGACCATGTTCACGTCAATATACTGCATCTGCAGCTCTGAGTTGTTTTGTTTTTATAAGTGTACCTTGTAAAGTGGTCAGCTCAATTCTACTGGGGTTGCCACCTTTCCCTTTAAGATTCAAACACTTAGGGCTAGCTTCCGCTAGCACTTTTTGGATTGTGGTTTGTGATCTGATTGTGCTAGTGGGAGTGCAGGCATGTAATAGCCTATGGGACCGGCCCCACCACATGCGATGCATTTCCGTGTGCTATTGGAGTGCATGCGATCACCATTTTTTTGTCTGTATTGCATGCTCTCTGCTAGGGTCCAATTGCACTTAAGTGGGGCCACAGCCTCAGGAAATTATTACGTTCCATTGCATTAAATGCATGCTGTATGGCTAAACTGAAATCAATGCAGCTTGCATTACACTTCTAAGGGCTAGGCCACACAAACATTTTTAAGGCGATTTCTATTTTCGAATTGTATTAAAATCGCAGCAATGCACCAAAATCTTGCAATTTTGGGTGTGTTGCGATTCATGCATGTGTCAGCAATTTGGTAACACATGCGTTTTTTGTGCATCCGCATGCGTTTTCATGATGATAATGGATAAATCGCAAGCGCAAACACATGTAAATTGTGTGCGATTCAGATGCATTGCAGTGTGGCCGTGCCCTAAATGTACATTTCAGCAATGCACACACTAATATAAATGGTAGAGTGCAGAAATAAACACACACAAAGACACAGTCTTGCAGAAATGCTCACAAATAAAAAGGGTTAACAAGTTGCTTCCTAAATACATATGAAAAGGGTTATTCACTGCTATCTCTGATGATTGGCTGGGAGACGCTGGCAGGTGGGGACACTGAGTTACATGCAGCTTAGCATTAGGGGAATGGGAAACAAACACAAGGTAGCTAGTTAGCATGTGCAGAAGGAATTTTGGTACCTGGACCACCAGAAAGAGGCAAAACTAGAAGCCAGCCATGACATCATAGATTGCCAATACTCAGAAATGTTCAATAAATGATTTCTACAGTAAGAAGCTGAATTCAGAGGTGAGAGACAAATGGTTTTACAAAGCGAGTTATAGAGTCTGTGGAGCTACCTTTGTATTTTGGGTTTAGTTCTCCTTTAAGACCAATTAAGTGTTACACTGTTAGATTGACCTCGTTAGAATCCTAGCCTCAACATAATTAAGATTATCTGGTTAAAGAACAAAAATCCAATGCAAGTCCTTAAACTGTGAAGAAAAAGAAAATACAATGATTTAAGGTGCCGGGTCCGTGCCCTTTGTGCTATTAAATTGGATATTATTTCCTTTTGTTTTACTTAAATAAGTTTTACTGGACTTACTATAGGACAAACACAGTGGTGAGGACCTAGAGGATAAGAGGATTTACTGTAACAACCCCCCCAAAAGAAATATTTAAATCTAAGAGGATATTTAATTTATGCTGGATAGTAAAAGGGATAGTAGTGACAAATATAAATTATTCTTATAATGAACACTCTCTAGTTCTAGTTCCAACTGTTAATGGTGATATTGTGGTGTGTATTACACTAATGACTTTTTTTTTTAGTTTTTACGGTCTAGCATTATTACTTTTTATGATCCTGTTTTTATTTTCTTGCTTTATGCATTTTGTAACACAGAATCAGGGATTCTGCATATGACACACCTGGCAAATAAAATATCAGGGATATATGTTCTATTATTAGAAACTAGAAAAATGAAGAAACACAGTAACCTAATTTATAAAGTACTAAATCAATGTAATATTTTTAGCTCTGAAAGAACTGTACAGTACATATTAAAATGCTGTGACAGTATTCCTACTGGGAAATGGAATAAGGAATTTTGATTTGCTATATACGGTAGATATATTAAATGCATCACCTGTGTTCTATAACATTTGAGTAATGAAGGAACACATATGTGTACAATTACAAGGAATTTATCATTGCTACTCAAACAGTGGTAGTTTTTTTTTTAGAGATGTAATATGGTAAATTACTGCACAGTATCCAGTTGTCATTGGTATACCACACACAATGATATTATTATGATAAAATACTTCAAATTAATGGATAGGATTGCTTGGTTTTGACAATAACATTAGCTGCTAAAATACCATTAGTGACTGAATAATATTTGTATATTGTCTAAAATACACTCATATTGAAATACCCTTATTGTTTGAACAAAAAGCCTGTGCATTTTTTCTTACAGGCACTGAACATGAAAACCAATGAATACCATATGCACCTCTTAGGATCTCACTGTATTTATCTTTTGTCACACTCATTGTGGGTATAAATTTAGCAGGCTCCTTGTGCCTGTAGATACATGTTCTTTACATCTGAAAACCAAGAAGTGTTCCTAGAATATAGTTATTGTTTGGTATCCCTACTCTCTTCCTCCTTCCAGTTTAATTAATTCACCTCTAAGCCATTGTAAAGGTTCATCTTTGGGTTTTTAAGTGTTCCCAAAATAATTTTGAGCACAATTAATTATGCTGAACAAATTCTGACACTTAAAACACTAAAACAATGATAATAAATCATTCAAACTATGAGCTTCTTGGGAGATAATTATACATGGGTAAAACAATTCCCTTAAAGACACATTTAGATCATTGTAATAGAGTGTTATTTGGATATTTATCATAGTAATTATCCTGCTTAAAATGTGTTCAGAAATGATACAAATCTGGGTCCCATTGACCCAGGAGCCTTACTGTATATAAGAAAAGGTGTGCCATTTGGTGCACAGTGCAAATTATTTGTTTGTATTCTTGGCTATGAGTGGATACAGTAGATATAAAAAATCTACACACCTCTGCAAAATGGAAGGATTTGGTTTAACAATAAAAAAGAAACCAAGACAAATCATTTCTTAACTAATTCTAATATCTTCTATACAAGGAAGAGAAAAGCAAGTTGAAAACCGTTATGTAAAAAACAAAAGTGATTATCATAGCTATCGTCATTTTACTTATTGATGCATATCACTGATGCTACTGATTAATCATATAATAAAGCGCTGTTAATTGCAATGACATGCTAAGTTTGATTTCAAATCGCCACAATAAAATCCAAACTATTACCACTTAAAGCTTCCGTTACCCATGTTAATCATACACCTCTTTAAAAGATGCAGGGACCCAGCACCCCACCAAGCACCCTTAAAGAAATGAGAAATGTCTTTGTGGCACTGGCAAGTGCCCTTTTGGGCTTAAGGGGTCCCAGAGCTAGAAAATGCAGCTCAAAACCAGGACAACCCCTGGTCCTAAAAAGGACCTTTCCAGGCCATCTTCTTACTCACCACCACCTATGTTGATGATTACGTCACTAATGTCACCGCTGCCACCACATTCATCACCACCACTGATGTTGTCGCCACCTTCTTGATCTTGGTCTAACTTCTTTCATCTTCTTCAACATCCCATGACTTTTGAGCTCTGTGTAGGTTAGCACCTCTTTATATAGGAGAAAAAAATATGAAAAAAATTGACTCTTGACATTCTCATGAACCAATTCTAAAGTGTTTAGCGATGGATTTTATTTATTTATTTTTTTGTGAATAACATGTCTAACCAATTTCTTTGCTTCGACAAATTTTATATCAAAAATTATAGGACGCTTTGATATTTAATAACCAATAGGGACCAAATAGATTGTTTGAGTCCAAAGGGTGTAGAAGAGTGTAGAGTGTAGCCCTTAAATTATACATTGGTTCCTTTTGAGTTTGTTTGCTGACAGTGTCTCAGCATGCATTGATGCAAGTGAGGTACTGTTTTATTAAGGGCATGAGGGAGAACAATATTTAGTGGAATTTTTTTATTTCTTCTAGGAGTTTGGTCAAGATTTCTAAGTTTGAGCCTTTTTCAAATTTTCTTCCGAAAATCATCAAAAAGTGCCAAATAAGAACTGTGCAGAATTTGGGCAAACATTTTAAATTTGAATCACCGTTTTCCCCTTATTTATTTTAGAAAAACTTCTAAAAGCATGAAATTCTTTGGGCAACTCTGTACACAATTCTACCTGTATGAATGAAAGAATGGTGCTGAATGCATAGCTGAAGATTCTTATTATATATACAGTAGTTTTTGAGTTTGTTTTCCAGGTAAGGGGATGCTTAAAGCACAGGCAAGGCAATCACAAATGTTAAAACATGCCCTTCTTACCTTATTTCTAGGTAAATAAACTGTTTATTTGTCCATAATTTTTCTGTTTACCTAGCTGGAAGGTATGCATTGTAGGGTGTTTTTGATGAGATTACGTTTCAATGGGACGAGTTTGTTGGTGAATTTGTAGTGTTTTATTGAGGAATAAAAGGGCATCAGTGTTCAATTTGTGTTTTCTTTTCAACATTACTTTACTTTATGGTTTTGCCAGGTTAGTGAAGAACTATAGCTTTTACATTTATTAAGGCTGTCCTCCATTTATCACTTATTTGATGTGTGTGTGTGTGCTTGCTAAAAACACTTTCCATACTAAAAGTAGTCATGATTGTTTCTATAATTATTTGTAGCTGTCAAAATTTGTTAGAGCAAAACAGGATGTCCAACTTGCTCTCTGCAACACCAGACAATGCCTGTTATTTTCAGGTCTGTGTTGTAAGTTCACACATTTTCAGGGTAATAGACCATTACCATTCATAAAGCAGCAGGGTTAACCTAATTTGCGAGTGTCTGACACTGTTTAGTAGCTGATTAAATGATTATTTTGACCATGACTACAGCCTGGAGTGTGGCTGAAATGGTATGGTTAAGGTTCTTCTGACACACCTACTGTCCTTATCTATGGAATGCTTGCACCATGGTAATGACACCCATACACGGTGGATATTGAAGCAAAAAATATAGCTGGAACATGGAAGTTACACATGTACACATTTAAAAAAACAAGACATTTTTGGATCATTGTAGTATGGTACAGGAATTCTTCCAGGTTTTTTTTTCTAATGTAATGTACCAGTTCACCAACATGTACAGTATTGACTGTAAAACAGGTTACAAATAGAGATTTCAGCAACAAATACCTAAAAGGAGCAAATACTTTACATTACTGATAATTAGTATAGTTTTTATGTGTTGTAACAATGGAGAACTGTTTGAATACTCTGTTATTTGAATTTTAAAATTACCAAATATTTAGCCACACCCAATAAGGAAGCCACAAACCCTCATCCAGCAACACCCACTTCGCTTTGCGCACCACCCACAACTGCTTAGAGGCGCTATTTGAAATTGCACTTATGCATACGCCCCATTTGGAATAAGTTGGTGCCCATGTCTCTGTTTATACCAACGAATGTAGCATACTGTTTGATTCAGTTTTTTTGACTTGTCAAGTGAATTTAATGGGTGGGATTTTTAACTTTAAATCCTATTTTTATTTTATTTTTTCAAAAATCTTCTCAAAGAATGGAGTTCTTTAGAGAACTGTGCCTGGAAATCTTTATGTATGTATGAAAGAATGGCCATGTTACAGTATGTAGCTAAAGGTGCATAGATTTGTGGGGGTTATTTCCAAATTTAGTGTTTCCTTTGAAAAATTGGAGGTTGTTCAAAATTGCACTTATGCATATGTTCTATTTAGAGTTACTTGGGAGCAACATCTCTGTGTAAACCACCCACACATATTTTATTCGGGAGAGGTTAGGCTTTCACATTTGTGTTGGTTTCCAGATTTGTGCAAAATTGACATTGGATTTTGTCTCTGATTTATTATTTTTGGAGAAAAGGAAAGTTACCCTTTAAAATACACTTTCTGCTGGGGAAAAAGTTATGCATAATATTCCCTATTTTCTGTGGGGTTCTACTGTAAATTTTGTCTAAGCGGATTAAGTGCAAAATCCTGAAGATTCTTTTGGGACAGAATGCACGAAATTCTGCTAGCAGCGAAAGGGTTAACAAACAAACACACTGTTAAATTGTCTGTTTATTTTAGACCAATCCCCAAACCATTGTATGTTATAGAAATTCAGTATTAGTAAGCAGAGAAGAGCTATTGTTTTCTTACAGTAAATTGGTAACATCCAGCCTGATGAAGGGGGCTTAGGACTCCCGGAAACTTGCTATTTTTGTTGTCTAGTTTGTCTAGTTAGCCAATAAAAGGAATCACAACTCTACTTTCTTAAATGGACACTTATGAAAAGGCAAAAATTATTTTATTATATTTAAAACTTCATTCAGACAATTCATTGCCATTGTTTCTCATTCTTAATAGTTTTACTCCATAAAGCATTAATATATAGATATAACATACAGCGAGTAAATACACAATTTATAGTATGTAGTGTAACCAAACTGACAACTGGAAAATGCAAACACCAGGGAAATATAAAAACTTTTTTCAAGCATTTGTTTTAATAACCTGCAGAGTACATATATATAAAGAAATATAGCCTCTATCACCAATTTTGAAGTATGGACGTGTATCTATAATGTTATTTAGAAATAAGGGCATAGAAATTACAATAGGTTATCAAAAGCAGTACTATCACAGTGTCAGCAATTAACTTTCATGGAAACATCTCAGCCCCATCTGCTACTAGTTTTAGTTTTTGCCCAAGGCTTTCCGGCCATTTCAGGTAAAACTAAACGCACTTTATTGATAGAAAGCACCGCTGTGCGCTTTTGCGGAACGTGATCAACAAAGAACTTTGTGAAGCTAGTTAGAAGCAAAGGGCTTGTTGTGCACTCCTGTTTTAGCCAAAGGCAATGGTTAGATAGCAAGAGAAACCATGGATACTGTAAGCTCCGAAAAAGTAAGATAAAGAGAATAAAAATTATTTAATGGCTCTATGGCATGTTGTTTTTACCTTTCAGGAACAATAATGGCAAACTATTTTATAAAAGGAAGTGTACTGTGGTTACAGCAAAGTTAAAACAGTGTATTTTTTCATGAATGATGTAATATTTAATTTGTATTTTTGTTCAATATTCAAAATACAGCAAGATCCCACTACTTCAAAGCTTTTTTCGGATTTCAAATCTGAGCTGTAGATCCTGAGAAATCATCATTTTAATCACAGAATTTACAGGGAAAGACCTGTCACTCAAGGAACAGAGATTGTAATATGTGACCCATTAGTACCCTCTTACTAGGATCATTGCCTGCCTGCCAGTGCACTTTCTGCAACAATTATGAGAATCAGCAGAGAAAGGAAAGCCGGGGGGAGGGAGGGGGAGATGTGTAAGCAGAGCAGGGTCTATGTTGAGGCTGTGCAGAACTTATGTGTCGCAGACACCACAAGAAGGCAGTGAGCAGGGGAGGGTGGGGGCAATTGGGAGCACTCACTAAACATTAATAATTTAATGACAAAGCAAGCACAGATAAATATGGGAGTACCACCATTTTACTTCTCTCAAATTGTGGTTTCAGATAATGTAAAGTTGTTCGATTGAGTATAGTGACCCTTTAAATTTTGTGATTTTGGCATGACGTCTTTGATTCAACCATTGAAATGTTTTTGGAAATAGTGCAAGGCTCCCGATACAAATCCATAGCATGAATTTTAATGGGGATCTGTATGGAGACTTTAAAGGAGCACAAACAGCAATGTCTTACCTTTACGTGATCCAGCGATGCCATACCAGATGTAATCACTTCTGGTATTGCATCATGAGATTGTAGAAAGATAAGATGTTTCTGTCTGCAATAAAGAGCAAGCATACTCCTACTTTTAAATTAACTTCAGGATCATGCTTCTATCTGCAATCTATCCAGACAGTATAAGAAGTGGCATTCCTGCTTAGATTGTGAGCTGTGACATCACCAGCACCATCTTGTTTAAGCACGTCAACTTGTACCCTACTGCTGGGACAGACATCATCAACTGCATCATAAACTACATCTCTGAACGGCTTAAAGGGTAATTGTGGTCCAAAAATTACTTTAGGTAAATTGTCAGGAATTGCTTTCCTGATTATTTTCGCAATTTGCTTTCATAATTTTTTTTTTAACATAGTTTTGAAGATTTTTATATGTGATATGGTAGCAGCATCACCAGATCCCTTGCAAATCCTGCTTCCTGTTCTAAAACATTGTGACAGTCCCTCTTCCCTGTGTCTCCTCCTCCTCATGGACCCCCATGGTCCCTTCCCTTGCAGTCCCCTTGAAACCCCCTGTGGCCCCTCCCTCTCATCCTTCAGTCACTGTAACTCGATCTCTTCCTGGTCAGGTAAGATGATTATTTGTTGTTTCTGCATCGGCTCGTTTTTTTAGGGGGGGGGGGGGGGGTGGGGGGAAATGGTGTGGCCAGAGCAAAATTAGTGCAAAACCCAGGCTAACCTAATAGGGTAGCATGGGTTTAATGCTAATTCGGCCCAAAAATGTCCGATAGTGTATCACCCGCGTAGTGTTAATAAGGTTTATATACACAGAAATCATGTATTACCATTATTGCATAATTGCCTATCACCTGGTTAATAGCCTAAGAAACCAATTCTTTAATACTGTAGGTGTCCAGTGCACACAATGGTTTCATTTATATTAGCCTTTGTTAGCTGTGCAAATAGGCAACGTTTTGGGTCTGGGACATCAGCCTGCTGGTAAGATACACAGTTTATATTTTATAGAAAATTTTATCTGTAACTTCATGTAATTTATTTTACATTTGAAAGGAGTGATGAACCAAACCTGTTTTTGAGAATTCCTTGACCCAGCAGAACCTTTCAGAATTTCAAAGGGTGGAACTTTGTAGAATTTAGTTTTGTTCTGAAAGAGGGAAATGTAAAAAAAATCTGTGAGGTTTTTTTTTTTCTTAATTTCGATGTTGATAATTCAAAAAAAAAAATTGAATACACAAAATTTCTACAAATTTCATGATACCCCTGGCTGAACGGAACATGTTGGGTTTTGTTCATATCTATTATGCAGATATCAGATATCTAAATATTAAGGAACAGAAGACTGCACTATGTTCTAAACAAGCCAATATCTCATTTTTATTTAATGATGTTCTGAAATCCTCACAAATTGGGCAATTTTTGTGCGATATAGAAATATGTTATTAGGTTTTTCCTATCCGAATGATTGCAGCAAAATGCAAACATAACAATTATGTTAATCATTCCCTGTTATTCTGTGTTTCTAATGGGCTAAAGGCTCTGTTTCTGCATAACATTATCAGATTAATCTTTTGGCAAGGGAATCACAATTGTAAAGGTCATTTATTAACACCAGCATCTCTCACTGCCTAATAGAAAAGAGCACTAGATTTGTTTGGTTCAATGGGACACACAAGTAGAAAAAAGAGCATAGAAATCATATAACGTATCATTATCATTGGGACCATGGGTATGTTTAGTTGTTTAACACTTTGGGTTAAAATTAAGTAAACCTGTACTAATATTCCTTGAGTTAAAATATCTAGTTATCCAGGTATAGGAGGCATAGGTATAATGGATTTATTTAATTCAATTTCTTTGAGGGAATTGATTTTGAAATGGTTTGCCATTTCCTTTGATTGCTTCACATTTAAAGTATGGTTCAAAGGCAGGGGGCACTTCTGATATTGGGTAACCTGCTGCTTATTAAACCTCGACCCAACAAAGTTCAATGGGGTGTGCACATTGAGTTGCTGTGCCTTGGGCTGTGAGATCTTTAGGAGACAAAGGTGAAAGGTGACAAAAACCCCTTTCCACTTAACAGAAAATAGTATACATTATAAAATGGCCCATATTTTTACCTGCTCTGTAATTTTTAACAAGCTAATTTACAACAGCACAAGGTAAAACAAGAAGACAATCATTTTAGTAATGTTATCAGCCAACCTTATTGGTATTCTAAATACTGTATGCCTTTATTGCTTTGGTCTAAAAGAAATTATAAAGGTACAATAGAGTTTATTATCCACAGCGTGGCTAATTAAATATTAACGTATACAGTTCTAAGGGGTATAGATATATTTGGCTTAATTATATTTTATTGCCTATGTCTCTGTGAGTCTGAAATGAATTAAATGAAATATTATTACCCATGGGTGTAACATTACCAGTGGTCAGTTACAATTTTATTGTTTTGATTAGATTTTATTCTTGAGCTTTGCATGTTTATCTCTTAGAATTAGTAGAATAAATTAGAAAGTGGGGGTAAGGGAGCATGCGTATACGTATATAATAAAATACAGAAACCTGCAGAATTAAATAGACAATTATACTCATACACTGAGAGCTGAGCCACTGCCATTCACTACCAGTTAGCGTGCGGCAGCTGCGCGAATATCGCAAGAGTCACAAGCGCAGCCATAGCAAACTATTGCTAAACTATTTTCATTTTACAAACTTATCCAGCCCACTTTTAAAGCTTTTTCATGAACTTGCCATTACCATATCTGCTGGAAGACAGTTCCACTGTTTCACCGGTTCTCACTGTAAAGAAACCTTTCCTAACCTGAAGATGAAACTTCTTTTCTTCTAATTTGAAAGGATGTCCAGGAGTCCTCTGATATGACCTATTAGTTAATGATGCACCAGAGAGGTCATTGTATGGCCCATTAATATATTTGTATAAAGTTATCATATCCCTGCTCAAACCACACTTCTCTAATGTAAAAAGCCCTAACTTGTCTAATCTGCCTGCATAGTCAAACCCCTCCATACCCCTTATTATTTTATTTCTTCTCTGAACTGCTTCCATTTCCAAGATGTCCCTTTTGTATATGGGATTCCAAAACTGTACCTCATATTCTAAATATCTTGCTAGCTTTAGCCATGACTGCCTGGCATTGTTTTCTACAGCTAAGTCTGTTATCTACTAGAACCCCTAAATATTTTTCATTTGGAGATTCCCTTAGCACCGAGTTATTTATGATGTAGGTGGAACAAGGATTGTTAAATATACTTGTGAAGGTTCTCATTCATCCAGGTCATGGTATATCTGTTGTATTCAATTAGATCAACTGGACTTGAAGTTTAGTTCTTGAAGACATTTCACTAGTCATCCGACTGGCTTTCTCAATTCAGAATGACTTGTACAAGAATCTGTGGCAATTATGTACCCTGGAAAATCCCAATTAGCATATCACAACCAAGTGTTAAGGGCGTGATTGGATAGTGGCTAAGAGGTGTTATAGGAACGCCCAGAGTAAGGTGTTAAAACAGCATTGTACATGGCAGACAGTTGGTGCCTCACCTCTATTTAGGCTTGGTTTCTTTATTTTCACATAAATGGATTCCTTAACACCTCTCTTGAACCACCCACGTACTTTGCCAATATGTTAACATTACAATCTTCAAAGGTATGTCCTTTATCCTTTTGGTCAAGTCACTACACACTTTCCTGACAATTACCATCAAACATCGCTGCAGCATTAATTTTTTTAATAAATAAGGCAAAAATAGCACTCTTTGTCATTGCAATGTCCTGCAATAGCAAAATGGAGAAAATAGTGATTGATATCATGATCACTAGTCTCTAAGCTTTCCATTACCTTCATCTCCAAAATGAGCTCAGGGTTATTAGATATTACCAGATCCAACAATGCATCCTGTCTAGTAGGATCTTCTACCATCTGTGAAAAAAATGCTAATGTAGAAAATTTAAGTGTAAGGGGTAAGCGCTTACCTACTTTGCACTCCTGCGACGGGTCCGCCGGACGACTTCGGGAATCCTTGGCTATCTCCATCATCTCTCTGCGTCTGATCTCCTTGTTGGCGAGCACGTCCTCCTCTGCTCGCGCACCTACTCAGTGCTCTTCTGGTGTCTCACGGACGTGTGCAGGCACCTTTGCTTATCTCCTCCGCTCCTGCAGTTCCCAGTTGGGCAGAGGAGATCCAATTATTCAAACTACACTATCCCTACATCTGACTGCAGTCATTCCATTCCCAATTGGTCCCTCTGCTCTATTTTAGATCCCCATCACCATTGTACCGTAGCCTGTTATAGTGGTAGGTTGTCCATATGTTTGACTCTCCTGTTTCTTGATTCTTTATAATTCTGGTTGCTCAAGTATTCTAGTCTAGATTATTGCCATTTTCCTTGTCTTTTCACTTTCTCTGCTTTATTTTCCAATTCCTGTGTCAGTTTGGGTGTCTGGATTTTCTTGAGTATACCCGGCCTCAGCACCTGGGGCTGACCGTGTACAGCAAGGCGTGACAAGTCTCCTGATAATCAGGGGCTTGTCTATAGGTGAAGATAGTGGTGATAGATTGGGGTATAGGTGCTGAAGGTATACCCAGAGACTCTGGACATCACATTAAGAAGATACCTTTTGAGGTGCTGGCAGTTCCCTTACTCTAATCTATGCCAGGGTCATTGAATTCCCCCATAACCTGAACATAACCTGCAGCCTTTTCCATCTGCATATGGAGATTAATTTCCACCTCCTCACTTTCATTGGGTGGCTTATAACATATACCAACAATTAATTTACCCACCTTCTTGCTTCTTGTACACAGCTCCACCCATATTGTTTCTGCATTATTGTTTATACCCCCATCTATCTCATCTTTTAGATTTGGCTTCGATTCTTGTTTAACATACATACATACTTCCCTCTTTTCATTAACTGTCATTAACTCTATAATGTCTAAATAAGGAGTATCCTTCAGTATTTATGTCCCAGTCATGTAAATTATTTTGCTATATATATTTTTCTGCTATAACGATCACATCATACCTTTACTGTTAGTTCTACCTCCCCACTTTTTTTCAGAGTTCTTGCCTTTGTAAACATACATTTTACATTATCATTCAATTTACTTCCATAATTGGACGTACATTTCTCCTTGTCCTCTATGCTTTCCCCACCCCCATCTCCCCCCTGCATTATCTTATTAGCCCCCTGATCCCTCAACCCTCTATCTATCATTGTGTAGTTCAACGTACCCTCCCCCACATACCTAGTTTAAAATCTCCTCCAACCAGCTAGCCATCTTCTCCCCCAAAACAGCTGCACCATCATCATTGAGGTGCAGTCCATCTCTACTAAAGTGCCTGTAGCCAAAAGAAAAGACAGCCAAGCCACGTATTAATACGCTTATTGTCTCCCTAGTATAACTGGTGGCTGCGGTAATATTTCTGAAAATACTTTACTTTAGGTCCTTACTTTTAACTTTAAAGCGACCTTTAACTTTAAAGAGACACTAAACTGACAATTTGTAGTAACTGCCAGGTGGATCTATAATTCACATTACTACCTCCCTGTAAATAATAGAATTCACCTGATGCATGATGACCCGCCTCTTATATTCCCTATAGGTTCTCATGCACAGGAGATAAGAGGCACATCATGACAGCATGCAAAACTGTCATTACATGCGGGCAGGAAAGTCTTGAATAAAAAAAAATATTTAAGACTTATCTTTAATAAAATGTTAAATGTTTGATTGTATTTTTAATAACTTATGACTAGAAACAGATATGGTACTTAAAAAATCTGAGTGCGTTTTTTAATAAGCATGCTAAATTATGTGTGTGTGTGTGTGTATGAATATGTGTGATCAAGTATCTATGCAAAGTATTTGTTGATTTTCCAAACCAGTACAATGCTAGAATAATGTACGGTAAGTTGCTAAGTGGTTTGCATTAAGTGATTCATATACATCTTATCATCCTCGATGACTAGACTCTCATCCTATTACTGCATGTAATGTTATACTCTCACTACTTAAAAAATAAGGATAAAATAGAGGGGGGGGGCTTGACATTTGTTCATATTAAATTTGCACTCCTAGCTAGTTAATTTTACCTGACATTTTAAACTTGGTTCTATGAAAAAACAGAGTATTGTAATGAAATTTCTGTGCACAATAGGTTGCTCTAGTTACCATGACTACCCACTTTTTTGGCACAACTGCAACAGATGGATAAATATCTACAATTATTTTCTGTAGCAAAACACTATTTAGCAAGTAAAAAGTTTTATATTTTTCTAACCATTTCTCTCAACTCTCGTTTTATATTTGTAGAGCTAGGGGTAATTCTGAGTGTGAAACAACGTGTGACTAGAGTCTTGTGGGGAAAAGCTGTAAATTATTGCTACAAAACTGCTTTATTTACATATTGGTAAATGCCTAAAGGAGGGAATGTTTAGTTTAGTATTACAGTTAAACTAGGGGACAAAACTTTCGGAACTGGATTTCACGGAACCCGGATTTTCCGAATTTTCGATTTTTATCAAAATTTTGAGAAAAATCAAAATTGAAAGACGATTATCGAAAACGAAAATCAAAACCCGTGAATCGAAAGTAATGATCAATTTCGGTAACCCTCGAAAGTAATGATCAATTTCGGTAACCATCTAAAGTAATAATCGATTTTGTTAACCCTCGAATTTGTCATTTCGGTAACCCCTGAAAGTAGCACTCTATTTCGGTAACTCTCAAAAATAGAATGCGGAAGCTCGAAATCAGACCGATCATGAGGAAAAGATAGTTTTAAAATAAGTTTTGTTTATATCTACGTGTTCCCCAGACCATTCCCCAATTCTCTGTGTCATTAAAAATTTAGAATATTTGAAAATGGAACGAAACTCAACAGTTTCAAACATCTCTAGTCCTTACCCTGGGTACTGTTACTGGGAGGAAGTAGTTGGGTGGGGGGGAAGTATAATTTAAAAATGTAATATGGCAGATGATCTCTACAAAATACATGGTTATCACATACAGGGGGCGATGCACTACTTACCCTCCAAGCTCCCCTTCCTTCAGGGTGCTCACAATTCCGTAATCACTTTGCGTGAGTAACTGCATCGTGGGACCCCAGCAGGTAAGGTGCGTGGAGGATAACACCACAACGCTACTATGTAGCACAAAAACGAATGCAAATTATTACGAGTGCCTGTACTGTTAATAAAAATAATGGGAGATAAACCCACACTAACCCAATATTACTCTATTTCACCCCACAGCATTCTATATTATATCTCCCTGATAATTTATTCTTCATTTTTATTCTTTCACAATTCAACCAAATTTCATATATATCGCAGCTCCGTTCTTTCATGCTTTCCTTCTCTTATCTGATTTTCTTATCTGATAGAAATGTTCAAGGCTGGTAAGATTGTCTATACTTTGGTATTTATTAATTATTATGAAAATAGAATATGTCAGAGTTATGTAAGACGCAGTTTACTTTTTAAGTGAGTATCCCCTCATAATGAATTTTTTGAGAAAGAATTAGAAATATTGAAATATCCTACTTATGCCTGCTATTGTATGCGCCTGGATACTTTCTGGAAACTAAGGGGTTGTGTGTGTTACCGGCTATATTTTTTCACACCTCCTTGAGCAATTTAGTGAGCTGGTTATTAGCTTAGGCATGCTCAGAGGAGGCAGCTAGAGAAATAGCATTTAGTCATTGGCTGTAATGGCAACTGTCATTTCCATTACTGTCATTTACTAACTGGAAGAGCCAGGAAACAGAAACGGGAAAAAAGACATTGTGCAGCATTTTAGGTTAGTCTTATATATTTCATATTTATAAATTAAAAACGTCTGAAGGGCTGCAGGTTGGACACCCCTGAACTATTAGTTAACAATACTGCACTTGCTTAGGCTCTATAAATGTTTTCTGTACACGGTAATTAAACAAGAACATGGTGCAGACAATACTCTCAGGGGGCTATTAATCTTAAATGGGAACTAAGGCCAGCTTTAATAAAGGCACAGTATCACTATTTCCACACCTTTAATGCTATCATAGTTTTACAATGCCTTGATTGTAAAACTATGATAGTGGTTGTACACTCTTTCCCCTTCCTTATGGAGGACAAGCTCCTTGCAGATATGTGCCTTTCAATAGGTTGGTCCATCTGCCTATTGATTGTGGCAGGGCTAGACCACAAAAATAGTAGTTTCAATGTCGTAATTTTTGCACAAAAAAAAGTTTCCACAAAAAACGTAAAATTCAATCAAAACGCAAAACCTTAGTCTGTTCAGTAAATTAGCTGGTGGAACAAACCCTCTGTTTGTAAATCCTTACATAGCACTTTGGTTCTTAACTTTTAGTGGTTTAGAGAGTTTGAGCAGAGGGGTGTATTTGTCATTAAATTAATCAACATTTTATCTAATATTGGTAAGTAAAATGTAAACAAACATCACTCCACATATACTGTAACAGGGTGTGTATAAGGTGCAAGCAAGGAAAAAAGGTAGAGGAGCACACTACTAGGGTGAATGCTTAACTTTGTTTGTTGTTTTTTGCACTAATAAAGAAGCATTCACCCTAGTAGTGTGCTCCTCTACCTTTTTTCCTTGCTTGGATGTTGCAGCCCTGGAAATAGGGGGCTAAGAGGATTGCACCTACCTTATTTGTCTGGCCAAGGAGCCAACAGCAGTGTGCCATTGTGCGGTCTTGGAACTTTGGATTGTGTATAAGGTGCACACACAGGTGAGGGCTACTAGCAGTCCTAAAACTCTAAATAGAAAAAAGTCTAGATTGTGCAGACTATAAAATTGATTTAAAGGGGAAGTTCAGTGCAAATACATATACTTTAAAGAAAAAGAACAGTATTTTTCCTTTCTGATGACCTTAACCTGCCCATCCAGCATTTTGTCTGTGTATAAATAAATGCTTCTGAAATACTGACTTCCTGTTTGCAGGACCCCTACTAGAAACCATTATGGTCTTGTCCTTGACCCAGCGCCTGGGTTGTTTAGTAGAGATCTGAGCATGTTTGACCCATCCAACAGCCAATCAGTAGAAATTATTGGTAGGAACTTTCCAAGGTAGTGTGCATTCTGGGAAGAAGTAGGACTGTTGGTCCTACAGCTCACTAATGTCAACAGCAGGGAATGGAAAGGGGTATAAATTCAACTGATATTTCAAAATAGAAGAGAACATGTAGAATAACTAGGTATGCATACTACAGTATATACATACACTTGGCAGACATTAGATAGATATATTTGTTTCAAGGGAGGCACACTCAAAGAAAGTTCTTTGTGAGAAAATAATTTATTTATTTTAAACTGGTGTACCTGGTTTTCAGCACATGAATAAATGATTTTCTCACAAAAACTTTCTTTGAGTGTACCTCCCTTGAAACGAATATATTGATACTTGATGTGGCGCAGACTATAGGGGGTGCACCTCACAATTTACCTGTCTTGGACTTCACAAGTTTGCTTCATTAGACATTAGATAGATTCAAGATATCTATCTAATGTCTAAATACCACATTTTGCAAGCAGTGGTTTTTATCTTGAGATGTTCCCACCTGACCCATTCATTTTGTGATCTCAAATTGATTGCATGAAAGAACAGGCTAGGTGGTTCTTAGATATATTGGACATTTGTCTTATGAGACATTGGACATCTGTCTAATGTCTTAAGTAGTGTATGGCACCTTTACATTGTGTTACACCAGGTGATGTTTCGGGACTATCCACCCCCTCTATCATAAATGGAGTGGATAGTTCTGAAATGTAACCTGTTGTTATTTTATAGAGTGCTGCACAATCTGGACTGTGTGTTATTAATCTGAACTGTTATGTTATTATATTTCTACTTAGAGAGGCTCTCATAGATGGCCTATGCATAGCTATATTTAGACTCCCATTTCATTTGTATGTATGTATTTATTTTATTTCTCAACATGCAGCACTTCACAATTATTTATTCCACTCAAATCAGACCCTGACATAGAGATCTTACAATCTAGTCACTTTATCTCTCACCCTCAGCCTACAGTGTTATTATGTCTTTAATAATGCCCAGAGGAAACCCAGCTAAGCACAGGAAGAACATACAAATCCTTGCAGATGTGTACAAAGGAGGTTTGGAACCCAGTGTTTAAAATTACCATGCTGCCCATTTAATAGTCCTTTCGGTGGAAGTGCAAATGGGAATAGATTGAAATTGGGATAAATTGCTATAAAATAGACATAAGAGAATGCATTGTTTATTACACTTGCGTACTTGCTATTTTTACCAGTGTATTATATGCATTTGTAACCAGATATGTAATGATAAGTTCTATTTCATTCCGATAAATATATCTGCTTCCTTCCTCTACTTAATGTGCCTGAGCATGTGCAGAGAGGTGAAGCAGGTGAAGCAGCAGTATATTAGTTGTCACAGCCTTGATTGACTGCATGGAGCGAGGGGCTAGTTTACTCTGCCAGCGTGGGGGCACTAATTATCTTAAAAGGTTATGTCCTCCCCCCAAACCAAAATTTAAATGTAACTTAATTACCCCCAAAACCTATACCTCGTAAGGTTTAATTCTATCTGCAAAGCTTCTAGGTATACTTACCAGCACTGGTTCCTTTGGCTATCTTCTGCTGCTGCTCCATGTCTCTTCCATAAACAGTAGCAGAAAAAGGGGCCGGACTGGCAGCAGGTTCAGTGATCGGCTGAAATGCTATATCTGGTTAGTAATGCAGGTAAAAAAGTGTGAAATATATCAGTTTAGGTTGGGGGCAGGTAAATGACAATTTACTAGTCTTTTGGGCATAAACTTCCACAACACCTTTATCTTAATAATAAACGCATAAAGGCATTTATACTAGAATTGACCATAAAGTAATAATATGTACCTTTGCAGTGTGTACTGTGTATGCCAATACATCCCTGTTTAATTTGCTTTGGGTTCAAATATTCAGCACTCCTCTTATCTGAATAATTCTGTGCTCTTGTCTACATCCCTTGTTCTGAATAATATTCTTTTGGTTTCCCCTCCTTCTAGCTCTAATTTGCTGTTAGTGTCTTGTACATTCGATTAGCTCAGATAGAGTTGTTACGCTAATAATTTATTATATTATTATTAATTTAGCCTCTATACTACATTATCAGCTGGGGTTGGCTTAAGATTTGATTTTTCTTACAGTTATGGCACTCCAATCAAGAGCACTCCAGAGGATATGTAGTAAACATGATCAAATATTTATTGTTCACCAGGACCAACCCACAATGAAATTTGCACATCTATATATAACCTAGAATGATCCCACCCCCATGTGCTAATTGAATTTTACCCATATCTCTTCACATGATATAATCCCCTGGATTATAACTAGTAAAGTGCATAGAGTATAACATAGTCAAGTGCCAACCTTGATGTGCATAGTGCATAGTGGCTCATTTACCCTGAGCCACTAATCGGTTAGCGCGACTTTAACTCCAACTTATCACTGGATGGGTGGGTTTAGCAAAAGACACCCATGTATCTGGCTCTCAAAAATTAATATCACATTTGCGCTCAATAGCTGGCATTAAAATAATGCCGCAAACACGATATTGAATCGCAGAGGGGAGATTTACCAGCAGCAATAGCGGTTCTGAGTAAATCTCCCCATAGTGTATTTCATCATAAGGTGCCTGTGGATGGAAACACATAGAACAATAAAGGTTTGATCATGTTTACTACAAGTCCACAGAGTGCTCTTGACCAGTGATATATTAAATATATTGTGAGATATATATATATATAGGTAGATAGATAGATAGATAGATAGATATAGATATATATAGATATAGATAGATATAGATATAGAACAGAAATGAAGTTCTACAGTTTTTCTACAGAAAGCACTTATCTGGGTTTATAAATAGAGTAACACACTAAAAACACTGTCATTGTAACAGCCACTAGTTGCTTCCCTTTAGCCCTTATTACCCTATGTGAGTTTACTTTGTGGGTCCAGAGGTATGACACCCATTTGTCCTAAATCCCTTTTAAAAAAGTGTTTGAATCATTTATCGATACCCCAGCCATGATTTTTTTGTGTCTGTGTGTATATATTTTTTTTTCTTCAGGTTTTATTGTTATTTATAAAATTATTGTCCAAAATATCATTAAGAAACATTAGTAGGCTTTACCTTACCTTACCTTTTCTCCGGGTCTCTCCTTTAAGTTGGAAAGAGTTACCCACCTCACTCTTGTGTATACTGAATTAGATGCCTATAATTAGATACATAAGCCAGTCGCGAGTCCCATTGGTAGAGCAGTATTGCACTAAAGGTATGAAGGGGACGGGGGGAGAGCGGAGAGGGGGACAGGTACTTACGATCAAGCATGTAAAATCTTAACAATGTTTCGGGAACATAGTTCACTTTCTCAAGTCTGTTAGCAAGTGGCTTATATGCAGATACAATATTCTATTTAAAGAGATAACCCCTCCTAAAGGGGAAGTAAAATAAAATATATTATATATACATATTACAAATAATACATACGAACAATTCTGAATTCCGAATAATAAATACGAATAAGAGTTACTTGCTCCTGGTGCCAGAGAACCCAGTCTTTTTGTTTATGCTGGCTGATTCTCAATTTGACTTTCTGGGTGGTTTCTGCAAGCACACGGTGCATTTTATAAAAATATTATATCTCTGAAAACAAAGAATGCAATAAAAAATTGCAGTTTAAAAAATCTGCGTCCTTGAAAGCTGAATCATAAGTCTAGGGGATTTGTTTATATATCTTTATTTCAAGCGTTACCATGGAAGCAGTAAAGACAAGGCCATGGTCATTCATTTATGGATCACTCTGGTATTGTATGAGCAATAATGTGTGTTAGTAAATGTACAGTATTCTGCGATGCAGTATATAAATACAGCCATCACACAGATACCAGGAAAATTCCTAGTGTGTCTATGAATCTGTAGACTTGCACATGGTCCTGGAACTCCAAGCTTTTTATGCATTATTATTATTGCTTCTGGGCCAGTTAAGACAGATGTGTATTGTGCGAAAAAGTGTTTTTAGTATTCCTTAGGTGTATGTAGTTTCTAATGCTATTTTATAGCATCCATTAATGGGGTACAAACAACAAAGCAACACATAAGCAATTACGGAGCTTTTTACATTTATTATAGATACGATATAAAAATAGAGTTTCTAGTGAAAAGTTGTGCAAACTGAAAATGCTGTTTATCAGATTGGTATATATTGTATACTACATTTAAGATTGAAACGGACTTTAATCTTTTTAGACATAACAACAAATCCAGATTGTAGCACAACTGTAAAATGTTAAGTCATCTTAAACCACAGCAGCGGAATAGAAGTGTCAAACTTACTGATCAGAAAGAAAAATGAAAAGACAGAGGGGCGTGATTAAATTAAACATAGTGCAATCCACTTGGGGAAACAGATTTTACTTTTGATCGTGAGTCTCATTTCTGACTCAAACACATTCCAGAAAATGTAGTTTAAAAATGAATGATGTTTTACTTACTGGGCAATAAAGAATTCCTTAGAGCTCAATGTGGCAGATGGGCTCATGTGCCAATGCAATGACTGCAAAGGCATAAAACTCTGTGTGATAATTTCTATGGCTTCATGCATCAATAATGTACTTCAAATTTCTGTAATGCATTAACCCATTCATGACTGTTGACAATTTTCACTATGCAGTACATGCCAATTCATTGCTTTCTTTCTAATATATCTGAAGCAATATCTATAGTTGTTTTCTAGGAAACAGATGTTGTTTGCTTAATTTATTAGAGGTGAATTCAATTTCTCTTGAACATTCTATATGATTTGCCTGGGTCCACTTATCCATTGCAAGAAATTAGATGTTAGTGTTTAATGAGCCAGTCAAGTTAGAATAATGAAATCAAATGTCAGATTTGTGTTAGATGAACTGTGGCGGTCCTTGCCCATTTTATTGCATTACTATATGACATTAAATTAAGACATCTATACAAGTGTATTTCCTAAAGCGACAATGCTAGAAACCAATAAAAAACAAAAGTTTTATACAAAATTGATTTATTTCCTTCATTTTTTCCTTCAGCTTATGTGAGCATATTAATAACTCAATAGCAATTGACTAACGTATACAAGTTTACTGGGCAAACAATCATTTGGGAAGCTAAATTGCCTAGGAATTGGGGGGCAGCTTTAAAATAATTTAAAATATTAATCAAAAAATGAGGTTCCTTTTTATACAGTTCCTGCATATACAGAATCTTTCTGATGTTAAGGGCTACCCTTTGGTGTTAGGGTCTCCTCTGATGACTTGTGGGTAGGGATGGCCGGTTCGCGGATCCGAATCCGGATCCGCCGCGGATTTATCCTGTTCACAAACAGTGGATTTTTCCGGATTTTCCGCCTTCCGAACTTCCGTTCCGCGGATTTTCGAAATTACGAGTTTTCGCGTATTTTCGGGAATTTTCGAAAATACAAGAAAACACGTAATTTCGAAAATACGAGGATTTCTCTTATTTCCGTTAATATGTACTTTTCGAAAATTTTCAAAATTACGAGGATCACTCGTATTTTTGAAAATGCATATTTTCGAACATTTTCGAAATTACGCGTTTTCTCGTATTTTCGAAAATTTTCGGAAATACGGGAAACTCGTAATTTCGAGAATTTTCGAAAATACGAGAAATCTTGTAATTTCGAGGGTATTTTTCATTTTAATGGGTCCGCTCGCGGATTTTCGAATTTTCAAATTTTCTCAAAAATTCGCGGATCCTCGAGCGGACCGGATTTTGCGAAGTTCGGACATCTCTACTTGTGGGCCATCTTATTGACATCACAAGGTTTTGCAAAACACAGATTGTTTAAGGAGCACTATGCTTACTTTTGCAGACTTTATGTAAAGAAAGTCCTACTAGCACAAAAAATTGTGTAAATTGAAATATGTTCACTCTTTTAAATAGGACATGTTATTAGGATCAAAGGGAAACTTCCTGTTCACATATCAGTGAAATGTGATGTTAATCATATTTAAGTCAACCAAATGATGAATTGTAAAGTCAAAGTCAACTTCAGTCTAAATCTGAATAGCAACAAAAATTGTAACAACGCTCAAAACCCAACCTAATAATACATTTTTATCAATAAATTAATTAATGCTTTTTAAGAAAAGGTTACATTTACAATATTGTTAACTAAAGAGGCCAATGCATTCTAAATGACATGCAAAAAATAATTTATTTTAGAGAATGTACTGTTTATGTAACTCTCAACTAGGGATGTGCAAATCCATGAGGTTTCTTTTCACCAGGGGGTTCATGGAAAAGTCTTCAGTTTTGGCTCAAAAGTTTGGTTGTCAAAAACAGAAACTGAAACCTAATTTGTAGTTCTGTATCAAAATCTGTCAACTGATTCAAAAAACTTTCGAAGGCAGAACTGGTAGATTTAACCTGAAACCATGTCTGAGTCTAAACAATTGTTCACCCCTATATTTAGCTATAATGAGCCCCAAGAGATAGAAGCACTTGAGGTCTTTTTTTGTTAATTTTTTTGTTAATTTCTTTGTTAAACCTGGCAATGTACTCTAGTTTATTGTAGATCTCAATTTGTAAGGTTATAACACTTTGTGGATCCTGTTACTTGTATCAGAAAACCATAGTCATCATACCTCTGTACTTGGAATGGTAGGGCCAGGGTATTAGCTCACTATCAAGCAAAATATATGATTCCGACTCAAAACCTGCTTCACAGTGGATTAAATTAGTGACCATTATTACAAATTATTTTTTTATTGTTGTATAAGAAGGTTTGTATTGTTCTTTAAATTAATAGACTTTTTTTTGTATAGTCTAGATTCCAAGCAAAGAAAAATAACGTGTTGACAATTATTCACAATTATATTTATACTGTGTTTTATTTAGAAGTAAATACGCCACTCTATAAAAGTGCAAATTCCCTAAACTCCCCAGTAAACACATATTTTTGAGTTCTAGAAATCGCTACCTAAAATTTTGAATTTGACAAGGAATCTAAAATTAATTTAAACCTTATCTGCATCCATCTTGACATGGGTGAAGGCAGGTCAGTTTGATCAGATGACAAGTGACAATTTGAACTGGTATATCAGAATATTTGAGTCCCCATACGATGGTTTGGTCTTGCTATTGATAAATAAGAATTTGCAACCTAAAAATAGCACATTAGCTCAACTTACATTAAAAAAACATTTTCTTGAGGCATTTTAACTTTAGATTTAGATTAGAGACAGTGTTAGCAAAATGTCTTCTAGAACCACTAAATAGGCTTTGTAGCCATACAAAATGCAAAGCACAATATCTACTGTGGCATTTCTAGTTTTATTTTTACTCCAGATAAACCAGGTAGTTTGATTTATTTATACATTTAAATATTTGTCACATTGTTGAATTTTAAAGCCAATATGATTCAGGATAGACAAATTGTGCTATATCTGAGCTATAAAATGTATTACTTGGAATCTGGAACTTTCAATAAAACAGAAAAAATTCTGGAAAAAAATATAATCATGTTTAGTATATTATTAAATCTAAAATGTAATTAACATATTTTGTTACCAATGCTTTACTTAAAAATTAAAGGGGCAACTGTGGTTTCCGAAAAAAGTTAGGGAACAAAAGTCTGTAGTGTTTACTTTAAAATGAGCCCTAGATTACACCTATGGCTGCAGCCTGTGAGAAATTATATTGCATTGAATGTTTGAATTTCCAGTTTCCAGTAGGCTGGGTGACATCACCTGACCCTCTGTTCCTCCCCTCAGCCCCAGGGGAGAAGTATGCTCACTTAAGACTTAATGCTGGGAAGATAGGAGATACCTGCACAGAAAATTCAGGCACAGACTGATCACATAACTACAATCTTTCCACGTGCTATAAGCTGCTTAAATCAAGTGTTCAAGCAGGAATTGTTTAGAAGTTAGAACATTATATTGCCAAACCTTTCCAGAAATAACTTAATATGAAATATAATTTTGAAGGTACAACGGAAGGCTTTTTATCTAACCCTAACTTGTTTGCAGGCCACAGTTCTCCTTTAAAATATTATTTATAAATGATTGTTATCAGAAATTACTGATCCTTTGTTGCTGGTAAAAAAAAAAACAACAACCTCTAGTAGCAGTATTTTTTTTCAACTGCAAACAAAATATGTGCTGCAATCATAAACAAGTATACAGTATACAGTAGATGGTGCTCCTTTATAAATCCATTAATTGTGGAGCCATCTTATTATATAAATATTCTAACAAGTATGTTTTGTATAAAAGATCTTTGTTTTATTCTGTTAATTTATAAACATTTAAAATAATAAGATCATTTATGATCATGTTGGATTGTCCTACATATTTTTAAGAAAATGCATGAAATACTACAACTTTGAAATTAAGATTCAGTTTGATGTTGACAGAAAACTCTATGATTACTCCCTCTTTGAGTTCTACATCAAAGTTGCTATTATTTGTAAGTCAACATCAAAGTCAACATCAGATTCAAAAGTGTCCTGCTCAGCTTTGTGTTCTCCAGCTGATTTGCCCACCTGTCTCAATAATCCATAATGAAATAATGTCTACATTACTATGATTTTAATCATTTTTAATATTTTTAAAAAAATATAACAAGTTCAAGCAACAGCAATACTAGTGAAATGTAGTTTATTTCCAAATATGCACTGAGTAAAGCAAAATATTAATAGGTTTTTTTTGTTTTACTTAAGCTAAAGGTGAATGTATGAATAAGCATTTTTTGTTAATTTGCCACTAAGAATAATTAAAAGTTTTAACCTAAACCTATTTTTGGGTTAAAATGCCTGGTTATACCATAGAAATTGAATTGAAACTGCAGATTAAATTTTGTTTTTCAAAACTACACTTAAAATTTCTCTGGGTGAAATTTTGTTGTGGATTTTTTTTTATTTGAAATTTTCAAATACATTTTCAATAATGTCTATTTGTGAATCCTTAAACAATAAGCTATTTTAATTTTCTGGTAGCTTCTAAAATATTGTTGTGTGGTGGTAGATTTAACTGGTATGCGGTGGTACAGTGTTATATTGGAGATTTGATGTATGCCATTCTAGGCTTGGAGTGGTGTCAATGTAATTGACAATGTAAGCTTCTGAAATATATATATATATATCTATATATTAATATATATATATATATATAATTATATATAATATATATATATATAAAGAAACAAATTTGTTATAAATCATCATATCAAGATAAAAGCCGACGTTTCAATAGCATCCATTACCTTTCTTAAAGGATAAGTGCACTGTAAAATTAAGTTATGTTCATTTGGAAGCTGCAGCTTTAAAAATACTGTTGCCATATTTTTTTTACCTATGCCCCTCCAGAGCCTAGCTTTGTGCCTTGAAAGTTGCTAACATCTTGTTACTGATTTGCTGAATGTTAAGCTCCGCCCCTCTGAGATTTCCTCTGCTTTCTCCTGCTTGAGCCTCAAAGAGTAATGCCTGTGAGTTCTGTGCACTCTCCTGCTTGAGCCTCAAACAGTAATGCCTGTGAGTTCCGTGCACAAGCGTGTGCATGGAACTCACAAGCATTACTGTTCGAGGCTCAAGCAGGAGAAAGCAGAGGAAATCTCAGAGGGGCGGAGAGCCTAGTTGAGCTTACCAGAGCAGCGTTTCAGTAACGCTGTGCTTCAAGTTACGTGAACCCAGGGGTGAGGATCTAGCGGTTCAGGTCCTCACCCTGGGTAAAAGGTACTGACCAAAGAAGAGGAGTGGAGGGAAGGTGAGTATAATTGTCCTTTAATCAAGGGCCAAATATTTTATACAGTTAACATGAAGTTTGTCGTATAAACAAAGTCCCCTACCAATAGAATTTTTTTTAAAAAATTCTTTTATCGGTCCTGTGAACCATGAAATTACAATAGAATGGCAGCATAAGCAGGAGAAACAGAAAAAGTCTGTATACATACTTTAACTGAAGAATTGCTCAAGTTACAGAGAATGGAATCCTCCCAGAGGAATGAAAGGGCACAATGAATTTTAAATTGAAAATATTGTGGAGGATCATAAGATTTGATCAGTGACAATTAGTGTTGCTATGTTCCCTTCCATATTGCAGTGATTTAAATTTACTTACATGTATCAAGACTTTGTCACTATAATCATAATTCATGTACTAAGCATTTTTCTTCACTGACATGTCTCAAGTAACAATCATTGCCCTTTAGTTGCTTTCTAAATAATTGGGCCTTGTGTATTAGCAAGTGTACACATTGTTTGATACTCCTCTCTGCTAAGATTATTTTATTAATGTCTAAGATTTTCTGTACAGCATACTGACATTTAATTAAATGTCTAATGAGACGTGTTGTTCACCTTGTGCACAAATTTGCTCCTTTTATGCAATTTTAAATTCTAATGCCCTTGTCTGAATTTCTGCAACTCTTAGTTGGATCAGCAAAATTCATGCACAATTTAACTTGCCTGATTATTTATAAAAGCCAAAGGACAAGCTGAATGTGTTGTATTTAACTGTAGCTATCTAACCTTAGCCTTAACACACAGTTCAGTTTCTTTTAAGGGACCATTATATAGTAAAATTTAACTTTTCAGAAAAGAGAACCTAACCAATTTTCTGTTCTAATTGTCCATTTGTGAATCTGATCCCTGCTCCAAGTTGCTTTTCTTGCTCCATTTTTTGTTTGGTATTTTCTTGGTATGAAGAAGACATAGTCCAGGAATGATTCAGATGATAAAATTGAACATATTTGATTCTTAATACATTTGTACTGTTAGTACTATCACACACATACACAAACACACACACATTCTTTAAAGGGTAACAATTCTTTCAAACTAGTTAGTATCATATAAAAAGCTTAGGGCTCATTTTAAAGGAAATGCTGCATTTACCCTTTAAAAACCAAGTGTTAAAATAGCTTCATATTCTATAAAAAAAATAAAAATAAAATATAAAATAATCTTAAACACCTTTCTAACCTCTTACAGTACTTGCCTATGGTGACTATGCTCAGAAACTTATTTTTAGTAAACTAACAAAGTCCAGTAAAAGGGGAATTATACATCCACAAAGTACCTCCCTCAATTAGATTTGATTACAAGATATAACAAGAGTATCGGAATATCCACCTTCAGAAGCCAGAACTGTCACAGAACACAGAAAGGATATAAAACTAATATTGAAAATGTTCTGAATACATCTAGGGGAAAATATATAATCCTACACTAGAGGGTTTATGAAAAATATTCAAAGATATACAGCCAATGGTCACAGATTATGACACCCTCAATCTATCTTGACACTTCAGTATTGGTATTCCTCCAATCACCCAAACTTAGACAAAAAGTAAACATTCCTGCTTTTACATAAGGGCTATTTGGAACCTTTGAATCTTGGAACATTCCATATTTTCCGTAACCCTCAAAAATATGAAGCTACTTCTAGGGTAACTGAGGCTACTTTAGCCAACGATATTTTCGAGGGTTACCAATTATGCAAGGCTACTTCGGGGACCACTGAGTAGCCCTGAACATTTTTGGTTATATGAATGTGTTCCTCAGACCATTTTTCAGGTCCCTGTGTTATTTACACCAACTTACACTATTGATTTTTCTACCTTACAGTAAATTTAATAGGAACTTTCAGATTTTTTTCTATGGGTACGTTTTTGGATTTTTTCGATGGAACAGAACATCTCCATTGATTATTAATTCTACTAAATACACTGATAATGGCACTATCTGTTGTATTCCGTTAGATCAACTGGACTTAAAATTAAGTTCTTGAAGACGTTTCATCCGACTGGCTTTCTCAATTCAGAATGACTGAAGAATCTGTTGGCAATTATGTACCCTGGAAAGTCCCAATTAACATATCACTGCCAGGTGTTAGGGACCTTCTGAATGCAAGGCGTGTTCCTATAACAACCTCTTATCCACAATGCAATCACCTGCATTCAGAAGGTCCCTAACACCTGGCAGTGATATGCTAATTGGGACTTTCCAGGGTACATAATTGCCAACTGATTCTTGTACAAGTCATTCTGAATTGAAAAAGCCAGTTGGATGACTAGCGAAACATCTTTAACAACTAAACTTTAAGTACAGTTGATCTAACTGAATACAACAGATATTCAATGACCTGGATGAATGAGTACCTTCACAAATGATAATGGCAATGTCAGCAGGGCTTATGCCATGTACATTTTCACACAGAAGTAGTCCTTGATCAAATTAGATCCTGTAAATTCTCGTTAAGGAGCCTTGTACTCTTACAATAGGGTATAACCTTAGCAAAAGTAATTTTATTTTTGCTTTAACAAAATAGATGACTCCATAAAAAAGAAACAAGCATACCAAGGAGAACCACAGACCTTTTCCATCAAAAAAGGCAATATTTCAATGAGTGTATTACTTAAATTTTATAGTTAAATAATGGTGTAGTTACTTACATACAGTAAGTATTAGATTTTTGACAAGTACCTTGTTAGAGTGAAACAAAAATGCTGAATCACTCAAAAATGCTAATAGCCTGCAATTGTTCAGAGGAGCCTCTGAGGATATCTTTCAAGTGAAAATAACTGTTCTAACAAGCCTTGAACGGCAAAGAAATGAACAACTAAATGAATAATTTATAAAAGCTATATTGAATGTCAAAAAGCCTACTGGATGGAGAAGCTTATTCCTAAAAATTCTGATGTATGCTAATATAAAATTCAATCTACATTCCAACTCAAGATTCACTATTAATCACAGGGCTTTCTGAAGGATCCAGGTTTTCTCATTTAAAATCGTTTGTTCTCAGGGAGATTGTAAAGGTAATTATTGGTTGTGATGCTATGTCTGCCTCTGGTAAATGGGAATGATCTAAATATTCTAAAGATAACAATCTTTAGAATTTAGATCATGGGAAAATGGATCAAAGTCAAAAGTTTAAAGAATATTTTATACCAATGCCATCAATTCCAATGTATGTATAAACAAAACTCAAAGTCTTTTTTTAAAGGTAACTGACCACCAATGACCACCAATCCTAAACTACTGCAGGCCACTCCTACTAGTAATATCTAGCCAATCCTGTTACAGTCCATATTAGGCAGGGGATTGTGTGACTGAAGTTAGGATGTGTGGCCAAGCAGTGCACATGCACACATATATCTTATTCAGTTTTTCAGGGGATAAAATTAATTTTAATGTTATTTACTGGAGTGGTAATTAACAGTTTAGTGTTCTTGGGGGGGGGGGTGCTTTTAGATTATGGAGTAAAAAATGTTTGGCTTAATTCTCCTTTAATCTATAGCCAGTAAAGAATAAAGAAGGTGCAGCTACATAACTTGGTACAATTGTACACTACCGGCACAAAAATGACATTTCCAGTTTGCCCTAATAATGTCTACATCTTCCCTAATATTTTCATACTACGTATTTACAAAGCATGTCAAATAAGATAGGTAAAGGCAGAAACATTTTCATGCAGTATAGTAACCCTTTCGCTTAGGGATTAAGTGGTACTGTGTTAATATTAATCAGCATTTCAGAAACCAAATGGAAGATGAAGACAAATGATACACATATGAATCATATAGACATGACTGTCAAAGCTCTACAATACAATATTAGATGACTATTTAAATGTTTTATACCAGATATCTTAAAAAAGCAAGTACTTTTTTTTAGCATTTTTTAATGCCACAAGAGATTTGAAACTGACGACTTTTCGTTCCGTTTACAGATTTTCGGAATTCTGAAAAAAATGAAAAATCTGAAAATAAACCCATAGAAATGGGAAAAAATCCAAAAGTTCAGAGTATAATAAAAGTATAAAAAAGCATGGTAACTTACAGTAGATGGCTCACGCGCATCTGAAATCAGGGGAACACGTCCCTATTTTTTCGAGCTTCCACATGTATATTCAAGGCTACTTTTGGTAACCCTTGTAAGTAGCATTGTATATTCGGTAACTCCCGAAAGTAGATATGGTAAGTAGCCTTAATAACCCTTATATATTCTGTTCATTGACTTTAACTGAGTTGAACAGGCTGCAAGTCTTCAAGCCCACTATTGTCTATCAAAATATTTAATACTGCAGTTAAGTAGCAACTAAAAGATGTCTTGTTATACTATGAATTATTACAGTGGGATAACACTGTTTTTGCTTTGGCTTTTCCTTTGTTTCCTTGTTCTATACCAGTCATGCATAACAATTCCGTAAGCAGCCAAACACTGCTTTAAATTGATGGTACTTTCAAACACAGCTATCTTTCAGCGTAGGTGAAGGGCCAGATTTATTGGTATTTTGCCATACCGCACCTTTAACGACCATTGTCGTGGTCATAAATTTACAGTTCTAGGAATCTACAAATTTACAATCTCCCATACAATAATATTGGGTATTTTGCTACCGCATGGTATTGTACAAATTAAGGTTTGTACATTTACAAACATTCGTTCATACGATCCTGGCCCAAAGAATCATTAGTTTTACATTATAAACAATGGGAAATACATACATACATGAGCCACTGTTGCTCAAAATGCTGATTATAGTGGGACATGTTTAAAGAGAATAACACATTTTCCTGATTTATAGTAGCTTATTGGACAGATTCTCTTTCAGCTCTGAGTGGCACACTGAGCGTGCCTAACCGTTTGACTTAAGGAGGAGGGTTAGAAGTGTTTGGATGGCTTGACACATGTGCATCTATGATTAAAAATGTTTTTAGGCTTTCTCTTTAATGATTCTACAGTGTCTGTTTATATGAAACAAGAGAGGGCACTTTTATATGATCTTTATTGAAGCAGTCTATAAGGTAAACTGCTGGTCCTTGAGGATAATTGTTACTGAGTGCTTCCAGAATCCTCCTGCTAAGATATGATCAAATCTTTGATGTATCAGTAGGGTCATCACTCTCTGAGGGAGTTTACCCAGAGCAGAGAATCTAAGTCGCAGCAACCCCTCCATATTCAAGTGCGTTGTATACACAAAATATTTTTTTTTTCCCCTGTGGTAAAATATAAGTCACCAAAATAGTCTATAATTATATATTATATTATATAGTAAGCTGCAGAAAAGCAAAAGAATACATAATTTCCTACAATAAATACAAATTTTGCAGTTAGTGCATTCATTGTATGTGCTGTAAATAATAAGCTTAAAATATATGCATCCTTTATATGAATATATACATATATTTTTTTATGGTACTTTTTATATAGTATAAAAAATATATTGGAAAAAGACATTCATTATTTGTATGCTTTTTTAACTCTGCAGCTGAAAATCTATGCTATTTAATTATTTAGGTAAAATCTGAACATGTACAGTGTGAAATGTGGAATGACTGAGAAAGATCAAGTGTGGTCAGGTTACTGTATATATATCAAAGTAGCAAATGCGTGTGTTCGGGTTTTTTCTGTCAACATACCACATAGAGTGTGTATGGTCAGGTTATATCTGTCAAAGTAGCATATAGAGTCTGCATGGTCAGGATGTCTGTCAAAGTGGCACAGTAAAGTTGTGGTCATGTTATATCTGTCAAAGTAGCATGTAGAGTGTGTGTGGTCAGTTTTATCTTTGAACGTAGCACATAGAGTGTGTGTTTAGGTTATCTTTGAAAGTAGCACATGTATCTAATGCTTTAACTCAGAGGTGGGCAATTAAATTTCACAGTCAGCCACATGAGAAACTTGAACTCTCATAAAGGGCCGGACCAATAATTTCAACTCATTTCTAATTTTTTTTATTAGCTGCAATTTTTAATGAAAGGTGTGTAATATTTTAGATCCATTCCATTAAATTCAATGAATCAATTGATTACATCAATTTTTTTTTATAGAATATATTTTCTAGCCTTAGACAATCAATGAACATTATTTTTTTTTATCTCAGAAAGATTTTTTTGGCCTAGGTCTAGTAGTGGGGGGCCAGTCTGTGGCAACCATTGGGCCACATGTGGCCCCCGTGCCTCACATTACCCAGCTCTGCTTTAACTGTATATTTGTATACTGTAAAGATAAATTGGAATGATGAAAAACTAGAGGTAATACTGAAACACAAGCTGTGGATTGTAGTTTTCAAGTTAAACTTAAATTTTTACTTTAACATTATTTTCCAATGTAAAAATAAACAAAAAGCGGAGGGTCACACTCCAAATCAAAGTTTTCTTTATTTAAGTGACCAACATCAAAAAACACAACATACTTCCTTCCTCCATGATTATTAACTCAAATAAGGAGTATCTCCATATTGACTGCCCAGTCAGGTGAATCATTTAGTCATGTTTTCTGCCTATACACAGACTCACATCATATCTTTTCCTTCCTTTCAAGCTATTAGCTCTAGTTCTCCAGTTTTTCCAGCCAGTCTTTCTGCATTTGTAAACATATATTTTAGATTGGCATGTAGTATAAACAGAGGTACCTATTTGTACCTGAAAAACAAGTAAAACTGATTGATTTGAGTATAAACCAAGGGTAGAAAATATGAACACTAACGCAAACCTGTAATTAGAAAATGAACATGTGAATAGCCTTTAATAGCCCTCCACTATACTGACTTAATAGCCCTCCACTGCACAGGCTTATGAAATAGCCCCTAACACCCCCCCCCCCATACACTACAAGAGGAAGGCTTCTTAAGAGCTCCCTCTGAAAACCACTTGTGACCTAAGTATAAACCGACGTTAGTATAAACCGACGTTAGTATAACCGCGCGTAGTATACAACCCGATGTTAGATTTTTAGGTTAAGATTTAAACTTATTAACCTCATTTACACTGGATTATATACAGTAGTCCTTGGAATATAAGTATACCCCCAGTATAATAGATAGCCCATTGAATTAGCAAAACCCAGTGGCAAAAATTACTTGTTTAACGTAGTGGATAAATATTGATTGAGACCAGTATTATTTATTCTGGCCATTACCATTGTGTATAGTCAGATATACCAGATTTTATTTGTTAGGCCAATGAGCGTTACCAATGCTATTGTAGTAAATATAACCACATACTGTGCATACTCGCCTGTGGGCCTCTTACAACAAAACACCAGGAACTTCTTGCCTCCCTGTTTGCATCTTAGTGCCTCTCCTGTTACTAGATCACCATATCACCTCATGTCCGTTCAGCTCACTCCTAGTTGTATGACATTTCCCCCCCCCCCCCCCACCCCCGCGCTCTGTTCTCCCACCCTCTCCCCGTTTGGAGGCACACTACAGTAGTGGAGCATGTGCAGTAGGAGGTGACTGGGCCGTCAAATAGCCAATAGAATTTACCCAGTGATTTTGGTGTTACAGTGAAATAATCATAAGATTCACACTTGACTCAGAATGATCAGAATGACTTGTACAAGAATCTGTGGCAATTATGTACCCTGGAAATCCCAATTAGCATATCACAGCCAGGTGTTTAAGGGGTGATTGGATGTGGCTAAGAGGTGTTATAGAACGCCCAGAGTAATGTGTTAAAACAGCATTGTACATGGCAGCAGTTGGTGTCACCCCCCTCTATTTAGGCTTGTTTTCTTTATTTCACATAAATGGTCCTTAACACCTCTCTTGAACCAGCACGTTCTTGCCAATATGGTTAACATTACAATCTTCAGGTATGTCCTTTATCCTTAAAGGTGCGGATACAACTGCTGAGTCCCTGGACCCGAGGAATTGCTCTTTCTGTGCTGGGCCTACCTTGAATGCGTTGTCTGTTTGGTCTCCCCCACATCCAAACAGAGCATCTTCCTGCACTGCACTGCGTATATGATGTCACTCTTCCACTTTCACGCACTGCATATATGATGTCACTCTTCACTCTGCACTGTGCTTATATGATGTTCACTCTTCACTCTTCACTGACTGTGTATATGATGTCACTCTTCACTGCACTGCACTGCATATAGAATCTCACTCTTCACTGCAACTGAAACTGCATATATGATGTCACTTATCTTGTGTTTCGTATTGGGTCTTATTCGTATGTACCATTGCTGCCTCAGTTGTTATCATTTAAAGCAGACAGGGATACGGTGTTTTTTACATTCTTGTTACTTTCTCGGAGCCCCCTGCTACACTGGGATGACATGTTCATTTCTCTCTGTCTTGCTTTTCCCCTTCACAGTTGTATTCGTGTTCTTTTCCTTTCCTTCATACTTCTTTTGACACAGGCCCCAGTCTGGCTATCCACAGTTTAAGGGCTCCCTGAATATCGACTGAATACCCGATATACCATGACCTGGATGGATGAATATTACAGATATACGTGACCTTGATGGGTGGAATATTACGATATAACCGTGACTGGATGAATGAATATTACAATATACCGTGACCTGATGGATGAATATGTACAGATATACATACCGTGACCTGGATGAATGACTATGACAGATATCAACCCGTGACCCTGGATTGGATGAATATTACAGATATACGTGACCTTGATTGGATGAATATTACAGATATACCGGACCTGGATGGATGAATATACAGATATACCGTTAACTGGATGGATGAATACTACATCTGCAGATATACCGTGACCGGATGGATGAATATTACCGATATACCGTGACAGGATGGATGAATATTACCAGAATACACCGTGACCTGATGGATGAATATTACAGATATACCAGACCTGGATGGATTAATAATTACAGATATAACCGTGACCCTGGTGATGAATATTACAGATCTACGTGACCTGGATGGATGAATATTACAGATATACCGTACCTGGATGGATGAATATTACAGATATACAGTGACCTGGATGAATGAATATTACATTATATATGCGACGCGTGACCTGGTGTATGGAATAATCCAGAGTACCGTTACCTTGATTGGATGAATATTACAGATATACAGTGACCTGATGTATGAATTTACAGATTACCGTGACGCTGGATGGCTGAATCTACAGTATACCGTTAGCCCGGATGGATGAATATTCAGCTTATCCGGACCTGGATGGATAATATTACGACTATACGTGACCCTGGAATGAATTGGATTTAACAGTATACCGTGACCTGGATGGCGGTGAATAGCGTTGTCTGCCGGATAGTGTGTGTTGGTGGGACCGTGACGCTGTGATGAAATGAATATGCAGATATATTACCGTGACCTGGATGGAAATATTACAGATATACCGTGACCTGGAGAATGAATATTACACGATATACCGTGACCGGTGATGGATGAATATTACAGATATTACCGTGACCTGATGGATTGAATATTACAGAGATATCGTCCTGGATGGGAAAGGTACGTGACCTGTGAAATTGTAAGATGCCGATGGATGACTTACAGATATACCGTGACCGAGTGAATGATTGATATTAACAGATATTGAATAAAATCACCGTGACCTGGATGCCATATAATACATATGTAGATGATATACTATCGAAGATGATATACAGTTATACGGACCTGGATGATGAATATTACAGATAGTAAACCGTCACCGTGATGTCATGAATATTACAGATTAATACACGTACCCCTGGATGATGAATTTACAGATTATACCGTGCCCTGGATGGACTATGAATATTACAATTCATACCGTACCTGGTGTGGATGAATATACAGAGATACAGGATACCTGGATGAATTGAATATTCAGATATACCCGTGCTGGATGGCTGAATTAGAATAGTGCGGTATAAGATACTATACCGTTGACCTGGATGGGGATCTCATATTACAGATATACCGTGACCTGGATGGATGGATATTACAGAATACGACCTGGAGGATGAATCTTACAGATCATTCCGCGGACCTGGAGAAGTAATATACCGATTCGTCTGACCTGGATGAATGATATTAGCATAATACCGGACCTGGATGATGAATATTACAGATATACCGATGACTGGAGGATGTACCTGATATTAAGATGACCGTGACTGGAGAGTGAATATTACAGAGATATACACGGACCTTTGTTGGGATGGATGAATATTACAGAAATACCGTGACATGGTGATGAATATTACAAAGTATACCGTGCTTCCTGGAATGACGATGAATATTACAGTATACCATGACCTGGATGAATGAAATTACAGATTATACCGTGTACCTGGTATGATGAATATTACAGATACCGTGACCTGGATGGATGAATATTACAGATATATAAGCCTGATGGATGTTCGATACCGGAGTGGATGGATGAATTTACGCATGTTATGATGAATATATCATTCCGTACCTGGATGGATGAATATTACAGATATACCGGGACCTGGAGGATGATATACAGATATACGTGACCTTGTGATGAATATTAACAGTATATAACCGGTGACTGGATGGATGAATATTACAGATTATACCGTGCCTGATGGATGAAATATTAAGTTACCATGATGATGATAAATACTAGAACTACCTGGATTGAATGAATATTACAGACTTACCAGTGACCTGGAGATGGATATATAGATAATCCAGTGGACCTGATGATGATATATTACGATATACCGTGACCTGGATGATGAAATTACAGATATGACCGTGACCTGGATGGATGAATTACAATATAACCGTGACTGAGATGTAGATTACCAGACCTGATGAGTCTTCGATATACCGTGACCGCTGGATAATGTAATATCCAGATATAACACGTGACCTGGATGGATGAAATATACAGATATACCGTGTACCTGATGGATGAATATTGAATATTGAGCAGATATTACAGCGATACCAGACCTGGATGACTGATATAACGCATCTACCGATAGACGCTATACGATGATACGTGCAAATGGGAAGCTATCAACATCACCAACTTACCGTGACCTGATCGATCTGTTCAATGATTAATCAATTTAACCGGCGCTAGGAGATAAGACATTCGTACCTGGTGGAGAATAGTAGGACAGTTTACGTACCTGCCCGATGGTGAATTCAGTATAGAGACATGAGCTCATGCTATAGATTTCCAGGAACCTGGATGGAAATAAGTGCATTACCTGTCCGATCGGAATATTACATACTATACCGTGACCGATGACATGAACACAATATACCGTTACCTGATGAATTGTACAGATTAACCGTGACTGATGGATGAATTATTATATCGTGATGGATGGAATGCAGAACTCAAAGCTTGATGAAGGCACACTTATATATTAGAAGCTCCAAGCACCACCAACCTTCTTTTGAAATAGACGTGTTTCAGATCTTTCAACCGTCGCAGGGCCTAGTCCGGGTTTCGTAACAAGACCTGTGATCCGTTCAAGCCTCCAGAGGTCTAAGAATGCAAATTAAAACATACGGTCAGACAATGCTTCCCATATGTCAAAGGTCTGTGCATATCGTGCACTAGGAACCCAGTCAAAGGTCGTCTCAGAGACTAAATCTGTGTGGATGAGTGCTTTTAGGATTGTGAATATATGTATGGGCTGTGTCTGGATAGTTTACAAGATACGGTGATTTGATAAGGCAAGGGCTGTTGTATCGATCTAGAAGACTTTGTATAGAATAGGAGATTAATTGATCGCTTGGTTGGACCTGCTGCAATGGTTGTGTAATAGTAAATACGTAGTAAGTGGTAAGTAATGCAGTAGGGTCGCCTTCGACCTAAGTGCCTTAGAGGGTCTGGTAGAGTAATAGGGCTGTGTGATGCTATGGTACGAGAGATGGAACGGGCTGTGTTGTGTGTTGGATAGGGTGAAGATATATGGATGTAAGGCTTATAATGGAGTAGAATGGGGGCTGTGTGGGATAGTGCCTTTAATAGGATAGGGTGAGATATAGGAGGGGCTGTGATAGTGGATAGTGTTTATAGGATACGGGTGAGGATAATGCGGGGCTGGTGTTGGAGTCGCCTTATAGGATAGGGGTCGAGATATAGGAGGGCTGTGTTGGATCATTCTTTATAGGATAGGGTGAGATGATATGGAGGGGTTATAGTGTTAGGATAGGAGTGGCGGGTGGTTGATAGGTATCAGGGGTGAGATATATTGGATGGCGTGTGTTGGATAGTGCTTTAATAGGACTAGTTGGTGATATATATGGAGGTGGCTGTGTGGATGTGCTTTATAGGATACGGTTGAGATATATGAGGGGCTGTGTTGATAGTAGCTTAAGGATCGGGTGAGATATATGGAGGGTGGCTTGTGTTGGATAGGCTTTATGGACTAGGGGGGAGTATATGGAGGGTGGGGGGCTGTGTTTGGATAGTACCCTTTATAGGATCAGGTGAGATATATGAGGGCGTTGTGTTGGATAGTGCTTATAGGATAGGTGAGAATATATGGAGGGCTGGGTTGTTGAAGTGCTTTATAGGATGGTCGAGGGGAGATATATGGAGGCTGTGTTGGATTTGGATAGTGCTTTATAGGAATAGGGGAGATATCTGGAGGGCTGTGTTGGATAGTGCTTTATAGGATAGGGTGAGATATATGGATGGTATGGCGTGTTGATAGTGCTTTATAGGTAGGGTGAGAAGATGAGGTGGTCTGTGTTGGATAGTGCTTGGATAGGTGAGAGATATATTGAGGGCTGTGTTGGATAGTGTTTATAGGATAGGTTGAGATATATGGAGGAGGTGCTGGTTGGATATTGACTTTATAGGACTAGGGTGATATATGGAGGGCATGGGTTTGGATAGTGCTCTTCTAGGATAGGGGTGAGATATATGGAGGGCTGTGTTGGATAGTGCCTTTATAGGATAGGGTGGAGATATATGAGGGGCTGTGTTGGAGTAGTGCTTATAGGATAGGGTGAGATAATTGAGGTCTGTGTTGGATAGTGCTTTTTATAGGATAGGGATATATAGGGAGGGCTGTGTGGATAGTGCTTTATAGGAGAGGGTGAGATTATAGAGGGCTGTGTTGGATAGGCTTTATGGATAGGTGAGATTATAGAGGGGCTGTGTGGATAGTGCTTTATAGATAGGGTGAGAGTTCTATGGTAGGAGCTGTGTTGGATAGTGCTTTATAGGATAGGTGAGATATAAGCGGCTGTGTGGATGATGCGTTTATAACAGATTAGGTGAATCTAGGGGGGCTGTGTTGGATAGTGCTTTATAGTAGGTGAGATGTGAGATATATGAGGGGGGGTCTGGGTTGGAATAGTTGCTTTAATGGATAGGGTGAGATATCTCGAGGGGTTTGTGTGGATAGTGCGTTTATAGGTATGGAGAGATATATGCGAGGGCGTGTGTTGGATAGTGCTTTATAGGAGTAGGGTGTAGTATATATGGAGAGGTGCTGTGTTGGTAGTGCTTATAGGATATGGGGAGATATATAGAGGTAGGCTGTGTTGGATAGTGGCTTTAAGGATAGGGTGAGATATATGTGGAGGAGCTGGTTGGCTAGGCTTTTAGAAGGATAGGGTGAGATATATGAGAGGGGCTTGTGTTGGATACGTTGCTTATAGGATGGGTGAGATATTGATGGGCTGTGTGGATCGTGCTTTTTTATAGGTGGGGGGGGGGAGATTGGGAGAAGATATATGGAGGGCGTGTTGGATAGTTGCTATAGGACTAGGCGGATTATAATGAGGGGCGCGTGTTGGATAGTGTTTATAGGTCAGGTGGAGATCACTTGGAGGGGCTGTGTTGGATAGTAGGCTCCTATAGGAGATACCGGGTGAGATATCTGGAGGGCTGTGTTGCGATAGTGATTTTAGGCTAAGGGTGCAGATATTATGAGGGCATGTAGCCTGCGAATAGTGCTTACTTGGATAGGCTGAGCCCGCCGATATGATGGCAGGGCTGGTGTTGGATAGTTGCTTTATAGTGCAAAGTGTGAGATATGGAGGGCTGTGTTGATAGTGCATTTATAGGATAGGGTGAGATTATATGAGGGCTGTGTTGGATATGCTTTATAGATAGGGTGATATATAGGAGGGGGGGCTGTGTTGGATAGTGCTTTCTAGTATAGTGGAGACTATCAGGGAGGGCTTGTGTGGACTAGCTGATCTTATAGGATAGGTGGTTTAGGGGCTTGGGGATAGTGCTTTCATTAGATAGTGAGATGAATATATGGGAGGGGCTGGTGTTGGATAGTGCTTATAGGATGGGTAGATATATGGAGGGGGCTGTGGTTGAAAGTGCGGTTATAGGATAGGGTGAGAGTATGGAGGAGCTTGTGTTGTATAGGGCCTCTTATAGGACTACGGGTGAGACTTACTGTAGGGCTGTGTTGACTAGTGCTTTTAGGATAGGGAGTGCTATTATGGCGGGGTGTGTGGGATAGTGCTTTATAAGGATAGGGTGAGCATATGATGGGCAGGTGTTGAGTAGGTGCTTTATAGGATTAGGTCCCGAGATCTAATGTAGGGCTGGTGTTGGATAGTGCTTTATAGGATAGGGTAGGAATATATGGAGGGGCTGTGTGTAGACAGTGGACCCCTTAGATAGTGGTGAGATATCATGGAAGGGCTGTGTTGTACGGCTTATAGGATAGGCGTGAGATACATGGAGTGGCTTTGTGGATTAGGTGCTTTATCGGATAGGGTGAGATATATGGAGGGGCTGCTGTAGGATATGCTTATAGGGTATGGGACTGACGACGTATATGCTAGGGCGTTGTTGGATAGTGCTTATCCGCGATAGGGTGAGAAATATGGAGGGGCTGTGTTGAGCGATAGTCGCTTTGATAGAGATAGGGTGATATATGGAGGGCTGTGGGGGTTGGATCGTGCGGTTATAGGATGGGTGAGATACATGAGGGCTCGTGTTGGATAGTTAGGCTTTATAGGATATGTGAGATAAATGCGAGGGGCTTGTGTTGGATGTGTCGTTATAGGATAGGTGAGATATGTGGAGGGGCTGTGTTGGATAGTGCTTATAGGATAGGGGTGAGATATATGGAGGGCTGTTGGGGATAGTGCTTTATAGGATAGGGTGAGATATTGGAGGGCTGGGTGGCAATAGTGATTTATAGGAGGGGTGAGAATTTATGGCGGGCTGTGTTGGATTGCTTTATAGGATAGGGTGAGATATATGGAGGGCTGTCTGGTGTTAGTGGAATAGGAGGCTGTGACTTTACGGGGGATATATGGAGGTGGATAGGGCTTGGTAGGAGCTATCTGGATGGGCTGGTGTTGGAAGTATGCTTTATAGGATAGTGGTTGAGAATATGGTGGCCTGTTTGATAGTGTTTATTAGGATAGGGTGAGATATATGGGGGCTGTGTGATAGTGCTTATTCAGGATGGGTGAGATATATGGAGGGGCTGTGTGTGTGATAGGCTTTATAGGATATGGGTGAGATAATGGAGGGCTGTGTTGGATAGTGCCTTTATATATAGGATATGGTGAGATATTGGAGGGCTGTTTGGTGGATAGTGCTTTCATAGGTAGTGTGCGAGTATATGGAAGGGCTGTGTTGGATAGTGCTTTAATCGGATAGGGTGAGATATATGGAGGGCTGTGTTGGATAGTGCGTTTATAGGATGAGTAGATATGGCTGTTATTAGTCTAGGTAGTGGCGATATCATGGAGGGGGCTGGTGTGGACGTGCTTTATGGATACGGTGAGATCTATGGAGTGGCTGTGTGTGGATCGTGCTGTTATAGGCTGGGGTGAGATATATGGAGGAGTGTGTTGGATAGTGCTTTAATAGGATAGGGTGAGAATAATGGAGGCTGTGTTGGAAGTGCTTTATAGCTGTGTGAGCTCATATGGATCGGGCTTGTGGATAGTGCTGTTATTAGGATTAGGTGAGAGTAGATGGAGGGTGGGGGGGGCCCTTGTGTGTAATAGTGCTTATCGATAGGGTGGAGATAAGGGAGGGCTGTGTTGAGTCTTATAGGATGGTACTATGGGGGCTGGTGTAGTCTTTATAGATGGGTGGTATAGGAGGGGCGGTGTGGATAGTGCTTTATAGGATAAGGGTGCTGATAAGGGGGATGTGGGATAGTGCTTTATAGGATAGGGTGAGATATTGGAGGCTTGTGTTGATGTGTGCTTTATAAGATAGTGTGGATATCGGAGGGGTGTTGGATAGTGCTTTCTGGTAGGGTGAGATATATGAGGGCTTGTGTTGTGGAAGCGCTTTACTAGGATAGTGTGAGATATATGGAGGGGCTGTGTTGATAGTGCTTTATAGGATAGGGTGAGATAAGATGGAGGGCGCGTTGTTGGATAGCTGCTTATAGGTAGGTGAGATATATGGAGGGGCTGTGTTGGAGGTAGCTTTATAGGATGGGTGGTATTATGGAGGGCTGTTTTGGATATGTCTTATAGGATAGGGGCGATATATGGAGGGCTGTTGTTGGATAGATTGCTTTAAATAGGATAGGGTGAGTATAATGGAGGCTGGTTTTTGGATAGGCTTTATAGGATAGGTGGAGATATATGGAGGGCGGACGTTTTGGGAAGTGCTTATAGGATAGGGTGAGGATTATGGAGGGTTGCTGTTGGGATAGCGCTTTATATGGCAAGGTGATATATATGAGGCGGCGTTTGGATACGGCGTTTATAGTAGTGAATATATGGAGGGTGTGTTGGATAGCTGCTTTATAGGGGATAGGGCGAGAATATGGAGGCTGTGTTGGATGTGCTTTATAGGATAGGTGTGAGATATAATGTAGGGAGGCTGTGTTGGGATAGTGCTTATAGGATTAATGGAGGTGTGGATGTGTATAGGTCGTATATGGAGGGGCTGTGCTGGATGTGTTTTATAGGATAGGGTGAGATATATTGGAGGTGCTGGTTGGATAGTGTTTATAGGTAGTGTGAGAGATATGGGGATTGGCTGTGTTGGATAGTGTTTAAAGGAGGGTTGAGATATATGGAGCGGCTGTGTTGGTAGTGTTAGATAGTGTTATATCGAGGGCATAGTGTTAGGAAGGATATATTGGAGGGCTCGTGTTGGATAGTGCGTTATAGATAGAGGTGAGATATAATGGACGGGGCTGTGTTGGATAGTGGTAGCTTTGTTATTTTCTGACCGTGTCTATCCGGGTTTGATTAGAATTCTGGGTGTCTTACGGCCGCTGTAGACTGTGTTGGATGAGGCTTGAATATGATCGGGTGACAAAAAAAAAATATAATAAGGGGGCTTGTGTTGAATAGTGTCTTATTAGGATTAGGGGAGATATATGGGTGTGTTTGGATAGTGTTTTATAGGATAGAGTGGTAGAGGGCTTATTGTGTTAGGTAGGAAAAAGGGCTGGTTGATAGTGCTTATAGATAGGGTGAGATATTGAGGGCTGGTTGGAATAGATGATTTAAGGATAGGGTAGATATATGGGGGGCTGTTTGATAGTTATAGGATAGGGTGAGATAAGGCTGTATGGAGGTTTAGGTGGGTGGTTGAGGTTGTTTGATATGGTTATAGTAGGGTGAGATATGGGGGCTGATGTTGGAGTAGTTTTTATGGATAGGGTGAGTACTGGAGGGCCTGGTTGGATGCTGCTTTATAGATAGTGTTGATATATGGAGGGCTGTGTTGGAATAGTGCTTTATCGATATGTAGATAGGGGTCTGGACTTTTGGGTGGTTTGATATATTTTCGGATGTGAGATATGAGGGCTGTGTTTGGCATGGCTTTCATATGTATAGTGTGATATAGAAGGGCTGTGTTGGATGGGCTTTATATGATAGGGTGAGATATATGACGGGCTGTTTGGATTACGCTTTCTAGGATAGGTGGATATTGGAGGGCGTGGTTGGATACGTACTTATAGGATAGGGTGGAGATATGGAGGGCTGTGTTGGATGTTGCTTTAGAGGATAGGGTGAGAGATAATCGGAGGGGCTGTGGTTGGATAGTGATTATAGGATAGGGTGTGCGAGGAGTGAGTCTATAGGGAGGGACTGGAGCTGTGTTGGATAGTGCGTATAGGCTAGGGAGATAATGGAGGTGATTGTTGGATGGTTAGATATCTGGAGGCGCTGTGTTTGGAGACTGATTTAAGGATAGGGTGAGAGTATTGGAAGGGCTGTGTGGTGTGATAGTGCGTTTAGGATAGTGTAAGCAGCATGGAACCGGTCCTTGCGTTGATGGTTAGGGTTAGCTGTCAGTTTTATAAACTAATTGCTAAAAGTGGCTAACTTATCAGTATTACGGTAATTTTTGGACAAACACAATAGTGAAATAGAGGAAGAACCGTTTGTGCAGACGAGTACTGGCAGTATGTTTGCGATCTCAGTAAAAAGAATGGTATCTAATTTAGCATTAAACACCTCTTTATAAATAGACCTTATGGACCGAGATAAAACTGAAAACAATATATCTTTCCATTGCCTGTAAAAGAAAATAGTATATACTGTATTTAAAGCAGGTAAGTCTATTCCTTATGTGAATATATATATATAATAGGAAGTACAGGGTCATTCACCATCGTTAATCTATTTATTATCTTGGTCGCGTATTTTTACTGTGAACATTTTCTAAAAACAGTTTATTTAGTGTACAAGCTTTACAAGGGCTTCATCCATTTCTGTGTCCTTGATGAATTAAAAATCCTGCAGTAGCCCCACTAGATAACAGTCATTTGGGTTTAAAGAGGGGATAATATATAAACTCGTCCTAACACACAAACCTTTAGTTCCTCAAGCACGAGTAGTGGACAGGCCTAGGGCAGAGTCGTTTTCTTTCTCATTAACCTGTGACGTGCAGTGCTGTTGTTGCGGAGTGCAGGCCGCGATGTATTTAACCTTGTATTAATAAGATTTTACTTCATGAGCAAGGTTGCCGGTCTTCATTTGGACCCTTTTCGAGGTCAACATCATTTGTTTTGCTCACCGTGAGGGGAACACGGTTTTTGAGAAGACGTATAATGAAGCCCCAGCGCTCCCCAATATACGCTCCCGGCCGTGTCCAGGTGTGATCTTATTATTCCCACCTTTCGTCCTCTTTGCCTCTCCTCCCTTTTCTGGGTTCTAGCTGTCAGTCAAGGCATGACTTAATGGCCGCTGCAGGTGACAGAGTGGCATGGGACTGGGGGACTTCAATATCTTTATTGGGAAGTGCAGCGGGAGTAAGGTAAGTTGTAACACATTTGTAAATAGTTTATTATAATCTTTTTCAGTAACATAATACTGAAGATATGACAGTGATACAATGTACGGAGTGCAGATAACATGTACATAGTCAGTGTCCAGCTTTTATAACATGTAAATGGGCTGTCCACTCAATAACCTTCACACCACGTCTAATCGCAATAACGGGCCATGCAGACCATTTGGTGGCAGTATGAGAATAATGGTCGGGCAGCACTGACAGGCTGACCCGCCCATCCCTTTAACCTCTGCAGCCAATGGTGAGGCACTCTATTATCTATTGGCAAAAACCACTCTGGGTATGTCACTGGAACTTCTTTGGTCCTCCCGGACACGGAAAGTGTTGATTGGCAACGAATTAAAGCCACTGTTGGTCTTGGCCACCATGAGGCAGCTCTTTAAGGATGGTGTAAATCTTTAGATTAAAGTGAACATTGGCATTTGGTATGTAGAGCAACAATTCTTTGTTTCATATCCTCAAGTTCCTTTATCATTAGGTGCCCGGGTTCAACCCTAGTGACTTCTGTCGTCATGGTTTAACATTAAAGGGCTGTGAGTTATTTTACACTGACAGCAAATTTACAACACTGCTATGCAAGGTTGTACTTACATTGTATCACAGGTATATGTTCAGTATTGTCGCCATGAAAGCAAAAAGGGTGTACCCTGACACACCCTCCGAGAACCCGTTCAAATAGCACTCAGTTGTACCCCCGTAACCCCCGACACCCCCCCCCCCCCCCACCAACCCCACCCTCACCTACCCCCACCGTCCCGCCCCCCACATCCCCCCCCCCTACCTCCTACCCACCCCCCGCCCTGACCACCTCTGAGAACTGTTCAAATAGCACTCAGTGTCCCTGGAACACCTCTGAGAACCTGTTCAATAGCACTCAGTGTAGCCCTGACACACCCTCTGACGAAAACCTGTTCAATACATCCCCATGACCCTGCACACCTCTGAGAAAACCTGTTCAATACACCCAGTGTAACCCTGACACACCCTCTGAGAAAACCTGTTTCAATAGCACCATGTACCCTGACACACCCCTCTGAGAAAACCTGTTCAATAGCGACCCGTGTACCTGACACCACCCCTCTTAGAAACCTTGCAATAACGGACCCATGTACCCTGACACACCCTCTGAGCAACCTGTTCCATAGCCACTCAGTGTACCCGGACACCCCCTCTTTCAGGAGAAAACCTGTTCAATAGCACACAGTTTACCCTGACAACACCCTCTGAGAAACTGTTCAAGAACACCCGTGTACCCTGACACACCCTCTGAGAAACCTGTCCAATCACACCCAGTGTACCCTGACACACCCTCGGAAACCTGTTCAATACCCCCAGTGTACCCTGACACACCCTCTGATAACACCTGTTCAATAACACCCGTGTACCCTGACACAAACCCCTGATAACCTGTTCAATTAGCACCCCCCAATGGACCCTGACCCACCCTCGAAGAAACCTGTTCACCATAGCACCCAGTGTACCCTGACACACACCCCTCTCCCCCCCCCCTTGGGAAAAAAGAAAAACAAACCTGTCACTAGCACTCGTGTACCCTGACACACCTCTATACCTGTTCAATAGCACCCAGTGTACCCTGACACGCCCTCTGAGAAAACCTGTTCAATAGAGACCCAGTGTACCCTACACACCTCTGAGAAACCTGTTCAAATAGCCCCAAGTGTAACCCTGACACCACCCTCTGAGAACCTGTTCACTAGCACCCTGTACCCTGACACACCCTCTGATAAAACCTGTTCAATGTAGCACCCGTGGTAACCCTGACCATGAAAACCACCCTCTGAAACTAACCTGTTCAATAGCACCCGTGTACCCTGACACACCCTTGATAAACCTTGTTCAATAGACCCAGTGTACCTGACCAAAATACAAAACCTCTGAGACCTGTGTTCATAGCACCCAGTTGTACCCGACACACCCTCTGAGAAAACCTGTTGCAATATGCACCGTGGGTACCCTGACAACCCTCGCTGAGAAACCTGTTCAATAGCACTCATGGTACCCTGACCACACCCTCTGAGAAAACCTGTTCAGAGCACTCCATGTACCCTGACACCCCTCTGAAAACCTGTTCAATAGCACCCCAGTGTACCCTGACACCCCTTGAGAACCTTTTGCAATAGCACGCAGTGGTACCCGACACACCCTCTGAGAACACCTGGTCAATAGCCCCCCTTGTACCCTGACCACCCTCTGAGAAAACCTGTTCAATAACACCCAGTGTACCCGACACACCCTCTGAGAACCCTGTTCATCGCACCCAGTACACTGCCACCCTCTGAGACCGTTTCATATCACCCAGGGTTACCTGACACACGGCCCTCTGATAACCGTTCATAGCCTCTCAAGTGTACCTACACACCTCGAGAACCTGTTCAATAGACTCGTGTACCCTGCACACCCTCTGAGAACCTGTTCATAGCCTTCAGTGTACCCTGACAACCCCTCTGAGACAACCTGTTCAATAGCACCGCGTGTCCTCTGACACCTATCCCTCTGAGAACATGTTCGATAGCACTCAGTGTACCCTGACACAACCCTCTGAGAAAACCTGTTCAATGCAACACCCGTGTACCCTGACAACATCACGCTGAGAAAACCTGTTCAATAACACCCGCCGTGTACCCTGACACACCCTCGAGAAAACCTGTTCATAGCACTCAGTGTACCCTGACACAGACCCTCTTAGAAAACCCTGTTCAATAGCACCACCCGTGTCGCCTGAAACACGCCTCTGAGACCTGTTTCAATAGCAACCCATGTCCCTACAACAAGCACCCTCTGAGAAACCTGTTCAATAGGCAACTCAGTGTACCCTGACACACCTCTCAGAAAAAACCTGTTCATCGCACCAGTGTACCCTGACACAACCCTCTGAGAACCTGTTCACTAGCACTCAGTGTACCCTGACCACCCTCTGAGAACCTGTTCAATCAGCACCCAGTGGTATAACCCTGACACACCCCTCTGAAAAACCTGTTCAATAGCACCCAGTGTACCCTGACACACCCTCTGAGAAAACCCGTTTGATAGCACCCAGTGCCCTGACACACCCTCTGAGAAAACCTGTTCGATAGCACCCAGTGTACCCTGACACACCCTCTGAGAAAACCTGTTCGATAGCCCCCCAAAAAAAAAAACCCAGTGTACCCTAGACACACCCTCTGAGAAACCTGTTCTATAGCAGCCATGTCACTCTCCTGACACACCCTCCTGAGCACCTGTTCAAATAGCAACCCAGTGTACCCTGCCACACCCCTCTGAGAAACTGTTCGCTAGCACCCAGTGTACCCTGACACACCCTCTGACGAAACCTTGCGATACACTCCCTTGTACCCTTACACAAAACACCCTCTGAGAAACCTGTTCATAGCACACCGTGTACCTGACACACCCTCTGAGAACCTTTTCAATAAGCACCATGTACCCTGTACATCTACAACCCTCTGAGAAAACCTTGTTGATAGCACCCTAGTCTAACCCGACACAAACATTACCCTCTGAAAAACCTGTTCAATAGCACCCAGTGTACCCTGACACATCCCTCTGAGAACCTGTCAATAGCACCCAGTGTATTACACCCCGACACACCCTCTGAGCAACCTGTTCAATAGGCACCCAGTTAACCCTGACCCGCCCTCTGAGAACCTGTTCATCGCACCCAGTGTAGCCCTGACACGCCCTCGAGAAAACGGTTCAATAGCACTCAGTGTCCCGACAACACCTCTGAGAAACCTGTTCAATAGGAACCCAGTGTACCATTACACCCCCTCTGAGAACCTGTTCAATCGCACCCAGTCCTACCCTGACACACCCTCTGAGAACCTGTTCAATAGCACCCAGTGTACCCTGACACACCTCTGAGAAAACCTTTCAAAGCACTCCTTGTACCCTACACACCCTCTCAGAAAACCGTTCAATAGCACCAGTGTACCAACCCTGACCACCCTCTGAGAACCTGTTCAATAGCACTAGTTACCCTGACACACCCTCTTGAGAACCTGTTCATAGCAACCCAGTGTCCCCTGAACAACCCTCTGAGAAACCTGTTTCATAGCACCCAGTGTATGCCCTGACACACCCCTGAGGAAACACCCGTTCGATAGCACCCAGTGCCCTGACACACCCCGCTGAAGAAACCTGTTCGATAGCACCCAGTGTACCCTGACACACCTCTGAGAAACCTGTTCGATAGCACCGTGTACCTCTGACAAACCCTCTGAGAAAACCTGTTCGATATCACCCAGTGTACCCTGGACACAGACCCTCTGAGAACCTGTTCAATAGCACCGCCAGTGTACCTGACAACACCCTCTGAAAAACCTGTTCGATAGCACATGTAACCCTGACACACCCTCTGAGAAAACCTGTTCGATAGCACCCAGTGTACCCTGAACACACCCGTCTGAGAAAACCTGTTCATAGTCACCCAGTGTACCCTGACACAACCCTCTGAGAACCTTTTCAATAAGCACCCCAGTGTCACCTGACCACCCTCTGAGAAAACCGTTTCGATACCCCGCAGTCTTACCAACCCTGACACACCCCTCTGAGAAAACCTGTTCCCCTTAGCACCCAGTGGTACCCTGACAACACCCTCTTAAGAACCTGTTCATAGCACCCGTGTACCCCTGACACCCCTCTGAGAACCTGTCACTAGCAACCCAGTGCCCCTACCCGCCCTCTGAGAACCTGTTCAGTAGCACCCAGTGTACCCTGACATCGAGCCCCTCTTGAGAAACCTGGTTCATGCACTCAGTGCCCCTGACACAACCCGCTGAGAAAACCTGTTCACTAGCACCCAGTGTACCCTTATAACACCCTTCGAGACCTGTTCAAAGCACCCCAGATCTACCCTGACACACCCTGAGAAAACCGGTTCATAGCACCCAGCTCCCTGGACCACCACCCTCTTGAGAACCTGTTCAATAGCACCCAGTCTACCCTGACACATAACCTCTGAGAACCCGTTCAATAGCACCCAGTTACCCTGACACACCCCTCTGAGAAAAACCTGTTCATGCACTCAGTGTCTACCGCTGACACACCCTCTGAGAAAACCTGTTACAATACACCCATTGTACCCTACACAACCCTCTGAGAAAACCTGTTCAATACACCCAGTGTACCCTGACACACCCTCTGAGACCCTGTTCAATAGCACCATGTACCCTGACACCCTCCTGAGAAACCTGTTCAATACAACCCGTGTCCCCTGACCCCCTCTGAGACCTGTTCAATAGCAACCAGTGTACCCTACACCTCTGGACCCGTTCAATTCAGAGCACCCAGTGTACCCTAACACCCCTCTGAGAAAACCTGTTTAATACACCCCGTGTACCGAACACACCCTCTGAGAACTGTTCAAATAGCACCCATTGCACCCTGACACACCCTCTGAGAACCTGTTCAATAGCACCCAGTGTAGCCTGACACAACACCCTCTGCGAACCTGTTCAATAGCACCCCGTGTACCTGACACAACCCTCTGAGACCCGTTCAATAGCACTCGTGTACCCTGACACACCCTCTGAGACCCGTTCATAGCACCCAGTGTACCGACACAGGGAACCCCTCTGAGAACGCTGTTCAATAGCCACCCAGTGTACTTACACCCCTCTGAGAACCTGTTCATGCACTCAGTGTACCCTGAACACACCTTCTGAGAAACCTGTTCAATGCACTCAGTGTACCCTGCACACCCTCTGAGAAAACCTTTCAAAGCACCCAGTGCGCTGACACACCCTCTGAGAACCTGTTGCATAGCCCCAGTGTACCCTGACACACCCTCTGAGAACCTGTTCATAGCACCCAGTGTACCCGACACCCCCTCTGAGAAAACCTGTTCAATAAACGCCCCCTCATTGTACCTGACCCCCCTCGTGCGAAAACCTGTTTCAAGTAATAGCACCCATTGTACCCTGACCACGACCTCTGAGAAAACCTGTTCAAGAGCACTCAGTGTACCCTGCCACACAAATACACCCTCTGAGAAAACCTGTCAACAGCACCCATTTTACCCTGACACACCCTCTGAAAACCTGTTCAATAGCACCCAGTGGTACCGCCTGACACACTTTCCCTCTGAAACCTGTTCACTAGCACTCAGTGTAACGCCCTGAAATCCTCTGAGAAAACCCTGTTCAAACAGCACCCAGTGTACCCTGACCCCCCCCTCTGAGACCCGTTCAATAGCACCCATGTCCCTGACACACCCTCTGAGAACCCGTTCATAGCACCCAGTGTACCCCTGACACACCCCTCTGGACCTGTTCAATAGCACCCCAGTGTACCCTGACACGGCCCTCTGAGAAAACCTGTCAATAGCGCCCAGTGTACCCCTGACACACCCTCTGAACCTGTTTCCATAGCACTAGTGTACTCTACACACCCTCTGAGACCCTGTTCAAATAGCACCGCACCCATTGTACCCTGACACCCCTCTGAGAACCCGTTCATAGGCACCCAGTTGTACCCTGACACAAACCCCTCTGAGAACCCGTTCACTAGCAACTCGTGTACCCTGACACACCCTCTGAGACCCGTTCATAGCACCCAGTTACCCTACACAGCCCTCTGAAGAACCCTTCAATAGCACCCGTTTACTCTGACACACCTCTGATAACCTGTTCAATAGCGGACACTCATTGTAACCCTGCCACCCTCGGAGAACCTGTTCAATAGCACCCAGGTACTCTGACACAGCCCTCTGAGAACCTGTTCAATATGCACCCAGTAGTACCTGACACAGACCCCTCTAGAGACCTGTTCAATAGCACCCAGTGTACCCTGACACACACCCCTGAGAACACTGTTCAATAGCACTTAGTGTACCCTACACACCCTCTGAGAACCCGTTCAATAGCACCCCCAGTGTACCCTGACACACCCTCTGAGAAACCTGGTTCAATAGCACCCAGGTGTACCCTTACCCACCTCTGACCCAAGAACCTGTCAATAGCACCCCAGTTTACCCTGACACACCCCTCTGAGAACCTGTTCAATAGCACTCAGGTACCCTGACACACCCTCTGAGAACCTGTTCACTAGCACCACCGTGTAACCTGACCCCCTCTGAAACCTGTTTTCATAGCACTCAGTGTACCCTGACACCCTCTTGAGAACCTGTCAATAGGGACTCAAGTGTATCCCTGACTACTCTGAGAACCCGTTCATAGCACCCAGTGTACCCTGACACACAACCCTCTGAGAACCCGTTCAATAGCACCCCAGTTTACTCTGACACACCCTCTGAGCACCGTTCAATAGCACTCAGTGTACCCTGACACACCTCTGAGAACCCGTTCCATAGCACCAAGTGTACTTCTGACACACGCCCTCTGAGACCTGTTCAATAGCACTCATTGGCCCCTGACACACCCGCTGAGAACCTGTCAATGCACCCAGTGTAAAACCCTGACAAACCCTCTTGAGAACCTGTTCATAGCAAGCACCCAGTTACCCTGACCCCCACCCTCTGGAGAACCCGTTTCATAGCACCAGTGTACCCCGACACACCCTCTGAGAACCTGTTCACTAGCACCCAGTGGACCCTGCTACCCCCCCCTCTGAGAACCCTTTCATAAGCACCCAGTGTACCCTGACAAACCCTCTGGAGAACCTGTTCAATAGCACCTTGTACCCTGACAACCCCTCTGCCAGAACACCGTTCATAAGCAACACCGTGTACCCTGACACACCCTCTTAGAACCTGTTCATAGCACCCTAGTGTACCGGACACAACGCCTCTGAGAACCTGTTCATAGCACTCAGTTTGTACCCTGACACCCCCTCTGAAACCTGTTCAATGCCCTCATTGTACCCTGACACACCCCTAGATACCTGTTCAATAGCACCCCGTGTACTTACACACCCTTCTGAACGTTTCATAGCACCCGTGTACCCTGACACACCCTCGAGAACCTGTTCAAATGGGGTAGCATCAGTGTACCCTGACACAACCCTCTGAGACTGTTTCAATAGCACCCAGTGTACGTCTACACAACCCTCTGAAACCTGTTCAATATCCCCCAGTGTACCACCCTGACACCCTCTGAGAACCTGTTCATGCACCCCGTGTACTCTGACACAAATCCCTCTGAGAACCGTTTCAAAATAGCCCTCAGTGTACCCTGACACATACCCGCTGAGAACACTGTTAATAGCACTCATTGTACCAACTGACCACCCTCTGATGAGAAACCCTGTTCAAATAGCACCCAGTGTACTCTGACATCCCTCCCTCTGAAACCTGTTCAATAGCCTCAGTGTACCCTGACACCCCTCTGAGAACCTGTTCAATAGCACCGTGTACTCTGACAACAACAACCCTCTGAAACCTGTTCAATAGCACTCAGTGTCCCCTGACACACCTCTGAACCTGTTCAATAGCAACCCAGTGTACCCTGACCACCCTCTGAGACCTGTTCAATAGCATCAGTTACCCTACACACACTCTGAGAAAACCTTTTCAATAGCATCAGTGGGTACCCTGACACACCCTCTGGAAAAACCTGTTCATAGCACTCAGTGTACCCTGGACACACCTCTGATAACCTGTTTCAATAGCACCCAGTGTACTCCTGAAGACCCCCTCTGATAAACCTGTTCAATAGCACCCAGTGTACCCTGGACACCCCCCTCTGATAACCTGTTCAATGCACTCAGTTGTACCCTGACACACCCTCTGAGAACCTGTTCAATCGCACCCAGTGTACTCCTGACACCCCTCTGAGAAACCTGTTCAATAGCACCCAACTGTACCCTGACACACCCTCTGAGAATAACCTTTCGATAGCACCCATGGCCCTGACACACACCCTCTGAGAACCTGTTCAATAGCACCAGGGGTACTCTGAGATCACCTCTGTATAAAAACACTGTTCAAATACACCCAGTGTACCCCTGACACATCCCCTCTGAGAACCTTTCCATAGCACCAGCACCCATTGTACCCTGCCACACCCTTGAGAACCTGTTTCAATAGCCTCAATTGTACTCTGACCACCTCTGAGAACCTGTTCAATAGCACCCAGTGTACTCTGACACACCCTCTGAGAACCTTTCATAGCACCCAGTGTCACTCTGACACACAACAATTACCTCTGATAACCTGTTTCAAATAGCAATAGCACACCCCAGTTACCCTGACACACCCTCTAGACCTGTTTCTAGCACTCAGTGCACCCTGACACAACCCCCTCTGAGAACCTGTTCAATAGCACTCAGTGTACCCTGACACACCCTCTGAGAAAACCTGTTCAATAGCACCCAGTGTACCCTGACACACCCTCTGAGAACCTGTTCAATAGCACCCAGTGTACCCTGACACACAACCCTCTGAGAAAAACCTGTTTCACTCGCACCCAGTGTCCCTGACACACCTCTGAGAACCTGTTCAAAGCACCCAGTGTACTGATCACACCCCTCTGAGAAAACCTGTCAATAGCAAACACCAGTGTACCACTGACACACCCCTCTGGAGAAAACTGTTCTATAGCACCCATTGTACCTGACACACCATCTGAGAACCTGTTCATAGACCCATGTCCCCTGAACACCGCTGCGACTGTTCAAATAGCACCGTGTACTCTGAGACCCCTGAGAAACCTGTTCAGATACACCTTGTACCCTGACACAACTAACACCTCTGAGAACCTGTCATAGCACTCGTGTACTCTGACACCCTCTGAGAACCTTTTTTCAATAGCACCCATTGTACTCTGACACACCTCTGAGAACCTGTTCAATAGCCCCAGTGTACTCTGACACACCCCGGAAAAGAACCTGTTCATCGCACCCAGTGTACCCGGCCACATGCCCTCTGAGAACCTGTTCAATAGCATCAGTGTACCCTGACACCCCCTCTGGAACCTGTGTCAATAGCACTCAGTGTACTCTGACACACCCTCTTGAACCTTTGTCAATATCAACCCCCTGTACTTGACCACACCCCTGAGACCTGTTCAATAGCACCCGTGTACTCTGACACCCCTCTGAGACCTGTTCAATTGCATCCAAGTGTACTCTGACACATCCCTCTGAACCTGTTTCATAGCACCCAGTGTCCCCTGCACACCTCTGAGAACCGTTCAATATCACTCAGTGTCCCCTGACCCAACCCATACTGAGAAACCTGTTCAATAGCACCCCAATGTACCGACCCACACCACCCTCTGAGAAAACCTGTCAATAGCACTCATGTACCCTGACACAACCCTCTGAGAACCTGTTCACTAGCACCCAGAGTGTAGCTCGACACCCCTCTTAGAACCTTTTTCAATAGCACCCAGTGTTACTCTGACACACCCTTGAGAACCTGTTCAATAGCACTCAGTGTACCCTACACAAAGACCCCTCTGAGAACCTGTTCAATAGCAATAGCACACCAAGTTTACTCTGACACACCCTCTGAGAACCTTTTCATAGCACCCAGTGTACTCTGACACAGCACTCTGAGAACCTGTTCAATAGCACCCAGTGTACTCTGACCCACCCTTGAGAACCTGTTCAATAGGCACCGTGTACTCTGGACACACCCTCTGGAACCTGTTCAATAGCACCCCTTGTACCCTGACACTACACCCTCTGCAACCTGTTCAATACCCCAGTGGTACTCTGACACACCCTCTGATACCTGTTCAATGCTATAGCACTCATTGTACCCCTTACACCTAGCCTCTGATAAAACCTGTCTCAATAGGCACTCAGTGTACCCTTACACACCCTCTGAGAAAACCTTTCAATAGCACTCAGTGTAACCGACCCACCTCTGAGAACCTTCATAGCCTCAGTGTACCCTGCCCACCCTCTGAGATCCTTTCAATAGCACCAGTGGACCCTTACCCCCCCTCTGAGAAACCTGTTCAATAGCACTCAGTGGACGCCTGACCCATACCTCTTGAAACCTGTTCAATCGCAACCCAGTGTACCCTGACACACCCTCTGAGAAAACCTGTTCAATACAAGCACCCATTGTCCCTGACCACCCTTGAAACCTGTTCAAATGCACTCAGTGGTCCCTGACCACCCCTCTGAGAACCTGTTCATAGCCTCATTGTACTCTGACACACCCTCTGAGAACCTGTTCAATAGCACCCAGTGTACTCTGACACACCCTCTGAGAACCTGTTCAATAGCACCCCGTGTACTCTGACCACCCTCTGAGAACCTGTTCAATAGCACCCAGTGTACTCTGACACACCCTCTGAGAACCTGTTCATCGTCACCCCAGTTTACCCTGACACACCCACCCCTCTGGAACCTGTTCAATAAGCAGCTCAGTGTACCCTGACACACCCTCGAGAACCTTTTCAATAGCACCCAGTGTACCCTGACACAACCCTCTGAGAAACCTGTTCATAACACCAGTTTACCCTGACACACCCTCTGCGAACCTGTTCAATAGCACTCAGTGACTCTGACACCCCTCTGGAAACCTTTTTCACTACACAATAGCACTCAGTGTACCCTGACACAACCCTCTGAGAAACCTTTTCAATAGCACATCAGTGTACCCTGACACACCCTCTGAGAACCCTGTTCATAGCACTTAGTGTAACCCTGAACACACCCACCCTCTGTACTAAAACCTGTTCAATAGCACAACCCAGTCTTACCCTGACACAACCCTCTGAGAACCGTTCATAGCACCCATTGTACTCTACACACCCTCTGATAACCTGTCTCATAGCACCCGTGTACTCTGAACACACCCTCTGCGAACCTGTTCAATAGCCTATGTAACCCTGACACCCCCTCTGAGAACCTGTTCAATGCACCCAGTGTACTCGGACACACCCTCTGAGAACCTTTTCAATAGGTCACACCCAGTGTACTCTGACACCAGAAACCCTCCTGAGAACCTGTTTCAATAGCACCCGTGTACTTTGAGCACATACCCTCTGAGAACCTGTTCAACTAGCCCCCAGTGTACTCTGACACAACCCTCTGAGAACCTGTTCATAGCACCAGGTAACCCTGACACAAACCCTCTGAGAAACCTGTTCAATAGCACAGTGTACTCTGACACAACCCTCTGAGAAACCTGTTCACAGCCCTCATGTACCCTGACCACCCTCCTGAGAAACCTGTTCAGTGCACTCAGTGACCCGACACCACCCTCTGAGAAAAAACCTTTCAATAGCCTCAGTGTACCCTGACCCACCCTCTGAGAAAACCTGTTTTCAATAGCACCCATGTACTCTGACACACCCTCGAGTAACACTGTTCAACTGCACCCGTGCCCCCTGACACAACCCTCTGATACCTTCAATAGCACGCAGTGTACCCTGACACAGGCCTCTGAGAAAACCTGTTGCCATAGCACTCAGTTTACCTGACAACCCCTCTGAGAACCTGTTCATAGTCACCCAGTGTACCTGACACACACCCTCGATACACCTGTTCAATAGCACTCATTGTACCTCTGACCCACCCTCTGAGAAAACCTGTGTCAATAGCACCCAGTGTATACCCTGCCACAAACCCTCTGGAACCTGTTCAATAGCACCCTTGGTACCCTGACACACCCTCGAGAAAACCTGTTCGATAGCACCCAGTCTACCCCTGACACCCTCTGATAAAACCTGTTCAATAGACCCAGGTACCCTGACACACACCCTCGAGAACCTGTTCATAGCACCCAGTGTACCCTTACACAACCCTCTGAGAAACCTGTTCATAGCCCCCAGTGTTAAAAAAACCCCCCCTGCAGCGCCCTCTGAGAACTTTTCATAGCACCCCGTGTACCCATGACCCCCTCTGAGAAAACCTTTCAATAGCACTCAGTGTACCCTGACAACACTCCTCTGAGAAACCCTTTTCAATAGCACCCGTGTAACCCTACACACCCTCTGAGAACCTGTCAATACACCCAGTCTACCCTGACCACCCTCTGAAGAAACCTGTTCAATGCACCCAGTCTACCCTGACACACCCTCTGAGAACCTGTTCACTAGCACCCCAGTCCTACCCGACACACTACCTCTGGAACCGTTCAATCCCACCCCAGTGTACCCTGACACCCCCCTCGGATAAAACCTGTTTCCATAGCACTCAGTGTACCCTTACCACCCTCTAGAAAACCTGTTCAATAGCACCAGTGTACCCTGACACACCCTCTGAGAAAACCCTGTTTCAATAGCACCCAGTGGTACCCTGACCCACCCTCTGAAAACCTGTTCAATAGCAACCCAGTGTACCCTGCACACTCCTCTGAGACCTGTTAATTAGCAAACAGTGTACCCTGACAACACCCTCTGAGAACCTGTTCAATCGCACCCAGTGTACCCTGAACACAGCCTTCTGAGAACCCGTTCAAGAGCACCTCCTGTCCCTGACACCCCGTGAGAACACCTGTTTAATAGCCCACCAGTGGTACTCCACCTTGCCACCCCCTCTGAGAAACCTGTTCAATAGCACCCCAGTGTACCGACACCTCTGAGAACCTTTTCAATAGGCACCCCGTGTACCCTGACCAAACCTCTGAGACCTGTTCAATAGCACTCCAGTGTACGCCTGACACACCCCTCTGAGACCCGTTCAATAGCACTATCAGTGTACCCTGACACACCCTCTGAGAACCCGTCAATAGCACCAGTGTACCCGGACACACCCTCTGATAACTGTCTCAATACACCCCGTGTACTCTGACACACCATCTGAGAACCTTTCAATAGCACTCACAGTGTACCCTGACACACCTTCTGAGAAAACCTTTCCATAGCACTCAGTGTAACCCTACACAACCCTCATGAGCAAACCTGTTTACAATAGCACCCAGTGTACTCTGACCACCCCTCTGAGAACCTTCAATAGCACCCAGTGTACCCTATCACCCCTCTGAGAACCTGTTCAATAGCACCCATGTACCCTGACACACCCTCTGAGAAAACCTGTTCAATTAGCACTCAGATGTACCCTGTACCACACCCTCTGAGAAAACCCTGTTCAATAGCACCAGTGTACCCTGACCCACCTCTGAGAACCTGTTCATAGCACTTAGTGTAGCCTGCCAGCTGACACCAACACCCTCTGAGAAAACCGTTCATATGCACCCAGTTTCTAAACCCTGACACACCTTCTGAGAACCGGTTCAATAGCACCGCACCCATACCATTGTACTCTGACACACCCCCTCTGAGAACCCTGTTCAATAGCACCCAGTGTACTCGTGACACAACACAACCCCTCTGAGAACCTGTTCAAATAGCACTCCAGTGTACCCCTGACACACCCCTCTGAGAACCTGTTCAATAGCAACCAGTGTACTCTGACACACCCGCTGAGACCTGTTTCAATAACCCGTGTAACTCTGACACACCCTCTTGAGACCTGTTCAATAGCACCCATTACTCTGACACACCCTCTGAACCTGTTCAATAGCACCCGTGTACTCTGAACACCCTCTGAGAACCCGTTCAATAGCCACCCACCAGTGTACCCTGACACACCAGCAATTATGTGAGGATGTACCAGAGTTTAGAAATGCTTTTCTTTATAATTTCTAAAAGGAACTATCAGAATTTTGACCATCTAGGTTTTAAAATTTAACACATGAATTCAATATTGCAAAATCATCCTCTAATGCCCCCTTACAAATACCCCTTTACGTTTTAAGCAACATTGTAGTGCAAAACTTAACTGAAGTGCTATTGCATCAGGGGTGCAGCACCATTTCCAAAATGGAACCCACATTAACCAGATATTACATCAGGATTTAAGGTCTTTTTTTTTACCAATATGAATCTTCCTGTAAATGTGCAGTTTTGATGCAAAATTTTTAAATTTGTATTTTAACTATAAGGTCTTTTCCTTGAACTTGCTTGCAGAACAAATTATGCTTGGAGGTTTATGTATCCTTATTATTATGCAGTATGAAGATATTATGTGCATGTTTTTAAATAGGGCAGAATCTATTTCCTGATTAGCTAAATAAGTCAATTACAAGGGTTTATAACAAACATTCTATTCCCCATCTGATGTCCTTGTAATGCACTAGTTCATACTAGATACTGTAAGTGTGACATTGTTGTGACTGAGTGACTAATTTTGGACTTTTGCCCACATAGTCTGCTTAGAATACTGCAGTTGTCCATTTCTGAGCCTGTTTATCCCATTGACTTAAAAAAACTTATATTTAATAATTGATTTAGTGTAAAAGTCCAGACAAAAGCTTACATATTGTGAATAGTGTTGGAAGCTAATTCTGACTTTCTTTGACTCTTGATTCTGAGCCCCCAGGAGTTGACACCAGTGAATATTTACATTGATAAAGGTTTTTAATGAAACAGATGTGTACTGGTTTAAAGCTATAGCATTCTAAGGAAAGTGCTTCTGTATTTGTCCAAAGAACAAAAAATATATTAAAGAACAAAAAATGTATAGACCATTCACTTAACAATGAAACAATGCTTCCCTTTACCCGGTGCTCCTGTTCATGGCAGAAAAAATCTGAATCCAAAATATAATTATTGGTTATAGGCAAAGACCAGGAATAATGAAGATAATTGCAAAAGGATTTATTGAGGTATCAGTATGCATGGCAGCACAACTAAGGCGATGGAATGTTTGATGCTAATATTGGAAACCCTTGCTATCCCCTTTGCTCAATGTACTAAGAGGCACAAGCTGTGCAATATAACTTGAGATGGAATATTGGGGTTTTATTGTGGAACATTTAAAAAGTATCAGACCACATCAAAATGTAATATGTTGCACAACCAAATTATTGCATCTGGATCATAGTGGAGTTAAGTCACATGGTAAGTACTGTATAATACTGTATATACTTGAGTTTAAGCCAAGGTTGTTATTTTTTAAATGACCCATAAAAGCTAACCTCGGCTTATACTCGGGTCACAGGCATTACTTTTCTTTCTTTTGGCAAACTGATGCAGTCAGGAGCGAGCGTGCATGTAGACGCGAGCGTCCACAAAGTCGCAGGGGTTGTCGGAACATAAGTTATACCTCCTCTCAGCCCAGACATACCATAATGGAGGAGCAAGGATGGATTGACTCTCCTGTGGAGCAGGTAAAACAAAGTACCTCTTCTTCTATGGTGGGCAATTTGTTAAACCATGCCACTCCAGATGTTTAGAAACTACAATTCGCAGCTACCAAAGCATGCTGGGAGTTGTAGTTTTCAAATTTTTGGAGTGCCAAGGAATTGGGGGTTAGTGGATTTGGCTTACTGTATTGGCACCAATTCTTCTACTACTGTATGGGAATGCTGCTGTATATTTAAGGTGGTTATGACATTTAAAGGATCAATATCTTGTCATACTTAGTAATTGTCATATTATATAGTATCACATTGGTCAAACAAAATCAGTGAAATTGCAGGTTCATAAAGTTGCAAACTGGGTAAAGGGAAAGGTTTAGGTATGAATTGTTACAGGTATACATACATTTGAGTCTTTTTATATAATTCAATATAGTACATTATCATATAAACAAAGGTACAAAAATTCCCACACACCCTCAAATCGTTTATGGGATAATTATAGAATGTTCGAATCGCTAATGGGATAATGTCGAATGTTCTCGAACGCGGGAGGTCAAAAGTAGCCGCGTGAGAATAAAACCGATTTTTTTCTGGATATTCAAACGGTGTTCCCCAGACCATTTCCCAGGTCCCAGAGCCATTTACATAAGTTACCATTGATATTTTAATTGTATTTCATTAGAACTTTTCAAACTATTTGACTCCCATTGACTTAATGAGTCCATTTTCGAACTTTCGAACTTTCCATATAGTTCGAAAGTTCGAAAACGGACCGAATTTTCGGGAGTTCGGCCATCTCTACTCAAAATTGATATCATAGGAACTTCCTATATACACAGATGTTGTGCTGACTGCTGAAGTAAATAGCAATATTGGTTATAGAGGAAGAGAAATGCTCACAGTTTCAGACATCTAAAAATAATAATTACTGGTTGAGAAAAGGAAATATTTATGCCATTGCCTAAAGAGAATGACATTGGAATATGTATCTAATTCTTATTGTTAATTTAACACGCATGTAACCAAAATGGTGAGCTGACATATTCATTGTCCAGTTTCATCGCATTTTCATGATAGAGATTTAATGCATAACGTAGGAATAGGGATGGCCGGTTCGTGGATCCGAACCCGGATCCGCCGCGGATTATTCTGTCCGCGAACGGCGGATTTTTTCGGATTTTTCGCCATCCGAACTTCCGATTCGCGGATTTTTACATTTTTGCGAGTTTTCACATTTTCGCGAGTTTTCGCGTATTTTCGAAAATTAATTCGAAAATTTTCGAAAATACGGGAAAACACGTATTTTCGAAAATTTCTGAAAAACGTGAAAACTCGGAATTTCGAAAATTTCCGAAAATATGAAAAAATCTGTATTTCAAGGGTATTTTAATTTTAACGGGTCCGCTCGCGGATTTTCGAATTTTCGAAAACGCGGATCCTCCGGACCGGATATTGTGAAGTTCTGACATCTCTACGTAGGAAATAAAAATGTCACAATAAATATACAGCACATAGGTATTTAAAGCCACCATTCTTGCCATGGACCTCCTTGACTGGGAATATTCATTCTTGTTGGGTCTCAGGCATCATTTTAGTTTTTAATTAGGTTTTATTTATATTGGAATTTTATTATTTCATTTTTAAGAAGGATGTACAAGGATTTAACCACCTAAAGTTGCACTGGCAAATTTTATCCTACCTTTCTGAGTTAAATAATGGTTAGCCTTCTTAAGTACCTGCACAATAATTGATTGTAAGCCCATTGAGCACTCTCACATGTACCTGTATGTTGTCCCACCACTAGATTGTTAGCTCTTCAGTCAGGAATCTATTAACCTTTATCAAGCTTGACAAGGGCTGAAACTTGCACTTTGCACCATGTTTGGATAAAAAGCACTTTAAATAAAAGCACTTTGTTGAAAGACCTAAAGAGCTCGGATATTCTTTGAAAATTGTTTTGATTTGGGATACTGTCAGCAGCACCAGGCAAATCAAGTCATTTGTGGACTGTGTGCACACTTTATCTGTGTCTATATATATATGTAGGTAGTAGCGTGTGGTAGGCACTCCTTACTGCGATGAATGCCTGGTGCTGTCCTTGACTTTATTATATTCCAGAGAGGGACGCACTCAGGGTCTTTGCAACAGGAACAAATTGCTTTAAAAAGAGAACCCCGGCACCCCCCCAAGCGTGGTGAGCACGGGAGGTGGGGACACCCCCGAGCCGGACCTATGCGCCCAGAACACCAGGTGTGTAAAGTGCGAACATGCTCATGCTCTATACCAAAGTGACAAGTGCGGACAATAAATAATCTAGTAGGGGAATTACAGTAAGTACTGCAAACAGGAGCACCATAATCGGTAATGTTGTGAATAAAGGTGGCTTCTAAATCCTCGCATGTGCCTATATTGAATAAAAACATAAAATATAATCAATGTAAAATTGCCCAATTTGTGGTAAAAGTGCTAGTGCTGTATATAGTGAAGCCAATAATAATATAAACAGATATTATTAAATACCCCATCCCAATAGATTATATAGATAGATAGTATAAATAGATATTTTGTAAAAAAAAAAAAAAAATAGATCGAGATAAATAGTACTATTGACCTAAATTTAGTCATGCTGGTAAGGCAATGGTGTATAGGACAAAAACATACTAGTGGTATAACCTGGATAATGTTTTCCAAAATAAATTAAGTCAATCTTTTGCTCATGACACTTATTCTACATAGATCTCTTTGACTGGTGTCTTCATTGCTGGAAAATACTTTGTTGCATAACTCTCTAAAGAGTGTTACCTCCTCAATCTATGCTGGGATTCGAAGGGGTAGAAGTTTACGCGATCTCCTGGTTAACACTGATCCTCATAGATGTTATACTAAGGAACCTAGTTGGCTCCCTCAAAAACCTATAAGATGCCACAAATGCACAAAATGTATTCTTGTAAATTCATGAATGCCACACAGACAATTAAACATCCCCCAACTGGACAATCAATAAAAAAGTACGGTAGAGAACTATTAGTTGTACCACAACACATGTGGGTGTACATTATTATTTGCCCATGTGGCTGATGTATGTAGGAAAGACAGACCTAATACTACATTTACGAAGGATGGTCACAGGTCTGCAATAAATACGGCATATTGTGATAAACATAGCAACAAACCTGTGGCCAAACACATTTTGGAAAAAGGAAACAAACTTTCTGAATTCATGTTCGCTGCTTTGGAGGCGGGGGGGGTGATAGATCCAAATGCTGTTGCAATGCGAAACAAGATGGATCGATATTTAGATACAGTTCATCCCAAAGGGTTAAATGAGTATTACTCACTTAGATGTTTTGAAAGACCAACCATAATTTTTATCTAGGTTACCCAAAAACTAAATCTCGCCTTCCTCTTTTTTCATGTAAATTATAAATTAGGAATATGTGATGAAGTATTGGTTTCTTAACTTAAAAAAAAATTATATGTTTTTACACTTCTGAATATCATCACATAACACTGTTACGATAGAGGATTTTTGATTATGTATTTATTAAGTGCACTTTATTCTCAAGTATTTATTATAATGTGCACTTTACCTTTAATTGCACTTTACCTTTAAATATGTTACCTTTAATGGACCAGAGATCACATGGGGGGAGGAGTTTGGTTAATGCTAAAAAAAGGGTGTTCACTATGAGTTGAATGTGGCTTGAGAAAGTTCTAAGAAAGAAGACCGAAACGTTGCCTTGAATTTGCACCTAATAAATTGCACTGAGAAAACCCAGGAGTGGCTTATTATTTATGGTTATATACAAGTGATCCTGGAATGCACCAAGGCATATAATCAGCTTTAAGTGAGTGCTGCACCAGCAGCTGTTATATCCCTTTATTATATAAATAAATTATTAATTTCATGGGGAATACATTGGGTTTTTGGAGGGTACTATGTTGGTGGGAGTGTGGTAAAAGTAATATACATAGGGACAGTGGTATGTGTTGTTTAAGCACTAAACAAATAGTTATATCAAAATTAACAAATAGTAGGTAGAATGACATTAAAGTATATGGAAATGTAAATAAGGCAAAATGTATAAATAAAAGTACTTAGTAGTCCCCACTCCTGTTTTGTAATGGAATCTTCAAAATGGAGTGTTAAGCCACACCCAGAGTGTTAAGCCACACCCAGGAAGTTTTACAGGGAGGCAATGGAAGCTTACAAAGGAACATATTTCTCCTTCCCTTTAATGTTGTATCCAATTGTGTGCTTAATATTAGATTGAAAGCAGTGTTAGCGAATCAAAACATTTTCTGAGTGTAAGTAGGAAGTGTTAGTAGGAAGTTGCAAGACTTATAGGTCACTTCCTTAAAACAGTGACAGTCTTAGAAAAACATTCTTCTCACTCTCACATAACTCCACCCACCCCTTCCCTCTCAATAGACAAAAAGGAGAGGTGCTGTTTGCGGACAGATATCTATAGATCAGGCATAGGCAACCAGTAGATCTCCAGATGTTTGGAAACTACAACTCCCAGAATTCCCTAACTACAGAGGTTCTTGTAGAGGAATGCTGGGAGTTGTAGTTTTAATTCCCTAACTATAGAGGGCTTGTAGAGGAATGCTGGCAGTTGTAGTTTTAATTCCCTAACTACAGAGTGTTGTAGAGGAATGGTGGGAGTTGTAGTTTTCAAACATCTGGGGATCTACTGGTTGCTTATCCCTGTATATATAATAGGGGGACTGAAAGGAAAACATCTCCACGCCACTTCTCTGAGACAATGAAATGAGTTTATTAAACCATTAAGTTAATGGTTTTTATACATTATTTAACCAATAGACCCCATAGAAGCCATGAACCTGTGTCCTGAACTGATAAATGTAATAAGATTGAAACATGACAGGATCTGTGGTTCTTTATAGGACCTCACAATTACCATTAGTGATCCCTCTCTAACACATTTACCAATAGTGATCTCTCTCTAACACATTTACCAATAGTGATCCATTTACCAATAGTGATCCCTCTCTAACACATTGACCAATAGTGATCCCTCTCTAACGGAATCCCTGGTGACAGCTGTGAGTTAATGGGTAGTATGGGAGAGTATTGAAAGACCGACATAATACTTTAATTATAGAATGATCCAATGGATCTCCTATGATTGGAATTCAATTGGAAGATTGGTTCAAGCTCTGCACAAACAGGTGTATTTCAATGTGGGGGGTTCTACACGAACTATAACACCATACAATGTACAATAAATAGATCAAAATATTAATTTAGGGGATGTGAGACTAATAGATATAAATATTTTATATTATCTGTATCCACATATAGCTAAACATACATCCACATATTTCCTACTGTGCACAAACAGGCACACTTCTGCTCCTTATGGTTCTCCAGCAATGCCTTATCAAAGTCCAGGAAAGTGAAGAGAAAGAGTGGTCTGTGAGCTATCCGGTCCTCGCTGCTTTCCACCCTCAACAAGGGCTGTGACTTGTGAATCCCCCCTCCATCACCGATCCATCCTCAGCCACCATTGTGTGTGGCTGAGTGTGATATCCTTTGGGGGTAAGGTAGGTAACCCCTGCCCACCCCCAACCACTGTAATATTTCTTTAAAAAATCCCCAGATCTGTACTTACAGAGCTTTCTCTTCCGCTGCGTTTCCAGTGACTTCAGCTGCGTCTGTGATTGGCTGCCTTCTGTCAATAACAGACGCGGCTGATGGTGCCGCCCCTGCTTGCAACTTCCTGCAAGCAGGCAGCCAGATCGGATCACTGTGGGAGAGGGCTCGTAAGTAGAAATCTGGGGATTTTTTAAAAGAAATATTGTGGAAGTTAGGGAAGGCGTTTACTACCTTACCCCAAAGGTATAGTGTATAGGCTTTAATGGAACCTTTACTCGTAGATTCGATGTAAGCGTCTAGAGACCATGGACATTTTACTCGCAGTTTGATGCTCGCGTATAGGTTTTAATGGACACTTTACTCGCGGATTCGATGCTGTGTATAGGTATAATAGGCATTTTACTCACACATTCGAATGGTCGAACATTCGATATTTATCGAAAGTCTTGAAAATATCGAAAATCCGGGTCTGGGATAGTTTAGAAGTCCGAATTTGTTCGAATTGGAATAGTTCGGCTCAAACTCGGGTTCAAATTTGAGTTCTAGTCCATCTCTACCCATCACTAAAAAGCACCCTGCAATAGTGTTGTGACTATGTTTGTACCTCCAACGATTTCCATCTCTGGCCCATTCTTTAATCAATTGAACCGAAAATGGTGTGTCCTGTGAAACTTTTATTGTTTATTGTTTTCAAAATGTAATTCCTCAGTTACAGTAGCTTTACATGGGAAGAGAATGAAACAGTATTTAATGGAGATTGTTCTATTTTAAAAAAGGGGGTTAGTTAAGCTTTTCAACAATAATTGTTTAAATTGCAGTTCAGTTTATACTAACTTTAATATGACAAAAGTATTTTTTCAGTATATTTAGTATGCTTCAACTAACTTAATTTTCTTTTTTGCACTTAACATTTTCCCCCTAAAGATCATAATGCAGACTAGTAACATCTGTTACCTTGCTAACAATAAGCTTAATTCTTTCAAAGGGCAGCTGATAAAAATGTAGAAATCAATGTAGTGACTAAATGCAGTCATTTTCTGCACAGCAGTTATTCACAGGCTAACATAGCAGGTAACAAGATTTATTTTGTCTAAAACTAATTAATTAACGACATACACTAGACCTGGGCTAGAATGTTGAAAATTGGGATTTTAAAATGATCAAATTTAATTAAGTGTCTCTTACTGTACATATAACCTTCTTAGAACTGTTTGGTTCAGACAGCAGTCTGCCGAACTTATTAAAGTTCCAAAAATTAGATTAGAACCCAGTTGAAAAGGAATTTTTATTTTTGATCATTTTATTTTCACATACTTTTTTGATTTTTCAATCTTATTTTGGAATTTTCATCTCTCTAATATTATTTTGAATTCTGTTGTATCTGCGGATTTATAACAGGCAGTTCTGAAAAAACCAGGTTCATTCAAAACAGTGACTTATTGCTTTCAGGGCTATGATTTTTTAGAGGAGTCCAGTAGAAATCATGTATCAACTATGAAAGCAATTATGAGAGAATTCAGCTTTAGCTTTCACATTCTGAGCAGATTAATGATATAAGGGCAGATACAGTATATCCGTTTTCTGAGAATAAACAAATACATTGGAAAATAAGATCCAAAAGACAAGCAAAGTCCACTGCACTCTCTCCAAACTATGGGTGCTTACTCCTCGGTATCCTACCTCCAAGGATAATAGTTCAATAGAAAAATAAACAAAAAGCTGAGGGTCGCACTCCAAATCAACGTTTTTATTTAAGTGACCAACATCAAAAACACAACGTTTCGGGGGATTTAGGTGCCCCTTCCTCAGGGGCACCTAAAACCCCCGAAACATAGAAAAATAAACAAAAAGCTGAGGGTCGCACTCCAAATCAACGTTTTCATTATTTAAGTGACCAACATCAAAAAACACAATGTTTCGGGGGGTGTTAGGTGCACCTTTCCTCAGGAAGGGGGCACCTAACACCCCCACCCCCCCGAAACATTGTGTTTTTTGATGTTGGTCATTTAAATAAAGAAAACGTTGATTTGGAGTGTGACCCTCAGCTTTTTGTTTATTTTTCTATTGAACTATTATCCTTGGAGGTAGGATACCAAGAGGAGTAAGCACCCATAGGTTGGAGAGAGTGCATTGGACTTTGCTTGTCATCAGGAGAAGTATGTACCATTTGTATGTTAAGCAAGAATTTAAACCAAATCTAAAAGATGGAATATATGGGATATGAATAATAAGGCAGAAACAATATGGGTGAAGCTGTGTACAGGAAGCAAGAAGGTGGGTAAAATAATTTTTGGTGTCTATTATAAGCCACCAAATACCAGTGAGGATGTGGAAATGAATCTCCATATGCAGTTGGCGAAGGCTGCTGGTATGGGGCATGTTCTGGTTATGGGGGATTTTAACTACCCTGACATAGATTGGAGTAATGGAACTGCCAGCACCTCAAAAGGTATAAAGGTATCAAGTTCTTAAATTTCCTATATGAGCATTTTCTTTCACAGATGGTAGAAGTTCCTACTAGAAAGAATGCGTTGTTGGATCTGGTGATATCTAATAACCCTGAGCTCATTATGGAGATGAAGGTAATGGGAAGCTTAGGGAATAGTGACCATGATATAGTGTCATTTAATATAGGGAATAGTGACCATGATATAGTGTCATTTAATATAGGGAATAGTGACCATGATACAGTGTCATTTAATATAGGGAATAGTGACCATGATATAGTGTCATTTAGCTTTTTGTTTATTTTTCTATTGAACTATTATCCTTGGAGGTTGGATACCAAGAGGAGTAAGCACCCATAGGTTGGAGAGAGTGCAGTGGACTTTGCTTGTCGTTTGGATCTTATTTTCCAATGTATTTGTTTATTTCCAGAAAACGGATATACTGTATCTGCCCTTATATCATTAATCTGCTCAGAATGTGAAAGCTAAAGCTGAATTCTCTCATAATTGCTTTCATAGTTGATACATGATTTTCTAGCTGGACTCCTCTAAAAAATCATAGCCCTGAATAGCAATAAGTCACTGTTTTGAAATGAACCTGGTTTTTATTCAGAACTGCCTGTTTAGAAAATCCGCAGATACAACAGAATTATCAAAATAAAATATTAGAGAGATGAAAATTCCAAAATAAGATTGAAAAATCAAAAAAGTATGTATGAAAATTAAAAATGATCAAAAAATTAAAAATTCCTTTTCAACTGGGTTCTAATCTAATTTTTGGAACTTTAATAAGTTCTGCAGAACTGCTGTCTGAACCAAACAGTTCTAAAGAAGGTTATATGTACAGTAAAAGAGACACTTAATTAAATTTGATCATTTTAAAGATCCCAATTTTCAACATTTCTAGCCCAGGTCTAGTGTATGTCGTTAATTAATTAGTTTTAGACAAAATAAAATCTTGTTACCTGCTATGTTAAGCCTGTGAATAACTGCTGTGCAGAAAATGACTGCATTTAGTCACTAACATTGATTTCTACATTTTTATCAGCTGCCCGATTTGAAAGAAAAATTAAGCTTATTGTTAGCAAGGTAACAGATGTTACTAGTCTGCATTATGATCTTTAGGGGGAAAATGTTAAGTGCAAAAAAGAAAATTAAGTTAGTTGAAGCATACTAAATATACTGAAAAAATACTTTTGTCATATTAAAGTTAGTATTAAACTGAACTGCAATTTAAACAATTATTGTTGAAAAGCTTAAACTACATCCCTTTTTTAAAAGTAGAACAATTCCATTAAATACTGTTTCATGTCTCTTCCCATGTAAAGCTACTGTAACTGAGGAATTACATTTTTGAAAACAATAAACAATAAAAGTTTCACAGGACACACCATTTTCGGTTCAATTGATTAAAGAATGGGCCAGAGATGGAAATCGTTGGAGGTACAAACATAGTCACAACACTATTGCAGGGTGCTTTTTAGTGATGGGTAGAGATGGACTAGAACTCAAATTTGAACCCGAGTTTGAGCCGAACTATTCCAATTCGAACAAATTCGGACTTCTCAAACTATCCCAGACCCGGATTTTCGATATTTTCAGACTTTCGATAAATATCGAATGTTCGACCATTCGAATGTGTGAGTAAAATGCCTATTATACCTATACACGAGCATCGAATCCGCGAGTAAAGTGTCCATTAAAACCTATACGCGAGCATCAAATCCGCGAGTAAAATGTCCATGGTCTCTAGACGCGTACATCGAATCTACGAGTAAAGTGTCCATTAAAGCCTATACACTATACCTTTGGGGTAAGGTAGTAAACGCCTTCCCTAACTTCCACAATATTTCTTTTAAAAAATCCCCAGATTTCTACTTACAGAGCCTTCTCTCCCACAGTGATCCGATCTGGCTGCCTGCTTGCAGGAAGTTGCAAGCAGGGGCGGCACCATCAGCCGCGTCTGTGATTGACAGAGAGGCAGCCAATCACAGACGCAGCTGAAGTCACTGGAAACGCAGCGGAAGAGAAAGCTCTGTAAGTACAGATCTGGGGATTTTTTAAAAGAAATATTACAGTGGTTGGGGGTGGGCAGGGGTTACCTACCTTACCCCCAAAGGATATCACACTCAGCCACACACAATGGTGGCTGAGGATGGATCTGGATGATGGGAGGGGGGATTCACAAGTCACAGCCCTTGTTGAGGGTGAGAAAGCAGCGAGGACCGGATAGCTCACAGACACCTCTTTCTCTTCACTTTCCTGGACTTTGATAAGGCATTGCTGGAGAACCATAAGGAGCAGAAGTGTGCCTGTTTGTGCACAGTAGGAAATATGTGGATGTATGTTTAGCTATATGTGGATACAGATAATATAAAATATTTATATCTATTAGTCTCACATCCCCTAAATTAATATTTTGATCTATTTATTGTAACATTGTATGGTGTTATAGTTCGGTAGAAACCCCACAGTGAAATACACCTGTTGTGCAGAGCTTGAACCAATCTTCCAATTGAATTCCAATCAATAGGAGATCCATTGGATCATTCTATAATTAAAGGTATTAGTCTGTCTTTCAATACTCTCCCATACTCACCCATTAACTCACAGCTGTCACCAGGGATTCCGTTAGAGAGGGATCACTATTGGTCAATGTGTTAGAGAGGGATCACTATTGGTAAATGGATCACTATTGGTAAATGTGTTAGAGAGAGATCACTATTGGTAAATGTGTTAGAGAGGGATCACTAATGGTAATTGTGAGGTCCTATAAAGAACCCAGACTATCCTGTCATGTTTCAATCTTATTACATTTATCAGTTCAGGACACAGGTTCATGGCTTCTATGGGGTCTATTGGTTAAATAATGTAATAAACCATTAACTTAATGGTTTAATAAACTCATTTCATTGTCTCAGAGAAGTGGGCGTGGAGATGTTTTCCTTTCAGTCCCCCTATTATATATAGCAGGGATAAGCAACCAGTAGATCTCCAGATGTTTGAAAACTACAACTCCCAGCATTCCTCTACAAACACTCTGTAGTTAGGGAATTAAAACTACAACTGCCAGCATTCCTCTACAAGCACTCTATAGTTAGGGAATTAAAACTACAACTCCCAGCATTCCTCTACAAGAACTCTGTAGTTAGGGAATTCTGGGAGTTGTAGTTTCCAAAACATCTGGAGATCTACTGGTTGCCTATGCCTGATCTATAGATATCTGTCCAGCAAACAGCAGCTCTCCTTTTTGTCTATTGAGAGGGAAGGGGTGGGTGGAGTTATGTGAGAGTGAGAAGAATGTTTTTACTAAGACTGTCACATGTTTTAAGGAAGTGACCTATAAGTCTTGCAACTTCCTACTAACACTTCCTACTTACACTCAGAAAATGTTTTGATTCGCTAACACTGCTTTCAATCTAATATTAAGCACACAATTGGATACAACATTAAAGGGAAGTGAGAAATATGTTCCTTTGTAAGCTTCCATTGCCTCCCTGTAAAACTTCCTGGGGTGTGGCTTAACACTCTGGGGTGTGGCTTAACACTCCATTTTGAAGATTCCATTACAAAACAGGAGTGGGGACTACTAAGTACTTTTATTTATACATTTTGCCTTATTTACATTTCCATATACTTTAATGTCATTACTACCTATTTGTTAATTTTGATATAACTATTTGTTTAGTGCTTAAACAACACATAAACACTGTCCCTATGTATATTACTTTTACCCACCTCCACCAACATAGTACCTCCGAAAAACCCAATGTATTCCCCATGAAATTATAAATTTATTTATATAATATAAGGGATATAACAGCTGCTGGGTGCAGGCACTCACTTAAAGCTGATTATATGCCTTGGTGCATTCCAGGATCACTTGTATATAAACCATAAATAATAAGGACCACTCCTGGGTTTTCTCAGTGCAATTTATTAGGTGCAAAATTCAAGGCAACGTTTCGGTCTTCTTTCTTAGAACTTTCTCAAGCCACATTCAACTCATAGTGAACACCCATTTTTTAGCATTAACCAAACTCCTCCCACCATGTGATCTCTGGTCCATTAAAGGTAACATATTTAAAGGTAAAGTGCAATTAAAGGTAAAGTGCACATTATAATAAATACTTGAGAATAAAGTGCACATTAATAAATACATAATCAAAAATCCTCTATCGTAACAGTGTTATGTGATGATATTCAGAAGTGTAAAAACATATAATTTTTTTTTAAGTGTAAGAAACCAAATACTTCATCACATATTCCTAATTTATAATTTACATGAAAAAAGAGGAAGGCGAGAGTTAGTTTTTGGGTAACCTAGATAAAAATTATGGTTGGTCTTTCAAAAAACATCTAAGTGAGTAATACTCATTTAACCCTTTGGGATGAACTGTATCTAAATATCTGATCCATCTTGTTTCGCATTGCAACAGCATTTTGGATCTATCACCCCGCCTCCAAAGCAGCGGAACATGAATTCAGAAAGTTTGTTTCCTTTTTCCAAAATGTGTTTGGCCACAGGTTTGTTGCTATGTTTATCACAATATGCCGTATTTATTGCAGACCTGTGACCATCCATTCGTAAATGTAGTATTAGGTCTGTCTTTCCTACATACATCAGGCCACATGGGCAAATAATAATGTACACCACATGTGTTGTGGTACAACTAATAGTTCTCTACCGTACTTTTTATTGATTGTCCAGTGTGGGGATGTTTAATTGTCTGTGTGGCATTCATGAATTTACAAGAATACATTTTGTGCATTTGTGGCATCTTGTAGGTTTTTGAGGGAGCCAACTAGGTTCCTTAGTATAACATCTATGAGGATCAGTGTTAACCAGGAGATCGCGTAAACTTCTACCCCTTCGAATCCCAGCATAGATTGAGGAGGTAACACTCTTTTAAGAGAGTTATGCAACAAAAGTATTTTCCAGCAATGAAAGACACCAGTCAAAAGAGATCTATGTAGAATAAGTGTCATGAGCAAAAGATTGACTTAATTTATTTTTGGAAAACATTATCCAGGTTAATACCATCTAGTATGTTTTGTCCTAATACACCATTGCTTTACAGGCAGTGTAAAAATTTAGGTAAATAGTACTTTTTATCTCGATTTTTTTTTTTTTTTTTTTTACAAAATATCTATTTATACTATCTATCTATATAATCTATTGGGATGGGGTATTTAATAATATCTGTTTATATTATTATTGGCTTCACTATATACAGCACTAGCACTTTTACCACAAAATTGGGCAATTTTACATTGATTATATTTATATGTTTTTATTCAATATAGGCACATGCGAGGATTTAGAAGCCACCTTATATTCACAACAGTTACCGAATTATGGTGCTCCTGTTTGCAGTACTTACTGTATATCCACCTACTAGATTATTTATTGTCCGCACTTGTCACTTTGGTATAGAGGCATGAGCATGTTCGCACTTTACACCTGGTGTTCTGGGCGCATAGGTCCGGCTCGGGGGGTGTCCCCAACCTGCCCGTGCTCACCACGCTTGGGGGGGGTGCCGGGGTTCTCTTTTTAAAGCAATTTGTTCCTGTTGCAAAGACCCGTGAGTGCGTCCCTCTCTTCTGGAATATATATAAAGTCAAGGACAGCACCAGGGCATTCATCGCAGTAAGGAGTGCCTACCACACGCTACTATCTACATATATATATAGACACAGATAAAGTGTGCACACAGTCCACAAATGACTTGAGTTGCCCGGTGCTGCTGACAGTATCCCAAAATACAACAATTTTCAAAGAATATCCGAGCTCTTTAGGTCTTTCAACAAAGTGCTTTTATTTAAAGTGCTTTTTATCCAAACATGGTGCAAAGTGCAATGTTTCGGCCCTTGTCAAGCTTGATAAAGGTTAATAGATTCCTGACTGAAGAGCTAACAATCTAAGTGGGTGGGACAACATACAGGTACATGTGAGAGTGCTCAAGATGGCTTACAATCAATTATTGTGCAGGTACTTAAGAAGGCTAACCATTATTTAACTCAGAAAGGTAGGATAAAATTTGCCAGTGCAACTTTAGGTGGTTAAATCCTTGTACATCCTTCTTAAAAAATAGAAATAATAAAATTCCAATATAAATAAAACCTAATTAAAAACTAAAATGATGCCTGAGACCCAACAAGAATGAATATTCCCAGTCAAGGAGGTCCATGGCAAGAATGGTGGCTTTAAATACCTATGTGCTGTATATTTAGATTGTGACATTTTTATTTCCTACGTAGAGATGTCAGAACTTCACAATATCCGGTCCGCTCGAGGATCCGCGTTTTCGAAAATTCGAAAATCCGCGAGCGGACCCGTTAAAATTAAAAATACCCTTGAAATAACGAGATTTTTCATATTTTCGGAAATTTTCGAAATTCCGAGTTTTCACGTTTTTCAGAAATTTTCGAAAATACGTGTTTTCCCGTATTTTCGAAAATTTTCGAAATTAATTTTCGAAAATACGCGAAAACTCGCGAAAATGTGAAAACTCGCAAAAATGTAAAAAATCCGCGAATCGGAAGTTCGGATGGCGGAAAATCCGGAAAAATCCGCCGTTCGCGGACAGAATAAATCCGCGGCGGATCCGGGTTCGGATCCACGAACCGGCCATCCCTATTCCTACGTTATGCATTAAATCTCTATCATGAAAATGCGATGAAACTGGACAATGAATATGTCAGCTCACCATTTGGTTACATGCTGTTAAATTAACAATAAGAATTAGATACATATTCCAAATGTCATTCTCTTTAGGCAATGGGCATAAATATATTCCTTTTCTCAACCAGTAATTATTTATTTTTAGATGTCTGAAACAGTGAGCATTTCTCTTCCTCTATAACCAATATTGCTATTTACTTTCAGCAGTCAGCACAACATCTGTGTATATAGGAAGTTCCTATGATATCAATTTTGAGTAGAGATGGCCGAACTTCCGAAAATTCGGTCCGTTTTCGAACTTTCGAACTATAGGGAAAGTTCGAAAGTTCGAAAATGGACTCATTAAGGTCAATGGGAGTCAAATAGTTTGAAAAGTTCTAATGAAATACAATTAAAATATCAATGGTAACTTAATGTAAATGGCTCTGGGACCTGGGAAATGGTCTGGGGAACACGTTTGAATATCCAGAAAAAAATCGGTTTTATTCTCACGCGTGCTACTTTTGACCTCCCGCGTTCGATAACATTCGATAATTATCCCATTAGCGATTCGAACATTCTATAATTATCCCATAAACGATTCGAAGGGTGTGTGGGAAGTTTTGTACCTTTGTTTATATGATAAATGTACTATATTGAATTATATAAAAAGACTCAAATGTATGTATACCTGTAACAATTCATACCTAAACCTTTCCCTTTACCCAGTTTGCAACTTTATGAACCTGCAATTTCACTGATTTTGTTTGACCAATGTGATACTATATAATATGACAATTACTAAGTATTGACAAGATATCGATCCTTTAAATGTCATAACCACTTAAACAATATATGTGATTTATTATATATTTTTGTTACTGTTATTACAAAAAACAATAAAAATGTGTTTATAAAAAAGTTTATGATTTAAAGACACAAAATGTGGCATGATGATGTACAGTAAGAAGTCTGACTGTACTTACCGTATAGAAATGTACTCTATCTCCTCCTAAATTCCTTATATACCTTATGTGACATTTTGTTTTAGGGCATAATTATATTCAATTTACTGCTCTTTTGTACCAACCCTGAATAGATTTTAAAGATTTTCAATTATTCAGGATCCATCCTTTCCTTTCCTTAATTGAAAGGTTATTCTGGAATTACAATACTGTGCATGAAAATGAAAATGTACTCTTTTGTTTGTGAGTCATTGGATATTATTCAGTTAAATCTGGAAACTAAAAGAGACAGCAAGATAGAGGACAAGATGCAAATAAAAAACAGAAAATGATTTATAACCAAGTCATTTGCTATTTTCACAAATAAAACAAAGAATTACATTTTTAATGAACAGAAGAGGAAATGCCTGTTAAAGAGCATAGGTGGCATCTTAAATAAGCACATCAGTTAAGTTGTTCATTTAATATCACAAGACATTAACAGAAGCACAAAAGGTGCCCTGAAACCAATGTGTGTAATGAAGCATGTGGTGTGATTAATGTTTTTTCAGTCAATTTCAGTTCCAACTTTGATTCTGTAAATAGGAAATCTTTGCCATTCCTGTTGTGCACACAGTAATGAAACATTCCAAAAATCAAAAATCTCTGTTGCCCAAACAATTTGTTAGTGGAAAAGTTAGAATGATTACATATATTTTACATACCATATCTTTTGCTAAAATACAAAAATAATATAACCTCTACTTTGTATAATTTGCAGTAACTCAAACAAATGGTGCTCGCTTCACTGCCGGGTAAGTATTTTGGGTCGCTCCTCTCCACTGCTCCATTCCCAGCGGTAAAAGTACTACACAAATGTAATAAAAGGAAGGGGGCTCCATGCAGTAAAACTGCTAAACCACGTGTTTATTTCAACATGTTTGCGTCCACAAGCGGACCTTTCTCAAGTAAGGTCTGCTTGTGGACCGAAACATGTGTAAATAAACACGTGGTTTAGCAGTTTTACTGCGTGGAGTCCCCTTCCTTTTATATACATTTGTATAATTATTATTTGACAAAAGTTTGATCATTAACAGACTACTTTTAACAGAAAAATCAACTTAACATTGATTGATTATAAATTGTTTGGTTTTAGTTATCAGGGGGAAGGGGGTGGGGGGGGGGGGGGGGGGGGGGGGGGGGGAGGGGGGGGGGAAAACAAAAGGGGGAAAAACTTTTAAACTGCATATCTAAGCTTCTGCCAAACATTCGATGGATATAGAGACAAGAATCTAATTGTACTTGGATATGAATTGAATGATTGATAGTGTGCCGATTTGTAATAAATGAAATATATTTTGTGTGACCTAAGCATGAAAGGGTCATTACTGGACCTCTTAACAGTTTCATTATTGACACTGCACAGTCAAGAATATAAATTTAAGATTTGCAGATGACAGTAATCTATGTAAAGTTACTTGAACTGGACATTTCTCACTGCAGAAAGGTTATGCCCTAAGGCCATAGTAAAAAGCAAAGCTGGAGTGCTTGCGGTCTAAATTGATTTGGAATTTAGGCAAGCAAAATGGAAATAGTGTGACAGCTGCTGCAGAGGCTAATAAAATCTTAGTATATATAAAATGGATAATAGATCAAAGGAAAGCAGTCTTAAGCTGTCAAAGTGTAAATCACAGGTTAGGTCACATATTGAATATGTGCTATAGTTTTTCACACCTTGTTATTAAAATGCCTAGAAAATTAAAAAAATATTTAAAGAAAGTAAGGTAAACCGATCATAGAAATTTCATAGATTTTGGAATTATTTGGGGTTGTTTGTTGACCTTTCCTCTTCTAATTTAAACTGCATACACTAAATACTGAAATTATATGACAAATTAATGGTTAAATGTATGGTGGGGCATCAATCTCTGCTATGCATGTAAACTTCTAGCAATTATGTGAGGATGTACCAGAGTTTAGAAATGCTTTTCTTTATAATTTCTAAAAGGAACTATCAGAATTTTGACCATCTAGGTTTTAAAATTTAACACATGAATTCAATATTGCAAAATCATCCTCTAATGCCCCCTTACAAATACCCCTTTACGTTTTAAGCTACATTGTAGTGCAAAACTTAACTGAAGTGCTATTGCATCAGGGGTGCAGCACCATTTCCAAAATGGAACCCACATTAACCAGATATTACATCAGGATTTAAGGTCTTTTTTTTTACCAATATGAATCTTCCTGTAAATGTGCAGTTTTGATGCAAAATTTTTAAATTTGTATTTTAACTATAAGGTCTTTTCCTTGAACTTGCTTGCAGAACAAATTATGCTTGGAGGTTTATGTATCCTTATTATTATGCAGTATGAAGATATTATGTGCATGTTTTTAAATAGGGCAGAATCTATTTCCTGATTAGCTAAATAAGTCAATTACAAGGGTTTATAACAAACATTCTATTCCCCATCTGATGTCCTTGTAATGCACTAGTTCATACTAGATACTGTAAGTGTGACATTGTTGTGACTGAGTGACTAATTTTGGACTTTTGCCCACATAGTCTGCTTAGAATACTGCAGTTGTCCATTTCTGAGCCTGTTTATCCCATTGACTTAAAAAAACTTATATTTAATAATTGATTTAGTGTAAAAGTCCAGACAAAAGCTTACATATTGTGAATAGTGTTGGAAGCTAATTCTGACTTTCTTTGACTCTTGATTCTGAGCCCCCAGGAGTTGACACCAGTGAATATTTACATTGATAAAGGTTTTTAATGAAACAGATGTGTACTGGTTTAAAGCTATAGCATTCTAAGGAAAGTGCTTCTGTATTTGTCCAAAGAACAAAAAATATATTAAAGAACAAAAAATGTATAGACCATTCACTTAACAATGAAACAATGCTTCCCTTTACCCGGTGCTCCTGTTCATGGCAGAAAAAATCTGAATCCAAAATATAATTATTGGTTATAGGCAAAGACCAGGAATAATGAAGATAATTGCAAAAGGATTTATTGAGGTATCAGTATGCATGGCAGCACAACTAAGGCGATGGAATGTTTGATGCTAATATTGGAAACCCTTGCTATCCCCTTTGCTCAATGTACTAAGAGGCACAAGCTGTGCAATATAACTTGAGATGGAATATTGGGGTTTTATTGTGGAACATTTAAAAAGTATCAGACCACATCAAAATGTAATATGTTGCACAACCAAATTATTGCATCTGGATCATAGTGGAGTTAAGTCACATGGTAAGTACTGTATAATACTGTATATACTTGAGTTTAAGCCAAGGTTGTTATTTTTTAAATGACCCATAAAAGCTAACCTCGGCTTATACTCGGGTCACAGGCATTACTTTTCTTTCTTTTGGCAAACTGATGCAGTCAGGAGCGAGCGTGCATGTAGACGCGAGCGTCCACAAAGTCGCAGGGGTTGTCGGAACATAAGTTATACCTCCTCTCAGCCCAGACATACCATAATGGAGGAGCAAGGATGGATTGACTCTCCTGTGGAGCAGGTAAAACAAAGTACCTCTTCTTCTATGGTGGGCAATTTGTTAAACCATGCCACTCCAGATGTTTAGAAACTACAATTCGCAGCTACCAAAGCATGCTGGGAGTTGTAGTTTTCAAATTTTTGGAGTGCCAAGGAATTGGGGGTTAGTGGATTTGGCTTACTGTATTGGCACCAATTCTTCTACTACTGTATGGGAATGCTGCTGTATATTATACAAGGGTCAATTTAAAGGGCACTAACACCTAAAAATAATACTGAATCAGAAGGCAAAGGTGGTCATAATTTCTAGCCTCTCAGCCCGAACATACCATAATGAGAAGCAAGGAAGGATTGACCCTCCTGTTAGTGGAGCAGGTAAAACAAAGTGCCTCTTGTTCTATGGTGGGCAATTGTTAAAACCATCCCCTCCAGATGTTTAGAAACTACAATTCCAAACTACCAAAGCATGCTGGGAGTTGTAGTTTTCAGATTTTTGGAGTGCCAAGGAATTGGGGGTTAGTGGAATTGGCTTACTATATTGGCACCAATTCTTCTACTACTGTATGGGAATGCTGCTGTATATTATACAAGGGTCAATTTAAAGGGCAACTAACACCTAAAAATAATACTGAATCAGAAGGCAAAGGTGGTCATAATTTCTAGCCTCTCAGCCCGAACATACCATAATAGAGAAGCAAGGAAGGATTGACCCTCCTGTTAGTGGAGCAGGTAAAACAAAGTGCCTCTTGTTCTATGGTGGGCAATTTGTTAAACCATGCCACTCCAGATGTTTAGAAACTACAATTCCAAACTACCAAAGCATGCTGGGAGTTGTAGTTTTCAGATTTTTGGAGTGCCAAGGAATTGGGGGTTAGTGGAATTGGCTTACTATATTGGCACCAATTCTTCTACTACTGTATGGACTGCTGCTGTATATTATACAGGGTCAATTTAAAGGGCAACTAACACCTAAAAATAATACTGATCAGAACAAAGGTGGTCATAATTTCTAGCCTCTCAGCCCGAACATACCATAATAAAGCAAGGAAGGATTGACCCCCTGTTAGTGGAGCAGGTAAAACAAAGTGCCCTCTTGTTCTGGTGGGCATTTTGTTAAACCAGCCACTCCAGATGTTTAGAAACTACAATTCCAAACTACCAAAGCATGCTGGAGTTGTAGTTTCAGATTTTTGAGTGCCAAGGAATTGGGGGTTAGTGGAAATTACTATATTGGCACCAATTCTTCTACTACTGTATGGTAATTCTGCTGTATATTATACAAGGGTCAATTTAAAGGTCAACTAACGCCTAAAAATAATACTTCAGCTAACACCTAAAAATAATACTGAATCAGAAGGCAAAGGTAGTCATAATTTCTAGCCTCGGCATATACTCGGGTCAATCACTTACTCCTTCTTCAGGTAAAAATAAGGACCTTGGCTTTCCTGCAGTTTATATTATAGCTTTTAATGAAGTATAATAATCTCCAAATAAAGAAATGGAAAGAAATTTCTAATTGCCAAGCCACACTTGTGAAGTAAAATCCAACTACAGACTACTTAAATATTCTTATTTTGCCCCAGAAGTTGTCAGCGATTATTATTTATTATGTTAGGCATGAGTATGTCTGTCAATGATATTTCATTTGGAAGTCATAATTACCCCAACCATTGACCCTAATATATAAATCATATTGACCAATCAATGGACATTAATAATACAGCACAATCAACAAAATTTGATGTGGAGGACATACCTAGGTATTTCATTTGTATTTGGACAGTAAAACAGTTGAAATCTGACCAGATGATAGATGGAGAGGGTTTGAAAAAGAAATTAGTTATTACAACTAAAATATAAATCAATACAATAAAGTTACTGAAGATGGCATAATCATTACCCATAACAATAAGCTTTGTAATTAACTGCTAATTGTGTTTCAATGTATTTATTTATTGGTTACTCTTAATGTTTCAGTTAAGTCCTGGTATTCAATCATCACATTCTAATGCAACTCACAGATTCAGATTGAAAAAACAGCTAGTGAATATTTTAGTAGTTGTCTTCCTGTATGTGTCATGTTATCACATCAATGGTCGACTAAACCTTATTTTGAAAATAAAATATTTTACATATCTGGGGTTTGACTCAATTTGCATAATTAGCATTAGGTATTGGGGATTTTTATTTCAATAATAGATAAAAAATAGTTGCAAATTAATATTGTTTTATTTTTCAAATTAACTTAAATGTTTTAGTATACTTTTCTAGTGCTCCTTATTAAATGAAGCATAAAGATGTATTGCCTCTATAATGTGAGGTTATACCTAATTAAAATACGCCTCAAAAGATTAATTTAGCTTTTGTGAAGGTGAATCATTGAAATCCTTAAAAAAAAAAAATTGGAAACTATCTTTAGAATAGTGAAGGCAAACATAAAAATAGTAAGTACTGTAATATTAGAAATCATGCTAAAAGTAGAAAAAGAAGTCTTAATTTTAAGAATATCAGGGAGATCCAATAAAAGTTCTTATCGTTTAAAATGGTGCTAATTTTGCCCCAACCAATCAGATGTTAGCTTTCAAATATTAAATAACATCTGATTGGTTGTGGCAAAATTAGCACCATTTGAAACGATAAAAACTTTTATTGAATAACCCTGTATATTTGTTAAATCTGATTGAGGGGCACTAAAGTCATTCTAAAAAATATAGCATGGTTAAAGAGGTTTTCAACCCACACTAAAAAAAGTTAGGTTTTTTTATGTGTAATCTATGCTGTTTATTTTCACTGCCTTTATTGCTGTTCAAAGTTAATTTGTTTATAGCCCGATTAAATAAAAGGTGTTTGAGCCAATTGATCTAGTGTAGTTGGTACAATTTACCCCAAGGGCAAAAATAATAAAGAAAGGCTGATTGCTTAATGCTATTTTGAGTAATCACAATCTAATGACTCAAATGCTTTAATGTTTTTAATATAGATCATATGAAGGGACCAAAGACTGAATAGCTTTTATTAGAATTCACTAAAACAGTCACCTAAGAATTGATATATTCAATTTTAAACCTAACTAAAAAGGCTTCCATGTTGTTGCCAGTACTGAGCTGACAGTCTATGTAGCCTTCAAAGAGCCTTGTGAGCATGTGCACCTATTGAACATGCCTCCTGACCCCGGGGTCAGGAGGCATGTCTCCACACCTGGCTGTTATATGCTAATTAGGGCTTTACAGGGTACTTATATTGCCAACAGATTCTTATACAAGTCATTCTGAATTGAGAAAGCAAGTCGGATGACTAGCGAAACATCTTCAAGAACTAAACTTTCAGCCCAGTTGATCTATGAATGAAAATCTTCCAATAACGTCAAGTTAACCCCAGTTTGGAAGGTCCTAACTTTTCACCTTTTTTAATGCAATTACGATTAGCAAACTTTTGCATTTCTCATAATTGCACACTGGATCAATATAGCAAGCTTTCTCACTTCCCCCCAGCCCTTTGGCTTTTTAAAAATGAGGGAAGAGGCTGTCCATCCAGTGCTTTATATTAAAGGCATATGACCTCCCATTAAAGGGGCTTGTTGGGGGTGTTATTACCACATGGAAGCTTGACCATGCTTCCTAATAAATAAATACAATAGAAGGATTGTGGAAGCACTCCTTAGGCTTAATTAAAACTACATTTTGCAGAAAAGCTACTGATCTGGGTAAACATTAATACAAACATAGAAAATAATAGAGAATAATTAATGCACAGTCCTAGGCCCCATACAAAATAATATTATCTGCACACTGGTATACATTATAAACAAAGGGGTTTTAGTATACATTACTGTGATCACATGAATGAAAAGCCTTCCAACCACATCAAGGTAACCCCAGTCTGGAAGGTCTTAACTTTTCACCTTTTTTTAAATTCAATTACGATTAGCAAACTTTTGCATTTCTCATACTTGCCCACTGGATTAATATAGCAGGCTTTCTCACTTCCCCTAGCCCTTTCGGTTCTATAACATGGGGCCATATTTATAAAGCCGCGGTATCGCTTTTTAGCGATACTGCGACTTTAACGATCAGTATCATAAATTTACGATTATTAAACCGATCGGAGATTAACTATCAGTTTAACGAACGTAAATTTACGATACCGATCAAAAATCTAAGACATCGATCGTAAATCTACGATAACGAAATCGTAGATTTACAATCCCCATAGAATACCATTGTGATAGTTTACTACCGCACATTATTCTACGATCGAACGTTCGTTAATTAGCGAACATTCGGTCGTAAATGTATCGTACATTTACGACCGCGATTGTAAATGAACCAAGCCGCCATATTGCTAAAAAGCGATACCGCGGCTTTATAAATATGGCCCCAAGCCTGTGTAGCACTATGTTTGAATAAAACCCAGATGTTTTGAAAAATGTCCCTTGTGTGTGCCATACTCTTTCTCTCTTTTAGGTGCATGTCCCTACAATTAAGCAGTCTTTGTGAAAATCCTGTGTGCCATGGATTGTATCCGTATTTACCTATTGCTTACTTCGGCAGCACTCAGGTTAAGAAAGAAGGCAAGTGGTCGTGTGAAGGAATACACTCTTAGAATTAAACATTAGATATATATATATATATATATATATATATATCCAACCATAGTAACATGTAGAGCACTCTTAGGACTTGTTCAAACAATCTTTAACTTTTATTCCATAAGCATCAAACAGATAGCGATGTTTCGGTCTTTGTCTCAGACCTTTCGATGGCTTGAGAAAGGTCTGAGACAAAGACCGAAACGTCGCTATCTGTTTGCTGCTTATTGAATAAATTAAAGATTGTTTGAACAAGTCCTGAGAGTGCTCTACATGTTACTATGGTTGGATATTAGAGGATCTGCAGTAGCACCTGGGCATAATATTACTTGAAGAGTGCACACTGTTCGCTAATTGGTTTTTATAGTATAGAGATAAGATTAGAGATGGATATATATATACACACACACTGTACACATCATACAATTTTATCACTGAGAGTAACAAAACTATGTGACTATGTGAATTTGTGAGCATGGAGATATATTGTACTTCTCATGTTAATTGCTATCCCTTGTGCCCTCCATTCTATGACACAAAGGAAAGCAACACTGTAATTGTCTCCTTACTTTATCATTTCAACACTGTATTGTTTGATGTTGAAGCTGCTAGCTAATTAGATAGACTAGGGAATTCATAATTAACTTCCTTAATAACACAGTAATCGGATTTAAAGTTCAAATAACAGAGAAATATTTAATTCAGGCATTTAAAGCATCATTGTCCCTTTTACCATAAAAATGTACAAAACACAAGATCTAAACAATGTGAAAGAAAATATCAATTTATTGTATTGTTGGATAAAAATGTATGCAAAACAAAATAAAAAATTTACCAATATAATATCAAAATATTACAATTTTAACCACACTCTTTCTTTCTTCTTGCTACATTACCTTAACTCCTATTATACATTTCTGTTGTACAGAATACTTCCTTCTTTCATTCCTTCGGTTGTTTGTGGGCACATCTATCAAAATTCCCTTGGAAGCTGATTAACTTTATTTAAAGCAGATCTGTAGTTCTGTTGGGGGGAAGGGGGGGGGTTGACAAGTCTTTTTGTTTTATCCACCTTTTAGCATAGCTAGACTATAATTGATATTTTCTTTCACATTGTTTAGATCTTGTGTTTTGTACATTTTTATGGTAAAAGGGACAATGATGACCACTAAGTTAAAGGTTTAAAAATCAATTCCAAACTCTACTTACATCTCATTGTTCCAGCAAGCACAGGATTTTCAAGGTGGAGATTCCTAAATAGGTTAATGGGGATGGGAGTGTATGCCCTACAATATAGATTAAGTTTTTTAATTCTAGGTAAAGTATTTGAAGAGAGGGATCAGGAGGGAGGGGGGAGCTCCTCTGCGCATGTCACCATCTCATGTGGGCTCAGTCAAAATCCTGCCCAGGAACACAACTATGAATAAAGATTGGTATCAAAACATCCTTCAAGCACAAATTCTCCCAACAATCTAGGGGCAGTTTGCTATCTGAGACCATAATAATTGCATTGTATTGCATGATAACCAGTGGTCAATTCTTAAAAAAGCAAGTTGGCAAGCAGACGCCCACAAATCTCTAAGAACTAAGTAGAAATTCCCCTTATAGAAAAAATGACTACAGGGTAACACTTTTGAAATAAAAAAAATAACAAAAGTGGTATAAAGGTGACACGTTTATTGGATAACTAAGATAATCATAGCAAGCTTTCAGAACATTCTAGTTCCTTTTTCAAGCTGATCAAGCAACTAGAATGTTCTTAAAGCTTGCTATGATTACCTTAGTTAGCCAATAAAAGTATCACCTTTATACCACTTTTGTTATTTTTTTATTTCAAAAGGGTTACCCTGTAAACACCACCTTTTCCTGTGAGAAAAAAATAACAAAATACTATAGAAATAATTATAGCATTTAAAATGTTCAAATTATGTGATACTTTTCATAATGTATAAAACATATATATACGAAACAGTCCCTTTTCAAGCACATTGCTTGAAAACCTGGATCCGACACGAAAGTCCCCAGTTCCGAATCCGGATGGATCATTCAGATTTCATGTTGGATCCGGGTTTTCAAGTAATGTGCTTGAAAAGGGACTGTTTCGTTCGGATTTTGCTACTTCGTAGCGCATTTTCCATAATTTTCGAATGTATGGAGCTATTTTCGATAATTGTATGGAGCTAACTTTCGAAAATCCATGAAAATACGATCAGAAACTCAGAATCATCTCTGATCGTATTTTTGAGAATTTTCGAACGTTCAAGTCTATTTTAGAAAATTTTCGAAAATAGCTCCATACTTTCGTAAATTATCAAAAATTTGTCCCGGGTTCGGATTTTCAGATGTTCGAGATTTTCCCGACATCCGGGAATCCGAAAATGGAACAAAACTAGTGAGTTTTGCCCATCTCTACTCCTTAGTATTCCTGACTTTGCAGGTTGTAATAAAGGTTAGCAGGTGTTGGAAGCAAAGGACACAGAGCAGAATTAATAAAAGTTCTTATCGTTACAAATTGTGCTAATTTTTCCCCAACCAATCAGATATTATATAACATTTGAAAGCTAACATCTGATTGAGGCAAAAAAAAAAGAAATTTTATTGAATAACCCTGTTGGTATCTTTAGACTGCGCTGGTAATTTTCAACTACATCAATATTTTACTATCATCCAGGTTCCGCTAAGGGACCTAGGTGTTATTTTATGATGTGGTCAGTATTTTACGACCACATCGACATCGATATTTACCTATATCAATCCTTTATAAATTCAATCCACTGTTCTTTAAAATGAGACAAAGAATTCATTTTAGAGGTAAACATTTAATTATGCATTTGGAACCCCAGTAGAGATGGATATTTTTTTAATCCATAAATGGCATAATAAAAAGTAAATTATATATTAAGCTTGACATCTTTCCCTGTTTTCTTTTTTTTTCTGTGGAGTTCTGTCCATCACAGGTTTATAGACAAGTGCAAGAATGTGCCAGAGTTCATAGTTCTGTGATTCAAATTCCAGTGATCAAACTAGATAGAGACGGCCAGTTCGGGATCCGGCCCGGATCCACGGCAGATTTCTGGATTTTCAGGAACTCCGGATTTTTTTCAAACTGTATTCAAAAATTTTTGAAAATTCAAAAAATGCCCAAAATTCTAGAAATTTTGAAAATTCTAGAAATTGAGAAAATTCTAGAAATTTTGAAAATTCTAGAAAAATATTTAAAGGTTTTTTTTTTTAAATTGGTAAAAATGATACAGTAACTTACTGTAAATGGCTCTGGAAACTGGGAAATGGTCTAGGGAATAGAATCAGATTCTTTCAAAAGGATCTGATTGTAACCAATTCTGATTAATTACAATCAGAATTTTCAGAAAGAATCTGATTGGTATACTAACCAATCCCATTCCTTTCCTACTAACCAATCCCATTCCTTTCCTACTGACCAATCCTATTCCTTTCCTGTCTGAATTGGTTACAATCAGATTCTTTCAGAAATAATCTTGGCATACTAACTAGAGATGGACCAGATTGCAGAGATCTGCAAATCCGCAAGACTCACTGATTTTCAGAAAGAATCTGATTAGTAGACATTTTCAGGAAGTTACTGTATAATTTTTTCAAAATTTCCATAAATTCCTCGATAATTTGAGTTTTCTAGAATTTCCGAATTTTAAAAATTTATCGAATTTTCAAAAAATATTTTCCTGTGATTCGGAAAAAAATTGAGAAAGCGGAATTCTGGACACCATTTCACACTTCCTAAAACTTCTTATATGGACCTCTCAGTATTGATACTTAAAGGACAATTTAAAAACACCCAGGAAAGGAAAACCTTTGAACTTTAAATTATCCTTTTATTTAACACTAAACAAACTGGTCTAAATAAGGACATGGGATTCCTCAGCCACTATCAGGAATATGTTTGATCCATTCCCACTTCCTCCAATTACTTTGACTTTCACTAATTATGTACTATTTACAGTTCCCTAGTGTTTACTTTGTTTTTGTTTTTATTGCTTTACTGCTTATAGTTCACTCAATATGCTTATCCTCGTTTTACATTCCTAACACAATAGGATTTCCAAAAAAAAGGTTGTAACTCTTTCAACTTTAATGATGTGCTGTACCCTGTGTTTAGTACTGCTTGACCTGAGGAAGAGAGAGATCTCTCGAAAGCTTGTCTGTAAAAATGAACTGTTAGTCCATAATAAAAAGGTATCACCTTATCCTACAGTACTCATCTTTTAGTATATGCTACTGGACTAATACGGCTACAACCATTTTATTTGTTTAATGTTAACCCAAAGCTACAGTATTTTGGCGATTGTTTTACAAAAGTTTGGAAGTTACATGGCTGAACACAATTTGATTGTTATTGCTTCCAAAGTAATTACTATCTTTTTGCAGGACCCCTAATAGTGTCAGTCGTGCTTTTACCGTTGGCTCCTGGGGTGATCAGTTTGCCTCCAGAAAACCAGTCTGACTCAACCCTGGTTAATGAACCAGAGGGCTAAAGCAACCCTGTCTAATGAACAGGAGGGATGATTCAACCATGGCTATTAAACCAGAAGACTGACTCAACCCTGGCTATTGAACCAGAGGGCTAACTAAACCAAGGATAACTCCCTAATACTGTTTGCAATTTCAAAACGCTATATTATACACTATATGCATACAGTAAGTGATAAGTTTTAAAGGGAAAAGGTAGTAACCCAAAGATCACCATACTGTCAACAATGTCTTTACAAAAGGATACTTGAAAAACATAATCTGCAGCACTGTGAAAAAAAATCTTTGCAATCTATTTTTCAACACTAATATTATATTATTATTACTACTATATTGCCTATATTACTAATAATAACGAGAAAGGGAAAGTTTAAGTATAAAATTAGGTTAAAAGTCTACATTTTTTAAGGCAATGTGTGTGTCTGTGCTGCATGTTTTAAAACTCAATCATATTGCTATGAAAATGAAATAAAATACTATTTTTTTTTTTTGGTTTTTTTACCTTTTAAGTATATTTGTCACAGGAATGAACGGTTAGGCCAATAGTTGTTTGTACCTGTGTCAGTTTGGGGGGGGTAAAAAAACTAACTTTTTTGATGATTGGTCAATTTTTTTTTTACTATAATTACCCTTTAAGTATGGCTGCCACAGGAATGGAAAGTTAGGTCAGTAGGTGTGTGTACCTGTGTCCTATTGAGCGCAGCACAATACAATACCCTCACTAACACATTAGTTCATTGGTTAGCGTGAGTTTAGAGCTTGTTTTCCCATTAGCGTGGGATATTACATCTCCCTGTAACTTTTTGGATGTTTGATCAAAATTAGTTTAATTGACTATAATTACCCTTTAAGTATGGCTGCCACAGAAGTGGAAGGGTAGGTCAATATGTGTGTTTACCTGAGTCAGGTTGAGGGATAAAAGTTTTTTTATGATTGGTCAAAAAAAATCCATCTAAACAAAATATAGCTATCCTTTAAGTATGGCTGGCACAGAAAAGGGTGAGTAGATCTTCAAGCCAAACTAATAATAATAAATAATAAATCAATAAATAAAAACATTCCTGATATCTGGTTTCCCAGACTTTAGCAGAACCCTGTTCGAAGCATTTTAAAAAGTATTCCTTGCCTTTTGAAATACAAACAGCATATGCAATACAAGGATGCAACCATGTTTACAAACCTTGTATTATTAATGTATCAAACACACACAAAAAAATGAATGTATTTTGTTAGGAAAACATAAAATATAACCATTTTGGGGAAATATCTTTTTCGACAGCCTTGCAAAACAGATTTTTTTTCTTTCTTTCCAGTTTATACCAGTTTAATGGGTTATCTAGCCAGCATAAAATCCTAATGCTAAATGACTATTGATCATTTTGGATATATTTTTATGTTAATTTAGACATGTAGCATGAAGCTGAATTCATAATGAAAAATCTGTGAAAAATGTTGATTTGATTGGCATCCAATTTTAATGGGATTATATGAAAATTAAATGATATCCCTTTGAAATGAAACACATAATCCACCATCTGGGATGCTTAGTAATTAGTTCCTATGCCTTACTGAATAGAAACTAGAGCAGTCTGCAGTTTATATCAGAGCTGGTTATTAATCAACTTTTCAGTTTGACTGTGAGGGCAGAATATTGCTGTAGTACGTGATCTCTCTTATCATTCATATTGATAAAAGTCGATATCAATTACACATACTGTATAATATATATTAATACATAACATTTGCTTTCTGTGCTATTTTGCCACAGACATTATTTTTTAAATGTTTCTACCAGTACTGACAAGGATTTACCAGCAAGGCTAGTGGGTGGCAATTATACAGATTCAATGCACTTTAAACTGCCTTGGGTGCAATCTAGAGGGTTGATGTGTGGTGTTTGAAGTGTGTTCTACAAACAGTTTGAGCTGCGGGACCCTTCCCGCAGCTCGAAGGGCCCTTCCAAGGGCTACAAGGGTACTTATAATTGCTGGAGAGGGGGGTCTCAGTTCGAGTTGCGGGACCCCTTAAGCCCCAAAAGTCACTTGTCAGTGCCACAGGGACCCTTCCAAGGGCCACAAGGGACTTTTAAGTGCTGGGGAGGGGGTCCTGGTTCAAGCTGCGTGACCCCTTTAGCCCCAAAAGGACTTTGCAAGGGCCACAATCATACTTGTTGAATATTTGAACGCCCAAATCGAACGTTCGAGGATTCTCTATTCAGCTTTTCGAGGATTACCGAAAACGGCCTGCGGAAACCAGAAGTAGTGCACGTGTGCACTTTTCTTCCCACAGGGACGTGGTCCTCGGACCATTTTCCAGGTTCCAGAGCCATTTACGGTAAGTTACAACTGCTATTTAATCTCTTAATTTTGTAGAAATTTCCAAACTTCTTTCTCCTTTGACTTAAAGGGCATGTCCTCCCCAAAACTATGCCTTAACCCATTACTGGCCCTACTAAGTGGTTTACAAAAATCCTTTCATCTCTGCTACAAATGGTTCTTCAGCAATGCTTTTCCAAAGTCCAGGAAAGTGAAGTGAAGGAGGTGTCTGTGAGCCATCTGGTCCTTGCTAATTCCTCAACCTCGACAAGGAATGTGACATGCGCTGTGGAGCCCTTTACTGCCCTCCCTCCCTCCCTCCATCATGATCCATCCTCTTCGGCCATTGCACCTAGCATGAAAAGATTTGGTTACAAGGTAGGTGCCCCCTTCCCACCCCCAACCGCCAAAATATTTTTGCAAAATAATGCTCCCATCGTTACTTACAGACCCTTCTCTCCCACGCCGTCTTGAATGACGTCAGCCGCATATGTGATTGGCCGCATCTTAGCCAATCACAGAGACCCGACTGCGAGTCCAGCCCCTGCTTGCAGCTTCTGCAAGCAGGGAGCTGGATTAGAGAAGGTGCGGGAGAGAATAGTCCGTAAGTAACGATGGGAACATTATTTTGCAAAAATATTTTGGCAGGTTGGGGGTGGGCAAGGGGCACCTACTTTGTAACCAAAAGTATGTTTTGGGGCTGTACATGCCCTTTAAATGGCAAAATTTGTGGATTTTTGAATTTCCGAATTTTTCCGGAAATCCACGATTCCTTTGAGCGGAACGGATTTTCGGAAGTTTGGACATCTTGAATTGGGAGCAGAACACTTTGTTATCCTTTAATAACAGTAGAAACAACTTGGAAAGTTATCCAGAAAGTGGCCACATGGAACAGCAGCAGGATCAACTAGGATGGTAACCCAGAAAGCACCCGCTATCTTAAGCAGGAAATCCAGCTTGGAATAGATTCTGCAAAGCAGTGAAATCAAGCCAAGGATATTTGGAATGGACAATAGCAGCTCCTAAAATTGGAATTTAACAACAAACAATCTGTTAAAAGACCCTCCAAGCACCTATCACCCCAACCCCCCAACCCCACAACAACAACAACAACAAAATATCTGTGAAACGCACAAAGTTTCACTGGTAAGGCAGTACTTAACCTGAAAAAAAGAAATGCAAGCTGACCACCCTAAAGCTACCAATTCGCTCCCATAGGGAGCTTAACATATATGCTGAACATGTTTCTGGGTACACTGATCTGATGCAAGCAGGGTACTAGTCTTGACATGTGGGTCTGATATAAATATTATACTTTCTTTTTACTTGTTATAGGGGTTCTGGTAAGATTTTTATTTCTGAACTATTTTTTTAGTCAGGGAATTTGCTATGAAGAACCAAAATAATGCATGTGTAAATCAAAGAATGGCATCAATGCATCATTGCAAAAGGTGTAAGGTTTCTACCTTCAAAACCAAATTCCTGTGCCAAAAGCACTAAATTTCATCTTTGAAACTGATAATGGAAATTTGAAGGTACTGTAGAACCAGTTATTTCAATAGTGGAAAAAGTATTTGGGTCAGAATTCTGGTTTATCCCTAGTCACTATACATTTATATTCTGTTAATGCAACACATATATTTCTACAAAAAACAAATACATTTACACCTACAGTATCAAGGACTTAAATAGGCTATTCCCATCCTATTTTGATATTTGTCCTAAACTAATATCGCCTTGCTCTTTATTTGTACTTTTGAATTGTACCATATAGGTTTATCTGTTAAGAGCAATTTGTCTACAGTATATTATAAAAAGGTTTTCTGCTATTATAAATATAACAATGTTTTCACAACTGTTTACCAGATTTTAGAATGTCAATGTATAGATAATAGCTTGTTTAGGAAATATATGATTGACCATTAATGCACTGGTAACAGGAATTCTGTCAGGTAAATGTCACTGAGAACCTGCATCAGGCTTTTTAGATAAGGGATGGGTAATAACAATAATGAAGCTAGACTCGAATGTCAACTGTCCTAGTAATTATGTTAATAATGTGTTGTTACCAAAGACGATTCATTCCATTAGATTGCGAATAGGTTGAGGCATTTGATGGTTGTTTAGTGTCTACAGCTGCATATATGTCTAGCTTTCTTTGTATGTCACAATACAAAACCATCTCCCATACAGATGTATAAAATGTGCTTGCAGTGACATTATCGGTGTATTAAAATAATCCTTTTATACCAAACAATCAAGTTTGACAAAACCAATTTCTTTAAATAACTTCATTGTATGGTGAGACTCTATAATAAGTAGCCATCTCTACCAAGAAAGGAAGAGATTTTTCTTCATCTGTCACAGTGAAGGCATTATTTATCTTAGCAGACTTTTAAATATCCCAGCCATAGTCCTGTGGTTTCATACATATTATATAGGGTAATTCGGGTCATTTACTCTGATGGGTAAATTTATCAAAATCAAAACTGCAACAAAAACTTCTATTCTTACTGCCAGTAAGAAGTAACTTAAATAACATGTAAAAAAAACAAAAAACAATTCTATGATTTTGATTTCTGTTTAACTTGTTTTTGCATGTATTGCTTATTTGCAGAATACTGTACATATTACCTAAGATTTTTTTGATAGAATTACCGTAATAGTGAATTGACTAACCTAAATTATGCTCTCCTTTTATTATTGTATTTATTATGCAGTTTTTTCTACTTCTTTTATTTACCTGTTAAATTGTGCTTTGCATAATGCACCTTATTAAGGATCAAAGGATCAAATTTGCCGAACAAAGTTGTTATACAATATTTAGAGTTTAGTTATTTGCCAAATTGCCGTGTAAAATAACGATATGATTCTATGTATTATTAAGGATTATAAAGTCTTACATTAAATATTAGTCATGATTCAGTTAGCATCTAAAAATGCAATAAAGTCCTAATATATGTACAGGCAAATGTAATTTTGTTAAAATTCCATCTAAATAATAATTATATATGTATGTATGTATTTGTTTTTTTGCCCTCCTTGTAAGATCTTTGTATTTGTCGGCTATGTTACATGACAATAGTGGCTCTCGGTGCATCGCTAAGTGGAGGTATCTATTTCGGTGCTTTTAACACCAGCTGGCGTTTAAGTGCTGCAATAGAACGCTGCTTTCGGCATATAACATCGCTTGTGGTGGCTGCACGGTTAACTTCCATGTTAGCCATGCAGCCACTGCAATGAAGGTGTATAACATTGATTAGCGTGACTTAAACTCCAGAACAGGAGCGCTGTGCCTCTTGGTGGCCCAGGAATTTGCATTGACCATCTTTTTTTCTGTTTGTTCCAATATCCACTTTGTGGACAATTTTTTTTTGTATATCTCGGTTTGTCATCGGTTCATTTATAAATAAATATGATCTAAAACTTTATACTCTATATTATAGTGAAGACATCTTGGATATAAAGTAATACCTTTTATTGGCTAACTAAAATGATTGAAAATGCAATTAGCCAATAAAAGGTATTACTTTATATCCAAGATGTCTTCCCTTTCATCTATGGCTAACACGGTACAATTCTCTACTACTACTCTATATTATCAAAGCAAATATGCCTTTATGCTTGTGAAGGTTCTCATTCATCCAGGTCATGGTATATCTGTTGTATTCAATTAGATCAACTGGACTTGAAATGTAGTTCTTGAAGACGTTTCGCTAGTCATCCGACTGGCTTTCTCAATTCAGAATGACTTGTACAAGAATCTGTGGCAATTATGTACCCTGGAAAATCCCAATTAGCATATCACAGCCAGGTGTTAAGGGTGTGATTAGATAGTGGCTAAGAGGTGTTATAGGAACGCCCAGAGTAAGGTGTTAAAACAGCATTGTACATGGCAGACAGTTGGTGTCGAACCCCCCCACCTCTATTTAGGCTTGGTTTCTTTATTTTCACATAAATGGCCTCCTTAACACCTCTCTTGAACCAGTCACGTTCCTTCGCCAGAATGTTAACATTACAATCTTCAAAGGTATGTCCTTTATCCTTAAGATGCAGATACACGGCTGAGTCCTGACCCGAGGAATTGGCTCTTCTGTGCTGGGCCATACGTTGATGCAGTTGCTGTTTGGTCTCCCCCCACATCTTAGCCACTATCTAATCACACCCTTAACACCTGGCTGTGATATGCTAATTGGGATTTTCCAGGGTACATAATTGCCACAGATTCTTGTACAAGTCATTCTGAATTGAGAAAGCCAGTCGGATGACTAGCGAAACGTCTTCAAGAACTACATTTCAAGTCCAGTTGATCTAATTGAATACAACAGATATACAAATATGCCTTTAGTTTAGGCAACTATCAAAATCGGACCAGGTACATGTTTTCAATTGCTTTTATGCTATAGACACTGTATAGTCTCCTTTTAGGGCCTGCAGATCTGCAGACATGATTCCAGATTCATTTTTTTCATTTCTATTTTTCCATATTTCTTCACACAGCATTATTTAATGGAAAATTATTTTATTTAAAAAAACAAACAGTTTTTGACTTTCATAATTTCTCTCTTAAGCAAAATGTTCTTGTCTAGAGAAAATAAAATAAATAGTGATCAATTCAAACAGGACTTCTCCAAACTTGGATGGACTGTAAGGTATTTGCACTGTTTCCTTCCTTGGTAATAACATAGTGTAACGAGTAATTAATATAAATAATAATTGAGGGTTTGGTGTTGTTATTTAGTTGCAACTGACAAAAGGAAAACAAATACATCTTGACAACAAACTAAACTTGTTATAATAGAAATTAGATTGTAAGACAAAACTAGCAATCCATTTAAGATGCTTATTAATATTTGGTTATAATTGTATTGTTTTGATGTATTGGTACAATTTTGAGTTACCAATTACCAAGATGAGCTTCTTTTTTAAAATAATGAAGGTTATTTAAATATTTCGAATATAAATAAATGCATGGTTCCAAAATACCGTCTTCCTGTTTGCAGGACTCCTAGTGGTGTTTATTTTTGGTTTAGTCCCTGGGGCCTTTAATTTGCTTAGTAGAGATCTGAGCATGCTTGGTCCAACATCCAATAAGTAGAAAATACTGTTTCAAGGAGGTGTACATTTAGAAAAGAAATGGCAGCTCACTACTGACCACAGCAAAGCACAGCAAATTGAACAAAATAAAAAAATATAGAATGCCATGGTCTCTTTACCTCTACCTAGTAGTAGCTCTTTAAAACTGAATGCATTAATGCACTAAACACTGCACTGTTGAGCACTGGATTAGTATTTGAGGTTGCATTTATAGCATGGGACTGGAACATGTTATAAAACCATTCCAAGCCTAGATTTTAATTCCTTTTATGCTTTTGGAACTCTCTTCTTTCCTGGACTGGACTTCATCTTCCTCTCACTTAATTCACCACTGATTTATATTGCTATACCACCGAATGAAAACAAAAATAATAATAATAATAAAAAAATCTGCACTCCGTTCCAATGCAAGTGCCCGGGTGCTGCAGAGTGAATGTATACATAAAGGGAAGAAAGAGCGGAGCACTCCTGGGTCTTCTAATCCAATTTATTGATAGACAAAGGTGGGCAGACAACCTACGCATTTTAGCCCATGTCCAAAGGGCCGTCCTCAGGGAACCCTGAGGAAGGACCTTTGGACATGGACTGAAACGAGTAGGTTGTCTTTATAATGTGATTTATTAGTGGTAACAGGCAACGTTTCGGTCCCTGACCTAGGACCTTTCTCAAGCCAAACAATTCAAACCCACATGTGCAAACATTTAAATATCCAATGCTCCACCCTCCATGTGACATCATCATTCCAGTGCCATTATATGATACATCCCTTATACAGAGTTCACATTGCACAATCCAATTAAAACATATAGTGCATCATAAAAGCAATCTGAATAAAATATACATAGCGCACGTGCCACAATTTTAATAAGACATGATAAAACATATAATCATTGACCTTAGTATAGTTACTTATCTCAACGTGAAAAATGCTGGTGCTAAGGGTTAATAAAATATAAAAGTTGTATGATTTAAAAGTGATATAAAATAGTGTAAAATACTCATGGGCAAGTCTTAGTCCCTTAGAGACAAGCGCTGTACAAATACCAATAAAAACTACTATACCCCATATTAAAGTGCTATCCCAGTTATATCTAAAGTGCTGAATGGTGTATAAAGTGCTACAAAAGATTATTTTCAAGTGCTAATATTAAAAATTTCTAAAGACTAGTTAATGTGCAATAAATATCAATATACCTCCAAACATGGATCTCGGATTTGCCAAGGGGGTATACATAATTATATAATACTAAACTGTTTAAAGCATTCCATTAAAACATTTTTAACTTGCTAAAGGGGTACTTAATTATGGTAAGCTCACCATTAATTCAAAAAAGAGAACACCAGAACATAAGGCAAATAATCAGCATTAAAGGCCAATCACAGGCTCCATGAAAAACCAGCAAAATTACTATATTTATCTTTCATCCAGAAAACATCTTAGTGAGTTCAGTCCATTTGGGTGTACTGTATTCATATAATGTATCCAATAAGTCTCTCATTGTAATAGGATCTTAGACCTATTACCACCTGGTCAATCGCCCAGAACAGAAAATCTGAAACAGGGTGCACTCATCTATGTATTTCTTTAGGTGCCTCGAGGAACACAGTGACACTCCTATTACTTGTATTTAAAATCACAAATAGCTCAGAGCACACTCTTACTGCAAACCTGTGAGAGGTGGAAAATATGTCCTGATAAAAACACTTTAACAGCGTAAAATGCTGCTTTTATTACACAAAATTCTTAAAGGTAAGGTCCAGATCTCTGGAATAACCTTATTTTAGTTGTTCAAAATTTTCTAATTGTGGTACTGGGTTATCTGGGACTCAGCCAATAGGAAGTCTTGCTTCCCCAGATACCAGCGGTGAAAAAAGACTATGATCAGAACTTTAAAAGCCTTGTAAAGCTGAAATAAGGTAAACCCAGTGTGAGGACCTAGAGATGTACATCCTCCCCTGGGTACTTTCGTTGGGAGGAAGGGGGTTCGTATTTTTGCTCTTTAAGAACACTTACAAATATTTGTTTTTTATACACAGTTTTTATATAAATCATATAAACTGCATTACAAGCTTTTTGGATTATTTACATTCTTGGTCTTATTTTAAAAGAGGAAAATGTTCAATTCACAGAAATACTAATTTATATGAATTCACATCAGTATTCTGTAAATCAATGGTTTAAATGTTACTACTAATGAAATATTTAATTTACTCACTTTAATGTTAACCAGATTTTGAAATGTGACTGTTACAAAGTACTTTATATTTTAATATATGCAAACAGTTTTGCAGAAATATCTGCTACTTGCAAAAGGAAGTCATCAGAGATAGCTACAATTACATAACATGCAATATACCCAGTCATCTAATTAATCCTTTTTAGAAGCAGGAGACCCAAGGGTTTGTGTACATTAAATAGGATGTGGTGTAAAGCAAACATATCAGATATATGTGTGTTTTGTGTGCAGTTGGATAAATAAATACCACAATATTCACAGCTTGGCCTGTGTTGTTTGGGTTTATCACATCTACTTCACTCATTCATATCAGATATATACGTAGCCTTTGTACATATGTTAGGTTTTCAAGCGCTTCTATTTTACCTTCTGTACCTATCAACGTTATTGGGTAGCATGAAGTTGAATAGTAAAATAATGTACAGAGTTTGAAATCAACAGTTTATTTCATTTACAAGGTCATGTGGGATTAGAAAGCAGGTGGGTGCTTTAAGGCTGTGCCTCAAGGTAGATGTTGTGCTTCTGATTATGACAGCTACAACTAAATTACAACAGTAATGGCTCATTTTCTGCTGGTAGTTGTCAAATACCCTGGAGCCAACCATGAGGACAACATATTGTTTTCCACTGGGCACTGTTTTGTTAAGAAAAAACCTGCAGTGTTTACTGTTAGCTCAATGGTGGAGATCAATAAAGAAACATTATTATTTGTTGTTGCTTTACAATGGTTACAGTGTACCCAGCACTACCATTTAGTGTCATAATGTTCTTAAAGATTGCATTCTGGAAAAAGTAGAATAAATTACTATTGAGGTGCAAATTGTTTAATAGTCTTTTAAAAAAATGTTTTTACTATTATGCACCATTTTATTTCTAGAGAAAACTAGGAAGCTGTTATTCCATCAAATCAAAAGGAGCCAATGTAAAACCACATACGCAGGTAAATTGCTGCTACAAAAATTTTTGAGTGCAAAAATAGGGCAAATCACATGGTCATGGAAATAGCTGAATTCCAAAAACAAACACCAAATAGAATCTGGAGATTAAACCTATATTTAATACAGTAAATAAATATAACATAAAAAAGAAATCTCCAAAAAACGAACAGATTTTCTTCCCCTCAATGATGTACATGATGTGAACCCAACCAACTTATGGAACATGCATAAAGCATACATGAGAGGTAAACTGATACAAATAGCAGGGAAGGAAAAGAAAAACAGAGAATACCTGTACGCACAACTGCTAGATGACCTAAAAAATTTAGAACAAAAAAACAAATTTCAACCCAACACAAAAACACAAATAAGAATAACATAAATACAAAACAAAATTCACAACACATCTATATGTATACCACAAACATTTACACAGATTAAACGCTATATCCTACACACACAAGTAAATAAGCCTTCTGCACCACTGGCCAAACAACTAAAATAAATGCTGTTAATTCCAGAATTACATACCTTAAAGATTCAAACAAGAATAAAATAACCAATCCCCCCAAAAATAGCAAAGGAATTTAGCAAGTACTATCAGAACCTTTACAACTTACAACAAACAAAAACAATCAAACTAATTCATCATTAATTACAAAAAAAATTTAACAAACTTTCATTACCCACAATATCCAAATCCTGTCTAACCACCATCAACAAACCATTTACCCAACAAGAAATAATTGCAGAGACAAAACAACTAAATACATATAAAGCTCCTGGCCCAGACAACTACACAATAGAATATTACCAACACTTTAGCAATATACTATCACCATATATCACACAAACATTTAACTTAATATCAGAGGAACAGAAATTTATACCAGAAAACCTGCAAGCTAATATAATCACCATACCAATACCTGACAAAGAGCCAACTTATTCTGAAAACTTTAGACAGATATCCTCATTAAATGCAGATGTAAAAATATATGCAAAATGCATAGCTAACAGAATAAATCCCTCAATACCTCAACTGATGAAACCAGACCAGGCTGGATTCATACAAGGATGACAAACATCAGACAACACAAAAAAACCCCCACACAATTTAATATAATATACAGAAAAATGTAATAAACCTTCTATACTTCTATCAACTGATGCATTTTGGAATCTAAATTTGGCGTAACAGGATGGATTCACCAAGCCATAATGGCACTATATTCTACCCTATCAGCAAAGGTATATACTCCAGGTATGCTATCACAAACAGGGCCGTTTCTAGACATCTTGGTGCCCTAGAGTGATCAGATCACAATCCCATCACACTTAAAAGCACAGTAGTGTGGCTTAGTCCTCCAAGAATATGGTCATTAACACTTTCAGTGCCAGCAGATTATCATTAACCCTTCAGTGCCAGCAGACATTCCTATTAATAATTTCAGTGCCAGCCCTTTTCCAGAGTATTGCCATTAACATTTTCAGTTGCAGCGGAGCATTACCTTTACTCCTTTTAGCTGCCAGCATTAACATGATATACAGTATGTACCTGCTTTCCATGTCTCCTCCATTGAATTGTTCACTCCTCACCTACTCTTAAGTTCTAATTGGAAAGTTGGGTGGAATGAAGAAAGAGGCAGGGATAGTGATTTCAAGTCTGCTAGTCACAGGGGCCACTGTTAAAAAGTCTCCAGCAGCTTTTACTTGCCATTTTAGAGATGCCCTCCTGAGTTAGTTTAGCAGGGCTCCTCCTCGCCCCTCCTTCCTTCACATTCAGTTCATCTGCAACATTGTTTTCAAGTAGAGTGAGCTGAGTTCAGGCTCTCTACTCACAGCAATTACAAATTACAGCAGAACAAGGAAAGCAGTTCTAACACAGCAAGTAAAAGCTGACAGGGAGATGCTAGGGGGAACACTGGCTGCCCTGGTGTAACATCGGCGCCCTACCTCTTTGCCTAGGAGGCCTATGACTAAAAATGTCCCTGATCACAAACCTTTAAATAAAGAGACAGGGATACCCCCTTTCACCTATCTTATTTGTATTAACTATTAAGCCATTGGCAGAGGCTATCAGAAACCAAGACCAAATCAAAGGACTAAAAATTGGAAACTACAAAACAAAAATAACAATATTTGTAGATGACATAATATTGACCCTAACAGACTCAGTAACATCACTTATAAATTTAAGAGAAATCATAAAAGAAAACAGCATTATATCACAATATAAAAATAAATCAAAATCTACTATTATGGGATTCAAATTACCCAATCAAACAAATATTCAATTCAGAAGAATTTCCCGTATAAATGGGTAACAAACAGAATTTGGGAATTTTCCTAGGCTACCCATCGAATACCATATATAACAATAACTTTGAACCTCTATTACAGGAGATTTCAAATAAAATACAAAAATGGGATACAAATGGAGCAGAACCTTCTTATAATAGAAGGCATCTTGCAGTCTCATGCTATATGAATAGCATTGCCCAGAAAATCAAGAAACAAGAAGTAATTTCTTACTCCCAGTGTAAGAAAGGGTTAATATCTTTTTAGTTAGTTAAGTCCAGCTACAAAGGAATGTGATCGATTAATCAAGAGAAGATTAATCAATTAATTACACAATTAATTACATTGGCGAGCCAGCGTCCGGTCTAGATTTTATCCTGGTTCAACACACAAAAGCGGGGATTGAAGCAGCTGTCTTTCCTGTGCTTGTTGCAGTTTCTACTTTTGCTGGTCAGAAGTGGAGTGTGTGTGTTTAACAGTATAAATCTAGTGAATCTGGAAGGAATCACAACAGTTTGGAGTTAACGTCGTGGCCAAGGCGTGGTTGGGGACATTTGAGGCAACGCTGAATTTTACGCATGGGCAGAGAAGCAGCAGTGGGAGTCACGTGCTTTTGAAGACGTATAGCAGCTCTATCTGTGGTGTAAGACGTGAAGATTTAGTGTGTCCCTGGAAAGCATTCTGATACGGTGAGTATACTTTTCTGTATTCTTTATTAGAATGGAACTTATTCACACATATGCAAAGGCAGCAACTTGTAGTTTTGATGCAATGTCTGAAAATGAAAGTTTAAGTAATGTTCTTACACTGTCTCTAACATTTACTGACAATGTCGATAATGCAATTGTGGGACACGATCATTGGACTTTGTATGTTAATAGTACACATTTGTGGGGTGCAGATCAGCAAGGGAATAAAATAGTATGTAAAGGTCCTGATTTGATTATTTATGTTTTTATGGAGGTATAGTATGTAAAGGTCCTGATTTGATTATTTATGTTTTTATGGAGGTCACTGCAGAAGTAGGGCAAGACAATTGGTTGGGAAAAATTGAGTGGCAAAGAAACAATGGTCCCTGGGGTGTATTAGACTATCAAACTTCAATGTATGAACCTAGAATTTGGTCAGTCAGACCACACCCTATATCACCTAAAGAACTAATAGGTAATTGGAGACTGTTAGTTAAAAAGCGTCCTTACTCGTGGACTGTGATTTCTATTAACGTATCTGATATCATACCCACGACAACACCAATCCCAACCACAACATTTCTTCCTACTGAAGCACCAACATGCTCTTCCATTACAGAAATCAGACAGGCTGATCCTTTCCAATTGAATAAGTTAACACCTCACACTGTGATAAATAACATACAATGGCAATTAACATTATGGGAACTTGATTTTAACCAATGGTTGGTAGGAACGCATTATGCTAATTGCACTTCATATGTAACAGTGGCAGTACAATCACTGAGACATTGGGTGGGATTAGAAACATACAAGAATAATGGAAGGTACAAGAGGGATATAGTCAATAATGTTGTATCTGGTGTAGCAATGGGAGAAGGGATTCTTAATGCAGTTGATATTGAACAGCTGTATGGTAGGATTCACAATATGGGTAAAGAAACCATTAAGGGTCAGAAAACACAAATGCATATTAACAACATGATGGAAAGTCTTACGCAGAGAATGGTTAAGACCAATACCGAAACATTTAATCATGTATCTCAAATAGTTAAAAAATCATTTATTATGCAAAGCCATATTAATCATAATATATCTTGGGCAATTGCATGTGTACAAGCACAATCAGAATTATCGATTAATCAAGAGAAGATTAATCAATTAATTACACAATTAATTACACCCAGGTTCCCCAGAGTAAGGGGTGGAGATATGCAAAATTCTTCTTTTTGTCCCCAGGCTTTTGCGTGTGTCCAAAACAGCTTTCTTATTAACATGCCATATAGCCTATTGTATAGAGCCAATTATCCAACATGCAGACATGACATGTTTTGATCTTGTTAGATCTTGTCAGTGCAAGGCTCTATGGGGTAAAAATGGGATACCAAATATCTATCCCTAAATGGTAAGATATTGACTATCAAAATGATGACCAAAATTTCTCTATCTTTTTAGAACGCTTCAGATAAACCTACCAAACAAATTCTTTCTACAAGCCCCAGAATTTTTCACTAAATTCATATGTAATGGGAAAAAACACAAAATAAAAATTGCAACTCTATATAAAAGTACAAATACAGAAGACATGAATATGCCTAGCCTAAAGGCACAGAGGCACTGACACAACAACCCTGATTGCATCCGGCTACAACTAGAACAGTCTCATTCCAAATCAGTCCCTAAAGGTGGCCATACACCAGCACGATATTACTTACCTGACCGACCGCTCATGCGACGTTCCTGCGATCCTGCGGGAACCACCTCTCCTGATCTTATATACGACCGACATGCGATCACAAAATCCCATTCATTTTGCGATTGCATGTCGGTCGTATATAAGATCGGGAGAGGTGATTCCGGCAGGATCGCAGGAACGTCGCGTGAGCGGTTGGTCGGGTAAGTAATATCGTGCTGGTGTATGGCCACCTTAAGAGCTCTACTGAGCAAATTAATCTACAACATAAAAATAAACAGATTAAACTACACGATCCCTAACACAGCCATACACATATGAAAAAAAAAAAAATCAAACAACATAACATAATGAATAAAACAACAACACATTTCCTGAACAAACATCTAGGAAAAATCCAAATACCCACAGAAGAAGAAAAGTAATTACTTTGTCAAAAAATACGCACACATATAAAAAGTATCTCCCAAATCTATAATCCCTAAAATTAAAAAAGACTATCATTATAACAAACTATATGCACAAATGGCAACAAGACCTCAATACAATTTTCTCCATAGAACAATGGGAATCAGCTATGTTAACACCATACAGATATACAAAATGTGCCAACCACTGGGGATAATATTTCTTATCCCAGCTTGACTAGCAAAAATTTACAATACCGCAGAGAATAAATGCTGGAGAAAATGCAACCAAAAAGGTACCTTGTTACATATATTATGGGAATGCCCCAAAATGAATTTAGCTTGGGGGGGGGGGGAAATTCCTCTTTATTCACCTTTAAGTAATATGCTACCCATTAATTGCATCTCCCAAGATGGCATTTTTAATATGGAACTAGACAACAATGATTTAACTGTAAGAAATACCATCAATAACAAATAAAAAAAAATAAGTTAACACCAACAAACTCTAATAGGTATCATTATAAATTCCCTTTAAGTATAAACTTGAACAAAGCCCACAAAATTCTTTATAGGTAAATAGACTGTCCGCATCAATAGTGCACAGGTAAACTTCTCAGCCTTTACACTCTGTATTAGATATAGACCCGAACCTGAACCAGGTTCCAAAGTGCATCTCACATATCCGTCAGATATTATTTGGATTTTTCTGAACCACAGAACTGTTTTTGGTAATCATCGAACAATCGAGAATTTTCAAATTGAAAATTTGGAAATTTGAGATTACTAGAAATGTCAATTTGTTTTTAGAACTTTCAGACTTTTTACTCACATTGACTTCAATGGGTCTGCTTGCGGAATTTCGAATTTTCGAAAAATCCGCAAGTGGAAAAGATTTAAGTTCAGCCATGTCTACTCTGTGTCTTACTCAAAAAAATCAGTTGTATGTGTCAAACTGATACTTATGGTCACTGGTAGAGAAATGGGACTCTTATAGATTTTGGGAAGCAAGTAAAGGATGGATATTTAAGGAAAGTCACATGTCAAGGAAGACTTTGTTCATACCATGAAATTACAGTGCTACAGTACTTCCAAATTGTTGGGTATTATATAAACCCTGATTTGTAAAGGTCTCTTTCTCTTTTATGTGATTACCAGCTACAGCTTTACCCTTAGTACCTAGCAATACATATGTATGTGTACGGTGAGCAGAACCTTATCTTCTTTTAAGGCCTGCTTTTCAATGTTTCACTCTTACTTTTCTATGTGGGATCACATAGTGTATAGTGGTGGCATTTGTTACATAGTAAATTTTGTGTTAGAAATTAGTAAAAAAAAAAAAAAAAAAACTTTTGTCACCAGAAATAAAGTGTTGTAGTGGGGAAAAAACACCTATTGAACTGTACTTTGCCATAACAAATTATATGTCTTATGCTCTATCCATTCCTAAATATCCTTCAATCCCAACACTCCAATCTTCACTGCAGACCTCATTTGCCGGGATTCTGAAAACTTACTTCCAATTAAAGAGTATCTCCACCGTCTACCCACCTAATTTTTTAAAATAAAATGTTGGGCATCTCTCCCCATGATCCATCTCCCTGCTTGAGAGGAATTAGCAAACAGGGTCCAGAATGGCAACTGTGGCTGTGATTGGCTGAGAGGCAGCCAATCACAGTCGTGGCTGTGGGCAATAAAGAACGCTGCGGGAGAAAAGGGCTGTAAGTTAGGATTCTTTTTTAAGAAATCTAATATAGCAGTTTGGGTTGGAAAGGGATGCTCTAGATTTTATTTAATACATTTAACGCAGGGCAGCCAGAGAGGGATCAGGAGGAGGGGGTGGGTGTTCCTCTGTGCTTGCCACTGTCCTCTCAGGGGACAAGGAGGAGGCAGAAACCTTTCTTACAGGAAAATAGCTCCTACTCTTCAGTTTCATGGATTTTGGAGAAGCACTGCAGGATGACCATAAGAAGCAGATATATAAGGTAAGGATTTTTTTAAACTACATAGTGGGGCCAGTAGTGGGTTAAATTTTAGTTTTGGGGATGACATGTCCTTTAATAAAATACTGACTCCTGGAAATCCAAGATTTTTTTTTTTTTGCCTCAAACTCAGATTCTCCCAGAGCAGGGGGGGTTATAGAGGAAGAAACTATTCATTTTAAGAAGCAACCCTTATAATGACCCTATAAATATTTTCTGTAATGGGAAATAGATCTATACATCTATACATTTTGGGCCATTGTAGTGGTCCAAAATGAGACATCGTAGTGGAAAAATGTAAAGAAATATACTAGGAAAAGTTAAAGATAAAAACTCTAACCAATTATGCTGACAATCTGCAATAAAACAAAAATGATATTGTTACAAATTTTAGTTGGCCCTTTCAGTCTGGTCATTCACCTGTTGATAAAAGCAAAATGAGAGAGATAAAGAAATTACTAAACGAGAACAGGAAAGGTGAATAATTTGGAGAAACACATCTGCTCTAAACTATTTTTCTGGAAAAATATGATCAATCAATAATTAAAGGACAATTATACTCACCTTTTCTCTGATCCATTGCTGTAAAGTACCCAGAGTGAGGACCTAAAACGCTAAGTCCTCACCTCTGGATACCTTACAGAAGTCCTGCACTACTTGCTTGTAGATTCCTTTAGCACTGCGTTCCGATCCTCCCCACTGGCACTGTCAGTGACAGAGCGTGTCTTCTCATTGGCTGCAGCACAAACTGTGAATTACAGTGTCAGTGGGGAGGATCGGAACACCCCCCCGAAGGAATCTTCAAGCAAGTAGTACAGGACTTTTGTAAGGTATCCGGAGGTGAGGACTTGCGTTTTAGGTCCTCATCCTGGGTATTTTACAGAAATGGAGGAAGAGGAACAAGGAGGAGGTGAGTATAATTACCCTTTAAGAAAGCTCCTTAGCAGAAGGAAATTTGAGCAGAGGAGCAAAATGAGCCATTTTTTATCAACTCTTTCAACAACTACCCATATAACTGAATGACCTATGAGATGTGAAATTAAATCCACGAAAATATGTAACAATGGAGATTCTGGAAACTAGTAAGGAGCCTTATGAGGGAGCTTTACTGCAAGCACAAACAGTGCAAGCTTTGACATATTCTTCATTATCTTCAGGCAGAGAAGGCCACTAAACATAGTGGGACATCACCAACAGTTTTCCATTCATCATTCAGTCTGATTCTAATCAAAATAAGGTCTATCATATGCTGTTACATGGAGACCTTCTTAGTTATTGAATCTACTTCTCACATGTATGTAAATTAAGCTTACTAGAAAAGAAGCTTCTAATATATAGGTGTTCTGGGGACAAAAGCTTTCACATAAGGATTAAGAAAATTTAATTTGTGGTTTCCTTTAAATAACATTTCGGTGCTAAAAGCACATTACAACACTGCTTTAGCTAGAAGGCACAAACCTCAAATTTGGGAGAAAATTCCTGACACCTGTTAAATCTTTGTTAAACCGGTATTGCTGGAGCACGCAAGAAGACTTCAAAAAAATTGGGCGATATTACCACACTTTAGAGAGCTACAGAACATTTTATTTCTAAAAAAAAAACAACAAGAAAACCAATACATTACTCCCTAACCACTTCTTTTTTAAGGAAACATCTCTACTATATTTTTAAAGCACACAAATACCAATATATTTGAACCATAAATAAAAAAAACTATCACCTAAAAGATTCTACATAATGTTCAGAAGATAAGATCTAAACTCTAGATTTTGCAGACTAGTGGTTTAGGTAACTAGCCCTTAATATTTGGTAATCACATTGACTATGCTTATTTACACAATCCCCAGGTACTAATGATAAGCTGGTACCTAGGCAGGAACTGCAGCATGGCATGAATAAAACAATAATGCATTTTCATAGCACATTTATATGATTATTTTAAAATGACTCTAGTTTTTGAATTTTCCTCTCAGTGGGAATAGAAAGTGCTCCGGTTCGTCATGTTAACTCTATAATCATTGCTTTTCCATCAAAGCCTGTAAGGCACTGTGAAAGTTTTCACTTTAAAGAGTATTCGCTGTATAATAAATTTAGACAGTAGTATGTACCTGACACCACAAACAGTGAACTTTTTATTTTTATCAGTCTTTTAAACATTTTATGACTGATGTTAGGTATTTTAGGTTAGGTATTTTAGAAGGTCCCCTACACTAATGATATTGAAATATTTATATTGTCTATTAAATTCAACATGATATAATGTTCTTTTATTTTTTTATTATTCATTTCAATGCATTTTAGTTTAAATATCTCTTGCACTTTATATTTGAGGATTAAATATATCTAATTAATACAGATGAAGAAAGATCACCAAAAAAATGTGACCCACACAAATGAATCCCAAGCACAAGCAAACTATGTTGAAAACACTTTTCCTATTTAGGCTATTCCTATTCAGCCTATTCCCTTTTTTGGCAAAGTCACTTTCAGAAGCCAGATGTATCCATCGGCAGTATGAAAAATGTATTTTTACTTTTCACAAAGTTATTTTACATATACTTTTGCTGTGAAGAATAAATAATAATGAAAAAAAATTTAAAATATATTAACAGTAAAAAAAGGGTGTGTTTGTATGTATGTATATATCAATATATATAAAATCCCTAATTATGTGATTCCATGTGTGTGTCAGTGCAATTACCTCCCCTGGCCACTAGGTGTCCCCCCACTCCTCCCTTACAATGTAATTTGTGCTATACCTCCATCCATTTCCCTCAAAAGAGTATTGTTACCAGGGTTGCCCTATTTGTTCCTATGTGCCGCTTATCCTTTCGTTCCTATGTGCCGCTTATCCGTTCACTTTGCAGGGAGCTTTGTCGCCTGCGCAGCCACTCTGTGTAACTGCTGCTCTTCCCCTCTTGGACAACCAGGCACAACTAAATCTACCAATTAAGGCCTAAGCCATGGCCAGCAAAGACAAAAAAATGACCTAGTCCCCATATGGAGGAACCAGATATGGGGACTAGTCCCCATATGGAATGAAACCACGTGCCCATTGTGAACAGAAGTGCACTACATAGGCATGTAACTACCGGACGGTAGTAGGGCCCGCCACAAGCCCAAGATCTATGCAGCGACCAACCATTTTTAAACAGCTGACCGCAGAAGTTTATGTCAGGTCTTTTAAACAACTGATCGTGCAAATGTTTCCTTTAAACGCGCGTTCAGCTGTTTAAAAATGGCTGGTCGCTGAAGAAATCTTGGAGGGAGAAGGGGTCAGGGGCCTGGCCTCCAATCTTGCGCGGGGCCCCTGCAGGTATGCCCCTGGCACGTTTGACTGCATCAGTGCAGGAAACAGTATAATGGCTTTTGTGGGATTGGACTTTGGGCAACAAAATAGTTAGCTATATAGCTTAAGGTGAGGTGGGCTTAAAGGAGCAAAAAGCCCTCAACAGAGTATAAATTATAAAAAGCCTACTTTACACAGAAGGTACTTTACAGCCTTATGCTATAAAATATTATAATAATAATTTAAAAGCTTAAATAATAATAAATTTGATTTCTAACTCCCAGCTTTCCTAGAGAAATGGACAAAGTTTCCCCTATATGTGCTACAGTATGGCTAATGCATGTGTATAGAACCACTGGCATAATAACATGCAATACAGCCTTATGGTATAGAACCATTCATAAAAACCCCACAGTGAAGTAATGTGAAGCAAAGAGGGAAAAAACACTCTATATTCTGCTATTAAAAATCCTTTATTTATCTCTAAATAGGCATATCAGTTAAAAAAATATTTTAGCATATTTATTTCCATAATCCCATTAAAATATAGCACATAAAAATGCTTAGAACTTTAAAGAAGAATGAAAGGCTTGACACTAGTTGTATGCTTATGAAGGTTCTCATTCATCCAGGTCATGGTATATCTGTTGTATTCAATTAGATCAACTGGACTTGAAGTTTAGTTCTTGAAGACGTTTCGCTAGTCATCCGACTGGCTTTCTCAATTCAGAATGACTTGTACAAGAATCTGTGGCAATTATGTACCCTGGAAAATCCCAATTAGCATATCACAGCCAGGTGTTAAGGGCGTGATTAGATAGTGGCTAAGAGGTGTTATAGGAATGCCCAGAGTAAGGTGTCAAAACAGCATTGTACATGGCAGACAGATGGTGTCGAACCCCCCCACCTCTATTTAGGCTCGGTTTCTTTATTTTCACATAAATGGCCTCCTTAACACCTCTCTTGAACCAGTCACGTTCCTTTGCCAATATGTTAACATTACAATCTTCAAAGGTATGTCCTTTATCCTTAAGATGCAGGTACACGGCTGAGTCCTGACCCGAGGAATTGGCTCTTCTGTGCTGTGCCATACGTTGATGCAGTTGTTGTTTGGTCTCCCCCACATACAAATCAGAGCATTCTTCACTGCACTGCACTGCGTATATGATGTTGCTTTTCTTGTGTTTCGGTATTGGGTCTTTCGGATGTACCAATTGCTGCCTCAGCGTGTTGCTCGGTTTAAAGCAGACAGGAATACGGTGTTTTTTGAAAACTCTTCTTAATTTCTCGGAGACCCCTGCTACATATGGGATGACCAGGTTCTTTCTCCTGTCTTGCTTTTCCCCTTCACTGTTGGTATTCGTATTCTTTTCTTTCCTTCTGCTTCTTGTACAATGCTGTATGTACAATGCTGTTTTGACACCTTACTCTGGGCGTTCCTATAACACCTCTTAGCCACTATCTAATCACGCCCTTAACACCTGGCTGTGATATGCTAATTGGGATTTTCCAGGGTACATAATTGCCACAGATTCTTGTACAAGTCATTCTGAATTGAGAAAGCCAGTCGGATCTAATTGAATACAACAGATATCTTGACACTAGTTGAAGAAAATGCACATCAAATGCTTCCCTGATGACTCTTGTAATATACGTCAATTAAATATTTTGCAGTGTTTAAGAAATATTTAATTTTTTTGTGTGCTTATTGCCATTGTGATGGAGGCAACTGAAGAGTTAATATACTATGCAAAATAAATCTCCAGTCATTGGCATTCTGTATGGTGAGTTATCCACATGTTTCTGGCTATGCAGAGCTGTGGAGACATGTAGAACAGTGATTCTGCCTTTGTCAGCATTCTTCTGTTTATATCAGGGATAGACAACCAGTAGATCTCCAGATATGTAAAAACTACACCTCCCAGCATTCCTCTGCAAACAGCTGAAGACAGAAAATGCTGGAAACTGTAGTTTTCGCTTATCTGTGTACTTTTAGTTGTATATCGATGTTCTCTAACCTGCTTATACTGTAAGAGAATATATACCATAATAATTTGCTCTCATAATTAGTCTGTTGCATTGATTAAAATCTCCAATTCAATTATATCCACAATAACGTTACTAAGATCTGCAGACTTTGGATTACAACAGAAAAGTGCAGATTTCCCACCGTTCAAAATCAAATTCATATCTACAGTACTTCCATGTACTGCTCAACAAATATTTAATTTTGAACAGAGAGCTCTCTCATAACTAAGGATTCCTAGAACTGAAGGCTGTACATTACCAGGCCAGTCAGGATATAAAAGTCAGCAACCATAACATAGTAACATAGTTATTGAGGTTGAATAAAAACATCAAGTCCAACCTATTTGCCCTCTTTTTTTTTATTTTATATATATATATATATATATATATATATACAATACAAGAATTGTGGAAGCACTCCAATTAGGCTAATTTACAAGTACATTTAACGGAAGTGCTACTGATCTGGTCAAACATTTATACAAACATAGAAAAGATAATCAATGCACATTCCTAGGCCCCATACAATATCATATTATCTGCACACTGGCATACTTTATAAACAAAGGGGTTTTAGTATACATTACTGTGATCACATGAATGAAAAGCCTTCCAACCACGTCAAGGTAACCCCAGTCTGGAAGGTCCTAACATCTAACCTTTTCAATTTCTTTTACTTCAATTACGATTAGCAAACTTTTGCATTTCTCAGCCAAAGAGCTGAGGGGGAAGGGAGAGAGCCTGTTATATGGATCCAGTGTGTAAGAATGAGAAATCCAGTACAACTACGTGCAAGAAGCCTTTAAGCTTATTTGAAATCTGTTTTTGGTAAACTAACATGTATTATTTATTTTAAAATAGTAAATACATACCAGTACAACGAGTTTGGACAAACAAATCATATACAGTATAATATCAATTTTTAAAATTAAATGCCAGGACCATCATATTATGAGATTATTGGGGGAGTTATACAAGTTTTGGGAGACAATCAGTCAGAATTAGGTGGGGTAAAGAAATTGTTCTAATCTTCCTAAAATTTTAAGAGTTAAAATTGGTTTGGCACACTTCTACCTAATTAAAATGGAGAACCTGGATATGGGTACGATTACATCTCACAAATCCAACAAATAAACAGTATACATCCAGACAATTGATACCATTTGGGCGCATAGAAAATTCATACACAGTTCATACTGTATATATAGAGAGATACATCTCTAAAATAATCAAATCGTGCAAAATGGAAGGTAAAAGGTGTTTGATGGGGCTTTTCAAACTAGGTAGGAGGGAAAAACAGTGTCATGATGGGGAACGTGTGTATGGGGATGGGGTACTGGTGGATGGGTAATGTAGATTTTAAAACATGGTTGTAGATGTAAGACTACAAAGGTAAATTAAGACCACTGCATAAATGTAATGCCCACAAATTCCGCCCTTATTAAAGTTCAATTGCATAACCCACGTCTTTATTAACTCCTGAGAACAAACTCAAATACTTTTTGAGATCCCTGGAACTAAAAACCTTTAGCCTTTTTGAACTTGAGATTTATTTTTATTAATTTGAATTTTTGAGTACCATTTTTTTAAGAGTAATTTTCGAATGGCGGCAATACCTTTGAGGTGGCATACGAGCACTTGATCGCGCAAACATTTGAATGTGTCATCCTGTGACCCTCAATTCATCAATATCCTTGAATGTAGCTCGAATTCAGCCAAACACCCCCGAATGTGTCATTCGGTGACCCTCGAAATCAGTAACAACCTTCAAATGTGGCGTTTGATTTCAATAAGCGGGAAGCTCAAAACACCCTGATCGCGAGTTAGTATGTTAGCAAGTTATGCACATGTTTCCTCAACCATTTCTCGGGTCCCAAAGCCATGTACAGTAAGATACCATTGCAACAAAACTTTGCAAGCAAAATGGGGGAATTTGAATTATTGGCTTAGCTTAAAATGATGAAATAATTGAAATACCATAGCTTGGACTGGCAAGCTCACTAGCTTCTCCGGTCAAACCTTTACTCCATGGGTCTCACCCTGGAACTATGTAATGGGATTGGGAGTAGAGAGAGACACTTTTACAGACTTGTTTTTTGGTAAGTTATAGTAATGGAGCAGGTATTAATAATTTTGCCTCTGTAAGAGCCCTTGTAAGGCCTCATCTTGATGTGCAGTTAGTTTTGGGAAACACGCTAAAAATATATATAAACAAGTTAAAAAGCACAGAGATGGGCAACTATCTAATAAAAGGGATGGAGAATTGTGTTATGAATTCAGATAAATAGCACTGTCATACTACTTACTAGAGATGTCCGAACTTCGAAAATCCGGTCCGCGCGAGGATCCCGGATTTTCGAAAAAATCCGAAAATTCGAAAATCCGCGATCGGACCCGTTAAAAACGTATTAAAATGAAAGTTCGGCAAAATCCGCATTAAAAGTGGTCTAAATAGCCTTGGTAACGTACATTAGCCCACTCAGGGACCTGGGTAATGGCCCTTAGAAGCACGTATAAGACCAACACAATACCTAAAAAGTACAGTCCGCTAGCGTGACTTTAAAAAAACGGTATTTTTTCGAAAATACGAGGATTCCCGTAAAACGAAGATTTCCGTAAAATCGAGGCTTTCTGTAACTATGATAGCTGCCATTGGCAATTTGGATCTGGTGGCTTGCTCCGTCTTTAAATTTACACGAATTACCTCGTTTTTACGAGTATTCTCGTAATTACGAAGTAATACTCGTAATTACGGGAATCCTCGTAATTACGTGAATCCTCGATTACGAGGATCTTTCGGTTTTTCCGTATCCCGCAAGTATCGAAGATCCTCGTAATTACGGAGATACTCGTATTTTTCGAAAATTTTCGTAAAAAAAAAATCCCAGTTTCGGAGTCCGGAAAGTCCCGGAATAATCCGCCTGTTCGCGGACGGAGGAAATCCGCGGGCGGATCCGGGTTTCGGGTCCGCGAACCGGCCATCTCTAACTACTTACTGGACTTCCTGTTGTCCCACCTCTCTTCCTTCATCCATACTAAACTACATGTATTGTTTTGCTCTCTAATAAACAGGATCCCAAATATCCTCTGTAACAGACAGCAACCTGCCTCCCCTTCACTCTGGCTGCACCACCTTATATCCTCTCTAATGTTCCCCATATGTTCCCGCGCCTGCACCCTTCGATCTTCCCAGAACCATCTCCTGTACAGACCCCCCCACTCATCCTGCTTCCTCTAGCCTTAAAAACCTTTCTCTCTTGTGGCTCCCATGCTCTGGAATTATCTCTACATCAAGAAACCTCAATTAGCGGTTTGCTGTAAATCTACTCTTACATCCTACCTATCTGGTAACCACCACAGTATATAGAAATGTTCCCTTTCCTTGTGTATCTGTATGTTACCCTCCTTACTGATTGTAAGCTCTACAGGGTCTACCTCCTTTACTCTTGTGGCAAGGCTCTGGTAGTTATATTTATTTATATAATTTATCATTTATATTTATGTACTGAACTATTTATGTAATTTATGTATTTGTTTGATTTTTTTGTATTTTGTTATTGCCAGCACTTACAATAGTCATATGTCATATGTTAGAGTCAATGCTGCCATTTAGAGGATATTTCTCTCACAGAGGTGAACAAAAGAAAGAGGCCTTGTCTGTGTTTGGTTTTAGCACCTCAAAATATTACATTTTGAAGTTTATTTCTGAGTGTGCCTACCATTGAGAAACAATCGTACAATTGTAGTTTCACATTGCTTATACCAGTGGTGGCAAATCTATGGCACACGTGCCAGCTTCTACAACGTTCCAGCACACAGGAAGGAAGGGGGGATGTGCAGTAAGTGAGAAACTTCTGCACATGAGCTCCCTGTCTTGTGGCTGCCACAGCAAGTGCAAAGGAGGTGAGGAATGTCATATTACTGTTTAAAGGGCATCTATAGTGAGAAAATGTATTTTATTTTTCTTTCTATGTGTTCTATAATTCTCCCCAACCCAAGTACCTTTATTTTCTTCAGTTTCCTCCTCTGTCCCCGAGATATACAAGCTGAAAGAAGTCAAGATTTCAATACACCACTTACGCTTAAGCTGTCAATCAAATCCTCCTAACAGCATGCCCCTAATCCCAATGACTCCCTCCTGCTCACTGAAATGCTTGGCAAATAGTGGGTTAAAACAGAAGTAAAGGGAAGGAGAATGAAGCAGCTTTCACACAATTTATTGTCTGTCATAGGGAGATTGGGCTGTGATAAGGCAGATTTGGTCTCTCCTACTCACCCCCCCCCTCCCACTCCTTATTTGCCAAGTATCTCCAGAACAGTGGAGACATTTGCTCTCTCTCAGGCTTACATAAGTTTGTTTTTTTTGTTTACAAAGGTTAGAGTTAAGTGTAGGAGGATTAATGCACATGAGCAGCTTGGTTCACAGGCTTGGTTCACAGCCCAGACATATGAACGGAGGAATGACCACACAAGGGGAGGGGGAGGGGGTGCTCTGCAGTAAATCAGACTGTGTGCAAACACGGGAGCCACAGAGGAAGGTGGGAATAAGGCACATACACTAATCTTTTTATGTCTGGATTGGAGCAATGTATACATTTCACTAAATGCTATTTAATATACTGCTGTCTCTATCTGCTCTGTATAGTTTGAAGGGGACTGGGGGTGTTCTTACTGCCTGATAACTACTGCTGACATCTACTAATTTAATATGGCTGTGCAGACAAGCCAGGGGAAGGGGGATTTCTTACCTAAAATAAAATAGATTTTATGTTTGTGCTTTAAGTTTAGATCAGCTTGAATCACTATTTTGGAACTTAAACTCTTGTCTGATAATGTAGGGGTTAATGGTCACCGTTTTGGATCTCAAACTCCTGTGCGGTAATGTAGAGGTAAGTAGGTAATCTATAATTATCTACTGTATCTGTCTGTGTCTTTCTGCAGGACTTCAGACCACAGAGTATATTTGACCAATTATAATAGATGTTCTGTATATTTTTAAATGTATAATGTATGTAAATGCTATTTATTCACTGTCGAAACCAGAACCTATTTCTTTCCTTTTTTTTTTATATATATGTTATATACTGTTTATATGACTGTTATTATATCTTGATTTATTGAAAAACAATAAAAATGTATTGAACAAAAAAATTATAATGTTGGAACTATGCAATTAATGGGCTTTGGGTTGCAGTTTGGGCACTCTGTCTCTAAAGAATCGCCATCACTGGCCTATACAATACCACTGGGTATTTTAGTACTTTCCATGATAACCTACGATATTAGAAGTTATTAAATATGGCCCTAACTGTGTAGCCTACAAAAAAATGTATGTGTTCCTCTAACCATTTCCCAGTGTCATTTACTCTAACTTACTTTCAATATTCCTACCTTCAATTTGATCGCAACTTTCAGATTTTTTTTCTCCGAATGGCTTCTTTGAGTCCGATTTCGATTTTTAGATTTTTTTTAAAATATGAAATGGAAAGAACTCACCCATTTAAAAATCTCTAATTGGGACCTTCTTATAATATAGTAATCTGAAATTGTATTTGAATCTCTTGTACTTATATTTCATGTAAACACTTTCCCACTACGATGTCAGGCCTATAATTAGTTGGCTGGGAATGGAATCCCTATTAAAATATAGGTAACGCATAACAATCTGCCAATTACTGTAAATACTCGAATATAAGTCAATATGAGTAAGTCGAGGTACCTATTTTTTACCCTCAAAAATGAGTAAAACATGATTGACTCGAGTATAAGTCGAGGAGAAATTATGACCACTACTTGCCTTCCGATTCTGTATTGTTTCGAGGGTTTAGTTGCCCTTTGGACAGCAGAATTCCCATACAGTAGTCCCATACAGTAATGCCAAATCCAGTATGGCTATTACTGTATGGAAATACTGTATTGGGAGTATGGAAATACTTGTATGGGAATTCTGCTGTTCATTTAAAGGGCAACTAAAGCCTCAAACAATACAGAATCAGAAGGCAACCTATTTAACAATAGGTACCATCCTCAGTATTGTTTTCACATGCCTTAGTTGCCCTTTAAATTAACAGTAATCCCCAATTCATTGGCACACTACATATTTGAAAACTACAACTCCCAGCATGATTTAGTTGCTGGAGTTGTAGTTTTACAAACATCTGTAGTGGAACTGCACACAGTAAACCTGTTTACCAAAACAAACAAAAAAACCAGAATACATACTTTACAAAAAAAAACAAACACAAACAAAACAAAAAAAAAAAAAAAAATACAAAACAAACAACAAAACAAAAAAACAAAATACAACAAAAAGCAACAATACAAAAACAAAAAAAAAAACAAGACAAACCCAAAACAAAAAAACTTACAAAAAAACAAAAAAAACAACACAAAAAACCACAAACAAACAACAAAAAAAAAACAACAAAAACAAACAACAACAAAAAAAAAAAAACAAAAACAAAAAAAACAAAAACAAACATTTACAAAAACAAAAGACAACAAAAACAAAAAAAAAAAAAACTTAAACAAAAATACAAACCTTTTACAAACAAAAAAAAAAAATATCAAAATAAAAATTTACAAACAACAAAAAACAAAAAAAAAACAGTTACAAAAATACAAACAATAAAAAAACAAAACAAAAACAAACACACAAAAAAAACAAAACAAAATACAAAACAAAACAAACAAAAAAAGCAACCAAAACAAAAAAAACAAAAATACAACATTACAAAAACAAAAAACAAAACAAGTACATACACAAAAATTACACAACCCAGCAAACATAAACAAACACAAAAGAAAAAAACAAACTACAAAACAACAAAAAAAAAAAAAAACAAAAAAAAAAAACAAAAACAATCAACACAAAAAAAAAAACAAAAACCAAAAAAAAAAATACAAACAAACAACAACATCAACATCAAAAAAAACACAACAAAACAAAAAACAAACAAACAAACAAAGAAAAAACAAAATTACAAAAAACACACAATACAAAAAAACAATAAAAAAAAAAAAAAACACTCACCAAAAACAAAAAACAATCCAAAACAAAAAAAAAAACATACGAAAAAAAAATACAAAAAAAAAAAACACAAACAACACAAAACAAGCAACAAAACCAACACCAACCATAAACAGCTAACAAAAAAAAAACAACAAAAAAAAAAAAAAAAAAAAATAGAACAAAAAATACACAGACCAAAACAAACAAAAATATAAGCAAACAAGACCAAACAACCCAAAACAACAAAAAAACATACAAATAAACAACAAACATCGAGGATTATCAAAATAAAAACACCCCGCCCCCCACCAAACAAACTTTTTTTTTTTCTTATTAGTGTAAACAGAAGCAAAGAAAAGTATCTGCCTTCTCTTTATGATCCACCAGCGTGCCAGTCGTGAAATCAAGGGACCCATCCTATACTGTATATATCCCTATATAATATATATTGCATTGAGTTTTTAGAAGCTACTAATGGATGGGGATATATAATATTACATATAGGAAAGGAGTATATGAATTGTAGGTAAGTGTAGGGAAGTTCCTGTATTACAACCCAATTATGTATGTATGGTTCGTAACACATGTGACAGTATTAGCCAATTAAAAAGAAAACTTCCTGTAGTGGGAGAGTCCAGCTGTTTTTTGCTACACAGGAAGTCATGTGTAGCATTACTTTCCTTTATGTGATAGATATGTCTCTACCCATTTTTCTGAGAATGCTGGGAGTGACAGGGAGTGACAGTTTTTTTTTTCCTCTGTTGGACTAATGGTAATTTAATAGAATAAGGCTATGAAGTACCTTCTGTTGTAAGAAGGACTCTATTTTATTTTACGCTCTGTGGAGGGCTTTTCCCCCTTTAAGCCCACTTTATCTAAGCTATAAATCTAACTGATATCTTGTGCCCCAAGTCCTACCCCATACAAGCCATTAAAATGTATTCTGCACTGATGGAATCTATAGATTAATCTTGGCAGGAGAATCTGTGTTCTTGATAGGACCTTAGATTTTCCAATATTGAATCCTTTCAAAGACTCCCAGGTGGGCAGGTGTGATTAATGGGTAGGGTGTGTAGTGGAGGACCTAATGGAACTTGCCAAATAATCTAAAGGTGACCATACATTAGGCCAATTTTATGTAGAATCTGACATAATAATGACATTTCGATTTTCCTGATCTTATTATGCAACATTAGATTGTAATATCAATCTTAATACGATTGGGAAAGTGTTTTTTTAAGTCGATTGGTTAAATGTAAATGTATGTAACCTCAAAATAGACGACATAGACGTTAATCATCAAACAAATTCAATGTCGAACATTATGTTATGGTACATCTACGTACAATTAATATTGTACATCTGTCTATCAGTGCATCTGTCTATCAGTGTCTATCAGTGTATCGGTCAGTTTGTATTATATGGCCACCTTAAGAGAGGGAAGATAAAATTGAGGTCTGCACAGCAGTTGTACTTCACTGTGATATTCTCACTGATCTAGACAAAGACTGACAGTTCCAGTACAATCTAAAGGGGGGGGTGCTGTTGTGTATAAATAAAGATAGCCCTGCATAGCCTAGAGTGCATTATGAAGTTAAAGGTGAAGGAAAGTCCAATAACAAGTAACATTCAGATGATACCCATATAATAAAACATGACAATTTGGAGAGATAATGAGCATTAGCAGGGTATTCCTCAACACGGAGGTAGGCAACCGGACTCCTTAGTAGTAGGTTTAAAAACCAAATACTTTATTGGGACAAGTTTAAAAAACTATCAACGAAAGAACACAGGCATCGGGTCTAACTGGGAGACACACACATAGTTCCACCCTATGTGTTCGTGGAAAAGCTTCCACTTCCTCAGGGGCTCAGGGGGAGATGGGATTCATAAGAGGTGATTGCAGCACGGAGCTCTGGTGTGGGAGGATGCTCCCAATACGTGCAGGTGCATACTAGTGTCTCTATTTTGAGAGATAGGTCCGCACACTACTCATCACTCCACTCTGATAGTCTTCTTGTGGGTGCCTGATGATATACCAGCCATTGGTATAAAGTTCATATATAAACAGATTATCAACACACACCAGGCGTACAACATAGGGTGTGTTATTCACACGTGATGTTTCGGTGACCAAAATGGCACCTTCTTCAGACAACATATAAAAAACCTGCCTCTGCTATATTCTAAACTTGAAATCTATTAGTTGCTCTTCTGCTTCTGGTAACACCCTGTGTGTGAGTAGCAAGTTAGTGTTGCAGTGACCCCGTGTCTCACTGGAAACTAACCTGCTCCAATCTGATTGGTTGTTTAAACAGATATCAGAATATTTTTTGTGTGTAACCTTTTATATTGTTAAGGAATATTTATATAGTGGTTCCAGAATCACATTATGTTTGTAGGATACAACATTAATTATCATTTAGCCTTGCTGCATTGTTTACTCTGATAACCTGTTGCATTTCAAACCTTTTCTAACACCCACCTTTCCAAAATTGCCCTCTGCTATTAATGCTGGGATTTGTAGTCCAACTGTATAATTGGTCAAACTGCAGCATAATGCTTGGCCATAATATGGATTTTTCGAGGTTTAAGGGCTAGGCCACACTAGCGTGTTTTTCGCGCACACGTTATTGCGCCTGCGATTTTCGCTAAAATGAATGGGATTGTAAATTCCCGCGATTTCCGATGCGATTGGGCTTCTGTTGCGTTTTGGTAACGCACGCATTCACATTTTTGATGCGTTAACACATCTTTCCATAACGCAAAATGGCGAAAACGCATGCGCAAAACGCAAACGCAAAAATGCACAAGAATCGTGCACACAATCGCGTGCGATAATGAATGATTCCACCTCTATTAAAAAATTTTAATGTTATTCCCCAAAGCTAGGTCACATCTTGCTAACTGTCTAATGTCTAACCTATTTAATGTTTGCTTAGTGTATGGCCAGCTTAATATACAAAATATGATACCTGACACCCGATAGCTGATACCGACACGCGATACCTGATACTCTGATACCTGACACCTAACACCTGATACCCAATACCCGTACTGATACCAATACCGACATCTGATACCTGATACCAAACCGAACCCGATACCCGACACTTGATACTCGATACCTGACACCCAACACCTGATACCGACACCTGATGCCTGATACCCGATACCTGACCTGATACCCGATACCTGATGCCTGATACCCGACACTGATACCTGACACTTGATACCCGACACCTATACCTACCGATTCCTGATGATGTCCAAAAATGTACTGTACACTTGCTGTATTATAGTGTTCCCTATCCCCTATATGATTGGTCCAAGATTCAAAAACTAATCGGATGTAAGATTTTTTTGACCAATCAGCATTTGGGGTATAGTTAGGCAACACTATAAAATAGCAAGAGTGCCTCATGGAAGCTTAGTTTTATTCAGCAGCCAAACAAGCAGCACTTGCCATTGTATTTTGATATGACATCAACAAGGTTACAGCAGTGGATGTGTGTGATTTTGCGAAAGCTTTTGATACTGTGCCACATAGGCGACTAATGTATAAACTGAGGACTGTTGGCCTTGAAGAAAACATTGTGCATTAATAGAGAATTGGTTATTGGACGCAAGCAGAGAGTGGTGGTAAATGGAGCTACATCTATGTGGGCTAAAGTTCTAAGCAGAGTGCCTCAGGGTTTCTGTACTGGGGCCGCTTCTGTTTAATCTGTTTATAAATGACTTAGAAGGGGACATTTAGTGTTTGCCGATGACACTAACTATGCAAGGCTTTGGAAACTTAAATGATGTGCAAGTGTTGCAAGCAAACCTAGAAAGATTATCAAAATGGGCAGCAGAATGGCAGATGAGATTCAATGTTGATAAATGTAAGGTGATGCATTTGGATTAATAATCCCTGTGCCACCTACACCATAAACAACTCTGTGTTAAGTGCATCTGTAATGAAAAAGATGGGGGGTTTCTGGTAGACTAAGCTGTAGCAACAATCACATGAATGAAAGCCTTCCAACCACGTCAAGGTAACCCCAGTCTGGAAGGTCCTAACGTCTAACCTTTTCAATTTCTTTTACTTCATTACGATTACAAACTTTTTCGTATAAATGTTTGACCAGATCAGTAGCACTTCCGCTAAATGTAGTTGTAAATTAGCCTAATTGGAGTGCTTCCACAATTCTTGTATTGTATGTATTTATTGGGAGGCTTGGTCAAGCCTCCATGTGGTAATAGCACCCCCAACACGCCCCTTTAATGGGAGGTCCTCTGCCTTTAATATAAAGCACTGGATGGCCTCTTCCCTCATTTTAAAAAGCCAAAGAGCTGAGGGGGAAGGGAGAGAGCCTGTTATATGGATCCAGTGTGTAAGAATGAGAAATGCAAAAGTTTGCTAATCGTAATTGAAGTAAAAGAAATTGAAAAGGTTAGACGTTAGGACCTTCCAGACTGGGGTTACCTTGACGTGGTTGGAAGGCTTTTCATTCATGTGATCACAGTAATGTATACTAAAACCCCTTTGTTTATAAAGTATGCCAGTGTGCAGATAATATGATATTGTATGGGGCCTAGGAATGTGCATTGATTATCTTTTCTATTTTTATATATATATTCTATATTCTTTTTATTTTTTTTTTTTTTTTTTATTTTTTATTTTTTTAACCCTCCTACCTAGTTGATCCAGAGGAAGGCAAAAGAAAACAAAGCAAAAAAAAAAAAAGGGGGGGGGGGGGGAATTCCTTCCTGACTCCAACCGGCAATCGGAAAGTATCCCTGGATCAACCATCTACATGCATCAATAGTAATTCTCAATATTTTTAGTTTTAGAAACTTATCCAGGCCTTTTTAAAGCTATTTATGAACTTGCCATTACCACATCTGCTGGAACACAGTTCCACAGTTTCACCGTTCTCACTGTAAAGAAACCTTTCCTAATCTAAAGATAAAACTTATTTTCTTCCAACCTTAAAGGATGTCCGTGAGTCCTCTGATATGACCTATTAGTGAACAATGCACCAGAGAGTTTATTGTATGGCTCATTAACGTATTTGTATAAGGTTATCATATCCCCACGCAAACATCGCTTCTCCAATGTAAACAGCCCTAACTTGTCTAATCTGCCTGCATATTCAAGCCCTTCCATTCCCCTTATTAATTTAGTTGCCCTTCTCTGAACTGCTTTCATTTCCAAGATGTCCCTTTTGTATATGGGATTCCAAAACTGCACTGCATATTCCAAATGAGGCCTAACCAGTGCCTTTTAAAGAGGGAGAATAATATCTTTCTCTCTTGAATCTATTCCCCTCTTTATACAAGACAATATCTTTGCTAGCTCTAGCCGTTGCTACCTGGCATTGTTTGCTACAGCTTAGTCTGTTATCTACCAGAACCCCCAATCTTTTTCCATTACAGATGCACTTAACACAGAGTTGTTTATGGTGTAGGTGGCACAGGGATTATTAAATCCCAAATGCATCACCTTACATTTATCAACATTGAATCTCATCTGCCATTCTGCTGCCCATTTTGATAATCTTTCTAGGTTTGCTTGCAACACTTGCACATCATTTGAAGTTTCCAAAGCTCTGCATAGTTTAGTGTCATCGGCAAACACTAAATGTCCCCTTCTAAGTCATTTATAAACAGATTAAACAGAAGCGGCCCCAGTACAGAACCCTGAGGCACTCTGCTTAGAACTTTAGCCCACATAGATGTAGCTCCATTTACCACCACTCTCTGCTTGCCGTCCAATAACCAATTCTCTATTAATGCACAAATGTTTTCTTCAAGGCCAACAGTCCTCAGTTTATACATTAGTCGCCTATGTGGCACAGTATCAAAAGCTTTCGCAAAATCACACACATCCACTGCTGTAACCTTGTTGATGTCATATCAAAATACAATGGCAAGTGCTGCTTGTTTGGCTGCTGAATAAAACTAAGCTTCCATGAGGCACTCTTGCTATTTTATAGTGTTGCCTAACTATACCCCAAATGCTGATTGGTCAAAAAAAATCTTACATCCGATTAGTTTTTGAATCTTGGACCAATCAATATAGGGGATAGGGAACACTATAATACAGCAAGTGTACAGTACATTTTAGGACATCATCAGGAATCGGGTATCAGGTGTCGGGTATCAAGTGTCAGGTATCAGGTGTCGGGTATCAGGCATCAGGTATCGGGTATCAGGTGTCAGGTATCGGGTATCAGGCATCAGGTGTCGGGTATCAGGTGTTGGGTGTCAGGTATCGAGTATCAAGTGTCGGGTATCGGGTATCAGGTATCAGATGTCAGGTATTGGGTATCAAGTATCGGGTATTGGGTATCAGGTGTTAGGTGTCAGGTATCAGGTATCAGGTATCGCGTGTCAGGTATCAGCTATCGGGTGTCAGGTATCATATTTTGTATATTAAGCTGGCCATACACTAAGCAAACATTAAATAGGTTAGACATTAGACAGATTAGCAAGATGTGACCTAGCTTTTGGGGAATAACATTAAAAGTTTTTTAATAGAGGTGGAATCATTCATTATCGCACGCGATTGTGTGCACGATTCTTGTGCATTTTGCGTTTGCGTTTTGCGCATGCGTTTTCGCCATTTTGCGTTATGGAAACGCATGTGTTAACGCATCAAAAATGGTGAATGCGTGCGTTACCAAAACGCAAACAGAAGCCCAATCGCATCGGAAATCGCGGGAATTTACAACTTTTAGCGAAAATCGCAGGCGCAATAAACGTGTGCGCGAAAAACACGCTAGTGTGGCCTAGCCCTTAAACCTCGAAATATCCATATTATCTGGCCAAGCATTATGCTGCAGGTTTGACCAATATTATACAGTTGGACTACAAATCCCAGCATTCTCTAATAGCAGAGGGCAATTTTGGAAAGGTGGGTGTTAGAAAAGGTTTGAAATGCAACAGGTTTATCAGAGTAAACACATGCAGCAAGGCTAAATGATAATTAATGTTGTATCCTACAAACATAATGTGATCTGGTAACTATATATAAATATTCCTTAACAATATAAACAGGTTACACTACAAAAATATTCTGAATATTCTGTTTAAAACAACCAATCAGATTGGAGCAGGTAGTTTCCAGTGAGACACGGAGTCACTGCAACACTAACTTGCTACTCACACACAGGGTGTTACCAGAAGCAGAAGAGCAACTAATAGCATTTCTGAAGTTTAGAATATAGCAGAGCAGGTTTTTATTATATGTTGTCTGAAGAAGGTGCCATTTTGGTCACCGAAACATCACGTGTGTAATAAACACCCTATGTTGTACGCCTGGTGTGTGCTGATAATCTGTTTATATATGAACTTTATACCAATGGCTTAGGTATATCATCAGGCACCCAACAAGAAGACTATCAGAGTGGATGTGAGTAGTGTGCGGACCTATCTCTCAAAATTAGAGCAACTAGTATGCACCTGCACGTATTGGGAGCATCCTCCCACACCAGAGCTCCAGTGCTGCAATCACCTCCTTATGAATCCCATCTCCCCCTGAGCCCCTGAGGAAGTGGAAGCTGTTCCACGAAACACATAGGGTGGAACTATGTGTGTGTCTCCCAGTTAGACCCGATGCCTGTGTTCTTTCGTTGATATGTTTTTAAACTTGTCCCAATAAAGTATTTGGATTTTTAACCTACTACTAAGGAGTCCGGTTGCCTACCTCCGTGTTGAGGGAATACCCTGCTAATGCTCATTATCTCTCCAAATTGTCATGTTTTTATTATATGGGGTATCATCTGAATGTTACTTGTTATTGGACTTTCCTTCACCTTTAACTTCATAATGCACTCTAGGCTATGCAGGGCTATCTTTATTTATACACAACAGCACCCCCCTTTAGATTGTACTGGAACTGTCAGTCTTTGTCTAGATCAGTGAGAATATCACAGTGAAGTACAACTGCTGTGCAGACCTCAATTTTATCTTCCCTCTCTTAAGGTGGCCATATAATACAAACTGACCGATACACTGATAGACACTGATAGACAGATGCACTGATAGACAGATGTACAATATTAATTGTACGTAGATGTACCATACATAATGTTCGACATTGAATTTGTTTGATGATTAACGTCTAATGTCGTCTATTTTGAGGTTACATTACATTTACATTTAACCAATCGACTTAAAAAAACACTTTCCCAATCGTAATTAAGATTGATATTACAATCTAATGTTGCATAATAAGATCAGGAAAATCGAAATGTCATATTATATGTCAGATTCTACATAAAATTGGCCTAATGTATGGTCACCTTTAGATTATTTGGCAAGTTCCATTAGGTCCTCCACTACACACCCTACCCATTAATCACACCTGCCACCTGGGAGTCTTTTAGAAAGGATTCAATATTGGAAAATCTAAGGTCCTATCAAGAACACAGATTCTCCTGCCAAGATTCAATCTTAATAGATTCCATCAGTGCAGAATACATTTTAATGGCTTTGTATGGGGTAGGACTTGGGGGCACAAGATATCAGTTAGATTTATAGCTTAAGATAAAGTGGGCTTAAAGGGGGAAAAGCCCTCCACAGAGCGTAAAATAAAATAGAGTCTTCTTACAACAGAAGGTACTTCATAGCCTTATTCTATTAAATTACCATTAGTCCAACAGAGGAAAAAAAAAACTGTCACTCCCTGTCACTCCCAGCATTCTCAGAAAAATGGGTAGAGACATATCTATCACATAAAGGAAAGTAATGCTACACATGACTTCCTGTGTAGCAAAAAACAGCTGGACTCTCCCACTACAGGAAGTTTTCTTTTTAATTGGCTAATACTGTCACATGTGTTACGAACCATACATACATAATTGGGTGTAATACAGGAACTTCCCTACACTTACCTACAATTCATATACTCCTTTCCTATATGTAATATTATATATCCCCCATCCATTAGTAGCTTCTAAAAACTCAATGCAATATATATTATATAGGGATATATACAGTATAGGATGGGTCCCTTGCTTTCACTGACTGGCACGCTGGTGGATCATAAGAGAAGGCAGATACTTCTTCTTTGCTTCTGTTTACACTAATAAGACACCACCCCAAAAAGTTTGTTTTGGGGTTGTAAACAGGTTTACTGTGTGCAGTTCCACTACAGATGTTTGTAAACTACAACTCCCAGCAACTAAATCATGCTGGGAGTTGTAGTTTTCAAATATGTAGTGTGCCAATGAATTGGGGATTACTGTTAATTTAAAGGGCAACTAATGCCTGAAAACAATACTGAGGATGGTACCTATTGTTAAATAGGTTGCCTTCTGATTCTGTATTGTTTTGAGGCTTTAGTTGCCCTTTAAATGAACAGCAGAATTCCCATACAGTATTTCCATACTCCCATACAGTATTTCCATACAGTAATAGCCATACTGGATTTGGCTATTACTGTATGGGACTACTGTATGGGAATTCTGCTGTCCAAAGGGCAACTAAACCCTCGAAACAATACAGAATCGGAAGGCAGTAGTGGTCATAATTTCTAGCCTCGACTTATACTCGAGTCAATCATGTTTTACTCATTTTTGAGGTAAAAATAGGTACCTCGACTTATACTCATATTGACTTATATTCGAGTATTTACGGTAATTGGCAGATTGTTATGCGTTACCTATATTTTAATAGGGATTCCATTCCCAGCCAACTAATTATAGGCCTGACATCCGTAGTGGGAAAGTGTTTACATGAAATATAAGTACAAGAGATTCAAATACATTTCAGATTACTATATTATAAGAAGGTCCCAATTAGAGATTTTTAAATGGGTGAGTTGCTTTCCATTTTCATATTTTAAAAAACAATCTAAAAATCTGAAATCGGACTCAAAGAAGCCATTCGGAGAAAAAAAATCTGAAAGTTGCGATCAAATTGAAGGTAGGAATATTGAAAGTAAGTTAGAGTAAATGACACTGGGAAATGGTTAGAGGAACACATACATTTTTTTGTTAGGCTACACAGTTAGGGCCATATTTAATAACTTCTAATATCGTAGGTTATCATGGAAGTACTAAAATACCACAGTGGTATTGTATAGGCCAGTGATGGCGATTCTTTTAGAGACAGAGTGCCCAAACTGCAACCCAAAGCCCATTAATTGCATAGTTCCAACATTATAATTTTTTTTTGTTCAATACATTTTTATTTGTTTTTCAATAAATCAAGATATAATAACAGTCATATAAACAGTATATAACATATATATAAAAAAAAAAAAGAAAAGAAATATGGTTCTGGTTTCGACAGTGAATAAATAGCATTTACATACATTATACATTTAAAAATATACAGAACATCTATTATAATTGTCAAATATACTCTGTGGTCTGAAGTCCTGCAGAAAGACACAGACAGATACAGTAGATAATTATAGATTACCTACTTACCTCTACATTACCGCACAGGAGTTTGAGATCCAAAACGGTGACCATTAACCCCTACATTATCAGACAAGAGTGTTTAAGTTCCAAAATAGTGATTCAAGCTGATCTAAACTTTAAAGCACAAACATAAAATCTATTTTATTTTAGGTAAGAAATCCCCCTTCCCCTGGCTTGTCTGGCACAGCCATATTAAATTAAGTAGATGACAGCAGTAGTTTATTCAGGCAGTAAGAACACCCCCAGTCCCCTTCAAACTATACAGAGCAGATAGAGACAGCAGTATATTAAATAGCATCTATAGTGAAATGTATACATTGCTCCAATCCAGACATAAAAAGATTAGTGTATGCTGCCTTATTCCCACCTTCCTCTGTGGCTCCGTGTTTGCACACAGTCTGATTTACTGCAGAGCTACCCCCTCCCCCTCCCCTGTGTGGTCATTCCTCCGTTCATATAGTCTGGCTGTGAACCAAGCCTGTGAACCAAGCTGCTCATGTGCATTAATCCTCCTACACTTAACTCTAACCTTTGTAAACAAAAAAAACAAACTTATGTAAGCCTGTAGAGAGCAAATGTCTCCACTGTTCTGGAGATACTTGCAACATAAGGAGTGGGAGGGGGGTGAGTTAGGAGAGACCAAATCCTGCCTTATCACAGCCCAATCTCCCTATGACAGACAATAAATTAGTGAAAGCTGCTTCATTCTCCTTCCCTTTACTTCTGTTTTTAACCCACTATTTGCCAAGCATTTCAGTGAGCAGGAGGGAGTCATTGGGATTAGGGGCATGCTGTTAGGAGGATTTGATTGACAGCTTAAGCAGTAGTGGTGTATTGAAATCTTGACTTCTTTCAGCTTGTATATCTCGGGACAGAGGAGGAAACTGAAGAAAATAAAGGTACTCTATGGGTTGGGGAGAATTATAGAACACATAGAAAGAAAAATAAAATACATTTTCTCACTATAGATGCCCTTTAAACAGTAATATGACATTCCTCACCTCCTTTGCATGCTGTGGCAGCCACAAGACAGGGAGCTCATGTGCAGAAGTTTCTCACTTACTGCACTCCCCCCTTCCCTTCCTTGTGTGCTGGAACGTGTAGAAGCTGGCACGTGTGCCATAGATTTGCCACCACTGGTATAAGCAATTGTGAAACTACAATTGTACGATTGTTTCTCAATGGTAGGCACACTCAGAAATAAACTTCAAAATGTAATATTTATTGAGGTGCTAAAACCAAACACAGACAAGGCCTCTTGTCTTTTGTTCACCTCTGTGAGAGAAAATATCCTCTAATTGGCAGCAGTTGACTCTAACATATGACATATGACTATTGTAAGTGCTGTGCAATAACAAAATACAAAAAAATCAAACAAATACATAAATTACATAAATAGTTCAGTACATAAATATATAAATGATAAATTATATAAATAAATATAACTACCAGAGCCTTGCCACAAGAGTAAAGGAGGTAGACCCTGTAGAGCTTACAATCTAGTAAGGAGGGTAACATACAGATACAAAGGAAAGGGAACATATACTCATATACTGTGTTGGTTACCAGATAGGTAGGATGTAAGAGTAGATTTACAGCAAACCTGCTAATTGAGGTTTCTTGATGTAGAGATAATTCCAGAGCATGGGAGCCACAAGAGAGAAAGGTTTAAGGCTAGAGGAAGCAGGATGAGTGGGGGGTCTGTACAGGAGATGGTTCTGGGAAGATCGAAGGGTGCAGGCGGGAACATATGGGGACATTAGAGAGGATATAAGGTGGTGCAGCAGAGTGAAGGGGAGGCAGGTTGCTGTCTGTTACAGAGGATATTTGGGATCCTGTTTATTAGAGAGCAAAACAATACATGTAGTTTAGTATGGACTGAAGGGAAGAGAGGTGGGAAACAGGAAGACCAGTAAGTAGTTAGAGATGGCCGGTTCGCGGACCCGAACCCGGATCCGCCGCGGATTTCTCCCGTCCGCGAACGGCGGATTATTCCGGACTTTCCGGACTTCCGAACTGTGGATTTTTTTTTTTACGAAAATTTTCGAAAATACGAGTATCTCCGTAATTACGAGGATCTACGATACTTGCGGGATACGGAAAAACCGAAGATCCTCGTAATTACGAGGATTCACGTAATTACGAGGATTCCCGTAATTACGAGTATTCTCGTAATTACGAGAATACTCGTAAAAACGAGTAATTCGTGTAAATTTTAAAGACGGAGCAAGCCACATGATCCAAATTAGCCAATGGCAGCTATCATAGTTACAGAAAGCCTCGATTTTTACGGAAATCTTCGTTTTTACGGGAATCCTCGTATTTTCGAAAAATACCGTTTTTTTAAAGTCACGCTAGCGGACTGTACTTTTTAGGTATTGTTGGCATTTATACGTGCTTCTAAGGCCATTACCCAGGTCCCTGAGTGGCTAAGTGTACGTTACCAAGGCTATTTAGACCACTTTTAATGCGGATTTTGCCGAACTTTCATTTTAATACGTTTTAACGGGTCCGCTCGCGGATTTTCGAATTTTCGGATTTTTTCGAAAATCCGCGGATCCTCGCGCGGACCGGATTTTTCGAAGTTCGGACATCTCTATAAGTAGTATGTTACATTGCTAATTTATCTTCATAACACAAATTCTCCATCCCTTTTATTAGATTAGTTGCCCATCTCTGTGCTTTTTATAACTTGTTTATATATATATTTTAGGCTGTTTCCCAAAACTACACTGCACACTCAAGATGAGGCCTTACAAGGGCTCTATACAGAGGCAAAATTATTAATACCCTGCTCCATTTACTATAACTTACCCAAAACAAGTCTGTAAAAGTTGTCTCTCTCTACCTCCCAATCCCATTACATAGTTTCCAGGGTGAGACCCATGGGTAAAGGTTTGAGGTGAAGCTAGTGAGCTTGCAGTCCAAGCTATGGTATTTCAATTATTTCATCATTTTAAGCATAAGCCAATAATTCAAATTCCCCCATTTTGCTTGCAAAGTTTTGTGCAATGGTATCTTACTGTACATGGCTTTGGGACCCGAGAATGGTCTGAGGAACATGTGCATAACTTGCTTAAATAATAACTCGCGATCAGGCTGTTTTTGAGCTTCCGCTTATTGAAATCAAACGCCACATTTGAAGGTTGTTACTGATTTCGAGGGTCACCGAATGACACATTCGGGGGTTTTGGCTGAATTCGAGCTACATTCAAGGATTATTGATGAATTTGAGGGTCACAGGATGACACATTCAAATGTTTTGGCCGAATTCAAGTGCTCGTGAATGCCACACTCAAAGGTTATTGCCGCATTCGAAAATTATCTCTTAAAAAATGTCCTCAAATTTTCAATAATTATCAAAAATAAATTCTCAAGTTCAAAAAGGCTAAAGGTTTTTAGTTCCAGGATTACAAAAAGTCTGAGTTTGTCTCAGAGTTAATAAAGACGTGGTTATGCTAATTTGCACCTTTAATAAGGGCTGAATTTGTGGGCATACATTTATGCAGTGGTCTTAAATTTACTTTGGTAGTCTTACATTTACAACCATGTTTTAAAATACTATTACCCCATCCCCATTACCCCATCCCCATACTACACTTCCCCATAATACACTTGTTTTTCCCTCCTACCTAGTTTAAAAGCCCCATCAAACCCTTTTACTTTCATTTTGCACGATTGAATTTATTTTAAGATGATTCTCTCTATATATACAGTATGTACCTGTTGTATGAATTTTTACCTGCGCCCAAATGGTATCAATTGTCTGGATGTACTTTTTCATTCATAGTTGGATTTGTGAGATTAATGTACCAATATCCAGGTTCTCCATTTAATTAGGTAGAAGTGTGCCCAACCAATTTTTAACTCTTAAAATTATTAGGAAGATTAGAACAATTTATCTTACCCCACCTAATTCTGACTGATTGTCTCCCAAAACTTTATCATACTCCCCCAAATAATCTCATAATATGATATGTCCTGGCATACATTTTATAAAATATTGATATTATACTGTATATGATTTTGTTTGTCCAAACTGTCTTGTACTGTATGTATTTACTATTTAAAAAAATAATAATGTTAATTTACCCAAAAGATTTCAAATAAAGCTTAAAGTGTTCTTGCAGTAGTTGCTACTGGAACATTTGAACACCTGTTTTGTGATTGCTTTTTACCTAACCCTTTGAACAGATGTTCCTCTTTTATTACAGTAATGAACTTTTGCAGGCATGATTGGCCTTCATAATCATGTCTAGAGCAAATCAGTTGGAATCTTAAATAGCTTTAATTCAGGAACTTTTATTTTGTGTACGTTCTTCGATTATCTATAATTTAAAATAAACATGGGGCTATATACCGTCAAATATTTTGTCTTGGTAAAATTAGATTTGAATGAAAATGATGTCTAAGTTACCCCTTAGGTGTTCTTTCCTGCAGGAGTTCCAGGCAGGAGAACTCTTCAATTTGCTGGATAAATGTAATGATGCCCAGCAGCAAAGGATAAAGAAAGACTAGCACATCTTTTTTTCATTAGAATGCAACAGGTACAGTACCTAGTTTTGATATTAGTTGGTATTTCTTTAGATAAAAATAAATACATAGCACACAGAGCAACCCTCCCACTGTTTTAGCCTTTCTGTTCCCATTTTCACTTTGTCCTGTTTTACCTCTCTGGAGAAATAATTGGGGTTATTCAATAAAAGTTCTTATCGTTTAAAATGGTGCTAACTTTGCCCCAACCAATCAGATGTTAGCTTTCAAATGTTACATAAGTTCTGATTGGTTGGGGCAAAATTAGCACCATTTTAAACGATAAGAACTTTTATTGAATCTCCCTGAATATCTGTTAATGTTAGTGACAATTTTATGGTTAAATACGTGGTTAATTTATTTTTAAAATGCTTTGCACAATTAATGGCAAAAGATTGTTTATCAGACAAAAAAAAAGTTTTTCTGGCACTGAGACACAAATATTGAATGTACATTCATACCTATATATTTTGACTTTACCTAAAAATGTATAAGACAAGACAGCAAAACTGCATTGGGGATTGCAACGTTATATGTAGGGAATAATCTTTATTGCTAACCTTTGTTTTTATGGTTTGGGCTATGCATGGAGGAAAGAAAGTAGAAGACAATCCTTTGGCATCAGGCCACTGCAGTTAGGTAAAGAGAAGGAAACAACTATGTTTGGCTTAACTGTGTGTCTGGCTTAAAAGTGTGAATGCCAGACCAGAGGGCCACATAATCACTTTTAGACATTCACAGCCAAACCCCCATAATGACAGTGAATAACTTAAAACATATCAGGGTTGATGCAACAAGAGGTGCAAATGTTTGCCTGTGCCAATAATTTGCAGCAACCAATCAGATGGGAGCATTTACTGTTTTACTTTAGTTAGGAAACATCTGATTGGCTTTGTTGACACTTTAAAATTTTCTCCCTTTTTTTTTTTAGTGACACTCCTACAAACCTGCCTAGTTTCAGAGCTCTTGTTGCTAGCATTATGATTACCATAAAATAGAATATATAGATGAATTAATTAAAGTATCTGCATTCTGAGTTCATTGTGTTAAAATATTTTACCTGTGAGCTACACATCCTGTATAATATATCCTGTTGCCAGTAAAGCAGTGATAAAAATAATCAAATATTCTGATGTAAGGATTGCTCTATATAAAGTACATTTGTGCTATACAATATTGGTGCTAAAAACTATATAACTAAAAACAAAATAATATTTATTTATGAAATATTATAACTAATTTGGTTCCAAATTACTGATGAAGCCTAAAGCCGGGTATCTACAGTGTGTATCTGAAGTGCATTTAAATCATTTCAACAATATTATCTTTGCTGTTGAGGATAATGTTAATTCATTCATGCCTTCTTAGCTCATTAGTAGTGATGGCCCAGTTCCGCGGCGGATTTACCTCGTTCGCGAATGGCGGATATCGCGGATTTTCCGGTTTTCCGGAACCGCATTTTCGAAAATTTGCAGATCCTCGAGCTGACCGGATTTTGCGAAGTTTGGACATCTTTACTCATTAGTATGCAATGCATTCATGCTTATTTAAAAGCTGTCCAGTTCTACCACAATCAAATGCTGCAAATAAGAACACAAATGAAATTTCATGCACAGTGCAATTGTAACAAAATGGATGTACATTTAGGTAGCTTGTTTCACAACATGGTGTCTGTAAAAAATATAAATTATTTAAAGTTATTATTGAATGGTCTCCAATAAACAAAAGTCTGCTTGATACAAATTGTAAACAAAGAAAGGAAATTCTGTGCTTTATTGATTTGAGATTGGGAGTATATTTTGGAGTTTTTCTAATATCAATTTCTTGATATTTGTTGTAGGGATAATATTCCCTTGTATATACTTATAAGCAGACACAATTCACACTGCCAGATAATCAAAATTCAAATAGAGAAATACTGTATTTGTACATCTACGTGTTTGTTAATAACTTCAAAATCAATAATACCAGGATTATCAACCAAACTTTTATAGATAACATGTAAAAGAAAGTTACTGGAAATCTATGATGCCACTGATGCTTTCTAATGTTGCCTCTTCCTGGAGGTGGTCACAGACACAAAACTCCTTCTACACATGCTAACAAGGTACCTTGTATTTCTATCCTTATCCCCCCTTATGCTAAGCTGCATGTAACATTAGACCCCAGAGCCCCACCAGCCAGTTTATCCCAGCCAATCATTAGAGACAGCAGAGAATATGATTAGTGGATTTACTGCTAAAGCAGAGTGGTGCAGAAGGGAAGCTGTTAACCTTTAGTATATGTATTTATGAAGCAACATGTTTACCCTTCATATGTAAGCATTTCTGCAAGAGGTTGTGTCTTTTTATCTGTTTATTTCTGTATTGTGCTATTTAAAGAAGTGTGCATATTGCTGCAATATATATGTAGAATTATGATGCTAGCTGCATTGACTTCAGTGTAGCCATACAGCATGTATTTAATTTAATGGCACTTAGCACTGCAGCATGTCAATTTAAAGTGTTTGGGTCTGAAAGTTGGCAAATCTAGTACAATTGTAAGAGCATGCAGAGCTGCAGGTGCAGCATAATAAAGTGAAAATGTTCTTGGCACAGCTCTGCGCAATGCATTTCTTAATAGTGTACCTATATAAAGGGGAATGTTGGATGCTGGGTGGAAATCATGTAAACATTGAAAGTCATTGAAACATGTAAGCACAACTTTTAAAAACACATCTAGCATGTTTGAGTTAAAATTAATGTTGTTTAATTACAATTAGTGTGTCTCTGTGGTATGATCTGGTAAGTCTACGCTCCGTAGGTAGAGTGTGTTTATATAGTGACATAGTAACCTTGTAATGTGGTAATTGAGGTTGAATAAAGACATACATCCATCTAGTCCAACCTTTAAACCCTCCTACTTACCCCTACTTAACAGTTGATCCAGAAAAAAGCAAAAAATAATAATAATTAATAAATTATTATTATTAAACTTCCCACAGGCAATCCTCCTTCTGTATCAATTTTATGCATCTCCTCCAACAGCACTCCTTTTTGGTAAACTTTTAGAAGCAACATTATGCAAAGCTGCAAATGGCCTACCCTTCAACTTTTCCCTTTAGTGGGTACACTACTTGAAACAGCATGGTGCATGGTTATAGGTACTGTAGATGATAATACAGCCTTTAGCAATGTATTTCACAGCACTGTGCATATTTAAAGGTTAATGTTGGATGGTAATGAAATCTGTGCAATGCATATTTCAACAGAGTACTTATTTAAAGGGGAATGTTGGAGGATTCCCCTTTTAAATGGAACACTTATACTAACAACATGGCGCAGAGCTGAAGGGGGTTGGGTAATGAAAGAGAGTCTGATCTTAGCTTATCCCTGTGCAATGTATCTCTAATGTGTGCAGCCTATTAAAGGAGAATGTTTCAAACATATACTGCATATATATTCTATAAAATTAATGCAGCAGGAGGGCTGTCTGAAGAAAATTTATCATAAACAAAAAGACTCTTCAAACACTTTTCCTACACTCCAACCTGGGTTGCCAGATCATTAGGTCTAGCAGGAACATAATAAATAAATGTAATTAGCAGGACTGCACTGATTGCAATCAACAAGGCCTTACAGACATTTATGATATGCTACACGATGTCTGAGTGGGTGACACACATTTGTATGTAGGAAGGCCTACATGTTGTTGCCAGTACATCTCACAGTCCATGTAGTATGCAAAGAGCCTTGTAAGCATGTGCACATAGGGGCACCACCCCTGATCCCTAATGATACTTCAAAAGCATGCAGTTTATTTTCCAGCCAAAATTGCAATCAGCCTACCAGGAACAATACAAACTAGACAATTGATTTTACTGCCTTTTTAAAAATTGATTTTACTTCCATTCTGTTACTAGCAAAAGCTAAAATCTTTAAATGTATCTGTTTAGCGCAGTGGACTTTAACTCTACTTTTAGAAACTTTCAGAAACATGTTCAAAGTTAAGTAAGTTACAGGTTCAAACACTGACTAGATTATGATTATGTTTAGTGCTTTTGATCATGAGCATGATTTTGAGCATGTAAAGTATACTGGGTAGATGAATTGTGGGAGCTGACCTACGTACTACTGCTTTTTTTTCTTAAATCAACCAACAGCCAAAGCAAAGGGAGAGATGAGACACAGAATCCCCAAAACCCCAGTTAGATTAATTGTGGGAGCTGACCTAAGTACCACAGGTTTTTTTATTAAATCAACCAACAGCCTAAGCAAAGGGAGAAGTGAGACACAGAATCCCCCAAAACCCAGATAGATGATTATTATTATTATTAATGGTTATTTTAGTTAACTCATTCTGGTGGGCTGATACTTTGCTACTTGACTTTGTTTTTTGTTTTTTTTGTCCAAGGTATATTTTTATGATTTGGGAAAAAATAACTGTTGTCATTTGAGAATATGCTAGGGTTACATAAAATCAGGCAGCCTAAGTAGTTAATGAACAGAAGTCTTAACATATGTTCTTTTTTAGAGAAACAGAGCACACTGTAACATTCATTCTTGGATGAGACAGAATTATGATATTGCTCAAAGTACAAGCTGTTGACTTCCACCAGCATAAACACATCTATTTTCAGGAATACGTTCAAGCCTTTCCTCAGATATTATGTATCAGTAGATTTAACACTGATACATGAAAGGACGAGTATAATTTACATTGACATAAACATTTTGTTTATTGTATACAATCTAAAAGCCAGATTTTAAATTCATTTAAATCTATAGGTTTTAAAGTTTCTGTTCTTATTTTCAGCTGGAGATAAAACAGTTGCCACAGAGAAACAGTAGAGATGGTATTTGTAGTTAAAAAGTGAATCTACCACAGGCAAAGGCAATTTAAGAAAACAAAAAGTGCAAAGTTTTATAAACAAAAAACCAAAAAAAAACAAAGTTTTATTGGAAATAGTGACAGAAATTTAAATATGTTTGTAATGTATATGTCATATACATGAGAAAATGAAAAAAAAGCATATTGAGTGGTTCACACCTGCAGTACCTGGTGTTGTGGTATCAAAAACTGAAAAGTGCTTACTTAATATGATTCCTTTCAGTAATCTGTGTCCAACCTGTTCTGGACCCTTCTCTACTGTGCAGGAAAAGAATGAAACTCTGGTGCATTCTGGTCAGTAGGAAATTTCCACGCTACAATTTAAAAATTTAAAATCATAAGAAGTGAAAACCATAAAAGAAGTGCCTTTCTTGTTTCAAGCGTCTCCCCTTACTCATAGGCATACTAAAGTAAAGATTTCCTCCCATCACATAATGCAATGGGTGGGTGAAATGTGGCAGAGGTGATATTAAAATAAAGCATATATTGTACATAAGCATATATGGTGTACAGACAAAATACAAACAGGGAGATTCAATAAAAGTTCTTATTGTTTAAAATGGTGCTAATTTTTCCCCAACCGATCAGATCTTATTTAACATTTGAAAGCTAACATCTGATTGGTTGGGGCTAAATTAGCACCATTTTAAACAAAAAGGACTTTTATTGAATAACCCTGAAAATATTTAAAAGTGGCAACATTGAACATATCCCATAAATGTCTACTGTTACAGTATAATCATAATTTTGTTTTATTTACATTGAACACAATTATATTGAAATAAGATAGTGTTTCCATAGTTAAACTTCCAATACAGCTGAAGGGCCCAGGGTCAGGTTGGATAGACAAAGCTATAAAGCCAAAGGAGATGATTCTAATGTTGACCATAAAGAAACAGCATATGGATTTGCACCAAAAAAGGAAGTCCCTTTAGACACACAGGTAAGGGATGTGGACAGAGATTGATGAGGGACAGGGGTAATGGAAGGAGTGGAGTTCATCAAATTAAAGCCTTGTAAAAAGCCTAAGGCTTAAATAGGAAGGAACTTATCTGGGGTACACAAAAAGTAGGACAGAACAAAAAAAACTTAAATGGAGTATATTTTACAACTAGATATCATCCTCAATATAACAAATAGTGAGTATAATTAAGTACTTACTAATCCTGGAGCAAGACCAGGAGATTGAAGAAGGCCTTACTGAAGGATGCAAATATGTACCCAAAAAAGCAAAGTCTTTGGGAAACATTTTATCTCCCAGTTTTAGTTTTCCTGGTTAAATGTATTTAAAAATATGAGTACTGTGATACTTTTTCTTAGGACTAACAGTTTTTTTATTAGTTGGCTATACCCTCTTCATTAGGTCAGAGCAGTACTAATTTTGAAAAAGGTTTAACAGAATGTAAAAAGCCAATTCCAAAAGATAATAAGATAAGCAAAACAACAAGAGTGGAAAATAAAAAAATACCTAGTTAAAAGTAAAAGGTGCCCAGAAAAGTGTAGATGGCAATAAAATGAGAAGAGAGCTAACATAATAGTGAAGTGGCCGATTATAACATAAAACTAAAGCTGTTTGAAACAAAAGGCTCTCTATCTCCCCCTCCCCTCCTTAATACTGCCCGCAGCTAACACTTACGGCCATTGCTATGTGTGTTGCGTGTCTCGCTCCAAGGAGTAACAGGAAGGGCAAACAGACGTGAATTGGCGCTGGGGCTGAAAGCCGATTCAGATGTCCAAGTGGTGTGCGAGATTTCACTAAAGGTACTGCCCCCATGCGTCTCCATCACTACTACTCTCCTGTGTTGCAGCGAGACAAATCATTTGAAGGGGATAGTGCCACAAACGAGGGTGGGTGGTGTGTGTGTATGTATCGGTTAACAGGCCCAGGTGTTTGTTTTTATATTCCCTCTTTAAATGAGAAGGAAGGGGTAGGTTATAATGGATAATGCACCCCCTTCTGTAAATTAAAGGGATATTAAAAATCACCTTGGAGTTCCGTGCCCTGTATAAAAGCGCGAGGCCTTCGGCAGCTCCATTAAAAATCCTTATTTACAATATTTGGGGCAACCATGAGTAAGGTATGTGTCCAAAACTCTTGTTTCAGGAGGTCTTTCTCCCCATTGCCTTTTCTTAAGGTGGAACCTAAATAATCTGAAATCTTATATTTGTTACCATTATGGGAGTTTATTAGGTGTGCTGACACAGCTGTTGTGGGAATAGAGTGGCATTTGCATGCTCAGCCATACGTTTGTAAGCCTGTCTTTTGGTTTTGCCTACTGTACATATAGTAGGCCACAATCACAGGTAGCTAAATCGATAATATTGTTAGACTCTCAATTGAAATATCTTTTAATACTATAGTTTAAGAGCATATTGCTACTAATAAATTTTGTTGAAGGCTTAAAATATTTACATGTTTTACACCTGGTCCTCTCACATTCAAATCAACCCATCTATTAGTGTTTAATCGTATTAAATAGTTAACAGAGCTTTTTTCTTTGTATTCCTGGTTCGTAAAGACTATCCGCCCCCCACCATTTGTTTGCCATTTTTGATTAAATTGGGATCATATCCTCTGACCACCAGGAGGTCCCACAATTCCATTGCTTTATATTGAAAGGCCACCCTTGAGTTGAGTATATCCTCCTAAGCTAAGAACTGGTCATTTTTGGTAGCCTTTTTCATGGACAAAGGATGGCTACTACTCACAGGTAATATTGGATTTCTGGTAATTTGTTTTCCGAAACAAATTCATAGTAATAGCCCAAATTTATTAATTGGAATTCAATTTCAATTAATTCTATATTAGGTGGGTGCATATCATGGGAGAAAGTAATCCCCCAATTATTACAGTAGTTCACAAGGTAACCTGTAACCCTTTTAAAATAAAAAAGTGGTATAAAGCTGACACCTTTATTGGCAATCATAGCAAGCGTTCAGAACTTCCACTTTTGTTATTTTTTTTTATTTCTAAAGGGTTACCCTGTAAATATTTTGACTGGCTAACACTGTACACCACCTTTTCCTGCATCTATAGTAGTTCACAAAGTCATCTAGGATCTCCTTGGTACCATTCCAAATACAAACAAGATCATCTATATATCTACAGTATACAATACACAAAAGACTCCACCACTTTACTAAACAAATAATCATAAATGAATTAGATAAAAGAATTAAACATTCATGCAAGCAATGAAGGGTAATCACCTGCACTAAAGTTAAAATGGATACCTTTAGTTACATTGTTTGTACAAACATTTTTAAGCTGATGTGCCACTCCAAGGCAGTATCCAAACATCAGACTTAACCTAGTGAGAAAAATATACCTTACCTGGGGGGAACAAGACTAAACCTGCTTTTCAATTTAGTATGACTTCTTCCATGGAACCATATGAGCTTACAGAGCTTATATAACTTATTTCTATCCTTATATTTGTATTTGTATATAATAAAGGGCAATATAGCCAAAGCTCTATTGTATGCTTTGCTCCCAGTGTGAATATATTCTCCACCCCTTTAAGGCAGTTCAGATAGAAAGAAGATATATAAGCTCTAAAAGCTCATATGGTTCCCTGGAAGAGGTCATACTAAATAAAGAGAGAAGTGGGTATGATCTTGTTCCCCCCAGTGATTGTACATTTTTCTCACTAGGTTAGAACTGATGCTCGGATACATACTGCCTTGGAGCTTCATTATGGGGTACAGACAAGGAGAAAGAGGACATAATCATTGTGACCCTCATTGTACAATTCATGCCATTCTATAACTGATATAACATTCATGGCTTGAAATGAGTCCCAAATGTATAAGGGTAATTTGGTAACCATGGGCAATAAATAGTAACTTATCAACATATTCAGAAAGATGTTAATTTAGGAAACCTATACCCATCACTGTAGGGCCTCCTAGTTACTTATGAACCTTAAATCAATGCAATTTGTCTTTTACTAAATATCAGTGTGAGAAAAAAAGTTTTCTTTGTGTATTTAGTATTAAAGCTACAAACGCATGGTCACATTTTGATCCTTTCAAGTGAAACACAAGGATCAGTGGGACAAGCAAATCTAAACTAACACAAAATCTACTTGATAATACATCATCATTAACCAGGGATTCTGAATCAGATTAATCAGATTTTTTCAGAAGGAGCCAATTCAAAGACACGAAAAGGGGCCACAAAACGTTTACGGAATCGAAACAAGTGGGGATACCGAGACTCAGCGTTCTATACTGGGTCTACTTCTTTTTAATCTGTTTATAAATGGCTCAGAATGGGGCATTGAAAGTGAGGTCTCTGTGTTTGCTGATGACACTAAACTATCTTGTACAGAAACTTTATAATGTACAGCGCTGCGTACCCAAGTGGATACATAAATAAAATTTTACATACATGATGTGCAATTACTGCAAGCAGACCTAGATAGATTATTAAAATAGGCAGCAGAGTGGGAGATGAGATTTAATAATCAAATATTTTAGCTTTAGAAAACAATGGCAGACAGCCACGGCTAGAGTTTGCAAGATATTGTATTGTATAAAGAGAGGAATCAATTCAAGGTAGAAAAATATTCTTCTTCTTCCTCTACAAAGCACTGATATGGCCTCATTTGGAATATGCGACGCAGTTTTGGAATCCCATAAACAAAAGGGACATCTTGGAAAGTGAGTTCAAAGAATGGCAAATAAAATAATAAAAGGGGAATGGAGGCAGATTAGACAAGTTAGGGCTGTTAACATTATGCAAATATATTAATGGGCCATATAACAAACTCTCTGGTGCATTGTTCACTAATAGGTTATATCAAAGTACTCGTGGACATCCTTTAAGATTAAAGGAAAAGAAGCTTCCCATGCCATCCTTCCTACTTCCTACTCCTCCTAATCCTTTCCCCCGCTGTCTCTCACATTTTTAATTCCTCCCTGACCTCTGTGATTTTTCCTTCTGTCTTTAAACATGCGTGTGTCAAACCTCTTCTCAAAAAACCCTCTCTGGACCCTGCCTGTCTCTCAAACTACCGCCCTGTCTCCCTTTTACCGTTTGCATCAAAACTCCTCGAACATCTTGTCTCTACACACATTACTAAATACCTCCATGCTAATAACTTATTGGACCCATTGCAATCACGATTCCGACCGGTCATTCAACTGAAACGGCCCTCTGCAAAGTCTCAAATGACCTACAAGCTGCCAAAGCCAAAGGACAGTTCTCGGCCCTCATTCTCCTTGACCTATCGGCTGCCTTTGATACTGTGGACCACTCTTTTCTTATACAGATTCTATATTCTCTGGGCATCTGAAATAAAGTTGCGGTGTGGTTGTCTTTCTCTGTCTCTTTTGCTAATAAGAATTCCTCTCAGTGCTAATAAGAATTCCGCTTAATGTGGGGGTCCCTCAGGGCTCGGTTTTAGGACCCTTGCGTTTCTCCCTCTACACTATCTCTCTGGAAGAAATAATCAGTTATTTCAGTTTTAAGTATCACTTATATGCTGATGATACCCAAATTTACTTGTCCACCCCTGTGCTAACCCCTGAAGTTCAATCCCAAATCTCTAAATGTCTGCTCTCTATCTCTTCCTGGATGGTGCACCACCGCCTTAAACTCAATCTATCCAAAAAGGAATTAATAATTTCCCCCCCTAACCTCGGACCTAGTCCACCCTTCTCTTTCTCTATTGACAATATGGTCATTAACCCAGTAGAATCAACACGCTGCCTTGGAGTTATCTTTGACTCCTCTCTTTCCTTCCATCATAGCCAAATCATGTATGGCTATTTGACTCCTCTCTTTCCTTCCATCATAGCCAAATCATGTATGGCTATTTCTAATTAATTGTGTAATTAATTGATTAATCTTCTCTTGATTAATTGGGTGATGGTTCCCTTTTGTATTCTCAGTTCTGGTACTGAATAATTAAATAAACTTGTGGTAAGGTTGTATTCGGATCAAAACAATATATGCCTTCAGTTAGGTTAAGATAATCACAACAAAAACGCGTTCTACATAAAATGACTTCTTGAGATTCCATTAGGGTAATACATGCTAGGATCTATCTTTTCTATAATCGCAGCACATTTTGTGTGATTATGCCAACAGGAATCAATAACTTTTCTTCCCAAACTTTTGGCACATAAATAAACTCCATGGTTTTCACCACACATAGAAATATCAATTTGATCTTGTCCTTTAAACCATGGGTATCTAAGTTCATATAATAACACTCTATCTTCCTTGATAGGTATACCCAATGTTGTCATTTTATAAATGGTATCTACTTCACCATATATTGGAAATAAAGATGAAGCATAACATCTATCACCTTTAACACAACCTTTCCACATATTTGTCCAAATATTCGTATGATTTAGGGCAAATTCAGGAATGTTAAGAGAACTAACTATTCCCAATGGAAAATAACCATCCCGGAATGTTTGAGCCATTAATTTAAAATCCATAGATAATTCTGATTGTGCTTGTACACATGCAATTGCCCAAGATATATTAATGTGTTCAACAGCTAATACTGACCAATGAACACCTAGTAATGCCTTCACGCAATCATCAAAACCTTTCTCTACTGGAGACAAATGTCTGGAAAAATATCCTACAGTTCTCCACTGTCCTCCTCTCTTTTGCAACAATACTGTAGATATGGATGTGTCAGATGTGTATGTCTGCAATGTAAATGGTTCATTTGGATTTGGACTTATTAAAGCTGGTGCTTGAGCAAGATCTTGCTTTATTATTGTAAAAGCATTATCTGCCTCTGCATTCCAACATAAGAGATCTTTCTCATCATTATCACCCTTTAGAAAAGCATATAATGGTTTAGCTTTGTCTGCAAAATTTTCCACAAACTCTCTGGAAAAATTAGCTAAGCCTAGAAACTGTCTCAAATCCTTACGTCTTTGTGGCCTTGGTATCTGAAGTAATGCGGTGACTCTTTCAGGGATAGGCCTTCTTGACCCTGCAGAGATAATTATACCCAGATATTTAACTTCAGGTACTGCTAGTTTTACCTTAGATGTATTCAATTTAAGACCTGACTTATCCAAGATCTCTAACAATTCGTCTAACAAAATCAGATGTTCCTCCATAGTAACCGTTTGCAACAGCAAATCGTCTACGTACTGGATAAGATTTTGGGGGTGCGAAAATGCGTCTAAAACCTTCGCTACGGCCTGATGAAAGACACTGGCACTTATGTGTAGACCCTGCGGTAACGAATTGAACGTGTATTGAGCACCCTGAAACGTGAAAGCCAGCTTATATTGACTTTTTGGATCCACCCTGATAGAAAAATATCCATTTGAAAAATCAAGACAACTGTACACTTGAGCATTACCCATAAATCGTGACATTACATCAGGCATTGAAGCTACTAAATTAGCTACTGCAGGTGTGTATTTGTTCAGTAATCTATAATCAACTGTCAATCTCCATGAGTTGTCACTCTTACGCACAGGCCAAATTGGACTGTTATTCGTAGATGAACAAGGCCTTACTATTCCTTGTTTCTGCAATTGTTCAATGATATTACCAATAGGTGCAATTGCTTCCGTTGGAAATCTATATTGCCTTTGTTTATATGGAGGGTCTTTGCCTTCTATTGTGACTAAACTGTCTTTAAGAATGCCACAATCTGTCCTAAATTGAGCCCACAACTTAGGATATTTCTTAACAATCTCTGTAAGTTGTGTATCTCCATGTGTATCAGGCCATTTCCATTCTGTGTTTGCATCAGTGTCAGTGTTCCTTTCAGTGTCTGTGTCTGACAAGTCATATTTACAAATGGGAGTAAGTGTATCATGTGTCAGTAATACAGGTCTCCGCCCCCTTGAATCTCTCCAGAGGACATTGTTGCAAAGATCCACAATCATTCCAGCCTGCCACATAACATCAGCTCCAAGAATTGTTCCTTCCTGCACTTGTGTATGCCATATAGGAATAGTCAAATCCCAAGCATCACCCAACCGCAAAGAAACATTTGGCACAAGAATAGCTTTAGACTGAGCACCTCCCAATCCAATCAAATACCTTGCCAAAGAATCCTGAGGCTTTTCTAGTGGTAAATCAGTCAAAGAAACAGAGGCTCCAGTATCAACAAGTATTTTAGTCTTATGGCCCCCTATGAAACCTATAACAAATGGTCGCCCTGCTGAGTCCCTAAATGTCTCACATATAGGAACCATTTCAGGGGCTTCACACCGTCATGCAGAAGAGGTTAAGTCCTGCTTAGGAAAGCAGACGCCTTCATTTACAGAAGAAGGTGTACTTATAGACATAATTCCTAAAGCTCTCAATTCCCTTCTCAAAGGCCCATATAGAGTACTATCATTAATATCCTCTTGGTTCTGCTCACTTTTAAATTGGACCTTTTGTGCATTAGATTGTCCATTAGATCTAGACACATTCTTTTTAAGTTTAACCGTACAATCTCTCCTAAGGTGTCCCTGCTTTCCACAATTAAAACAAACAAATTTTGCTTTACTGTTGACCTTAGGAACAGATACATAACCAGCTTCATTTGTTGTTACAATATTAACAGATATGTTTTTCCTAGCACTCCTGCTCAATAATTGCATATGCTCCCTCCTGAAAGCATCAACCACTTGAATAGCACCCTCAATTGTGTCTTCATTTTCTGCATGTTTCCTAGCTGATGAATCCAAATATTTGAATTTCCTAATAAGAGCAGACTTCATCTTAGGATGCACTATAGACGATGGTATATCCATTACCATTCGATAGGCATGCTCAAATTTACTAGCAAATTCCCATGGATCATCATGGATGGTAACTTGCAAACTCTCCAAAGAATCAGTATTCAGTTCCTCACTACCAGTTGTTAAAGTATAAAGTGTCTGTAATCTCTGACCAGCTGAACTCCAATGTCTGTCACTATCCCAATTCAAATCTCCACCCATAGGACCATTAATTCCCATAGGTAATCTCTGAGATAAATGTGGAGGTAGCCACAACTTTAACATCAAACACGTTTCTTTCCCAAATTAAACTGATTAGCTAATGTTTCAAATGTAGACATATTAGCAAAAGCATCTTTTTTAGGATCATATGCATGGAAATTACTTTTCAACTTTAACAAGTATTTAGTGATTCTTTCTCTGTCCTCAGATGGTGTTAATGCTGCAATATGCAGAGGTACATTAGAAGTACGTCTCTCCTGAGAAATATCTGAAAACGCATGATATCTCTGTTTATGCAACTGAAAAGCATCATCTGAGTTAAACTCAGCTCCACAACAAATCCTGGAAAACAATTCCTCCTCCTCCTCATCAGAAGAACTCTCTTGTCTGTCTTGCCTGTCAGCTTTTTCAAGGGAGGAATTCTGTGACCTTACAAACTTCCCTCGCTGACCCCCCCTCTTACTTCGCTTCACCACAGAAACAACACAGTCCTCAGTACTTTGTCTGTGCAATTCCTGTCTAAGCGATGCAATAATGGTCCCTCTAGCCATGTAATTGTCTTCCAAAGTTTCAACATATTCTGAATTTATATTACACTGAGAACAAACACCATTTGCCTGTACAGTATTAACATTATTCACAGAATTTACAGTATTCACAGGTACACCAACACAGGATTTTTCTGCATACTCCTTAATTAAAACAAACATTTTAACAATGTTAGCTAACTTCTTTTCCTTTTTGCCAAAATAATGCTTCTTATCAATGTCCTGATTAGCAGTCTGACATGCTATCCATAAATGTGTAAGAACATTACTTAAACTTTCATTTTCAGACATTGCATCAAAATTACAAGTTGCTGCCTTTGCATATGTGTGAATAAGTTCCATTCTAATAAAGAATACAGAGAAGTATACTCACCGTATCAGAATGCTTTCCAGGGACACACTAAATCTTCACGTCTTACACCACAGATAGAGCTGCTATACGTCTTCAAAAGCACGTGACTCCCACAGCTGCTTCTCTGCCCATGTGTAAAATTCAGCGTTGCCTCAAATGTCCCCAACCACGCCTTGGCCACGACGTTAACTCCAAACTGTTGTGATTCCTTCCAGATTCACTAGATTTATACTGTTAAACACACACACTCCACTTCTGACCAGCAAAAGTAGAAACTGCAACAAGCACAGGAAAGACAGCTGCTTCAATCCCTGCTTTTGTGTGTTTAACCAGGATAAAATCTAGACCGGACGCTGGCACGCCAATGTAATTAATTGTGTAATTAATTGATTAATCTTCTCTTGATTAATTGATCACATTCCTTTGTAGCTGGACTTAACTAACTAAAAAGATATTAACGCTTTCTTACACTATTACTGTATGGAACTACTGTATGGGAATTCTGCTAAAAGCCGCAAAACAATACAGAATCAGAAGGCAATTGTGGACATAATTTCTACCTTCAAATTATACTCTAGTCAATCAGTTTTTACTCATTTTTTAGGTAAAAATAGGTACCCCGACTTTAACTCGGATCGACTTATATTCGAGTATATGGGTACTCTTTTAAAGGACAATTATATTCACCTCAATTTTGATTCACACTTAAAGAGTACCTAGGGTGAGGATCTAAACCCCATCTCTGGGTACTTTACAGAATATCTGTAATACTTACCATACTTAAAGCACTCCTTCGTTGCACCGCTCTGCCCTAGAGATGGACCTGCATCCAAACCCAGTTCTGGGATTTCATTTTTTTGAACAGCAGAACTATTTTTGAAAATATTTGAAAATTCCTAGATATTGCTAGATATTTTGAAATTTAATCTGTTGTATTCAATTAGATCAACTGGACTTGAAGTTTAGTTCTTGAAGACATTTTGCTAGTCATCCGACTGGCTTTCTCAATTCAGAATGACTTGTACAACAATTATGTACCCTGGAAAATCCCAATTAGCATATCACAGTCAAGTGTTAAGGGCGTGATTGGATAGTGGCTAAGAGGTGTTATAGGAACGCCCAGAGTAAGGTGTCAAAACAGCATTGTACATGGCAGACAGTTGGTGTCGAACCCCCCCACCTCTATTTAGGCTTGGTTTCTTTATTTTCACATAAATGGCCTCCTAGACACCTCTCTTGAACCAGTCACGTCCCTTTGCCAATATGTTAACATAACAATCTTCAAAGTTATGTCCTTTATCCTTAAGATGCAGGTACACAGCTGAGCTCTTCTGTGCTGGGCCATACGTTGATGCAGTTGCTGTTTGGTCTCCCCCACATACAAATCAGAGCATTCTTCACTGCACTGCACTGCGTATATTAGGTCGCTTTTCTTGTGTTTCGGTATTGGGTCTTTCGGATGTACCAATTGCTGCCTCAGTGTGTTGTTCAGTTTAAAGCAGACAGGGATACGGTGTTTTTTTTTAAATTCTTCTTAATTTCTCGGAGACCCCTGCTACATATGGGATGACCATGTTCTTTCTCCTGTCTTGCTTTTCCCCTTCACTGTTGGTATTCGTGTTCTTTTCTTTCCTTCTACTTCTTTTGACAAAAGTCGGATGACTAGCGAAACGTCTTCAAGAACTAAATTTCAAGTCCAGTTGATCTAATTGAATACAACAGATATACCATCACCTGGATGAATGAGAACCTTCACAAGCATATTTGAAAATTATAATTTTGGAAATTTGAAATCTCTATAAAATACTATGCGGAATGCCAAAACAGGAAGCGTATGAAGTTTCCAGTACTGGACGGTGTTTTTTAAGATTTTGGGCATTGATACATATTACCCAGACAATTTCCTTGGTACCTGAGCCATTTACAGTAGGTTACCATTGCTATTTATACAGTACCTTAATTTTAGGTGGAATTTTCTAATTTTTTAAACTCCTTTTGATTGCAATGGGTCCACTTGCGGATTTTAAAATGTGAAGATTTTTTGGGAAAATCTGCAGTCTGCAAGCAAAATAGATTTCAGAGAGCTTTGGCCATCTCTACTCTACCCTCCTTAATCCTTCTATCACTAACAGTCCACAATGGGGCTAGAGGGATTATGTGCTTCTCACAGATTGTGTCTTCCCATTGGCCACATCAGGGCTGCAGTCATACGAAGAAAGAGGAGCCACCTGGCAGGGGAAACTTTAAATTATTACCATAAACTGTTGCCCATGAAAACAGAAATTTTGCAGCATATCCAACTTTGCAGAGCATTTTCATCCATCTCTAGTCTTTAACTATAATGGAAAATTACAAAGGATACTTCCATGCTACAAATTATATTTAAAGCCAAAACTACAAACATATGACCCCAAATTTGTCTTTTAATCAGTTGAATAAACATATAATTATCTAAGCCATATCGGTCAACCATGGCAAGCATTTTGCATAACTTGTAAGTTTGTATGAACCCTGGTTATATGCAATTGTGAATGAATATTCTGTATTTTTATGCATTTCTGTGTTTAACTGCATATATTAGGACATGTGAATAAGAGGTTATCAGTTCTACGATTATTAAGAGCAGTGGCGTAAGTAATCACTGGGCCCCCCACCAAAACTATAATGGGGCACCTACCCATGATTTATCCACAGTGGTTTTCTGTCATATCATATCTGTCATAGGAAAAATAAAATGAGACTTCCTTGTCCCTGTGGTTGCTACCCTGATAGTAACCCCCCTAATAAAGAGTATCAGAAAAAACAATTCAACCACAGCTTCTCACACCTTTCCTTTTCTATTGCCAGTTTGTTATTTCAGGAAACCTGATCCAGGTTAAAATTGCATTAAAATATCCCAAAAAATATTTCCTTAGATGGGAAAAACCTCAACCTTGAATCTTAGTTCCAACAAGGTCACTATTTTCCTGTAATGTTACCACAGGGAACATCCATTATTCACTGACACGCAATCTATTGATTCAGTCATTTGGAGAAAGCACAGTACATATCTTGTCCATATTAGTTTACCATTGTTCTTTTCTACTAAAATTACTCTTAAATAAATTGGAGAAAAAAAAAAACAACAATTGACGAAATATGTTCCTGTGTCATTACTGGAAATGACAGCTTATGTTTTTCATTATTATTTTATATATAAATCAATAGGGTCCATTTTCTGCAATAACTGTGATATGTAAAGAATTCCTCATGCAAACTGGCTTACATGCTTTGTGTAAAGCAAAGGAGAACATTCAGCTATTTATTTGTTTTTTGCCTGTGCTTAGTGTCGTAATGTTGGTAAGGAAAAAATGACTTGAATACATATACATTTGTATAAGCTCATTTGTTGCAGACATAGCAACTTTGGTAGGGCATCAGGACTCACAGTGCATAGATAAGTAATAACAATGTTTTAATCCATTACTTATTATAAAAATGTGCCAAATTCAAACTCAGGACTTCAGTGCTGCAAGGTACCAGTGCTAACCACTGAGCCAACATTAATGATTTTTTTACCAGCTACTTAATAAGTAGCAATATTTAAATAGCCATTTCCATATTTTGTGTTACAAAACAGCCTTTCTTGAGCCGAGATGCCTTAATAGGGTTTTATCTAAATACATGTTTATTAACATAATCAATGGGAATAAATTCAGCTATATTTATTGTCCTTTAATTTGCAATAATTAATGCTCTTTTTTAGATTTGATTATTGTTCATTGTTCCCTTATTTATTAAACCTTTCTATACTGCAAAGTACAGCACATGTTTGTTTTCTGTGAGCCTGGGAGGAATATTTCCTGTATAATCATATTAAAATTGCAGCCAGCATACCATGTCCCAGAGTGTAACCCGTGCCTCTTCTGCATAAATTATAAATATATGTCTTACAGTATCTGACTCCTTAAGGCATTCATTAGCTCCTAAAATAAAGTTCAGGCCTTTGGTTTAGTAAGCACTATCCATCCTGTTCATCATTTTTAGCCAAATTCTTTGAATCCATGGAATTCCAACATTTATGCATTTAAAGAACTATAGAACATAAAATATATATACTTTTGGAAGATACAGTATATGAAATATCAATTTCAGCTTATGAGAGAGAACTGCAGGATATCAGTGTTAATGACTAAGCAACCATGGTCTCTAAAGATTTGTGGTGTGTATGTATGTATAGTTTTGTTTATATACTGTAGCACCACTTGTGCAGTGCTGTACAATATTAATAATAATGAATTCATAATACAAACAGTCATATGAGGGAGACAAAAAATATAAATAAATACATAAATAATTATGGAAATTAATAATTGTACAAGGGTTTGAACATTGCAATATGAGGAAAGAGGTCTCTCTCCCAAAAAGAACCAAAAAAGACAAAGTTCCATGCACTTTTGTCCAACACTAGATGCAGACTCCTCAAAGTTCCACCCTTACAGGACCATGGAGATTAAGGAAAAACAAATGAGGGTCGCTCTTCAATATCAATAATTGTGTTTTATTAACCACACATCAACACACAACGTTTTGGGGGACTGGCCCTGTTCCTGCCCCCCCCCCCCAAATGTTGTGTATTTGTGTGGTTAATTAAATACAATTATTGATTTTGGAGTGTGACCCTCGTTTGTTTTTCCTGTGTCCGATAGAGCTTACAATCTAGTTATGTGGGTAACATTTAGATAGGGTAGGGTAGAAGTGCCATATTTAGAACTTGCAATGCCAATTAAAAGAGTCATACAGTATACTGTGCTGTTGCTCTAAGAGGTAGAATGTGAGATTAGATTTAAACCTACTATTGATGTTCCTGATGAAGAAAGAGGGGAATAGAATTCCAGAGAATTGGAGCCACAAGAAATGTAATAAAGTCATGTGAATGTGGGTTCTGTATAGGAAATGGTTTTGTGATGAGTGTGGGGTATACAGTAAGTGGGGACACTAAAGAAGAAATATAAAAAAAACTAAAGAGGAAATAAAAGGAGGAGGAGCAGACAGAAGGGATTTCCTTTGCTGCGGTTGGACATTTGCAGGGAGATGCAATATGGGGAAGAGGCGTTATCCACCCAAGATCCTGCGATGCAGTAATCACTTTGCAGAATTTACTGCATTGCGGGATTGTGGTAAGATAGGGAGTGCCTTCTTACGCCTCAATAGAAAAAAATTAAGCTTAACTTTGGGTTTTTTCATGATTTAAGCAATACAATGATTTATTGCATATCCCACTTAATATTTTATTTACATTTTATAGTCCATTTTTAGAGGGGATTTTCTTTTAAAAGCATCTGACATTCCCTGTGGTACAGTCAATATTTTAAACAGTAGCAGGATGATGCATCAATGGGCGCACCACTCCTCTTTTGAAGTTGAAGTCACGCTAACTGATGTTATATCCTTTATTGCGGCGGCTGCGTACCTAATGCGAAAGTTAACCGTGCAGCCGCCACATGCGATGTTATATGCCGAAAGCGGCGTTTTATTGCGGCACTTTAAATACCAGCTAATAGATGGCATTAAAAGTGCAGGAGTAGAAAGATGGCAGAGGGCATGTTATATGCACTATTGGCAAATAACATCGCAGGCTGTTTGCACCGGGTGGCCAATAGTGGCTTTCGGTGCATCGCCCTGTTTATGTATAATGCATTTCCCAAATTCCAACATACAGTTATACAGTATAGTCTGTTTTTTCTCCCCTATAAGTAAAAATGGGGGTGGTTTGGGGGTGCAACGTGGTGGGGTTAAGGGTTCCAGGCTTTTTGTGCCTATAGGCTCCTAAGATGTAAATCTATCTCTGATAGTGAAGATTGTGCATTGTGAAAAATGCTACATTGCAATGCCCAAGACTATGGGTTAACCCCTGCAGAAGGAATTAAAACAGTAAAACCAATAGTCTAATGTTTGCACATATTTTTGTTTTCTAGGAAACCATAGTTTTTAGGAGAAATTAATGCCTCTTGTATACAACTTTAATAATTTTACAGAATTTTAATTGCAGATTTATACAGCAGAGTATTTATATCAAGTTGTTTTGATTACATTAAATCTGAATATTCTCCGTTTTGAAAAGAAATTGGTAAGATGCAGAAATTAGTCTGGTTGCATTGTGCATATCAGCTTATGCTAATCCTTCAAAAAGTATTATTATGTTTCTTTTTCTTGGAGACTAGGAGAACTTTGCAAAAATACTTTTTTTCTTTTGCTTTACATTTGCATTTTAATGTTTAAAATACCCTAAGGACTGCAACTGACATAAAAAAAATTCTAATTTAATGGTAATTGATTATTAAAGGGTGTGAACTATGGTAGCACATGCTCATGAATCATGCATTTATTAATAATACGTCTTTGGGAAGTGTTCCTAGGGGCACATTTAGGCATAGATCTTAATAATTTAGGAAGTAAACATAAAGACATATTAGAAATTTGTAAGGAAAACATGTTTGAGATGCGCCAAGTCACAAAATTCCAGCAAAAGGCAGAAGGCAAAATATTATCTCAACTATAACAGTGCAATCAATGAGATTTGCAGACAAGCAAAGTAAACGACACCAGATGAGAGGACAAAGGGATGGAATTTACAGGAGGAAACAAAGTTAGAGGGAGAAAAGGAAAACATGAAATAAAAGTAACGAAAAGGAAACATTTCCTAAAGGCAAGTTCAATATTACGTTTGCGACTGAGTAAATCCCAAAAGAGGTTAACTCACGGTGATTTTAGCTGGCATTAGGATCCAGTACAAAATGTCTATTTGCGAAACTCACACATCTGGCGCTAAGATGTTGGATCTGTTAGCGTGACTTTAATTCAATATTGCATTTGCGAATGTGAGTAAATCCCAAAAGCATTATGGATTACCTGCTGGTCGGGTGCGGTAATGGTACCTACCACCAAATCAGGTGTGGTTCAGGTGCACAGGCCTCTGATCTGCAATCTGTTGGTGAATCGAATGTCGCCCTGTTAAGCCCAATAAGCCCACTAACTCTCTTAATGTAGAATATAAAAGTGTAAAAACTAAAAAGCAGACCGTGCAACTGATTGTTATAACGGTCCCTGGTTGTCCACAGTTTAAAGAATCCTGTAGCTATTCTAAAATTTACAGTGGTTGCAGAAAAGCAAATAAAAGGATAATAATGTGCCAATTATTAATGTAATTTCTGCAAAACATATCCCATTTAATACCTAGGACAGCGAACTATAGACAGCAATTCTATGTTACCCAAACAAAATAATTGATTTCCCTGGAGATTTACTACTTCATCATTCTTGAACAGAGGGCCATGGTTCTATAATTTCTAAAAATTGTAGTTTTACAATTACAATATTTTGAATTATGCTCTTCATAATCAAAGATCCTTAAATTCAATAGGGGGGATTTTATATTGGTAAAACAAATATAAAATCCATGCAACCTGAAGTAATAATGGGTTAATGTGGGTTTTACATTTTACAGAGCCTGCGCCATTTCTAAATGTTTTTGGAAATAGCTCACCGCTCCCAGTATAATAACTTAACAGGTCACTGTATGGGCCTGTAAAGGGAGCACAAAGCAGAACATCTTACCATGCTGAGATCATTCAATGCAATAACAGACATAATCACATATTGCGAGGTATCACAAAACGTAACTTAATGGATTTTATATTGGGAAAGCTGCATGCACTATTTCCAATACTACTGCAAAATCCATGTTAGTGCGATATTACATTGGGTTTCAAGGGATGTGCAGTTATTTTAATGATATTGAATCTTTGAATCTCCCTGATTATATTCAAATTATTTATTAGTGATGCCGATTTCAAAAATTATCTGGGCGGCCAGGCAATGTGGAGTTTTCCCTATCCTTTCCAACGTAGCATGGGAGGGATGTTGGGGGGTTAGGCCATTAGGAGACCAGGAAATAGCCAAGTATGGAAATTTTCATACCTCTGTAGGACCTCTGGGCTGTTCCAGTAGTTGTTTTAAAGGTAAAGGAAAAGTTTAAATATATACTCTGAAAGTGTATATGTTCTGTTGTGATTAAATAAAATATGTTTTGATTACATCTGGGATTGCGACCCTCTATGTATATTCTCTATACTCTGAAAGGCCCCATTTTGGAAGGGAACACACAATGGTTGCTATAAATGTGTGTACTGAGAATATTGGGCCCTATTTGTAAATGTGCGGTATAACAATTTAGCGATAGCAAGCATTATCGATAATGTACAAGGAAAGATACGTGCAATTAAAAAAGAGCTGATCACAGGCCCTCTTCATCCTCGGGCCCCCCAGCCAGCACTGGCCCAGTAGTTACACTACTGCCCTGGTTGCAGTTATATATTTTGATTTAATCTATTCGTTTCCACCAACATCCTCATGCCACTGTGACCATGTTAAAGCTACACGTATACAAAATGGCCAAGCCCACTCCTGCAGAGGCACAATGTGCGCTGCACTTGTAAAACTTGTAAAACTTTCTGCAGTTGCCGATGCGTTTGATCATCAAACTAGCAGGGAGATTCAATAAATGTTCTTATTGTTTAAAATGGTGCTAATTTTGCCCCAACCAATCAGATCTTATTTAACATTTGAAAGCTAACATCTGATTGGTTGGGGCAAAATTAGCACCATTTTTAACGATAAGAACTTTTATTGAATAACCCTGTTAATTTCTAAAACACTGGTGCTTTTCCCTCACTGCATTCTGTGTACTTGCCTATTCATTTTGGGATCAAACGCCAATACCAAAGTAATAAGTACAGTAAAGGTAATTTTCCAAACACAGTGAAAACATCAGGAGGAAAGTTTACTAATGTAAGGCCAAGTTAAGACTAGTAGCCAAAGGCCAAAGAGTCACAGTGGCAGAAAATGGAGTTAAAAGACACACTTACCAATGTTATATCGGTTAGCATGACGTTTTTTCCCTTTGTTGCGGCAGAAGCAATGTTTCAAGAGCTGCTATCAGCATATAACATGGTCGGGCTGTTTGCACCGGGTTTCCGATAGCGGCTCTTGGTACATTGCCCTGTAGGATTGTAGCAATGATCTGCATGACTATATATATTCTCCTTTATCAGTAGAAAATGCTTTTCTCTTTCTTCTATAAATAGTTTTCCTACTGTCTCCTAATCATAGCCACAGTTTATACCCCCTCCCCCCTTTTTTAATAAAAACACATTTACTACTGTGTTTTTTAAATTTATTTGGAAGGAAATACAGTAATTTTGTGTAAAACATCAATAATATCTGTGTGGCTGGGCTCCATCACCTGCGTTAGTCTTTATAATTGCAGAATGGATATTTTGATAGTGCTATGGAATTTGAATAATCTGTCACTCACAGACAAAATGGAGCATAAAATTAGCAGAGATGTAAACCCAACCGGAAAATCAATAAGTCTTACTGATTTCCTCCTTTTTTTTGTATCTGATAGGTGCAGCAATCTCATGGGTTTTTACAGAATATATATTACAATGTCAAGATTTGTAAGACACCTCACTTATCACATACTGTACATAAAAAAACCCAACAAACTGGAGCTTTCACAGGAAAGATGAGAGTCGGTTAGATTGGTCTTTAAGGCTGAGGCCACACTAAAGCGCAACAGAATCACGCACGCAAGCGCAAGCATTAACGCATGCAATGGCGTGTGCAACTCTGGTGTCTTGTCACGCATTTGCGCATGCGATTTGCCCATTTTCCATTTAGTAACGCTTGTAATTGCGCAAAAAAAGGTGATCACATGTGTTACCAAAATGGGAACGGATGCGCAAATCGCAGCACATCGCACATCGCATATTGCATCAGAAATTGGGATCCTGGGATTTTTCATTATATTCGAAATTGCATGTGCAAACTAGAGATGGCCGAATTTCATATAGTTCGTCCGTTTTCGAACTTTCGAACTTCTAAAAAAGTTTGAAAGTTCAAAAGTTCGAAAGTCAATGGGGGGTAAATAGTTCGGAAAGTTCGAATGATCTTTCCGAAATATTACAGTGTAAACTTACCTTACAGGCCTCTGGGACCTGGGAGATGGTCTGGGGAACACGTCCGAGCAAAAAAAACAGACGTAGCGCACATGCGCACTACTTCCAGTTTCCGTGTGATGCTTTCGGTGATCCGTTCGAGGATTTCCGAACGTTTGGTAAAACTGCTTCCAAAAATCCCAGAACGGTGGGAGATTCGGGAAATCCGGCCAGACTTTCGGGGGTCCCACAGCTCGAAACCGGTACCCCCTCCTCGGTCATTACAAGGACCTTTGTGGCCCTTGGAAGGGCCCTTTGGGGCTTAAGGGGTCTTGCAGCTCAAACTGAGACCCCCCTCCCCAGCACTTATAAGTGCCTTTGCAGCCCTTGGAAGGGCCCTTTGGGGCTTAAGGGGTCCCTGCAGCTTGAACCGGGACCCCCCTCCCCGGCCCTTGTAAGGCCCTTTGCGGCACTGAGAAGTGCCTTTGTTGGGGGTCCTGCAGCTTGAACCGGGACCCCTGTCGGCTCTTAAAAGAGCCTTTGTGCAGTGTCTTCTGTCTTCCATCCAGTGAAACCAGCTCCGCTGAGGCCACCAACCCCCGAGAAGTACCCCTGCGGCCGCAAGGGGTACCTCTGGCGCCGGTGGCCTCAACAAGGCCAATGTTACCGACGTCTTGATCCAACGTCCTCTTTCTTCTGCCATCTACTGAGATGACTTTTGAGCTCCGTGGAGGTTTGCAGCTCTTTATATAGGTTTGCAGAAAGTCCTAATTCGATTCTGATTGGTTAAGATTTCAATGCTTGAAATCATATGATCACAAATTAACCAATAATATTTGAATCTTTTATTCCAATATGATTGGTTAATGTGTGATCATATGATTTCAAGAAATATATATAGTTCCTGGTCTTACACCAAACGGCAGGTTCAAAGTCTTTTGGTGCTTCTGCCCATGAGCACATAAATTACTGGAAACAATAAGTTAGGTAGAAACTGGACCAAAATTGCAAGTTGCAGTAGTGCTTTAATAGCAGAAGATACACAACATGTTTCGGGTCCAAACACCCTTTTTCAAGTGTAACATACAATGCTGAAACCACTTCTTTTAAGGAATATCACACAGTACCCACCCCCCAGTGTCCAAAAAACAGTGTCCATCAGTGAGGCATCTAATCAGTATCCATAAGTGGGGAATCCAATCCTTGGAAGGTTTCCAAATGGTAAAGTCCAAAATCCAGAATGGCACTATCTCCAAGGACATCTTGGAATTTCTAAATACTCCTCACTCTCAAACACCGATATTGTACCTACTACCAAAAATTCATAAAACATTGGACAACCCCCTAGGTCAACCCATTGTTTCAGGCATTGGATCCATTTTAGAGCCCCTCTCCAAGTTTGTGGACACATACCTTCAGCCAATAGTAAAAACTATTCATACAGTGTTACAGGATACAACAGATCTATTATCCCAACTTACAGACATTGGGTTTACCTAACCAAGACCTACATTTAGCCACAATAGACATACAAAGCCTGTATTCCCCAACAAGAAGGGATTATAGCCCTTGAACAAGCTCTTCTAGACATGGCTATACCACACAATCTGATCTACTTTATACTTGATTGCCTCAACTTTTTTTATCCAAAAACTATTTAAAATTTGAGAAAGAATACTACTAGCAGACACAAGGTACCAGTATGGGTGCTGCGGTAACTTGAACCTTTGCAAGCATCTTTGTTCACTCATTAGAACATAATATCTTTCCTATCTCTGCTAAGCCATTACCTATTTTTAAGTACTGGCGGTACATTTATGATATTTTGATCATCTGGGCAGGCACTAACAGTGAATTTAGTGAAATGATGAACAGGGCAAATGAACGTCACCCTACCATCAAATTCACTTTCAATCCACCATCTAAACAGGTTCATTATTTAGATAAAACTCTCTCTATACAGGATAATCGTAGACACAGAGCTCTATCGTTAACCTGTGGACCGAAACAATTTAGTCCATGCATCTACTTTCCACTGCCCTAATGTAATAAGAGCCAGCCCACGAGGCCAATTTCTTAGAGCTAAAAGAATATCCTCTGACCAGTCTAAGCACAGAAATGTGGCAGAAACACTCTGTACCCGGTTTAAGAATAGGGGTTACAAAATTAAGATATTTACAAACATGCCAAACAAGTAGGCCAGATACCACACACTGACTTCCTAATGTATTAAGATCAGACCAGAAACAAAATAAACCAGAAGAGACCTATCTTTGTCTCTAAATACAGCACACACAGCAAAGAAGTGGAAAAAACTATCCAAAAGTATTGGCCCATCCATCTACATTTCAAACCCCTCCCCTATTCAGTTACTCAAGGGGTTGCACACTGAGGGATATTCTCTGCCCATTAGATATAAGACGAGATTTATTGGCAAAGAAAAAATGGGAACTTTCCCTTGCCTAAAAGGGGATACCATCTACCACCCCAGCAAAGGTACCCCTATTAAATTAACTGGTTATGCCACATGTGAAACCCCCAAAGTTATCTACATGTTGAAGTGCCCCTGCGATAAGGTCTATGTAGACCAGACCACTAGATCAGTTAAAAAGCAGATACAGGAATACAGGGGTAATATTAAGAACTTTGTGGCTAATACTAACACTGACACCGCTGTGGCCAGACATTTCCACATGATGGGCCATAATTTGAACCAGTTAAGATGGTCAGTGTTAGAAGTTGTTAAATTACCTAAAAGAGGGGGGGATATGGTACATTCCCTCCTACAAAAAGAGACCATTTGGATCAAAAAACTGAACTGCCTTACCCCAAATAGTATGAATGAAAACATTAATATTGGGTGCTTTGTCTAAATAGTTATCATTTGATTTTGATTTTGACTATATTTTTTCTTTACTTTCAGATATTGACAGTCTGCCTTGAGTTTATAGCCTCGGATGGGTAAGCCCATTTATAGTATGATATTGTTAATGTTATTGTTATTGGCAGACATATAGCTTACATATAGTTTATTCCTTATATACTATCTTGCTACTGTGCCCTACTATGTCCCCTTTTTTGGCTTCTTGCTTTTTGCTTATTAATGCTTTACCTTAATATGGTTCACTTTTCTGGTAGGCCGACCGTGCAGTTCCAGGTGTGTTTTTAAAGACTTTTTGTTTTTTGGACTTTGTGTGATTTTGGACTTTACCATTAGGAAACCTTCAAAGGATTGGATTCCCCACTTATGGACACTGATTGACACTGTTTTTTGGACACTGGGCGGTGGGTACTGTGTGATATGATGTCATTTCCTGAGGAACTCCTTAAAAGGAGTGGTTTTAGCATTGTATGTTACATTTGAAAAAGGGTGTTTGGACCTGAAACATGTTGTGTATCTTCTGCTATTAAACCACTACTGCAACTTGCAATTTTGGTCCAGTCTCTACCTTACTTATTGTTTCCATATGATTTCAAGGTCGGATCAAGATGCCGGTGACATCGGCCTTGTTGTGGCCACCTGTGCTGGAGGTACCCCTGGTGGCCACAGGGGTACTTCTCAGGGTTGGTGGTCTCAGCAGAGCTGGTGTCACAGGATGGAAGACAGAAGACGACACCCAAGGGTCCCAGTTCAAGCAGCGGGGCCCCCAACAAAGGCACTTCTCAGTGCCAGGGAGGGGGCTTCTGGTTTGAGCTGCGGGACCCCTTAAGCCCCAAAGGGCCCTTGTCAGGACAACAATGGTCCTTGTAAGGACCCGGGAGGGAGTCCCGGTTTCGAGCTGCGGGACCCCCGAACATCTGACCGCGGGACTGACGGCCTTTCAGCAATCCGTCAGCGGCGGTTTTCAGCAATCCGGCCACTCAGGAATTTTCAGAAGCGGCCGTTCGAGGCATGCCGAACTTTCGAAAATCCTTGTACATTCGAGAAAATAGTCCCGCGGGTTCGGAAAAATCATACTAGTTCGAATAGTTTGAGTTTGTCTGAACTCATAACGTTCTAGTCCATCCCTAGCGCAAGCATGTGTGGCCTAGCCCTAAGCTTTTTAGTGGGTAATTTATTAGGTACTGCATTGGCTTTGACATACAGAACTGTCCCTTTTACCATTCAAAAATAGACTTTTACACATGCTATCATGTGACCATAAAAAAAAAGGGGGGTGAATAGGTTGGACTTGATGTCTTTATTCAACCTTAATTACTATGTTACTATGTTACTATGTAAGACTTTAAAAATGTATTTGAAACAGTCAAAAATCCTCTGCACCGATAAAAGGTACTTCTATGAAATGTTGACATTTTCATTGTATCTTGTCAGACTGCACTACCTACTAGGCACTTAGAGAAAAATATGAACTATATTCCTAATCTGCACAGGAGTACAGTATGTCCCATAAGGAATATGAAGCATCTTACAAGGGACATCACTAAGTTAATATCTAATGGAAAAAAGAGTTGGGGGTTCTAGTATATAACAGATATAACTGTAGCAAACAATGCAAGACAGTCACAGCTATAGCTAGCAAGATATTATCTTGCATAAAAGGGGAATAGATTCAAGGAAAGAAATGAAAGAAGTTCAGAGAATGGAAACTAAAATAATAAGGGGAATGCAGGGGCTTGTCTATGCAGGCAGATTAGACAATTAGGACTGTTTACATTGGAGAAGGAATAATATTAGTAGGCATGGGCTTTTTTTGTAGTTTAATAACAGTGGACTTGGACTACAATGCCCAAAACCCTTTCCTAACCCGAATGTGAAACTTATTTTCTTCTAGGGTCAGCTGGATAGTGTACTGGTAAAGGTTGCTGACTTTGATGTATGGTTGGCCTGGGTTGGAATCCTGGCTCAAGCCAGTAGAGAAAACCATGAAGAGCGCCCTAAGTGACTGCATCCCTGGGCGTTTTCAGTATACAGTATATATATATATATATATATATATATATATATATATATGTGTGTGTGTGTGTGTGTGTTTGAAGGCTGCAGTAGCCAGCCAAAACGCGTAGACTGTGAAAGGCTACATTAGAACCCATGGCTACTCCTGTTTTTTGGATGTAGTAATCTTTTTTTAATCTAAAATAATTATTCACCAGAATAAACCGCAAAAGATCCAACAAGAATTTAATCGGAATGTGATGACTATTGGACAGGCATCAAGGCCCTGTTCTTGAGGAATGATGGTATACAGACTTTTTACGTCGCATGTCATCAAGTACATGTGCTCAGTAGGACCATCGACAGAAGCCAATAATTGTTTGAGGTGTTGGCTATCTCTCACAAAAGAGAGCATAGCTCTCACTACAGGCTGTAAGTAGTGGTCCACAAACTGGGCCACCGGCTTAAAAGCGACCCATAAGAAGATACAATTGGGCGCCCAGGTGGGGCACTCAAATTCTTGTGAACTTTAGGAAGCGTATATATGACAGGCTTGCGAGGATATTGGGTGCACAGAAATTCAAAATTCTTTTGGGTAATCCAACCAGCGGCAAGACCCACAGAGAGAATTGAGTGCAACTGTTTTTTTAAAACCAAAGTGGGATCTCCATCACATCTGACATATACAGTAACATCATTAAGTTGAGACATTAATTCACATTCATAGTATTCCTTATCCAGTAATACTAGAGAACCCCCTTTATCAGCAACATGAAAAATGAGATTAGTATCAGCTTTTAGGCTTTTTAATCCCTCTCTTTCATTGTTTGTGAGGTTGCTAAAGGGCACATTAGACACAGTATTATGCATTTCTACAAGTTCAGGCCTGACAATATTGGAGAAAACTTTTATAGTGGAAGGAACATTAGGCGGATCAAACATATATATAAGCGGCACACCAATCCTCATAAGCTTTTATTGGTTCAAGTTATCACTTACAACTTGCTGAATAATGCGACGTTTCGGGAAGCTGCGTTCCCTTTCTCAAGCACAACACGTAGGTGAATACAAGATAATCACACTCATGATCACACTCTTATTATTAACATATGGATGAAGGCTCGTCCGCGCTTGACTCCACCTCTTAAAGCTATACTTACGACATATTGTGTAGCTCCTTAAAGGGGCTAAATCACTGTCCCTATCCTGCTTATCAGAGGTAAGTAAAGAGTACCAGGGGGCACAGGTTATACAAGCCAAAAAACAAAAACAACATCTAATATAATACATTAGAAAAATAAATACAAATCATAATCCCTGTTCAATCCTAATGGTGACAGGGACTGCATGGCTATGGGATGCTTCTATAGTTTGGATACAGGCAGATCGGAGAATCGTTGAGTAATAGATGATCTATGCTGTGAGAAACGATTCTTGACTTTCTGTGTCGTCTCTCCAACATAAATCAGGCCTGCAGGGACATTGTAGGACATAAACGGCAAAACGATAATTACATGTATATGTGCCCTTCAATTCAAAGGGTTGTTCTGTCCCAGGATGTATAAATTTATCACCTTTAATCACAAAGGGGCATTGAACACAATTACAGCACTTATACATGCCATTTTTCCTTTTTGGCAGCCAGGTGTCTACTGAGGCCTTAGTTTTACCCCTAGTGGGGAACATAGAGCCTATTGTATGTCCTCTCTTAAACGAACATAGAGGAGGTTCTTTAAATTCCATTATGGAGGGGTACCCCTTCCTAAGTAAATACCAATGGGACTTAAGTATTTTGGAAATTTGATGACTCAAATTTCCATATTGTGAGACAAACGGAACCCTCCTTGTTTTATCTTTAGTTAGTAGGGGGATCCTACTAATTCTATATGTACAAAGATTAAACAAATATTAAGTGTATATGAAAATTTGAAAGTAATATCCCCTAAAATGTGTAAATGCCTTACGGTACCCAGTCCAAAGATACCATATTTTTATACTCTTCCAAAGATACATAAAGACCCACTTAGACCACCAGGGAGCCCTATAGTAGCATCTATAGGCTCAGTCTTTTGCCCCCTAGCTATCTTTTTAGATAAGATTTTGGGTCCTATAATCCAAAAGACACCTTCATATATTAAAGACAGTCCACATTTTCTATCTAAACTTAAGGAATTTAATGAATGGGACACTCAAGAGTTACTGTTAGCAACATTCGATGTTAATAGTTTATATACTTCCATACCACATAGGGAAGGTATTGCTGCAGTGAAATATTGGATTGTTCGTCATTAAAATTTTGACGAATCCCAAATTTCATTCTTATTATCATTACTAGAGATTATCCTATCGGATAACTATTTCACTTTCAAGAATGAGTTTTATCTTCAGTTGCGTGGGACTACGATGGGGTCTAATGTCGCGCCCGCCTATGCTAACGCCTTTATGGCGTTGTTTGAGGAGAAACACGCTTATTCTGATGATCTCTACCAGGCCCACTGTTTGGCCTGGTGGAGATTTATCGATGACGCGTTCGTCCTCTGGTGGGGTGACATTGGGACCATCTTGCGGTTCCACGCTAACTTGAATTTGGCCATGGAATCTATTTCATTCACTATGGATAGTGATGCAGTGGAGATACATTTTTTAGATATATTGATCCAGAAGCAGGTAAAGGGTTTTTCTACCTGCCTTTATTCCAAACCAAGTGATAGAAACCAGATAATCCATTATACTAGCCAACATCCGAGACATGTAAAGGATGCTATACCCATTGGCCAATTATCCAGAGTTAAAAGATTGGTCTATACTCAACAACTAAAAGAAATGTCAGAAAAATTCAGAAATAGGGGTTACCCAGATTCTGTTATATTGGCAGCAGAACAAAAAGTATCCATGGAAGGTACTCTAACCACTAAAAAAGATAAAACACAGAGGGTTCCGTTTGTCTCACAATATGGAAATTTGAGTCATCAAATTTTCAAAATACTTAAGTCCCATTGGTATTTACTTAGGAAGGGGTACCCCTCCATAATGGAATTGAAAGAACCTCCTCTATGTTCATTTAAGAGAGGATGTACAATAGGCTCTATTTTCCCCACTAGGGGTAAAACTAAGGCCTCAGTAGACACCTGGCTGCCAAAAAGGAAAAATGGCATGTATAAGTGCTGTTGTGTTCAATGCCCTTTGTGATTAAGGTGATAAATTAACATCCTGGGACAGAACAACCCTTTGAATTAAGGGACATATACATGTAATTTCGTTTTGCCGTTATGTCCTACAATGTCCCTGCGGCCTGATTTATGTTGGAGAAACGACACAGAAAGTCAAGAATCGTTTCTCACAGCATAGATCATCTATTACTCAACGTTTGTCCCATCTGCCTGTATCCAAACATTGTATAGAAGCGTCCCATAGCCATGATCAACTCAAGTTTATGGTACTTGAGACTGTGTCCATACCAGCTAGGGGAGGCAGTAGAGAGCAAGAGCTAAAACGTAGAGAGGTTCAATGGATTAAATGCTTGCAATCCCTGTCACCATTAGGATTGAACAGGGATTATGATTTGTATTTATTTTTATAATGTATTATATTAGATGTTGTTTTTTGGCTTGTATTAACCTGTGCCCCCTGGTACTCTTTACTTACCTCTGATAAGCAGGATAGGGACAGTGATTTAGCCCCTTTAAGGAGCTACACAATATGTCATAAGTATAGCTTTAAGAGGTGGAGTCAAGTGCGGACGAGCCTTCATCCATATGTTACTAATAAGAGTGTGATCATGAGTGTGATTATCTTGTATTCACTTACTTGTTGTGCTTGAGAAGGGGAACGCAGCTTCCCAAAACGTTGCATTATTCAGCAAGTTGTATGTGATAACTTGAACCAATAAAAGCTTATGAGGATTGGTGTGCCGCTTGATCGATTACCTTTTATACCACAAATTTGGCTAGTGCCGCTACTTCCATTTTCTACTTCCATTTTATATATATATATATATATATATATATATATATATATCACAGTACTCTTATTTTTAAATATGCAGTATCTTTGGACTGAGAATGTAAAAGGACATAGTGGTCAATGACCAAACTATGAGATATTGGAATGCTGGGAAATTATACACAAACCCTGTGTTAGTAAGGTAAATTTCTCAACAACCATTTCAAAATGAGAAGTGAGACACATTACACACATTACTGCTTTTATATCAAGGTGTTCTACCTTCTTATTTAATGTTGTTCTGAGGCTTTAGTTGTCCTTTAATAAAATTAAATATGTCACGGATGATTGCATTTCTTTCTTCAGAAATCATATACCGTATATACTCAAGCATAAGTCGAATTTTTTAGGCTTTAAAATTAGCCTGAAAACCTAACCTCAACTTATACTCGGGTCAAGTCCTAATTTAGATCCAAATTCTGCAATTGCGGATAGTAACCAGTAAGTGGCGCTGTGTTAACCTGCATAGAAAGTTACAGGAGCTGTTCTGCCTTTACAATCCTTCCTGCTTCCTGTAGTCTGGCTGCTGGACTCAATCAGCACTGTCACTGCTCATCTGGATGCTGTGAATCTGATGGGTCTCCTCAGTTTGGGGCAAAAAACAGCTGCTAGTACAGTGCAAATGACAGCTTGAAACTACAACTCTTAGGTGACATTTTTAACTATTGGGGTCAGAGAGTCCTTTACTATATGGGGTCAGAGGGCCCTTTACAATATGGGGTTCAGGAGAATTGTAAATGATGATAAGCTTAATTAAAAGTTTACTGAACCTTGCCACTCCACATGTTTAGAAACTGAAACTCCCAGCAACAAAGCATGCTGGGAGTTGTAGTTTCCAAACATCTGGAGTGCCAAGGGAGGTTACTGGTACTGGATTTGGCTATTACTGTATAGGATTCATATATGGGAATTCTGCTTTCCATTTAAAGGGCAACTAAAGCCTTTAAAACAACACAGAATCAGAAGGCAGTAGTGGTGATAATTTCTACCCTCAACTTATACTCGAGTCAATCAGTTTTTACAAATTTTTCAGGTAAAAATAGGTACCTCAACTTATACTCGAATCTACTTATACTCAAGTATATACGGTAGTCACATTATTATCTGAACAGCAATCCTGATGCATTCTGTTTTAATTCAAGACACAAAGCTTAGCTAAGGGGTTTCATGAACTATTAATTATAAAATAATTGTAAAAGGAAAATCCGATATATTAATAGATAATTGGGGCCAAACCTGGACTCATTCCAGCTTAAAACGTGTAAAATATGCAATGTTAAGTGGGGTTTCATTTTGTTATTGATTTATGACATAGTTAGAGAGTAAGTGTAGTTAAACACTGAACTAATGTATAAATACGAAAAAAAAAAATTGTACAAAATGAATTTCTATGAAACAATTATCATATATCTTTTTAGGCAGAAAAACATTTTGCAGATTGAACTAACACAAAGTAATCTGTAAATTTGTAAACAATGAATTAATAAAGTGTGTTGTACAACATACTAAAAATGAATTTTTAGCTGCTTTTCACATTGAACATGTATTAAATTATTTATTTTTATCTGTATATTGAATACAACCCTAAATGTGTAAAGCTATAAAATTATTTTAAGAAGGGTATTATCAGATTTTCTGTGGATTATTTTACATGTAATAAAGTAATCCACAAATGGTTCTAGTAACCCTTAAAACATCACTATTAGTCCTAAGCATTAAAGGAGGGAGGGGAGAGGGAGGGGGGAGGACTCTCCTGCGTATGCCTCAAACCTTGTCGAGGATGAGGCAGACACAGGAGCAGGATGAGTCACACAGGGATCCTACACTGCAGTTTCCTGGACTTTGGAGGGGCATAGCAGGAGAACCATTTAGAGCAGAAATGTAAGGTAAGGATTAACTACAGAGTGGGGCCAGTATGGGGTTAAATTAACTTTTGGGGATGGACATGTCCTTTAAAGGGGAACTGTGGCCAGTTTCCTACCTTTAAAATAAGTAATCAACCACCTCTCTACATGCTCCACAGCCCAAGATGTAAAGAAATTACTGACCAGAAAGTTGGATGGGAGGCTGAAATGTGACATTCCTAAGGCTGCTCCTCCACCTCGCCGCCGGCGAACATAGCCTCAGATTTCAGTGCAGGAGACAGGAAGTCCCTCCCCCTCCCTGCTGTGTGAAGATCCCCACAGTGAAGGTAAGGGAATCTACTATCCCACTATGTGAAAACAGCCTTTTCAGGCAGAGTTCTCACTCTGCCTGAAAAGGCTGTTTTCACACACTTTTCTGTAGGGGTGTGTTTGTCTGAGTGAACCATGGCACACATGGGTGGGCAGGGCCAGGGCACCCGTGAGTGGGTGGGGCCATATGGGGCTGTAAGTAAAGGGGCCAAGGAGAGCCTGCAAATGGAGGGGCAATGGGGTCCATGAGTGGGAGGGATCAGGGGGGCTTGCAAGAGGAGGGGGGCTGCAAGGGGAGGAGGAGTCACAGGACAGATTGACTGTCACATGGTTTCAGAGAAGGAACCAGGAAGTGCAGTGGACCTGGTGATGCCACTGTCATATAACACACAAAAATTTAAATATCTTTAAAACTATGCAAAATAAACAATGAAAATAAATTGCAAAAGTTCTCAGGAGAGCAATTCCTATCAATTTACCTAAAGTCAATTTTGGACCACAGTTCCCCTTTAATGTCAAGTTCTATTTCTTTCTGGCAAAGTTATCTGCCTCCTCCCCCTTCTCAATCAGCTTTTTTTATAAGTTGAGCATGAGCAATGGAGGCAGCAGGGGAACCAACAGTTAACCATTGGTTGCAACATCAGCAGTCACAGCCTTGATTGGCTTCATGGAGGGAAGAGCCGCTTACTCTAGCAGAATAGAGGCAATAATTATCCTTACATGTGTGGTTATTATTATTGCATCTAATAATGTGCTTAATATATCAGTTGGGGTTGGGAGCAGGTAACTGACATGTGACCAGTTTTTGTTTTATGGGTGGACATGCCCTTTAAAGGTGCTAAAATCACCCCCATGCTTTTAAAATGCAAATGTCTTAAATATTTTTTTCCCTCTGTATACACTATAGAAGATCCAAGTACAGATATCATAGAGTATAGTAGCAATAATGGTATAAAAGATGCAAGTGCACTTTGGTTAACCGAGGATATGGTAAAGAAACAACTAAATTAGGTTAATAGTAATAAATCTCCTAGACTGGATAAAATACATCCTCGGGTCCTTAGGGAGCTATGTTCAGTTTTCAGTTATTGTTTCTTATTTTTGCAGATTCCCTTATGTCCCGGTATGTGCCTCTGGACTGGAAAAAGGCTGATGTTATTCCAATATTCAAAAAGGGTAGTCTTTTTTTTATACTAATTACTACTTGAATAAGGTAGTAGGAATTATTTGAGTAAACTCAAAGCACTGGGTTACTAAAATAAATACTGGCGTTTAAAAATAAAATAAATACTGGTGTTTAAACAGCACTGTTACCTGCAAGGTGGGGCTGGTAAGAGACAAAAGAAAGGCTTTGTTTTTTTTTTTTTCTCTCTGATTGGATGGGGGTGTAGCCAATTGGTTTAAATTGGCTGGGAGCTGTTGGATCTTTGGTTTTGAACCTCATTCTTTCAAAGGGATTTTCTGTTTTAAAGGGATTTGTCTGTTTTTAAGGGAAAAGCGTTAAGAAAAAAAAGCGGTTTGAACAAGAAAGGGGTTAAGAACAAGACTGCTGTTTCACTGCTGTGTATTGCTGTTTCTTTGTGTATTGCTCTTTCTCTGTGCTGTTGGTGTGTATTGCTGTTGGTGTGTATTGCTACTTAGTATGGACAGTTTTGTTGGGGCCACGCAATGTGCATCCTGCCGCATGTATGGGATCTTGGAGCAGCCGCCCCAGGGGACCTATGTATGTGTCAGATGTAAGTGAGTTGCCCATTTGGAATCTGAGGTCCAGAATCTAAAGAGGAAACTTGCAGCATTGCAGGGCTTGGCAAACCTGGGGGAAATGCAGGTACTGGCGGGGGCCAGTAAACTGGAGGGTGGAGATGGGGCAGATAAGGTGGTAAAGGGAGATAGATTTGTAAGGGTCACCAGGGGAAGTAGGGGACGGAAGGATGGGGACGCTTCTTCCCAGCTGGTCGATCCCAACAGATTTGCTGTGTTAGATGTGGAGGACGATGGCTCAGAAGCAGTATGTATGGAGCGGGCATTTCCCTTGAGCACCCAGGGGATGGCAATCTCCAATACAAGGGAGGGAGAACTGGGGGCTAGGAAGGATAGGCAGGTGGTAGTGGTAGGGGACTCCATTATTAGAAGGGTAGATAGGGTAATCTGTTGCCAAGACCCTGCATGCCGAACACTATGTTGTCTGCCTGGTGCTAGGGTTCGACATGTGGTGGATCATGTAGACAGATTATTGGGTGGGGCTGGGAGTGACCCAGCGGTCTTGGTTCACATTGGTGCCAATGACAAAGTTAGAGGTGGAGGTGAGGTCCTTAAAAATGATTTCCAAGAATTAGGGGCCAAGTTAAAAGCAAGGACCTCAAGGGTAGGGATTTCAGAAATACTACCGCAGCCACGGGCTACGCTAGGGAGGCAATGGGAGCTCAGGAGTATAAATGCGTGGCTAAGGGAGTGGTGTAAGGAGATGGGGTTTGGGTTTTTAGAGAACTGGGCTGACTTTTCTGTTGGTTACAGGCTCTTTAGTAGAGACGGATTGCACCTCAATGGTGATGGTGCAGCTGTTTTGGGGGAGAAGGTGGCTAGGGGGTTGGAGGAGATTTTAAACTAGGTATGGGGGGGAGGGGAGGTTGAACTACACAGGGGTAGATAGAGAAGTTAGGGATCAGGGGGCTATTAACAAAACGGAGGATGGAGAAGGGGGAGGGGGGAGCATAGAGGATAAGGAGGCATGTACGACCATGTATGGAAGTAAATCAATTGATAATCTAAAATGTATGTTTACAAATGCAAGAAGTCTGGCTGGAAAAACCAGGGAACTTGAAATAATAGCTTTAAAGGAAAGGTATGATGTGATTGGTATAGCAGAATCATGGCTTAATGGTTCACACGACTGGACAGTAAATATTGAAGGATACTCCTTATTTAGACATGACAGAGTTAATAAGAAAGGAGGAGGAGTATATATGTATGTTAAACAGGAATTAAAGCGAAATCTAAAAGATGGAATAGATAGGGACATAAACGATATGGCAGAAACAATATGGGTAGAGCTGTGTACAGGAAGCAAGAAGGAGGGTAAATTAATTGTTGGAGTATGTTATAAGCCGCCAAATGCCGGGGAGGAGGTGGAAATGAATCTACATATGCAGTTGGTGAAGGATGCTGGTATGGGGCATGTTCTGGTTATGGGGGATTTTAACTACCCTGACATAGATTGGAGTAAGGGAACTGCCAGCACCTCAAAAGGTATAAAGTTCTTAAATTTCCTATATGAGCATTTTCTTTCACAGATGGTAGAAGTTCCTACTAGACAGAATGCGTTGTTGGATCTGGTGATATCTAATATCCTTGAGCTCATTTTGGAGATGAAGGTAATGGGAAGCTTAGGGAATAGTGACCATGATATAGTGTCATTTAATATAGGTTGCAAAAAACTAAAGTGCACTGGGTTAACAAAAACTTTTAACTTTAGGAAAGCTAATTTTATGCTGTTAAAGGAATCACTCCTGCTCATAGACTGGGGGGAATTGTTTCTAGGTAAAGATACAGAGCAGATGTGGACCACTTTTAAAGGGATATTAAACTATTAAATTTCTAAATCGGTACCTTTAGGGAACAATTGTAAAAAAAATTAGGTCCTCTCCTGCATGGCTTAATGCTCAGGTAAAAAGGGAAATGGAAAAAAAGAAAAAGGCTTTTAAAATTTTGAAAACAGAGGGAATAGAACAGGCTTACAGTGAGTACAAAAGCTGTAATAAAGAGTGCAAGAAAGCAATTAAACTAGCTAAAATAGAAAATGAAATACGGATTGCTGAACAAAGCAAGTCAAACCCCAAAATGTTTTTTAAGTATATAAATGGTAAAAAGATGAGGACTGAGAATGTAGGACCATTAAATAATGGGGCTGAGGTGGTTGTAGAGGATGCCGAAAAGGCTTATCTGCTAAACCGTTTTTTTACATCGGTTTTTACTGTTGAAAATCCTTGTCCTTACAGTAGGGATTGTAATAAAATGCAGGGAATAAATGAAGAGTATTCACATTGGCTAACAGAGGATATGGTACGGAAACAATTAGACAAAGTTAATATCAATAAAGCCCCAGGACCAGATGAATTGCATCCTCGGATTTTAAAAGAGCTTAGTTCAGTTCTATCTAGACCACTGTTTCTCATCTTTTCAGATTCGCTTTGGTCTGGGGATGTGCCGCTGGATTGGAAAAAAGCCAATGTAACACCAATATTCAAAAAAGGTAGTCGTTCACAGCCTGGTAACTATAGACCTGTAAGCCTAACATCAGTGGTAGGGAAGGTGCTGGAAACTTTGTTACGGGATCATATCCTTGACTTTGTCTCCAGAGCTCATCTTATTAGTAGTAGTCAGCATGGATTTATGAGAAATAGATTATGCCAGACAAATTTAATTGGTTTTTATGAAGAGGCAAGTAAGAAGTTAGATTCAGGCACAGCAGTGGATGTGGTATATTTGGATTTTGCGAAAGGTTTTGATACTGTGCCACATAGGCGACTAATGTTTAAACTGAGGACTGTTGGCCTTGAAGAAAACATTTGTTCATGGATAGAGAACTGGTTATTGGATTGCAAACAGAGAGTGGTGGTAAATGGAGCTACATCTATGTGGGCTAAAGTTCTAAGCGGAGTGCCTCAGGGTTCTGTACTGGGGCCGCTTCTCTTTAATCTGTTTATAAATTACTTAGAAGGGGGCATTGAGAGCAAGGTCTCAGTGTTTGCTGATGACACTAAACCATGCAGAGCTTTGGAAACTTCAAGTGATATGCAAGTGCTGCAAGCAGACCTAGATAGATTATCAAAATGGGCAGCAGAATGGCAGATGAGATTCATTTGGGATTTACTAATCCCTGTGCCACCTACACCATAAATAACTCTGTGTTGAGTGCATCTGTAATGGAAAAAGATTTGGGGGTTCTGGTTACAGAACAGACTTAGCTATAGCAAACAATGCCAGGTGGCAACGGCTAGAGCTAGCAAGATATTGTCTTGTATAAAGAGAGGAATAGATTCAAGAGAGAAAAATATTATTCTCTCTCTTTACAAGGCACTGGTAAGGCCTCATTTGGAATATGCGGTGCAGTTTTGGAATCCCATATACAAAAGGGACATCTTGGAAATTGAGGCAGTTCAGAGAAGGGCAACTAAAATAATAAGAGGAATGGAGGGGCTTGAATATGCCGGCAGATTAGACAAGTTAGGGCTGTTTACATTGGAGAAACGACGTTTGCGTGGGGACATGATAACCTTATACAAATATATTAATGGGTCATACAATGAACTCTTTGGTGCATTGTTTACTAATAGGTCATATCAGAGGACTCGTGGACATCCTTTAAGGTTGGAAGAAAAGATGTTTCATCTTCAGGTTAGGAAAGGTTTCTTCACAGTGAGAACGGTGAAACTGTGGAACTGTCTTCCAGCAGATGTGGTAATGGCAAGTTCATTGAATAGCTTTAAAAAAGGCCTGGATAAGTTCCTAAAACTAAATAATATTGAGAATTACTGGTATTAATGAATATAGATCTGGTTGATCCAGGGATACTTTCCGATTGCCATTTGGAGTCAGGAAGGAATTTTTTCCCCCTTTTTAGCTGGTTTTTTTTTTGCCTTCCTCTGGATCAACTGTTAGTAAGGGTTAATAAAAAAAAAAGAGGGTGGATAGGTTGGACTTGATAGACGTATGTCTTTATTCAACCTTAACTACTATGTTACTATGTTACTTTCACAGCCGAGTAATTACAGGCCTGTAAGTTTAACTTCAGTGGTGGGGAAGATCCTGGAAAGTTTAATAAGGGAACATGCTCTAGAGTATGTTTCAAGGACTGACATTATAAGTAGTAACCAGCATGGATTTAGGAGGAATAGATCTTGTCAAACTAACTTGCTTGGCTTTTATGAGGAAGTAAGTAGAAATGTAGACTCTGGCATAGCAGTAGATGTAGTATACTTGGATTTTGCAAAGGCTTTTGATACAGTCCCCCGACTAATGTATAAGCTAAGGTTTGTTGGTCTGGGGAGGTACATTTGTACATGGATAGACATTTGGTTAATGAATAGGATTTAAAGAGTAGTTGTTAATGGGGCTTCATCATTATGAACTAAAGTGGGGTGCCACAAGGTTCTGTGTTGGGGGTCACTTCTATTGAATCTGTTTATAAATTATTTAGAAGTGGGTATTGTCAGCAAGGTTTCTGTTTTGTTGTCGACCATTAAAAACTTAAAAATCATATGTACTTTTTACAGACATGCATTTTCTAAATGTATACATAGAATCATTTCTCATATTCCCCCTTTTCTTTTTTTAGAAAAAAAAAACCAAGCCCAAACTACACAGTAGTTGAATGAAAAACCACAATAAAAGTACATCAGCATTGCATAGCATGAATAATTCTGCTAATATCAATGTCACAACATCAAATGGCATTTTTGTCATGATAATAGTTTGGATCCCCCTCTTATATTGTCCCCTTCTTTAGAAACCATAGAAACGTTTCTGAGGAGTCTCCTTTGTTTGGACTTTTGTTAACATGCAGATACTTTCCTGCTCTCTTCCATTCTGAGAATTTTCTATTAAGAAATATGCAAAGCTGTGCAATTTATTTAATTGTTATGGATTGAATCTTTTTTAACAAAAATATGCTCTAATGTGTTCTTAACATTCTCAAATTAATTCTTATACCATGAAAAATATCATTCAGAGGATTCTATTACTACCAATAAATACTGTATTACTCCCACCCAATTCATTATTATTAAATTTAACAAAGAAAAATGAAAATAAATAGATAGTAATGGAATTTGTGTAGGGCCTTTTTCTTAGTGTAGATGCTGTTTTTAATAATTAATGGAATTTTAAACCGAAATTATTATCCCTTAAAGTTGGTATCGACTAACTGCATTAGCATGTCTCACATATTTTTAATATGTTTCTCAATTACATTCCCATTGCAAATAGCTGTGCGCATCAGTTTTGCACTTAATATTCTGATAATAAAATTACAATTCAAGTAGAATGCAGAATCATATTTTAAGTTTTTTAATACTTTATATTAATTGGTTAAAATGTATGTTCTGCACATAATTAAGAAATAATGGATGCTTATTTAAAAAACATTTTTACATGTACAGCCTTAATAACACAAAGTAACCAATGTTATTGTGCTGATAATATAATACTACTGCAGATAAAGTATACAGATTTTGAATGTGAAGCAAAAAATTTAAATGTTTTACAAACATTACATCTTCATATATTTTATATTTTTGTAGAATGTACACAAAGAAAGTTATATTAAACACACATACAAATATATAAAAATAAATATATACTCATGCTAAAAAAAAGTAGTCACGGCTCAGCCAATCACTGTCGCATGTGCTGGTCTGGCCCCTTCTGCTTGCTTCTGTGCAATTTATAATTGTTTAATTTATTTTAGTCCTTACCTGCCTGTATCTCCATTTCTACATCCACAGAACAACTCCACAGGACAACTCTTTCTCTGCTTTGCATTCAAACAGTAGCACACGCTTTATTTTTTGTCTGGAACCATACCTGAGAAACTTGGACATAGCGCTGCATCTGACTGAATAGATGTGGTGCCCACCTGTAATCCAGCTGGTGCCTTCTTCCCCCCGCAGTTTCCAGTAAGGCTTTGCGAGCGGGGGGTGGAAGGTGCCGTCCGCCACGCGTGTGTAATAACTTCACACGTCTCGCAGCGACGCGCGTATGCTTCACACATATAAAAGGGGAGGAGCATAGGAGTCAGGCGCCATTTTAGTTAACCAACACGCAGGAAAGGTGTTTTTCCCACCCATCCTTTAGTATGGTAACAATGCAAGGATCCCTAACATCTCAAACGTAAACATCAATAAAGCTGTGGCTGACCATGTTCACCCAACATTCTCTAGTGTCATGTGCCTTATTTCTACTTGAATGCTTATCGGTATGGGAAGCTTTGAATCCAGAAGGGGAAAGGAGAAACAATTAGTACTGTAAGTTTAGTAAGGAGAGGTAGGGCCACCTCTTATTGAACATAAGCCTCTTCTTACTGAGAGCTGAACAAACAATATTTGCATCTGATACTTTATCCACTAAACTACATTGAACAGTAAAAATGTGTTTATTGTTTAATCCAAATAATTGTTACAATCATTGAACTATTTACCCTTTTAATTCTGAATAAAAGGTAAACTAGACCATTTGTTTCTGCTATTATTTTCAGCAAATCAATTTAATGTGTTTAAATAATTTGCTAAATCTCCAACCAGACTCTGTAGAGCTGAAGTTTAGAAGAATTTGGATAGGGCCACGTTCCACATGAATGTTGTAACTGAAAGAACTAGCAGGGTTATTCTATAAAAGTTCTTTAACTTTAAAAATGGTGCTAATTTTGCCCCAACCAATTAGATGTTAGCTTTCAAATGGTACATAACATCTGATTGGTTGGGGCAAAATTAGCACCATTTTTAAGGATAGGAACTTTTAATACATAGGCCTGTAGATGCTTTGTTCTTTACAATTAACTATATTAAATATAGTCTAGACTCAAGAACAAACTGCGCATCAAAGAATCATGGTTTTATCCTTCTCAGAAAGTAAGAAGGAATTACAACTGAACTATTATGGTGTAAATATTGTATAACGATATTCATTTATTTTCCAACATCTAAAATACACTTAGATTTAAATAGCTTTTTGGAACTAGTAAAATGTTTCAAATGGATACTTCATTTAAGCTCAAGGTTATAGCAAGGAATCAAATTCTTTCGGTACTTTTGAATCTGTGGTGAGAAGTTCAGTAGAATTTAATTTATAACTGAAATGCATTTCTTTATGCTAGACATGTTTGACAGATTTGTAAGTTAGATGGTCTAAAAATAGATTTTTTTGTTATTCTTATGTATTTATAATGAAAAGATTGTTTGTTAATTGAATTTTTTTTAATGTAAACTAAAAATCTAAACCCAGTCAATAATAATACAAAAGAGATGTTTGTTTAATTGTACTTGTACTGATGTAAAAAATGCTTCCATTCAATATTATTTTATACCTATTTATACAATAAATTTGGGTGCTGCTATGTTTAGTATGGGCATTTCCTCAGCTGTAGCTAATATTTCTAAACAGGACATGCCCCTGATCTAACAACTGATAGATTGTCAGTGTTGATTTTAACTGGGATTTTTCAATCCCTGTAATCACTTTCTTTCCCTTTCATTATGTGACACACTTCAGTAACATTGTACCCTCTGGTTTATTGTTTCAGGGCAGGGGTGTTCCTAGGGTTTTTGACACCTGAAACAACTTTTAAATGCCGCCTATCAGTAGAGGGGTGGAGGTACGTGAATTGGGGGTGGCTTCATCAGGGAAAAAGCGTGGCTTGTGGAGGTAGGTGTGGTGGGCTGACTAACACTGACTGGTGGACTGGAGGGCTGACTTAACACTGATTGATCGACTGGTGCTGAAATGCTGTATTGCAGGAAGGAAGAGATTTTTTTAACTGGCGCCTTTTACATTTTCTGCAGGGGTGCATCCTGAGCAAATGTTTCAGTTTGCTTCATAGGATTATCCCCTGCCTCACTTTTAATTTTAACCACTGAGGTTCCCCCTCCTCTGTTATTTACTGTGTTCACATCCCCTAGGTCTCCTGCACTATCAGTACTTCTGCTCACATAGATAGTTACATGCATTCCACTCTGGGACACACAAAGAGAAATGGCCAATCATAGCAGTCACTCTCTACACTATATCATCCTTTGATTCCTATAACATTGCTGGCTTCAAATACGGTTAATCATTCACTGTGTGTGTCCCAGGAGGAGGGGTGTGTGTAGCTAACAATGTGATACCAATGTCCATGATATCCATGACTGACAGTTGCTTACTGGAATAACTAGGAAGCAGAAAAAAGACTGTTTGTAGTAGCAAACTTATGGAGGTAGCCAATATGCAATTAGAATTGTCTGTGCACTAGAATTCTATTTTTTGAATGTATTATATTTTTGATCTCTAGTTGCACTTTAATATGGATGTACAACAGCCCAATTTTCTATATATTGTGTGTTACATTGAAGGTTTGACCAAGCCTTCTGGGAAATTGTACTCCACCCAGAGTTAGGTCATGTGCTCATTTGAGCAAAGTACTTTAAACTAGAGAGTCAGCTTCAAGCATCCAGGCCACACAGGAGAAGCTGTCAGCTCATGTTGCCAAAAAGGCAAGTACCGGTAGGTTAGGACCTAGTTAAAGAAAGCAAGCTTGACGTGGTGACTGGGCTTAAAATAATTTGGCCAACTTGTTGAACTAATTGCTTTTATTTATCCAGGGTTTAGCAGACTGTTTGTAGTAGCAACCTTATGGAGGTAGCCAATATGCAATTAGAATTGTTTGAGCTCTAGAATTCTATTTTTTGTATGTATTATATGTTTGGTCTCTAGTTGCGCTTTAATATGGATGTAGAACAGCCCAATTTTCTATATATTGTGTGAAGCAGAAAAAAGGTGCAACAGGACATTGTGCAGCATTTTAGGTTAGACGTACATCTTTCAGATTCCTAAGTACTGCAGTTTTGTGGAGTGATTTACCTATAAATATATAATTTTCCTTTGAAATTTAAAAAAGGTTTTCACATTGCGGGAATTGGGAATTGGGATCTAAAAGATATGGTGGTTTCTTTTACATTTTGTTTTTACATTTTTTACATTCTACTTTCACTTCTACATGTTTATGATGTGGTGCCCAACAACTTTTTATAATTAAATTTAAAGTTGATATAATGTAGTATATATTACAACCGACATAGCCTGCAGCAGCCATTTCATATTTCAAATTGAACCTTTAAATAGACTTATCTAGAATGATTAAAGGGCAAATGCATAACAAATAACAAATGGAAATTATCAGCCAAATTACTTTTGATACAATTCAACCCTTTCTCTGTAATTAATCAAGCTGCACAAAGCTCAACAAACATTGCAGAGAAAGGGAAATGGTAGATGCATTAAAGTGATGGTTCCTATTCATGATACTCTTTCAAACATTTGACATTGTATAATGAGCTGTTTTATTTTGTTGTTGATGTTTTAATGTAATGAAATTTATTTTAGGGATCAGTAAAGGAGTGAAAATGTATGAACTGGAGTTTTAAATCGAACCTGGCTTTGAACCAGCAAAATTCTTCAGTCTAAGCTACCGTCAAGGTTTCTTCCTTATTTTTTAAAAATGTTAAAGTTTATGGTTTTGATGCAAATTTTTTTTTTTACTCTAAGTTCTGTGTTTACTGGCACATTTCCATAAACCCACCAGTAGAAAGAACCATGGCAAATTTGTACATCTTTTAGTAGCTTGGCAGTTTAGCTAGCAAAAACATATTTAAAAAAATCTACAAGACTACAACAATAAGAGATACGATTTACAGAGAATTCACCCAGTTCCCTAATAGCTCAGGTCCTGAAAATCAATCTAGTGTGGCTCTGTGTGATTTCAATTAGGTTCGGCCTGATGCACAACTGATATTATAATAGCTAAAAGATGGCTTTAGAATTTGAACAACGGACAGATGCCATTAACCTCTGGTAAAAAGTTTAGCATGACTTTAACATGAAATTCTGAACGATGCAGGTCTCGGTAAATTGCATAATCTAATAGCTCCCTAACCACTAGCATGACCTCAGTCCATATATTTTCTTAACTGTATTAAACTTGATAATCTTGTTATACTACAGTCAGTGGCCATCACTGAAATAACTGTAACAATAAATGTTGTATGTATGCACAGATCTACAGAGTTGTGTGCAAAGACATGGGAAAAAAGCTTAGGAGGGAATAGTTCCTAAGATACAGGGGATTATTTCATAGCATACATGCCAGTGTACATACACATATATTATGGGACAGGTTACGTATTTAATTTTAGTAAGATAATGATAATGAACACAGATTTTTGAATGCTGAACTACTAGACTATCAATGTTAATAATAATGACCATGTCAGTACAAGGTTAATTTACAGTTAATATGGAAGAAACATGCAGTCCTCATCTGTAAACTTCAGTGTTTTGCTCGAGGGGTATTGTATTAGAATTGTAGATTGTAGTTCTGAAGCTTTAGAATATGATTGATGTATGGATTCATAATGTATGGGAAGTAAATCCCCCCCCCATCTAAATTAAGATCTCATAGTATTGAAAAGAGATTAATATATGAAATGTGTTTCCATTTGAGAGAAGCACAAAATGTTCAGGAATAGAAGATGGGGAGAAGTGGAAAACAATATTGATAACTTGACTGATAAACATTGAGCTCAGAAGTCATCTGTAGTATGGTTTGAGGTGCCCGTGTTCTTTTTAGCACCCAAAAACAATATGAAGATAAATGGACTGAGTAAAGTCCCTATATGATTATATATATATATATATATATATATATATATATACTAGCAAAAGTGTGCCCGTTGGTGCACAGTGGAAATTATGTGTGTATGTTTTGCTATGTGTAGTTGCAGTGCTCACGGGACCCATCGGGAAACATCCAGGGGGGCAATAATAAAATTAGTCTGAAGGTCCTAAAAAAAATCAAATAATCGCATCATATTAAATGAACAAACACACACTTATATCCTCCCTTACCTATACTACCTGCCAGCTAGAATATAGAGGGTCTATGTGGAATAAACCTGCAGGTCTGAGAACTGACCCAGGCAATCTAAACAGCACGTTTGGGCAATCAAAAGCAGCCCATACATATATCCGATTTTACTTTCCCGACCGAGTGCTCCCACGGCATTAGACCGATCATGCAAGAACCGCCTGTTCGGATATATGTATAGCCACCTTAAATCCTATACAGTATCCTGATTAACATGCAAGGTTCATATTTATTAGTATTTACCACAACAAGTTTAACTAACCTATGGGGTTAGGACTTGGGAGCAAAGGATACTGATTGAATATACATGTTAGGGAGAGGTGTGGGTAGAGGAGCTAAAAGCTCCACATAGAGTATAAAATGAAATAAAGCCTTCTTATAACAGAAGGTACCTCATAGAATCATGTTATTATAATAGCATTGCCTTAATAATCTAACATATAAACACATATTTCTCACTTAAAGAAATGGGTAGGGACATGTAAAGTTTCTTATTTATTGCCTGTGGCAAAGGCATGTGTCCAGATATAATACAGCCTAATGGTATAGAGCTTTGCGGCGGCAGCACGAGTACCAGAAGAGGCACTCGTGCGGCCATTTCAAAGTAATTTACCAGAGGTTGCGTGCCTCTTTACATGTAAGTATTAAACTAATAGCTGGAGATAAATACTTATGTGCGGGTGAGATTCACCCAAAATCGCACAGCCTCTGGTAAATCCCGTACGGGAGATTTGCCCAGAGAGCTTGTGCCTCTGGGTGAATCTCCCTGTTATAAACTTTACCATATTTGCACTCACTTCCAAATACCACCTACCTGGCAGTTATAATCTATAAAGTCTTAAGGTTCGTGCACACATGCGATCACCGGTGCCGACGCATGACGTGTGCGAACAGCCGTTTCTGATTATATTCATGCCGTGTATCGACAGAACGGCCATTTTAGCCGATAAAGTGCACATACGTGGCCCGATTATCGGCCATTCGAACACACCGTGCATCACTGGTTGGCACCCGCGATCGCATGTGTGTACGAACCTTAAGGCTGGGTTAACACTAATAACGAACCAATAGTGCCACGAATTAGTCGGCTGGAAATATGTGATGGTGTGCCTCAGACAAATGGGTCAGTTAGTAAATCACGACCAATCATGCAGTTCCCTATGGGACCACATGATCAGCCTGTCACATCCGCTGCTGGCTGCAGCCACTGTTACTGTGACCAACAGTCATCTGTCCTGGCAGAGCTCTCACACAAAGCAGATGCTCAGTTAGGACACATGTATTATATGTATCCAGACAAAATGGTATTAACCTGCAGATCTGAACACAGATCCAGGCAATCCTGCCACAATGTGCAATTCAATCTGAACAGCTCCATTGGACATCCTGAGACCCTATACAGGATCCAGAATAACATGCTAGGTTCATACTTATTGGTAATTACCGCAGCAAGTTCCAGATTTACAATCACTATGGGCTTAGGAAACACAGGATTTTGATTAGCTTGACAAATTATGGAGAGGTTTGGATAAAGGAGCTAAAAGCTCCCCACAGGGTATAAAATGAAGTAAAACTTTCTTATAAATGAAGGTACCTGACAGCCTCATGTTTAAAGGGCAAATCCAGCCCTAAAATGAAAACTTACATACAGGTATATCACCCCCAAAACCCTAAACAGTAATAGTTTGAAATCTGAAATATATAAGTCTAACCTGAAATCCTGCACAATGTCCTGTTTCCCGTTTCTGCTTCCAGGTTCTTCCAGTTAGTAACTGTCAGTTATGGATTTGACAGTTGACATCACAGCCAATGGCTGAATGTTAATCCCCTAACTGCCTCTTCTGAGCATGCCCAGGCTCAGTACTTGCTCAGTACAGGTTTCTAAATTGCTCAGTTTCCATGAGGCATCCAGAAGCATAGCAGGCATACAGTAATGAATTCATAGGACAAAGTATGATATATCAACATATTTTAAAGAGGCCGTTCTTTCTAAAAGATGTTCTTATGAGGGTGGAGTTGTCCTTTAATATATTTTCAGAGACATGCTGGGTAGTTTCAGAGACATGCAAAGTCATTTAATCATAAACAGACACTTCCTGTCTAGCAAACAGAAACTGGATTGTCTCATTACTTTCTATGGAGAGGGGAGGGGGAGTAAATGTGAGAGTCTGAAGAATGTTCTAATTGGCTAAGACTGTCACATGTTTTACAAACAGCACATAACTGGGTGTAATACAGGAACTTCCTTACACTTCCTGTCTTTTCATGGACAGTGCCTAAGGGAATTTTTTGATTTGCTAACAGTGGAAGATCAGAACCTCTCATTGGATGCTAGTAAAATTCCACTTCCTTTTAGTGTCTACATGGAGACCCTGTAGAAATCCTGGAGGTGTGTCTTAACCTATCATTTTGAGTTTTCCATTCAAACTTAGTGGTGTCCACGAAAGTAAGTTTAGTTTATTAATTGTATATATAAATGGTTTTGTAATTCACCTCTTATAAACCAAATATAAAAATAAGGAGCACTCCTGGGCCTTCTCAAATAATTTTTTCACTTCTTAGTGCAAAATGACAGGCAACGTTTCAGTCTATACACTCAGACCTTTCTCAAGCCAGACCTTGAGAAAGTTCTGAGTGTATAGACCGAAACGTTGCCTCCTGACCCAGGAGTGCTCCTTATTTTTATATTAGGTATATATATATATAAGAGAGAACAAATCTGTGCAGCACTCGTAGAAAATTTATTCTTCTCTCTCTCTATATATATATATTCACTCACTGTGGAAGCAGTGGAAGAACTGTGGAAGCTAAATTACAACTATATTTTGTGGAAGTGCATTCTAAACAAAGGGGTTTTAGTATACATTGCTGTGATCACATGAATGAAAAGCCTTCCAACCACGTCAAGGTAACCCCAGTCTGCAAGGTCCTAACATCTGACCTTTTTTACTTCAATTACGATTAGCAAACATTTTATAAGCATTTTATAGAAAGTGGACAATAGGAAAATGAACTTTGGTTCTGGAGATGGTAGTGATAGAAAGCTCAAGTAAAAACAAAGGGAGGGCTGGTGGGTCAAGAAATTAAATATGTTGTCCCCCAATGGCCTAAATAAAGACTATGATATTTGTCTCTTTTTATAATACTCTTTCCTAGGTTTTTTTTCTTCTCAATATAAATTGTATATATGCATTCTCTTGTTGATACTTTCTGGTGTGTTAAAATGTATACATGGAGTGTAGTAAAGGTTATCGGGTTTATACATACACAGTGGTAGTGACTAGAAAAATGATGTAATTTCATGTTTTAGTGTTTAAAAATGGAAGATGTGGGTGGTCCACATATATCTTCATTGTCATGTCTGATGAAGTGAGCAGAGGGTCTCAAAATGTTACACATTGATGTGTGTTGGATGAAGAATAAAATTCTTTGATGCAACAATTTTGAGTGTATTAGCAGGTGCTTCCCATCTGGATCTAATGTGTAATAATAAAGGTGTGTGTGTACTCCTTAGTTTCACCAAATATATTTATTATAGTGATACAAATGGCAACATTTCAGTCCTGGGTGTTGGACCTTTCTCAAGGCAACCAATTCCAAGACCATAGGAGCAGCATTTGCATTAGCCCTGGTGCTTCCAGAGTCAGCAATACAAAAGGAAAGGTAATGGAGCACTTCTGGGATTTTTCAGTTTATTGAACAAATTCACATGTGCCACCAACACATTTCAAAAGTTATAAAATTGCAAAAACCCTATGAACCCCCCCCCCTCACACACACATTATCAATCTTCCACATAACTTTTAAGTCATCGAATGAAATTACATATGCAGAGGTGTACACAGAGAGAACTATCACCTGTCCCTATAAGGGCCCTGGAGAACAGACTTTTTGGGGATGTAACCCATTCTTAAAAGCAGCCTGGAGACTGCCAGTTTCCTTAATCTTCTCTCCAAGTGCCCTAGAAAACAGCTGTTAGGGGCAAAGTCTCCCTTTTCCACACAGAACACCTAATCTGAAATATTTTCAACTAACATATTTCATTGTCTTTGGCAAGACAATCCTCATTGCAACTTACATGGCTAATAAAGCTGTAATTTTCTATGAACAAAATTGTAAGATACAAAGAAATCAATTACATTTTTTAAATGCCTCTCAAGTTACGGCACACCATGTTAACACATACCGTATATACTCGAGTATAAGTCGACCCGAGTATAAGTCGAGGTACATATTTTTACCTCAAAATTTATTAAAAACTGGTTGACTCGAATATAAGCCGAGGGTAGAAAATATGACCCTTCCACTACAGTACAGTTCTTACCTTACCTTACCTATCCTGTCCCTGACCCAAATGACTCCCTTACTCTCCCCCCCACCCCCAGGAATAAAACCCTATTTCCCTGCCACTACAGTACCCACCCTTCCACTACAGTACAGTACAGTTTTTTTATGCAGACTTACCTTTTTCCAGGTGCTGTGGGTGCTGTCACAGTTGAAGGAGAGTCCGGGCCCCCAACATCACTTACTTGATGGAGGAATCCGGCTGCCACATGCACTGTGATGGAGGAATCCGGCTGCCTCATGCACTGATGGTCGCATCCACTGACGTCAGTACTCATCGCCGGTCTCATTTTCCGGCGCCGAGTTGTGACGTCAGTGGATGTGACCATCAGTGAATGCGGCAGCCGGATTCCTCCATCAAGTGAGTGACTGACCCGAGTATAAGTCGAGATTCAGTTTTCAGGCTGTTTTTACAGCCTGAAAACCTCGACTTATACTGGAGTATATACGGTACTTTTTTCTGATAGTTAAGGGCTTCTAGGTATTTTGTTTTACTTTGGATTCAAATTATATACCTAGATTGTTCAAACATTGAATAACATTTTTTAACTGCCATACATTGGGCAGAAGTTAAAGGGCACCAATACCGAAAAATAGGTTATTTTAAACTGACCATAACTGGAAACTATAATTCTTACCAACCACCACTGTATTTTTTTGTTGATCTGCCCCCTATTTCTTTAGATCCAATCTAAAACTTCTTATATTTCATCTGTCAATCAAGTACTGTAGCTGGAATGGTGACAGAGTTTTGACAGTTGGAATGCTCTATGTTGTGTGCAGGGTTGACAGTTAGTTTGTGGGCGAAAAGTCAGGCCGTTTGAAAGTCGGAGTGGTAAAAAGAGGGAGGGGGGATACTGCTCCTAAACAAAATGTGTGCTGGATTGAAGGCATGCAGCAACACGCAAATCAGAGTAAGTGCTACTTACAAGTATTTAATTATAGATTAAGATGAGGCAAAGACATTTTTTTTAGTATAGTGTCCTTTTAATCCATTATTAATGGATTATTATTGAATTCCTTTAGCGACCAAAACAGTGTATAACAATACATTTAATAATCATAATTAAATGGTCAATCTCTAATAAGGACCCATTAATCACTGCAGATAACTTTAATCAAAAAGAAAAGGTGCTGTTTATTTCCTATGACACCAACACTATACTTATCGTGAGTTTGTGCGTTCAGTATGAAATTGCATTTCTTTGGATTCTAACAGGGAGCTTCACCCAGAGCGCTCTGGGAAAATCTCCTGTACGGGATTTACCAGAGGCAGCATGGCTTACGCACTTACGTACTTTACGTATTTACGTACTATAGCTGGAGTTAAATACTTACGCGCTAAGACCCAAGCAGCCTCTGGTAAATCGATTTGCAATGGCTGTGCGAGTGCCTCTTCCGGCACTCGCCGAGACTTATAACCGATCATAAATCGGTTAGCACAACGTTAAGGGATGAGAGGAGCGCTGTGTAGGTGATTTGCCCTATAAGATGTTTGCACCCCTTTAATAAAGCAGTATCCATTTCCCTATGCACCAGATGTTTGTCACACAGGTCAAAATTACCAGTTAAAATTTTGGCGCAGAGTTGCTGAAATTTTGACATCAAAATGTTGCAGTTTTGACATAGAAATTCTAAAATTTTGACGCAGAATTTTGGTTTTGATGGTTACTAATGAGCAGCTGTTATAACAGGGACAACTATAGTTTCTCTTTTGTTCCTCTTGGGTCCAGCAATGTCCCTTGCAAACCCACAATGTACAGTTAAACATTAACGGCAACATTATACATGATCTTCTCCAACAGACAAGACAGAAAATCCAATATAAACCATCATCAAATATGTTGATTTAATTCAAACTATATCCTGAAATGGTTATCAAGTCCTCTGGTATGATTCAATTAAATATTAAAAAGTAATGCAAAATTCCAGTAATTGAATTCAAACTTCATGATGTTCTTTAATTCCTTGCTCAGGATTGCTGCTTTAGATCTTTTTATGAATTAGCAGAAAACAATTAAAGAACAATTACAACTATTTTTATAGAAAAATGAAATGTATCAAGATAACATTTTTGTAAGGAAATGAAAATATAAATTTTTATCTGGGAAACTGCTTCATTAAATTGAATTTTGTTAGAAAGACAAATCTCAGACAATTTACAAATAATTTAAAAAGTCTCAGACATTTATTTAAAATGCCTCATTCAAGGGTTTTCACTTATTTTATGCACAACGAAATAGTAACACAGTAATTAAGGTTGAATAAAGACATAAAGCCATCGAGTCAAACCTTTATACCCTCCTTATTAACCCTACATAACAATTGATCCAGAGGAAGGCAAAAAAAAACCCAGTAATTCTCCATATTTTTTAGTTTTAGAAACTGATCCAGCCCACTTTTAAATCTATTCAATGAACTTGTCATTACTACACCTGCGGAAGACAGTTCCAGTTTTACTGTTCTTACTGTGAAGAAATCTTTCCTAACCTGAAGATGAAATTTCTGTTCTTCTAATCCTAAAGGATGCCCATGAGACTTTAATATGGCCTATTAGTAAACAATGCGCCCGTTTATTATATGGCCCTTTAATATAATTGTATAAAGTGATCATATCCTTGCAAAATGAATAAATAAAAGAGGTATAATATGTTAGTTATAACATGCAGATGCAATTACCGTATATACGCGAGTATAAACCGACCCGAGTATAAACCGAGGTACCCAATTTCACCTAAAAAATCTAATAAAAGTTGTTGACTCGAGTATAAACCAAGGGTAGAAACTTGGCATTCAAGATGTTTGGAAACTACAACTCCCAGCTAATAAAGCATGCTGGGAGTTGTAGTTTCCAAACATCTTGAATGCCACCCTCACTTGGCATTCAAGTGAGGGTGGCCTCACTTGGCATTCAAGTGAGGGTGTCCTAAGGGACAATATTTATGCCTCAGGAGAAATTGTACTCTAACTGAGGATTATGATACGGCAGCTGCTGATCTCACTACTAGATTCCTTGAGAGAGGCTATCCTCGAGCCCTTTTGAGAAAGGAATACCTGACAGCCAGGAAGCTTAAACAATCAGAACTGCTTAAACCTAGAGTGAAAAAAATCAGATCACCAAATTAGGTATATAACTACCTTCGGCACAGAATGTCATGTTTTAAGGAATAATGCTGAAATTGGCCATTTTGTTACAGAGAAACCTTCTATAACAGCAAGATGATGCAAGAACCTAGCGGGTACTTTAACCAAGAGTCATTATGTGAGATATACCATCAATCGCATATTGGGCCAAAAATTGTCGGGTACCCACCCCTGTGGGGACTGCACATACTGTGAACTCATGTATCACACTGTGAAGGTATGTTCATCTAAGGATGATTATGCATTTTACCCTAAACACTATTTCAATTGCAAGACTAGCAATATGATCTATGCATTGCAGTGCCCATGCAATTTATTGTATGCTGGCAAAACTAAACAGCAATTTAAACACAGATTAGGAAAACATCTATCTGATATACGTCCAGCCCACCGACATTTAATGGACGGTAAGACTGTCATGACTATTGCTAGACATTTCCTTGACAAACATGAGGTCTCATATAAAGGCATTAAATGCTTTGGATTGGAGAAAGCTAATATCTCCATTAGAGGTGGTGATATTGAAACCTATCTACTAAGACTGGAGAGCCGACTGACATATAAACTTAAAACTCTAGCCTCTAACGGATTGAATGAGGAGTTAGACTTTATACCATTTAATTTTTGTATTATGATATAGGTCCCTTTAATCAGACCTTCATTGCAAGTTAATGCCTATTGGACTCTACTATCTTTTTGTTTATACTTACTTTGGATTACCATCTGCCCTTTATGTCCATCAGAGCTGGGAACTAGTTACTAGATGGTGTGTTTCTATTCTATTTTATGGATGTTGCACTGCCTCCATGTCAATATTCACCTTGGACCACTATTTGTTCTTTAATCTTTTGCATCTATTTGAACTTGAAATCATGGGATGTAACTCTCATTGGGATACTGATGTCCATTTCTTTTGCTACGACTCTGGACTCCGGATCCTCTTTATAGTATGACATACTGTATACTTACCTTGGAAGACTATTTATCCTTCATTCGATTCATTTAAGCCTGGACGAAATAACAATCATTTTGGGACATCTAGAATGATACAGGATTACTGAACTGCATCATGATTTTACATTCAGATCATACTTATGATCCTTTGTTTGCACTCTCTGTTAATACTTGCCATGATATTTGTGCATAACATCTGTTCATGCCTGTTTATGCAGGCACCTCCATTTGGAAGCTGTATAGATTCTTCTTCATGCTTTGTACATATATATTTCTTTGGGTGCATTAGTGTGATTTAAATTATTGTATATATGTTTTTGTGTATGATACCGGAATATCACTGTTTTTGTTATAACCTTTAGCCATGTAGTGGTACAAGGCTGTATTTGGCTTTGCTCTATCTACTACATGGCTAGGTGTTCATGCGGACCTACTCTGCCCATCTGTTTAGTTATGTTAGCATGACGATGGGCTACGTCATGACGCTGCGGAACGCAATCTGTGGTGCAGACGTCTGCCGTAATTTACTAGGGACGGCCGCATTGTTTAAATGGGTTCCGGCTGGCTACACATACACGCTGCTGAGAAAGCTGGTATAGCGAAAAGCGTTCAGCGTCCTTAACTGCTATTCAACAAAAATTAATACATTTCCTTGTAATAATGAAAAAAATAGTTTATTTACATTTTATGATCATATTTATTTTTAAACAATAACCAGGGGGGGAGGCTAGATTTGGGACAGAGGGGGGGGCGGCTGGATTTGGAACAGAGGGGGGGGGTCTGGTTTTGGGACAGAGGGGGGGACCCTGGATTTGGGACAGAGGCGGGGGGCTGGATTTGGGACAGAGGAGGGTGCTGGTTTTGGGACAGAGGGGGGCTGGATTTGGGACAGGGGGGAACCCTGGATTTGGGACAGAGGGGTGGTCTGGATTTGGGACAGAGAGGGGGACCCTGGATTTGGGACAGAGGCGGGGGGCTGGATTTGGGACAGAGGAGGGGGCTGGATTTGGGACAGAGGGGGGGACCCTGGATTTGGGACACTAAAAGGGGACTCTGGCCTTGGGACATGGAGTAGGGGGGCTATGGCCTTGGGACATGGAGGAGGGGGGATATGGTATTGGGACAGGGAGGAGGGGGGCTATGGCCTTGGGACACTAAGGAGGCACTCTGGGCTTCTAGCGCCCGTTATTGTAATGGGCTTAATGTCTAGCATAAAGATAATATGCTATTTGTGTCATTATTCAATAGAATTATTAAGTTTTTTGTTTTTCATTATGAACAAAAATTAATATATTTCGTTCTAATAATGAAAAATATGGTTTGTTTACATTTTATGAGCATATTTATTTTTGCATAACCAATTTTATTTTAAAAAATAATTGATTTATATGTTTTCACGAATATTTTACTGTTAAATTATTATATATTATCAGATTATCTCATTTTAAGTCACTTTTAATATGCTACATATTAAATGCTACACTTTAATATGCCTCTGATCTATGTCAGACTGTGGTGTTTTGGCAAACTATATATATATATAGTTATATTGTAATTTCTAACTCTAAATTACCTCTGTATCTAAATTTTAACAATTTTCTCTTATTTGATTAATGAATGGACTGTGGGCCCACCATGATTTCCTGTTATTCTGGAAAGTGAGGACATGTCTCTAGCAAGATGGGCATTATCTTTATTGTATGACCCCCAAGAAGTCATAAATTATTTCTACGTCTTTGTCACCTACAAATTGACATATTCCCTTACAATTACATTTACAAACCTTAATTTGAATATACAATTTATTAATTTCCTTCCTTATGTTCTAAATATATTTTTATATAGTTTTATTTGACTTTTGTTTAGCTATATATAAGATTTTGCATTAATTTAGCCTTAGCAGTCAGTGTGTGCATTTCTTCTATATCTAGCAACTTTTTAGTGTACTAACAGGGAGATGTATTATAATTATGTGGGGTACAGGGGTAAATTGGAGTTAAATCCACAATTTCTGGTGTAATATCGGGTTAGCGAGAGTTTAACTCCATTTTTCCAGGGGCCTGCACCATTTTCTGTCATAAATCTTAAAACCAAATCAAATTATTTCAATAAAATAATTTTGCATAGAAATGTTGTTTGGATAATACATTCATTCTGGTATTTATAGTATGTGAAATAAGTTATGTGTGACACATGTTACCCAATAATAATTGTTTTTATCTATTATTTTATATCTGTTTCATTTATCCTTTTCCAAGTGCATACTCAACGGTACTCTTAGAATTCTGAGCCATCTGGAAATACCCATTGCCATCTTTACATCTAAAATTCTAATTTAAAGGACATGTCCACCCCCACTAATGGCGCCACTGCGTAGTGTTAAAAAAAATCCTTACCTTACTCCTCTGCTCCAAATGGTTCTCTTGCAGTGCCTGTCCCAAAAAGTGAAGAGTAGTAGCTGTGTGTCATACAGTCTCTGCTTCTTCCTTGTCCTCCTTGAGGACTCATTCATGCGCAGGGGATCCCTCCCCCCTCCCTTCCTCCCACCCTCCAGATCCCAAAAATGCAGAGTTATCCCCTACTTTAAAAAGGGTACCCCAGCCCACCCCCAAACACCATATTAGCTTTGTAAAATAAGCCCCAGAAACAGGTTCACCAAACCACGTTCCCTTGGCTCTCTGCATAGCCAGGAACTGCATCTGTGATTGGCTGAATCTCAGCCAATCACAGACGCGGCTGGTGGTCTGGCCCATTTGCAACTTCCAGCAGGCAGGGAGCTGAGGGAACAATCGGTGATAAGTCTGTTTCTGGGGCTTGTTTTAAAAACTAACACAGTGTTTGGGGTTGGGCTGGGGTACCCTACACTACAGAAAAATTTTGTTTCTGGGGAGAAGATACCCTTTAAAGAAAAGCAAAATACAACATTGCACTAAAATATTATATACCGTAGAAAACTGTATCTCCACACTCCGCAGTCCACCACCCACAGTTTCAAAGGAGCACCCCCACAGGGATACTGTTGAAAATGAGGATATATAGAATTTAACTTATATATATAGTGTCTCCCTACATAATTTACATAGAATAATATATTCTATATAATATGTTATTCAGCAGTTTACAATCGAAGTACCAAATCACATCTTATCAGTATGTCTTTATGATTCTGATCTTTATGAGGGGAAATGGAGTTCTGGGATGAAATCCATTCAAGTACAGGTGGAACATACAAATAGGACAGCTTTTATTATAATTCCTTGCAAAAATGTTCACATGTGATTGTTTTATATGGGCTACAAGACAAGGCCAACTGAATACTGTGAGTGCAGGTTACAAAACATTTACTTTGAAGCCTAAGCAGCTCATTTACCTATTTTGTAATTTAGTGCTCATCTACAGTACATGACCTAGATTTAGTCTGTCAAGTTACTGTAACTTTCCTTTAAACCAGTGCTAATTTGTTTTAATAGCACTGTATTAACTGTCATGTACATTTTGTTATATTTTCAGACCCTGCAGCTTGTATTTAAATTCAATAAAAGTATCCAATACACTTTAACAGTGTGTTCCAATATAATTCCACAGTGCATCATCCGTGGCCTCTGATGAATTGTCATTCAGCACAAAACTTGTCAGGTGGTGGCTTCTCTGATGTACACCTGTTTTCAGTATGTCTGAATAAAGTTGATTGATTAACTAAGTTACTAGGACTCAGCTTGATCCTGGGTAGCACAGCTCTTACATTGTGATTCTCTTTATTGCCATTATCCGTTACCACGTGGCTGCGATGCAGTAATCACTTTGCAACAGTTACTGCAGTATAGGAGCAGCATAAGGTTGTTTTAGTTATATCATAAATACTATATAGGGAAACTAATGAAAGGCTCCTTTCCAGAAACCCTATATACAGCACTCACACACTTGTGGCCATATTTAAAGATACACTTTATTGTCACAATATCACCATTAAAACCCCCAAAAGTTACATGCCACAACATATATGGGAACCACATAACACAAATAAAGTCCTAAACTCATTTATGGGTCTACAGCAGGTATCCCTAGGCCAAAGGGGAGGATATATAGGGGGGGAAAAGCTCCTCCAGACAGAAAGCAGGTGGATTTTTACTTTAGGAACCATGTGTCCAAAAAGGGCTTAATGAAAGCAAAAATTATGCATGTTACCTGCAAAAAATTTTTAAAATTTGTCATGTTTGTCTCAAAACATATACTCACCATTTTTGATTACTATCAACAGTAATGTAATTCTTTGAGAAACCTGCACCTAAGAGATGGCTATTTAAGCTGTGTAACCCGAAGTATCATGACACCCTGAGGAAGCCTGAAACATGATTTGAAACAGGTGAAAGTAGGTCGGTATTTTCTTGATGGGATCCGGAGGTAGGGTGTGCACAGGGATTTTCAGCAGGACAACACAAGAGGGGTTCATACTAGCAGAGTCTTTGGAGCTTTATCTCCATTTGCATCTGTAGGTCCGTATGAAGGGGTGTGAGACGGCTCATTACAACATCTGAGGTCACATGAGTGCTATTCACAATATAGGCCTTACATACCTACCTAGTGGTGAACTAGTAAGTCCCAGTGGTGTACCTGTATGCATCTATATGATATAATATGACTGTATGATGCGAGTCTGTGGTCAATGCATTTGGGACACGCCGTCCAAGAGTATATGGCTCCGGACATCTGACTTTTATGACTTTATGTTACACAGCTACACTGGGGATGCACAGTTTTTGTTTGGGATTTGTAGTGCTATGGGAGGTTTGGTTTGGAGGGATTTCCCCTTTTTTGTATTGGTTTTGTGGTTTTAAAGGATAAGTATGCTATAAAATCAAGTTAGGTTTAGTTGGAAGTTGCAGTTTTTAATTAACCTGTTTATGTATTACTTCCACAATGATATACTACAATGTAGTATTTTACGTATTTACACATCTTATATTCACTTATAAGCTGTATAGACAATTATGGTTCACGTGTCTTTACGTACACTTGTTTTGCATGTTTTTCCAATGGAGACTCATCTATAGACGAGTGACAGCTGTTGCACCTCTTCTATATACTTACTGGTTAGGGATTATGGGTAGCATAAAAAGTTATAATTACTGGTTACGTACAACTTTGGTCGGCGACGGGCCTTTGCACCCGGGCTACCTACTATCTACAGTGAGTATATGCCATATACTGGAAATTGTGACTTTGCTCCTGTGCAGGGTTTGGGGCATGGGCAATATCATATTATATGTAAGTTTACTCTTACACATAGTACTTATCATTTTACAGAAAAGCACATGGTCTTAATGTGGGGTGTATAAGCACCTTTATATCGTTACTACCCATAATCCCCGCCCAATAGTTAAAGGAGAACTAAAGTCTCCAGACAACATTGTCCCAATAGACAGAGCACATTCACAAACATACAACAAGCTGTGTCTCACCTCTCCCTTTACTATGGCTGCTGGGTGATTTATGAAACTAACCCATGGGAACTAGGGGTCAGCTCTTATAAAACACCTTAGCTGGGTAAATCCTCAGATAAGTGTCGCCGTACATGCACATACTCTGAAGTGCTCAACGGATCAAAATAAGGAAGTTGCAGCCTTGCTTTCTAGACGCTGACAGCCAATCACATAACAGTACAGAGATCCTTCTTTTCCCTGACACAGAACAGCGATTTCAGTTTTTGTTTTCAAACAAATTCAGTTTTCCTGTCCTAAAAATTATATAATTCTTTCATAAAAGTAATCTTTACGGTGATTTTCTTAGATAGCAGAGATGTAAGAAACAGAATATTAACATTTCTATAAAAAATAATAAAAATAAAATTAAGTCTGGGGAATTGAACCAGCAACTTGTACATTTAGTCTGGTGTGCTAAAAGCATTGCTCTTACTGTAGCTCTTGCCTACTAGTGTTCTATGAGGAATACTAGTAGGAATATAATGGAAACAAAAAAATAGGTAAGTCTGGGAATTTGAACTCCTACATAATCTATTTCTTACATGCACTAAATGCAACTTACTAGAGAAGAACCCTGCCTGGTGCTAGGGTTCGACATGTGGTGGATCTTGTAGACAGATTATTGGGTGGGGCTGGGAGTGACCTGGCGGTCTTGGTTCACATTGGTGCCAATGACAAAGTTAGAGGTGGAGGTGAGGTTCTTAAATATGATTTCCGAGAATTAGGGGCCAAGTTAAAAGAAAGGACCTGAAGGGTAGTGATTTCAGAAATACTACTGCAGCCACGTGCTATGCTAAGGAGGCAACGGGAGTTCAGGAGTATAAATGCATGGCTAAGAGGGTGGTGTAAGGAGATGGGGTTTGGGTTTTTAGAGAACTGGGCTGACTTTTCTGTTGGCTACAGGCTTTTTAGTAGAGACAGATTGCACCTCAATGATGATGGTGCAGCTGTTATGGGGGAGAAGATGGCTAGGGGGTTGGAGGAGATTTTAAACTAGGTATGGGGGGAAGGGTACGTTGAACTACACAGGGGTAGATAGAGAAGTTAGGGATCAGGGGGATAATAACACAACAGAGGGAGGAGAAGGTGGAGGGGGAAGCATAGAGGATAAGGAGGCATGTACGACCAAGTATGGAAGTAAATCAATTGATAATATAAAATGTATGTTTACAAATGCAGTCTGCCTGGAAAAAACGGGGAACTAGAACTAATAGCTTTAAAGGAAAGGTATGATGTAATTGGTATAGCAGAAACGTGGCTAAATGATTCACACAACTGGACGGTAAATATTAATGGATACTCCTTATTTAGACATGACAGAGTTAATAAGAAAGGAGGAGGAGTATGTATGTATGTTAAACAGGAATTGAAGCCAAATCTAAAAGATGGAATAGATAGGGACATAAACGATATGGCAGAAACAATATGGGTAGAGCTGTGTACAGGAAGCAAGAAGGAGGGTAAATTAATTGTTGTGGTATGTTATAAGCCACTAAATGCCAGGGAGGAGGTAAAAATTAATCTCCATATGCAGTTGGCGAAGGCTGCTGGTATGGGGCATGTTTTAGTTATGGGGGATTTTAACTACCCTGACATAGATTGGAGTAAGGGAACTGCCATCACCTCAAAAGGTATAAAGTTTTTAAATTTCCTATATGAGCATTTTCTTTCACAGATGGTAGAAGTTCCTACTAGACAGAATGCGTTGTTGGATCTAGTGATATCTAATAACTCTGAGCGCATTTTAGAGATGAAGGTAATGGGAAGCTTAGGGAATAGTGACCATGATATAGTGTCATTTAATATAGGTTGCGAAAAACTAAGTGCACTGGGTTAACAAAAACATTTAACTTTAGGAGAGCTAATTTTGTGCTGTTAAAGGAATCACTCCTGCTCATAGACTGGGGGGAATTGTTTCCAGGTAAAGATACTGAACAGATGTGAACAACTTTTAAAGGGATATTAAACTATTACATTTCTAAATTTGTACCTTCAGGGAACAAGTGTAAAAAAATTAGGTCCACTCCTGCATGATAAATGCTATGCTCAGGTAAAAAGGAAAATGGAAAAAAAGAAAAAGGCTTTTAAAATTTTGAAATCATAGGAAACAGAACAGGCTTACAGGGAGTATAAAAGCTGTAATAAAGAGTGCAAGAAAGCAATTAAATTAGCTAAAATAGAAAATGAAATACGGATTGCCGAACAAAGCAAGTCCAACCCTAAAATGTTTTTAAAGTATATAAATGGTAAAAAAATGAGGACTGAGAATGTGGGACCATTAAATAATGGGTCTGAGATTGTTGTAGAGGATGCCAAAAAGGCTAATCTGCTAAATTGTTTTTTTACATCGGGTTTCACTGTTGAGAATCCTAGTCCTTAGAGCAGGGATTGTAATATGCAGGGGAGAAATGAGGAGTATTCACATTGGCTGAAGGAGGATATGGTACGGAAACAATTAGACAAAGTTAATATCAATAAAGCCCCAGAACCGGATGGAATACACCCTTGGATTTTAAAAGAGCTTAGTTCAGTTCTATCTAGACCACTGTTTCTTATCTTTTCAGATTCACTTTGGTCTGGGGATGCGCCACTGGATTGGAAAATAGCCAATGTAATACCAATATTCAAAAAAGGTAGTCGTTCACAGCCTGGTAACTATAGACCTGTAAGCCTAACATCAATGGTAGGGAAGGTGATGGAAACTTTGTTACGGGATCATATCCTTGACTTATCTTATTAGTAGTAGTCAGCATGGATTTATGAGAAATAGATCATGCCAGACAAATTTTATTGGTTTTTATGAAGAAGTGAGTAAGAATTTGGATTCAGGCACAGCAGTGGATGCGGTATACCTGGATTTTGCGAAAGCTTTTGATACTGTGCCACATAGGCGACTAATGTATAAACTGAGGACTGTTGGCCTTGAAGAAAACACTTGTGCATGGATAGAGAATTGGTTATTGGATCACAAGCAGAGAGTGGTGGTAAATGGAGCTACATATATGTGGGCTAAAGTTAGAAGTTGAGTGCCTCAGGGTTCTGTACTGGGGCCGCTTCTGTTTAATCTGTTTATAAATGATTTAGAAGGGGGCATTGAGAGCAAGGTCTCTGTGTTTGCTGATGACACTAAACTATGCAGAACTTTGGAAACTTTAAATGATGTGCAAGTGTTGCAAGCAGACCTAGAAAGATTATCAAAATGGGCAGCAGAATGGCAGATGAGATTTAATGTTGATAAATGTAAGGTGATGCATTTGGCATTTAATAATCCCTGTGCCACCTACACCATAAATAACTCTGTGTTAAGTGCATCTGTAATGGAAAAAGATTTGGGGGTTCTGGTAGATAACAGACTTAGCTATAGCAAACAATGCCAGGTAGCAACGGCTAGAGCTAGCAAAATATTGTCTTGTATAAAGAGGGGAATAGATTCAAGAGAGAAAGAAAGATATTATTCTCCCTCTTTACAAGTCACTGGTAAGGCCTCATTTGGAATATGCGGTGCAGTTTTGGAATTCCATATACAAAAGGAACATCCTGGAAATGGAAGCAGTTTAGAGAAGGAAGAAGAACTAAATTAATTAATAAGGGAATGGAGGGGCTTGAATATTCAGGCAGATTAGACACATTAGTGCTGTTTACATTGGAGAAGCGAGGTTTGCGTGGGGATATGATAATCTTATACAAATATATTAATGGGCCATACAAGGAACTTTCTGGTGCATTGTTCACTAATAGGTCATATCAGAGGACTCGTGGATATTCTTTAAGGTTGGAAGAAAAGAAGTTTCATCTACAGGTTATGAAAGTTTTCTTTACAGTGAGAACGGTGAAACTGTGGAACTGTGTTCCAGCAGATGTGGTAATGGCAAGTTCATTAAATAGCTTTAAAAAAGGCCTGGATAAGTTTCTAAAACTAAAAAATATTGAGAATTACTGGTATTAATACATATAAATCTGGTTGATCCAGGGATAATTTCCGATTGCGGTTTGGAGTAAGGAAGGAATTTCCCCCCCCCTTTTTTTTGCTGGGGATTTTTGCCTTCCTCTGGATCAACTGTTAGGTAGGGTTAAAAAAAAATATAAATAAATAAATATATATATATATTAAAAAAATAAATAAATAAAAAATAGGGTAAATAGGTTGGACTTGGTGGACTTGTTGTCTTTATTCAACCTCAATTAGCATGTAACTATGTAAGAATCTTACAATGCTTTCTAGATCAACTGTTGTTAATTTTTTAATGTATCCAGTCCACTGTTACATTTATTTCATATTTCTGCCATATTGAAATGTTTCTCAGGTCCAATGATATTGCCCATATGAGATTAAAAGGCAAATTATAGGTATTTGAATTTCAGTGCAATCTAGAAACCTGTACTGAGCCTGGGCATGCTCAGAAGAGGCAGCTAGGGGATTAACATTCAGTCATTTGGCTGTGATGTCAACTGTCAAATCCATAACTGGATTGCTAATTGGAAGAACCAGGAAGTAGAAACAGGGGTAACAGGACATTGTGCAGGATTTCAGGTTAGACTTATATATTTCAGATTTTAAACTATTACCGTTTAGGGTTTTGTGGGGTGATTTACCTGTATGTAAGTTTTCATTTCAGGGCTGGACTTGCCCTTTAAGCTGTACATGCTTTCCCATTCTGGGTGGTAAAAAGGGACAGAGTCAGAACTGATTATCCAACTAATGAGAGGAAATGCTCTCCAAGAAGTGTGTCATCAAATTTACAGCAAACTACCAACTGAACCCCCAGAACTGAGGGTGTGTTAATTTTGCCCTATTATTTGAAAACCCCATGATTTTGCAAAAATTTCTGAAGCATGCAATCTATTTTTCATACATCAGCTGACATTTTTAGTTGCAAAAAATAATCTTGTCTTATATTGGCTATTGTCCACAGTAGCGCATTTCTCATTTCACTTACAATCACGTTTTGTGATCCGTTTGTGAGAAACGCTTGTCAGTGCATGTCAATGTGGGTGGCCACATTGCATACGCTGCGATCATTTTTAAATAATGATTGCATCCGCGCCTCAGCCTACTAGTAGCCTGGATTAATTAAAGTTTCATAAAGATGTAAAAACTAAAGCAGTGTGCAGAGTTAGTGGAGTTTGGGTGTGCAGCTGTAGTAGAACATATTAGGGTTCCAATGGAAGGTCACTGAAGGTCTAATTACATTTGATCCCCTAAAGTCTCTTAGCTTGCCCAGTCATAGAAAGAGCATCACTAATCTGTACACGTTTTTGAACCTTTACAGCAAAATGCAGTATGTTTTATAAAATATATAAGTAAAAGTAAATTACTTTAATTTTGTTTAAAATATTGAAATCGAATTTTGCAGCCTGTTACCATCCACAATGGCAAATGATTAAAAATGCAATGACCAGCCATAAGATGAAAAGATTAGCTTTTTAGGTAAGTATTTAACATGTGCATTTTTTATCTAAATAATCCAGTATCACATCATTAGATTTTGATTTAAGGTGCAAAATGTTTTACCAATTAAAACATTTCCTAAGTAGTAATGGACCGAATAGCTTTTGAAAAATGCAAATTAATTAATTAAGAACATTAATAAAATGGTCTACAGTATTTTTAATGTAGATCATTAGTTAGGAATATTTTCTGTTACTTCAGGCATGTCAGAAATTTTTATTCCAAAGTAGAAGAAAAAGTAATTTTTTTTTTTCAAATAGGACAATAAAAAAGTTATGGCGCTATTTTCATATTAAAAAGTCTGAAATTCTCAATATGGTATTGCAGCCCTCCAGATGTTTTCAAACTACAGCTCCCAGCATTCCCTGTCTGCATCATGCAGCCAGGGAATGCTGGCAGTTAAAGTGTGCTTTAGACTGCTGTTAATTTAATACACTTGCATCAGACACAGATGCAAAATGCTTCACTTGTTTACATCAGAACATTACTAGATAGTGCAGTTAATGATTTAAAAGCATTTGACGCCTTAAAATGTAAACATCTGTGATTATAGACTGTCTGTGGCCATAGGCTACTTTTGGGAGCTTTCCAATCTAATCATTCAGAGGCAATTTCAATCATTTTGTCCCAGCTGCTTTCCTAGGGGGGGAAATGTCATGGTGAACAAATTTCTTAAAAATGCCCCAAGTCTTAGATGTAAAAACTTTCATCTCTTAACATTGATGTTACTGCACAAGACAAGCTAACATTGATGCTTGGAAGGCTTCATGTTTATGTGATCAGAAATGTGGAATTAATAACTGCCCTGGAATATGGGTCCTCATTATATTCTTTTATGGTTACTAAAAAATATATTGGCTTGGTTATAATAATATACAAAATTATTGCACATAATTTGTTTTGCCCAGCCCTTTAGATGTAAAATCCATGTGTCAATATCATTTTGAGCACTTGAAAAACCATTGCATCATAGTAACGAAAAATACATTCTTCTTTGATATATTATAGGGAATTATTGTGTGTCAAATACTTGTGATACTTCTGTCCCTGTGGCAACAAGAAATCCTGCAGCAGACTAGTTAAACATAACCTAGATATGGAACAAATAAAGGATGTTGCACAGTGCAGCAATAAAAGATTCAAGTATGCATAAGTGATGATGGACCCTTAGCCTCATGTGTATAGCTTTAGAAAAGATGACTTTGCAATTATTTCTCCTTCTGACTCATTTATTTGCATTACTTGGCCTGCACAAAAGACAGTCTTTTTTTCAGCAAGCCACCATAAAAGAGAATAATATTGGCTATTACAGTTGTCTACTACTAACAAGCTTTGTGCTTTGGAGAGGCTTCAAAAGGCTCAAGTTTTTAGCTAGAATAACACAAGGGAATTCAGTTAATCTTATCCTGGCCAGCAAACCTTTATATCAGAACAGAAATAAGGCAGAACATTGTTAGCAGATAAATGTAGACACACAAAAAAAATCAGCTGACACTGTTGTAATTTAAATATGAACAACAGATTTAAACAAACTTTTCATATTTAAATTGTCTTTGGCATTGGTACTGTAATTTCAAATAGTGGGTGATGCAAAATGGAGCGTGGCACTTTTTCTTACAGGTTCCAATGATGCAGTTATCCCCTTGTAAAGGTAGTGCATTGTGGGAATCCAGAAGTTAAGGTCCGTTGGCTTTATGTTCCCCTTTAGAACTTATTATTTTTCATTATTGCATCAGTTGCAAGTCACTGTTTATTGGAACTGCCAAGTTATTAAGTGTACAGCTAACACTAAACTAATATTACATCTGATTGTATACTGATTTGGCCAATATTGAGTTTAATTGCATTCACCCTTAAATTGGTAAAGCCATGTATTTAGGAAGGACATTTGCATAAATTGTGATTATTTGAGTATGGGTTACTCAACCCTAAACATGTTGTGGTGTTGTCTCTATAATAAAGCCAGTCTGTTTGCAAATTATCTGGCTTAGCCTTTCTGTTTCCCACCACTTCTATTTTATTTCTATATTTAAAAAATAGTTGTCAGTTATACAATAGCAACTTTAAATGGCATGTCAGCCCCAGAACACAAACCTATACTTACCTTTCCCAACCCCCAATGTCATTATAACTACTTACTTTACCAAGGTAGCTAAAGCTTATTTATCTTACCTTTCTCCACTGCAAGAAAGTTTGCATCTCACATGGATGCTAATATTCTTCCAGGTTACAGCAGTCAGTAACAGCCATGACGGTGAGGTCATGGCCAATGATATGCATTGATACATATTGGCACGCCTCCTCTGCCTAATGCGTCTGCTCTGTAAAAGCTCTCTGAGTTTGCAGAGAAGGTGTGGACTGGGAAGGACACACATGGTGGAGGAAGGTAAGTATTAAGGGCTTCAAGGACTGCAAAGTGGTAAGTAACTATAACAATCTCTGGGTTGGGGGGAGGTATAGATTTGTGGTTTGGGGTACCCATGTCATTTAACAGTTTTTAGTCTATTGTATGTTTGTTAGCAATATTATGATCATGCTAAGTATTTTAAACAAAGATATTAACCAATGTTTACCAGAGTATATAAGAATTGCAATGTATGTTGAGACTGAGGTAATACACAATTGTAAGAAAATATATTTACAGTATTTTACACACGCATACACACACACACAGGCACATAGTATTGTAAAGGGAACATGATTAAGAGGGCAGCATGGGAGGAAAAATAATGGATTTTATTTTTATTTTTCTGGCATGCTTATTGTTTCTTCCTGTAGTAGGGTTGATTACATACTGTAGGGGCCCCAGTAAGATCTTTTCTGCTAGTGTGACACAGGAAAGGAAGAAAACCAAGCCTGTCGCTCTTGGCACCATGGCTGTTTGGTCTTTTATGCCTTAAGATATATTCGACATGCCATTGGGTTACTAGTATTTTGTGAGGCGTTTTATGTGCATTGTCCTGCTTGTGCATCTAAGAGTTAGCAATTTTGTTTGTATGTACAAGTTCAGAGCCCTTACTGTTTATTGTGATGTAATCCATTAGCTGTCTGTGTTAAATGAATCAGTGCTGTGAATCAGGCCCAAAACTTGTATGTATTATCAGTGAATTTTGAAATGCCACAGTGTGTGAACAAACAATAATGCTTGTGAAGGTTCTCATTCATCCAGGCCATGGTATATCTGTTGTATTTAATTACATCAACTGGACTTAGAGTTTAGATCTTGAAGATGTTTCACTAGTCAACCGACTGGCATTCTCAATTCAGAATGACTTGTACAAGAATCTGTTGGCAATTAAAAAAAAGTACCTTGGAAAGTCCTAATTAGCAAATGACAGCCAGGTGTAATCAACGTATGGCCCAGCACAGAAGAGCCAATTACTCGGGTCAGGACTTAGCTGTGTACCTGCATCTTAAGAAAAAAGGACCTTTGAAGATAGTTATGTCAACATCTTAGCAAAGAAACATGACTGGTTTAAGAGAGATGTCAAGGAGGTTTTTTATGTGTGACATCAATTGTCTGCCATGTACAATACTGTTTTGACACCTTACCCTGGGCAGTTTTGATAAAACTCCTTAGCCTCAATGCATCCATACCTTGCATACAGAAGGTCGCTAACACCTGGCTGTGATATGCTAATTGGGATTTTCCAGGGTGCATAATTGCCAATATATTCTTGTACAAGACATTCTGAATTGAGAAAGCCAGTCGGATGACTAGCGAAAAGTCTTCAAGAACTAAACTTTAAGTCCAGTTGATGTACCTGGATACAACAGATATAGACATGCAATAATATGCAGAGCTAAAACAATTTGGAACTCCAGGAAGACCAGTTACATAGGGATGCCAAGGCTATGGATCTTAAATTCTTATGCAATATGCTATGTTCTCACTGGTGAGTCTCAGAAAGGAGGAAGGATGGAGGAGATTATAAGAGAATCTTAGCATTTTATAATAGTAGCAACATTGGTAACAAGGTTATAAAAACTTTTCAATGTGAGTTGATCACAACTGGCCATCTAGACAGGTGGTCCTAGTTTTTTTTATATTATTGGATTAGGATAATGCAATAAAACATTTAAGTGAGAGAAGAAGAATTGTTTAACAATCACAAAATAAAATCATGGCCTGGAAGATTGCTTTAGGTACAAAAATATACCCCAATAGTAAGTAAATCAAGGGATGACAAATGCACTCACCAAAGAATGCAGATGGTGCTTCAGTGTCCCTCAGCCTGTTGTTAGCCAAAGGAAAACAAAAAAGGGAGTCATGCAACCTAAGAAAAGCCAAGGCAGATGTCCTGAATGTTCCCCCTGTTCTTTGGTTACTTTTAGTGATAATATACTGTAGTGTATAGTCATGCACACATTACAATTATCCCCTGGACAAAACTATATATACATAATCATATATAATTAGAAGCCCTACCCCATCACCTTTGATATCATAGAAACAAACATTGCCAGCTTGTGGCACATTACTACAATAATGATATTTTTAATTTCCATACAATAAGTAAAATACATAAATCCATGCCAAATATAATGTTTTTTTGGTGTGTGTGTTTTGTTTGGAGGTAGGGGGAGGTTGCCTGCTAAATTTCTTTCTGTTTCTGTTTTCTAAATAAAAGTAAATATTTTATATTTTAGTATATTCTACATAAATAAGGGCATAGCACATGGATACGTAGTAATGTAATCATTAATGCTACAACTTTCTGTCCTTATGAGTTGTACCAGATAATTACAATTTAACTGCATGTATATGGATATTAAATAATAATTACTGACCTGTTCAAATTTCTAAATAGAAATTCAAGAAATAAGTTCCTTTCTCCCGATGAGCAATCCATTTAACTATAATCTTTCTAAAGGGCAGATGATAACTGCAGTCATAATACGCTCCACACTGGAGAAATGTGAGTGCCTCCATAGCAAAGGAGATGCTTGCATTCCTGTTAGTCATCAACTACTAAAGCAAAATTATTGCTTTTCCGTATGGACTGGTCTTAACAGTGAATGTGTATCAGAACAGAATGCTGGCAAACAGGGTGGGGATAATAATGAGAGCAAGTGTCAAGGCCCCAGATTGATTTGAGGTTTATTTTAATCCCATTTGTTAGTAAACTGTTCCTTTAAGTATCAGAAAACAAATATTGGTACCTTTATCAGCTCATTGTTGTGCAAGACAGCCATACTCTGTCTGGACCAGCTGCAATAGGGAGGTTAGTGACACTTTTTTTATCTGCCCCTTAACATCCCATTTTTAATTTAGGAGCACCCCTTTTAAACACTTTTGATATGTGGTAGGGCATGCTCCCCCAGCCCCAACCGCATTAATATTATTGTTAGAAAGTCCCCCAATCCTTACTTACCTTCCCTCTTTCCTCCGCCGCAGTGTTCCGGCCCTCTGCTTGCATGGAATTGACCAGCCAATCACGGTCGTGGCTGCCGGGAGTTCTGAACAGCGGAGGAGAGAGGGAAGGTAAGTAAAGATTGGGGGACTTTCTAACAATAATATTAATGTGGTTGGGGCTGGGGAAGCATGCCCTACTGCATATCAAAAGGTTTTAATGTTAGGGGGAGGGAGAGAAAAATGGGAGGGAGAGGGAGGGGGGGAGGGCTGCACTGAGCATGCCTCAAACCTTGACGAGTCACACACTGCTCCTACACAGCAGTTTCCTGGGGAACTATTTTGAGCAGAAATGTAAGGTAAGGCTTGTTTTAAACTTCTTAATGTGGCCAGTAAGGGGTTCAATTTTAGTTTTGGGGGTGGACATGCACTTTAACACTAAACAATATACAGTTTTGCCCTTTTACATAGAATCCCGTTCATGATTAGGGAGAGGAAAAAGGTATTGATGTATTTAAGGCAGAGGCCGCACTATGCACACTAAGCGCATGCGCATTGATGTCCATTACGCTGCAATCCCTGTCATTTTTGGGGTTTAGAGCACATGCGAATCTCACCAAAAATATTGATCTCATGCACTCTGATCAAATGATCCCAGTGCACCTAGTGTGGCCACTTCAATTGGGCCACACTAGTGTGTGCTTTTTAACATACGATCAGATCGCTTGTTAAAACGGCCTGATATGGCCCAGCCCTAAAGAATAAAAATAAAAGCGAACAGAGTTTAAAACTTTGTAATGAAAAATTTGGAGTCTGTTAATTAAATGTCTTCTTTTAAATATGTGTAACCTGCTCAGGAAATGAGTTTGCAACATGGAATAAAATATTACAATTTTACGATTTAATTTGCCATTTATTAAGTGGGCACAATATGCAAAACTTAAGCATGGCTCTAGCTCTGGCTCTTAGTTATAGAAAATAACAAAACCGTGCATGACTGCGTATTGACCGATCTTCGAAATTAGAATTGTAGGACTTCCCATGCCCATTATATCTGTGGTGCTTACTGCTATGGCAGCCTATTAACAAGCGTAGTGGGCCCCTGGTATGTTCTGGCAAAAAAGTTAAGGCTCTTGGGTCAGAAAAAAATCAGATAAAACTTGCTTTGCTTTGTTTTTAAATGAGCAACATTAATGTTTATACAGTATTAATGTAACTGACAAACCTGAACTGTATGTTCTGCCTTTTAAACCTGTCAGCCTAATTTGTCCTTAATAATACAGCAGAGAACAGTTATTGTACCATTATAAATCCAGAGCATTTGATCTTAGATCAGTGACACAAATCAGTGTTCCTCTATTATTCTGCAGTGCAGATATACTGCCTCTATTAGGGGTGATAAAAGTTCTGCAATACTACAAGCCTCAGTAGACGAACATAATTTCGACTGCAGAGACGTAATTGAAGCTGTATTAATTATCACTTGCAACTAATTATGGAAAGGGAAAAATGCCTCATTTTTCTTTTGTAGAACATCTCCAGCCTTTTAACAAATGTACAATGCATACCATGAGAAATATGAGAGTTATTTTCAGTAATGGTAAGAAACTAGATTTCATATGTACACTGGGTTATGACAGAGCTTTACTGCCACTCAGAGGGCTGAGCAATGGATGCATCTAACATACTAATTATCCTGGTTACTACCCAGAATAAAAGAGAGCAGCATTAAGTCTGTAGAACAGCATCTGTAATGTGTAATGTATAGAATGACTGGCACAAATTAGGTAAATACCCAATTATCTTTAAAAGCTACACAGCAATTTTACAGCACAGTTTTTTTTCAGTACCTCATAATAAATAAAGTAGCTTAAAAAGAAAAATGTAAAAAAAAATATTGAGAAATGTCTCATTATATGACAGCACTTGACAAAACGGTGGTTGACACAGTTGCTTTGTGTCCTGTCTGATCGCTTTGTACATTTCAATTAGTAGTCAATGTGCTGTAAAATAAGGGTCTGTTCATTACACTGTGAGTTCACAGACCAGCTGAAGAGTGAAAGCAGTCAGCAGCATTAACCATGTAATGAGAAGATAATATGTGTCTGCTTGTATCTGACAGTAATACCTGCTTATATTCTGACTCCGGCTGGGCTTGCAGTGCTGTGAAAAGGCTCACTTTCTAGAGTGTTACATTTACATTTTAATCATTGTAGCTAAGCTAACACAAATTCCTTCAGCAATAGTCTATAAAGTAACAGTAAGGGATGAACTTGACAGTCATAATGCCTTCATCTATTTTAAAACTATGTAGTTGTGAAATTTGCATTCATTTATTTTTGGGAGAGGTAGTTAATGACTGAAAGATTCATTTAAGTGATCATTTATAAGGTGAAATTGGAATAAAGTTGAATTCATGTCTTTATATTTATGTATTTACTCTTATTTCAGCAATATAATAACTTGTGTACAAGTTGCTAAAGGATAAGTGCACTGTAAAACCAAGTTATGTTGGTTTGAAAGCTGCAGCTTTAAAAATACTGTTGCCATATATATTTATTTTTTTTTGCCCCTCCAGAGCCTAGCTTTGTTACTTGAAAGTTGCTGACATCTTGTTACTGGTTTGCTAAATGTTAAGCTCTGTCCCTCTGAGATTTCCTCTGCTTTTTCCTGCTTGAGCCTCAAACAGTAATGCCTGTGAGTTCCATGCACTCTCCTGCTTGAGCCTCAAACAGTAATACCTGTGAGTTCCGTGCACTCTCCTGCTTGAGCCTCAAACAGTAATGCCTGTGAGTTCCGTGCACTCTCCTGCTTGAGCCTCAAACAGTAATGCCTGTGAGTTCCGTGCACTCTCCTGCTTGAGCCTCAAACAGTAATGCCTGTGAGTTCCGGGCACTCCCCTGCTTGAGCCTCAAATAATGAGTTCCATGCATGTGCGTGTGCACGGAACTCACAGGCATTATCGATTGAGGCTCAAGCAGGAGGAAATCTCAGAGGGACAGAGCTTAACATTCAGCAAACCAGTAACAAGATGTCGGCAATGTTCAAGGCACAAAGGTAGGCTCTGGAGGGGCATAGGTAAAAAAAATATGGCAACAGTATTTTTAAAGCTGCAGCTTCCAAATGGACATAACTTGATTTTACAGTGCACTTATCTTTTAAATACATACAGATTTCATGTCATTTTGTCAGGGTCCTTTTATGGCCCACACAGAAATCCTAAATGAATTTATGTAACCACCCAATAGTTAGGTCAATTGTAAAGCTACATAAACAGCCAATCAAATTGGTGAGGACCATTGACTCATTTGTATTGGTACGCAGTTTTCTTCCTTTCCTTCCAAGTACAACTACAACCTCTGTATAAATCATAATTGGTACACATTTCCGTATCCAATACTGTGTATATTTTGTATTATCTGCTTATGTTATTTACGCAACCTGTTGGCCGGTCTGTAGGAGCAAAAGGAACATCACTTTGGGCTAGAAATACTTCATTTTATTCACATATATAGATCACACAGTGAGTGTCCAAGATCTGGTCTGACGTGTTTCACGGATTACTTCCGCTTCATCAGAGACACATAGAGAGCCCTACCCCTAGTGTCCATTTTAAAGGTAAAAATGCACTAACCATGTGTACAGAATAATAATACATTAAACCCCTAAGTCTACAACCACAAAGTAACACCATATAATGCTACAATAAAACATCAAAAAAAACCTTTAAAAAATTAAGCAATTGTACAAAACATGCAGTAATAGAAACCCCACAGTACTAAATATCATATGTAGACCTTGCAATAAATGTCATAGATAAATAAATATGCAACATTAAAATGCAACATAAAAATGCTTTTTATTTACCGTGCAATATTTTGAATAATGTTCATCCAGAGTGAAGATTTTCCTAAGTAAAATTAGAGTTTACCAAGGGACTTCAGCAAGGAGAGCTACAAGGAAAACACTACCTCTACCTGACTTTTAATTTGGGATTTTCAACAATGTTTACAATTGTTTTATGAATATCTCTCATCTATTCCCTGGCTCCCAGTTTATATTATTTTCATTTTTGGTGTTGGAGATATTCCTCCCAACCATGGGCTCTACAACATTTCCATCTGCCATCATCCTCGCCTTTCTACCCCCTAATCTTTCTAATATCATAACCATCCCTACTCTTTAAAGGGACTGTAAACTCCCCATCCTCCATAAAAACAACTATGTGCCATCTGTTTCTATTATTCACAGGGAGGTGAGAACGCTTATTCTCACCTCCCTGTGAATAATAGGACGCTCGGGGGACCTGGAACTTACCTTACCGTGCTCCACTCGCAAGCTGCTTCTTCACTGAACAGCTGTTTTCTCCCGGTCGTGCGCCCAATCTTTTGTATTGGCGCGCACGCGCCTAAGATAGGGCGCGCGGTCGGGACAAAGCGGCTTTCAGTGAAGGAGTGGCTTGCGAGTGGAGCAGTGGTAAGGTAAGTTCCAGGTCCCCCGAGTGTCCTATTATTCACAGGGAGGTGAGAATAAGCGTTCTCACCTCCCTGTGAATAATAAAAACGAATGGCAAATAGTTATTTTTATGGATTATGGGAGTTTACAGTCCCTTTAAAGCCTGAAAATCTCGACTTATATTCGAGTGTATATATGGTAACTATCTTATCGACTACTATTGACTCCTTTGCCCCCCTACAAACTCACAGTTGTTGCCCCACTAACCCCCATCCTTGACTCAATTCAGAAAGCGAATTCCTACGCTACTGTACTCGGTCAGCTGTGCGGCTATGGAAAAAGTCCCTGCAATCAGGCGGGCTTTTACCACTACAAGCTCATGTTGTCATGTCTTAATTATTAATTTCAGTAGCAAAACACTCCTACTTTAGCTACTTTAGCTCCAAATAGTGGCTTCCCATCAAACAAAAAATCATATTCTATACCCTTATTTTAACCTTTAAATCCCTTTACTCTACTGCACCTTCCTACTTATCTTCTCTCTTGGTCCCTTATATTCCTGGACATGCCCTGCGCTCCTCACAAGGTGATCTGTCCCTCCCACTTAGACTGTAAGCTCTTTGGGGTAGGTATCTTTATATATATATATAGAAAGGTATATAGGATCTGATGCACTCCATATCTCATCAGCTGCCTGGGTGCTGCCGGAAAGGTTTCCAATATTGTAGTAAGTCAGGCGCACTCCACGGACTTGTAAATCTTTAATAAGTAAAAAATAGTAGCCCAAAGCATCCTACGCGTTTCAGCCCGAAGCTACAGGGCCGTCATCAGGGTTGGTACAATATATATATATATATATATATATATATATATATATATATATATATATACACAAATACAAGAATATGCAGCTCAAACCTTTATTTTAAATTACTTTCAGATGCGGAGCAAAGGAGTACCGGCAATTAATACATTACACAAAAGTCTCCAGCACTCAACTATACATATAAGCATAAATTAATTAGATATCACGATCAAACAAGTATGCAAGCAACGGCGTGTAAAATTCATTTAAATGGAACATTATAGTAAGTAAAAAAAAAATGCAACAAAAGGCAGAAAAGGTGGCAAAAAGCAATTTTCCCTCTATTTATAAATGGCATTAAATTAAAAATGACAAAAAATAGCTCTGAAATGTCACACCTCGCGCTTTATAAATATGCCTCTAAATTCACAATATACTTAGTGGTTTTTTGCTTAAAATCTCTCCATGTTCTGGTAAGGTCTAATGATAAAGCAATTTCTCTTTTTGCTGCGATACCAGACTTAACGCAATGAATAAGTTGTCAGTGCAGCTTGCCGATACTACCGTCACATATTAGGTTATTCAATAAAGTTCTTATCGTTAAAAATGGTGCTAATTTTGCCCCAACCAATCAGATCTTATTTAACATTTGAAAGCTAATCTCGATTGGTTGGGCAATATTAGCACCATTTTTAAACAATACAACTTTATTGAATAACCCTGATTGTCTTTTGATGCGAAAATGAGCGGTTAATAAATACACAAAAATATCGCTCTTTGCCATTGCGATCTTCCTTGATAGCGAAATTGGCAAAATATCGATTGTTTTAAATATGCCCTAAGTGTGTGATATTAGTGTATGTATGTGCAAAGGCACATAGAAATTTATGTGTTTGTGGGTGTTGCACCAGAGTAAATAGCTGTGTAGGTATGCATAGATGTTAGCAATGCATGTGCTTCATTGTAGGTGCATGTGTGATGTATGAGGCGAGAGTTGCAGTACAGTAGATTTGGATTTGCTGTGGATTGCCAGTTCTTAACATGCAATGGGTTGCTTAAGTATAAGGCTATGCCACTGTCTGTATTTTTAGCAAGTATTAAAAAAAAAATTATAAAAATGTTTTGCTTTACCTTAAGTAATATTTACATTGTTCCAGGAATGCTACCAAAACATGTAACCAGTGATTTTAATTTACATTTCCTACCATAGCAGCTAGAAATACTGTATATGTATTCTTTGGAGATGACCTGTAATACTTGTTACCTTTTTATTCAATAATTTGCTTTTTAGTAGTGTGCAATGGCATTTATTGACTACATGATATAGAGCTGTGATAACCAGCAGTAACATTAAAATTACAACAGCAAAGCTTTCCAGGTTACGGATAATTAGACTGGTATCTTCAGTATCTCTGCAAATTATTGTTGCCCTTTACTGAAGACTGATATTGGCTATTGGGGCTTACCTTGCTTTAACCCTTACAAACCAAGAAAAAAAGAATATTTCCATGAAAACAGAGAATGTCTGGGGAAAAACCACTACATTCATAATCCTATGTTTTATAATGACTCCGTGTTTTAAAATCTATTGAGGCCTGTCTCTTTGTACCAGAGCTGCAAAGATATATTTATAAATACCTTAATGGATTCTGTTATCAAATGTATCAAGAACTCTTCTTATTTACACAAATACAAAATACATTATACTGTATCACTTCTGAAAAGGAAAAAAACAAAACAAATGCAAAATATATTTGTATTTAAATATCCATGTCCCCCAAATAGAACTTACACAACAAATAATAAAAAACTTTATTTTAATTGTCGCTACATGTTTAATTCTATGTCAAATTTGTATGTTGCAACATGCAAAAACCTTCTTATCACTTTGATCTAGGAATGTACTGAAGTTTTGATCCAAACCTGGGCTCTAAACTACTGAGTTCACAATCACATTTTATTTGTCCAACTACCAGCAAAATCTTTACTCAATCAGCATTTAAAATCAAATTATTTTCAAGGAAAGACCAGTTGTCTAAGCAGAGTATTGTCTAATCTGAGTCTGGGAAGAACTTAAAAGCATCACAAACACAACAAGAAGGCAGTAAGTATGGAGGGGGGGGGGTAATTATAAGCACTCAATAAACAACATTAATAATTTAATGAAAAAGCAGACAAGATAAATATGTGAGTACCACCATTTTACATTTCCCAAATTGTAGTTTTCAAATAACTTGATTTATGGTTTAAATGATTATAGCAACCCTTTAATTTTCAGATTTAGTTAATTTTTTATTTTCTTTTTTTATATAAAAGCTTCATGGCAAACCGGAAACATACTGCTCTTTGAACTATAGTGGCCTCATTTACCTGGGCACACAGCCCTCCTTTCAGCTTTTAAAGTTGTGCTAACCGATTTAAATCAGTTAGCACAACTTTAAGTCTCAGTTTCCCAGCTGCGCGAGTACCGGAAGATGCACTCGTCTCAGCCGTCGCAAACCAATTAACCCGACACTGCGTAGCTGTTTAAACATAAGTATTTACACCAGCTAATAGCTGGCCTTAATAATTATGCGCAGGTGAGATTTACCCAGAGTCGCATTGCCTCTGGTAATCCTCTATGGGAGATTTGCCCAGAGCGCTTGCGCCTCTGGTGAATCGCCCCTGTAGCCTAGTACACACTTGAATTTGTATCCATTCCAACCGACAGTATATATTATTATTATTATATTCGGCTGCTTCCAACATTTTTCAATGTTTGAATCTGAATAATAATAAATAATGCACTGGACAGTCGATTAGGTAAAAATATACTGTGTGTAGCAGCAGAACTGCTAAATATTACTATAGATCACCAAATAGTCAACAGAAAAGTGTAGCTGATCACAGTGACAAAAAGTGATGGGGCGCCAATTTCTTAGAATTGTTTTCTCACATGTGAATTGCTTTATGCATTAATTAGTGTTTGGCTGTACCATCATATTATTCATGAAAAAATATATTTTATCTTATTATCACAGTCTCTAAATAAACAGTGCCAGTTAATCAATAAACATATTGAATAAATGTGCCCCCTAATTCCCCACTCCACTAAAAATGAACACAATATAGAGTTGTACCTGTGTGTATAACAAAGAAGTCAGGGCCAAAAACTGCTAATCTAAATATATATTGTATATAGGATGATTCAATAAAGAGCGCTATTGCTTAATATCAGGGAAAAAACTATGTACTATCGGTTATTGTGGGTTTATTACCAGATTTGCTGTTACTACAAAACCTTTTTGCTGAGATTTGAAATTTGAATGTGCATGTAAGTGTCCTTTAGGTCTAAGGATGCTAACCAGTTACCTCGTTCCTAGATTTCCATTAGGCAATAAAGGCATGCATTAGGGCGCATGTGGGTTGGAGGGGTGGCTTTTAATCCTCTGCCCCTCCACCCCCATATAGTCTATTTTATTTCTAAAATAAAAGGGGTTGGTTTGGGGGTTTGTCTGTGTTCTGTGGTTAGGGGTAGGGCTAAGGGCACCAGGCTTTTTGTGCCTACAGGATGCTGAAGTGTAAATCCCCCCTGAGTCTCCTATGTAAAAAAGAATTGACCTGAAAGATTCAATCTTGAAATTATTCGGTTTTTGTCCAAACTGGACAATGAAGCAATTTTCAGATTACCACCACTTCACCTCAAAGTTTCTGCATTGGAAACTGGGGCATTTTACAACCTGCCAGTGGAAAAATATTGGTGGGTTAATGGATCCATAGTCAGCGGCACCAAAATTAATGGAGAACTCATTGCATTCCAATAATAGACCAACAGTAATGACCTTTGGGAAAGCTCTTACTTTTTACATACAAGCAGAAATAGCGAGTTACTTTGGCTTCTCCGTGCACGCTTCACCCATATTGTTTAAGCCTAATCGTTTATACCCCCAGCTATTCAATCTTTTAGATTTGGCTTCAATTCTAATTTAACATCCATACATAGCCCTCCTTTTTTATATTTACTCTAATGACTAAACAAGGTGATCCTTCAAAATTTACTTCAGCCATGTAATTATTTAGCCATGTTTCTGCTATAAACAATCACATCATACTTTTCTTTAAAGCTGTTCACATTCCCAAGTTTTCCATTATTCTCACATTATTTACTTACCGTACACCTGAACACAATTCCAGAAATAAAATAGTGATTGTTTAATACATGTACACTAACTGCAAACCACAGTTACTAATTATTTTGTTTCTCAACGCATTTAATGCCCTTAAACACCGAAACATGGTTGCCCACTCACTCAAAGCTTGCACACTTGTTCTGCAAGCAGGATTTGTATGTGAGATTCACATATAATGAACTCACATTTTTTTTACATTTAATATACATGAACATATAAAACCCTTTGTTGTAGTGTCATCTGTACACACATTTCCACTACTCTATCACTCTATCACAACATTTAACTATTCCTAAAATCTATTTATTATCATTTCAATGTTGCATATTTTCAAGCGTTGTTGTATAGTCAGTAATGTCCTTATGGCATTCAAAATGTATTTCATTTTTTGTATTTTTTGTGTTTTGTTTATATGTTCAACGTCCTCGCTTATCTGCTATTGCTGATTATACACTATTTGTTTTTGATTCAATCTATTATAAAATCTATTCCATTTCCTTTGCCAATTTATAGACTCCTAACGGATTTTGGGCAAAAAAAAAAAAATATTGTACAATGTTGGAAATGTGGGGGATGAGTAGGCATAGCTTTGTGCTGCTTTGACCAATATAAAGCGTGCCTCAATCAATTTTTGATCAGATTTATACCTAAACATAACCAGGATTGAGTAGCAGTTTGATTGGTGCTACCCAATTAAGTTCAAGGAGTGAAAGATTATTTGTACACATTGGCCACGTATTGTTGTATGTAAGGCAAGCTAAAGTCACTATAGGAGACTATATAGTACACAAAAATATGCCTATTGCATTTTTTATTGACTCCTATTAATATGATGTTATATTATTAGTATCTATTTTTGTTTTTAACTTTTGGTTCTCTTTCCGAAACCTAATGTTAAATCTTTTGCATCTGTTTGTTGCATAAAAGTACTTTCATTTCTGTACCTTGGGAGGAAAATGTTATGTATGCTGAACATGTTGTAAAATTGAATAAGCCATCATCAATACTGACATCAATCTATGCCTTCATTTGTGCAGAAACCTGACAGGGTTCAGTGATATAATTAAAACATCAATACAAAGTCTTTCTGGTGCCCCTAATATGTGAAAATGACATAGAAATAAATAAGTGCTAATGAAGAAACACCACACAATGTGGTCAATTTTTTTCCTCTAAGAGGCATCATAGGTACAATTATGGCCCTTCGTCTTTGGCTAAGGGAAATGATTCACACACATTCAATCGATTGTAGAATTCAATACGCATACAGTATAGTTGTTTTAGTATATTGTAGATGACCATCTGCATCTTTTGCTCATAGCCAATAACTTTGCTCAATGACAGACTTTCTAATTTACATTTAAACAGAGGCAAACTATAGGTTAAATATTAACACATCTGTTGTTTATGATAAAAAAAAATAACGATTATAAGACCTTTCTGCTAAACCATGTCACAGATATGAGCAACTTTATATCTGTATTCATGTATTGCAGTGTTATGTTCGGAGCACACTTAAAGGCACACTTTAAAGATAGAATGTACTGACATTGGCTTTTCAACAAACTTTTGGATATAAGACTGTCATAAATATAAACCACACAGATAAGACAAGATGGTGATCTTTAAACCTTCAGCTTATCATTGGTTAAAACCAGTTTAACTGTGTGTTACAAGTGTAAACTAGTGTTTCCTGCTGTCTGAGGTTTTCACTCCTGTGGCGAATTTGTAAAGATCGGTATTGCAAACACACATTCATACTAATCATTATTTTAGGATACCGCTGGCATTTATGTTAAATAATGATTGTTACCGAAAAAAATACACAACTGCTTGTAAATTAGAAGATATCAAGGAAACAAACAAAAAAAAAATCAAATGGAGGTGATTTATGATAAAGGGCAGTTGCCATGGTAGATTTCTCATACATTTATGAAAACATTTGCTTACCTGAAGTCTCCTATCATTAAAACCAGCCATGGTTCTGGTTCCAATAATACCAGTCTGTTACAAACAAAGGATAAATGCAAGCCATATCAGATAAATTAAATTTACATAAATAAAGTTTTCAAAGGTTAAGAATACATATATATATATATATATATATATATATATATATATATATATATCATAGAGAGTAAACAATGATAGGCCACTCACGGGACTTGTTTGAAGTATTCAGATAAGTATTTTATAAACATCAACGCTTTTCAACCCAGCTGTCGGTCGCCGTCATCAGATGTTACATCACAAGTGAAATTCCCCATTTTATTCACACCCATCCCGTGGTGTGCTCCACCCACCATGAAATAACCCTTAGTGCACCTCATAGAGATAAATATAATATAAAAACCATCACATATAAACTATCTATACATAAAATCAAATAAAAACAGTTTATTCTGAACACATTGTGTAGAATTTCTTCTGATGACTAGTATCCAAGGCAAGCCAGGTGGTCGTACAACAGCTAACCACTACTAAGAATTTTCAAAAAAACAATGTAGCAAAGCTTTCATTTAATCCACAAGGAGATAATGTTTGCAACTTATTGTATCCACCTGGCTTCCTTTTGTAACATATACTTGTCCTTGTCCACCGGCACTTTCATCTGCTCTACTGACAAGCCATCTATAATCATGCATCGCATGCTAGGGTGGTCCAATCGTGCTCCTGGACCGTGAGTATTATGAGAGGGAACTGTTGTCCCAACTGAGTGACTCCACTGTATATGAATGCTTAGATGGTGCCCCGACTGTGAGGTTTAAAACACAGCTGGACGATCTATTAACGACAGCTAAAATAGTATAGGGTGGATTACTGAGGCCCAATTTGGTTTTCTTACAACACGACACCCTAGGTGTCCCTTGATATATACCCTTCCCAAGATCAACAAAAATTTAAGCTCGCCGCCAGGGAGGCCCATTGTTTCATCTTATGATCATATTTAGACCCATTGCGGAATTCATAGATTTTTTTTTACAACCAGCGTTAATCTATGTCCTCATATATTCTTGACAGCCACATTTGATTGAGATATTGCAGATGATAGATTGCCTATGGATAATGTAATCTTTCTGACTTGTGATGTGGGCAGCTTGTATACGGTAATACCCCAGGAGAAAGCATTGAGGCGTGCAAATTGGCCCTTATGGACATAAACTAATGGACCTCCCATAGAGTTTTCCATTGATTTATTGAAGTTTATCCTCAACAATAATTATTTCAGGTATGACAGGGCATACTATGCCCAGAGGGTTGGCACGGCGATGGGTTCTAATGTAGCCCCATCCCTTGCCAACCTTTATATGTTATGTTTGAGGAAAAATATATCAGGCCGGTCACAATGGGGATGGCATATTTGTACAAGCGCTACATAGACGACTTGTTTTTCTTTGTGGAAGGGGACCGAACAAGAGGCGACCAAGTTTGTTTCCGATTTAAATAAGATGGATACGCCCATAAAATTTACTATGACCATAGGGGTGGATGAGATCGAGATCGATTAAGTTATTTAAGACCCAATTGGGAATAGGCTCACCTTGTATAGAAAATCAATTGAACAAAATTCTGTCTTATATGCACTAGTTGCCACCCAGAGAAATCTAAATATGCCATAGCTTATAGTCAATTCTTGAGAACATTCCGTAAATAACAACGGTCCAATTGGACGATATGTTCAAAAATTCTGTTGAGAGGGGATATGACCCCGAGCGGCTTCTCCTCCATTACAAAGGGCAACAAAGTACCATAACTGTGACAATAAGCCCACTAGGATTAATAAGCTGGATAGGGGTAGTTCACGTATCAATTTTTGCTCTACTTATACTCCCCACAGTAATAGATAAAGAGGTGATCAATCAAAGATGGGATTTGGTTCACATGATAGGACTTTGCCCTTTCTTGACACAGTGTCCGACCACACATACTGTAGGGTAGGAATTTATCCAATCTGCTGGTGTGTAATGACATCGCCAAAAGAAAAGAGCTTGATACTTATAATAACGGCAGTTGGCCCGTAAAGAAAAATTAGGATGTTTTCCATGTCCTAATTGTATTACCTGCAATTCCATGCCACGGGTAGGGAATTTGCACACCCGAGAAGTGGGGTTAAGATTACTATTAGACAGTACTTTACTTGTACTAGTAAATATGTAATTTACTTCATTGTTTGCCCTTGTGGCTTATATTATGTCGGTAAGACGAAAACCATGTTTAAAGAGCGAATGGCCAACCCCGCGCGCATCTTCAGAAATGCCTTGCAAACTGGCGATGTGGATTCCATTACCAGTAGATTGGTGACTTGGCGTAGCCAGACACTTCAAAAAAATGGCTCACCAGCTGTCTAGTATGCGATGCATGATTATAGATGGCTTGTCAGTAGAGCAGATGAAAGTGCCTGGGGACAAGGACAAGTTATTGTTACAAAAGGAAGCCAGGTGGATACATAAGTTGCAAACATTATCTCCTTGTGGATTAAATGAACAGCTTTTGCTACATTGTTTTTTGTAAATTCTTAGTAGTGGTTAGCTGTTGTACGACCACCTGGCTTGCCTTGGATACTATGTCATAAGAATATTCTACACAATGTGTTCAGAATAAACTGTTTTTATTTGATTTTATGTATTAGATAGTTTATATGTGATGGTTTTTTATATTTATCTCTATGTAGGTGCACTAAGGTTATTTTATGGTGGGTGGAGCACACCACGGGATGGGTGTGAATAAAATGGGGAATTTCACTTTTTGATGTAACATCCTGATGACGGCCCGACAGCTGGGTTGAAACGCGTTGATGTTTAATAAAATACTTATCTGAAATACTTCAAACAAGTCCCGTGAGTGCTATCATTGTTTACTCTTCTATGGTCCGTTCTGATGTGCACCCGGGCAGTTACTTGGAGGAAAGGAGTGCTCACCTTGCTCGTTTTTGTTATATATATATATATATATTATTAAACACAAAAGTCTCCAGCACTCAACTATACATATAAGCATAAATTAATTAGATATCACGATCAAACAGTATGCAAGCAACGAAGGGTGATACCTGCCTACTAAGTTAAAATGGATACGTTTAGTTACATAGTTTGTACAAACTTGCGTCAGCTGATGAGCCACTTCAAGGCAGTATCCCAGCATCAGTCCTAACCTAATGAGTAAAGTTCAATCCCTGGGGGAACAAGACCATACCTGCTTCTCTCTTTATTTAGTATGACCTATACCAGGAATCATGGGAGCTTACAGACTTCTAAACCTTCTTTTTATCTGGACTGCCTTAAAGGGGCGGGGGAATAAATTTACTCAGGGAGCAAAGCATATAAAATCGAGCTTAGCCGTATTGCCCTTTATTATCTACAAATACAAGAATATGCAGCTCAAACCTTTATTTTAAATTACTATCAGATGCGGTGCAAAGGAGTACCGGCAATTAATACATTACACAAAAGTCTCCAGCACTCAACTATACATATAAGCAATAATTAATTGATATCACGATCAAACAAGTATGCAAGTAACGAAGGGTGATTACCTGCACTAAATTAAATGGATACGTTTAGTTACATAGTTTGTACAAACTTGCGTCAGCTGATGCGCCACTTCAAGGCAGTATCCCAGCATCAGTCCTAACCTAAAGTTCAATCCCTGGGGGAACAAGACCATACCTGCTTCCCTCTTTATTTAGTATGACCTATACCAAGGAATCATGGGAGCTTACAGAGCTTCTAAACCTTCTTTTTATCTGGACTGCCTTAAAGGGGCGGGGGAATAATTTACTCATGGAGCAAAGCATATAAAATCGAGCTTAGCCGTATTGCCCTTTATTATCTACAAATACAAGAATATGCAGCTCAAACCTTTATTTTAAATTACTATCAGATGCGGTGCAAAGGAGTACCAGCAATTAATACATTACACAAAAGTCTCCAGCACTCAACTATACATATAAGCATAAATTAATTAGATATCACGATCAAACAAGTATGCAAGCAACGAAGGGTGATTACCTGCACTAAAGTTAAAATGGATACGTTTAGTTACATAGTTTGTACAAACTTGCGTCAGCTGATGCGCACTTCAAGGCAGTATCCCAGCATCAGTCCTAACCTAATGAGTAAATTTCAATCCCTGGGGGAACAAGACCATACCTGTTCTCTCTTTATTTAGTATGACCTATACCAAGAATCATGGGAGCTTACAGAGCTTCTAAACCTTCTTTTTATCTGGACTGCCTTAAAGGGGCGGGGGAATAAATTTATCAGGGAGCAAAGCATATAAAATCGAGCTTAGCCGTATTGCCCTTTATTATCTACAAATACAAGAATATGCAACTCAAACCTTATTTTAATTACTCTGCTAACGCAAGTTTGTACAAACTTGTAACTAAACGTATCTATTTTAACTTTAGTGCAGGTAATCACCCTTATATGTATAGTTGAGTGCTGGAGACTTTTGTGTAATGTATTAATTGCTGGTACTCCTTTGCACCGCATCTGATAGTAATTTAAAATAAAGGTTTGACTAAACGTATCCATTTTAACTTTAGTGCAGGTAATCACCCTTCGTTACTTGCATACTTGTTTGATCGTGATATCTAATTAATTTATGCTTATATGCGTGTAAGAAACTTCATTTAAATGGAACATTATAGTAAGTAAAAAAAAATGCAACAAAAGGCAGAAAGGTGCAAAAAGCAATTTCCCTCTATTTATAAATGGCATTAAATTAAAATGACAAAAAATAGCTCTGAAATGTCACACTCGCGCTTTATAAATATGCCTCTAAATCACAATATACTTAGTGGTTTTTTGCTTAAAATCTCTCCATGTTCTGGTAAGGTCTAATGGATAAAGAATTTCTCTTTTTGCTGCGATACCAGACTTAACGCAATGAATAAGTTGTCAGTGCAGCTTGCCGATACTACCGTCACATATTAGGTTATTCAATAAATGTTCTTATCGTTAAAAATGGTGCTATTTTGCCCAACCAATCAGATCTTATTTAACATTTGAAAGCTAATCCCGATTGGTTGGGCAATATTAGCACCATTTTTAAACAATACAACTTTATTGAATAACCCTGATTGTCTTTTGATGCGAAAATGAGCGGTTAATAAATACACAAAAATATCAGCTCTTTGCCATTGCGATCTTCCTGTGATAGCGAAATTGGCAAAATATCGATTGTTTTAAATATGCCCTAAGTGTGTGATATTAGTGTATGTATGTGCAAAGGCACATAGAAATTTATGTGTTTGTGGGTGTTGCACCAGAGTAAATAGCTGTGTAGGTATGCATAGATGTTAGCAATGCATGTGCTTCATTGTAGGTGCATGTGTGATGTATGAGGCGAGAGTTGCAGTACAGTAGATTTGGATTTGCTGTGGATTGCCAGTTCTTAACATGCAATGGGTTGCTTAAGTATAAGGCTATGCCACTGTCTGTATTTTTAGCAAGTATTAAAAAAAAAATTATAAAAATGTTTTGCTTTACCTTAAGTAATATTTACATTGTTCCAGGAATGCTACCAAAACATGTAACCAGTGATTTTAATTTACATTTCCTACCATAGCAGCTAGAAATACTGTATATGTATTCTTTGGAGATGACCTGTAATACTTGTTACCTTTTTATTCAATAATTTGCTTTTTAGTAGTGTGCAATGGCATTTATTGACTACATGATATAGAGCTGTGATAACCAGCAGTAACATTAAAATTACAACAGCAAAGCTTTCCAGGTTACGGATAATTAGACTGGTATCTTCAGTATCTCTGCAAATTATTGTTGCCCTTTACTGAAGACTGATATTGGCTATTGGGGCTTACCTTGCTTTAACCCTTACAAACCAAGAAAAAAAGAATATTTCCATGAAAACAGAGAATGTCTGGGGAAAAACCACTACATTCATAATCCTATGTTTTATAATGACTCCGTGTTTTAAAATCTATTGAGGCCTGTCTCTTTGTACCAGAGCTGCAAAGATATATTTATAAATACCTTAATGGATTCTGTTATCAAATGTATCAAGAACTCTTCTTATTTACACAAATACAAAATACATTATACTGTATCACTTCTGAAAAGGAAAAAAACAAAACAAATGCAAAATATATTTGTATTTAAATATCCATGTCCCCCAATAGAACTTACACAACAAATAATAAAAAACTTTATTTTAATTGTCGCTACATGTTTAATTCTATGTCAAATTTGTATGTTGCAACATGCAAAAACCTTCTTATCACTTTGATCTAGGAATGTACTGAAGTTTTGATCCAAACCTGGGCTCTAAACTACTGAGTTCACAATCACATTTTATTTGTCCAACTACCAGCAAAATCTTTACTCAATCAGCATTTAAAATCAAATTATTTTCAAGGAAAGACCAGTTGTCTAAGCAGAGTATTGTCTAATCTGAGTCTGGGAAGAACTTAAAAGCATCACAAACACAACAAGAAGGCAGTAAGTATGGAGGGGGGGGGTAATTATAAGCACTCAATAAACAACATTAATAATTTAATGAAAAAGCAGACAAGATAAATATGTGAGTACCACCATTTTACATTTCCCAAATTGTAGTTTTCAAATAACTTGATTTATGGTTTAAATGATTATAGCAACCCTTTAATTTTCAGATTTAGTTAATTTTTTATTTTCTTTTTTTATATAAAAGCTTCATGGCAAACCGGAAACATACTGCTCTTTGAACTATAGTGGCCTCATTTACCTGGGCACACAGCCCTCCTTTCAGCTTTTAAAGTTGTGCTAACCGATTTAAATCAGTTAGCACAACTTTAAGTCTCAGTTTCCCAGCTGCGCGAGTACCGGAAGATGCACTCGTCTCAGCCGTCGCAAACCAATTAACCCGACACTGCGTAGCTGTTTAAACATAAGTATTTACACCAGCTAATAGCTGGCCTTAATAATTATGCGCAGGTGAGATTTACCCAGAGTCGCATTGCCTCTGGTAATCCTCTATGGGAGATTTGCCCAGAGCGCTTGCGCCTCTGGGTGAATCGCCCCTGTAAGCCTAGTACACACTTGAATTTGTATCCATTCCAACCGACAGTATATATTATTATTATTATATTCGGCTGCTTCCAACATTTTTCAATGTTTGAATCTGAATAATAATAAATAATGCACTGGACAGTCGTTAGGTAAAAATATACTGTGTGTAGCAGCAGAACTGCTAAATATTACTATAGATCACCAAATATGTCAACAGAAAAGTGTAGCTGATCACAGTGACAAAAAGTGAGGGGCGCCAATTTCTTAGAATTGTTTTCTCACATGTGAATTGCTTTATGCATTAATTAGTGTTTGGCTGTACCATCATATTATTCATGAAAAAATATATTTTATCTTATTATCACAGTCTCTAAATAAACAGTGCCAGTTAATCAATAAACATATTGAATAAATGTGCCCCCTAATTCCCCACTCCACTAAAATGAACACAATATAGAGTTGTACCTGTGTGTGATAACAAAGAAGTCAGGGCCAAAAACTGCTAATCTAAATATATATTGTATATAGGATGATTCAATAAGAGCGCTATTGCTTAATATCAGGGAAAAAACTATGTACTATCGGTTATTGTGGGTTTATTACCAGATTTGCTGTTACTACAAAACCTTTTTGCTGAGATTTGAAATTTGAATGTGCATGTAAGTGTCCTTTAGGTCTAAGATGCTAACCAGTTACCTCGTTCCTAGATTTCCATTAGGCATAAAGGCATGCATTAGGGCGCATGTGGGTTGGAGGGGTGGCTTTTAATCCTCTGCCCCTCCACCCCCATATAGTCTATTTTATTCTAAAATAAAAGGGGTTGGTTTGGGGGTTTGTCTGTGTTCTGTGGTTAGGGGTAGGGCTAAGGGCACCAGGCTTTTTGTGCCTACAGGATGCTGAAGTGTAAATCCCCCTGAGTCTCCTATGTAAAAAAGAATTGACCTGAAAGATTCAATCTTGAAATTATTCGGTTTTTGTCCAAACTGGACAATGAAGCAATTTTCAGATTACCACCACTTCACCTCAAAGTTTCTGCATTGGAAACTGGGCATTTTACAACCTGCCAGTGGAAAAATATTGGTGGGTTAATGGATCCATAGTCACGGCACCAAAATTAATGGAGAACTCATTGCATTCCAATAATAGACCAACAGTAATGACCTTTGGGAAAGCTCTTACTTTTACATACAAGCAGAAATAGCGAGTTACTTTGGCTTCTCCGTGCACAGCTTCACCCATATTGTTTAAGCCTAATCGTTTATACCCACCAGCTATTCAATCTTTTAGATTTGGCTTCAATTCTAATTTAACATCCATACATAGCCCTCCTTTTTTATATTTACTCTAATGACAAACAAGGTGATCCTTCAAAATTTACTTTCAGCCATGTAATTATTTAGCCATGTTTCTGCTATAAACAATCACATCATACTTTTCTTTAAAGCTGTTCACATTCCCAAGTTTTCCATTATTCTCACATTATTTACTTACCGTCACGCTGAACACAATTCCAGAAATAAAATAGTGATTGTTTAATACATGTACACTAACTGCAAACCACAGTTACTAAATTATTTTGTTTCTCAACGCATTTAATGCCCTTAAACACCGAAACATGGTTGCCCACTCACTCAAAGCTTGCACACTTGTTCTGCAAGCAGGATTTGTATGTGAGATTCACATATAATGAACTCACATTTTTTTTACATTAATATACATGAACATATAAAACCCTTTGTTGTAGTGTCATCTGTACACACATTTCCACTACTCTATCACTCTATCACAACATTTTAACTATTCCTAAAATCTATTTATTATCCTTTCAATGTTGCATATTTTCAAGCGTTGTTGTATAGTCAGTAATGTCTTATGGCATTCAAAATGTATTTCATTTTTTGTATTTTTTGTGTTTTGTTTATATGTTCAACGTCCTCGCTTATCTGCTATTGCTGATTATACACTATTTGTTTTTGATTCAATCTATTATAAAATCTATTCCATTTCCTTTGCCAATTTATAGACTCCTAACGGATTTTGGGCAAAAAAAAAAAAATATTGTACAATGTTGGAAATGTGGGGGATGACGTAGGCATAGCTTTGTGCTGCTTTGACCAATATAAAGCGTGCCTCAATCAATTTTTGATCAGATTTATACCTAAACATAACCAGGATTGAGTAGCAGTTTGATTGGTGCTACCCAATTAAGTTCAAGGAGTGAAAGATTATTTGTACACATTGGCCACGTATTGTGTATGTAAGGCAAGCTAAAGTCACTATAGGAGACTATATAGTACACAAAAATATGCCTATTGCATTTTTTATTGACTCCTTTAATATGATGTTATATTATTAGTTCTATTTTTGTTTTTAACTTTTGGTTCTCTTTCCGAAACCTAATGTTAAATCTTTTGCATCTGTTTGTTGCATAAAAGTACTTTCATTTCTGTACCTTGGGAGGAAAATGTTATGTATGCTGAACATTGTTGTAAAATTGAATAAGCCATCATCAATACTGACATCAATCTATGCCTTCATTGTGCAGAAACCTGACAGGGTTCAGTGATATAATTAAAACATCAATACAAAGTCTTTCTGGTGCCCCTAATATGTGAAAATGACATAGAAATAAATAAGTGCTAATGAAGAAACACCACACAATGTGGTCAATTTTTTTCCTCTAAGAGGCATCATATGGTACAATTAATGGCCCTTCGTCTTTGGCTAAGGAAATGATTCACCACACATTCAATCGATTGTAGAATTCAATACGCATACAGTATAAGTTGTTTTAGTATATTGTAGATGACCATCTGCATTCTTTTGCTCATAGCCAATAACTTGCTCAATGACAGACTTCTAATTTACATTTAAACAGAGGCAAACTATAGGTTAAATATTAACACATCTGTTGTTTATGATAAAAAAAAATAACGATTATAAGACCTTTCTGCTAAACCATGTCACAGATATGAGCAACTTATATCTGTATCATGTATTGCATGTTATGTTCGAGCACACTTAAAGGCACACTTTAAAATAAAGAATGTTGACTGTACATTGGCTTTTCAACAAACTTTTGGTATATAAGACTGTCATAAATATAAACCACACGAGCATAAGACAAATGGTATCCTTTAAACCTTCATTATCATTGGTTAAAACCATTTAACTGTGTGTTACAAGTAAACTAGTGTTTCCTGCTGTCTGAGGTTTTCACTCCTGTGGCGAAATTTGTAAAGATCGGTATTGCAAACACACATTCATACTAATCATTATTTTAGGATACCGCTGGCATTTATGTTAATAATGATTGTTACCGAAAAAATACACAACTGCTTGTAAATTAGAAGATATCAAGGAAACAAAAAAAAAAAAATCAAATGGAGGTGATTTATGATAAAGGGCAGTTGCCATGGTAGATTTCTCATACATTTTATGAAAACATTTGCTTACCTGAAGTCTCCTATCATTAAAACACAGCCATGGTTCTGGTTCCAATAATACCAGTCTGTTACAAACAAAGGATAAATGCAAGCCATATCCAGATAAATTAAATTTACATAAATAAAGTTTTCAAAGGTTAAGAATACATATATATATATATATATATATATATATATATATATATATATATCATAAGAGTAAACAATGATAGGCCACTCACGGGACTTGTTTGAAGTATTCAGATAAGTATTTTATAAACTCAACGCTTTTCAACCCAGCTGTCGGCGCCGTCATCAGATGTTACATCACAAGTGAAATTCCCCATTTTATTCACACCCATCCCGTGGTGTGCTCCACCCACCATGAAATAACCCTTAGTGCACCTCATAGAGATAAATATAATATAAAAACCATCACATATAACTATCTATACATAAAATCAATAAAAACAGTTTATTCTGAACACATTGTGTAGAATTTCTTCTGATGACTAGTATCCAAGGCAAGCCAGGTGGTCGTACAACAGCTAACCACTACTAAGAATTTTCAAAAAACAATGTAGCAAAAGCTGTTCATTTAATCCACAAGGAGATAATGTTTGCAACTTATGTATCCACCTGGCTTCCTTTTGTAACATATACTTGTCCTTGTCCACCGGCACTTTCATCTGCTCTACTGACAAGCCATCTATAATCATGCATCGCATGCTAGGGTGGTCCAATCGTGCTCCTGGACCGTGAGTATTATGAGAGGGAACTGTTGTCCCAACTGAGTGACTCCACTGTATATGAATGCTTAGATGGTGCCCCCGACTGTGAGGTTTAAAACACAGCTGGACGATCTATTAACGACAGCTAAAATAGTAATAGGGTGGATTACTGAGGCCCAATTTGGTTTTCTTACAACACGACACCCTAGGTGTCCCTTGATATATACCCTTCCCAAGATCAACAAAAATTTAAGCTCGCCGCCAGGGAGGCCCATTGTTTCATCTTATGATCATATTTAGACCCATTGCGGAATTCATAGATTTTTTTTTACAACCAGCGTTAAATCTATGTCCTCATATATTCTTGACAGCCACATTTGATTGAGATATTGCAGATGATAGATTGCCCTATGGATAATGTAATCTTTCTGACTTGTGATGTGGGCAGCTTGTATACGGTAATACCCCAGGAGAAAGCATTGAGGCGTGCAAATTGGCCCTTATGGACATAAACTAATGGACCTCCCATAGAGTTTTCCATTGATTTATTGAAGTTTATCCTCAACAATAATTATTTCAGGTATGACAGGGCATACTATGCCCAGAGGGTTGGCACGGCGATGGGTTCTAATGTAGCCCCATCCCTTGCCAACCTTTATATGTTATGTTTGAGGAAAAATATATCAGGCCGGTCACAATGGGGATGGCATATTTGTACAAGCGCTACATAGACGACTTGTTTTTCTTGTGGAAGGGGACCGAACAAGAGGCGACCAAGTTTGTTTCCGATTTAAATAAGATGGATACGCCCATAAAATTTACTATGACCATAGGGGTGGATGAGATCGAGATCGATTAAGTTATTTAAGACCCAATTGGGAATAGGCTCACCTTGTATAGAAAATCAATTGAACAAAATTCTGTCTTATATGCACTAGTTGCCACCCAGAGAAATCTAAATATGCCATAGCTTATAGTCAATTCTTGAGAACATTCCGTAAATAACACGGTCCAATTGGACGATATGTTCAAAAATCTGTGTGAGAGGGGATATGACCCCGAGCGGCTTCTCCTCCATTACAAAGGGCAACAAAGTACCATAACTGTGACAATAAGCCCACTAGGATTAATAGCTGGATAGGGGTAGTTCACGTATCAATTTTTGCTCTACTTATACTCCCCACAGTAATAAGATAAAGAGGTGATCAATCAAAGATGGGATTTGGTTCACATTGATAGGACTTTGCCCTTTCTTGACACAGTGTCCGACCACACATACTGTAGGGTAGGAATTTATCCAATCTGCTGGTGTGGTAATGACATCGCCAAAAGTAAAAGAGCTTGATACTTATAATAACGGCAGTTGGCCCGTAAAGAAAAATTAGGATGTTTTCCATGTCCTAATTGTATTACCTGCAATTCCATGCCACGGGTAGGGAATTTGCACACCCGAGAAGTGGGGTTAAGATTACTATTAGACAGTACTTTACTTGTACTAGTAAATATGTAATTTACTTCATTGTTTGCCCTTGTGGCTTATATTATGTCGGTAAGACGAAAACCATGTTTAAAGAGCGAATGGCCAACCCCGCGCGCATCTATCAGAAATGCCTTGCAAACTGGCGATGTGGATTCCATTACCAGTAGATTTGGTGACTTGGCAGTAGCCAGACACTTCAAAAAAATGGCTCACCAGCTGTCTAGATGCGATGCATGATTATAGATGGCTTGTCAGTAGAGCAGATAAAGTGCCTGGGGACAAGGACAAGTTATTGTTACAAAAGGAAGCCAGGTGGATACATAAGTTGCAAACATTATCTCCTTGTGGATTAATGAACAGCTTTTGCTACATTGTTTTTTGTAAATTCTTAGTAGTGGTTACTGTTGTACGACCACCTGGCTTGCCTTGGATACTATGTCATAAGAATATTCTACACAATGTGTTCAGAATAAACTGTTTTTTTTATTTGATTTATGTATTAGATAGTTTATATGTGTGAGTTTTTTTATATTTTATCTCTATGTAGGTGCACTAAGGTTATTTTATGGTGGGTGGAGCACACCACGGGATGGGTGTGAATAAAATGGGGAATTTCACTTTTTGATGTACCATCCTGATGACGGCCCGACAGCTGGTTGAAACGCGTTGATGTTTATTATAAAATACTTATCTGAAATACTTCAAACAAGTCCCGTGAGTGCTATCATTGTTTACTCTTCTATGGTCCGTTCTGATGTGCACCCGGCAGTTACTTGGAGAAAGGAGTGCTCACCTTGCTCGTTTTTGTTATATATATATATATATATTATTAAACACAAAAGTCTCCAGCACTCCCTATACATATAGCATAAATTAATTAGATATCACGATCAAACAAGTATGCAAGCAACGAAGGGTGATACCTGCCTACTAAGTTAAAATGGATACGTTTAGTTACTAGTTTGTACAAACTTGCGTCAGCTGATGAGCCCTCTCAAGGCAGTATCCCAGCATCAGTCCTAACCTAATGAGTAAAGTTCAATCCCTGGGGGAACAAGACCATACCTGCTTCTCTCTTTATTTAGTATGACCTATACCAAGGAATCATGGGAGCTTACAGAACTTCTAAACCTTCTTTTTATCTGGACTGCCTTAAAGGGGCGGGGGAATAAATTTACTCAGGGAGCAAAGCATATAAAATCGAGCTTAGCCGTATTGCCCTTTATTATCTACAAATACAAGAATATGCAGCTCAAACCTTTATTTTAAATTACTATCAGATGCGGTGCAAAGGAGTACCGGCAATTAATACATTACACAAAAGTCTCCAGCACTCAACTATACATATAAGCAATAATTAATTGATATCACGATCAAACAAGTATGCAAGTAACGAAGGGTGATTACCTGCACTAAATTTAAATGGATACGTTTAGTTACATAGTTTGTACAAACTTGCGTCAGCTGATGCGCCACTTCAAGGCAGTACCCAGCATCAGTCCTAACCTAAAGTTCAATCCCTGGGGGAACAGACCATACCTGCTTCCCTCTTTATTTAGTATGACCTATACCAAGGAATCATGGGAGCTTACAGAGCTTCTAAACCTTCTTTTTATCTGACTGCCTTAAAGGGGCGGGGGAATAATTTACTCAGGAGCAAAGCATATAAAATCGAGCTTAGCCGTATTGCCCTTTATTATCTACAAATACAAGAATATGCAGCTCAAACCTTTATTTTAAATTACTATCAGATGCGTGCAAAGGAGTACCAGCAATTAATACATTACACAAAAGTCTCCAGCACTCAACTATAACATATAAGCATAAATTAATTAGATATCACGATCAAACAAGTATGCAAGCAACGAAGGGTGATTACCTGCACTAAAGTTAAAATGGATACGTTTAGTTACATAGTTTGTACAAACTTGCGTCAGCTGATGCGCCACTTCAAGGCAGTATCCCAGCATCAGTCCTAACCTAATGAGTAAATTTCAATCCCTGGGGGAACAAGACCATACCTGTTCTCTCTTTATTTAGTATGACCTATACCAAGAATCATGGGAGCTTACAGAGCTTCTAAACCTTCTTTTTATCTGGACTGCCTTAAAGGGGCGGGGGAATAAATTTATCAGGGAGCAAAGCATATAAAATCGAGCTTAGCCGTATTGCCCTTTATTATCTACAAATACAAGAATATGCAACTCAACCTTATTTTAATTACTACTGCTAACGCAAGTTTGTACAAACTTGTAACTAAACGTATCTATTTTAACTTTAGTGCAGGTAATCACCCTTTTACTCATTAGGTTAGGACTGATGCTGGGATACTGCCTTGAAGTGGCTCATCAGCTGACGCAAGTTTGTACAAACTATGTAACTAAACGTATCCATACAAGAATATGCAGCTCAAACCTTATTTTAAATTACTTTCAGATGCGGGACAAAGGAGTACCGGCAATTAATACATTACACAAAAGTCTCCAGCACTCAACTAACATATAGCATAAATTATTAGATATCACGATCAAACAAGTATGCAAGCAACGAGGGTGATTCCTGCACTAATAAGTTAAAATGGATACTTTAGTTACATAGTTTGTACAAACTTGCGTCAGCAGTAATTTAAAATAAAGGTTTGAGTGCATATTCTTGTATTTGTAGATAATAAAGGGCAATACGGCTAAGCTCGATTTTATATACTTTGCTCCCTGATTAATTTATTTTCCCCCGCCCCTTTAAGGCAGTCCAGATAAAAAGAAGGTTTAGAAGCTCTGTAAGCTCCCAGGATTCCTTGGTATAGTTCAAACTAAATAAGGAGGAAGCAGGTATGGTCTTGTTCCCCCAGGGATTGAACTTTACTCATTAGGTTAGGACTGATGCTGGATACTGCCTTGAAGTGGCGCATCAGCTGACGCAAGTTTGTACAAACTATGTACTAAACGTATCCATTTTAACTTTAGTGCAGGTAATCACCCTTCTTGCTTGCATACTTGTTTGATCGTGATCTCAATTAATTTATGCTTATATGTATAGTTGATTGCTGGAGACTTTTGTGTAATGTATTAATTGCTACTCACTCTTGCACCGCATCTGATAGTAATTTAAAATAAGGTTTGAGCTGCATATTCTTGTATTGTAGATAATAAAGGCAATACGGCTACTCTCGTTTTATATGCTTTGCTCCATAGTAAATTTATTCCCCCGCCCCTTTAAGGCAGTCCAGATAAAAAAAGGTTTAGAAGCTCTGTAAGCTCCCATGATTCCTTGGTATAGGTCATACTAAATAAGAGAGAGCAGGTATGGTCTTGTTCCCCCAGATTGACTTTACTCATTAGGTTAGGACTGATGCTGGGATACTGCCTTGAAGTGGCGCATCAGCTGACGCAAGTTTGTACAAACTATGTAACTAAACGTATCCATTTTAACTTTAGTGCAGGTAATCACCCTTCGTTACTTGCATACTTGTTGATCGTGATATCTATTAATTTATGCTTTATGTATAGTTGGTGCTGGAGACTTTTGTGTAATGTATTAATTGCCGGTCCTCCTTTGCACCCGCATCTGATAGTAATTTAAAATAAAGGTTTGAGCTGCATATTCTTGTATTTGTAGATAATAAAGGGCAACGGCTAAGCTCGATTTTATATGCTTTGCTCCCTGAGTAAATTATTCCCCCCGCCCCTTTAAGGCAGTCCAGATAAAAAGAATGTTTAGAAGTCTGTAAGCTCCCATGATTCCTTGGTATAGGTCATACTAAATAAAGAGAGAAGCAGGTATGGTCTTGTTCCCCCAGGGATTGAACTTTACTCATTAGGTTAGGACTGATGCTGGGATACTGCCTTGAAGTGGCTCATCACTGACGCAAGTTTGTACAAACTATGTAACTAAACGTATCCATTTTAACTTTAGTGCAGGTAACACCCTTCGTTGCTTGCATACTGTTTGATCGTGATATCTAATTAATTTATGCTTATATGTATAGTTGAGTGCTGGAGACTTTTGTGTAATATATATATATATATATATATATATATATATATATATATAAACACAAAACGAGCAAGGTGAGCACTCCTTCCTCCAAGTAACTGCCGGGTGCACACAGAACGACTATAGAAGAGTAAACAATGATAGCACTCACGGGACTTGTTGAAGTATTTCAGATAAGTATTTTATTAAACATCAACGCGTTTCAACCCAGCTGTCGGGCGCTCATCAGATGTTACATCAAAAAGTGAAATTCCCCATTTTATTCACACATCCACTCATCTCGTCGTGTCCATCCCACCATAAATAACCCTTAGTGCACCTACATAGAGATAAATATAAAAAACCACATCACATATAAACTATCTAATACATAAAATCAAATAAAACAGTTTATTATTCTGAACACATTGTGTAGAATATTCTTATGACATATCCAAGGCAAGCCAGGTGCGTCGTCAACAGCTAACCACTACTAAGAATTTACAAAAAACAATGTAGCAAAAGCTGTTCATTTAATCCACAAGGAGATAATGTTTGCAACTTATGTATCCACCTGGCTTCCTTTTGTAACAATAACTTGTCCTTGTCCCCAGGCACTTTCATCTGCTCTACTGACAAGCCATCTATAATCATGCATCGCATACTAGACAGCTGGTGAGCCATTTTTTTGAAGTGTCTGGCTACCGCCAAGTCACCAAATCTACTGGTAATGGAATCCACATCGCCAGTTTGCAAGGCATTTCTGATAGATGCGCGGTGGTTGGCCATTCGCTCTTTAAACATGGTTTTCATCTTACCGACATAATATAAGCCACAAGGGCAAACAATGAAGTAAATTACATATTTACTAGTACAAGTAAAGTACTGTCTAATAGTAATCTTAACCCCACTTCTCGGGTGTGCAAATTCCCTACCCGTGAGCATGGAATTGCAGGTAATACAATTAGGACATGGAAAACATCCTAATTTTTTCTTTACGGGCCAACTGCCGTTATTATAAGTATCAGCTCTTTTCATTTTGGCGATGTCATTACACACCAGCAGATTGGATAAATTCCTACCCCTACAGTATGTGTGTCGGACACTAGTGTCAAGAAAGGGCAAAGTCCTATCACTGTGAACCAAATCCCATCTTTGATTGATCACCTCTTTTATCTTATTACTGTGGGGAGTATAAGTAGAGCAAAAATTGATACGTGAACTACCCCTATCCAGCTTATTAATCCTAGTGGGCTTATTGTCACAGTTATGGTACTTCTGTGCCCTTTGTAATTGGAGGAGAAGCCGCTCGGGGTCATATCCCCTCTCACAGAATTTTTTGAACATATCGTCCAATTGGACCTTTGCTCGTGAGTCATCCGTGTTATTACGTAATGTTCTCAAGAATTGACTATAAGCTATGGCATATTTAGATTTCTCTGGGTGGCAACTAGTGCCATATAAGACAGAATTTTTGTCAATTGATTTTCTATACAAGGTGGAGCCTATTCCCAATTGGGTCTTAAATAACTTAAGATCCAAGAACTCGATCTCATCCACCCCTATGGTCATAGTAAATTTTATGGGCGTATCCAACTTATTTAAATCGGAAACAAACTTGGTCGCCTCTTGTTCGGTCCCCTTCCACAAGAAAAACAAGTCGTCTATGTAGCGCTTGTACAAATATGCGATCCCCATTGTGACCGGCCTGATATATTTTTCCTCAAACATCAACATATAAAGGTTGGCAAGGGATGGGGCTACATTAGAACCCATCGCCGTGCCAACCCTCTGGGCATAGTATGCCCTGTCATACCTGAAATAATTATTGTTGAGGATAAACTTCAATAAATCAATGAGAAACTCTATGGGAGGTCCATTATGTTTCATGTCCATAAGGGCCAATTTGCACGCCTCATGGTTCCTTTCTTCCTGGGGTATTACCGTATACAAGCTGCCCACATCACATGTCAGAAAGATTACATTATCCATAGGGCAAGCTATCATCTGCAATATCTCAATCAAATGTTGGCTGTCACGAATATATGAGGACATAGATTTAACTGCTGGTTGTAGAAAAAAAGTCTATGAATTCCGCAATGGGTCTAAATAATGATCCATAAGATGAAACAATGGGCCTCCCTGGCGGCGAGCTTAAATTTTTGTGGATCTTGGGAAGGGTATATATCAAGGGACACCTAGGGTGTCGTGTTGTAAGAAAACCAAATTGGGCCTCAGTAATCCACCCCATATTTTTAGCTGTCTGTAATAGATCGTCCAGCTGTGTTTTAAACCTCACAGTCGGGTCACCATCTAAGCATTCATATACAGTGGAGTCACTCAGTTGGGACAACAGTTCCCTCTCATAATACTCACGGTCCAGGAGCACGATTGACCCACCCTAGCATGCGATGCATGATTATAGATGGCTTGTCAGTAGAGCAGATGAAAGTGCCCGGCGGACAAGGACAAGTTATTGTTACAAAAGGAAGCCAGGTGGATACATAAGTTGCAAACATTATCTCCTTGTGGATTAAATGAACAGCTTTTGCTACATTGTTTTTTGAAAATTCTTAGTAGTGGTTAGCTGTTGTACGACCACCTGGCTTGCCTTGGATACTATGTCATAAGAATATTCTACACAATGTGTTCAGAATAAACTGTTTTTATTTGATTTTATGTATTAGATAGTTTATATGTGATGGTTTTTTATATTTATATTTATCTCTATGTAGGTGCACTAAGGGTTATTTCATGGTGGGTGGAGCACACCACGGGATGGGTGTGAATAAAATGGGGAATTTCACTTTTTGATGTAACATCCTGATGACGGCCCGACAGCTGGGTTGAAACGCGTTGATGTTTAATAAAATACTTATCTGAAATACTTCAAACAAGTCCCGTGAGTGCTATCATTGTTTACTCTTATATATATATATATATATATATATATATATATATATATATATATATTTTTGTATTCTTAACCTTTGAAACTTTATTTATGTAAATTTAATTTATCTGTATATTGGCTTGCATTTATCCTCTTGTTTGTATACAGACTGGTTATTATTGGAACCAGAACCATGGCTGGTTTTAATGATAGGAGACTTCAGGTAAGCAAATGTTTTCATAAAATGTATGAGAAATCTACCATGGCAACTGCCCTTTATCATAAATCACCTCCATTTGATTTTTTTTGTTTTGTTTCCTTGATATCTTCTAAATTTACAAGCAGTTGTGTATTTTTTTCGGTAACAATCATTATTTAACATAAATGCCAGCGGTATCCTAAAATAATGATTAGTATGAATTGTTGTTTTGCAATACCGATCTTTACAAATTTCGCCACAGGAGTGAAAACCTCAGACAGCAGGAAACACTAGTCTCTGTAACACAGTAAAATGATAAACCAATGAAAGGGGCAGTGTCTTACAGAAACTCTGGTTGGTTTCATTGGTGGTTTATATATTTATGCCAGTCTTCAAAATACCAAAAGTTTGCTGTTGAAAAGCCAATGTACAGTCAACATTCTTTATTTTAAAGTGTGCCCTTTAAGTGTGCCTCAGAACATAAACACTGCAATACATGAATACAGATATTTAATAGTTGCTCATTATCTGTGACATGGTTTAGCAGAAAGGTCTTATAATCGTTATTTTTTTTTATCATAAACAACAGATGTGTTAATATTTAACCTATAGTTTGCCTCTGTTTAAATGTAAATTAGAAAGTCTGTCATTAGCAAGTTATTGGCTATGAGCAAAAGAATGCAGATGGTCATCTACAATATACTAAAACAACTCATACTGTATGCGTATTGAATTCTACAATCGATTGAATGTGTGTGAATCATTTCCCTTAGCCAAAGACGAAGGGCCATTAATTGTACCATATGATGCCTCTTAGAGGAAAAAAAATTGACCACATTGGTGTGGTGTTTCTTTCATTAGCACTTATTTATTTTCTATGTCATTTTCACATATTAGGGGCACCAGAAAGACTTTTGTATTGATGTTTTAATTATATCACTGAACCCTGTCAGGTTTCTGCACACATGAAGGCATAGATTGATGTCAGTATTGAATGGGCTTATTCAATTTTACACAGCAATGTTCAGCATACATTAACATTTTCCTCCCAAAGGTTACAGAAATGAAAGTACTTTTATGCAACAAAACAGATGCAAAAGATTTAACATTAGGTTTCGGAAAGAGAACCAAAAGTTAAAAACAAAAATAGATACTAATCAATATAACATCATATTAATAGGAGTCAATAAAAAAATGCAATAGGCATATTTTGTGTACTATATAGTCTCCTATAGTGACTTTAGCTTGCCTTACACTACACAATACGTGGCCAAATGTGTACAAATAATCTTTCACTCCTTGAACTTAATTGGGTAGCACCAATCAAACTGCTACTCAATCCTGGTTATGTTTAGGTATAAATCTGATCAAAAATTGATTGAGGCACGCTTTATATTGGTCAAAGCAGCACAAAGCTATGCACTATCAATCCCCCACAGTTTCCAACATTGTACAATATTTTTTTTTTTTTGCCCAAAATCCGTTAGGAGTCTATAAATTGGCAAAGGAAATGGAATAGATTTTATAATAGATTGAATCAAAAAACAAATAGTGTATAATCAGCAATAGCAGATAAGCGAGGACGTTGAACATATAAAACAAACACAAAAAATACAAAAAAATGCAATACATTTTGAATGCCATAAGGACATTACTGACTATACAACAACGCTTGAAAATATGCAACATTGAAAGGATAATAAATAGATTTTAGGAATAGTTAAAATGTTGTGATAGAGTGATAGAGTAGTTGGAAATGTAGTGTACAGATGACACTACAACAAAGGGTTTTCTATATGTTCATGTATATTAAATGTAAAAAAAATGTGAGTTCATTTATATGTGAATCTCACATACAAATCCTGCTTGCAGAACAAGTGTGCAAGCTTTGAGTGAGTGGGCAACCATGTTTCGGTGTTTAAGGGCATTAAATGCGTTGAGAAACAAAATAATTTAGTAACTGTGGTTTGCAGTTAGTGTACATGTATTAAACAATCACTATTTTATTTCTGGAATTGTGTCAGAGTGTAAGTAAATAATGTGAGAATAATGGAAAAACTTGGGAATGTGAACAGCTTTAAAAGAAAAGTATGATGTGATTGGTTATAGCAGAAACATGGCTAAATAATTTACATGGCTGGAAAGTAAATTTTGAAGGATACACCTTGTTTAGTCATTAGAGTAAATATAAAAAAGGAGGGGCTATGTATGGATGTTAAATTAGAATTGAAGCCAAATCTAAAAGATTGAATAGCTGGGGGTATAAACGATTAGGCTTAAACAATATGGGTGAAGCTGTGCACGAGAAGCCAAAGTAACTCGCTATTTCTGCTTGTATGTAAAAAGTAAGAGCTTTCCCAAAGGTCATTACTGTTGGTCTATTATTGGAATGCAATGAGTTCTCCATTAATTTTGGTGCCGCTGACTATGGATCCATTAACCCACCAATATTTTTTCCACTGGCAGGTTGGTAAAAATGCCCCAGTTTCCAATGCAGAAACTTTGAGGTGAAGTGGTGGTAATCTGAAAATTGCTTCATTGTCCAGTTTGGACAAAAACCTGAATAATTTCAAGATTGAATCTTTCAAGTCAATTCTTTTTTACATAGGAGACTCAGGGGTGGATTTACACTTCAGCATCCTGTAGGCACAAAAAGCCTGGTGCCCTTAGCCCTACCCCTAAACACAGAACACAGACAAACCCCCCAAACCAAACCCCTTTTATTTTAGAATAAAATAGACTATATTGGGGGTGGAGGGGCAGAGGATTAAAAGCCACCCCTCCAACCACATGCGCCCCTAGATGCATGCCTTTTATGCCTAATGGTAAATCTAGGAACGAGGTAACTGGTTAGCATCCTTAGACCTAAAGGACACTTACATGCACATTCAAAATTTCAAATCTCAGCAAAAAGGTTTTGTAGTAACAGCAAATCTGGTAATAAACCCACAATAACCGATAGTACATAGTTTTTTCCCTGATATTAAGCAATAGCGCTCTTTATTGAATCATCCTATATACAATATATTTAGATTAGCAGTTTTTTGGCCCTGACTTCTTTGTTTATCACACAGGTACAATACAATATATTGTTGTTCATTTTTAGTGGAGTGGGGAATTAGGGGGCACATTTATTCAATATTGTTTATTGATTACTGACACTGTTTATTTATGAGACTGTGAATAATAAGATAAAATATATTTTTTCATGAAATAAATATGATGGTACAGCCAAACACTATATTAATGCATAAAGCAATTCACATGTGAGAAAACAATTCGAGGAAATTGGCGCCCATCACTTTTTGTCACTGTGATCAGCTACACTTTTCTGTTGACATATTTGGTGATCTATAGTAATATTTAGCAGTTCTGCTGCTACACACAGTATATTTTTACCTAATCGACTGTCCAGTGCATTATTTTATTATTTTATTCAGATTCAAACATTGAAAAATGTTGGAAGCAGCCGAATATAATAATAATAATAATATCTGTCGGTTGGAATGGATACAAAATTCAACTGTGTGTACTAGGCTTACAGGGCGATTCACCCAGAGGCGCAAGCGCTCTGGGCAAATCTCCCATAGAGGATTTACCAGAGGCAATGCGACTCTGGGTAAATCTCACCTGCGCATAATTATTTAAGGCCAGCTATTAGCTGGTGTTAAATACTTATGTTTAAACAGCTACGCAGTGTCGGGTTAATTGGTTTGCGACGGCTGAGCGAGTGCCTCTTCCGGTACTCGCGCAGCTGGCGCAAACTGAGACTTAAAGTTGTGCTAACTGATTTTAAATCGGTTAGCACAACTTTAAAAGCTGAAAGGAGGGCTGTGTGCCCAGGTAAATGAGGCCACTATAGTTCAAAGAGCAGTATGTTTCCGGTTTGCCATGAAGCTTTTATATAAAAAAAGAAAATAAAAAATTAACTAAATCTGAAAATTAAAGGGTTGCTATAATCATTTAAACCATAAATCAAGTTATTTGAAACTACAATTTGGGAAATGTAAAATGGTGGTACTCACATATTTATCTGTCTGCTTTTTCATTAAATTATTAATGTTGTTTATTGAGTGCTTATAATTACCCCCCCCCCTCCATACTTACTGCCTTCTTGTTGTGTTTGTGATGCTTTTAAGTTCTTCCCAGACTCAGATTAGACAATACTCTGCTTAGACAACTGGTCTTTCCTTGAAAATAATGTGATTTTAAATGCTGATTGAGTAAAGATTTTGCTGGTAGTTTGGACAAATAAAATGTGATTGTGAACTCAGTAGTTTAGAGCCCAGGTTTGGATCAAAACTTCAGTACATTCCTAGATCAAAGTGATAAGAAGGTTTTTGCATGTTGCAACATACAAATTTGACATAGAATTAAACATGTAGCGACAATTAAAATAAAGTTTTATTATTATGCTTTGTGGTAATGTTCTATTTGGGGGACATGGATATTTAAATACAAATATATTTTGCATTTGTTTTGTTTTTTTCCTTTTCAGAAGTTGTATACAGTATAATGATATTTTTGTATTTGTTGTCAAATAAGAAGAGTTCTTGATACATTTGATAACAGAATCCACTTAAGGTATTTATAAATATATCTTTGCAGCTCTGGTACAAAAGAGACAGGCCTCAATAGATTTTAAAACACGGGAGTCATTATAAAACATAGGATTATGAATGTAGTGGGTTTTTCCCCCAGACATTCTCTGTTTTCATGGAAAATATTCTTTCTTTTCTTGGTTTGTAAGGGGTTAAAGCAAGGTAAGCCCCAATAGCCCAATGATCAGTCTTCAGTAAAGGGCAACAATAATTTGCAGAGATACTGAAGATACCAGTCTAATTATCCTGTACCTGGAAAGCTTTGCTGTTGTAATTTTAATGTTACTGCTGGTTATCACAGCTCTATATCATGTAGTCAATAAATGCCATTGCACACTACTAAAAAGCAAATTATTGAATACAAAGGTAACAATGTTATTACAGGTTCATCTCCAAAGAAATACATATACAGTATTTCTAGCTGCTATGGTAGGAAATGTAAAATTAAAATCACTGTTACATGTTTTGGTGCCTCCTGGAACAATGTAAATATTATTATGTAAAGCAAAACATTTTTATAATTTTTTTTTTAATACTTGCTAAAAAATACAGACAGTGGCATAGCCTTATACTTAAGCAACCCATTGCATGTTAAGAACTGGCAATCCACAGCAAATCCAAATCTACTTGTACTGCAACTCTCGCTCATACATCACACATGCACACATACAATGAAGCACATGCATTGCTAACACTTCTATGCATACCTACACAGCTATTCACTCTGTGTTGCAACACCCACAAACACATACATTTCTATGTGCCTTTGCACATACATACACTAATACATACACACTTAGGGGCATATTTATAAACAATCGATATTTTTGCAATTTCGCTATCACAGGATATCGCAATGGCAAAGAGTGATATTTTTGGTGTATTTATTAACCGCTCATTTTTGCATCAAAAGACAATCAGGGTTATTCAATAAAAGTTGTTAATGTTAAAAATGGTGCTAATATTGCCCCAACCAATCGGATGTTAGCTTTCAAATGTTAAATAAGATCTGATTGGTTGGGGCAAAATTAGCACCATTTTTAACGATAAGAACATTTATTGAATAACCCTAAATATGTGACGGTAGTATCGGCAATCTGCACTGACAACTTATTCATTGCGTTAAGTCTGGTATCGCAGCAAAAAGAGAAATTTCTCTCTAGCATTAGCCCTTACCAGAACATGGAGATTGTTAAGCAAAAAAACCACTAATGTATATGTTGAATTTAGAGGCATATTTATAAAGCGGAGATGGTGACATTTCAGAGCTATTTTTGTCATTTTTTAATTTAATGCCATTTATAAATAGAGGGAAAATTGCCTTTTTGCCACCTTTTCTGCCTTTTGTTGCATTTTTTTTTTACTTACTATAATGTTCCATTAACATGACTATTTCTTACACAGCACTCTGTATGTTCTGGCTTGATAATGGTGTAGCTGGTTTGATAATTAGCTGCAGTTTGCTGAAAATAAGCAATACTAAAAAATTATTCCTATTAATAAAATAGAGAAAATATATCTTTTGCTATTAGGGTATTTTGAAATAACAATGTTAGGTGCTCAGCGTGTATTAACCAATTTGACATTACTTTGAAAAGCCACCAGGGAGTGTTACCTATTCACCATCATTTGCACTGGATGTAATTTTTCGCCACATTTTCAGCATTATTAGTGCTACTTTTTGCTATGTAATTTTCGACTTTGATGAAAATTCACCTTTTTAATAACTTTATAAGAAAAGTTGCCATTTTTGGAGGAAAAAAATTAAGAAAATAATTCCCCTTTATAAATATGTCTGTTAGACCCCTATTTGACTTTATTGGTAAATAAAGAAAATCAGAATCTTAAAAAATCGATCTTAGGAAAGTCGGAAATCTCAGAATATATTACAGTAAATGCTGGAAAATAGTCTAACACCCCCCTGAGTACCTATTAGTATTGAGAAACACTCCACAATGTACTGACACCTTCCATGGACCCATTGGCAGGCTAGATAGATGGCCACTTATGCGTTTTCACCACCTCAGACTTGGCGATTTTGAATGGCTAAATTTAATGCAATAAAACACTTTTCCCCATTTTATAAATATGATTGAGAGGTTACCGCAGTGAAATATGTGTTGAAAGTGAAATGGTGAAAGGTGGCTCTGGTTATCACTGCATTATAAATTGGCGAAAATGGCGGCGATAACGCAGGCAAAAAATTTAACAAACCTTTATAAATATGCCCCTTTCCTATACACATACATAAAAAGAAAAGAAAAACTGTGCACACTAAACTTGGTGCAACTGGTGTTTATTTATACATTAAAACACTGTGTAACGTTTCGGTGCACAAGTACCTTCCTCAGACACATACCTACACACAGCTAAATACATTCTTCTACACACACACACACACATTCGCATAGTCCCATTCTCATTTACACAAATACATACACTTCCTCACAATTTTATACATGTGCAGCTCTGCCCTTTTACCAATCCACACAAAACTGACAGCTCAGCAGTAAAAAGTCATGTCCACCCATAAATCAAAATTTAACATACAGCTTAAGAAACCCCCAAACAATAGTTAAGTTTTATTTTCCTCTTCCAAAGATGCAGCTAAAGAAACTTACAAGCCCTGGTCCCACCGGGTACCGCCCGCCTGCTGCTGTTCCAAGCTCGTTCTGAGCAAGAACAGCAGCAGTGAGGCACACCCTGGCTGCAACTGTCAATTAATGGGCGTGATGTCACCATTATGGCTTTGACTGACAGCCGTGACCAGAAAGCAGCCAGGGGATGCGTAGCAGAGCAGCGAGTGACAGGGTCTTGTAAGATTCTTTAGCTGCATATTTGGGAGAGGTACGGTAAGTAAAATGTTACTAGAGTTTGGGGGGGGGTTCCTGCAGCTGTATGTAAAATTTGGATATATGGGTGGACATGCCCTTTAAGGAGTAAACAGCTATTGAGCATAATTCAATAGAAGCTTATATAGCTTCCTGTGGACCTGCAATAAACATAAGGCCTCTGGAAGATAAAGGTCTCAAAGAGGTGGGAACATAACATGATAAGAAGAGATTAGATGGGACAGAGCGAGAGTACGTAAAGTATCCTGAACTGCTATCCTGAATGTGCCTTCAAGGGGTGTGCCTATTAGGACATAGAGCGTAATTGATGGTGTGATAAGCTCCAAGTCCTAATAGGCACACCCCTGGAAGGCACATTCATTTGCCCAGTAGAGGCTGCTGTGTAAAAGTATAAAAGGGAGAGAAACCATGTGCTCAGTCTCTTTCTGACTTCCTGGAGTTTACCCAAAGGAGAGGGGATGAGCCTGGGATCTAGATAACAGGTAAGCCCAGTTAATGTGAGATTAGATTCTGTTATACATCAATTCACGAGTGATAGATAGGAGTAGGGTAGATAGTGAGCAGCCTGAGCTCCAACATGGACTAGAGTCCTGGGTATACCACCCAAGAATAGGGACACAGTGCCAGATATAGGGGTAAAAGCTTTTACAAGCTGATTGTTATTTATGCTGTTTCTGATTTATCTGGTTTGTGAGTATTTATGTTAAATCTATGGCATGGTGATCATTTATTGCATTTATTGCATTCTCCCTAGAGTGGTAGTTCAGAAACATTCTGCCTCCAACATATGCAAAGACCCACTCCTGATAAATAAGGGTCTCGTGTAGGAAATTTGGTTAAGGTAGACAATCTCTGGAGCAATTAGGTATACTTATTTTTCTATTGCCCTCACATCAAGATTATTTTTCTTTTTTGTTTGAAAAGCAAAAACACTAAAGGTTCATAGACACATGCGATCGCGATTGCCGACCCGGATCGCACAATGTGTATGCACAGCAGTTTTGGATGATAATCGTGGTGTGTATGGGCACTTTGCCGGCTGAAACAGCCTTTTAGTTGAGGATCAGCTCTGGCTGGTCAACAATACCTGACTGAATGCCCATTTCAGGTGACAAAGCACCCTATACATGACGCAATTATCATCTGAAACAGCCGTGCATCATGGATCGCCCCCAACGATTGCATGTGTGAAGCTTTAGACCCCCAGCAAAACGTAAGATTGCCAGCTTAAGTTCTTAATGAAAATGTTAAATAAACATTTTTTCTTCTGTAAGAAATCAGGTACCACAAATAGTTTAAAAAATGTATATCTCAGTGACTTTGGATACTCTAGTTCTATATTTCATCATCTGTTCCAGACCTAAGATTTATATTAGGAAACAGAGACATGACAGATTTTGATGCACTGCATAGAACATTGAAGAGATGAAAACAAGTTGCTAGGCAACTATAATGCCTCTATGCCGCAATGTCTGTGTTTATCACAAGGAACATGAAGAATAGGGCAGATATTTATTTTCATAATTCTTTTTTTTTTTAACTGGCTCTCTTACCTTAATACCTTCTGGTTTCTATAGAGTTTTATTTTCTCACTGTAGTACATGTGAAAGGAATGAACAAAAGACGGTTCAGTTTGATGATGTATTAACCCATTGCAACCAACCACAGTTTTGTTTTCATAAGATGTACTACAGCTGACCAATCAGAGATCATTTCTGAATTGTTGCCATGAGTTACTTTTACAGAGTAGAATTAACTCTTGTAACACAAATTGCTCTCAATGCATAAAGCTAAAGGACACATTGGCAAAAAAGGATGCATATGGAGTAAAATAAAAATTGTAGGACTAGCTTACAAGAATAATTTACAAGAAGAAGGACATATGGTAATATACACAGAATTTCATGCAGTTTTGCTGATTTGTTAGGACCGGCTACAATGTTTGCTCCCACCAATGAATAATTCTTTCCAGGCAGCAAAATCAATGTTTTTTGTCCTTCAGGACTGCTGCTGTATTTGTTATAGATGGAGAACTATCAAGCAACATCTCCTTAACTCAAATACTTTATGTAAATGTGTATATGTGTCTAGAAAGAATGTTCTTCGTAGAAAATTTAAAAAACGAAACAAAAAAAAGCACATATAGTAAAAACTAATCAAAACATGGCTTATATGTCCTTCATTTGAAATTGTGTATATAAAGTTTAGAGAAAAGAGTTCAAGATATGCTCCACTGCCAAGTTTGTTGCTGCTAGTTTATTGCTTAACCATTCTATTACATACACACATAAACAAAGCAACATTATTGACATAATGATGGCGTGTACCTCTTACATGCTACTTTAAACATTTGTGGCTTTACATTACAGTATGTGAATAAAGCTGCTAAAATATCTGCAGCCTGTCATACTAAACCCTTAAATTAACCCTTCCCCTCAATGTATAGTTCAATGAGGTCAATTGTGATGGCTTGTAGATCTCTAGGTCCACACATTTTGTATTTAGCAGTTATACTGTGCTGAATCCGATATACTGTAACTTGTTCTTATGACAGTGAACCCAGGCTTCATAAATATGTTTGTGTGAACTGTTATCAGCAAGTGGACAACCTGACCAGCAGACATATTTTCTCAAGCCCCCTCCACACATACACATTCCCTTTACTAGAACTTTCTATTATTTACCTTATCATGTGATGCGTATCAGATCTTGGCAGGTGGCTCATTGCCTGCGCTCGACAAAGAAGGTTGTGTCTATCCTCAATTTAAATTTTTTTGGCCACACTGTAATGGGGTCCCCCAGCAAGAGTGGTAGTCAAGATTCTCTTGGCTTCCTAATTGTTGATGTATTGTTTTTCACTTATATTATTAATTAATCAGATTGTATATACACTGTAGATATATTTATATACTCAACAAAATTGTTTTGTATAAGCAATTGATCAATCCTTTAGGAAAATTGAATTGTATTATATTAGGCTCATTCTAGGCTGTATCATAAGCCTAGTTCTTTTCCTTCATTCTAGGCTTTATCATAAGCCTAGTTCTAATAAAAAATGTTTCTCAGTTGCAAAATTCCATGCAATATTGTGATAATTTGACTAAAAGCTGCAATTAAAACAAATTCTTTTATTATTAAACCAAAATGGGAGGTAGAATTCTAAATTCTAAAAAAAAATTAGAAAAAAGGAAGGCATTTTGTAGTGTAGTACTTTAAAACACCATATTTATTTTTCTCCTTTACAGCCAGAAAGTATAAAACAATTTAGAAAGAGATGCAGAGATTTCAGTACAACACATCATTTTCTAAAAGTTTTTGTAATCACCATTGAAAAAATAAGTGGGCAGTATCACCCCGATAAGTGTAAAACCCACGCCACATTATTGTGGGCTTTTCAACTTAAATTGTGAGGTCTGCACAATTTCTATAAATCATGGTGAGCACATGATTCGAATAAATCAAAAAGTTTTGCACTTCCATATGTAAAGCGAGGCTTAACTAGTATAGGGTGTAAGCCGGAGCACCTTAAAGGGGAACTGTGGTCTCCAAACAAGTTGAGTTTAAATGAAAGGCCAGTTTCCTATCTTTAAAACGAGCCATCAACCACATATCTACTTGCTCCACAGCCCAAGATATAAAAAAATGACTGTCCAGAAAGTTAATAGGTGGGAGGCCGGCATGTGACATTCCTAAGGCTGCTCCTCCAACTCACCGCTGGTGAGCACAGCCTCAGACTTCAGTGACAGGACAGGAGACAAGTAGTCCCTCCCCCTGCCTGCTGTGTGAAGATCCCCACAGAGAAACTAAGGGAATCTACAACCCTTCTCTCCCACTATGTGAAAACAGACTTTTCATGTTTTCACACAGTTTTCTGTAGGGGGTCTGAGTGTGCGGGGCCATGGGACTCGTGAGTGGGTGGGGCCATTGCACCCATGAATAGGTGGGGATAAGGCATCTGTGAGTGGGCGGGGCCAAATTGGGCTGTAACGGAAGGGGCCAAGGGGGGCCTACAAATGGAGGGATCATAGGGTCCATGAGTGGGAGGGACATGGGGAGCTTGCAGGAGGAGGGGGGCTGCAAGGGGAGGAGGAGACACAGGGCAGATTGACTGTCATCCACTGACATGGTTAGAGAGCAGGATGCAAGAAGTGCAGGGGACCTGGTGATGCTGCTGCCATATCACACACAAAAATGTAAATATCTTCAAAACTATGCAAAATAAAGAAAGAAAATACTCAGGAGAACAATTCCTATCAATTTACCTAAAGTCTTATTTGGACCACAGTTCCCCTTTACTTCCAGGTTCCCACAATGCAGTATCCATCACAAAGTGATTAGTAAAAAAAAACAAAAAACCTGCTGCACTCCATATGCAACTCCCAGTCATAGGTGTACAATTTCTACTTCCCCAGCTATATTAGAAAGCTTGAGAAGAATTTTAATTGCTTTTTTTTTTCTATACAGTCTAATCGAGCCCCTAAAGTTTCAGGATATTAGGCCATGATCTATTACCTCATTTCTTTCAGTTCTTTTTATTTTATTATGTTATTGCAATATAACAGATTTAAACAGCAATTTTCAGCAAAATAAGGAAGCACAAAGGATAGAACCTAAATATACAGAGAGCAATTAAAACATGTATTAACTATAATATTACTGCAGTGAAATATTACATATTATATAGTTAATCTACTGAAAGGGAAATATTTGCATTACAAATAAGATAAGTAGAAGGCTTCAGAGAGCAGGAAAAAGCTGTTTTCTTCAGGCTCTACAGTAAAGAATAAACACCACTAAAAGCATTGCAATAAATGTTTCTAAGAAAAGTTAAATCAGAAAGAATTGGAGAAAAGGGTGTTTTTATTTTCAGGTTATAAAATTGTATGTAAAATAAAGCTACTAATATAAAAATATGTTGTATCTTATGAACAATAAAATATACATGGCACAATGTAATTTACTCATTACTAAAACAGATTTTTCTGCAGTATTGTCTGACCTTTTCTCTCTGTCAACTACAAAAATGTTCATGCATGCCGTTATCCTTTCACACCTAGAACAGTTTACCTTACTTCTCTTTAGGAAGAATCCTCATCTTTGCAACTCATAGGGTGGCTGTCCATCAAGCTAAACAATCGTAAAAAACACTTTTAGCCTTTAAATGCCACCCTACATATCTACTCAACACTTTCAGTGTATTACTGGAAAAGTACACTTACAAAGCAATCTTCTCCAGAAACCCTTGGCTAACATTGCCTTCTCTCTTAAAAGGCATGACCTCCAAAACTAAAAAAATTAGCCTCATGCTGCCCCACTGTGTGGTGTTAAAAAATCCTTACCTTTCTCCTCTGCTAAATGTGGTTGTCCTGCAGTAACTACCGAAAGTTAAGGAAAATGAAGAGTAGGAGCAAGTCTGTGTGTGAAAATGTTTCTGCCTTTTCTCTGTCCTCCCTGAGGACTCAGGCATGCACTGTGGAGACCTTTCCCTCCTCCAAACCCTCGTCTGTTCCATTTTAGTTGTGTAAGGTGTTAGTAAAATGGGGGTACTTCATTTCTCTAGAGACTGTCAGCCTTACCAAAATTCTATGCACAAGGGCCCTCACATATGTTGGAGGCAGCGTATTGCTGAACTACCGCTCTAGGTAGAATGTAATAAATGGGCACCAGTGGTTCTTGAACTTAAATAGTATCTTATTTATTAACAGAACAATATTAATAAGGCATTGCAATTAGCACAATAGAGGTGGCATAGCATGGCACAGATATTACATAAATATTAAAACCAAAGGAATCAGAAACAGCATAAATAACAATCAGCTTGTTGGTGCCACCCCTGCTCTCAGGTCACTGTAGAGGAATCTTTTAACCCCCTATATCTAGCCTTATGTCCCTATTATTGGGTGGTATACACAAGACTCTAATCCCTGCTAAATCTCCCTGTTGGAGCTCAGGCTGCTCACTAGCTGCCCTAATCCTATTTATCACTTCTAAAATGATCTATAACAGAATCTAATCTCACATTAACTGGGCCTACCTGTTATCTAAGGTCCCAGGCTCTTCCCCTCTCCTCTGGGGACACTCCAGGAAGTCAGAAAGAGACTGAACACATGGATGTTTCCCCTTTTATTCATTTGCACAATGGCCCCTACTGGCCAAATCCTGCCAGAACAAGAAGACTAAAAGGGGTAACTAGTTTATAGTTATAATCCCTTTGCTGTAGTGTAGCTTCCCCCTTCCAACCCTAAACGCATGGTCTATTTGTAAAAAAATGTTAGAAGAAATTTACTTACCAGACTGGGTTCCCTTGGCTAAATCAAAAGCCGGAAGCTATGTCTGTGGCTGGCTGACTCTCTGCCAATCACAGACGCGGCTGCTGGCCAAGCCCCTAATGCAACTTCGTTCCTGGAATCTGAGGGAACCCGGTCTGGTAGAGATGGCTTCCTGAAGTTCGGTTCGTTTCCAAACTTCAGTAAAAGTTTGGAAGTTTGGAAACATACCCATTAAAGTGTATGAGAGAATATAGTTTAAAAAGTTTGGATAAAGTACAGTAAAAATAGCAATGGTAGCTTGCTGTAGATGGCTCTGGCACCTGGGAAATGGTCTGGGGGAACATGTCCAAAACCCATTTAAAAACTTCCTTCCCCTACGAACAGGCAATTGTCATGTCTCCGCATGCTACATTCCAGGGTTATGGCCAATTCAAGGGTTGTCGCCCTCGATTTAAGCAGTCATTTTCAGGGAACTCTCGAATGTAATGTTCAGTAACATTACATTTGAGGATTACCTGAAAAGACTGCTACAATCGAGGGCTTGACAAACTATACATTGGGGGGTTATGGAAAATAAACATTACATTTGAGGGTTACCGAAAATGAACATTACAACCAAGGGTTAGTGAAAACTAACATTACATTCAAGGGTTACCGAACAATACATTTGAGGGTTACCAGACAATACATTTGAGGGTTATCGAAATTGAATGATACATTCAAGGGATATCGTTGAAACGTCTCATTTGAGGGTTATGGCCGAAATCGAGGTTTAGCGAACGGTTCGTAAATTCGATAATTATCGAAAATACATCCGCTAGTTCGAAAAGTTCGAGTTCGTCTGAACAATGAAAGTTCGGATTGAACTCAGGTTCATTTCTTAATCCAACTCTACTGGTTTCAAATTGAATCTAAGGGTTTCAAATCCCGACAAAACTTTCGGAACTCCCGGATTTTCCGAAATTTTTATTGAAAATCGAAAATAGACGATCATCGAAAACCGAAAATAGACGATCATTGAAAATTGAAAATAGATTATTATCGAAATAACCCTCAAAAGTAATTATTGATTTCGGTAACTTTCGAAAATAGAATGCGGAAGCTCAAAAACAGCCTGATAGTGAGGAAAGATGGTTTTAAAATAATAGAAAAGCATATTACCAACCACTTCCAAAGAATGAATAGCAGTTGGCCAGTTCCTATACAAGAGGCACACACTATATACCCATGAATAAATAAAGGCAAAATTATATCTCTTTCAAACAAGCTTTATTAGCTGTGGACACTCTTGAATATGAAATTACATCACAAAGCATACCAGTTTCCTACACCCCTCACACAAGTGATAATATTTATACATTGCATAATGCCATACATATATGTAGAACAGTTGAGGCTGAGGGGCCATGAACATAAGATGGAATTCACGGTATCCTTACCACTTCCCTAGACTATTACATAAATGGTGCATGTGAATCCTGGGCCAAAGTCAGAGTCCCGGTTTGTACGCTTCATCTGTGCATCTCCAAAGGCAGATCCCGCAATCAAAATGCCCCCTTAATTCACCATTGCACCTAAAGTTCAAATCACATAAGCGGCGGAAAACAAATAGAGTAGGCCATAAATGCTATACTTCAGGTATACTTTCCTGGGGAAATATCAACGTATCCAGTGTACGTATCTTCCTAGCCAAGATTCAGGAGGGGTATTGGGACTTAGTTATTATGTCACGGAGTAGCACTTCTCCCTGTACCTTTCCAAAGTCTTATTCTGCCAATACTGTCTGGGTGTCTTCGCCTGTCCCGAATCAAACATATTCAATGACCGGTATCAGGTTTTACTACAGCTCCCAGCAGACGTTCTGGTCACAACGGCACCAATATCTTCACCCATCCCACCTCCACAATAGTCATTCTCCCCAACTACATATATACACTGCTTACAACGTATTGGTGGCCATACTCACAGCTTCATAGATGAACGCCACTACAGTTCAATAGAAGAATTCTAGTCTAAGGTCAGGCTCCTCCGCCTCACCAAACACCAAACACCGACACGCATTTCGCGCCCTTACCGAGCGCTTTGTCAGGGTATTGCGTCATCACTCTGGAACCTTCTTTTATTGCTGATTCTTAAAGGCACATTAATTCAAAACAATTTATCACTCCACAATGGTAGTACATTATAATGTTTGTGATTTCTAATGGCTTACTCTTTACCAATCATATACTATTTCTTACAGAAAACAGGAGAACTGAATTTCCTCATTTAATCCGTGTGGATGAACTGATTTAAGCTTTACAATTTTGACAGCCCGTCAAAATTCCCTTATGTGCTTCAAATACATGTTTGGCAATAGGACTTCTCAATACTTGACCTTTTGTACATGCTCTTATATGCTCTCCCATTCGTACACTTAATTTCCTAATTGTTTTGCCAATGTATCTGGCTCCACAGTGACAGAGGGCTAGATATACAACCCCACACATTTGGCAGGTTACTTCCTGATTCAGTTCCCACCCTTGTCCATTGGGTAAAGTTATTTTTGTTGTGTTCCTCATATATGGGCACATATTGAATCTTCCATATTTCCTGGTCCCTTTCTTATTTTTACATTTTTGATCCCTATTGCCAATATTCAACCAACTGTCTAGTGGGCCTAAACTCCACACAAAATGACTCGGACTTAATTTGTCCTTTAAACTTGCTGCTCATTTCGCCATTAAACTCGGGAAATGTCCTACTTTGTCTTTCAACTGTCTATCATTTTCCAACCAAGTATTGTCTCCTTAATACTGTTGATATGTCTTGCCACTGTTGATTATACCTGGTAATCACTCTTAATTTTTTGCTTGTTGTTTTATTGTTATTATATGAAAGCAGATTTTCCCTAGGTGTATATTTCGCCCGGTTGAAACACTTATGAATTACACTATTGGAATACCCTCTCTCTTGAAATCTGTGTGCCATATCAACCGCTTGCTCCTCAAAATCACTGTATTTACTGCAATTCCTTCTAATTCTCAAAAATTCCCCTACTGGTATCGCTTTGATTTGGTTATGCAGATGGTGACTGTCAGCTCTTAAAACAGTATTAACTGCTGTAGTCTTTTTATATCCTCTTGTAACTAGTTTACCAGCTTCTTTGTATATTTCTATATCTAAAAAGCTGACATTCTCTTTACTCCATTCCATTGTCAACTTGATGTTGAGTGAGTTATTATTGAGACTGTGGATGAAGGTTTCCAGGTCATTGACAGTGCCCCTCCATAGCATGAGCATGTCATCCACGTATATCAGCCATAGAAGGACACTGCCTCCCCATTCACCCTCATCCACCGTCTCTGTCACCACTGACTGCTCCCATCTGCCCAAATGGAGACAGGCGTAGGTGGGGGCACAAGTCTCCCCCATCGCCGTACCTCTAAGTTGCCAACCACTAGTGGTTGACAATATGCTTTTGTAGTATTTAAATTTCCTAGAGGCACACTCCTATTTGGAGCTATTCCTAGCCTTATGGGTGATATTAAGGAGGAGCACTAAACCACATAGTATTATGGTTTTAAAATAAGTTTTGATTATATTTACGGGTTCCCCAGACCATTCCCCGGGTCTCTGTGTCATTTACAGTAACCTACTATTACTATTTGTCCCTCAAAATGGACAGAAACATTAAAAAAAATTCTCTCATAGACTTCTATGGGTTCATTTTCGAATTTAAAAATTTAAACATTTTTGAAAATTTTGAAAATTTGAAAACGGAATGAAACTCAACAGTTTCGAACATTTCTAGTAAGTAGGTTTCTGGGGACTCCTTTTTTTACGAACACACAATGCAGTTAGGTTTGGGAGGGGGAAGCTACACAACAGCAAATTGTTAATTTTAGGGTGGACATACCTTTTAAATCTTCCTTCTTGCTGGTTCTATCCCTTTCAGGCTTTGAATTTACTCATCTGTAATAGATATTGCAAATTAGTATAACCTAGAACTGATGGATGTTGACAAAGCCTATATAACTAGATTTACACACAATAAACTTTCTAAGTGTTTTTAATCTTGTTACTACAAAAGTTATAGGTATGTATATATTAAGCTACAGTTGACTGTCACTGATACAGTTTGTTTATTTAATTCAGCACATAATACCCATTCTAAATGAACCCATAATACCCATTCTATGAACATTGTAAACTAGATCTGACTAGCACTAATAGTGTTTGTACACCTACCATAATAGTTAATAAGAGACATTCTTAAACATATCAGTATGTCATTTTTTTGTGTGTTTCAATAAACTATTTCAAATGGGCATTTCCAACTGCAAGGTTGATCATTTGCACAATGCTTTATGCATTCTGAACACAACATTTCTATAAACACAGCTCTGTATCACTTGCTAATCCCTAGAGGCTGGCTGTTGTGGCTGTAGTACAAAATCTTACAATTCATATTTGTATCTCCAGGGCAAAGGAAGGCAAGTAAAAGCTATTACTCACATGGAATACATATCTTTGAATTTCCAAAGCATGCAATTCAGTCTTTTCATAAATATATAATTCCACACCATCTATCTTTAGGTTTTTAGATTAAAAATAATACATTTCATTATTTATTAGCAACAAGTTTTTATGCAGTGTCGGGTTGTAAGTAGATAAAACCCTAGCATTGACAAATTAAGGATAATCTGTAAAATTAAGGAATCAAAAATAGGTTAAAATTCAAGAAAATTCTAGGAAGGCAGAAGAAGCAGCTTACCTGCACACTTCTTGTGCTTGCTATAGTGTTTCTAACATTCACTGATGAATAGATGCAACTGCAGTAAATTAAGCAGAGAGCTCTCCATTTAAAAAGTCCCATTGAAAGAACAAAATATTAAAATCAAATAAAATTATAAAGACAATTTTTAAAGTACCATTCCTTTAACAATACGATAAATGAATGAGAATTCCTTTCTCATCATGGCACTTTTACCATTCCTTATGTATCTGTATGTTGCCCACCTAACTAAATAGTAACCTCTTTGGGGCAGGGACCTTTTGCTCACATTTCATAGTATGCTTATTATGCTCATACTTATTTATGTATTCATTTATATTTTTTGCCCCCCTTGTACATCTTTTTGTATTATAATATTATACAGTGCTGCATCTCCAAGTGGCGATAAACATATACATACATAAAATACTTACATTTGCATATTGGAAAGCATATACCATATGAATTTATTACCTATCTGATTATTGTGATTATTGTGATTATAATCTAGTTCCCAGATATCTATTTTAACCAGGATAATCTGCTAATCCTTGAAAATGGTTTGTTAGGGTGCGTGGCTTATGCACATGTTCTGATACCTCATGACCTTATGCACATGACCTAACTCTGGGTGGAGTACAATTTCCCAGAAGGCTTGGTCATACCTTCAATGTAACACACAATATATAGAAAATTGGGCTGTTGTACATCCATATTAAAGTGCAACTAGAGACCAAAAATCTAATACATACAAAAAACACAATTCTAGTGCACAAACAATTCTAATTGCATATTGGCTACCTCCATAAGGTTGCTACTACAAACAGTCTGCTAAACCCTGGATAAATAAAAGCAATTAGTTCAATAAGTTGGCCAAATTATTTTAAGCCCAGTCACCACGTCAAGCTTGCTTTCTTCAACTGGGTCCTAACCTACTGGTAATTGCCTTTTTGGCTACATGAGCTGACAGCTTCTCCTGTGTGGCCTGGATGCTTGAAGCTGACTCTCTAGTTTAAAGTACTCAAATGAGCACATGACCTAACTCTGGGTGGAGTACAATTTCCCAGAAGGCTTGGTCAAACCTTCAATGTAACACACAATATATAGAAAATTGGGCATTTAACTTGCTACTGCTAGTGGTGTGATTGTTTTGTTTTCTCTGTCTCCTTGATATTGACCTTTACTCCATTTTTTGACTATTCTTCCATTTGCTGTCTGGACCAAAATTTGCTATGCTCTGACTATTCTTGTTTTCTGCCTGGACTGACCTTTGCTAACTTTTGACTGATTTTACTGACCTTTTTGTACCACGCTCTGTTTGAACTCGGGTTCTGGACTTGCCTAGTTTTGACTATGCTCTGCCAGTCTACCACCTGGCTGACCAGCCTGACTGTTACGCGACTGCTTGTTGCTGTCAACATTCATTCTTCCTTTTCCTCCTATGGTCTCCATATTTCTGACTTTGGTCTCCTCTGTTTTTCTTCCTCCTATTATCCTGTCTATTGTATATTATTCAAAGAAGATCACAGCGCACATCCAGTCTTAGTTGAACAAGTGTTTATTAGAATACATGACGTTTCTGTTTGTATGTGTCACACCTTCATCAGACAAACATTTTGTAAAAGTGCAAAGTGCAAGAATAAATACCCTTGGAAAACAGGAAACATTAGTGACCTCCAGTGGTTACTATTAAATATACATCAATGTTTAAAATTAGTGACCTCCAGTGGTTGGTCTTGCAAATATACATGATGCTTAGATAAGTGTAAAGCATCTGCAAAATATACTGATTAGAAATAGAGTGCTTGAATAAACAATTTTTCTAAAACAGTGTGTATCAAATGTGTAAAAATGTGTATAAAAATCTAAAAACCAAGCTTTATAAAATCAGGACACAGCATTATCATTATCATAGTAAAGCTCATATCATACATTGTATCATCTTTTAAGGACCTCCATCTGAGTATCATTTTTCTGTTAAATAACATTTTAGGCCCAGGTAAGTATTCAAGCCTTTCGGTTGTAATGTATTGAGAGTATAAATCCAATAAGATTATTTTTCAATAACATATTGTCTCTATTTCCTCCCCTTCTCAGAGGTGGTATTTGGTCTATCACCATACCTTTCAGGTCACATATATTATGTTTATTCTCCAAGAAGTACACAGCTACTGGGGCATATCAGTCTCCCTTTCTCATCCTTTCATAGGCCATTTTTATATAGCTTTTATGCTTCTGGAACCTTTTTTTAAAGGGTCCCACTGTTTTTCCAAAGTACATTTTAGAACATGGGCATTCCAATGCGTACACACAAAAGTCTGTATTACATGTGTAGTACCCCTTTATTTCATACTGTTTACCCGTGTATGGATGAGAGACATTCTTGCCCATTATCAGGGAATTGCACATGTTGCAATTAAAGCAACGATAGCATTCCTTCTTCTCTGAAAATCTAAATCCCTGTTTTTGATATTTAGAACTGGGATTTGCTTTTTATTGTATGTTATTTCTCCAGTTATCCTGTTGCACCAGGCTTTCCCGGCCTCAGTGCAGATTTCCGCATCCAAAAACATATCCAAAAATGTATCTCAGGGCTCCAGGGGCAGCTTTTAAGTCAGCCCACAACATCACTATGATACATGTCTGAAAGGCTAAAGTATCAGATTATAAGTATTAGATTATATTTATTCATTTTAAAAGCAAAACAACTATTTTAAATCTAAATACACTCTCAGTGCTATTTAAATGGATGCCTCCCCCTATGTTTGTTTACCCAATTGATTTAGGAACAAAAAAAGTTAAGGTACTAACAGGGAGATTCAATATCATTAAAAATGTTGCTAATTTTGCTCCAACCAATCAGATGTTAGCTTTCAAATGTTAAATAATATCTGATTGGTTGGGGCAAATTTAGCACCATTTTTAACGATAAGAACTTTTATTGAATCTCCCTGTTATTCTTTTCTTTTTGTCTTTGCAATCGGTTTACCCTAAATACATTTAAAAGGTGAGTTTTGTAGGATTTTATAAAGGAATCTCCAAAAGGTCAAATTTCAAAGGGATGTCTTAAGATAGAAATTTGGTAAAACATGCGTATGATCATGTATTGGGGCAAATGGAGGGGGAAAAAAAAAGAAAATCTAAACCTAAAAAATTAAACTTTGGTGATACAGCAACCTGGATTGCTTCTCCTAACTTTACCAAGATTACATATTTAGAGATATATTTTTACCTTTAAGGTATCTCATAAAGATTGAAACTGACACATTGCTCTGTGAACCCTTTCCCTTCTTCTTAGTCAATGGTCTGTGTTGGATGTGGCACAGTTCTGCACCCCCTAATGCTAGTCCAATCACAGGAGAGGCAATGCATTGCTAGGCAAAACTAAACATTTACACTTTGGAATGTTTAAAATGTAATCCAAATTGTAATCTAGAGTGTCAGATTGCTTCCTCATCTTCTCAAAATTAACATTGTGATGTTTAATTAATTTGGCTTCCCAAAGTCCTCCTTCTCTCACCTATAAACTAATAATAATCAAAACCTTTCTTGCATTTACCTGTATGGAAGATATAATCAATGCTAATTACCTCTCTTTTGATTGAACCTGTGTCACATATCAACACTGATTACTTCTTTCTGGATTACAAACAACTGATCAGAAGGTATTCTAAATTATCAGGGAGATTCAATTAAAGTTCTTATCCTTAATAATGGAGCTAATTTTTCCCCAACCAATCAGATATTATTATCATTTGAAAGCTACCTTATTGTTTGGGGCAAAGTTTGCACCATTTTTAACGATAAGAGCTTTTATTGAACATCCGTGGTGTTTCTCTGACACACAAACAATATAAAAAAGAAATATAAATTTATGAAATAGAAGCACTCTCATAGCTTTCAAGAAAGCATAAGATTATGTATTAAGTTTAGGTCTCTAAAAGCAGTACTAAACTTTACATTTTTTATTCTAATTTTGAAAGCTTTTCAAATTACATTTTAAGATTCTTCTCTATTAATTTGCACTTAGTACATGTAAGTAATAGATTCTGAAAAAAAGGAAGGCTTCCATGTTGTTGCCAGTACAACTTACAGCCCATGTACCCTGATGCCAGTATTCACTCTCTCCACAGTATTTAGAATTGTTATTGTAAAATTAACAATAAGGATCATAAATCTAACGCAATTGTAGATTTATGATCCCCATAGAATACCACTGAAGCAGTTTACTATCTCCTGTTATTCTAAGACTGAATTTTCATTAATTAACGAATGTTCGGTGTAAATGTACGACCGCTGTTGTGCATGACCAATAAAGATCGGTATTGCTAAATTGCAATACCGCGCTTTATAAATATGGCCCTTAGGGATAGAGCAGTGGTGCTGGTGATATCACAGTTTTACAGCAGGAAACACCCTTTATACTGTTTAAATAGGTCAGATTGGGCATAAAATAAGTATAGAAACTGCAGTTCCCCTTTAAGCAGGTAAAAAAAGTTAAAAAGAAGACATTTGTAAAATATCAGTTTTGTTTTTTAAAAAGTTACTGATTTTTTTAATAGAAAATTTCATTCAAAAACTTAGAAAAGAGTCATCATCAGAATTAAACCACATTATTGTAAATCTTGACAGATATAGCTTTACTGTAACAAAAATAAATAAATGCCAAATTGCTCCCAAAGACTAGAGGTGAAGTTCGCAAAATCCAACTTATGAAGTTCCCAAAATCTGATTTAAACTCAATGGAATGAGAATTTTTGGAATTTTCAATTTTACTTTTTGAATATTTGATAGAAAATTGTTTCGACAGAATATTTAAATTTTCAATTTCCTAATTTTTTGGGGGGAGTTTCGAAAATTCTAAGTTCACCACTAGAAATGGCTGAACCTTCTGAAGTTTGGTTGTTTTCAAACTTCCGAACATCAGTATTTTTGGAAGTTCGAAATCAAACCCATTAAAGTCAATGGGGTGAAATAGTTTGAAAAGTTCGGATTAAAATAGCACCGGTAACTTACTGTAAATGGCTCTGGCACCTGAAAAATTGTCTGAGGAACATGTATATATCACCAAAACTTCTTTAAACACCACCTTACCCCACAATCAGGCAATTGTCGGGGTTCCGCATGCTACATTCGAGGGTTATGGCTAATTTGAGGGTTATCAAATGATACATTCGAGGGTTACCAAAACTGAAGGCTACATTCGATGGCTACCAAAATCGAACGCTACATTTGAGGGTTAAAATTAAAGGATAAATTCAAGGGTTACCGCTTCGAGAATTCGAGAATTATCGAATTTTCGATATTTATTAAAAATAAGTCAGTATGTTCCAAAAACTTAACTAGTTCGTAGTTCGGGAAGTGTTTGAATTCATTCAAACTATTAAAGTTGGGATCGAACTCAGGTTTGGTTCATAGAATACTCTAATACTTTGTGCTTCATATTTTAAACCATAGGCTACTATATAATAGCATTGGAAAATGTTAAAGGGAAACTGTGGTCTCCAAACAAGTTGAGTTTAAATGAAAGGCCAGTTTCCTACCTTTAAAACGAGCCATCAACCACCTCTCTACGGGCTCCACAGCCCAAGATATAAAGAAATGACTGACCAGAAAGTTAATGGGTGGGAGGCTGACATGTGACATTCCTAAGGCTTCTCCTGTACCGTGCCACCGGCGAGAACAGCCTCAGACTCCCTCCATGTGTGAGGGAGACAGGAAGTCCCTCCTCCTCTCTGCTGTGTGAAGGACCTGCAGCTGCAGAGAAGGTAAGGAAATCTACAGCCCTTCTCTCTCACTATGTGAAAACAGCCTTTTCAGGCAGAGTTCTCACTCTGCCTGAAAAGGCTGTTTCCACAGAGTTTTTGGGGAGGGTGGGGGGTTAGGGGGGGTGTCAGAGCAGCCCACAGCACCTGTGAGTGGGCCGGGCTACAACACCCATGAGTGGGCGGGGCCATGGCACACATGAGTGGGTGGGGTTACTGCACCCATGAGTGGGTGGGGCCATGGCACCCATGAGTGGGTGGGGCCACATGGGGCTGTAAGGGAATGGGCCAAGGGGGCTGCAACTGGAGGGACCATGGTGTCCATGAGTGGGAGGGACCAGGGGGGCTGCAAAGGGGAGGAGACACAGGGCAGATTGACTGACAGGTTTCTGAGCAGGAAGTGCAGGGGACCTGGTAATGCTGCTGCCAAATCACACACAAAAATGTAAATATCTTCAAAACTATGTAAAATAAACAATGGAAATAAATTGCAAAAACTCTCAATTCCTATCAATTTACTTAAAGTCTTTTTTGGACCACAGTTCCTCTTTAAGTGCAGTATTTTATTCAGGCAAACCTTTTTAAGGGGGGAAAAATTACAACCCATTATCACTCTTTTAGATAAGCCACTTTATGTACTTTAAAACCCCCTCAGAATATCCCATTGCAGCAAGCCTTAGCCTACTTTAACTAAAAAAGGGGAGCACTGGAAGCAATTAGGGATCAACCTGTTGTCTAAAATGTATATTTTCCGATGCAAGAAGCCTGGCTAGAAAAGTTGTACAGCTAATGGCTTATAATGAGAAGTATGATGTAATTGAATCTCTTGTTAGAAAAAATCAAACTTTTTGAATTCTGTATACATTGTTTAATATTATTTAGGGCAATTAAATTTCTAAGGGGAATAAAGAACTATGAAGTGTATTTAGGTAAGTTAGGCTGCTGCATGGAGTTATGATCACTTTACACATATAAATAAATCTGCAAGTTATCCCTCCATGCCGCATGTGGAGGATATAAGGGATACTGGGGCATTGCACCAATCGGCAATCTGTAAATTAGGTGAGTTTTATTATTCATAGGCTATCCTACTACCCTGTTAATTACAGATCCACCTGGCAGCTATTTCATGTTGTCAGTTTAGTGCCCCTTTAATATATACTGGATGAAGTTTAGGACAACTATTAAATTAGCTTTATACTTGACTACAGAAAGACTTTATAAACATAAGATACAGAGTTGTTGTTTTTAAAACAGAACAAATATAATATTTAGTTCTCAAAGAGATTGGTATAGTGTGTTTGCAAAAATATATTGTATTTCTATCTAGTTATCTATATTTCTATATGTATATATGTAAGGAATTTTCTATAAATAATACTTATGTTGAAATATAAAGACTTTTCAGTCTAACATTACACAAACATTTATCCTAAGATGTTCTGTGTTGTTTATCCTTTGCATAACCCCAGCTGAATTACAGGGAGTATAAACAGAAAAGAAAAACAGATTTCTACATTTACTGTCATTGAAAGTGACACTTCAGTGATACACTAATTTGATATATTTCCATTTAGCATGATTGTCAGGTATTTTTCCGTAGAAGATAAAAGCTCAATAGAAGTAAATAGTAAAGGCTTTTATCTCCTCTTTCTTGGTCCCAACAGACCCTTCATGTTGAAAAAGATTTGCAAGCTATTCTTTACGGTCTTGGAGCAACATCTGACTTCATTTACAGTTCAGTTTAAAGGGACAAATACATAATATAAAATGTGTATAAAAATGTAATGTAAAATAGTACAGTATCAATGATATACAATACTCTTTTTTCATTATAGTAACACTTAAGAGAACTATTATTATAATGTATCTATATGATATATCTATATTTGTGTATAAAAATCTGAAGGTCAATATCCCCTTCATTTCTTGTCACTGTTAAATAGTTAGATTGTTAATTTGGGTTGGAAAAACTCCATCAAATTCAACCCCCTCAGTACACCAACCAGAAAAAAGACCCAACCAATAACACAGACATGCACATATATAGTCACCAGCTATAACCCTGGATATTCTGCCTGTCCAAGAAGACATCTAAGTCTCTTTTAAAATTATTTACAAAGTTAGCCAACACAGCATTTTCAGGCAGAGCATTCCACAACCTTACTATTTTCACAGAGAAGAACTAAAATTTTTGATTTTTGAAGTTCCAACTTTCAGAAATTTCCATAAATATAATTGTATGTAATTTTAAAAACTGGCAGTTTCAATTTTTTTACCAAATCCTGTATAGAGTCTAACACACAGAAAAAATATGTAAACAAACAATGATATTTAAATCTATTTTTTCCTTCTCTATTGATTCAACACCTTACACTATATCATTTACAGTTTAAAGCTGGGTACACACAGTTCCATTTGTCAAAGGTGACAGACAGAATCAGCAAGACTCACATATGGGAGTGCACAGAGTCACAATTGTTCTCTCTATATAAAGTATAAGGAGAACGTTCGTAACTGCCATACTCGATTACAGCCAACTCCCTATACTTTAATACAGGGGGCTGATCGTGTCTGAGGGAAACTTTCTGGTCACAGTGTGTTTCCGTTGCCAACGCCCAATGTTCGTCGACATTGGAAACAGTCGTTTCGGCTGTACACACGTCAGTGATATAAGGCCAATCCCATCCGATATTTGCAGATATTAAATTCTCACAGGGCGTAAAAACAATCAAGAATTACTCAGCAGAGCCGCAAAATTAGTAAAGAATTGATGGAAGACAATGGGAAGACAATCGAATGCAGCTCTCCATAAATCTTACTGTCTGTGTATAAAAGGATTATGTTCATTAGGTTCATTTCATCATTGATCAGTTGTATAGATATTTAGTTAGGGCTTGCCAGAGGATCAAATATAATTTATTGCATGGCTTATTGTTTTATACTGAGTCAAATATAATGATCAATTTTGGACAGCCATGCAGTCTTCAACTGGCTGAACAATTGGTCAAGCTGAATTATTTGCAGTGTATCTTTTTTTTTTTTCCTGACTGTCAGGCTACAAATTGATATACCATCTGCCAGTTAGTTAGGGCAGTCTGCCTGTGTGTACTAGCCCTTAGGAAAACTTAAAATTTTTAGCAGATTTCTTGTATCATTGAAACAAGCTAAACAAACTGATTAGATTTAGATACAGTGAAAAAAGAAAATATACTTCAATGTTTTGCAGATGTCATACTCCCTTATAGCTAAAGATTAATTAAAGTAAAACATAAGTCTTTTAGGGCACTATAGTCCCTTCATCTGTCAAAAATAAATGTGAAAATGTGAACTAAAAATGCACAAAAAAAGATTGGACACAACCCAGTAACGGGTGAACAGGGACCAAAACCCATTTATTTCTGAACAACAAATAGAAAATGAATGGAGAAAAATACAGATAGCAAAGGATAATAAATGCAATTGAGGCCTTGTTGTTTCCTTTCCAAATAATTTATATGTTGAGCCTTTTCAGCATTGATTTGCCATTTTGTCTGGTAAAGGAGGCTAATAATTCCCCTGAAAGCTTTAAATTTGAATTTTTCAAATGGGTAACAATTAAATCCATTAAAGGTATCACTTCTTCAATACTATTGTATTTTTTCACACAAAACTTTATATTATGTTCATTGACACAAAAGTCAATTCATAAATATAAGTTAGTCAAATGAATCTCTGTATACAATTGCCAGGGACAATATTTATTCATTTCCTGCTTTATTTATGTAAACAATGATGATTATTAGAATGTATTATTAGCTGAATCATTTGAAGGGAAATGTTAGAAGGTTACTTGTTTCCTGTTTTTATAAGCGAAAAATGAAAAGGCTGATTAGTTTTAATCCTCATTTTTAAGGGGAGTTGGAGAGGATTTGACAATTTCCCTAAGCTAAACAGTAAAAGGGAAACACAATCAGCATTCACAATTAGGAGTTGTACTGTTAATTGCAAAATGCATGTTAATTGAATGATTTTCTTCTGTAGAGATTATTCAATTTTATCTGAATGAATAATGTATAAGTTTAATGATTAAATTGTGCTTCCGCAGAATATGAGTTTGCTATGAATATTCAGTATCCCTTACCCGCTTTCTATGTACAGCCAGCTGTTGGTTAGAGAACATGGTATATGTAAATTTCTAGGACATTAATGCTTGCTTGTCAAATAAGAGATCCCTAAGGAGGGGTGATAATACCAAGCTGACTGCAGTGATTACCTGCTTTCTATCATTACCTCTTTATACCTTTAGGTTACTGGCCATGGTCAGTTCCATTTGCGTTAGTTGCACTTACATTCTGGTTACACTAATCTAGAAAATAAGTCTACAACATGTCTGAATGCAATTAGTTAAAAAAGGTGGAGCAGTTGAATTTTAATATTGAATGTTTGCTATCCAGTATGCTGTACAGATCATATCCTCTAAAAACACCAATAAACTGTAAAATAGCAATACAGTAAATAGCATTAAAGTAAATATTACAACTTGAAGAACTGGGTGAAATAACTTTGTGTATGTACAATGAATTGCCACACCCAGTCACATGCTCCCTTGCCTATTGTGCCCTGTAAAAGGATTGGCTAGAGGCTACTTGTGGGTGTGACTAACTGTAACAAGTTCCTGTAGTATCTTAGCATGTGTAAAGAACATAATGGTCAGAGACCTCACTGTGCGATTTCAGAACACTGGCAAATAAGACGCAAACTTCATGTTAGAAGGTTACATTTCTCAACAACCACATTAAGATAAGAGGTGAGACACTGATTACTGCATTTATATTAAGGGGATCTGCCTTCTAATTCAATGTTGTTCTGAGGCTTTAGTTGCCCTTTAAATGCACTACTCTTTTTGCTAACAGCTTATCTTTGCAATTAATCATATCCAAGTTACTGTTATGAGTGCAGTTTTTCCATAAATAATTAATAAACATGAATATAAGCATTATGCTCAGCAGAATATGGTGAAAAATAACTGTAAAATAATTGTGTATAAATGTTTTGTAAAATAGTAACCCAACTCATTAAATCCCTTTAGATCCAGGTATCGGCACTGTGTACGCCAACCTTAAACTGTAGCAAACACTGCCAAACAGTAACCGTTAGAGACAGCAAAATAATCTCTAATGTCTTGTAATTGTCTAATTGTCTATAAACTATAAAGCAATATTTAATTGTATAATTATATATATATATATATATATATAATTAAATATTGTATATATTTATACAATATTTAATTGTATAAAGAGGGGTATAGATTCAAGGGATAAAAATATGATTCTCCCCTTTAACTAAACACTTGTAAGGTGGAATATGCGATGCAATTTTGGAGTCCTATATATAAAAGGAACATCTTGGAAATGGAAACTGTTTAGAGAAGGGAGAGGGGCTTGATTATGCAGACAGATTAGACAAGTAAGGTCTGTTTACATTTACACAGAAAAGCAGCTATTGCGCAGGGATATGATCATACAAATATACATATATAATACATAAGGCTCTGGCATTTCAATAGGGAAGTGCAGTGGCGAGAATCTATATTACAGTCACTCAGTGATGTCACTGAGTGACTTTGTGTATTCCACTGCCCCTCCCTAATTCTCTCTCCCTGCCTGTATTAGTAATGTACATAACAAGCACCTTTTTTGTACACTGACTGACTGACTGACTGAATTACTGTGCTGATAAGGAGGAGCTAGCGGCCAAGTCAATTGTGAATCACAGGAATGTGCTCGCTCCTTCTTATCAGCACAATAATTTAGTCAGTCAGTGTAACAAACCAGAACAGCACCGAGTAAGAGACGATGTTTATTGTCTTCTTTTATTTTGAGATAGAAACGGCAGTTAACAATTTGTATTTACAAAAACAGCTTGTTATGTACATTACTAATACAGAGAGGGGGGAGACGGAGGGGAGAGAGATGGAGGAGGGGAGACAGAGTGCCTGTGCTGTATTTTTCTTTTTTTGACCTTATGTATTATATGGAATAATACGCTACCTATAGTATAATATAAGGATATTATGCCACCTCGGAGTTCCTTGACCTCTATAAAAACACGCGGCCTAATGGCTTCGTATTTTTTATATGGTCAGGGAACTCCAAGGTGGCGTAATATCCTTATATTACACTGTGGGTAGCGTATTATCCCTTATATAATATATACGTGGCCTGGATTATAATGGGAGCAACAGTGGATTATATCCTTATAAAAATCACTCAACTAGGTAGTTGAGTGATTTTTATAAGAATATTCACCACTGCTGCTCCCCATACATGTGCCGTCCTCCTTCCACACCTTCCCTGTCAAACCAACCAAAGAAAAAAACACCGATAAAACACACAGACCTTTTACTGTGTAGAAAATCCTTCTGAGTCCTCTATCTCAAATGTATCTCTCACCCGATAAACTTTTAAATCCTGTCAGCCATGATTCAACTTCAGCCTCGTTCAGTCCGTGCAAGTGAGGTTAAACAGAGCGGCTCTTCCAGCTACTGACAACTTCAGCGGGAGTCAGTACCGGAAGTCAGTAGCTGGAAGAGCCGCTCTGTTTAACCTCACTTGCACGGACTGAACGAGGCTGAAGTTGAATCATGGCTGACAGGATTTAAAAGGTTACCAGGTGAGAGATACATTTCAGATGGAGGACTCAGAAGGATTTTCTGCACAGTAAAGGTCTGTGTGTTTTATCAATCTTTTTTCTTCCAGGGTTTGACAGGAAAAGTGCCAGGAAGTGGAGGAGAAAATTCCATAAAAAAGACAGTTAAAGTTAAAGTCTGGTATGCCTTTCTATTTATTCATTTACTAATTTTATTGCAGGGCTGACAGGGAATATAGCTTATTTAATTACTTAGGGAAAGGATAACAGCTGGAGACTAGCCATCAAATTAAATTTTTTAAACTTATATATTATAAGAAATAATACGCCCCATTACAGTGTGATATAAGGTTTATAACGTCAACTTGGAGTTCCCTGTCCGTATAAAAGCACTCAACCTTCGGTCTCGTGCTTTTATATGGCCAGGGAACTCCTCGGTGACTTTATATCCTTATATCACACTGTAAGGGGCGCATTATCCCTTATATAATAAACTCTCTGGTGTATTGTTCACCAGAGGACAGATTAGAAGAAAAGAAGTTTTAACTTCAGGCTAGGAAAGGTTTCTTTACAGTGAGAACGGTGAAACGTGGAACTGTCTTCCAGCAGATGTAGTAATGGCAATTTGATTAAATAGCTTTAAATTATAGGTTCGCTCAATAAGTAAACCTATCTGTTTTCACATTGATTGTAGAACAGGAAGTAAAGGAACTATGTCTTACCTCCCGTTATTCAATTAATCTAACAGGAGCCAGGAATAAAGTATTCCTGGCTCTTTTGACAGGTGCAGACTGTTTCCTGCTTGAAACTATAGTGCGCATGCATGCTAAAGCTCCTGTTAGATTAATTGAAGAATGGAAGTGAACAGGAGTGTCTTACCTTGCCGCGTTCCTGTGGTTCAAAGCGCGATTACATTCAGGAATTGCATCTCAATTCGTCTTTGCGCTCCTTTAAAGTCCCCATACAATGCCCCATTAATTTTCATGCTATGAGTTAGTGCCAAATTTAAATTAAAGGATAAGTATGCTGTAAAATCAAGTTAAGTTTAGGTGGAAGCTGCAGCTGAAGGCTTAGCTCCGCCCCTCTGAGATTTGTAGCTTCCTCCTGCTTTCTTCAGCCTCAAATGGTAAGGCCCGTTCGTTTGCATGGATGTGTGCACGTGTGACAGGTACCGAAACGTTACATGTGTGAATAAATACACTGGGTTTTCTAAAACTGGAGTGCTCTATATCTTTATCTTTATCATATATGTTCTTGCATGCGCTCACATCACCTCGCATGCACTGGGATGTTATGCACACGCGGCGAGGACGCACGCACGGAATGATTTCTTGCAACTTTCAAGGATTTTTCAAAATTTTAAGGATTTTCTTCTTATTTTTTGTTGTACAAATAATGCTCCTGTATATTAAATTTGTTTTTTATCTTTAAATTTATTTTTTATCTTTTTTACTAAAAAAAAACACAAGCAAGAAAAAAATACAAAATAAAACCAAAAGTGAAGTTTACAGCTTAAGAGCTGATTTGAATTTTACTTGTTTTTCTTACTACACACTCCAAGCCTCCAAGCAATGTTGCTAGACAGATATAATGTAATGTAAACAAAAAGATATCTAACATTGATTCAGTCATCTGGAAAAACATTTTATAACAATAATTTTTATTGAAAGTTTTTTTTAAAAAAGAAAAAATATAAATATATAAAGTTACAAACTATATATGTATCTTGTTTTATTATTTAACAATATATATATTTTCGTTAAGTAATCATATAAATAACAGAGGTTCTTTTCTTGTTTTATGCAGTCAGAATAAAAAAGAAAAAAAAGGACGGTGAGAAATATACATTCTGTAATTGTCAGAATTGTGAGAAGAAAGAGAACCTTTATAACATGTTTTCCAAATAGTTCTGTTAAATTAAGCTTTCTATTTTAACTAAACCAATACACTTGTTGTACTGCGTTTTAGAATTATAGCTAGATAACCTGTTCTTTTCCTTTTTGTTCCTTTCCCTCCCTCCTCTTTTTTCTTTTCCTTTTCTTCCCTTTTTTATTTATTATTTTCTCTAGATTTGTATATATTTCCAAATTTGTTATTCCATAGATCTTGTATCTGAATACCACAGTTCCCATTTCCTGTAAAATATGGGAAATTTTTGTTGGGTAATTGCGTATGATTTTTCATAGTGCACAAATTTGTTAATTGGTTGATAATTTCTTTAAAACTTGGTATTTTGTTGGATTTCCAGTATTTTATAATTAGTCGTTTAAGAGACATACAAGCATGATATATGATAGTAGCCGTATTCTCGGGATATAGACTGATTCCTATATTTAGCAGCGCTAATAAAGGATTCATTGGTATCTGAGTATTAAATAAATTGTTTAATAAATTGAAAAGTTTGTACCAGCATTTCCTGATTTGGGGGCAGGACCACCATATATGTTCATAAGTTCCTATTGCAGTACAATTCCTCCAGCATATGGGAGAATAGGAATATTGCCATTTAGAGATAGTTTATGGAGTTAGATGAAATCTGTATAAAATCTTCCTGTCTGATTCCAACAGTGATATTGATCTTGTCAGTTTGAATGGAATATTCATAGCTTCTTTCCATTGATTTGGGTCTATATTTTTTTGTAGTTCCTGTTCCCATTTTTCCATACATGGTAGTATAGTAAATTCATTTTTGTGATGAATTAGTTGGTTATGACAAAATAGATTTTGTCATAATATTTGGTTCTGTAATTAATTCTATTAATTGATGTGTTTGGATGTCTTTTCCCTGTAGGTGTTTTGTAAGAAAGTTTATTATTTTGTGGTATTGTAGCAATTCTGATGATAGATTATGGTATTTGTTTTGTAAATCCTGAAATGTTATTATATTGTTTTTATTTATTAAATCTGGTATGTAGATTGTTCCCAATTTATTCCATTCTTTAAGATTTAAGTTAGGAATACAGTATTGTAGACTATTTATATTAGTATATATACATGGCAGTGTTAAGATTATGTTTTTTGATCATTTATTTCCATATTTTATATGTTGTTTCAGTTGCTGTTAAGTGGAATTCCGGTGTAATGGGATCAAATATTGTGGCTTTGAGAAGGGAAGGTAAGTTTTTGTTTTTATTGATATATTCTTCCATTTCTACCCATATTATTGGGTCGTAGAATCTACTTTAATCTAGAATTGAGGCTATAAAATAGTCACTAAAATTTGGAAAGTATCTGGAAATTAAACTTATATGAGCAGGGATCTAGGTTTGGCAGTTTTGCAATTTTCAATGTAGAATTTCATTCAAATCTTGAACTGTTCTACAAATCTGCAAGGAAAATCTCTAAAAGGTATCAGATACCTAATCAGTTTTGTGTTTATGAGTCAAACATAAATACATTTTGCTGATGAAGGCAGATTTCATATATTAGGACATGGGAACTTTCGAAAGTTCAGACATCTCTATATACCAGGTCTCAGTGAAGAGACATCTGCCTATCTACTTAATCTTATCAATGCCATGACACTGTTCTTTTTACCTTTTGAACTTCTGCTATTATTTATTATTTATATAAGATTATATACACTGACAACCACCTTTTTCCTCATTTCACTGACTAAGCTATTGTTATTCAATGATCTATTTAAGTAGAATTCTTCATGTTTGTATTTATTTATTATTTGGTGTTACCCTGCTCTGCATAAAAAAATTGAATTAATTATAGATAAGTCCAAGTAAATATATAAATACCTTTTCACAAAAACTTTAAAACCGACAAGATGCAACAATTTATTCTGATTTTTGAAAGCCGTACATTTCAAATATTACAAGCAAATTATTGTTGAAGTAAGCACTAATATTTAATGAGGATGCAGAATATAAAATTTCCCTGTGGAAGTCTATAGGCATAGTTTACTCCCAAAAGAAGTAACCAGATCTTTAATTAGTTACAACTGAGTTGTTGCCTAACAGTCTTCTGAAAGCAATTAATATTGTGCTTGTTATTTTAAAATTAGATAAATTGCATCAAATAGTTTGTTTCTGGCAGTTTTGCATTTGATTACTAACAAGCAAAAATAAAATTAAATCAATATAGATTTAATGATTTTTACTGATGATTTATTTATCTTTCAAAGATATTTAGTTGTGTAGTTGTATATATGTAGAATTTATATATCTATATCTAACTATATAAATAAATAGATAACTATCTTAGAGGGCTAAAAAAACTTCAACTAAGAAGAAACTGAAATTGTGTGAACATATACAGCACATTTTAATACATGATTCATGGCATTATAAGTTGCTTTTCAATTTTCGAATTCAATGATTATTAAGTACATAAAAAACAATTTGCATAGCATAGAAATGTGTGAACCTGGTTAAAACCAACCTTCCAACTTTAAATCAGGACTCTAATAAAAGTTGTACTGCCCAGATGCTAATCAGGTGCTGCACAGCACATACTAAAATGTGAAATTTGATGGATTAGGTCTCATTTAATGCAGAGAGACATAACTGCCTATTTTGAATATTATAGGTTATGGCAAAGACCTAAATCCTGACCAAAGTAATAAAATAAGGTTTTAAGTGGTGCAGAAAAATGGTGGTCTAAGTGGCTTTGAGTAGTCTGAAAGTTGAATGATAATTACATTTTACATTTAGTACCAACGATAAACAAGTCATTAATAACAAAATGACGGGTAACCTATCCAATGATTAGATAATACTGACAATTCCATGTAGCTTGTAGCAATAAACATCTTTGTTTAAGTATTATAGTAACTATGGGCCATCCTGCATCTTTAATGATTGTTCCACGATCGTTAAACGATCATTAATTTCCGATCGGTGTAACAGTCATTAATTTACAATCATTAATCGTGAATTAATGATAATGATTGTAAAGTAATGATAACAATCATAACGCAATCATAGATTTATGATCCCCATAGAATACCATTGCGGTAATTTACTACTGCATGGTATTCTATGACAAAACTTTGGTTAATTAACGAATTTTCAGTGTTAATGTATGACTGCGGCTACTGTCATATACATACTGATAATAAAATTCAAATATGATTGGTTAATGTGTGATGATATGATTGCAGGCATTGAAATATTAACCAATCACAATTGGATTTGGTACTTGATCAAACCTATATAAAGAGGTGCAAAGCCCGCGGAGCTCAGAAGTCATCACAGTGATGGCAGAAGAAAGAAGACGCTGGCAACGTTGATGTTATCAGTGCTGGCGGTGTCACTGGCGACGCAGTGACTTGCCCTGTTTTGGCGACATCAGCAGAGTTGGTGTCGCCAGCTGAGAAGAAAGAAGACTTCAGATCAAAAGACATTGACAAAGTAACAATGGCTGTGGCACCTGGGAAATGGTCTGGGGAACATGTGACTATCACCAAAACCTGTTTAAACACTTCAGGTTTGCGCAAGCTACATTCAAAGGTTGTGGCCAATTCGAGGGTTACTGAATGATACTTTCATGCGTTACCGAAAATAGTACAATAAATTTGAGGATTATTGAAATCGAACGATACATTCAAGGGTTACCGAAAGTCTAAGGCTACATTTGAGGGTTAGTGAATGATACATTCTAGGGTTACTGAAAACAAATACTTATTAATGGTATCCCAGCTGCACAACCACATGCGCTCACTGCTGCGATACGCCACTCTGCCTGGCAGTGCTCCCAGTGTAACAATTCTCCCAAAAACCAACACAGAAGAACAAAGTCTCCCAATAACAGTACACCCCAATGGAGCACTACGCTGTTGAGCAGTAAAAATGTAAATTTTATTTGGCCATAGAGCCTGACTTCACAAACAAACACCACCATACCTCTAAAACCGGGGCGTCCCCCGTAAGTGATCCTATACTTCCCCTCAGTGGTATACCCCAGTCCTAATGCAACCTATATATATCCAATACTAACAATGGTTACAGTTGTATATATCAAAAACCTGGATACAATTAAAGTGTAAAATTTCTTGTTCAGCCGATGTATCCAAATGGTAAGAACAATGTACTACAGTTGCTCCACTAGCCCAATTGATGTAGCAAATATATAGTGAAAACTGTCACCACAGTGACAGAGGCGAAAACTGGCCAAAATTGTTTAAAAATAAATCCACATGATACCCCTCCTTTCAAATTGCCCCGAATGTTGCCCTATTCCCAAAATTGGTTTCACAAGAAGTAGAGGCTCTACCAGAATGGAAATCTGAATAAATTAGAGAGAAAAGAACTTGAAGGGAAACAAGATCTGGTAATACGGGTGGCAGACAAGGGAGGAAATGTGGTGGTGATGTCTAAGAATCAGTACAAAATGGAGGTTGTGACAACTCTCACAAAGGGAACAATATAAAGTGTTACCAGGGAATCCAGTAAAGGACATTCAGAAAACTATGGTCAATTTTATCCCAAGCATGTGCAGAATGTGTGATCAGTGGGGCGGAAAGAGATTTTATGTTCATTAAACATGCCCATCTACCTACTTTTTACACTATTCTAAAAGTGCATAAAAAGGCCGACCAATTGTATCAGGCCTGGGGGGACCGACACAAAACATTAGCATATTTGTTGATTCTATATTGCAGCCATTTGTGAAAAGTCTCAGCTCTTTCGTATTGGACACCTCTGATATACTAAGGAAGATTAATGACCTTCAAGTGGATCAATTAATAATATTGGTGGCCCTTAATGTAGAGGGTCTTTACTCTTCTATACCTCATGAGGTAGGTGTTCAAGCTTGTAGTGATATGGAATATTTGTATTATAATTAATCAATGGGTTATGTATATTTTAACTTTGTAAGTATACTATATACATTGGGCAATGACTGTGTAGATGTGGCATGAATATGGGATCTCTAGTCACAATTGGATAACATGTTTCTTGTTAAAGTTGTGTAAGGTAACAAATGGCCATATAAGGTTACATGTCTAAAGTAAAAAGGGGCTGCCAAGTCCTTTTCTATAGGATATGGGCTTGTGACGTATGGTCCAGATTGTGTATAAGAAAGGGGTCCTTACAAGCTATCTTTGTTACTCACTATCCAGTTGAGTGACCAGCACATGTGTTTATATACATACAAAATAAATCTCTACTATCGACTTCAAGACTGGTGTGGCTCTACTTAATTCCCTAACAGTTTTTGGTTTTCGAATGCGGGCACTCAAGATATACTTCATACCCATCCAGAACATTCTTGGCTGTTGGAAGTGGACAACATAAAGGCGCCTGGTAAGTTTTATTTTCTTACCTATTTTTGTCCACTTTCTCAGTCTGACATGGGATTGGGTACGTTGTATTGACGAGTTTTTCCCTTTCAGTCTTGACTGTCGATGGTTTATGTGACCTTTTCTACTTTTCTTTGACATTTTAACTAATGTTTTTCTTAGTCTGATGTGTGCCATATGTTGTGTGGATGGTTGGTGTGTTATGTGTTAGTGGGGATCTAGTGGGGATCTAACTTATTTAATGTCCCTATATACAGTCAAAGTATTTTACAATTAGTTTTTTTTGTTTTATGATTTAAGACATCATAGCTTGTGTCAAAGGGAATTGTTTTATTGAAATATTCAATGTTATAATTTCTGGAGAAAAGCTGAGTGTTTATATTTTTTTAGCTGAATGAGTCTTTGGGAATTCAATAAGGACAGGACTAGTTCTATAAGCCTGAGTTAGCTTCAGGATAGGGATAGATTTATGAGCCTTTTGTTGAATGCCAGAGAACAGGAAGTCATAGTTTATGCTTATGAGCCTAGGGAAACAGTTTCCCTTGGACAGTTAGTGTTAGAGGCACACATTCCCAATTGTAAACGTATTAATGGTTTGTTTTATTATAAAGATCCTGAAGTGAAAGTTTGTATAAATGTTGCCTGGCAATCATTCTATTGCTTTTTCTATTTTCCCTACTAACACTCTTTCAGGTGCTTTTATTGACTTGAGTATTGTTATATTTGTTTTAGGTGTTTTACTATCTTTGTTTTTTATAGTTTATCTTATGCGAACTTGGTATGTTAAAGTTTATGTTAGACAAGGTAGTATATTGGATGCATAATTGTTAGTTAGTTTGCTGTCTTTTTGCATTTAATATAATACACAGAGAACTGAATTTTTTATTCTTGTGTCATTGTGGTTTTTGGAGATTTAAGATTTGTCTAGATTTTGTGCTTGCTTAATATGTTTTTTAGAATTTTACTGGGAGTTGTTTTTAGTTTCCTCCTATTATTTTGTACTGTAAAGTGAACATTGTGTATTTTTAGTAAATCCCTGATGAGGGATTTTTACCTTTTGATTGTATCAAAGGAAGTCTGACAGAATAAAGTCTGATCAGAAAGTAGTATTTGTTATCAACAGGATTACTCCTGGTTGGTAAATGGGGGCTAAGTTCACTAAAGTGTTTTGGAGGAGTAAGACCTCTAGTGAGGCATCTAAGGCTGATGGGAGGAAAAAGAAATCTGATAGTGTAACAACTCCTAGTAAAATAATGGAAAGCAGGTATGGAATGTGGATAAGTAAGTATCTTCCACAATGGCATAAAGAATCTCAAGATTCAGATTATGAAATCACTATAGAAGGTACATTTAATTATAACACATGGGGAAATTTTATTGCTAATGAAAAATGTCAGCCTTGCCACTGTGAAGAATCAAAAGCTTTACGTTTGTGGGTTTCTAATTCTTGTTCATCCTACATAGCTTATAAACCCTCTGCACCTCCCCCTTCTTGTCCTGTTGGAAAACAGGGACTTTATCCAGTCTTAACAGACTTCTCGGATAAAGAAAGTGAGGAGGAGGAGGAGGAGGATGCATCAGTCTTACCTCCTGCTGCTTTATGGCACTTTTGGCAAACTCCCTTGGGGGAAAAGCCTTTAATAGATTGGACTGAGATGCAGAGTGGTTTAGAGGCTGATGATTTAGATGAACAACAGTTAAAGAACGGAAATAGGGTAAATGTAGTTCCAAAAAGGAGTGTTAGAAAGGTTGTTATTAAAAAACAAGGTAAAAAAGCAACTAAAGTTCTCCCAGTTCACATAACAGAAACCACTACAAATGATGGTACTGTAACACACAGGCAGTGGGTTCCTTAGACTGCTAGTGAGTTACGGAGTATACTTAAAGATACACCCTCACCTCCGGAGAATCCTCATGGCTTTGTGCTGCAATTACAGTTTGTTTGTACATGTCACTCGCCAACTTGGCCTGACGTGTATTCTGCTTAAAGCCATCTGTGGGCCTGGGGATTATAATAACATTTTGCAGCATGTGAAGTGGGATGAATCAAAAGCAGACGAAGATATAACTGAAGCTTGCATTCACCGTTTAGGGGATGCTATTCCTGACATATTTCCTACTGCCTCTTGGCAGCGAGTTTTTGAAGTGGAGCAGGGACTTAATGAGTCTGTCATATTATGATAGGTTCAGACAGACTATGATTAGCTGTGGAGGTATTACAGCATTAGATGATGATGGTAATACAGCAATGTTAGTAAGTGCTTTTGTGGAGGGTCTTATTAAATCATTATAAGATAAATTAATTACACATGACCCTACATACAAAATAAAATCTTTGGCTGAAATTGTTACTTTAGCAAGTAGAATTGAATTTACCAGCAAAGAGAAACAAAAGGCTAAACCTCAAAAGGTTCTGGTAGTGCAGGGGGAAGGATTTCCTAAGGGGGTAGGCTTTTCTGACAGACAGCAGCAGCCTGGCCAGCAGCTGCAGTCTGTTAGAAGAAACTCTCAACTTTGTTATAATTGTCTTAAACCAGGGCATATCTCTAGGTACTGCAGAGCACCCAGGTGATATAAACCTGAAAAACATTACCCTATGCTTTCATGAAGGGAAGGGCCTTCTGTATCTATTCAAACTCACTCCAGTAACAAGTCCGATTCTGAATCATACTATCAAATATTTATAGAAGAATTACCTTTCCCTTGTTTGATAGATACAGGAGCTGCCCGAACTGTTCTTAGGTCCAGTGCTGCTTCCCAAATTCCTCTTTCAGATCATTCAGTTCCTGCAGAAGGATTGGGAGGTAACACTGTATTTTTACCAGAAACAGCACCACAAATGGTTAGAATTGGACCTATTTCTGTTGAAGCTTCATTTCTTTTAAGTGATACAGTTCCATGAACCTTATAGGTAGAGATCTGCTGTGTAAACTTAAGTGTAAAATCCTCTGTACTCCAGAGGGTATTATACTGGAATTGCCTGAGAATAATTGATTCCAGAGATTGAGGATTTTCTTAACTCAGCTCAAAAATTATTGGTGCTAGAAAAATCCTTTTCTCAAAATTCAGTGCCACAGGAACTTCAGGATTAACCAGAGGGATTGTGGGCATCTTCACCTTCAGAAGTTGGTTTAATTTCTGGATGTGAACCTGTCATGCTTCATCTTAAGCCTGGATATAAGATTCCAAATGTCTCACAATATCCTTTATCTCTACAGCAAATAGAGGGTATTCGGACAGTTATTCAGGATTTTTTAAAATCTGGAATTATTGTTCCAACAAAGAGTCCAGCCAACACCCCTATTTTGCCAATCAAAAAAACAGGTAAAAATGTTTATCGATTTGTACAGGAACTCAGAGCAGTTAACCAAGCTGTCCAGCCCCCTCATCATGTAGTTCCAAATCCATATACACTTCTCTCTCAAATTCCTGATACCGCAATGTTCTTTTCCATTTTGGATTAATGCATTCTTTACTGTACCATAACATCCTGATTGTCAATATTTATTTTCTTTTACTTATGAGGGACAACAATATACATGGGGACGCCTCGTTCAAGGTTTTTCTGGTAGTCCTACGTTATTTAATCAGGTATTATTGACAGCTCTCCAGCCGTGGCAATGCCCTCCTGATTGTGTTCTGCTCCAATATATTGATGATCTATTACTTGCAGCCCCCGAATTTGATACTTGCAAATTAGCAACCAGAAGTCGACTTCTTTTCCTCTATAATGTGGGTTGTAAATTATCACCTTCTAAGTTACAATATTGTCAACAGAAAGTTATCTATTTAGGACATTGTATTTCACCAGGCTTTAAACACCTTACACAAGATCGTGTTTCTGCAATCCTTCATGCTCCATTGCCTAGAAATCAAAGAGAATTGAGAGGTTTACTGGGTCATGTAGGTTACTGTAGGCAATGGATACCTAATATGTCTTCAATAGCAGAACCTCTCTATGAAATTACAAAATCTACTGCTCCTATAATTTATGAGTGGAACGATAGAGAGAAAAAAGCTGTGCAGGCTCTTAAAGATTGTTTAACCACAGCTCCTGCGTTAGCATTGCCTAACTATAACAAACCTTTTTCACTCTACTGTCATGAAAATAATGGTCATGCCTCTGGTGTCCTTACTCAGCGCCATGGAGATAAACAAAGAGCTGTAGGTTATTTTAGTTCTCCTCTTGACTCAGTGGCATGTGCATTGCCTGCTTGTCTTCGGGCTGTGGCAGCTGCAGCTCTTATGGTTGAAAAAGTGTCTCCAATAGAGATGGTCGAACTATTGAAAGTTCGGTCCGTTTTCGAACTTTCGAACTATTGTAAAAGTTCGAAAGTTCGAAAACGGACCCATTAAAGTCTATGGGAGGCAAATAGTTCGAAAAGATCGAGTCAAATACAACTAAAATATTAATGGTAACTTAATGTAAATGGCTGTGGGACCTGGGAAATGGTCTGGGGAGCATGTTCCAATATCCAGGACTTAAGTAAAATCGATTTTACTCTCACGCGCGCTACTTTTGAGCTTTCGCGTTCGAACGTTCGAGGTAACATGGACATTTTACTCGCAGATTCGATACTCGCGTATAGGCTGTAATGGAGACTTTACTCGCAGATTCGATGTTCGCGCCTAGATACCATGTACATTTTACTCGCGGATTCGATACTCGAACGTTCGAACATTCGATAAATCATCGAAAGTCCGGGAAATATCAAAAGTCCGCGCCCGAGATAGTTCGAGAAGTCCGGGTCCGTTCGAACTCGACCAGTTCTATGCCATCCCTAGTCTCCAGTGGTTTTCGGAAATCAGCTTATGGTCTTGATACCTCATGCTGTCTTTATTGTGCTCATTAATTGTTCTACACGACATCTCTCCTGTGCTAGGCTAACAAGATATGAATTAGCATTGCTTACGCCTCCTAACCTAGTGCTTTTGAGATGTAATGTATTAAATCCTGCCACTCTTCTTCCTCTACCCATACCTCCAGAGGAACAAGATGACCATGACTGTCTTACAATTTTTAACACTTTTTTCCAACCATACCCATACTGGTCTGATGAACCTATAGTTGATGCTAAAATGACCCTATTTGTGGATGGATCACGGTTATATGATTCTCAAGGACATCCACATACAGCATATAGTGTTGTCACCTCCAATGATATAATTCAAACTGACCTATTACCTTCACAGAGTTCAGCACAGATTGCGGAGTTAGTCGCACTCACTAAGGCTTGTCAGATATCCAAGGGAAAAACTGTAAATATATACACAGATTCACGTTATGCTTTTGGTGTTGCACATGACTTTGGTGCTATTTGGCATCAAAGAGGGTTTCTTACCTCCTCTGGTAAACCTATACAAAATGGTTCTTTTATCAAAGACCTGTTAGAAGCCATGCTATTACCATCTAAAGTAGCCATTGTAAAATGTTCAGCCCACACAAAATCAAAAGACCCAGTCTCATTGGGCAATACCTTTGCTAATGATACTGCTAAATCTACAGCGTTTTCTCATAATGTTAAAACTCAAAATGTTTGTTTTAATACTGATCTTACATGTTCACCAACCCTGTCAATACTTTCTGCACTACAAGAGTCTGCTCCTTTTTCAGCAAAACGTGTATGGTCAAAGGCAGGTTGTGCTATGCATATGGTATCAGGTAGTGCTATTTGGAAACACCCTGATGGTCACCCAGTAGCTCCATCCTCCCTCCTTCCTTATCTTGCTACCATGGCCCATGGTGTAACACATATATCAAAAGGAGGAATGATTGATGCTGTCAATAAACTATGGTATGCTCCAGGGTTTACTTCAATTGCAACAGCTTATTGTCAAACATCTTTAATATGTATTAAGCATAATGCTGGTCGACCAGTTAGAACTCAACAAAAACATTTGACCAAATCAGAGTATCCTTTCCAAAGGTTACAGATTGATTATATACAACTACCTAGGTGTGGATTGTATGAATATGTATTGGTATGTGTAGATCTGTTTTCAGGATGCATAACATCTTAACATCTCTCCATTCCCAAGTTTATTCTTCTTTGCCAGATCCAGACTCTATAACACAAAGTCATCACCTTCAGCCTGGAGATTGGGTAGTCGTGCAGAGGCACCTTACCAAGCCTTTACAGCCCAGGTGGGAAGGACCTTTCCAGGTATTATTAATGCTACAGCCACTGCTACAGCTGTTAAACTGGAAGGACGACCAAATTGGATCCATGCTTCACATTGTAAAAAGGTATCGGATGCTATTGCAGCAAGTGCATAAAGGAAAGCCACAATAATGCTTTACCTTCAATTGCACCACCTAATTTGATCAATTACCCAGCTACCCAAGCTGCCAGAATACAGAAAGGGTTTCCTTCGGGTATTAAAATAGTCAATATTTATTAAAAATAGCCCAGCTACCCTATTAACCCTTAAGGATCCAGTGCTAAGGAGAAGGGTTTCTCTTCGGGTTTCCATCTGGTGAAGAAGAAAAGAATTATACTATTTTGTTTCTTGTCACTGACTGTTGCGCTATAACAGCTTATTGCAATTGCATACAGTTACTGCAAAGACTTTAAATGAGACTAATTGTTGGGTATGTTCACATGTACCTACTCACGGCATGTGTACCCCTTTAATTGGTATTCCTATCACATGGGAGGAATTGGATGAATCCATTATATTTGATGTAAATATTCCTGATTGGGTAAATGCTAGTTATAATGAACAATTTCATGAAAATGGTAGGTTTTTGTTGCCAGTAGCACTTACTATATATAGCAGGTATAGTTCATTCCCCTCAATATGTTTTCGCCTGTTCTATAAAAATAGGCTATTTAAAGGACCTGAAAATATTGAGACTCCTAGAATTTCATTAGGATACACCACTTGTAATGAGACACTTCTTAATATTACTCAAGTATTAAATAATGAAGATCCTTACTTAGAAAGTACAGGTGGTTACCAGCCAGAGGAGGATCGTCCAACTAATACTCTTTACCCCTATCCCATTATGCAATATTTTAATGAGAGTATATATATGTATACTGCATCATATAATAGTGAGACCAATATAGATGCTCTTCGATTCTTAGTTCGCACTCAAGGTTATGAATCACCCATTATATTAAACAAAGGATGGTGTTACATTTGAGGGAGAAAAGCGTATGCTTGGATTCCTATGGGTGCAGAAGGAAGGTGTACTATAAGTAGAGTAATTCCAGCAGTGAGAATACGAAAGCAGTTAAATTCTTCTGCCTTAATAGATACATTACCCTCACATTATCTAAATTCGAGAATTTATAAGCGAACATTATTTTCAAATAGTGATCAGGCATGGGCATGGTTTCCTGCATGAACTGGATGGGGTATTGAATTGAAGAAGCGTTTAAACAATTATTCATCCATTATGGATGGAATCATTAATGAAACAGCAGATTCACTCAGTGCTTTAAATAAAGAGGTCGCTCAGATCAGAAAAGTGGGTTTACAAAACCGAATGGCACTGGATTATATCTTGGCCGAACAGGGAGGGGTTTGTGTTTTAATTGGCCAAGAATGTACCTTCATTAATAATTTAGAACATATTATAGACAATCACATTGCTAAAGTAAAAGAATTACAAAATACTGCACCTAAAATTTCATGGATGGGTTCTATAGGTTCATGGTTAAGTGAATTTCTTGGGAATTTTATGAAACCTATTATTGTAATATTATTATTAGTCTTTATATTATATTTGCTTTTTAGGTTAATTTTATGTTGTTGTACCACTTCTTAGGTTTTATTATGTATAGTTACTTAGTAACTAGAGGGGGAAATGATATGGAATATTTGTATTATAATTAATCAATGGGTTATGTATATTTTAACTTTGTAAGTATACTACATACATTAGACAATGACTGTGTAGATGTGGCATGAATATGGGATCTCTAGTCACAATTGGATAACATATGTTTCTTGTTAAAGTTGTGTAAGGTAACAAATGGCCATATAAGGTTACATGTCTAAAGTAAAAAGGGACTGCCAAGTCCTTTCCTATAGGATATGGGCTTGTGACGTATGTCTAGATTGTGTATAAGAAAGGGGTCTGTACAAGCTATTTTGTTACTCACTATCCAGTTGAGTGACCAGCATATGTGTTTATATGCATACAAAATAAATCTTTACTATCGACTTCAAGACTGGTGTGGCTCTACTTAATTCCCTAACAGTTTACACTATCTGGAAACTGTGGGCTTGAAAAGGGAGAAACAATCTCAGTTCGTGCTAACCCTCTTAGATTTTATCCTGTAAATCAATACTTTTGTGTTCAATAACAAGTACTATAGGCAGGTGAGAGGCATGGTGATGGGGGCGGCTTGCGCGCCCTCATACGCGTGCCTTCACCTTGGCCTATGGGAACATTTAGATGGTGGTGACACAATTGGGTTTTGAGGATCACACCATGATGTGGATCCGATTCATAGATGACATCCTCCTGCTGTGGAAGGGTTCCCTCACAGATTTAGAATGTTTCATCAGCAGTCTTAATAGTAATGACAGAAACATTCATCTAACATATGAAGTGGGGAAAGATAAGATAACTTTCCTGGATCTTAATATTTGGAAAGAAGGAGGTAGGCTAAAAAACCCCACTCACAGGAAATCTACTTCGGTTAACTCCCTTTTGTATGCAAATAGCCACCAGCCAGAAAATACCAAAAAAGCAATACCAGTAGGACAGTTCCTTCGAGTAAGAAGGAACTGTTCAGATGACAAGTCCTTTGAAACACAAGCTAATGAACTGGGTGTGAGACTAAGCAAAAGAGGGTATAGCCAAAGAACTATTAAGAGGGGCCGAGATAGAGCATGGGCGACCACTCAAGACAACCTCCTCTTTGGAACTAAAAAAGCTCAAAATGTGGAAGAGGGAAGTAAAATCAGACTTACCTCACCCTTTAATCAAGAATGGCCCAAGTTGAGAAGTATCCTCCAAAAACACTGGTACCTCTTGTCAGAGGATGAGGAATTGGGCACTAGGGTGGGGAGGTTTCCATCCCTAACAGCTAAAAGAGCACATAATTTGTGTGATAGATTGTCCAAAAGCCACTTTAGAGGCCAAGAATGTACAATAGATTCTTGGTTACAAAAATCTCCAGTGAGAGGTAACAGAAAATGTGGCAAATTTCTGTGTTGTAACTTAATGGAAGATAGGGTGACAGGGTAACTTTTCCTGATGGTTCTAAATTCAGGATTAAAGAATTTATTACCTGTCAAACTCCCCAAGTAATCTACCTTATCACATGTGAATGTGGAAAGAAATATATTGGAAAAACCTGGAGGAAACTATCGGTAAGAATCCAGGAGCATGTTAGAGCCACCAAGAAGGGGGAGGTTTCCTGGAGTAGTGTGGCCAAACACATCCTGGAGGAGCATGGGAAAAGAATGCCCATGTTCAAATTTATCGGAATACAAACTGTCCGTTTAGGTATCAGAGAAGGTGATCTGGCTAAAAATTATTACAAACCGAAAGTTGGTGGATTTTTAACCTAAAAACACTGATACCAGTAGAACTCAATGAAGAATTGTTCTACGCCTGCTTTCTGTAACATAATGGGGCATGTATTGCTTGAAAACCTATATCTCTAATTAAAAGCTAGAACGTTAGGGGTTTGTTACCCTTGGTTTAAAACAATGATCTACATTTGGTTTTATATTTTAATAAATTGTGTATAGAATTGTTGGGGATATAAAAGGATTATGGTGTTGCCAATCGATGTGCGTTGATTGCTATTCGGTTTAGATCTAAACACTACCATTGCCTTATGAATACACTTTCATTGCCTCTTAGTTGCACTACAGATAAAAGATTAACAGTTCAAGTGTATTGCAACTCTGTAGCCTCACCACCAGGTGGAGGAAAAAGGATACTGCACCTTTAAGACTTACCTTTTAAAGCACAGGAAACAGCGGGAGTGACGTAGCACCCTGAGGAAGCCCGTGTGTCTAATTGAACATGAAGGGGAAACGCGCGTCGGTGCCTCCCCCAGCGGTGTCCTGGTCCGACTACGTACCTGGGAGTTCAGCTTGCTGCTATTTGCACATGTTCTAAGTCGAGGCCTGCTTTTTTTTGTCTTACAGTACACGCACTGTGGAGCAGTAGAGGCCCCTGCACGGGACCTCCAGATCCGGTGGGTGAAGTGTGTTTATATCTACCGGCTGATGGACGCAGGAATTGGGAGACGGTGAAGTCCAGGAGCAACAGTCACAGCATTAGTCATCTCGTCTGTGGGAAGTCCTGCCGGATGATGGTATAAACCTGGGGGCAGCACACTGTGGTAACAGTTTTCACTATATATTTGCTCTCTACTTCTTGTGAAACCAATTTTGGGAATAGGGCAACATTCGGGGAAATTGGAAAGGAGGGGTATCATGTGGATTTATTTTTAAACAATTTTGGCCAGTTTTCGCCTCTGTCACTGTGGTAACAGTTTTCACTATATATTTGCTACATCAATTGGGCTAGTGGAGCAACTGTAGTACATTGTTCTTAATACCATTTGGATACATCGGCTGAACAAAAAATTTTACACTTTAATTGTATACAGGTTTTTGATATATATAACTGTAACCATTGTTAGTATTGGATATATATAGGTTGCATTAGGACTGGGGTATACCGCTAAAGGGAAATATAGGATCACTAACGGGGGACGCCCCAGTTTTAGAGGTATGGTGAGGGGGAGGGAGGGTATTGTGTTACTTTATTGTTTGTTTGTAAAGTCAGGCTCTTCTGTGTTGGTTTTTACTGAAAACAAACATACATTCGAGGGTTACCAAAAATGAACGATATATTTAAGGGTTAGCGAAAATGAACATTACATTTGAGGGTTATCGAACAATACATTCTTGGGTTAGCATGAACGAACCATACATTCGAGTGATAGCGAACGATACATTATAGGGTTAGCGAACGGCCTGTAAATTCGATAATTCGATACAGTCGTGAGTTCGAAAAACCAAAAAAGAGCAAACTCGAACTAGTTTGATCTAGTGAATAGTTCCAGTTCGGTTTTTGTCCATCAGTATTGATTATCAGACCTACTGAAAAGCAGTACCTATTGAAGGAATGTCAATGGCAACCAGGTAGCCAGATAACCTGATATGGTGATGCAATCAGGTTTGCATGGTTATTTTTATTTATATATTTCAACAATGTTAACATTATTTCAGCTTTTATAAATACCTGTGCATCTATTTATCTATGAACACACACATACCTTAGGTATTCTCTTGTTCTGTCCATTTTTTAGACCGGTGTCTGGACTATAAACTATAAAAAACAATTTACATATTAACATAGTAATTGAGATTGAATAAAGACATACATCCATCAAGTCTTTAACCCTACCAGTTGATCCAGAGGAAGGCAAAAAAAAAACTCAGCTAAAAAGGAAGGGGGAAATTCCTTCCTGACTCCAAATGGCAATCGGAAAGTATCCCTGGATCAACCAGAACTGCAGTATATATTAATACCAGTAATTCTCAATATTTTTTACTTTTAGAAACATATAAATTTGAAATTTTATAAGCAGAAATTATTATGCAGGGGGACTCCATCTTCTTATTTTACCTATGACATTTATAGCTTCCTACCAGAAAACCACTGTAGATGAAGAGAAAGTTACGCCACTAGCCTACAGGTTTTTTTATTTACAGTTTTGCTAATGTAAACGTAATGTCACATTTTTAATGAGAATGCCCTGACCTGGAAGAAAAAATAATGTTAGGGAATATAAACTACAATCTATGGTTTTAATCAATCCAAACACAGTGTAAAAAATAAAGGAATATATTTGATTTAAATTATTTAAATTATTTTGTTTTAATGATTCAGTTTTTTCAGCTTGACAAAATATGGTAAAAATGTGGACCCAAACTTATTTAGCTGACTCTTTTAAGGAACATGTGCCTCACACTCATACTGTAGAATAGCAACACAAGTTTGACTTGTGTTCAGTGTTAGATATTCCAAGCAGCATAAAGTACATGGGGCAGTGTATGTATATATATACATACATACTTATAAACGTGGACGCTCCTTGAGAAATATGCTTGTAAAAACTGACATCCTCAAAATGAATAACATCCCAGCACATGGCAAATTAGGATGTTATAGGTGTCCCAATTGCACTACATGCAATGGGATGCTTACTGGTCCATCTTTTCCTCACCCACATTCGGGCAAGCGTATTGAGATTAGGGGTAGATTTTCCTGAATGAGTAAAAATATAATCTACTGTATTGTGTGCCCATGTGGACTTTCTATATTGGTAAGACTTCTACTAGCTTTAGAGATCGGATGGCAAATCATAGGACATTCATTCGACAGGCTGCCTTAGAGAAGGGACGGAATATCACCAGCAAATATGGTGATATGGCGGTAGCCAAACATTGTAATTCCCTTGATCATCCAATTGGGAGTCTCTGTTGGATGATTATTGATGGTCTACTGACCAATCTGACCCAAAAGATGGATACCGATATCATATCATGAAGACGGCTTTTATTGTGCTGAAACACATCGATAAAAAAGTTTTAATATGATTAATTAAAAGGGTATCTCCACTCGTATTTTTAAGATTTGGGAATCCAGTTCTATTGAAGAAGATGTAAAGGAGCTGTGCCTTACCTTCCGTTCTTCAATAGAACAAACAGGAGCCAGAAGAGAATGTAAGAAACTTACCCGCCGCTCGCTCCCCCGGTGTGTAGTCTGACAGGTCCCGACGGACCTTGTCTTCTGTGCGCATGCGCAATCTATGTGCATAGAAGGCAAGGTCCGTCGGGACCTGTCAGACTAAGCGCCGGGGGAGCGAGCGAGCGGGTAAGTTTCTTACCTTCTCTTCTGGCTCCTGTTTGTTCTATTGAAGAACGGAAGGTAAGGCACAGCTCCTTTACCTCCGGTTCTTCAATAGAACTGGATTCCCAAATCTTAAAAATACGAGTGGAGATACCCTTTAAAGACTTATTTTTTCTAGTGAAGTCCCGAGAGTGCCGCTCCTTATTTTTCGTATATATATATATATATATATATATATATATATATATATATATATAAACCATTGGGGAGACAGGGGACTCATGGGTCTTCACTAGAGATGTCCGAACTTCGCAAAATCCGGTCCGCTCGAGTGGACCCGTTAAAACGTATTAAAATGAAAGTTCATCAAAATCCGCATTAAAAGTGGTCTAAATAGCCTTGGTAATGTACACTAAATCACTCAGGGACCTGGGTAATGACCTTGGAAACACGTATCAATGCCTACAATACCTAAAAATTACAGTCCGCTAGCGTGAATTTAAAAAAACTATATTCTCCAAAAAAACAAGGATTCTTTGGAAATACGGACCCTACCGGAACTTCGATGATTCATTGCTTTTTACTACATCCTGCCTGTGTTATAGCAAAATGTCGAGCTTTGCCAGGCAGCTGTATGCTACCAAATACCTCCTGGCTAGGGGGTATGATAACATGCCTTTAGGCATAAGGCATGTGCGGCGAATGAAGCACGCAATAATGGAGGGCCTGCAGCGCCGGCTGGCGCGCCGCTTTCACTTCCGGACCACTGTCTCTACCCTCCAGAGACAGTGGTCTGATCTTAAGAGGCAAAGGCCTCATTATGTTGATGCCGTGCGGCAACTTATGGAAGGCAAGTATACTTTTTATTATATTAATGTATTGTAATAAGTAGTAGAATATTTTAATTCACTTCTGACAAAAACATATTTATATTTATATATTTAAAAACATCAATAATCCATAAATTTGGCTTGAGAGAGAGAGAGAAAGATCCAAGTTCTTTGTATTTCTCATTCACTGGTTATTATTACATTATTATTATTCTTATATTATTCAATATCAGCCCTATTTAAAGGGTAAGTAAAGTCAAAAAATAAATCACTGAAAAGTGACTTTATTTAACATAACACCTATAAATTCAAAATTATACCCCCACATAGACAAAGGTAAACACAGGTAAAGTTAAAAATGAAATCGATCATTAAAAATTGATTTCTTTTTACCTTATAAATGCACAATGATACCCACACAAAGACACAGAAATATGATTGACTATTAAAGCAACTATAACATATTGCCTTATTTAAGCTGTATTTTCAAGCAGAATTCAAAGTATATAATTAAATATATCCTTTAGATATATCATTCATTATGTATTTTTTTATTTTAATTTGCAGCTGAATCATCCTCTGACACGCCAACACCACCACTGTCCCCGCCAGAGTCTTCACCACCAAAACAAGTGTATGAACTACGATTAGACCGTCATCAGGATCCTGATCTCAAAATGTATACAATTAATCATTTTCATGTCTGTATCTTGTCTCCCATTGTTTTTAATTCCCTTTCAGTATGGCAGCCCTTGCATTTTCTGATGACCTCAAGGTGCAAGAACTGCATATAACAATAGCAGCAGAAATGATGCTTTCTAGGCACCAGTAACCCTTTCCCTCCCTCTTCCTAATAATTTGCATTTATGAGACTGCACATCCATCCCTTGAATTGGTTTTGTTCTATAGATGAGTATGACCCCCCCCGTCACTTAACAAGGGCAATATAAAATATATAAGTCAAGGGGCCAAAATGTCATTTTGACAGTTTGTGGATCTCTAGCAGCCACACAGGATGTATTATTATACAGTTTATAAAGTTTAGTTTATATGTCCAATATATATATATATATAACGGAGGAAAAATAGGAGGTTAAGAAACACAAATGAAATTATCTGAAGGTAAGTTAAATATGCTTTGAAGCATTAAACTGATGCTTGGTTTTTCTGCATATAATTTTTTAACTCAAGGTAATAAAACAAAGTTACAATACAAAGTGTGAGCATTCCTGTCACTGCTGGAATCCATCCATGTGTGTCTACACTGTTGGAAATGCCATGAAATAAAACTTACTTTTACATTACATTTACGTTGTAGTGACGTCATCCCCTGGAAGTGAAGCCCTGAACCACGTGGTCTCTGGAAACCCGAGAGATACAAGGACATTGGAGTTAACTGTTACTGCCCGAAGTTGAGATCCCAAGAGCTGCGGCCACAGACAATATTGCAAGCTAAGTCTGGGGGATTGCAGAAGTGACACTCTGGATGCCTTGATGCGGGAATTGTCTATTGGTGATGTGGTATCACAGGAATTAGAGCCCGATAATTTTATACCGGCCTGGCGTTTATCTATAGTAACTTGATGCAATTACTTATGCACTTTAAATTTCCGGATCTCCTAGTATAACAATTTCTATAACCTCTTCCCATATCTCTTTTTAGACACTTTTATATAGAGATCTGGACTTATTGGAGACTGTGTTTATCTGGAGCTCATAGGGTTTTTATTGCTAAAGGTGTTATATTTGGTTGTTAATACTTTTTAACTAGTTAATTTAGGACAACTAAACAGTAAAAATTTACTTTTTAAAAATGAAAAGCACCTGGGGCACTGAGATAGGATTGATTATTCCTACCTCCCAATATTGTTTCATTGAGGAGCTACAGCACATACAGTTTTGATCTGCCAGGTCATGGCCCTGGGCCATTCTATATTAAAGATAGTGCTGAAGCATGCAGGAAGACTGGCAGAAGCAGTTTTCTTCATCCTGCTGCTCCTAATAAAAATGATATTGGGAGGCAAAAAGCACCAATCCTACCTCCTTGCCTCAGGTACTTTTTATTTTAACTGTTTTTAAGAAAACTTTATATACATTATAGTTTCCCTTTAAAGATAAAACCTCTTTGTTTCCCTTCAATGAAAGAAAAGCTATTTCTTTTCTTATACACAGTATATTCAGGGTTATTTAATAAAAGCTCTTATCGTTTAAAGTGGTGCTAATTTTGCCCCAACCAATCATATGTTAGCTTTCAAATGTTAAATAAGTTCTGATTGGTTGGGGCAAAATTAGCACCATTTTAAACGATAAGAACATTTATTGAATCTCCCTGACTGTCTTTTAGGGCACAAAAACAGATTTACCTGATACCAATCTAACAATAATGTATATCGGTAAATTGGCTTAAAAAGTGAAAATTGCTTAATATTTTAATAGCTCACTGCCGTTAAGACTAATTAGTTAAAAAATTTTGCAGATGGCAAAATGAGAAAAAAGGTAATTAGGAAGTAAATCAAAGAACGTTACAAGAATAATACAGATAAATATTTCTCTTTTGCTAAAAGGAATCTTCAGTTAATTTCTGCCACTATATCATTGTCTGACTAAGATATCGTGCTTATTTAGGATTTTAAAAATCATTTTTTCTACATATAAGAGTAGACTATCAGGAAGATTCACTGTATGTTTTTAAGCTGGTTGCGTAGGTGACTTGAGCAAGAATAGATAAAGAAGGGAATAAGAATAAAAATCGCTAAGTAAAATCAAGAGTTATACCTATTAAAATCAGTTAATAAATGACATACAATAAATGATAAATGACATACAATAAATGAAAAATGTATAGGTATCTGTTATAGTGCCGAGTGTTCTTCCTTAATCCAATGAAGAATATGGATTGGCTCACAGTTTGTTGTGTGTTTCTATTAACCCAGTAGGTAGTTAGTTGCTGGTTCACACTTCCTGTGTTTACTTATTTTTCCATTATTTGAAACATGGGCTGGTTCTAACTTAAGTAATTTAAAAAGCATTTATTTTAAGTAATAAGCAATAAAAATAGTGATATCGTTTTAAGCTTAAAAAAGAAAATCTACAGCCAATATCTGTGCTGTAGTGTGCAAAAAAGCTCAGATCAACGGGATTCACCACTCACATATGGCTTCCTCATGATCAAATACTGTATATCCATGATTTCTGTCTCTGTGTCTTTTGAAACACCATTTTCACGGGCAAAAATGCATTAGACTGGAAGCACATACATGCATTCCTCTGTGGAATGCATCCAGTTGCAGGCGACATTTTTTATGTTGTTTTTTTTAGACTTATTTATAGTGTTACTGTAGCTCTTATTAAGCCTAGACAGTGGTGGGCCACATTGACCAGGGTCTGGGGGGACCCACATCTCTTAGATACAAGTCCTGTTTATGCTGTCCAACCCAATCCAGAAATCTGCCATCCACAGGGTGGTTCAATTTGTAATATTGGGCCAATGTGAGTTTTGCAGTTATTTTCTGGGGGCTTGCGCCATTTCTAAATGTTTTTGAAAATAGCACAGCACACCCAATATAATACCCTAAAGTTAAGTTGTGAGCTACCTGTTAGCATGTAACTTAATGGAGAATTGTATGGGGCCATAAAAGGAGCACAAAGCGGAGTTTCTTACAGTACATTGCCGAGATCGTATGATGCAATAATGTACATACAACGCTACTCTTTACGATATTGAATCTCCCCGCATATGTTTAGAGGATAACTTAAGTCTCCATACAACATTGTCCTAATAGACAGAGCACATTCACAAACATACAACATGCTGTGTCTCACCTCTCGTTTTGCTGTGGTTGCTGGGTAAATTATAAAATGAACCTGTGGGTACTTGGAGGTAAGCTCCCATAATCCACCTTAGCTAGGTAAACCCAGCTAAGTGTATGCAGAACTCTTCACATGCTCTGTAGTGGTCAACAGATCAAAACAAGGAAGTTGCAGCCTTGCTTCCTATAAGCTGACAGCCACTCACATAACAGCACAGGGATCATCCCTCTCCTTGACACAGAACAGGGGTTTCATTTTTGTTTACTTGCCATTCTGTCATTACTGGTCCTGATTTCCACATAGTGGGAGAAGGATTAAAATCAGGGACAGGATTACATGTTTAAGTACCCATGCCATATATATTATAACTTGCCCGTGCGGTTTATACTATATTGGTAAGACCACAACCTCCATTAGGGAGCATGGCTAACCACAGGTCCTCTATTAGATTAACCCTTAGTGGCGATGGTATGGACAAACAAAAGGATGCCCACAATTTTGGTGAATTGTTAGTTGCTCGTCACTTTAAAACTGCTCACCACCAGTTAAATAATATGAGGTGGATGGCCATTGAGGTGGTACCTAAAATTGAGGGAGAGACCGCAATAGATTATTGCTCCAACAGGAAACCCGTTGGATTAGGAGGTTGGATAGCTTATCCCCACGGGACTTGAATGAACAGCTCTCATTGGTAAGCGTCCTATAGGGGTATTTAGTATTACTAGGGTCTCTCTGTTTCATATTGTTTTAAGGGTCAGAGATCCCACCCGGGCCTTAAACCTTAAAAAACCAAATTCCCTAACCAAAAAACCTTGGATATACCTTTTTTATTACCACATAGATAGACATCCAACCTTAAAAATGAAAAACACACGGCACAAAATTATGGGAGGTCACTTTATTAAATTAACACAACATAATTCACAAAAAACACAATTTCAGAGTCCCCTTCTAAACTAAATGCGGTCTTCCTCCCCCATGGCTGATTGGTATTACCTGGCTCGATTAGCCCCAATTTCCCGCCGCCCCCCCGCCATCTGAGTCCCCCTGCACATCAGCTGGCATTGATTGGTATTAGTTGGCCTTTTCAACCCCAATCCTGTTTTCCACCCTTGCCAGCTGAGTCCCCCTGCACATCAGCTGGCATGGACTTGTATTACCTGGCCTGTTCAGCCCCAATCCCGTTTTCCGCCCTTGCCAGCTGAGTCCCCCTGCACATCAGCTGGCCTTAATTGATTGACATTGCCAATCATTTTCCGCCCTTGCCAGCTGAGTCACCCTGCACATCAGCTGGCATAATTCACGCTCCCAACAGCTGAGTCCCCCTGCACATCAACTGGTGTTTTGGCGGTCTAGACAATCGGGATTTTCCCTTTGTCTGTATCTACCCCAGGTGCCCCTTCTGGTTTGCCCCACCTTCTTGCAACCTGAACGCAAAGCACAGTGCTGCCGGTAGGATCCCATACTGCATTTCCATGGCACCTCTTAACCGCTGTCTGGGGGAGGGAGAGACCGCATTCCGCCACCAAAAGGAGGGGATTCCTGCCGCCATGACCTCAACTAGCCCCTTTTTCCAAGTATTCCTGAAAACTATTGCCAATCCAACATCAGACAAATGAACCCCTGTCTGGTCTGAACAGCCCTATACATTTAAAGTCAATATCGGGATGTTCAATAACCCCTCCCTTTTAAGAGTCCATAAACGAGCACATAGCTTTATTCACTTACCTTCTCACTTTATTTATTGCTGCTGGAGACCTTTCCCCCCTCCAACTTAATCTTGGAGTTATATATGACAATACAATTTTATGGTCCCTCCAAATAACTTTGTATCTAGCCAAATGCTGGGCAATTGCATGCAACAGGCAACACTTGCGCTTTTTTCACACGTTTTCGCACGCAAATGCACATGCGTTTTGGGTAAAATGGAAATTGCGGGAACTCGTCAGGTTCCTCAATTTCTGACGTGCATGTGATTGTGCATACGTTTCCCTTTTGGTTAACACATGTGTTCACCATTTTTGTGCCGTTAATGCATGCATTTCCATAACCGAAAAAGTTGAAATTGCATGCGCAAACGCCAAATGCAGAAGGCTCGCGCGCGCAATTGTGTGCAATAGTGTTCGTGATTTGGTGTGCGATTCATGCGCGTTGCAGTGTGGCCTCAGCCTGGCTCAAGACACACTGCTACGCACAGGAACGGGACACAAAATTGCAAGTGCTATTGGCCGTGATTGTTGTACGTATTTATTTTGTGCGTGCGTTTTTTCCGTCTTGCGTTATGGAAACGCATGCGTTAATGCATCCAAAATGGTGAACGCATATACAGGGTTATTCAATAAAAGTTCATATCGTTGAAAATGGTGCTAATTTTGCCCAAACCAATCAGATGTTAGCTTTAACATGTTAAATAAGATCTGATTGGTTGGGGCAAAATTACCAGCATTTTAAACGATAAGAACTTTTATTGAATCTCCCTGATATTCTCCAAAAGCGAACGGACATGCAATCTGAAATCAACGCAAAACGCGGACGCAAACGCAAAAAACGCGCTGGTTTGGCTTCACCCTTTAAAAAATCATTGTCTGTTCGTCTTGCTAATGCACGATCGCCTTTTGAGTGCATGTTAGCTTTCCTAATGCACGTTCGTCTTGCTAATGTGCGATCGCCTTTTGAATGCGCGTTCGCCTTCCTACTACCCATTCATCTTGCTAATACGCATTCGCTTTCCTAATGCGCATTCGCCTTTTGAATGCGCATGCGCGGTCGTCTTTCGAATGGGCGTTTTTTCTGGTGAATAGGCATGTTCACTTTCTTGGTTTATTTTCTCCAAATAGCCCAATTTTCGTATAATTGAAATATAGTGCCAATAACGTTTAACAGCTGGCTAGTCACTGACAAAGATCGGATGTGGTTTTCCCTTATTTGGACACAAATTGGCGCGACTTTAGAAAACAGGAACAATAAAGTTTGATTGATAACAACTTGCGGCCTGTGGCAATGTAATAGCGTCAGCAGCTGCTGTGTTGCTGGATGAGGAGGAACACAGGCAGCGTGGAGTGCAGAGGAGGGAACATTTTTCAGTTAGGATCAGACAGCCTCGTTTCTTTCGAAGGAGATTTTGTCTTCTGGACGAGCTGTCTGATGAGGAGGTTGTGCGTCACTTTCGCCTAAATCGCCCAGCCATACAGGAGTTGTATGGCAAACTGGACGATTTGTTGGAGCCATCAACAAGGCGGAATGTGGCATTCCAGCCTGTGACGTCACAACTCCTTGGCATGAGTCAGCCTTCTTTTTCTCGGATCCTCCCCAAGGTTCTGAGTGCAATTTTGCCCTTGTCCAGAGAATATATCCAGTTTCCGTCCAGTGAGTCAGAGTGGCAAAACATCAAATCTGATTTTTTTCCCCAACTGCCTAGGAGCCATTGATTGTACGCATATTGCGCTCTCACCACCTAAACAGAGAATGGAAGTGTATCTTAACAGAAAACACTTCCATTCTCTTAATGTTCAGGTGGTGTGTGATTCCCACCTGCGCATTATGAGTATAAACAGTGCGTTTCCTGGAAGTTGCCACGACTCCCATATTTTGCGCCAGTCAGCTCTCTACCGCAAGTTTACCAGCGGACGGATGCCAGAGGGCTGGCTTGTGGGTAAGTGGTTCTTTTCCTCCATTTTCAAGGGAATGTGTATCCAAATGACTTACATCCATTATTTCCCTTTTCCAAATAGGAGACGCAGGGTATGGGATTCATTCCTGGCTCATGACCCCCCTGAGGAATCCAAGGACACCTGCAGAGAGGCGCTATAATTTAGCACACTGTCAGACAAGAAACGTGATAGAAAGACTCTTCGGAGTCTTGAAATCACGTTTCCGGTGTCTCACATCTACCGGTGGGAAACTCCTTTATTCTCCCTGGAAGGAGTCAGATATCATCATTGTGTGCGCTGTGCTCCATAATTTAGCAATAAAGCATGGGTTACAGCTGCACAATGATGATATGCTGGCAGCCGAGGATGAGGGGCCGTCTGTAGATGCTGAGGATTCCTCTGAAGATGGACAGAGGACAAGGGCACAATTAATTGCTTCTTTTTTTCAGGGTAAGTTGAGACGATCAATGTTAAGGTCTTTTACTATGTTATACGTGTCCAAAAAAACATGTTTAATGTCATACGGTATGTTATACTGATTATCTTCTCCCTTTATTAGGAACCTAAAGAAGGCTGACCTGCCCCTAACTGACACTGTTTGACTGCTACTACTTTTGGGTATGGCTGATTTTGTGTAACAAGTGTTTCATTACTTCCTAATGCTATTTGTGAAGGACCAGTAGAATGAATAATCAATAGGAATGTATTGTTCCCCCCCCCAACTCCCCATACTGGTTGCATAGCTCCCTCACACACCTCCGTTAGGTTGCTCCCCTCTATTACACACAGAGGGTTTGACGCACTATAGCAAGTCACTGTTCCATGTAGTCACGTTTGCTCTCCTTCCACATGCGCCAGTTTAAGCAAGCATTAATCTAGGGTTAAACATCAAACAAATGTTGCCTTTCCAAAGAGGAAACCTTCAAGAATGTATATAGATTAACTTGGAAGATAGTCAATGATTGTGTGTTTCTTATTATACAGGGGCGTAGCTACCAGGGGTGCAGGGGATGCGACCTCACCAGGGCCAAGAAGTCCAAGAAGGGGCCCCCATTTTGTGGTAAGGTTCTAAAAATACCAGTCTGTGTGCCAACTGTTTTACCAGTGGTCTGTGTACAAAAGCATTTGTTACATTATCTGTGTCCCAAGCATTTAACCAGTGCCTGGCTGTGCAGTGCCAGTTTCCCCAACAAATTATCTGTGTCTGCATGCCAAGCATTTCAACAGCCTTTGTGTCAACAATGTTACCAGTGGTTACATACAAAGCATTTGACCAGTAATTCTTTGTTTTGCAGTACCAATTGGTGTTTGTGGAGGTGTTGATGCGCCTTTCTTCGTGGCAACATTCTGTGAGGACTAACTGCACCCTGGTTTTGGAATAATAACGACAGACAACTTTAGATTTGGCTTAAATGTTTTTTTTTTTTAAATCGTAAACTGCTATTTTTTTCGCTTTTAGCGAAAGCGGATAGCGATAGCGTTAGCCTTTTGAATGTACGATCTCCTTTTGAATGCGCGATCACTTTTTTAATGCTATTTGTGTAGGACCAGTAGAATGAATAATCAATAGGAATGTATTGTTCCCCTCTATTACACATAGAGGGTTTGACGCACTATAGCAAGTCACTGTTCCATGTAGTGACGTTTGCTCTCCTTCAAGCGACCATTAATGCATTTTGTTTTGGTTAAACCTCAAACAAATGTTACCTTTCCAAAGAGGCAACCTTCTAGAATATATATCGATTAATTTTGAAGATTTTAAATGATTGTGTGTTTCTTATTGTACAGGGGCGTAGCTACCAGGGGTGCAGGAAATGCGAATGCACCAGGGCCCTTGTCCAAGAAGGGGCCCCATTTTGTGGTAAGGTTCTGAAAATACCAGTCTGTATGGCAACTGCTTTCCCAGTGTTCTGTGTACAAAAGCCAGTGCCACTTTATCAGCAGCCATTAGCTAGCTGGTGTTAAATAGTGTAGTTAAAAGTGGTGCAAATGCATTCTTAAATACATTGCTCCCGTTGCATAGATGTCTTTAGGAATTCTCCTTCAGCTGGTGCTAATATGTAATGAAAGTTGCAGTATCCAATTTAATCTTGTTTAGCTCAACTTTAACCTTGATTTTCAGCACAGAGCATGTATGCTAATGACACCCACTATCTATTAATGACATATACCTTATGTCTGCTAACATGACATTATACAGAAAATATTGTATTTCCCAAATCAGAGGATGAGAAGCAAAGAGCTGAGGAGGAAGAAAACACAGATGACCTGAACCTGCTCCCTCAACAACAGACACCCCACTACTACTGCTGAGGACGCCCACACATCCATCTGGACATCGACATTAACAGAAGACAATGGCAAAGAAATGTTTGGTAAAGCAAAAGTCAATTTAAGTCCCATGTGAATATAGAAAAAAAAAAAAAACAAAAAAAACTACTGACTAGAAGCTAGCCGACTACTTCTCTAGCCGGTTTTCAGTTTTGGCTGCTTTTTTTGGGGGCAACAGGACCAGCACTTCCTGCTGAAGACTCCCCATATCCGCAGCAGGTGTAGGATCCCCACGGCTTGCTGGCCTGTAGAATGTGTAGCTTTTGGAGCTTTATATCTTAAAGGCTATGTCCACCCACAAAATAAAAAAATTATATCATGCTCCCCCATGTCCCCCAGCCCCAACCGCTTGTTTGTTTTTTTAAAAAGTCCCCCAAACTCTTACTTACCCCCCTCGATCCTCCGCCGCACTGCCGGCCCTCTGCTTGCGAGATGCAAGCAGAGGGGCGGGACCGGCATCGCGTCTGTGATTGGCTGAGCGGCAGCCAATCACGGACGCGGCTGCCGGTCAGTCGGTGCAGCGGAGGAAAGCGGAGAGGTAAGTAAGAGTTTGGGGCTTTTAAAAAAAAAACATGCGGTTGGGGCTGGGGGACATGGGAGCATGATATTAAGGGGGATTTGTGCTAGGGGGAGGGAAGTAGAACGGAGGGAGAGGGAGGGAGAGGGAGGGGGAGGGAGGGGGAGAAGGGCTGCACACGCATGGCAGAATCTCCGGAGGCCAGGTAGCAGGCAGTGTCCTATATGGACCTGCTGGCCTCCTGGTGGGCAGTTTTTGGAACTTTGGGGGGGGACTACAGGAGAACCAGATGGAGTTGGATGTGAGGTAAGGATTAACTACACTACATGGTGGGGCCAGTAGTTGGGGGGATTATAGTTTTGGGGGTGGACATGCCCTTTAAGCTCCTTTAAAAGCTGCAGCTCCTCCCTTTTTAGTTGCAGCATTTCTTGCTGATACACATTCTGTTGTTGGGTGAATTCAGCCACCTTCCCATAGATTTTAGACAATAGGTTGAATTTTCGACGCCTTTCTTGGAGTCGTTGCCTGGTGAATCTTTGCAGCAGAGCTTCATTGGCCGACATATGTTGGAGCAATTGGCTCCTTTGTGCTGCTGTTGTCGGAGGGCTGGGGGCTGGGTCAAGGGAGTCTGCTGATCTTGTGGCTTCCCAGCCGGTGACACCTGGCGGAGGACGATGGGGTATCCTCTACATTTAAAAAGAAGAAAGAAAAATTAGCCACATTGCTAGGTATTATTAAAGTCATAAGTAGAAAATGGGGTTGACTGGAAGCTCCCACAGATGAACAGGACAGAAAGATCATCAAAACACTGACTTAATCCATAGGACATGTGTGAAGTTCGAGCTGATTAGGGTTGTGGAAATAAAATCTGTAGTGATGCATGTCTCAGTAATCAGTGTGTCTGTTTTACGGACTAAACTTTGTGTTTCTTTTGCTCAATTGTTATCTCAGAAGTCTTTTTTCACACACTTACCATTACTTCGGGTTCTGAAGCCACTGCTGGCAGGTCGAGATCTCCTGCCCCTCCGGTGTTGCTGCCCTGGCAATATCTGCGGGACCCTCAGGTGTGGGTGGCATCTGAGGCACATCTGTTAAAAAAAGGAATATTGAAATAATGCAAAGCCAATTACACAATCATAGTCATTATCTCAAATGTTGATTTTAGTTATAAAGTGTGTGCTTTGTCCATGTGGGTGTATATTTGTCTGTCCGGGTGTGTCCATCTGTGTGTGTCTGTCCATATCTGTGTCTCTCTGTGTATGTGTCTTGTCCGTCTCTGTCTGCCTGTGTACAATTTCCTTCTTTACTCTTATTTGTGGGCTTCCTCTGACTAATATCATAATATTATTGTTAGATAACCGATGTAACATTTCACATTTACCTTCTGTGTCAGTGTCCCAATGGTCTTTCCAAACCGACCACGACCTCGCCTCCCATTGCAGCATATAGTTGCTGCTCATAGTCTGTGAGGTGAACCTCCTCATAGGGTCTCCCCCGTCCTTTTGCCCAAATTTGTATTCTTGGCCAACTTTTTCTTGATTGACCTAAGTAGAAAGACAAGATTTGGACAAAGTGATTAATATATTTACATCACAATTGTAGTTGCTGGACTATATTGTTGCAATCTTTGTACTAAATACATTATTCTTTTTCTAAAAAAGAGTAGATTATCCATCGCTCTCTTTAATTGTTTCTATAGTAACAAATAAACATTTACCCCTTAATATCACTGAGCCGTTTTTTACTAATGGGACATCCCGTCTGTAGGTGCTGACGGCATTCACATGGTTAGCTATTTGTCTCCAAATGTCAGTTTTCCGGCCAGCTGAGACTTGAGGGACTTGGCACCAATAAGGTGTCCCATTTGGGGACCGCAGCTTCACAAAGGGCCCTATTCTTCCTCATAGCTGTCTGACATTTCGGAGGCCTCACCTAATAATTACAGAAGTGAAAGCATTTAGAATGTTATCATTCACATAAATACGGTTTTAAAAGCAAACCTGCATTTATCTTACCCAGTTTTTGTGCTTCCCCCTTTCCAAAGTTGTCTTTTTCTTGGTTTTGCTCCTTTAGGTGGAGAGGTGGGAGCTGGAACGGCAACCTCCGAAGGGAGGCATGCTGAGGCTCGGTTGGGGCCATTGGAGTCTGCTCCAGTTCCTCAGCTTCTTCTGAGCTCAGCTCCAAATCAGAAAACCTCCTCCTCCAGCATTTGTTGAAAGATTGCTTTTAGCCGGTGCAGCACGCTTAGCTTCGAGTGTGGCATAATGGGTGGGCTGCCATCTGTATCTGTTAGCAAAAACACATTGTTTTCTGTTTATTTTACATCTTTTTCTTTAGAGAGTCCAAACAAAAATGATTTCCATGGGGTTTGTGTATTTGGTTGGTTGGTGGGAAGTCTGCTGCAATTGTTTGATGTGTTGAATCCTCTTTAAAGCAGATTAGTTTAAGTTTTGTGTGTTCCTTGATAGGTTCTCTCATGTTTCCCTATTTCACAGGAACTTTGAGATCTCCCTGCACAAGCAAATTTTTTTCTTTCTTCTAAGCATCATGTAAGAACACCAGGAAAAATGGTTGAGTTATTTTCACATTAACTATGGTGGCTAAGGAACCACATTGTAGCCTACAATAAGTGTAGGCTAATCTTTGCATTTAAGAGTATTGGTGTTTGTGCACAAGTAGGTTGTATATATTTTTGGGTCAGCATGGACTTACTTCAACATAATTTGTGCAGATACACACCTAATGCAAGTTCCTGACACTGCAAAGAAGAGTCGGAAAAAAAAGGGATCACGTATTGTCACGTTTATGTGAACATTTCCAGAGTGACTGTTGCATAATGTGTAATTACATTTAGTTAGGTAAAATCCTCCAAACTGCACACCCCCCACCACCAAGGGTTAAGGTCAGCCAAACAACAAACTAAGTTGAGGATGTTAACTCCCTGTGTGTTTTCAAAATTCATAGTGCCATTACCTACTACATAGAGGGGATGTAAGGAAAACAGTTATGGTTCCAAACGTTGCACATTAGTCCCATAGATGCTATTTACCATTTTATAAATAAAATGAACTTCTGGCCAAAGGAGCAGCATTACAAACAATCTGATTTTTAGGTTTAATCTCACTAATAGTATGTTAAAAGGTGGCCAAAAAGAAGCTAACACATATAGATCATTTCTTGACAAATGTAGGAATGAGATAGCACACTTGTTTGGGTTTAAAACTAACAAGATTTCCCAAGGTACTCACCTTCAGTGTGTTTGGTTTTGCGGGTTCTCTTTCCTCCGCCTTGCTGTTCTTGTGAACCTACGGCCACATGGTGTATGTGAAGGGTGTGATCTTTTTAAGGGTTGGGAAATAGGGCGTGTTTTCGCTCATTGGGTCATTTTTCGCGGGCGAAAGACGCGCAAATTGCGCGTCAATACGGATAAAAGTGCGACTTGATTTTGGCGCGCTACACATGCGTATCCACGTTTTTCAATTCGCGCGCATGCGTATTTGCCATTTTCGCGTTTTTCATTTCGCGCGCAATACATGCACATGCGTATTTGCCCTTTTCGCGTTTTTCAATTCGCGCGCAATACATGCGCATGCGTATTTGCCATTTTCAAGTTTTCAATTCACACGCAATACATGCGCATGCGTATTTGCCATTTTCGCGGTTTCCAATTCGCGCGCAATACATGCGCATGCGTATTTGCGCTTTTTTCCGCGCTTTTCTTTTCGTGCAAAAAACATGCCCATGCATTTGTATTTTTCCCTTAGGAAGGTGGACAACTAGGTGGTCCTTGTTGGTTTCTGCAGCCATGAAAGTGGAATATTTGCCGTGTAGAGATTAGGAATCGGACTTGGGGATTAAATTTTTCACATTTATCCAATTCCCTCCCCCAAAAGCCAGGAAATTCTACAAACGGAAAAACAAAAACCAAGCCACTACTTAGGCACACTCCTCTCCATTCTCTTAAGCCTTTTTGGAATGTGGCCCATGTCCACCATAATATCTTTCAAATACTCCGCCATATTTAGCCTGAGTACATTGCTGCTGTGCCTCTCCTCCTGCTGCAGCACCTACTCCTCCTCCTGTGGCTTCTCCTCCTGCTGCTACTCCTCACCCTCCTCATCATAGTCCATCTCCTCTTACTCTGGAGCAGTTGAGCCAACATTATCTTGAAATGTGTTAAAGTTCTCCATTTGTTTAGAAATGTATAATCTAATCTTAGATGAGTTTAGGAATGGACAAATCTGGTTTGGAATGGTCTTCGTTGCAAGCACATGATATGTGCAAGATGGGCACAATGGAATCTGTCTTTAGACATTTTGAGCATTATATAGGTTTAGATACATCATTCTAAAATAATAAGTTCATCTAATCTATCACATTATATTAGGTTAGCTTTTTTTATAGCAAACATTACCAATTCAACGCAGGAATATGTAATACATTTTTGGGACCAAGAATAATGTGTATTGTCAAACTACTACCAGACATCTTGGTCCTTTTGTCAGACACAAATCCAGGCATCCTCATCTTTCATTTGCTCCAATTGATTGGGAGGTCCTTTAACCAAATGTCCAGGTGAGATTTCCTGGAAATGTTCCTATGCAGACTCTCCATAATTGCACTTTTATTTTAAAAAGCGAAGTGCGAAAGCGAATTGCGAAAGCGAATAGCGAAAGCGATGTATTTTCGCGTTTAAGAGCGCGGACGTTTTGGCGCCAAAGCAAGGGGGCGGGGCGGGGCGTGTTCGCGCTATTCAGGATGACCAGGCAATATCTGAAGTTGATGGTGAGGCAACTCACCAAAAAAAATTATGATACTCTGCCTGTGGGGACCACAGACAAGAAAATTAAAAAGCACAAGATTATGGAGAGCCTCCAGAGGAAGATTGGGAGGAAGTATGGCCTCCAACTGTCACTCCAGGACCTGCAAAGGAACTGGAGTGACCTAAAGAGAAGAAGGCCTGCATTTGTGCAGGACATTAGGAGAAAGATGCGCACAGGTATTTTTATAATGCATATTATTATCATTATCCAAAAATATATATTCCTACCTTTTTGTTTTGGTAAGTTTGAGAATATAAACTGATAACTGTATAAAATGTGTCATTAAGCAGATATTATTCTCCCAATGTTTAAAGACAGATGTAATTATGCAAATTGTGCACATATCACGTGCCTTAAGCCAAGGCAACACTATAACACACCAAATCATGCACACAATTGTGATTGTTATCGCACACGATTTTGTGTGCAATTCTTGTTCGTTTTGCGTTTTCTCATGCTTTATCCCATTTTCCATTATGGAAACGCATGCGTTAACGCCACAAAAATAGGGAATGCATGTGTTAACAAAATGCAAATGGACGCGCAATCACTTAGGAATAGGCCACACTTACGCGTTATTTAAGCGTTTGTGCATGCGTTTTGCGTTGGCAAAAGCACATGCGATTTGGTTATAATGGAAACTGCTTGAGTGCGAAAATCCACGCAATTTCCCATTTGCATGCGATTGCGCATCCATTTCCGTTTTGGTAACGCATTCGTTGCCATAACGGAAAACGGGCAAAACGCACGCGCAAATGGAAAAAGCACAAGAATGACGCACGCAAGCGTGCGATAACGCTCACGATTGCGAACGCGATTTAGTGCGTTGTAGTGGGGACGTTTTCCATTATGGCAACGCATGCATTAACGCACCAAAAATGGTGAACGCATGCATTACCAAAACAAAAACGGATGCGCAATCGCATGCGCATGGTAAATGGCAGGGAATTTTGCATTCCCGCGATTTCCATTATAACCAAATCGCATGCGCATTCGCGAACGCAAAACACATGCGCAAACGCTTAAAAGTGTGGCCTAGCCATAAATAGCATGAATTTGCGTGTTCCCGACATTTCCAATTTAGCCCAAATCACAGGGACAATCTAGTGCAAGCTAGTGTGGCCTAGACCCCTTAACATGGCATTATAGTTGCCAACTTCTTGAACTTTGGTTTAATTTCAAGGTGATATGGAACCACCAGAGGAGGAGGAGGAGGAGGCCAGACCATCGGCTATGGAACGACCAGAGGAGGAGGAGGAGGAGGCCGGACCATCGGCTATGGAACGACCAGAGGAGGAGGAGGAGGAGGAAGCTGGACCATCGGCTCAGGAGAGCCCTCCACCACCCACCCTATCCCCAGTCCCCAGAGCTGCATCCCCACCAGTGTCCACAAGACACACCCACCACCCCTGGAGCAGGATTGGCGTGACATCGTGGGGGCGGATGTCCGCCAAATTAAGAAGAGGATGCTCCGGCTGGAGCGCCAAGTGGCTCTTTTAAGGAGCAAAGTTTAATTTTGTTTCTGTTTTGTTTTTACCTTAAAAAATTTTTTTAAAACATATTTACAGTAAAATATATAGTTATTTAAAATCAAAATGTAAAGTTGTCTGTCTGTTTCTTCTTCCCTAAATATTCCAATTCTATATTTTTATGATATTAAGGTGACCATACAGTAGGAAAATATTCCATACATAAGATGTTTGATGTAATGTCTGCCTATTATATGTCCAGATTGGCTTAATTAGTCTCCCCAAAGTTAAGATAGGATATATTCTACTTCAAACACACATAATGAAATCTGGAAAACAATGTTCCATCCTTGCATAGGCAGGGACACTTATCCACATAACATGCCATATTATTTCTAACAGATTAGTCAATGTAAGGCTGGGTACATATTAGAATTTTGTTTAAAACGAATGATTGTGCATCATTACGTGGCACAAAAATAGATTAACATGTGTGCAGGCCAAACAAGTTCATTCCCCCATTTTTCAGAATTGCCAATCAGGTATGATTGTGCGGTTCCCTATAGGCCTGCACTGTTATGGCAACAGACACTCATTTGTCCTGACCAAACGCTCGCTAGTATCAAACACTCGGTTGTGGCCACAAAGCCCACAAAACCCTGAGGCATGTGGCCATTGGTAAACTGGTGGTAGAAAGCTGACCGGTGCAAATTATTCTTATGTGAGTCGTGTCAACTTCCATGCTACGCACCGATTATACTCATAATGCGCAGGTGTGAATCGCACACCACCTGAACATTAAGAGAATGGACGTGTTTTCTGTTAAGATCCACTTCCATTCTCTGTTTAGGCGGTGTGAGCGCATTATGCATACAATCAATGGCTCATAGGCATTTCTGAAAAACCCCTTAAGATAAAAGTCACTTTGGATGTTTTTCCACTCATGACTAGACGGAAAGGTGATGTATGCCATAGACCAGGGTAAAATTGCATTCATCACCTTTGGAAGGCTCCTGGAAAAAGAAGGCTGACTCCTGACAAGAAGATGTAAGGTCACAGGCTGGAATGAGGCCTTGCACAAAAATACAGGACAGAAAGGAATTGGGTCATTGTCCCTGTGCCCTGCTGAGGTTGCTGGGACCCACCGTAAAAGTCATCGCACATTAGAAAGGCAATCGTACATTATAATGAGGAATATGCCTTCGAAAAGCGATTGCACATTCTAATGGGTAATATGCCTTGAAAAAGCAAACGCGCATTAGAAGGGCGATCGCACATTAGAATGTAATATGCCTTGAAAAAGCGAACACGCATTAGAAGGGCGATCGCGCATTAGAATGTAATATGCCTTGGAAAAGCGACATTAGAAAGGCGATCGCGCATTAGAATGTAATATGCCTTGAAAAAGCGAACGCGCATTAGAAGGGCGATCGCGCATTAGAATGTAATATGCCTTGGAAAAGCGACATTAGAAAGGCGATCGCGCATTAGATTGTAATATGCCTTGAAAAAGCGAACGCGCATTAGAAGGGCGATCGCGCATTAGAATGTAATATGCCTTGGAAAAGCGACATTAGAAAGGCGATTGCGCATTAGATTGTAATATGCCTTGGAAAAGCGAACGCGCATTAGAAGGGCGAATGTGTAGTGCAAAAGAAAATTGTATTCCAATTGAGAAATTCTAAGAAGATTGACTAAATAAGACATGGCTGACTTCTTGGTAAATGTGAGGTGGCCATTTTGAACTTGACATCATTTTCTAGTGGGCTTTTCTGGTTTCGAATGGTTTTCGCAATGCAGTCTTCTTAGATGCGTTAAGTTTTCGCTGCGATACTTTTCGCTCTTTATCGTGCTCGTTCGCCTTTTTCAGATGCGAAGTGTGTTTTTTTTGCTTTTTTATAAATAAGGCGAAACGAAGCCCCAAATGGCGCTATTTTCGCTGCAATGTACTGCGCTAATTATTTGGCGAAAAAGACAATCCTTTATAAATATGCCCCTTAGGGACAATTAAATCAAGTCTCACCCGTCTGGATCTATTCTCTTTGTGAATTAACCACAGACAATATAATTTAAAGATAGCACAATATTTCCCCAAACAAACAGTGCAGTTTTCATGCTATCAATTTCTTGCATGTAGTCACAGCCAATCTAAACCCTTGAAATGTACAATTCTGATATCACTTAAATCTAATGTCCTATTCAGACAAAGATATATTTGGATTCTACAATGAGGATTTTTCTAAATATTGCAGTAGGTAATATATTTTGCAGTAGGTAATGATATATTATATATTGCAGTAGGTAATATATCACATTATATACTGCAGTAGGCAATACACTATATTTTGCAGTAGGTATGATATATTATATTATATACTGCAGTAGGCAATGATACATTACACTATATATTGCAGTAGGTAATTATATATTACATTATATAATGCAGTAGGTAATATCATATATTGCAGCAGGTAATGATATATTATATTATATATTGCAGTAGGCAATTATATTTTGGATAATAAAATTTATAACTTTATATATTTTCACTTTATAGCTTACATCTGTAAGCGTTGGGGTAGTGTTTTGGTTTCATTGTCTATTTGTAAGTGACCTGATGTCCTGATGATGGCAAAACTGTTGTTGAAATGCATTGGCTGTTAAGATTGAAAAGATTGAAAATAAAAGTTAAGTTTTAAAGAGAAATCCTGAGGATATATATATATATATATATATATATATATATATATATATATATATATATATATAAAGCAAAGCAGTGGAGACGCACTCACAGGATTTATGAAACAAACGGTTTATTACGCCATTACATTAACATGTTTCCACCTGTTTCCGGGCCATCATCAGAACATCAGAGTACAGATACGTGAGTTCCTAAAAAAGCCCAAAACACCCCCATGACGTAATAATATCAAAGTGACTGCGTGCATTAAAGTGTAAACTAGTAAAAGTGCATATTTAAAGTGACTCATAATAAAGTGCTAGTGCTAATAAAATTGCTAATGAGAACATGTGCTAATACATATAAAAATCACAGTTAAAATACAAACATTAATTTATTACAAAAACAGTAAAGAAAAGTACAAAAAAGTATTTATTATCATGCCAGTCTCCTCCTAAGGGTAACCGACCATGGCTGTCGTAGCTATCGCTGATTCAAATTAAATCTAAAGGTAAAACTAGAATATCTAGCTGCTGTGATCCCCTTTATTCAGGTACTGTATGGACGAATATGTCCCCATTTCCAATGTTATAGTTCAACCAATTTAGAGGTAACACTGTAAAGCCCATTGTTCATTAAGTCCACTAATGCACTCAGATTGTAGATCCACCTGGCTTCACTGCTGCTGTATCTTTGTTGTCTTTGGTCAATTCCATCTGCAATTCCATTGCAGTGTCTTGCAACTGCCATGTCACCATATTTAGAGGTAAGAAGATTACTGTTCGTATCAGCGATGGCTTGTCGGATGGAGGACCTATGATTAGCTAATCTTTCTCTGAGTGTCGTAGTTTTATTTATATACTGGGTTATTCAATAGAAGTTCTTATTGTTAAAAAATGGTGCTAATTTTGCCCCAACCAATTAGATGTTAGCTTTCATATGTTAAATAATATCTGATTGGTTGGGGCAAAATTAGCACCATTTTAAATGATAAGAATTTTTATTGAATCTCCCTGATATTGTATAAAAACAATCCATTCAGCTGCACTCATGTAACCTCAATGTAACTTATCCAGCTGTGGAACAAATCAAAAAGAACTCGGAAGCCCTCACTGATAGCTGCAGTTGGCGGCTGTTTTGACAAAATTTACAGTGCTGCCACTGCAGAACTCTCTTATATTAAATGAATACATACAGAACATAACTCTGTTTTCATTTTCATGAAATATAACTTTAATGTAAGACTAAATTGAAATACATACAACATCTGTAAATTAGATAAATACGTAGTCATTTTATTCCGTGGACTGTCTCATAGATTTTCTTAGTTATTGACTTACCAGGACATTAGGTGAACACCAATGAGGCAAGGCATCACTGGGCCCCTTAGTTACCAAAATATTTAATCTTACATTTATATCCAGATACATTATTGTGCTCCTTATAGTCACTTTTTGATTTTAAAATGCTTACAAAACACTGGAACTTTTCTTCACATATAGTTTAAAGCAATTTGAATTTGGCTAGTCTAGGAAGTGCATACCTACTAGTGTCATTCTGTTGTCCATGCTCCCAGAATTACCTTAGTAGACTGCTTGCTCGGTTTGGTTCTGCAAAATTACTAGGAAATGATCAGTGTCAATGCTGAGAGAGCAAGTGACTAAATCTAAAAATGTATTGCTGATGGATGGACGAACAACAACTCTACACAATAAGAACAGAAGTTGATATCTGGGTAATTTATTAAGGAACCAAATAGGCTAGGTAGCGTTTAAGGCTAAACTCAGGGTAATTATCATGTTGCCATGGTAGCCCTTAAGGAAATATTATAACTTCCAAGAGGCTTTAACAGCATGAGCTTATAAAAAGACGTTAAAGCTTTTTAGAAGGTATAGCATTTCCTTAAAGGCTACCATGGTAAAATGGAAATTACCCAGAAATCTCTTTTTCTTTTTTGTGTAATTTACTGAGATGTAAAATGCAAGCAACTACTTTCAAAAAGATTTTCTCTTTTTGTATCTATAGAGACATGCTTGATTCTACTCTGGCATGTTCAGTCTACACCCCATGTAAACCCAGAAGTCAAAGTCATATGGGTCCTTTAATCGTATATTTTTGTATTTTTCTGCCAACCCACCAACGCACTCATGCCAACATCTGATTACTAGAGGTTGTGCACAATAAGGAATAAAAGACAAGAGGTATGCAATATATAAGGGATAATACACTACCTACAGTGTAATATTAGGATTTTACACCACCGAGGACTTCCCTGACCATATAGAAGCCGAAGCCGAGTGCTTTTATACAAGGCATGGAACTCTGTCTCTTTCCCTCCCTGTATAAGTCATGTAGACATGAAGCCTGTTTTTCTGAATAGTTCTAACTGGTTCGGTTCCGGTTAGTTTCACTGAATTAATTACGATGCAGATAACTAGATAAGGAGGAGCGAGCGCATTCCTCATAATTGACACCGCTGCTCGCTCCTCCTTATCTGCACCGTAAATCATTTAGTGAAACAAACTGCAACCTGACAGGGACAGGGTGAGAGCCGATGGTCAGTCCCTTCTTTTACTTTCAAACAGCAGTTAACTATTTATATTTAGAAAAACAGGCCTCACGTCTACAAGACTTATACAGAGAGGGAGAGACAGGGGGAGGTGCAGTGGGAGACAGTGATGCAGCTGAGTGACTGTAAAAAGGCTTGTGGACATACTGTAGTGCCACACAGGTGATGCTATACGTTTTTATTTTGCTATACGTTTTTATTTCATTTTTGCACTAAAAAGCAATGCCATTTTAAATTGGGGCACAAAAGCCCTGCAAAATATCGCAACTTGCCCTACTTGTTTACATAATATAATTATTGTTGCAGAATGGTTAATACATCACAAGAACAAGTACAGGTCAGTTGTGATAGGGAAATATATTGCATCTCCCCTCGAGACTTTTCATAGATGAATCAGAGTTATTTATTTTATTTATATATTTGAGATACGGTATTATGCTTATTAATAACATGAGGCTTGTTTTAATGCACTGATTTTCTCCTTGTAAATGTCAATAAACAAACAAAAAAAAGAAATGATACCCAGAGTCAATTGGGCAAGTGAATAAAGTAGAGTTAGATAAAAGAATGTAAAATATTTAAATGAGCGAGGGAAGAAAGGCTAAAAATATACACTGGAGCCCGCTATTATATGTCCAAATTAACTCCCAGCATTACAGTGGTAAAATTAGTTTCCTTAAGTGTCATTTGAATGGAAAAAGGGAAAAGGGAAAAGTTTGCAACAAGGCAAATTGAGTTAATGTTCCGGTAAACTACAGTAATATGTAAGATTTTTATAATTTACTGTAGCTTCTGCTATTTCCTCATACCCTTTCCACAAGCCAGCAAGTTGCAATTTGTAATTATGTTAATGCGTCTTAATTACAGGCAACTGTAGTTAACCTTGAATTGCTTCTTTTTGGTTCATTTAGTATTTACAGGTTTATTGAGTTTATGTTTTGTTTCTCTGTCTACCAGCTGGTTCTGCAAACCTTGAAGGATCATGAGGTCAGCGTGTAGCATAAAGGAGAAAACATTTCTTTCATTGCTTTAACAGCAAAAGTTTTATTGATTTTCTTTCCCCCAACAGATATTGTTAACCTGCTTTAAAGGGAATGCCTAACCATAATATAAAAATTCACACATAGCTGCAGACCCCCCCCTCCCAACCCCACTTTCATTTAACTTATGGCTTGTTCACACTACATCAGTTTGTATCCGTTTTTCAAATGCAGGTGCGTTTAAAAAAATGGACAGACAGTAAAACCCCATAGGATTTCATAATATCGTTCACACCTGCTGCGTTATAATCCCTTCCGTTCCAGTCCGTTTAAAAAACGCACTGCATGCAGAATTTCTGTCTGTTTTTTCATGCATTTTCTATATAAATCTATGGAATACACATTGTTAAAAAATGGATACAAATGTATGAAAAAAATGGATACAAACTGACAGAAATACATGCTGTACGTTTCTGTCAGTTTTTAGTTTAAACGTAGCCTTACATGCGCCTGACCATACTTACAAGAACGGACCCTTTCCGCCTCCTGCTGCTGTTGCGAGCTGGTTTCAAGCAAGCACAGCAGCAGTGAGGTACTTCCTGTCAGCTATTGCACTTAATGTCACCAGCGCGCCTTTGACTGACAGCTGCAATCAGCAAGCCAAATGGTGAGGAACTGGGTCTTGTAAGTATGTTCAGGTGCATCTTTGGGGAAGGTAAGTAAATTTTCATTTTATTGGTCTACATGCCCATTAATAGGTTTGATTAATAAAACCCTTAAAAAATGCAACAAAAAAAAGCCTCTAAAAAGTGCAGCTGATGTAACTGAAAACCACAGATATACCATGACCTGGATGAATGAGAAGCTTCATCCAGGTTTTCTTTCTTTCTTTTTTTTGAAGATTGGTAACTTTTAGTGATGCCTATATACTCCCAGCAATTGGCTGCTTCCATAGAGTTATATAACTGCCTAAAAATAATATTAAGGCTAAGATTTGTAAAGGTTTCATTTCACAAATTTCTATCCTTTTTATATAGTTATTTCCCCTATACTAGTTTCCATCTACTGATCTTCCTTTCTATGCTCACAAAAGCTCACAGATCTGACATCCTTGCAAACAGGAATAGATTGGTAAAGTCTGGGTGAACATTATACACATGTAAAATCATTATAAAGTTGTAGTTTGCCAATAAATCCTTCCATTTCAGTAAGAATCATACTGTAAATGTCATCAACATTGTGATCTTTTTGTGGGAACTACATGCAGGAACCACAGCACTGCACTGCACTTTTAGCTTAAAAGGAGCAGAAAGGGGATAGGGCCAACATACTTTTAAATTATCCCTGCATGCAAACATATCTCTCTATATAAATGTATAAAAAGTCAATGTATGTATGTATGTATGTATGTTTGTACATTTCCTACATTTCCTAACGGTAGGGAAATTTTTGATGAGACTTGGTATATATACATTTCAAGACCTGGAAAAAAGCATAGGCTAATTTACAAATTTAACATCCCCCCCCCATCCCATTTTTCGATCCCTTTTAATTAATTTACATGTGTGCTGCCATCTGGTGGTGAATTGATTAATCGATTTAATACCTCTCAACTGTCACAGATTGTCTAGGACAGTCCTGATTTCTATCCCCAAACCCACTGCACATCACATCTCCCTTAATCACCTGTCCCTCTTTTGCATTTCCAAATGTTGTAAAGTATGTTAATTGGGGATGAGATCTGGCCTAGAATCCTGCATCAGGTCGGGCCCCTGAGGTTTATATGATTTGCCACACAGCTAAAACACAGTGAGTTTTAATAGTATAGAAATCTGCGGGTGTGGGTCGGAACAGGTTGGGGGGGCAGGTGTTTTGAATTTTGGCTGCAGGTGCAGGTTAGATCATTGGGAAAAATGGGCAATGCAAGGTACCATGCTAGTATTTAATATAGAGAAGATTTAATTGCTGTAGGTCTAGCTTGCTTGTTCATAGTAGTGGTTTAAACTACCTTGCCCAGTTACTGCAGTTCTGTTGTTTTAGACTGATTATTTTTCCAGATTAGTTTGCATAAGTGGGTCTACAAAAGCTATGCTTTAAAGGAAAACTAAAGCAAGTATAGTTTAGATGATTCCACATATAATGACATGAACAGCTATATTTAACAAATTGAAAATGTTAATACATACCTAATCACTATCTTATCAATATTGTCTGCCTTTTTTTCTCCATGGTTCTCTACAGCTGGTTGCGTTAGTCCTATTTAAGTATGCAGTGTAGCACTTAGGTCAAAACTAATTTATTAGTAGACTAGACATTAGTTCACTTTCAGTTCATATAAGCAAGCATCTGTTTTTTTTTTTAATGTGTATACATTCGATACCCAAATAAGATAAAAATGGAGAATTTTCCCGGTCTTTTTCGATACCCAAATAAGATAAAAATGGAGAATTTTCCCGGTCTTTGAATCCAGTCATTGGACTATAACCCAAAAAAAGGAAGCATGATAAATATCACATGAAAGAGAAAAGCTTTGCATTTAAGATGAGAAAAACTATTTAAAAACTAAAAATACACTATAATTAAATACACTGATGCTGATATTATGGATATCATTTTAAATTCCCTTAAAAGGATAACATTTCTAATACAACACACAATCAATTTTTTTCTTTGTATTTTTTAATTTAGTTCAAAACAAAAATGTTGGGTTGTGTGTGTAATGACATGGCACTTGTCTTCATAACCTGTACTCACATGTGCTTTGCACTAATTGTATGGTGACAGAATTAATGCTAAACCAGACTGATCTATATCTATTTATCCATGCTGAGAGGTATCCCTGGCATTCTTTAGAGAAATAGAATCTTAAATCTGGTAATTATTTAACAGCATCTACAATATCCTGGGCTGTGAACCCAGAAGGTAAAAAATAATTAAGGAGGCAAGATGAAGCTGTTAAAGTCTGCTCAAGTATTTAGACAGAAATATTTAGTTTGTTAGGGATGACAAGAAGTAGAAAAAGAAAGCATGACAATGTTTGAATGCAGAAACTAAGGAACAGGCAATGACAGGTAGATAGAGGTTTCCTAAACAGAAATTCTATAAAATAAAGTTTTTTTTGTAGGACATGACTTTGAAAGCTGTAAGAATGAGTTGTTATAATTATAAGTGTATGGCAGTGTGCAGGTCTCATAGTATATCACAATATGGAGGAGGGCTGTAGCGATCCACACTGGCTTCACAAATTGTTGATTAACAAACTACTTTATTCATGCATTGGTGCAAGCATAAAAGATCAGGACTGATGTGTTTGAGGCCTGTGCTGGCACTTCATCAGAGACACAAAAGAAAGTGAGTTAGATATATGTTCATATGTGTGGGTCACATTTACACAGTTACCACACTCCTTAAATGGAGGTATCTCTCAGGCTGACATTGAATGGAACTGGGGGAAGTGTACATAAGAATAACACAATATAAAATACCCCAATACCTAGAGATACATCTAAAATATACAAAATAGAAACATATATATATATATATATATATATATATATATAATATATATATACATTAATCCATGCTCTGTGGTAAAATGAGCATACCTGTTAGATGTTTGTATTAAAACAGTATTATAAATACATATGTAAAAATATAACTTTATATTAGCACACATGGAATACTAAGGGTACAGAAATAGGGTTAGTTAATGGTAGGGAAGTATATCTCCATAAATATTATTATAAATTAATTGAGGGCAACTCATGCAATAGATCTCTAACACCAAGATTCAGAGATGCATACTGTATATCAATAGACAAATAGATAATAATAGAAAAATAAGCATAGTCAAGGGGGTTGGAATGGGGGCAAAAATGTTCCCCCATGCATGCCAATCTGTACATAAATTGGTGGGAGGAGACATATCTCCTATGTAACTATAAGGTTTTACAGAGATTTCCATACATTAAACTTTTAAGACATACTATACATCTTACTCATCTGGGACAACAGTGATGATATGTTTAAATCCATGATTGAAGTTTTGAATATGAATGACCTTAATCTCAGATTTACATATGATTTTGGAGGGGAGACCCATACATCTATTTTTAGGGGTATACCCTATGGTCAATTTCTTCGAGTCCAAAGAAATTGTAGCATGAAGGAAGAATATCATCAGGTGCCTGTACTCAATGAAGACAGACATTACTAGACATTACTAGGAATAAGAGGCTAGGGGATATGAACCAATATCGAGCCCATCTTAAATAATCTCCTGCCATTTTCTCTAAAAGGTTTAGTCCTCATTTGACAACTCTCATTCATATGTATAAATTAAAATAAAGATTTTACTGTATTTACATATAGACAGTGTTGGCTTTTGGAATGCACCGCCAAAAGGGCTTTATTCAGAACTAATTGTTTCTACTACTACTAGTTTGTTCAAGCCCCTTAGTCAGAGGGCGGACACAAAGTAGCAGTTATGGGTTGTTGTAGCCCTGGTAACTGGCATGTAGTTGTAGTACACTGCCATATGGTATTTAAAAAACAAAGGGTTTTATGAGCAGTTTTGGGAATTTTTCTATTTTCACAAAACTGGTAGCTGTATGTATAAAAGAGTGTGCTTCACAAGATTCAATATTGTATCATGCCTGAAGAAGAAGCTTAAGTACTTGAAAGCTTGCATTTTTTAATCATTTTAAAAGGTATTACTTAATATCCAAGATGCCTTTGCTTTCATCAATGGCTTACAATTCCCTAGTTCTACCATTTAAGGTGTCAGGCTGATTTCCCCAATTAACTACTATTGAACATTAATTATAATATTGATTTATAATATTTTGAGGGTGACATATTTACAGCATCTTTTTGAAGAAAGAACCAAATCTAAATCTATATTGAATGTAACAGCTTCTATAACTATTTTACTACTTTATATAATATTATCAATAGAAAAACTGAGTTTAAAAAAAGTTATTTTTTGTTGTAATTACCTACTGATAAAACATTGTTGTTTTTAATACCTCAAAATTTATTTTTAAAATATTAATACCTCCTTCATGTAATCTATCCTGTTCTTATTCCTTTATTGGCAGTCCTCAAAATAATTTTAGGAGTATTAGACAATTTACAGGAGAACTAAACTTAAATTTTTAAAATCCTAATGTAAAAACATTTCTCCCACGAACACATATACATTGAAAGATTCTTCTCTAGTAAGATGCATTTAGTAGATATAAGTAATAGATTCTGTATCAAAGAAGGCTTCAATGTTGTTGCCAGTATAACTCATTGCCCATCTTGGCTTCATAGAGCCACGCCCCCTGACTCTAGTATTCCCTGTCTGGTGGCGCACCATGTAAATGCTTTGTTTTTTAGGAACACACAGCCCAAGAAGTCACAAGTTCAAATCCCCTTATTTACTTTTGAATCAGAACAACACAGTCTACTACCTGAGTTTATTGCTTTTTTGTTTATTTGTTTCCATCATGTTTTTAGGAAAATATAAATTTACTATATATGTACAAACTTTATACAGTATATTGCAGATCTGTTTTTCATTTCCCAACTAGCGTGAATTGCTGACAGCCTTCCTGGAGCAATACAAAATAGTGGACTGATTTTACTGACATTTTCTGAAATGTACTTGCATTGATTGCATCAGCAGTGGTGGCATGCTGTTAAAGTGCTGGATTTGGAAACAAACAGACCATTGGGGCATGATTTAGTTTCCCATGCTTCCGTTTTTTGTTACTTCAATTATGTATCTAGCAAAAGATAGAGATTCTACACATACTGATATCCCACCTAGTAGCCCTTGTGGCATTGAGGTAGAAAGACTTCTTTTTAGAAAGACACATTATAGAAGGTTGCATGTTCAATTCCCCATACATACTTTTATTTTTTACTGAAATGTTAATATTCTGTTTCTTACATCAATGCTAGCAAAGAAATAAACTGCAAAATTAGTTTTCTTGTTTGTATGAAAAGCAAAAGAAGAAAAGCAGGAATTTATAATTGTTAGGGACAGAAGCATTTGTAATGTGTTTACATAAAAACTGCATTAAAATCTGTCAGAAGGAGGGATGATCTCTAAACAGTAACATGGTTGGCTGTCAGCTTTCAGGAACCAAGGCTGCAGCTTCTTTTGAAGTGTACTGCATACACTTAGTTGGGTGTTCCCAGATAAGGCAAATTAAGGAAGCTGACTCCTAGTACCCACAGGTTATTTTCATAAATCACCTAGCATGCAGAGCAAAGGGAGAGGTGAGACACAGCTCTCCCTTTTGTATCTTTTTGAATGTGCTCTTTCTATTGTTTTCTATATATGTAATGTTTTCTAAAGAGTGTAGTTTCCTCTTTAATTTACTGGGAGCTTGACATTTGAGAAATGCAGAAATTATTATTTTCCTTCTACTCTAATACATGTTTGTTGATCTTTTTATAGATTTTGGATTTTAAAAGATATATTGCTTTGCTCCAATAGGACCTTTCTTAGCTCCAGAATTTCGATTGTACATGCAATATTTCTAAATATCTGGAGTGCCAAGGTTCGACATCACTGATCTATACCTTAACAAAAATACAATTTCTTCCCTTGGTAGAAAAAAAAAGTTTAACATTTCATATCAGTTTCAGTCCTTTTAATTATTTAAATTCCATCTACTTAACCAGATGTTAAATTATAAAAGGTATATTTTCTATATCCATACAGACCTAGTTGAAAGCTTGTTCAATTTAAAAGGTATTATGTATCTTGTTGAACCTACGTTTTTTTAATATTGACATACAGTATTTGGGGTCAAGAAACTAAAATTTTAAAGATATCTGAAAGTAGTTCTAAAAAGTCAACCATTTATTGATGCTTGGTAAAATTATTCTTGACAGAGAATGAATAGTCCTTGCTTGTAAGACGAGGATCTGGTTTCCTTTATAACATTACATGTTGGGTTCTGAAATATTGCTGTTGTCATAAATATACTTCTTTGTTAAAGCAAAATGTAGACATATAAAGTGCTACAATGTATCTGTACAAATCAAATCAACTAATGGGAAAAGTGGTAGGTGTAAAAATCAATTTTCAAGAAATGTGTATTTTTAATTTTGCAGAAAAGTCAATGTTTAAAAAAAAAAAGTTAAAAAAAGAGTTAACCCCTGAAAAATTCTTCTGCAATATTTACATTTATTAGTATCAACTGGAATGAGGAAGAGTTCAAGTATGTCATTACAGATTATGCCACCAGTAGGCTTTATGATATAATTTAAGACACATTTTAGCTTTCTAAAAAGAATATTTGTTTAGAGCCTTTAAAATACACGTTCATCCCCAAGCCTCATTCACAATTAAGTTAAGTACCCCCCAAACTCTGAGAATGTGATACTAACCTTTGTCCCTGGATCAATGTATTCCTCCAGATATCCATTGGTCCTCTTCGTGTCCTCCTTCCTGGCCACAGCCAATGACTTATGGTTACTCAGTTGTATGCCTCCTCTGCAGCTGTGGGAGCTCTTTAAGGGCTCATTGAGCTTGCAGAGGAGTCGAAAACATGCCATAGATTGGGAGAAATATATTGCTTTAAGCAACGTGTGGACAAAGGTAAGTATAACCAAGTCCTGGCTATGCTTCTAGTCCTGGTATATTAGTTTTAGTAGCAGCATTGTAATGCACTTTATATATTTTCCTGTATGTTGACTTTGCATTGTTAGTGAGTGACCATCTCCCTCTCTAAGTCTGTACAGTGTGTGATATGCCAGGAGCCAGGGATTTACAGGTACAGCTTTCAGTGTGTGGAGGATGTGTTGGAGAAGAAAGGAGGGGATTTCCTGGTGGTTTTCCTGTATGTAAGTGGCATGATCTGTTTCTAGCACAAGAAAGATATGGGGAAGCACACTAATCAGGTGAATTCACAACTATTTATTGTAACAACACATACAACATGCCACATACGTTGTATGTGTTGTTACAATAAATAGTTGTGAATTCACCTGATTAGTGTGCTTCCCCATATCTTTCTTGTGCTAGAGAACTTTCTGGCCCTTGGAGTGGAGGGCTAGGGGAACTGCACCTATCTACTTGTCTGGACTGTATTGCGATACCATGATCTGTTTCTCCAGCATTAACTTTTTTCTGGATTATACTGATTTGCATAAAAGTGACTGATTGAAGACATACTTTATTGGATTCACAAAATTTGCTACTTATTATGTGTTATTATTGCACTTTCTTGTATTATTGTGCATAACTTGTCTTGTATGTACTAGAATATGCATTGTTGTTAAATGGACATATTAAAGGGCATCTATAGTGGTAAAAAGAACTTTTTCTTTCTTTTCATGGGTTCTATAATCCCCCCCAACCACCAGAGTGTATTTACTTTCTTTAATTTCCCTCTCTGTCCTGAGATACACAAATTAGAAGATGTGGTTGCATTCCTTTACTCCTACTTGTACTGTCAATCAAACCCCTGTGAAGTGACCCTCTTACCAGCTCAAGTCCCTCCCTCCTCATTGCTCTGTTTGCAAAAACACAGAGATAAGAACATTAGCAGGGAGAGAGATGTAGCTTTGACTGCAGAGATAAAGCTGCACTCGACCCCCCTTCTTGCTATCTTTCACCGTTTTGATGATGGGTCACAAAGAAGGAGATTGTGTTGCAGCAGTAAACTGTACTGTTTTCCTTCTTCTTCCTGTCTCCAGGAAACCTTGCTTTCTATTGGCCACTGTGCATGGGTGTGTTTTTCAGAAGAAGCTTGACGGGCAGCCGTGTTGAGACACGGAGGAGGTAAGGGGGAAAGGGGGAGTGCTGCAGAGAGATATGACACCATGGAAAAACGGAGTCACTGACAGAGGTAGAAGAAAGGCAGCACAGAGTACATGAATTTAAGTTTGCAATGAGGTAATTTAAATAGAGGCCCTTTAAAGGAATATTCCTTTATATGGACCTTATTTGATAAGGTCCATTCACAACTTTATCTACACAAAGGTAAGCATCATAAGCTCAGGGTTGGGTGGGGAGAATTCCTTAATTTTATTTGAAATTTCATACTTTCAGCACATAACTCCGCTAACCTGCCAGGTCTCTACAGTATATACAGTTGTCTATAACTTTTCTGCAGATTCCATATAGGAAAAATTATCTAGGGATTACATTTTTATATTAAAATCCATAATTATACAATTCCTGGCAAAATGTAAACCTATATAAGATGACATCAAAAAGAAATCTTGCAGTCCTCAATAATAGAAGAATATGTAAGAAATTTCACACATGTGTAAATTCAGCTAATGTCAAGTATAATATATAAACAACAGTTCACTTAAGTGGTATTTTATACATAGTTCTGGAATAATTTGTTTTTGCATGAAAAACTGCAGAATTTCCTAAAAGTTCTGGGAAGGCATATTTGTCGTTTCTTTAAAAAGATTTTTCTTTTTGTTACAGCAGCTGTTGAAAACTTCAAAACACACAGCATGTAAAAACAAATGATTTCATAGCAGAACAAAACAAGGTTAATGGCATTCAGTATAATATGGTGGGGGGGTCTTTTTACACTTCTCTCAGAGTTAAAGTTTGATGGTGGTACATTTTTGATAAATGAAACCTCCTCAAATAATTTGGCTGTTGTGTAAACATGATACATCCATTTGCTCAAGATGTCTTATCAGTCCTGTGTAGAAAGCAGAACAGAAGCAGTCAGCATGAAATTAAGGTCATGGTGTGATCTGGAACTGGAAGTGCAAGATAAAGACTCAGTAAAACCTACAGTAGGTTAGAGTTATACAAACCACTGCATTTTATGCTATAAGATTTATGGTGCCTCCAAGCTTTTATTCAGATGTGGATAATTTGCTTTTTAGGAAAACTTTGATGTGTCATATTGAGAATGAAGTTTATGAGCACTGCAGACCTTTTCACATGCACTAGTTGTATTACGTTTGATCTTAGAACAGCATATTATCCACTTTGGGTAGATACTGATGTAAGACAAATAATCAATATGAACATTAAGATTTAAGAGCAATAATTCTGCTTTTTCAGTTGCTAATAGCGCTGGCAATATTGCAGTTTAGCTCTGGCTAGACTGCAATATTTACCCAGTTTATTAATGTTACTGAAGCCAGACATTCATTTCAATATTCATGATGTCCTGTCTTCTTTCTGGTAGCAGTGAATGCCAGCTGTCCATCATGACACATTTTGACATGGCCAATGATTACTGTTGCTGCTAGAGCCACCTCCTCTATTGATCCACTAATCAGGTGTGAGCTTGTACAGCTTTAAGAAAAATGGGGAACCTCTGAAGAAAGGTGAAGCACAGGAATGTCCTACATTTAGATAACTATTGTGGTCATGGGGTAGGGAAGGAAAGTATGCATTTTTTATGAACTTGACCTGCCTTCCATGCTATTGTTTGTTCAGAATTATCATTAGGCCATTTATCATTCTATAAACTTCTAAAATTACCAGCTAAGAGCTCTCTAAGAAACTTCCAAACATTCTAAAACATGGATGCTCACTAAGCAGAAAAAAGCTACTAGAAGATAAGCAGCCAGATACAGCAGCTGAAAATGAATTTAATAAACACACAAACTGATCATTATCAGTTAGAGTGATTTAAACTCCATCATTGCAATGACTGTGTGGTTAACACGGAAGTTAATCACGCAGGTGCCGCAATCGATGCTATATTTGCATAGCGCCTTACCTTTACAGGACTTTTTAAAGCAAGCCGATGGCTGCTTTAAAGTCATGTGAAGGTGAAACTCCATTTCTGGAGGCATGGAGAGGCTCTATGTGAATGTAGCATTGCCAGAGTAATTGCACGGGAGAGCCGATAGCGTTTCTCTGTGCATCGCACTGAAAGTGTTTCCATGTAGCTATTTCCTCGCTTTATAGTAAATGTTATCAAGAAATTGAGAACTATTTAGCAGGGTATCAATGATTAAAGGGATTTATTTCTATCAGTACTATCTGGTTTAATAAATAACATTTGCTTCAATAGAAGTCTTTTTTGGGTGGTTAAACTAAAGCCAGTAAGCAGTAAACCATGGGCCAGACATGTAAAATAAATACATACATATCTCACTCTTTTTGCTCTTTGAAAGCCAACATTAGTTCAGTATACTGTATGATGCATTGTAGTTGCTGAACATTAAATATTATTGCTAGGATATAAAGCAATACATCCACCTGGATAGGATTTATTAGCACTGCATCATTTTACAATGTGGTGGTAAAATAATAACACATTAAAATACAGAAATCAACAGATATTTTACATATATACATTATTTTATAACCTTTCCACAAAAATAATACAAGAAAGCACAGTATTTGTATCTATCCATACCATGCCCTTATAAATATAAAAAAGTTAAATCAAATATCTTGTCAAAAGCACTCCTCAGCCACACTCTCTATTTTTAAATTGTTAATAAACATTTTTCTGCACATTATATTGGAGACAGAATTTCATACAGTTTCTTTAATAAATTTACTGGTTTGATTTATACTCGACATGAAATGGGTCAGATAAATAGATCCTTAGAAGTGAAGTTCTCTTTAAGATGTAATGGGGAGACCAGTGTTTTTGATGTCATTTGAAAGCATTTCCTTTCCCTGTTAATAATATTTTAATAGCAAATTTATATTCCTTACAGGTGAGAGACTATTTTTATTACTGAACATATCTGACCTATATATGAACTCTCCTGTGAGGTTCATTATGTCTTTAAAACTCCCATCTTTGAAGTTTACCAGGTCCCTTCCTAGCTCCCATATGCCTGTGAGAGTTGACAGTTATATTATAGGATAAAAGATATTACATCTTGGTTCACTGATCAAAGATATCTAAGAGGTCTTTGGAAATAAATGTACATGTTAACCCTCTCATGCCATAACATGGCATTTCAAAACAATTACTGGTGTCTTAAAATCTTAGATCATGGACTATTTTTCAATCTTTTATGCAGTGAATGGGTTTTCTTCCTTTAATAGAGTCAGCAGCACACTGCACAAACCAGACATATTTATAGTCTTGCCATTGACCATGGCTGTCATGAATATTCATGTACATTTATATACAGACTTTAATACTGAATTTGCAAGGTCCTTGGATTTATGTCCTGTTCATGAGATTAATCCAGGAAAATGTTCAATTGAGGCACCATTGTCCTTAACAGAATAAAGATAAATGAATGAAAATGTAGAAGACATGGAGGGAGATTCGATATTTGTGGAGGTGTGCAGCCATTTTCAAAGGCGCTGATTTTCGTGCTACATAGTAGTGCAAAAACAAATGCCAAGGGGTTTTGAATTAGGTGCCTGTGCCATTAATACAAAATATCACAGGCTTCGGGAGTTAAACCCACGCTAACCCAATATTACCTCAGGTTGCATGGGTTTAACTCCTTTTTGGCCAGTAGCAGAGTATAATAAATCTCCCCCTAAATGCAAGAGGTGCAAAAGTTTGCTTGTGCTAATAAAGAGGAACTGTGGTCCAAAAATGACTTTCGTAGGAATTGCTCTCCTCCCCTTTTCAGCCCCCCTCGTCCCTCCCACTCATGGACCCCATGGTCCCTCCAGTTGCAGGCCCCCCTTGGCCCATTCCCTTACAGCCCCATGTGGCCCCACCCACTCATGGGTGTCGTGACCTCGCCCACTCGTAAGTGACAAAGCCCTGCCCACTTGTGGGTGCCTAAGCCCCACCCACTCACAGGTGCTGTGGGCCACTCTGACCCCCCGAAAACTCTATGGAAACAGCCTTTTCAGGCAGAGTGTGAACTCTGACTGAAAAGGCTGTTTTCACACAGTGAAAGAGAAGGGCTGTAGATTCCCTTACCTACTCTGTCAGTACTTCACACAGCAGAGAGGAGGAGGGACTTCCTGTCTCCCTCACACACTGAAGGAGTCTGAGGCTGTGCTCGCCGGCGGCACTGTGCAGGAGAAGTCTTAGGAATGTCACATGTCAGCCTCCCACCCATTAACTTTCTGGTCAGTCATTTCTTTATATCTTGGGCTGTGGAGCACGTAGAGAGGTGGTTGATGGCTCATTTTACTTACAAACTTACTTGTTTGGAGACCACAGTTCCCCTTTAATATGCAGCAACCATCCACATGTTATCTAACTGCTGTAACCCAGTAAAAAGCTAACATCTGAATGGTTGCTGCAAATTGATAGTAGAGGCAAACTTTTGTACCTTTAATGTATCAGCCAACAGAACCTATTCTAAAGTATGGTAAATTGCTGTCATTGTTTCCTTGACAATCATTTCACTGGTAATTTTATTAAGTACACATACAAATTCCTTCAACACCATTATGAAGAAATGTCACTTTATTGTTTTATTGAGAACTAAAGGGCACATTTAAACTTTTAGAATCTAAAAGTACCTTCCTGGAGTCTGTGCAGGTAATTAGCATGGACTGATGGATATCAAGGGATACCATTCAGATTCTGGCGAGCACAGACCACCAGTGAAGGATCAGAACCCAAAGAAAGGTGGCAGCACATACTGTAATCCTAGGAACTTTTACATGTTAAAACTTTAGATGTGCCCTTTAGTTTTCCCTTAATCAACTTCCACTGTGAACACCACTAACATGTTTACTATTTAACAATGATTCATGAATAGGAACAGTGTTTACAGCAGCATACCTTTTACCCTTTATCAAACTTTTCTACAATAGTTTCTTTCTATTTCCAAATGTTCAACAAAGTTGCCTTTTAAGGTGACCCTTAGCAGTTTCTCCCAGGCTAAAAGCAATAACACAAAATCAATAGTATTCTTATTCTTTATGTGAATGAACTCTGTGGGCACCATTTTCAAGTCATTAAAGCCTGAAAAATCCTATTTCATCCCTAAAAAAACTTTTATGTTTCTTGACTTTTTCGTGCTTTCATTTAAAAAGCTCTGGCTTTGTTTCATTCCACATCATAAATGCACTTTGATTCTCTGAAGTCTGTTTTTGTTTGTTTTTGCATGTCCGTTGTTGCAATAGGCAGACACTGAACTTTGGTTATTATAAAAAAACTTCTTTAGCCAGCACCTAATAATCTTTTTCAGCAATCATCTCACTGCAAAGTGCCATCCTTGAGTTTGCAAGTTTTGTTTTAGACAAAACACTAGTTTTTCACATTCAACTCTGACATTGCTAGTCTGCTCTTATTCACAATTTAGGTAAAAGCTTCATTAGAGGATTTGGTCCTGTTTCACAATAAGTGAAGCATACTGAGTTTGTCTGTACCCAAAAATCAAGGTCATTTGTATTAATTAAGGGCTTGCTGTAGTAAAAGTTGTTCTGATTTTTTACTTAGGAAAAAAGTGGTACATATTTTATCTAACAGTTTGTGGGCTATAAAAGGTAAATGCAAGAGTAGACAAAAAATAAAGTTCAGTCAGGTCTGGAGATTGTTCAAGCTAAAGTCGAGGCAGGCATTTAAAGTTTGATAGTTGGATATCCTAGCAACAGGTCAAGGGAGGTGACAATGTACCTCAATTCACACAGTAACAACACTCTTAAAAATTATTCATCTATTAAAATAGTAACATGAGATTCCACATGGCTCACTTTACAAACATCACAGAGACAATGTGCAATGTTTCGGATCTCCCAGTCATTTGTCAAATGAGCCATGTGGTGTGGATTGTTACAGTTTTAAAAGATTTTGAATAAAGATGAAGATGAAGATGAGGTTACGTATAGAAGGTGGATATATGAGCACGGACCTACTTATATTCCCAAGTAAATGAGTGCTGGTCAAACTGAATGTGCAAGGTGGCAATGTATAAGAGGATGGGTGAACAAGCAACTGTTATCAGTAATAAGAATAAGGTTCACATGTCACAGGTACAAACTAGGAAGCTGATATGATGAAAGAAAAACAGGAGAAACTGTCAGGAGGTTTAAATAGGCCAATCCCAAGAAGCCACATCATCAGAGACCTATGTATGTTAGCGCAATGGCAAACAAATAAAAACATGACAAACCTTTAACAAACAAACTCTCAATTGAAAACACAAAGTTTCCGAGAATGAACGGCTGACCTTTTGAAACCAATAGCCAAATTATCGCTGGAACTGATAATGAGTCAAAACAATAGGATATGCCAGTATACCCTTTTAAATAATTATTTTAGCATTTAATTAATTTTTTTAAGCAATATGGCATTCACATTGCCAAGGTGTATTTTTTAGAATAAAAACATTTGGGAAGTGGAATTAAATGCAAATTCATCTGATCTGCTGTCTTGTTTTTTTATTTTACCCAGTATGTTTCTGGTGTATTTAAATTTTAATTCATTCTGAAGTATTCCACAGCGAAAAAAGAGGAGCAAGAAAATAGTAGTTTATTTGTATCCCCAGGCCCTTTAATCACAGATACTGCCTGTAACCCTACAGTATATCATATTAATGGTGAATCTACAACAATATATATATTTTTTTTACAGAACAGTGAAAGTTTCCTTCTGACAAAGTCCATAGCCTTGTCATAAGGTTGCAGTATTCAACTGCTATGTAAGTATCAAGAATCATTTTTTAATTAACCATCATCTCTGATGCCTAAAGGCTTCATGGGTAACAGTACAACTATCAACATTGCCTTTGAGCACCTTTACAGTGATGTTAGCAGATAGGGCCCCTGGGTCACAATGTGTGCACACAATGAACAAACTCTGGCAAGTTTATATTTATAATTGGAAAAACACATCCAACCATCACAGCAGCTGCTACGAAAATAATAATATGGTAAAAATAAAAAAAAGCAGGTCCATGGGAAACTCTGCATTGGGTTTTTTTCGAATATTTTTAAACCCAGAAATTTTTAGGACCAAAAATTGTAATTACTTGAATTGTATCCTTAAAATAAACTAATATGCAATTTGCCAGCTACAGTATCTTGTTAGGCCATTGGCTAGAGCAATAAGCAATGGCAGATTTACATGAGTGACACTGGCTTATTTCACAAGGAATTTAGAGGGGAAAGGAAGTCTGCCAGGGTACAATATCACTGTCTAATCTTAAGTTCAAAAGTCCATTTTCTTTCTTGAATATACATGTGGACTCTACTGTGCTTTTATAGTCCCAAAATAACGCACTATTGGTATACTATAAATCTGTAAAAAGAATAATATATAATACATTTCCAATGTAACATAGTTATAATAAACATTTGATAATAACTAAATAAAAAAAATAATTCCAATAATAATTTCTTTCTGTTTCCTCCTCTTCTAGGTATTAGCACATATTCAAAAACCTGTCACCTTAAACTTGCCACATTGTGCTTATTTTTATACGGTAGTAGGTTAACACAAGTCTTATCTCACTAGTCGGACCCCAATACTCCCTCCTCCTTTCTATGAAAATAGGGTGGTCCTTAAACAAATTACCATATCTTATCTTTCACCGCACCAGGACTTTGCACATTATTTCCAACATAAAATACAGTCCATACGCATGCAATTCTCTGGTCCTATGGATGACTCTCAGGTTATGTTGCCCTCGACTCCCTCTGCTACTCTTGGATCTTTTAATCCTCTAACCCATTCAGAAGTCTCTCACATGCTTCTGTCCTGTCCACTCACTATATGTCCTTTTTATCCCATGCCCTCTGTATTACTGAAGCTCTGTAATCATGTGCTTACCTCTATACTCACCCACATATTAAATGCCTTACTTACTGGAATTTTCCCTGTTAAACCCATACATAAAAAGGTATCACTAACTGTCGCCCGATCTCAAACTATTGGACCCATTGCAGTCTGAATTCCGTCCTGCACATTTCACTGAGGTGGCTGTGTGTAAGGATGTGTATGATCTTCTGGCTGCCAAGGCCAATGGTCACATTACTATTCTTGTTGATCATTCTCTCCTAATGCAAATACTTCACTCCTTGGGCATTCGGAATGAAGTGGCATCCTGGTTTCTTTCCTATCTTTGTAACTGAACTCTTGATTACATGCTAATAACAACTCTTCTTCACTTCCTCTAGTGTGGGGGTCTCTTCTGGGACCCTTATTGTTCTCCCACTACACTATTTCCTTGGGAGATGTCATTAGCTCATTTGACTTCAAGTATCACTTATATGTACATAAATATACAAATCTAATTGTTGACCCCTGCACTAACTTCTGGCATCCAATCATGTGTTTCCAACTGTCTGCTTGCTATGCCGTCTCAAATTGAAATCTTTCTAAAACTGAACTGATTATTTTCCCACCTTAACCTGGTCCTATCCCAGCTTTCTCTATTTCCTTTGACAATACCCCCATTTACCCTTTTCAAACAGCATGCTGCCTAGGGCTAATTATTGTATGTATGTATGTATATGTTTATTTATATAGCACCACTTGGGGACGCTGCGCTGTACAGTATTAAAATACAATAAAGTCATACAAGGGGGATAAATACATAGTTCAGTACATAAATATATAACATATAAATAGAAATGCTTTGCCACAAGAGGTAATGCGGTCCCTGCCCCGTAGAGCTTACAATTTAGTTAGGTGGATAAGACACAGATACAATGGAATGGGTATAAGTGCTGGAGTGAGACGTATGCAGTGCAAATAAAACAATCATATACTGTGCTGGTTACCAGATAGGTAGGATGTAATGGTAGATTTAAACCTGCTAATTGAGGTTTCTTGATGTAGAGAGAGGGTAATAGAATTCCACAGAATGGGAGCTACAGAGAGAATAGTTTAAGGTGAGAGGAAGCAGTAGGAGTGGGTGGTCTATTCAGGAGCTGGTTCTGCGATGAGCGGAGGGTACGAGCAGGAACGTTTGGGGAGACTAGAGAGGAAATATAAGGAGGAGCAGCAGAGCAAAGGGATTAAAATGTTAGGAGAAGGATTTTGTATGTAATGCACTGTTTAACGGGGAGCCATGTTGTTGTCCGGTACAGTGGAGATTTGGGATCCGGTTTATTAGAGAGCGAAACAATACATGTGGCAGAGTTAAGTATTGACTCCTCTCTCCTTTTCTAGCCAAATTAACTATGTTACAATAACCTGCTGCTTTTTTCTTCCCAATATAGTGGAAATTCCCTGGTTCCTATATCTTCAGACTGCTTATACATCCTCTCATCCTATCGTGCCTGGACTATTGTAACATACTACTTACTGGACTTCCTATTTCCCATCTCTCTTCCTTTCAGTCCATTGTAAACTCTGCTGCATGTATTATTTTGTTCTCTAATAAACAGGATATCAAATCTCGCCTGTTTAACAGCGCATTGTATTCAAAATCTTTCTCCTAGCTCCTAGCACTTTCATGAGTAAATGACTTTTTTCCTGAGAATATTTTGCCCCCTACCTTCAGAAAGGTGGAATAGCCATTTCAAATCATTGTTAGTTGCCTGAATCAAGCCTTTTCTGAAAATATAAAAGTGTAAGAAGGACTTCTTGGGTTAATGTCATGTTCATGTCAGTGGAAAATATGTTATACAAAATATACTAAAAACCAAATACTTATACCTATTTTTCCTTCCTGTGTGAGTATATATACTCAGCACGGTGGCTCAAGGGTTAGCACTGATGCCTGGCAGCTCTGAGGTCCTGAGTTGGAATCCACCCTTGAACAAATCTGCAAGGAGTTTGTATGTTCACCCAGTGCTTGTGTGGGTTTCCTCCGGGCACTCTGTTTTCCTCCACAATCATAAAAACATTGTATGTGTGAAATAAATGAGTTTAGAATGTAAGCTCTTCGGGGCAGGGCCCGATGTGAATGTATACATGTAATTGTAAAGATGTTGGCACTATATAAATCCACAATAATAATATACAATTGTTTTAGAAAATGCCAGATGAAGGAGTCTCAGATTCCCAAAAGTTAGCATTTTCTTTTTTATTAACCTTTTTGGTATGTGAATGCTACGTGGGTGAACTGCAATATTATGCATTAGTGTGCATACTAAAACTATGTTTTTGACAAGTTTGCAATAAAGATGGAATTAATTTGGACAAGCTTGACATTATTTTTTTTTTGTTTTGTTTTGTTTTAAAAAATTATTAAACCAAATCCTGCAATTTTGAGGGGTGCCTACATTTAAAAAAAAGGAATGATTTATTTGGAGCAATGTATTGGTTTTTCCAATGTGAAAGTTTATTTATTATTATTATTATTATTATTATTATACTGCAAAAAGTCTGTGTCTGTGTCTCCAAACAAGACCCTTTTAACATTTCCCAACATCTTGTTTCAATTGAAAGTTGTGTTTAATAGAAGGAGAAGGGTTTTCTCTATTTTTCTGCCTAGAGATCACTAGGTTCTACAGCTATAACACAGCAAAACTTCAAACTGTTATCACTAATTACCTTTTATTATTAGAATTATTATGGATTTATATAGTGCCAATCAGATGTTAGCTTTCAAATGTTAAATAAGATCTGATTGGTTGGGGCAAGATTAGCACCATTTTAAACGATAACACCTTTTATTGAATCTCCCTGATTTATTTCACACATACAACCAATCAGTATGTGTTAAAGATGGTTCCCGGAGGAAATCCGTGCAAGCATGGGCAGAACATGCTTGTGAAGGTTCTCATTCATCCAGGTCATGGTATATTTGTTGTATTCAATTAGATCAACTGGACTTGAAGTTTAGTTCTTAAAGACGTTTCCCTAGTTATCTGACTGGCATTCTCAATTCAGAATGACTTGTACAAGAATCTGTGGCAATTATGTAGTCTGGAAAATCCCATTTAGCATATGACAGCCAAGTGTTAAGGGCGTGATTGGATAGTGGCTAAGAGGTGTTATAGGATTGCCCAGAGTAAGGTGTCAAAACAGCATTGTACATGGCAGACAGTTGGCGTCAACCCCCCCCCCACCTCTATTTAGGCTTGGTTTCTTTATTCTCACATAAATGTCCTCCTTAACACTTCTCTTGAACCAGTCACGTTCCTTTGCCAATATGTTAACATTACAATCTTCAAAGGTATGCCCTATATCCTTAAGATGCAGGTACACGGCTCAGCCCTGACCCGAGGAATTGTCTCTTCTGTGCTGGGTCATACATTGATGCAGTTGCTATTTGGTCTCCCCCACATACAAATCAGAGCATTTTTCACTGCACTGCACTGCAGCCGTGTATCGGCATCTTAAGGATAAAGGACATACCTTTGAAGATTGTAATGTTAACATATTGGCAAAGGAACGTGACTGGTTAAAGTGAGGTGTTAAGGAGGCCCTTTATGTGAAAATAAAGAAACCAAGCCTAAATAGAGGTGGGGGGATTCGACACCAACTGTCTGCCATGTACAATGCTGTTTTGACACCTTACTCTGGGCATTCCTTTAACACCTCTAAGCCACTATCCAATCACACCCTTAACACTTGGCTGTGATATGCTAATTGGGATTGGGCTACATAATTGCCACAGATTCTTGTACAAGTCATTCTGAATTGAGAAAGCCTGTCGGATGACTAGCAAAATGTCCAGTTTAGCTTCCCTGGGTCTAATAGGCTATAAGTTAGGCTCAGACAGTGAGGATAAACAAGGAAGTGTGGGATAGTCACATGATTTGATGTTTAAGAAGCCACACCCCCAGGCTTGTGACTGAGATTTTTTACTGTATGAATCCAGTCACCTCTTTTTTTTTGAGTTTCAATTCTCTATTACCACCTCTTAGAAATGTTTTCATTTATCTATATATCAATGTTTTATTTTTTTCACTTACATAGAGTAAATAGCAGGGGCTCAGTAACACACAGTGCATCCAGAAAGTATTCACAGCTCATCACTTTTTACACATTTTGATATGTTTAAGCCTTATTTCAAAATGGATTAAATTAAAGTTTCCCTTAGAATCCTACACACAACATACCATAATGCCAATGTGAAAAAACCTTTGGCAGTAATTACAGCCTCAAGTCTTTTTGAATATAATGCCACAACTATACTTGGGCAGTTTTGCCCATTCCTCTTTGTAGCACCTCTCAACCTCAGGTTGGATAGGAAGCGTTGGTGCACAGCCATTTTAAGATCTCTCCAGAGATATTCAATTGGATTCAAGTCTGGACTCTGGCAGGGTCACTTAAAATCCACTCCTTTAATATCGTGGCTGTGTGCTTAGGGTTGTTGTCCTGCTAAAATATGAACCGTTGTGTTCAAGAGCACTCTGGAGCAGGTTTTCATCCAGGGTGTCTCTGTAGATTGCTGCAGTCATTTTTCCATTTATCCTGACTAGTCTCCTAGATCCTGATGCTAAAAAACATCCCCACAGCATGATGTAGGCACCACCATGCTTCACCTTAGGTATTGGCCTGGTTATGAGTGGTGCCTGGTTTCTTCCAAATGTGATGCCTGGCATTCACACCAAATTTTGTTTCTCATAGTCTGAGAGTCCAGGTGCCTTTTGGCAAACTTCAGGTGGGCTGCCATGTGCCTTTTACTAAGTGGCTTTTGTCTGGCCACTTTACCATACAGACCTGATTGGTGGATTGCTGCAGAGATGGTTGTCCTTCTGGAAGTTTCACCTCTCTCCACAGAGGACCTCTGGAGCTCTGAGAGAGTGACCATTGGGTTCTTGGTCACCTCGCTAACTAAGGCCCTTCTCTCCCGATTGCTCAGTTTAGATAGCCCTAGAAAGAGTCCTGGTGGTTTTGAACTTCTTCCACTAAGGATGATGGAGGCCACTGTGCCTATTGGGAATTTCAAAGCAGTAAAAATGTTCCTGTAACTTTCCCCAGATTTGTGTCTTTAGACAATGCTTTTGGAGGTCTATAGACAATTTCTTTGATTCATTCTTGGTTTGTGATCTGACATGAACTGTCAACTGTGAGAACTTATATACAAAGACAGGTGTGTGCCTTTCCAAATCATGTCCAATCAATTGAATTTACCAAAGCTGCAAAAAACATCTCAAGGATCATCAGGCTCAATTTTGAGCTTCATGGCAAAAACAGTGAATACTTCAGTTTTTTATATTTAATTAATTTGCCAAAACCTCAAGTAAACTTTCTTCATGTTGTCATTATTGGGTGTAGTGTGTAGAATTCTGAATGAAAAAAAATCCATTCTGGAATAAGGCTGTGAATACTTTCTGGATGCACTGTATACACACAAAAATGTGTATTGCATGTAAAATGTCCTCTGATTTGGGTTTTCAAGTACAGAGTGGGATGTATAAATGTATCTATTTTAAAGGGAATCAACACACCCCACCACCCCAAACCTTGATCTTGCAAGGTTTAAATGTTCCTGTGAGGCTTGTAAGTATACTTTTCAGCCCTTGTTCCCACTGGGCCAGACCGGCGGCAGCATCACTGATTGATTGGCTGAGATGTGATGTCTAATAGCTCTTAATATAGTTGGTGCTAAAAAAGACATATATTATACATATTATATAAGACATATTATAAGTTTACTTCTTGAACATAACATTCATGTGTATAATGTACTGAGAGTTGCTATTGCTCCCTAAGCTGGGTACACACATTAATGATAAATGGAAGTGATCCTAATTGCCCCCCCCACCTCCCTTACTCACTGCCTTATTGTAGTGACTTCAACACTTATAAGTTCTGCACAGCCTCAACATAGACACTGCTCTGCTACATCTCCCACTCCCTCCCCCCTTTCTTTCAAACCCAGGTTTGATGTGGAATTTTGACTGTCAAAGTTGAAACTGAGAAATTTCAGCATCAAAACTTGGGTAAGAAGAAAATTTTGGTAGATATGATTTGAAAAGTTTGACTGCCAAAATGTTGGTGGTGGAACTGATATATTTGACCACTAAACCAGGTGAAGTTCAAAACACATTCTTGTGATATATCAGTGATAATTTTCCTTCCTTGTTCCCAGAACAGACAGGAAATGTCTTTATTAGTAAGCATGCCCCCTGTGCTTATCCTTAATAAACAAACAACACCTGTGAAAAATGTGTTTATTTAAGTCACTCTCTGGAAACCAAGAAAGGATATGTGACCTTCGCACCTGCACCCAGAATAAGAAATGGGTATGATATGCAGCCTTAGGGTTGTGTGCCATAATAAAGATTGCACTGGGACATAATTATTTCGTAGAGTTTTCTCTGAATGGAGTCTTGTTGCATACTTCTTGTCAAAATAATACCAATGAGCTGTCTCTACCCTAAAATCTTATTTCTTGTCAGAAATGGAAGATAAAATTTGGAAAGCATGAAAAACATCAAATTAGTTTATCTAGTTTTCATTAAATTATTGTATTACTTGTTGCAGACTTGGGGGAAAATATTAAGATATCTGCTAGGTTTGGAAAAGTTAATTTCAGATATCTGTTATCTTCTCAGCAACATCTCACTCTCTATCAAACACTGTGATTTATAAATCTCTCTCTGGCAGAAAAGATTTAGCTTTATCTCTTTTTAGGTAACTATCCTGCCCACCCAATACTGCAAACTCAGGTACTTAATGTTAAGGAGCAAATTGAACTTGGAGTTGCTTATCTACTCCATTTGACAGATCAGTCCATTTACAATTGTATTTAATTTTTATCATTAAAAACTATTGTAAGTTGTACAACAAAACAGAATATGAGCTTAGCTAAGTTAACAACTCTTAAATTCTTATAAGATTAATTGTTCTATTTGTATAAGCATTCTTTTTGATGTATAACAATAGCACATTTTTACAGATGTTCCTTAAATGTTGTTTTATATATAGAGCAAAGTTATGGTAAGATAGAACAGGTAGGCAGCACGGTGGCTCAGAGGTTAGCACTAATACCTTGCAGCATTGAAGTCCCGAGCTCGACCCTTGGACACATGTGCAAAGGAGTATGATGTTCTGCCCATGTATATCTGTTGTATTCAATTAGATCAACTGGACTTGTAAGTGCACTCTGAACCAACATATGGGTACAGACACCTCAATATTCCTCCCTCATAAACAACAGCATAATAAAATAACAAACAGAATTGAGGGTCACACTCCAAGTGAACAAAATATTATTTGTGACCACACATCTCAATATATTTTTTCACTTGGAGTGCAACCCTCGATTCTGTTGTTTTTTTCTTGTGTCCTTCTAATTAGTCTCATTATACTTGATAACTTTGCATTGAGATGTGATACTCATACATGTATCAATAAATGCCAACTATTGGAGTGCTGCACCATTGAACTTTTCTTATTTTGGGATGGTGGATTCCCCAAAGGTGCGTGCACCATGCAATTAAACTATATTAACTCGGAGGGCTGATCTGTGCAAAGACATTGCATTTGAAGTACATATAATCCAGTTTGTACAAAGGCAATGGAGTCAATTTGTTGCTATTTCTAACAAAATAATTGCTAATGAAGCACTAACTTCTATCTTAAATATATATTTACATTTAAATATTTAAAACTCAGCTAGAGTAAATACATTAACACAATGTATTTTCGATTATTATCATAAATTAGATTATAATCAAATTTACGGGCTGTTCGCTAATGCTAGAATGTATCATTCACTAATCCTTGAATGCATCATTCATTTTCGGTAACCCTCAAATGTACAGATCGTTTTCAATAACCCTAGAATATATCGTTCGCTAACCCTCGAATATAGCCTTCAATTTTCGGTAGCCCTCGAAAGTATCGTTCGTTTTCGGTAACCCTCAAAAGTATCGTTCGTCTTTGGTAAAATGTATGGATCGTTTTTGCTAACCCTAGAATGTATCATTCGCTAACCCTCGTATTGTCCATAACCCTCGAATGTAGCTTGCGCAAAACCTGACAATAGCCTGCTCGTGTTTAAGAAGTGTTTTAAAAAGTTTTGTGATAGTGACATGTTACCCAGATCATTTCCCAGGTGCCACAGCCATTTACAGTAAGTTACCATTGTTAGTTTAGATGTAAATCACCCAGACTTTTCGAACTATCACTCCCCCACAGACTTTAATGGGTCCAAATTCGAACTTTCGAAATTTTACTGAAGTTCGAAAGTTCAGTAAAAGTTTGGCCATCTCTATTAGGGACTATTACTTCATGGGCAATGGATACAAATCTTTCACAGTAACGCCAACATAGGGAACAACTGTCAAAACTGCAGTGTTAAATACATTAAATAGATTAAAATAGATTATAATTTATTATCTAAAAGCTATGGGGTAAACAGAATTATTACATTGTATATCTGTATATAGTGCCACCTAATATGTGTCCCTGTTTTTCCTTAAGGCCTGTTATTTATGAAATATTAGATGCACGTTGTTAAAACTATACAATAAAATTCAATGCAGTGATGTCCGACCTGAAGTTTTCCAGATGTTTGCAACCTGCAACTCCTGCTGCTGCAGCCAAGGAATGTTGGGAGTTGTAGTTTGATAACATATTTTTTTTAACACATGTTAAAGGGTATGTCCACCCCCCAAATTAAAATTAAATATGTAGCAGGAAATGGCCCAAAACCTTGACCTCACAGGGTTTATACAGTATATGTCAAAGCCCTCCCCAAATGTACTTACCAGCCTTCCTTCCCTCACTGCCTTCTGCCTGTCTTCTGTGACTCTTCTGTGCCCGGAAGACAAGCAGAAGGGACTCGACCAGCTTCAGCTCCTGTGATTAGCTAAGACATTGCATCCAATGAAGGTGTCCTACAAATGAAAGACAGGGAATGGATTTCACTCCAGTTCTTAGGAATTTTAAGAATAGTTCACAGATCTCGGATAGATAAATAGGCTCAAACGTTTTTTTCGAAAATACGATTGGAAAATGGTCTCCAATCGTATTTTTGATAATTTTCGAATGTTCAAGGCTATTTTCGAAAATTATCGGCCCGAATCTGGATCCCATCTCTAATCACAAACAATGTTGGAAGCTGTGGATCTAAATGGAATGCCCACAAAGATAAAGTAGCATAGTATGTGATACCTATGTGTGATTATTTAAATAATACTTGTATGCAATGCATGAGATACCTAGGGGAAATTCAGTCATTTTTCTGCTCGTTATTTACCAAATACTTTGGGAGGTTTAGTACATTTCAGGATCGTGGTCAGGTAGTTAACACGGCCTGCAGTATATGATAAGTTTTGCATTCCTGGCTAGCACAAAACAAAACTTAATTGTATAGTATAGTATAGTATAGTATAGTATTTGAGGTTGAATAAAGACATACGTCCATCCAGCCCAACCCATCTAGCAATATCCTTATTTCCTGCCTAACTGTTGATCCAGAGGAAGGCAACAAAAAAAACACCAAATTTATGAAGAGGGAAAAAATTCCTTCCTGACTCCAAGTGGCAATCGGAAATTTCCCTGAATCAACTCTATGAATCAATACCAGTAACTTGCAACATTCCTTGTTTGCAGAAACTCATCCAGGTTTTTTTTTGAAACTGACCAATTAACCTGCCATAACAACGTCCACTGGAAGCTTTACCATTCTCACAGTGAAAAACCCTTTCCGAACTTGAAGCCTAAACCTTTTTTCTTCAAGTCTTAAGGGATGTCCTTGTGTCCTTTGACATGTTCTATTGGTGAACAATGCCCCAGATAGTTTATTGTATGGCCCGTTAATGTATTTATACAAGCGCCTTTTCTCCAGCGTACATAATTGTAACTTTTCCAGTCTCTCTTCATATTCAAGCTCCCCAATCTCCTTATTAATTTAGTTGCCCTTCTCTGAACCCTTTCCATTTCAAAGATGTCCTTTTTGTACACAGGATTCCAAAATTGCACTGCATATTCCAAATGAGGCCTTACCAATGCTTTCTAAAGAGTGAGAACAACATTTTCCTCCCTTGAATCCATACCTCTCTTTATACAAGACAATACCATGCTGGCTCTGGCTGTTACCGCCTAACACAGCTTGCTACCTTTAAGTTTGTTATCCACCAAAACTCCAAGATCCCTTTCCAACAGCGATTCACTTAAAGGGTATGTCCACCTGTAAAACTAATTTTTAATATGCTGTTCCCCCATGTCCCCCAGCCCCAACCGCATACATTTTTTTTTCAGAAAGCCCCCCAAACTCTTACTTACCTCCCCTCGTTCCTGCGAGAATGCAAGCAGAGGGGCGGAACCGGCAGTCGCGTCTGTGATTGGCTGAGCGGCAGCCAATCACGGACGCAGCTGCCGGTCATTCAGTGCAGCGGAGGAAAGACGAGAGGTAAGTAAGAGTTTGGGGAGCTTTTTGGAAAAAAAAATATGCGGTTGGGGCTGGGGGACATGGGGGAGCAGCATATTAAGGGGATTTGTGCTAGGGGGAGGGATAGTAGAACGGGAGGGAGAGGGAGGGGGAGGGAGGGGGGAGAAGGGCTGCAGTACGCATGGCAAATATCTACCGGAGGCAAGATAGCAGGCAGAGCCCTGCTATCCTCCTGGTGGTTAGTTTTGGGACTTTGGGGGGGGGGGGTCTACAGGAGGACCCTATGGAGCTGGGATGTGAGGCAAGGATTAAACTACACTACATGGTGGGGCCAGTAGTTGGGGGGATTATAGTTTTGGGGGTGGACATGCCCTTTAACACAGAGCCATTTATAGTACAAGTAGCACAAGGATTTTTAAGTCCAAAATGCATCACCTTACATTTATCAACATTGAATCTCATCTGCCACTTAGCAGCCCAATGTGACAATCTATCTAGATCCCCCTGCAACGATTGCACATCCTCTGAAGTTTTTAATGGTCGACAAAGTTTTGTGTCATCAGCAAACACAGAAACCTTGCTGACAATACCCACTTCCAAATCATTACTACAGTAAATAGATTAAATAGGAGTGGCCCCAACACAGAACCCTGTGGCACCCCACTTAGAACTTTAGTCCATAATGATGAAGCCCCATTTACAACTACTCTCTGCATCCTATTTATTAACCAATTTTCTATCCATGTACAAATGTGACTCCCCAGACCAACAGACCTCAGCATATACATTAGGACTGTATCAAAAGCCTTTGCAAAATCCAAGTAAACTACATCTACTGCTATGCCAGAGTCTAAATTTCTACTTACTTCCTCATAAAAGCCAAGCAAGTTAATTTGACAAGATCTATTCCTCCTAAATCCATGCTGGTTACTACTTATAATATCAGTCCTTGAAACAAACTCTAGAACATGTTCCCTTATTAAACTTTCCAGGATCTTCCCCACCACTGAAGTTAAACTTACAGGCCTGTAATTACCCAGCTGTGAACGACTACCCTTTTCGAATATTGGAATAACATCTGCCTTTTTCCAATCCAGAGGCACACAACCGGACATGAGGGAATCTGCAAAAATAAGAAACAATGGCCTAGATAAAACTAAACTTAGCTCCCTAAGTACCCAAGGATGTATTTTATCCTGTCCAGGAGATTTATTAATATTAACCTTATTTAGTTCTTTCTGTACCATATTCTCGGTTAACCAAAGTGCACTTAAATCTTTTATACCATTATTGCTACTATACTCTATGATATCTGTACTTGGATCTTCTATAGTGTATACAGAGGGGGGAAAAGTATTCAAGAAATTTGCTTTATCGCCATCCTCCGTAACTAACTTATCCCCATTAATTAATGGTGCCACATTCTCAGTCCTCATCTTCTTACTACTAATATACTTAAAAAAAAATTTAGGCTTAGTGATGCTTTGTTCAGCTATTCTAACTTCATTATTAATTTTAGCTAGTTTGATTGCTTTCTTACACTCCTTGTTACAGTTTTTATAATATCTAAAGACCCTTTCCGTTCCCTCTGCCTTAAAGGTTTTAAATGCGCTGATTTATTTTTTTTACATTTATTTCCCAAGGGTATAATTTTAGATGTGAACTGGCTTAAAATCCCTTTGAACACAGTCCACTTCTGTTCAGTACCTTTAACTGATAATACATTATCCCAGTTGACATTCTGAAGAGCTGCTTTTAATCTGGAAATATTTGCCTTCCTGAAATTAAAAGTCTTTGTTAACCCAGCACACTTTTCCTTTCGATAACAAAGTCCAAACAACACTATTTCATGGTCACTATTCCCTAAGCCTCCAGTTACCTTTATATCTATAATGCGCTCCACGATGTTAGATATTAGAAGATCCAACAGAGCTCCTTTTCTAGTAGGAACCTCAACCACCTGTGAGAGAAAATTATCCTGCAGCAAATTCAGGAACTCATTGCCTTTTTCTGTGATGGCAGTTCCACTACACCAATGTCAGGGTAATTAAAGTCCCCCATAATGAGCACACTCCCAAAACTTGCAGCCCTTGCCAACTGCATATGAAGTTGACTCACCTCCTCTCTGCTAGCATTTGGTGGCTTATAGCAGACGCCAACAATGACATTACCCCCTTTCCTGTTGCCTAATTCCACCCATATTGCCTCCACTTTAACATCCATATCACCAGTTATCTCTTCTTTTAAATTTGGCTTTAATTCTTTTTTAACATAAACACATACTCCTCCCCCTTTCCTTTTTTCTCTGTCCTGCCTAAACAAGGCATATCCTTCTAAATTTACAGCCCAGTCGTGAGAACTGTTCAACCACGTTTCTTCTATACCTATTACATCATACTTTTCATGTCATAATTTCCAATTCACCCATTTTGTCAGCCAGGCTTCTCGCATTTGCAAACATACATTTTAGATTATGATCCTGTAATTTATACGTACACTTTAATACACATGCCTCCCTATGCCCTATGCTAGCCCCACCCCCCTTTCCGCCTGTCACTGGCCTATCTACACCCTGCTTTCCTCCTGGGCTATCTATCCCAGTGAAACTGCTAATACCCTCCCCCCAAACCTAGTTTAAAATCTCCTCCAACCCTCTAGCCATCTTCTCCCCTAAAACATCTGCACTGATATCAGTGAGGTGCAACCCATCCCTACTAAAGAGCCTGTAGCCGACAGCAAAGTCTGCCCAGTTCTCAATAAACCCAAACCCTTCTTCCTTACACCACCCTCTTAGCCATGCATTAATGCTCCTAAGCTCTTGCTGTCTCACGTGGCTTCAGTAGTATTTCTGAAAACACTACCCTGGAGGTCCTTGCTTTTAACTTGGCGCCTAGCTCTCGGAAATCATGTTTAAGGACCTCACCTCCTCCTCTAACTTTGTCATTGGCACCAATGTGAACCAAGACCGCCGGGTCACACCCGGCCCCACCCAATAATCTGTCTACACGATCCACCACATGCCGAACCCTAGCACAAGGCAGGCAACATACAGTTTGGCATGTAGGGTCTTGGCGGCAGATTACCCTATCTACCTTCCTTATAATGGAGTCCCCTACCACTACCACCTGCCTTGCATTCCTGATCTTTCATTCCTCCTCCCTAGTATCAGAGATGGCAGTCCCCTGGGTGCTCAAGGGACTAGCCCCCTCCATACACGCTAATTCCGAGGTGTCCTCCTCCACTTCATTACCTAAGATGGCAAATCTGTTGGGATGGGCAATCTGGGAAGAAGCCACCCTACCCTTCCATCCTCCACTTCCCCTAGTAACCGTAACAAAACTACCTCCCCCCTCAACCTTCCCTGTCCCACTTCCACCCACCTCTATACTGGCCCCAGCCAGTGCCTGCTGACCCCCCAGTTTTGCCAATCCCTGCAATGCTGCAAGCTTCCCCCTTAGACTCTCTACCTCAGCTTCCAAACGGGCAACCCACTCACACCTGACACAGACATAGGTTCCCTGGAATGTCTGCTCCAGGTTCCTATACATGTGGCAGGATGCATGGCACCGACAAAACTGTCTCTTCTAATACACAACACCAGCACAGTGACACACAAACCTTGTTTAATTGCCCTTTTTGTTTCAATGTCCTTCTTTTTCTATGTCCATGAGATCAAGTTCCTTAAGAGAATGGGACACGTTTCACTCTAGTTCATTTTACTCACAGGAAACTTCCTTTTGTTAGGTCCAAACCACAGGTCCAACCAATGTGAATCCTATTTAATAGGCCCCAGCCCCCACACAAATTGTGTAAATGTCCAAATATTTTTGCCAAATCAGTGTAAAATCTACGCTAACCAGATCATTTCTTAATTGTAACCTGTTATCCTAATAACAGTATTATACTGGCTTTGCAACCTTAACCCTTGCTTTTTTAATTTAATGGACTATCTCTTTAGAACTGAATAATGCATAAAAGTTATTATAGTTCATTAGCAGTTATCCATTTGAATTGTCATCATCATGGTGTATTGTGTTTTCCCCTCTTGGTTAGATGATAAACTGAATATTTTAAATGTTGCTCTCTATGTATGATTGCCATTTATCAACCACAAGTGCATTGCATTATACATATTCAGTAACACTGATGCACTGTATCAGCACCAAGCCTCTGTATAAAGAGGAAATGTGATGCCTTCTATCTGCAATCGTCTCTAAATACAGTAGCATATTATTCTGAGATTTCCGAGCTCTGCTTTTCCAATTTTTTTTTAAGATTTCCTAAAAACTATTTTGCAAACACCACCTCTTCTTATTACTTTTAGACCCACACATTCAATAGCTCTGAAATATGTGTAATAGACTGGAACTAATGCAGTTACACATGATAAATGTGATTTTCCTTATCGGCTTTACTGCAGCCATCATTGCTAGAAGAGGAAGAAGAAGATAATTTCCTGCTCTTTTTAAATCGGTATTGTATCTTGTCCCTCTGCTATTTGAGGAGGATTTCTGAAGATATTTTTTTTTTCTTTTTTTCTAAATGTCTTCCATATTTCAACTATTTGTACAATCGGGGTAAATAATGATCAGATAGATTGGCAGGAATAAATTGTAAGAACAAAGATTTTTTTTTTTTTTTTTTCATTTAAAAAAACCCACTGCTTTCTCTATGACATCTATTAACATGTAAACCGTATTACCGTGACTGTAAAATTGTACTTGTGAAGAAAATTTTTTTTTAAAATGATAACAGGCACGCTACATCTATAACTATTTTTATGACAGAGAATGCCGTAAATGTTAATTTATCTCAAAAAAATCACATTTAAAATTAGAAAATTGTGTTAACTTGTTTTTTTAATCTATAGAGACATAAACAAGAATAATTATTAATGTATTTCCAATGAAGAATTGTCAGCTCATTACACACATAAGGTGTAGGCATATGAAGCTGCCCCTGGTCTGAAACCCAGAGTAAGTGTACTGGATCAGGCAGAAAAAGGGTTATGATTATGAAAACAACTATTTTTATTAGCTGATATTGCTAAAAAGTATTTAAGTTATACTGACCTTTTTGCATGTTGACACTAGAATAGACCTTTTTTCCATTTATAGCAAGTGTACTTTAATTTCTTGCATTACTTTTTTTGTCAATTAATATTCATGTTAATTGAAATTGACTTTTGTACCCTCTACCCCCCTGGCATGGTGTGCTAGCTTTACTTTGGCAATCTTTGCACTATTGTGTATTGTACTGAGAGCCTCTATCACTCAACATTGCTTTTGCAGTACATCAGCTTTTATAAGGCCAGGTACACAATGAACAATATTTCTGCCAACCCATAGTCCAATATTTTGGCCATATCTGGTAGGAATTGTTCATGGCAGAAGCAGCTTAACGATTGTTTGTTTTCTTTTTTCTTTTTTTCTGGCAAAACATATAGTATAGAACAATCAGTCTTTTTGGGTATTTAAATAACCATAATGATTGGTAGTTCCTATATACATTATCTGTAATACAAATGTAATCCCCAACAAACTGGCTACCAATCAGTAAATCCATTGGTGGGGGTATTCTACCAGACTTTACACGTTTATGCTGTCATTGTATGTTTTAAGGAACTGGGTATTTTCTGGTGTTAACAATGTAAACAAAACTTATGAAATTGGCATCTGATCTTGTACAGAAGTTATTTGGAATAACTTACCTTAAAATTATTTTATTTAAGGGTGCCCCCCAAAAAGGGTCACACCAAATATTGTTTTTTTTCTGGTTCCTGTACTTTATAGGAAATTTCTTGATTACCGTAAATACTTATAAGCCAAGACATTTTGCTTTTAAAATTATCCTGAAAGTCTCCTCTCGGCTTATACTCGGGTCTGGGCTGATTTGGATGCTTGAAGGAGCAGCTGGACAAAAACGCATAGGTCTGGGAAAAGAAAAGCTGTAACACACAGGATCCTCTTGATTTCAGTGATTTAGGCAATTGTTGTCTTGCTCACTCATAGATCAGCCCAGACTGCAAGGGAAAGGGGAGAAAATGTTCTTTAAGTATTCAGGCTGCACACAAAGGTATGCAGGGGACGTCTGTGTATGAGACTTTCTGTGGAACTATCTATGGGGCCGTCCACAGGAGAAAGTCAACAATCGGCTTATACTCAAGTCAATCAGTTTAACTAGTTTTTCAGATAAAATATATATACGTCGGCTTGTACTCGGATCAGCTTAAACTGAAGTGTATACGATAATTCAAATTATTTAAAGGGTATTTCCACCCTTAAAACAAAAAAATGGTGACTTTTCATTTATCTGCTTGCAAACCCAACTGATAGCTTTACCACTTTATTATAACCATTTGTAACCAGATATTTAATGGTAAGTTCTATTTCTTTAATCAAAGGTATCTGCTTCTTCCCTCAGCACAATCAGCTTTTTATAAGCTTGAGCATGTGCAGAGGAGGCAGCATTGACTGTGATGTTAGCTGTCCCAGCCTTGATTGACTGCATGGAGGGAGGGGAAAGCTTACTCTGCCAGAATGGCATAGTAATTATCCTTAAATATCTGGTTAGTAATGCAGGTAATAAAGTGCAAAATCAGTTGGGGTTAGATGAAGGTAACTGAGAATTGACAGTTTGACATGCCCTTTGAGCACTTATTTATTTATTTTAGATTTTATTGTGGTTGTGACACTTTTATATTTATACTTTTTACATATCAAATCAAGGAAATATTAAAATTTTAGTATAGATATCCTTCAATTGTATATTTGTTTTGTCACTATGGGGGCAGTCTTTGTTGTATAGGCAAAGTTAAGTTTTGTGCTACAATTAATTGCATCGCGGAATCTTGGAAAGGTAAGGTTATATATAAACCAATTGGGTGGCACAATTCAAACAGTTGTTTCAAAGACAAATTACCAAGGAGCCTCCAAATGATTAAACATATAGAATTGTAGATACATGGAGCACTCTAGGAACTTTAAAAAATATATTTATTAATTGTCACTCATCACAGTAATGTTTTAGCCCTTTATCATGCCAAGTGAAACCATCCCACATCTAGACCTACTGTATATAGGTGATTAACTTCACCCAGTGTTCAATATCCTGTTAACCCTTAAGTGCAAATCAAATTCTAATTTATCTAGATCACTGTTTCTTATCCTTTCAGATTCACTTTTGTCTGGTGATGTGATGCTGGATTGCAAAAAAGCCAATGTAATTCCAACATTCAAAAAATGTAGTCTTTCCCAACCTGGTAACTATAGACCTGTAAGCCTAACATCAGCAGCAAGGAAGGAACTAGAAACTTTGTTATGGGATCATATCCTTAGGTCCCTGCCCACACCCCAGATAATGGACAAGGCTTCAATTTATGATCATTATGGACTTCATGGACCCTATTACCCAGGAAATATATGACTTTCCCACCCTAGCCTCCAAAACAAAAGTCCCTTCTACATTTCTATTTTCCTATTTGAAAATCAGACATTATATTCAAACCCTGACTTCTAAACAAACATTTCCCACCAAAACAATATTTGAGTTTTGAGTTATACAAGGGCCATTACAATGGAAATTAATATCCAACTACTGACTAACTACTCATAGACAATTTGATGATAATACAGTATATCGGAGGTGAGTGCCATGGTGAATGAGCAGGTGGACAAGTTTGTTAAAATGTGCCATCTGTTGTAACATCATCTCCTTGTTGGAACTGTTTTGACACTGGTAAAGAATTTTTGAGTGTCCTGGGATGGAAATTAGTATTATAAAGCAGTGTGTTCCTGTCTATATAGACAATACTCAAGTTTATTACCTTTTTTTGATGATCTGTATGCCAAGGAGGTGGAGCACCCATTGCTGTACCTGATATCTGGAGAAGTTTTCGAAACAAAAATTTATTAAGTTTAGTGACATTTTTTTTTAAAGAACAAAACTCCCTGATCTGTATATTCCTCCAAGAGCTTTTTCACCTTCGGATTCCAGTTTCATAAGGAATATTTTTATAGGGACTAGTGACATCGATAGATGCTAAACAAACCCCTTGGACTACTGACAATTCCATTTATTTTAATAAGGATAAAAAGTGAATGTCCTTCAAATAATTTGGTAGATGTTGAACCAGTGGTTACAATATGGAATTGATATATTTGCCTATAGGCAAACACCTCTTAGCCACTATCTAATCACGCCCTTAACACCTGGCTGTGATATGCTAATTGGGATTTTCCAGGGTACATAATTGCCACAGATTCTTGTACAAGTCATTCTGAATTGAGAAAGCCAGTCGGATGACTAGCGAAACGTCTTCAAGAACTAAAATTCAAGTCCAGTTGATCTAATTGAATACAACAGATAAATTTGCCTATAGGCTTCCTCTGCTGGAAACAATGGGTTGCCCCGTTGGGTGCATTAATTCTTGCAATTTATTATACACATTGTTATATACTTATTTTAAATATGCTAACTGAATGGCACAATGTGTAGCAGGGTTTTGTACAATAAAAAAAACAAAAAAGTAACAAAAAAAAAAGTAAATCAAATCCTGGTTCTATTAGAATCACATCTTGTAAACTTGTACTTTGTTGAACACTCGTTGATTTTATTTCAGCACTCTGTTGCTTTAAATAAGACTTAGTTTGATATTTCTAATCTTGGCAAGTATTGCCTACTATTTATAGAAATATAATAAGAAATGATCACTGATGTATGGGCGCCATAAAGGCCCTGGAGATTTCAACTTGTGTTTGTATTATTGAATTGGTATACATTTGTACTTGTGCACACTTTGTAATATATGGGAAATTATATAATGTTATTACTAAAGCTATATACATAAAGGGACAGTGTGTATTAATATTATTATGTTTGTGTGACTTTGGCTACATTTATTATGGCACTTGGTTGCCTGTACTGCTGGTTGGAAATATGGAACTAATAGTTTAAAAATGTGTTTGCATTACTGAATTAGTATCTTTTAATGTTGCACAATACCAAACATTATTATTGTACTTGGTCACCCTCTGTAATGTATGGGACATTATAAGACAGCATTTTCAAAGATATTTAAGTATAGGCAGAGTTTATGTAAGGGAGGTATGGGGCTATTTATGTAGGTAGCTTGGCTATTTATGTAGGTAGCTGTACATTCTTTATAAATATTATTATTGGAGATTATTATTTGGGGTTGTATTTATATTACTGAGCTGGGCTAAGCATTTTATTACAGTTACACAACATCAAAGGACTCTTTAACCCAGACCCGCAAATGCTCTGGGTAAATGTTTGTTCTGGTATTTAGTACAAAAAATCCCAGCAAGACTTTAACACCAGCTATTAGCGCAAACTCCGGTACTGAATATATTTCGGCAGCTGTGCAGGTGAAACGCAGGCTCACAAATTTATAACTGTTTAGTGCAACTTTAACCCCTCCAGTGGTAAATAGGGAACTTTATAAGTGTGTGTGTGTGTTGGGGGGATGTGGATATGTGTACAGTGTTACAGTTGCATTACACCAAACATCATTATTGTTCTTCGGCACGCTCTGTAATTTCTGAATCATTATAAAATGCCATAACTAAAGATATTAATGTATGGTCAGAGACATTTGGATTTGTGTGTGTGTGTATGGGGGGGGGGGGGTATGGGGCAATGTAGGTATGTGTACAGTCTTTAAAAATATTATTACTGTGGATTATTATTTGGTTTGTATTTCTGTTATTTAACTGGACTAAGCATTTAATTACAGTTGCACAACACCAACAGGGATATTTTTGCAGAACTGCAATTGCTTTGCGTAAATCTCTGTATGAAAAATTAAAATGTGCTTTACACACAGTGCAACTTTAATGCCAGTAATTATCTGGCATTAAATAGTCATGCTGTTATATGCGCAAAGCACATATTTAATTAGTTGCGCCAGCTGCAAGGGTGTCTTTTATGATACAAGTGTGGCCGGCTGAAAACACACGCTGGTGCTGGACCCTGCCCCCATTAGGAATTCTTAATTTTGCCTATGGAGAGAGGAGGGGGAGTGAGTCCAGCTGTTTTTACATTATGATACTTCCTGTCTACAATACAGTACTTTTTTGTTGATTGGCAAAGACTGCCACATGTTTTACAAAGAGCACAAAATTAGGTGTAATACTGAAACCTAATAGACATCAATGTTTTTTAGATTTTAATTTGTCTAAACATGTAGGCTTTTTGGCAGTGATGGAGGTGTGGCTAAACCTTTCATTTTGACTATTCCATTTAAAACAGGGGTATCATGTCCCTACCATTTGTTGATGCCTGATGAAGGGGACACAAGCAACCCCAAAATGTTGCTATTTTTCACAAATGGATAATGGAAGAATTTAATAAATATATTCAAGCTTTCTAAAGACATAAATACTCTTCTAGAAATCAAAGCACTCAACGGGTCTTGATAATAGTAACAACATCTTCCTTTATTAAGACAAATGGTGTCTACAACCAATGATCTGACGACGACTCATGCTGGGTTAAAACGGGTAGACGCCATTTGTCTTAATAAAGGAAGATGTTGTTACTATTATCAAGACCCTTTCAGTGCTTTGATTTCTAGAAGAGTATCGTTTTTATGTTTGGAAAATCACCCAGGCAATATAAAATAAATGAGGGTGTACTCCAGGGACTGGGACTTAACAAAAAAAGTTTATAAGACACACACAAATCATCTACGCGTTTCATAGGGGCTGTCATCAGGTCCTGGGTTGAACCGCATAAACGATCTATGTGTATCTAATAAACGTTTTTCGTTAAGTACCTGGAGTGCACCCTCGTTTATCAGATTTAAATTAAACAACTAAAAGTATCATTACAAGTTCTTGCTATTTTTAGTATAATTTAAACCCAACTTAACTGATTCACACACACAAATATCACTTTTACACCAGCGACTTAAAAAAAAGTTGTGACCTAAATGCAAAGAACATCAATATTAAACAGCGAGAGGATCCTGGTAGTGTTTGTAATGAGTCAGAATATATCTGAATGTCCTAAAACATGTCAAACAATACAATACTAAAAATAAAATAAAAAAATCTAAACAGCAATTTGTAACACTGGCCACCCTCTTTATATGGACGGATCAAATTATTTTTTAATTCAGTGAAAATGTATTTGCTTAAAGGATGTTAGCATTAAATTTATCAAAAGAAATAACAGAAAAAAAACTTTCTGCAACATATCTGGCCTGAAGGGACATTAAAATAAATCTTTCTGCTGCTGAATTCTAATTTCTAGTGCAAACAGTAGAAAAATATTTCCATGCTTTAAAGAAATGTATTTTAAAACTATTGAGAAAGAAAGTGGTATATGACAGGTAAATCTTAGATGACACCATTGAACATGATGGCCTTTTAAAAATGTTTTATTGCTCTTAAAACATATGGCATGGTGCAGGCCTGCAGGAGTTCTTAAAACTGCTTTAAGGTGCATGATTTAAAAAAAAACACGCAAAGACATTTGTTTTCAAATAGACTTCCATATATGCATTCTCACTAATGCATTCCAATCTGGTCTGTCATTACATTACTGCAAAAAGACAGGCTGGTAGCATGTATATACTTTATGCTTTTATTCTTTCTAAGAAATAGCCAAAACTGCCACCCAATTTCTTTAAAGGGCATGTCCACCTCCAAAACTAAAATTTAACCCCATACTGGCCCCACTCTGTAGTGTACATAAATCCTTACCTTACATCCCAGCTCCTTATGGTTGCCATGCTATGCCCTTCCAAAGTCCAGGAAAGTGTAGTGTAGGAAGCTCTGTGTGACTCATCCTGCGCCTGTCTTAGCTTTAACCTCGACAAGGTCTGAGGCCTGCGCTGGAGAGTCCTCCCTGCCTCCCTCTCCCTCCTGTTTTCTTCTCCCTACCCCTAACGCAAAACCCCTTGGTGATATTATAGTTATTGGTCCCCCAGCCCCAACCGCCGTAATAGAATTGTTCGAAAGTCCCCCGATAGTTACTTACCTTCCCTCTATCCTCCGGCATTCTGAGCAGCCGGCAGCCGCCTCTGATGGTCCCGCCCCCTGCTTGCATTTCCGTGCAAGCAGAGGGCCGGGACTGTGTGGCGGAGGATAGAGGGAAGGTAAGTAACTATCGGGGCACTTTCTAACAATTCTATTACGGCGGTTGGGGCTGGGGGACTAATAACTATAATATATAAAAACGTACAATATTGAAATCATATTGTAAAAACATATTGTAACATATGGGGCCCCTGCATGGTTGACCCATGACAAATCATGCTTGTTATGGGCCAACCGTGATAGGACCTTATATGTTAAATGGCTGTAGAAAAAAATAATCTCTTGGGGCATCAAAGAGGCAACCCCTACATACTACTGGTCAAAAGGCCAACAGGTATCATTAACTTTAAAAGGCTGTAGCTCTGTGTGAATTGGGCCTACCGTTTTTATCACTAATGTGAAACTTTTATATCTGTCTGAAAGCAAAATTTGCTCTAATCATCTTGCTCTTACTTTTCAGATCAGTATATTTCATTGACTGGCATCTCTGACTGACACTTACAAAGAATGTCTACAATATTGTTGTCTTTGGGGTTTAGTGTGGCCTGACTAAACAGATAAATGAAGCTTGAAGTAATGGATTGCATTGCATTAATGCATTAGCAAGTTCCATAAACAGTATTGCAGTCATTGAAAGTAATTTATTGAATTATTATCCATTAAAACTAGGACAAGGGTTGATTATGACTTTGTATAAGTTATCTTTGTTTAAAATCGCAAAAAAAAAAATTAAGATGCATAATTTTTACAGCAGACACAAATCTCATTTACCTCTAAAGTGTTTGACTCTAAAAGTGAAGTACTGTGTTCCAAAGTCCTGTTATACTGAAGAGTAGTGATGAGTTCACCTTGGCAGTAAAGGGGGCTGGTGTTTCTTAAACACAAACACAACCATCAGGGATATTTGTTTTTGTTTGTGGTTCAATTGTTATTTAAAAAGAATAACATATGTATATATAACACATTTTTCCTAACTGTGTTGCAGCTGGGTGTGTGCTTTAGCATTGTAAGTAGCAATAAAGGGTGATTCTCAAAGCATGAGAGAAACTACAGTATCTTTTAAAACTGTCATGGAAATAGGTCTCTGCAGCTGTAATACATTAGAGAAATATAACAAGTTACACTAACACAAAAGACAGATTATCCTAAATTTAAATGCCCAAATATTTCCCAGCTGATTTAGACCATCTGTAACTTAGCCATTAAGAACTTCATCTATATTTATAATGCATGTCTAAGTGGAAATAAAATGAGAAAAAAGGTTAACAAGGGACTATGAGATACCATACCCAAAAAAGTGATATTGGAGGATACAGAGCACATATTATAAATAATGCATGGGAAGACTGCAAAGCAAAAATGCTTTTCTCGAAGCTCTTTTCCCCTTACATCTATTCCAAAGTAGAAAGCTTGTCTAATCCATTTGTTCTTGATTGTTCACATTCAAAATCACAGCAAGAATTTATCACCTGTCTTTTGTTGGATTGTGCAGTGGTCACTACAGTAAAATTTGACTGCAATGACTGACAGATTTAAAATATCAGTAGCTGAATAATACTGTACTCAAAAGCTCACATTTGGTTTTATATAAAAAAAACCTCATTAAATTTGGTATAAATAAAATTGTTGTTTCCTTAGGTAAGGCTGAGTTCAAAAATCCTTGTTTTGCTAATGTTTAGGGCCGCTACACACAGACAAATATTTTTGAGCCAGCTAACTGTTCACCACTATTGGTTAGTTGGTTGGGACGAAATAGTATCAATTGTGGCAAAGAAGAAGAGACCACACAATTGGTTATGATTTACTGACATGTCTGATTGTCCTTTCATCCAAGGTAAAGCAAGAAATATATATTTTGACAGAAGAGAAAAAGATCAAGATCAAGACCAACTTCAATGCCAACTATACATTAAAGGACAATTATACTCACCTTCCCTCCACTCCTCTTCTTTGGTCAGTACCTTTTACCCAGGGTGAGGACCTGAACCGCTAGGTCCTCACCCCTTGGTTCGCATAACTTGAAGCACAGTCTTACTGAAACGCTGCTCTGGTAGGCTCCTCCCCCTCCCCCCATCGATGACGAGGCCAATAGGAAGGCATGCTCTGCAACAAGCGTGCCTTACTGTTGGCCTCGTCACGCAAGGAGAGGAGGGGACGGAGCAGCGTTGCACTAAGACTGTGCTTTAAGTTACGTGACCCCAGGGATGAGGACCTCACCCTGGGTAAAAGATACTGACCAAAGAAGAGGAGCGGAGGGAAGGTGAGTATAATTGTCCTTTAATTACATCCCACAAAGTTGATCAACTAAGATACTATATGTAAGTCAAATACTTTTATTATATGTTGAGATATATTATTGAAGAAAGCTTCAATAAACTGTTAGTGATGTAAAAGAAGAATAACCATAGCTTATTTTAGCCTGTTAATTGCACTTTCTCCCAGGCAATGACATTATGCATGTCTCTAGGATTAAACTATTTATATTACTAAGCAATAACAATCATACACGAGGGAGTATAACTATAACCAATATAACTGGTGTTCTCTTTGTGGTTTGCATTTACTCTTTGTTTGTTCACTTCTTACTCCTTTCATTCAAATGAAATAATGAGCACCATGTTTGTGTGACTGCAATGTTTCATTTGGGAAGAATACACTGGTGATTGTCAGTAAAGCAAAGCTTGTTAAAACACAATGTTCTGAGTGAGATAAAACATATTAGGTTTTTTTTTAAAAACTGTGTGTCTTGCATTACACTCATTTGCTTTTTATGCTCTATTTCCAAATCTGAAAAAGGTTTGGTAATGCTTTAAAAGCTGGATTGAAAACTGAATCTCCAATGCTACTACAAAGAAACTCAATTTTGTGACCTTTACTATCTGTGGGATTGCTTATAATATACAGTATATGGCTGGCTGCTCTGTTGTAAACGTGACTTTAATTTCTATAAAAGGCATCTTCATACCTGTCAATTTGGTGAAATAACCTTTTTCCTAAAGAGGAAAAAAACTTAAATGTTTATAGAAATGAAAGTATGATGGAGTGCTGGGGATCCGTAATGATTCCTTACGGTATGTCTAACTATATAATTATCTCAAGAACTATTTTCTAAGCTATCTTTTTAATTTCTGACATAATTAAAATGGCTGAAAATAATCTGATCTCTATGGGAGAATGCATCCATAAAAAGTTCATCTCATGCCATGCTCATTAAAGAAACGAACACCCAGAAATGCATTTCAGAAAATCTCTCCAAAGATTTCAACTCTCTGTTGCTGTTCACTTTCATATAAAAATAAAACCTTTGCTGTTGTGATGATAGAGTCTGTTTAATGAGTCATATACAGTGTTTCTAAAGAAAGAGTTGCTGAAAATGTCACCAGGATCAAACTAATAAAAGAATGTAAGAGCATGTTTAAAGCTGTATGACAAATTGTACTGAAGTATGTGCTCAAAAATGGGCCAATTATTAGATGCCATTGTACCTCTACTTCTTCAAAAAACATTGCCTTCTGAACAATAGTTTATCATTATATAAATACCAAGGATTTTGTCTGAGTACAAATGCTATGAAAGTGAAGTAAATTTCAAAGTCATCAGAATGAAGTATCTTCCCTCAGTAGCTTCAGATTCTATTGAACAACAGTAAATTCACAGTGAGATGTGAATCAAAGACACACTGTAGGGAATCAATGACATACTGTAATAATGTCATTGGATATTACAGTTTTAATATACTGCAGCAATGATTTAGCTTGACAAGACTGTTTTAAAACATGAAGCAACGACAGGCAAAAAAGGGAAATTTTAGAAAGATAAATATCAATATCTCTCACCAGGCAATAGCTACAGTATGTATCATAGTGTACTGAAAATATCACATTGACCAGGAGATTGTCCACAGGCACTGAATATTTACTACAGCAGGTTCATGAATCCACACTGTTACTGTAGATCCATGGCCATTAAGGCTGGTACACACAATACAATAATGCGGCCCGACTGACCATCATTTCAGTGTTTCGGTCGGTAAGGCCAAATTATTGTATGGCGGCTTTTTGCCACCTTGATCGACCGACAACCATTCTTTCGTTCAAATCGGACGAACGAACGATCGGACAGGTCGGAAAATGGAACATTTAAAAAGTACTGGGCCTATGGATTGAGTATGCATGGACTTTTTGTGCATTGACAATGACACTAGTGGGATTGGCAATGTTCTGATTGTGACTAAGTGTTATACACGTTATGCCCAAGCTTATCTAACTAAAGATCAGAAAGCTGTTGTAAGAAATTGTGTTCCTTTGCATGTATTAATGTATACTATTTTATATAATTTATATATGCCAAGATCCCATTTACAATGTATGTTGGACAATAAAATAGAGATAGACTGAACTTTCGAAAGTTCGGTCCGTTTTCGAACTTTCGAACTATATGGAAAGTTCTAAAGTTTGAAAACTGACCCATTAAAGTCAATGGGAGTCAAATAGTTCGAAAAGTTCTAATGAAATACAATTAAAATATCAATGGTAACTTAATGTAAATGGCTGTGGGACCTGGGAAATGGTCTGGGGAACATGTTCGAATATCCAGGACATTCGAAAAATCTATTTCACTCTCACTCGTGCTATTTACGAGCTCGTTCGCGCCTAGGTATCATGTACATTTTACTTGCGGATTTGATGCTCGCGTATAGGCTTTAATGGATACTTTACTCGTAGATTCAACGTTCGCGCCTAGATACCATGGACATTTTACTCACGGATTTGATGCTCGCGTATAGGTTTTCATGGACCCTTTACTCATGGATTCGATGCTTGCGTATGGGTATAATAGGCATTTTACTCACACATTCGACTGGTCGAACATTTGATATTTATCGAAAGCCCGAAAATATCGAAAATCTGGGCCCGGGATAGTTCGAGAAGCCCGAATTCGTCCGAATTTGAATAGTTTGGCTCGAACTCGGGTTCAAGTTCTAGTCTATCTCTACTGGTCAGTCATGTTAGACAATACATCCATGGAAGGCAGGATACTGGGTTCCCATAATAATTACTTTATACACAGGGTGTAAATTTAGTCCTATACTTTAGGACTTAATTTACTTAATGTACTTAATGTAGATTTGTAGATTTGACTGGACAATTCAACAAGGATATGAACAATAGGTAGCCAGTTTTCATTTGCATACAGTGGACATCTTGTCTGTGGTAATCAGGAAGAGAAAGACACCTGTCCATGTTTGCAATAAATGATTGATCAGGGATACTGTGAGGGGGAGTAGATGGAAAATGGGATAAAGGGCTGGGGTAGAATCCAGTAGGGGAAGGAAACTCTCTTGGACTAAGGAGGGGTCTCTTTTAGATTAGAAGAGGGACTTCTTTTGGTTTTCTTCTTTCTTGTTACAAAAGAAGGCTCTTGTAGACTAGGAGAAGACGATTGGACTACTGAGAGACTTAGGACACAGACTGGAGATTGGACAGGGTGGAAGCCATGCCAGAAAGATATCATGTGGGATCTGATGGATACAGTCCAGGACAACAGCAAGACTAACATTGAAGTATACTTTTTGTGGTAACTAATATAGGCTACATGTAATCATTTATCATGTATATATAGTAGTATAGTGTGTATTTTTATGTCTAAATAATCTTAGTTTTTTTTTATTGTAACAGTAACTTGATTAAGTAAACAATATACATTTGCTTTTCATATACATTTATCAGTGTGGTTTCTTTGCTTTCCAACCCCAAAAGAACAGAATATAGATTTATATATTTTTATATAATAAATATAGCGATATGAATCTTACACTGGGATTGTAGCAGTTAAAGACAGAGAAGACATCAAGGCGCACAGTTTACAAAAAATTGTACAAAACTTTATTAAACAATATTTGTTGTATTCAATTAGATCAACTGGACTTGAAGTTTAGTTGAGACGTTTCGCTAGTCATCCGACTGGCTTTCTCAATTCAGAATGACTTGTACAAGAATCGTAGCAATTATGTACCCTGGAAAATCCCAATTAGCATATCACATGGGATTTTCCAGGGTACATAATTGCCACAGATTCTTGTACAAGTCATCTGAATTGAGAAAGCCAGTCGGATGAGAAATGTCTTCAAGAACTAAACTTCAAGTCCAGTTGATCTAATTGAATACAACAGATATACCATGACCTGGAAGAATGAGAACCTTCACAAACATATTTATTAAACAATGTAGCAAAATATAACAACAATGAAGTGTGCCGTGTTAAAAACAATTAAAATTTTGTCGTGATCAACAGACATTCCCTTCTGTACGTCCTTTATATCAAGTAATACAATATAGTTTAAAGTTTATTTTAAATAGTACACACATGTTAAAGTCTAGTGTTTTCACTGCTTTCAGTGTGCTTATACCAGTTCAAACAGTGTAATGAGGTGTAATCAACACCATACAAAAAGCCCACATGTAAGCTGAAAACAAAATCTTACATGTGGGCTTTAACTCTTATGTTTGTATGGTGTTAATTACACTGCATTACACTGTTTGAACTAGTATAAGCAAGCTGAAAGCAGTGGAGGAACTAGACTTTAACATGTGTGTACTATTTAAACTAAACTTTAAACTATATTGTATTACTTGATATTAGAGGACGCATAGAGGGAATATCTTTTGATCATGACAATTATAACTATTTTTAATACAGCACACTTCATTGTTGTTATATTTCACTACATTGTTTAATAAAGTTTTGTACAATTTTTTGTAAACTGTGCGCTTTGAGGTCTTTTCTGTCTTTAACTGTTTAGAGTTCTATTTACCAGATAGGCAGCACGTTCTCCATTTGGAGTTTATACATATATGGTGTGATTTAAAGGTAGTGCACAGTTACTTTCTTTGTTTCAAACTGTGATTGTAGCAAAAATGGTATCACTCCCAATTGACATCCAGTTGGGTGTATCCACTGATGGAACAGGATGTCAAGAGCATTATCAGTATGTGGTTCGTCTCCGAGCAATCTTAAGTGAGGCTTACAGATTGGCAGAGGATAATGCCGCAAAGATAAATGCTGGAAACAAAAGACATTTTAATGCCAAGGTATGGTACCGAGAACTGATGCTTGATGACAAAGTACTTCTCCGTAATTTGGGTCCAGCTGCTAAACATAAGTTGGCCAACAGATGGAGAAAATAACTGTTTGAGGTGGTGGGTAAGCTATCTACATGCAGCTTCATGATGTCAGGCAAAGACTTTCTGCACCCCCACACTGACCAACATGTCTCGGTTTGATATAGATTGACTTTTACCAGTACCCATCTGGTTTATTTATAAATATCATATATCTCAACATTGAGATATATGATTTTTGATCATGTACCAGCAGGTGGCTCACTAGGAGAGCGTGAAAGGGAACTTATAAAGCGTGAATCGAGATGGATACTAAGACTTCAAACATTATCCCCTAAGGGTCTAAATGAATTACAGTTGCTTTCTGTAATATGAGTGGTACTCTGATAAACTATATAGAGGTTTATATATCTTGGATTGATATTTGTGAGAGGTCAAAGCGATTAAAATTCTACTCAGAGTTTTTGCATCTATTAGTGACTGGGGGATAGATGTATATTGTGTAGATTCTTAAGGGGAAGGGTTTCCTTTCTTGTGTCAATAAGTAGCAGGTTCTCTTTTTCATGTCAATATGTAGCAGCTTAGTATCTGAAATGTTGCAATATTTTATTATTAGGTTTCTGTTTTAAGTTTTCATTTATCTATTCCACCTCTGCCCGACTGTCATGTGTCTCTGTGGGGTTCTTGTTAGTGCAGGTCTACAACGGCATGCTTATCGGGTTAACTGATGACATGGGAATAGCATTGGACACTCTTGGCAGGTGATTGAGTGATTTGTGATTTGTTCCAAGGGAAGTTCCATAGGCAGCACATGGGTTCGTGGAGTGAACTATTAGGTTGCTACATTGAGTTACCTCTGATTACCCATTTGGTCACTCGTGGACACCGTAATAGGGGATTATACCAGCTAAGCAGGCTTACCTGGGACAATGGATGTAGAATAACACAGAGACAGATGGCTAGTCGGGTGCAGTGGATTGGACAGGTACATGTTTTTATCACACAGGTGTTTGGGTTATGAGGGTGTGGGATTTATTTCACTCTTTATTGGTGTTGGGTATTGGTGATGGTTATCCTGATGACAGTCTGGATATGGGCTGAAACATGTTGATTGGAATAAACTAATGTTGAATTACTGGGAAGTCCCATTGAGTGCTTTCATTTATCGGAGTTGTAACTATATATTTATACTAGACATTAAGACCATTTCAATAACAGGCGCTAGAAGCCCAGAGTGCTCCATTAGTGTCCCAAGGCCATAGCCCCCTTCCTTGATTTCCCAAGGCCAGAGTTCCTTCTTAGTGTCCCAAGGCCAGAGTCCCCACTTGGTCCCAAATCCAGAGTCCCCCCTCGGTCCCAAATCCAGAGTCCCCCCGTGGTCCAAAATCCTGGGGCCTCCCCTCAGTCCCAAATCCAGAGCCCCCTCTGTCCCAAATCCTGGGGCCCCCCTCGGCCCCAAATACAGGGCCCCACCCGGGTCTCAAATCTAGGGTCACCCCTCTGTCCCAAGCAACCTTACCTTACAGTCTGTGTAACTGCTGTGTTCTTCCTCCGTTCCTCCGTTCTTCCTCCGTGCTTGTTTCCTGTGTTTCTCCCTCTAGCGGTGAGTCAATAGGAACTGCAGACAATCTTACCATCTCCCACTAGTGGTGAGTCCATAGGAACTACAATGACCCACATGCAGGCACACACTTCTTAGACGCAGAACGTGGCATTTTATAATATAGGATGTATATTTCTGTATAACAAGCAGACACACATGTAGATCACTTAACAGTGAAATCATCAATCTTTTATAAAAAAAAAGAATAGAAAGTTCATTGGTGTAACACTAAATATTTTCTGCGAAACGTTATCAAAAAGCTTCCTCATATAGCAATGCAATACTCCTTAATTGAACATGAGAACCCAGAATACATGTCTCACAGTAGCCATTTATTTGGCCCTAAACTCAACTGCTATTTTACCACTTTATTACATGCATCTCTAACCAGATCCAGTATGTAATGATTTGTATTAAACCCATTCTCTTTCTTTCTGCCACCTCCTCCCCCTACTCAATGAGCTTTTAGTCAATCATTGGCTGTGATACCAGCATTCACATTCACAACCCTTGATTTACTGCATGGAGGGAGGAATCAGCTTCCTTTGCCAGAACATGGGCAATAATTATCCTTAATTATCTGGTTGATAATACATCTAATAATGTGCTGAATATATTGATTGGCATTGGGGCAGGTAACCGAGAAGTTACTCTTTTTCTTTTAAGTGTGAACATGGATTTAAAGGTAATGGTAAAGGACCTCTTCTTATATCTGTGCTTTGTACCCAGAACCTTGCAGTTTAGGTCCTCAACCCTGGGCTCTTTGTAGCTACACTGATATACTTATTTCCCTCTCCGGTAAGCTCTGCCCCCACCCCCACCTCCATCGGTGATAAGACCAATAGGAAGACGAGCTCTGTAAGGAGTGTGTCTTCCTATTGGATGCGTTGCGGAAGCAGCAGAAGGAGCAGAGAAGCGCTAAGTAAGTATGGCAGTGTACCTACAAAGAGCCCAGGTACAAAGCATACATAGAAGAAGAAAAGTGGGGAGGAGATAAGTATAATTGGCCTTTAATAGTTTTCTGAGATGTACATTATTACTATGATGGGAATTCAGCTCAGCATTGTATTGCTGTGAGGGACTTGAAACAGAACCGTTGGTGGATAGTGGTGGGTAATGACTGTGAATGGGATGGAAATTATTGTATAGTGGATGCTGTGGTGGTTTTGTTACTGTGTAAAAGACTGCTGAAATAGGGAATAAGAAATACACTGTTGTGGGCCACATTTATTTTTTGCTGCAGTATTTTCTACCAGGAATAGTTGTTAGGATACATGGTTATGACCAGCTTGAAAAAGGTCATAAACCACGACGAAACGTCGCTATCTACACGAAATATGTGTGAATAAAAGTTTTATTTTGGATAAAATGAAGCCCTTATGTGTGAACTGACTACAATCAAATACATTTGAAATTCTCACCAGTAGCACCAAGGCAACAACACTTGTTAAGTGAGTGCCTAACTATACCCCAGATATATATATATATATATATATATATATATATATACAATTTAAATGGAATATATATATACAATTTAAATGGATACATTTGATGCATATATTAATATTAATAAATTTAGAAGAAAATTAAATCTGAAGAAATATTTTATAAATATGGAAAAAAAATGTTGTCATGGGTTTGTGATTATACAGAAAGAAAAGATTAACTAAACAACTTCAGATCCCAAGATAACCGATATCAAAAAGGTCAAAATGAAATGGAAAATTTAGATGTGCATAATTAATATAACTTGTCATAATTAGCCGACTTAAGGAAAGATTCCTGTGACACTGAGTTTAAGTTAAACAGAAAAAAGGAGAAAAGGCACATAATCCAATAGCTCACTCACATGGGTAAAGTGTAAATATACACAGCCTTAATTGCACATACAGAGAATGGCCAAAGATTAACACAATGCAATTAAAAACAATTAAAACAGTTAAAACACCCTCTAGCAGACCCAGTCTCCTGCTAATATAATGTCAATAATCACATAATGGACAAAACATATTTACAAAGTAAAGAAGGTGTAATTTCCTGTACTTAGCTGCCTATCGGTCTCCAGGCTAACGGTCAGAACGTGCCGAGGTGACACAAGGTGACAAGTAACACAGGAGAAGCAAGGAGAACCAGGGGCTTCAGGAGTGGAAGACCAGATACGTTTCGCCAAAACAGGTTTCTACTGCGGCTTCTACTGAGTTTAAGTTACCCTCTACTTTTAACCAGATTACGTTTAAAGGATCAGCTATAGAACTATTTGGGAAAATGTTTAATAATGACCTCAAAAATGCAAAATCACAGGTTATAATAAATATAATGATAATCTAAAAAAGGAGGAACAGGAAGCTTTATATAATTTATCCAATGATGAATCAATCTTGATCAGGGCAGCCGACAAGGGAAGAGGGGTAGTGATACAGGATTGAGAAGTATACATTAAAAAAGCTCTTAGAATATTGACTCATGGTAATACATCAGGAATTAAAAAAACAACCCTATAGAACAAAAACTTTTTTATTGATAGCTTATTGATAATGCAAAGCAAGATAACATTATATCAAATGCAGAACATAAATTCATATGGACTCCATGTCCTAAATTTGCTATCTTCTACCATCTACCCAAATCCATATAAATATTGAGACCCCACCAGGAATTTCTGGCATTGAATCTTTAACAGCCAATCTCTCTGTGTGTGTGCGTTTCTCAACCATTTGGTACAGTCTCTTCCAGAGATAGCATTGAAATAATTCTAAAGATAATTTTCAATGCCTATTTATATTCAGTAATCATGAGGAGGGGTGGATTCTTCTATATATTTCCTAAACCATTGTGGTTACAAAGAAATGTGTCATTAATATGCTTTGATTTCCTTAGAACATAGTTTTAATTGTAAATCGACTACGGTAGTTATTTATGGGATACAGTGTCCATGTAGGCAGCAAGGTGGTCATTTTACTGTAGGTATTCTGAGGAGGAATGATTTAAAAAGGGGTAGGGAACTTAGATAGAATCCTTTTGAAAATGGAACACAGATTTATTTATAAACTGTATGGTCTAAATGATCAGGTTGACTGACCCCTTTTCTGTATTATTATTATTATTATTATTATTATTAATAATAATAATAATAATAATAATAATCAAAAATGTAAATAAAAGCAAGTGCCTTTTGAGAGTCTAGTTATATATATTTAATATGGGATGAGTTAGAGGAGGTTTCATAGGGGATGGGTTGTAAGAATTTTTAAATAGGAAGTAAAAGAGAGATCTATTAGAACAAATGGTGCGATAAAGATTTCTTGCTATACTTACTGTCAGATGTTAAATAAAGTTTATTGATGAAAATGGTTTGAAAAAGCAGACTCACTGACCAGTGGAATTACTGCCCGATGTATCAAGCGTATCCTGCGAAAGGTGTAACAGAAGTGAATTGTGGGTACACCAGTGGGACGTTCGAAGTGCTCTGACTGCCGCAGAATCTGTGACAACAGAAGTATTAAAAGGGACTGTGAGAACAAAACGATACTCACTTCTGGTTAAGTAAAAACCCAGGAGGCGAAAGATTGTACACCTCACCAGGAACCTGTGGACACCAACTAAGTATCTACTTATTCATTTATACTAACAGTTATAAACTTCTATCCTGAATACTAAAACCTCAGGACCGTGCAGGTTACTACTACTACTGAATACAAAAACATTAGGACATAGTTAAGGCTACTACGCCACTATCTATGGACATGTAAAATATCTAGCATTCAACACATTTAAAGTACCCACAACCAAGATAAAAGTTTTTATATTTTTTATATCCAATTTTTTACATGTGTAAACTAATTAATGAAGGACAGCGAGATTGATAGATGCAATACATGTGATTTTCTACTTTTCACAAAGCACTTAAATCTTATGAACTGTTATTGATATTGATTCATATATCTTTCTTTTTTTAGGACGCTTAAATTGTGCAATTTATATTTATTAGCACTTTATGGACACTCGAATGCACTTTAAATTGATTCAATAATTGAATAATTGGATTCTAATTGATTAATTGATTACTATTTAGTCCCTTATGGCTTATGGAGGTGTGTGTGATATAACATATTTTGTATATAAATTCATATATATAAATATATATGTTTATTCCTATTTTATTGGATAGTTATTAAAGATGTGTTTAAAAAAAGTCATACAAGGGGGATAAATACATAGATAGTACAGTACATAAATATAAAAGTTACATAAATAGAAGTGCTAGAGCTTTGCCCCGTAGAGCTTACAATCTAGTTAGGTGGGTAACATACAGATACAATGGAGTGGGTACAAGTGCTGGAGTGAGATGTATGCAGTGCAAATAAAAGAATCATAGGCTGTGCTGGTTACTAGATAGGTAGGATGTAAGGCTAGCATTAAACCTGCTTATCGAGGTTTCTTGACGTAAAGAGAGGGGAATAGAATTCCAGAGGATATATTTGCCAAAAATATATATTATAATATAATCTATATAATATATATATTTGTGTCTTGTAACAACATTGCGCTCTTGTTTTTGTGAAATACTTAAAACAAATAAATTAACTTTCTCTGGATTGAAAATCTACTCACACCTAAGCCACAGTAGGATGAAAGGCTTGAGAGCTTCTATCTTGAATGGAAAAGAAAATGACAAAGAGAAAACAGGGATTTTTCAGTTGTAAAATACAACTGATAGGAGAAGCCTAATAAATATTTACTCTCTTAAAAGGTTTAATTTTATTAGATTGATGTAAAATATTATTGTTTATTAAAAAAAAATCAATACTTGGGGAAAGCGCATTCAGTATTTTGGAAAAAAAAAATATTGTATTTGGGTATTGTAAATAAAACATTTTGGGTGGGAAGCAGAGACCTTAGAGGTTTTTTTTATTCTGCTTAATTTGGCTAAATACACACTATTGTAAATTGGAATCTGTCAAAGATATTTTGTCTCTGAACAGTATAAAATAAAAATTACCCCATAGTGTAACATTAAAAAAAACTTTGATTCTACACAATAAATCATAAAAACATTGGTGTGAGGATACCTTATCAGCAAACAGTCATGCCATCCATCCTGGCTGCTTGTTTTTATCCGAAACCACATAGCAGACTCAGTTCTTGGATTCCAAATAAATCTGCTGTGGTAATATAATTAAAGGGACACTATAGTGAAAAAATTACTTCCTCATCTTAATCTATAATTGAATACATGTAAGTAGCACTTACTCTGATTTGCGTGTGTTGCTGCATGCCTTCAATCCAGCACACATTTTGTTTAGGAGCAGTGTCCCCCTCCCTCTTTTAACCACTCCCACTTCCATCCAACCTGACTTTTTCCCCACAAACCAACTGTCAAGCCTGCACACAGCATACAGCATCCCAACTGGCAAAACTCTCTCCATTTCAGCTACAGTAAAACTACTCACCGAAGAATAGTTTTTGAGAGCAAGGAACTTGTTTGACAGCTGGAATATGAGAAGTTTTAGATTGGATATCTAAAGAAATAGGGGGCAGATCAACAAAAAAAACGATACAGTGGTGGTTGGGAAGAACTATAGTATCCAGTTATGGTAAATTTAAAATAACCTATTTTTCAATATAGATGCTCTACTATTGTATTTGTAGATGCCATAATAGCATCTACAGATACAATAGTAAATCATAGCTGTCCCAAACACCCTTACCTATTTTTACATTTCTCTGTGGGTGCTCTTTATTTTTTGCTTTAATTTCTCTTCTGATTTTCCTAGAAAAAACAGCTACTGTGACTGCTAGCGAGGTAATCTGTCTGAAGAATATCAGTTTTGACACAATTATGCCAATTATCAGATGAAACATCTGTATCTGGAATTATCAGATATAACATATATTCTTTGTTTAATGTTAAAAAAGTGATATAATGGCAGTGTAGTATAAAGTGACATTTAAGAAATACCAACGTTTTTTGAGAGCAAGGTCTCTGTGTTTGCTGATGACACTAAACTATGCAGAGCTTCAAATAATGCAAGTGCTGCAAGCAGACCTAGATCATCAAAATGGGCAGCAGAATGGCAGATGAGATTCAATATTGATAAATGTAGGGTGATGCATTTGGGGTTTAACAATCCTTTTGCCACCTACAACATAATAATAATTAATAAAATAATAAATAAAAATGTTAAGTGAATGGAAAACAATTTGGTGGTTCTGGTAGATAACAGACTTAGCTTTGGCAATCAATACCAGACAGCCATGGCTAGAGCTAGCAAGATATTCTCTTGTATAAAGAGGGGAATAGATTCAATGGAGAAAAATATTATTCTCCCTCTTTACAAGGCACTGACTGGTAAGGCCTCATATGGAATATGTGAGGCAGTTTTGGAATCCCGTATACAAAGGGGACATCTTGGAAATGGAAGTTCAGAGAAGGGTAACTAAAATAATAAGGGGAATTGCTTGACTATGCAGAAAGATTAGACAAGTTAGGGCTGTTAACATTGGAGAAGCACCCTTTTACTATATTTGTTTTTCCATTTAAGAGTTCTTCTAACTTCAAGGACCCAAGCAGGGAGATGTTATAACTTTTGTCCTAGATCCTGCAATGTGCCATTTTTTTTGCAAGATTTAGTACATCGAAGGATCACAGCCAGGAAAGCAGTCCTGATGGATTACTATTAGCACCAACTTTAATTAAAAATGCAAAGCTTCTGGTGTAAACAACCCATACGTTGGTGTCCACATTCTCAACATTGAGCAGTTTCCATGGTATAAATCAATATGAATCTTGCTATTGATGGTGCAGTCTTCTTTTCTAGATATTGCTTGACAGCCTGCTCTCATTCTGTCGTTTTCTTGCTCTGTTGCTGATTTCTAATAATTTTTGTTGTATTATACATCCTTCCCCATTTTCAGAAAATGTAGACAAGCACTTTTAGCAGACTGAGGCCCTGAGATTGTTTCTTCAGGTTTGTTGCTAATTATTTCAAAATAAATCGGTCTTAAGCTGGATACACACTGTAACCCATTTTCACAGTACAGACTTTATCAATAAAAGGGAGATTCCATGGAATCCATGGAATCGTCCCTTTATCATTAATGTGTGCACTCAGCTTTATGACTAACGCTTTGGTATTTAAGTGATTCAGTAATTAGGTGCTGATGCAATTAAAATGTTTAAAATGTTTACTTGTTCTATTAATGTACAGCAACCAATCAGATGTTATCTAACTGCAGTAACCCAGTAAACTTAGCACCTCTAATGGCATCTGCCCCTATATAACATGTCCATCCTGTCTGGCGTAGCCAACACTCATGAGGGAAACTACAACTAGGCAAAAAATAGTTGCTGGTGAAGCATAACAAAAACCACAGCTGGTGCTGTGAAACAAATGCAGGTTTATTCACCACATGTATGCTACACGTTTTGGACTTTACTCATCCTTTCTCAAGTATACTAAGGGGCATATTTATAAACAATTGCTATTTTTGCCATTTCACAATCACAGGACATCGCAATGGCAAGAGATTGCTATTTGTGTCATTTTTTTTTATTTAAAGCTATTTATAAATAGGTGAATTTTCACCTTTTTGCCCCTTTCTCCCTTTTGTTGCATTTTTTTTGCAATGTTACCAGAATTTTCGCCAAACATCATTACTTACTGGAATGTTCTATTAACATGACTATTTCTTACACAGCACTATGGTATGTTCCCAGATTAATGGAACTGGTTTGATAATTAGCTGTAGTGCTGAAAATAAACAATACTAAATACCGTAATGTGTCGTCTTAATAAATTTGAGAAAAAAAACATCTTTTGAGTTTTACACTATCATCCTATTAAAATACAGAAAATTTGCTTTGAGTTTTATACTATTTATATCTTTGGCTGAAAAAAACACCAAATGTGTTAGGCTATTTTTAAATAACAAAAATCAGTGTGTATTAACCAATTTAATACTACTTTGAAAAACCACCAGGGAGTATTACCTATTTACCATCATATGTGCTGAACTTATTCAGCATTATTAGTGCTACTTTTTTCTAGATAATTTTCGCTTTTGATTAAAATTCGCCATTTTAATAACTTTGATGAAAAGAAAAGTGGAAAGTTAAAAAAATTATGGTAAAGGCTGCTGGGCAAAAAAAGCAAAAATAATGCCCTTTATAAATATGTCACTCAGACCCCCATTTGGCTTTTTTGGTAAATAAAGAAAATTGAACCTTAAAAAAAAAAGATCTTTAAAAAGCGAAAAATTAACCTTAAAAAAGTGAAACTCAGATCATTTAATTGCCCATTACTGGAAACTATAATTCTTCATAACTATCATAGTGTAATTTTTTGTTGATCGGCCCCCTATTTTTTTAGTGCAGTCTTAAACATCTTAAAATTCAGCTGTCGATCAAGTGCCTTGCTGTCATCAACTATTTCTCTGTGAGCAGTTTTGCTGTAGCTGTAACAGTTTATACATGAACTGCATGATGGAAAATTCCCTCCATTCATATGGTGAATATAAAAAACAAAAAGTGGGACATTATCATATGCAACTGAAATGAGATTAAATACTGTCCACCTGTTTAGTAAGAATGAACAATGTAATATCAAATGTTTCCTCTGAACGCTATGCTGTTTTCACCATTTTAATTGTACTTTCTGATTTCGTTTATATACTTTCCCTCCAAATACAAGTAGAAAACCTGCATAGATAGATCATCAGAAAAATTTCCCGAGTAGTATGTATCTGTGAATACGTGTATTGATTTAGATAGGCCTCTAGAGGGTAGTATCTGATGAAAGAAATAGAAATTAAAAAGTTGCAATAAGCTACAATGTGTTTTACATAGAGATGGTAAGTTACTATTATTCAAAAGTCTCTCGCCTGCTTCTATAATGTCCGCTCACGACCTGTCCTCTTGATCCCATGCCCTCTGTATTACTGAAGCACTGTAATCATGTGCTTACCCCAATACTCTCAAAAGGAGCACTCCAGCACACCGCTGTTGGCCTGTATGCCAGACAGGTTTGTAGGTGCGATCCCCCTGGCCCTCCACTCCCAGGGACAACCAAATCTTCAACACAAGAAAAGTATGGGGGAGCACACTACATAAAGGTGAATTCACAAAAGTTTATTGGAACCACACATACAACATTTCGGGAATCCCTGTCCCTTCCTCAGGTATAACCAGTGTGCACAGTGCAACAAACATATAAACCCTCAAGCCCCACCTACACATCATGTGATACAATGAGTGACATCACTGGGGCCCCAAAAGGAGGCCTGGTGATAGTCCCTCTATACCTCCATTCCACATGCTTCTGGGTTAGAGGTAATAGAGTAGGCACTACTTGATTGGGGCTATGATGTTAAACTGACATACTTGATTCTTGACTTAATGAATATCTGCCTTACAAAAAAATGTTTTTGCTTCAACAAGATGTACTACTTTCAAACACAGGGTACAAGTATGAGCGCAAATTTTGCCCCTTCCTACGCCAACCTATACGTTGCGAGTTTTGAAAGGAAGTTTGTCTTGCAGAACACTCTATTTAAGGATAAAATGAAGGGGTACACGATATGTGGATGATATCTTTTTCATATGGGAAGGTGACCTATTATCCCTACAAGAAATGTGTGAATTTGTGAATAATGCCCACCCTACTCTAAGGTTTACACTAGCACATAATCAGCAGCAAATGAACTTTCTTGACGTTTTGATTCTTAATAAAAATGGTACATTGGTCACAGACATTTACGTAAAACCTACTGATAGGAATAACTTACTTCTGGCTAGTAGCCATCACCCAGCAGGCACAATTAAGGGCCTACCTTATAGTCAACTCCTGAGGGTCAGAAGAATCGTAAGCTAGAGTGACCAATGTCAGATTAGACTTAATGAGATGTGCGAAAAATTTATAAAGAAAGGGTATGATGCGATGAGGCTAAAAAAGGATTGTGAAAAAGTCATGGGAATAGAGAGATCCTCCTTTTTACAGAATAGAAAAGAAAAGGCAGAGAACCCCAGAATACCTTTTGTTACCATTTACAATACACACACTGCAGACATACAAAACATCATGCGCAGACATTGGAAAATATTACGAGTGATTACATGTTTGGCAAGATTTTCTCCTCTCCTCCCCTATTCTCCTACAAATGAGCAAACAATTCGGACATAGACAGCACAGAAAAGAAGAAAAACTTTCTTCTAGGCCCACTGAAGACTGGTACCTTTCCCTGCAGGAGATGTGGTGTATGTAGTGCTATTATTCCAGGAGACGTGATACACCACCCCAGTAAAGGCTTTAAAATTCCAGTCAAAGATTTTTCCACTTGTTCCACCAAAGAGCTTGTGTACCTTCTCAAGTGCCCATGTGGGAAGGGATATGTGGGTAAGACTGAAAGAGAGGTCAGGATCCGTATGGGAGGGTATAAAAGAGACATTAGTAAATACACAGGAGAACCATCGAGACACAAGACCCCTGTTAGCAAACATTTTCTTCAGAATAGGCATCGTGCTTCCCAACGTAAATGGCAAGTGTCGGAGGTGGTACAACCCAATAAGAGAGGGGGTGACTATAGAAAGGCTCTTTTAAGAAAAGAAGCAATGTGGATAGACAAACTGCAAACACTATCCCCCAATGGGATGAATGAAGAAGCTGGGCTGTATAGCTATATTTAGGTCTAGGTGTACCTTTTCTATTGTTATAAATAGTTACTCAACATTTTTTCGTTATGCAACTTGTAGAACTGTAACTAGATACTATGTGTATATCTTTCTCTCAGGTCTTATATCGCCATCTACAGGATCAAGACAAGAATTGGAGTAACACTGATGGTTTATCTAAATAATGTAACAATGTTTATATGATATATTTATTGAATTAAGTATTTTGTTTTTATTGAACACTGCGTATTTTAGTAGATCACTGATGTATTTTATTCTTGTCACTTTTATCATTATTAAACACAATGAGTCTTGATTTTTACTAATGTATTTATAGCACGTAGCACTTTGTTTATCGCCATGCCTTTATAATATATGGGTAGCCTCCTTTTGGGGCCCCATTGATGTCACTCATTGTATCACATGATGTGTAGGTGGGGCTTGAGGGTTTATATGTTTGTTGCACTGTGCACACTGGTTATACCTGAGGCACAGGGCATCCCAAAACGTTGTATGTGTGGTTCCAATAAACTTTTGTGAATTCACCTTTATGTAGTGTGCTCCCCCATACTTTTCTTGTGTTGAAGATTACCCTATACTCACCCACATATTAAATGCCTCCCTTACATCTGGAATTTTCCCTTATTTCTTTAAGCATGTCTATGTTAAGCCCATACTAAAAAAGCCCTCGCTGGACCCCTCTTGTTTAGCCAATTACCGCCCGGTCTCTCTCTTACTGATAGCCATTAAACTGCTAGAATGATTAGTCTTCTCCCGTATCGCTAACTACCTTTATGCTCATAACCTATTGGATCCTTTGCAATCTGGATTCCGTCCTGCGCATTCCACCGAGACAGCTCTATGTAAGGTTATAAATGATCTGCAGGTTGCAAAGGCCAATGGTCACTTTTCTATTCTTATCCTCCTTGACCTCTCCTCTGCTTTTGACACAGTCGATCATTCCCTCGTTTTGCGTATACTTCACTCCTTGGCAGGGGTGTCCCTACCATGAAGCAAACTGAATCGTTTGCTCAGGGCGTGCCCCTGCAGAACACTTAAAAGGCAGCAGTTTAAAAAAAAAATCCTCCTTCCTGCAATACTGCATTTCAGCACCAGTCTACCAATCAGTGTTATTCAGCCCACCACTCCCACCTCCACGCCTATGTTCCCTGATGAAGCCACGCCTATGTCACATGCCACCACCCATCTAGCGATAGGCAGCATTTAAAAGTTGTTTCAGGTGTCAAAAACCCTAGGAACACCCCTGCTCCTTGGGCATTCGGAATGAAGTTGAATTCTGGTTTCTATCCTATCTCTCTGACAGATTTTACTCTGTATATTATGCTAGCAATACCTCTTCTCCGGTTCCTCTTAGTGTGGGGGTCCCGCAGGGGTCTGTTCTTGGACCCTTATTGTTCTCCCTCTACACTATTTCCTTGGGAGATATTATTACCTCTTTTGGCTTCAAATATCATTTATATGCAGGCGATACACAAATCTACTTGTCCACGCCTACGCTTACTCCTGACATCCAATCACGTGTCTCCGACTGCCTCCTTGCCATCTCCTCCTGGATGTCTCAACGCTACCTCAAATTAAATCCTTCTAAAACTGAACTGATCATTTTCCCACCTAAACCTGGTCCTGGCCCATCATTCTCCATCTCTGTTGAGAATACCCCCATTTCCCCTATCCAATCTGCATGCTGCCTTGGTGTAATTATTGACTCCTCTCTCTCTCCTTTTCTAACCACATTAACTATGTTGCGAAAACCTGAAGCTTCTTCCTTCGCAATATAGCCAAAATCCACAGGTTCCTTTCTCTCCCAACTACTGCTATGCTTATGCATGCTCTCATCCTATCATGCCTGGACTATTGCAACCTACTACTTTCTGGTCTTCCTGCTTCCCAACTCTCTCCCCTTCAGTCTATACTTAACTCTGCCACACGTATTGTTTCGCTCTCTAATAAACTGGATCCCAAATCTCCTCTGTACCGGACAACAACCTGGCTCCCCGTTAAACAGCGCATTACATACAAAATCCGTCTCCTAACATTTAAATCCCTTTTCTCTGCTGCTCCTCTTTATATTTCCTCTCTAGTCTCCCCACATGTTCCTGCCCGTACCCTCAGCTCATCGCAGAACTAGCTCCTGTACAGACCCCCCACTGGGACTGCTTCCTCTCGCGTTAAACCTTTCTCTCTTGTAGCTCCCATTCTCTGGAAATCTATTCCCCTCACTCTACGTCAAGAAACCTCAATCAGCAGGTTTAAATCTAGCCTTACATCCTACCTATCTGGTAACCAGCACAGTATTTGATTGTTTTATTTGAACTGCATAAGTCTCACTCCAGCACTTATACCCATTCAATTTTATATGTGTGTTACCCTAACTAGATTGTAAGCTCTACGGGGCAGGGACCTCTTGTGGCAAAGCCCTAGCACTTCTATTTATATAAGTTATATATTTATGTACTGAACTATCTATGCATTTATCCCCCTTGTATGACTTTATTGTATTTTAATACTGTACAGCTCTGTGTCCCCAAGTGGCGCAATATAAATAAACATATACATACATACTTGTAACAGTGACATTATGGTAGATCTATGTGTAATATGTAGCTTAATGTTAAAAAAAATATCTTTTAATACTTATATGAGTGAATCTTACAAAAATGATGGGACTGGATCACCCAAATAAGTTCGTACAAGAAAATGATGGACCAAAAGGGTATCTCCACTAGTAAAACCCCCCTTTTTCTATTCAGTTTTACTGAAGAACAGGAGGTAAAGGAGCTGTGTCTAACCTCCCATTCTTCAATAAAACCTTCAGGAGCTGGGAATGAAGGGAAGGAACTTACCAATCTCTCGCTCCTCCAAAACTTCATCTGACAGGCAGGCATCTTAAAGGCAGCCAATCACAGATGCGGCTGCTTTCATTGGAGATGCCACGGGAGAGAAGGGGATGTAACTATCGATCTAAATTTTTTTTAAAAGAAATATTTTGGCGGTTGGGGGTGGGCAGGGGGTACCTACCTTAAGCTTAAAGGGATTCACGCTAGGTACCACGTCTGCAGAGGATGGATTTGGATGGTGAGATGAGGGGGGCTCCCCTGCACATGCCTCATTCCTAGCTGAGGTTGAGGAAGAAACAGGCAGCGGATAACTCACTGACAGCTCCTACTATTATAATGTTAGTGACTTGTATTTAAATGTCATGTCATGTTATGTTTTATTATACTCTACTAAGCTGTGGGCTAACCTTAAAAAATTGCAATATAAGACTGCTATATTTACTCAAATATTAAATTGATGCTGTGCTATTGGTTTTTCTATATGGATTGTTATATGGATTGCTATTTCTATATGGATTGTCGAGCTCCAGGAACCCACTGATGTTTGCATCTGATATTCTATCTGGATAATATATATATTCAATACATTCAAACGGGTATGAAGACCTGTTTCTTACAGCATGAACCCAAGTATTCTCAATGCAACTTTACAACCTTCGGCATCTGTTAAGACTGATGGATAATGTTCAGTATATATATTTGACCAGCTGTGTTCCATTTTCACAAAATATTTAACTGCAATGATTGTATTTTATAGTTAACTGATAACATAATGCAGCATTATCTTTTATGCCTTTATAGCTTGCAAACAGTCTACACCTTCTTACTTTTACTTCATTATAAAGTGTACTCTGCCCGAGCACACATTACAGTGATTAATTTAATGTCTGCCGGTAACGACAGCAGTTAAACCAATCCAAACACACAAATGTTTAATGGCAATGTTTGGCATGCTAGAGGAGTAACAACTCTTTAGAAGTTTTAAGGGAATGTTTTGAAACAGCACAGTCCTTGGTGTATACAAGCGTTACATTTAATGTTGACTGCAATTTTTATAATTTACTTCTCCTGACTTGGGTTTTTGTAATACAATTGAAATGCCTGGTCTTAAAAGGGAGACATTGACAGAAGCAATTCAAACAATGAGCTAAGTCATATTGTGCGTTTGATCCCACAGCAAGTGACTGCATGCTGTGTCATATTAAATAATGTGAAAAATCTCAACAATTGAGGGTTTTAGCACATCTACTTGACAGGGTTTAATAACAAAAGGTCTAAAAGAACATTTGTGGTAGCTAAAAGGAACATTTCCCCTGATAATAAGTAACAGTATTTTATTCTTGCCTTGTGAGACAAACCAAAAATCAAATTATTCATCAAAGGCAGGTTGCAGAAGTCATGTAAATTTACTGTCAGTTTGGGAGTTCTGCTGTTATAAGAAGCAACCTCAGCTATATATATTTTCTGAAATCCCCTTTTTACTGTTAGCTTCACACTATTGGTAAGAATTTTAATTTCCTGCATGAATATGCATAGCTACTAGGACTCAATTCACAGTATCACCTTAAAGTCTACTTTACAAAAATATAATTGTATAAACAAGAATCACATTACTCAATTACATTGCTTTCTCTTTATTTTATAACAAGTAGGTATAGGCACAGTCTGCTGTACTCTACTAAATACTTATTTAAGGAGTGGGGAATTTGTTGTGTGATGGTTGCTTGTGTATTTAGGGGCATAATTAAAAGGATTGCTATTTTTGCTGTTTAGCTAACGGTGTACTTTGCAGTGGAAAATAGCATTATTATCGCTATTCATAAACCAGATTGTTTTTGCCGCAAAGATTTTTAGGGAAAATAGGATAATAGAAAAAAATGGAAACTCAGACACTCGATAATCACTGATAGTTTTACAGAAAATGATCTAAAATAGTCTAACACTTACCCATGTATTGGGAAACCCAACACAATGTACTGACGCCTTCCAGGGACAGAATATAAATATTCTCTCTACTACATTTAATTGGCTAGTTTTATAGGCTTGACTTAACACTAAACCCTTTTTGCAACTTTATAAATACGACTGAGCAGTTACTGCCACGATATATGACGGTATTGCGCAAAAAAAGCAAAAATGCGGTGGTTTTGGAATTCGCTACCGGTTATCACCACTTTCTAAATTCGCTACCGGTTATCACCACTTTCTAAATTGCTTTGAAAACTCTAAATTTTGCAAAAAGGCATCAATAGCGGTGGTGGAAACTTTTAATGATCATTTATGAATATGCTCCTTGGTGTATTTAAACTGTGCAGGGAACAGGAATAATTATTGTGTGTATTTTTATATTTCGCTTTTTTTGCCAAGTTGTTACATATCAGCTCATCAATAAAGACATTTTATATTTAGACCCTCAGTCAAGTTTGATCAGAGATACAAACACAACTTCAAAGTATTATTGATCGTTGCCCCCCTACAGCCAATAGCATTCACCCAGTGATTTTGTGTTATAGCGAAAGTAAAATTGCTATGGGAAGGTAAGCAGCACTGGGAGCAGTAATAACTGCTGAATCAAGTAAGATTTTCTTTTAGCTTAAGGAGTTTGAAGGTGTGTGGGGGTGGGGGCTTTGTAATTAATTTCTTTATGTACAGTACTACAGTACATTAGGACTTCAGTAACACAGAATGCAGCTAACTGCAGGGTTGTTATCTGCATAGAAAGAGCACAGAGAAACAGACAATGCTTATTCCTTTACCTGATCTTAATGCTGAATTAGTTAGCCGTGCAGTGACAGAGAAATAAACTTTATTTTTATAGAATGGATAGTTTCTACATGTAGAGTGCCAGGGGGAGGGACTGGGTGATTGACAGTTCCTTACTGACTAGCTGTGCCCCGTCCAGAGCTAAAAAAACAAGGGAGAGGAAGGACAGAGACAAAAAAAAGGAAGATTTAAGATTGATGATAATAAATCCTAATTAATGTCTGATTAGTTAAAAAATGCTTTGGTACCCTCCACTCAAATAACAGATGTGCTTGTCCTCTAAAACATCAGACACTTTCTGTAACAATTTTGTACAACAATAGGTAAATCTGATACCATTTTAGGTGATGACTTAAGATTACCTTGATTACCAATGATAGAGGGTGCACTCCTGGGTCTATAATATACAGTCTTTATTACTTTATAATAACAAACACTATAACATCAACACGTTTCAACCCACTCGGGTTGTCATCAGGATCCTGAAGACCCAGACGGGTTAAAATGCATTGATGTTATAGTGTTTGTTATAATAAAGACAGTATATTATAGACCCAGGAGATCACCCTCTATCATTTATCTATTAGTGTGAGTGCAACCTGGCCAATATATATAACAATGTAGGCACTCCCACTTATTATTTTACAATTATATACTTGCCCAGGTGCAGCTCAAATTCAATTGGTATAATAAAGTAACAAACACTGATGCACTCAAAAGGACTTCTCCATAGTTTATTCAGATAGTGATACAGAAGCAACATTTTGGCTCGTTCCCCAGAGCCTTTATCAAGCCTATACACAACACAACTAGGTTTAAAGTGTTGAAATCAGCCTCTGTACATCCTTACCAGCTCTAAGATCTCATCTAATTTTTGATTTGAGCCCAACTGTGATATCTGCTTTGACCTGTCATCTTTTTCATTTTTCTTAGTTCTTTGTCTGATCTTAGTTCTGAATCTGTCTTTTGTTTGATTCTATAAATTAACTTAATCCTTAAGAAAAAGCAAAGGACTAGTGGCTGTATTTATGAATATATATATATAGTATAGTATGTAAATACAGTCCACCACCATGTAAATACAGACCACAGTCCTAGGAGCCTAGGTGCTGTTGAGTTATCAAAAATAGTAAAAACAAGCTGGCAAATTCAACGCACTCTCGGGGCTTATCCATCCAAATATTTTATTTTGTTCAATACATCACTGTGTAGGCAACGTTTTGGTACCCTTCTAAGTCCCTTTCTCAAGCCAAATAACAAGAGTGAATCAAACATTTCCAAATTTAAAAACACATACCACTCCTCCAATAGTGACATCATCAAACTGCCCCAAAGACTGTAAAGTGCTAGTTCATGATTAAAACAGATGCATTATACATACCATGTGTAGATATAAAGTGCTATACTTAAAATACATATTATATATTAAGATATAGAAAAAGTGTCTGTACTTTCTAGATATTAAAATGCCAGTGAAAATTAAAGTGCTAATGAACGTGACTTTTTGAGGTTCAATCAAACCTTAAGTGATAAAAACTTATGTTAAAAATTGTTAAGCGTGTGTAAAACTCTATATATACTATAACAACATTATATGAATATCACTGAGACCTAACATGACTTATAGTTATCTACAAGAGATTACCAAGTAAAAATTATTATTATTATCATTTGTGCTACCCTAGGTGAAACACTCCACTGTACTATTTGTCAACTATAAAATTTACAGACTAAAAAGTACTAAGAGATGTAAGAATCAAAACGTGAACCTGGATAAATATGAAGTCAAATACCTATAGGGTCCTATAGTCATATTCGATCAACTAAGTTGCAGACTAACTTTGTCTAACAATGACCTCTAGACTTTGAATAGAATATATGTAATGGCCCAATGTCAACATTTCAAAATGGAGATATGATCAATGCCAATAAACTTGAGGGTAGATATATCATGGTTCTGTCTCAAAAAATGAGTGGTAACGGGTTTTGACGTTTTGTTGTCCCGAAATCCAGTCTTGATGGCGGATCTGTGTGCATCAATTCTTTATCTTAATGTGAGTTCAGTTTTACCTATATAGAAAAGGTTGCAATGACACGTTATTAGATCAATTACGTGTGTGGTCGTGCATGTTCCTCCCCCTTACTCAAATAAAATTTCTGTCCTGGGGTGATTGCTTTGCAAGACGTACATTTATGACATTTGAAGCAACTATTTTGTTTGGTTAACCACGAGGATGGTGGATTATAGGACATGACAGAATCAGTTTTTACTAAAATATCCTTTAGGTTACGTCCCCTTTTGTAACCTACAACTGATCTCTTCGGAAAGAGGGTTTTGAGTTTGTCATCTGCATATAAGATGTTCCAAGTTTTAATCAAGTCTCTCTTGCACTAGCACTAGCACTTTAAAGTCTTTGAAGCAGTTTGATGATGTCACTATTGGAGGAGTGGTATGTAATTTTAAACTTGGAAAGGTTTGACTCACTTTTGTTATTTGGCTTGAGAAAGGGACTTAGAAGGGTACCGAAATGTTGCCTACACAGTGATATATATATATATATATATATATATATACATATATATATATATATATATATAGTAAGAAACACTGATGCACTCAAAGGGACGTTTCCATAGTTTATTCAGATAGTGATGCAGCAGCAATGTTTTGGCTCGTGTCCTAGAGCCTTTATTAAGCCTATACACAACACAACTTAAGAGCCTTATATACCCAATTATCCCACCCACTCTATGACTAGAGATGGCCGAACTTTTGAAAGTTCGGTCCGTTTTTGAACTTTCAAACTATATGGAAAGTTCGAAAACGGACCCATTAAAGTCAATGGGAGTTAAATAGTTCGAAAAGTTCTAATTAAAATATCAATGGTAACTTAATATAAATGGCTGTGGGACCTGGGAAATGGTTTGGGGAACATGTTCGAATATCCAGAAATTCGAAAATTCAATTTTACTCTCACACGCTCTATTTTCGAGCTCGTTCACGCCTAGGTACCATGTACATTTTACTCGCGGATTCGATGCTCGCGTATAGGCTTTAATGGACACTTTACTCGCGGATTGCGATGCTCGCGTATAGGTATAATAGGCATTTTTACTCGCACATTCGAATGGTCGAACATTCGATATTTATCAAAAGTCCGAAAATATCGAAAACCCATGTCCGGGATAGTTCAAGAAGTCCGAATTAATTCGAATTCCAATAGTTTGGCTCAAACTCGGCTTCGAGTTCGAGTCCATCTCTATCTGTGACATCATCAGTGTAGGAAAGGAAATCACAATCAATAATACATATGAATGGAAAACATCTTCAACCATTAACAACCTTGATTTTATCTGATTATTACAGTCTATATACTAATATACCTCACTCAGAAGGATTGAAAGCAGTATACACCTTACTTATGGATTTGACTGTTGGTCACCAGTGTTCAAGGAACTAATTATGGAGTTATTACATATGACTCTAAATTCTAATTATTTTCAAATTGAAAATACATATTATCTCCAGGTGGCTGGGACGACCATGGGGGCAGCCATGGTCCCAGCATATGCTAATGCTTGTATGTACTGCTATTAACGTAAACACATTTTGTCTAAATACTCTAATAATCTTGTGTTGTGTTATAGATTTATTGATGACTTGTTGTTTGTACGGTGAGGCTCATTAGAATCATTGGATAGCATGATTTTCTCCCTAAATAAGTTGGATACTTCCGACACAGCATTGAACATTTTTAATATGCCATTTTGATGAAATCCCACAATGTTCCACCCTTCGGAATTCCAAATCTCCCATCTGAAATTTAGAAAAACCTGCAGTTCTGTCTCAAATCAGATTTGTTTTCAAACTGGGACTCATCACTACTGACATTTGTCCCAAATCAATTAATACAAGTAATGTATGTCATTATGGGAATACAATGTTGTATTAGATTTCCCATGTTAATAGCTAGCAGTTTTTAGATTTAATCATATCTATCTTGTCTCATTTTTATTTTCATTCTGTGATTGAATTTGCAATGCTGCCATATTAAATAGATTATATAGATGTCAAAGTATCATGGGAAACTAGAACTAGCATTATTTTTATAATGTATATTGTATACAATTATAGTGTATATATTGTTATACTTTTACTCTGTGTCACTTGATAATTTTGTTTACACAGGTTACTAGAAAATGGAGAGTTCCTAAGCAACAATATAATTAAAAGAGTTAAATTTGACTTCCACAAGACAGAGGGTACCCTGGAGCATATGTGAACTGTTTTAATTGCATTATCTTATAGCCCTCAGTCCCTCGGTGTCAAAGGGAATATTATGCTTACTTTGAATATGGAATTTACAAATGATTCTAACATGCCCACAGGCTTTAATTGGCTTACACAAATGTTTATTCCTTGTAGCTCTTTGTGTGAGACCAGATAATGATAGAAATTTGACAGGAATTCTAGCATGTTGAATTGTGCTGATAGCAGAGTCCATTCATTTTAAGTCATCAATAATGTGTTTGCCTCTCTTATTAGGACACAGTTAAGGGAGAAAGATGTGTAAATTATTCTAAAACTATTGTTAGATGAAGGACATTTTGTCAGGTGTACAGTTGTGGTGGAGAGCCTAACCAGGTATAACTAAACATTCCTAAAATAAATGAAAATTTATATTTTAGAAGTTATAAGGTCAGGTTAGATTTGTATATTTATACCGCAGTGTTGTTCAAGGCTATAGTAAAGCAGACAAGAACAGATTTCACATTCTGTAAGAATAAAAAGTATCTTGTAAACACTTTTCATCTAAGGCCAAGGGAGTGTATGTGTGTGTGTTTTTTTTTAATTATGATGCAACCTTGAGTGGTGATGATGGAGGGCAAAATAATGAATGTCGTAAACAATAAATTGTATAAAAGCCTCTGTATTTTTTTTAAGTGGTATATTTTTAGATTTCTTTAGAAAAGGGAAAAAATGTTCTTTCTGTGTTACAGAACTATCTATAACTTGAACTGTACCTGCCTTCTGGTCCAAAAATGTCAGTTCTGCTGACGTAATTTAGGCAGTCCAAACTACCAAAGAATTTTTTATGCTGAATTTTCTGCATTTTCGTTTCATAGCCCAAATGCAGAATTAAATATGGGTCTGTTAGCAAAACTGCTGTGGAACAATCCCAGCAGGTTTGTGCATCCATATCCATAACAGTTAAGTGATATTTATATCTTTAAGACAAAATGTTTTATCACAGACGTTTATTTACAAATATAATATATTTTGTCCTACACTATATGATTTCTTTATCATGCCAGTGTTCCCTTAGCAAACAGTAATGAATTAGCACAATCCACTGTAATTTAATTTGTCAAAGCAGCATGTTCTAGAACCAATGCCACTTTATCAAGTATGAATAATGTAAACAAATATACTGTACCTATATAGGGAAGAATGCTGAACCTCTCAACTCCATAGGTGCACATTCATCACAGCCAACTTACAGTATGGCAGGTGAAGTATATAATATACAATAATTATACAAAATCTTATTACAAGGATTTATACATGGAACTGCACACACCTGTGCCTACAAAGGGGAGTGATTAAGGCATAGGAATAAGGCCTGATAATTGCCATCAGTTTTTATTACCAGTCAAACACTTAACTCCCTAGGTTTACACACATACATTATCAAACATGTTTTTAAATTAACACTCAAAAATGGTATCAAAAGTCTAGACACAATCAGGGAGGTTTACCTAGAGCTGTTATCATTCTGGGTTAAATTTCCAGCCCGAATTTAATATCGCATTTGTGAGCATGAGTATATCTCAGAAGGGATTTACTATCTGTGAGATCCTGATGCAAACGTGTTCATCTACTATCAATTTGAAGGAAATGTTATAGACATTATTTGAGAATTACTTTTAGGGCTATATCCATCCACAGAACACAAATCTATACTGACATTTCTCACACACTCCCCAAACCCCAAGATCATGATAGTTACTTACCTCCCGGTTGCTGAAGACCATAATCCTTACCATTCTTCACCACAGTAGTCCACTCTGGTTCACGACTCCTTAGAGAGCTTTTACAGAGGAGGCACCCAGTGAAGAGTAGGTTTGATAGTATACAAAGTCAGTCATTAGGTGCGACTAACTGCTACAATCAGGAATAAAGACTGCATCTGTGTGAGATGATGGCTATCTTGCGGTAGAAAAGGGAATGGTTAGGAGCTTAAGGTACTGCAAGGAGTTAAGTATAGGTTTGTGTTCTGGGGTAAACATGCCCTTTAAAGCTTGTAACTATATTAATGTCAGTTTTTTAGGGGGGGAGGTAAGTATAGGTTTGTGTTCTGGGGTATGTTAGAGGAGTACTTCGGGTTAATGGGCTACCTGTAAACAAGGGTGAAAAACACTAAAAAATGTATCTGTGTAAAACATGGGGAGTAAATCACTAAATAGAGTTTGAATTATGTAATTATCAGGTGCAGGTGTTTGTGGAACCATGTAGTTAATTTGGCTTAATGAGACAAATTTCTTTCTCTCCTCCTTTTCTTTCCTTTTTATTATTCTGATTTTTTGACCGTATCTCCTCCCACAGATGTGTGGGACACTTAGAAGTGTGCTATATCTTAGCTAAGGAATTAATAAATGTGTTACCATGTTATCAGCAAGTTCAGGACATGTTTTCCTTATAATTCCAATCCCAAACATGAACATTACGAGGTTTCAGTTCATTTCTGTATGAAATTGTCCCTTTCTGTATGAAATTCATAAATTACACCAACTACACATTGTGTGTGTCTTACACACACACAACTACACAAAACAACACACAATAACACAATTAAAATCCTAATGTGTATACAATAAAAGCAAAATAATTAATACATGTAAAGTTTAATGGGGTTTTTTTGTATTTAGAATGACATATGCAATTTAGTTTTATAACATGGTCGTCCATCCTGTGGTCCTCCATAGTTTTGCAAACCTCGGCATTCTCTGTTGCCATCTGCTGTTAGTGAATTTTGAGTTGTAGTTTTCAAACATCTGCATGGCCACAGGAATGGCATCTTTTTTTTATGTTTACAAACAAAAAAAACCACACCCACACACAGATACAGATACACACACCAACTGCTACACCACACCTGACCTCACACCTTCCCTTCTGTTTCCATGGCAACCACACATACACGAAATGCAAAAACATACCCCATATCACTACACAGGCACAGGTATACACTCACACAACTCAACCATTGTACCCTTCCATTTACATGGCTACCACACCTAAATCATCCAAAAATGTACTATAGTTTTACGGTCGCAAACACAAAAACATAATCCACAGACATAGGTACACACACCTAGTGAAAAACCCCAACAATCACCCTGCCCTTTTATTTTTTATGGCAACCAGACATAGCAATAAAATATACAGTATGTATTTAATCAGTGCCATAGCCTAATTATTAAGTTTTAACCTGCCACACAGACACACACATTCCCTTTTTAAATGCAGCCTTTAAAACCAAATTCAATGTTTATACTTATACTTTCTCTCTAGTTTGTCCTTGCAATAATATTGTGTATTTATGTTTTACAAAATGCTTCACCGGTCTTATTGGGGATTCTGCAAGCACTGGGGGTGGTGTTCTTTCCTTTATAGGTCAGCTTTAGGTTTATCTGCATTATTTATGCTTGATAAAGGAGAAATGTCTCTGAAACATGTTGCTTTACAAATAAAATAAATTACAATTCATCTGCTACTGGCTGCTTCGTTTTCTAGAATCACTAAAGACAGAGTGAAATGTGACAAAAATATTGATAGAAAAACTGAGCTCAAATCCCTTCATTTGATTTTCCTTAAAGTCGTTGACAAGCATACTGATTATGAAAAAATGGTCTGACAAGCAGTTGGCTTTTTCTGTGGTCTGTCAGTTCATAGAACCATATACTGTATGTGCTAAAAACATTGATTCATAAGCATTACTTCTTAAGAAGGTTATAATGCCATTTATGTCAAACTTCCCAGGGAGATGAATACATTTGCACAGCACCACAGACATCAGAAACATTTCTAAACTATAAGATGGTTACAACCCATGCTATGTGGCTATTACATAAGTGCTTATGATACTTATGATGAGACTACTGAGATACACAGGAGATGCAGAATCCATGGGATTTTATGCTTTGCAGAGTTGAGCATGTCATGAATATCTTTAGAGAAAATGCAACATTGTCTACATTAGTAATGTCTACCCCCTCTAAGTGCATTTTCGTGTGGTGCATGTTCATGTTGACTTGCTGCATTTACCTGTCATTGGCAATTAAATAGCATGACCAGCGAGCATGTTAACAGTTCTATTATAACAATACTAAATATAAAAATGTCAGCTAGTAAAGGGAGAACTGGAGAGGTTTCATTTATCATTCATAAAATTACATTGTACAGAATTCTGTATTTGGAATAAATATGTATAGGCTCCCAAATACACAGCACAGTTACCTTCTAGCCTCATTCATTACCATTAAAATCTCAACATCTGAAGTAACTTAACTTATTAAGTGTATACAGATTAAAGTAAAGCTAGTTTTAAAAGAGAGAAAATACATTTCTTAACTCAAAATATTTCTAATCATCAAAATGCAGCTCTCCAATGTATTTCCACCAATGATTTCCACCATGGCTTCCAGATAACTATTTAACCCTTGGTGGGCCAGAATAGTATAACATAATGAGCCCTCTTGTAGAGAGAGTGCTGGTTTGGGGTATAAAAATGAAAATTAAATTCCAAGCAGGAAAAAATTAGACATTTGGTAATATTAAGGCTGTTTGTCAAACCTAACTTAATACAATGTACAAAATAAGAATTCCATTGACCTAGAAATGAACTAGTTTAGTTCAAGTAGCACAGTAGTGTGTCATGTGAACTAGTACAATATTGATGGTAACAGTAAATGTAAATGCATCAATCTTCTATTATGCTAACATACACTAGGCAGACATAAGATATAGGAATGGTTAGCCTCCAGATGTTTGAAAACTTCAACTCCCAGCATTCCCTGCCTTCCCTCTGTATTTGAGGAATACTGGGAGTTCTGGTTTTTAAACATTTAGAAGCACACCATTTGAGAATCCCTGGTCTAATCTATCTAATGTCTTAAGACCACATTTTCCAGGAAGCGGTTCTTACCTTCCGATGCTCCTGCAAGTCAATCGCAAAAATAGATGTACTAGGCTGTTCTTAGGACATCGCAGGAACGTCGGAATTATGGGAACCTTTACACAGAGACAATCAGACAATCTGAACTGAGAGTTATGCTGGAGAACATCTACAGGGAGATTCAATAAAAGTTCTTGGGGGTTATTCAATAAAAGTTCTTATCGTTTAAAATGGTGCTAATTTTGCCCCAAACAATCAGAAGCTAGCTTTCAAATGTTACATAAATTCTGATTGGTTGGGGAAAAATTAGCACCATTTTAAACGATAAGAACTTTTATTGAATCTTCCTGCTTATCATTTAAAATGGTGCTAATTTTGCCCCAACCAATCAGAACTTATGGAACATTTGAATGCTAACATCTGATTGGTTGGGACAAAATAAGCACCATTTTAAATGATAAGAAATTTTATTGAATAACCCCCCTAATCTATCCAACGTCTAACGACCGCATTTTCTGGATTGGGGTTCTTACCATCAGACGTTCCTGTGATGTTCCCACCTGGCCCATTAATTTTGCGATCGTAAATTGCCAGACAGTTCTAAGGACATTGCAGGAACATCTGAAAGTAAAGTGTTTGAGCACGTTAAGAGTTCTTATCTATGGCTAAGCAGTGAATCTGCAATCAGAATACAGACAGGTAATTCATACCCAGTTCTCAACTTTTCTGATAGCAGCAGTAACCATGATGAGGTTCCAGTAATCCCTCTGTTGTGTGCAATCATTTTTATTTTACCATGTAAAATTTGTGTTTTAATCAAACTGATATCTGAATTACTCCCTGGTGACTTTCCAATTAATAATCAATTGAAAGATGTCTGAAAACTGGTCTAGAGGATTTTGCTAAAATGGATTTATAAGAGAAGAATAATATATTTATCTTACCACAGATATTAGTCTTCTCTGTGACTGAACAGGAATAGATTTCTCATAAACCACTGCCTTTATGAAACAGACAATGCGCCGTTCTCTGATATTAGCAGTAATACTTACTATAAGTATCAGGTACTATGGATTTTTATCCTGCCTAAAGACCTTTAATCATAGGCAGGTCACATAATAAAGCAAGAACTTTAGAGAATGCAATAAATGAAACTGCAGTGTGGGTTGTAGGATGAAAAATGCTTCTGGCAGGAATATGACACTTTTAGGTCAGCGACAATATGAACCATTACTGTCTTAGAATTACACCTTCATCAAAAATAAATGTGATGCCTATGCACTTGAACATTCAAATCAATAACAAAACTATCCTTTGTGTTACCACTGTTAACTTAAACGAGGAGGCTAATTTCCACCCATTTTTAAGCTTTAAAAAGAAAATAAACTTCATGGAAAAAATCCTGACAAGAGCAAAATGTTTCACATGGTCGGAGGAAACTATTTTAATTAAGCTGCAAAAATAAGTTTTATTCAGCTTCCAAAATGTACGATTCAGCATAGACATTTGGACACTAATGCTACCCTCACGTCTTTCTATTTCGTTCACATTGGATGAATTTACTGTATATTTCCAAAATTAAAAGTCAGGCATCAAAGGTCAGCAGTGAAAGCCAAAATACCACACTTTAGATTTCCCAGACAGACAATTTATCTTATAAGTGAAGCTCTGGGTACAAAAGATTAAAGACAATGCTGTAAAAGAAAAAAATAATAATGAAATGTTCCCTGATTATTATTAAACTTAACACAAAGTATAAATGAGCCTAAATGCATTCTGTGGTTTCTAACTAGCAAGTAATTATATCTTTCAAAAAGAGATCAATCATTTTATGCTCACTCTTTTCATTGAATACCAATAACTGTCTGCTTAAGGTGGGTACACACTGTACCAATCTGTCATAGATGACACACAAAATCTGTAAGATTATCAGGGTTATTCAATAAAAGTTCTTATCGTTTAAAATGGTGCTAATTTTGCCCCAACCAATCAGATGTTATCTTTCAAATGTTAAACAAGATCTAATTGGTTGGGGCAAAATTAGCACCATTTTAAATGATAAGAACTTTTATTGAATAACCCTGTATGTCTGTCATCTTTGACAGATGGGAGTACACACAGCCATGGTCGTTCTCCCTATATGAAGTATAGGGAGAACATTTGTGACTGACATAATTCCTAAGATTGCAGCCAACTCCCTTTACTATAGTACAGGGGGCCGACCGCGGCTCTAGATAAAATTTGTGAAGTTGTTGCTGAAAAGGTTCAGCAATATTATTTCCTGCTTGAACACTTCCTGTTTTCAGCCATGTGACCAGCTTGTAGTCGTGTGACCAGCCTCTGCCTGCATTAATAGGCTCTCCTATTCAACTGTTAATTTTTTTACCAGGTACTTCCTGATTTCCCCAGCATTAAGTGTTAACTGAGCATGCTTCTCCCCCGGGGCGGACAGGCGGGGCAGAGATCAGGTGATGTCACAACCTACTGGAAGCAGGAAGTTTAAATATTCACCACAATATAATTTCTCACAGGCTCCAGCCAGAGATGTGATTGTCAGCTCATTTTAAAGGAAATACTGCAGGCATTTAACCCTAACTTGATTTCAGACCATAGTTGTCCTTCAACAAAAAATGTCTGCATAGTTAAAAGGAAAACACCTTACAAACCAAATAATCCTCTTACAAACAACATTTACAGATCCAAGTGCACATCTGACAGTTATTAAGAATAATGATTAATAGTTTAATCATTAATAATTATTAACTACCGTTAAGCACATATTAAAGAGAACAAAAACATTTTTTTATTCCTAATGTGAAAGCTTTTCTCCACTGAACACCTATACATTGTAAGAATATTCTCTAGTAAGTTGCATTTAGCACATGTAAGTAATACATTCTGTAACAAAGAAGGCTTCCATGTTGTTGCCAGTACAACTCATAGCCCATCTTGGCTTCAAAGAGCCAGGTCCCCTGACCACAGGATTCAGTCTCTCTGCACAGAGTTTGCTCTGTTTCTAGCGAAAGATCACATTTGTTGCATGTACCTGTATTTATTGTTGAGTTGCTGGTGGCGCATTATGTAAATGCCATGTCAGTAGCAACATACAACCCAAGAAGTCACAAGTTCATTTCCCCTGGTTTACTTATGAAACAATACCACATAGTCTACTGCCTGATTTTATTTGTTTGTTCCCATCATGTTTCTAGAAAAATATAAAGTTTCTACATATGTACAAAATTTATACATTGCAGTTTTTTTTTTATTTATCAACCAGCGTGAATTGCTGACAGCCTTTCTGGAGCAATACAAAATAGTGAACTGATTTCACTGACATTTACTGAAATGTACTTGCCTCTTCTGCATGTTCACTGGTGACACACAGCTTAAGTGCTGGGTTTGGAGAATCAGACCATTGGTACACACGTTCAATACCCTAGCCTTTCTTTTTTTTGTTTCTAATATATTCCTTGCAAAAGATAAAGATTCTACATGTACTGATATTCCACCTAGTGGCCCTGTGTCTTTTTAGCAAGACACAGTATAGGACGGGGCAGGTTCGATTCCCCATACTTTTATTTTTTGCTGAAATGTTATATATATTCTGTTTCTCACATCCATGCTAGCAAAGAAATAAACTGCAAAGATTACTTTTCTTTTTTGTATGAAAAGCAAAGGCATTTATCATTGTTTAGGGACAGGAGCATTTGTAATGTGTTTACAAAAAAACTGCACTGAAATCTGTGTTCTGTGTCAGAGGGAGGGATGACCTCTGAGCTGTAACATGTTTGGCTGTCAGCTTCCAGGAACCAATGCTGCAACTTCTTGTGAAGTGTACAGCGGGGGTATGATTTCCTTGGGAGGAACGGAGGGCACGGCCTGGAACATAAGGGACCAAGTGAGAAGATAAGTAGGGAGGTACAGTGGAGCGAAGGGATTTAAATGTTAAAATGTTTGATGGGAAGCCACCCTATGGACTAAGTTTTGGGGTTGCGGGTTCTCTTTTGGAGGAGAGCGAGATGATCTGAGCTGCAGAAATTAAGATACACTGAAGAGGAGAGAGATGGGACGATGGGAGTCCAAGTAGTAGAATGTTACAGTAGTCAAGACGGGAAATAATAAGGGCATGGAGGAGCATTTTAGTAGTGGAGAGAGAGAGAAAAGGGTGGTAACATCCTTAAACAGGCCCACCTCTTAATGTGCAACATTAATGTTATCTATTCACGGGGTGGTGTCTCATTTACGGCACTGATGAAGTACCAATCAGGCACAAAATGCGTCAGGTGTGAAGGTGTGTGAGCGTTCTTTGTAACATGGAATAAAGATTGTTTTTATCTTATGCTATATGTCCCGGTTAAAGCAACTACCCATCTCTTTTGGTGGAGTTTTTGGGAAATCAAGTCATAGCGAGTGGCTGTTACGCACCAGGGCCAACCAGTAAGATCTCTTCACTCATTATACTTGCTGTTAATGTTAGAAAGCCAGTTGGAGGGACTGGGGCCGTGTGTGGAGGACGGAGCTGGTGCTGGAGGTGGAGTCCACTTTCTGGCCCAGCCGGGGGAGAAACTCGGGAATTATATGTGACAATGTTTGGCTATGTGTGGATACAGTGGATATGAAATCTTTACACACCCTATAAAAGTTCAGGGTTTTGTACAAATAAAAAATAAATAAAGAAATCCTATCACATCCTGGTCCTATTAGTATCACATCCCCTAAGCTAATACTTTGTTGAGACATTTGTTAATTTTATTACAGCACTCTTGTTGTTGTTGTTTTGGATAAGAGTCTATCAGTTTGGTATATCTGGACTTGACAAGTTTTTCCATATATTCATAGAAATAACATGAGAAATATATGGGCACCATAAATGCCCTGGAGCAAATTAGGGCAAAGATATGCAAATATTCTCTTTTATGTCCTGTGGCTAATGCATGTATGCAGAACCGCTGGGATGATAACATGCAATACATCCTTATGGTATAGAGCCATTCATCTAACTTGCAGACGATCTGTAAACTACAACTGTGGTATCATTAAATAACAATTGTTAATTGTGCCACCGGTTGTTTATAACATTTGCCCTCAGGGTCAGTGTTTTGCATCCACACACCACAAATAAGCATAAGTGCTGTAACGTGGGTGAGACTAACTTCCCCCCTCAAACTTCCAGCTGAAACTGGACAGAAAAAGAGGGGATCAACTGGACCTCTCTTTGCTGGTAAGCTTAAGGAGGTCCTCCAACACTTTCCATCCTCATTTATCCCCATCAGCTATGAGGTGGAGGGCGAAATGCCCTCCACAGAGCCTAAAATGAGATAAAGCCTTCTTAAAAAAGAATGTACTTCACAGCCTCATGCTTTAAAAATAGCATTGCCCTTTTTTATATTCCAAAAAACGAAAAGTTTTTTCTCACTCCCAGCATTCCCAGAGAAATAGGCGGAGACACAAAAAGTTTTTCCTTTCTGCCCAGAACCACTGGCATTACAGCATGTACAGCCTAATGGTATGAACCCATTTATATGACTTGCAGGCAATTTAAAGCCCAGGGTCTATGCTTTCTTGCCCAAACACTATCAGCATTACTAGAGAAATAGGCAGAGACATGCAAAGTTTCATTATTTATGTTCTGTGGCTAATGCATTTTTCCAGAACTGATGGCATAACAACATGCAATACGCCTAATGGTATAGAGCTATGTATCCATCTGTACACATACACAAACATAGTGCTTGCATTTAATTATGCTTTCCTGTTGGAGTCTTAATGTATGATAACAGTATCTTTTTTTGAGACGCACATACAATGTACCTGGTATTTGTTTTTTGAGGAAGGGTAGTTATGTATGCAGTAATAAGTTAAAATAACTTGGGGTTACAGAAACTTTTTCTTCAAAATTCACTAAATCTATGTTGATTTTTTGACAGAAAGAGAACCACATATTCATATTTTACTGTTCTCTAGATAAACTGTATAATAAACACGTATTTCCTTTAATAAAACTCAATTGGGTGACAACATATTTCTATAATGCTACAGTATAAACCACCCTACATATTTTTCAGTATCGTTATTTAAACCATCCTTTGCATGTCTGTCACTAGCATCAGCATTATGGCCTAGCAACAGAGACAAATAAAAGCTGTAACTGATAATTGTGACACATATGCCCTTGGGAGACACAGTGCTGAGAATTTACTGACATAGCAGAGATTTAAAAGCATAATTTTTATCATGGGTCAAACATGTTATCATGGGTTTTCTTTTAAAGATTTTAAGCCCAACATAAAATATTCCTCAATACTATTAATATTCCCTATTCTAAAATACAGGGTTTAAAAATGCATTTTCGTATAAAATTCCCAAGTGGTCTAATGAGCAAGCTCTGTTAAAATAGACCAAAGATCCTTTGTTCTGCCAAAGATGTAAAGCTTATTAGTAAAGTCTTCAAAATCACTTTTCAGGCTAAAGATTTACATATTTATTCGCAAAGGTTTGCAGAGCACACAAACTTGTCATGCAGATCCAAAGTGCAAATGTGGCAAACATGCGCTAGTAGGGCCTAGCCCTTAATGTTATTAATTGTAAAATTCCAGCTAAAATACAGTAAATGTTAAAGGGCATCCCCATTGCCTCTGACTCCCAATAAACTGTGTCAAAAAAATTGTCTATTGCACTTGTAATCACTGATAACCTAGACTTAGCTAGGTCTATTTTTACCAATTTAGAATGTATATTACTTACCAGACAGTGTTCCATTTCCAGTGAAAGCAGCAGAGCGCTCAGTGATTGACTTACGTGCATGGAGCAGCAGCAGGGGGGGAGGGGGAGTGGTGGAGGGGAACCCCACCGCGCATGCCTAAAACCTTTAGTAGGAAGAGTGAAAGGGGGAAACGTTTTTTGCAGAGAAAGGCTCCTACTCTTCAGATTCCTGGACTGCATTTCGGCAATGCAGGAAAGCCAAATGCAGCAGAAGAGAAAGGTACAGTAGGTGTCATTTAACACTACACAGTAGGCCGAACATTGAGGTGAATTTCAGTTGGGGGGTGAACATGCCCTTTAAGATGTTTGAAAACTACAACTGCCACCATTCCCTGGCTGCAATGCTTGAAGTTCTAGTTCTGGAAGTTCTATTGCATCAGTCACCTGTGGCCATTAAAGGACAACTAAAGCCACAGAACAACACTGAACCAGAGGGCAGAACACCTTGATATAAAACCAGTAATCTGTGTCTTAACTCTAATTTTGATACGGGCGCTGGGAAATTTACCTAAATAATATATGGTTTGTACTTTATGTCAACCGCATTCTAGAATCACACAATGGGGTCAACGACCATTATGTTCTGCACATGCTCAGTCCTTAGCTATGGCAGAAACTTGTTGCAGTTGGTCACACCCATTAATAATCTCTAGCCAATCATTTTACAAGACAGATAAAGCAAGGAAGCATGTGACTGAGGTCAGGAGGTGTGGTCTAACACTGCACAGATACTTCACCAGTTCTTAACAGGCTTAAATTTACTTTAATACAATTTAATGAAGTGGGATTTTATAGCTTATTGGTGTTTTTAGGGGGGTTGTTTTCAGATTCTGGAATATAAAATATTGGGTTTAGTTCTCCTTTAATAGAAAACATATTACATTAGGAAGTGTGGGTTTAACTGCATTTTACCCCTGAACCCCACATGTGTTACATCTCCCCCCTAAATACTTTACCTTTGATTCCCACCCCCACTTACAGTTTGATCTATGTTACATAGACTACCCAAACTTTGCTCACAAACAATGCAAATTCTCCACTTGTATGCTTTGCAAAAATTCTATTTCTTAGATGCTCACAATGGCTTCCAATATTTTGCTTCTTAAGCTGGGTACACACAGTAACGATAAAGCCCCGACACTGTCGGATCCGACGGTATCAGGGCTTTATCGTTATGTGTGTACGTTCGTTTCCCTATAGAGGAGTCTAGCGCGGCCGATGGAAACACACAGTCCCGAGCGTTCTCCTATGAAGTTCATAGGGAGAACGCTCGGGACTGTGTGTATGCAGACCTTTGAAAGATGGCAGACAGGATCTTGCAGATCCTGTCTGTCATCTTTCAGAAATCTGGACTGTGTGTTCCTAGCTTTAATTCACATTTGTACAGGTCTCTACCTCTAGATAATGATGTCAGAGCTTATCTGGTCATTCTGTTGCTTTGCTTGTAATTATATCAAATACAAGCATGAGCTAATCTAATTGTTAAAACGTTGTATGAAAATCTAACCATATCAATTATCAGGTATTTTAAAATAATTTTATGCAATTAAAGTGACAAGTAGCAAATGATTATAAATACCCACATCTTATCAACACACCACTGCAACTCTACTAATTGCCCATCATTTGCCTGTGTGTTTGTTTAACAGGTCTACCTTTAAGTTCAATTTACAGGTAGTGTAAAATATTAGTTCATTCTGAGAAATCATTTGAGTTACTTTAGAGATAAGCTGGACAACTGTCACATGGATGCTTTATCATCTATAAAAGTCTCATATATAATAATTGCATGCATTTCAGGCTTCACTGGACCCATGTCAGCTAATTAATTAATTATACATCTGCTCTTTAGCTCTTTTGAGTTGGCATGGCAGAATATATTCCAATTAACTAACTGAATAGTGTAAAGTTGTCTTTTAAAGAAGTCAATGATATATATTTTTTTTAAAGTCTCTAAATTGAACACATTGTTAATTTGCTATAACATGTATCAGTTAAGGAAATAATTGTATAAGAATTGAATAACAGCATAGAAGTATAGTAACTAGGGTTGCAAGAACCCACAGGGTTTCATTCTGATGGGGGGTTCACAGAACTGACATAAGTTTAGATGAACTGAGATTCCACATCAAAATGCACACCCCCAAACTACACCACAATTGTTACATTGTGGGGGGAAAGACTTTAAAGGGGATGTCAACCCTTTAAAAAAAAATTGATAGCCCCAACAGCCATAATAGAATGATCAGAAACTCCCCCGATCTTTACTTACCTTCCCTTTCTCCTCCGCCACACTGCCCGGCCTTCTACTTGCATGAAACTGCAAGCAGGGGGCCAGACTGGCAGCCGCGTCCCTGATTGGCTGAGAGGCAGCCAATCACGGACGAGGCTGCCAGCTGCTAAGAGCGCTGGGGGAGAGTGGTAAAGTAAGTAGAGTTTGGTGGAATTTCTGATAATTCTATAATAGCGGTTGGGGCTGGGGGAGGAAGCCCTACAATATAGCCAAGGGGATTGTAGCTAGGGTGATGGAGAACAAAACAGGAGGGAGAGGGTGGGAGAGAGAGGGGGGGGGGGCAGTCTAAGGAATTTTGTGTTGTGAGCAGATAAAAGGTAAGATTACAAAGAGAATAAACATTTGTGAATAATAGTAATAAAACACTTAAACAGATCTTAATATTAAAGGGTAGATAAAGGCTATGCCTCAAAACAAATGCTACACGTTTCAACCGCAGAATTCATCAGGCATTTATATGAACTGCTCGACTAAGACACTGATTCAGGTGATTTTATCTATACATATTGATGAACAGCACTTTTCAGCACAGAAACACTCCAGCACTTTACATAGGATGTCTTTATGTATTCAGGTGATACACTGGCATACTTTATAAACAAAGGGGTTTTAGTATACATTACTGTGATCACATGAATGAAAAGCCTTCCAACCACGTCAAGGTAACCCCAGTCTGGAAGGTCCTAACGTCTAACCTTTTCAATTTCTTTTACTTCAATTACGATTAGCAAACTTTTGCATTTCTCATTCTTACACACTGGATCCATATAACAGGCTCTCTCCCTTCCCCCTAAGCCCTTTGGCTTTTTAAAATGAGGGAAGAGGCCATCCAGTGCTTTATTTTAAAGGCATAGGACCTCCCATTAAAGGGGCGTGTTGGGGGTGCTATTACCACATGGAGGCTTGACCAAGCCTCCCAATAAATACATACAATACAAGAATTGTGGAAGCACTCCAATTAGGCTAATTTACAACTACATTTAGCGGAAGTGCAACTGATCTGGTCAAACATTTATACAAACATAGAAAAGATAATCAATGCACATTCCTAGGCCCCATACAATATCATATTATCTGCACACTGGCATACTTTATAAACAAAGGGGTTTTAGTATACATTACTGTGATCACATGAATAAAAAGCCTTCCAACCACGTCAAGGTAACCGCAGTCTGGAAGGTCCTAATGTCTAACCTTTTCAATTTCTTTTACTTCAATTACTATTAGCAAACTTTTGCTGAGGGGGAAGGGAGAGAGCCTGTTATATGGATCCAGTGTGTAAGAATGAGAAATGCAAAAGTTTGCTAATCGTAATTGAAGTAAAAGAAATTGAAAAGGTTAGACGTTAGGACCTTCCAGACTGGGGTTACCTTGACGTGGTTGGAAGGCTTTTCATTCATGTGATCACAGTAATGTATACTAAAACCCCTTTGTTTATAAAGTATGCCAGTGTGCAGATAATATGATATTGTATGGGGCCTAGGAATGTGCATTGATTATCTTTTCTATGTTTGTATAAATGTTTGACCAGATCAGTGGTGGCCGAAAATCAGAAGGAGGGAGGCTGGTGAGGTCTAAAGTGGATCCAGAGGGGGTGGGTGGGTATGGGGTAGTAAAGGTTAGTAGAGTGAACAGACATGCGCATGTGCATAGGGAAAAGGGTGGACTAGAAACTGCCTCAAAGAATGAAGACAGGAAGGTCTAAGTCGAACGCCACGAAAAGGATGCGGGTCAAAACGGTCTGGAATGTATTATAGAAATTTCATCAGGAAAGGTGCAAAAGCAAACTATGGGGAAGGAGAGAGGTGAGGATTTTAAATCACTACACAGTGAAGGGAGCAGTGGCCTCTCTTTTGCGCAATATCTTGTTCTCTTCTTGCAGCGTTCATTCCCTGCTACTTACACATGCATTTTCCCCGCAATGCAATGAGAGTGACGTGCACAGCATTATTGATCACAAGATTGTGTACGGGTAAATTAGTGGGCCTGAATGCCAGTCGGATTTATTGTACTCCCCTTTTGTGCACTATGTCCACTTTTTAATAGATGTACAGTATGCTAATCAGATTAATTTGCATAATTAAACCATAAACAATTTCCTCCCCGGCAATTCTACAAGCATTTTTCCAAGTTTCCTAACCTGCAGTTTTAATTCATATGAGAATTAAAAAAAAAAAAATCCCAAGTTCTTCTCTTCCTGTTTATTAGAAGTTTTTTTTTGACTGTCTATTTTATACCTTGCTGTAGAATGTCATCTAAATTGCTGACAAGGGGGAATAGAGTAAAAAAATGTTCTGTCTCTTTAGTTGAGCCCATGAAAAGGTTTTCCTGTAGTCTCACACCCTGAGTAGCTTCAAGTCAAAGCAGAAGAAAAGAGTCAGATTTTCTATGCTATGCAGCCAGTGTTGTCTTTTGCAATTTAATGAATACTATTTGCTTTTATCTCATGGTGTAGAAATTCATCTATATGCAAGCAGATGGATGAATGCACCTGAGTTTACTGATTTTCTTATTTATTAGACTGTTCACGGTACAATGATTTATCCCAAAAGATATACTGTCTTTCATAGAAAATGCACTTTGTTCTCCTTCACAGTGAATTAAAACATTCCAAATTACATTTTTTTGCAACAGTCGTCTTTCAATGGTACGCTACATCTCTGCATTTAAAATGTAAAAATTGCAGTGAAATTATATCCTTTCACATGTTCATCATCATTAATTCAACGATAAGGACATGGCAAAGTAATGTATTAAAGTAGAATTTTAAATGTAAAAAAAAAACTTAAAAAAAAACCCTGAAACATTTCATGTTTACCGAGACTGAAAAAATTAATTTAGGATGGGTACCATGGCCGGATTCTTTGTCCCACCTGGACGTACGCCTCTAGTGGGATGGATCACTGTCGTTCGCTGCGAATCTCACCAAGAGCGCCACACCATTGTGCAGTCTATAGAAGATCGGTGATTCTCCACATTTCTGCTCGCCTGGTTGTCGCACCTTGCAGCATCACCTCAGGTTTTTTCCCTGACTGATATACAGAAATATCGGTTGGTTGGCCAAAAAATATGCTTGTGTGTACCCGCTTAATGTAGCAGTGTTTATTTTGCAATGTTTGCAAAATAAAAGTATAGATCAGATTTTACATTAGGCTCTTAATTTTCTCACGGGCTACTTTGGCAGTTCCCACACAATGTTCAGTCTGTTGAAAGGAAAAGTGTACACCCCCAGAAATAACAATGTAGACGTTTCTTTCTTTGCCAGGTTAATTAATTTTTCAGTTAAAAAAATAGACAACAAGCCTCATTTACCATTCATGTGAAGAACCCAAACTGGTACCCTAGAAACCTTCAGGAAAACTAGAGATGAGTCATGGTTTGAAACAAACTTGGTTTTGTTTGGAGCTGCTGAGAGATCTGGAAGAATTTTAAAAAATTGCAACTGAAAAAGTAAAAATTAACTCGAGAAACTTATAGCAGCATTTTTGAATCATTTCCTAAAGCAAACAAATACACTTCATTTACATTATGTCATGCAAGGGCTAAAGACAGATTCCAAATGCATAGCTTTGGCACATCAGAATTAGAAATTCTGAACTGAAGAGTTTTGTTCAACACATGGGTACAAAATGGCAAAAATTTTGGCAACTGAAAATATTTCAATGCAGAAATGACATTTTAAATTTATGCTCATTGTTTGCTTGAAAGAACCATTAACTTTACACTACAAGGTCACTTAGTTTAATTACAGGCAGTGTTTATCATATCATCATGAATGTAATCTTGATAGACTGACACGAGAAACTAACAATGGAATATGGTGGTGATAGTAAATCGAAACTGATTGGGCAGAAAAAATGATATTTTCTCTAATTCCATTAACAATCACAATGAATATTATTATTTTTCTTAGGACTTTTATTTGAAAAGAACCACCTATTCCTAATTGCCATGCATTCATCTTGAAGTCATAAAAGACCTATGAGATATTTTTGCCTGGGAAGCAGAATGCTTTTTTAGAGTCAAAGAACGGTAATACTAAATTCTACAAAATAAATGTCTACAATAAAATAGAATATAAGTTAATACCCATTTCAATTTATTTGTTTACATCTTTAACAGTGGCAAATAAGTAAAAACCTTTTTCTTGCAGAAACAGTAGAGATGGGATCCGGTTCTCCGGGAACCCCTGTTCCGAAATCCGAATGTTCCATCCAAAACTGAGCGTATCGTTTGGATTTTGGAACTTTGTAACATTTTTCGAGGGTTACCGAAAGTACAAGGTTATTTTTGATAACCCTTGAAAATAACCCCAAACGTTCATTACCCCTCAAAAAACGATTGCAAACTCAAAAGCCCTTCTTATTGTATTTTCGAGGGTTATCGAACGTTCAAGGTAATTTTCTACGGTTACACCGAAAATAACCTTGTACATTCAGTAACCCTTAAAAATATGTTCCAAACCCTCTAAGTAATTTTCTGTTTTCGGATTTTCAGGTCTTCGTGTTTTTCCCCGAGTTCCGTAAATCTGAAACATAACAAAACTTCAGAGTTTTCGGCCATCTCTAATCTGAGCACAGAAAATATCCACTATTAGGAGGCTTGTACTTGGTGAAAGTGTTGTAATTCACCTATAAATGGCAGGAATTGGGGTGTTGCCATTTTTAGCAGAAGAACCTTGGTGATACAATTTGTCAGGATTACCTGATTTCTTGGCGACGGCTGAATACCCACAAGCACTGGGGTGCAAAAAAGTTTTCTCCAGAGCCCCTGATGGTGGGGAGTTTGCGCTGCTGAACCACCCAGGTGCGGCCCCCAGTACATGCGTGTAATGAGTCAGAAGAGCCGAGGCACAGGAACAAGGACTGGAACGGGCACGGAACAAGTCTCTGGAACTAGCACAGGCAACAAGGACTGGAATGAGGCACAGGAACAAGGACTGGAACGAGACTGGAACAAGGCAACAAACAAGGCCTGAGATAGGAACAAGAATATGGTAAGATCAGGAAGCCGATGTGGGAACAAACATCCAGCACCAGTTTCCAGCTCTTCCTGTCTATTTAAAATTGGCGCCACGTCCATATGTGCACGCACCCATCTCGCGAAAGCCCTGTGCACCGCAAAGACTCGCGTGCACGCCTGAAAGAAGATGAGTGTGCGCGCATGCCTTAAGACGATATGTGGCGCATGCACCCGTGCGTCTTCCGGACTTTCGCAGCCGCTGTGGGACCCGGTGCAGGTAAGAAGCAGTCCTGACACAATTGCATATACTGTATGTTAGCAGGATAACAGGATCAGTCCAACTTACAACACAAACATAACAGAAAAAACTCAGAAAACTCCCACTTGTAGAATGTAAACAATTTAAATGGGATGTTTTTGAAAGTTCACTGTATTACTGTATTTTTACCATTGTATAATACTTTGTCATATAAAGCACCATTTTATGGTGGAAATAGAATTTGCTTTCACATGAGTTTTTGCTTCAATCTGAATCAAAGATTGGCATTAGAGGCAGGGTAAAAAGGTTGAACTACAGTAAAAGGAAATTACCTGGACTGCTATTGTATGCAATTTTGTCTAAATAAATGTTCTGCAAACCATTTTAATAAACTTTTACATCCATTTATGCTCTTTAATTATATTTTTATTATTTTAAATCTGTCCCACAATGCCATAGCTCTTTTCCTCTAATTAATACTCCAATAAAGCTAAGCATACAAGAAACTTAATCTAAACTAAATTTATACATGATAAAGTAACATGTCCATTGAATTTTGTGCACATTGTCTGATACAAAGATCTGTTAGAAGCTTAGTCAATGACCTGTCTGCAGATAAATCTGTTGGGGGATTTGAGAAGGTTAGCAAAGGTTAGTGCTGAAAAGCAGGCTGGGTTGTCAGGAAATTAGAAACTCTATACATTTACAGTATGCAGAGAAGAACTACTGTATGTGAAAATAAGTTTAACAGATAAAATCTTTAATTTCCATTCATTTGCATCAATGAACAACTTGACACACAAAACTGTTCAATTGGATTAACATTCTAAATAAAATTACCACAAAGGGGCATTTTATAAAGGGGCGAAATAGTGGCCAAAAATGACCGCCCCCCATCGCGACCGCGAAAGTAGCGCTATCGTCGTATTTCAATGGCGAGCGCCATCATGGCCGCAATGTCCTGCGGTAATTTAAGTCCCTTCGCGGTGATACTCGCTTAGCGCTCCCCACCCTCGACCCTCGCGGCGGCTGCGACCACCCGCTTCCCAGCACCCCTCCTAGCCTCCTGCTCTGTATCTTCGCCACGAGCGGGGATGGGGTTGGGAGGGGCTGCTAGGAAGTGGCGGCGGGTGGTCGCCGCTGCCAGGGGTTGAGGGCGGGGGTGGGTGTATGCCCTGCTGCACCCCTTCACAGCAGCGCCCACCCACGCAAGGTGGCGTGCCACCCCCGCGATCTAGGGGAAATCTGGACGTTTTCGCCACCCTGAAGTGGCGAAGTAATACGGCCGAGATTTGCGGTGCGTACAGTTACCCGCCGCTTTATATAGAAGCAGCGGAACTGTTCACATAGCCACGAAAAGTTAACGCTTCGTTAACTTTCGGCGGCCGTTAACCGTCAATTTATAAAATGCGGAAAACGCATTTTTCGAAAATGGCGGGAAAAAACGGCCGCGAAAGTTAACGAACCTTTATAAATGTGCCCAAAGAGTTTGACCTACTTTATATATATCCTATTCCAACTTCCAAATCCAGGTGATGGAACAGTTGTGTATAGTTTGAACACTTCCCTGTATGCCTTATCAGTATTCCTATGTTGTCAAGCTTGTTGCACTTAATCAATTATAGATAATTTATATATATGTTTTCTTAACCGTTGTATGAAATTGTATTAATTTATTTTTTATCTATCTGTATAATGGCTTTCACTTACCCCCTTGTTTGTATACTATAATGTACAGCGCTGCTTACCCAAGTGGCAACATAAAATTATACATACATAATGAAGATATAAAGATCTCTTTAGACTTTTACCTGGTATTAGTTGTCTATATTAGTTGTGTCACTGTAAAACTGGTTTGATATGTAACAATAATGATCTCTTCCTTAACGAACAGTTGAATGTCAGCTAGAAAATGGCTACAAAGAAGATATTTTTAACCTGCTTAGAAAGAAAAAAATATATATATATTGGAATGGAACAGAAAACTTCCACTCAATCTTGCTTTTGAAAAAGTTTAGAGACTTCAAAATACTTCATGTAAAAAGGGTATATTTTTAAGTAGCTGTCTCTGTCTATAACCGATTGCTTCTGTCCTCTCATCTACTGCATTAAAACATTCATTCGTAGTTTAGAAGATAACAAGGCTTAGGGTATTTGTCAGCTGAATTGTGTTAGTGCGCCACAGGCAAATTTATTAAAGAAATTGTAGCTTGAGAATGACATCAAGTAAAGGAAGATTCTCAGCAGGGCGACACTGGAACTGTGCTTGCAATTTAAAAGTCGTTTTGCATAACTTATTTTACATTTGCTATGGAAACAGAATTTGTTTGCATATCTCAAAGAGAATATGTATTGAAAGGCAAAATATAAGATTTTGTAATTTTTAAGATTATTGCTAAAAAGAGACTCCTAAATAATTGTGCTCTGTGGCATTCTCTGAAAAGATTATAAAGAGTTGTAATTGTTTTCATAAATAAACACCATGTGTGATGATGCAGTTTAAAAAGAGTCTAAAGCTCCAATATTCCAAGAACAACTGTGCTATTACAGAAACAACATCACATTAATGTTCAGTCTTCAAAATGCTATTTAATACAGTACAGTACCTAACAATATCCCAGGGATAAAAACTTGCCAACAATACTATTCCGCTGGATTTTCTTCCCCTTGCAGGTATTCTCTCAATTTTGGGAAGTTTGTGGCAGAAAGAATTTAGGCTTAGATATACGTATGAACCATAAGGCAATGGTTTATAGTATGGGTTATGGAGAATGCTAAATCTGCTGATCCCTGCTTTGAATTTGCAGACCTCCAGTTTGAAACATAAACTGTTGTCTAAATAGTGAAGGGTATTATTTTTTTCTATCCTTACAAAATACATGACTCTCTTGGATCCATCTCTCTTTGAGGACACATCAATATTTTTGAAGGACATTTAGTACATTTACAATTTGTGCTGCTGTTTTCAAAGAAAGGGCTTCAGTCAATTAGAATTCTGTTGAAAAAGGAGATCCTCCTGTTCTCTCACATGTTTCCAAAACATTTCCAAAGCTGCATAGTAGCGTATCCATTATAAGTAAATTAATATAGATGGGTCTCAAAGGGTCCATGAAAGGTGTGGATTATATGATATTTTATATCTATCTTATCAGATAATGTTGGTGCTCAAAGCAGGTTTTCTGTGTATCTTTATTGTTTTTTCATTTCTCAGAGCTCTGCTCCACCTTCACTGCCCCAGATTGACTGCACACTTGTACCAGCCCACTGTGTGGGAATCACTGTCAGGGAGCAACAAACAGTGACCAATTGGCCAGTTTGCCAAGAGGGCGAAAGTCATGTCCATCTATTTGAACCCTGCATCGTTCAGACCTCTATAGCTGCACAGCTTGAATCTAGTTATTTTTAATGGATAGGAACCATTTATATGATAAAAAAATTGCTAAAAATATGGTCAAAGAGAATTTGCCGACTTCTGTTTTATTCAAGTGCTGCTAGATGTGTAAAACAACATTGCTTCTATTTTGATGAATATGAGCCACAGGCATTTATTGAATACATGTCCTCCTTTTAACATTTATGTTACAGCTGTGTTGTTCCTTGCAATTGTAAGTATTGAAAAGCATCTACTGCATCTTCCAATTCCCTCCTATCAAAGTAAAGGTGCCCATACACACCATCCAATTTTTTCGGCTGACCGTCCAATAGTATCGGTTGGTAGGCCGACTATTGCATGGTGTGGGTGGGGGCAGCTTGGTCGGCTGTTCATCTGGTTTCGACCTACAATAAATCACGTCTGATCGTGCAGTTCCCTATGCCATGGCTACTATTGCTGCGTACCGACCATCTTTTGTCCCGGCAAACGCTCACTAGTAGTGAACGTTCAGTCGTGCAAAAAAGTCCCTCGGTGTTACCAAGTTTAAAGGGCAACTCCACCCTCATAAAAACATCTTTAGAAAGAATGGCCTCTTTAAATATTTGATATATCATACTTTGTCCTATGAATTCATTACTGTATGCCTGCTATGGTTCGGGATGCCTCATGAAAACAAGCAATTTAGAAACCTATACTGAGCCTGTACTAGCCTGCTCAGAAGAGGCAGACAGGGGATTAACATTCAGTCATTGGCTGTGATATCAAATCCATACCTGACAGTTGCTAACTGGAAGAACTAGGAAGCAGAAACAGGGAAACATTTGTCTTATATATTTCAGATTTTAAACTATTACCGTTTAGATTTTGGGGGGTGATTTACCTGTATGTAAGTTTTCATTTCAGTTCAGGGCTGGACTCGCCCTTTAAGACTTTATAATAAGACATTCATCTATAGACAAATTTCCAATCTTTCTAAAAGTCACCTAGCCCATTCTTATATTTCAAACATTGTTTACCACGTCTTACTGGTGTCATCTACTATGTCTTGGGAGATGTTGTGCTGATGGGGTGTTGTCCTACTAAATGCATGCTGTTCTTCTTTAGAATTACGAGGCAACACATATTGCTTAGTACTAACCACAAACAACCATAATGAATACGTTGAACACACTGTACATATTATGAGTGTAATATTCCTAATTACTAAGTAACTAATTCCTGTGCTATTCCTTTCATTTAATACACATTTATTAAGACAATTTTACGGACCTTCGATCCACAACTTAAGGGTGGGGACCTAAACCGTTACATCCTCACCTTTTGGTACTTTACAGATCATCAGTAATACTTACTTGAAGTGCTATTTTGCCAAAACAGTCTGTTCCTCCTCCATTCTTCTGTCATTGACAGTGTGCGATGGGGCCAATGTGAAGATGGAGCGTCTTCCTATGGCCATGTCATGCATTTAAAACAAAGGCGGGGAATCTTTAAGTAATTATTACAGATGGACTGTAATATTCAGTTTGGGGAAAGAGAGGAGCAAGGGGGAGGTGAGTATAAGTGTTTAATTGCTATTAAAAGTTTTTGTCACTGGACATTACTAAATATTAGCACTTTCATTTCAAAATATTTAATTTGGGGCAAATGTTATCCACTGCTCCTAAAAATACTTAAATCCTTCTCTAAACAGGTCTTTTTATAACTGAATACCTCAAAAGAAAAAAAAAAAACACCATAGAGAGATTTGTATTTGAAAATAATAAAATCCTATGTTATTTTATTTGCTGGTTAGATGAACAATATAACAAACACATCTCTTGGGAAGTATTATTTGTTATTCACAACGTCCAGTTAATATTTCTGTATCATCAGAGGAGAGCCTACACCAGCTTAAGGTTGTCAGACAATGAAGTGCGGGACCCTTGAGTTTTATTCTGTAGAAAGGTTAGTGTAGAATTTGCAATTGGACTCAGTTGTTGAGACTAATAGAGGCAGAGAGATTTATAAAATACAAAAAAAGAAAAAAAATAGGGCAGCATTATTCTGAATCAAAATACCTAGCGTTATATTGTGCTGTAAAGTTGAAATAGGTTTGAAAATAGGTTTGTCAACTTCATATTAAAAAAGGGTAGCTTTTTTAATTTATATCACTTATGCAGACTTTTAAATAATTCACAAAAAATACTACAAACCCATTTAGGGTTTAGAAAATAGTGAAGATCTTAAGAAATACTTACCCTTTCCTGAACAAGATTCATATCATTGTGGGACATTTTGTCTCCTAGTTTAGTTGAAATGACTGTCTAAAATTCAAAGGTACTTACCTGTGTGGAGCTGGAACATGCATTAAATGCAGCCAGTAAGAAAAATGACACGTATAAGCTCAGTTTCAGGTTGAAGCTTTTCCCTTAAGCAGTCTATCAATTGCAATACACACCATGTAATTGTGGCACCAAGTATGGTATACAATATGTGGGCTGCACAACCAGATCATTAAAATCAATATTAGGGAACACCTAAGGGAATCAGTGCAAAATCATTCATAGACTAACCTGATTCTGGGTCAGGGTTTCGTGCGTAGCAAGCAGCTACCTCACTGTGATCTATTTTAAGCCAGTCTTGAGCCAAGCTTTTGTTAAAAAAAAAAAAATAGGCGAGCGCCGTTCGGAAGGGAAGTGCGATGGCCTCCTTCGCCTCGGCTGATCAAAAGGGGAGTCGGGTTCAGATCCCCAAACCCGAGTGGCGGAGACGGTTCGTCTAAACCATAACTTATAGATGAACATCTAAAGTAGAGTATGGCCACCTTAACTCCTACCTTGTTATGTGAAGGCCCCTTTAATGGAATCTAAATACGTTTTTAATATTCCTGAGTTTGACTGCTTGGTATTTTGGAATGCACAGAGCCCTTTTCTTTATTCTAGGGTCAGTCCTGCTTGGCTGTACAATTAGCTCAGCTGGCAATTTCTTGGACATGGCCAATCATGCCCAGTTTCTTTTTATTAATATGAGGGGTCTGACTCTTTTACCTCAGGCCAACACTAACATCAACACTAACGTGTGACTCCTCCGGCCATAAGTCAAGTCTTAGCACCAGTGTAATCCATGGGTTCCTTACTATTTAGAGTGTTCAAATCAGACCTTGACTAGATATAATTATTTCATCATTATCACCGGTCGAAATATGTTGCCAGCAAATGGGAATGCAGAACAGACATTCATAAGCACTTTTTCAAAAGGCTGACATGAGTGAAGGAATTCAGCGTTCTTCCCTTATTTCAAAAAGCAAAGTTATGGCCACCCATTATTGTCCTTAATAAACTTAATTAAGGGTTCATTGTGCAGGCTTGCTGCATAAAAAACCCACCCTGAACAGTTTCCTACACTACGGGACCTTGTGTCCTTGATTTCACTAAGGACCATGTTAAGAACATTATTCCCACAAACCAAGCAACAAAGTTTTTGTTGGGGGGGGGGGGGGCAAATATTTTCCTTAAAAAATGCCACATTTCTCTTGCAGAAATTAACCACAGGAAAAAACTTTTATGACTCCTGTTTAGTGTCACTAATTGTTTCTTTATTATGGTTGACCACTTTTCTTCTCAAATAGTGTCAGAAAGCAGCCTGTGTACTGAATAAGCAGCACTGTCTGGGGGACAAAAAGAAGAACCCACCATAGCATGTCCTCTTGAAATATTTTAAGGGAAAAGTTCAGTGTAAAATGATTATTCATGAAAGTCTTTGTTTGTATTATGAATACCTAGTTATTCTACATATTTCTCTTCCATTTTGAAAAATAAGTTGCATATACCACTTGCTATTACCTGCTGTTGACATTATTGAACTGCCATTTCAGGATCTAACAGTCCTTCTTCCACGAATACACCACTTCCTTGGAATCCTCCTGTCATTTCTAGTGATTGGCTGTTGGATGGGTCAACCTGCTTAGATTTCTAGTGCACAACTGAATCAACCCAGGCACTGGGTCGAGGCAAAACTATCTCTATTAGGGGTCCGCAAACAGAAATCAGTATTTTGGAAGCATTTATATATACATAGGATGGACACAAAACTGAACTCGAATCCGAGTTGGATGAACTTGAACTATTTTTTGGGGGGGACTCGCGGCTGTATTTTCGATAATTATTGTAATATCAATTATATCAAATTTACAGGCCATTCCTAACCCTAGCATGTATTGTTCAGTAGCCCTCGAAGTATCATTTGTTTTTTGGTAACCCTTGATATATGGATCATATTGTTAACCCTAAGAATGTACGTTCGCTAACCCTCATGTAGCCTTCGTTTTCGGTAACCTCGAAGTATCATCGTTTTGGTAACCTCGAATGTATAGATTGTTTTGCTACCCTAGAATGTTTGTTCGCTAACCCCAAAAGTGCCTTACTTTCGGTACCCTCAAATATACATTCGCTATTGATAATCCTCGAATTTGATTCTATCTATATTGTAACCCTTGAAGTATCATTCGGTAACCTCGAATTGGCTGTGATGTAGCTTGTGCAAACCCGACAATTGCCTGATCATAAAGTAAGAAATGTTTAAAGGGCAAAGTAAGAATGTTTAAGGCATCTATATGAAAATAACTTTTTTTCTTTCTTTCCATGTGTTCTTAATCCCCCCCAAACCCCCATAGTGTCTTCACTTTTTCAGATTCCCTCTCTGTCCTGAGATACAACCAGTTGAAGAATACATGATTGCATTCCTCTACTCCTACTTGGTCTGTCAATCAAATCCCTTTGACGTGATTCCCCCCTCCCTGCTCTGTAATAAACATAGAGATATGAGCATTAGCAGGGGAGAGAGGTGCTTTGATGGTAGATAGAAGGCCAACTTCAAACTTTTAACAGAAGTTTCAAAGTTTGAAAATGCACCAAACTTTATGAAGTGTGGCCATCTCTATTTATATACATGACAATATGCTGAATGGGCAGGGTAAGGTCATGGGAATTGAAAAATACTGCTCTTTTTTCCAAAAGCATAAGTATTTGCACTGAACTTCCCTCTTTAATTTTGTACTTACAAAAACAAAAATGCCATGGCTGGCTATTACGGTCTGTTGACCTGTGCTTAATATATACGGTAGATCCCAAAAGAATAGTGCCATGGAGATTAGCAAAACATACACCAATGCGATCAAAAATCTTATAATGTTACTGTTAGGAAAAAAAATAGCATTCATTATTAATTCAATTCAGCTGTTGAGAATGCAGGTTTCCCTTAGCTTATGGCATCTGCTTCCTTCTCAAGTTAAAATTTTATGTTATTTGTCCTTTATAGATAAAATTATATCTTGCAGGCATAACAAAGAAGATACTGTATCAGTTGGAAGACAAATGCAATCTTCATGTGTGAAATGTTAACATCCAAATAAACAATTCAAACTTATATAGGCCTAAGTGTGCTTTGTATTGGGGAAAAATGATAGTGAAGGTTTTTCCTTCAAACTTTTTAGAACCAATCACATTTCAAAAAAAATAAATAATAATATACTATATACTAAAAGAAGGTTTATCGATATGCAGGGATGCTGGACCCACCTGCTCGCACTGGCCATGTGACGTCTTCTAACCAACGCCCACAGGTGGGTCCAGGAAGCCTGCTGGGGGGGGTTTGCACGTGAGGGGGGGAGCGTTGGTGCACCGGGGGGAAGGGTGCACGTTGCAAGGAAGATTCTGTATAGAATCAGGGGTTTGCTGCTATAATAAACAAAATAGTCAAAGGGCAGTCGTACAAGAATCTTGTTAATATTAATGTTATGCTATGGGATGTTATGTATCATGCTGTGCCATTAGAATATAACAAAATATTGTGAAGGTGTATGTATACATATTGTCATATACACATTTCCAGCCTTTATTATCCTTGGTGAATTTTAACTCAGTATGGATGCTAATTCTAAGGGAACTATACATCAGCTATACAATTTCTCCACACCACAGCAAGAGCCGTTTTGATTGATATAGCTGACAAGTAGGAACCCATTATTAAGTTAGGAAAAAGGACAAAAGGGGTCAAATATAGACTGCTTCCAACAAACAAAGGGGGCCTTACACCCTGTGGTAATAATAAACAAAAGGAGAGATAATTGGAAGCAAAATAAGAGGAATATCTCTTTAATTTCAATCCAAAAGGCAAAGGCAAGCACTTATAAAGAGACTTCACATATAAATGTATCAAATCTTTATTCTGGTTCTAAGCGTTTTAATCCACAGGGCTGTGGTCAGGAACCCCTGAGGACGACTTGTTTGCTGAAACACGACGCTTTTAAATGTGATCAATAAAGCTACTTTTATTTACAAAGTCCTGAGAGTGCCTTTGTATATCTGGCTATATTGAATCCTGTGTTTGGCATCCAGGCCGGCGCTTACTCTTCTGATATATATATACATATATATATTATTATATATATATTCACAATACAGAATTGTGGAAGCACTCCAATTAGGCTAATTTACAACTACATTTAGCGGAAGTGCTACTGATCTGGTCCAGTTTCAAACTTTATACAGAAGTTTTCAAAGTTTGACATGCACCAACTTTATGAAGTGTGGCCATCTCTATTATATACATGACAATATGCTGAATGGGCAGGTTAAGGTCATGGGGAATTGAAAATACTGCCTTTTTTCGCAAAAGCATAAAAGTATTTGCACGAACTTCCTCCCTTTAATTTTGTATTACAAAACAAAAATTGCCATGGCTGGCTTATTACGGTCTGTTGACTGTGCCTTAATATTATACGGTAGATCCCAAAAGAATAGTGCCAGGAGATTAGCAAAAATAACCCACATTCGATCAAAAATCTTATAATGTTTTTACTGTTAGGAAAAAAAAGTAGCATTTCATTATTAGCTCAATTCAGCTGTTTGAGAATGCAGTTTCCTCTTAGCTTATGTGGCTCTGTCCTCTTCCTTCAAGTAAATTTATGGTATTCTGTCCTTATAGAAAAAGTTAATCTTGCAGGCATAACAAAGAAAGGATATGTTATCAGTTGCGGCAAGATTCGGGATGTTAACACAAAGTAAAACGAACATGAACGACAGCCAGAAAAGGCACCGGGAGGTGCATGAGGTGGGAGAAAATGAGTAGAAGGGTTTTCCGTCAAAGAAACTTTAGACGAACACATTCAAAAAAAGAAAAAGGAGTAGATAACAGAATACGTAAAAGAAGGGTTATCGAAGCAGGAGGGGGACCCAACGCTGACTGCACGGCCATGGAACGCTCAACCAAGCCCACAGGGGGGGTCCAGGAAGCCGTGCTGGGGGGGGTGCACAGGCGTGAGGGGGGGGTTGGTGCATGGGGGGAAGGGGCCCGGGTGCAAGGAAGGCGTAAGAAGTAAGGGGGGCGCTATAGAGGTAAACAAAAAGCAAGGCAAGGCAGGTACAAGAAGATCGGGGTAGATTAGTGTAGGGGGTGGGCGTGAGGGAGTGAGTACATGGCGGGGATTTCAGAAAGATAACAAAAGGTGAAGGGTGATGTAGCAACAATGCACTTATGGAGGACAACATTCGGCCTAAGCGGGAACTCGAGGTAGGATCGAATTCGAAGGGACGATACAACAGTATACAAGGATTTTCCCACGACACAGCAAGAGCCGTTTGATTGAGAGAGCGGACAGGTTGAGAACCCGAGTAAAGTTAGGAAAAAGGACAAAGAAGGGGCAAAGATAGACGTGCTCACAACAAACAAGGGGGCCGTTACAACCCAGTGGGTAATAAAAACAAAGGAGAGATAATGGGGAAGCATAAATAAAGGAATTCGTCCGTTAAGGTTCAAGATCAAAAGGCAAAGCAAAGCACGTTATGAAAGAGAGCTCACAAGAAAGAGTGAAATCTTATCGGAGGGGCGTTAAGACGGGCTGTGGGAAGCCACCGCGAGGGCGACTTTGGGACCCGGAGCACGGAGGCGGAAAACGCGTTAAATGGAGTCAGAAAAAGGCACGGATTACAAGGCAGAGAGGGCGTGTAATCGGGGATAGAAATTTGTTGGACCAGGCGCGTGCGCATGATAGTATAGGTATCGAATTTATAATTTATAAACACAGAACAAGAATGGGAAGCCCCACTTAAGGAGGCTAAGTACAAGCACAGTTAGGCGGAAGGATGACGTGACTGGTCACAGGACAACAAACAGAGAAGAAAGAGAAATCAAGTGCACGTCGGCTGCCCCAGTACAAGACAGTATGAAGACACGGTGGCAGTACGGTATAAACAAGGGGTTCTAGATAATTACTGGATCAGGGAGCAAGTGAAGGAAAAAGCAACTCAACACAGCAAGGAACCCAGGTGAAGGGTCCGAGTAACCGTCAACGCTAACGCTTAAACTGGTTTACGTACTCAAGTACGAAAAAGGGAGACAGAGACAGCCCTACATCAGCAGGTATACAGGCACGAGAGAGGAAAGCGAGAAAAATTAAAAAAAAAAAAAAAATGAAGGCAAACATGAACCGAAACACCAAAGATACAATAACGCATTCTATTTACACACTGGATCCTATAACAGGCTCTCTCCCTTCCCCTCAGCAAAAGTTTGCTAATAGTATGAGTAAAGAAATTGAAAAGGTTAGACATTAGGACCTTCCAGACTGCGGTTACCTTGACGTGTTGGAAGGCTTTTATTCATGTGATCACAGTAATGTATACTAAAACCCTTGTTTTATAAAGTATGCCAGTGTGCAGATAATATGATATGTATGGGGCCAGGAGTGCATGATTATCTTTTCTATTTGTGATAAATGTTTGACCAGATCAGTTGCACTTCCGCTAAATGTAGTTGTAAATTAGCCTAATTGGAGTGCTTCCACAATTCTGTATTGTATGTATTTATTGGAGGCTTGGTTAAGCCTCCATGTGGTAATAGACACCCCAACACGCCCCTTTAATGGGAGGTCCTATGCCTTTAAAATAAAGCACTGGATGGGCTCTTCCCTCATTTTAAAAAGCCAAAGGGCTTAGGGGGAAGGGAGAGAGGCCTGTTATATGGATCCAGTGTGTAAGAATGAGAAATGCAAAAGTTTGCTAATGTATGAAGTAAAGAAATTGAAAAGGTTAGACATTAGGACCTTCCAGACTGGGGGTACCTTGACGTGGTTGGAAAGCTTTCATTCATTTGATCACAGTAATGTATACTAAAACCCCTTTGTTTAAAAGTATGCCAGTGTATCACCTGAATACATAAAGACATCCTATGTAAAGTGCTGGAGTGTTTTTGTGCTGAAAAGTGTGTTCATCAATATGTATAGATAAAATCACCTGAATCAATAAAGTGTCTTAGTTAGCAGTTCATATAAATGCCTGATGAATTCTGCGGTTGAAACGTGTAGCATTTGTTTTGAGGCATAGCCTTTATCTACCCTTTAATATTAAGATCTGTTAAGTGTTTATTACTTATTAACAAATGTTATTCTCTTGTAATCTTACCTTTATCTGCTCAAAACACAAATTCCTTAGACTGCCCCCCCCCCTCTCTCCACCCTCTCCCTCCGTTTTTTGTCTCCATCAACCTAGCTACAATCCCCTTGGCTATATTGTAGGGCTTCTCTCCCCCAGCCCCAACCGCTATAAGATTATCAGAAATTCCACCCAACTCTACTTACTTACCACTCTCCCCCAGCGTCTTAGCAGCTGGCAGCCGGTCCGTGGATTGGCTGCCTCTCAGCCATCAGGGACGCGGCTGCCGTTTGGCCCCTGCTTGCAGTTTCATGCAAGTAGAGGCGGCAGGGGAGGGCGTGTGGGGAGGAGAAGGAGGAAGTAAGTAAAGATCGGGGGAGTTTCTGATCATTCTATTATGGCTGTTGGGGCTATCAATTTTTTTTAAAGGGTTGACATCCCCTTTAAAGTCTTTCCCCCCACAAGTAACAATTGTGGTGTAGTTTGGGGGTGTGCATTTTGATGTGGAATCTCAGTTCATCTAAAACTTATGTCAGTTCTGTGAACCCCCATCGAATGAAACCCTGTGGGTTCTTGCAACCCTAGTTACTATACTTCTATACTGTTATTCAATTCTTATACAATTATTTCCTTAACTGATACATGTTATAGCAAATTAACAATGTGTTCAATTTAGAGACTTTTTAAAAAAAAAATATCATTGACTTCTTTACAAGACAACTTTACACTATTCAGTTAGGTAATTGGAATATATTCTCCATGCCAACTCAAAAAGAGCTAAAGAGCAGATGTAATTAATTAATTAGCTGACATGGGTCCAGTGAAGCCTGAAATGCGATGCAATTATATATATGAGACTTTTATAGATGATAAAGCATCCATGTGACGTTGTCCAGCTTATCTCTAAAGTAACTCAAATGATTTCTCAGAATGAACTAATATTTTACACTACCTGTAAATTGAACTTAAAGGTAGACCTGTTAAACAAACACAGGCAAATGATGGGCAATTATGTAGAGTTGCAGTGGTGTGTTGATAAGATGTGGGTATTTATAATCATTTGCTACTTGTCACTTTAATTGCATAAATTATTTTAAAATACCTGATAATTGATATGGTTAGATTTTCATACAACGTTTTAACAATTAGATTAGCTATGTTGATTTGATATAATTACAAGCAAAGCAACAGAATGACCAGATAAGCTCTGACATCATTATCTAGAGGTAGAGACCTGTACAAATGTGAATTAAAGCTAGGAACACACAGTCCAGATTTCTGAAGATGACAGACAGGATCTGCAAGATCCGTCTTCATCTTTCAAAGGTCTGCATACACACGTCCGAGCGTTCTCCCTATGAACTTCATAGGAGAACGCTCGGGAATGTGTGTTTCATCGGCCGGCTAGAATCTCTATAGGGAAACGAACGTACACACATAACGATAAAGCCCTGATACCGTCGGATCCGACAGTTTATCCTTACTGTGTGTACCCAGCTTAAGAAGCAAAATATTGGAAGCCATTGTGAGCATCTAAGAAATAGAAATTTTGCAAAGCATACAAGTGGAGAATTTGCATTGTTTGTGAGCAAAGTTGGGTAGTCTATGTAACATAGATCAAACTGTAAGGGGGGGGTGGAATCAAAGGTAAAGTATTTAGGGGGGAGATGTAACAAGTATGTGGGGTTCAGGGGTAAAAGCTAGTTAAACCCACACTTCCTAATGTAATATGTTTTCTATTAAAGGAGAACTAAACCCAATTTTTTTCCAGAATCTGAAAACACCCCCCTAAAACACCAATAGCTATAAATCCCACTTCATTAAATGTATAAGTAAATTTAAGCCTGTAGAACTGGATGGTATCTGTGTGTATGTGCAGTGTCAACCACACCTCCTGACCTCAGTCACATGTTCCTTGCTTTATCTGTCTTTGTAAAATGATTGGCTAGAGATTATTAATGGGTGTGACCAACTGCAACGTTTCTGCCATAGCTGGACTGAGCATGTGCAGCATTGGTCGTTGACCCCCCTTGTGTGGGTTCTAGAACATAAGTACAAACATATATATATTTGGTAAATTCCAGCGCCCGTATCAAAATTAGAGTTAGACACAGATTACGGGTTTATATCAAGGTGTTCTGCCCTCTGTTCAGTGTTGTTCTGTGGCTTTAATTGTCCTTAATGGCCACAGGTGGACTGATGCAATAGAACTTCCAGAACTAGAACTTCAAGCATTGCAGCCAGGGAATGGTGGCAGTTGTAGTTTTCAAACATCTTAAAGGGCATGTTCACCCCCAACTGAAATCACCTCAATGTTCGGCCAACTGTGTAATGTTAAATGACACCTACTGTACACTTTCTCTTTGCTGCATTTGGCTTTCCTGCATTGCCGAAATGCAGTCCAGGAATCTGAAGAGTGAGGAGCCTTTCTCTGCAAAAAACGTTTCCCCCTTTCACTCTTCCTACTAAAGGTTTTAGGCATGCGCGGTGGGGTTCCCCTCAACACTCCCCCTCCCCCCTGCTGCTGCTCCATGCACGTAAGTCAATCACTGAGCGTCTCTGCTGCTTCACTGGAAATGGAACACGTTGGTAAGTATATACATTCTAAATTGGTAAAAATAGACCTAGCTAAGTCTAGGTATCAGTGATACAAGTGCAATAGACAATTTTTTTGAGACAGTTTATTGGGAGTCAGAGGCAATGGGGATGCCCTTTAACATTTAGTATTTTAGCTGGAATTTTACAATAAACAACATTAAGGGCTAGGCCTACTAGCGCATGTTTGCCACATTTGCACTTTGGGTATGCATGAGAAGTTTGTGTGCTCTGCAAACCTTTGCGAATAAATATGTAAATCTTTAGTGAAAAGTGTTTTGAAGACTTTACTAATAAGTTACATCTTTGGCAGAACAAAGGATCGTGGTCTATTTAACAGAGCTTGCTCATTAGACCACTTGGGAATTTTATACGAAAATGCATTTTTAAAACCTGTGATTTTAGAATAGGGAATATTAATAGTATTGAGGAATATTTTATGTTGGGCTTAAAATCTTTAAAAGAAAACCCATGATAACAGTGTTGACCCATGATAAAAATTATGCTTTTAAATCTCTGCTATGTCAGTTAATTCCAGCACTGTGTCTCCCAAGGGCATATGTGTCACAATTATCAGTTACAGCTTTTATTGTCTCTGTTGCTAGGCCATAATGCTGATGCTAGTGACAGACATGCAAAGGATGGTTTAAATAACGATACTGAAAATATGTAGGGTGGTTTATACTGTAGCATTATAGAAATATGTTGCACTCCCATGTTTTTGGAAATCGTGTTTATTACGTTTTCTGAGACCGTAAAATATGTGTGTTCTCTTTCTGTCAAATCCATGATTTTGGAATTTTGAGAGAAGTTTCTGTAACCCCCCGTTTTTTAACTTTCGCCTCTCACTTCTCCAAACCCAGGTCATTGTATGTGCGTCTCCAAGTACTGTATTATACATTAAGACTCCAACAGGAAAGCTAATTTGCGCATATGTTTGTGTATGTGTACAGATGGATACATAGCTCTATACCATTAGGCGTATTGCATGTTGTTATGCCATCAGTTCTGGAAAAATGCATTAGCCACAGAACAAAAATGAAACTTTGCATGTCTCTGCCTATTTCTCTAGTAATGCTGATAGTGTTTGGGCAAGAAAGCATAGACCCTGGGCTTTAAATTGCCGAAGTCATATAAATGGGTTCATACCATTAGGCTGTACATGCTGTAATGCCAGTGGTTCTGGGCAGAAAGGAAAAACTTTTTGTGTCTCCGCCTATTTCTCTGGGAATGCTGGGAGTGAGAAAAAACTTTTCGTTTTTGGAATATAAAAAAGGGCAATGCTATTTTTAAAGCATGGCTGTGAAGTACATTCTTTTTAGAAGGCTTATCTCATTTAGGCTCTGTGGAGGGCATTTCGCCTCCACCCTATAGCTGATGGGGATAAATGAGGATGGAAAGTGTTGGAGGACCTCCTTAAGCTTACCAGCAAGAGAGGTCCAGTTGATCCTCTTTTCTGTCCCGTTTCAGCTGGAAGTTTGGGGGGAAGTTAGTCACCCCACGTACAGCACTTATGCTTATTTGTGGTGTGTGGATGCAAAAACACGACCCTGAGGGCAAATGTTATAAACAACCGGTGGCACAATTAACAATGTTATTTAACGATACCACAGTGTAGTTTACAGATCGTCTGCAAGTAGATGAATGGCTCTATACCATAGTAACATAGTAACATAGTAATTAGGTTGAATAAAGCATCCGTCCATCAAGTCAACCTATTCACTTTTTTTTTAACCTACCTAACAGTTGATCCAGAGGAAGGCAAAAAACCCAGCTAAAAAGGGGGAAAAAATTCCTTCCTGACTCCAAACGGCAATCGGAAAGTACCTGGATCAACCAGATCTATATGCATTAATACCAGTAATTCTCAATATTTTTTAGTTTTAGCAATTATCCAGGCCTTTTTTTAAGTTGATTCAATGAACTTGCCATTACCACCTCTGCTGGAAGACAGTTCCACAGTTCACCCGTTTCACTGTAAGAAAACTTCCTAACTTGAAGATGAAACTTCTTTTCTTCAACCTTAAAGGATGTCACGAGTCTCTGATATGACCTAAGTGAACAATGCACCAGAGAGTTCACTGTATGGGCCATTAATATATTTGTATAGTTATCATGTCCCACGCCACCGCCGCTCTCCAATGTAAACAGCCCCAACTTGTCTAATCTGCCTGCACTATTCAAGCCCATTCCATTCCCCTTATTAATTTAGTTGCCTTCTCTGAAAGCCTCAATTTCCAAGATGTCCCTTTTGTATATGGGATTCCAAAACTGCAACGCATATTCCAATGAGGCCTTACCAGTGCTTGTAAGAGGGAGAATAATATTTTTCTCTCTGATTCATTCCCTCTTTAAAAGACAATATCTTGCTAGCTTAGCTGTTGCTACTGGCATTGTTGCTACAGCTAAGTGTTATCTACCAGAACCCCCAAATCTTTTTCCATTACAGATGCACTTAAACAGAGTTATTAGGTGTAGGTGGCACAGGGATTATTAAATCCCAAATGCATACCTTACATTTATCAACATGAATCTCATCTGCCATTCTGCTGCCCATTTTGATAATCTATCTAGGTCTGCTTGCAGCACTTGCACATCATTGGAAGTTTCCAAAGCTCTGCATAGTTTAGTGTCATCAGCAAATTACTGAGACCCTTGCTCAATCCCTCTTCTAAGTCATTTATAAACAGATTAAACGAGAAGCGGCCCCAGTACAGAACCCTGAGAACCGCTTAGAACTTTAGCCCACAGAGATGTAGCTCCCCTTAACCACCACTCTCTGTTTGCGGTCAAAACCAGTTCTCCTATCCATGAACAAATGTTTCTTTCAAGGCCAACAGTCCTCAGTTTATACATTAGTGCCTATGTGGCACAGTATCAAAGGCTTTTGCAAAAAACCAAATATACCACATCCACAGCTGTGCCTGAATCTAATTTTTACTCACTTCATTAAAAACCAATTAAATTTGTTGGCATGATCTATTCTCATAAATCCATGCTGACTACTACTAATAAGATGATCTCTGGAGACAAAGTCAAGTATGATCCCTTAACAAAGTTCCATCACTCCCTACCAATGATGTTAGGCTTACAGGTCATTAGTTACCAGGCTGTAACGACTACCCTTTTTGAATATTGGTATTACATTGGCTTTTTTCCAATCCAGCGGCACATCCCCAGACCAAAGCGATCTGAAAAGATGAGACACAGTGTGTTGCTAGAACTGAACTAAGCTCTTTTAAAATCCTAGGATGCAATCCATCTGGTCCTGGCGCTTTATTGATATAACTTTGTTCAATTGATTCCGTACCATATCCTCTGTTATCCAATGTGAAACTCTTCATTTCCTCCCTGCACATTTGTACAATCCCTACTGAAGGATTCTCAACAGTAAAAACAGATGTAAAAAAACTGTTAGCAGATTAGCCTTTTTCGGCAATCCTCTACAACCACCTCAGCTCCATTATTTTAATGGTCCCACATTCTCAGTCCTCATTTTTTTACCATTATATACTTAAAAAACATCTGGGGTTGGACTGCTTTGTTGGCAATCCGTATTTCATTTTCTATTTTAGCTAGTTTAATTGCTTCTTGCACTCTTTATTACAACTTTTGAAGTCCTGTAAGCTGTTCTGTGCCTTCTGCTTTCAAAAATTTTAAAACCTTTTCTTTTTTCCATTTCCTCTTTTACCTGAGCATTAAACCATGCAGGAGTGGACCTAATTTTTACACTGTTTTCCTAAAGGTACCGATTTGGAAAGTTATAGTTTATTCCTTTAAAAGTGGTCACATCTGCTCAGTATCTTTACCTAGAAAACAGTTCCCCCCAGTCCTATGAGCAGGAGCGATTCCTTTAAAAGCATAAAATTAGCTTTCCTAAAGTAAAGTTTTTGTTAAGCCAGTGCACTTAAGGAGTATTGCATGTTTATCATCCCAGCGGTTCTGCAACATCATTAGCAACAGGACATAAAAGAGAATATTTGCATATCTTTGCCCTAATTTGCTCCAGGGCATTTATGGTGGGCCCATATATTTCTCATTGTTATTTCTATGAAATATGGAAAAATTGTCAAGTCCAGATATACCAAATGATAGACTCTTATCCAAAACAACAACAACAAGAGGCTGTAATAAAATTAACAAATGTCTCAACAAAGTATTAGTTAGGGGATGTGATACTAATAGGACCGGATGTGATAGGATTTCTTTATTTATTTTATTGTACAAAACCCTGAACTTTTATAGGGTGTGTAAAGATTTAACCACTGTATCCACACATAGCCAAACATTGTCACATATAATTCCCGAGTTTCTCCCCCGGCTGGGCCAGAAAGTGGACTCCACCTCCAGCACCAGCTCCGTCCTCCCAACACGGCCCCAGTCCCTCCAACTGGGTTTCTAACTTACAGCAAGTATAATGAGTGAAGAGATCTTACTGGTTGGCCCTGGTGCGTAACAGCCACTCGCTATGACTTGATTTCCCAAAACTCCACCAAAGAGATGGGTAGTTGCTTTAACTGGGACATTAGCATAAGATAAAAACAATCTTTATTCCATGTTACAAAGAACGCTCACACACCTTCACACCTGACGCATATTTTGTGCCTGATGGTACTTCATCAGTGCCGTAAATGAGACACACCCGTGAATAGTAACATAATGTTGCACATTAAGAGGTGGGCCTGTTTAAGGATGTTACCACCCTTTTCTCTCTTCCTCCACTTCTAAAATGCTCCTCCATGCCCTTATTATTTCCCGTTTGACTACTGTAACATTCTAACTTGGACTCCCATCGTCCCATCTCTCTCTCTCTCAGTGTATCTTAATTTCTGCAGATCAGATCATCGCTCTCCTCCAAAAGAGAAACCCGCACACCCCAAAACTTAGTCCATAGGGTGGTTCCCATCAAACATTTTAACATTTAAATCCCTTTGCTCTACTGCACCTCCCTATTATCTTCTCACTTGGTCCCTTATGTTCCAGGCCGTGCCCTCCGTTCCTCCCAAGGAAATCATCTCCACAAACCCCCAAAAAATACTGCTGCTTCCCTCCATTTTCTCTTGCTGCTCCCTACCTTTGGAACTCTGTCTCACTTCGCCTGATGACATCCATTAATGCTTTCAAATCTAGACTGTTATCCTACCTTTCTGAGCATCAACACAACAATTGATTGTAGACCCTTTTCTGCACTTTGTACCCCCCCACCCCACTTGTATCTGTATGTTGTTCCTCCCACTTAGATTATAAGCTATTCGGGGCTTAGATTATAAGCTATTTGTTGCACTTATATCCATTTATACATTATTTATAAATAGGTTTTCTTAACCGATGTATGAAATTGTATTTAATTAAATTTTTATCTATCTGTTTAATGGCTTGCACTTATCCCATTGTTTGTATTTTATAATGTACAGTGCTGCGTACCCAAGTGGCGCTTTATAAATAAAATTATACATACATAGATACATACATACCTATTTAAATACTGGTCGGGTGTTCCATTCAGGTGTGAAGGGGTGTGAGCGTCCTTTGTAATATGAAATAAATATTGTTTTTACCTTATGCTGTCCGTGTCCCGGTTGAAGCCACTACCCGTCACTTTTGGTACCCAGTTTCTACCATAATGTGTATTTGGATTCCTCTATGAATACAACTTCCTGCCATCTGACTACTTATTTATCTAATCCAGATTTGGATAGAGCTGTGACACAGAGTCACCTGCTTTTGTCCTTGTGTGTCTGTAGGGATAAATCTTTTCTGTTTTCCCATCTTTCCTATTTCTGCTGACCAGAAAATTCACATTTATCTGTTCTTGCTCCTTTTTTTCCCTTTCGCCTTACTTAGTTTTCTACATGGCAATGCACCTATTTAGGAACTCCCAACTAAGTTTACGCAGTACACTTCACAAGAAGTTGCAGCATTGGTTCCTGGAAGCTGACAGCCAATCATGTTACAGCTCAGAGGTGTATCCTCCTCTGACACGAAACACAGATTTAGTGCAGTTTTTTGTAAACACATTACAAATGCTCCTGTCCAAACAATGATAATGCCTTTGCTTTTTATACAAAAAGAAAAGTAATCTTTGCAGTTTATTCTTTGCTAGCATGGATGTGAGAGAAACAGAATAATATAACATTTCAGCAAAAAATAAAAGTATGGGGAATCGAACCTGCCCCGTCCTATACTGTGTCTTGCTAAAAAGACACAGGGCCACATGGTGGAATATCAGTACATGTAGAATCTTTATCTTTGCCAAGGAATATATTAGAAACAAAAAAAGAAAGGCTAGGGTATTGAACGTGTGTACCAATGGTCTGATTCTCCAAACCCAGCACTTAAGCTGTGTGTCACCAGTGAACATGCAGAAGAGGCAAGTACATTTCAGTAAATGTCAGTGAAATCAGTTACTATTTTGATTGCTCCAGAAAGGCTGTCAGCAATTCACGCTGGTTGAAATAAAAAAAAACTGCAAGTATAAAGTTTGTACATATGTAGAAACTTTATATTTTTCTAGAAACATGATGGGAACAAACAAATAACAGCAGCAGTAGACTATGTGGTATGTTGTCATAAGTAAACCAGGGGAAATGAACTTGTGACTTTCTGGGTTGTATGTTGCTACTGACCTGGCATTTACATAATGCGCCACCAGCAACTCAACAATAAATACAGGTACATGCAACAATGTTATCTTTCGCTAGAAATAGAGCAAACTCTGAGCAGAGAGACTGAATCCTGTGGTCAGGGGGCCTGGCTCTTGAAGCCAAGATGGGCTATGAGTGTACTGGCAACAACATGGAAGCCTTCTTTTTTACAGAATGTTTACATTACATGTGCTAAATGCAACTTATAGAGAATATTCTTACAATGTATAGGTGTTCAGTGGAGAAAAGCTTTCACATTAGGAATAAAAAAGTGTTTTGTTCTCTTTAATATGTGCTAAGGTAGTTAATAACTATTACTGATTAAACTAACTATTAATCATTATTCTAAAACTGTCAGATGTGCACTTGGATCTGTAAATGGTTGTTGTAAGAGGATTATTTGGTTTGTAAGGTGTTTTCCTTTACTATGCAGACATTTTTTGTTGAAGGACAACTATGGTCTGAAATCAAGTTAGGGTTAAATGCCTGCAGTATTCCTTTAAATGAGCTGACAATCCATCTCTGGCTGGAGCCTGTGAGAATATATTGTGGTGAATATTTAAATTTCCTGCTTCCAGTAGGTTGTGACACCACCTGATCTCTGCCCGCTGTCCTGCCCCGGGGGAGAAGCATGCTCAGTTAACAATTAATGCTGGGGAAATCAGGAAGTACCTGGTAAAAAAATTAACAGTTGATATTAGAGAGCCTATTAATGCAGGCAGAGGCTGGTCAAACGACTACAAGCTGGTCACATGGCTGAAAAAGAAGTGTTCAAGCAGGAAATAATATTGCTGAACCTTTTCAGCAAATACTTCACAAATTTATCTAGAGCCGCGGTCGGCCCCCTGTACTATAGTAAGGGAGTTGGCTGCAATCTTAGGATATGTCAGTCACAAATGTTCTCCCTATACTTCATATAGGGAGAACGACAATGACGGTGTGTACTCCATCTGTCAAAGATGACAGACATACAGGTTATTCAATAAAGGTTCTTATCATTTAAAATGGTGCTAATTTTGCCCCAACCAATTAGATCTGTTTAAATTTTGAAAGATAACATCTGATTGGTTGGGCAAAATAGCACATTTTAAACGATAAGAACTTTTATGAATAACACCTGATAATCTTACAGATTTTGTGGTCATCTAGACAGATTGGTACAGTGTGTACCCACCTTAAGCAGACAGTTATTGGTATTCAATGAAAAGAGTGAGCATAAAATGATTGATTCTTTTTGAAAGATATAATATTGCTAGTTAGAAACCACAGAATGCATTTAGGCTCATTATACTTTGTGTTAAGTTTAATAATAATCAGGGAACATTTCATTATTATTTTTTTTTTTTACAGCATTGTCTTTAATCTTTTGTACCCAGAGCTTCAACTTATAAGTAATATGTCTGTCTGGGAAATCTAAAGTGTGGTTATTTGGGCTTTCACTGCTGAACTTTGATGCCTGACTTTTAATTTTGGAAATATAACAGTAAATTCATCCAATGTGAACGAAATAGAAAGACGTGGAGGGTAGCAGTTAGTCAAATGTCTATGCTGAATCGTACATTTGGAAGCTGAATAAAAACTTATTTTTGCAGCTTAATTAAAATAGTTTCCTCCGACCATGTGAAACATTTTGCTCTTGTCAGGACTTTTTCCATGAAGTTTATTTCTCCTTTAAAGCTTAAAATGGTGGGAAATTAGCCTCCTGTTTAAGTTAACCGTGAACACAAAGGTAGTTTGTTATGATTTGAATGTTCAAGTGCATAGCATCACATTTATTTTTGTGAAGGTGTATTCTAAGACAGTAATGGTTCATATTGTCGCTGACTAAAAGTGTCATATTCCTGCCAGAAGCATTTTCATCCTACAACCCACACTGCAGTTTCATTTTGCATTTCCAAAGTTCTTGCTTTATATGTGACCTGCCTATGATTAAAGGTCTTTAGGTAGGATAAAAATCCATAGTACCTGAAATATAGTAAGTATTACTGCTAATATCAGAGAACGGCGCATTGTTGTTCTTACAGGCAGTGGGTTATGAGAAACTATTCCTGTTCAGTTACAGAGAAGACTATATCTGTGGTAAGATAAATATATTATTCTTCTCTATAAACCATTTTAGCAAAATCCTTAGACATTTCAGACATCTTTCAATTGATTATTAATTGGAAAGTCACCAGGGAGTAATTCAGATATCAGTTTGATTAAAACACAGTAAAAACACAGAGAAGCAGGAATGTTTCAACCAGCTATTGTGACCTGGGTGTACATTTTAAACCAGGAATGGTAAAATAAAAATGATTGCACATAACAGAGGGATTACTGGAACCTCATCATGGTTACTGCTGCTATCAGAAAAGTTGAGAACTGGGTAGAATTACCTGTCGTATTTCTGATTGCAGATTCACTGCTAGCCATAGATACGAACTCTTAACGTGCTCAAACACTTTACTTTCAGATGTTCCTGCAATGTCCTTAGAACTGTCTGCAATTTCGATCGCAAAATTAATGGGCCAGGTGGGAAAAATCACAGGAACGTCTGATGGTTAAGAACCCCAATCAGAAATGCGGTCGTTAGACTGGAAGATTAGGGGGTTATTAATAAAAGTTCTTATCATTTAAAATGGTGCTTATTTTGTCCCAACCAATCAGGATGTTAGCATTCAAATGTTAAACTAAGTTTCTGATGGTGTTGTTGAGGCAAAATTAGCCACCATTTTATAATGATAAGCAGGAAGGATTCATAAAAGTTCTTATCGTTTTAAAATGGTGCTAATTTTTCCCCAACCAATCAGAATTTATGTACATTTGAAACTGAAAGCTGCTCTGATTGTTTGGGCAAAATTAGCTCATTAATAAAGTAAGAATTTTTATTGATAACCCCAAGAACTTTTATGTTAGCAAAATAGAGAATGATTGCATTTACATTTACTGTTACCATCAATATGTACTAGTTTACATGACACATACTGTGTACTTGAACTAAACTAGTTCATTTCTAGGTCAATGGAATTCTTATTTTGTACATTGTATTAAGTTAGGTTTGACAAACGCCTTAAATTACCAAATGTCTAATTTTTTCCTGCTTGGAATTTAATTTTCATTTTATACCCCAAACCAGCACTCTCTCTACAAGAGGGCTCATTGTTACTATTTGGCCCACCCAAGGGTTAAATAGTCATCTGGAAGCATGGTGGAAACATTGGTGGAAATAAATTGGAGAGCTGCATTTTGATGATTACGAAATATTTTGAGTTAAGAAATGTATTTCTCTCTTTTAAAACTAGCTTTACTTTAATCTGTATACACTTAATAAGTTAAGTTACTTCAGATGTTGAGATTTTAATGGTAATGAATGAGGCTAGAAGGTAACTGTGACAGAATTCTGTACAATGTAATTTTATGAATGATAAATGAAACCTCTCCAGTTCTCCCTTTACTAGCTGACATTTTTATATTTATATGGTTATAAAGAAACTGTTAACATGCTCGCTGGTCATGATTAATGCCACTGACAGGTAATTGCAGCAAGTCAACAAAGACATGACCACACGAAAATGCACTTAGAGGGGGGTAGACATTATTAATGTAGACAATGTTGCATTTTCTCTAAAGATATTCATGACATGCTCAACTCTGCAAAAGCATTAAAATCCATGGATTCTGCATCTCCTGTGTATCTCAGTAGAGCTCATCATAAGTATCTATAAGCACTTATAATAGCCACATGCATGGGTTGTAACCATCTTATAGTTTAGAAAGTTTCTGATGGCTGTTGGGGTGCTGTGAAATGTATTCATCTCCCTGGGAAAGTTTTGACATAAATGGCATTATAAACCCTTTAAAGTAATGCTTATGAATCAATGTTTTTAGCACATACAGTATATGGTTCTATGAACTGACAGACCACAGAAAAAGCCAACTGCTTGTCAGACCATTTTTTCAATCAGTATGCCTGTCAACGACTTTAAGGAAAAAAATGAAGGGATTTGAGCTCAGTTTTTCTATCAATATTTTTGGCACATTTCACTCTGTCTTTAGTGATTCTAGGAAAACGAAGCGCCAGTAGCAGATGAATGTAATTTATTTATTGTAAAAGGCAACATGTTTCAGAGACATTTCTCCTTTATCAAGCATAAATAACGCAGTAAATAAAGCTGACCTATAAAGGAAAGAACCCACCCCCAGTGCTGCAAGAATCCCCAATAAGACCGGTGAAGCATTTGTATAAACATAAATACACAATATTATTGCAAGGACAAACTAGAGAGAAAGATAAGTATAAACATTGAATTTGGTTTTAAAGGCTGCATTTAAAAAAGGGAACTGTGTGTGTCTGTGTGGCAGGTTTAAAACTTAATAATAGGCTATGGCACTGATTAAATACATACTGTATATTTTATTGCTATGTTGGTTGCCATAAAAAATAAAAAGGCGGTGGTGATTGTTGGGTTTTTCACTAAGTGGGTGTGGGTACTATGTCTTGATGATGTTTTTGTTGTTGCGACCCGTTAACAACTCTAGTACATTTTGTGGATGCTAGGCGTGTTGGTAGCCATTGGTAAATGGAAAGGGTAACAATGGTTGAGTGTGTGAGGCTGTACCTGTGCCTGTGTCGGTGAATGGGGTTATGTATTTTGCATTTCGTGTTGATATGTGGTTGCCATGGAAACAGAAGGGAGGTGTGAGTCAGTGTTTGGTGTTGTAGCAGTTGGTTGTGTGTATCTTGCTTGTGGTGGGTTGTGTTTTTTTTGTTTGTAAACTTAAAAAAAAGATGCCATTCTGTGGCCATGCAGATGTTTGAAAACATACAACTCAAAATTCACTAGAAAAACAGATGGCAACAGAGAATGCCGAGGCTTTGCACAAAATATGGGGGACACAGGATTAGGAGACCAGTTATAAAACTAATTGCATATGTATTCTAATACCCCACAAAAAACACCCATTAAACTTTACATGTATTAATTATTTTGCTTTTTTGTATCACAAATTAGGATTTTTAAATTGTGTTATGTGTGTTTCGCTTGGTAGGTGTGGTGTGTAAGACACCCACCGAATGTGAGTGGTTGTTTGTGTAATTTATGAATTTAAGACAAAGACAAGGGACAAGTCATACAGAAAATGAACTGAACCTACGTAATGTTTCATTGTTTGGGAGTGGAATTATAAGGAAAACATGTCACTGCAACTGTGATAATCATGGTAAATAACAATTATTAATCCTTAGCTAAATGCTAGACACTTCTAAGTGTACCCACACACTGTGGCGAGGAAGATACGGTCAAAAATCAGAATAATAAAAAGGGAAGAAAAGGAGAGGAGAAAGAAATTGGTCTCATTAAGCCAAATTAACTACATGGTTCCCCAAAAACACCTGCACCTGATAATTACATAATCAAACTCTATTTAGTGATTTACTCCCCATGTTTTACACAGATACATTTTAGTGTTTTTCACCCTTGTTTACAGGTAGCCCATGAACCGAAGTACTCTCTAACATACCCCAGAAACACAAACTACTTACCCCCCCCTAAACAAACTGGACATTTTATTAGTTACAAGTTTAAAGGGACATGTTACCCAGAAACACAAACCTAGTACTTAACTCCTGCAGTACTAAGCTCCTACTCATTCCTTTTCTACCTCAAGATAGCCCATCAGCTCACCACAGATGCAGTCTTTAATTCCTGATGTAGCAGTTAGTCCCCTAATGACTGACTTGTGTATACTATCAAACCACTCTTCATCCTACTGGAGTGCCTCCTCTGTAAAAGTCTCTCTAAGGAGTCGTGAACCAGGAGTGACATGTGGTGAAGAATGGTAAGGATTAGTGGTTTCAGCACACCGGAGGTAGTAAACTATCATATCTTGGGTTTGTGGAGGTGTGTTGAAATTCGTATAGATTGTGTTATGTGGAGGATATAGCCCTAAAAAGTAATTTCTCAAAATAATGTCATAATTTCTTCAAATTGATAGTAGATGAACACGTTATTCCTCGGATCTCACAGATAGTAAATCCCTTCTGAGATATACTGCATGCTCACAAATCGATATTAAATTCGCGGCTGGAAATTTACCCAGATGAATAACAGACTCTACCGGTAAACCTACTCGATTGGTAGACTTAGTGATACCATTTTGAGGTTAATTTAAAAACATGTTGATAATGTATGGTTGTGTAAACCTGGGAGTTAAGTGTTGACTGGTAATAAAAACTGATTGGCAATTATCAGGCCTTATTCCGTATGCCTTAATCATCCCCTTTGTCAGGCACAGGGTGTGCAAGTTTCCCATGTATAAATCTTGTAATTAAATTTTGTATAATTAGTTGTATATTATATACTTCACCTGCCATATGTAATTGGCTGTGATGAACTGTGCACCTATGGAGTGGAGAGGTGTCAGCATTCTTCCCTATATAGGTACAGTATATGTTGTTCATATTACTCTTGATAAAGGGCATGGTTCTAGAACATGCTGCTTGACAATTCAATATTACTGGATTTGTGCTATAATTCATTACTGTTTGTGCGTAAGGAACACTGGCATGATAAAGAATCAATAGTGTTAGGACAAAATATATTATATTTTTGTAAATAAAACGTCTGTGATAAACAGTTTTCTATAAAGATATAATACACTAACTGTTATGGATATGGAGTGCACAACCTGCTGGGATTGCTTCCACAGCAGTTTTGCTACCATACCCTAATTAATTCTGCATTTGGGCTATTAACGAAATGCAGAAAATTCAGCAGAAAATCTTGAGTTGTGGACTGCCTAATTACGTCAGCAACTGACATTTTTGGAACCCGAAGGCAGGTACAGTTTTCAGTTATAGATGTCTGTACACAGAAGACATTTTTCCTTTTTCCTAAAGAGAATCTAAAAATATACAACTAAAAAAATCCAGAGGCTTTATAAATGTTATGTTTACGACATTCTTATTTTCCCTCCATATCACCCACTCAGGTGTTGCCTACATTAAATAAAAAACCACACAAATACACTGCCCTTTGGCCTTAGGATGAAATGTTTTTACAAAGATACTTTTTATTCTTGACAGAATGTTGAAATCTGTTCTTGTCGTGCTTTCACTATAGCCTGAAAAACACTGCCGGTTATAAATAACAAATCTACCTGCCTTATAAATTCTACAATATAATTTTCATTTATTTTAGGAATGTTGTAGTTTATCCGGTTAGCTCTCCACCACAACTGATACCACTGACACGAATGTCCTTCATCTAACAAGTTTTAGAATAATTTACAAATTCTTCTCCCTTACTGTGTCATAATAGAGAGGCAAACATATTGATGACTTAAATGAAGGACTTCTTGCTTCGCACAATTCAACATGCTGAGATTCCTGCAAATTTTCTATCATTATCTGGTCACACCAAGAGCTAACAAGGAATAAACATTTGTGGGGTAGCCAATTAAAGCCTGTGGCCATGTTAGAATCATTTGTAAATGCCACTATTCAAAGTAAGCATAATATTCCTGACCCGAGGGACTGAGGCTATAAGATAAGCGCATTAAAAAGTTCCACATATGCTCCAGGTTACCCTCGGTGCTTGTGGCAGTCAATTAACCTTTTAATTATATTGTTGCCTTAGGAAACTCTCCATTTTCTAGTAACACTGTTGGAACAAAATAGCAAGTGACACAGAGAAAAGTAGTAACAATATATACACTATAATTGTATACACAATATACACTTATAAAATAATGCTAGTTGTAGTTTTCCCCATGGATACGTGACCTCTATATAATCTATTTATATGGCAGCATTGCAATTCATCACAGAATGAAAATAAAAATGAGACAGATAGATATGATAATCTAAAAACTGCTCGCTATTAACATGGGAATCTAATACAACATTGATTCAGAATGACACATTTACTTGTATTAATTGATTTGGAGACAAATGTCATAGTGATGAGTCCCAGTTTTGAAAACAAATCGACTGTTAGATCAAACGGGACAGGTTTTGCTATAATTTCAGATGGGAGATTGAATTCCGAAGGTGGTTGGAACATTGTGGGAGTTTCATCAAAATGGCATATTAAAAATGTTTTCAATCCCTCCCTGCTGTGGATCGTGGGTCGGAAGTATCCAATTTTTAGGAGAAACTCATGCTATCCAATGATTCTACTTGAGCCTCAACCTTACACACCCACAGTCTCAATAAATCTATAACACAACACAAGATTATGTAGTATTTAGACAAAAGTGTGTTACGATTAATAGCAGTAACATAAAGTCATTATGCATATGCTGGGACCATGGCTTCTGCCCCCATGTGCGTCCCAGCCCCTGGAATAATATGTATTTCAATTGAAAATAATTAGAAATTACGAGTATGTAATAACTCCATAATTAGTATCCTTGAACACTGGACCAAGCCTCAAATCCAAAGTAGGGGTATACCTGCTGTTCAATCTTCTGAGTAGGTATATTAGTATATAGACTGTAAATATCAGTATAAAATTCAAGGTTGTTAATGGGTTGTGAAGATGTTTTCCATTCATATGTCATATTGATTGTGATGTCTTCCTACAACTGATGATGTCACAGATGAGGATGACCGAACCGAAGCGAGTTTGAGCCAAACTATTGGAATTCCGCTTTAATTCGACTTCTTTTCGAACTATCACGACTGGGTTTTTCGATATTCGACTTTTGAGACCATATCGAATGTTCGACCATTCGATGGTGCGAGTAACATGCCTATATATACCTATACGCGAGCATCGCCAATCCGCGAGAGTAAATTCCATTAGCCTATAACGCGAGCACAATCCCGCCGTGTAGTAAAACATGTACATGGTACCTAGGCTTGACCGAGCTCAAAAGAGAGCGTGGGACGGGTAAAATTTGAATTTTCGAATTTTTCTGGATAGTTCGGAACAATGTTCCCCAAACCATTTCACAGGCCCAAGCAACCCTTTATATAATTACCATTGATATTTAATTAGACTTTTCGAAACTATTTAACTCCCATTGACTTTAATGGGTCCGTTTTCGAACTTTCCAATATTTGAAATTTCAAAACGGACTCGAACTTTCAAAAGTTCGGCCATCGCTGTCATAGGTGGGTGGGATAATGTGGTTATAAGGCTCTTAAGTTGTGTTGTGTATAGGCTTAAAAAAGGCTCTAGGACCGAGCCAAAACATTGCTGCGCATCACTATCTGAATAATAATATGGAAAGTCCCTTGAGTGTTCATCAGTGTTTCTGACTATATTATATATTATATATATAAATAGAATATATTATATTATATAATAATATTATATATAAATCACTGTGTAGGCAACATTTCGTACCCTCTCTAAGTCCCTTTCTCAAGCCAATAACAAAGTGAAGTCAACCTTTCCAAGTTTAAAATGTACATACCACTCCTCCAATAGTGAAACTCATTCAAAACCTGCTTCAAAGACTTATAAAGGCTAGTGCTAGTTGCAAGAGAGAACTTGATAAAACTGGAACATCTTATAATGCAGATGACAAACTCAAAACCCTCTTCCGAAGAGATCAGTTGTAGGTTACAAAAGGGGACTAACCTAAAGGATATTTTAGTAAAAAAGATTTGTGCATGGTCCTATATAATCCACCATCCCTCGTGGTTAACCAAAACAATAAGTTGCTTCAATGTCTTAAATGACGTCTGCAAAGCAATCACCCCAGACAAGAAATTTATATTTGAGTAGGCGAGAAGGGGGAACATTGCACGACACACACTATTGATCTATAACGTGTCATGCCAACCTTTCTAATATAGGAAAACGAATACTCCATAAGATAAAGATTGATGCCACAGATCCGCATCAAGATGGATTTCGGGACAGAAAACGTCAAAACCCTTTACCTACATTTTGTTAGACAGAACCATGATCTATCCTACCTCAAAGTTTATTGGCATTGAGTGTCTATCGTCCATTTGAAATGTGACATTGGCCATACATATATCTATTCAAAGTCTAGAGTCATTGTTTAGACAAAGTTAGTCGCAACTTAGGTGATCGTAATATACCATAGGACCCTATAGGTATTTGACATCATATTTATCCAGGTCCACGGTTTTGATTCTTACACTCTTAGTACTTTTAGTCTGTAATTATTTATTTGACAAAAGTAAGTGGGAGTGTGTTTCCCCTGGGTAGCACAAATGATATACTAATAATAATTTTACGTGGTAATCTCTTGTAATATACATAAGTCAGTTAGGTTCATCAGGATATCATATAATTTGTTATAGTAGATATAGAGTTTTTTACAACACGCTTAACAATTTTTATAACATAATTTTTATCACTTAAGGTTTGATGAACCTCAAAAGTCACGTTCTTGCACTTTAAGTTTCACTCTCAGGTTTTAAAATCTAGAAAGTACAGACACCTTTTTTCGTATTCTTAATATAATATGTATTTAAGTATAGCATTTAATATCTTACACATGGATGTAATAGCCTGTGTGTTAATGCCAACCTACGCACTTTACAGTTTTTGGGCAGTTTGAGGAGGGTCACAGTGGAGGAGTGGGTATGTGTTTTTAATTTGGAAATGTTTGATTCCACTCTTGTTATGTGGCTTGGAGAAGGGACTAGAAGGGTACCAAACACGTTGCCTACACAGTGATTGTATTAACAAAATAAATATGTGGATGGATAAGCCCCGAGTAGTGCGATTGGAATTTGCCAGCTTTGTTTTATATTTTTGATAATCAACACAGCACCTAGCGACATCCTAGCGACGTGGTCTGTATTTAACATGGCTGGTGGACTGTATTTACAATACTATACTTATATAATATATTCATAAATGACAGCCACTATCCTTTGCTTTTCTTAGGATTAAGTTAATTATAAGAATCAACAAAAGACGGATGTCAGAACTAAGATCGTACAAAGAACTAAGAACAATGAAAAAATACAGGACTCAAAGCAATTATCACAGTTGGGCTCAAATCAAAAATTAGATGGATCTTAGAGCTGGTAAGGAGGTACAGAGTGATTTCAAACACTTTAAACCTAGTTGTGTGTGTATAGGTTGTAAAGGGCTCTGGGGAACGAGCCAAAATGTTGCTTCTGTAATCACGATCTGAATAAATATGGAAGAAGCCTTTGAGGTTCATCATGTGTGTTGTTACGTTATGTAGTTATACCAATTGAATTTGAGATGCACCTGGCAAGTTATAATGTAAAATAATAGGTGGAGGTCTACATTGTTATAAGTATTGGCCAGGTTGGCCACTCACACTAATAGATAATATAGAGGTGATCTCCTCTGGGTCTATAATATACTGTTCTTTATTATAAACAAACACTAAACATCAATGCATTTAACCCGTATGTGGTCTCAGATGCTGATGACAACACGCGTGGGTTGAACGTTGTGCTTTTATATGTTTGTGTTTATATAAATATAAAGTGTAGATTATAGACCCACGGAGTGCACCCCTATCATTGGTAATCAAGGTAATTTAAGTCATCACTAAAATGTATCAATTTACTATTGTTGTACAAATTGTTACAAAAGGTGTCGATTTTTAGAGGACAAGCACATCTGTATTGAGTGGAGGGTGACGCAAAGCATTTTTGAACTAATAGGACATTAATTAGGATTTATTATCATCAATGTTAAAATCTTCCTTTTTTGTCTCGGTCATGACCTCTCCCTTGTTTTTAGCTGCTGGAGGGGGCACAGCTAGTCAGTAAGGAACTGTCAATCAACCAGTCCCTCCCCATGGCAACCTCTAAATGTAGAAACTATCCATTCTATAAAAAATTAAAGTTGATTCTCTGTCACTGCAGCTAATAATTCAGCATTAAGATCAGGTAAAGGAATAATAAGCATGTCTGTTCTCGGTGCTCTTTTCTATGCAGATAACAAACCCTGCAGTTAGCTGCATTTCTGTGTTACTGAAGTCCTAAGGTACTGTAGTACTGTACATAAAGAAATTAATTACAAAGCCCACCCCCACGCGCACCTTCAAACTCTTAAGCTAAAGAAAATTCTTACTTGAGTCAGAAGTTATACTGCTCCCAGGGCTACCTTCCATAGCAATTTACTTCGACTATAACACAAAAATCACGGGGTGAGAATGCGAGGCTGTAGGGGGCGCAAATGATCAAGTAATACTTTAAGTTGTGTTTGTATCTCGATCAAAACTACTGGGGTCTCAATATAAAATGTCTTTATATGAGTGATCTGTAACAACTTGGCAAAAAAAGCGAAATATAAAACTACACACAATAATATTCTGTTCACTGCACAGTTTAAATTACCAGGAGCATATTTCATAAATGATCATTAAAAGTTTCCACCACGTATTGATGCCTCTTTTTGCAAAATTAGAGTTTTCAAAGCAATTTAGAAAGTGGGGATAAACCGGTTAGCGAATTTAGAAAGTGGTGATAAAACCGGGTATAGAACGTAGCCGAATTCCAAAACCACCGCATTTTGGGCTTTTTTGCGCAATAAATACCGTCAAGATCGTGGCAGTAACTGCTCAGTCGTATTATAAAAGTTGCAAAAAAAGGGTTTAGTGTTAGTCAAGCCTAGAAAATAGCCAATTTAAATGTAGTAGAGAGAATATTATATTCTGTGCCTGGAAGGGTCAGTACATGTGTTGGGTTTCCCAATACAGGGTAAGTGTTAGACGATTTAGATCTTTGCGTAAAAAATATCAGTGATATCGAGGGTTCGAGTTCCAATTTTTTTCTATTAGCCTATTTTCCCTAAAAATCTTTGACGGCAAAAACAATATGTTTATGAAAGCGATAATTTAATGCCGTATTTCCACGGAAAGTACACAGTTAGATAAAACAGCAAAAATAGAAATCCCTTTTAATTATGCCCCTAAATACACAAGCAACCATACACAACAAATTCCCCACTCCTTAATTAAGTATTTAGTAGAGTACAGCAGGACGTGCCTCAGGGCGTGCCCCTTCAGAACATTAAAAGGCAGCAGTTTAAAAAAAAATCCTCATTCCTGGCAATACTGCTATTTCAGCACAGTCTACCCATCAGTTGTTATTCAGCCCACACTCCACCTCCACGCATATGTTCCATGATGAAGCCTACGCCTAGGTCACATGCACACCATATAGCCGATAGGCAGCATTTAAAGTTGTTTCAGGTGTAAAACCCTAGGAAACACCCCTGCTCCTTGGGCATTCGGAATGAAGTGAATTCTGGTTAGATCTATCTCTCTGACAGATTTAATCTGTATATTATGCTAGCAATACCTTTCTCCGGTTCCTCTTAGGTGGGGTCCGCAGGGGTCTGATTCTTGGACCCTATTGGTTCTCCCTCTACACTATTCCTTGGGAGATATTATTACTATTTTGGCTTCAAATATCATATATGAAGGCGTACACAAAATCTACTTGTGCCACGCCTACGCTTACTCCTGACACCCAATCACGTGTCTCCGATTGCCTCCTTGCCATATCCTCCTGGATGTCGCAACGCTTACATCAAAGTAAATACTGTGAATGAGTCAGTTAGCTATGCATATTCGGCAGGAAATTAAAATTTCTACCAATAGTGTGAAGCTAACAGTAAAAAGGGGATTCAGAAAATATATATAGCTGAGTTGTTCGTCTAACAGCAGAACTCCAAAAACTGAAGTTAGTTAAATTTACATGACTTCTGCAAACTGCATTTGATGAATAATTGGATTTTGGTTTGTCTCACAAGGCAAGAAATCAAATAACTGTTACTTATTATCAGGGGGAACTGTGCCTTTTAGCTACCACAAATGTCTTTTAGACCTTTGTTATTAAACCCTGTCAGTAGATGTGCTAAAACCCTCAATTGTTGAGATTTTCAAATTATTTAATATGAACAGCATGCCGTCACGTGCTGTGGGATCAAACGCACAATATGACTAGCTCATTGTTTAATGTTTTCTGTTCAATGTCCCCTGTAAGACAGGCATCATTCAATTGTATTACAAAAAAACCCAAGTCAGGAGAAGTAAAATTATAAAAAATTGCAACGTCAACATAAATGTACCGCTTGTATAAATCCAAGGACTGTTGCGTTTCAAAACATTCCATTTAAAAAACTTCTAAACGTGTTACTCCTCTAGCATGCCAAAACATTGCCTAAAACAATTGTCGGTTTGGATTGGTTTAATGCTGTCGTTTAGGCAGACATTAAAATTAACCTGTAATTGTGGCTCGGGCAGAGTACAATTATAATGACGTAAAGTAAGAAGGTGTTGTAGACTGTTTGCAAGCTATAAAGGAATAAAAGATAAGCTGCATTATGTTAGCAGTTTAACTTATAAAATACAATCATTGCAGTTAAATATTTGTTGAAAATGGAACAAGCTGCCCGGTTCAAATATATATACTGAACATTATCCAGTCAGTCTAACAGATGCCGAAGGTTGTACAAGTTTTGCATTGAGGAATACTTGGGTTCATGCTGTAAGAAAAGGTCTTATACCCGTTTGAATGTATTTGACATATATATATTATCCAGATAGAATATCAGATGGCAAACATCAGTGGGTTTCGGGAGCTCGACCATCCATATTAGAAATAGCAATCCATATAAACAATCCCATTATAGAAAAACCAATAGCACAGAGCATCAATTAAGATGTGAGTAAATATAGCAGTCTTATATGCAATTTTAAGGTTAGCAACAGCTTAGAGAGTATTAATAAAACATAAACATGAATGACATTTAAATACAAGTCACTAACATTATAATAGTAGGAGCTGTCAGTGAGCTTACGCTGCTGTTTCTTCCTCAACCCAGCTAGGAATGAGGGCATGTGCAGGGGAGCCCCCCCTCATTTCACCATCAAATCCAATCCCTGCAGAAGGTAGGGTACCTAGCGTGAATTACATTTAAGCTTAAGGAGGTACCCCCTGCCAACCCCCAACCGCCAAAATATTCTTTTAAAAAAAATTTAGCATCGATAGTTGCATCCCCTTCTCTCCGTGGCATCTCCAATGAAAGCAGCCGCATCTGTGATTTGCTGCCTCTTTAAGATGCCTGCCTGGAGATGAAGTTTGGAGGAGCGAGGAGATTGGTAAGTTCCTTCCCTCATTCCCAGCTCATGAGGTTTATTGAAGAATGGGGTTTTGGAGGTTAGACACAGCTCTTTACTCCTGTATTCAGTAAAAACTTGAATAAGAAAAGGGGGTGTTACTAGTAGAGATACCCTTGTGGTCCATCATTTTCTTGTACGATACTTATTGGGTGATCCAGTCCCATCATTTGTTGTAAGATTCACATCATTAAGTATTAAAAGATATTTTTTAACCTAAGTACAATTACACATAGATCTACCATAATGTCACGTTACAAGTATGTATGATGTATATGTTTATTTATATGGCGCCACTTCGGGGACAAAGAAGCGTACAGTATTAAATACAATATAAAAGTCATACAAGGGGGAAAATGCATAGATAGTCAGACATTAAATACTTAACTTATATAAGTAGAAGGCTAGGGCTTTGCCACAAGATTGGGTCCCTGCGTAGAGCTTACAATCTAGTTAGGGGAACTAACATAATAAAATTGATGGGTATAAGTGCTGGAGTGAGACTTATGCCGTTCAAATAAACAATCAAATACATGTGCTGGTTACCAGAAGGTGGAGTAAGGCTCGATTTAAACCTGCTGATGAGTTTCTTGACGTAGATATAGAGTGAGGGGAATAGATTTCCAGAGAATGGGAGCTACAAGAGACAAAGGTTTAACGCGAGAGGAAATAGCACAGTCCCAGTGGGGGGTATGTTACCGGATCTAGTCTGCCGATGAGCTGAGGGTACGGGCAGGAACATGTGGGGAGACTAGAGAGGAAATAAAGAGGAGCAGCAGCGAAACGGGATTTAAATGTTAGGAGACGGAGTTGGTATGTAATGCGCTGTTACGGGGGCCAGGTGTTGTCCGGTAACAGAGGAGATTTGGGATCCGGTTTATTAGGAGAGCGAACAATACGTTGGTGCATAGTTAAGTATAGGACTGAAGCGGAGAGAGAGAGTTGGGAAGCAGGAAGACCAGAAAAGTAGGAGGTTGCAATAGTCCAGGCATGATAGGATGAGAGCATGCATAAGCATAGCCGTAGTTGGGAGAGAAAGGAACCTGGGGATTTTGGCTATATTGCGAGGAGAGAACTTCAGGTTTTTCGCAACATAGTTAATTTGGTTGTTCAGAAAAGAGAGAGAGAGGAGTCAATAATTACACCAGGCAGCATGCAGAGTGGATAGGGGAAAAGGGGGTATTCTCAAAGGAGATTGGAGAATGATGGGCCAGGACCAGGTTAGGGGCTGGGAAAATGATCAGTTCAGTTTTAGAAGGATTTAATTGAGGGTAGCGGTGAGACAATCCAGGAGGAGATGGCAAGAGGCAGCGGAGACACTTGGATGGATTGTAGGAGTAAGCGTAGGCGTGGACAAGAGAGTGTTGTACGCCTTGCATATAAGCTATTTGAAGCCAAAAGAGGGTAATAACTATCTCCAAGGAAATAGTTGAGAGGGAGAAAAATAAGGGTCAAAGAACAGACCCTGCGTGGAACCAACACTAAGAGAAACGGAGAAGAGGTATGCTAGCATAATATACAGAGTAAAATCTGTCGAGAGGATAGGATAGAAACCAGAATTCAACTTCATTCCGAATGCCCAAGGAGCAGGGGTGTTCCTAGGGTTTGTGACCCTGAAACAACTTTTAAATGATGCCTATCAGCTAGATGGGTGAGCGGGATGGCATGTGACATGGCCGTGGCTCATCAGGGAACATAGGCGTGGATGGGGATGTGGGGGCTGAGTAACACTGATGGTAGACTGGTGCTGAAAAATGCAGTATTGCCGGAGGAGGATTTTTTTTATTTAAACTGCTGCCTTTTAAGGTTCTGCAGGGGCAGACCTGAGGCACCGATTCAGTTTGCTTCATGGTAGGACACCCTTTGCCAAGGAGTGAAGTTACGCACAAAACGAGGGAATGATAGACTGTGCAAAGCAGAGGAGAGTTCATCTTTTCAGGAGGAGGAGAAGAATAAAAAGTGACCATGGCCCTTGCAACCTGCAGATCATTTATTAACATTACATCGAGTAGTCGCGGGGGACATGCGCAGGCCTGAATCCAAGTTGCAAAGGATCCCAAGGTTAGGGATAAAGGTAGTTAGCGCATCGGGAGAAGACTAATCATTCTAGCAGTGATGGCCTATCAGTAAGAGACGAGATTCCGGGCGGCTAGGGCTAAGAATTGGCTCTAAACAAGCGGGTCCAGCGAGGCTTTTTAGTATGGGCGTACCATCGCCATGCTAAAAGAAGAAGGGAAATTCCAGATTGTAAGGGCAGGCATTTAATATGTGGGTGATGTAGTAGAGGGTTAATCTTCAACACAAGAAAAAGTATGGGGGAGCACCACTACCTAAAGGTGAATTCACAAAAGTTGATTGGAACAACCCATACAACGTTGGCGGGATGGCCCTGTGCCTCAGTGTATAACCAGTTGTGCCACAGTGCAACACCAAACATATCAAACCATCAAGCCCACACATACACATACATTGATGACTACAATGAGTGACACATCAATGGGCGCCCCAAAAAGGAGGCTACCAATAATTAAAAGGCATTGGAGATAAACAACATGGGGGACCGGGCTTTATAAATACATTAGTAAAAATCAAGACTCATTGTCCGTTAATAATGATAAAAAAGTGACAAGAATTAATAATACATTTTCAGTGATGGACTTCAACATACGCAGTGTTCCATCACAAAAACAAATACGTAATTCAATAAAATATAATCATATAAACATTGTACATCTATTAGATAAACCATCAGGGTTACTCCAATTCTTTGTCCTTTTGAGTTCCTGTAGATGGCTGATATAAGACTGAGAGAAAGATATACACATGTACTCTAGTCCAGTTCCACAAGTTGCATAACGGACACAAAAAGTGGGTAAACTAACGTAATCTTATAACAATAGAAAAAGGTACACCAGACCTACATATTAGCTATACAGCCCAGCTTCTTCATGCACCCATTGGGGGCATAGTTGGCAGTTTGTCTATCCACATTGCTTCTTCTTAAAGCGCCTTTCATAGTCACCCCCTTCTTATTGGGTTGTACCACCTCCGAAACTTGCCATTACGTTGGGAAGCACGTATGCCTATTCTGAAAGACACTGTTTGCTAAACAGGGGTTTCTGTGTCTCGAGGTTCTCCGTTATTACTAATGTCTCTGTTATACCTCCCATACCGGCTTCCGTGACCTTCTTTCAGTCTACCCCACTCATCCCTTCCCTACAAATGGCACTGAGAGGTACCACAAGCTCTCTTGTGGAAACGAAGTGGAAAAAACTTTGACGGCCGCCGAATTTTTTAAAGCCTTATTACTGGGGTGGTGTATACGTCTCCTGGAATATATAGCACTACATAAACAACATCTCCTGCCGCGGAAAGGTACAGTTTTCGTGGGTAGAAGAAAGGTGTTCTTCTTTTCGGTGCGCTGTCTATGCACCGAATTTGTTTGCTCATTGTAGGAGAATAGGGGTGAGGGAGAGGAGGAATAACTGCCAAACATGTAATCACTCGTAATATTTTCCAATGTCTGCGCATGATTGGTTTGTATGTCTGCCAGTGTGGGTATTGTAAATGGTAAAAAAGGTATTATGGGGGTTCTTGCCTTTTCTTTTCTATTGGTAAAAAGGGGATCCCTCTATTCATCGACTGTTCAACAAACCTTTTTAGGCCTAATCGCATCAATAACCTTTCTTTTATAAAATTTTTCGCAATTCTCAGGAAGTCTAAATGGACATTGGCCTCTAGCTACCGATTCTTCTGACACTCAGGAATGCTTGACTATAGGTGCCTTAATTGTGCCTGCTGGTGATGGCTACTAGCAGAAGTAGAAACGTAAGTTATTCCTATCAGTAGGTTTTACGTAAATGTATTGCCCTAATGTCATTTTATTAAGAATCAAAACGTCTCAAGAAAGTTCATTTGCTGATGAGATGTGTAGTCGTGTAAAACTTAGCGTAGGGTGGGCTTATTCACAAATTCACCACTTCTTGCTAGGGATAATAGGTCACCTTCCCATATGAAAAAGAGATCATCCCAACATATGTGTACCCCTCATTTATCCTTAAAAGACGGTTCTGCAAGACAAAATTCCTTTCAAAAACTCAACGAATAGGGTTGGCGTAGGATAGGGGCAAAAACTTTGCGCTCATACTTGTACACGTGTGTTTGAAAGTAGACATTTGTTGAAAGCAAAAACATTTTTTGTACAGGCAGACATTCATTAAAGTCAAGAATCCCAAGTATGTCCGGAACAATCATAGCCCCACTCAAGTCAGTGCCACTCTATTACCTCTAACCCAGAGCATGATGGACAGGAGGTATACGGGGACTTACACCAGCCTCCTTTGGGCCCCAGTGAGTCACTCATTGGATCACATGCATTTGTGGAGGTGGGCGATTTGAGTGGTTTATTGTTTGTTGCACGGTGCCCCTGGTATACTGAGGAGAAGGGACCGGGAATTCCCGAAATTGTTCGTATGTGTGGTTCCAATAAACTTTTGTGAATTCACCTATGTAGTGTGCTCCCCCATACTTTTCTGGTGTTGAATGATTTGGTGGCCCTGGGAGTGGAGGGCCCAGGGAGGATCGCACCTACATAACCGGTCTGGGCATACAGGCCAACAGGGGTGGCCTTGGAGTGCCTTCTCCTTGCGAGTATTGGGGTATTCCCCCGCTTGACCTACGCACTATGTATCATCATCAGTCGCCTTCTTTAAGGAACAGTCACTATGATTCGAGTTGTTTCTCTCATCGGTGTATCACCCGAGAGCTCCATTGGTTTCTAAAGTTCGAAAGTTCAAAAACGGACCCATTAAAGTCAATGGGGAGTGATAGTTTGAAAAGTTCCGATGTTTTACAGATAAACTAACAATGGTAACTTACTGTAAATGGCTGTGGCACCTGGAAAATGATCTGGGGAACATGTCACTATAACAAAAACCTGTTTAAAGGGCATCTATAGTGAGAAAAACACATTGCCCCTTTGCAAATTTAAATTCATGTACTCTGTGCTGCCTTAATCCTATCTCTCACTGATTTAGTTTAACCATGGTGTCACATCTGTGTGCAGCACTCCCCCCCTTTCCCCTCCCCTCTGTTACCTCCTCCATGTCTCAACTCTGGCTAACTGACAAGCTTATCATGTGCAGTAGGAGTTAAAAGTTCAACATCCTGAAAAACACACCCACACACAGTGGCCAATAGAAAGCAAGCGGTCCTGGAGACACGAAAGAAGGAGAACAGTACAGTTTACGATCTCTCACTTTGTGACCCATCATCAATCAGTGAAAGCTATTAAGAAGGGGGGTCAAGTGCAGCCTTCTATCTACCATCAAAGCTACCTCTCTCCCCCTGCTAATGCTCATATCTCTATGTTTATTACAGAGCAGGGAGGGGGGATCACGTCAAAGGGATTTGATTGACAGACCAAGTAGGAGTAGAGGAATGCAATCATGTATTCTTCTAACTGGTGTATCTCAGGACAGAGAGGGAATCTGAAAAAAGTGAAGACACTCTAGGGGTTGTGGGGAATTATAGAACACATGGAAAGAAAGAAAAAAAAGTGCACTTCCGCTAAATGTAGTTGTAAATTAGCCTAATTGGAGTGCTTCCACAATTCTTGTATTGTATATATCGCCTGGATGCCAAACACAGGATTCAATATAGCCAGATATCCAAAGGCACTCTCAGGACTTTGTAAATAAAAGTAGCTTTTATTGATCACATTTAAAAGCGTGTTTCAGCAAACAAGTCGTCCTCAGGGGTTCCTGACCACAGCCCTGTGGATTAAAACGCTTAGAACCAGAATAAAGATTTGATACATTTATATGTGAAGTCTCTTTATAAGTGCTTGCCTTTGCCTTTTGGATTGAAATTAAAGAGATATTCCTCTTATTTATGCTTCCAATTATCTCTCCTTTTGTTTATTATTACCACAGGGTGTAAGGCCCCCTTTGTTTGTTGGAAGCAGTCTATATTTGACCCCTTTTGTCCTTTTTCCTAACTTAATAATGGGTTCCTACTTGTCAGCTATATCAATCAAAACGGCCTCTGCTGTGGTGTGGAGAAATTGTATAGCTGATGTATAGCTTCCCTTAGAATTAGCATCCATACTGAGTTAAAATTCACCAAGGATAATAAAGGCTGGAAATGTTGTTATAATGAACAATATGTTGATACAATACACCCTTCACAATATTTTGTTATATTCTAATGGCACAGCATGATACATAACATCCCATAGCATAACATTAATATTAACAAGATTCTTGTACGACTGCCCTTTGACTATTTTGTTTACTATATAGCAGCAAACCCCTGATTCTATACAGAATCTTCCTTGCAACGTGCACCCTTCCCCCCGCGTGCACCAACGCCCCCCCCCCCTCACGTGCAAACCCCCCCTGCAGGCTTCCTGGACCCACCTGTGGGCGTTGGTTAGAAGACGTCACATGGCCAGTGCGAGCAGGTGGGTCCAGCATCCCTGCATATCGATAACCTTCTTTTAGTATATAGTATATTATTATTTATTTTTTTTGAAAATGTGATTGGTTCTAAAAAGTTTGAAAGGAAAAACCTTCACTATCATTTTTCCCCAATACAAAGCACACTTAGGCCTATATAAGTTTGAATTGTTTATTTGGATGTTAACATTTCACACATGAAAGCTATTGCATTTGTTCTTCCAACTGCATACAGTATCTTTCTTTGTTATGCCTGCAAGATATAATTTTATCTATAAAGGACAAATAACATAAAATTTTCTAACTTGAAGGAAGCAGATGCACATAAGCTAAGGGAAACCTGCATTCTCAACAGCTGAATTGAACTTAATAATGAATGCTATTTTTTTTCCTAACAGTAACATTATAAGATTTTTGATCGCATTGGGATGTTTTGCTAATCTCCATGGCACTATTCTTTTGGGATCTACCGTATATATTAAGCACAGGTCAACAGACCTGTAATAGCCAGCCATGGCATTTTTGTTTTTGTAAGTACAAAATTAAAGGGGAAGTTCAGTGCAAATACTTATGCTTTTGAGAAAAAAGAGCAGTATTTTTCAATTCCCAATGACCTTACCCTGCCCATTCAGCATATTGTCAGTGTATAAATAGAGATGGCCACACTTCATAAAGTTTGGTGCATTTTCAAACTTTGAAACTTCTGTAAAAGTTTGAAGTTGCCTTCTATCTACCATCAAAGCTACCTCTCTCCCCCTGCTAATGCTCATATCTCTATGTTTATTACAGAGCAGGGAGGGGGGATCACGTCAAAGGGATTTGATTGACAGACCAAGTAGGAGTAGAGGAATGCAATCATGTATTCTTCTAACTGGTGTATCTCAGGACAGAGAGGGAATCTGAAAAAGTGAAGACACTCTGGGGGTTGTGGGGAATTATAGAACACATGGAAAGAAAGAAAAAAAAGTTACTTTTCCCACTATAGATGCCCTTTAAACATTTCTTACTTTATGCCCTTTAAACATTTCTTACTTTATGATCAGGCAATTGTCGGGTTTGCACAAGCTACATTACAGCCAATTCGAGGGTTACCGAATGATACTTTCAAGGGTTATCAAATATAGAATCATAAATTCGAGGATTATCAATAGCGAATGATATATTTGAGGGTTACCGAAAGTCAATGGCTACTTTTGAGGGTTAGCGAACAATACATTCTAGGGTTAACAAATATGATCCATATATTCAAGGGTTACCAAAAACAAATGATACTTTCGAGGGTTACTGAACAATACATGCTAGGGTTAGCGAATGGCCTGTAAATTTGATTATAATTGAATTTACAATAATTATCGAAAATACAGCCGCGAGTCCCCCCCAAAAAATAGTTCAAGTTCATCCAAACTCGGATTCGAGTTCAGTTTTGTGTCCATCTCTATGTATATATAAATGCTTCCAAAATACTGATTTCCTGTTTGCAGGACCCCTAATAGAGATAGTTTTGCCCTCGACCCAGTGCCTGGGTTGATTCAGTTGTGCACTAGAAATCTAAGCAGGTTTGACCCATCCAACAGCCAATCACTAGAAATGACAGGAGGATTCCAAGGAAGTGGTGTATTCTGGGAAGAAGGACTGTTAGATCCTGAAATGGCAGTTCAATAATGTCAACAGCAGGTAATAGCAAGTGGTATATGCAACTTATTTTTCAAAATGGAAGAGAATATGTAGAATAACTAGGTATTCATAATACAAACAAAGACTTTCATGAATAATCATATTTTACACTGAACTTTTCCTTTAAAATATTTCAAGAGGACATGCTATGGTGGGCTTCTTCTTTTTTGTCCCCCAGACAGTGTCTGCTTATTCAGTACACAGGCTGCTTTCTGACACTATTTGAGAAGAAAAGTGGTCAACCATAATAAAGAAACAATTAGTGACACTAAACAGGAGTCATAAAAGTTTTTTCCTGTGGTTAATTTCTGCAAGAGAAAATGTGGCATTTTTTAAGGAAAATATGTTGCCCCCCCCCCGAAACAAAACTTTGTTGCTTGTGTTTGTGGGAATACTGTTCTTAACATGGTCCTTAGTGAAATCAAGGACACAAGGTCCCGTAGTGTAGGAAACTTGTTCAGGGTGGGTTTTTTTATGCAGCAATGCCTGCACAATGAACCCTTAATTAAGTTTATTAAGGACAATAATGGGTGGCCATAACTTTGCTTTCTTGAAATAAGGGAAGAACTGCTGAATTCCTTCCATCATGTCAGCCTTTTGAAAAAGTGCTTATGAATGTCTGTTCTGCATTCCCATTTGCTGGCAAACATATTTCGACCGGTGATAATGATGAAATAATTATATCTAGTCAAGGTCTGATTTGAACACTCTAAATAGTAAGGAACCCATGGATTACATGGTGCTAAGACTTGACTTATGGCCGGAGGAGTCACACGTTAGTGTTGATGTTAGTGTTGGCCTGAGGTAAAAGAGTCAGACCCCTCATATTAATAAAAAGAAACTGGGCATGATTGGCCATGTCCAAGAAAATTGCCAGCTGAGCTAATTGTACAGCCAAGCAGGACTGACCCTAGAAAAGGGCTCTGTGCATTCCAAAATACCAAGCAGTCAAACTCAGGAATATTAAAAACGTATTTAGATTCCATTAAAGGGGCGCTTCACATAACAAGGTAGGAGTTAAGGTGGCCATACTCTACTTTAGATGTTCATCTATAAGTATATGGTTTAGACGAACCGTCTCCGCCACTCCGGGTTTGGGGATCTGAACCCGACTCCCTTTTGATCAGCCGAGGGCGAAGGAGGCCATCGCACTTCCCTTCCGAACGGCGCTCGCCTATTTTTTTTTTTTAACAAAAGCTTGGCTCAAGGACTGGCTTAAAATAGATCACAGTGAGGTAGCTGCTCTGCTACGCACGAAACCCTGACCCAGAATCAGGTAGTCTATGAATAATTTTGCACCTGATTCCCTTAGGTGTTCCCTAATATATGATTTTAATGATCTGGTTGTGCAGCCCACATATTGTATACCATACTTGGTGCACACAATTACATGGTGTGTATTGCAATTGATAGACTGCTTAAGGGAAAAGCTCTAACCTGAAACTGAGCTTATACGTGTCATTTTTCTTAACTGGCTGCATTTAATGCATTGTCCAGCTCCACACAGGTAAGTACCTTTGAATTTTAGACAGTCATTTCAACTAAACTAGGAGACAAAATGTCCCACAATGATATGAATCTTGTTCAGGAAAGGGTAAGTATTTCTTTAAGATCTTCACTATTTTCTAAACCCTAAATGGGTTTGTAGTATTTTTTGTGAATTATTTAAAAGTCTGCATAAGTGATATAAAATTAAAAAAGCACCCTTTTTTAATATGAAGTTGACAAACCTATTTTCAAACCTATTTCAACTTTACAGCACAATATAACGCTAGGGTATTTTGATCTCAGAATAATGCTGCCCTTATTTTTCTCTTTTTTGTATTTTATAAATCTCTCTTGCCTCTATTAGTCTCTAACAACTGAGTCCAATTGCAAATTCTACACTAACCTTTCTACAGAATAAAACTCAAGGGTCCCGCACTTCATTGTCTGACAACCTTAAGCTGGTGTAGGCTCTCCTCTGATGATACAGAATACTTAACTGGACGTTGTGAATACAAATAATACTTCCCAAGAGATGTGTTTGTTATCATTTGTTCATCTAACCAGCAAATAAAATAACATAGTATTTTATTATTTTCAAATACAAATCTCTCTATGGTGTTTTTTTTTTTCTTTTGAGGATATTCAGTTATAAAAAGACCTGTTTAGAGAAAGGATTTAAGTATTTTTAGGAGCAGTGGATAACATTTGCCCAAAATTAAATATTTTGAAATGAAAGTGCTAATATTTAGTAATGTCCAGTGACAAAACTTTTAATAGCAATTAAACACTTATACTCACCTCCCCCTTGCTCCTCTCTTTCCCCAACTGAATATTACAGTCCATCTGTAATAATTACTTAAAGATTCCCCGCCTTCTGTTTTAAATGCATGACATGGCCAATAGGAAGACGCTCCATCTTCACATTGGCCCCATCGCACACTGTCAATGACAGAAGAATGGAGGAGGAACAGACTGTTTTGGCAAAATAGCACTTCAAGTAAGTATTACTGATGATCTGTAAAGTACCAAAAGGTGAGGATGTAACGGTTTAGGTCCCCACCCTTAAGTTGTGGATCGAAGGTCCATAAAATTGTCCCTTAATAAATGTGTATTAAATGAAAGGAAATAGCACAGGAATTAGTTACTTAGTAATTAGGAATATTACACTCATAATATGTACAGTGTGTTCAACGTATTCATTATGGTTGTCTTGTGGTTAGTACTAAGCAATATGTGTTGCCTCGTAATTCTAAAGAAGAACAGCATGCCATTTAGTAGGACAACACCCCATCAGCACAACATCTCCCAAGACATAGTAGATGACACCAGTAAGACGTGGTAAACAATGTTTGAAATATAAAGAATGGGCTAGGTGACTTTTAGAAAGATTGGACATTTGTCTATAGATGAATTGTCTAATTATAAAGTCTTAAAGGGCGAGTCCAGCCCTGAACTGAAATGAAAACTTACATACAGGTAAATCACCCCCCAAAATCTAAACGGTAATAGTTTAAAATCTGAAATATATAAGACTAACCTGTTTCCCTGTTTCTGCTTCCTAGTTCTTCCAGTTAGCAACTGTCAGTTATGGATTTGATTTCACAGCCAATGACTGAATGTTAATCCCCTGTCTGCCTCTTCTGAGCAGGCTCAGTACAGGCTCAGTATAGGTTTCTAAATTGCTCTGTTTTCATGAGGCATCCCGAACCATAGCAGGCATACAGTAATGAATTCATAGGACAAAGTATGATATATCAAATATTTTAAAGAGGCCATTCTTTCTAAAAGATGTTTTTATGAGGGTGGAGTTGCCCTTTAAACTTGGTACACACAGAGGGACTTTTTTGCACGACTGAACGTTCACTACTAGTGAGCGTTTGCCGGGACAAAAGATGGTCGGTCGCAGCAATAGTAGCCATGGCCATAGGGAACTGCACGATCAGACGTGATTTATTGTCAGGTCGAAACCAGATGAACAGCCGACCAAGCTGCCCCCACCCACACCATGCAATATTTCGGCCTACCAACCGATACTATTGGACGGTCAGCCGAAAAAATTGGATGGTGTGTATGGGCACCTTTACTTTGATAGGAGGGAATTGGAAGATGCAGTAGATGCTTTTCAATACTTACAATTGCAAGGAACAACACAGCTGTAACATAAATGTTAAAAGGAGGACATGTATTCAATAAATGCCTGTGGCTCATATTCATCAAAATAGAAGCAATGTTGTTTCTACACATCTAGCAGCACTTGAATAAAACAGAAGTCCGGCAAATTCTCTTTGACCATATTTTTAGCAATTTTTTTCTATCATATAAATGGTTCCTATCCATTAAAAATAACTAGATTCAAGCTGTGCAGCTATAGAGGTCTGAACGATGCAGGGTTCAAATAGATGGACATGACTTTCCCTGCCCTCCTTGGCAAACTGGCCAATTGGTCACTTATGTGTTGCTCCCTGACAGTGATTCCCACACAGTGGGCTGGTACAAGTGTGCAAGTCAATCTGGGGCAGTGAAGGTGGAGCAGAGCTCTGAGAAATGAAAAAACAATAAAGATACACAGAAAACCTGCTTTGAGCACCAACATTATCTGATAAGATAGATATAAAATTATCATATAATCCACACCTTTCATGGACCCTTTGAGACCCATCTATAATTAATTTACTTATAATGGATACGCTACTATGCAGCTTTGGAAGATGTTTTGGAAACATTGTGAGAGAACAGGAGGAATCTCCTTTTTCAACAGACTTCTAATTGACTGAAGCCCCTTTCTTTGAAAACAGCAGCACAAATTGTAAATGTACTAAATGTCCTTCAAAAATATTGATGTGTCCTCAAAGAGAGATGGATCCAAGAGAGTCATGTATTTTGTAAGGATAGAAAAAAATAATTACCCTTCACTATTTAGACTAACAGTTTATGTTTCAAACTGGAGGTCTGCAAATTCAAAGCAGGGATCAGCAGATTTAGCATTCTCCATAACCCATACCTATAAACCATTGCCTTATGGTTCATACTGTATATCTAAAGCCTCAAATTCTTTCTGCCACAAACTTCCCAAAATTGAGAGAATACCTGCAAGCGGAAGAAAATCCAGCGGAATAGTATTTGTTGGCAAGTTTTTTTATCCCTGGGATATTGTTAGGTACTGTACTGTATTAAATAGCATTTTGAAGACTGTAACATTAATGTGATGTTGTTTTCTGTAATAGCACAGTGTGTTCTTGGAATATTGGAGCTTTAGACTCTTTTTAACCTGCATCATCACACTGATGTTTATTTATGAAAACAATTACAACTCTTTATAATCTATTTCAGAGAATGCCACAGAGCACATTTATTTAGAGAGTCTCTTTTTAGCAACTAAATCTTAAAAATTTACAAAATCTTATATTTTGCCTTTCAGAATACATATTCTCTTTGAGATTATGCAAACAAATTCTGTTTCCATAGCAAATGTAAAATAAGTTATGCAAAACGACTTTTAAATTGCAAGCACAGTTCCATGTTCGCCCTGCTGAGAATTCTTCCTTTACTTGATGTCATTCTCAAGCTACAATTTCTTTAATATAATTTGCCTGTGGCGCACTAACACAATTCAGCTGACAAATACCCTAAGCCTTGTTATCTTCTAAACTACGAATGACTGTTTTAATGCAGTAGATGAGAGACAGAAGCAATCGGTTATAGACAGAGACAGCTACTTAAAAATATACCCTTTTTACATGAAGTATTTTGAAGTCTCTAAACTTTTTCAAAAGCAAGATTGAGTGGAAGTTTTTCTGTTCCATTCCAATATATATATATTTTTTTCTTTCTAAGCAGGTTATAAAATATCTTCTTTGTAGCCATTTTCTAGCTGACATTCAACTGTTCGTTATGGAAGAGATCATTATTGTTACATATCAAAACCAGTTTTACAGTGACACAACTAATATAGACAACTAATACCAGGTAAAAGTCTAAAAGAGATCTTTATATCTTCATTTATGTATGTATAATTTTATGTTGCCACTTGGGTAAGCAGCGCTGTACATTATAGTATACAAACAAGGGGATAAGTGAAAGCCATTATACAGATAGATAAAAATTAAATTAATACAATTTCATACATCGGTTAAGAAAACATATATATAAATTATCTATAATTGATATAAGTGCAACAAGCCTTGACACATAAGGAATACTGATAAGGCATACAGGGAAGTGTTCAAACTATACACAACTGTTCCATCACATGGATTTGGAAGTTGGAATAGGTATATAAAAGTAGGTCAAACTCTTTGGGGCACATTTATAAAGGTTCGTTAACTTTTCGCGGCCGTTTTTCCCGCCATTTTCGGAAAAATTGCGTTTTCCGCATTTTATAAATTGACGGTAAACGGCCGCGAAAAGTTAACGAAGCGTTAACTTTTCGTGGCTATGTGAACAGTTACCGCTGCTTCTATATAAAGCGGCGGTAACTGTTACGCACCGCAAATCTCGGCCGTATTACTTCGCCACTTCAGGGTGGCGAAACTGTCCCAGATTTCCCCCTAGATCGCGGCGGGTGGCACGCCCACCTTGCCGTGGGTGGGCGCTGCTGTGAAGGGGTGCAGCAGGGCATACACCCACCCCGCCCTCAACCCCCGTGGCAGCGGCGACCACCCGCCGCCGCTTCCTAGCAGCCCCTCCCAACCCCATCCCCGCTCGTGGCGAAGATACAGAGCAGGAGGCTAGGAGGGGCTGCTGGGAAGCGGGTGGTCGCAGCCGCCGCGAGGGTCGAGGGTGGGGAGCGCTAAGTGCAGTATCACCGCGAAGGGACTTAAAATTACCGCAGGACATTGCGGCCATGATGGCGCTCGCCATTAGAAATACGACGATAGCGCTACTTTCGCGGTCGCGATGTGCGGCGGTCATTTTTGGCCACTATTTTCGCCCCTTTATAAATATGCCCCTTTGTGTAATTTTCATTTAGAATGTTTAATCCCAATTGAACAGTTTTTGTGTGTCAAGTTGTTTCATTGGATGCAAATGAATGGCAAATTAAAGATTTTATCTGTAAAACTTTATTCACATACAGTAGTTCTTCCTCTGCAATACTGTAAATGTATAGAGTTTCTTAATTTCCTGACAACCCAGCCTGCTTTTCAGCACTAACCTTTGCTAACCTTTGCTCAAATCCCCCAACAGATTTATCTGCAGACAGGTCATTGACTAAAGCTTTCTAACAGATCTTTGTATCAGACAATGTGCACAAACTTCAATGGACATGTTACTTTATCATGTATAAATTTAGCTTTAGATTAAGTTTCTTGTATGCTTAGCTTTATTGGAGTATTAATTAGAGGAAAAGAGCTTATGGCATTGTGCGGACAGATTTTAAAAATATAAAATATAATTAAAGAGCATAAATGGATGTAAAAGTTATTAAAATGGTTTGCAGAACATTATTTAGACCAAACATTGCATACATAGCAGTCCAGGTTTAATTTCCTTTTACTGTAGTTCAACCTTTTTACCCTGCCTCTAATGCCAATCTTTGATTCAGATGAAGCAAAAACTCATGTGAAAGCAAATTCTATTTCCACCATAAAATGGTGCTTTAATGACAAAGTATTATACAATGTTAAAATACAGTAATACAGTGAACTTTCAAAAACATCCCATTTAAATTGTTTACATTCTACAAGTGGAGTTTACTGAGTTTTTTCTGTTATGTTTTGTGGATGTAAGTTGGACTGATCCTGTTATCCTGCTAACATACAGTATATGCAATTGTGTCAGGACTGCTTCTTACCTGCACCGGGTCCCACAGCGGCTGCGAAAGTCCGGAAGACGCACGGGTGCATGCGCACATATCGTCTTTAAGGCATGCGCGCACACTCATCTTCTTTCAGGCGTGCACGCGAGTCTTTGCGTGCACAGGGCTTTCCGCAGATGGGTGCGTGCACATATGGACGTGGCGCCAATCTTTAAATAGACAGGAAAAGCTGGAAACTGGTGCTGGATGTTTGTTCCCACATCGGCTTCCTGATCTTACCTATTCTTCGTTCCTATCTCAGGCCTTGTTCTTGTGCCTTGTTCCAGTCCTCGTTCCAGTCCTTGTTCCTGTGCCTCATTCCAGTCCTTGTTGCTGTGCCTAGTTCCAGTACTTGTTCCTGTGCCTCGTTCCAGTCCTTGTTCCTGTGCCTCGGCTCTTCTGACTCATTACACGCATGTACTGGGGGCCGCACCTGGTGTGGTTCAGCAGCGCAACATCCCCACCATCAGGGGCTCTGGAGAAAACCTTCTTCTGCACCCCAGTGCTTGTGGGTACTCTTCAGCCGTCGCCAAGAAATCAGGTAATCCTGACAAATTTGTACTCACCAAGGTTCTTCTGCTAAAAATGGCAACACCCCTAATTCCTGCCATTTATAGGTGAATTACAACACTTCTACCAAGTACAAGCCTCCTAATAGTGGATATTTTCTGTGCTCATGATTAGAGATGGCGAAAACTCTGAAGTTTTGTTATGTTTCAGATTTACGGAACTCGGGGAAAAACACGAAGACCTGAAAATCCGAAAACAGAACTTACTTTAGAGGGTTTGGAACATATTTTTAAGGGTTACTGAATGTACAAGGTTATTTTCGGTAACCGTAGAAAATTACCTTGAACGTTCGATAACCCTCGAAAATACAATAAGAAGGTACTTTTGAGTTTGCAATCGTTTTTTCGAGGGTTAATGAACGTTTGGGGTTATTTTCAAGGGTTATCAAAAATAACCTTGTACTTTCGGTAACCCTCGAAAAAATGTTACAAAGTTCCAAAATCCAAACGATACGCTCAGTTTTGGATGGAACATTCGGATTTCGGAACCGAGGGGTTCCCGGAGAACCGGATCCCATCTCTACTGTTTCTGCAAGAAAAAGGTTTTTACTTATTTGCCACTGTTAAAGAATGTAAACAAATATAATTGAAATGGGTATTAACTTATATTCTATTTTATTGTAGACATTTATTTTGTAGAATTTTAGTATTACCGTTCTTTGACTCTAAAAAAGCATTCTGCTTCCCAGGCAAAAATATCTCATAGGTCTTTTATGACTTCAATATGAATGCATGGCAATTAGGAATAGGTTGGTTCTTTTCAAATAAAAGTCCTAAGAAAAATAATAATATTCATTGTGATTGTTAATGGAATTAAGAGAAAATATCATTTTTTCTGCCCAATCAGTTTCGATTTACTATCTACCACCATATTCCATTGTAGTTTCTCGTGTCAGTCTATCAAGATTACATTCATGATGATTAATGATAACACTGCCTGTAATGTAAACTAAGTGACCTTGTAGTGTAAAGTTAATGGTTCTTTCAAGCAAACAATGAGCATAAATTTAAAATGTCATTTCTGCATTGAAATATTTTCAGTTGCCAAAATTTATTGCCATTTTGTAAACCCAATGTTTGAACAAAACTCTTCAGGTTCAGACATTTCTAATTCTGATGTGCCAAAGCTATGCATTTGGAATCTGTCTTTAGCCCTTGCATGACATACTGTAAATGCAAGTGTATTTGTTTGCTTTAGGAAAATGATTCAAAAATGCTGCTATAAGTTTCTCGAGTTTAATTTTTACTTTTTCAGTTGCAATTTTTTTAAAATTCTTCCAGATCTCTCAGCAGCTCCGAAACAAAACCAAGTTTGTTTCAAAGCCATGACTCATCTCTAGTTTTCCTGAAGGTTTCTAGGGTACCAGTTTGGGTTTCTTCACACTGAATGGTAAATGAGCTTGTCTGTCTATTTTTTAACTGAAAAATTAATTAACCTGGCAAAGAAACGTCTACATTGTTATTTCTAGGGGTGTACACTTTTCCTTTCAACAGACTGAACATCTTGTGGGAACTGCAAAGTAGCCCGTGAGAACAATTAAGAGCCTAATGTAAAATCTGATCTATACTTTTATTTTGCAAACATCTGCAAAATAAACACTGCCTACATTAAGCTGGGTACACACAAGCATATTTTTTGGCCTAACCAACCGATATTTCTGTATATCAGTCAGGGAAAAATACCTGAGGTGATGCTGCAAGGTGCGACAACCAGGCGAGCAGAAATGTTGGAGAATCACCGATCTTCTATAGACTGCACAATGGTGTGGCGCTCTTGGTGAGATTCGCAGCGAACGACAGTGATCCATCCCACTAGAGGCGTACGTCCAGTTGGGACAAAGAATCCGGCCATGCGTACCCATCCTAAATCTAAGGAAATTCATTTTTTCAGCTCTCGGTAAACATGAAATGTTTCAGGGTTTTTTTTTAAGTTTTTTTTTTACATTTAAAATTCATACTTTAATACATTACTTTGCCATGTTCCTTATCGTTGAATTACTGATGAACATGTGAAAGGATATAATTTCACTGCAATTTTTACATTTTAAATGCAGATGTAGCGTACCATTGAAAGACGACTGTTGCAAAAATGTAATTTGGAATGTTTTAATTCACTGTGAAGGAGAACAAAGTGCATTTTCTATGAAAGACAGTATATCTTTTGGGATAAATCATTGTACCGTGAACAGTCTAACTAAATAAGAAAATCTGTAAACTCAGGTGCATTCATCCATCTGCTTGCATATAGATGAATTTCTACACACTGAGATAAAAGCAAATACGTATTCATTAAAATTGCAAAGACAACACTGGCTGCATAGCATAGAAAATGCTGACTCTTCCTCTTCTGCTTTGACTTGAAGCTACTCAGGGTGTGAGACTACAGGAAACCTTTTCATGGGCTCAACTAAAGAGACAGAACATTTTTTTACTCTATTCCCCCTTGTCAGCAATTTAGATGACATTCTACAGCAAGGTAAAATAGACAGTCAAAAAAAAACTTCTAATAAAACAGGAAGAGAAGAACTATGGATTTTTATTTTTTTTTAATTCTCATATGAATTAAAACTGCAGGTTAGGAAACTTGGAAAAATGCTTGTAGAATTGCCGGGGAAATTGTTATGGTTTAATTTATGCAAATTAATCTGATTTAGCATACTGTACATCTATTTAAAAAGTGGACATAGTGCACAAAAGGGGAGATACAATAAATCCGACTGGCATTCAGGCCCACTAATTACCCGTACACAATCTTGTGATTCAATAATGCTGTGCACGTCACTCTCATTGCATTGCGGGAAAATGCATGTGTAAGTAGCAGGGAATGAACGCCTGCAAGAAGAGAACATTAGATATTGCGCAAAAGAGAGGCCACTGCTCCCTTCACTGTGTAGTGTTAAAAATCCTCACCTCTCTCCTCATAGTTGTTTTGCACTTCCTGATGAAATTCCAAAAAAGAGTAGACGCCTTTCTGTGGGGAAGCCTCTTCCTGCTCCTCTTTGAGGAGTCTAGCATGCACAGTGAAGTTCTCCTCCTACCACACCCCACCACCCCCTGGATCCCTTTTCTACAGCCTCTGAGACCGAATTGCTGAAGAAGTATGTAAGGGAATTCTCCCAACTCTGCATGCTAAGTTGTTTCCCCCCTTGTTCCTTTCAGCTGTTCTTCCGCACTGAACAGCAGAGGAGCCAGACGGACAGCTGTGTCTGTGATTGGAGGAGCAGCATTAGAGTCCTTGACCGAAGGAAAGAAGGCTGGTAAGTATCTTTTGTGGACGATTTTAGCATTTTAAACCTAGGGAGGTCTAGGTTATGGGGGATTCCCTTTCAAAAGCAGCCTCCTTAAGGCTAGTCAAGCACATAATGATAATATAGTAAATTTGGGATCTTTACAGCTTATTTTTGATTCATTTTCCTAAATGACTGGAGTGTTTTACCAATACTCTTCTAAATAGTAAGTCCAGTTAAATGGTAGAGAGAGAATGATGAAATTACAGGCCCAGTGACCAAACAGTGTTTTTCTAACACTGTAAATTTACACACAACATGTTTCATGCAAACTGCGGTATTTCAAGTGTAATTAAATTGTGGAAGTAAATCCAAACTAACCACTCCTTCCCCCAGGTTCAATGGTTTTTCATATTCCAGGTTTAAAAAACAAGTTAATCACTCTAGTTTCATAAAAATACCTAGAAGTCTTCCCATAGATTAAAAATATTGGTGGTTGATTTTCCGTAAGTGTCTAAAATTTCATAAGTGTTATAAAAGTCCATAACTATACTTAAATCTTTTTTTTTTATTTTTTTTTCTGTTATTTTATAAAAGTGTCTGTTGCAAAGTGATTTAAAAATCCTAGTGGTAGAGTTTGGTGTCCTGATATTTTTTCAAGTGTCTCATATAAGTATAGAAAAGAATCATACTTTTTTCTTTTTTCTATATTTTATTATGCTGTTTCTCTAGATGATGAATTTGTCCTTAAACCCTGGAATATGGAACACCATGGAATCTGGTGGGAGGTGGAATGTAAAGTAGTTTGTTTGAATGTACCAGTTGTGTCACTATTTAAGTACACTTTATAGGGGGTGCATGCCACCCGCAATGTTTGTAAATTTGCAATGTAGAATAAATTTAATTTAGTCACAGCTGAGACTGTGAGTTCATTGGTCTCACTATAACTGGATCTTCATGCACATAATGTTTAGCTGCTACAACAACTGATGACTCCTTTAATAGCAACATAGTTTTTTTATGGGTTTTCTGTAGAAATCTAATTAAGTATCAATGTATACATTGCACTGCTAGGGCTATGTTCACACTCAAAACTGAACAAAATGGACCACAACAGACAGTCCATTTTTTGGCCAGTTTTTAGCTCACTGTTTCTGCTATATTTTTAATTAAAACGCGTCCGTTTCTGGAGAGAAATGCATGCAGCAGTACTTTTTTTGTTTCGGACCTGGTCAATCGATCCATTAAAAAACGGGCAGTAACGCAGGTTTCTGTGCGGAAACGGACAAAAACTGATCTAGTATGAACGAAGCTTTCGGAGACAGGAACCAGTTAAAGTAAAAATGTGGTTTCCTGCATGTCCTAACTTGCTTCTCCAGCTGCAGTTCAACAACAAATCCCAGAACACCATTAAAAACTGAGTGGGTAACATGTTATCCACTCAAATGTCACATCTAGCTCACTCTAAAACAGACAAAACCTGATGAAGCTGGGCAAGGTCAGTGCTCTAGCTCTGGAGGATACATCGGTAGAGGTAATTATTTTATATGGAAATACATTGTGTATAGAAGTATACAACATTTCTAGGTTCTGGAGTACTGTTTTTTCTAACCCAAACTCTACCAGCAATTATATCTCTTAATGAAACTTTGTAACTTTATTAAGAGAGGACACGTCATTATTCAGACTAACTCATCAATAAATATAAGCCTTCACTAGAAGTTGAACCCACTGATTTTATTAATCATACAGTCCTGTGTGCCTTTAACACCATTTGTTTCTTTCATCTTCCTTTATCCTCTAGACAGTTTCCCTTTGTAGTGAAGCATTGAATTACCTTATCCCCAAGAATGTGCAGTGTCTTGGAATAAAATTGCCATTGTAACATCAGGACCACAAAATTGGATTTGATGTTTTTTTCCGCCTCAAAACCAACAGTGTTTTACTGTTTTCTACAGTATAAAAAACAAAAGGGATTATTGGGAAATGTTATTCTTATTTAAAAAGTCTGGATTTTGTGACAGGTTTGCTCCATCCTTAAAAATAAACCAGGCTCTAAACTATTTGTAAGTGGGGGATAAGAGGAAAGGAAAGTTAATGGTAAATCAGAGACCCAAACAACAGAGAGAATGGTAACATTGAAATGTATAAACATCTCAGTTGTGGTCAACAATTCTATAAATCAGATGTTTATATAACAAATGTTTCAACAGTTCTGATGTGTATTGCAATTCATTTGGAGAATGGTGTGCTTATAAACATAAAAGACTCTGTCCATATTTTTTGCAAAAGAAAATAAGCTCCTGCAAAAAGCAGAACAAACAAACAGCCACCAGCTGACTTGATATACTTGGCAGTACTGCAAACAAAATAGTCATAGCATATGTTATATAGCATTGGGTCTGAATGCTCGCTAGAGGCAAGAGCAGAGAGCACCGGCATAAAGAACCAAAAATCTCTTTTATTAAACAAAATTTTCTTTATGAGTGGGCAATGTAATACATCTAAACCTGCGTACCTTTATCGTATCTGCTATTCTGGAAAGACACCATTTTTACAGCTATATTTTTTAAATAACAGATAGAAAACATCTGTTCACTCAATATTTCCTGCATATCTGAAAGAGAAGGTTAAAAACAATACTGGATGCTGCACACACAGGCAAATGAATGAGGATTTTTGTCACAAACAGAAATAAACAAGTTAAATACATCTTACTCAAGGAAAAGAATTGCATTCACTACCCCTCACTTGTATCTTTCTATCTGTATGTTGTCCATACCACTTAGATTTTAAGCTTATCCTTCGAGGCAGGGATCTCTCTCCTAATATGTAAGGCACACAATATATATATACACACAAATTCAGTAATAGGCAGCACTCCTCCAGACTCCTGTTCACAGTGCACGTGTCTATGAGGCTCTGCTGGGGAGTCTCTTTCATACAAATAGTCCAGTTGACACAGCACTTGAGGATTAGTGAATATTGCTGTTTGGCATGCACCCCGATTTGAGATACTGTACAGTGTGTATGTTCATGGTTGTATAATACAATTAAGCAGACTCATATATATATATATATATATATATATATATATATATATATATATATATTGTGGGATCGTCGTGTCTGTGGTGTCACGATTCCTTAAGAAAGAGACAGCCGACTTTGTAACCATAAACAGTTGCAGGCTCCTGCCTGTAGTTTATTAAACGGTAAACTAAAGAAACTGAACAGAAATCCCAGCTCTTCTGAGCGTCAAGCACACAGTTTCTTTACTGGTAAAATAACAGTCTTTTCCAGTATAAATCAGACAGTCTTTGCATTACCAAAACAAAAAAACCCTATTTGACTGCTTGTCTTAAATCAATAGAACCAGAGCCTGCTAGCAGAGCTGCACTCCCTCCAGGATTTTCTCCAGAGAAAAACCACCCACAACCACACCCAGGCTGTCTGCTAAATAGTCCACCTGTGGATTTAACTGGCTAAGAATCCCACCCACTCTTCCTAGCCAGACTCCAGGGCCTTGCTAACTGGGTAAATTAAACACCTCACTACAGAACTCCATTTTAACTTCCCCTGGAGCCTCAGCGAAGCCATAACTGCAGCCTGGGTGGTATATACACTCCATCTACAACTACTCCTTTAGCAAGACAGTTTCCCTTGTCACAATATATATACCAACCAATATGAGTGGCACTCTAAAACACAGATGTTATCCACAATAGACCTGGGTGCCTCCTATAAATTCAGAAATAGACTTCAGTAAAGTTCATGAGCACTCCAGGATTTCTTCAAAATGATTTATTAAACATAGCATATAATGGCAACGTTTCGGCTCTATGTGTGGAGCCTTTATCAAGGCTTTATCAAGGCTTTATCAAGGCTTGATAAAGGCTCCACGCACAGAGCTGAAACGTTGCCGTTAAGAATTGTATTGTATAAGAACTAAGAACTTTATTTTTGTAAATTTAATTTATCTGTATATTGGCTTGCACTTATCCCTGTTTGTATACTCTATTTTATAATGTACAGCGCTGTGTACCCAAGTGGCGCTATATAAATAAAATTATACATACATTTTAAAGGAAAACAAAAGCCCAACTAAATTAGCCTACACATAATTATAATTTAAACTTGAAAACTTGCTATTTCAATAGTCTTTGTCCTATACATCATGTTATAGTTTTAATTTAAGCTCTCTGTATTGATTAAAGGATAAGGGATATGTTAGCTTATTGTAAAGGATATTGGTGAGTATCAGTTAGTTAAAGGGACAGTTCAGTGGAATTTATCAATATTTGTTAAATTGTTAGTTTGCCTTCTTAGTTATTCTACATATTCTCTGAAAAATCAGTTGATTTCATACCCTTTGCTGTTCCCTGCTGTTGACATTAGTGAGCTGACATTTCATGTTCTAACGGTACTTCTTATTCCCAGGATGCACCACTTCCTTGAAATGTTCCAAACAGTAATTTTTACTGATTGGCTGTTGGATGGGTCAAAGATGCTCAGATCTCTACTGAGCAACTGAATCAACCCAGGCGCTGGGTCAAGGGTAAGACTATAATGGTCTCTACTAGGGGTCCTGCAAACAGGAAGTCAGTATTTTGGCTGCATTTATTTATACACAGACAAAATGCTGAATTGGCAAATCAAGGTAATTGGGATGAAAAATAAGGAGAAGATAGAGGGGAGGATGGAAGGTTAGGAAGAAATAGTGAGACCGTCCCCGGTGGAGTACCTGACTCAATTTAAGGTTGTTGCTTCTGAATCAAACCAGATACTCCAAACATTGGTATATTTAGTTGGACACGTTCTATGTATAGGTAGAAATTTATAGTAAGCAAGATCTGCATTCATTAGTTGAATCCATTTTTTCTGTTTGGGACATCCAGGTGAGTACTATTGTTTTCCAAGCATACAATAGCAGTTTCAACAGCAGGGGTCTTTAAAATTTGGACCAATCTTCCTCTATAAGTAAACCTAATTCACATTCCTCTGGTCTGGCTAGGATTTGGATAGAAAAGTGAAAAAGTTCTAGTTTTAAGAAAGGGAAGTGTTACCTGGCAGTAGGTATAAGTCCCATTTCCCTAAACCACCCTTTCTTTTTATATATGTCTATATCTTATTGCAGTTTCAGATTATTTCCCTGCAAGAATAGAAATAACAGATATTGTGTAGCCCCCCAAAAGTCCACATTGTAAACTTCAATAGTAGAAAGAGTCTTGTTGCATAGATGTGCATTTGTTGTTGTAAAGGTTTGTACACACGGACGGCCGTTCGGGGATCGCCGAACAAGCAACTTGGTGGATCCCCGAACGGCCGTCTGTTTCGGCCGATAAAGACCCTACACATGGGCCGATTATTGGCCGAAACGAACGTTCATACACATCATGCATTGCGGGTCAGGACCCGTGATCACATGTGTATACGAACCTTTAGTATAGTATAGAAGTAATTTATCTATAAGTAAACAAAGATAAAAAAATTATTCACTCAGATAAGATGGCAGGATGTTGAACTGGGATTAAAACTGTTTGCAAAGATAAGCATGTAACTCCTACTTTCATTGCCAAAAACAAGTGTGAAGATTTCAGCTCTAATTAGTGACAGCACATTGAAATGTATTTAGTTAAATTAACTGCTGTCGTGTAGGCAAAAAAAGATTTCAAGTGTCAGTAAAAAAATTAAAGGACAATGATACTCACCTTTTCCCTGATCCACTGCAGCATAGTACCCAGAGTGAGGACCTAAAATCGCTAAGTCCTCACCCTGGGTACTTTCCCTAACTCCTGCACTACTTACTGCAAATCTGCTTCGGCGATCCGCACAGTTCCACCTCTCTTCTACTGTCAGGGACAGTCGTGGGGCAGCCAATTGGAAGGCACGCCTCCTTGCAGAGCATATCTTTCTATTGGCTGCAATCGCAATCTGTCACTGAAGCAGGAAGAGCGGAGGAATGAAGCTATCACAGAAGCAGATTTGCAGTAAGTAGTGAAGGAGTTAGGGAAAGTACCCAGGGTGGGGACTTAGCGATTTTAGGTCCTCACCATGGGTACTATGCTGCCATGGAGGAAGAGGAAGAAGGGTGAGGTGAGTACAATTGTCCTTTAATACAGCCTGTATTTTTATGTCCATGTGAAAGGCGCATCAAGTAGCACAATGTGAAAAATTAGGATATGAAATAAGGAGAAGTACACTGTCAGTTCGACCACCAGGTTGTGAAATAAGGAGATGTACACTGTCAGTTAGACCACCAGGTTATGTCATAATTATGTACACTGTCAGCTAAACCACCAGGTTATGTAATAAGAAGGTGTACACTGTCAACTAGACCACCAGATTATGTAATAATTAGATGTACACTGTCAGTTAGACCACCAGGTTGTGAAATAAGATGTACACTGTCAGCTAAACAACAAGGTTATGAATTAAGGCAATGTACACTGTTAGCTAGACCACCATGTTATGTAATAAGATGTACACTGTCAGCTAGACCACCAGGTTATTTAATAAGAAGGTGTACACTGTCAGATAGACCACCAAGTTATGTAATAAGGATATATACACTGTCAAGTAGACCACCAGGTTATGTAATAAGGAGATATACACTGTCAACTAGACCACCAGGTTATGTAATGAGATCTACACTGTCAGCTGGACCATCAGGTTCTGTAATAAGAAGATGTACACTGTCAGCTAGACCACCAGGCTATGTAATAAGGAGATGTACACTATCAGCTAGACCACCAGGTTATGTAATAAGGTGTACACATGTATAGAAACCTGGAGCAGACATTCCAGGGAACCTATGTCTGTGTCAGGTGTGAGTGGGTTGCCTGTTTGAAAGCTGAGGTGGAGAGTCTAAGGGGGCAGCTTGCAGCATTGCAGGGACTGAGAAAAATGAGAGGGCAGCAGGCACTGGCTGGGGCCAGTATAGAGGTGGGTGAATGTGGGACAGGGAAGGTTGAGGGGGGAGCTAGTTTTGTTAGGTTTACTAGGGGAAGTGGGGGACGGAAGGGTAGGGTGGCTTCTTCCCAGATTGCCCATCCCAACAGATTTGCCACCTTAGGTAATGAAGTGGAGGAGGACACCTCAGAATTAGCATGTATGGAGGGGGCTAGTTCCTTGAGCACCCAGGGGACTGCCATCTCTGATACAAGGGAGGAGGAACAAAGGATCAGGAATGGAAGGTAGATAGGGTAATCTGCCGCCAAGACCCTACATGCTGAACTGTATGTTGCCTGCCTGGTGCTAGGGTTCGGCATGTGGTGGATCATGTAGACAGATTATTGGGTTGGGTGTGGCCCAACAGTCTTGGTTCACATTGGTGCCAATGACAAAGTTAGAGGAGGAGGTAAGGTCCTTAAACATGATTTCCAAGAGCTAGGGGCCAAGTTAAAAGCAAGGATCTCCAGGGTGGTGTTTTCAGAAATACTATCGCAGCCACGTGCTAAGCAAGGGAGACAGCAGGAGCTTAGGAGCATTAATGTGTGGCTAAGAGGGTGGTGTAAGGAAGAAGGGTTTGGGTTTATTGAGAACTGGGCAGACTTTGCTCTCGGCTACAGGCTCTTTAGTAGGGATGGGTTGCACCTCACTATGGCGACGCAGCTGTTTTAGGGGAGAAGATGGCTAGAGGGTTGGAGGAGATTTTAAATTAGGTTTGGGGGGGGGGTGTATTAGCAGTCTCACTGGGATAGATAGCCCAGGAGGAAAGCAGAGTGTAGATAGGCCAGTGGCAGGTGGAAAGGGGGGTGGGGCTAGCATAGGGGATAGGGAGGCATGTGTTTTAAAGTGTATGAATAAATTACAGGATCATAATCTAAAATGTATGTTTGCAAATGCGAGAAGCCTGGCTGACAAAATGGGTGAATTGGAAAATATGGCATTGAATGAAAAGTGTGATGTAATAGGTATAGCAGAAACATGGTTGAACAGTTCTCACGACTGGGCTGTAAATTTAGAAGGATATGCCTTGTTTAGGCAGGACAGAGGAAAAAGGAAAGGGGGATGAGTATGTGTTTATGTTAAAAAAGAATTGAAGCCAAATTTAAAAGAAGAGACGATGAGTTCCTGAATTTGCTGCAGGATAATTTTCTCTCACAGGTGGTTGAGGCTCCTACTAGAAAAGGAGCTCTGTTGGATCTGGTAATATCTAACATCATAGATCGCATTGTAGATATAAAGGTAACTGGAGGCTTAGGGAATAGTGACCATGAAATAGTGGCGTTTGGACTTTGTTATCAAAAGGAAAAGTGCACTAGGTTAACAAAGACTTTTAATTTCGGAAAGGCAAAGTTTCCCAGGTTAAAAGCAGCTCTTCAGAATGTCAACTGGGATAATGTATTATCTGGTAAAGGTACTGAACAGAAGTGGACTGTGTTCAATGGGATTTTAAGCCAGTTCACATCTAAATTTTTACCCTTGGGAAATAAATGTAAAAAAAAATAAATCCGCACCCATGTGGCTGAATTCTGATGTTAAGAGGCAAATGGAAAGGAAGAAAAAGGCATTTTAAACCTTTAAGGCAGAGGGAACGGAAAGGGCCTTTAGGAATTATAAAAACAGTAACAAGGAGTGTAAGAAAGCAATCAAACTAGCTAAAATTAATAATGAAGTTAGGATAGCTGAACAAAGCATCCCTAAGCCTAAATTTTTTTTTAAGTATATAAAATATAAGATATCTGATGTGTTCAATAGATCAACTGGACTTGAAGTATAGTTCTTGAAGACGTTTCGCTAGTCATCCGACTTGCTTTCTCAATTCAGAATGACTTGTACAAGAATCTGTGGCAATTATTTACCCTGGAAAATCCCAATTAGCATATCACAGCCAAGTGTTAACGGCATGATTGCATAGTTGCTAAGAGGTGTTATAGGAACACCCAGGGTAAGGTGTCAAAACAGCATTGTACATGGCAGACAGTTGGTGTCGAACCCCCCCACATCTATTTAGGCTTGGTTTCTTTATTTTCACATAAATGGCCTCCTTAACACCTCTCTTGCCAATATGTTAACATTACAATCTTCAAAGGTATGTCCTTTATCCTTAAGATGCAGGTACACAGCTGAGTCCTGACCCGAGGAATTGGCTCTTCTGTGCTGGGCCATACGTGATGCAGTTGCTGTTTGGTCTCCCCCACATACAAATCAGAGCATTCTTCACTGCACTGCACTGCGTATATGATGTCGCTTTTCTTGTGTTTCGTATTGGGGTCTTTCGGATGTACCAATTGCTGCCTCAGTGTGTTGTTCGGTTTAAAGCAGACAGGGATACGGTGTTTTTTGAAAATTCTTCTTAATTTCTCGGAGACCCCTGCTACATATGGGATGACCATGTTCTTTCTCCTGTCTTGCTTTTCCCCTTCACTGTTGGTATTCGTGTTCTTTTCTTTCCTTCTACTTTTGACAAAGGCCCAGTCTGGATATCCACAAGTTTTAAGGGCTCCTCTGAGATGTTTCATTTCTTTAGCCTTCGCCTCTGTGCTAGTGGAGATGTTCTCAGCTCTGTGTTGTAGGGTTCTGATGACATGCATTCAAACATCAAATACTGATCTGTGTGTGTTGGTTTTCTGTAAACCTCTACTTCCAGTTTACTATTTTCCTTAACTTCTACCAAGCAGTCCAAAAAAGCCAGTTTGTTGTTTTTTACCTCTTCCCTTATAAATTTGATGTTTTGGTCTACCGCATTAATGTGTTCTGTGAAAGCTTGTACTTCCTTCTGGTGGATTTTAACCCAAGTGTCATCCACATATCCGAACCAGTGGCTGGGTGCTATGCCCTTAAAGGTATTAAGCACCTGTTTTTCTACCTCCTCCATGTAAAGGTTGGCCACAATGGGTGAAACTGTTTTGACATCTTACCCTGGGTGTTCATATAACACCTCTTAGCCACTATGCAATCCCGCCCTTAACACTTGGCTGTGATATGCTAATTGGGATTTTCCAGGGTACATAATTGCCACAGATTCTTGTACAAGTCATTCTGAATTGAGAAAGCCAGTCGGATGACTAGCGAAACGTCTTCAAGAACTAAACTTCAAGTCCAGTTTATCTAATTGAATACATCAGATATACCATGACCTGGATGAATGAGAACCTTAACAAGCATTAATAATAAGAAGATGAGGTCTGAGAATGTGGCACCATTAATTAATGGTAAGTTAGTTACGGAGGATGGCGATAAAGCTAATGTCTTGAATACTCCCCCCCCCCCTGTATACACTATAGAAGATCCAAGTACAGATATCATAGAGTATAGTAGCAATAATGGTATAAAATATGCAAGTGCACTTTGGTTAACCGAGGATATGGTACAGAAACAACTAAATAAGGTTTATATAAATAAATCTCCTGGACCGGGTAAAATACATCCTCGGGTACTTAGGGAGCTAAGTTTAGTTTTATCTAGGCCATTGCTTCTTATTTTTGCAGATTCCCTCATGTCCGGTGGTGTGCCTCTGGATTGGAAAAAGGCTGATGTTATTCCAATATTCAAAAAGTGTAGTCGTTCACAGCCGGGTAATTACAGGCCTGTAAGTTTAACTTCAGTGGTGGGGAAGATCCTGGAAAGTTTAATAAGGGAACATGTTCTAGAGTATGTTTCAAGGATTGACATTATAGGTAGTAACCAGCATGGATTTAGGAGGGATAGATCTTGTCAAACTAACTTGCTTGGCTTTTATGAGGAAGTAAGTAGAAATTTAGACTCTGGAATAGCAGTAGATGTAGTTTACTTGGATTTTGCAAAGGCTTTTGATACAGTCCCCCATAGGCGACTAATGTATAAGAGGTCTGTTGGTCTTGGGAGTCACATTTGTACATGGATAGAAAATTGGTTAATGAATAGGATGCAGGTAGTAGTTGTAAATGGGGCTTCATCATTATGGACTAAAGTGCTAAGTGGGTTGCCACAGGGTTCTGTGTTGGGGCCGCTTCTATTTAATCTATTTATTAATGATTTGAAAGTGGGTATTGTCAGCAAGGTTTCTGTGTTTGCTGACAACACAAAATATTGTCGACCATTAAAAACTTCAGAGGATGTGCAATCGTTGCAGGGGGATCTAGATAGATTGTCACATTGGGCTGCTAAATCCTTGTGCTACTTATACAATAAATGGCTCTTTTTTAAGTGAATCCCTGTTGGAAAGGGATCTTGGAGTTTTGGTGAATAACAAACTTAAAGGTAGCAAGCAGTGCCAGGCAGCAATAGCCAGAGCCAGCATGGTATTGTCTTGTATAAAGAGAGGTATGGATTCAAGGGAGGAAAATGTTTTTCTCCCTCTTTACAAAGCATTGGTAAGGCCTCATTTGGATTATGCAGTGCAATTTTGGAATCCTGTGTACAAAAAGGACATCTTTAAAATGGAAAGCATTCAAAGAAGGGTAAATAAATTTATAAGGGGATTGGGGGAGCTTGAATATGAAGAGAGACTGGAAAAGTTACAATTATGTATGCTGAAGAAAAGGAGCTTGCGTGGGGATATGATTACTGTGTATAAATACATTAACGGGCCATACAATAAACTATCTGGGGCATTGTTCACCAATAAAACATGTCAGAGGACATCCCTTAAGACTTGAAGAAAAAAGATTTAGGCTTCAAATTCGAAAAGTGTTTTTCACTGTGAGAACGGTAAAGCTATGGAACTGTCTTCCAGTGGACGTTGTTATGGCAGGATCATTGGTCAGTTTAAAAAAAAAAGCTGGATGAGTTTCTGCAAACAAGGAATGTTGCAAGTTACTGGTATTAATACATAAAGTAGAGTTGATCCAGGGAAATTTCCAATTGCCGCTTGGAGCCAGGAAGGAATTTTCCCCCCTTCATAAATTTGGTGGTTTTTTTTGCCTTCCTCTGGATCAACAGTTAGGCAGGAAATGAGGATATTGCTAGATGGGTTGGACTGGATGGACGTATGTCTTTATTCAACCTCAAATACTATACTATACTATACTACACTGTCAGCTAGACCACCAGGTTATGTAATAAAGAGATGTATACAGTCAGCTTTTGGGGGGGGGGGGAATTAACATACCACAAGGCTTTAGTTCTCCCCCCTCATGAAAAGTCCAGAAAATGACAAGGAATTTGTTGTAATCTAAACAACGAATTACTGAATGAATTAAAAGGACCCCCGGGAAACTTGCATTCTTATTAAACAGAAATAGTTTTCACATAGATCTCCTTCTATATGGACTATCATTTCTTACTAAATGCTACTTTGTGCTTATTCTTCCAGTTAAAAACACATTAATTCCAGAAACAAAACAATACAGGATTTGCCACTCAAAATAAAATAAAATAAAACTGACTTTCACATTCTAGTTTATAAGGATCCTTGTGCAAAAAGATAGTAGCATGCTTCAAGGAAAATTTGTAAACATAATTTTGTGTACTAAATCATAGAAACAGTCTTGCCAGGAAAAAACTAATTCTGTGGACCATAAACAAAAGATGATCTTGTTTGTTTGTTTTTTTTATAAAAAAACAAAATGTTACATTTAATAAAATTCAGAGGCATTCCTGAATAAATATCTGGAGCATGAAAAGCGATTTATGCTTCATTTTGCTTGGTTTGCAGCCTCCAATCTTGTATTTTGTCCCTAAATAGTTTTCAAATTCTTTTAATGAGGAACTAAAGCCAGATTGATTTCTCTAAACCTATTCATATGTATGTGTTAGGACAACAACGTTTCCCAGGCTATATGCCTTTAATAAACATAACTTGTGGTGGTGAACATGAATGGACAGGTCAGTAAAATGGTTCTTTTTCTTTAACTATACTCATTTTATAGCCACTGCCTCTTAATATTAAGGATTCTATGAAAAAAATACACCTGTTGTATATGTTTTCTTATGTTGTTCAGACACTGCAAGTCAGAATAAGAAGGTATCGACGCCCTAAATAGGGAACGTTTTATCCATAACCATATTTCTACTGAGAACAATTTAAAATATGTAGAGAACCTGCAGAGAGTTTCTTCTAGCCTGTAGTTAGTAGTTATGTAGTAGAGCCACGCTGTTTTTAGCTGCCAGATATTTCTCTCTAGACTGCATCTATTAGTTAACATATTTAGTGCTAACTGTCAGTGTAGTTTGTATTTAGTGTCTGAATGCTACAGGCATGAACTTGAAGAGAGGAAAGAAGACAAGTAACAATAAATGAAATAAGTCAAAATAAATTCCTAAAATGCTAGCGTACTGCATGTATGTGTAATAATAACATTAATTTCTATATCTCTGTATAAATACATATAAAATAGTTTGGACATGATAAATCAACCATGTGCAACCCTCTTTCCCTCTTAGTTTTCCTAGGATTTGTTAGATAAAAGGGTATGCCCACCCTGCAAACTAGTAGTAGCTGGTAGGAAATGGCTATAAACATCGGCCTAGACAATCACAGGAGTGGATGCCGGTCGAGCCCCTCCTGCCTGACTTCCGAGCTCGGAAAAGGCACGGAAGTTAAGCAGAAGGCAGCAGGGGAACGAAGGCTGGTAATTACATTTCGGGGGACCTGTCAGTGCTATAAACCTCATGAGGTCGAGGTTTATAGCCATTTCCTACCAGCTACCAAAAGTTGTTTGGGGGGTGGACTTACCCTTTCATATTCCACATGTCTATAGCTTATTTATTTAGTTAAAGGCAATAATAATCCATTTAATGCATTTTATTATCAAAAAGGATCAAACTGCAACTTGTACGCAGTCCATCTTAACTATTAGCAAAATAGAAAAATTAATACTAAGAAACCATCACACAAAAACCTAAAATTAGCAAAATTAATACTAAGAAACCGTCTTGTGAACATAATCTCAGGCCATTAGAAGATATTACGCAGTTACAGTCTCTGTCCAGAACAGTATCCCAAAAAAACTCTCTGTCTGTATTTTAAGATAACTTAATGTTTCAAATTATTGTAACTATAGTACGGTTTTAGGCAATTTGACATTACAGGTATTCATAGGAAAGGCCATAGCAGATAAAACACCTCCTGACTTGAGGTCACTAAAGTGAGGTCACTTAAATACACCCCCATTGCAGCTTCATTCATTTCAACGCTAATGGTTTTGCATCCAGTGACCAGCTGAGTATTCAAAAATTCAAATAAGTAAAGTGCACTCAAGTTCAAGCAAGCAATTAGTTATCCTTTAACAATTACATAAAAAATTCTAATATTTTCTGACAACCCTATGCAAGATAGAAATATGCTCTCACTTTCATGAAATGTACATGGACTAAAATTATTAAGCAATGCATGGATACTAAGAAAATTTGTTAACAATACATCATTTTATTCCCTTTTTTAAGAAGTAAAGTATAGCTCCGCCCTTCCAAATTATTCCCATAAAGTTCTACCTTTTTTTTTTGGGGTGCGTTTAAGAAACATCATTCATAATATAGCCTTGAATTTCTTTATGTTTCACATTCCATTCCCTTGATTTGTTCACTATACTGACAAGGAACAAGAGAAAAGATACTGTGCCTTCCAAAAGCTAAATGAATCACCCCTTCTCTCTGGAGATGTTATTGCAAACTCCAAACTGATATTCTCAACTGTCAAACATGAATGATTTATCATAAAAAGTGGTAGTCACTACACCATGCCTCATCTCCAACTGTTTCCTCAAGAAGAAAAAAAATCATTTTGAAATATTTTAAAGACATTTAATAGTTTAGCTAAAGTAAGAAATATAATTTGTCTCAGTAAAAAGCTTAACCATTAAAATAGGATTTAGCATTCATAAAATATAACTTTCTTAGCACCCTTCAAGTAATGTACTCCTAGGGATTATACATTTTTATGTCAACTCTTATTAAATGAATTTTAAAGATTTCAGATTAATAATAAGAAGTCTTTTGGGAAGAATGAATTTAGAACATTAATGGTATCACTGTCTTTTTAAAGCAATTTTACCAGAAAATACTGTCAGTCAGTGCAAATATAGTGTTAGTTCTACCAGTATCAACCCTTGAGTTGCTTTAGTGGGTTTGCTCTGGGCACTCCGTTACCCCCTTCTGCAATCATAAAGACATACTGATATGTTGTGTGTGTGATAAAGTAGATTGTAAGCTCTACTGCCTGTGAATGTGAAGTGAATGTATTTAACAGTAAAGCACCATTTTGTTTTTATATAAATATAATAATAATTTTAATAATAATAGTTTTTTTTATATGTTCATTTTTATTTTTTCCCTTATATTCAACTAAATAATGCAACTAAAACCACAGATATAATCTGGCAGAGGATTTCTACACTGCTGCTTATTGAGGGACATCTCACAATTAGGATACTTCATGACATAACATTCTCTTCATTTGTGGATATTCCTAGTAGAGAACTCGAACTATCCGAACTATGAACTAGTTCAGATATTTCAAACTCACAAACAGATTTTCCATAACCATCAACTTCGCTAACCCTCGAATTCAGCGATAGATTTCAGTAAAACTCGAAAATAGAATGTGGAAGCTCGAAAAAACAGCGCAATCTTGAACAAATTAATTTTCTACTTATGTATATGTACGTTACCCAGTAGAGACTGAATTCGGTAACCCATGAACCATCGATTCAAGGGGTATCTCTCAAACCCACGCTTCAAGGGTTCGGTAACCCTCAAACTCTCAATTCGAGATTTCGGTAACCCTCAAATTATTGATTCGGGATAATTATCGAACGCGGAAGCTCAAAAGTGGTGCATGTGAGAAGGTTTAATTTTCTAGATATTTGGATGTGTTCCCCAGACCATTTCCCAGATCCCAGGGCAATGTACAGTAAGTTATCATTGATATTTTAACCATTTTATCTGAACTTTTCAAACTATTTGACCCCAGTTGACTTTAATGGGTTAATTATCAAACTTTTGAACTTTTAAAGAAGTTTGGTAGTTCGAAAACAAACTGAACTTTAGGGTCAAGCCACACTGTTGAGATTTTTTTTGCGATTGCGCATGCATTTTTTAAATACAGCAATCGCAGCAATGCATGCGATTGTGATTCCGTTTGCGATACGCAATAGTAAGCGATCACCATTTTAAAGCGCAATCACATGCGATTTTGTATCTCGAATGAAGAAACCGCATGCGCAAATGCAGTGGAATCGCATGCGCAATCGGGTGCGATCGTGTTTGCGGAACAGTGTGGCTGTGCCCTTAGTAAGTTTGGCCATCTCTAATTCCTAGTTATTTTGTAATATTTTACCTAATGCTAAATTATTTATTTCATAGATTTTAAGCCCTCAGTTTTACTCTTTACAAAGTGTCAGATCTTAAAATGTCTTTTAACAAATTCCTTGTTTATATCTTTTCCATTAATAAGTTTAAAGGATAAGAATGCCATAAAACAATGTTAAAGGGGAAGTTCAGTGCAAATACATATACTTTTCAGAAAAAAGAGCAGTATTTTTTCATCCCAATTACCTTAATCTGCCAATTCAGCATTGTGTCTGTGTATAAATAAATGCAACCGAAATACTGACTTCCTGTTTGCAGGACCTCTAGTAGAGCCCGTTATGGTCTTGCCCTTGACCCAGCGCCTGGGTTGATTCAGTTGATCAGTAGAGATCTGAGCATGTTTGACCCATCCAACAGCGAATCAGTAGAATTTACTGTTAGGAACATTCCAAGGATGTGGTGCATCCTGGGAAGAAGAAGGACCGTTAGAAGCTGAAATGTCAGATCACTAATGTAAAAAGCAGGGAACAGCAAAGGGTATGAAATCAACTGATTTTTCAAAATGGGAGAGAATATGTAGAATAACTAAGAAGCCATTACACAAACTAACAATTTAACAAATATTCATAATTTCCACAGAACTGTCCCTTTAAGTTAAGTTGGAAGCTGCAGCTTTTAAAAAATGAATGTCTTTTTTTTTCTAGGACCCTCCAGAGCCTACCTCTGCTGCTTTAAGTTTGCTGACATCTTGCATCTGTTTATGTGACCATGTAGCTCCCCCTGAGATTCCCTAGTTCCCAGATCTTCAGTAGTCGCAAAAGGTAATTCACCCGACTTCCCGGCGCGTGCTCACGCTCGTGCGTGCAAGGACGTGTGCGTGTGTGGCGTCATCTCGCTGTGCTGTGCTTGTGCAGTAATGAAGATCTGGGAACTAGGGAATCTCGAGGGGACAGTGCTACACGGTCACATAAACAGATGCAAGATGTAAGCAAAGGTAGGCTAGTTACGCCACTGACCCTTAGGTGAGGACCATGCTGTATCTCAGCCTGACAAAGCTTAAAGGGCATCTCCATCCTCATTACAAATTTTTTATATATTGTAGGGCATGCCCTCCCACCATCAACTGCTATATTCTGACTTTAAAAATCGATTCCCATCTCTAATTACAGCTCCTCATTCGAGCACTGTTCTTGTCCCTCTCTTCTTCCACCCGGAACTACAAGCAAAGGGCCGGACCGGCAGCCGCGACTGTGATTGGCTGAGAGGCCATCAATGTAGAATGGCACTAGAACGATGAGCTGTAAGTAGAGATTAGAATCGATTGACTATAGCGGTTAGGGGTGGGAGGGCATGCCTACAATATAGCTTAAGGTTTTTATGCTGCATGAATGCAAACCATAGAGGGATCGGGATGGAGGGAGGGAGGGGGGAAAGGGCTCCACTGCACATGCCTGCAGCAAATGAGAGGACACAACAGAGGCAGAAATCTTTTGGACAGGAAGAAAGCTTCAGTTTCCTGGACTTTGAAGAGGCACTACAGGAGAACCATAAGGAGCAGCGGTGTAAGGTAAGGATTCTTTTTAATTTTACAGTGTGGATGGGGCCAGTGGCTGGTGAAATTTTAGTTTGGGGGGTGGACATGCCCTTTAAACACCCTTTCTGATGCTTTACTTTCACCAGATTGTTAAAAAAAAATACGTAATCACTTTGGCCAGTGCGTGTGCCCAGACCTAAAACATATTTAAATCTGTCCTGAGCAAAAAATACTTACATGAGAATTGTGCCTATGCAATGTTAGATACCAACTGCTTCCAGGCACTGAAGATATTGTAGTACCTAGTAAAAAATAAAATTATGATGACAGTGTTATATATGACATTTGTCACTTTGATTTAAGCCCAAACTGGAAAAAAAAAATTTAAGCAAAAGGAACAAAAAATAATCTTAAATATGTCCATTTGTTAAAAAGCAAAATACCATGCTCAGATTTATACAACATGGTGTTTCTCCATTTTAGATATGTTCAATTGTACCTACGTGTGCTGTACAAAATGCATCTTTAATTGGATCTAACATTAGAAATGATTTGGTACTGAGGGAATGAGAAGAACATGTTTAGTGAGTGACGTCCATATTTGCTTTATGCTGCATTGCCCTCTAGTGGAAATTTTTAGCAATGTATCAATTGTGTGGTTAAGCAGGCAATTGCATGTGTCAGTCTTAGACATATTTCAAACCTGCCTTTACCACATAATTAAAAGAGCTGAACCAGCAAGAGGTAAAAGCTCTGGAATTCTATTAAAAAAAGACTTTGGTCTAACTCTCCAGGTATTTTATCTTTTTTCCTTTTAAATTTGCAGAATGAGAAAAAGTAAAATATATTCTCTGCTGTTTTAACAGAAAATTACATAAATTTCAGTTCTTTGTTCTCTATCACAATATATTAATTATGTTACTAAAAACATAAAAGAATAGCTTCTGTAAATGTCAGTCCATATATTTATTACTGATAGAAGGCATGACATAGGTTGAAATGAATTTAGGTGAGAAATGCTGATATACTGAAGTCAGATTTTCTGTTATTCCTTAAGGTATTTTACAGGGCATGTATCACAGTTACACTATAGTAAATCAGTAAAAAATTCCTGAATAATAATAATTCCATAATATCTTTTACCTAGTATCTATTCCGGACTACATTTTTCAGCAAGAAAAAGTAGGCAGGGTTAAAACCTCCTGCATGTGAAGACTATACAACTGGCGGTTTAAAGGGTATGTCCACCCCCCAAAAATGTTTTTAATATGTGGCAGGAAATGGGCACAAACCTTGTAGGGTTTATATAACTGAAAGTAAGTACATTCCCCAAATGTACTTACCAGCCCTCGTTCCCTCACTGCCTTCTGCCTGCTTCCGTGCCTTTTCCATGCACGAAAGACAAGCAGAAGGGGCTCAACTGGCATCCGCTCCTGTAATTAATCTTGTTTAACAATTGAGGATGCAAATCACAGTAGGGTCCCAGTGCTGCAAATATTCACAGGTGCTTAGCTTCACCTTTCCAAGCCTCCTGGAGAAACCACAAATCTTCAAAGATAAAGGTTTACACATACATACTGTAATTATAAAACATTCTCTTAACTGGTAAAAAAGTATATTAAAAAAGGGTGTATAATGGTAAAATCTTGCACAAAAGTTCAATATTATGATTAAGTAGAGAGATTCAGCTCGAAGTACCTACACTAGCAGATGTAGGTCTTCTGTGATGCTAAAAATGTTGGAGAAATGAATAGTAAGAAGTTACAGAGAAGAAAGGAGCAGATCAGATCATGAGCATGGGCCCCAAAAAAGCCAAGTTGTGGCCAAGTTGGATATAGACTGTACTTCAGAAGGCACAACAATTTAATTCAGAACACAACTTTAAAATACATGTTTCTGTCTAACAAGACAAGCAATGCCCTTTAGACTAAAACATGTAGCTTAAAGTTGTGTTCTGGAAAACAGCGTTATTGCAGTAAATCTGCAGCCTCTCTACTGTATTTCGTTTTTGAAATGGTGACATTTAATCAGTAGGCCATGCAAACAGACCAACCAAAGTATTAGAGAAGAAAATACTCAGGTTCCTTGCAATATTTGAGATTATTTCAGAAAGCACAACAAACCAAAACAATATTAGGACAATTATACTCCCCCCAATATAGATACCCACAGTGAGGAACTAAAATCCTAGGTTCTCACCTTACTTTAGCCCAGGGGTGAGAATGCTTTCTGGGCTTACCTTAGAACTTACCTTAGAATGCTTTCTGGATATACCTTACCTCCTGCACTCAGCCTTTGAAGTCACAGTAGCCAGCTTGCTTAGTCCCACCACCCAGCTTTAGTTAGACACTTGGCCAATCAGAAGATGTGATCTACTAGAAGCAGGTGTTCCCATTAGCTAGGTTCCAGACAAAGATCTATACAGAAGGAATAAGCTAAAAATGCATTAGTTGTAAGGTAAAAAAAAACAGGGGTGAAGACCTTGCATTTTAGTACCCTGGGTACTATTTTTATTGGGAGGGGTTGAAGGTTGGGATCAAAAATGTAATGCTGATTGATAAAATAATGCACCTTACCACATACTATTATAAAAACACAAATAAAATGACTTTAAATTAACACTATACTCAAGTAGTAACCAACAGCCAGTGTTCCTGCCACCCCTCTAACAAAGAGTAGCAAATATTAATAAAAAGGTGCTAAAAATGCATGAACAATATGTATTTGGCTTACTCCCACTTCTTTTAAACTAACATTATATTTATGTCCTAACCAAATGGACCCGGTTTGGTACCACCCCAGATTTCTGATTCCCAGGTGGGATTTACTTTTAATTAAACCAGAGATTTCTAACACTTTATTTAACCTATAAAGGTGATGTGTGTTCAAATAAATGATCCATGTTAGTCTTTAACATGGGACTTCCTCCTCAATTGTCTAATAGTTGATATTTAGCCTACTAATGCCTTGGACTTAAAAAACTAAAATCCTTATCATTATATGAGCTTAACTGTCTAGCAACAGATATGATTGTATGTCTCTAATGAGTTTCCTAATTTTATATTTAATTGTGTGGGAGGGCCACTGCATTTGTGCTATCACATGTCTATTCCACAAATTGTTTGACAAAGAGATCTAGGGTTTATAAAATAAATTTTTTTAAAAAATCAATATATTAGCACATTCTCTGTGTTGCTGCATGCTTTCAATCCAGTACTTGTTTTGCCCAGGCTAAGTAACTCCCCTCATACTATTATTCCACGTCACTTTTATTAGACACAACTCTCTGTGAGGACAAGTATGCTCAGTAATCACTATAAGCCTGCACTGGTACAGGGAATTTCCCTGTCAAAATGTCACCCCTGTCATTTGATAATAAGGCACTTGAGTGACAGTTGAAATGCAAGATGCTTCAGATTCGATATCTAAAAAACGGGACAGATCAACAAAAAAATGGTACAGTATTGGTTGGGAAAAATATGTTCTAAATAATGTAATCCATTGCATTCATTAAAATAAGATGTACAAGTGCTTACTTAGCATCGCAAAGCTGTGAGTATTGGTGATACACTGCTTTTATTTCTGCTTAAAATCACAATCTAAAATGAAAACTTCAATTTCCTCTAACTTCAATGCATGTAAACTAAGCTGTAAGGAGTTAAAGGAAACATTTATTATCACTGCAGTACACTACATGCACTACAAATTGCAGGGATCAGGGTTTAGCATATTGAAACATCATGCATGTAAAAGGAGACACCATACCTCAGGGTCTGGCAACTTAAGCTGAGAGCACTTTATATCTCATTGTATATATACATGTATTGCCATTTAATAAAATAATATATACCTCAAATCAGGTACACTAAAGTAAAGAAATACTGTATCAATAGTTTATGGGCCACTGATTCTTAATATATATCTTTCTTTCATATCATAAAGGCTCTTCTGTAGCTACGAAACGTCAACCCTGAAACTATCAAAATGCAGCCAAGAATATGAATACGGGTGGTATTTTTTTCCATTTAGACCTTTGTATAAGTATAAAATAATTATAATTAATTTGGCTTAAAAAAGCCAAATTCCTGTTCTTTCTATTTCTTCTTCTTCTTCCGTTTTATTCTTCAGCTTTTTTGGACTGTATCTCCTCCCACAGTTTTTGAGCTAGAGACATGAAATTCGGTACAGACGTGCGGGGCATATAGGAGAAGTGTGCTATCTTCTAGCTAAGGAATCCGCAGAAGCTTTATCGGCGAATATCTGGACATTTTTTCCTATAGACTATAATGGTAACAATCTTCAAATGTTTCAAAACAGTTTGTTTCATTGTCATAAAAACAAACGTTGATACCCCCAACCCCCTACACAGACACAGGTACATCCACCTACTGACCTACCTTTCCATTACCTTGGATGCCATACTTAAAGGGTAACTATAGTAAAAAAACTAATTTTGATCACTCATCAATGAAAGTTAGTTATATAGTCATACATGCAAAAATACATACCCCAAACCTCATATGGGTACACACACCTACTGACCTACCCTTCCATTCCTGAGGCAGCCATACTTAAAGGGTAAATAAAGTAAAAAAACTAATTTTGATATATCCTCAATAAAAGTTAGTTTTATGGTTGTAAACACAAAAAAGACATACCCCCTCAACCAGACCCAGGTACACACACCTACTGATCTATTTATCCATTACTGTGGCAGACATACTTAAAGCGTAACTAAAGTCAAAAAACTAATTTACATTTATCCTCAATAAAACATAGTTTTATGGTTGTAAACACAAAAAAGACATATCCCCTCAACCAGGTACACACACCTACTGATTTACTTATCCATTACTGTAGTAGCCATACTTAAAGGGTAACTAAAGTAAAAAAACTATAGTCAAAAATAAATTTTGTTTAATAATCAAAAAAGTTTGTTTTTTTAACTTCCAACCTGACACAGGTACATACACCAACTGAGGTACCCATTCATTCATGTGGTAATAATATTAAAAGGGTAAGTATAGTAAAAAAAAAAATTTGACCAATGATCAAACAAGTTAGTCTTTTATCCCCCAACCTGAAAGGAGTACACACACCAACTGACCTGCCTTTAATTCATGTGACAGCCATATTTAAAGGGTAAGTAAAAAACAACAATGTCCTCATCATTGGCATTTTGAGTTTTTTGCAGCACAAACACACACATTCCCTTCTAAAATGCGGTCTTTCTAGCCAAATTCAAAGTTTATACTTTAAACTTTCCCTTTCTAGTTATTATTTATTTTCTCAAACTAATCTTCATGCTTTGTATCTGTTTATCTTTCCTTCCAAAGTTGGGCACTTCATTCTGAAATAGAATTGTTGTTAAGATTACCTGGGTTATGTTAATGAAGTATATTAAAACAAGTCAAAAAATAAACTTATTTCAGTACATTTAAAACGCAGTAATACATACAATACCATTTGTTTTACTTGGTTTAATTGTTTTAAACAATAACAAAACAATATTAGAAAGGCTATTGGAATTAAACACTTAATCATTACTCCCATATTTAATCATCTGCAGCTAATTCGAAGGGGGAAAACATATAGGTTTAATTTTTTTGTCATTTTCACAAAAGCAATCACTGTGAATATCTACAATGAGATTTTATCAGGGGATGTTTGATGGGCATCTCAAATAACAACTGCACAATCACATTGTGACTTTACCTTTATTCTGCAGTCTAGATAATTGATGATGACCTAAATGACACCATGCTACTTCTTGTTAGAACCACTTCCATCAGTGTCTCACCATACTAACGGCCAAAAAGGCCTCTGGTCAACTCATCTGTCAACTCTCTTGCTTTCACACTGAAAAGGCAATTAGCCTTCCCAATATTTGCAGCAGGAGAATCAGCAACCTAATTCATTTTAGAGCAAGTACATTCTAAAATATTACAGTGTTATGATTTCATACAGTGTTATGATTTCCCCACTACGGTATATATACTGTATACAGTATGGAAGATGCATTATTTTGATGCAAGTGAATCTATAGATCGATAGATACTGTAAATAGATACTGTAGATAGATAGATTGACGCACAAAAATGCAATTGCAATGCAAACAACAGACAAAAAGTGCACTCCAATGAAATGCATTGATTTTTTTGCGCAGTGCAGTAGGACCTAGCCCTAAAGCTGGGTAACATTTTTGGTCAGAGAAATTCATAAAGAAGCAGTTTTCCTGGTTCATCAGTTAAAAATAAGTACCTCGGTTTATATTCAGGTCTGTTTATACTCGAGTATATAAGGTAGAGAGATAGATATTGTAATTAGATACTGTAGATAGATAGATATTATATATAGATACTGTAGATACAGATACTGTAATTGATTTGATAGATAGATAGATACTGTAAATAGATACTGTAGATAAATAGATACCGTATATAGATACTGTAGATACAGATACTGTAAATTGATTTTATTAATAGATATATATATAGATAGATAGATAGATAGATAGATAGATAGATACTGTAAATAGATACTGTAGATAGATAGATTGATGCACAATAATGCTATTGCAATGCAAACAGACAAAAAGTGCACTCCATTGAAATGCATTGATTTTTTTGTGCAGTGCATTAGGACCTAGCCCTAAAGCTGGGTAACATTTTTGCTCAGAGAAATTCATAAAGAAATCTTTTACTGTGAAAAATCCAAAAGATAAAAAAAAAAGTCAATGACATCTTGACACTTTAAAATTGAACAGGTTATCAAGTGAGCTGGGTAGGATGAAAGTCTTCAGAGTAGCAAAAAATATTAAGGTAGCTCTGTCTGTAGTTTAGAGGTATTTGTGAATTAAGCCTTTTGACCTGCCAATGCCAGCTGGGTATTTATTGCTATTTAGGAACTGTCATACTAGCTGTATGATTTTAAGCATACAATGTTTAAAATTTAATTCAAATTTGTAGATATTTTTTTCTGCTAAGCTGAAGATGTGAAAAAATAGCTAAAAGAAAAAAAAGAAAAACTCATTTGTATAGAGACCACAGTTACCCTTGAAGTTTCGTGCTACATAGTACTGTAATTTTTGTTGGGGGAGGGCTTGCAAAATGGGAGGGAGGAGGGGAGGTCTGTGGTGCGGAGGACAAAATTCTCCTGGAGGAGAGACAGGAGGCAGAGTCCTATATTACAGGAGAACCATTTGGAGCTGGGATGTGAGGTAAGGATTTTATTACACTACAGAGTGGGGCCAGTAGTGGGGGGAATTATAGTTTTGGGGATGGACATGTCCTTTAAGAAAATAATTGGGAACTGTATCTCATCAAAAGAAAGATTGAATGTTAGATACTGTATTTGTTCAGAGTCAATGTATTTTCAACATGATTTTTTTACATGAATATAAAGAGAACATTACAAGCAAGGTAATTTACTGGCAAGATCATTTAAACAAAGAATATCAGACTGTCAATCAAGCAAGGCTTACAGAGAGTGCGTGCAAAGTTACAAGATATCAGCACTGTTTTAATCAATAAGTGAATAATTATACACAATGGGACAGATTCAGCTTGCCAGAAATGCTCAGTCGATGGCAGAATCACATGTTAGGTTGTATTAATCATGGTATAAGGAATTGAGGGTACAATTATATTTGACAACGGCAAATGTAATGGATGTAGAAATTAGCTGTCAAAATGCTACGTATTGTGTCTTGTAGGACTACAATTTACTTTGGAACGTGAATTAGCATAGTCAGTAGGAATACTAATGCTACTGTGCAGTGATAAAGCATTGAAAAAAAAGGTGCAACGAAACTCGAAGTCAAATATTGTCTTGAATCCTCAATCTTATTTGATTTATGAGATTCTATTTTACAAAGAAATAATGTCTAGTAATAAATTAGTTTCAGGTCATTATTTATCTAACAACACAACTGCTACTTTTAGAATTTAAAAAGAAAATGTCATTGCTTAAGCTGGCCATAAACATGCAAATAAAATAGCATTTTGATGTGCGGGTTAAAGGCAAATGCGCTCACCTGACTGCCCTCCAATATGTAAAAAAGGAAGACTGGGTGAGCATGCATGTCCCAACTGCATTGGCTCCCTCTACTAAAAATAAAAGAAGCTGATAGAGTCCAATGGAAATTTTCCAATGGACAGATACTGCAAGATGCCATATACATTGTTGATACAGGGAAAATCAATGGAATTTGTTCTATATAATCAATGTGTATGGCCATCATTACTTAAGATTTGATGTAGTGGTGCATATTGGTCCTCATCTTCTTTGCATGTTCTTACTGGTAAAACCTTCTGGTTAGCAATTTTTTTTAGTAATCCCTAGTCCCTATATTTGCATTTCTTTTTTGTAAGATATGTGTATGCATTTTAACGCCAGCAGATAGCTGGTGTTAAAATCCTGCAGTGGCTAAATCCATACTGGGATTTACCCACATTTGCAAACGTGATATTAAATCGCAAACAGGACTTTTACCCAGAGCGGTAGCGGCTCTGGGTAAATGACACTGAAAGTCTCTTCCAACTTTCATATTGACCAAAACATCTTCTTGCCTTCATTAACACCAAGTTCTTCTGATCCAGAAGAAAACCTTCTTGCCTTTGTGGATGTTAAAAGATGTGTTTTAACCTACCTGTCAAGAACAGAGAACTTTAGACAATCTGATTCTCTTAATAACTTACCTTGGAGAAAAGAAAGGTGGGAAAGCTAGTAAAGCAACCATAGCCAGATGGCTCAAACTAGCTATTTCTTTTGCTTACAAAGAAGCTGGTATGGTAACACCAAACCAAATTAAGGCACACATTACTAGAGCAATCTCTACTTCCTGGGCGGTCAAGGCAGGAATTACTTCCGAGCAGATTAGCCAAGCAGCTACCTGGTCCTCATATAACACCTTTGTGAGGCATTGCAAGCTAGATATCCTGCACGAGAGGGAAGCGGCATTTGGAAGTAATGTCCTTAAATCTGTAATTTGATTCCCTCCATTGTCTCACTGCTTAGTTACTTCTCATTGTTATGGCCGACTTTGGGTGAGAAGGAAAATCTGAATTTATACTTACGTAAATTCCTTTTCCTTGAACCCCAAAGGCAGCACACTCCCTCCCTAATAAATGTTATTATTGCATTCTATGGCTTCCATTTTTTACTGATAGTTGGACTAGGAAGGGCCATTTTAACTGGGACTGTCCTACCAGGAGAGGACCTATCTCATTGTTATGGCTGCTTTTGGGGTTCAAGGTAAAGGATTTTATTAGTATAAGTAAAATTCAGATTTTCTCTCTTATCCTAAAGCTTACCAGTTTGGTGAGGAGCTACAGCACCTACAGTTTTCATCTTCCAGGTTATATCCCTGGGCCATTCTATTTTAAAGATAGAACTGAAGCATACAGGAAGAGTGGCAGAAGCAGTTTTCTTTGTCCTGCTGCTCCTCTTAGAAATTATATTAGGAGTTAAAAAGCACAAATCCTACCTCCCTGCTTCAGGTACTTTTTATTTTAAATGTTTTTTAAAAAACTTTATACGCACTATAGTTTCCCTTTAAGGTTTCATGCATTGTGTCTACTACATAAATCCGATGAACAAAAAGAGATCTATAGTAATCAGCTTTTATTTAAAGCACAATCAATACTTAAATGTCTAAAAGACCTAGGTCAAAACTGGTGTAATGAATAGAAGATGTCAAATGACCCTTCTCTAAACAAAATTAGAAAATCTTGATGGTATTTAAGCCGTATAATTAAAAAAATGGGAGAACAATTTACTATTGGCTGTAACATTAAACAAACATTCATACAAGCTTAACCTATAACAACTATTGATGAAGGATATATCAAGCTCACAAGCATGCTCACGGTAATGTGAGTATCCTATATTACAAAGTTAAAAAACAGAAATTGATCGCTCTTGTACAATGCCTATAGATAGATAACTTTTTTTTTTACTTGTTAACAGTGGCACATGCTTGATCATTACAAAATGATTCTATGTTACTGACATGGCACTTCATTTTAGTGTCCATATGGAGAATCTTTAGTACTCTTAAAGGCTAAACCTTCCATTTCGACTTTTGTATTGTAACATAGGGGTGTTATGAAGTTTGGTTACAATTGTAAAATGTCCAAAATGCTAAATTTATGTATATTTGGGGGGTGAAAACAGCTCTGTACAAAATGATGGGTGTAAAAATATTAATAAATGCAAATCTAAAATAATAATGTACGTTAATAAGTATACATGTGCTTGAACCATGCAACATGAGGGAAGAGTTCCCTGCCCCGTAAAGCTCACAATCTAGTTAGGTGGGTAACATACTGATATATGCATATCCCCGTCATCCAATACATCTCTTGCAGAAAAAATTAAAAAAAAACAACTCATCCCACCTGATGTAATATTGGATTAGCTTAGGTTTTTCTCTTCTTTTGCAGCAGCTGTGCAATTTCCAAAAATCTTTTATAAAGAGTGCAGTGCACCCAATGCAATACATTTAGGGGGAGATGCAATAAATGTCCCTATCACAACTTACCTGCACTTGTTCCCCCAATTTTGTAACCAGTTTACAACTGTTATTGCATAGTGTGAATGTGATCAGTAAGTTGTGATCTTTTGCTGGGCTTGAAAGCCACAATTGAAAAGGCTTTAACTTTTGTGCAAAAAAAGTGCAAAAATCCTTGCTAAATTTATTGCAACGCTTGCACTGAGCTGATTCCAATAGTCTTTGGAAATGGTGCAGGCAATGTAAAATCAGTACAAACCCCTTGCTAACTTGATAGTACATTGGGTAGAGTGGGGTTTGCAACTTTTTTATATTGCATATTGCATCTCTTGTTAGTGTTTTGCATTACAATGTTGTGTGAAACATAACATGTATTGTACTGAGGGATAAAAACTCCCACTCCCCAATGCTTCTTTCTGTACCACACTCCCAGGTTGCAGTAAATGGCACATTGCTGTTACTGCTTTGTGGTCATGTGAAGTAACCCATATTACATTGCCATTGTTGTTCTTGTTTTTCAGCATATAAATCCCTTTAAGTATACAATTAAAGACAGTTATATGGGAATACATAGGTGGTATGCAATAAATTTCATGCAAAATCCATGGTCATTTCTTAGTACCTTTGCCATAAGGGAGTTGCATGAATTCTGCATAAAACATGCAGTGGCTGAACTGTTGGGCTATTAACATTTATATTTTGACTAAATTTACACTTCTATGCAATAGGGGAAGTTAAGATGTTTGGCCTCCATATGTTGATGGCAGTGTTTACTGACCCCCATTTACGGATGGCAGCAATTGGTGGTGGTTCTATGCCCCTGTTCTATCATCCTCCTGTGCTTTGGGAGTGGCACAGTCCAGAGATCTTGTCCTTGCACCTTGGACGGGGACATTGGTTTATAGAGTTATAAGTACCCCTGTGTAAGTTGTTGAAATTTGTGAGTGAAAAATGTAGAGTCCCCCAGAGTGCTGTAGTCCCCCAAGCTTATAATCTACAGTGTTCGAGTGGGAGGCTGAGAAAGAGAGTGTATAAATGTCACATTACTGTATCCCACTGCTATGTCTGTCCTGCATATAACTCTCTTTATACTGTAGTATTGTTGTATAGTTTTGTGGACAGTGGCCCAGGAAGCTCTAACAAATATACACACAATCTAAACCAGAAACAGTGTCACATGTGGCTTGTAAATTGTTCACAAATACTGAATAAGAATACTGTGTGAAAATTGAATGTCATTTTATAGTCATATATCTTATTAAGAAGACTGAAAGAAGATTTTTCTATAAAAGATGTGAGTCATAACCCAAAGATAATTGCTAGAAGATACCTGCTTGTCCTACAGTACCTTGTCCTTTCATGACACCATCTACCATCAAATAGTGTTTTATGGTTGTCAGTTATTTACATTAAGCACAGATAGGTATTGCTTTACTCTAGCTGTACACTGTGTATATCATTTACAGTGACGTATATGTTCCTTTTATTTGACTCTCCACTCTTCTTAAATAGCATTACAGACTGTATGGATCTACAGAAGAAAAAAAAGCTATTGAAGAAAATCTATTTTTTGCAGTCCTTTGTAAGTGATGTTCACATCACCTTAACCCCTTCCTCTTACTTTCAAACATGAGTTTAAACTGGTGCAGTGCTGTCATCACTTGCTTGGTCTCAATGAGGATATCAATGAGGAAAAGGAAAAAAATGGAGAAGGGTGATAAGAATAAAATATTAAATAAAATCACAAAATTGTCTTATAGGCCTGGGTTTATGTCAACCATTTAGTCTAGTTTAAAATACCGTACCTATATTTCGGCTTCTCTGTACACTCTGAAATGGCTGTCCTAGACAGAAAGATTGTTTGTCTTTCAAATATTGCTGATTATTGTGAAATTACAAGTCTCAAGCCTATTACTCATAGATATTGGGCAATCGAGTATGCTTAACTGGGTAAAAAGGTATGGAGGAGTTTCATGTTTCAGGAAGGGGCATGACAGAAGGTGTGATTAATGAGTAATATGTAATTTATCCTTAGAATTTACAACCAATCAAAAATATAATTATTGAGGTACCAATAGAATGAATTATATAACATGGTGTTAATGAAATAACGAGAATATTATTTAATTAGACTGATGTAACTTCCTCAAAAGGGAGAGCACTTTATGCTGTCAACTTCCTTTTCTGTTTAAGCATTTGAACTGGGCTTTGTCTCCAGATTTATTTTGGTAAGGTACCTACAATGGTGCCTTCCTTTCCACTATGTATATATTAAAGGGCATGTCCACTCCCAAAACTAAAATTTGCCTCAATGCTGACCCCACTGTGTAGTTTAAAAATATCCTTACCTTACATCCCTGCTCCTTATGGTTCTTCTGCAGTCCATCTCCAAAGTCCAGAAAACTTCCCCTTTCCACCCTCCCTCCTTCTGGATCCCATTTGGCTGCCCTTCCACCTAGCATACAAACCTTTTAATATAGTGTTCTTCTGCCTTGCCCACCCCCAACTGCCATGTTAGATTTAAAAAAAAAATTCTGATTCATACTTACAACCCTGTGCTCCCACGGCTATCTTCACAGCTGTGATTGGCTGACCGGCAGCCAATCACATGAAAGCTGTGATTGGCTGACCGGCAGCCACCAAAAAAAAAATGTGACTTGTCAGTTATCTGCCTGCATTTGTAACCAGATACAGTATTTAATGCTAAGTTCTGTTCCTTTCTGTCAAAGGTATATGCCTCCTCCCTCTACTCAATGAGCTTTTTATACACGTGTGCATGTGCAGAGAAGGCAGCAGGTAAAACAGCATTCAATCATTGGTTGTTATGTCAGCAGTCACAACCTTGATTGACTGCATGGAGGGAGGAGCCAACTAACTTTTTCAGAATGGAGACAATTATTATCCTTAAATATCTTTTTAGTAGTACAGGTAATAAGGTACAATATATTAGCTGGGGTTAGGGACAGGTAACTGACAATTGGTCAGTTTTTTGTTTTAAGGGTGAACATTCCCTTTAATCTTTTAGTTAATCATTATTTATAAATGGCTTATTAAAGCTCCCCAGAACACCTATACACATTTAGAACATTTTTGAAAAAAATAAGTTTACTTCTCCTTTAAGTTATTAAAGTGTAGTGTATTTTTAGACATGTGACACTAAAGGACCTTAATTCTATGATAAATAAAACATATACTGAAGGTGATGAAGAGGCAAATATCTGACAGAATGGAACCACTCAGCTTACATAACTCCTTCTCCCAGAGGAAAATTCTAATTCTAGTGGATGGATAGTTCATGTTCTTTCCATAATGCAATAATATTATTTGACAGACAATTGTTTAAGAATCATTGAACAGAAGACATCCTAAAAAAATGTGTAATAGTGAAGAAAGAATGAAAGAAAGAGAGTAAAAAATTGAAATCACGTTATAACACAGAATTTTTTTTATGACAGATGACTGCAGAACAGAAAATGAGTATTTTTGTTTTTCATACAGTATAGTCAGTCTATATTGTGTAGATTTAACATTGAAGGTATACTGTATACTTTTGTTTGTTGATGCTTTGAAAGTAACAATCACATGAGTAAAATAATGAAATGCTTAATTTATAAATTGCTTAAGGGCCTACAATACATATTAAATTTGTTTAAAGGGCATGTCCGCCCCCAAACCGAAAATGTAACCCACTACCATCCCCACTGTGTAGTTTAATAATCCTTGCCTTACATCTCTGCTCCAAGTGGTTCTCCTGCAGTGCTTGTCCAAAGTCCAGGAAACTGAAGAGTAGGAGGTGTCTTACTGTATGAAAGGTTTCTGCCTCCTTGTCCTCTGAAAAGACAGTGGCAAGCACAGTGGAGTCCTCCCCCCCCCTCCTCCCAATCCCTCCCTGACTGCCCTTCACCTTAGAATAAAATGTATTATATAACATGTAGGGTATGCCTTCCCACCCCCTACCGCTATATTAGATTTCTGAAAAAAAAGAATCCGAACTGTACTTACAGTCCTTCACTCCTGTGGCATTCTCTAATGCCCGCAGCCATGGCTGTGATTTGCTGCCTCTCAGCCAATCACAGCTGCGGCTGCCGGTCCGACCCCTGTTTTTTAGAAGTTTCCGGCAAGCAGTGAGCAGTTTTTTTTTTTTAAAAGCAACTTTGTAGTTTGTGGATATGACAGGTCATGGTCTTTACTGGGTCCCTGTAACCTTTAATGTCACCTCAGAACCCATAGCACGTAATTTCAATATCTCTGATACAGCTTTTAAAGGGATATCCCCTCCCCTACAGGAAATGACATCACACAAAAAACATTTCTTCCAATAGAAATGAAAACAGTGGATATAATACAGTGCAATCAAATACAATCCCATACAGATAATAGCAGTAATGAAACTGGTGGGAGCTATATGAGGCAGACGGTATCCTAATCACAGAAATAAGTATAAACTAGAAGGGGAAAGTTTAAGTATAAACTTTGAATTTGGCTTCAAAGACCGCATTTTGGAAGGGAATTCGTGTGTTTGTGCTGCAGATTTTAAAACTTAGAATGAAGAGGACATTGTTGTTTTTTTACTTACCCTTTAAATATATCACATCCATTAAAGGTAGGTCAGTTGGTGTGTGTATTCATATCAGGTTGGGGGATAAAATACTAACTTTTTTGATGATTGGTCAAAATGTCTATTTTTGGCTATAGTTACCCTTTAAATATGGCTACCATGGAAATGGAAGGGTGGGTCAGTAGGTGTGTGTACCTGGATCAGGTTGGAAGTTAAAAAAAACAAACTTTCGATTATAATTAGTTTTTTAGATTTTAGTTACCCTTTACGTATGGCTGCCATATTAATGGATACGTAGATCAGTAGGTGTGTGTACCTGTGTCAGGTTGGGGGTTAAAAAAAACAAACTTTTTTGATGATTGGTCAAAATTAGTTTTTTTTACTTTAGTTACTCTTTAAGTATGGCTGCCACAGTAATGGATAAGTAGATCAGTAAGTGTGTGTACCTAGGTCTGGTTAAGGGAGTATGTCTTTTTTGTCATTACAACCATAAAACTATCTTTTATTGAAGATAAATATATATTTTTTTACTTTAGTTACCCTTTAAGCATGGCTGCCACAGTAATGGATAAGTAGATCATTAGGTGTGTGTACCTGGGTCTGGTTGAGGGGTGTGTCTTTTTTGTGTTTACAACCATAAAACTATCTTTTATTGAAGATAAATCTTTAATATGGCTGCCACCGTAATGGATAAGTATATTAGTATGTGTGTATACCTGGGTCTGGTTGAGGGGGTATGCCTAACTTCTTTATTCACCATGTCTCCCTTTGTTTAGATTCAATTGGCGGTCACCCTGGAAATTGAGGGGTATGCCATCTAGTACAATAAATTGAAGATCTTCCACAGTGTGTTTTTTCTCAACAAAAAAAAAAAATATATATATATATATATATATATATATATATAAAGGTATAACACTGCACCCCACTTCTTTACAACATGAACTTTATTGTTTTGTTTATTGTTCTTCGACATGTGCAATGTTTCGGGGCCCGTTGCCCCTTTATCAAGCAAATAGTGTTGGGTCACAGCCCAAACAAATATGGTACAAACATTACATGCTAACCTTTTATACCCCCTGTACACGCCCTTAATACATTATCAGGACCTCTCAGTCCTCCTATTAACCCTTAACACTCCACCAGGTGGCCATATACTTTACTTATACTACAGGTACATAGGGGCTATTTAGTAACCAAACCCCCTTATCATAATGTAGAAACTAATCTACAGGGGCAACGAGGGACACTGAAAAAAATCAAACAAAATTATTACTGTACTATAGAAAGGCATGCAGATCGTAATCTTTATTGAGACCATTAGGATAGAGGGAGTATAGGCAATGTATCCACCAAACTTCCCTCTTCCTAAGGAGCAGTTCCCTATCTCCACCCCTCGGTGGCCGGTGAACTGTTTCTAATACACAAAATCTAAGTTCATCTTCATGATGACCAGCTGCCGCTAACTTGACGTTCTTGCGTCTGATGGTAGAACGGTGTTGGGAAATTCAACACTAAGAACAGGTCTAACCATGGATGCCACCATTGCTGCAGAGGTTAAAGGGGTGGGAGATCAGCTCATATATATGCTACTCCCTGCATTAAATTGGTTTGAATGGCTGTTGTCCCAGAAGGAAGCCTCTTCTAAAGATAATTCCCAAGAAAGACTGCAAACAGTTTGCTGAAGACAAGCAGACCAAGGACACGAATTACTGGAACCATGTCCTGTGGTCTGATGAGACCAAGATAAACTTGTTTGGTTCAGATAGTGTCAAGAGTGTGGGGTGGGAACAAGGTAAGGAGCAGAGATGGTTTAGAACAAACTCAGACTTTTTAAACCCGCATAATTTTTTTTATAATTATTGAATTTTGAATTTTCAGAATTTAGCAAATTTGCCACATTTCACAAATTCACAAATGACAGCTATTTTTAACACCTCGACAATGGTGGCAAACTGCAGTGGGCCTGCTCTACCTTATTATGTTATGAAGTGTTAACCTTTCACCTACTTACCCTTGCACAATACATACATTGAGAGAAGCCAATGTGGTATAGGGTATGTTCAGAGAAGGCAAGCCTGCCTGACTCCTCAACAATACTGGCAAACTGCTCTAACTCAATCAAAGCGTTACCCTTTGCCTGCTTTCCCTTTTATGATGCAAATTGCAAAACTAAAGATTAAAGGGGAAGTTCAGTGCAAATACATATACTTTTAAGACAAAAGAGCAATATTTTTCTATCCTAATGACTTTAACATTTACCCCTTCAGTCTGTGTATAAATAAATGTTTCTGAAATACTGATTTCCTGTTTGCAGGACCCATAATAGAGACCATTATGGTCTTGCCCTTGACCCAGCACCTGGATTGATTCAGTTACTCAGTAGAAATCTGAGCACATTAGTCCCATCCAACAGCCAATCAATAGAAACTACTGTTGGGAACATTCCAAGGTAGTGTGCATTTTGGGAACAAGAAGGATCGTTACTCACAGCAGGGAATAGCAAGGGGTATAAATGCAACTGATTTTTCAAAATGGAAGAGAATATGTAAAATAACTAGGTATGCAAAATTTAAACAAAGAATTTTAAAAATAATGATATTTTCCACTGAACTTTCCCTTTTAAGACAATTTTTACCACCTTTTGCTGAGGTATGCAACAAGGAAGCGTTGCCACCTATGCTGAGCATGATGCCTCTTATATAATAATGACTACCACTTTTTAAGAAATTAAGAGATAGTTTTAGAGAAAGATACATGAAATATTGAATATTCAAAAAATATAGAATTTTCGATAATGTAATATGCTCGAAGTAGAGATGTTCGAAACTGTTGAGTTTCATTTCATTTTCGAAATTTTCAGAAATTTCGAAAGTTCGAGTTTCGATTTTCGAAAATAGGCTACTTATAATTTCCTAAAATAGTCTACTGGATTTTCGATAATTATCTACTTTCGATTTCAATAATCAACTACTTTTGATAATCATCTACTTTCGATTTCGATAATCATCTGCTTTTGGTTTCGATAATTATCGAATTTTTGATAAAAATCGAAAACTTGGAAAATTTGGGTTTCATAAATTCCGGGAGTTCTGTAAGTTTCGTCGGGACTTTGAAACCCTTGTATTCTATTTGAAACTGGGTTCTATTAGCTCAATGTAGTGCGTGTATGAAGGAAGTTATTTTATTTCAAGTTCTAGATATTTCTAGATGTTACCCAGACCGTTTCCTAGGTTTCAGAGCCATGTACAGTTACCACTACTGTTTTTACCTCATTTTATTTCACTTTTCAAACTATTTGTCCCCATTGACTTTAAAGTTCGGCAATCTCTAGTAAGAAGCACAAAGGCAAGTGTGCTTTGCCTACAGTTAAGCGTGGTGGTGGGAGTGTGATGGTTTGCAGCTGCATGAATACTGCAGGCACTGGAAAGCTACGGATCATCGAGGGAACCATGAATGCCAACATGTTCTGTGACATACTGAAGCAAAGCATTATCCCCTGCATTTGGAAACTGGTCCGCATGTCACTATTCCAACATGATTATGACCCCAAACTCACCTCCAACATGACAAATGCCTTGCTAAAGAAACTGAGGGTAAAGGGGCTGTACTAGTTAAGCATGTCTCCAAACCTAAACCCTATTGAGCACAATTTGGATAAATTTCACTTAGGGGTGTACTAACTTTTGTTGCCAACAATTTAGACATTAATGGCTGTGTGTTGCGTTATTTTGAGGGGACAGCAAATTGAAACTGTTATACAAACTGTTAACTGATTACTTTATATTGTTTTGAAGTGTCATATCTTCAGTATTGACCCGTGAAAAGATACAAAACATTATTTAAGGTTTGATGGGTGTATTCACATTTGTGAGATACTATATAAACCATTTATGAGAAGACCTTAGATTGCTATGTACACCTATCTTAATATACATTATATATATATACATACGACCTGGCCGCACTCCACTGAAAAAAGTCCACTGCCCGGGTGACTTGTCACAAATCCACACATCCTCTTCCAAACACAAGCACTCGACGGGTCTTGAAACAAGAACACTTTATTCAAACAACGTCTACGCGTTTCAACCCTCCAGGGTCGTCATGATAAAACTGTTGATAAATATTAAAAGTGCTAAAAGTATCTCTTGGGTGTAAAAGTATCTTTGGGTGTGATCTAATGTATAATCTAAGTAGACTATGACTGTGCTAAAGTGCTTAATCTATCGCTATGTTAAAACTGGATACCCACTCAATAAAGAGAATGACTCTCTATAAAAACCAAACGATGTGGGTAAATCGATCTGCATACTAGAACAGTAAACTTATATCTAATACTAATAAGGGTTCTGGTCTGATACCCTCTATATCAGTTCCGGTAAGAATGCGGCACATAGCCGGAAGGTTCTAAGTGAAGATGGTAAGATCGGGAGATCTAGAGCTAACAAATTGGGTATTGAGTCCCCTCATTATTAGAATATTATGTAAATAATGGGACTTATGGAGAGGACTGAGGATGCAGAATATAGTGCTAGTCCCCTCTGCAGACTCTCTACTGGGTCCGATACTGTTTTATTCTCGTACCATTTCTCGATAATAGGGGGTCGTCTGTCTATGAAATCTACTTGTGTGCACTAAACTCTTTCCAACAAACATCAATTATATACACCAGCTATTATATAAAACAGGCTAAGGACCACTGCTCGTTAAGTCCCTTGGGTGCCAATGTGGCCAGTCTTCGGATCCACCGTGCCTCCCGTTGTAATAATGCTTTATTCCGGTCTACGCCTTCGATCTCAGGTTCTTGATCAATGATCATCCATCTCAATGTTGCCAATGGGTGTCCTTTTTCTCTGAAATGTTTGGCTACTGATTGTTCGCCGAACTTGATTTCATTTCCTTCTGATTTTAATTGCTTTTTCTTATGGCCATTCGATGATTAGCCAGTCTTTCTCTGATGGTGGTGGTTGTTTTGCCTATGTAGAATTTGCTACACGGGACTTGGATGAGATAAATGACATATGTGCTCAAACATGAGTATCGTCTTTATGGGAATTCTTTTGCCCGTTTGGGGTGTGGGGAAATCCTGCCGCTGGTTATAGACCTGCAGGCTAGACAATCGGAGCATTTGTAACACCGTTTTTTTCTATTAGTAAGCCGCTTTGTTTTCAAATTCTCATCATGATCCGCTTTTATGTCTGTTTTAACTAGGAAATCCCTTAGATTTTTTCCTCTTTTAAACAGAAATCGCGGCTTGTTGGTGAATGGTAGATGTGGGATCATTTGATCTATTCCCATGTTTTTAATCATTTCCTTGACTTTCCCGGAGTGGGTTGATGTTGCATAACATTTCAGAGAAAAAGGACACCCATTGGCAACATTGAGATGGATGATCATTGATCACGAACCTGAGATCGAAGGCGTACGGAATAAAGCATTATTACAACGGGGGGCACGGTGGATCCGAAGAATGGCCACATTGGCACCCAGGGACTTAACGGCAGTGGTCCTTAGCCTGTTTATATAATAGCTGGTGTATATAATTGTGTTTGTGGAAAGAGTTTAGTGCACACAAGTAGATTTCATAGACAGACGACCCCCTATTATCGAGAAATGGTACGAGAATAAACAGTATCGGACCCAGTAGAGAGTTGCAGAGGGACTAGCACTATATTCTGCATCCTCAGTCCTTTTATAAGTCCCATTATTTACATAATATTCTAAATGGGGGACTCAATACCCAATTTGTTAGCTCTAGATCTCCCGATCTTACCATCTTCACTTAGAAACCTTCGGCTATGTGCGATTCTTACCGGAACTGATATAGAGGGTATCAGACCAGAACCCTTATTAGTATTAGATATAAGTTTTACTGTTCTAGTTCCAGATTGATTACCCACATCGTTTGGTTTATAGAGAGTCATTCTCTTTATTGAGTGGGTATCCAGTTTTAACATAGCGATAGATTAAGCACTTTAGCACAGTCATAGTCTACTTAGATTATGCATTAGATCACACCCAAAGATACTTTTACACCCAGAGATACTTTTAGCACTTTTAATATTATCAACAGTTCACAGAATTTTAGCATTTTTTATTTTTATACGGGTTTTCAGCCCGTTTCACTCCCACTTTTATATGAAAGAGTTCAGCACTTTTCAGTGGACAGCGACAGCGCTAATCAGGAGGAGTCCAGATCACTAGCACGGAGGTAGAGTTCATGTAGCAAGGAGAAGGAGGGCGGTTCACTTTGCACTTTAAATCACGTTACCTTGTTGTGACATCACATCCTGATGACGGCCAAGATGGCGGCCGACGAAACGCTTGATGTTGGCGTGTTGCACTTAATAATTTAAATTGTTCAACTTAAGACCCAGGAGTGCTACCACATTTGTTGATTTTTAGATATATAGACTGTTTGACCTCAAGTTTCATGCATCCATTTGGCAAACCCCTATATATATATATATGTTCAGTTCACGCATAAAAAATGTACAACTGAGCTCTTGTACAACTTGCACCCCTATTTGTGCCTGCCACCTCTTTGCGCTCCTAGCCCTGACTACCCACCCAACATAGGAGAAATAGACCACACTACCCAGGTATGCAGCTCCACTTCATGGCCCCTTCAAGACCCAATTTTCCCCCAGAAGGGCAGGTTTATTGGGCTGCACACTTGTGCTCACTGTCTTCTTCTAATGAAAGGGTGTGTGTGTATATATATATATATATATATATGTATATATATATATATATAAACCGAGGTTTTTAGGTTTAAAAAATACCTTTTAAACCTGACCTCGGTTTATACTCGGGTCACACACAGATTAAGTTTTGTACGGACAAAAAAAAAGGCATACCAGTTGGAGATTGGACCATTCGGTGAGGAGCGAGCAGAACGGAGACCAGGACCGGAGCAGTTACAGTAGAGGTGCAGGCAGGACCATTCGGTGAGGAGCGAGAAGACCGGAGACCAGGACCGGAGCAGTTAGAGGTGCAGGCAGTATGCTGATGACGTAAGTGATACGCGCGGGCACGTAAGTTACGCACGTCCCGCGCATATCACTTACGTCATCAGCATACGCATGCACCTCTACCGTAAATGCTTCGGTCCTGGTTCCGGTCGCTCGCTCCTCACCAATGTCCTGCCTGCACCTCTACCGTAACTGTCCGGTCCTGGTCTCCGGTCTGCTCGCTCCTTACCGAATGGTCCTGCCTGCACCTCTACCGTAACTGCTCCGGTCCTGGTCTCCGGTTGCTCGCTCCTCACCGAATGGTCCAATCTCCAACTGTATGCTTCTTTTTTCCTGAATGATCCCAGATGTACAAGAGGATCGAGGACTCTGTACCTTCCGAATCTGCCCTCATCATATCCAGTAAGGAATTTGTGTATGAGGGTTTAGGGTGGGCTAATAGGTCTGTACAGTGGAGGGGGGGAGGGGATTATATAGTCCAGACTATATATATATATATATATATATATATATATATATAACAAAAAGGAATGAAAAGTGCAAGAATGTACAACACAGTAAAGATTTAGCAAGAACTAAATATAGCATATGCTAGTATTACTGTTTCTCTCTTTCTTTAAAGCCTTATTGAGATAAATGATAGATGCATACAGCCGCAAAGAAGAAGCTTAAATGTTCTTTGGTTTGTTCCAATTTAATGCTAGCTCTGCTTTTTGCATTATCTAATGGCTTTGAACAAGAGAAACTGATTTAGATGCAATTACTAGGGGAATTCATTTAATCATAACTTCTGGTGCCCAGGTTTCTGATTCCTGATATGTCTGGTGACATGTATGCTGGAGCCTAACTGTTTTTTTATGATGCCCAAACTGTTATTTGTCTAAGTTTAAAAAGCTGTAATAGTCTATTTCAGAAACCGCTTAAAAATTACCCTAGTAAGGCCTATAAAATGTTTGGAGCAGTGGCCCATTTCCACACATTAACTCACTAACTCATTCATTTTAAGTAAAAATGTGTATTTTTGGTGTGGATCATGCACATTTTACTTTAACTATAGATTTAGGGAAAAATGGATTGCAGTGCAACATAAATAGTTCAGTGGTCCATGCAGTCCAAAAATCGGACCATATAACATATAGTGGGGCCTAGCCCTAAGGCAGTTTGGTGTTTTTCCCAGAATCCTATGCAGACTGATTGTGTTAATAAAGTTATTTTGATCTTGGTTTCCATTTGTAACTAACTTTACTACACTACCAATGTCTAGCTTTCTGGAGACATCCCCAATTCCAATCACTTCTTATATTTGATTCTGTGACATCATAACCCTTTTAAGGGGCTGCTTTTGATAAATGTAATTTGAAACTTACTTTTACCTACTGCCCATTTTGACGCTGCAACCAAGTAAATGTGTGTGACAATTTGGCAATTAGTTTGTCAATCAGTTTGCTCTTAATTACCCATTTTGTTTAAAACTACTGTTTTAAAAAAACTCCAATTTCAACTATAGCTTTTTCTATCAGAGCATCTATGCTGCCAGCCATGATATATTTACATTTTTATAACTTATCTTTGTAGCAGAAATGTTTGTACCAGTGGCATAGCTAGAAACCTATGTGCTCTGGTGTGGAATTGGGACCTCCTTTCTGCATAACCACCATTAGCAGAATCTATCTGGCAGGTAGCCCATTCCCTTTTCTGTATTACATATGTCCAGTACTTTCCTCAAGTGGGCTAATGATAAGGCCTGATTTTTAGATCTTTAGCAAAAATCTAGATTAATGGTACATTTTTATTTTCTCAAGATTCTCTAAAATTTAAAAAATTGAAAACACTATATATGTCAAATGTAGATAAAAGAGGGATTCACAGAAATCCCACCCTGTCATATGAGGCTGCTGAGCAGGGTGGAGAAAGGGGATGTGGCTAGGGGGACATGACAGTCTTTGAAGTCACGGGAGTCTTGTGGGAGAGACAACCCCAGGAATTGGAATACTCCCGTGACTTCCGGGAGGGATGAGATACCTGGATTCACCAGACACTAAGAAGTCACTGTCCATATATTAATAATTCTCAATAAGTGAGCCTGGTGGTGCTCCAACCACCTAAAACCACAAATATCAAAAGTATACCAGAAATAGAGGTGGGAATAAACTGACAACTCTCCTTGTAATAATATGAATAATTCCCTTTTTTAAATTTGAAATCAGGGGTGTCTCTCTAATGAGGCAATATGAGCAAAATTCTCAGGGCAACGCCCCTGCTTAATATCAGAGAGGCGGCAAGCAGTGCTCACTTTAATTTTTTTTTTTTAGAAAAGTGTCAGGCAGAGCAGAAGGAAAAGAAACATAGCGTCTAGTAGTACATAGAGGCGGCATTCAAAAGTTTGGCTCAGGTGGCAAAAATCCTAGAGACACCCCTGTTTGAAATGTATTAAAAGTGAGTTTAATAAAGATGATGAATTACTGTATTAATATTATTACAAGGAGAGTTAGCTGCCTGTTTTTTCTCAACTATTTGTGGTTTACTTGGAAGATAAGACAAACTACGGGAAGATGTGCTATGCAAGAAGATTTCTTCCCATAGACAGAACAGGACATAGCAAGTAGAAATGAAGTACGGTTCCAAGTTGAACCCGGTTCAGACTCGAAACTGATGGTTCCAAGGTTCCTCTCAGATTTTCGGATTTTCGATAATTATTACATTTTCGAAATTGAATATTCTAGAATAATCACATTTTTTATTGAATATTCAGAAATTATATAATATACAGACAATTTCGAGAAATATTGAATACGCAGACCCTCGATTCTGAATATGTGAACCTTCAATTCCAAATATGGGAGAAACAGCGAATATACAAGCCCTTTATTTGGAATATTTGAAAATGTGATGTTGTTTTTAATACATTTTGGTTATATGTATGTGGTCTTCAGATTATTTCCCAGGTCCTGAGAAAACTATTATTGCTATTTTTACCATAAATTTAATCAGAACTGGGATTTCTTTAACTTACAATGACTTTGACATTTTTCAGATTTACAACTTTTTTCCCAGTTTTAAACATCTCAAGCTAGCCCAGGGCAGAACTGAACCAACACCTTCTCTGTAGATTTCTCTGTATCTGCTGTATTCCCAGGGGTGAGGACATTGCATTTAGAACATATGGGAAAGAAAAGAAAAAATGTAGTTCCTCTTTAAGTCCTACTTTAAATATATGAATATATGAGTGAAATATAATATTTAGTTATACAGAGAAAAATGTGCAATGGCCTGATCTAAGCCTCTAAAATAACTAAAATAAATTTATCTTACTGCTGAATAATAAATATGTCAAACTATGACTTTTGTGACAAATAGTGTCCATTATGAGTGTTCTGTCCTCACTAAACATGTCACTAGAGAAGTGTATGTAAGCTTGACAGGCAGTTAAATGCCTTCCAAATGTCCAAGAAATCAACCAGGGATAGAACCAATAGATTTATTAACTGTGAAGAATGGTGTGGGAAGGGGAAAACTGGAAAAAGTAAACAATCAATATAGCGGACAAATTATACAAACTTACTGCAATCATATAAACATTACATAACAAATCACATTGTATTACATAATGAATACTAACAAAATAACCAAGGTACTGTATGCACTAACAAATGGCACATGGCAAGCACTGGCTGACTGTAAAAGTACTACCTGACTAAAGGTTCGTGCACACATGAGATCGCAGCAACGTTCCCCGACCAAACGTTAGTTTGTACACATCGTGCGTCACGGGTCATAACCCCCGATCGCAGGTGTGTACGAACCTTGACTATAGCTATAGCTTTGACAGTAATTAGTAACTCAATTAATAACGACAAAAGATTTGTCACTCACTATCAATGCTGTATCAGGGGTTTGAACAACTCTTTAATAAGCCCAACCTTGGATGCAGTCTTCTTGCAAGATGGAGTCTTCTTTACAGTAAAGTAAACAGTAAATGGTGCTTTAATATTCTTGGCACCCCTAGTGACATATATATGTATATACAGTATATTGCTACTATCCAACAGCTTTCCTGAAAGCAGAACCTTGCACCCAGAACTGTGAATGAAAAAAAGGGGGGGGGGATCCAGAAACTGTCACAATGACTGTACAGTATTTTAATAGTCACATCCTATATTTTATTTCCCAGGGTTGGGCAAGTACCAGTAAAATGCAGATTGCATTACAAAAACACAAAGCTACTGTAAAAGCGTCAAAACTCTAACACGAACAGAAGAAAATATTTTTGAAACCTTTGGCTCTCTTTATATATTCAACAAAGCAATGTTAATCCATTTGCAGCTAACATTTTGTCTCACATGCTTGCAGCAAGATAAAGCAAACCTTTCTAAACAAATCTACTGTCATGGTTCTTTTATGGCACGAATGCTGCAAAGATAAAATACTGTTGTATTTGTATGAGGTCTCCAAAGATGGTAGAAAGGAAAACATTCATTGTATAGATGGATATGGAGCACAACAAAAGAACAAAGATTCCTAAAGTTTCCAATGAATGATGGTAGCAGTCTGCATCCTCAAGAGATAATAATAATAAAATCAATACGCCTAGCATTGAAAAATAAGCCACTGATTGTGAGAATGCTACAAAGCAAAGTCATTCTTTAAAGACTTGGGAGCTGTTACATTTTGTGGTGCTACATTTCTTTTTTTTTCATTCATACCTCTATTTACCTGCAGATATAATAAAAATGAAGCTAAACATATACAGGTAGGAATTAATATTTGTTCATAAGGTGAACTGTTTACATTGCAATCAGCTAAGTGGCCATAGAGTTTATTGTGCAACTATCAAATAATCTGCAAAAGCGCTAGAACTTCATGAAGTAAAAAGTGAAGTCATCCTGAAAGACCAGCTATGGAAATACTTTTTGCATTCTACAGTATCTCTCTGTAGGATGTTGCAAGCTAGGCATTCTTTGAGAGACAATACTCTGTTAGATACCCCCACCAAATGATGTTCCATGTTTATTTGTTTCATTAAAAGTAAATAATGCAGTTAAATAAATGTTCTAAATGTATATCGGCAAGCAGTGTGTGTATTAAGTTTATATAAAGCACTGATCTTAATCTGCAGTGATCTACAGTTTATCCATTCATATCAAGGCCTTAATAACCACCTGCAATAACGTAATAAATAGAGAAATAAAAAAAAACACATTTTCTTAAAAAGCCTAATAAACAATAAGACCTACCATACCTTCCTAAACTCAACAGTAGTCCTTCCCCTTTCATAGAAACTTGAATGTTGTAACTGATATATGATGACTAGTTTAAGAGTTTAGGGCTGGTACAAAAGAGTCAGTATTTAGGGACAGTTCATCACCACGGCCAATATTTTGTATGGATTGTCTGAGAATCGATGGTAAATTTTCTGGCTTTAAATATCAGGCCAAACTCAGCCCATGTACCAGCCATAAGGTGGAGAAACCTTTATGAGGATGCATTACAGCCGGGAGCATTGTGACTAGTGGTTTCAGCTGTACAACATTCAAATGCTTACTAAGGATAAATTAGAGCTTTAACCAAAACCTGGGTTTGCCAAGTTTTCATAATTTTGACTGTGGATGCCCAGAAATTTTGGATTTTGTGGTTTAGATGCAGAATTTTAGCTTCAGTTGTGCATTGAATCCTGGGACATTTCCAGAGAACGTACCTTGATTGGCTTGGTGCTCAATTCTCAATATGTGAATATCACACCCATAAAATACCTACAAAATCAGTGGAATGTTATTTATTTCATTGGTTTATTTAAATTACCTCTATTTTACAAAAATAGTTTCCCCAAAAAGCAATATTTCTTCTAGTCTCTGCTTTCACCGTGGCTTTGATTATCTATAAATACACAATGAAATGAACAGTTATTCTGTTTAATGAAAAGCCATTACACAAACCAGCTACCAGAAATTCTGCTATGAAATCTAAAAACAAAATAGTCAGGTGTTTCCTTAAAACATCAAGAAAACAATTTAGCTTTTATAATCAACATAAAACAGAAATAGAATATGCTGTCACTCCAAGAGAATCAATAAAGACAAACACAATCACCTGTCTCTGGAGAGGTCAGAGAATTTCATATCTGAAGCACTGCTTTCCTAATTATTTCCCCGCATGCCACACTTGCAAATTATTGATCCCTTTTAGAACTGCAGGGGTTTTTCTTGAATTATTTATATGAAATATTCAACCTACAGACCGACAGGATTCAGCTTTTAGAACTGCTAGAGAAGAATTTACATCTGCAGCAGATCAAACCAATTTGCTGGACACTCATTGTTAATAAAGATGATTTTTTTTCTCCATTTAAATGCCAGTGGGCATTAACGTATAAATAGCTCAGAGATCCTCTCATATACTTTGTGGTTTGCCAGGCATTGGCAGCTTTAAGTAAATCATGTCATACTGCTTGTTTTGGTGTATTGCCTACTAAAGCACTAAACATTACCGAGTTGCATGGGAAAGATCATATTCTGCATTCCAATTCATTGCACAAGGAAGCCTTTTTACTATAACCTAGTGAACAGCAGCTGTGTGCTGGGGTGGTGCCTTCTGTAGGCGGGTGGTGTGTAGGGCGGAAAAAAAAACTCAGGACCTTCATCCTACTTGCCTGGAAGGTACCCCTCTGGATGGAAATTAGCAACCACTTTGCAATCTACACTTCCTTTATAAATTACTCATGCCAATTTAAAAAATAACTTTGAACAATTCATGAAATTGTGGTACTTAATGACTAAAATTAAAACTGTAGAAAGTGCTTTACAAAATATTTTTGCCATATGCTTTAAAGGACAAGTGAAAAAATAACTTGGGCTAAAACAAAGGACATATTGCATTGTATATAATGCACCTACTCAGAGTGACATCAGCCCAACGACAGTGAAGATATGTGGTTTTAAAGTTGTCCCATGGGGGCTGTCATCTTGGCTCCTCCCCCTGTACCCACTGTGTATCGTACATGTCCAATAGCCATGCCTTAGGGACTGAGGATAAAGAATGATTTCATCTTTATTTTGCATGTATACTAATATACTTATGTACACTCAGAACTCATTAATACTGTACCAACATTATATTAAAAATATAAATGCACTTTTTATGTGCATTAAAACTGTGCATATGGATTGTAAAAGAGCAAACTTACTAAATCCTGTTTAAACTGTATATTTATAAAATATAGTTATCGTTGCTTGTTTTTTCTAATAGGAAAGCTGAACAAAACAATTCTTTTCTGGGAAACTATAAGGTCTATGGCACCTGTTTTCTTTGTGCCAGGTTAATAGATACCCTCTAACAACTACCTTTAAAATGTGCTGAAATGTCTGTAATTTAAATATTTCTTCTCTCTAAAGGGTATTTCAGGATAGTAAAGACTGTAGCAGACCCTGTACAGCGTTTAGTTTTTAGGGGGGTAGTGATGTGTATGTTAAAGGATAAATGATGTCAAATTATTATCACATATGTATGCTGCAGCATATTCAATATTGGGCAGAAATATACCATCCAACAAGGGTACATTTATAAAAACAACATGGTGCAGAGCTGCAGGGGGAGGGTAAAGAAGTGAACCTGATTTTAGCACAGCTCTGTGCAATGCATTTCCCACCTTATTATAGGGAATTTTGTAATCAGTTTACTATTTGCCTCATAAATTTAAAGCTCTCTATTGCATTTTGGTCAGATGACCCATTTACTTGTTTAATTAACATTTAGGGCAGGAATTATTATGTCCCTATAACACTTTTTTTTATTGTCCTGGTTGAAGGTTGAACTTCACCTCCCAGCATCCCTTACTGGACAGTTACGTACATTTTATCAAAATCACATATTTCAGAGAATCGCCAGTGCCTTAAGAGAGCGATTGTAGCGCTGGGTTAATGAGACCCTTGATGTTGTGTAACTGTAATAAAATGCCCATTCCAGTTTAGTAATACAAATACAACCCCAAAAAGTAATCTCCAGTGATAATATTTACAAACATTGTACACGTACCCACATAAATAGCCCCATACCCCCTTAAATAAGTCAAAATATCTCTGCTAATACTATCTTTGGAAATGGTGTCTTAAAATTCCCATACATTACAGAGGGTGCCAAGTACAATAATAATGTTTGGTGCTGTGCAACTATAACAACATACCAATTCAGTGATACAAACACACCTTTAAACAACTAGCCCTAGGCTTTCAACAAGCAGTTCAGGCAGCCAAGTGCTTCTATAATAAATGTAGCCAAAGTAAGACAGTGATATTAATAAAGGATGAATTTACACAAGTCCAAATGTCTCTGCCCATACAAAAGAACACTGAAAAAGCAAGTTAAGCTTTATTTGTAGCAGCGATAATAATAATAATAGCAGCAGCTTTAAAAAATCTGTTCTCCTTTTTTTTCTCTAGGTCCCTCCTGAGCCTACCTTTCATGCTGTAAATTTCCTGACATCTTTGATCTGCATTGTAGATCCTGTAGCTCTGTCCTTCCAAGACTTCCTGGATCTCCTTCTTCTTAAGCCTCCAGCAGTGTCCATGTGGTCCGTGTGTGTGTGCGTGACGGTGCACGTTACCTCGGCACGTGCGGTTGTGACTTCATCGTGGCAATGTGCTTATTTGAAGCAAGGCGCGGCACGATGGTGTCATGTGTGTGCGCATCCATGCACACACTGAAGTCATGTGCGCCGCGACATCACGTGCGCGCACACGGACCACACTGACACTGCTTTTGGAGGATTAAGAAGATGGAGATCCAGAAAGTCTTGGATGGACTTGGGTCTTGAATCTGCATTGTAGACTCTGTAGCTCTGTCCCTCCAAGACTGCGTGACGTCAAATCGCACGTGACGTGATGTTAGTGCGTTCACGGACATGTGCCATCAGTGCGCCATGCTGCACACAATCATGGTATGGCAAGATGATGTCACGCGTGCACGTGTCCGTGCACGCACGGACAGCATGCGACGTCACATGCTTGCACACGGACCACACGAACACTGCTTTTGGAGGCTTAAGAAGATGGAGATTCAGAAAGTCTTGGAGGGACTTGGATCTTAAATCTGCATTGTAGACTCTGTAGCTCTGTCCCTCCGAGACTTCCTTGATCTCCTTCTTAAAGGAGAACTAAACCAATTTTTATACTCTAGAATCTGAAAACAACTCCCCTAAAAACACCAATAAGCTGTAAAATCCCACTTCAATAAATTGTATTAAAGTAAATGTAAGCCTGTTAAGAACTGGATGAAGTATCTGTGTATATGGGCAGTGTCAGACCACACCTCCTGACCTCAGCCACGTATTTCCTTGCTTTATCGGTCCTGTAAAACGATTGGCTACAGATTATTAATGGGTGTGACCAAATGTAACAAGTTTCTGCCATAGCTAAGGACTGAGCATGTGCAGAACATAATGGTCATTGACCAAACTGTGTGATACTAGAATGCTGTGAAGTAAAGCACAAACCATATGTTATTTAGGTAAATTTCCCAGCGCCTGTATCAAAATGAGAGGTAAGACACAGATTACTGGTTTTATATTAAGGTGTTCGGCCCTCTGGTTCAGTGTTGTTTTGTGTCTTTAGTTGTCCTTTAAGCTTTGAAAAGCAGTGGCCCATGTACGTGCGTGACGTCACAGTATACATGACATGATGTCAGTTCGTGCACGGATGTATGCCATCATCGCGCCATGCTGCACACAATCATGGTATGGCAAGATGATGTCACGCACGGACAGCATGCGACGTCACACGCTCGCACATGGACCACATGGACACTGCTTTTGGAGGCTTAAGAAGAAGGAGATCCAGGAAGTCTTGGAGGGGTGGAGGTACAGAGTCTACAATGCAGATCCAAGATGTCAGGAACTTAACATCAGGAAAGGTAGGCTCAGGAGGGACCTAGAGAAAAAAAAGTGGAAACAGATTTTTTAAAGCTGCTTCCAATTAAACTTAATTTTTAGCTTTTATAGTGTACTTATCCTTTAAGCACAGTAATAGTGTTATATAATACCCATATACTGTATTACAGAGTGTGCACAAGTACAAAATGTACTTGGTGTTGTGGAACTATAACAGGATACCAATTAAGTATTACAAACACAAGTTGAAATAACTAAAATAGCCAGCTTCAAAGCCTTTATGGTGCCCATACATTAGTGAAAATTTCTCATGATATTTCAATAAAAGGCAAAACTTATATATATATATATATATATATATAAGATATACCAAACCGATAGACTCTTACCCAAAACAATAATAAAATCAACACATGTTCAACAAAGTATCAGGATTTGATAGGATGTCTTTATTAATTTTCCATTTCTTTTTAACTTCATGCCTATGTTTCTTTTTTAGTATACAATATATATTTACAAACATAGAAAAGATAATCAATGCACATTCCTAGGCCCCATACAATATCATATTATCTGTATACTGGCATACATTATAAACAAAGGGGTTATGGTATACATTACTGACGTAGGTAAAGGTGGTGTACTGTGTTAGCCAGCCAAAATGTTTACAGGGTAACCCTTTTGAAATAAAAAATAACAAAAGTGGTATAAATTTTATTGGTTAACTAAGATAATCTTAGTTAGCCAATAAAGGTATCACCTTTATACCACTTTTGTTATTTTTTATTTCAAAAGGGTTACCCTGTAAACGTATACATTACTGTGATCACATGAATGAAAAGCCTTCCAACCACATCAAGGTAACCCCCAGTCTGGAAGGTCCTAACGTCTAACCATTTTCACTTCCCCTAGCCCTTTGGCTTTTTAAAATGATGGAAGAGGCCATCCAGTGCTTTATATTAAAGGCATAGGACCTCCAATTAAAGAGCCATGTTGGGGATGCTAATTCCACAGGGAAGCAGGACCAAAGGATTGTGGAAGCACTCCAATTAGGCTAATTTACAACTATATTTTGCAGAAGTGCTACTGATCTGGTCAAACATTTATGCAAACAAAGAAAAGATAAGATAAAGATAAATGCACATTCCTAGGCCCCATACAAAATAATATTATCTGCACACTGGCATACTTTTTAAACAAAGGGGTTTTAGTATACATTACTGTGATCACATGAATGAAAAGCCTTCCAACCATTTCAAGGTAACCCCAGTCTGGAAGGTCTGGAGATTGGTTGGCCATGCGGCCATACAGGGGCACTATCTTATTGTCTCCATCTAAAGGGAGACAATACGGAGCAAAATAATTTTCCCTCTGTAGCGGCCGACGTGGTAGTTCATCAGCATGTTGTAGGTTGTTTCTGGCCTCCACACCTTGCTGATATCCAGCAAATTCTAGGATTTGTCAATTATAGCCATGTGTATGTGTATGGCCACCTTAAGATGGGAGAGAGCAGTCTGAGATGGAAAAGAGGGTTTAAAAAAAAAAAAAACAATTAAAAATAAAAGTGGGTAAAAATTATTTTCTAATTGTAAAAACATTATAACATACAGTATATGGATATAAATGTATATATAGGTATATGTGGTAACCAATTATTATAATACTCGTGCTATATCAAATACACAGAGAAACAGACTGAATTTTGCTAATGCAAGCACTAATCTCCTAGAGCTCAAGTGCACATATTTCCGTTGATTTCCTTTGTAATTTTGAATATAATCTAAACACTTATAACATTCCTTATTACAGTAAAAAAAAGAAAGAAAGAAATAATTAGTGGTCTTGACTCTTTCAGAGCACTTGAATAATCAGGAAAATCAAATTCTAGTCTATTTATAGAGTATGAAAATCTCTACAGAAACAGAAATGTTTCCAGATTATAAATGATACCTGTACATCTGTAAAGGCAACATTAACTTTAGCTAAACATGAACATTCTTTTGTGCAACAATTTTACAGGGGGGAACTCCAGTCTCTATACAAGTCTTTCAATCACACACATTTACGTTTAAAATGACACTAGTATTATGCACCTAGTTGCAATCTATCCAAATGTACAGCTGCTGCTGTTTCTTGCTTACAAAGTGAGCTATGACATGACCAGTTTCAGAAAGCCTTTGGCTTAGGCATGCCCATTTGTATCCTACTGCTGGAGGAGAGCATCATAAGCCCTGAACCAAACTTCTTAGTCATTTTAAAGCTAGCTACAAGTTAAAAAAAATATTTTTTTCTTCCTAAGGTGTCCATAGATAGAAAAATGGACGTAGGTTGTAAGCCTGTATTTAGCTTTATAAATGATTAATTTTGGGTCGTGAGTCATATGATACAGCTCATGCGTTTTTTGTCACAGCAGAGAAGCAAACAAGGAAGTGAAACTTTACATGCCTATAACTTTACTTTCCAAATCTATAACATTTGAGTCACAACAGCTAGAGCCATTATCCTAGGTTTGTTTGAAATATATGATAGGTCTCTTTTCAATGCATTGTGTTAAAATTGAACACATGAATTATGGCTTGTATATTTATTTTATATTTTGTGGCCAAAAAATACTTACAGGGAGATTCAATAAAAGTTCTTATCGTTAAAAATGGTGCTAATTTTGCCCCAACTAATCGGATGTTAGCTTTCAAATGTTAAATAAGATCTGATTGGTTGGGGAAAAATTAGCACCATTTTAAAGGATAAGAACTTTTATTGAATAACAATGTTAAACTTTGACACAAGGCATGACATTAAATACTCAACAGCATAAAGAAGATTTCCTAAGGGCACTAAAAGTTGTAATTCCCTGCAATAAAACCACACCACAGAAACAGAATCAGAAGGTCCACAAATGCTTTATCAAATAAAATTATCATGTTACTTTGATTTATTTCTTTGAAACAAGCATGTGTATGGCTGTCAAAAAAAAATCCTGTCATATATTTAGTCTGTACCAGACACTTTAGTCTCCTCCCACTTATCCACTTAACACTGTGCTAAGCATTACAAAGCAAAATATAGTTCACCTCAATAGTAATCATGTCAATGAAATACCATACCATTGATCTTACAACATACACATCATAGTTAAAACCTAAGAGTTAAAAGCAAAATGGCAAAAGCCTTGCTGGTTTTTCATCCCTAAGCAACTTGATTACCCTGTCAAACAATGTTATGCCATGCGGCTTCTTGTCAGTTTCATCATTGATGGGATGTCCTTTTGGATATGAAAAATAATGGAATTAAACAGACCTGATTCCTTTTAAGGAAAGACAATGCCAGTGTTACTGTAGTTTTTTGACTGACAACCTCAGGATGCTCACCAAACCTCCCACCCCAACATATTGTTGTTATAAGGATAATGGGAGGCTTCTAATATTTTTATAAATAATAATAGGGGGTACAGTATCTTCTATATTGACCTAATAGCAGATTTCTGAAAATACTGTAGGTTTGTATTTCTACTATACTTCAGAGGTTCTTAGCAATCTCTAGACTTGAGAGACAGTTTTTATTTTAGGAAGATTATTCTGCAGGTGTTATAGAATCACATTTGTAATGTGCACTGTAGTTCTGCTCCATTGCACCTGCTGCTGGTTTTACTACTGTCTGCTGTCTTGTCATGTTCAAAATAGATGAAAAGTTTTTTTTCTTACTGTCTCTGTGAATATTCTGTCTGAGAAGACAGAGTTTAGTGTAAAATTACTAAAGAGATCTGTCCATCATAGTAAAAATGTCAAAAAGGTGAGGTACTGTAGTGTGATAGACAGTAGATAACAAATTTGACATTTTTAAATATGAAACACACAACACTGTTCTCTGGATATAACATTGCAGTAATAGTTTCAGGACCAAATTTACAGCCCATTTCTAGATTTGTAAAGATTAATAAAACAAAATCATGTTATTGCCAAGGATAAACTTTATGTGAAGCAATTTTGAATTTCATAGCCAGTTTGACAGGCACCATAATGCTGTTTCCATAACTGTTGATGACAAATACATTAGATTTCATTAACCAGTACAGTAAGTCAAAAAAGGTACCTCTATAATTCCAAAATGTCTGCTTTTATATTGCAAGTCTTATCACAAGGGCAGACACAGGCAAAGTTAGTAAAGCTAGAAATCCTATCCCCATAATGTACTGCTAAAATACTGTGAATAATGTAAGTCTTGTGTGTTGATTCTCAGAAATTAACATTTAAAAGTTGTGTTATCGTATTTTTTTAACAGGTCTTACAAGCTTTTTTTTTTTTTAAATGTATAAAATACATATTCTAAACCATTGTAGGTCAGTATCCTGGAAAATAATCAGCAATATTATCCATTCCATCAGTGGACTGATGATCATTTTGTGGTATACAGGCCTTTTAAAGGGAAGATAAAACCTGGCAAAATCATATGCATCTAGGCAAACTGTGTTCAAACTTGTTTATCTTTACCAGCAATGCTATCTCCCTGAGCTGATTTATACCGGTGGACCCTTCTCTTAAGGTTCATACACACATGCGATTGCTGGTGCCGACCCGCGACACACAATGTGTATAAACGTCCGTTTTGGCCGATAATTGTGCCGTGTATGGGCACTTTATCGGCTGAAACAGCCGTTCGGTCGTTGGTCGTTACGGATCGTCGGGCGGATCTCCGAACGAGTACCCGTTTCAGCCGATAAAGTGCCCATACACAGCACGATTATCGGCCGTTCATAAACATGGTGCGTTGCAGGTCAGCAATGTCTGTTGACATTGATTACAGACAGTCGAAAATATCTCTTACCAATCACATCAAATCATCTATAGGATCAATATCTTGGCTTGCACCCTCTATTACACCCCCGCCAGGGCATTCAGCAAGTAAGACCAAATAGTAAAGTTAGAGAGCTACAGACATGGAGAATTAAACTGAAAACGTGTTATTTATCGCTGCAATAAAATCCCAAATCACAACATGTTTGACTCTTCCCACGTAGAGGATATACTGTACAGGCACAGAGAAAAGTAGGAATAAAGACTGTAAAAGGCATGTCCCCCCTCTAAAGTACAATATCTGTATAGGTAAAGGACCCCCACATTGGCATTTCCATTACTTACATTTAAAAGACATCTTTAACACTACTTACACACCTTGATCCTTTGCCACGTCTGTATCCTCACCTAATGTGCTTAATAGGCAGCTTCTGGGTACAGCCATTAGTGAAAGCTATGAAGATGACATCAAGGCCAATCTCTGGTGGCTGTTACCAAAGCTGCCAACTCTGCTGCTGTGCAAGCTCGAAACCAGCTTACAATAGCAGCAGAGGGTTGTGTCATAGTCGGCAGAGGATCTGGGTGTGCTGGGTGTGTAAGTAGCATTAGAGATGACTTTGGTAAAGATAAGTACAAGTAAAAATGCTAATGTGGGGGTCCTTTACCTATACAGATATTGTTATTTAGAAGGTGGACATGCCCTTTAAAAGCCTATAACTTTGGATTGACAACAGCTAGAGACATCATCCTAGGTTTTTTTTTTTTTTTTAATTCTTAAATAGAGAAAACAGTTTTCCTTTAGGACTGTACAAATTTATTTGACAACCACATTAATGGAGGCAATCTCTTCCTGGTGCTAGCTTCATCTTATACTCTGACTGGATGTCTCCCCACTGTTACAAGTTATTTTGTGAAGTGATCACATTTATAATTCAATGAAAGTGCTCTTGACCTTTAAGGGCAGTTTTGCAACAAACCCATTTCTAAGCACCACAGGCTCACACACAGTTTTGAATCATCATATACTTGGACTGTTAACTTCTTCATCGCCCTGCTTCTTACATTACAATTCTTATTGAAGAGTTCTTACTCTGCTAGTTCTTCCACCATAAGTCACTATGCAATGTAAATGGACTGGACCAGTAAGGCCCTCTCATACATCGATATTCATCTATTTTATAATTGATTTTGTGAATATGATTAAATTTGACTTTATATCAATGACCAATTAACGATATTGATTGGTTAATCAAAACAAACATACGGCAATGCGGGAAATTTTCCATCAATCCCATCTTTGGAAAACCATCGGGCAGTGTATGGCTAGCCATGCAAGGACATTTTTATTCACATCAAAAACGACTTAATTAGCATACCAATGAATATGTTCCTATCTAAAAAGTTTATAAAAAAAAAATGAAAGTGTTTTTTTTTTGTATAGTGTTTTGTCTTGTATAGTATAAATGTAGACTTTAGCAAGAATGGGTTGCTACTGGTGTAAAGTTACTTTAATAATTGATTTAACTGATCTTAAAAAATATTTTGAAGTAAGTAGTATTGAAGTAAGTAGCATTGCACATATTTGCCTGTTACCAAACATTCTCCTTTAGCTGTAGCTTTCATTCTGCTTTTCAGAAATCAATCTTTTCAAGGAATTATCCTTTAACGGGAACAATAGATGGTATCCTGGATTCCTTTACATTACCTTCACTTTCTCTACTAGTTTCAAACCAGCCCTTACACAGGCATTTTTTTGGAGAACATCAGGTAACTGCCGTCTGCAAAGTTTTAAATAATCTTGATAGAATTGGTACATAGCATTTATAAGTAATTGGTACATCACAAAACTGCTGCTCATAAAAGGTTTTGATAAGTTTATCTCTTGACTTCGGTACATTAAGTTACTGGGAATAAGCGGGTTTATATATCACAGTAATGCTTCTGACATTTGCAAAACTTTTTATTCCAAGTTGCTTTGATCTATTTTCTAGAATACAAAGCAGATATTTATGTGTTGGGGGAGTAGATGGCAAAATGCCTACATAAGAAAAGCAAAAAAAAAAAGAAATTCACAGTTGGTACAAAATTTAGAATTTTAATGGAATAAACATTCTTTATATATGCAATTCAAAATCTTTTGCTATACAGTTTTAAAGTGCAAGTGTACATTATACAAATCAAGCACTATGTGTGTAACATAATAATATATGCAGATAGAACATCAAATTCTCTATACTGTAATACACATTAAAATGACTAATGAATACATTATGGAGAATCATTAGGGTTTTTATCTTCAGAGTAGTATTTCAAAAGTAAAAATACACAAATTTATTTTACTTAATTGTTAGAGGTTTGTAATCCTCTACTAACCTATGGTGGCCATAAACTGATAAATATTATTGTTCAATAGAGATAATATATTGAAATATTGATTTTTCTAAATGTTCACCCATCCCAATTTTATTGGCCCAATTTCTTCTATTGGCCAGTACCCGGAGGACTGGTCAAAAGGAGCAAATGTTTGGCCGTCCCAAAATGTGTATGGTGTATGCACATTTTGGGACAGCCAACCATTTGCTTCTACTAACCAGTCCTCCAGGTCAAAATAGCATTTGCCATTTTGTTGTGAGCAATCATGCGGTCAATAGAAGGCCACAAAATCAACCCTGATTTACCGACATGTTTGATTGGTCTTTCATCTCATCTGACCAAAGGAACAAACGACATTGTTGGATTAGTGGATAATTTGCCAAAATGTCACTGTTTTTGCATTTTTATTTGTAAAAAAGTCAGGATTACTTCGGATTTACAATCTCCAAGCACATTCGATATTCTAAAATATTGAATGTGAGAGTGTTTTAGAAACGAAATACACCCAGGTTGTAATAAGCCGGGTACGTTTTGATCCAACGCAGATTCCATAGACATAAATGTTTGTCAAATTGGAAGTTTGTCAAATTTTTTTCTCATATTTTCTTTTTCTCCAAAAATGATACATCTGAGACAAAATCAAATATACCGTAGAAGAAAGTTTGAAACCAACACAAATATGAAAAACTAATCTCTCTTATCAATAAAACAGTGTGCCATAGACATGAATGTGCACAGAGACATCACCACAAACTACAATAGGGACCTATGTAAGTACTATTACAGAAAAAAGATTTAACCAGCTCCCTAGTTTGAACAGCTTCCAATTTTTTCAAACTAAACAACTCAGAAACACCCCAACAAACTATACATTTTTGGAATCTACACACCTTTAGCATTGTAACCGTGCCATTCTTTCAGACATACACAAAGAAATCCAAACACATTTCTTTGTAGAATTTTATGCCTTGGTGAGATTTTCTGAAAAGGCAGTTAAGAAGGTTAAAGGGTAACTGTGGTCTCAAATTCTTCCAAACTAGTAAGAATTATATAAAAAGCCTTCCATCATACCTTCAAAATAAAACCTAAATCACATCTCTAGATACAATTTGTGAGAAGTTATTGCTGCAAAGGTTCAGCAATATTACTTCCTGCTTGAACACTTCCTCTGCCTGCATTAATAGGCTCCTCTTCTCAACTGTCATCCCCCCCCTGGTACTTCCTGATTTTCCCAGCATAAGTCTTAACTGAGCATGCTTCTCCCTCGGAGCGGAGGGGCGGGCAGAAGTAAGGTGATGTCACTGAAGCTACTGGAAGCAGGAAGTTTGAACATTCACCCCAATATCATTTCTCAAAGGCTGAAGCTTAAGATGTGATTATCGGTTCATTATATAGTGGATAATGTACCCCCTACTGTAAATTATAAGGGTATTAGAATTCACCGAGGAGTTCCGTGACCATATAAAAGCACGAAGGCCGGAGGCCGAGTGCCTTTTATACAGGCCACGGAACTCCGAGGTGCCTTCTAATATCCAATTAATTTACAGTAGGGGGTACATTATCCATTATAACCTACCCCTTCTCTCTCATTTATGTACAGACTAGATTAGCTCTATAGACAGTACAGACTTACATAGATATTAGATAGATAGACAGACTAGATTAGACAGATTAGATATTAGATGGAATAGATACAGTACATACAGACAGACTTTGCAGGACAGTGAACAATGAATGTATATGGGAAGTTTAGTTAAGTGTAGTGCACTAGCAGCCCCCTCTCCCTCCCCCTCTATTGAGCCGAGGCAGCATGAAAGAATGCTCAGTTGAGACTGCTGGGGAAATCGGGGAGTACCTGGGGGAAAAAATTGACAGTTGAGAAGGGGAGCCTATTAATGCAGGCAGAGGCTGGTCACATGACTACAAGCTGGTCACATGGTTGAAAACAGGAAGTGTTCAAGCAGTAAGTAATATTGCTGAACCTTTCCAGCAATAAATTCTCGCAAATTTTATCTAGAGATTTGATTTAGGTTTTATTTTGAAGGTGTGATGGAAGGCTTTTTAAATAATCCTTACTAGTTTGGAAAAATTCAAGACCAGTTACCCTTTACGGAATTTTTTTCAAAAAAATAAGAAAAAAAATAATTCAAAGTAACAAATTGTCCCAAACTTGCATTATAAGAAAAAAATCCCACTATTAACCTCCCACATTTTGAACAGTTTAAAGAGACCCAGCCAATAACTAAGCACAAAAGGGACCAATACATAAGTGCAATTACAGAAATAAAATTAACCATGTCTTTTTTTGTCAGTTTTTTTAAAATAAATGTTTTTACTAACTACCATCTAAATATTGATCTCACTCATTTCCTAAATAAAACAGTACCCTGCTTGCATCAATGCACGCTGAGACACTGCCAGAAAACAAAAGAAGCAACTGTATCATTTTTCTTACTAGCCCCTATTAGTAAAATAATATCAGAGTGTCATATAGTCTTTGATAGCAAAAAAATTATAGATACTGTATGTCATTCTGCAAAAAAAATTAAAAAAAACAATCCACAGCTAAACATTTTAGTATTAGTTTCCAAAAATGTCAGGCGACAATTTTTCTCACTCAATTTGGTAATGAAACCTCACCTGCTCCCTTTTTTAGTGCTATTCAGTGGAAACTGAATGGTGCAGACAGATGCATAAGTTTCTGCATATGCATACTAAGGCCGAGGCCACACTAAAGTGCGCTTTGCACATGCAATTGAAGCACACACGCATGAAGTTTTGTGTGCGTTGGTGGCCGCTTGTGCTATCATCCCTGTCATTTTTGGGGATTGGTGCGCATGAGAATTGCACCAAAAATCATGATCACCTGCACTCGAATCACTGGGTCGAAGTGCAAAGGGCCCCAGCGCACCTAGTGTGCCCATTCTAATTGGGCCACACTACTGTGTACTGTGTGTGATCAGATTGCGTGTAAAACAGCCTCATGTGGCCTAGCCCTTTTCCTGAATGTATTATTGAGGCTTAGGGCTATATTGCTATTTTGCAAAACTTGCCTTTAATGATTGGTGCCAGAGAGTTTTCTGAGGGGAAGGGGGGAATGGGAGCATGGCATGGGCATGGCATATGAATGAGCGGTGCTTGAACACAATGGGATATTTAAAGAAACCAACAGCTTTAAACTAGGAAATTTGCAACTAGAGCAAGCTGTATGTAGATGAAAAAAAGAAAGACACCATATCCACTAGAACACTATTTATTTATGCACCGGCACAAATGGTATACATTTACAGCTGGCCATACACTTAAGTAGCACAATAACCCACCACAGTGACCTGAAAGTGGAGTGTTGACTGACACTGATTTGTGAACTGGAGAGTTAAGTGATACAAGTTTGTGAACTGGAGGGCTGACTGATACTGGTTTGTGAACTGGAGGGTTAAGTGATGCTAGTTTGTGAACTGGAGGGCTGACTAACACTGGGTAAAGAACTGGAAGACTCAGTAACATTTCTTATAAACTGGAGGGCTGACTAACAATGGGTAATGAACTTGAGGGCTCACTAGCATTGCTAATGAACTGGAGAGCTCAATAACATTGCTAATAAACTGATGGGCTAACTGCTAATTAACTGGAGTGCCAAATAACACTGAGTAATGAACTGGAGGGCTCATTAGCATTGCTAATGAACTGGAGGGCTCACTATCATTGCAAATAAACTGAATGACTGACTACCACTGGTAATGAACAGGAGGGCCTACTAGCATTGCTAATGAACTGGAGGGCTGACTAACACTGGGTAATGAATTAGAGGGCTCACTAGCATTGCTAATAAACTGACTGAATGACTGACTGAATGGCTGGCTAACACTAGGTAATGAACGGGAGGGTTCACTAGCATTGCTAATGAACTGGAGGGCAGACTAACACTGGGTAATGAATTAGACAGCTTATTAGGATTGTTAATGAACTGGAGGGCTGACTAAAACTGTCATGGGCCCCAGCCAGAAGGGAGCTAAAAGCAAAGCAATGTCTAACACTCCCCAATTTCCCCAGTCACCACTCATCAATATTATGTCAAATGTCTTTGTACAATATCCCTATCCTGCAGCTTTAATTACTGATAAATTTACCATCACTCATCACAGCCAGTTATTGTATTCCATGCCACGGATATTTAATCATAACATCCCTATGCTGTTTTAATCATAAATAAATTACCCAATTTCTAATAATAAATTAATTATGTTTCTATTCATTTGCATGAATAGATGCATTTGGGATTTAATAATCCCTGTGCCACCTACACCATAAATAACTCTGTGTTAAGTGAATCTGTAATGGAAAAAGATTTGGGGGTTCTGGTAGATAACAGACTTAGCTGTAGCAAATAATGCCAGACACCACGACTAGAGCTAGCAAGATATTGTATAAAGAGAGGATTAGATTCAAGAAAGAAAAATATTATTCTCCCTCTTTACTAGGCACTGGTAAGGCCTCATTTGGAATATGCGGTGCAGTTTTGGAATCCCATATACAAAAGGGACATCTTGGAAATGGAAGCAGTTCAGAGAAGGGCAACTAAATTAATAAGGGGAATGGAGGGGCTTGAATATGCAGGCAGATTAGACAAGTTAGGGCTGTTTACATTGGAGAAGCTATGTTTGCGTGGGGATATGATAACTTTATACAAATATATTAATGGGCCATACAATGAACTCTCTGGTGCATTGTTTACTAATAGGTCATATCAGAGGACTCGTGGACATCCTTTAAGGTTGGAAGAAAATAAATTTCATCTTCAGGTTATGAAAAGGTTTCTTTACAGTAAGAACATTGAATCAAGTATCCTTAGGAAATTTGAATGAAAAGGTAAGTATAGCAATGTTAGCTTTGGAGAGGTCCTTGTTATAAATATAAATGCTTGTTTTGAGGGTATAGTCTATGTTAAACCAATTATTGTATTATCTGTTCTTTTTTTGGACAAATACCTTTAAATACAATTAAATGTTATGTATGAGTATAAATGTTATTTGTCCAGTTTTCAAGTAGACCTATATATTTGAAGATCTTATTTATCTAGGTTACTATTCAGTAAGCCCTATTTGCTAAAACATTTTTCACTTTTCTTTTATCATACAATTATTTGTATTCAAACATCATTCTTCTTCTGCAAAATATTCTTTAAATTAAGACAAGCAGATTTCCCCTGGTTAAAAAAACTAAATGTTAAAGCTCATGCAACACTGTTTTGTTCATTTATGCCTTTTCAAGAAGAAAACATTTGTACATTGAAAACTTGCAGAGCCAAGAGAGTAATTGACAGTACATTAAAACTTTTCAAAGCATCTGTTTATATTCCGTTGACAAACGTGCATGAAAACTGCCAAAACAGTTTTGAAGCCAAATAACATAACAAGAATATTTACAAAAGTAAAGTCTGAATTTTATTTTATGTTTAGAAAATCATTTTCTTTATCTTAATCTTTTTAGTTGCCTACACCAATATTCTGATGCAGTAACTCCTTTGCCTCTCATATGACAATTCTGTCCTATTCTTTTGCATCAGTTTAAGACCTTGCCTAAGCAAATTAGCTAAAGGTAACTAAAGGACCATAAAAGCAAAAAGAAAAGATGGCCCTAGGACCATCAAAGTGTCCCTATAAATCTTACTGGCACATTACAGTATTTAAAATCCTAACGTCTATTTGAAGTAAATACCTTTTAAGTCTACCTGTTATAAGTCAGGAATGACGAACTCTCGCGATATCCTGATAAAGCCCCGATGGCGGATATTGCTGGGGTGAAACACGTGTAGGTGAAGCATTTTTCGCATTTGCTTGGGAGTCTCAGATACTGGCCAGTCCTGTCTGGGGATATTCAGAAGTGCGATAAAGTCACTGAGTTCCCGAACGAGGAAAACGAACTTCCAAGTTCTGGGACTAGTAAGTTGCACCTGGTGTAATACTGCCCTAACTCAGTTGGAATAGAGTACAGGGAAGACTCACGTTTAGTCGGATGAAGGAGGAAGCAGTAGTAAACTGGCACAACACAGGAGCAGGACTCTGTAACAAGGGTGTAGGTTGTACAATGGAACTGGATGCTGGAACAATGGAGACTGTGACAATGGAATTGGAAACTGGAACAATGGAGACTGTGACAATGAAGCTGGATAATGGAACAATGGAGACTGTGACAATGAAGCTGGATAATGGAACAATGGAGACTGTGACAATGAAGCTGGATACTGGAACAATGGAGACTGTGACAATGAAGCTGGTTACTGGAACAATGGAGACTGTGACAATGAAGCTGGATACTGGAACAATGGAGACTGTGACAATGAAGCTGGATACTGGAACAATGGAGACTGTGACAATGAAGCTGGTTACTGGAACAATGGATACTGTGACAATGAAGCTAGTTACTGGAACAATGGAGACTGTGACAATGAAGCTGGTTACTGGAACAATGGAGTCTGTGACAATGAAGCTGGTTACTGGAACAATGGAGATGTGACAATGAAGTTGGATACTGGAACAATGGAGACTGTGACAATGAAGCTGGATACTGGAACCAATGGAGACTGGGGACAATGAAGCTGGTTACTGGAACAATGGAGACTGTGTCAATGAAGCTGGATACTGGAACAATGGAGACTGTGACAATGAAGCTGGATACTGGAACAATGGAGACTGGGACAATGAAGCTGGTTACTGGAACAATGGAGACTGTGACAATAAAGCTGGATACTGGAACAATGGAGACTGTGACAATGGTGAAGACTGCCGACAAGCAATTCAGAACACTAGAGCCCTAGATGCCAAAACAATAGACAAGCGGGCATCTAGGGAAGAGAGGAGGAGCTATTTCAAGCTTTGCACCGGCCGGCGCACCTGCATGGTGACGTCATGACGGCGCTCACGCAAGACGCGCAAGCGAGCGTCAGAGTCACTGGGACCAGAGCGCCGCCTAGTGAATCGTCGCTGGAGCAGACGCACAGGTGGTGAAGTGTGTGGCCGCCGGCTGTAATTATTATAGTTACCATCTTTGACTTATGTGCCAGGCAAGGCTTCTCACGCAATATCCGCAGGGGCAGGTTTGCCTGGATGCAAGTCACGATCTTAAAAGTCGGATTAGAACTGTGATTTTCTGCTGATCCTTCTGACTGGTACTGTTACCACTAACCCTGAGAATATTGGATGGCCAGATTTACCTGAGTGATGTTTTAAGGGTCAAGGACGCTTGATACCTTGTGATTATGAGCGTGTTTTTAATGTAATTTAATGTAACTTTGGTTGTTGCAGATGCACTTTAAATTTGTTTGTTTGGTTTACAACCCTATATACAGTGAATCACAATAAACGGTAGGATTTTAAATACTGTAATGTCCCAGTGCAATTTATAGGGGCACTTTGATGGTCCTAGGGCCAACTTTTCAAGTGAGGAATCTAGATTTTTGATAAATAGATAACCCCTGAACATTAATTAAGACTTGAACAGATTTTTTGCATTTTAGTACACAACACTACAAACCTCTTTTAGGAGATAAAAGGGTTAAAAAAAAAATTTTTCAGTATGTATTGGACGTTTAGCTAAATGGTAAGAGATTTTCCCACTGCAGGATTTTAAAGCCAGCTATTTGCTGACGTTAAAACCTGCACTAAAACTAGCGCAAATGTGATATTAAATCACGAGCATTGGATGCGCGGGTGATTTTTGCGTAACCGGCGCTAATATGGAGTTAAAGTTGCTCTAACCAGTAGCGAACCTTTTAGCGCAACTTTACCTCCATATATTTGCCCAGTTAGCCTGGGTAAATGAGGCCCATATGTTAAATGAGATACAGCTTGTTAAAATTTGAAAAATCTCATAGTAGAAGAGGCACCTGACATCACTACAGCTATTTTTAGGCTATATAGACCATTTGATTTAAAACAATACAGACAAAATATACAAAAAATTTGGTTTAGGCTTCTATTAACTTTATGCTACTGTGTTCAAATGTCCATTGGATAGGGGAGTCACGCCATCTTATCTAAAGTGTTTCAAAGAAATAAAATTTACTGTGCATCTTTCTTAAACCCTTACTACCCCTTTGTAATGATGCATTGTGAGGTTAGTGAGGGTTTAAGGCAAAATTAGCATAAGCTTTTGCACATTCACAAGGTTTTATTTCTTATGCTTGATAAGCGAAGTTTTAAAGACAAATAGCGAAACAAAAATAAATATCAGTTCTAAAACACATACAGATTGCTTAGATGGCATTGGTTTTGGAACTTATAGATAAGACTGGGATATAGTCAATGTCTGCCAGAAAGGAGTGTTAACTAAATTGAATTTGCCTTGTGTTTGAATAAGTCACCTTTCTTTATAATTGCTGTTGGATATGGATCCGTATATAGACCTACAGCTTTCACAGTGCTGCACAAATAATAAACAATTAAAGCAAGAATTGCAAAATACTTTCTTTGCAAGAAGAAACTCAAATGACATTATCTGATTTACAATGGGATATCATTAATGTAGTTATCCATTCTCTGTATCACAAGAGAGTGACGATCAGGTCAGGTTATTAATTTCCCTGGGTGCCTTTTGTAATTTGCACAAGAGAAACATTCTCTGCTACTGTGTTAAAATGTTATCAGATCATTTTATTTATTGCTTTAACAATCCAACAATAGCAATATCATTTAAAGTACAAATAATCTCTGTGAGAAAAAGATTTTGGTAATGAGAGAGAATGGTTAGCATATGTTAATTAACTAACCATTCCGTTAGGAGTTTGTGCCATAGAACTGCTTTTTTATCTAAATGAATGTTTGAATCCCATTGATGAAGTTGGGTTTATCAAACAATTAAAAAAATATAAATTTAACATTTTACAGATACTGGAAGTTGGTCACTTTGTTGCCAGCTTGTTTCAGACTTAGGCTGGGTACACACCAGCAGATATTTTAGGCCAACCGACCGATTCACGGCACTATCGGTCGGTCAAAAATATCTGCTGGTGAGGGGCGGCCGGCCGTGACCGACCTCAATCGTCCGTTCGTGTCAGTAAATTACGACTGATCATGCGGTTCCCAAGTAGAAATTTTAATAAGGCTCTTCAAGTCTCCAATAGAGATGGACGAACTTTTGAAAGTTCGGACCATTTTCGAAATTTCGAAAATATATGAAAGTTTGAAAACGGACCCATTAAAGTCAATGGGAGTCAAAAGTTGAAGTTCTAATGAAATACAATTATAAATATCATGGTAACTAATTGTAAGGCTGTGGTACCTGGAAAAAGGTCTTGGGAACATATTTGAATATCCAGGACATTCGAAAAATCAATTTTACTCTCACTCGCGCTAATTTTGAGTTCGTTCGCGCCTAGGTACCATGTACATTTTACTCGCGGGTTCGATGCTCGCGTATAGGTTAATGGACACTTTACTCGCGGATTCGATGCTCGCGTATAGGTTTTATGGACACTTTACTCGCGGATTCGATGTCTCGCGTATAGGTTTAATGGACACTTTACTCGCGGATTCGATGCCACGCTGGGATCGTTTTTTCGTGGACCAGATACCTATGGTACATATTACTCGTGGATTCAATGCTCGTGTATAGGTTTTAATGGACACTTTACTCACGGATTCAATGCTCGCGTTCGCGCCTAGATACCATGAACATTTTACTCGTGGATTCGATGCTCGCGGTCAATCACCCAGCCCCTCCCCCTGGCACACTACATGTAGAAACTATCCATTCTATAAATGTAAAGCTTATTTCTCTGTCACTGAATTGCTAATTGATTCAGCATTAAGATCAGGCAAGGGAATAAGCATTATCTGTTACTCTGTGCTCTTTCTGTGTGTACAGCTAACACACAATCCTGCAGTTAGCTGCTGTCTAGGTTACTGAAGTCCCAATGTAGCACTGTCTATAGCAATGTAGACAGGGTCCCATCTACCATGAGGCAAATTGAGACATTTGTCTCAGGCAGCACCCCTGCACTGAAGAAGAAAGGCGTCAGACAGTGTTGAAAAAAAAAACCTTGATCGGCACAAGATACGCGTGTGTGTGTGCGACCGGAAACCTGCACACATGGGCACAAGAAGTGTGAGTGCCGCCCGCATGACTCCAATATACATGGTACCTTGAAGTTGCTTCAACTTCCCCTCTTTTTAGGAGAGTTAGGACACAAACTCTGCTGCTCAGTGCTTACGTACGGCTCCTAGTCAAGGAAGGAAGTCAGTGGAAGTTGGAACCAATCAAAACACTCCCATAGAGAACAGTACTATTTATTCTTTGCTGCCTAATGGTCCTCTGAGGCTTCTCTCGTGTCAGCAGGTGATTAACAGTCCAGCATCAGCAGCCAATGGAGAGAGGGTAGGGCTGGTGTGGCACAGTGGTAGTGTAGATATTACAGAGAGAGCAGGCTGAGCAGCTGCAGCAAAGTGGTGAATCTTCTCAGCATCTGTTGCCCTTCCATTTGCCTATTACTGTGAAAGTAACACTGTGACAGACTTTTGAGTTCTTTGTGCAAGTAAAATAAGTTCCTTTTCTGCTTGGCCTTGCTGGGTGCACAGGTTATAAAATATGTTATTTTGATTTGAGCAACAAAAAACTGAAAGGAGCAATATGGTAGTGGGATGTAAAATCTGTTTCTAGTAATTTACATTATTGTTAATTGACTGTCTGAGGAACTGATTAAATATCTGTGTGATAGGAAGTTCAAAATCGTAACATTTTAGCCACGCCCACTGACAAAGCCACACACTCTTTAATGTGGCAAAATCAGTGTGTGAATGCTATTGGCTGTATGAGGTCACAGATCATTCCCACTGCACATGCTCCACACCATAGCTGTGCCTATATTTTGGGAAGCGGTAGACACTGAGAGTGGAGAGATGCAAATAATGTACCCCCTTAATGGGTCTCCATGAGACCCAGCTGTACAATCATATCATTATAATCAGTGCGCTACTATGTAGTAGCATGCCGATTATATCATTCAGGAAGTGTACTGACCTTTCCGCTTGTTTCTCTCCCCTCCCGAGACTGCAGTGACTTTAACTAAACTCTCACGCAATCCCATCCTCTTTAACTGCAGGAAATGAGCAGCGAGCAGATATTGCGCAACCTGCAAAGTAAATGTAAGTATGGACATACAGGTTGCGCAATATCTTCAGGCTGCTGATCTCCTGCAGTAGAAGGGGAGGTGATCGAGCAAGAATTGAGCTGAAGTCACTGCAGTGCTTGGAGGGGAGAGTTGGGGTTAGAGAAATATGTGTGTGGGGGGCATGGGCAGTTTCTGTGTGTGGGGGCATGGGCAGTTTCTGTGTGGGTGAAGGCATTGGCAGTTTATGTGTGTGTTTGAGGGGTATTTGATGTGTGGTTTCCAATAAAACACTTTGAATGCACCTAAGGACTTCACACCTGCGACTTCACAATCCAGTGTTTTCTGATACTTACCTTCCTTGGAAGTGGGAAGAATCTTTGAAGTCAGCACCCACCTTGGTTTGTGTGCATAAGAACTCTATACTATTGGTGTGTTTGAGGGGGCATGGTCAGTTTCTATGTGTGTGGAGGGGAGGTGTGTGTGTGTGGGGGGGTGAAGGCACAGGGGAGTCCAGGATCAGGGGGGGGGGTGTTAAAAGCTGCATTGTGACATTTGGGACATTTACATTAAAAAAGATAATGTACCCCCTAATTTAAATTATATTGATATCAGACTTCACCTCAGAGTTCTGAGTCCTTCACAAAAGAACTTGGCCTGCGGCCTTATGCTTCTATATGGTCTCGGAACTCCTCAGTAACAGCTAAAGAGTGAGCTGAACAAGACATGAGGAGATCTACTGACAGGGAGCACTGAGAGCAAAAAAGGATAACTAAAGGATGCACTAAATATATAGAATAGAATAAAGGTAAGTCATTTTTCATGGAAATAATAATGCCATAAACATAGTTTTCAGTTTCAACCATAAACCTACATTTAGTAGGAAAATGCCAAATTGCACAAACAACTTGCTGCTACATACTGCTTTGGGGAAATAGTTTACAGTCCTACATACCTTGACAGATTTCAAAGTCAAGACGCAGCTGGAAGTAAGATCAGAAGGGATTTTGGGCCCAGGAGGAATTCATCCATCATTCAATCACAGAGTTAATTAGCATATGGACAGGTTCAGTTCTAAAATCCTTTCCGAAGGCAGATCTGTCCTTAGTCCCTTCTTTGTTACAACATTCTATTTTTTAGATATAATACAATCTATTACGTGTTTCTTAATACAAATACATAATAAAGAAAAGTTAGTAGACAATTTAAATTTTTGTATTGTTCGTCTGTATATTATCAAATAGCATATTTATGGGACCATTTTCCCCTTTTCTTTTTCCAGACAGCTTTGTAGCTTTTCTTGTAATTGTGTTCTCTGCTCAGTATCACATTCTGTTATTTGTACTACATTATACTGAGGATAAAGCTTTGTATACAGAGACACAGTAGGGAATCGCTTGTATGGTTTTAAGACAAAAAGGAGAGAAAAGCAATTATAATTGCATATAGTCACAAACAGGAATTCTTCCTTTCTTTAGACCTGTACTGAGATCATAGAAGATAGAAAAGAGCATCTGGCAGTAAACATGAACATAGATAGAAAGGCACATAAAGAGTAACTGTTGGTTAGAACTGACAGCTGTTAAAGAAAAGATTCTGCTTCCTAGTGAGTGGCAGTGTTTTTCTGCTATGTTGTTTTACTGTATGGACTGTATGTGCTTATTATATTGCTTACATATGCGAAAGGAAACAATCTCAACAACCACCAACAAAGTGCATGGCTGTGTGGGGTAAAGTAAACTTACTTAACGAGACAAGAGGGCCGAGTGGGCCTGCCCCCAGCCCTCATCCCTAATATGAACCCTTTGGGTATGTGGGAAAAGAGTATACAACAGTACCAATGAGTACTCACCACAGCCAGATGGATGGTGGCCCGGGTGCAGCCAAGCCCCAGACCCTTGGCAAAGGCAACGGCCAAATTCGGACAATCAAAAGAATATATGGAAGGACTGTGCATCCCAGATAAATGTCAATCACATCTCCATATACAAAAAAGATAATAGCTTTAATAAAGTACAATTACATGGCTGGATACAACACAAACCAATAACACCTGACTTTGAGCCTTCCCCCTTTCCCTTTATAAGGCAGCTGTTTTGAACTTGCACCGCCTCTGATGAAGTGTTCTAAAACACGAAACGCGCCAGGCGCGACCGTGTTCATGTGTTATCCAGCCATTTCATTGTACTTTAATAAAGCTATTATCTTTTGTATACGAAGACGTGATTGCCGTTTGTCTGGGATGCACAATCCTTCCATATGTTCTTTTGATTGTCTGATTTCGGCCTTTGTGAAGGGTCTGGGGCTTGGCTGCACCCGGACCACCCTATACCCGGCTATGGTGAGTACTCATTAGTACTGTTGTTTACTCTTTTCCCATTTACCTGAAGGGTTCAAGTTAGTGATGAGGGCTGGGTAAATAAGTTTACTTAACCCCACACAGCCATGTATTTTGTTGGTTATTGAGATTCTTTTTATTCATTTTATGTTGTTACATTTACTTCGCCTCATTTCCTTACAGCATCTCCAATGTGTTATTTACTGAACGTTACTATTTAACTGGCTATTTGTTTGCTTTATTAGTCACTACATTTGACTGCTATTTTGTTACTGTTATTGACATATTTCTGTTGGGTAAATCCTATGTATGCTTTGAACTTGGTCCAAAATGGCGCATGGTTCACAGAATGCCATTTGGTCCGGCGATATCAGTCAAAAGAAAGCACTTGAGGTTTTCAATGATAGTCGGAGACCCACACGCAATCTGGATTAAACTTTTAAACAGTATGAAAAATTGATATATGTGGTGGGAAAGTGTCACTTTGGAAAAATAAATCGATTTTGCCATTATACCTAGAGGGTTATGCATCCGCAAATTTCCCATTTCCTTTGATAATGATACAGTTTATGACTAAATGGAATAGAGTACTTCCAGGCTGCTTGATCAAACTTATGACTTTGTTAGTGGAACAAAAACATATTGATTTACAGAAGATCACAGCAGATTTGTTAGAACTCCAGACCATTTTAGATCAGTGTGGTTTGGATTTGGATTCTCGATATTCCAACATCCATACTAGAAATAAGAAGTTGAATCTGATATTGCTGACAAAAAATGAAATAAATGCCATAGGGATAAACTTGATTATGAGGAAAATAGGCTTTACAGACACTTCACCTAAGAAACAAAATATTGTTCGAATTTTTCTACTAATGACACTGGTGTCTGCAGCACATATATCATAATAAACCCATCCTTAAGAAGGAATACTCCTAGAAGACATAAAAGTCAGTTTTACAAATTTTAATACTGATTATGATATGGATAGTCTCCTTATTTTACAGCACCAAAGGAAAGGGAACTCAAAGAACAATTATGCATGACAAGGAGTACAGAGATAATATTTAAAAAATGATCATCCTTTCGATCTTCGGATGATGAGATGACACCAGTGGTAACATCTAGAGCTCGAGGAGCACGTCCAAAAAAGTTCATAGGGGCTGAAAAACTAAACCCCAGAGAGGGCCCCCAACGTACATCATTACCCATTACTGGAGAGAAAAACCAGGAAAAGGAACAGGTAAATGTGTTAAATTTATTAGATAAGATCCTAAATGCAGATCAGATAAAGGTATTGGATAAAGACCTGACCTTCACCCTGCAACGTAATTTAACCAATTTGAAACTATTGTGGACCTTGATGGCTTCATGTGTAATATTTTACTTAAACGGTGGTTCATGTTTAGAGATACTCATGTGCACCCAGTGAGATACTGAATTCTGACAACAATTTTTTAAAAGTGTTACATGATTTAGGAGATTCTTTTTCCACTAGCCTCTCACACATAGAAGGAGTTATATAGTTTCATCAGGACATGATATCATTCCGCTTTAAGGTAAAAATTGATTTTTACCTTTTGACCTATAGAGGTCCCTTAGTGGACAGGTTCCAAGCCGTACTCAAACAAGATCTTAAATCCATTGTTTAGAACACGCAATAGGCATTCTACTTTTTATAATCAAGTTAAGAATAATCTTACATACTAAGAAAAAGTAGGCTTAAAAACACTGAGAGAGTACTCTTCTATTGCCATTAAGCCTGCTGACAAGGGAGGCGCAGTGGTGGTGCTCAATAGCTCTGATTATGTGACTGAGGTCACAAGACAACTTTCTGACACCACCAAATACGTTCCTCTTGCAAACAGCCCCTCTACTTCATTTAGAAATACTTACATCAGTCTGATTAAGGAATTTCTTAACCTTGGAGTATTGGATGAGAAATCAGTACAATTTGGATGAGAAATTAGAACAAATTAGTACAATGTTTTCCAGATTTAAATATCCAGATAACAAAATACAATTATCAACTTTTATAATATCGGAGGATGATAGTTAATTGTGGGAAATGTATGCTTAGCCAGTACATAGCAGGAAACAGAAGAACCGCAGATAGTAGCAGTACAGGGAGAAAGTCCATTTATTGAAGCCAGAAGATTATTGTTATGGCAGAAAGCATCAGTCTGAATAATGGGCCACACTATACTGGCATGGACAGGAAAACACACATAAAAATGGAATATTAAACTGTAAAAGAATATTTACTCCTCAAGTAAAAATTTATGAAAGCATGGCAGCCCTTTACTGTTACACATATTGATTATGTTTGTATTTTCCTCCTCATAAAACCACATGATTTTAGTAGACATTTACAGTATACCAGTCTGTGTATTTTGTTCAATATGCAACTGAGATATTGGCAGATCCAGAGCCCAAATGTGTTAAATTAAACTAAGTATTTATAAATGGGTTGGAGCAACTTTAGTACAGGAAAATAGAATACAAATTTTAAATTCACAATGAGATGCAGCTGTGTGAACCAACCAATATTTTACATTGTGGTGTATCTTATTAGACTTTGTGCTGTTCTAACACTATTCCCATTTGAAGAGCATCAGTGTGAAATAAGTCATTTTAAAGGGCATATCTATACCTTAAAGGAGAACTAAACTTTTTTAAAATCCTAATGTAAACGCTTTTCTCCCCTAGAACACCTATGTATTGAAAGATTCTTGCATTTAGTATATGTAAGTAATAGATTCTGTAACAAAGAAAGCTTCCATGTTGTTGCCTGTACAACTCATAGCCCATGTTGACTTCAAAGAGCTTCTGTTTCTAGCAAAAAATAAAGGTTCTTAATGTACCTGTAGTCATTGTTGAGTTGCTGGTGGTGCACCATGTAAATGCTGTGTTTTTTAGGAACACACAGCCCAAGAAGTCACTACCATTTTTTGCTTGTTTGCTTCCATCATGTTTTAGAAAAATATAAAATTTCTACAAATTTACAAACTTTATATATATAGCAGCTCTGTTTTTTTATTTACCAACCAGCGTGAATTGCTGACAGCAATACAAAATTTACTGAAATGTACTTGTATCTATTGCATCTGCAGTGGTGGCACGCTACTAAAATGCTGGTTTTGGGAAAAAACAGACCATTGGGACACTGGTTTAAAGGGCATCTATAGTGAGAAAATAACATTTTTTTTCTTCTTTCTATGCATTCTATAATTCCCCCCAACCCCCAGAGTACCTGGGGAAGTATTTTCTTCAGATTCCACCTCTGTCCTGAGATATACAAGTTAAAAGAAGTGAAGATTTCAATGCAGCACTCCTGCTTGAACTGTCAATCAAATCCCCTAACAGCATGCCGGTGTGTAGTGTGTAGGCTTGCACAGGATTTACAGCAAGTCTCCCAATGACTCCTTCCTTCTCAAAAATGCTTGGCAAATACTTGGTTAAAAAGTAAAGGGAAGGAGAAGTCCCCCTCCTCCGCAAGCTTTCACTGATTTATTGCCTGTCAAAGGGAGACCGGGCTACAGTGATTCAGGACTCGGTCTCTCCAAACTCACCCCCTTCCCTCCCTCCCATTTCTTCAGAACAACAGAGAAACTTCCTCTCTACAGGCTTACATACAGTGTTTTTTTTTTTTTGTTTACAAAGGTTAGAGTGATGTGTCATGTGTAGGAGGATTAATGCGCATGAGCGGCTTGTTTCACAGGCTTAATTTACAGCTGGACTAAATGAATGGGGAAAGACCAGAGAGGGGAGGGGGGTGGGAAGCCCTGCAGTAAATCAGACAGTGTGCAAACACGGAGCCACAGAGAAAGGTAAGAATAAGGCAGAATACACTAACCTTTTTTTATGTCTGGATTGGAGCAATGCATACATTTCACTATAGTTGCCCTTTAATTCCCCAGGCTTCCTTTTTTTTAGTTTTGTTTTTTATTATATATCTAGCAAAAGATAGAGATTCTACATGTACTGATACCCCACCTAGAAGCCCTTGTGGGATAGAGGTAGAAAGTTTTCTTTTTAGAATGACACAGTTAAGAAGGTTACAGGTTTATTTTTTACTTTAAGGCTGCAGCTTCCTGTGAACTGTACTGCATACACGAAGCTGGGTGTTCCCAGATAAGGTGAATTATGGGAGCTGTCCACTAGTACCCAAAGGTTATTTTCATAAACCACCCTACATGCACAGCAAAGGGAGAGATGAAACACAGCTTCTTGTATCTTTTTTGAATGTGCACTTTTTATTGGGGCTATGTTGTCTGGAGACTTTAGCTCCCCTTTAATTGTCAATAGCTCAATTATTCTCAATACTCACAACAGTGCTAAAGGAAATATGAATATACTGCTATTAACACCAATGTTATCCTGTCAAATGCTCTAATGAAATAACAACATAACAGGCATAACTTAAAGGGTATCTCCACTGGTAAAAAAAACAACATTTTGCACAAAAGGGGGGCTGTGGGAGCACTCCTGTGGCAAAATTACTTTATAACAAAAGTGCTACTGATCTGACCAAAACATTAGAACAAACAAAAAAAGAGATGATCAATGCACATTCCAGGGCCCCAATAATCAAAATATTTATGCTAGTGCAAACAGTAAAAACATGGGGGGGGGGGGTTTAGTTACAATTTTATGCATAAAAGTGAAAAGCCAATAAATACACAAGAGAACGGAACCTAGATGTGCTTATATAAAGTGGCCTAGTGCTACATAAAGTGAAAAAAGTTCAAATACAATGTGAATCCATAACCACCCCTTTAAAAGTGAAAAGCCTTCCAACCACGTCAAGGTAACCCCAGTAAGGAAGGACCTAACAGTTTACATTGGGTCATTTATCTGGGCTGACACTCCCTGCTTGGTTGCATTTTCTTGGGAAGGTTGTCTCCCTGACCTTGCATTGGATTAGTATTACAAGCTATCACTTCCCCCCACCTACTGGCTTTTAACAAGGCCAGGAATGTGCATTGATCATCTCTTTTCTTTTTTGTTCTAATGTTTTGGTCAGATCAGTAGCACTTCCACTATTTTTTATAAAGTAATTTTGCCACAGGAGTGTTCCCACAGCCCGCCTTTTGTGTATATATTGTAGAAGAGTTTCTCTGCAGGAAGATTGACCAAGCTTCCATGTGGTAGTAGCACCCCCAACACGTCCCTTTAACTGGAGGTCTTATGCCATGAATACTAAGCATTGGGTGAGAGGCCTCTTCCCTCCTTGTTAAAAGCCAGTAGGCAGGGGGTAGTGTTAGCCTGTAATACTAATCCAATGCAAGGTCAGGGATACAACCTTCCCAAGAAAATGCAACCAAACAGGGAGTGTCAGCCCAGATAAATGACCCAAGGTAAACGGTTAGGACCTTCCATACTGGGGTTACCTTGACGTGGTTTTTACTTTTATGCATAAAATTGTAACTAAAACCCCCAAGTTTTTACTGTTTGCACTAGGATAGATATTATGATATATGGGGCCCAGGAATGTGCATTGATCATCTCTTTTCTTGTTAGTTCAAAAACAAAATTTTGGTATTCAGTTTTATTGAAGAACGGGAAGTAAAGGAGATGTGTCTTACCTCCCGTTATTCAATAAAATTTGCAGGAGCCGGGAACGAAGGTACCATACATTTTTTACCAGTGGAGATACACTTTAACCAGTTGTTGAATCCTCATGTACATCAACATTTAATTTACTGGTTTATAAAATATTGAAAAGTATGAAAAATACATAATGTCATCAGTCATTTATTAATACAGTATATTTATGAAAGCTTACTTTTCCAGCTAACAACATTGTGAACCATCCAACACCAGTTTATAAAACTGTTTATTAAAGAGGAACTATGGTCCAAAAATGACTTTAGGTAAATTGATAGGAATTGCTCTCCTGAGAGTTTTTGCAATGTATTTTCATTGTTTATTTTACATAGTTTTAAAGATTTTTACATTTTTGTGTGTGATATGGCAGCAGCATCACCAGATCCCCTGCACTTCCTACTTCCTGCTTCCTGTGCTGAAACCTGTCAGTTAATCTGCCCTGTGTCTCCTCCCCTTTGCAGCCCCCCTGGTCCCTCCAGTTGCAGGCCCCCCTTGGCCCATTTCCTTACAGCCCCATGTGGCCTGTCCACTCGCTGGTGCTGTGGCCCCACCCACTCATGGGTGCCATGGTCCCACCCACTTATGGGTGCCTAAGCCCCGCCCACCCACAGGTGCCTAAGCCCCGTCCACCCATGGGTGCCTAAGCCCTGCCCACTCGCTGTGCCTAAGCCCTACCCATATGCAGGTACCTAAGCCCCACCCACTCACATGTACCTAAGCCCCACCCACTCACAGGTGCTGTGGGCCACTCCCCCACCCGAAAACTCTGTGGAAACAGCCTTTTCAGTAAGAGTGAGAACTCTGCCTGAGAAGGCTGTTTTCACATAGTGAGAGAGAAAGGCTGTAGATTCCCTTAATTTCTCTGCAGCTCCTTCACACAGCAGAGAGGAGGAGGGACTTCCTGTCTCCCTCACACACTGAGGGAGTCTGAGGCTGTGCTCGCCAGCTGCACTATGCAGGAGAAACCTTAGGAATGTCACATGTCAGCCTCCCACCCATTAACTTTCTGGTCAGTCATTTCTGTATATTTTGGGCCGTGGAGAACATAGAGAAGTGGCTCGTTTTAAAGGTAGGAAACTGGCCTTTCATTTAACTTGTTTGGAGACCACAGTTCCCCTTTAAGTAGGTAAAAGAAAATGTCAGTGTAGAAAGTGTTCCATAAAAATTTTTTATTTATTTTCCTTAGCACCAATGATGAAGTGATTACAATAAGTTATCCATCAGGCACTGCCCCATAGAATCACATACAATCACACACAAAGGAAACCTATCAGTATGTGTTTTGAGAGCAATATTAACACATGTCTCTACCAGTCCTACATTCCCTACTCATTCAGGAATAGAAATGTCAGTTACTATGATCCTGATTAAGTTTATCTCCTTCTGTACAAATGCAAGTGCTAATTACCCTTTCATTTGCTCCTTAAAGGTTAACAAAGTAAGGCCCATTTGTAAAAACTCAGAATCAGTAAATACTGATATAGAATTTTTTACCGACCGCTTCATAAATTTATAAATTGGTATTGTACAATTACATTGTATTTAATGGCCATTAAGAAAAGAATACTGTTATGCCTACCCAGTGAGAAATATCATGCAGTCATCATATACAGCATGGCATCGGTATTTTGCAGTGATACGGTATATCTATTGATATGCTGGTTCGCACCCATAATGTTGAGGCACTACACCATTATAACAACCTAGGGATATAACCTAGGAATATTCCTGTAAATGTTTTAAAAGAGAGCTATCGTGTGCATAAAGTTTATTTAAAAAAACAATTAAAATGAAAAGTACTTGGAACAGGGATACAGGACCGGTAATTCCTACCTCCCAATATTGTTTCTGTGAGGCGCACCAGCCAAAAGCAAACTGATTCTGCCAGTATTCCTCCTGGCTTCAGTACTTGTTTAATAAAGGAATAGTTCAGGACTATCCTGGCAAAGGAAAACTATGTGCTGTAGCTCCTCAACGAAACAATATTGTGAGGTAGGAATAATCAATCCTATCTCCTTGTCCCAGGTACTTTCTATTTTTAAAAAGTTAATTTTCAGAGTTTAGTTATCCTTTAAATAATGCCTGGCTATATTTCGCAAAGAGAGGAATTGTAGCTGTATAATGAGAGCTAGGGTGCCCGTAAATCATAGGTAAAGTGTATCCAGAGCACAGCAATGGCAGAATAATTGCAGCAGTGTGTGCACTTATTTTTATTAATAATGCATTTTGAAAAAACTGGCCTATTCATTTTTTGCTAGCGGAGCTATCATGTCTCGGGTGACATAGGCTAGCTGCACTGATGATAGATCCACCTAGGCCAGTGTCCTTACCATTTCATCTGCCCTCCCGTCTTATCAGCCAGCATGTGCCAACACTGTGTTTCTCCAACTTTCAACACATAAAACGAATGACAGGTTTAGTAGAACCGCAATATATTTCACTCGCGGTCTGCTATTCTGCAGTAAAGCAATGCTTAGTGTGAATGAACATCTGTAAAGGTAAATGTTTGTTGATATTTATAAGAGTTTACTTCATGAATAGTAAATGTGTTGTCCATAAATCCTTACAAGATTTGATCCATTAAAGAAATAAAAATGCAACACTGCAAGCAGCCAGCCTATTAGAATTTCCCAGAGGGTATTAAACAATCAGATACTACATTTTATATTAATTCATGGAAGAGCTTTTGTCTTATAAATATATAAACAGAAGCAATATGATTGTAGAATTGTGTTCCCATAATGTCTTTAAATTGCAAAGTTAAATTATGCAAATCTCTGCTTAACAGTGAGCAATGGAAAACCCACTGTATAATTACATTTTACTTAAACTCTGATAAAATTATCTATGTTCTCATTAGAGTACCTTTATGTTACACGGTCTTAAAGAGATGGCTGTTTTTTCTTCTAGGCTCTGTGTTTCATTACATCTAATTTACTAGATTAAATTGCAAAGAAAATTAGCCTAAGTGACTCACACGCATATACTTCAGAGACAGATATATACGTGAGATATAAGTGCTGGTGATCTTTTAGTTAACATTGGGCTCTCAGTTACAGACAAGCGATCTGCAGCTAGTCTTTAAATATAGCTCAGGAGAGTTTAATTGTTACGGCTCCAGTCCTGCCTTACCCAGAGGTTCCGCGTGTAGGTGTGTGCACTGGCATTCCCGCGGTCAAACTGGGTCCTTGTGTGCACGCGCACCATTATTGCCGCTAAGGTGCAGGTGCCATGGGGCCCGGTTTCCTCCTCTGGTTACTGGTGGGCGTGGAATGAGGATGTAATCAGTCCTACTTAAGTCCTCCCTGTCTTTCAGCTCTTGCTGCCAGTTCAGTGTTTATCACTCTGTTCCTAAGCCTAGTTTGTTGGAGTTCTTAAGATCTGTGTGTTTCCTGCTTTGTATCATTCACCATTGCAGTTTGTTAATCCAGTGCCTGTTTAATCAACTCACCTGCTGTTACCTGTTCAGACTCATCATCCACCATTGCAGTTTGCATATCCAGTGCCTGTCTAATCAACTCATTTGCTGTTACCTGCTCACTCATCATTTACCATTGCTGTTTGTCTATCCAGAGTCTGTTTGATCCACCTATCCGCTGTTCCCTGCTCAGTTTCTTTATCCATATTGTTATCGGCCTGCCCTCTGCCTGTTTCATATCTTCTCCTGCTGTTACCTGTCCAGGCGCACCCTATAAGTTTACTGTCTGCCTGTGTACTACCAGACTTGATTCGTTTTACTCTGGCCTTTGTGTCTGGCCTCTGCTGCTGCTGCCCTCTTCACATTGTGGGTTGGTTCTTGTGGGACTCTCCTCTGGAGCCGCAACCTAGTACCTGTTCGCCGCACAACATCCTCACCATCAGACCGGCAGGTACTTAGGGCCATATTTATAAAGCTGTGGTATCGCTTTTTAGCGAGCGGTTTAACAATCTTTAAACCAGTTTAATGATCGGTAATTTATGATCATTATCTTAAATTACCAATACCGATCGTAAATCTAAGATAACAAAATCGTAGATTTACTATCCCCATAGAATACCATTGCGGTAGTTTACTACCGCATGGTATTGTACGATCGAACGTTCGGTAATCACTGAACGTTCGGTTGTAAATATAAATTGCTAAACTAAATACAGCGGGTTTATAGATATGGCCCTTAGATTCCACGTCCACAGGGGGTCTCATAGGTTCCTTTCCTGGAAGATCTTAACATTAATAGAGCCCATATCATTTTATAATTAAAACTTTAAAGTGGCTTGCTGGGAGAGTATTATAGTATACAGTTACTTTTCTACACCTGACTTTGTAGGGAACGTAGACCTGTCTCTACATATTTGTATTCAGGGGGTTATGAATACTATTTATAAAGCTGCAGGATAAAGCTGCCCACGAGTATTGACAAAAACCCAAAGTATTTATTAAATGGTGACCTGGAACCTGTTTATATAAAAAAAAAGCACTATTTTACAATAGATCAAAGCAAATAAGGAGACAAATTAGAATTTTCAGAGTTACATAGTACTCGTTTAATAGAATTCTGTTAAGTTTTAATAAACAGATTCCGGGGCATAAGCACTTGTATATGTGGTGCTTCTGAGAAATGAAAGCTATGAAAAAAAAGTCAATCCACAAGTTTAATGATCTTATTTTAAATTGGAGATTTAGCAAAAATGTTCAGACATTTAAAGGATTTTCAGAGAAGTTTATTTTTTGCTATAGGCATATAATTTGCTATATGCATCATAAACCTGTATTTTACATCAGTGTAGTGTTAAAGAGCAAGTTCACTCAAAAAAAACTTTGCTCTAAAATATATATTATCCCCCCAAACCCCTCTTTCGTGACACATCTTAAGATACACATCTTCCAAAAACGCTCCTGAACTTTCTTACTGACCCGGTCCCTCGCCGTCTAGGTGCCGCCCCCTGCTCCTGTTTCAAGCAAAAACAGGAGCAGCCTATTTCTGCATTGTGGCTGTCAGGTGATTGGGCGTGACATCACATCGAGTCTTAACTGACAGCTGCAACCAGGAAGTGAAACGGCTGTCAGCAGCAGAGGCAGCGTAGGAGCAGCAAGGGACTGGGTCAGGTAAGCAAGTTCAGGAGTGTCTTTTGAATGTGTGGGTATTGTGAAAGTTCAGTTTGGGGGGGGTAATTTACATCTTGGAACTAAGTTTTTTCTCCAGTGGACATGCCCTTTAAGGGTAAGGTTTGATCAATAATAATCAATCACACAAAATTTAAGCAAGTGTGATAATTAAAATGGGCTGACTGTGTTTAATTGACAGACACCACACATGTCGATGACCACATTGGTTTCCACAGTGCTCTGTTTTCATGTTTGGGCCAGGTCGCTATTCTGCAGTTTATACATAATAGCATCCCCAACAGTACAGCTGGACACACATCTCCTTATTTGTCTGTCCAGGTAAAACAGTTTGGGGTTATGCAGATTGATAAAGACTTGAAAAATTCACAAATCTGACACAGAATATTCAGAGAGATTCAATAAAAGTGGTTATCATTAAAAATGGTGCTAATTTTGACCCAACCAATCAAATGTTATTTATCATTTAAAAGCATCATCAGCAACATCTGATTTGTTGGGGCAAAATTAGAACCATTTTTAACAATAAGAACTTTTATTGAATCTCCCTGTTCCTTTTGTGCCGAAATTCAGAGATGAAACCTAGATCTGCCCTTAGCAAAAACAAGAAAAATTAGACCATACAAAAAATATACAGTACATAAAACATTAAACATTGTGACACAGCAGCCAGGCACTATGGGTCCGTGCAAGAAAATCTGCTCAAGAAAAAACAGCAAGATTTACTGCAGAATCTCCCATACCCCTTCAACAAATTAATTTTTATTAATCTTAAATTCGAACCATAGCTATTTTTGTCTGACCTTTATGATTTTTGATGAGTTTGAGTTTCATTCTGGGAATTGTGTTTTTTTTTCTATTATTAGAGTGTGAATTGGTAAAGAAAATTGCTTGATTTCTTTGGAATGCAAAATCTGCTGTTGTTACAGATAAATGCTCTTGAGTTTATATTCAGCACGGGAGGGCTAGTAGAATATTGAACACCAGGATTACATTAGGAACTTTTATGAACCCAGGTAAGATATTATGCATATATTTCCACTGTTTACTGTAGGTCTTGATATCTTTTTCTTTTTTGTTAACTGTTCAGTTTTATAAATCTTCGCTCTCCTCCCTGATGTGATTGGAAAGCTATTCCTCTCTCTGCTAACACTAGAACCTCTCTCTACTTCAGACTCACCTCTGTTAATGAATGCCATAGCTACTGCAAGAAATATAATAATATACATACTGACCTCCCTATCAGTCCACCACCAACCCCAGAAAGTGTGATTGAGCCAGAAATGTCAGACCTAGGGTAGGACAGATGTGGCACATGGGTGTTACATAAAAAGTGAATGAAAATGGAGGGTTAATTTATGAGGGCAAATATATAAAATAATTGAGGGGATTCATTTATCAACAAAATGAGTGGTGATTTATGAATAAAAACTGATTAGTTTATTATTAAAAATGGGGCATTTATGATAAAAACAGATGGTGCGTAGAGAATGAATTTGTTATTAAAAAAACTGGGTTTAAGTGGATGAATTAATACTGATTAATTAATGATAAAAAAGGGGTTATTCATTTATTATTAGACCATAATAAGGATTAAGTTAGGACTGAAAAAGATTGGGTTCATTTATAACCAAAATAACATGGGGCGTGGAATAAAACATGTATCATAAAAACCGATGGTGGCAGTTTATGTATAAAACAGCTGCAGGATATGGATATTGTATATGGTCAATCAACAACCAACTGTGTGGGCAGCAATACACAGTGGAATTAATGTTTTTATCACCTGTAAAGGTAGAGAAAGGAAGTGGATTTTTTTGCACTTTTTTAATATTATTTAGGCTACTTTCAGAGGAAAGGCAAACCTGAGTGGTTCCAGATATTTGCAAATAAAGAAATGCTACATGTGCATCGCCAACTGTCTGAAAGTAGCCTTAAATGAATGATTCCATTGCATAGGAGTCTATGTACCTGGTCTATTTTATACAGCTGCATTGTAGAGCTGTAGGAAAAGGGGGGAAAAAACTAATCACTAAAAGCAGAAAGTGTATTTAACAAATGAACAGTAACTAATCTTTTTAGCTAGAATTACCTGACAAAAAAGATGAAAATAGAAAGGTTGCCATTTCAAGAGGGTCAACGAAGCATGAAAGGAGAGTCAAAGTCATTTTCTCACAAACAAATAGTGACAAATCAAAAATGTTTGTCTTATTCCATTGCAATAGATAGAAGCTATCTGCTTTATAGAAGTGCAATAATCTGAAAATAGTTAACAACGATACAAGCTTACAATGTAACTGGCACAGTGTATACATTTTAACAGAAGATGGAAGGAAAAGATGATATTTGGTCATATTGGTTGAGACAAAGCACTGGGGGGTTTGTAATGACATTAAATAATGAATGTTATGTAAGGGAGAGATTGGTGCCCAGTCTTTAATAAATAATACAACATTGTTTCATATAGGCACCACCTCTCCCAGTTTAAATCTTGTGTAAATAATGTATATGTAAAATGTACCAAGCACACTGTTGAGGATATGCAGTTAGTCCTTTTCCACAAGATGGCTCAATAGGTAAAACTCCTGGGACTGCCTGTTGTAAACTCATTAGTATGGTGCCTACTTGGCTATGCGGATGGATTAAGTTAAGTAATTGCTGATTGGTCTGCTGTTCAGTAAGTCTGATGGTTAAAGGTTGGTCATTTACATTTTAAAGGGAATGTGGGAATAAAAAAAGCAGCTTCAGTCCACATGGGGGGAATCACATAGACAAAGGAAGATCTAGGATACATGCTGAGACAGTATCCTGTAGCTAAGAGCTGATATACTCTATCCTGCCCCTTAGCTTAAGAGTAAGGGATACAGGGGGCTAGTCTGCAGGAGGAAGCAGACTAGGGCTTGCCAGAAGAAAAAGCTGAGCAGGGAGAACAAAGCAAGGGATCCAGGGGTCAGGAAGGATTCCGAAGCCCAGCAGTTTGGAGCCAAGACCGTTGAGCCCAGAGAATGGAGCCCTGGGACTGCATCGCAAGGACTGTGCTTGCTTGGTAGGATATGGGTGTTCTTGATACTGGTGCATTATAACAAAGCTCCTCTAATTGTAAAAGCTTTAATGGTTTGCCTTATTTCCTACAACCTTACACAGGGCGTACTGTACTTTTAGGAAACAAGGGACAGTAAAACAGCAACGTGTTATCAGCAAATATATTGCCTGAAATCCCATATAATCTTTTTTTTTTTTTGCTATAAATGTTGTACTTTTTATTTCACACTTCATAAAGGAGCTTGGGTTGAAAGCATGTCATAACAGGCACATTGCGATCTCTATTAAATATCGTCTGAAATTTTTTGTGAGCCTTTGGGGGCACCTTTACCAAAAGGTCGTCTCCGGGGGTATGTATGCTTCTCTCCATATTAAAAATAAAAAGATTAGAAAAGAAAAGATTAGATACAGTTTAATTACATGCAACTGTCTGAGTAAAAAAAATAATAACAATAAAAAAAAACAAAGGAAAACAATAGGAAATCGCACAGTGCCCTAAAATATGTGTAAATTGCGTGTTAAAGGACATGTCTCACCCCCCCGAAACTAAAATTTAACCCACTACTGGCCCCACTGTGTAGTTTAAAAAAATCCTTACCTTAACCCTCTGCTCCTTGTGGTTTTCCTGCAGTGCTTGTCCAAAGTCCAGAAAACTGAAATGTAGGAAGGGTCTTCCTGTATGAAAGGTTTCTTCCTCCTCCTTGTCTTCTAAGAGGTCCTTTCCCCCCTCCCCCCATCCCTTCCTGGCTGCCCTTCACCTAGCGTAAAATGTTTTATATAAAATGTAGGGCATCCCTTCCCACACCCTATTGCTATATTATATTTCTAAAAAATGAATCAGAACTGTATTTACATCTCGCTGTGTTCTCTATTGCCTGCAGCCGCGGTGGTGATTAACTACCTCTCAGCCAATTAAAGCCACGGTTGCTTTCGACCCTGTTTGCTAGTTCTGGTAAGCAGGTTCCCCAAGCCAGACCCAGGACCTGGTAAACATCAGAGTGGATGGGAAAACAGAGTTTACATAAAGGTCAAAAAGGGGCCAGCATTAAATAAATCATAAGGATAGTAGTTTATGGAAATGTGATATACATATATAGTCCCATCAAATCAATACCATACATGCTGGTCTTATGATAGCACTGTGGGCGATCCCACCGCTGTCACCAATTTGTGACCATACAGGTCCCCAACTGTTAACCCTTCCCTGCCTCACTATGAGGTTTAAACATAGTATGCTCCTCAGCTGCCCACTAGCATTACACGATAGACCTGCGAGCATTATGGAAAAGATCAGGAACTATATGAAACAAACGCTCAAGAAGAAGTGTCAGACCAAGCTTATCTAAGACAGAGCTACTTGCAATAATCTTTTAATATTAAAAAATCCTTTATTAAACAAAAATGAAAAGTGGACCTTTATTTCTAGCCTGTCAACTATAATCTAATAATTGTAACATTAACTTGCTGTGAAAATTGCTGAGAAGTTGGTTTCTTCCATCTGTAAACTATAGTCATGGATTAAAACCCAATGAAATCCTTAAAAAACAGGGAGGGTTTTGATTCAGTTTATAAAAGGAATATCCTATTTATTTACAGCGGATTATTTAATGTTTTCTTTTTGTACAGCATTAATAATTTTACATTGATTTTTTTACAGTCACACTAAGCACCTGCCCTGCAGATGTTTAGTTCTAAATGTTAGATTCTGAGTCATATTAAGTGATTCGTCCAAGGTCAAAAGAAAATGAGAATAACTTCTTTACCTTCAGGAAATCTGTTTTTCTATTTTACTCACATCCTGCTTTATGCATCAATTATTGTTTTTTTACTTGCAGTTTTTTTCTTTAATACAATACCATACATGCTGGTCTTATGATAGCACTGTGGGCGATCCCACCGCTGTCACCAATTTGTGACCATACAGGTCCCCAACTGTTAACCCTTCCCTGCCTCACTATGAGGTTTAAACATAGTATGCTCCTCAGCTGCCCGCTAGCATTACACGATGGACCTACAAGCAGTATGGAAAAGATCAGGAACTATATGAAACAAACGCTCAAGAAGAAGTGTCAGACCAAGCTTATCTAAGACAGAGCTGCTTGCAATAATCTTTTAATATTAAAAAAATCCTTTATTAAACAAAAATGAAAAGTGGACCTTTATTTCTAGCCTGTCAACTATAATCTAATAATTGTAACATTAACTTGCTGTGAAAATTGCTGAGAAGTTGGTTTCATCCATCTGTAAACTATAGTCATGGATTAAAACCCAATGAAATCCTTAAAAAACAGGGAGGGTTTTGATTCAGTTTATGAAAGGAATATCCCATTTATTTACAGCAGATTATTTAATGTTTCCTATTTGTACAGCATTAATAATTTTACATTGATTTTTTTATAGTCACACTAAGCACCTGCCCTGCAGATGTTTAGTTATAAATGTTCGATTCTGAGTCATAGAGATATTAAGTGATTTGTCCAAGGTCAAAAGAAAATGAGAATAACTTTCTTTACCTTCAGGAAATCTGTTTTTCTATTTTACTCACATCCTGCTTTATGCATCAATTATTGTTTTTTTACTTGCAGTTTTTTTGTTTAATAAGGTTATCTATTATATCTATGTTTCTCTGTCTTTTATACATAAATGCTCTAACCTACTTAATATTTTCTTTTCTCATTTTTCAGTAGGATTCAGTCACTAAATCCAACACATTGAAGTACTTGCATTGTGTGCATTTGATCATAATCTTACAGAACACTTTTATTTTTAATTTGACTGAATTTTCATCTAATATAAAAAAAAAAACTTTATTGTAGAAAATGCTGGGGAGTAGGAATAAGGTTTCTACAAAGTACAGTACAATTTTTCTTTCAAAATAAAAAGGTCATTTTTTAGATAAGGACAATTGACACCTGGCAACTAAGTTTCCAAAACATAATTTTCCCTCCTGCTTCTAAAGCCTCAGCATGTTTCAGTATGAGCTATCCAGTAAATGGAATTTTGACATATGAAGCCACCAGGAAAATGACCTTGACTATTTCTTTCTTTTCAAATTATGTTGTGTTCAGATGGTTACTACTTTTGCTATAATTCACCCCCTCTATAGATCCTTATCTAAGCGAACAGTAAAAAATAATTTTAAAATCAAAAATTGGTGATGCGGACAAAAAGTGGATACCAGGTGATACTTCCATACTTGATACTTGCTATTGGGCTTTTATAAATACAGCCCTAGGTCATTAAATCAATCAGTACATATAAGTAACTCCACCGGCAACCCCTGCTGTAAGCCTGTGTGTGTAACAATAAACAGTTACTGTTATTCCCCTTAATTTGCACTCACTTCTTGTATGCGTGTATATACCCCAGACCTGTAGCTTCAGCTTTCCTCTGACCAACAGGAGCATGGGAATTGCTGTGTAACCTGCTGTTTTAAGAAAGAGTGCGGTTTGTGCCATATACACACATAGATATTTTACAGCCCTAAGTCACACATACTCTTAAGCACCTTCTCCTGCCCCATTGCTGAACACAAGCTTGAGATTGTTGTCCAGCCACACAAACATCCCCTACCCGGCTGGAAGATGACATAGTAGGAAGATGATAGTGGCCATGGTGGGATAATGTTCTAGATAATGTGGAGACTTTGTGTGTGGGTGTGCAGCACTACTAGTGGCTGCCAGGGGAACATATATCCATTATCCTTTAAACAGATTTGCAAAGTGGTTTGACTGGTGTGTGTGTGGGGGGGTGATGAAGAGACTCCGGTATATGTGTGTTTGTGAGGTGTATGTGTGTGCAGAGATAGAAGGACTCTGTTTATGGGGGAGGGGGGTTGTTGAGAGGGCAGGGAGGTGGTATGAGAGGTGCAGGGCATGGCAGCTGTAGCACAGATATTAAAGAATGGAGAGACTCTGGGTTTAAAGACATTGATGCCTTTAATTAAGGGGGAAAGGGTTGAATTGTAATGGATATTGCACCCCCCTTCTAAAAATGATACAGATATAAGGAGGCAGGGCTGGTTTGACCATTAAGTACCATAGGCACATCCCTAAAGGTTACCTGGGGTCGAAGGGAGAGATGTCACCCCCCCCCCTTTTTGACTCTCTGTTTGCAGCACATTTGAGCCATTTCAAACAATTTAAAGGGTAACTGTGGTCTCAAATTCTTCCAAATAGTAAGGATTATATAAAAAATCTTCCATTGTACCTTCAAAATAAAACCTAAATCACATCTCTAGATAAAATCTATGAGAAGTTATTGCTGGAAAGGTTCAACAATATTACTTCCTGCTTGATCACTTCCTGTTTTCAGCCATGTGACCACCTTGTAGTCCTGTGACCAGTCTCTGCCTGCGTTAATAGGCTCCCCTTCCAACTGTCATTTCCCCCCCAGCATTAAAGGAGAACTATATTGCATGTAAACTTTTTTTCAAAAACAGTTAAAATGAAAAGTACCTGAGGCAGGGAGTTAGGATTGGTACTTTCTACCTCCCAATATAATTTGCACGAGGAGCAGCAGCACAAAGAAAACTGCTTCTGCCAGGCTTCCTGGGTGCTTCAGCACTATCCTGAGTGCTTCAGCACTATCTTTAATACAGGAAGGCCCAGGGCCATAACCTGGCAGATGAAAACTGTATCTGCTTTTGCTCCTCAACAAAACAATATTGGGAGGTGGCAGGTATAAAGCAAGTTACCTGACCAATTGGTCAATTAAACTCCTCAACTGGGGCCTCTTTAGCTAACATAACTAACTAGTTCAACACTGTACAATGCAAATTCAGACTTGTTAAAAGGTTCAGACAAAGAACTTACTAATGACTTCTTGTGACAAAAAAATAACGTGGTAAGACTAACTGGTATATAGCCGTGAGAAATTATCAAATTCAGAAGGTTTTTCACTTTTATTTAAGTTTAAGTCACCCTATAAAAAGCATGTATGTTTAGGAACTGCGAGCAATAGCTTAAAGGGTATGTCCACCTGTAAAAAATTTTTTTAACATGCTGCTCCCCCATGTCCCCCAGCCCCAACCGCATAAAATTTTTTTTCAGAAAGCCCCCAAACTCTTACTTACCTCCCCTCGTTCCTCCGCCGCACTGCCGGCCCTTACTTGCGAGAATGCAAGCAGAGGGGCGGGACCGGCAGTCGCGTCTGTGATTGGCTGAGCGGCAGCCAATCACGGACGCGGCTGCCTGTCATTCAGTGCAGCGGAGGAAAGAGGAGAGGTAAGTAAGAGTTTGGGGAGCTTTTTGAAAAAAATTTATGCGGTTGGGGCTGGGGGACATGGGGGAGCAGCATATTAAGGGGGATTTGTGCTAGGGGGAGGGATAGTAGAACGGGAGGGAGGGAGGGAGGGAGGGGGAGGGGGAGGGAGGGGGGAGAAGGGTGCAGTACGCATGGCAAATATCTACCGGAGGCAAGATAGCAGGCCGAGCCCTGCTATCCTCCTGGTGGTTAGTTTTGGGACTTGGGGGGGGGGGTCTACAGGAGAACCCTATGGAGCTGGGATGTGAGGTAAGGATTAAACTACACTACATGGTGGGGCCAGTAGTGGGGGGATTATAGTTTTGGGGGTGGACATGCCCTTTAAGTTGCACACATTTCTTTACAGCATAGTTTAATGGTTTATTGTGATATCCATTGTATAATTATTCAGTACTCTGTGACTGACCTTTTAAATCAAGTCCAAGTGGGCTTGCTCTACATTACAGTACAAATTATTTTTTTTCCCAATCAACCTGAGCAGTTATCCAAATTTTGCTCTGGAAGCAGATTGCTAATTAAACTTAATTTTAAACTTAAATTTTATTAGGGATATTCAATAAAAGATCTTATTAAAAATGGTGCTAATTTTGCCCCAACCAATCAGATCTTATTTAACATGCGAAAGCTAACATCTGATTGGTTGGGGCAAAATTAGCACCATTTTAAACGATAAGGTGAGAGATTCAATAAAAGTTTTTTTATTAAATGGTGCTAATTTTCCTAACCAATTAGATTTTAGCTTTTAAATGTTAAATAAGATTTATGCTTTAAGATTTAGCTTTTAAATGTTAAATAAGATTGGTTGGGGAAAAATTAGCACCATTTTTAACAATAAGAACTTTTATTGAATCTCCCTGTTTGTTTTTTTAAATATGGCTTAAATAATCAGGAAGACAAGAATACAGTACTCTGGACATAGGTCTCTACAGGAATCTACTGTATATAAAGTTTTAAGTATGTGATTAAGAGCGCCATGGGGTGATTGCCCGTGACAGGGTAGTAAAGCTATTTTTATGATTTTTATGATTATTGCCCCTTTCTGTCAATCTCTCCACTGGCTTCCCATTACTCAAAGGATCCAATTTAAGCTGCTAACCTCATCCTTTAAGGCTCTCTCCAATATAGCCCCCCAATACATCTCCGATCTGTTAAACAGATACTACCCAAGGCGTAACCTCCACTCTGCTAATGATCTTCTTCTCTCACCTCTTCAGATAACTTGGTTACAGCTACTGATCTGTTTTACCTTTTGTATCATCGCCATCTCCTCTAGACTGTAAGATTACAATCTGGCCCTGGACACTCCTACCCCTCTTACTGACCCATCGCGGACCCGCTAGTTATACTTCACTGACAACTTGGTTACAGCTACTGATCTGCTTTACCTTTTGTTTCATCGCCATCTCCTCTAGACTGTAAGCACTTTTGGGCAGGGCTCTCCATCCTATTGTACCACAGTAATGCTGTAACTTACCACACTGAATGCTACTGGACCAGCACTTAAATAATTTGCACTTTGTATTACTTGCACTACCCATGTATGTAACATGTATGTTTTCCTCATGTATATTAATGCAACTGATCATGGAAGATCTTGGCACTATATAAATCCACAATAATAATAATAATAATGTATTTGTAACCAGATATTTAATGATAAGTGCTATTCCTTTCTGGCAAAGGTTCCTGCAGCAGGTAAAACAGCAGTCAAATCATGACAGTTATCACAGCCTTAATTTACTGCATGTAAAGAGGGGCCAGTTTACTTTGCCAGAAAGGGGACAACAATTATCCTTATATATCTGGTTAGCAATGCAGGTAATTAAGTGGAAAACATATTAGTTGGGGTTGGCAATTTACCAATTTTATGTTTTAAGGGTGGGCATGCCCTTTAAATTATCTTTGCATGTATTTAAATAATAATATACTATTGTTCTCTTACACTATATTGCTTTTAGTGGGTAGACATTGCAATTCTTTGCTTTTATCGTATACCCTGCAATCACTTTCTTAAACCCTCACTAAAGTTACGGCATTTCACCAAAACACATGCAAATATAGTGTAACCATATATTTTTATTGTCATAGCAGCTGTTGATATTGTGACCTGAAAGTTAGGTTTACTATACTAGTGAATAGTGGGGTCAGGGGGCGTGGTCAATATGTGCACATGTAAATTAAACTGGCAACAACATAGATTAAGGTTTCCAAAAAGGATACACAAAATCTGTTAGTAATTTGGACAATAATGCTTAACCACAACCAATGGATTCGTAGAGAAGACATTCAGTCTACTCTGCTACTTGGCCTACACGACACCAATATACACCTGTGTGCAATCAGTGAAATATTTCACTACAGCAAACCTTGAAGTAACTCCCCGCACTCTCTATTCTTAAGATGACTGTGCTTCTACACTTCATCCATAGGCCCTTATTGTATTTTTGCTTTCCTAATGTGTAAATCTGGAAACTTAAGTACTTTTTCAAGACTAATGCATTAGCAGTATCCTATGTGCTAAAACAAGGAAAGTACAAATGCACTATATAAATATTGTCGTGATATTTAAGCAACTTGTAATTATATAATTTTTGTTGGTAGCCAGTTTAACCCATAGAGACAGCTTATAAATCCTTCTCTTAGTTATTGTTAAATGCAAAATTGATTGGTACCTTGTAAAAGCTTCTGCTTTTTAATTTCTGGACTATAGACATATCTTATCAATTCTAAATTGTGCAGTTGCAGAGATGCAACACTTGTTAAATAGACCCATCTCACCCCCACATTGTAAGTAGATGACTGGGATGATATGGCCAACTCACCCCAGTTGGTGTCTCCAGCAGCTAACAATAGACTAGTACAATTCTCTTAACCACATTAGGCATAAATATACACAGTATGACTACACCGTATAGACACAGCAAGACCCGATAGTTGCCCTAAATGCCATGGAGACTTGGCAGACTTTTGACATATCCTGTCGGCCTGCCCACGGGTAACACGGTTTTGGCAAGTGGTTGCAGCATTCTTGTCAACAATAACGGGGATGACTATCCCACTTGATAATAAATTGCTGCTTTTTGGTATAGTAGAAGAAGACACTCTAGATAGAAACAAGATGACCATGGTTACAGAGACTTTATTTTATGCAAGGAAGGCTATAACTACCAAATGGATATCCCCAGATAAACTCATAATCCCCCAACGGATAGCCTCTATAAATGTAATAATACCAAACAAAAGGAAGATGTATGCCCTGGGTAATTGGCTAAGATTATATTAATCACCTTTTACGACCATTTAAATATGAACATACACCATTGACTTGTAAACCCCTATTAGGTATAATATAAAAAACAACACAACACAAACTGTTTAATGTAAAATGTTTTATTGGTTACTTACTAGTTATTACTGTATTTATTGCAAATTTAAATTTGTGCAATACAAATAAAATTACTAGCTGATAAGCCGACACAGGTATATATTATACATGTTATTGGTTGGTGATGCTGCAATTGTACTATTGATTTTACAGTAATATGAAATGCAAAATGGGATGAATATCTAACTATTTGGAATTGAGGTTATAACCTGTTTGGCATAAAAGAAAACATTTTTTTAAAAAATCTTGTGCCTTCAGAACATGTAACCGTATAAAACAATGCCAAGACATCCTTTCGTAGGTGGCTACTATTACTCAAAATTCAAATGATTTTAAAGCCAATATATGATCTTGGTTCTGAACACATATTAACAATTAAGGGCCACTAAAGTGTTCCCCAACCATTATAATTAACTTCCACATATACTACATTTTATGGGAGGTAGCATTAGCGGCTTCTACCGCCTTTATTTGGATAAAAAATACACCTGGGTAAGTAAAATGCAATATAAATTGCTCTTTTTAGATTTTCAGAATTGCAACTGATACAAGGCAAAATATTAGTGTTCAGATTGCTTGGAATCTATACGAATTTACTGCATGTTCTGACCTTATTTATATTGCATGAGACCTTAAGCAGTATATCAGCAAAGCAATAATGTCCTCCACTGAGTTTTATTTATTTCTAAGTGAAATAGTTTTTGAAGTTTCATATATGTTGGTGCAATTAAGTAGACAAATCATATCAATGCTGCTGTGAAAAGTAGTGCTGACCTTTACAAAGAACAAAAGGCCATAACAGCTTAAGACTGGATATAAATATCTGCTGAATTTTATCCAACACACATTTTTTCCCTGTAGTTTTTACCATTTTCCCAGATATGTAGGGCTACCCATTTTAGTTTCCCTGATAAAGTGGCAACATTCTGGAATTGGGGGAAGTAGATTACAGTAAGGGGTGGTGGATGCAATAAGTGATGCCATAAGTTTCCAGCAACCAATCAGATGTTACGTTTTTACTGGATTTCTGCAGTTAGATAACATCTGATTGGTTGCTGCAGATAAATAGCGCAGACAAACTTGTGCACCTGTAATTGTATGAGTCCCAACATCCCTACAGATATTATGTAAAAAGTCAGTTCCTTTCCAATTATTTCTTAACTGTAAAATGTACCTGCTTTTCTCTTTTAGCTGTGTCATCTCACAGATATCTTGGCACAATGGTGTGGATCTCTGTTGGTATGCACACCTCTGTAGCCTAGGGATTATATTTAACTGTGCTGGATCTCCTATATAGTAATCTGGTGGTTAAATGGTCACTGTACTTTATCTCAAACTACTATATAGTAATATGGGGGTTAATGATCACTGTGCTGGATCTCAAATTTATATGTAGTAATCTGGGGGTTAACTGGTCACTGGATCTTAAAGGGCATCTCCACCACCCCCACAAGAATCGAGTATTGCCCCATAACCCAGACCTCCAAATTCAGAATTTAAACTTACCAGCCCTCATTCCATCGACAGCCTTCTGTTGTTTTTACCAATCATGAAAGCAGTAGATGGCAGCTGCTCAGTGATTGACAGAGTCTCATGTAAGGAGGCAAAAAAAGTCAAAATGAGTATTGTTTTCTTGATCAATAAAGCAAAAAGAAACAATAACTTTCTAATTTGTGTTTTCAATTGCATTGCAATAGAAACCTTATCCCAAAAAAGTCTATTTCAGACCCTCCGCTGTAAAATAAACTACAGCAGTTTACACACCTAGTATGGGTGTATAAGCTTTGGACAAGAGAAAGACATTCCACTGGATATGTGCATGGATGAAATTATACACAAGGATCCTTTATGCAGTACATTTTCAAATGCCAAAATTGTGTTGAGAATGTAATTGGTTCTAATGGCAAACTGCAACAGAGAAAGGTTATTCTCATAAATGAAGTTAATAAAATACAATGGCTTTGCAGCACTATGGGCTAGGATCGCTTCTTCTACAGTACTTTTGCTTATTAAACAATGAGCAAGAAATTGTTTTAATGAAATACAGTAGTGGAAATGTTTGCAGGGGAAAAAGCTAAAAAGGTTCATGTGTAAGATTTGTGGATTGAGGACAACTGTTTTTAAAGGTTAGTGTAATCTTAGTTTATTTAGTCTACTTTTTTTCTGACATTTGTAGCAGAATAAATGTCTATCAGCACACAGCCTTGTTTATCTTTGTGGGGCAATGTCACCACAGCGTGTTCACAATACTCGTAGGGAAAGAGAATGCTTGGGGGCATTCACCTTTATCAAAACATAAAGACATGTGATGGCTCACAGTAAAGGTCTATGTAAACAAAAGATCTGCTTTGGAGTACCGTGTTCCTTTCCTTAAGAGACTAGACAGCCACTCTATTAAAACTACTTTATTAAAGGGCACCTAAAGCATAACAAACATAACATCGTTCCTTGTGAATAGGGCATAATATTATGGCTTAGATACAGAAGATTTATGACAGTTCCCCTGGAACAGGCTTGCTTTATTTTTCAGATACTTTTCCCCTGAACCCATCTCCTCCATACTTAAAGTAATCGTTCACTAAGAAAGTGAACTAGTCCTTTATTGCATTAAAGGGCATGTCCACCCCCAAAAGTATAATTTGCCCCAGTGCTGGCCCCACTGTGTAGTTTAAAAAAATCCTTACCTTACTCCTCAGCTACTTATGGTTCTCCTGCAGTGTCGGTCCAAAGTCCAGGAAACTGAAGAGTAGAAGCTTGTCTGAGTGTGAAAAGGTTTCTGCCTCTTAACTGTCCTCCTGGAGGACTCTGACATGGCTGTCTCTCAGCCAATCCTAGACACGTCTGCAGGTATGGCCCGTGTGCAACTTCTGGCAACCTGAGGGCCGGAAGGAGACAGCCACGGGAGTAAATTACTGTAAGTATGTTTCTGCTGCATTTTTTTACTAATCTAACTTGGTGTTTGGGGGTGGGCAGGGGTGTCCTACAGTATATTAAAAATTGTTTTTCAGGGTGGAGATCCACTTTAATTCAAGAATGAGAGGTAAAAGAGCTATTGCTGATACTAACTTCCTGTTTGCAGGACCCCTAATAGAGACCCTTATGGTTTTGCCCTTGACCCAGTGCCTGGGTTAATTCAGTTGATCAGTAGAGATCTGAGCATGTTTGACCCATCCAACAGCCAATCACTAGAAATTACTGTTAGGAACATTCCAAGGAAGTGGTGCATCCTGGGAAGAAGAAGGACCGTTGGAACCTGAAATGTCAGCTCACTATTGTCAACAGCAGGGAACATCTTGGGGTATGAAATCAACTGATTTTTCGAAACAGGAGAGACTATGTAGAATAGCTAGGTATGCACAATACAAACCATGAATTTTTAAAATATTGATATTTTCCACTGAACTTTCCCTTTAAAGGGGATCTCCACCCTGAAAAATAACATTTGCTGTAGTTCCCCCTGGTGCTCTGCTCTCAGCCTTTTGCTTGCCAGAAGTTGCAAGCTGGGGCCAGACTGGCAGCTGTGCCTGTGATTGGCTGAAAGGCAGCCAATCACAGACGCACTTGCCGGAAATGCAGAGAGCCAAGGGAACGAAGGAGCGTAAGTATATTTCTGCTGCTTGTTTTAAAAAATGAACTTGGCAGTTGGGGGTGGGCTACACTACAGCAAAAGCTTTTATAGGTAGGGGGTGAAGAAGGCAAGATGGATCCAGATGGATGGAGGGAAAGGGGTGGGGTGGAAGGGCTCTCCTGTGCATGCCAGAGTCCTTCAGGAAGGACAAGGAAAAAGCAGGGACCGGATGACACACAGAGAGCTCCTACTTGGAATTTTGAACAGGCACTGCAGGAGTAAGGTAAGTTTTTTAACACTACACAGTGGGGCCAGTAGTGGGTTAAATTTTAGTTTTGGGGGTGGCCATGCCCTTTAAGTATGCAGTTAGTTAGTACTCTAATTTTCATAGTTATAGTGTTATCATATAGGCTACAAACTGTTTCCCAACAAATAATATATTTCCATTTTTTTTAACTGTTGTAATTTAACCCGATCTTGATTTGGTTGTTTTTTTAAGCTTCCATTGATCTAAAAAGGTATTCATAAAAGATAGGATCTGCTATTTCTACCTTTTGTGGTAGAACCTTTGGTTAAAGCAATGATGGAACTTAAAGGACAACTATTGCGCAAAAAATGAAAAGTGCCTGGGACAGGGAGGTAGGATTGGACATTCCTACTTCTCAATATTGCTTCACTGAGGAGAGATATTGGGCCTTCCTGTATGCTTACTGTTTTTTCTTTTTTGCTGGTGGTCACAGATGCAAAACTTATTCTGCACATGCTAAATAAGATCCTTGTGTTTGTATCCCCATCCCCCTTATGCTAAGTTGAATTTAATAGTTGACCTCAGAGTCCCTAATAGGGATGGCTCGAGTTCGGGACGGACTTTACAAATTCAGCCAAACTCGAACTGTTCGAACTAGTTTGGGCTCAAACTAGTTTGTTTTCCAAACTCGCAGCTGTATTTTTACGAGCCGTTCACTATCCCTAGAATATATTGTTCGGTTTTCGGTAACCCTCTAATGTATCATTCGGAAACCCTCGAATGTAGTGGTTAATTTCAGTAACCCTCAAATTTAGCGTTTGTTTTCGGTAACCCTCGAATGTATCATTTGGAAACCTTAGAATGTATCAGTCAATTTCTGTAACCCTCAAATGTAGCGTTTGTTTTTGGTAACCCTTGAATGTAGTGGTCGTTTACGTTAACCCTCAAACGCAGCTGCCAATTTCGGTAACCTACGAATGTAGCGTTCGGTAACCTTCGAATTAGCCACAACTTTGAATGTAACATGCAGAAAACCCGATAATTGCCCGATCATGGGGAAGGAAGTGTTTGAACAAGTTTTAGTGACAGGTGCATGTTTCCCTGATTATTTCCCAGGTGCTACAGCCACATTTACAGTAAGTTACCATTTTTATTTTAACTATTATTCATCCAAATTTTCTGAACTATTATCTCCCATAGACTATAATGGTTTTTCTTCCGAACTACCGAAATACTGAACTTTTACTGAAGTTCAGTAGTTCGGAAACAAACAGAACTTCATTAAGTTTGGCCATCTCTAGTAAATGAAGCTGGGAGCTGCAACCTCGTGTCATCCAAAGACCAAAATACCTGTTCGGCGAGCCTCTCACCATACCATTCCGGTCTGACCTCCGGACTCAAATCACCAACAATGTGCAACACAGGTAGGGCTCCAGCCTCCAGATAGGACCGGGTAAGTACCATGAAATCTGTTTATTGTTCACATAATGTACAACAAGAGAACACAAACACAATCCTCCTACACATGGACACAGATCATGGAGGAAAGGGGTGTGGCCTGATGCACAGAACTTCCAATTCCTCAGAGACCATCTCGGCTATCTCTAGCCCTTAACTGTCTGTGTGATTTAGCCAATCATCAGAGACAGCAGTGAATATGATTATCTGATTTTCTGCACAGTATTGAAGAAGAGGGGGGTTGTTTGCATATGTACAGTATTTCTGAAGAAACTTGTTAACCCTTTATACCTTTACATTTGTGAGCATTTCTACAAGAGCCTGTGTCTTTTTATGTGCTTTTTCGGCACTGTACTACTTAGAAAAGTGTATATATTGCTGCAATAAATATTTAGAAGCATTGATTTCAATGTAGCAACACTGCTATATTTTATTTTGTTACTTCATGTGTATTTGGTATCCACTTTTATATATGTTTGCACTTGTGTTTCCTAGGGGGTTATGGGTAAAAATGTGCAGAAAATGCAGCGAAGTCTGGTAAGCTGCTGTCAGAGAACAATGGCAGCACATGGCTTTATGGAACTAGGAAGTATAATCTAAAGTAAGTTCACATAGGAAAAGAAATGGGACCGGTGTGGATGTGAAGGTTCTCATTCATCCAGGTCATGGTATATCTGTTGTATTCAGTTAGATCAACTGGACTTAAAGTTTAGATCTTGAAGATGTTTCACTAGTCATCTGACTGGCTTTCTCAATTCAGAATGACTTGTACAAGAATCTGTTGGCAATAATGTACCCGGGAAAGTCCCAATTAGCATATGACAGCCAGGTGTTAGGGACCTTCTGAATGCAAGGCATGACTGTATTGTGGCTAAGAGGTGTTATAGGAACTGCCCAGTGTAAGGTGTCAAAACAGCATTGTACATGGCAGACAGTACAGCATTGTACATGGCAGACAGTTGGTGTCGAAACTCCCACACACACACACCTCTATGCAGGCCTGGTTTCTTTATTTTTACATAAATGGCCTCCTTTACACCTCTCTTGAACCAGTCACGTTCCTTTGCCAAGCTGTTGAAATTACAATCTTTAAAGGTATGTCCTTTTTCCTTAAGATGCAGGTATGGCTGAGTCCTGACCCAAGGAATTGGCACTTCTGTGCTGGGCCATACGTTGGTGCAGTTGCTGTTTGGTCTCCCCCACATACAAATCAGAGCTTCACTGCACATATGATGTCGCTTTTCTTGTGTTTTGCTATTGGGTCTTTCAGATGTACCAATTGCTGTCTCAGTGTGTTGTGTGGTTTACAGATAGGGTGTTTTTTGAAAATTCTTCTTAATTTCTCAAAGACCCCTTCTACATATGGGATGACCATAATTGCCAACAGATTCTTGTAAAAAGGCAAAAACTGATAGCGTAGGACTCAGCTGAAAAAGTAAACCTTGAATTGGTGCCTGGGCTTAAAATAATTTGGCCAAGTTATTGAACCAATTGCTTTTATTTATCCAGAGAGACTGGCAGGTTTTTTAAAGCAGCATCATAGAGGGAAAGCATGTAGGCAAATTAAATTGGGAGTGCACTAGGCTTCTATTTTGTATGTATCATGTACAAGTCATTCTGAAATGAGAAAGCCAGTCGGATGACTAGCGAAATGTTTTCAAGAACTAAACTTTAAGTCTAACTGAATCTAACTGATCTAACTGAATACAACAGATATACCAGTAAGGAGTTTTCCATTCTGAGAAGGTGGCTAAGGTAACTGCTTTCTTATTCAACTTTTTTGGGTTTCATTCTTCTTTAGGAGAAAGACTGGCAAAAACCGTTTGTTCATGCTGGCAATACAAAAATATATGGAAATTTTCTGCTGCATAATGGAATTGCAGAAATTTCTGTTTGATTGACGTATGCTGGTTTAATCGTGGAGAGTTTTTTCTTCGAAAGTGTTCTTAGATAAAAGGCAAATTATCACCACAGCATATTATTACACTATGCATGCTCCCCTAACGAATGTGCTTCATTTTGATACTTTAAAAAAAACACACTTAAAAAAAAAAAAACGACAAAAAAAAAAACACTTCATTCAACACAGCAGCAAGCCACATGCAGGAAATTAGTGGGGGGATAATAAGAAAAAAATAATTTTGCATTACAGTGTATCACTATTCATACACAACTTAACACAAAGCAGTTTCTACAGGATGGGCCATGATGTGGATAGGCCAATAGTTAAACGACACAAAGGTCCTCAAAAAATTCTGTCCCAAACCACTATAGTTTATCATCTATGTTCTACTCTTCACTATTGCCTACTGCAATATACACGAGAAGCCATTTATTGCTCTTTTTGCAGCAGGTGTTTCTGCTGGTTGCCAAGCAGTGAAAGCCGCAGGCTACAGTTAATTGCAGTTGTAGCTAGTTTAAATACAGTAGGCAGCCCCAAGGTCACTCTTCCCTAAACAGCACTGTTACATCATTACTAAACATTCACACCCCGGTTATTACTTTGCTAATTTCCTGAAGAATAAAGCTGTATGAATAGCAATCTATCCTGAGCTCAGTTAAGAGTCATACCTGCAATCATCAAAAGGCAATGATGTGTTTTCAGTTTTTAATTATTCTAAGAAACTATTATAATCAATGTAGAATTTAAAGATTAGGGGTTTTTTTGCAGTGACACTTTAGCCAAATATTTTGTGCACTTATTAAATGCTTTATCAAAACTGTCACTTTTAACTCTTTCATTACATATTTTTTAGAATTTCACATTACACAGTTCAGCACTAGGAAAGAAAATTGTTAATTCTACTAAATGTTATTCCATAAATCAAGAAAAGTGCTCTGTTTTACTGTTGCACAGTGGGAATTATTTGTGTGTTTGGCTATGTGTGGATTCAGTGGATATAAAAAGTCTTTACATCCTATAAAATGGTAGGGTTTTGTTTCTCAAACTAAAAAAAAGGGGGGTGGGGGAAATCCTATAAAACTTAAATTTTATTGCAAAATGATTATCTATACAAAAAAGTAAAAAAACATTTTAGTGAAAAAAACAAATCCTACTAAATACATTCCCTAAATTAATACTTGGTAGAAGCATCCTGTTGATTTTACCACTCATTTTATCAGTTTGACATATCTGCCCTTGTCATTTCCAGACCATTATTTTCAACTTGAATCGATCATTATATTGACCAGTGCAACATTTTAACCAGTTGATGTTCCAGTTAACATCTGGATCGTGGTTTGTGATTGATATTACAGTCATAATATCATTTGCAAAATGATCTGTTTTGGAGGTTTACAGAGCGTTTTAAAGGGTAACTGTGGTCTCCATACAAATTATGAGCTCACTCATACCTTTCTAACAAGCATAGGATGATGTATCTATCTTCTGTGGATCTAAGGTTATAGGTTTGCAATGTTATTGAGACCCCCCTCCAACTAAATGGTTGGGTTTTAAGTTTAAAAAGTGCCTAGAAATAGACTTACCAGACCTCATTCCCGTGGCTCTCTCTTTAATTGGCAAATCACAGACGCCTCTGTGATTGGCTGACTCTCAGTCAATCACGGATAATCTCCATTCCCAGAAGTAGCAATAGCGGCAGAGGCAACGAGGTAGGGTAAGTCTATTTCTGGGCACTTTTTAAACTTAAAACCCTAGTGTCCTCTACACTACAGAAATTTTTAGATTTTTGGGTGGAGATACCCTTCAAACTTTACTTTCTTACTGATCTCAGGCTGAAGCTTTAATCTTTTCCTTGTTCTGGCTCCTTGGCAGCAGGGAGAATGACACATATGTCCTTTCCCCTACCTATGGACATATATACAGTAAAACAGAATCCTGGTTCTATTAGTGTCACATCCCCATAATGAACAATTTACGCAATATACAAAGGCAGAAGGGAACCTATTGGGTGAACCAGAGGAGACCCCCACTAAGCAAAAGGCTAAGGACTCATCCCAACCATTAATAGTGTCTGCCAATTCAAATTGTTGTAGCCAATTAGTCCACTCCCAAGTAAACCCATCAAATGGATCAGGTTTAAAAATAGGTTTGGCAATTGGGACTGGTAGAGCTACTGAGTCTAATTGGGGAATTTCATCTGCAGGTACAAGGACAGGAGGAATTAAATCAATACAATCAGTAGCAGCCTCCATAGCTTAATACAGAGAACAAATATACAGAGAAAACAGGGATAATAAATGGTATTACCAGCACCGCTGCCACCAATTTCTACCAGATCACTACTTTATGGAAGGATTATTGGTAGCATGGCACACAGTGGGTTACTCTGGTGGTCTGGCACAAAGCAGACAGTGCACATAAACAGGTTCCCCACATAACATATGCAGTAATCAGGGTGTCCCTGTCTATGGTGCACCACTTTCAACATTGACCACATCTGTATATTGTGTCCCCTTGTAAGTTGGTGTACACTTATATGTTGCCTCAGAGTTTGTATCCAATAAGGTAGATTGTCTGTCCAATAACCTGTCCTCCCAACAGGTGGTAACAGGATCTTATACACAGGATCTTGTGTTGCATTCATCACACTGTGTAGGGGATTACACCAAAAAAACTTCTATCTACTTTCACTTACTCTCCTCCTAGCCATAGGGAGCAGGGATGTCTCCTCCTAGCCACAGAGAGCAGGAATCCTGATCCATTTGATAGGATAACTAGGGAGTGGACTGATTGGCTAGAACAATTTTAATTGGCAGCCACTATTAATGGTTGGGATGAAGGTGCTCGCTTGCAAGTCCTTAGCCTTTTGCTTAGTGGTAAAGCTAGGCAGGTATACCAAGGATTTACTGTAATACTGAAATAAAAAGCAGTTATTAGTTATTAAAAATTGCTCTGAAGCAATTTTTTTCAATTAGATCTGTATAAAAAAGTATACAAAGGATAAATCAATTTCTTTAGGTAAACTGGAATGAGACATGTTAGTTTATACGTTAGATTATTAGGGCAATGCTATTATAATAACATGATGCTGTGAGGTACCTTCTGTTATAATATATGAGGTACCATCACCACTTGCCGTGGTGAATACTAATAAGTATTAACCTAGCATATTTAGTTTCAACCACACAGTGTGGCAGGATTGCCTGGGCCTACTCTCAGGCCTGCAGGATTATCCTATTTGGTTCCTCTGGAAGCTGGTGACTGTCTGAGTAACAGTTTAAAATATACCTGTGTAAAGATTCTATATCCACTATATCCACACATAGCAAAACATACACACACATATTTGCTTTATACAAGTAGCGAGAGTGCAACCTGTTTTTCCTGTAGATATATATATATATATATATATATATATATATATATATAGTCGGTAATAACGGAGGCATCACAGGTCTTCACAAACGATCAATGTGTTATTGAACAAACAAGTTTACATGTTTCCGCCCCAAAGCACGGGCCGTCTTCAGAACATCAGAGAAATGTGCTAACAGTTTAAAAAACCGTGCTCCTCCAATCACCCGGTGAGGGGGCGTGTGCTAGTGATGTCAGCGTGGAACAGCCAATCAAGAACAAAGCTTGTGTGATGGATCAGAATAGCCAGGGGTGAGTTGTAAACCCCAATGCATATCCATGTTGCTGGAATCATTACATGGCCACCCACCTGTGAACCAGTGAAGTGTCTTTGTTTACCATGAAGTGTCTATTTAACCCCTTAGGTACAGAATGACAAGAAAAGTGGCCCGCATCTGGACAAGATCAAACAAAGTGACTAAGTGCATAAAAGTGACTGTGCTGGTTCGGAATGAACATCCCTATTCAACACCCGTAAAAGTATTATAAATAGTGTAAAAGGTAAAATAGAGCACATCTCAAGAAGACACGGATCCCTCCTATAAAAAGATATACATAAAAGTTAAATATAAATGTCATATAAAAATTCTTAAACTTAATATCAAGGGAGTACACGCATATATAGTAAGGTGAATACGTCAACTAGTGAGGGGACAGCAACCGAGCATCTCTAATATAATTAGCATAGGGGATAAAGATAGAACTAAAACATACAATACACTAATTTATAACTAGAATATCTGAGTGGAGCGACAGTGCTCACTTTTATGCACTCAGTCACTTTAGTTTGATCTTGTCCAATGCTGGGCCACTTTTCTTGTCATTCTGTACCTAAGGGGTTAAATAGTTAACACTTCACTGGTTAAACAGACACTTCACTGGTTCACAGGTGGGTGGCCATGTAATGATTCCAGCAGCATGGATATGCATTGGGGTTTACAACTCACCCCTGGCTATTCTGTCCATCACCAAGCTTTGTTCTTGATTGGCTGGTCCCACGCTGACATCACTAGCACACGCCCCTCACCCGGGTGATTGGAGGAGCACCGGTTTTTAAACTTTGTTAGCACATTTCTCTGATGTTCTGAAGACGGCCCTGCTCTTGGGCGAAACATGTAAACTTGTTTTGTTCAATAAACACTTGATCGTTTGTGAAGACCTGTGGTGCCTCCGTTCATACCGACTACATATAATTTTGCACCAGGCAAGTATATATATATATATATATATATATATAATATATATATAATATATATATACACAAAAAACAACATCTTGCACTGAAATCTCATGGGGGAGGGGGACCTAATTCTCTATAGCCTAATGAAGCTCCATTGAACAAGGAAAAGATCAGATATACTGACTGAGTTTTTTTAAGTTGAAGGAAGACAGTGGTAATATTAGCAGCAGGTGATATGTTCACAGCAGTAAATCAGTTTTTGCATATCTACAGGGAGAGCTGTTCATTAGCTTAGGTTGATAAGATGATTGAATACAAATATTTAAGCTGGAAATAACACGATTGATGTCAGTCAGAGTCTGCATAAAGAAAAAGAGAATTAAACTTTTTTTCATGACAATTAGTTTTTATACGGAAACAATAGACATCGGTATTCCATTTAGGAAACTAGCAAGGAATATACTTAAACTAAAGTAGCAATTGTAACAGGATGTTCTCTCCCTAAAGAGGTTTTGCTGGAAACCACAAAAGGTGTTCCAAGTAATAAAGTCTGGATCCCATTATTGTAAATAAAATGTGTACAATTCCATTTTATTGGTATTACCAATGAATCTTTATTTTTGTTTTGCTAATTCCTTACTATTGATTGTGGTTTCCCTACAACAATAAAGACATACTTATAGACTGAGTGCATTATAAAGGTACACATACACATGCAACCTCGCTGGTAATGCGTTTTCTAAATGCGTGCATACACAGGACAAACCGCACCATATATACTTTAGAGAGAACAATAGTTCAGTGCCCGCATACATGGCAACAATGTTTTTGGCTGAAGTTAGTACTGTAGTATAGGAACCGATAACGATCCAACAAAATTTTCCGCTTAGACCTTAGATAGGTTGGCCATGTTAACCTATCCATGTACATGGCCTATGTTAAGCAAATCCTGTCAGATCTGGCAGTATTTGCTAAAAATTTCCACTTGTATGGCCCCCTTAACTTTAGACTGTAAGTTCATCTACCTGGCAAGTTTGCAGGCAGACCCTATGTAGATCTATGCTTACAAACAGTTTTATTTGCTGGAAAACACAACTTGTTGTAAACCCCCTGTATTCCTTTTTAACACTTAAAAAGAACGCATGGCGGTTTGAAACATGCTGTGTTTTCCAGCTAATAAAACTGTTTGGAAGCATAGATCTGCCTGCAATACTTGCCAGTTAGATGGAGTTCTAAGCGTGGAAGTGGCCACGCTGCAGGATTGATGCAGAGAAAGTGAATGAGCCATTGGGAGATCCGAATTTGTTTAGATTGTAAGTTTTGTTTAGGCAGGGCATACAATATAGGAGAGCTAGATGGTGATCATAGTTATGTTTTCAAATGTTTTGCTAGAAATCTGATTGCCCAGATAAAGAAGACATTTAGAAGAAAGATTATTGTAAGGCCGAGAAATTACCTTTCCAGCCCCTCCGGGTCATCCAAGATGGTGGGCCCCAGGATACCAGTGCGCCGACATCATCGCGGAATGTGCGATTAAATGCTGCCGCTTCCGGTCCTCTGATGCCCATGATGTTCCTATTTGTGCTGTGCTGGGTTTGCTTTGTATCCTGAAATCCTTGTTTGATGTATCTTCAGATCCCTTGGTGTTTTTCCTTGATCCTGCTTTCCTGCCTGGTTCAGTCCTTTGGATCTTGTGTTTTGCTTCTACCTTTCTTCGGTTCATCTGGTGCTGGCCCTGATCTGTGGTTCTGGGCTCCTATAGATACCTTGCCTCCTCCTGGAATATTGGACGGATCTTCCTCCTTGGTCCTGACTGTTGCCTGTCGTCTGAACAGGTAAATCATATAATTATCTAGCTTCAAGCCTTATCTTTTTTTTTGCTTATGCCCAAGAGCAGTTATTTAAACTGCATAAATCAGACAATGTATTCTTCTATTGCTGGCTTGTATTATGGTAGTTATGATCTTTTTTTTTTTACTTTTGATCAGATCATGTTTTTGGAGTTGGGGGATGCCTTTTTTAATTAGTTTGTTATTTAGCTGAAAAAACATTTGGGGTAAGGTTGTGGTTCTTCTTTACATGAGAATGCTCATTTATTGAATGAACCTTACCCTTATGTAAATAAAACTGTCCACAATGAGTCTGTAACAAAATAGAAAACTCACACAGAAGTTAATTGACACCATAACAAACATTTTTTTAAATACATAGAGTAGTATCTGTGGTATTAAGTTAGATCAACGGACTTGAAGTCAAAAGTAACCTCAAGTCCTTCAAGTTCAGTTGATCTAGACTGATGCCCACCCGTGCTATATGGGGGATGGAGAGCACCGACCAAATGAACAGCTAGGTAGAGACATGGGACCTTGTGCATCATTCCTGGTGGTTATTCGTTTCGGGTGGGGCTATAGTAAGTCTGGTACCCCGGTTGCTCTAGTCGGGTGGTTGTATGGGTTTTTTGGTTTTTTTGTTTTGTGTCACTTGGTTAGTATGGGTGTATTTTGTTGGTTGTTGGTCTTCTATTGGGCGTTGGTGTTTGCCACGGGGGTTGTGATATGAGTAGCTGGTCGGGGTGTGGTTCGGGCTGTGACGGGCGCGTTTGTTGTGGTATCCACAGTGGTGTGACAGCTCAACTCCGCAATCCTATCCCGGGTCCACCACTGTCGCTGGAGATAGAGCGTGTGCCCACGTAGCTTGTGACGCACAAACGCATGGTCGTGGTCCAACCTGAAAGAAGAGAAAAAGAGAAGAAAAAAGGAGAAAGAGGAGCAGACACAAGAGGGAAGAGGGGGGAAAGGGAAAGGGACAGAGGAAAAAGGGAACAAAAATACAGGAAAGAGCCGTTGGCAGGACAAGGAGATAGCGCCAAAACAAAGAGAAGGAAAGAAAGATAATGTCAATGCCAAGGCCTCTTTAAGGTCCTTTAGGTTCCAAAGCTGTTTAACGTAACGGCTAATGGCAATTGCAAAAATAAGACCTCTGGCTGTATGCAGAATTCACTCTTACAGAATCCTGTGTCAGGATGCTTTGTCTCGGATTTAAATGATGGTAACATTTTTTTCCCTTGGTTTAAGTTGGTCACCTTAAGTTATGTTAAAGAAATGTAGTATGCCTTGCAGATAAAAAAGTAATTTAATTGGAGCTGTTTATGAAGCAAAATACTGTTGGTACATTCTTCTAGATCTGATTTGTGAAGGTCATTCTTCAGTTCATGGTCTAGCTGTGGAGTCAGTGAGATCAACGCTTGAAGGACTTGATGTTACTTTTGACTTCAAGTCCAGTTGATCTAAACTTAATACCACAGATACTACTCTAGTTTATTTAAAAACATGTTTGTATGGTTGTAATTTACCTTCTGTGTGAAGTTTTTCTATTTGGTTCAACAGCTCAGTGGACAGTGTTTATTTACATAAGGGGAGGTTTTCATTTCTAATAACTGAGCATTCTACAAGAAAAGTGGCCCAGCATCTGGACAAGATCAAACTAAAGTGACTAAGTGCATAAAAGTGAGCTGTGCTGGTTCGGAATGAACATCCCTATTCAACACCCGTAAAAGTATTATAAATAGTGTAAAAAGGTAAAATAGAGCACATCTCAAGAAGACACGGATCCCTCCTATAAAAGATATACATAAATAAGTTAAATATAAATGTCATATAAAAATTCTTAAACTTAATATCAAGGGAGTACACGCATATATTAGTAAGGATGAATAACGTCAACTAGTGAGGGGACAGCAACCGAGCATCTCTAATATAAGTATAGCATAGGGGATAAAGATAGAACTAAAACATACAATACACTAATTTATAACTAGAATATCTGAGTGGAGCGACAGTGCTCACTTTTATGCACTCAGTCACTTTAGTTTGATCTTGTCCAGATGCTGGGCCACTTTTCTTGTCATTCTGTACCTAAGGGGTTAAATAGACACTTCACTGGTTAAACAGACACTTCACTGGTTCACAGGTGGGTGGCCATGTAATGATTCCAGCAACATGGATATGCATTGGGGTTTACAACTCACCCCTGGCTATTCTGATCCATCACACAAGCTTTGTTCTTGATTGGCTGTTCCCACGCTGACATCACTAGCACACGCCCCCTCACCCGGGTGATTGGAGGAGCACGGTTTTTAAACTTTGTTAGCACATTTCTCTGATGTTCTGAAGACGGCCCTGCTCTTGGGGCGGAAACATGTAAACTTGTTTTGTTCAATAAACACTTGATCGTTTGTGAAGACCTGTGAGTGCCTCCGTTCATACCGACTACATATAATTTTGCACAGAAAAACAACATCTTGCACTGAAATCTCATGGGGGAGGGGGGACCTAATTTCTCTATAGCCTAATGAAGCTCACATTGAACAAGGAAAAGATCAGATATACTGACTGAGTTTTTTTATAGTTGACAGGAAGACAGTGGTAATATTAGCAGCAGGTGATACATGTTCACAGCAGTAAATCAGTTTTGCATATCTACATGGAGAGGCTGTTTCATTAGCTTAGGTTGATAAGATGATTGAATACAGAATATTTAAGCTGGAAATAACACGATTGATGTCAGTCAGAGTCTGCATAAAGAAAAAGAGAATTAAACTATTTTTTCATGACAATTAGTTTTTATACGGAAACAATAGACATCTGGTATTCCATTTAGGCTAAATGCAAGGAATATACTTAAAGCTAAAGTAGCAATTGTAACAGGATGTTCTCTCCCTAAAGAGGTTTTGCTGGAAACCACAAAAGGTGTTTCCAAGTAATAAAGTCCTGGATCCCATTATTGTAAATAAAATGTGTACAAATTCCATTTTATTGGTATTACCAATGAATCTTTATTTTTGTTTTGCTAGATTCCTTACTATTGATTGTGGTTTCCCTACAACAATAAAGACATACTTATAGACTGAGTGCATTATAAAGGTACACATACACATGCAACCTCGCTGGTAATGCGTTTTCTAAATGCGTGCATACACAGGACAAACCGCACCATATATACTTTAGAGAGAACAATAGTTCAGTGCCCGCATACATGGCAACAATGTTTTTGGCTGAAGTTAGTACTGTAGTATAGGGAACCGATAACGATCCAACAGAAATTTTCCGCTTAGACCTTAAGGATAGGTTGGCCATGTTAACCTATCCATGTACATGCCTGATGTTAAGCAAATCCTGTCAGATCTGGCAGTATTTGCTAAAAATTTCCACTTGTATGGCCCCCTTAACTTTAGACTGTAAGTTCATCTAACTGGCAAGTATTGCAGGCAGACCCTATGTAGATCTATGCTTACAAACAGTTTTATTATGCTGGAAAACACAACTTGTTGTAAACACCCATGTATTCCTTTTTAACACTTAAAAAAGAACGCATGAGCGTTTGAAACATGCTGTGTTTTCCAGCATAATAAAACTGTTTGGAAGCATAGATCTGCCTGCAATACTTGCCAGTTAGATGGAGTTCTAAGCGTGGAAGTGGCCACGCTGCAGGATTGGATGCAGAGAAAGTGAATGAGCCATTGGGAGATCCGAATTTGTTTAGATTGTAAGTTGTTTAGGGCAGGGCATACAATATAGGAGAGCTAGATGGTGATCATAGTTATGTTTTCAAATGTTTTGCTAGAAATCTGATTGCCCAGATAAAGAAGACATTTAGAAGAAAGATTATTGTAAGGCCGAGAAATTACCTTTCCAGCCCCTCCGGGTCATCCAAGATGGTGGGCGCCCAGGATACCAGTGCGCCGACATCATCGCGGAATGTGCGATTAAATGCTGCCGCTTCCGGTCCTCTGATGCCCGATGATGTTCCTATTTGTGCTGTGCTGGGTTTGCTTTGTATCCTGAAATCCTTGTTTGATGTATTCTTCAGATCCCTTGGTGTTTTTCCTTGATCCTGCTTTCCTGCCTGGTTCCAGTCCTTTGGATCTTGTGTTTTGCTTCTACCTTCTTCGGTTCATCTGGTGCTGGCCCTGATCTGTGGTTCTGGGCTCCTATAGATACCTTGCCTCCTCCTGGAATATTGGACGGATCTTCCTCCTTGGTCCTGACTGTTGCCTGTCGTCTGAACAGGTAAATCATTATAATTATCTAGCTTCAAGCCTTTATCCTTTTTGTTTGCTTATGCCCAAGAGCAGTTATTTAAACTGCATAAATCAGACAATGTTACTTTCTATTGCTGGCTTGTATTATGGTAGTTATGATCTTTTTTTTTTTACTTTTGATCAGATCATGTTTTTGGAGTTGGGGGATGCCTTTTTTAATTAGTTTGTTATTTAGCTAGAAACATTTGGGGTAAAGGTTGTGGTTCTTCTTTACATGAGAATGCTCATTTATTAGAATGAAACCTTACCCTTATGTTAAATAACACTGTCCACTGAGCTGTTAACAAAATAGAAAAACTCACACAGAAGGTAATTGACACCATAACAAACATTTTTTTAAATAAACTAGAGTAGTATCTGTGGTATTAAGTTAGATCAACTGGACTTGAAGTCAAAAGTAACCATCAAGTCCTTCAAGTTCAGTTGATCTAACTGAATACCACAGCTATACCATGAACTGGAAGAATGACCTTCACAATCATATCTAGAAGAATGTACCAACAGTATTTTGCTTCATAAAACAGTCCAATTAAATTCCTTTTTTTATCTGCAAGGTCATACTACATTTCTTTAACATAACTTAAAGGTGACAAAATTAAACCAAAGGGAAAAAAATGTTACCATCATATTTAAATCAGAGACAAAGTCATCCTGACACAGGATTCTGTAAGAGTGAATTCTGCATACAGCCAGAGGTCTCGTTTTTGCAATTTGACATTTAGCAGTTAAGTTAAAAAGCTTTGGAAACCTCAAATGGACCTTTAAAGAGGCCTTTGGCAGTGACATTCGTTTCCATTAAATAATAGTTTGAAATAAATCAATATAAAGTTAAAATAAAGGCTGTAAATAAAATTAGCATTTCATTGTTAGCATGAATGACATAGGCTGAGATATAAAAAGACAAAATCCCTGGCAGCAGAATGTTTTACTTACAGTTTCCATGTATTTATCAGTACATATTTGTGGAGATGGAGGGACAATTGCCCTTTTTCAAAATTTTTATTTTTAGTTTCACAGAAACTGCCTAACATTATTCACTGTTATTCAGGAGAATGTCTTTTGAATGGATCTTGCTAAGTTCTACTGAATCCAAATTTGAAATTACTTAGCATTTTTATAAACTATAATATTCAAGTAAAAATACTGATTTACAATGGAACAGCAGATACCTGTCATTAAACTTTCTGATCAGTAACTGTACAATTCATCATCTAAAAAAGCTTCCAAGGTATCTGGGGTTTAAAACAAGTTAATAGAGACAACTTGAGGCCCCTATACAAACTTGGCCACAATTTCAGCCAGGTTTTTTTAAGGCACCACAGACAAACCATGCAGCCATTCATAACCCTGGAATGTGCCAAAAACTCAAGGCGGAAAACTGACAATTGCCCAATCATGGGAAAAGTTAGTGTTTAAACCAGTTTTGGTGATATGGACATGTTCTCCAGACCATTTCCCAGGTCCCACAGCCATTTACTGTAAGTTTCCATTATTATTTTTACTGTATTTAATTAGAACTTTTCCCCCATTGACTTTAATGGATTAGTTTTCAAATAGAATTTTAGAACTTTTAGAAGTTTCATAGTTTGGAAACTTTAGGAAGTTCACCCATCTCGAATCTAAAAAAAATATTTATTCCCATAGGAAAACGTGTGTTTGTTATTGTTTCACTATAGTCTTCTTAATATCAGAAAAAAAAAAAATAAAAACCCAGGCACATTTTTTTATTAAATGCTAAAAGACGAGTAATCAACACAACTTTGCTGTCAATTGTTGGATCTAAATATCTTGCATTTTGATTTATTACATTTATTTAACACGTCTGCTCTTCTTTACAACATTAGAATCTGGCAGTGAAAAAGAAATCAAAGGGCCAATGATGCATGACACATGCCCCTTTGGAGACTATAATACTGTCTGTAATAATTTATATCTGTCATATGCGGACTTTATGGATGTTCGTTGTGTACACTAACTTATTTTTCAGGATATTTTAACTTTTTGGCATATTCATTTTAAAAGTCACATTTCTTTTTTCAGCTGCTATCTAAAAATACACAGTCCAATAACCAAGAATAAAATTTGGACATCAGCAACAGAACACATAACGAGGTTTATTTAATACATAATGAGGTATATTTAATACGTAATGAGGCTTATTTAATAAGAGGAGCAAAAATTTGCCTGAGCCATTAATTTGCCCCAAACAAGTTACCCTTTCACTGGTCTACTACAGTTAGAAAAAATTTGATAACATCTGATTAGTTGCTGCAGATTAATAACACGGTCAACACTTTGTTGATTATTTGCTATGGGATAGTATTGCCTTTAAATGGTATTGCCAGAATCTCTAGTCTAGACATGTAATTACCATATATACCTGAGTATAAGCCGACACATATTACCTTTAAAATCATCCTGAAAGTCTCCCCTTGGCTTATACTCAGGTCTGGGCTGATCTGGATGCTTGAAGGAGCAGCTGGACGAAAACACATAGCTCTGGAAAAACAAAAGCTGTACCCTGTAACACACAGAATCCTCTTGATTTCGGTGGGTTAGGCAATTGTTGTCCTGCACACTCATAGATCATCCCAGACTGCAAGGGTAAGGGGAAAGAAAAAGTAGCAGAATTCAACAAAGTTCTCTAAAGGCCCTCCTTTTTAAGTCTTGAAGTGTTCAGGCTGCACAGAAAGGTATGCAGGGCACACCTGTATATGAGGCTTTGTATGGGGCTGTGCATTGGACTTTCTATGGGGCTGTGTATAGGGATATGTAAAGGACTTTCTATGCGGCTGTGTATAAGGCTTTCTAATGGACTGTCTGTGGGAGAAAGTCAACCCTTGGTTTATACTCGAGCCAATCAGTTTTCCTGGTTTATCAGTAAAAATAATTACTTTGGCTTATATTTGGGTTGGCTTATAATTAAGTATATGGTGGAAAACAGCCTGTGTGGAAATCTATTTTAAATCCCAGGCACAGGCTGTCACCATGATATCCTTTTATTTCAATTGCCAGGGACAGACTTTCAGCATTAGGTCATTTTATTTTAAATTGTAGGTACAGACTGTCTGTGTGACATCATTTCATTTTAATTAACAGGGACAGACTGTTAATGTGAATTTAATTTAATTTCTAAATATTTAAAAGATGGTGGTTTGCAGCACAAAAAGGTACAATTATTTGTTTAGCCAATCATGCCTTTCCATTTCTGTATGCTGTTCTTGGTAGACTGAATGAAAATCTCCCAAACTATTAATGCTGCACAAACCGGCACAAATGCAGCACTAATACATTAGCCTGGTTTCATGTCCATATGCTGTTGTAGGAGCGCTGAGTGATATAATTTTTTTGTAAATATAAATGTGCTGTTGTCTTCCAAATGAGAGCAGACCAAATCTTAATGTCGCTAGCAGTTAGAAAAGAAAAACATACTGGTTCACCGTGTATCTGCTGAAAGGCCTAATACCTACAATCACAATGTAGTCCTACACATATTGCAAATTTTAAACGGTCGTCTACCTGGGAGCAAGTGTAAATAAATTTTAGTTGCAATAGCAAAAACTTGGAATCCTTCTTAGAATCTATTTCTCATATGCATGTAAATGCAACCTACTAGAGAAGAATCTTACAATTTATAGCTGTTTTGGGGAGAAAAGCGTTAGGATTTTAAAAAGCAAGTTTAATTCTCTTTTAAAGACAGAATTGTGATTTATGCTGCACAAGCCAATCTAGTTTTGTGCCTGTATTCTGTTGTTGGGGGACTGGGAGTTTTTTGTTTTTTAAAAAAAAAAACATCCCCAAAACTGTTAAAGATGGAATTATGACTTCTGTTGCACAAATGCAACACTAACAAACAAGTCTGCCTTCATACCTATATGCTTTTCTTTAATGACTTTTTGCATTAAGATGAGAAGAACTGTCCAGATAAAGACAGTATATTCCAGTCTCTGCATTTTCATCTTAAAAGGCTACACACTGTCAAGAATGTGTGCATGTGTGTGCTATTTAAAGGGGAACTGTGGTCCAAAAATGACTTTAGGTAAATTGAGGTAAATTGATAGGAAATGCTCCCGTGAGAATCTTTACAATTTATTTCCATTGTTTATTTTGCATAGTTTTGAAGATATTTATCTTTTTGTGTGTGATATGGCAGCAGCATCAACAGGTCCCAGCATCACCTGCTCTGAAACTGTCAGTCAATCTGTCCTGTGTCTCCTTCTCCCCTTTGCAGCCCCCCTGGTCCCTCCCACTCATGGACCCCATGGTCCCTCCATTTGCAGGCCCCCCATGGCCCATTATCTTACAGCCCCATGTGGCCCCGCCCACTCGCAGGTGCCGTGGCCCCATCCACTCACGGGCATTGTGGCCCCGCCCACTCTCTGGTACCTAAGCCCCATCCACTCGCAGGTGTCATTGGTTACTCGGGACCCCCCCTACAGAAAACTCTGTGGAATCAACCTTTTCAGGCAGAGTGAGAACTCTGCCTGAAAAGGCTGTTTTCACACAGTAAAAGAGAAGGGCTGTAGATTCCCTTACCTTCTCTGGACTTCACACAGCAGAGAGGAGGAGGGACTTCCTGTCTCCCTCACACACTGTCACAAGTCAGCCTCCCACCCATTAACTTTTTGGTCAGTCATTTCTGTATATCTTGGGCTGTGGAGCACGTAGAGAGGTGGTTGATGGCTCGTTTTAAAGGTAGGAAACTGTTCTTTCATTTAAACTTAACTTGTTTGGAGACCACAGTTCCCCTTTAAAGGACGATAAATTGCAAAATCACATCTAAGCACAAAAAAAGAGTCTTTCATACTTTACTTCAGATCCTCATTTTATTATATTTATTTAAAAAGAATCTGCAAAACTGAAAATGTATGCATACTTCTTAACCCTTAAACAAGTTTCTCATGGTCCACTGTAGCTTTTGATTTTATATGGCTTTATATGGCTTTATATGGCTTTAGCGAAATAAAGATTTTGCATTACCAGCAGTAAAGATGAGGTTTTGGTCCAATTCTAACCTGGTTCCGTATCGGATCTGAGGCTTCCAAGATTTGGATGGAACATTTAGAATTCTCTGATATTGCCGAACTCAGATTATTGCGGTTTTCGATAATTTTTGAAAATTCAATTGAAAGTATTAGAAATTCTAATTTTTTCAAAAATGATCCAGCCACATGACCTGAAAACACTAACCACAACAGTGCCAACCCCATGGATAAAGAAATTCACTGTTCTGGGCACCATTTTGTCAGTGTGTTGTGCGTTACTGTAAATTTTTGCTGCAATCTGTGCAATTTTGCATATAATGAGAGAGCATGAGATTAGCAAAATGCTGATCCCATGTGCTCCAAAAACGTATTGCAGCGCATACATGCAATTCTTACGTGATAATGGATTGCAAATGTCAGCGTATCGGAAAACACAACTATGGTCTTGTGGTGGCATAGACGCTAAGATTGTGGTTGTACGATCTGCAGGTTGTATGATCATCCACCTGTGTATTGACAATGGCCAACAATCATACAATATTTTTCCCTTGAATGTGAATAAAGATAGTTTTTCGTTTGTATGTGTTCTCCAGACTAACTAATGCTATTTATTCCTTTATTCCCATTGACTTCCATGGGTTCATTTTCGAATTTTTGAAAATCTGAAAATGGAATGGAATTAGCCGGTTTCGAACATCTATAACCAGCAGCAAAGGTGTTTGAAAAGAACAGCAGGTACAGCACCCATGGCTGTTTACGGCCTTAGTACTATCTACAGCCTGAATTTCCATTAATTAAGTGTAGGTCTGAATTATCAGATAGCTTTCTAAGCATTCATCACAAATCTTTAGGGCTTTGCGTCCAATTAAATATTCAGGACAATACATAGAATGCTACTGAACACATAGGATCATTTATACTGGATGCTTGAAAATTGATTTCATCCTTCTGGTTGTCTCTTGTGCAAACTTTTTAAATGTCTTCAATATTCTTTCCTTAGGTTTTAATATACTGGAAAGCAAACTGTGCCAGAAGACGCTGATTAGGAGAAGAGGTCAAAACCATCAATTTAAGGTCACTTTATTTTATTGAACTAACCTACTGGAGCTGCAGAGAGAATACTTAAGTAGAAATTTGAAATGCTACCATTCTAAAAATAATCATAAAGAACAGCAATTGAATAGGTTTTAGTTCACTGTTAAATAACTGCATTTCTACTTGGTTGTTAACTTTAAAGATTACCTTTCCTTGAAAAAACATTGTCCTTTTCGTGATCTGCTGGTCATTATTATGACTGACTAGCAAACAAAGAATATTTTTGTTCTAAGCACATTTAGGCACTGGAGTGGATTTGCTGTAGTTTGTGTTTTGCTTTGCTGGGGATACTATTTAAACGTCATGTAAACTGTGGCAAATCATTTTTTTACTAATCACACAGTAATTAGGATTAATTACCACCAATAGTACATTTCTGGCCTTCCTTTCCCTTGTTTTTTTAGCTCTGGGAGTTTTACTTTTAAAAAAGTGTGGGGCACAGTTAGTTAGTAAAGAACTGTCAATCACCCAGCCCCTCCCCCTGGCACACTACATGTAGAAACTATCCATTCTATAAAAGTAAAGCTTATTTCACTGTCACTGCATTGCTAATTGATTCAGCATTAAGATCAGGAAAGGGAATAAGCATTATCTGTTACTCTGTGCTCTTTCTGTATAGAGAACACCCAATCCTGCAGTTAGCTGCTGTCTGTGTTAGTTAAGTCCCAATGTAGCATTGTACCTAAAGAAATCAATTCCAAAGTCTCCCCCCCCCCACACACACACACACCTGGAGCACAGTGCGCTGGCTAAGCATCGCTGTGACTGACTGATGGAGGTGGAGAACCTTACCGGTCCAGGTAGCAGGCCTTCTCCCGTCCGGGAATGCGCACATGCTGTGACATCATACATCACACTGCGCGGATGGCTGCATATAGGTGGGTGGGGCTTGGCGCTCGCCGCCATTGTAACCTGGGATTTCATCAGGGAAGTTTTTGCCTCCCATCCTTCCCAATGATTACATGCTGTATTTATGTTATGCAGTATTATGTTATGCAGTATTTATGTTATACAGTATTTATGTTAAGTAAACTTTGTAATTTTATATTAATGTTTGTAACATTTAAATTACCACGGGGATTAGAATGTCACAGCTGGCAGTCAGATCATTGTTGCTTAGTTATAATTATTGGATTTTACATGCCCACCATAACAGGTGGCTGGCATACAAAGTGGAGTTCAGGAATATCTGTTTGGTGTTCACGTGTTTACAGGGTTGCTATAGCAACCGTTGGCATGGTAATAGAACAAGGATCGGTAACATCTGTGCTGAATAACATCAATAAAGCTGTGGCCGACTACAATCACCCAACAAGACGGTCTCTGTGTTGTTATTATTATTAAATTAATGGTATACAAATGTACAGCTTATTTAGGAGGGATTGCTCGACTACAAGGTTACTCCCACTTGTATGGTATAGTTTAGGTGGTTAGCTCAAAAGGTTCCCACCCTTCTCTCATAGAACCAGTCTTCAAAAACATCTAAAAGAAAATCTTACTTGATTCAAGCAATTACAGCTTCCAGTGCTGCTTACCTTCCTATTTTAAAGCAGTTTTGCTTTACACAAAATTACTGGGTGAATGCTATTGACTGTAGGGGGGCACAGATCAGCTCCACTGCACATGCGCCACACTCTAGCTGCGCCTCAGATTTGGGAGGGGTGGATACAAAGAAAGGGGACATGGATACTAACTAGGAATGAGCTGAGCAGCACTAAAATATAAAAAAGGAGGAGACATCTTCATGTTTTGTACTACATAGTATAGCAAAACTTAAAGCGCATATTCACCCACAAAACGATATTCAATATTTAGGAAGAACATACCCATAAGTGCTTCTCTGTGCTGTAAATCCTCCTGATAATTTCCGTCTAAGAGAAGTTTCCCTGAGGGTTGCGCACACCCAGAGAGCTTTGGCGCATGCTCTGAGAAGGAATCCCCATATAACCTTCAGTCATTGGCTGTGACATTAGGGTTACCGGGGATTCCCCCTCTGAGCTTTGGGTGAAGATGCCTGTTAACATTTTTCATATTGCATTGGGGGCCTGGCGCTATTAAAGTAAAAGGTTCAGGCCCTACAATTTAGGTGTAAAGCACACACTAAAGCACATTAACAAAGATACAACAAACTGTTTCCCACCTGGCCCTTTGCTGTGGTCAGCTCCCATAATTAAATAAGGGCACCTGCAGCCTTGCCCCCTAAAATCTGACAGACGATCATATTACAGCAGAGACCTGCCATTGCTAGTCACAGATCATGTTACCGTAGACCTTGCCTGTCTCAGACACAAAGGGTAACATAACAGTGTATATTTGGATTTGAAAACCATCTCTTTTCCTCCCACTAATTCCTTAACATTTCACACAAAAACAAAATAATTATTTACAATTAACTTCATATCAAGCATTGAGGCAGAAAGAAATTATATCTTTTTGGGGATTTATTTGAACCTGTAATCTCATGGGCTGCATATTTTAGTTCACACAAACCCACCCGAGCTAACACAATGAAAACAATTAGGAATACTGCAATTCATGCTGGCTGAAAAATAAAAGGTAATGCAAGGTAACAGCAGCTTTCAAAATATTATTAGGGACTTTTATATTGGTATGGAAAAATCTGTATAGAAAATGAAAATACTCTGCATATAGAAAATGAATAGTGGGGTCAAGAGGGCATGAGCAAAAGGTGCACATGCTCACAAGGCCCTTGAAGACTTAATGGGCTGTGAGTTGTACTGGCAATAACTTTCTAGCTTTCTTAGTTACAGAATCTACATGTTACATTTATGTAAATGTAAACTACTAGACAGGTAACTTAATAATTATAGGGTCTTCTCCTTTAATGTTAAAGCTTTTCTCCCCTGAACTAAACTTGTTTTTTTTTTCTATCCTACTATGAAAGCTTTTCTCCCCAGAACACCTATGCATTGTAAGATTCTTCTCTAGTAAATTGCTTTTACGTGCATGTAAAAAATTTTTTTGGGTGTAACAAAGACTTCCTGTTGCCAGTATAGCCTTCAAAGTATCTTGTGAATATGTGCACCTATTGCCACCCCCACTGACCTTAATATTCACTGTCTCTATGCACAAAGTGTTTTCCATACAAATGTCTTCACACTACTAGAAAATATCTTGAAAGCTGCTTGTTTCCATGCAGTTTACTTACCAGCCAGTGTAAATTGCAGACAGCCTGCTAGGGGCAATACAAAATATTTAGCTGATAAATTCTGTTCCTAGCACAAAAAAAAAGAAGCTTCTTAAATGTACCTGTATAACCTGAATGTGATGTGGTGTTTCATCTGCTTTAGAAACACACAGCTCATGGGTCACAGATTCAAATCCCCAGACTTAATTTTGTTTCTTTGTTTCCATTCTGTTCCTAGCAAAATATAAAAATTCTACATGTAGCAGTGTTCCATGAAGTATCTTTGTTGGGTAAGGCATAAAACCTTTGCTTTTAGCAAGACAGAGAACATAAGGTTGCAGGTTCTATTCCCCAGACTTACTTTTATTTTTTACTGAAATGTTAATATTATATTTTTTACATCCATGCTACCTAAGAAATACACTGCAAAGATTACTTTCTATTTTGTATAAAAAACACAGGAATGTACAATTTTAAGGACAGGAGTATTGAATGTGTTTGGAGGGGATTGAATCCCTGTTCTGTGTCAGGAGAAAGAGTATCTCGGAGCTGTTATATGATTGGCTGTCAACTTCTAGGAAGCAAGGCTGTAACTTCCTCATTTTGATCTACTGAGCACTACAGAGCATGTCAAGTGTACTGTGTACACTTAGCTGGGCACAGATATTAAAAAGGTGGGATTGAAAAAAGCAGATGCCTTGAAATGATGGGGAAAATGGGTAAATTATAATGATAAGGTACCCCCTACTTAAAACTATGAGGACATTAGGGGACTTCTAATTAGGTGAACACCAGTTTCAAAAATTTGCAGATACGGTGGAATTTTTATCAGGCAAAACTTTGCAGAAATTTTAGGAAATTCAGTGTTAAAGTAGATTTTCAGTGCCACGGAATTCCATCACAAAATCAACATTTTGGTTTATCTTTAGTAAATATAGTTTTTTTTTTTTTTAAACATTAGCCTCTAAGAGAACTTTTAAGGTAATGGAAAATGTGCTACTAAGTTTGCTGTTTGTAAGACTTTATGTTCCCCTCCACCTTGCTACAACAATTGTTAGTAGCAGCAGGAACAAACTATAAAGGAAAAAAAATCTATATTCAAATATACACGTTGCTGCAAATTGATTCATACCATGCAGAGGTTCTGGAATTAGAGATTCAAAATATGATAGCTAAGTCTTTTTAATAGAAAAAAAATAGAATTCATTATTTTAGTCAAGTAAATATGATATATACATTTCCAAAATTAACTAAGTTATGATTTGGAAATACTGAACTGAACTGTACAACATAATTTACACAACACAAGAGCAAACCTTACTGAAGAAATCTATAACTGTGGAGGGAAGTTTATGATTTCATGATCTATTTCCTTCCAAAAGGAGAGGTTTGTATAAATTACTGGTAATTAAGTATGTGAATTTGTATATTAAAATGATGAGTACTGTAAAATATGGTGATACCCCAAATTTAGAAGGCTCATTGTGCTGAATTATGTAAGACTCAGTGGTGAGGTCTGAGCGGTCAAGATCATCACCCTGGGCATTTCACTGTGAGAAGGGGTAGGGAGAAGGGTTAATTGACCTTTAAGGCATTCGCTCTAGAACAAGCCTAGATACATAGATGCAAGAAATATAGTAAGAAGGTGCACAGGCACATCATTATTTTGGTTTAAAAAATGTCCTTTAGGTTTTCATGCGAAACCAGGCAACAGAAACTGAAAAAAAAAAAACAGCCACTTACACCCCAAACACACCCTGCTCCACCTTTCAACTACTCCACACAACACAACGACAACATAACCAATCTCATATTATATTTACTTCTATGGGTACAGTTAACTAACTGTATTCCTGGATATTCTGCCCATCTAAGAAAACATCTAGGCATATTTAGAATGAGTTTAGACATTCTGCCATTACAATACTATAAGACAGAGCATTCCACAACCTTAAGCTGGCCATACACTACTTCGATATTTCACCAATTTGACATTAAATCCGAGATGACACCTTTGCTCAAAGCTTAAGTAGAAGCTCTTATTTTCTGTTAACCCTTTTATATAAGTATCATCTATTGATTGCCTGTAATGCCTTCTACCATATTTGTAAATGTTTAACATAACCTCTTGCAAACAACTCTTCTTTAGAGAAAACATACCCAGCTCTGCTTGTCCATCTTCATTACACAAATTCTCCCTTCCCTTAACCAGATTAAACTGAATACCTTACTGGTTATAATCACCATGTTCCATGAATGTTGGATTTTCCTGTTTAAAATGTGTCCGTTTAATTTCACTATTGTATGACAATGACAGATGTTTCCTAGATTTTGGTGTTTTGGAGGAGTAGATGTAATGTTACAGTAAGGAATTCTTTTAGTAACACTATTAACACTTTAAACCTTAAAAATGTTAATATTTTATAAATATGCCCCTTAACATTTCATGGGAATTTATTTTCTCTTTTCGAAGAAGTACTGTTAAATCTTGAATATTTAATCATCGTTGAAAAATTCACAGAGATCTTTATTCCCAGAAGGTTTAAATATATGATGATAAAGATATATAACCACACCAGAAGTACTGGGCAGTTGAAATGCAGGCTAACTCAGACTTTATGTATTACCTGCAGGGCAGAGATATAAACTGTGTACTTGAGTGAATTGGACAGCAATAGAAACTGCGTGAGAGGATTCAGATAACAATCCACTGTGATTTATGCAGGATCTAAAGCAGTCCAACAAATGTAGATAAGCAATACTAATTTAATAGGAGCTATACCTGAGGATTAGGTAAGATCAGCTCAATTAGATTTCCCTCTATGCATACCTTTTTAGGTTTTAGGAGTTGTGGAGTCTGATACTGGTCAAAAGATCAAACTATTGAGTTTTTTTTTAAAAGGTAACATTCTATGTACAATATTGAGGATTGAATGAAACGGCAGGATCATAGCTAATGGGGGAAAATTACCTATGTGGAAATTATTTTTGAATTGAGAGAAACATAGAAAAAGTTATAATTATTTTACCAAAAAAGACTTTCCTGATTAAGAATTTAAGCATTGCAACTGTTAGAAAAATCTCTCAAAATCTGACTTGTAAAAGGGTTCATTTATTATCTATTCAAGGTGTATCAGATGATCTTATAGTCAATAGGACAACAAATGGTGATAAGCGAGGGAGATGTCATTAGTAGAGATGGGATCTGGATCTGACTTGAAACTCATTGGTTCCGAAATCCTAATGATCCCTCCGAATCCGGACAGATCGTACGGATTTCGGGACTTCGGAGCGCATTTTTGATAATTTTAGAATGTACGGAGCTATTTTCGTAAATTTTCAAAAATAGCATCAAACGTTTGAAAATCCTCGAAAATACGATTGGAAACTCGAAAATGGTCTCCAATCGTATTTTCGAGAATTTTCAAACGTTTGATGAAACGTTTGAGGCTGTTTTCGAAAATTATCGAAAGTCCTGACATCCAATCACACATCTCCGACTGTCTTTACGTGGTGTTAAACTAATGTTTAAATAAACACCGTTTATATGTAAGGCTGGTGTACACAGTTTTTTCCCCTATTTCCAGTTTGCCACTACACTGGAGCACCCAGCACAGATTCCTCCACTGGAGTGATTGTGAGTGTGCAGGATCGTTTTTTCACGATATGTCTTCCTATGGATGGCGTACCGATGCTTCAAAGTAAACCTGACTTAAAGGGAACTAATCGTTTTCCCACCTAAACCTGGTCCTATTTCACCTTTTTCCATTTCTGTGGACAACACTCCCATTTACCCTATTCAATCGGCATTCAGTCGGGGTTTTTATGGATTCATCTCTCTCCTTTTCTAATCACATTAAAAATGTTGCTAAAACTTGATGCATTTTTCCCCATAATATTGCGAAAATCGGGCCCCACTGTGGTTGCTCCCCTAGTAGTTACGCCCCTGCCAGAACTCATCACAATGACAAAGAGCAATATTTTCACTGTATTTTTATGGTAGTCTTCACCTTATTCATTGTTCGTTAAGTGTGGTATCACAGTGAAAAGAAATATTTTCCTAAAGCCCCATTTGACTTTATTGATAAATAAAGAAAATCGGAACCGTAAAAAAAAAGCAATCTTTAAAAAGCGAGAGGAAACCCTTAAAAAAGCGAAATCGCAGATCATATTACAGTAAATGCTGGAAAATAGTCTAGCACAGTACTTATTAGTACTGAGAAACACTCCACAATGTGCTGACACCTTCCATGGATCCATTGGCCATTCTAAATAAATGACCACTTATGCGTTTTCACCACCTCAGATTTGGCAAATTTGAATGGCTGTATGCAATAAAACACTTTTCGCCATTTTAGAAATATGTTCAAGCGGTTACCACAGCGATTTTCGATACTGGTTATCACTGCTTTATAAATTGTGAAAAGTCCAAATTTGATGAAAAGGCATCGATAACAGAGGCGAAAAATGTAACAAGCCTTGATAAATACGCCCCCAAATCATCAGCTCTACCTTCTGAGGGTCTCTGGAACTGTATAATTATGTTTTCTTCATTGTCAGGTTCTATTTACTGAGGGAATTATTGAGTTGAAGTCTCTGTGATTGGTTGGAGCACAATAACTCATTGTTTTAACTATTCAAACATACAGAGCTTCTAGTAGAGGTGACAATTTCAGCCAGAGGGTTTTGAACTGCTGTGTGTGAGTTATTATTTTTTGATGTAACAGCATTGATGTGCTGGTTCTATGGCAATTAGGACTTGTCATAGCAAGGAGCATTCCTGGGGCAGTAGGCAATGTCACCCGTAGAGTGATGGATTGCTACATGCCTGTGTACATTGTATTTAGTAAGTGTTTATATTGGTATGTCAAAATGTTTTATATGGCTTGTTACTCCAGTTATGCATAGAAATTTTAATATCCATTATATTATATAAATGTTTATATTAATATGGAGAATGCATTGAGTTTTTAGGAGCAACTAATTAGGTGGGGGTATACACTATTACACATAGAAAAGCTTTATATGTATGTGTGTTATTATCACTATTTAATTAAAATTGCCATAACAAATAACACTATACAAAGTATAGTACTACTACTTACTACTGAATTACAAAACACATGATATACAATTAATAAAGTATACTTACTTTAATTGACACCCCTAAGTTTGAATGGAAAACTCAAAATGGTAGGTTTAGCCACAGCTCTAAGTGTGCTACAGGGTCACCATCTAGACACTAAAAGGAAGTGTAATTTTACTAACATCCAATGAGGTTCTAATCTTACCCTTTTAGTTAATCAAAAAATTATCTCTGGCATTGTACATGACAAGACAGGAAGTGTAAGGAAGTTCCTGTATTACAACCAATTATGTGCTGTTTGTAAAACATGTGACAGTCAATTAGCCACATTTACTCACCCTCCCTTCTCCATAAAAAGAAATAAGACAATCCAGTTTCTGTTTGCTAGACAGGATATGATGTCTGTATATGATAAAATTACTTTGTATGTCTCAGAAACTACCCAGCATTCTTAGAGAAATGACCAGTTTTTCCCTTTTTTCAACTATTGATATATTAATAACATGAGGCTATGAGGTACCTTCTGTTGCAAGAAGGCTCTACTTCATTTTATACTCCTTTATCCACCCCTCTCCCTAACCTATATAGGCTGTGGGACCTGGGAAATGGTCTGGGGAACATGTTCGAATATCCAGGACATTTGAAAAATCAATTTTACTCTCACTCGCGCTATTTTTGAGCTCGTTTGTGCCTAAGTATCATGTACATTTTACTCGCGGATTCGATGCTCGTGTATAGGGTTTAATGGACACTTTACTCGTAGATTCGATGTTCGCACCTAGATACCATGGACATTTGACTTGCGGATTGGATGCTCGCATATAGGTTTTAATGGACACTTTACTCGCGGATTCAATGCTCGCGTTCGCACCTAGATACCATGGACATTTTACTTGCGGATTTGATGCTCGCGTATAGGTTTTAATGGACACTTTACTCGCGGATTCGATGCTCGCATTCGCGCCTAGATACCATGGACATTTTACTCGCGGATTCGATGCTCGCGTATAGGTTTTAATGGACCCTTTACTTGCGGATTCGATGCTTGCGCATAGGTATAATAGGCATTTTACTCGCACATTCGAACAGTTAAACATTTGCTATTTATCAAAAGTCTTCTATAAACAAAATGGCCCAAATATAAGGTAGCTCACTCTAGTGTATCCAGATATATAAACAAAAAAGAAAAATATCTAGAGTATAGCCTTACGTTAAAACTTCAATTTATTATATCAAATATTTAAAAATCATGAAACGGCAATGATAACATTTAAGTGTTACTCAATATCATCGTACAAAAAGTATGTCTAAACTTAAGTGTGTTAACGCAGCACATTATTTATATAAATATATAAATAAATAGCCCTCCCTCTCCAAAAGTCATACACAGTGTGTCCCCTTATTATACTTATCGTCAGTCTGTCGGTTGTAGTCCGTGCACGGACAGTCAGAGAAAGTGCCTGAGTATCTAGACTGCAAAGACCATAGGTAAGCCCAGTGAAGATCTCTATATCCAAGGCTGAGGGGAGCAAAAAGAGATGGGGGGAGCGCACCCCAAACGCGTTTTGCTCATGGAGCTTTTTCAATGGCGCTGATGTGCCGCACTGAATCTCGGGTATTTATATGATTAAGCACCAATCAGCCGCCTCTACAACTAAGGTCATATGACCCTGAGCACCAGTCCGAAGCCCCGATACTCAGGCACACCCACCTTGTAGTACGTCTTTATCAGTTAGTAATTTACATCATGAAACAAAGTGTCAATTTACACAATCATCGCTAAATATAATATAAACAGTGACATTTTACCAATTGTGAATATTTACAGAGAGTCTTCATCGATAACACTCCATGTGTTTAGCAATACAGCCAATGAGTCCTAGACCGGAACAGAACTACATAGATCATCCTACTGTCTGCAGGTATCCTTGTCTGATCAGATATCCATATCGCAAATAGCGATCGTGCAATGTTAATGTATCAGTGGTAAAAAATATATAAATATGTATAAAGATTGCCGAGACCCAATCCTCATAATGATTCCTTCCAGTGCATCCATGTAAATTCGATTCATCCCAAACATGCAAAAATCCGCAGAGAGGGGGCGTAAACGGATCACTTTTTTACCGGTATCCAATCCCAACATGAAAAAGATAAGTCTATAGTCATCACTAATCCATATCTGAGAGATAATTCTTGATTCCATTCATCCTGAGCAGCCGAACCCCTCCTACTCATAGAGAGGGCATGAAGATCACTTCTGTCCAATATTAGGTCCCCAGATCAAAGCAACAGGTGTACCATCACTAATACTCCGTGCTTGGAACAAATATATAGTATAATCATGACGTGAAGGATGATCTGAAAGACAATCAGTTTATCAATATTCATTCATACAAAAGGAATAAAGTCCAGTTCTTCGTTTAATCCAGTCGGGCTCATAGTGTTTAACATAAAAACCAGTCTGGTCTCCATACGTAATAGAGCGTTATCCAAATCTCCACCTCTGATACTCAGGCTTACTTTCTTAAGACCCATACATCTCAAACCGTCAGTTTTTCCTGCATGTCGTTCTAAGAAATGGAGAGCCACACTAGTGAGGGTGGTTTCTCCAGAACTGTCCCTAGAGGCAGTCCGTATATTGGATAAATGACTAGCCAGTCTTTGTTTTAAAAGTTGTCTTGTTTTTCCTATATAAAGTTTTTCACAGGGACATATTAGGGCATAAATTACATTTTTTGTTTTACAATTGAAATAATGTCTAGTTTCATACCGTGTGGTCTTGTCCAAACTATAAATAGTACGTCTCGCATCCATAAAGCGACAACATGTGCAACTGCCGCATGGATAAGTCCCTGTTAGTTTATTCATAGTATGGCGTTGCCGGAAAAAATGGCTCGTAACCTATTTGTCTTTCAAGTTCGGGCTTCGTTGTGCAGTCACAGCTGGTCTTTCTGTGACAAAATTGGTTAAAACAGGGTCATTAGTCAAAATGTGCCAATTCTTTGTTATAACCTGTTTTGTAGTAGCCCATTGTGTGTTATATTGTGTAATAAACCGAACCTTATTGATGTTAGTTCCGATTCTCCTCTTAGGTACAAGCAATTCAGTCTGTGTGAGTTTACTAGTAGAATAATGACATTGTTTAAGAAGTCGTCTTGGATAACCTCTTTCCAGTAATCTATTCTGGAGAGATACTGCTTCCTGTTCATAATCATCCTGCTTGGTGCAATTGCGTCTGACTCTCAGGAATTGTCCCCTCGGGATACCCTTGCGAAGTGAGGGTGTGTGGAAGCTGTTATAATGTAATATAGTATTAGTAGCCGTTTCTTTCCTGAATAATGTGGTGATTAATTCACCTTCTCTGACTGCCACTACCAAATCCAGAAATTCAACACTGATGTTAGATATATGGTGGGTCAAAAAGATATTAAATGAATTCGTATTAATAGTTCTCAAAAAGTCCATAAATTCCAGAGAGGTGCCTTTCCAGAGAATAAAAATGTCGTCTATGTATCTTTGCCAAAGTTCTACATGTCCAGTATGTCCAACATTTTGCTCTGAAAAAACCACCTCTCTCTCCCACCACCCTAGGAACAAATTTGCGTATGAGGGTGCGCATTTCGCGCCCATTGCAACCCCTCGGGTCTGTAAGAAATATTTTTGATCGAATATAAAGTAGTTATTATGAAGTACAAATTCCAGGAGTTTGATCAGAAATGTATTTCTCTTAAGAACACTATTATCCTCCATATCAAGGAAGTATTTTACGGCTTCTATTCCTTGTGTATGTGCTATATTAGTATAAAGTGATTCCACATCACAAGTTATGAGCAAGTGTTCATCCGTAACCTGAATATTTTGTATTTTCTTAATAAAATCTCCTGAGTCTCTGGTATAGGAATCCAGCGTTAAAACATGCGGTTGTAAAAATGTATCAATAAATTGACATGCTGGTTCGGTTAGACTCCCTATACCAGAGACAATCGGTCTCCCTGGGGGTTCGTTCTTATTTTTGTGTATCTTAGGTAAGATGTAAAATGTAGGTATGATCGGAAAATTTACCTTCAGGAATTTGGCAGTGCGGTCAGAGATAGATCCCTCAATTCGTGCTGTATCAATTAATGAGGTCAAAGATTTGTTCAATCTTAACGTAGGGTCTGCTGGAAGTGAAGTATAATTAGTTTTATTGTTTAACTGTTTATATACCTCTGTGCAGTACATAGATGTAGGCCAAACTACTATGTTACCTCCCTTATCAGCCAGTTTTTTTAGAACATCCGATAATTTTGATAATTCCTGCAATGCTTTGTGTTCTTGATACAAAAAATTCTGAGCGATGGGTTTTTTAGATGTCATTCTCTGGATTTCTGCAAAGGTATTTTTATAATAAACATCCAGACTCGGAAATTCTGAGAACAAGGGAGTATATTTGGTTTTAGGTCTAAAAATGACCTCCTTATTATATCCTGTAGTTTGGGTCGTTTGATTAACATTGCTGCTATTTTCATCCTGTTTATTAAATTTGGCCTTTAATGCTAAACGCCTACAGAAAAGAAATAAATCCTTAGCCAAATCAAACAAATTCAGATGCATGTTGGGACAGAAACTTAAGCCTTTTTGTAATACAGATAATTGATCGCATGTAAGTATATGTTCAGAAAGGTTAATCACCTGGAGTTCCTTCGAGGTTGTATTAGATGGGGTAGCCGTTATTTTCTGTGATGTCCCCTGCCCATATACCTGGGGACCCTCTTTTTGTTGCGTAATTGTAGCTCCCCTCCACCCCCTTGGTCCAGGTTGTTGCTTCAAAAGTCTGAAAATATCGAAAACATGGGTCCGGGATAGTTTGAGAAGTTCGAATTCGAATAGTTTGGCTCGAACTTGGGTTCGAATCCATCTCTACTGTGCAGCCAGGGAATGCTGAGTTCATTAAGAAGAAACTAACTGCAAACAGAGAATGCTGGGAATTGTAGTTTTCAAACATGTCAAGGGTCCCAAGCAATCCTCCGTGTTACTCATCTATGTTGGCCTGATAAAGCAAACAAATTAGTTCTAATTTTGGTGAAAATTCCTTATTTCTTGTTTATATCAGTTCAGACACTAAAGAATTTTGAATCTTAACATTTTAAATTCAGTTATCTAAACCTTGTATTTTTCACATTCTTTTACCTGCTCGCTTTTTTACACATTATATCCTTGTTTAGCAGTATACATAGTACTGTCTAATAAAACACTTCTTACAGATCAGAATTATAATAATGTTCTCTCCATGGAAAAGCCATGTATATGGGATAGTGTAACTGTCAACAATAATTACTACCAAGCACTCCAATATGACCTATCTGGCATATCAGTATAACAGGCAATGCTCAAGGTAAAACAAAATAGACAGGAATAAAATACGTACTTTAATAGGAAGAGGATATAAGACACAATTTCTTAGCATACAAGTAGAAAAACAAAGAGGGAGATGCATTTTGGGCCATTAATGGCCAAATTAGAGTAAACCGAATGTTACCCAATATAATAAAGTGTTAATGTGTGCAGGCTCCACTTCATTTAAATAGTGAGGCCTGGGCCATTTTTATTTACAGCCCCGGACACCTGATGTAATATGCAAAACCTTACATTTTGCACTATTATGTAACGTCTGCTAAAGGGAGGCAGTAAGAGACCACGCCTTACCTTTAGGTTTGGACAATTGCATAAATATTAATTCATCGTGGGACCTTGAGGCAGGTAATAGCTCTTATAGATAATGCATATCACCCTAAGTATAAAACAGCCAGCAAATACAATAGTCCTAATATCCAACAAATGATATCTTACACAATTGTGGTATCATAAAATTTCTGATTCACAAAAACATGATTAGAAAGCTGTATAAGATAGCTAAGAAGAATATAGAAATAATATACCAACAGGGTTATTCAATAAAAGTTCTTATCGTTTAAAATGGTGCTAATTTTCCCCCAACAATCAGATCTTATTTAACATTTGAAAGCTAACATCTGATTGGTTGGGGCAAAATTAGCACCATTTTTGACGGTAAGAACTTTTATTGAATCTCCCTGCAAGTTTTTCTTTTTAATGTCGAGAGTTTGGAAAAGTAAGTAAATTGCTAAACCCTTTGTAAATCATCTTGGCGACTGGAACACAAAAATACCCTAAAATACACTAAATACCATGCTGCACTGTTTTAACGTGCAATCGGATTACAATCGCTGTTGGCCTTACTATGTGTGCACAATGTAGTGTGGCCTAGGCCTAAATGCACATATTTTTAGGTTTCCACATTTGAATACAAAAGCCTACAGCAGTGCAGTAACACTACTGGAAACACTACTACACAACAAAATGGGCCATTTCTTACAGTTTTCTACTGTTAATGAGCCACAAGGCATGATCATCCAAGATCAGTTTTTACATGTTGGTGGCATTAGATGTTAAAACTTGCTACCTGGATTTCCACTAATTACCACCAGATGGCTTTTCCCCCCAAAAATTATTCATACATCAGTTAACTACTCTTGGGAATATTTAAGGACCACACCTAGCCAGAAGCTTTGCTTTATTTGGCTCCTGTGTCCTGGCCTGTCTGCTCTTTTTTCTGATATTAACCCCATTAGATTGGTTTCTTCCACATCTTGGTTTGTCAGTTTTCTCATTTATATTTATTTTACTACCCAATTTGTATTCTGAGTTTGTTAATTCCCCTGGCTTGTATATATTTGGAGGAGCACTTATTTTACCTTCCGGGTTCCTGTGATGCAGTAATCACTTTTTGACATCTCTGTAATGAAGGAACCAGGGAAGGACTGGGACTTTTTGGCCTGGGGGGCAAATACAACCAAGTGTCCCTTTCACAGTAGATTGCAACATTTGTAACCATGATCACTTTGCTAAGGTCACACACTGTTTAAGTTATGCCCATTTTTAAGACCACTGTTCCCATTTTACATTGGTGCCTTCAAACATTTTCAAGTGTATGATGTGGTTATTGGACAACCACTTACTTCTCCCTTACAAGTACCCAGGGTGAGTACCTGAATTGCTAAGTTCTCGCCCCTGGGTACACTTTTTAAATCAAGTTATACTTGCCCAAAGTTTCCTCTGTTCCTAATGAACTGGAGGGCTGACTAGTGGCAAACACTGAATAATAAATGGGGGGCTGATTAACACTGGATAATGAACTGGGGGGTTGACTAACACTGGATAATGAACTGGAGGACTGACAACATTACTAATGATCTGGAGGGTTGGCTAACACCAGCTAATGATCTGGAGGGCTGGCAAACACTGAATAATAAACTGGGGGGTTGATGAATACTGGTCTATGAACTGAAGGGCTGACAACACTGGCTAACGATCTGAAGGACTGACAACACTAGCTACTGATCTTGATGGTTGACAAAACTATCTAATCAACCGGAGGGCTGCCAACACTGGCTAATAAAGTGGAGGGCTGATGACACTGGCTACTGAACTGAAGGGCTAACTAACACTGCTAATGAATTTAAGGGCTGACTAGTAAACAATCTGAAGGAGGATTCTTGCACATTAGAGCTAGAGGTGTAAGCTGTGCCTTTCAAGCATGTAACTTACTAATAGCTTCTGTGGCAGCCCAAATTTTTCACTGGCCCCTCAGCCCACAGTCCTCCCCTGGAAGGTAATGTGTGCTGACATAACACCTCTTTTAGCGATTTGTTTTGTCTCTTCAGAAAACAGTCCAGCAAATTAGGAGATGCATTAAGCAGGAATCATTGAGTAAAAACAAATCTCCAATAAGAACACAAAAAACTTCTAACTAAATAATGTAAACAAATATTAACACAAATCTAGACACAATACTGGGTAGTATCACCCAAATAAGAGTGAAACCCAGTTGTAGTTTGGAAAACTTTTAATGGCAGCAGGTTGGACATTTGTTATATTTAATTATCACTAGAAAAATGAGTTGTTATGTGTGCAGGATAATGACACTGGGACGAGTGGTTTTTCCCCCCCTGATATCTTGCATTTTAAACTATCAGGGAGATTCAATAACAGTTCTTTTTGTTAAAAATTGTGCTAATTTTGCCCCAACCAATTAGATCTTATTTAACATTTGAAAATAAGATCAAACATCTGATTGGTTGGGGCAAAATATTTTTTAACAATAAGAACTTTTATTGAATCTCCCTGTGTGTGTCCTGGAGCTAAACTGAATGGTTGGCAGAAACTTTTAACTAACATTAAAGGCCAATTATACTCACCTCCCCCTTGCTCCTCTTCCTCCATAGCTGCATAGTACCCAGGGTACCTAATTTGCTAACTCCTCACCCTGGATACTTACTGAAAGTCCCCTTCGGAGATTCGTTCAGTTCCTCCTCTCTTCCCTTGTAAGTGACATATTGTGATGCAGCCAATGAGAAGACACGCTCTGCAAGGAGGCTATTTACACTAACGTTCTATTGCTATTTGTACATTAAATTTGATTGGAACTTTTTTAACTTTTGACTTCTATAGGTTTGCTTTTGGAATGGCACGGTTTCAAAATAAATATATATATAAAAATATATGTATAAAAGATACAACTAATTATAATAGTTCTTTACAATTCTGAAAGCTTGTAACCTTACATTCTCCCATTCGGCTAGTTATCCCTCCTTAAAATTCTCCCTTTTAAAACTTGGTTATTTGTTGAAAAGGTGACTGAAAAATAAAAAGAAACAGCTCATCAAGATTTAAGGGCCTTATTTATTGTGTAAGCTCCCAGTCTTTCACAGCAACAATGCTTGTCATTCTAAGGTAATTTTATCCTGTGTCTGAAAGATGTGGAAGCACCAAGGATTTCTGATGAAGAGGGTGTGATATAACATATAGTAAATTAATGTTCATGCTGCCATCTACTGTCTGCTGAAAGTGGTAGCTGTAAATCCATTTTACATAGGCATATTGCAAAAAAAAAAGATGCATGTGTTATGATCAAGTCCCTTTTTAATGTGATAAAATAATGCAATGATTTCTTACTGAATCAGTATGTATTAAAAAAACCAAACATGTTGATCGCCATCATAAAGTACATTTATTCAGAATCGAAAAAAATCACACAATGCAATACCAAAAAGAACATCAACAAATAAGGGAAATCAGTGAAACTGTAGATATTAGCTTGTTATGATTAGCCAAATAAAACAGCCAGTATTCTGTAACAGGAAGTTAATAAGCTTTAAAATGTATGTAATACAAGGAGTGTTTAGATGGATACATGCACTACCAATAAATGTCTGAACATATAATTTCTGACAGGATTGAACTTTTAGCAGGCACCCGTGTGGGTGGAAAATGGACATTCTTGTAGGCAATGATCTAGTACTGTTGGCCGTTTGCTTAGTATAGGGAGCCGATGATGAACAGTCTCCTTATACGAAATCAGATCAGATCAGTAGCCAATGACAGACAGCTTCCAATTGAATCTGGCTACCATTGGCTATAAATCTATACTGTGTGTACCAGGTTGAATTGTCAAAAAAAAACCTCTAAAATTCTCAATATTTTTTACTTTTAGAAAATTATGTAGCCCACTTTTAAAGCTATTCAACAAACTTGCCATTACCAGATCTGCTGGAAGACAGTTCCACAGTTTCACTGTTCTCACTATAAAGAAACCTTTCCTAACCTGAAGATGAAACTTCTTTTCTTCTAATCTTAAAGGGTATCACCTCACTTTAAAATTTTTGCTGTAGTGTAGGGCCCCCTATCCCACCCCCAAACGCCAGGTTTGATTGTGCCAAAAAAGATCAGAGCAATACTTACAATCCTTCATTCCCCCAAAGCTCAGATCCCGGCCCTCTGCTTGCAGGTACTGCAATCAAGGGGCTGGACCGGCAGCCACATCTGTGATTGGCTGAGAGGCAGCCAATCACGGACGCAGCTGCCAGCTGAACATCAGGGGAACAAAGGATTGTAAGAACCGTTCGGACCTAGGGGTGGGATAGGGGACCCTACACCACAGCAAAATTGTTAAAAGCTAGGCCACCGTTTTAAAAAGAAAGCTCGGGCAGAAAGGAAGGGGGAGGGGTTGGGGCTCCTCTGCGCATGTCACATACATTGTTGAGGTAGGAAAATAGCAGGGACCGGATGACTCACTGACAGGCTCCTACACTACACTTTCCTGGACTTTGAACAGTTACTACAAGAGAACTATTTGGACTATATGTAAGGTAAAGATTTTTAAACACTACATAGTGGGGCCAGTTGTGGGTTAAATTTTAGTTTTGGGGGTGGACATGCCGTTTAAAGGATGACTGATTAGTAAAAAAATGCACCAGAGAGTTTATTGTATGGCCCATTAATATATTTATATAAAGTGATCATATCCTTGTGCAAGCATCGCTACTCTAATGTAAACAGCCCTAAATTGTCTAATCTGAATGCATAGTCAAGCCCCTCCATTTCCTTTATTATTTTAGTTGGCCTTCTCTGAACTGCTTCCATTTCCAAGATGTCCCTTTTGTATATGGGATTCCAAAACTGCTCGCATATTCCAAATGAGGCCTTACCAGTGCCTTGTAAAAAGGGAGAATAATATTTTTCTCTCTTGAATCTATTCCCCTCTTTATACAAGACAATATCTTGCTAGCTCTAGCCATTGCTACCTGGCATTGTTTGCTACAGCTAAGTCTGTTATCTACCAGAACCCCCAAATCTTTTTCCATTACAGATGCACTTAACACAGAGTTATTTATGGTGTAGGTGGCAGAGGGATTATTAAATCCCAAATGCATCACCTTACATTTATCAACATTAAATCTCATCTGCCATTCTGCTGCGCAATTTGATAATCTTTCTAGATCTGCTTGCAACACTTGCACATCATTTGAAGTTTCCAAAGTTCTGCATAGTTAAGTGTCATCAGCAAACACAGGGACCTTGCTCTCAATGCCCCCTTCTAAGTCAATTATAAACAGATTAAACAGAAGCAGTCCCAATAAAAAACCCTGAGGCACTCGGCTTAGAACTTTAGCCCACATAGATGTAGCTCCATTTACCACCACTCTCTGCTTGCAATCCAATAACCAATTCTCTATCCATGTACAAATGTTTTTTTCTAGGCCAACAGTCCTCATTTTATACATTACTTGCCTATGTGGCACACTACCAAAAGCTTTAGTAAAATCCAAGTATACCACATCTACTGCTATGCCAGAATGTAAATTCTTACTGACTTCTTCATTAAAAAACCAAGTAAACTTGTCTGGCACAATCTATTTCTCATAAATCCATGCTGACTACTACTAATAACATCTGTTCTGGAGACAAAGTCAAGGATATGATCCAGTAACAAAGTTTTCATCACCTTACAACTGATGTTAGGTTTAGAGGTCTATAGTTACCAGGTTGGGAAGGACTACCTTTTTTTAATATTGGTACTACATTGGCTTTTTTCCAATCCAGCAGCACATCACCATTCAAAAGTGAACCTGAAAAGATAAGAATAAGTGGTCTAAAACTTAAGATCTGAGGATGCATTCCATCCAGCCCTAGGGGCTTTATTGATATTAACTTTGCCTAATTGTTTCCACACCATATCCTCTGTCAGCCAGAGTGAATATTCCTCATATATACCCTTCATATTGTTACAGTCCCTACTATAAGGACGAGGATTCTCTAAAGTGAATACCGAGGGGGAAAAATGGTCTAGCACATTAGCTTTCTCGGAATCCTCTAGAACCATCTCAGCCCCATTATTTAATGCTGCCACTTTCTCGGTCCTAATCTTTTTACTATTGATATATTTAAAAAACATTTTGGGGCTAAACAGCTTTGTTCTGCTATCCGTATTTCCTTTTCTATTTTAGCTAGTTTTAATTGCTTTCTTGCACTCCTTATTTCAGCTTTTATTGCACTCCTTTTTACAGCTTTTGTACTCCAATGATACAGAGTGAGAATTTTTTTCTTTAGGCGGTCGCGGCTCTGTAAATATAAAGTGGTACTTAGACAAAAAGGACAAAAGGTGGGGGGGCATGTAGGCACACTCACTGTCGGCCTACAATAGCTGTGCCTGTGATCTGATCCTGCCTCTACTTGCCAACACATTTCTGCAATAGTAACAAAAAGTAAAAATCTATTGTAAGGTTTATTTAGAGATACAGAGGGTGGGCCATGACACAACTTTGGTGAGACACCCAAAAAGTCTGATAAACAATATGTCTGACAGTTATCAGTGTTTATTTTACACAATAAAGGCAAAACATTAAACCTAAGCCACTCCCGCTATAATAGTTCAATAGACTATTACCCTCTCTATTGGGCTTGTGGGCCTAGTACCCAGCTCCTGCAAACAAACTTTATACTCATAGAAATGCCACTGGCTCTTTCAGTCAGTCCCAGCACCTGCTTCCTTTCCCAGGCAGAGAAATTGGCAGTAGAAGGTGGGCTAGGGTGCCCTGCACTACAGAAAAGGGGTTTAAAGCTAGGGAAAAGGCAGCCATGAAGGGATCCAGGGGGGTGGAGGGGGAGGGGAAAAGGCTTCCCTGCACATGCCAGAAACCTCTCAGAGGACAAGAAAGAAGCAGGGACTGAATGACTCACTGAGACCTACTCTACACTTTTTTTCAATTTTGGACAGTCACTGCAGCAGAACCATAAGGAGCAGAGGAATAAGGTAAAGCTTTTTTAACACTACACATTGGGGCCAGTGGTTACATTTTTGTTTTGGGGGTGGACATGCCCTTTAAAGCTGGAAAAAGAAATGGAAAATAAATCTATTTTCTTTTCCAAATACCACACTTCCCTGATTTCAGCATAGTACAGGAATTGTGGTAAAGCATATACCCCACCACCTGCCACATGAATATGACCCAGAGGGCTGACCTATCAGTTTCTGCTGAAATGGAGGGCTGACCTAACTGTGTCTGCTGAGCTGAATGGCAGACCTAGCAGTGTCTTCTGAACTGGGGAGATCATCAGCCACTGTTAGGTCAGCCCTTTAGTTCACCAGCCCATGTCAAGTCAGCCTTACAGTTCACCTGCAAATTTTAGTAAGCCCAATCCACCTACCTCCACAGGCCCACTTGTTTTGCAGCAGAATGCTTCACACACCACAGGGAGATACAGAGGGCACCTTTATAAAGTTTGGCACAGGTGACAAAAGGTCTTGAAGTACCCTGGAATATATACATAGATGTCTAAAACTAAACAAGACCTAAAATCTGCTTTTAACAGGTTATTCTATTTGTCTGGAAAATTGATTGATTGATTGATTTGGAGACATCTGTGCATAGAAACTGTGAATACTTGGGTAAGGGGGTGTGGCCAATAAGTACATTCTATCAAAGGCTCTTTGAAGACTACATGGGCTATGAGCTGAAAACAACATGGAAGCCTTCTTAGAATCTACTGCTATTATATCTAAATGTATTGACTTCTTCTGCATGTGCAGTGGTGGCTCACTGCTAAAGTGCAGGTCTTAGAAACGCAGAGACCATTGGGTCTCTGGCTCAAACCCCCAGGCTTCCTTCTATTTTGTGTTTTCATTATGTTTCTAGATATAGATTCTACATGTACTCAAATTCCACATAGAAGCCCTTGTGGGGTAGTAGTTCTTTTTAGCAAGGTACAGGTTGCAGGTTCAATTCCCCAGACTTACTTTAATTTTTTACAAAAAATGTTAATATTCTGTTTCTAACATTCATGCTAGCTTAAAAATGAACTGCAGAGATTATTTTTCTTTTTTTTATGAAAAACAAAGAAATGTATAATTGTTAGGGACAGAAGCATTTGTAATATGTTTACACAAAAACTGCAATGAAATCTGTGTTCTATGTCAGAGGGAGGTTGATCTGTAACATGATTGGTTGTCAGCTTCCAGGCAGCAAGGATGCAGCTTCTTGTGATGTGTTCCCAGCTATGGTGGATTATCGGAGTTGAACCCTAGTACCCCCAGGTAGAGCAGAGTTGAGACACAGCATTTGGCATCTTTGTAAATGTGCTCTTTCTACCTGGCAATGTTTCCTGGAGACTTAATTCTCCTTTAAGTTTAGTTCTCCTTTAAGAATTGAAATTCTTACAGATGGTAGATTAGATTACTACAGTGATTAATAATGAAAAGGCAAGAAAAAAACAGTTACAGTTATACAGGGTTCAAATACGGACATATTTTAACAAAAATAAAATGAAATTGTAAAAGAAAGCTTTCTGCAGTAGTTTGTCAGAAGAAAATCAACTTTAGCCTCTTCAATAAAACATGGTCCCTGCAGCTTAGAAGAGTAAAAACAGTTTTGCTCCAAGTGCCAAGAAGCTTCTGAATCCTCAACGTTCCCTTTTCCAGTTACTTAGGATCAGCAAGTTTAATCAGTTGTTTTGTGATGCCATCAATAGGCCCATGGCATGTTTTTCCCTGTTCATTGGAACTGTACAGTCATAGGGGAAAAAAATCTGCAGGTCAATATTTAAGATTATTTGCACATTTTAAAATGATAATTGCATCAAAGATAAAGGTAAGACAGTGACATTTTTTAGAATCATCAATTTAAATAAAGAATTATCACTTTAGCCTCAAAGCTCATTCAAGGTAACGTAGTGTAAAAATGTCTAGGCTGTTGCAAATAGCAGGTCAAGATTTACTGAATGCAAAGTGAAGCAATAAGGAGAGAGTTGAAAATCCTTCATTCAATTAATACATAATGAAGCGTAAGAATAACTTCCCTTATGTCTGATAATACATGCTCTAAAGACCTTAATAAAAGTTTATCAGAACCCTGAGAATTGAGTTTCAAAGTGTAAAGTGACCAGCACAAAGGTCATTTGCTAGAGCAATGCATAAACTGAAGATGGATCAGATTCATAATAAAATTAACTAAAAACTCTTATTTAAGAAACAATCTCATTGTTGCCCTAAGTAAATGGTCTGACAATCTCATTAAATAAACATAGTCACGAACATGTAAATAGCTAATAAAGCATCATGAAGGTAACCAAAAATAGGTAAGTTTAGAGAAAATAGAGCATTGCTACCATCCTGTGGATTCAAGCACACAACAAACATAATTGCAATAAATGGATGCGTCCAGGTAAGGCAAAACAAAAACAAGACATGTTCTACCCTTATGTAATGTGGTGGCAAGGGTGCAGCTACCACAGTAGGACATGCGACCCTTTCAAAGATACAAGCCATGATTTCAGAGGCTACTCTAAATGTAAAACTCTAGTTATGCCCCTGATGAAAGTGTTGCTTTATTTTACTTACTCCGTTTAATGTCTGCTGTGAGTGTTATTAAAGGGGAAGTTCAGTGCAAATAAATAAGCTTTTCAGAAAAAAAAGTGCAGTATTTGTTCATCCTAATGACCTTAATCTGCCCATTCAGCATTTTGCCTGTGTATAAATACTGACTTCCTGTTTGCAGGACCCCTAGTAGAGACCATTATGGTCTTGCCCTTGACCCAACGCCTGGGTTGATTCAGTTGCTCAGTAGAGATCTGAGCATCTTTGACCCATCCAACAGCCAATCCGTAGAAATTACTGTTAGGAACATTCCAAGGAAGTGGTGCATCCTGGGAAGAAGAAGGACCGTTAGAACCTGAAATGGCAGCTCACTAATATTAACAGCAGGGAACAGCAAAGGGTATGAAATCAACTGATATTTAAAATGGGAGAGAATATGTAGAATAACTAAGAAGGCATTACACAAACTAACAATTTAACAAATATTGATAATTTCCACTGAACTGTCCCTTTAAAGGATAAGCACATAGTAAAATAGAGTTGTTCTCAATTGGAAGATGCAGCTTTAAAAATACATTTGGCATGCACGTGCATTAAATGAAATTAGTTTTAATCTAATTTCTTTATGACTATTTTAGGGTGTGCCTATTTGCTTGTGGGATAAAATATTGTTATATTATGTATTATTTATAAATTGTATGTGCCGTCCACGTGAATTATGGACAACTAAATGAATACTATGTTATTAAGAAATATTACTTTTCTATTAAGTATCCTGTGTATTCTTATATGAACAATTCCCAAAGGAAAGCTTTATTATGTTTAATCCCACAGAGATACATTTCTGCTTGCATGTAGCATGCTAAAAGTCGAACATTTTTCATATATCACCTAACAATTCAGGGAACCAATTGATGCTATATTTAGGTTTTTTCCTGCTCTAGTTATTACAAGTACGTTTTCCATTTGTTGTGCAATGGACAAAATGCTGTGCAGGAATTTATGTTTGATTCTTTACAGATTGCTTTACTAACATAAATCTTTACTTATTTTCCATACTTGTTAATAGGATCAAACAGAAATTGGTCATAATTTTCTGGTCTGACTAATCAATATTAGATTGCATTTAGCCACAGTGACAGAATCTAGCAGCAGAAAAGCAGGGCTGTTGGGTAGGCCTATAAAGCACACCATCACCTGACTGCATGCTGACTGGCCCTGGAAATGTATGAACTAGTCTATGAGGAACTTATATTCAGTGCAGCAGACTGTGTGGGACCTTACATTAAATGTACCAGCCTGTGGGACTCTTACATTAAATGTATAAGTGTGTGGGGCACTGTGAAGTCAGCCCTCCAGTTAAGCCAGTGTTAAGTCAACACATATAGAAATCCATGGCTATTAATAAAATCCAAAAGTTCAGATTAAATTTAAGGTATAAGTAATAACAGAAAATTAGTGTAAATGTCTAAGGGACCTGGTCTGGGGAAAACGTACATGTAAACAAAAAACTATTTTTTTTCCACGCACAAGCTATTTTCAAGTTTCCGCATCACATTTTTGATAAATTTAAATATTTGAAATCAAGGGATCACACATTCGCTATTTCTCCCATATGTGGGATAGATGGTTCACCTATTCAATATTTCTCGGTAAAGTTTCAATTAAAAAAAAAATCCATTATTTTTAGAATATTAGATTTTGGAATTCCAGGAAAAGTTCTGCAACCCCTTCGGTACCAAACCAAAAATCAGTTCCAAATCAGAACCAGGTCAACTTAAAACCGGACTTCATCCCTAAATACAAGGACCATTGGAAAGAGCTCTCTCATACCTTTCGTATAAACCTGGAAAGGTGTCTTGATCTAAAGTTATAGACTTGTAAATTTACACTGACATGCCCCCCCAAAATAAATCTTCTCTAAAGCTAGTTACAGACCTGCATTCTTTGCCCTTTCCACTTTCGCTTACGGAAAGACATTTTTTCTTTTAAGGCTTATGGCTAGCTTTGAAAATGATTAAGAAGATCTGGGGCAGGGCCTATGATGAAGCCAGTGATGCTCTGTCCCAGCAGTAGGATACAAGTGGGCATGCTCAATAATGAGACTTGAGGATAGAGCAGTGTTATTGAGAATGTTGCAGCTCACAGTGTAAGCCAAAAATGCCACACTTAAACTACTGTAAGTCTGTATAGATTATAGCTAGAAGCATGATCCTGGAGTCATTTGAAAGGCACTGTAGGAGTGTGGAGGAGGAATAGTACAGAAAATTATTGTAGTGCCACATTAGTCCAATATATAAATATATATAGTGTACTGCTCTGACCTGATGAAGAGGGTATAGCCTTCAAAAGCCTGTCAACTAAATAAACTGTTAGTCGATAGAAAGAGTATCACAGTCCTCTTACTTTTTAATATGCTTTTTAATAGAGGTCTCTTGTAAGGAGTTCCCCTTTAAGAATGAAAGTGCCATTCAGGATTGGGCAAATCAGAAAATGACTTTCTTGGGTTATGGCATAATTCATAGGGCCATAGCCTGTTTCACAATCTAATGTATATTAGTTCAGCCCAATTCCTTTCAAGTAAGGAAAACATGGTTTATCCCTTTCCTCAATATAACCCCCAACATATGGTGTGCTGTGTTTCTCTATTAGCATATTCATAAATCAATTGCTTGTTATTTATAAGTTTTCTTCTACCTATACTTGATTAATTACTATATGTTTAATTTGCATGGGATTGGAGAAGCCATCCCTAGCATCTTCTAACAAGTATTACTGCTTACTTTACCTGTAAGGTAGACTGATTTCTGCATTAATTTGTGCTTGCCTACCCCAGACAATAAGCCCTTTATAAGTTTGGAGATTGTGGTGCAGCACTGGGCAGTTGGCACAGCCATTAAGAAGGTCACAATGCCCTGACAAAATAGTCGGGAGAAACCTTAGACATTAAAATGAAAGAAACAAAACTTGTAAGTTTGTATGTTTCATAGCTCCCTTCACAACTAATTATGAGCAACATAATTGTCTGCCATTGGTTGTGAAAGGTGCTATAAACTTACATGTTTTGTTTACTTGTTTTCTAGATCCAAGGTGCTTCTCCCTGCTAGTTTGTCAGGGCATAGTGGCATTCTAATTGGCAGTGCCACCGGCCTATCAGCCATTTGATGCAACTTTAAATTTTCCATTTTAATTTTCCAATATTTAAGAATCAGACTTGCCATTCACTGAGGTAACCAAAAGAAAAGTTCTCATTATGTAAGTGTGATCTCTTTCAGGAAAGTTAATAGGAATTCAGATTAATGTTCAGTTGTATTTCAAGAAAATCAGTTGTCTGCTGATAACACAGAAAGTCATAAATTACTGTGAATGTCAATGGGATATAACATTTTATTTATTTTGCAATAAAGAAAAAGTTCCTTCCATAACTAAAAACAGAGTAAATGCCATAACATTACTGTAGGATTCATAGAGAGGAAATTTGGAATATATCATTCAGTGCATTTTAATAATTGATTAAGGCTGAGGCCACACTATGCTTGACGGTAACAGGTGTTAGCCAGACCAACTGACCAACACTAGCTTGCCATTTTTAATACGCTAAAAGGTGATAGTGAGGCCCAGCCCATCTAGCTGAAAAATCTGGCAATCAAAATCAAAGACCAATGTTAAAACTATAGAATTTATATGGAAAAACGAGGTTTAGATGGTTGAAATGTGAAATTACAGTAGTGGAAATGGGAGATCTATACCAAAACCAGTTTCAGGGCAGAACTACCACACATCCATACATTTTAATGCCGATAAAACGAAAAACAATGAAGTAATATAAATATAATTATCAAAACCAAGGATGTTATACAAACAAGTGTAGGTTAATGAGGGAAAATTCAAAAAAAAAAATCAGCTGTGCATTTATTAGCATTCGGTGCTAGTAAATTGGAGAAAATTAGTGCTTCTCTATGGTAATTTATTAATTTAAGTCAGTTAATATATTAATACTCTTGTTCCCAGTGTACTCAGTTAATAATTTCATTTCTAAAACCAGCCCTCTAAAGGTTTACACTATTAAATATATTAATAGTTCTTAGTTGAACACTTATTAAATGAACAGATTTTTGATAAATGTACACTTGAACCTGCCTGTCCTTGCACCCAGCTAGAATTTCATAGGGTCTCTTATAACTATTGACTATCTTCTTTTGCATGAAAGTGGATAATCCCTTACCAGCCAGGGTAGCCTATTCATTGGGTGCATTATCAATATTGTTCACTAGTAGCAAAAAGATTTTCACTCAAACTGCCATTCAAAAAAAAAATATATAGATAACTATTATGGAACTCTGTGAATTGCATAGTGATTACAAACTGGGCTTTAAATAGGAAATAATCTAATTATATTCTCCCTGTACATGTGGATTTCCTCTGTGTTCTCTTGTTTCAACTAACAATAAAAGACAATGGCAGAATGCATGTGATACAAAACTTATGGTGACCATAGACAAACAGTATCAGTATACTGTGGTGTCCATAGATAAAACCAACGTTATTGGCTGGCTAAATTTCATGTGATCTATATTATAGCCACTTTTCAGACGATATCAGTCCACTTATGGCCATCTTTAGATTTTAAGATCTTTAGGACTGTGTCTGATACAATTGTATACATTAATAGCAAAGCACTAAGGGAATATGATCAGCTTTAAGCTAATAAATACAGACTATATACAGAAAGTTGGTTTAAAATAAATTTACCTTACTGTTTATAAGAAGGCATTAATTAATTCAAACATTTTACAATCAGCATAGGAATAACACTGGAAAATAGTTTAGTGTAGTCAATTCTTTGTGTTAGGTACTTTAGAAAACAGGGAAGGCCCATACATACACTGAATAAAACTAATAATGAGTATGTATAGGCCCTGGAAGCTACTGTATTTTATTGTCCAAAATGCTTTCTCCTGTAAGTAATTGACATTGAGGTGGTTTGCCTTAGATTGAACAAACTGGGAGAAGGATTAAAAGCACTGAACATAAAGGATATATGTCTTAAATGACTTGGCTTTACTACATAACTATGTGTAACCTCAAATTAATTCCCCTGCAAGGACTACAGCTTGACATTAATTAAAATTGTTCTGTAGGGAAAAGTTGGCCAAATAGTCCAGGGCCACTCCAGCACACTGATGTTAGCTATTGCCAGACAATAGTTAGGCATAATCTCTCAACCCCCTAGCCTAGGGATTAAAGCGCTCCAGCATCCAAAAAAAGATAGAGGAGCACACTGTGTTTCACAATTTATTTGTGCAAAAGTCTGTAGGGAAAATACTTGCTATGTTGTATAATAAAAAAATATTTAATGTTTTAATTTAACTTCGGTGTATATACTGTATTAAAAGTATGATTAGAATCATTTTAGTAATTTTCTACATTCATTCTACATAGAATTTCATCACCACTGAATTCCGGTAAAAATTTGTCATTTTAGTATTGTTAAAAATAAACATGTTTAAACAACTTATTCTGAAACTACAAATTGAGAGAAATAAAATGGTGGTACTCACATATTTATCCGTGCTTGCTTTGTCATTAAATTATTAATGTTTAGTGAGTGCTCCTGATTGCCCCCCACATAACCTTACTCACTGCCTTCTTGTAGTGTCTGCGACACTTATAAGTACTGCACAGCCTCACCATGTACACTGCTCTGCTTACACATATCCCTTCCCCTCCCCTTATTTCTTTTCTCTGCTGATTCTCTTAAATGTTGCATTAAAGTGTCCTGGCAGGCAGACACATATTCTCATAAGAGGTCAGTAATAGAGCACATATTATAATCTCTGCTTCTGGAGTGTAAATGCTGTGATTTTAAAAAATGATTTCTCAGAATCTACAGCTTAGATTAAAAATCCAAAAATTTGGAGCAGTGGAATCTTGCAGTATATCTAAAGGTAACATTTTTGAAAATGCAAAAGATACCCTTTTTAAGAGAAACATTAAAAACTTAAAACATATGAAAAGCAAAGAATGACCAAATAAACTACAATGCAGTTTGGCTATTGCAAATCAAGCACGTCACATATTGTAGTTGCTTTAGTCTCCACCAATATTTACCACTACATAAAGCACATGCAATGCCCTTTAATTGAAGGGCTGAGAATTTTGTGCTAAAGCCTAAAATACATATTTAATATAAATTTTATCATTGTATTTCTCTGTTTAATGCAATTTTATATTTAATAACTTACGGTCAAATGGCTCAGATTTGTTCCTACCAAGTTTATGTCAGAGCTATCAATAGAAGCTGTATTTCAAATTCTAAACTCTAATCTGTAGGCATATGCCTTTGGCTAGAAAGTAAATTAAACTGCAATTTCCATACAAAAAAACTATCTATCAAAATCATTAAACTGAATGTAAATCCCATTCCCTCCTTCCCTGGGTAGTATTACTGTACTGGACTGCAATGCGTGCTATCGTCCATTTGTACTGAGATCACAATAGTATGTTGTCAGAGCGCATGAGATCCACAAAAAAAAGCAGATTATATTGCAACCGTTAGTGTGTGAGAAATTGCGTTAGTGTGGCATAGCCCTTACTGTAGTTTTCCAGTTCTGCAGATTAAATGGGTTGCCATCATTAGGTCTTACTTAAATTTTCCCTGTAGTAGGGGTATAAGCATGCAAAGGGAGAACTTGTTGGAGCCTGAATTTACCAACATACCTATTTTTCGCATGAAAATTCTGACCAGCACAGTCTTGAATCAACACTTGTTCTTCATCAACATATAACATCTATATAAGCCTGTGCCATTATCTGCCTCTGTTTACTTGCAGTGAGCATACAGCTTGCATTTTAACCAATTACTGTTTACTCTGTTACATATGAAATCTATTCCTAGTGAGAGCAGGGGTGCTTTATCAACTGTGTCACTATACTCACTCAAACAACTTTACATTATCTGAATCTACAATTTGAGAGAAGTAAAATAGTGATACATATTTATCTGTGCTTGCTTTGTTATAAAAATATCTGTTGTATTCAATTAGATCAACTGGACTTGAAGTTTAGGGCCCTATTTATAAAAGATCGGTATCGTTATCGTAAAATACCGATCGTTATCATAAATAATGACCGGGTTTTTAGCGATAACGACCGTTATTTACCGATAACGACCGTTATTTACCGATACCGGTCGTTATTTACCGGTAACGACCGGTATTTACTGATACCGGTAAATAACGGTCGTTATCGGTAAATAACAACCGGTATTTACCGATAGCGACCGGTATTTAACGATATTGGTAAATAACGGTCGTTATCGGTAAATAACGGTCGTTATCGGTAAAAACCCGGTCGTTATTTTACGATAACGATACCGATCTTTTATAAATAGGGCCCTTGAAGACGTTTCGCTAGTCATCCGACTGGCTTTCTCAATTCAGATTGACTTGTACAAGAATCTGTGGCAATTATGTATTGATTGTAGAAGATTGTAATTTTAACATATTGACAAAAGAATGTGACTAGTTCAAGAGAGGTGTCAAGGAGGCCATTTATGTGAAAATAAAGAAACCAAGCCTAAATAGAGGTGGGGGGATCGACATCAACTGTCGGCCATGTACAATGCTGTTTTGACACCTTACCCTGGGTGTTCCTATAACTCCTCTTAGCCACTATGCAATCACGCCCTTAACACCTGGCTGTGATATGCTAATTGGGATTTTCCAGGGTACATAATTACCCTGGGCAGTTTCAAAAACATTCTTGTACAAGTCATTCTGAATTGAGAAAGCCAGTCGGATGACTAGAGAAATGTCTTCAAGAACTAAACTTCAAGTCCAGTTGATCTAACTGAATACAACAGATATACCATGACCTGGATGAATGAGAACTTTCACAAGCATATTTGTTATTAAAAAAATTAATGTTTAGTGAGTCCTACTTATTGCCCCAACCTCCCTACTCACTGCCTTTTTGTAGTGTCTGCGACACTTATAATTCTGCAAAGCCTCACCATGTACACTGGAATCTATTTTTTGCAAAATAGATACCTTTTCAAAACCATTGATGTATCAATATTGTGGGGCAAATTCATGAAAATGTTGTTATTCAAGGTTATAAAAAAAATCAAGATAAGCAACTAATAAAACATGTTTAATGAACAAATGTAATTTTATTGTGTCTATAGGCTGTGAGTTTTTTTTAATATCTTAATAAAAAAATATCAATATTCAAAGAAAAAAAAATGGATTCTTATCAACCTTGCATTATTGAAAAAGCAACTTCAGCTTTTTGATAGATGTAGGTTCCCAGAGAGATGAAAGGAATTAATATTGAAAAACTGTCAGCTATCCAAGAGGAATTACAGTGGCCACAAACTGAGAGAATGGGATAATAAACCTTTCCAGTTTATTATCTTTGGAAAATAAAACCTGTGTATATATATATATATATATATATATATATATTTTTTTTTTTTTTTATTTTTTTTTTGTATTGTTCTGTTATCAAAACTTTCTCAAATTCTTTGCCTCAATAATGTTAGTAAATCAGATTGAAAATTCTTACATGTGTTCCAAAAACAAAGGTAGAATGTTATCATAATGCTGTGTAAACAAATGCTTAAATAAATATCAGTGTAATGCATGCCTCAGGTACTCTTTTTAACCAGACCCTATTTATTCAGTTGGCAGTGTATAGTAGGCCTGAAAAGACTATTGAATTATGGATGTATAACTAATGACTAAAATGGGATACTAATAGCCTTTTTAATTAATATTGAAAAGCTTTGTTTGAAAACACAATGAATTACAGGAAATCTTTGGTCTAAATAATTACCATCAGTCATTTAATGTTTGCTCCCTGCCTAAGCCTTGCTTTTACAAAAATAAAACAAGGCTTAGATATCTGTTCATCTATTCAGTGGGCTTAAAGTTTAGTTCTTGAAGACGTTTCGCTAGTCATCCGACTGAATTTCTCAATTCAGAATGACTTGCACAAGAATGTTTTCGAAACTGCCCAGGGTAAGGTAACAAAACAGCATTGCACATGGAAGACAGATGATGTCACACACCCCCCACACTCCTCTTTTCAGGCTAGGTTTCTTTATTTTCACATAAGTTTCTGCAATGAAAGGGCAAAAAAAGACAACGGAACAAGTATTCTGTCATGCCAGAACACCCCCAAAGGAGATGAACTACCTTGGAGACAAAAGGAGGGAATTGTCCCTTTATCAAACAGGAGGAATGGGTGAGAAACTGACCTAGCCAGAAATGGAAGTCTTGGTTAAGGGCTTGAACTTTGCCATCAAAGTTCATTAATAAGGTACAACAGAGTGAGGCAGAAAAACTTTGCCTTAAAGTATCTGCAGCCTTAGCAGCCTTAGCTAGTGCTAAGCCTCCTTCATCTAACCTAACCTGACCAAAAGCAGAGCCTTAACATCTCTGAAGAAAGCTTCTAGCATCACTATTCTGCCTGTGGATAAGGGAAGATGCTCAGAAGTACTCAACACCTCCCACTACCATACTAAGTTGATCTCACTCCTAGCCAATAAAAACACATATGAAGCTTTAACAAGGAATCCCACCAGCAGCTACAAGAAAAAGGTCATAGACTTACTACAACAGTTTCAAAAGGATAAAGTTATTGATCGAGCAATGTATCATTGCCTCTACCCTGGTGAGGCCCATCCATGTATATATGGACTCCCAAAGATAAACAAAGAAGGGGCGCCACTAAGACCTATAGTCAGCAGTATCAGCTCTGTAACATGCAATACCTAGCCAACATCTTAGGGCCATTAGTTGGAAGTTCTAAGCCTTCACAGAACACATCGATTCTATAGACCAAAACATCAAATTTACAAGGGAAGAGACACAAAACAACACACTGGCTTTCTTGGACTGCACAGTAGAAGTCAATGTGTAACCAAACATACCTATTCGTGCACGCAGCTACGCACGTGTTCAGAGATGTCTATAGTAGTTTCTGTGTCTTTGGTTGGGCTGACAGTTTGGTTGTTTGGATCTGTGTGAGTGGGCGAGGCTTGTTGTGTATGTGGTGTGGCTCTGTGTGTATGTTGTGTTTTAGTTTGAATTCACGTATCTGCTTTATCCTTTTCCTGTCCACTGTTTTCTATTGGCTCTTCTCTCCTATCCTCTATTTTATTGGTTTTGACTGTTCTCTTGTTTGTTGCCTGGATGACCTTTGCTACATTTTGACTACTCTCTTGTTTGCTGCTAGAAACCGACCTTTGCTACATTTTGGCTACTCTCTTGTTTATTTGCCTAGTCTGACCGTTTGCCAAGTCGACTCTGTCCTTGTCTGACCCTACAGAACTATGCTGGTTACATCTGATCTTTATTCTGGATCTGGTAAGTCTGACTCTTCTCCTGACTGACCTGGTTACTTGAGGCTGGCTAGCCTGACGGTTCACTACCGACCCTCTGTTTCTACTCTGTCCTTGCAATCCCTCTCTGTGCCTGATTCCCTCCTGTTGCACCACTTTCCAGACATGGGCTTGTCTATAGGTGAAGCAGGCGGTGAAGATTGGGGCAACGGCATTAAAGAAAATCCTGGGATTTGTCGGCAAATTACAGGTTCAGATTTTATATCTATTGGCTTTTGTAAGAAATATGTTAGGGCTGAAATGCTGTTTTCTTTCAAATAATAAATATAACATATGTACCTATTAAATATAATAAAAATGAATGTACCAAATATGCTGACATTCTCCAGAACTGTTAATGTTTCTATTAAAACACACATTTGTATAATTATTACATATTACACTTAATTTACAAACCAAGGTTTTAATTTTATGAAAGCAAACGTATCGGGTTGTCTTTGAACAGGTCAATTCAGTGAGCAGGTCACTTAAGGAGTAATCAGCATAACAACACAAGGAAAAAGATAAATTGCATGGTAGCTGTGTTTACAGATAAAGACCTGTTTAATTAATGGTTGTCTTTTATTGATAACTTGTAGATGAATTGTAATGGATGTATCATTTTCCTGTTAGGATCTTAAATTACTCATTTAGAATAAGGAGTTGTAATTGTTTTCTTCCCTCATGGCAATAAAGATAATACAGGGACACTTCCCAAATACCCCATGTTAAGGATTAATACAAAGCATCCTGGTAGCAATTATAGGCAGTGCCTCTTGCATACTGTACATATTTAGAGTTTTGGTCATCAGCTGCCCATATATATGTAATAATACCCGCAGATCCCATTGGCCTTCACACCTTGAAAATACTCAGCAAGTACCGTCAGATTTGTTGGGTATTTGTAATGTGTATGGCCAACTTTAGGAGGAATGCCTCAAACCCAATGTAGTTGGCAACCATTTGTCACACCAAGAATATTCTCATCAAAGAAGGGCCATACCTGGTATGATACTATTGTACTATAGTATACCTGGTTCTTTAGGATAATAGTTTTGTGTTTGTAAATTGCACTTACAAATTTGATCAGTTTTTGTTATGGAACAACAAATATTGGTATGATTGATAGATTGTTCAATACTACATGCAGGGGCTTCCACTCATATAAATGACACAATATCCAGCTTGTTGAAAGCTGGATATTGATGAGAGGGGAATAAAATAGTCAGTGCAGAGAAATAATTAAGGAAATTCTAAACCCTGTTGCAGAAAAACACATCCTAGCATGTTTTAGTGTTGTAACATAACCACACTTTTTAAACAGAGACTTGGAATTGACAACAGGAGGTGAAGTTAAGTAATTAAAGGTGCTGACTAGCTGGAACCAATGCACACCAAAGGGTGTAATATAGTAAATTAAGCTGTGATTTTCAAACAAATACAACAAAACCATCTCCCAAAGAGGTTAAGAGTTTAAAATGTTAACACTTGTCTTAAATTTTCTTTTCCATATATTTCCCCCTCGTGGGTTGCCACAATAGCACTTTTAGTGGCATATCGCAATGACAAAAAACTTTATTTTCACCGTTTTTATAAAGCCGCTTGATTTAGCTGCAAAAGGTATCGCTGCGGCAATGGGTGGCGGTAGTATCTGCGATGTGCTCTGACAACTTCATAGGAAAAATAAGAAGATGAGGAGTGTATCCTTTCATTTTTGATTCTGTGTTAATAAGATTAACTGTTTACTGGTTTATTGCAGAAAACATTGGTTGCTGCAGATTAATAAAACAGGCAAAATAATGCACCTTTTATAGCATCATCAAATAAACTATTTTTGTGCAGACAGTTTGTGTACTTTCCTGGAATTATTAAACGAAATGTTTCCGTTTTCCCATTTGCACACGCATTTTTTCATGGGATATCGTTTTTCCCATTAATATGTATGCTTTTCTTACATTGTTTTGACATAAACCGAAGTGACTACTAGAGATGTCCGAACTTTGCAATATCCGGTCCGCTCGAGGATCCGTGAATTTTCGAAAAAATCCGAAAATTCGAAAATCCTAGTAATTTCAAGGGAATTTTTCATTTTGGCGAGCGGACCCATTAAAATGAAATATTCCCTTGAAATTACTATATTTTTCGTATTTTCGAAAATTTTCAAAATTACGGGTTTTCGTGTATTTTCTAAAATTTTCGAAAATACGAGAAAACTAGTATTTTCGAAAATATGTATTTTTGAAAATACGAGTAATCCTAGTAATTTCGAAAATTGTCGAAAATATGTATTTATGAAAATAAGACAAATCCTTGCATTTTCGAAAATTACGTGTTTTTCTCGTATTTTCGAAAATTTTCGAAAATACGCAAAAACCCGTAATTTTGAAAATTTTCGAAAATATGAAAAATCCGCGAATCGGAAGTTCGGAAGGCGGAAAATCCGGAAAAATCCGCCATTCACGAACGGGATAAATCCGCGGCGGATCCGCAAACCGGCCATCCCTAGTGACTACAGGGGCTCTGCATAATATAATATTCTAGTTCCAAGAACAATAGAAAGCACCAGGTAACCTGGAAAATGTGTTTCTCTTTACCCTGCAGTTTTTAAGCAGACATTCCCTTTTAGGAAACCACTGCTCTGTATCTTAAACATATGGGCTAACTGGTTTAACACATTGTTGCATTGAATTATTGGTTGTTCCCTCCCTGGGTTTAATTACAGTAAATAACAAAGATTTTCCTCCATTATTTTCAAATTCTTCTTGGAACGAGGATAATCAGCCCTTCAGTGCATGTTCAGCACCAGAGAAGAGATAGATTGTGTCTTTGTTAATAGCACAATTACAGTTTTGCATTGTGTGACCTATCATGCTTTTTGCTCTGAGAGTAAAATCTCATGGGACTGCTTTTGATTGATCCAAGCTTCAATCTTATCTGTTCATTTAATTCTACATGACCTGCTACTGTATTCAAAGCCAAAAAGGGATTAAAGGTGTCGGACTTGCTCCAAACATCTCATAAAATCTAGACACCTGTAACCTATCTTTTGGAAAGCTTACAATTTTTAGCTGATTCCTTAATGTTACCTTCAGAACATAAGGGGAGAGGAACATGCAACAGCTATCACTATAAAATGCTTTAGAAATCAACATAATTTCCAAAGGACCTTGCCTTTATTTTTAAATTTTAAACAGCAGGCAGTGAAGGAAACTAGCAATAATTAGCTGTAACAGTATGCTACAGCAAAACTGTAAAAAGGAGCTAGTAAACAAATGATTGTAAAAGGCAAACTATGTGTCCACATGCGATGCGCACAGAAAAGGGTTAAACTCGTGCAAACCGATATCAAATAGGTTAGCACTAGAGATGTGATCCGACACAGAATCACTTGGTTCCAAAATCCGAATGATCCGTCCGAATCCGGACGGACTGTCTGGATTTCAGAACATTTTGAAGATTTTTGAATGTATGGAGCTAAAAATAGCGAAAATAGATTTGAACGTTCGAAAACCTTTGAAAATACGATCGGAAAGTCGAAAGTGGCCTCCGATCGTATTTTCGAAGATTTTCAAATGTTTGAATCTATTTTCGAAAATTATCGAAAATAGCCCCGTACATTCGAAAAGTGTAGCTTACGAAATGCACAGACTCAAAGCTGTTAAAAATAGATGACTTTATTTAACCAAACATGTGTGCTACATGTTTCGGACTAAGGTCCTTTCTCAAGCACACCACATGTATAAACTGACTACCTTATATAGGTAGCAGGAAGGAACAAACCACTCAACCCATCCCCCAACAATTATACAACAAATCACATAAGTGCAATACCAAATGGCTCTAGTTAGCACTAGTTTAACTCCTACATTATGTTTCGTAAAAGACAACTGCATGACCGACGCAATGTATTTAATTACGGAGTTTGCGCTAATTTTAGGTCCACATTACACTTGTAATGTAATATCCTAGTGACTGGTAAACAGCTGCCAGAGTTCGCTATCTACCTATTTCTGTCATTTCATGCAAGACAAAAATGGGCCAATCATAACAATGCTATGCTTGTTGAACCAGTAAATACTTTTACATTCCCTTTACACTTGGTCATTGGAATTCAAGTTTCATTCAGTGGATTAATCTTCTTTATGCATTACAGTAATATAGACCGTTTTTTTTTTTTTGTTTGTTTGTTTTTTAAGCTTTCATTTACCGTATAGAAATATACAGTAAATGAAAGCTTAAAAAAAAAAAAAACTATCAAAATCAAATAATTCTATCAACCTGAATAACTTGAAAAATAAGCAAATTTCTGTGTATCTAGCATCAGCCTGACACCTTTACAGGTAAGATGACTCTGAATAAATTAAAAACTGCTTTAAAAATATTAACAGATGTCTCTTGACTGTAATTAATGCTTTAGTATATAATTAGCAGCTTTACCTAATTCAAGAAACCCAGAAAATGGAGGTTAACATAAAATGTAATAAGTTGCAAAAGTGGATTCATAGGGTAAAATTCTATAGCATATACTAGATACTATAAGGGTAGTTAACATGTTTCCATGGCAATCCATCGGTCAGTGCTTTGCTATCTGATTTTAAAGCATTACATGGGTTAAATACAGTAATCTGTACAGCAGGTTTGGCATTATAGTGCCTTATGTAGAGATAAAAAAATACTGCAAACACCTTAGTAAATGTGCTCAGCCGGTATAACTAGTCAGGTAACATAATAAAACATGACATTTATTAATATGCATTAAAAAAATCGCAAAACGTGATAGAAAAAGTAAGCAAAACCACAATGAGAATAGGTGAAATTTCTGAAGTTCGGTTTGTTTTCAACTTCTGAACTTCAGTAAAATTTCCAAATGGGAGAAATAGTTCTTAAAGTTTAAGCAATAGTTGAGGTTTGTACCATGTTAGCCATAAGTAAGAGAAGAGAAGTAGAGCTGTGATACCATTTATTGGCTAACTAACTAAAAAAACAAAAATTAAGCAAGCTTTCGGGAGTCCTGAGCCCCCTTCATCAGGCTAAATGTTACAAGAGAAAATAAGAAAAAAAGAAACCTAAATACACATTGGGACAACATCCAGCCTGATGAAATGGGCTTAGGACTCCTGAAAATGCCTAATTTTTTTTTTATCTAGTTAGCCAATAAAAGGTATCCCAGCTCTACTTTTCTTAGAAATAGCAATGGTAACTAAAGGTTCTTACACACGTTCGATCGTGGGTCCCGACCCGCAAAGCACGATGCGTACGAACTTTTCGGCCGACAATAGGCCCGTGTGTATGCACTTTATCGGCTGAAACGGACGTTCAGTCGGGGATCATTGACCGACTGACCTGGCAGATCTCCAAATGAATGTTTCGGCCGATAAATTGCCCATACACGAGCGGATTATTGGCCTAAACGTTCGTTCGTACATTGTGCGTTGCGGGTCGGGACCCGCGATCGCACATGTGTACAAACCTTTACTGTAAATTCCTGGGAAATGGTCTGGGGAACATGTTCATATCAACAGAACTTATTTAACACTTCTTTCCACAACATTTGAGCAATTGTCTGGTTTCTGCATGCTACACTTGAGAGTTACGAAAATCGAAGGATACATTCGAGGGTTACCGAATTCTAATAGAGGATAGTTGAATTTTCTAAATAATAGGCAGATCGGGATGCAAAAAAGACACAACAATATTTGTACTACACGCTTGCATGCCAAAGACAATTTGTGGCCTGTACCTCCATCGTATCCCTGACATTAGAATTTAGGTTAATTACATATTGTCTGAGTTTGTAAGCTAGGTTCACTAGATTTTTGTAGGGCAGGGTTGGATTGGACGACAATTTGAGATATGTAGATTGGTCTATTAGTTGGCATCTCATTTCTAGATTAATTTACATGAATAATCAATGCTGGTGCCTTCAGAAATTCATGGGGCTCAATTTCTTTTGCAAAAGCAATAATATACTTCATATGTTTTAATTAGAACTAAAAAAAGACAAAACCTTTTGGAAAGATATCACATCATAAAAAAAAAAAAAATACTAGATTACCTATAAAGCAAAAAAGGCCACACCGTACAACATTTCCTAGGGCCCAATTCACTCTTTCTCCAATTCTGAGCAGGGTTAAATTATCAGGCAATAAGGGAGAATTGCAGAAATTACAAATAATTATATAACAATGTGAATGTAAGAATGCAAAATGAATGAATTAAAAAAATTATTATGGTCTGAAACACATTTCATTCCAAATAGTAATATGGAAGGAGCCATTTGCCATCTACTTTTTATATTCATCTGGCTAAACCACAAAACTAAGGAATGGATGTCAACTTTACAGAATCCAAACTACTGTTTTCTGGTTCAGGTCTATAGTTAGAGATGGGAGTGGAAAACAGGTTGTCAGTGTTCAAAATGGTATCATCAGAACAATGATTTTAATGCAGGATTCCATTATAAGGCTGTCATTTTGATGGTAAATTTTCACAACATTTTCTAGGTGAAATTTACCACCATTACCCAAGTGGAATAAAACCTGCTGGTTCAGATATCTAGATGAAACTGAGGGGCACTATTTATAAGTTTACTAAAAGGACATCTATACTGGTAATATTTTTTTTAATTACTCTGTGCAAGTAGTATAATACAAAGGACTCTTCAAGTTTGTTGTGAAGATACAGTCATTGGCATTTTCACACTCATTTCACTGAAACTTGCTTAAACAGTGATGTTATTGCTTCCTGACTAGGGATATGAAAAAGTGCAACTGCACCAAAATGTCTTGCAGGAAGTCAGAAGAAGCTGCCCAGAGAGGAGGAAAGAACCCTATGGGCTGATACTATATGTTGACCTGCGTGTCATGACTGAGATCCTGTGATCCAGTAAACCTCTTTGCAAGACTTACTGCAAGGTGCAAAACTTAATGGAGCCTATATTGATAAGCCTAATATAGTTTTGGAAATGGCGCAGCCAGAATAGGCTAATAACTTTTTGGAAATGGCACAGCCAGCACACAATTAGTGAAAAACCCACACCAACCCAATAGTACATGGGGTTTTGCACTATAGCATCGTCACCTAAGTGTATTATTATAAATTGTAATAGGGGAAGCAATAAGAAAAGGTACAATAAGTCCCTAAACTTTCCTTTACATTATACTACATAAAATGAAGAAAACAGAAACTTGTTTTTTATGTGTGTAATGTTTTATTTATTTATTATGGCAATATTTTAACTAAAATTTCAAATATTTCCCTACACCATTATTTTTTAAAAATAAAGCAATAAAAAAAATCACTGATCCAGATTTTTTTACAAAATCCAGTGCAACCATCAGCCCAATAGATTAAAGATTCCTATAGATTAGAACTAACTTCCTGACCGATCCCACAACATTCAATCAATTCTTCCAAAACCCTCTTTCCTGTTCTTTTTCGTGTCCGACATGCAATCGCAAAATGAATGGGCCAGGTGGAACTGTCACAATTGTATGTCAGGAAAAAGCACAGGAAAGGTGGTTCCGGAAGAGCCCCCATAGTGTAATTCTCAGGCCAGAATGCTCAGCTGGTGTGTGTACGGCCTTTAAATGGCATGTTCACCACCTCCCAACTAAAATTTTCCCCACTGTGTAGTGTTAAAAAAATCATTAGTCTCTACTGCTACTTATGTTTGTCCTGCAGGGCCTGATGAAAGTTCAGAAAAATGAGTAGTCTGTGTTTAATCCATGCCTGCCACTTCCTACTCCTCTTAGAGGAAGCTGACATGTGCAGTGGAGCTCTCCATCCCCCTCCCTCCCCCCTCCAGATCCCAAGGAACTGCATCTGTGTTTAATTTAAAAAAAATCATACAATGTAGGGCTCCCCCAACCCTAAACACTAGCTTGAAAACTTTGAAATCAGCACCAAAATGTAGTTAACCGCCCTCGTTCCCTCTGCTGACCAGCAGCCGCATCAGTAAATTGCTGACTCTAAGTCAATTACAGATGTAGCTGCCAGTCTGGCCCCTTCTGCACTTTCATGCACGTAAGATGGTCTTCTGCCTATATTACATAATGCATGTATGTATGTATAGTTTCTTTATAAAGCACCACTTGGGGATGCAGCGCTGTAAAGTAACAAAATACAATAAAGTCATACAAGGGGGATAAATACATAGATAGTTTGTTACATAAATATATAAATTATATAAATATCAGTGCTAGAGCTTTGCCACAAGAGGACAGGAGGTTCCTGCCCCATAGACCTTACATTGTTAGCACTTTAGTTCCAATACTGCAGGTTATAGTAGTACAGCCGTGGCCATACTTTTTTGACCAGGTGGCCGTACAAGAATCTTTTGGCAATATACTGTAACAGTAAGGTAATGTGACCTCCTGATTGTAAGGTGTTAATTGCATTCTTGTTATCAAAACAGCACAAGGGAAGGAGTCACAACTGCATTGTACATGGCAGACTATTGGTGTTAACCCCCTCCCCACACACACGCACACACACCTCCATTCAGGCTAGGTGTCTTTAATCTGACATAAGCGTCCCTCTTCACACCTCTTTTGAACCAATCCTGTTCTAGTACAGAATTCTAGTTTAGTTAGAAGCGTCTGTTTCTTTATTACACCATTATCATACATCCAGTATCAAAGTTCCATGTGGACTTTTCAAAAGCTAAAGAACACTCAATTTAATTGCACTTATTTAAATAAAATTATATTTTTACTCAATATAAAATCATTAAGGGCACTTTCATGTGACAAGTATTAAATATCACTGCTTTTAAGCAGAGAATTGAAAGCATCCTTTCAAATGAAAAACAGTTGCCATGGTAATATGGCAATTATTTGGAAGAAAATATTTTTGCCACATGAATTCATATTAAATGTCCTATTTATGTAGACAGCAAATGCAGATATTTTAGTGGCCTTTCAAACAGATGGGAAACAAACACATGTTCATCAAGGAAAATGTGATGAATAATGAAATTCCTGATTACAGCCAAAAAAAAACAGTAGCTTTTATCCCAAATTGGGACTTTATTTATGTTGCTATCCATATTATATATAATTATATAGGAGAGCTGAGGACAGCTTCTGAGTGAGCTGAAACGCGTAGATATAGCATTTTTACCCAATGTAAAAAAAGTTAAGTTTTACTTCTATACTAAGTCCTATGAGTGTCTTTGTCTTTTCTGATATATCTATTATATAAAGTCAACTTTCAAACGGCTGGGGCAATGTTCATGAGACTTGGTAAACTCTGTTTATGGATTTGGAAAAAAACATAGGCTACTTTAATACTTTTAAATATCTCCTTTTTCACAACATTTAAATCAATTAATTAACCTGTGTGCTGATATCTGGTGGTGAACCGAGTAATCACCAAAGCTAATTGCATAACTTCCTTACAGATTGTTCAGGACAGTACAATGCCTTACTTACATTTTGTTCTGTATTTGCTGTGATAGGATGATAGATCTGTCAATCATGAGGAGCAGCAGAACATGTCATATGACAATGTCATGTGATCACACACAGTCTCCTCCTCTCACTTGTGGTTCACCCAGAGTCAAGATTTTTTAAATATGATGAAGTGTACTATCTACAGGTGTGTGGGGTGGTGATTGGGGCAAAATTTGCTCCTACATATGCAAACATGTATATGGGTTGGTGGGAGGAGACCATCTTATACTCCCACCGAGCGTTCGCCCCACGCTGCCACGCATTATAATGCACAGGAGATTTATTGATGATCTCTTGTGGATCTGGGAAGGCACTGAAAGGGAGTGTCTACTTACCTTACAGGAACTGAATATGAATGTGATGAACCTCAAGTTCATGTGGGACTTTGGGGGTCCCAGTGTGAACTATCTGGATATTACTATATTTGCAGAAGTAGATAGATTATATATCAAGCCTTACCGGAAAACTCAGTCCCGCAATATGATTCTAAGAGCAGATTCGAATCATCCAAGGCATTGCATAAGAGCAATCCCGTACAGCCAATTTGTAAGATTAAATAGGAACTAAGTATGGGGATTTCAGTATAGCAGCGGAATAATTAACTGGGAGATTGCAGTGCAGAGGATACAGGATGAGGCACTTAAAAGTAGATAAGAGCAGGATAGAGACCCAATATAGGAGAAATAAAGAAGATAGGATGGCAAAGGGATAGAACCTAGTGGTCAGGAGATACTGGTGGGATATAAACAGAAGTGGGTCAAACCCAAAAGTAGGAAAAGGAGTTTAAAATTTATAACAAAATTCAGTCCTCAATACCATCTAATAACCAGAATAGTGAAAAAACATCTATCTATATTGTTTGAAGATGAGGATTTGAGAACTATAGTGGAGGGAACGTTTATGAGTGTCCCCAAAAGGGCTCAATCCCTTAGGGACATCCTATCTCCCAGCCAGATAAGAGGCAAAGAACCCACTAAAGGAAGTGGGGGGAATTGGTTGAAAACAGTAGGTACCCACAAATGTGGGGCTACCCGCTGTATGACATACAACCATATAATAAAGAATTACCATACCGTAATTACCAGCACGGTGACAGGAAAAGAGTATCCAATAAAGGAATGTATAAATTGTAACAAAACTCATATAGTGCATTTGCTCACATGTTGTAAATGTAAAATACAGTATGTGGGCAGCACAAAAAGAACGTTCAAAAGCAGAGTGCGTGAACACATTAGAGATATTAGTAATGACAATCTTAAGAGTCCAGTAGCCAGACACTTCCGAGAATGCAATGGGGGACAACTGGTAACTCTGGCAGTTCAAGGGATTCAATGGATCCCAATAGATAACAGACATAGAGATAGGGAATAACAATTAAGAAATATGGAGGTTAAATGGATATTTTTACTGAACACTAGGATCCCTTTGGGTTTAAACTATTGCTATTTCAGTTAGGTATTGTACTTAGGGTGGGGGAGAGTTTCATCTAACCCATCATTTAAACCACATATATAGAGTTGGGGTGAGATATACGATTCAGGTCTATATTTTTGGCTATAGACGAGTATATATATGGAGAGCAGTTATGGTGTATAACTATTAGTTTGTTCCTATCGCGCAGAGATGGGGATTTATAACATGCAAGCTCAAAGAGAAAGTCCTGTGTCCGTTCAACAGAACATAGAACAGACCCTTATATCAATATATTTATGTGCTTAATTATTTATGTACAGTCTAATTATACAAATGTTTATGCTTTATGTAATATATTTGTTATTATATGCATTTTAAGTATGTATAGTATATATGCTAAATCAATATTGAAACTACAGGGTAATGAAGTGAGAATATGGGATTATTGATACAAGTAGTATTATAGTAGCTATTTGTGTGCAAAAAGTGATACTAAATATATACAAGGAACACAATGGTATCGATGTGTTACCACTGGAGGGGAGTCTCCAGGGTTAGTTTACTATCATCCATCGTTTCTCATTGCCACTACACGAGAGAGCCTGGATGATATAAGTGACACAGTAGCATCTATGTTTTTCTGATCGAGGGAGGTTGCTCCCAGGGTTAGATGATGAGTAACCATATGATCTCAGTGGGAGGAGTTTATGAACAGATCCAGATCGGGAGCTAGTGGAACGGAACCCAGTAAGGTACAACTGGTCAGTATGGGTTATGTAGTTCCAGCACTGATTGGGTCATGAGAGAGACAATAAGGAAGCTGGCCCCAGAAGGGGAGGGGCTTATAGTTTTAAATCTAGGAGGGAAAAGGGTGAGAATAAGCCTATGAGTAAGGGGACAGCACGTTCCCGAAACGCATCAGGCGTTCTTGCATTTTTATACATGTATGTACAATAAAGGAATTTGATTAGAAGTGCCGTGGAGCTGTTTGTTGGAAACTGAGAGTCCTTTTATCATATCAAAAGATTTAAAAGTAACCTGGCCAATCCAAGATAAGTCTCTTGTACTGGGGGTTGGGAAGGCAGCTACTCATGGAAGCAGGGGGGTGGATGTCACAGTTTGCAGCAGTCTGGTGCAGAGGGCAAAGAAGGCAGCTAAGGATATGTGTAGTTTCCCATTGCAGGGTGCTGACAGCCATGAAATGTGTATGTGTAGCACAAGGTAATAAATGACATTTTACTTACGGGGAGCTGATGAAAGCTGATAAGAGCAGTGAATGGGATGGCACTGCCACGCTGCAATACAACTGTTCTGTAATGGGTTGATTTTACTTTTTACCTTGTGTCTCTTTTCCTCACAAACTACTGAAGCCCCAGTATTAAAGGTCACATACACACTATTTTCCCTAACCTTATGTCTTTCTCCTAATTGGTCTTTGTAAAGTGGGCATGGTCAGATTTTTTTGTGATTGCACGCTGCCAAGCACACCACATTTCCCTTACTCTAAAAAAAGGGGAAAGGAAGATGCACAGCTTCTTTACCTGCAGTGGGTCACTATATTAAAGTGGTGCTCAGGGGGTAACAAGCAGATACTCTATATCAAAAGAGTAGGAATAGAGGACAAACCCCTATCCCCAAGACCATCCACAGAACGGCAAAAAATGGTTTATTAGATTCACATAAGAAAAAACACACCCGGACCACACTCTTCACCCGACTTCTTGTATTAGAAGTTGGGTGAAGAGTGTGATCTGTCTGTGAAGATTGGGAGGTCGGATTAGTCGGACATGGCTTCTCACAGTAAGTCCCGACCGTGACTATGTTAGCAAACTCTACTCCTTTGGGGGTAGCGTAAATCTCTTAGGGTTTTTTTTTATCCTGTGTTTTAGTACACCGGGGACGCCCAGAGGGTTATGAGTGTTTTTAGGGATTTTGGTATACTGGGTGTGTTTTTTCTTGTGGGAATCTATTAAACCATTTTTCTACTATATATCTGCATGTGGTAGTGCCGTTCTGTGGGTGGTCTTGGGGATAGGGGGTTTGTCCTCTATTCCTACTCTTTTGATATTGTACATCTCCCTTACTCACCTGTCCCTCTTTTGCATTCCCACATACCCCCCAAATGTCCCGATTTTGCTGGGACAGTCACTATTTTCAGATACTACTGTCCAGGGTAACCAGGTTAGGGTGTCCTGTTTACACACTCTTCTCTGCTGTGATCCTCCATAGCAGAGCAGGATGGATGTAACTATAAGTTATACATTAATCCATTTCTGCTTGTGAGAATCCATGGGGGGGAGACATATTTACCCTGTGTACATGTACTGACAGTGACTGCTAAACTTCCTCTAAGTGGCTGATGGTGCCAGTACCTATATAACAGTTATGGCAAAAGTTCAGATGTTAATAAACTACAGCTCTCAGCATGCCTTTGTTGGATTCTGGTTGCAAGGCATGCTAGGAGTTTCAAGGTTTGGCCCTAGCAACCCCCCAAGAGAAACTTTAGCAGTCAATTTCAGTGTGAGTATGTGTGTGCTTTAGCCAGTTCATTAGCCAGTGTAGTCAGCCCTCCAGTTCATTAGCCAGTGTTGTCAGCCCTCCAGTTCATTAGCCAGTTTTAGTCAGCCCTCTAGTTCATTAGCCAGTGTTGTCAGCCATCCAATTCATTACACAGTGTAGCCAGCCTTCCAGTTCATTAGCCAGTATTGTCATCCCTCCAGTTCATTACCAAGTGTAGTCTTCCCTCCAGTTCATTAGCCAGTGTTGTCAGCTCTCCAGTTCATTAGCCAGGGTTGTTAGCCCTCCAGTTTATTAGTCTCCTACTGTAATCTTAAAGGATAGGTAAAGAAACGGGAGGTAAGGGAGCTATGATTTATCTCCCATTCTTCAATTAATGTAACAGGAGGTAAGACATAGCTCCTAACCTCCAATTCTCCAATTAACGGAAAAATGGAATTGTTCACTTTCTCAGTGAACTAATCTTTTAACCCCATCATGCACTTGAAAATATTGCAGGCAACAATGTAAAATGGAGGAAACAAGAGAAGGAAAAAGGACCAGGTTGAACTAGGCACACAGAGCCCTCTAAGCACTCAACACTGCATAAAAGGTACTCCAGTAAATATGAGTGAGGATGACTTAGCATCCCAATATATACATAAATAAATAAGGACCCAGTGGTGAACACCTCCCCCAAACAGAGGCCCAAATACAGGGCAGTCCAATAGGGATGGTCTCCGATGTTAATAAAGCAGGCAAATTATGGTAATTAGTAAAGCAAGCAAGTTAAGTATCTCAAAGTAGCCAGCCTGGTAAGTCTCCACAGTATTAAACAAAGTTATATGTATGGGAGTAGGTAGAGCAATCAAAGTTGTCAACATATAATAAAAGGAATGATCTCACCTGCAATATGCAGATGTCCATTCAGTAACATCCAGATATGTTAATAGAACAATGTCCGTGCAAGAGATACAAAACACATTCAGGCTGCAGAGGGATGTAGCTATAAAAAAGTTCCGATCAGATATGGCCAGCATAACGGGAGTCCCACGCTAAAAAATCCATGGCTGACCTATGCACGTTTCAAGACGAAATACACCTCTTTTTCCAGGTCATGTGGTACAGTGGGGAAGTAAGTGATCGTCTTAAATACCCAAGTAGTGTGCACATAAGTAAACATCCGGGTGAGCCCACTTTAACCCAAATCTCAAGTTCCTCTTAACCAAATTCAAAATAAATTACATAATAACTTTTGCACAATAAACTAATACCGACATCGGCGATCCCCTACAACTATTTACATGTTCAGGGACAGAAGATATATATGTACATAGGTAAAGTGCCAATCGATTAGACAAATAGATAATGTACTGGAGGGTTAATTTTAACCCCAATAGACTTCCATGGCATTCAAGTAGCAAAACTATATTAATATTTACAGAAACATGTAATACTGGAGTTCTTCATTCATACCTGCGGGGGACTGACTTCTCATGGTATAAATTCATTGTGCCTCTCTCTGGAGGATCTTTTTATCACAGTCCCCACCCCATACGGGTGGTGGCACTTTCTCAATCCCCAGCGTGTGGCCATTGACGTCATGTCAAGTGCACACTGAGGTCACATGCGCACGGTGCGACCGGAACTTACCCTTGGAGGCCAAGGAAACAGGATCAGCCAGGAGATCCCCCGTTCATATAGTCCGGCTGTGAACAAAGCCTGTTAAACAAGTCACTCATGTGCATTAACCCTCCCACACTTCACTCTTTTGTAAACAAAAAACCTTTTGTATGTAAGCCTGTAGAGAGCAATTTCTTGTATCGTTTTGGAGATACTTGCTAAATAATGAGTGGGAGTCCTGCCTTTGACGGGCAATAATTGGTGAAAGCAGTTTCATTCTCCTTCCCTTTACTTTGCAGGGCAGCCATTTGGAGCAGAGATGTAAGGTAAGGATTTTTCAAGACTACACATTGGGACCAGTAAAGGGTTAAAGTTTAGTTTTGGGGTGGACATGCCCCTTAAGGTGTACATATCCTTTAAAATGTTGGGAGGTATTCCAAATGTTGTGAGGTATGTTAATCGTGGATGAGATCTAGCCTAGAAACCTGCATTCATATGATTTCAACCTCTTCACTCCTATGAACTGTAAATACCTTAAACCAAAAATATTTAAATTGCAGAAGTGGCTGGGTGGTGCAGATCACTGATTCATACATTTCTAGTACCAGTGTTGCAGTATGAAGGTCTCTAGCTTTCCCTATCAGCTGCAGCAAAATTATTTTCTTAAAGGGGAAAGTATACTTTCATAAAAGGGGAATGTTGGAGCATAGGAAGAATATAGTTTTGTTTATGCACAGACAGCTCTCCTGCTGCAGGAATTGCATAGAATATGTGTAAAACTTTCCCCTTTAAAAAATTACACTTGTTAGGGATGCATCACACAGAGATCAGGTATAGTTTCATTAACTTTAAATTTTTCTCAAACTTTTCAAAAGTTTGGCTCAGGCAGCAAAAACCCTAGAAGTGCCTCTGATTGTAAGATCATAATACTGGAGTCTTGCTTCTCTAAAAACATTTAAGACTTTCCTTTAATTTTTGAAGGAAAGAAAAAAAAAAATAGAACAAACCTAACTTTTCTTGTAAATGTATATGGATAACTATGTAGCTCACGCCCCACTAAGTGATTACATTTATAATGAATAATAAAACAAACTCTCAAAATTGCAATAAAGGCTAAAGCTGATATTATTTGCAATAAAAATATTCATTAGTGGCATAAACCTCATTTTGAGGACCGCCAATACACTCAATAGATAAACCCATATCTATGTAAAATACCACAAAGACTTTTATTATCATCATCTGTCTTTATTAATGTTTACTACTGACAAATTTATTACAACAGTTACAAATTCTATCTGTCTGTCCTTTTCTGTCTGTATCTTTGTCTATCTGCCACACTACATAGCTATATGTTATGTTTATTCCTTTTAGCTTAAATTAGAATTTTTTGACAATTCCTAAACTTTGGCTGGTTCAGCTCCCAATACTGAAAGTATACAATAAAATGGTATCTTTAATAAGATAAATGCTCATTTGCATAGAAATTAAAATGGCTCACAATGAACATCACTCTGCAGAATACATAATCAGTCTACAAATATTCACTTGCGTAACTGCTTTTTGAGCTTTGAAATATCTTCATTGTCTGGCTAAATGACTTTGATATTTGAGTTTCTTTAGCATGTTCAGGTGTTAAATCTTATTTAATATAAAATATTCCATAGGATTTAATACATACATGTTTTGAATGGATACTACACAAAATGTACAACAGGTGACTTAGGCTTAACATTGTGTATTTGTATTTTACAATTTTTTCTACAGATTTTCAAACAAACGTAACATAGTTAAAGGGCATGTCCACCCCCAAAACTATAATTTAACCCACTACTGGCCCTACTCTGTAGTGTAATAAAATCCTTACCTTACATCCCAGCTCCAAATGGCTGCCCTGCAATGCCCCACCAAAGTCCCAAAAACTGACCGCCAGGAGCCTAGCAGAGTCCATATAGGGCTCTGCCTCCTGTCTCTCCTCCGGGAGAATTTGCACATGCCCAGTGCAGCCCTCACTCTCCCTCCCATTTTGGTCTCCCTCCCCCTAGTGTAATTCCCCTTTGGGGTACTGTAGGTCTCCCTCCCCCAGCCCCAAACATCATATTCTTATGTCAAGAAACTCCCCCGATCTATACTTACCTTCCCTCTCTCCTCCGGCGTTCTGAACCTGCCGGCAGCCGCGTCCGTGGTTGGCTGCCTCTCAGCCAATCACGGACGGGGCTGCCGGTCCAGCCCCCTGCTTGTAGTTCCATGCAAGCAGAAGGCTGGGCAGTGTGGCGGAGGATAGAGTGAAGGTAATTAAATATTGGGGGAGTTTCTTGACATACTAATATGACGTTTGGGGCTGGGGGAGGGAGACCTACAATATCCTAAAAGTTGGGAAAAGGGGTGGACATGCTCTAAAATCATTACTGTTATTAGTAGTGATAGTAGTGAATACTACTATTAGTAGTATTATCACTACTATTATTTAACTATAAATTTAAAAAAACTTCCCCTTGTGTGTATAATTATTTAATATTATACTGAAACCCCAACAGTAGTTTGAACACACATGTGTTTCACAGACTTTGCCCGAGATTGACATGTGTATGGACCTTAAATGGTCTCAGGAGTGGGTCCAGACACTCAACATCAAGGTACATGTTTTTAATGGTGAATCACAAACATCAAAATAAACAACGTTTCGGGTGTTACCCCTTCATAAGGTGAAGGGGTAACTCCCTGAAACATTGTGATTCTTGATGTATGTGATTCCCCAATTAAAGGATAAGTGCATTGTAAAATCAAGTTATGTTCATTTGGAAGCTGCAGCTTTTAAAATACTGTTGCCATATTTTTTTTCTATGAAACTCACAGGCATTACTGTTTGAGGCGAGAAGCAGGAGAAAGCAGAGGAAATCTCAGAGGGGTGGAGCTTAACATTCAGCAAACCAGTAACAAGATGTCAGCAACTTTCAAGGCACAAAGGTAGGCTCTGGAGGGGCATAGGGAAAAATAATATGGCAACAGCTGCAGCTTCCATGAACATAACTTGATTTTACAGTGCACTTATCCTTAAAACAGTACCTTTGGAGTGCGAGTCTCTCTCATCTTAGTCTGTATACTGCCTTCTATACCCTAGGGATGGGGGTTTTGAGACGTCTTCACCCTACCAGGTGTGAGTGCATTTGGAATTGCTTCTATATTACAATTCTAACATCACTTGCTTATCTGGTTGCATGGTGACAGATTTAACGGTCAATAGATTTGGAATAAATACATGACTTAAAGAGGTCATTGATAGCATTTGAACCTCCTCATTAGGAACATTAAAAAAAAAATTCTCAGCTGTTGTTAATTTTACATTAACTTTTCAGATGGATAGAAATGCCTCAAAGATTGTGGGAATAAAATCTTTTATTATTATTATGACAGAATATTTGTTAGATGTAATAATTTCTTTATGAATTGAATTCCGTTTTCAACACTTTGGTAGCTATGTGACTTGATTCAGACCTTTGTGTGAAAAGCATCTGGTTGTTTTTAAATAGTCCCAATTCCTGGCACATTTGACATATCTTACAATTACATCCTCACTTAACCCCACCCATTTTTTATAACCTGTAAAAGATTCTATACTCTGTATATGCTGTATTATTATTTTAAAAAGATACAAAAAAAATATGTTTCCTACATTCCTGGCATTAAAAACTTTCTATTTCAGAAGAGGCCAGTCAAACTCTTGAATTTCAAACTTGAAAAATCTGCAGCTAATGTTCGTATTAGACACAAAATTAATTTTCATTCCTCTTTCACTAGAATGTTTATGTATTATGTATTTTATAGTTTACAAGTGTTTGGTAGTAAGACTTAGAAAAAGTATTCAGATCATCCCTGTTAACCAACATCCGATCCAAATTTACGGGCGACTACACATTGGCCGTGGGCAGAATTAAAATTGATTTATTTTTTGGGCCGACTGACAAATACACGGAAATATGGGTCGACCGGCCAGATTATCTTACCGTGTGTACCCAGCCTTCTATCTTAACTTTATAGGCAATATCTCAAATGGAGCAGCCTTCATTTCCCAAACTAATTTCTTTGTTTCTTTGATCCAACCACACAATTTCTTGATGCTCCAGATAAAGCAGTTTTGCCATTTCCAGTTGTGCTAGCATACTTACAAAAGGGTTTTGTAATGATGCATAACTTTTTAAGTGATAAACTTGCATTAGCAAACACAACACTTCATTATAACAGAGCACTTATTGTTGCTGTTAATGGTCTTTTTTACCCACTTCATGCAGATCATTTACAACAATTTACATTTCCAATGTTCTTTTATGATCAACTCGTGTTTATAGTTTTAAAAAGGTAAATATATGAAGAGTTTTGTAGCTGGCACAATTTGAGAATAAGTTTCATTATGTAAAGTTTTAGCTCGGTTGTAAGTAGAGATGGCTGAACGGTCCGATTTCGGATTTTCAAACTTTTGAAAAATTGAAAATTCAAAATTGAAATCTGACTCAAAAAAGTTGAAAAGTTTGGATTAAAATAAGGTTAATAGGAATGGTAACTTACTGTACATGGTCTCTGGGACCTGGAAATGGTCCAGTGACACGTACAAAATCTACAACTTATAAATAATAACTTCCTTTACACATGCATACTTGGAGCTTCTGCATTCGCCAGTCAATAATATCCAGAAAAAGTAGTTATTTTTGGAAATTCCAATATCCAAGAGGTGCTCATTAATTATACAAGGGAAATCATGCCCGCAGGGAGTGGCAATGCTTCCTTGTTGCCATAAAAAGAAATCTGTCTTTAAAGGGGAAGTTCAGTGGAAAGTATCTTATTTAGAAGTCTTGTTTTATATTATGCATACCTTATTCTATATTCTATATATCTCTTCCATTTTTAAAATATGAATTATACCCCTTGCTATTTCCTGCTGTTGACATTAATGAGCTGACATTTCAGGTTCAGAGACTGTTGGATTGGTCTAACATGCTCAGATCTCTAGTGAGCAACTGAATCAACCCAAGTGCTGGGTCAAGGGAAGACCATAACTGTCTCTGTATGTCTCTGTATATGTATTTTCACTGAATTTCCACTTTTTTGCAATTTGCATCATATAGGGGGAAAAGGCAAAGGGTTATAGCATCAGTACATTGAGCTAGAGTAGGCTCACTGCAGTCTTCCAGCATTGTTGAGGAGCCAGGCAGGCTTGGCTCCTCTGGACAATACCCCTCAACAGTGCAAGGGAAAGTGGGAGAAAGGGTAACTTCACAACAAATAAGGAAAAAAAGTCCTATGTACTCTTTCAACAGTGGGTGCAGATATCTTAAGTATTCACCCACACTGGAATACATACCGTATATTAAATGGAGAAAATTGAGGGTTGCACTACAAGAGTAAATATCCAATTTATTCGTGACCACCCATGAAAAAAAAATCAAAACATTTTTTCTTTTTGCATGAAAGGGAGCATGTTTACTCCTGAAACGTTCATGTGTTGTCACTAATAATTTGGATATTTTCTATTGGAGTGTGACCCTCAATTTCTTCTCCACTTCACAACAGCAGAACCATTGAGGTAGAGTAGACTCACTGCCGTTGTTGGGGTCAGGCAGGCTTGGCTCCTCTGGACAAAACCCCCACTCCATTGGCTGCTCTCCTCAGAGAAGTATTGTGCAAAAGAAAGTGGGCAAAGGGTAACACTTACAAGGCACTTTGAGCTGCCTTTATACCAGGTGAATTTGGTGAATTTGAGATATGGGCTGGATTGTTTCCACAATTCAAATCTAAATTAGAAAATTCGAGAATTCCCCTGAAAGTTCAACAAGTCTGAAAGTCCAAAGTGTAAAGAGTTCATTCAAACTCGTAAATTCGATTCAAATTGGGTTTGAGTTCAGTCCATCTATAGTTATAAAATATACAAGCTATTTTTAGTTATCTACCAGCAAGTAGCACATTTCCTGTGACATAAGTTAATGTAGGTGCTTTTAAAGTACTTTCTTCTGTTAGTTGATATATTTCATGCAAATAATTGTATTCAAAAAAGAAAACCACAACAATATTTCAACATACATTTTTTGACAGTTTACCGTATATAACTAGAGTATAAAAACAGCCTGAAAACTGAATCTCGACTTAACTTGGGTCAGTCACTCACTTGATGGAGGATCCGGCTGCCGCATTCACTGATGGTCGCATCCACTGACGTCCAACTCGGCGCCGGCATGGACGGCGTGAGTACTGACGTAGTGGATGCGACCCTCAGTGCAGAGGCAGCCGGATTCCTCCATCACAGTGCATGCGGCAGCCGGATTCCCTCCATCAAGTAAGTGATGTTGGGGGCCCGGACTCTCCTTCAAACTGTGACAGCACCCACAGCACCTGGAAAAAGGTAAGTCTGCATAAAAAAAACTGTACTGTACTGTAGTGGAAGGGTGGGTACTGTAGTGGCAGGGAAATAGGGTGGGGGTGGGGGGGAGAGTAAGGGAGTCATTTGGGTCAGGGACCAGGATAGGTAAGCTAAGGTAAGGGAAGAACTGTACTGTAGTGGAAGGGTCAATTTCTACCCGTCTTATATTCGAGTCAACCAGTTTTTACTAAATTTTGAGGTAAAAATTAGTACCTCGACTTATACTCGGGTCGACTTATACTCGAGTATTACGGTAATTAACAATCCTTAAAGGGCAAAGTGGTCTCAACAAGTTAGGGTTAAATGAAAGCCTGACGTATTTTTCTTTATAATAAGCGGAGAATCACATATTTGGCTTATGGAGAAATGAATAGAGGTGTGTTAAAAACTTCCGCTCAGTGCTTGAGTGACATCACCTTACCTCTGCTAGCCCCTCTGTCCCCCGAGGAGAAGCAGAGCTCAGTAAAGACTTAATGCTGGGGAAAACAGGAAGTACCTGAGGGGAAAATTATTATACCCTATTAATGCAGGGGAGGCTGGTCACATGACTTCAAGCTGGTACATGGCTGAAAACAGAAAGTAAATGCTGAACCCCAGGGCGTGGCTTGCAGTCCCAGAGAGCAGTCGCATGGACTGAGAGTTCTGGAAGCGCCGTGTAAAACTCCACTTTAGACCCACTTACAGGGCTGGAAAACTCTCCAAAGTGAGTCTGATAAACCTAGAATGGGGGAGAAAGAAAACTGGAATGAAGAAAACAAACAAACAAAAACATAGGATTCAATACAAAGGCTGGAAGTGGCAAGCAGTGAGGGGATTGCTCGATTTCACCAGATGAATCTATGATCAGCAAATGTAAGCAAATTTCCTCTACTACATATGAAATTATAATACAAGAAGATCAGGAAATAGATCTCACAAACAAAGATAATATCTCACCAACAATCTGTACACAAAAATCAAAGTGAAATTAAAGCAATTAACCTCTTACAGCATTTCCAGCCACAGATAAACCCATATCTGAAGCAGTAATGAAGGAGTTACTTATATCCAACACAATGTATTTAAACTGGATATATCTGAAATGCTTAGTTCTGTAAAAAAGGACATTACAGAGATATCCAAAGAACCTCACACATTGAAAATAAAATGGAACTGTTCACTAATTAATTTAATGAGCTAGCAGATGCTCATAACCAACTGGATGATTCAGTATCCTACTTGTTAAATAAAGTTGCGAATTGGAAGACCGGTCTAGAAGGAGGAACAATTAAAAATAAGAGGAATACCAGAAACAATCAAAATAATGAACTGGAACAATATGTGCAAGAACTGCTAGAGATCATCCTACAAATACTCCTCCAATTAGCACTCAATTGGACAGAACACACAGGTTGTTTAAATCTAAAAATGCACCTCCTATGCCACAAGGGACGTGAAACGAGATTTCATTTCTTCCAAAAAAAGAACTATTTCTGAGATCAATCAGAAACAAAAGAGATTTGCCAGATAAATACAAGATCTACAATTTTTTGCAGATCTTACAAAAACATATGCAAAAAATATAATCATTTAAAACAGCTACAGAGATTCCCAACCACAACTCTACATGCAGATGGGGATTCCCAACAGTCTAACACCAAACTTACCTCACCTAGAGAAGCAATACAAAAATTCCAAGAATGGAACTTGAGAATCCCAGAAAAAATAATTAAGAATTTAAAAATGGCAGAGAGAAGAGGAAGATCCCACAGGATTGGATTAACAACCGGATTCTTAACAAACTGGAACATTTTAAGATAAATATCCAGCCCTAAACCTCTTAAAATCAAACTCACGGTATTTGCCTCCCACAGTTTTAATAATGAAACCTGGAATGGGAGATCCCCCTCCTCCCACCATGTCTGGGATCACTATAATATACAGGTCATGTTTTAAATGTTTTATATGTTATATTTGTTACCTGTTTTTATAATCTATAGAGTTGCACTGTTTAAATATGGTACCTTGAATGCTGAACGTAAGGGAAAAAAAGAAGAGAATAATGTGGCCGAGAAGTCCCTGATTGACAGCCAAAATCCAAAGCAAAATTTAGAACCCTCTAAAAATGGTTTAACAACTGTAACTTATATGTAAGAGGGTTAAATTTCCCACAAAAAGAGATTCTCACTAATAAAGAACTTAACAAAATAAAAGCAGAGTGTAGTATGTCTCAGGGACACATCTGCTGCACCAAGACAGCATACTGCTGAAAAATAAAAAATACCCTAATATATTACAGGCTACTTTTTTTAAAAAAAAAAGAGGAGTGGCGGTCTTGATCAGGGACTCTGTGGCATTCCAACTGAAAGATAAAGTTATAGATGATAATGGAATATGTGATACTGTCTTGCAAGGTAAACAATTAATGTATACAATTGTGAATTTTATGCACCAAACAGAATCAACTCAGATTTATTAAAAGACTTCAATAGGGCTAGAGATTTAAGAACAATACAATACTTGTATTTGGAGATTAATCTAATTCTAGATCTGAGAGAGACTCCGAAATATAAGAACCAAGGGTAATAAGGAATTTAGAGAATGGTAAAAAAAGGAGACTCTATGATATATGGAGAGTAACACATCCATCAGATATGATTATTCATATACTCACAAACCCATAATACATACTCAAGAATAGATTTAATATTGACAGATAATGGACTCTACAAACAAAATCCAAAAATTCTTCATAAAGAATATAACAATTTACAGTCACGCCCCTGTAACAGCAGACCTAACAGAAACTACAATCTAAAACCATATTCACCATGGAGATTAAACTCATACTCCTATCTCAACCACAAATTAAAGAACAAATTAAAAAAGAATTGGAACATACTTCCAAATCAATATGATACCTGAAACAGATATCAACTCAATTGGCTTGCACACAAAGCATTATAGAGGCATATGCATAAAAATTTCCTCAATACAAAAAAAGAGAGAATTCAAAAAATGGTATTCTCCAAACACTCACAGACTTAGAATCAAAACATAAGAACAAACCAGCAGAATCAATAAAAAAAAACAGGACCAAGGATATTTCTATTGATATTATATGGCTGTGCAGAGAAAATATTAAACCACCTTGTATCGTGCTGTATTAGACCTAACTACAGTGGGTGCAGTGGTATGCAACAACGTGTTTGTGCAAGCCACAAGGTATGAACCGAACCGATAATGGTTCATTAAGATGGAATCTTTAACACTAGCAGATAGATGAAGTAAAGATTTGGAGTGGGTAAAACCCCATTGCTATGCACTGAGAGCCATTATTGGCTCAGTGCATTGCCAGAGGAAGCAACAGAGAGTGATACCGGCTCTCTGTGTATAGCCCTAAAAGTTTTTATACTTTCCATACAAATTCCATACAGATTCAGAAAAAAAACACAAAAAAACAGAGCTAAACTTACCATAGACTTTGATCCCATTCTTGTTAAAGAATAAACACTGTAAAATTAAGTTATGCTCAATTGGAAACTGCAGCTTAAAAATGCCCCTCCAGAGCCTACCTTTTTAGATTCAAAGTTGCTGACATTTTCTTTGTCCTTAGCTGCATGTTTAGGTCTCCTCCGAGATATCATCTAACTCCTGATTGGTAGGCCTCAATAGGAAAGGCTTGTTCCTCCATGCGCAGCGCATGACGTCATGGCGCACACGTGACATCAGTGATGCATCTTGGGCACCGTGGGCGCACCGCGCATGGAGCACACAGGCCGAATGAGCCTTACTTATTGAGGCTTACCAATCAGGAGGTAGATAATATTCTCGGAGTGGAGGACCTAAACATCAGATCAAAACATTTTCCTAAATTCTTTCAATTAAATTAAATGGCACTGAATGAATGAATCTTACAATACATAGATTTAAAAAACTTTTAAGTAAAAAAAAATCCTTTAAGTAATAAGAATTTAATCTGAAGGGAATTTTTCAGTATTCAATATGTTCCTTTAAAATCTTATTACTGTATTGCCATTTGTAAGATAAACTTGACACATAATTTAACAATCGTGATTTCCAAGATATAAAAGTACTGCGTCTTCTTTTTCCTTATAAGATACTGACAAGCCAACAGAAAAGTTATTTGCTTATTTAGTATGACAGCTACTTAGACAAATTAGAGGCATGTCTTAAATGATTATGGATAGAAAGAAAGGTTGCAAACTGTGATAATTCTCTTCCTGCTAAGATAAATTGCATCTTTAAATGGATTTTACATTAAAGTTATGTCACTTAAAAATAATTTTTATGCCTGAGTAGACCTTTTGTTATAAGTTTTACTTTAAGTAAAGCTACCGGGTATTGGGAATAGGCTGCCATTCATCATTTGAGTGCATATGGTAATATCAGTAAAAGTACATTTAAATGTTACAAGAACATGTTTATAGCTTTGATTCTGTACCTTATAATGCAAAGTGATGGATCTATTCTTATACAAATGTTCACTAATTCATTAAATACCCCTTATAAGTAATAGTACTCTGTGTTGGTACAAAAAAATATTGTATAATAAAGTCACACTTAAAAAATTCCACATTTGGTTGTCCGCACCTTGTCGCACCGGGGCACCAGCCCTGGAAGGGGAAAAAAATTGCCTCAAGAGGCGCTCCTGGGAGAAGCAAAAGAGTTGGACTATTCAAAGAAAAAGGTACATGGAAAGTCCATTCCTATCTATTTTAACTTCAACCCTATTAAAACTTCAAATATTTTCAATATATATTCTCAGTGTGGGGGCATTTCTATTACAATGCTCCAAGAGGGCGGACTTAAATTACTCTTCTGTATGGGGCCACTACATTACAATTTTCTGTGTGTGGTACCTTATATTGCAATTCTTTGTTTGTGGTCCATTTATATTACAATTCCTATATGTCGGACACACTTATTACAAGTGTGGGGAACTTAAATTACAATTCTCTATGTGGGGCCACTTATATTACAATTATTTGTGTGGGGAACATTAAATTACAAGCAATACAATGTTGGTAGAGGTAACACTCAGGCGACACGCAGTTTAACTGCAAATGGTGGTTTATTACATGTGTCAACACAACATGTTTTGAGCCACACTGGACCCCTTTTTACCATTGTGTGTGGTGGGGAACTTAAATTACAATCTTTGTATGTGGGTATGATATTACTTTTCTCTGGCGTAATTCTTGTCCTGTTTCCCCAATATAACGTGCATTGAGACACTTGGATCATGTAAACTACATTCCTGGATGCGCAGAAGTATGATCCTTAATGTGGTGAAGGTGCCTTTATCATGTGCTATGTTAGTTGATTCATTGATATGATGACAATAGTTCACATTTTTTTTATTGCATGGTTGGGTCCTACAGTGAGACAATGTCATCCTCCAAGATAATTCTCCAATTATTTAAATATTTTGTGTTATTCCCTCTAATGTAGGGATGTATGTAGTCACTAGTGGAATGGTTGTGTTTGTTTTTTTCCTTTTGTATTGTAGTAGGTTTTCGCTTGGTGTTTTCAGAGCCTTATTGATGTTTTTGTGGATGATGTTAGGCTTATACCCTTTCTGTGTTAGTGACAGTGCTAGCGTTATCAAGATGTTTGTTTCTGAACCTCTGGGCCTGAGCATATTCTTTTTACCTGATGGCCTGGCTGTGTATTATGGCCCTTTGCTGTGTACAGGATGGAAACTGGAGAGAAATGGAGGTAGCTGCACTTGTTTGTAGGTTTCTATAGATGTAGGTGTGCAGTTTACCATCTTTAATGCAGATTGTAGTGTCCAGAAAATGAATGGAATCTGCTGGAGTAGTCCATTTTTAGTGCGATGGATGGATGGAAGTTTGTAAATGACCTTGTGAAATTTAGTGAGGTTTTCATCACCTTCTGTCCATATTATAAAAATATCATGAAGTAACGATAATATCTGTATGGTTTATGGTGTGAGGATGTTTGAAACCTCTCCTCCAAGTCCGCCATAAAAAGGTTTGCGTATTGTGGCACCATTTTGCTTCCCATAGCAGTCCCTATGAGTTGGAGGTAGGTTTCTTGTTGAAAGTAAAGTAATTGTGAGTAAGTATATTGATACAGTTATAAGTATAAGTAAGATCAAGAATCACTGATATGCAAGGTATATCATAGTAACAGAGTGTACCAGGTGGAAGAGGTTTTGAGAAAATCTGTGGTATCTTGTAGGAAAATGGGAGTTATTTGTACTAAAGGTTTGGGGATATTTCTATTTGCCCTGATAGTGGTTCTGTAAGTGTGTTCATACGTGTAATTATTAGAGATGTCTGATGTTCACAAAAGCCGGGCCGCTCGAGCGGACCAGATTTTGCGAAGTTCGGACATCTCTAATCATTACACGTATGAGCGGACCCATTAAAACCTATTATAATGAAAGTTCAGCAAAATCTGTTCTTCGAAAATCTAGGATTCTTCGAAAATACGAGATTCTTCTAAAATACGGGGATTTTTCGAAAATACGAGGATTCTTCGAAAATATGGACCCGAAAATGTGGCTTGCTACGTCCAAAAATATGAAAAGTCGCAAATTTTGAATACGAGATTTCTTGTATATTCCCGTATTTTCGAAAATACGAGAAATCCTCGTAATTTCGAAAATTTTCGAAAACTCGGTTCGGAAAAGTCCGGAAGGCGGAAAACCGGAAAATCCGTGATATCCGCCGTTCGTGAAAAAGGTAAATCCGCCGCAGATCGGGGGTTCGGATCCGCAAACTGGGCCATGTCTAGTAATGATGGGTCTTCCTGGGCAGCCTTGTTATATATTTTGGGATAGCATGTAGAAGTGTCTGGATTATTAGGAATTAATTTTTCAAAGCCCATCCTCGCTTTCCTTGGAAATCCTCTGATAAGATTTTGAGTTCTCTTGAAAAATCCAGTGTGGGATCTGTTGTTAATTTTTTTGTTAATTTTTCAAACTGAGCAGAACCCGGCAGATCATCAACGACACTAAGCAATATTTGCCCAAAACAGTAGTTGGAACACACAGTGTTTCACAGACTTTGCCCGAGATTGCACATGTGTATGGACCTTAAATGGCTCAGGAGTGGGTCCAGACACATCAACATCAAAGGTACATGTTTTTAATGGTGATCACAAACATCAAAAATCACAAACGTTTCGGGGTGTTACCCTTCATAAGGTGAAGGGGTAACTCCCTGAAACATTGTGATTCTTGATGTATGTGATTCCCCAATTAAAGGATAAGTGCATGTAAAATCAAGTTATGTTCATTTGGAAGCTGCAGCTTTTAAAATACTGTTGCCATATTTTTTTTTCTATGAACTCACAGGCATTACTTTTGAGGCGAGAAGCAGGAGAAAGCAGAGGAAATCTCCGAGGGGTGGAGCTTAACATCAGCAAACCAGTAACAAGATGTCAGCAACTTTCAAGGCACAAAGGTAGGCTCTGGAGGGGCATAGGTAAAAATAATATGGCAACAGCTGCAGCTTCCAATGAACATAACTTGATTTACAGTGCACTTATCCTTTAAACAGTACCTTTGGAGTGCGAGTCTCTCATCTAGTCTTATACTGCATTCCTATACCCCTAGGGATGGGGGTTTTGAGACGTCTTCACCTACCAGGTGTGAGTGCATTTGGGATTGCTTCTATATTACAATTCTAACATCACTGCTTATTGGTTGCATGGTGACAGATTTAACGGTCAATAGATTTGGTAATTACATGACTTAAAGAGGTCATTGATAGCATTTGAACCTCCTCATTAGGAACATTAAAAAAAAAATTCTCAGCTGTTGTTAATTTTACATTAACTTTTCAGATGATAGAAATGCCTCAAAAGATTGTGGGATAAAATCTTATTATATTATTATGACAGAATATTATGTTAGATGTAATAATTTCTTTATGAATTGAATTCCGTTTTCAACACTTGGAGCTATGTGACTGATCAGACCTTTGCGTGAAAAGCATCTGGTTGTTTTTAAATAGTCCCAATTCCTTGGCACATTTGCATATCTTACAATTACATCCTCACTTATACCCCACCATTTTTTCATAACCTGTAAAGATTCTATACTCTGTATATGCTGTATTATTATTTAAAAAGATACAAAAAAAAAATGTTTCCTACATTCCCGGCATAAAAACTTTCTATTTCAGAAGAGGCCAGTCAAACTCTTGAATTTCAAACTTGAAAAATCTGCATGCTCAGCTAATGTTCGTATTAGACACAAAATTATTTTCATTCCTCTTTCACTAGAATGTTTATGTATTATGTATGTTTATAGTTTACAAGTGATTTTGGTAGTAAGACTTAGAAAAGGATTCAGATCATCCCTGTTAACAACATAAAAACGAACTACATCAAGTAAATCTTTATGAATATGATAGACTTTTGAGAAGACTAAAATCCAACCACTACCTACAAGGGGACAAAGCAGGCAAAAATTTAGCTAACAGACTGAAATATCAAGCTGCTAAAACAAAAATAACACACATAACATCAGACACTAAAGAAAAAATTATTAACTCACAGAAAATAGCTGATCAATTCAGCCTATACTACGAAAAACTTTATAACCTCCAAGAATCAACCCCCAAACCTATTAAAAAAGATATTGAAGAATTCCTCTCAAAATTAGAAATCCCAACACTTACAATTCAACAATCAGAAGAATTAAGTAAACCAATAACAGAGACAGAGATATTTCAAGCAATCAAAACATTAAAACCAAATAAATCGCCAGGACCCGATGGATTAACTAATGAATATTACAAACAATTCCAAATACTATTAATACCATCCCTAAAAGCTACACTCAATAAAGCAATAGAAACTAATATATTCCCTCAATAAATGACCAAAGCTCTGGTTATCCCAATACATAAACAAGGGAAAGATCCAGCACTAACCACAAATTATAGGCCAATTTCATTATTGAACACAGATTTAAAAATGTACTCCAAAATTCTAGCTACCAGACTCAACAAATACTTACCTTTACTCATTCACTCCAATCAAGTAGGATTTGTACCAGGCAGAGAATCTATAGAAAATACAAGAAAAATAATCAATCTAATACATAAATGTAATAAAAAAAATATATCAGCCTTGTTCATCACGCTTGACGCAGAAAAATTGGAATTATATGCAAATGGTACTGGAGAAATTTAAGTTTCCAACTATATTTAATAACGCAATACTAGCACTATATAAAAATCCATCAGCTCAAGTATTAATATCCCAAATGCTTTCGAGTCCATTTAATATAACCAATGGTACTAGACAGGGCTGCCGTCTGTCACCTTTAATTTTTGCTCTACTTATGGAACCTTTGGCACAGGCAATAAGACAAGACAACAATATCCATGGTATCCAATACAACAATTCAACCCATAAAATAGCCCTATTTGCAGATGATATCATACTTACAATAAGAAACCCAATCCAATCACTACCACATATCCAAAACACACAGAAACATTTAACAAAATATCCTACTACAAAATAAACGACACAAAGTCACAAGTAATACCAGTAAATATATCCATAACCCTCAAATTATTTCTCACTAGTAAATACCAATACAACTGGAAAATAAAAGAAACTACATATCTAGGAATAAAAATGACAGAGAACAACCCCACTTTATATCAAAATAATTATTTACCACTCCTCAATAAAATCCAGAAACAATTAACAGACTGGAAACATGCCTCCTTAACTTTAACAGGCAAAATAAATATTATTAAAATGATGGTTTTACCACAATTCTTATATATATTCAGAGCAGTGCCAATACCAGTCCCACCAACATATTTCATTCAAGCCCAAAATATAATAACAAAATTTATTTGGAATAATAATAGAAAAACATTAGCTAAAACAAAAGAAACAGGAGGCTTGACATTGAAAGATTATTATCAAGCTGTGATAATGAACCGATCAAGTATATGGTGGCAGCAAAGATCCGGTGCTCAGGAGTGGTACAATATAGAACAGGAAGAGGTAAATCCTAACACCTTAAAACCAGTGTTGGGAGCGATCCTGTTAGGATATAAACCTAGAAGGAAAGTGTTATGGTCTCCTACAGTACAAGCTACTATATTAATATGGGAAAACCTCTCCAAAGAAACACAGTTATTTACAGATTATTGTGGTGATATTGATATTTCCAGCATTGAACTGTGCATTCCCAACCTAAAACTCTTATGGGATAAATATAATCTAATCTCATTACATCAATTACTTGAGAATGGCCAATATATACCATTCCCAAAATTAAGAGAAAAATACAACATGCCTACAACAGAATATTACAAACATATACAGATATTATCTTATCTGTCCAGTAATGCATATTTCAATGTAAATTTTGAACCAGAACATATAGAATATCCATTGGAACTACTGTTGAAACCTAAAACAATCAAAATATTTTATTTAGCTATAGAAAAGAAAGATGCAATAGAATCTATGAGTTGGTCACAAAAATGGGAATCTGATCTTAACCAATCATTTACAAATGAACAATGGCAAGATGCTCTATCAATACCTTTTCAGCTGTCTAAATGTGTATCGCATTGGGAAATGTCAAGGAAAATTACATACAGATATCACAGAACCCCAGAAACTTTAGCAAAATGGTTTCCCACATACTCACCTTTGTGTTGGAGATGCCAAAAGGACATAGGAACATTCCTACATATCTGGTGGTCCTGCGCAAAAATACAAGAATTGTGGATTCATATACAGAACTTCTTGGCAGATCTATTTCAACATCCCGTCCCAATGAAACCGGAACTATCATTACTATTAATCAACCTCAATCTATTTCCCATAGAACAAAGGACAATAATCTATCATACTATCACCATAACTCAAAACAAAATTGCCAAAAACTGGTTATCAACTAATGTTTCTAAACTACAGGACATAATAACTAACCTGACAACAAATATGCAATATGAAAAAATGTTTTATATAGTAAATAATAATTTCCCTAAGTTTTATAAAACTGGGAATACTGGTACATTGATAACAGATCCCAAACAAGACCTTCATATTCAGTCTTATAGATGATGTCTTTGTTAAAACAATATATTTTGTATGTGCAAATTTAAGGTACCTGAAATATAGTGTATGCAGAAGATAAAATATACTGTACTAGATCATAATGTTTTATTTTATGTTAATTTTATATAAATATAAGGTCTGTAAAGTTGAGTTTCAATATGTATTGAATATTACTATTACAGAAAAAATTTCAATAAAAATTAATGATAATAAAAAATATGCTGAATGCTGAACCTTTCCGGCAACAGCTTCTCACAAACTTTATCTAGAGATGTGATTCCAGTTTTATTTTTATTATTTATTATATTATAATATTATTTATTATATATAATAAAAAAATGTAAATATTATATATATATATATATATATATAATGCAAATAACAGGAGTCTGTGGCTGGCCAGTTCTAATTAGGACAGGCTCTCTGGTAAGTCATGCTGGTTCAGCAGTGTTGGCAAGCTATAATTATTTAATGAATGTGGTCAGAAAAGTGTTAATTAAACAAGTTAAAGTTATAGGTTAAAATTGGTTTAAATAGACTGCTTCGGCCTTTCTCCACTTGCATGTGTCTGCGTGGTTATTTGTTTGGAGATAATGCATTATTTTGTACTTGGTTTAATGCTGCCTTTGTATCCCATGGGTGAAAGAGATTTTACAAAAATATATTAGTCAAATTAATGCTAAAGGGCTTACCTGACAGATAGCGCCCGGTTACTATGGAGTTACAAATTCATTCATTTATATTCTTCCTGCACTTGGTAGTGATCAATATGAAGCTGCTATGTTTACCTCATGGCAGGACCACCAACAGAGAAATTGGTCAGCTGGTTCACAGCTACTGCAGAGTTTATTCTATGTAACTTATTAGGCAAAGTCTTACAAAAAAGGAAAATTATTTTATAATCCAATTAACATAGATATTTTAATAATACATGATCTTACAGACCATTAAAGGGGAGAATAACATCTAATGACAAGTTAAATTCAAGTTATTTCCTGTTTAATAAAAACCTAAACAACTATATTTAAAACCTACAGCAGTGGTGCCCAGCACGCAGCCTGATCGCAATTAGGAGTGACGCTTGTAGGATCTGGGAACTTGCTGCATACTGCCCCTTTAAGGCAGCTAGGGGCAATCAGGGGCAGCATTCAAATGCCACCCTAGCCCCCTCAATTTCCCATCAGTTTGGTTCAAATCCGATGGGGGGATTGGGAACTAGCAGCCCCAGAAGCCATGACTGCATAGTGGAAGCCGTTCCGATGAAGAGGAGAGGAGTTCCGTGGTAAGGGAGACCCCGGTGACATCACAGAACTTCCTACTTCACCGGGGTCTTCCCCCTGTGTTGCCCCTGGTAGTCTAGTAGAGGTACTGTACTGCAATCTCCATTCAAATTGCAGTGCAGTACTTGATATAGCAAACAGTTAGTGTGTGACTGTTTGCTATACTATTTGTGAATGAAGCTCAGAGTTCCATTCACAAATAGGATTTTTTTCTATGTCTTTGGTTGTAAGGAAAAAAGTAGGGACGGAGATCAATATTAGGTGATCAGTTCTGATCACCTATTTATTGATCTTTGCCAATGAATGAAAAATCACTTCCTGGGAAATTATTTTTCCGATCGGATTTTGACTTGGAAAACGTGCATTTATGACAGTATTCCAAGTTTGTTATTATTCCCTAAGATGATATGATGATTATCTTTGTGAATGATAAAAAAAAAATGCACATAAAAAAAAAATCTTAAAGTGATAAACACCTTATTATTTTATCAATTGTGCGGCCCTCAAAGGTGGTTAGAGTCGGCACATGAGGCCCTTAAGTTTAAATGGGTTGGGCACCCTTGACCTACAGTATGATGTAATATATTGTCTAATTACGAAATTATGGGAGCTGCTCCTACCTTTTCCAAGCTAATTTTGCTAGGGGTAGATACTTCTGATTTGTCAAATCTTCTTTTGTTGATAACCTTGCATCATAAATAGGGATGACATACCCAGTTGCAGAGGACCATGCGATTCAGGAAGAGAGGCAGCATCAACTAATGGATATTTTAAATTTGTTCCACAAACCAGGCCTTCAATACACAAGGAATGTTTATTTAGCCACAATACCAAGAGTAAATAGCCAAAAGTCTGACTTTTTAAAAGGGAATAATTTGTAAAATGTATAGCAATAATTTTGTACCCATAGAGAAGGTGCAGATTCTATTATATTAGTCAATGGTTGCCAACATTCGTTTTTATTTCTTGCTAAACACAAGTTACCACTTACAGGGCGATGAACCTAGACGTGCAGCACTAATAAATGTCATATAAACCGGTGTATTATCAGTTAAAGGGAAAGTTCAGTGGAAAATATTTTTATTTTAAATATTTTCAGTTCATATTATGCGTACCTAGTTATTCTACATTTTAAAAAAATCAATATAATTTTTACCCCTTGGTATTCCCCGCTGTTGAAATTAGTGAGCTGCCATTTCACATTCTAACAGTTCTTCTTCCCAGAATGTTCCTAACAGTTATTTCTACTGATTGGCTGTTGGATGGGTCAAACATGCTCAGATCTCTACTGAGCAACTGAATCAACCGAGGTGCTGGGCCAAGGAGAAGACCATCAATGGGTCTATTAGGGGTCCTGCAAACATGAAGTTAGTATTTCGGAAGCATGTATTTATAATTTATACTCAGAGTAAATCCTGATTGGGCATATTAAGGTCATTGGGATGGAAAAACACTGCTCTTTTTTCTTGAAAGCATATGTTTTTGCACTGAACTTCCCCTTTAAGGTGCCCATACATTAGAACTTCCCTCCCGACCAATCCCACGACATTCAATCAATTTTTCTGGAACTGCCTTTCCCGTTCTTCTTTTGCATTTGACATAGTATCGCAAAATAAATGGGTCAGGCGGGACCATCGTGATCGTATGTTGGTCCCAAAGAAGAACGGGAAAGGTGGTTTCAGAAAAATTGATTGAATGTCTTGTCATCAGTCAGGTACGGGCATCTTAAATGTGACTTTAAAGGGTATCTGCTGTGTATTGAACAAGAAAAAATTAAATTGCTCATTGATATGGAAAATGTAATTCTTCCCATTTTACACTGTACCATTTTTGTCTGATTGCATTTCAATGAAAAAATGTTACTTAAATACAAGGCTAATTGAAAAGTAAAAAAATTAAAAAGAGCCTCCAAAATTGATAAGATAGGCAGAGGGTTAGTATCATGGTTGGGTTCTCTGTCAATGGAGATTTGAGCCATAGCAACCTACTGCAAATTGGTTTCAAGTTAACCAGCCCTCTCTTTACGCATGCAGATGGCAAATTTGTTTCTAAATACCGATTTCACAAGTTATGTTTGGACAAATTGAACATTCCCAACAAGTTTGTTTGCCACACAGAATGCACTGATGGGTTTGAGTACAGAAACCATAATAAGGATTGGCATATGGAAATCAGAAAGATATATGCCCTTGATTTAATTGTCAGATTAATGAACTGTTGGTTTCATAGATCCTATTTAGCAGGTGTGTATAATAGGTCATTCCTGATTTTTGTGCAGCGTTCTAATAGACAAAATCTCGGTTTCTAAGCATCCAATGCCAGAGTTCATTGGATGGGGCTCAAGGTGGGAAAATGTTATGACTGTTCTCAAAAATGTTAGTTGACCATGGGTACCCTGATTTAGTGATGTTACACTTGGGGGGTAATGGTATTGGTCATGGTACTACTTTCTCTTAAAACATTAATAAGGACATAGCTGAATTGCGGCTGTTGTTTCCTGAAAAATTCCGTGTAAATTTGAGTGTAGAGGAAAGTGTCTAAGATTAACTATAAGATTAGCCTGTTTGCTAAGAAGCTACACTTTATTACATGGAGGAAAGTAGATCTTAAACGTGGTGAACCTGGCCTGTATAAGGATGATGGCATCTATTTATCAGAATTTTTTTTTTTTAATTATACACCTATTATTTACACGTCTCTTCTCTTAAAAATTGAAGATTTATACAGGATTGAATTTCTGCTGTTTTGAAATGTCTGTAAAACATATAGTGCAATTTTACCTCTCCAAACAGAGGTAAATAGGTAAAAATCACTATAGGGTTTTAATGAAAGGCTGTTGAAGGATGCTGTTGTACCCTGAAGTCTCTTCGTTCATGAGGCTTATTTGCATATTAAGAAGAGGGAGTAATTTAGTCTTATTGCTTAAAAGAGTGGCACAGTCATATATCTGCCACAAAGGGTTTTGCTAACACAGTTTTTTAAGTAAAGTAATCTTAAAATTAGTTATAGGAAATTTTATATCATAGGAAAAACCAAAATACCAATCCTATGCAAAACTATAGTGAGTGTGATACTTAATAATATTTGAAAAAGTCGATAATTTAATGGAGTTTTACAAATGGCTCATTACTTGATAGGAACCAAGCAAGGGAACAGAATAACATTGATGCATCGAGAATATTTGTAAGTCCTAAGATTGGGAGGTCCAACCTCTTGCCCTATAATTAAAAGAATTAAAAGACAACACCACAGTTTTAATTATTGTGTTAAAAATTCAGCTTGTGCTACTATTAGACTTCAATTTAATTTTATTTTAGGGTCTATGTATAATAATTAAAGGCAAATTAGTTGAAACAACTGTGCAAAAATCTAATTGGGCTCTTTAGAAAGATAATGGGATTGGACAATGGGGTCACTACAATGTACAATAAGAAAATAATCTTGATTGCATTTAATAAAGGTTTTCCAGGTGGATATATATAGATAGAGCTCAATGTGCCATAACACATACACACAACAGAAAGGTGGGAGCTACAGTTGGATAAGGTCTTCTGGCTACCAAAGTTTGAGGGAATAATTGATGACAATGATGGAGATGTAGGTGAAGATTATGAACAGGACTGAGATAGAATTACTAACAATGAATCCAATGAGATGATCAGTTCCACACAGAATGTGTATAAGCAGGAGAGCTCTCTATGATAGGAGCAAGGTCACATTATAAATGGTTGATGATGATGGACTTACAGAATTCTAATTTATTTAGAAATGCAAATCCACACATCCATCAAGTCCAACCTAACAGTTGATGCAGAGGAAGGCAAAAAAAACAGCTAAAAAGGGAGCAGAATTTCTTCCTGACTCCAATTGGCAATCGGAAAGTATCCCTGGATCAACCAGAACTGCAGTATATGTATTAATACCAGTAATAATCAATATTTTTAGTTATAGATACTTTAGATATCTAACCCACTTTTAAAGCTATTCAATGAACCACATCTGCTGGAAGACAGTTTCACAGTTTCACCATTCTCACTATAAAGAAACCATTCCTAACCTGAAGACGAAACTTATTTTCTTCCAATCTTAAAGGGTGTCTACGTGTCCTCTGATATGATTAGTGAGCAATGCACCAGAGAGTTTATTATATGGCCCATTCATATATTTATATAAAATGATTACATCCCCTAGGCAAACGTTGCTTCTCTAATGTAAACAGTCCTAATCTGCCTGCATAGTCAAGCCCCTGTATTCCCTTTATTATTTCAGTCGATCTTCTCTGAACTGCTTCCATTTCCAAGATGTCCCTTTTGTGTGGGATTCCAAAACTGAACCACATATTCCAAATGAGGCTTTACCAGTGATTTGTAAAGAGGGGGTATAAATTTTTTTTTCTCTTCTTGGATCTATTTCCCTCTTTATACAAAACAATATCTTGCTAGCTCTAGCTGTTTCTGTCTGGCATTGTTTGCTACAGCTAAGTCTGTTATCTACCAGAACACCCAAATCTTTGTCCATTAGAGATTCACTTAACACAGAGTTATTTATGGTGTAGGTGGCACCAGGATTGTTACCACAAATGCATCACCTTACATTTATCAACATTGAATCCACCTGCCATTCTGCTGCACATTTTGATAATCTTTCTAGGTCTGCTTTCAGGAATTGAACATCATTTGAAGTTTTTAAAGCTCTGCAGTTTGCCTTGCTCTCAATGCCCACTTCTAAGTCATTTATAAACAGATTAAAAAGAAGTCTCCCCAGTATGGAACCCTGAGGCACTCCACTTATAACTTTAGCCCACATAGATGTAGCTCCATTTACCACCACTCTCTGTTTGCGATCCAATAAACAATTCTCTATCCATGTACAAATGTTTTTTTCTAGGCCAACAGTCCTCAGTTTATATATTAGTCGCCTATGTGGCACAGTATCAAAAGCTTTCGCAAAATCCAAGTATACCACATCCACTGCTGTGCCTGAATCTAAATTCTTACTCACTTCTTCATAAAAACTATTTAAATTTGTCTGGCATGATCTATTTCTCATAAATCCATGCTGACTACTACTAATAAGATGAGCTCTGAAAACAAAAACAAGGACATGATCCCATAACAAAGTTTCGCTATTTTCGCCATTTTGCTATTGCAGGACATCACAATGGCAAAAAGCGCTATTTTTGCCGTATTTATAAAATAATGTTTTTGCGGAAAAATATTGCTGTGGCGATGTGTGACGGAAGTATCGGCAATGTGCACTAAAAACTTTGCCTTATTTATTAAGTCTGGTATCGCGGCGAAAAGAGAAATTGCTTAGTCTGTCATTACCAGACCAGAGCAGGTGAAATTTCAGAGATATTTTTTCATTTTTTATTCAAAGCTATTTATAAATAGGTGAAAATGTGCCTTTTTGCAACTTTTTTTGCCTTTTGTTGCATTTTTTGCAGTTTTACCAGAATTTTCGCCAAACATCATTTATCATTGATTACTGGAATGTTCCATTAACATGGCTATTTCTTACACAGCACTATGGTATGTTCCCATATTATTGTAATTGGTATGATTATTAGCTGCAGTTTGCTGAAAATAAGCAATACTAAAAAACTACAGTAGTCCTATTAATAAAATAGAGAAAATTTGCCTGGGTGAGTTTTACACTATTTATCATACCTTTTGCTATTTTATAATACCAAAGATGGGTGTTCAGTGTGTATTAAACAATTTGTTACAACTTTAAAAATCCACCAGGTAGTATTACCTATTTATCATCGTATGTGCTGAACTTTTTCTTATTACTGCTACCTTTGCTTATATTACCTTTGATGAAGTTTAAAAAATTGTGGTGAAGTCTGGTGGCAAAAAAAGCAAAAATAATGCCCTTTTATAAATTTGACTTAATTGGTAAATAAAGAAAATCGGAACCTTAAAAAAGCGATCTTAGGCAAATCGGAAACCACAGATCGTATTACAGTAAATGCTGGAAAATAGTCTAACACCCCCCTGGGTACTTATTAGTAGGGATGGCCGGTTCGCAGATCCGAACCCGGATCCGCCGCGGATTTATCCCGTTCGCGAACGGCGGATTTTTTCCGGATTTTCCGCCTTCCGAACCGCGGATTTCTTGTATTTTCGAAAAATTTCGAAATTACGAGGATTTCCCGTATTTTCAAAAATTTTCGAAATTACGAGGATTTCTTGTATTTTCGAAAATACATATTTTCGAAAATTCTCAAAATTACGAGGATTTCTTGTATTTTCGAAAATACATATTTTCGAAAATTTTCGAAATTACGAGGATTTCTTGTATTTTCTAAAATACGTACTTTTGAAATTACGAGGATTTCTCGTATTATCGAGGATTTTTTTAATTTTAATGGGTTCGCTCTCGGATTTTCGATTTTGCGAAGTTTGGACATCTCTACTTATTAGTACTGAGAAACATTCACCAATTGCCACACTCCATGGCCACGTATGCGTTTTCACCACTTCAGACTTGGCAAATAAAGGGTTTTGTTGGACTTCACCAAGATGATCACAATAATATTTGCTGTTATGAAAAAAGTGGACAGAAAAAAATATTAAAAAAGAAGTAATTAAACTTGTGAAGATCCCCATATTCAAACAAAATGAATTCTGTAATTAAAGTCTGGTTTATTTGTTAATTTTACCTCAATCTTATGGAGGTAGACAAAATATCAGTTTGTCATTATAAAATGGGGCTTGTGCAATAAATTAAATCTTTCTGACCCTCCCCCTCCGTTATCTCCTCCTTTTCACCAAATTTGGGATTTTCGCTATTTTTTGCCATACATCATTGCCGAAACCGCTCAGGAATATTTATAAAACAGCAAAAAGGTTTTATTGCGTTAAGTTCGGCCATTCAAATTTGCCAAGTCTGAGGTGGTGAAAATGCACAAGTGCCCATTTATTTAACCTGTCAGTGGGTCCATGGAAGGTGTCAGTACATTGTGGAGTGTTTCTCAATACTAATAGGTACCTGTAATACGGTGTGAGATTTCACTTTTTTTAAGATTGATTTTATTTTTTTTAAGGTTCTGGTTTCCTTTATTTACCAATAAAGTCAAATGGGGGTCTAAGAGACATATTTTTTGCCACCGGACTTCACCACAATTTTTTCAAGTTTTAATTTTTCTTATAAAGTTACTAAAAAGGCGAATTTTCATCAAAGGTGAAAATTTGATAGAAAAAAAGCAGTAATAATGCTGAAAAAGTTCAGCACATATGATAGTAAATAAGTAGTATCAAATTGGTTAAAACATACTGAACACCTAACATTGTTATTTAAAAAATAGCCTAACACATGTGGTGTTTTTTTCAGCAAAAAATATGATAAATAGTGTAAAACTCACCCAGGAGAATTTTCTCTATTTTATTAATAGGACAAATTTTTTAGTATTGCTTATTTTCAGCAAACAGCAGCTAATTATCAAACCAGTTACATTAATATGGGAACATACCATAGTGCTGTGTAAGAAAAAGTCATGTTAATGGAACATTCCAGTAAGTAAGGATGTTTGGCGAAAATTCTGGTAAAACTGCAAAAAATGCAACAAAAGGCAGAAAAGGGACAAAAAGGTGAAATTTCACCTATTTATATATAGCTTTAAATAAAATGGCCGGTAATGGCTGACGCTAGAGAGCAATTTCTCTTTTTGCCACGATACCATAGCTAACGCAATGAATAATCTGATATTACCATCACACATTGCTGCAGCGCTACTTTTCCTGTGAAAGTGAAAACGAGCGTTTTATAAATAAGGTGAAAATAGCGCTCAGTCATTGCGATGTCCTGCGATAGCGAAAATAGCGCACATTTATAAATATGCCCCTAAATTAAATTTCAAATGTATATCCAAACTGCAAAATATAAAAAGCAATTTAGATGACTGTAAAATTGATTTCTGTTATATTAAAGGGCAACTAAAGCCACAGAACAACACTGAACCAAAAGGCAGAACACCTTGATATAAAACCAGTAATCTGTGTCTTACCTCTCATTTTGATACAGGCTCTGGGAAATTTACCTAAATAACATATGGTTTGTGCTTTACTTCTCAGCATTCTAGTATCACACAGTTTGGTCAACGACCATTATGTTCTGCACATGCTCAGTCCTTAGCTATGGCACAAACTTGTTACAGTTGGTCACATCCATTAATAATATCTAGCCAATCCTTTTACAGGACAGATAAAGCAAGGAAGCATGTGACTGAGGTCAGGAGGTGTGGTCTGACACTGCACATACACACAGATACTTCATCCAGTTCTTAACAGGCTTACATTTACTTTAACAGTTTATTAAAGTGGGATTTTATAGTTTATTGGTGTTTTTAGGGGGGTTGTTTTTAGATTCTGGAGTATAAAAAATAGAGTTTAGTTCTCCTTTAAATAAATATTAGGAGGTAAAGCTGTTGCAACAAATTTAAGTACAGAATTTAAGTACAGGACACTGATGATGATATCAGACTTTGTCGTCATCGATCTCCTGACATGCCTTTTTAGACTTTCTTGATTAATTACAAGGCCAGTGTTTCCGCTTGCCTGTGTTTTGTGTTTTTTCTGTTTTCTGAAAATACAAAGAAAGATAATATTGGTGCAAGTACATATTGAAAAATTGTTGAATGTTTGAGACCATAAAATGCAACAACTTTCAACCACCGTGAGGACAGTGCCGTTTAGGTCCTGACCCTGGGAACTTTCCAACAAGGGAGCCTGGTTTTGTTGAGCGAAGTTGTCCTTTAACTATGTCCTTGAAATAAAAAGAAAAGTTTGGTTTAGCTTTTCGGATAGGTTTTTGAAGTTCCTCTTATATGAGAACAGAATTACTGGATTGATTAATCTTAGACTGATGAATGGAGGACAATTGTGGATATGTTTTATTTTAAATACCCTCCAGAGCTTATTAAAAATACAGCTTGTCAAACCTTGGACTCATCAACACAAAATATAATTATCTTCAGAAAAGTTATTAAAGTGCTTACATAAACACTGCAAGCAATGCACTTGTGAGCCATTGTTTATTTCTCTGTAGACTTCCAATAACTCCATATCAATCACAGCAAGGCGTTATTCTTCTGAGAATTAAAAAAACAACTGTAAAAGTCATGCATACAGATATTTAAGAAAATAAATATCCCTTTTGCTTAATCCTAATTGATAAAACAAACTTGTTTTTGCCTAAGAGGATCTACAAATTTCAATAGGCATGTTTGCAATATTTGTCCTGTATTGCCATTAAAATGACAGTGATATCCATAAATCGTTCTTTAATTTCTGATTATTTTAACATTTCAGATCGTTATCTGTAATTTACGATAACGATCCTAAATTAACAATAACGATTGTAAATTAATGGTAACGATTGTAAACCTATGATAACGCTGCCTTACATTACCATAACGTGTGTTATTGCTAAATTGCGATACCGCACATTTTTGTAAAAATTTAGATTTCTGGTAGCAATACATGTGTATTTCCTGAAGTGTAACTAAAAAATTTACCAAAATATTAGCTGAAAATGAGAATACTCAACAAGGCATTTTGGGAGAGACTCATTAAAAATAGTATTTAAGCAACACATTCCAAACACTAATGAAAATCCTAAGTGGCCACTTTCTGTAGGTGCCTTCCATTAATGCCAGAAAAAGGGTCTGTACAAATTGTTGAAAAGGTGGCGACATAATCCAAAGTATTTGGAACAGTAATAATTGTATAATACATTGGGCACTCCATCTAATGCTCTTATTTATTCCTGGTTGTAGGGTCTATACTTCTTCCCTAACTGGTTATCAGTTGTGGTTCTTCTAAGCCTCAGTATCGAAATGATAAGTGAAATTAAATTCAACTAAACTTATTAGTTGCCATTACACACAAAGAACTACAAGAGCTACATGGTTTACTAACTAAATTAAATGACCAATACATTGTTTAAAGGAAAGTGAAACCCAAATTTATATAACCTAAAATCTGAAAACTTTTAAAGTTTCTTGCTTGCGTTAGGCATAACGCAAGCAAGAAACTTTTGTTGATTTTATAAGCATAACACAAGCAATTATATCTGTTGTATTCAATTAGATCAACTGGACTTGAAGTTTAGTTCTTGAAGACGTTTCGCTAGTCATCCGACTGGCTTTCTCAATTCAGAATGACTTGTACAAGAATCTTGGCAATTATGTACCCTGGAAAATCCCAATTAGCATATCACAGCCAAGTGTAAAGGGCGTAATTGGATAGTGGCTAAGAGGTGCTATAGGAATGCCCAGAGTAAGGTAACAAAACAGCATTGTACATGGCAGACAGTTGGTGTCGAACCCTTCTTTATTTTCACATAAATGGCCTCCGTTAACACCTCTCTTGAACCAGTCACACGGCTGAGTCCTGACCCAAGGAATTGGCTCTTCTGTGCTGGGCCATACGTTGATGCAGTTGCTGTTTGGTCTCCCCCTCATACAAATCAGAGCATTCTTCACTGCACTGCGTATATGATGTCGCTTTTCTTGTGTTTCAGTCATTCTGAATTGAGAAAGCCAGTCGGATGACTAGCGAAACGTCTTCAAGAACTAAACTTCAAGTCCAGTTGATCTAAATGAATACAACAGATATACCATGACCTGGATGAATGAGAACCTTCCCCAGCATAACACAAGCAACAAACTTTTGAAGATTTTATACACAATGGAGAAAAAGTCTGTCTTGGTGATAGAGTCATAGTAGCCAATTAGAAGATATCCTGACCTTGCTGTAACGGGTTCCCCCAGCATTATGTTTCATGGTACAGGTGAGATTGGATTCATTGGTAAGTAAAGCCTACCTCAACTCAACTAGGTGGGCTGGTGACTGTTGCGCCACAATCCACTTTTCAGAGTGCATGCGATCACCATTTTTGGTGCGATTTACATGCGCTCCAATAATGGAATATTACCGGGATCACAGGACAACAACGTGCACAAACACACGCATTGTAGTGTAGCCTCCCCCTTACTGGTAACTATCAGTACCTCCACTTCTTGCTTTAAAGTAGACCCTGACAGTCCCTTGTGAAGATTCCAAACAGTCTTTTCTGTACTGGATTGTAACATGGTTGTCTAGAGACTAGTAATGGGCACAGATCTGCTGTAAAAATCTCCTGCAGTACTTAGGATTGGGTATGCTTGTGAAGGTTCTCATTCATCCAGGTCATGGTATATCTGTTGTATTCAATTAGATCAACTAGACTTGAACGTTTCGTTCTTGAAGACGTTTCGCTAGTCATCCGACTGGCTTTTCTGAATTGAGAAAGCCAGGCGGATGACTAGCGAAACGTCTTCAAGAACTAAACTTCAAGTCCAGTTGATCTAAGTGAATACAACAGATATAGGATTGGGAATGTTTGATGAAACACAATATTGACTGAAATAGTGGACATGGCTTTGAGTCTGAAATTCTGGACAAAAAGGGACATCACTCACATTTTAATATGATAAATTTCTCAATAGTCAAACCAAAATGACAGGAGAGATGATGTTTTATTTTTTATTATTTTATTGTAAGTATGGACAATCACAATAGTATAAAGAGGAGAAAACTGTGTGCAGGAACATAATACACTTGTTAAACACTCCTTGATATATTTTTTTTCATCAGGTTGTAAAGAAATAGTCTGATAAGCAAAAGCAGGCTGGGGGAGCAGAACAATAAATTCAATGTCTATCATCCTGTCCCAGGTAGGATACAGTACTCTCCAGATGAATGTTTTTAAGTAAATGTGCTGTCTTCAATGTTGTTTGAAAGCTTTAGTTTCCCTTTGAATAAAACATTTTCTACAGTTGCATTTAACATTATTAGAAATGAAAAATAAGGCACCTGATAATCTTATTCATTAATGTACCAAAAAATGTAAAAATGGAGAGATTATTGGGTGACTTTTGTATATCTAGCATAATTAACAGTATATAAGTGATAATACGCTACCTACAGTATAATATAAGGATATTACGCCCCCGAGAAATTGCCTGACCAGGTATGGAAACTACACACTCTGTCTCACATCTACAAATAAGGGAACTAACTGGTCTCCATTCTCCCCTGCTGTAAGGACCTCTCACAATTCCTCCTCCAGTCTGGTTGTATCAGCCTCACAAAGCATATCTTCCATTAGGTTGTTCTGAGAACTTAATAAAGGAGTGGTGCTAAACTGTAGCAGGAAGCTGAGCTAGTGTAATTTTTCTACCTGTATTATATACACTATGAATAATGTAAAGAGAAAGCATACACCACACTCCACTTAGCAAAAATTGTGTATATACACACCCTTTTATTGTGTAGCAAGCAGCCCGCGCTATTAAGAAAGCCTCAGTTCGAGGCAAAATGCGTCTAGCGTTATCTCGACCGGCCCTTTTGCCTTCCATACTGGGACCCCCTGATGCTGATATGGCACTTGTATACCTCATGGTGTAGTTTTGACTGTGACACATGGCAGACAGATAAGTGTAACACTCCTTAGCACTGTAGCTATTAGGATGTTTGGTCAGGGAGGGTTGTAAGACAACCTGTTTTCCCACAATGGAGGTTTATCTGCAATTCTGGGTTTTCAATTGTTTTTAACTATATCTTTCAAGTGTAATTTCAAGTGATGAGTCCCCTATTTTAAAATAAAAACCTGATTATGGAGTATATCAGAACTGCCGGTTTAAAAAAAAAAAATCATATGACAGAATTTTTTAAAATTGAGAACTTGTGATAAAAAATAAAAACGAAAATCAAATATGAAAAAATGGGTTTGAATTAGATTTTCAGAACTTTAACGGGGTCCCTGCTGTTGCATCACCGACTACTGATTTTTTCCCCCCAATTGACAGACTACCAAACAATTTGTTCTTATCGTTTAAAATGGTGCTAATTTTGCCCCAACCAATAAGATGTTAGCTTTCAAATGTTAAATAAGATCTGATTGGTTGGGGCAAAATTAGCACCATTTTAAACAATAAGAACTTTTATTGAATAGCCATGAAAGTTTTTTTTTCTTTTTCAAAAGTAAGCAAAACCTTCAGCAAATGATCGCCATTTATAATTTTTCTGGAGGCCATTGGAAACGATTGGAACAAAACAGTAACAAAGACTTACCATATATAGGTTTGTGTGTGATTAACCTTGAACCACATTTAACAAAATCCTATACAATCATGGTTAGAAAATAGCAATATCAGTTTAGAGTAATAATAAAAATTACAGAGAATTCTGACACTTCAAATGTAGGGCCCATTGAAGCTGGGTGAATGCTATTCTTTATGATAACACTGTTTTCATTCTTTCTCGAGACTTCAACACAGATCCAGCATTGTTAAGAGTTTAAAAATAAATCACAATTCTTTATGTTTTGACATTTCTAAGTCAAATAGAAAAAGAGAAGACAGTTACAGAAAAGGAAATAATTGTTCTCCTGACAAAAAAACTTCCCCTTGTGTGTATAATTATTTAATATTATACTGAAACAGGACAAGGATATTTCTATTGATATTATATGCTGTGCAGAGAAAATATTTAAACCACCTTGTATCGTGCTGTATTAGACCTAACTTACAGTGGGTGCAGTGGTATGCAACAACTGTGTTGTGCAACTGCCACAAGGTATGAACCGAACCGATAATGGTTCATTAAGATGGAATCTTTAACACTAGCAGATAGATGAAGTTAAAGATTTGGAGTGGGTAAAACCCCATTTGCTATGCACTGAGAGCCATTATTGGCTCAGTGCATTGCCCAGAGGAAGCAACAGAGAGTGATACCGGCTCTCTGTGTATAGCCCTAAAAGTTTTTATACTTTCCATACAAATTCCATACAGATTCAGAAAAAAATACACAAATAAACAGAGCTAAACTTACCATAGACTTTGATCCCATTCTTTGTTAAAGAATAATTACACTGTAAAATTAAGTTATGCTCAATTGGAAACTGCAGCTTTAAAAATGCCCCTCCAGAGCCTACCTTTTTAGATTCAAAGTTGCTGACATTTTCTTTGTCCTTAGCTGCATGTTTAGGTCCTCCCCTCCGAGATTATCATCTAACTCCTGATTGGTAGGCCTCAATAGGAAAGGCTTGTTCACTCCATGCGCAGCGCATGACGTCATGGCGCACACGTGACATCAGTGCATGACATCTTGGGCACGCGTGGGCGCACGCGCATGGAGCACACAGGCCGAATGAGCCTTACTTATTGAGGCTTACCAATCAGGAGGTAGATAATATTCTCGGAGTGGAGGACCTAAACATCAGATCAAAACATTTTGCCTAAATTCTTTAAATTAAATGCAACTGAATGAATGAATCTTACAATACATAGATTTTAAAAAACTTTTAAGTAAAAAACTCCTTTAAGTAATAAGAATTTAATCTGAAGGGAATTTTTCAGTATTCAATATGTTATCCTTTAAAATCTTATCATACTGTAGGCCATTTGTAAGATAAAACTTGACACATACTTTAACAATCTGTTATTTTCCAAGATATAAAAGTACTGCGTCTTCTTTTCCTTATAAGATACTGACAAGCCAACGAAAAGTTATTTGCTTAATTTTAGTATGACAGCTACTTAGACAAATTAGAGGCATGTCTTAAATGATTATGGATAGAAAGAAAGGTTGCAAACTGTGATAATTTCTTTCCTGCTAAGATAAATTGCATCTTTAAATGGATTTTACATTAAAGTTTATGTCACTTAAAAATAATTTTTATGCCTGAGTAGACCATCTTTGTTATAAGTTTTACTTTAAGTAAAGCTACCGGTTATTGGGAATAGGCTGCCATTTACATCACTTTGAGTGCATATGGTAATATCAGTAAAAGTACATTTTAAATGTTACAAGAACATGTTTATAGCTTTGATTTCTGTACCTTATAATGCAAAGTGATGGATCTATTCTTATACAAATGTTTACACTAATTCATTAAATACCCCTTATAAGTAATAGTACTCTGTGTTGGTACAAAAAATATTGTATAAAAAAGTCACACTTAAAAAATTCCACATTTGGTTGTCAGCACCTCTGTCCAGGGGCACCAGGGGCACCAGCCCTGGAAGGGGAAAAAATTGCCTCAAGAGGCGCTCCTGGAGAAAGCAAAAGAGTGTTGACTATTCAAAGAAAAAGGTACCATGGAAATGTCCATTCCTATCTATTTTAACTTCAACCCTATTAAAACTTCAATATCATTTTCAATATATATTCTCAGTGTGTGGGGCATTTCTATTACAATGCTCCAAGAGGGCGGACTTAAATTACTATTCTCTGTATGGGGCCACTTACATTACAATTTTCTGTGTGTGGTACCTTATATTGCAATTCTTTGTTTGTGGTCCATTTATATTACAATTCTCTATATGTCGGACACACTTATATTACAATGTGGGGGAACTTAAATTACAATTCTCTATGTGGGGCCACTTATATTACAATTATTTGTGTGGGGAACACTTAAATTACAAGCAAATACAATGTTGGTAGAGGTAACACTCAGGCGACACGCAGTTTAACTGCAACTGGTGGTTTATTACATGTGTCAACACAACATGTTTTGAGCCACACTGGACCCTTTTTTACCATTGTGTGTGTGTGGGGAACTTAAATTACAACTCTTTGTATGTGGGTATGTATATTACTTTTCTCTGGCGTAATTCTTGTCCTGTTTCCCCAATATAACGTGCATTGAGACACTTGGATCATGTAAACTACATTCCTGGATGCGCAGAAGTATGATCCTTTAATGGTGAAGGTGCCTTTATCATGTGCTATGTTAGTTGATTCATTGATATGATGACATAGTTCACATTTTTTTTATTGCATGGTTGGGTCCCTACAGTGAGACAATGTCATCCTCCAAGATAATTCGCTCCAATTATTTAAATATTTTGTGTATTCCCTCTAATGTAGGGATGTATGTAGTCACTAGTGGAATGCGTGTGTTTGTTTTTTTCCTTTTGTATTGTAGTAGGTTTTCGCTTGGTGTTTTCAGAGCCTTATTGATGTTTTTGTGGATGATGTTAGGCTTATACCCTTTCTGTGTTAGTGACAGTGCTAGCGTATCAAGATGTTTGTTCTGAACCTCTGGGCCTGAGCATATTCTGTTTTACCTGATGGCCTGGCTGTGTATTATGGCCCTTTGCTGTGTACAGGATGGAAACTGGAGAAATGGAGGTAGCTGCACTTGTTTGTAGGTTTTCTATAGATGTAGGTGTGCAGTTTACCATCTTTAATGCAGATTGTAGTGTCCAGAAAATGAATGGAATCTGCTGAGTAGTCCATTTTTAGTGCGATGGATGGATGGAAGTTTGTAAATGACCTGTGAAATTTAGTGAGGTTTTCATCACCTTCTGTCCATATTATAAAAATATCATGAATGTAACGATAATATCTGTATGGTTTATGGTGTGAGGATGTTTGAAACCTCTCCTCCAAGTCCGCCATAAAAAGGTTTGCGTATTGTGGCACCATTTTGCTTCCCATAGCAGTCCCTATGAGTTGGAGGTAGGTTTCTTTGTTGAAAGTAAAGTAATTGTGAGTAAGAATAAATTTGATTAGTTTGGTGATTACAGTACTATATTTAGTATTATTGGAGGATAAAAGAAATTTACGGCAAGCGTTAATGCCATCGTTGTGGGGGATATTGCTATAAAGGGATTCTATATCCATAGTAACAAGAAGTGTACCAGGTGGAAGAGTTTATTGAGAAAATCTGTGGTATCTTGTAGGAAACTGGGAGTTATTTGTACTAAAGGTTTGGGGATATTTTCTATTTGCCCTGATAGTGGTTCTGTAAGTGTGTTCATACGTGTAATTATTAGAGATGTCTGATGTTCACAAAATCCGGGCCGCTCGAGGATCCGCAGATTTCCGAATTTTAAAATTTTTTCAAAAATTCGCGGATCCTCGAGCGGACCAGATTTTGCGAAGTTCGGACATCTCTAATCATTACACGTATGAGCGGACCCATTAAAACCTATTATAATGAAAGTTCAGCAAAATCCGTTCTTCGAAAATACTAGGATTCTTCGAAAATACGAGGATTCTTCTAAAATACAGGGATTTTTCGAAAATACGAGGATTCTTCGAAAATATGGACCCGAAAATGTGGCTTGCTACGTCCAAAAATATGAAAAGTCCGCAAAATTTTGAATTTACGAGGATTTCTTGTATATTCCCGTATTTTCGAAAATACGAGAAATCCTCGTAATTTCGAAAATTTTCGAAAACTCGGTTCGGAAAAGTCCGGAAGGCGGAAAACCGGAAAATCCGTGATATCCGCCGTTCGTGAACAAGGTAAATCCGCCGCAGATCGGGGTTCGGATCCGCAAACTGGGCCATGTCTAGTAATGATGGGTCTTCCTGGGCAGCCTTGTTTATATATTTTGGGTAGCATGTAGAAGTGTCTGGATTATTAGGAATTAATTTTTCAAAGCCCATCCTCGCTTTCCTTGGAAATCCTCTGATAAGATTTTTGAGTTCTCTTGAAAAATCCAGTGTGGGATCTGTTGTTAATTTTTTTGTTAATTTTTCAAACTAAGCAGAACCCGGCAGATCATCAACGACACTAAGCAATATTTGCCCAAAACAGTAGTTTGGAACACACATGTGTTTCACAGACTTTGCCCGAGATTGCACATGTGTATGGACCTTAAATGGCTCAGGAGTGGGTCCAGACACATCAACATCAAAGGTACATGTTTTTAATGGTGAATCACAAACATCAAAAATCACAACGTTTCGGGGTGTTACCCCTTCATAAGGTGAAGGGGTAACTCCCTGAAACATTGTGATTCTTGATGTATGTGATTCCCCAATTAAAGGATAAGTGCATTGTAAAATCAAGTTATGTTCATTTGGAAGCTGCAGCTTTTAAAATACTGTTGCCATATTTTTTTTTCTATGAAACTCACAGGCATTACTGTTTGAGGCGAGAAGCAGGAGAAAGCAGAGGAAATCTCAGAGGGGTGGAGCTTAACATTCAGCAAACCAGTAACAAGATGTCAGCAACTTTCAAGGCACAAAGGTAGGCTCTGGAGGGGCATAGGTAAAAATAATATGGCAACAGCTGCAGCTTCCAAATGAACATAACTTGATTTTACAGTGCACTTATCCTTTAAACAGGTACCTTTGGAGTGCGAGTCTCTCATCTAGTCTGTATACTGCATTCCTATACCCCTAGGGATGGGGGTTTTGAGACGTCTTCACCCTACCAGGTGTGAGTGCATTTGGGAATTTGCTTCTATATTACAATTCTAACATCACTTGCTTATCTGGTTGCATGGTGACAGATTTAACGGTCAATAGATTTGGATAAATTACATGACTTAAAGAGGTCATTGATAGCATTTGAACCTCCTCATTAGGAACATTAAAAAAAAAAATTCTCAGCTGTTGTTAATTTTACATTAACTTTTCAGATTGATAGAAATGCCTCAAAAGATTGTGGGATAAAATCTTATTATTATTATTATGACAGAATATTATGTTAGATGTAATAATTTCTTTATGAATTGAATTCCGTTTTCAACACTTTGGTAGCTATGTGACTTGATTCAGACCTTTGCTGTGAAAAGCATCTGGTTGTTTTTAAATAGTCCCAATTCCTTGGCACATTTGCATATCTTACAATTACATCCTCACTTATACCCCCACCCATTTTTTCATAACCTGTAAAAGATTCTATACTCTGTATATGCTGTATTATTATTTAAAAAGATACAAAAAAAATATGTTTCCTACATTCCTGGCATTAAAAACTTTCTATTTCAGAAGAGGCCAGTCAAACTCTTGAATTTCAAACTTGAAAAATCTGCAGATAATGTTCGTATTAGACACAAAATTAATTTTCATTCCTCTTTCACTAGAATGTTTATGTATTATGTATGTTTATAGTTTACAAGTGATTTTGGTAGTAAGACTTAGAAAAGTATTCAGATCATCCCTGTTAACCAACATCCGATCCAAATTTACGGGCGACTAACATTGGCCGTGGGCAGAATTAAAATTGATTTATTTTTGGGCCGACTGACAAATACACGGAAATATGGGTCGACCGGCCAGATTATCTTACCGTGTGTACCCAGCCTTCTATCTTAACTTTATAGGCAATATCTCAAATGGAGCAGCCTTCATTTCCCAAACTAATTTCTTTGTTTCTTGTGATCCAACCCACAATTTCTGATGCTCCAGATAAAGCAGTTTTGCCATTTCCAGTTGTGCTAGCATACTTACAAAAGGGTTTTGTAATGATGCATTAACCTTTTTAAGTGATAAACTTGCATTAGCAAACACAACACTTCATTATAACAGAGCACTTATTGTTGCTGTTAATGGTCTTTTTTACCCACTTCATGCAGATCATTTACAACAATTTACATTTCCAATGTATTCTTTTATGATCAACTCGGTGTTATAGTTTTAAAAAGGTAAATATATGAAGAGTTTTGTAGCTGGCACAATTTGAAATAAGTTTCATTATGTGAAAGTTTTAGCTCGGTTGTAAGTAGAGATGGCTGAACGGTCCGATTTCGGATTTTCAAACTTCTGAAAAATTTTGAAAATTCTAAAATTTGAAATCTGACTCACAAAAGTTGAAAAGTTTGAATTAAAATAAGGTTAAAATAGGAATGGTAACTTACTGTACATGGCTCTGGGACCTGGGAAATGGTCCAGTGAACACGTACAAATATCTACAACTTATTAATAAATTAACTTCCTTTACCCATGCATTACTTGCGAGCTTCTGCATTCGCCAGTCAATAATTATCCAGAAAAGTAGTTATTTTTGGAAAATCCAATATCCAAGAGGTGCTCATTATTATACAAGGGAAATCATGCCCAGCAGGGAGTGGCAATGCTTCCTTGTTGCATAAAAAAAGAAATCTGTCTTTAAAGGGGAAGTTCAGTGGAAAGTATCATTATTTAGAAATGTCTTGTTTTATATTATGCATACCTAGTTATTCTATATTCTATATATTCTCTTCCATTTTTAAAAATCTGAATTTATACCCCTTGCTATTTCCTGCTGTTGACATTAATGAGCTGACATTTCAGGTTCAGAGACTGTTGGATTGGTCTAACATGCTCAGATCTCTAGTGAGCAACTGAATCAACCCAAGTGCTGGGTCAAGGGAAAGACCATAACTGTCTCTGTATGTCTCTGTATATGTATTTTCACTGAATTTCCACTTTTTTTTTTGCAATTTGCATCATATAGGGGGAAATAGGCAAAGGGTTTATAGCATCAGTACATTGAGCTAGAGTAGGCTCACTGCAGTCTTCCAGCATTGTTGAGGAGCCAGGCAGGCTTGGCTCCTCTGGACATACCCCTCACACAGTGCAAGGGAAAGTGGGAGAAAGGGTAACACTTCACAACAAATAAGGGAAAAAAAGTCCTATGTACTCTTTCCAACAGTGGGTGCAGATATCTTTAAGTATTCACCCACACTGGAATACATACAGTATATTAAATGGAGAAGAAATTGAGGGTTGCACTACAAGAGTAAATATCCAAATTTATTCGTGACCACACATGAAAAAAAAAATCACAACATTTTTTCTTTTTGCAGAAGGGAGCATGTTTACTCCTGAAACGTTCATGTGTTGTCACTAATAAATTTGGATATTTTCTATTGGAGTGTGACCCTCAATTTCTTCTCCACTTCACAACAGCAGAACCATTGAGGTAGAGTAGACTCACTGCAGTTGTTGAGGGGTCAGGCAGGCTTGGCTCCTCTGGACATACCCCACACTCCATTGGCTGCTCTCCCTCAGAGAAAGTATTGTGCAAAAGAAAGTGGGCGAAAGGGTAACACTTAACAAGGCACCTTTGAGCTGCCTTTTATACCCAGGTGAATTGGTGAATTTGAGATATGGGGCTGGATTGTTTCCACAAATTCAAATCTAAATTTAGAAAATTCGAGAATTCCCCTGAAAGTTCAACAAGTCTGAAAAGTCCAAAGTGTAAAGAGTTCATTCAAACTCGTAAATTCCGATTCAAATTTGGGTTTGAGTTCTAGTCCATCTATAGTTATAAAATATACAAGCTATTTTTAGTTATCTACCAGCAAGTAGCACATTTCCTGTGACATAAGTTTAATGTAGGTGCTTTAAAGTACTTTCTTCTGTTAGTTGATATATTTCATGCAAATAATTGTATTCAAAAAAAGAAAACCCTAAACAATATTTCACATACATTTTTTGACAGTTACCGTATATACTCGAGTATAAAAACAGCCTGAAAACTGAATCTCGACTTATACTTGGGTCAGTCACTCACTTGATGGAGGAATCCGGCTGCCGCATTCACTGATGGTCGCATCCACTGACGTCACAACTCGGCGCCGGGAAATGAGACCGGCGATGAGTACTGACGTCAGTGGATGCGACCATCAGTGCATGAGGCAGCCGGATTCCTCCATCACAGTGCATGCGGCAGCCGGATTCCTCCATCAAGTAAGTGATGTTGGGGGCCCGGACTCTCCTTCAACTGTGACAGCACCCACAGCACCTGGAAAAAGGTAAGTCTGCATAAAAAAAACTGTACTGTACTGTAGTGGAAGGGTGGGTACTGTAGTGGCAGGGAAATAGGGTGGGGGTGGGGGGGAGAGTAAGGGAGTCATTTGGGTCAGGGACAGGATAGGTAAGCTAAGGTAAGGTAAGAACTGTACTGTAGTGGAAGGGTCATATTTTCTACCCACGTCTTATATTCGAGTCAACCAGTTTTTACTAAATTTTGAGGTAAAAATATGTACCTCGACTTATACTCGGGTCGACTTATACTCGAGTATATACGGTAATTAACAATCCTTAAAGGGCAACTGTGGTCTCCAACAAGTTAGGGTTAAATGAAAGCCTGACGTATTTTCTTTATAATAAGCCGAGAATCACATATCTGGCTTCACCCTGTGAGAAATGATATCGAGGTGAATGTTTAAACTTCCTGCTTCCAGTAGCTTGAGTGACATCACCTTACCTCTGCTAGCCCCTCTGTCCCCCGAGGGAGAAGCAAGCTCAGTAAAGACTTAATGCTGGGGAAAACAGGAAGTACCTGAGGGGAAAATTATTATACCCTATTAATGCAGGCTGAGGCTGGTCACATGACTTCAAGCTGGTCACATGGCTGAAAACAGAAAGTAATATTGCTGAACCCCAGGGCGTGGCTTGCAGTCCCAGAGAGCAGTCGCATGGACTGAGAGCTTCTGGAAGCTGCCGTGTAAAACTCCACTTTAGACCCACTTACAGGGCTGGAAAACTCTCCAAAAGTGAGTCTGATAAACCTAGAATGGGGAGAAAGAAAACTGGAATGAAGAAAACAAACAAACAAAAACATATGGATTCAATACAAAGGCTGGAAGTGGCAAGCAGTGAGGAGGATTGCTCGATTTCACCAGATGAATCTATGATCAGCAAATGTAAGCAAATTTCCTCTACTACATATGAAATTATAATACAAGAAGATCAGGAAATAGATCTCACAAACAAAGATAATATCTCACCAACAAATCTGTACACAAAAATCAAAAGTGAAATTAAAGCAATTAACCTCTTACAGCATTTTCCAGCCACAGATAAACCCATATCTGAAGCAGTAATGAAGGAGTTACTTATATCCCAACACAATGTATTTAAACTGGATATATCTGAAATGCTTAGTTCTGTAAAAAAGGACATTACAGAGATATCTCAAAGAACCTCACACATTGAAAATAAAATGGAACTGTTCACTAATTAATTTAATGAGCTAGCAGATGCTCATAACCAACTGGATGATTCAGTATCCTACTTGTTAAATAAAGTTGCAGACTTGGAAGACCGTTCTAGAAGGAACAACTTAAAAATAAGAGGAATACCAGAAACAATCCAAAATAATGAACTGGAACAATATGTGCAAGAACTGCTAGAGATCATCCTACCAAATACTCCTCCAATTAGCACTCAATTGGACAGAACACACAGGTTGTTTAAATCTAAAAATGCACCTCCTAATGCCACAAGGGACGTGATAACGAGATTTCATTTCTTCCAAACAAAAGAACTATTTCTGAGATCAATCAGAAACAAAAGAGATTTGCCAGATAAATACAAGAATCTACAATTTTTTGCAGATCTCTTACAAAACACTATGCAAAAAATATAATCATTTAAAACAGCTACAGAGATTCCCAACCACAACTCTACATGCAGATGGGGATTCCCAACAGTCTAACACCAAACTTACCTCACCTAGAGAAGCAATACAAAAATTCCAAGAATGGAACTTGAGAATCCCAGAAAAAATAATTAAAGAATTTAAAAATGGCAGAGAGAAGAGGAAGATCCCACAGGATTGGATTAACAACCGGATTCTTAACAAACTGGAACATTTTAAAGATAAATATCCAGCCCTAAACCTCTTAAAAATCAAACTCACGGTATTTGCCTCCCACAGTTTTAATAATGAAACCTGGAATGGGAGAATCCCCCTCCTCCCACCATGTCTGGGATCACTATAATATACAGGTCATGTTTTAAATGTTTTATATGTTATATTTGTTACCTGTTTTTATAATCTATAGAGTTGCACTGTTTAAATATGGTACCTTGAATGCTGAACGTAAGGGAAAAAAAGAAGAGAATAATGTGGCCGAGAAGTCCCTGATTGACAGCCAAAATCCAAAGCAAAATTTAGAACCCTCTAAAAATGGTTTTAACAACTGTAACTTATAATGTAAGAGGGTTAAATTTCCCCACAAAAGAGATTCTCACTAAATAAAGAACTTAACAAAATAAAAGCAGATGTAGTATGTCTCCAGGAGACACATCTGCTGCACCAAGACAGCATACTGCTGAAAAATAAAAAATACCCTAATATATTACAGGCTACTTTTTTTTAAAAAAAAAAAGAGGAGTGGCGGTCTTGATCAGGGACTCTGTGGCATTCCAACTGAAAGATAAAGTTATAGATGATAATGGAAGATATGTGATACTGTCTTGCAAGGTAAACAATGTAATGTATACAATTGTGAATTTATATGCACCAAACCAGAATCAACTCAGATTTATTAAAAGAACTATCAATAGGGCTAGAGAATTTAAGAACAATACAATACTTGTATTTGGAGATTTTAATCTAATTCTAGATCATGAGAGAGACTCCGAAAATATAAGAACCAAGGGTAATAAGGAATTTAGAGAATGGTTAAAAAAAGGAGACCTCTATGATATATGGAGAGTAACACATCCATCAGATATTGATTATTCATATTACTCACAAACCCATAATACATACTCAAGAATAGATTTAATATTGACAGATCATGGACTCTACAAAAAATCCAAAAATCTTCCATAAAGAATATAACAATTTCAGATCACGCCCCTGTAACAGCAGACCTAACAGAAACATACAATCTAAAACCATATTCACCATGGAGATTAAACTCATATCTCCTATCTCAACCACAAATTAAAGAACAAATTAAAAAAGAATTGGAACAATACTTCCAAATCAATATGATACCTGAAACAGATATCAACTCAATTTGGCTTGCACACAAAGCATATATTAGAGGCATATGCATAAAAATTTCCTCAATACAAAAAAAAGAGAGAATTACAAAAAATGGATATTCTCCAAACACTCACGGACTTAGAATCAAAACATAAGACACAACCAGCAGAATCAATAAAAAAAAAAAAAAACGAACTACATCAAGTAAATCTTTATGAATATGATAGACTTTTGAGAAGACTAAAATCCAACCACTACCTACAAGGGGACAAAGCAGGCAAAAATTTAGCTAACAGACTGAAATATCAAGCTGCTAAAACAAAAATAACACACATAACATCAGACACTAAAGAAAAAATTATTAACTCACAGAAAATAGCTGATCAATTCAGCCTATACTACGAAAAACTTTATAACCTCCAAGAATCAACCCCCAAACCTATTAAAAAAGATATTGAAGAATTCCTCTCAAAATTAGAAATCCCAACACTTACAATTCAACAATCAGAAGAATTAAGTAAACCAATAACAGAGACAGAGATATTTCAAGCAATCAAAACATTAAAACCAAATAAATCGCCAGGACCCGATGGATTAACTAATGAATATTACAAACAATTCCAAATACTATTAATACCATCCCTAAAAGCTACACTCAATAAAGCAATAGAAACTAATATATTCCCTCAAGAAATGACCAAAGCTCTGGTTATCCCAATACATTAACAAGGCAAAGATCCAGCACTAACCACAAATTATAGGCCAATCTCATTATTGAACACAGATTTAAAAATGTACTCCAAACTTCTAGCTACCAGACTCAACAAATACTTACCTTTACTCATTCACTCCAATCAAGTAGGATTTGTACCAGGCAGAGAATCTATAGAAAATACAAGAAAAATAATCAATCTAATACATAAATGTAATAAAAAAAATATATCAGCCTTGTTCATCACGCTTGAGGCAGAAAAAGCGTTTGATAGAATAAACTGGAATTACATGCAAATGGTACTGGAGAAATTTAAATTTCCAACTATATTTAATAACGCAATATTAGCACTATATAAAAATCCATCAGCTCAAGTATTAATATCCCAAATGCTTCCCTCTGTCACCTTAAATTTTTGCTCTACTTATGGAACCTTTGGCACAGGCAATAAGACAAGACAACAATATCCATGGTATCCAATACAACAATTCAACCCATAAAATAGCCCTATTTGCAGATAATATCATACTTACAATAAGAAACCCAATCCAATCACTACCACATATCCAAAAACAAATAGAAACATTCAACAAAATATCCTACTACAAAATAAACGACACAAAGTCACAAGTAATACCAGTAAATATATCCATAACCCTCAAATTATTTCTCACTAATAAATACCAATACAACTGGAAAATAAAAGAAACTACATATCTAGGAATAAAAATGACAGAGAACAACTCCACTTTATATCAAAATAATTATTTACCACTCCTCAATAAAATCCAGAAACAATTAACAGACTGGAAACATGCCTCCTTAACTTTAACAGGCAAAATAAATATTATTAAAATGATGGTTTTACCACAATTATTATATATATTCAGAGCAGTGCCAATACCAGTCCCACCAACATATTTTATTCAAGCCCAAAATATCATAACAAAATTTATTTGGAATAATAAAATTCCTAGAATTAATAGAAAAACATTAGCTAAAACAAAAGAAACAGGAGGCTTAACATTACCTATATTGAAAGATTATTATCAAGCTGTGAACCAATCAAGAATATGGTGGCAGCAAATATCCAGTGCTCAGGAGTAGAGATGGTCGAACTATTGAAAGTTCGGTCCGTTTTCGAACTTTCGAACTATTGTAAAAGATCGAAATTTCGAAAACGGACCCATTAAAGTCTATGGGAGGCAAATAGTTCGAAAAGTTTGAGTCAAATACAACTAAAATATTAATGGTAACTTAATGTAAATGGCTGTGGGACCTGGGAAATGGTCTGGGGAGCATGTTCCAATATCCAGGACTCTCACACGCGCTACTTTCGAGCTTTCGCGTTCGAACGTTCGAGGTAACATGGATATTTTACTCGCAGATTCGATGCTCGCCTATAGGCTTTAATGGAGACTTTACTCGCAGATTCGATGTTCACGCCTAGATACCATGTACATTTTAATCGCGGATTCGACCGTTCGAACATTCGATAAATCATCGAAAGTCCGGGAAATATCGAAAGTCCGCGTCCGAGATAGTTCGAGAAGTCTGGGTGCGTTCGAACTCGAACAGTTCGGCTCGAACTCGGGTTCGAGTTCTATGCCATCCCTACTCAGGAGTGATACAATATAGAACAGGAAGAGGTAAAACCTAACACCTTAAAACAAGTGTTGGGAGTGATCCTGTTAGGATATAAACCCAAAAGGAAAGTGTTATGGTCTCCTACAGTACAAGCTACTATATTAATATGGGAAAACCTCTCCAAAGAAATGCAGTTATTTACAGATTATTGTGGTGATATTGATATTTCCAGCATTGAACTGTGCATTCACAACCTAAAACTCTTATGGGATAAATATAATCTAATCTCATTACATCAATAACTTGAGAATGGCCAATATATACCATTCCCAAAATTAAGAGAAAAATATAACATGCCTACAACAGAATATTACAAACATATACAGATATTATCTTATCTGTCCAGTAATGCATATTTCAATGTAAATTTTGAACCAGAACATATAGAATATCTATTGGAACTACTGTTGAAACCTAAAACAATTAAAATATTTTATATAGCTATTGAAAAGAAAGATGCAATAGAATCTATGAGTTGGTCACAAAAATGGGGATTTTATCTTAACCAATCATTTACAAATGAACAATGGCAAGATGCTCTATCAATACCTTTTCAGCTGTCTAAATGTGTATCGCATTGGGAAATGTCAAGCAAAATTACATACAGATATTACAGAACCCCAGAAACTTTAGCAAAATGGTTTCCCACATACTCATCTTTGTGTTGGAGATGCCAAAAGGACATAGGAACATTCCTACATATCTGGTGGTCCTGCGCAAAAATACAAGAATTGTGGATTCATATACAGAACTTTTTGGCAGATCTATTTCAACATCCCTTCCCAATGAAACCGGAACTATCATTATTATTAATCAACCTCAATCTATTTCCCATAGAACAAAGGACGATAATTTATCATACTATCACCATAATTCAAAATAAAATTGCCAAAAACTGGTTATCAACTAATGTTCCTAAACTTCAAGACATAACAACTACCCTGACAACAAATATGCAATATGAAAAAATGTTTTATATAGTAAATAATAATTTCCCTAAGTTCTGTAAAAACTGGGAATACTGGTACATTGATAACAGATCCCAAACAAGACCTTCATATTCAGTCTTATAGATGATGTCTTTGTTAAAACAATATATTTTGTGTGTGCAAATTTAAGGTACCTTAAATTAAGTTATTGTTATTAGAGATGTCCGAACTTCGCAAAATCCGGTCCGCTCGAGGATCCGCGAATTTTCGAGAAAATTCAAAAATCCGCGAGCGGACCCATTAAAATGAAAAATACCCTCAAAATTACGAGTTTTCACGTATTTTCGAAAATTTTCGAAAATACGAGAAAAACTAGCATTTTCGAAAATATGTATTTTCAAAAATACGAGTAATCCTCGTAATTTCAAAAATTTTCGAAAATACGCATTAATGAAAATAAGAGAAATCCTTGTATTTTCGAAAATTTTCGAAATTACATGTTTTCTCGTATTTTCGAAAATTTTCGAAAATACGTGAAAACTCGTAATTTCGAAAATTTTCGAAAATACGAAAAATACGTGAATCGGAAGTTCGGAAGGCGGAAAATCCGGAAAAATCCGCCGTTCGCGAACGGGATAAATCCGCGAACCGGCCATCCCTAATTGTTATATTTTGTTTTGTTCTGAAATATAGTGTATGCACTTACACTATATAAAATTATGTTAATTTTATATAAATATAAGGTCTGTAAAGTTGAGTTTCAATATGTATTGAATATTACTTTTACAGAAAAAATTTCAATAAAAATTAATGATAATAAAAAAATATCACACAAACAGCCTACATACTGTATTACCATATATACTCGAGTATAAACCATCCAGAGTATAAACCGAGGTACCTAGTTTTACCTAAAAAAGGAGAAAAAAGAGATCGACTCGAGTATAAACCAAGGATGTAACCCCTACTAGTATTTGCCACTTAAGATGTTTGGAAACTACAACTCCCAGCATCCTTTAATTGCTGGGAGTTGTAGTTTTTAAACATCTGCAGAAGCCAATACTTGCAAATAGGGGTAAATCCTCCTTTATTTGTTCATACAGTATGCACAAATAAAGAAGGTTTTACTCTTATTTGTAAGTATTGTGTGCCCTGGTGTCCCCGTGGTATTCTCCTACCTTGTCCGGCGGCCGCTCGCTCCTCGCTCCACATCCTCTGCACTTCAGGATGATGTCACTACCCGGGTAGTGACATCATCCGGAAGCGCACTGAGGATGCGGATTGCACGGCCGCCGGACAAGGTAGGAGAAAGATTGACTCGAGTATAAACAGAGGTAATATTTTCAGGCTTTTTTTAAAGCCTGAAACCTCGGTTTATACTCGAGTATATACGGTAAGTTATGTATGCAGAATTTTGCTATCACAGGTTACCAGTTTCACATCTGTTTTGGAGATATAGATGTGCATTGAGCTGTTTTTTATTTGAACTTGACTGACATTTACTTATTTAGGGGTTTACCTTATATTGGAAATGGAAATGAAGAGTGCCAGACTGATATGCAATAGGTATTATCCTTCATTATATTATAGTCATTGACATATTTCTTATTCCGTAGTCAATGTCATTTTGCCTAGTTTCTATTGGTGTTTAGCACAGTAAAAAAGTTCTTCCTATTACACCAATACATTTTCACTAAGGAAAGAAGCATGTTATAAAGTGAATTACAAAATATGCCCACTTTCCCTATTTCATAAAAGCCTGTAAAAATACCAAAAGTATTTTTCATAGCAGCATTTTAAATGATATCCCATATTGCTTCAGTTTAAAATCTCTTCTAGAGTCCTGTTAACCCCTTGTAACCCCTTCGGCTCTTAAATTTAGCATTTGTATAGCAATTTGTATAGTTAAAGGACTATAATACTCACCTTTCTCCCAAACTGCATAGAACCCAGGGTGAAGACCAAAATCTCTAAGTCCTCGACTTTACCCTTAGACGCTAAGATCCGGGTTGTACAATATCGGATGATGTATGGACGATTGGACAATTATTTCCACAATCGGGCCAGTTGCAAAATATTTGGCCAATCGTATGACCCACATGTTTTACAATCGGATTGTAGCATATATGGCCACCATTAGCGATTTAGAGCTATGGAGAAAGGAGTGCAAGGGGGAAAAGAGTATTAAAGTATAATTGTCCTTTAAGTTACTAGTGCTCAGCTCGAGTTAAAGAATAATAATAATAATCCCCCAACTGGCAAAAGGCAATAGAAGGGGAGTAATTGGGTTATATTTGTAACTGAGCCGGTCTTACCCAGGCATTACATTAATGACCATCAATAAACTGTATGGGGCATTGTTCACCAATAGAACATGTTAGACGACACACGGACACCACTGGAAGAAAATAAGATTTATCTTTAAGTTGTGAAAGGGGTTTTCACTGTGAGACTATAAAGCTATGGAACTGTCTTCCATTGGATATTGTAATGGCATTTTCATTGGATAGTAAAAAAAAAAAAAAAAAAAAAGCTGGAAGAGTTTAAAAATAAAGAATGTGATCAGTAATCCTTACCTCTCTTCGTTTCTTTGGGCATCTTTATGTCTTCATGTTTTTCACTGACTGATTTGCTGTGTACCGACCCTTGGCTCTGTCCCTGACTCCGATTTTGCTATTCCCTACTGTACTATGCTTTGGCTAGCACTCTAGCTAGTTGTGCCCTGTCTGAATGTGAGTATGTAGGTTGGACTATGTGGACATACGTATTTATTCAACCTCAAATACTTTACTATACTACTAATTGTTGTATCTGTCGAAAGTTTAAAGTGGAAGGAAATGTTCATACAAAAATCATAAATCCTATTTTTAGATAGCAAAGTTAACTAAATAGAGCCACCCCTCACCTTTCTATGCATGCTGGTTCCTAAGATATCTGCAGAAAAGTGTATATGGAAAGCCAGTGAATGCAAAGATGAGCACACTTCTTGCAAAAAAGATAACAATTTATTGTGCACACGAAATACAATGTAATATTGTATATCGTTTGCATAATCATTTGTTACCTTTTTTGCAAGTAGTGTGATCCTCTCATCACCCAGGGTAGGGGGCATTTGAAGGATTGCACCTACATTTCCACGGCGATTGGCCGCATTGGTGTGCTACAGTGACATTTTTCCAAGTGTTTGTATTGAAAGCCCACTGCTGACCAAACACTGTCACTAGCATATTAATTAATCAAAAAAGTAAGCAAAAAATATCAAAAGAAATCACTGCAAACTTCATTCTCTACCAGCTCCAGGCTGTCATATTTACTAAGCTTTAGAATGTGTTAAACTGCTAGGAAAAGCAAGACAAAAGACTAGTTAGCCGTTGGGCAAAAAAGGGAAGATGACCTTAACTCAAACAAAACACAGCATTTTCTATATCTCAGGAACCATAGCTCATAGAAATGTGAGAGATTACTCTATTAAATTAACTCTTCATTGTCTAGAAATAGGATTAAAGGTGTTTTAGTGTGAATGTTTACTTTAAAGGGCTTTGATTTTTTTTAATATTCAAATTAAACTTGAAGGAGAACTTTTTTAAGCAAGGAAATATAGCATCTGGAATTAAAGTCACACAAGTCCATATAGATTTGTAATGTTTATTAACATCTATAACTGGAAATCAAAAAAGAAACTCAAGGTTGTTGGTATTAGAAAAAATGCTTAATTCTTCATTTAGAGTGCAAAAATATGGTATTGTTTCTGGCACAAACTTTTCAGGCCCTTTCTCAGTGTAGATACCGCAATATACACTGCTAGCTTCACTGTTAGACAAGCCTAAATTTGACAAAACACTTGTTATGACTCACCAGGCACATTTGCTCCCAGGTCTTGTGTATATTATCAACACCAAGGCTGAAAACACTCAACTATTACACTCAGGACTCAGCACACCAGAATGGTCAAAACAGAATGTGGTAGTCCAGGCAGCAATTAATCAGCAGTCAGAAGCCAAGCCAATTTGTATATACGATCTCAGAACAAAAAACACATCACAAGCTGAATAGCCAAGTTAAACATTATAACATGCATCAAACAACTGAAAGTGAGAGGTTTTAAAAGGCAAACAGAGTAATGAGAAGGAAGTATGAACTAAAACACAATTGTCCAATCCTCAAATTCAAACAAAAACCTGCAATCAAGATAGAACAGAAATAATTACATAGCTTTCTCCAACTCTGCTGCGAGAATTGCAGCCAAAGTAAGAAGGAAGCAGAAGCCTGACCAAAAAAAAGTTTGCCAATGGAAAGATTCTGCTCAACTGCTGGAAGACACCAGAACCTCAAATCCGCAATGTCTCCTAGATGAGCAACACTGTAATGAGTGGCAGTAAAGTTGTGTTTGCCAGGCCTGATAACATGTTATTATTTCTTACTTTACATCTAGTTCAGTGAATGTAAGTTCTTCTTCAACCAAGGCACATTTCTTTGCCTTAATTATAATATAGATTTTCAAGATTATTTGTAAAAATTACAAAAAATACATGCATATAGCATGTTTGTTTCCAATATATACCTCTCAGTATGAATAAACTACAGAACAGAATGCTCAAAAGTTGTTTTTCACATCTGCTGTTACTGCAAACTTGTAATTTCATAGTTTATGTTATTTGTCTTTTGTTCAGACATTTTACAGCCATATGCCAGACTGGTAACATGTTCAGCATTTTAACATGTAACTTCAGAACTAAACTGGATTGGCACAACAGGAGTCCCGTGTCTCCGCTATATAACAGATTAGCATACCTCCACCCAGGATTGAGACAGGCTCCCTGGGAACTTCCCGTAATTACTCTGTATTCATTTTATTCCACTGAACAGAATGGAAAAGTTTATTTAAGGCAGATATCAACATTGTACCAGTACTTACAATCTGCCAGCCAGGAGGGAGTGTTGCTTCATCAACCTACAATAATTCTGATGAAGGTGCTTGGTGTAGCACCACAATATTAACAAAGGGCACTTTTGTGATGTTAAATTTGAGTGTTGAGATCCCTACTATATTTTGATATTATAATACTGCATATTGAGGTATCTATATATCCTAGAAGCACTGAGTGCAGGTGTGTGGAATATATTTGGTGTGGAGATATCTGTATCAAAATACTCTGTGCATTGGGACAGTGAATATTGGGGTCAGGGAGTTTGGACAATAGGTGCACATGTTCACAAGGCTGTTAAGGGATTACAAGGATAGAGACGTACTGGCACAACATGGAAGCCTCTCTGTAAAGAGAGGTATGAATAGAACTGTTCCTCCCAGGACAAAGTTAGTATTCCAGGACAGCGGAATGGTCCCGCAAGAAATAGAATAGTTGGGAGGCATGTAATGCTATAAAAGCACAGGAAGAATTACAGGTAATTGGCTTTTAAAAAACTGCTTATGACAGAGCTACTAGTGAACATTTAGATTATTATTTTAATAATCAACATCAAACTACAGCTTGTTCCTTTACTCTGTTAATGTTTTGCATTCTATAATCTACTGCAAAGGGACAAAGGGCAAAAACTAAAATAGGTTGTGACTGTCACTTGCAAAAGAACATGCTGAATGCTCGTTAACTAATGACTGATTTTAAGTAAGTAAGGCTTTGGACAATAAAAAAAAATCATGCATTATTTATTTATTTTTTTGACCCTCATTTCCTTAGATCTTGCATATTAAAGTTTCCTGTTCGAGATCAAAGGGGGATATTAATAAACCGCACATCCCAAAATACCTCATTGTATTTGTAATCTGCAACTTTGTCACAAAAACCATGCAGTATTTCACCACCAGGTAGTGTTTTCCATGGGCAAATTGTAGTGGAATTCTCTGACGTGGTTGTAAAATAACTGTGTAAAAATATATTGCAACCATGTTGAAAAGTTACAAAACAGACATTAAATGGGAAATAGGTACACTACTGAGAAATGCATTAAACAGAGCCGTGCTAAGATCAGGTTCACTTCATTATCCTACTTCTGCAGCTCTGCACAATGTGGGTTTAATAAGTGTAACTATTGTATTAATTAAACGTCTGGCATTGTTTCCTGGTTCACACTGATTTATAATCTTGGTCTTGGCTTACTATTGAATTTAGGAGGGGTTGGATTCTGTTAGCCAGGATTTTGGAGTATATTTTAATATACCAATTTAAAAGGGATATTGGTCTATAATTTTCAATTGTTTTTTTTTTTTTTTATTTAAAATTGTTAAAAAACTTTAACAATTTAAATTGTTAAATTCATTCTGAATTGAGAAAGCTAGTCGGATGACTAGCGAAACGTCTTCAAGAACTACATTTCAAGTCCAGTTGATCTAATTGAATACAACAGATTTAACAATTTAAAGTTATAAAAAAAAAACTTTTCTGGTTCCAAGTAAACTTAACACTAAACATATACTTTATACGCTGAACTAGTACTTTTGTACCAAAATTTGGTTAAAAGGATGATTTTAATTTTTCTTTTAAAAAGGGGAGTGATATTTTAATAGCTTTTACTTGCATTGTGTTTCTATGTCCACTTTGTCCAATTTTTTCTTTTCCCAAGTTTTTTCTTCTCTCAATCACATGAGAGAGATAGTAGGGGGTTATTATTACATCTCTATATGTAATATTGACCTTTTTCAAGGATAGCGATAGTGTGGCCTAGCCCTTAGGATGGATTACCTTTATTTTCAAATGAATAACCTATACTGAAAAGTATTGTCGGTTCTTCTTATTTTCTTCCCATTGTTCACCTCTAGCAAACATCTTATTAATACTTCATAGCATTTATATAATGGGATACAAATAAACATTCCTTATCCCCTACCATTGCTTTCCCTTTCATCATCCAAACTTTCCATCCTCCTTTTAATCCTGTATTGTGGTGTTCTTTTAACCAACCTTTTCTTATCCATAATTTAACAACATAACTTTATCCATTATTTCTAAATACTGAATTGTACACGAGTTTACTAATGATTATTCTACAACATTATCTCTTGTTTTAAGTTATCATTCTTAATGTTTTGTTTTTTTGTTTTTTTTTCACTTAGATGAGCATTTAATGGTTTGTTGTGAGTTGTGAACTATTTGTTTTGATATTCATTCCTGGATTTCTTGTTTATAGGAAAGTCTTTTCCTGTCCATCTATGATCCATGAGGTACAAAGGATATTTCCCAGGTGTTTTATACAGGTGAAGGTCCCCCCTGAGTCGGAATATGTTTTGTAATCCACAAGTTATTTTTCATTTCCCCTGTTATATTGAGTTTCATGATGACATAGAAAATGATTCTTATGTAACATTCTTAAGTACATAACATATAACCGTACATGGGAGGAACAAAATCCTTTACAATCAAATAAATGAGCTTCATTAGGTTTACCAGTTCCCTTTACTTTACTTTCTGCTTAATTTCTTTTGTCTCTCTTAGCCTGTTATTTCCATTACACATATTATAATTACTTCATAATATATAGTATAAGATATAAACACACATTCCTTGTCCCTTTCTTTTGTTTTCCCTCCTTCTCTTCTCTCTCCTCCTCATTTCTGAATTGTGCTGTTTCTCCCTGTCCCTCCTTCCCACAATCAACTCCCACAACCGTTTGTTCTTGTATATCTTATCTCTTAACCGCATCACATATATTTAGCTCTAACAGTGGATTCTATACGTTAAAATAAACAGGAATTAGAAATGCTTATTCTAAACAGTATATGTTCTTTTAGGTTAGCAAACTCAGCTTGGCCTTTATATGAGAGATAACCCTTTTGATAGTTTGTTGTAAGATGTATTTTTTTTTGGTTTGGTGTGCATTCCAGGATTACTTCCTTCATGTTTAAGTAATAATTCAATAGGGACAAAAGACAGTATCTGGGTATTTACGTATACAAGTGATAAATTCATTTGAGTCTGAACTTGTTTTGTAATCCACTGAAAAAATGTTATAAACCTTTGGTTTCCCAAGTTATATTAACTTGTTAGTTTCTTCTTGGTGATATTTTGTAAGGTTTTGCTCCTTCATCCCTTGTTGTATCAGTGTTCCAAATTCCCAATTTTTTGAGAAGAGCGATTGCTGCCTCCGTATCTGTTATTGAGTATTGTGATTCTTCATAAGTTATGTTTAGTTTTAAGGGGAATCCCCATCCATGTGGTATGGTGCTAATCTTGACTTTGGAAGTATTCAATCTATGACAAGATCTAGTTCTGTAGCATCAGGGAGCAATAGGTTATTTAGATCTGTTGTGTAATTCAGTAACTGGTCATTTTTTATTGTTTCGGGTATCTCCATGGTTTTTAAGTTATTTCTGCTACTGTGATTTTCCAGATCTATTAATTTTGCATACTGGTCGTGGTGTTTTGTAGTGAATTATGAGAATCCACAAATTCGTTCTATGACTCTGAAAATTCCTGAATTTGTATTTTCTATATGGGTAATTCTTTCCCTAATGTCAGGAATGTCCTTTTTTAGATCTCATTTCAATTGTCTTTTAAAATTTTAACAGTTACTGGGGCATCTGCAGCAGGGAAATCATTAAAACATATATTTGTATATTCAGTACCTTTCCACTCTGCTCCCAATCAGTCTCTTCTTCAGTTCCTCTTTCACATCAGGTAAGTTTTTTTGCACCATTGAAACTTTAGATCATTTTGTGTTGGGTGATTTGGTGGGAGATTGAGTATTCCGGTCTTTAGTTTTTGTATTTTTGTAGGGAGAAATCTGTGCCTCCATTTCATCCTGTGTTAAGTGATCATTCTGTTCTGTTTGACTGGTGCCATTTGATCCTTCCCATGTGGTCTCTCCTTTTTCATTTTTGGTTTATTTCTGTTATATCCACCTTTGGTCATGTTCAGGCAAGTTTCTGGGGTTATTTTCAGTTTAGATTGGGCTTGTAAATCATGGATGGCATGAGATGCAAGTATCTAGCTGTAGTGCTCTCAGAATTCACATGCTGCTCCTAAATAAGTGTAACTATTAAAGGGGTAACGTTGAAGTGTATGTGAATGGTATCGGAATAAAACAATACTGCAATTTTCTAAATATGTTTTAAAGATTGCAAAATGCAATTTGCTGAAATTTCTAGTTTTGCGTTTCTTCATTTAGTATTGCAGTTGGTTCTATGTGAAAGGCAGAGGTAATATAGCTGTTACAAAGCTAGTAGTGTCTATTCTGACCACTGTGTTGCTCTGTATTTCAGTAGTAGAATGCGGGTGCCTAATGATAGCTTGTATGGGTTGCAAGACTTATTCTGTAACCTTTTGACTGGATAACATTGAATAACATCTTTGCCTGGACACTCATAACCCTTGTTAGGTAATAACATACTGGATTTCCTTAGTTTAAAATCACTACAGTAACATGTAGGGTGACTTACCCAGAGCTGCACTGGGTGTATCTCCCTAATGGAGAATCAACAGCGGCTGTGCGATAAATTTGATTACATTTATCTGAGTATTTAAGGCCAGCTATTAGCTGGATACTCACATAATTGGAACCGAGCCAAGCCATGCTACCACTGGTAAATAACTTGCAATGCCTGCGCTAATGTCTTTTGATACATGCGCTGACACCTCAAGTAAGGGGCAAAAGCTCACGCTAAGGCAAGTGGCAGTGCCAGGCTGTGAATTCCCCCAACTGTCTTTTGTTATAATTAATTAACACAATTGTCTTCTCCTGGATTCCCTAACCTGTCTTATCTTCTACCTTTAATTACACATTTAAAATCCTCCAGCATTTACAGAGAGATTTACCCAGAGCTGCCATCGCTCAGTGTAAATCTACCTTCCGGGATTCTATATGCGGTTTGTTCTTGTGGGTAAATCCCGGAAGGGCATTAAATTGTCATGCCTTAACTAGTGCAAACTGCGTATTAATTAGGTTGCACTGGCATCTTTTGTGATGCATGCACAGCCGGCACAATGAAGGAGTTACTGACGTGCTAGCTGATTTTTAATCGGTTAGTGTGACTTTAACTACATAAAAGAGCCCAGCGGCTCTCGATTAAATTCCCGTTAGTCTTAGTCTATCTATCCAACTTGATCAAATTATTTTTTACAATTACCAGAAATAATGAGATTCTGTTGCTGTGCTTAGAATTTCTCCCTTTGTGAGCAAAAAATTATAAATATGAATGCCTCTAAAAGGCATGTAAGGTGGCAATGACTGTGAACATGTGACATCAATATGGACCTGGCTATACTCAGTGGTTTTCTTCCTACTTTAGCTCCTCTGAGCCAGTGTGCTCTCTTGTGATGTTGTTCGTTTGAACTGACTCTTTTATTACATTTATATGACAAGCGTCACAGAGAGCCACGAACATTTTCCCAGAGAGTTACTCTTGTGACATAATAAAATGTGAAAGCTGTAAAAACCTTGGAACAATTCAAAGATTGAAATGTTACTTGCCTTTCCCTATTGTTTATATTTATATGAGCTGAGACTTTTTAATGTTAACACAGGCAGTTTTACAAAGTGACTCCCTTGGCAAAAAAACCAAAGGTGCTGTCTCAAAGAAAAGCAATACACTGTGGGAAATAAAAGTTTTCCAATTTTACTGTTACATTTGTTCTTTTTAAAGGCACGATTAGTTAATTTCCAATTGCTCCAATTTCATACCCACCAACATTGACCCTTTAATAGGTATACTTATAGAAACTACGCGGTTCAGAGCTGCAGGGGGAGGATATAATAAATTGAATTTTTTTTAAATTCCCTTATTAACAAGGATCTGTTTATTAGATTGTTTATAGAACAGGTATCATTAAAATAATAAAACATATTATTAGCTATAGACCTCCAGTTCACTTATCACTTACCAACATAAAATCATACATCGATCATACATTGGTAGTCCTTGTAATTGCTGGGGCAGAGTAATAGGTCATGAAAAGAGTATGAACATCTGTGCGTTACAACTATAGTAGGTCTTTCATCCTGAAGAATTGCAGCAAATATTCAAAAAAAAAAACTTTGCACATTCACACACTTAGAAACTTATGTAAACCTTAGTTATCGATTAATAAGTGAACCTGATCTTAGAGATTTGTGCAATGCATTTCTCACTAGTGTACCTATTTATATGGGAATTTTGGAGGGTAGGCAATGAGAAGATGTGCTCTGAAAGAAACGTCTCATCTCATTGGCCGGGATCTCAAACGAGAAAGTGGGACCAGTGCACCAAAGGAAACTTTAGGTAAGTAAATCTAGAGTAAGTAAATGAACCCAGGGGTGAGGACCATGTGGATTAGGTCCTCACCCTGAGTACTATGGATGGCAGGAGCGGGGTTTAGGTGAGTATAATTGTCCTTTAAAGAATGATAAGACAGTAAGTCACTATATCTTTTGTTAAACCAGAGGCTTTAGGGCTGGTACACATGTTAAGATTTTTATCTTTACCACTATCAACCAGTCGTGGTGAAAGTAGTCGCTGCTGATTGTTTGCCGTGACCGATCGTGCGGTCAATAGGAGACCACGCAATGAGCTGTGATTTACCAACATGTCCTTTTGGCCAACCCAGGGAAACAAACAACTGGTTATCCAATAAGAAGTAGGTGCACCTCAAAATCAAGCTGTTTGAAATCCACAATATTGCTGAAAGTTAAACAAACAACTGGCATTAGTCGCAAGTGTGGGCCAACCAACATACCTACGGAAAAATTGGTCGGTTTGTAAAATCTACTAATGTGTATCCAGCTTTAGTTCTATATTCTATAAGGGTGGCTCTTCAATACATCAACTTAATTTTATATATTTTTTCCTTTTCCAGGAATATATAAAATTAGCAGTTTTTACCATTTATTGAAAAATACCTAGGAGTGCACACAGGTTTCTACAGTTAGGAACACAAGATTTATATACAGAGCACCCAGGCAACATGATGCAAAGCAGATGTGAGTGCTAGCAGGCAACTACTAATATATATATATTTGGTGAAATTTTTTCAATTCAGAAAAAATTATTGAATTATACCATTGAATACAAAAATATCAATTGTAGAGAACAATCAGTGAAGCATTATGTATTTTCTACTTTTTGCCACTCGCCCATAAAATGTATTTCAAAAATTATAACCAATTTTGCAGTTATACCATAATGTGATGTTGGGTTTCATCAGTACTCAGTGATTTGTTTTCTCACTTAGATTATACACATTTTAAAATGAATCTATGATAATGGACATATGCAATGTGGGAAAAATGAGAAAAATGTATAATATGCTAACTTAAGATATTCTCTCCTCAAGTTAGATGCTTATCTAGGTTCTGTAAGTGGATTTAGGGTTTGAAGGGTTTCCTACTCAGATTTCAAAGATTTTAGGGTGGACATACCCTTAAAGGACAACAATATATAAAAAAAATATCATTACCCCCATTACATGCCCACACTTCCAGCAGCTGAAATCACTTACTCACATTTACAACCATGCTGCTCTCCCTTAGATATCACACAGCAAAGATAAGTGCTAAAAGCCCGCCTCCTAGACGGCCCAGGGCCATCGTTAAAATATCACTTGTCTTTGGCTGGTGGGAATGTCTGTTACAACCTCTCTCCTCCTCCTCTGCCAGTCAAACAAACCTGAACTGTTCTGTAGCTAGTATGTACAGCCTGCATAATCAAGCTGATTAAGGGTGGGTGGAGGAGTGTTTTCTCACATGCTATCTTTGAGTGACGGTTACAGGCAGACATAAGTGTTACGCCCCCTTCACAGCATGGATAATTGAAGGCTAATTGAAGGAGGGCTGCATACCTTTACTTTTTCGAAAGCAGTTAAGGGCAATACAGTTACCCTTTAAACTTTTAACCCAGCTCCCAGCCCAGTGCTACTGCCAGCACTATACAATTTACACTCAGGGGCTGATGCAATAAAGGTGCAAACATTTACCCTTGCTATTAACCTTTAGCACCCAATCTAACTGAAGTAACCCAGTAAAAAAACTGATTGGTTGATGCAGGTTAATAGCATAAACAAACTTTTGCACTTTCTTTATTTTTTTTTTTTTGGTTCATAGATTTTTTAATTGCAATTTTTAAATACATATTTATCCTAACTTGGGAGTGCTGGTTATTATAGTCATTAAAAGCATATAAAATAAACACAATGGACAAATAAAAGAGTTAATAAAAAACAAACATGACAATAACCATAAAACAAAATTTTCATGCTGTTCTGTATAAAAAAAAAATTGTATTCTAGTTTGTCTTTATTTGCATAATTGGCTTCCACCTATTTGGCAGTTGGAAGATCCATTTTATTTAAAATCCTGTTTATATAGCTATCAATAAAAAATAAGAAAACAAATTCTTAAAGGGTTATTATACTCACTCAAACAACTTTACATTATCTGAATCTACAATTTAAGAGAAGTAAAATGGTGGTATTCACAGATTAATTTATTAGAGATGGCCAAAACTCACCAATTTGGTTCCGTTTTCGGATTCCCGAATCTCCCAAAATGGAACAAAATTTCGGTTATTATCGAATGCTCAAGGCTATTTTCGATAATTTTCGAAAATAGACTTGAATGTTCGCTAATCCTCGGAAATACATTCGGAGCCTACTTTAAAGTTTCCTATCATATTTTCGAGGATTATCAAATGTTCAAGGCTATTATTGTTAATCCTCGAACTTTCGATAATTATAGAAAATAGGCTCCGAAGTCCCAAAATCTGGACGATCCGTTCGGATTCAGACGGATCATTCGGATTTCGGAACCGATGGGTTCCGTGTCAGATCAAGGTCAGAGCCAGACCCGGATCTCATCTCTAATGTTTACTGAGTGCTCTTAATTGCCCTCACCCTCCTATTATGCATTGCCTCCTTGTAGCATCTGCAACGCTTTTAAATTCTGCACAGCCTCTCCATGGAAACTGCTCTGCTTACACATCTTCCCTCCCTCCCCCTACCTTCTTTTCTTTGCTGATTCTCTTAATTGTTGAAACTGTGCTGGCAGGCAGCCAAAGTTTCTAGTATAAAGGCTGGTACACACTATACAATCCTTCCTCCTGACCGACAGTTAGAGGCTTTCGACCGGTCGGCAAGGAGGAAGGACTGTCGGTCGAGGCAAAATAAGCCGTGTCCAATAGTTTGGCGCAACCGATCGCGTGGTCCATAGAGGGCCGCACGATCGGTTGTGATTTTCCAACCAGTTCGTTTATCCGTTTGGAAGAGCAAATGGTCGCGGTCGATCAAGGTGGCAAAAAGCTGCCATACAATAATTCGGCCTGACCGAAACACTGAAATGTTGGTCGGTCGGGCCAAATTATTGTATTGTGTGTATTAAGGTCATGGATGGGGAACATATTATAATTTCTGCTTCTAGAGAGACAGATCTTTCCCTTTAAATGCTGTGATTTCAAATGATGATTTCATAGAATCTACAGCTCATATTTAAAATAAAATAAAAAGCTTTTAATTAGTGGGATCTTGCTGGAATTTTCAAAAAGAAATAACAATGGTCCCTTCTCCCACTGAATGTTTTCTATTTCTATGTACCTCTATGGGTAACTTTTGCATATTTTTTTATAGAGTCAGCTCCTCATTTGTGGTCCCAGATTAAAAGGAAAATAACTGCTAAATTTAACTCCTAACTAGTAAATGGTTATTAAAATAAATTGAAATAAAGGGTCAAAAAGACAACATAGCTTAAAAAAGGAATGTAGCAAGTTGAGTAATTTAAAGGAATAGTTCACTTTCGAAATTTAATTATTCCTTTAATATACTGATTGAAGATCGGGAGGTTAAGAAGCAGTGCCTTGTACACTCTCCTGTACAGCCATAGCGCGCATGCGCGTAATGCGTGCTATGGCTGTACAGAAGATTGAAGCGGTCGGAGATTCCAGCTTGGCTGCGGTGGATTGCGTAAAAGGTAAGTTAGCTCCCATCTTCGTTCTCGGGCCCTGCAATACTGAATAAAGATCGGGAGGTAAGGCACTGCTCCTTAACCTCCCGATCTTCAATCAGTATATTAAAGGAATAGTTCAATTTGAGAGTGAACTATTCCTTTAACACATAGTAATTAAATACTGAGCTCATTGCAATTTCCACAGTTTTATTTCCCCGTCTTTTTTCAGCACAGACAGGGGTTAAATAACAGAGAGAAACAAGATATTAATTTGGAAAATCAGATACAAGATTTAAATGCAATCAGAACAAGCTCCTTTCCCACTCACACTGTCAGAATGATAATTATATAGCTTACACTTAAGTTAATATATTAATTACAAAATGACTTGTTGCATTAATCTTCACCACCATAAACAACCCTGTACATATTAATGAAACAGCCACAACAAATCTCTGCTTAAAAAATCATTTAAACCTCAGCAGGACCTGGGCTGAAAAGTGTGTGTCTACATACTACATTTATATAGGCCATCAGTGAGCTGCATACAAACAAAATAAACAGTTTATCTGAAAAGCTTCAAAACAAACAGTTTTTTTAGTGAAAGGATAAAAAGGAATTATTACAAATGGCTGATGCTTATTGGGCTATTAGTAAAGGATACCTTTTGAATTAAAGACTTGCTATACTGGATATTGAAAGGAAGTTAATGACTAAATAGAGCCTTTACGATCCACACCCAAACCAGTCTTTGCTTTGCTACATGTATGTAAACACACAGCTCACATTAAATTATCCAGTCCATCAGTCTTTTTTTTATGACATTTTGCTTCAAACTGCTAGGAATAGAAATATATATGGACTAGGGACATATATATTTAGGGACCAGCAAGTGCTTCCACTGGGCAGCTAACAAAGACAAAATGCCAAAGATTAGATTAAATAATTTATTAAAAACTGAGAATGTTGCCATCTCCATTTAATCTTCAGATGTAAAACAGAAAGATCAGCCTCAAACTCATTTTAAAGTAAAGAAGCTGGGCTGGTATTATTTTTTTGTTCTACCATAACAACCAGTAAATTTGCAGCCAGGGTAGTGAAATACTGGCTGAGTAGCAAACCTGATGTAAAATATATCACAAATCTGAATGAGGTAGGGATAACCAAAGCAACCATAAAAAAGGGAGGGTGGGGGCACCCAAAATTTAGCAACGGGTTTTCTCGCTATTTCTGACTGAAGCAGTGAGATACTTTTCATATAGGAATTAAGAGTTTGTAAGTAGCCTAGGTGGTCTTTACACATGCCAGGCCAGGCCTGTAAGTAATATCAAAATTATACTTGTACATGGAATATAACAACCATATAAGAAAAACACTATAACACATGGTTAATTCACATTGCTATAAAATGCAAAAATAAACAAAATAAATAGAATATTCCAACACTAATACTGAAAAGCATGCAATCCAGACATGAATGGACCAAAAAAAGTGCAGCATTTTAGAACTGAAACTAGAAGGACCAGCCACACGTATGATCATTTTATATATATTATTTTCAGATACTTTTAAATTGAAGGAGACTAATTCTTCTTATCCTCTTCATTGTTATTTCCTTTTATTATTACTCTTTATAAATTGATAGGAATTTTCATAAGGTGAATGTGTATGGCAGTAGAGTGTGTTTGAAGGGGATTTAGCTTTCTTAAAGGTATGTTCTTTTTTTGGATACTCATTTTTTTATCTTTGATAAAAGGCATAGCTAACTCAAAGTTATTAATTAAATACAATCTATATCCATTTCATTTATATTAGATTCTTCTTTAAGATAACAGCCCCGTGGGAAAATCACAGAAATGTGCAGTTTTTCTCCAATTTAGTAATCCGTAGCAATGAATCAGCCATAAAATCAGATTAGTCTACTGCCATCTCACTAATGAAATTGAAAAACAAATGGTTTACTGCACCCATTCAAAATAATATGTATGTTTATGTATTTTCTCACTTTGTATAAAACCATCATGAATATATTAATTAACTTGGAAATAGACTATTTTCTGATACAAAGTGAATTTATCTTAAATAGTGTTACAATGTGTTGATTGCTACGAATGCAAGGACAAGCTATTTACAGAAAAAACTCTGAATATTGAAAGACCTATTAACCATTTAACACAAATTAGATGCAGAATAACTGAAGCTCAGCTGTACTGCAGGAATCTTCCAAACATTTACACTTTAAGGTATTGCCTTCTGTATAATTAACCCAAAGCCTGCTTAACCAGTGCAGTGATTCTCTATGAGTTTTCTGTAACTTTGAGCACCTCAAAATGAGTAAAAGTTTATAGTGCTCTCAATATAAGTATATAGAGTTGGTGTACCAGTAAAGACACCAACCTTTTCTTCAGAATAGCTAGTTTATGCTACATGTTTAATTAGCATTTTAGTTGCTTTGCAAGGTGATGTATAGAGGTAATCACATCTGTTGGCTTCATTCTTGATTTCTTGATTGGACTTGTTTCTGTGTCACACTGACATATTTCTTAAAAGCTAAAATGTATTTCTCCCCTTTAAATTATATTAAAAAGCACAATATGTTGATAGCCTTTGTGTTTTTCTACAGAAGACAGAAACCTCTTCTTAGAATGTAATGTGTTCTGTCAGCTTTTCCATTGTACTCTAGGAAATAATTGCCTGCTTTAAATTGGACCAGCAAATATTATCTGCCACAAGTTGTCTGTTGCAGGAGCTCATAAGGTGAACTCCAAAAGGTTTATCTTAGAAAAGCAAAGTGCTCTTGGTTAAATCAAAAATGTTGACAGAATAAAAATTCTCCATTACAGGTTGAGGGATGATTCCGAAAACTCAGCAGAACAATCTATTACAGGATTGTACTAGGAAAATACAATTCCTGCAATAACAGAATATCAATCCCTCTGTTCTCTTCTGTACAACTAATACAATACAGATAATGCGGTGAAATAATAAATACAGTTCTTAAAATATCCTAATTTTGTATTTATTTTAGAAATTAAAATTATTGTATATTTTCCAATATAATTGAGGAAGTAGCACAAAATAGTAATGGTGAGTAGCAATGAGTGTGGTGGTGGACGGTAAGGTACACTGGCTTAATGGCTCCATTCAGATCACGTTAAAGGAACACTAAACTTAAAAAACAAGTATTTGCCATCCGTTTCTATTATTCACAGGGAGGTGAGAACTCTTATTCCCACCTCCCTGTGAATAATAGTTTGCTCGGAGGACCTGGAACTTACCTTACCATGCTCCTCTCGCAAGCCGCTCCTTCACTGACAGCCGCTCTGTCCCAACCGTGCCCCCTATCTTAGGCGCATGCGCGTCAATACAAAAGATAGGGCACTCGATTGGGACAGAACAGCTGTTCTTTCCAGGAGCGGCTTGCGAGAGGAGCGTGGTAAGGTAAGTTCCAGGTCCCCTGATCAAACTATTATTCACAGGGAGGTGGGAATAAGCGTTCTAACCTCCCTGTGAATAATAATAATGGATGGCAAATACTTGTTTTTTAAGTTTAGTGTTCCTTTAAGCTTCAAGCTACATAGCAGTGCAAAACTAAATGCATTGTTTATTGCATTGGTTGCCGACAATGCAACAACATTTTCCCAGAAATGGGGCAGGCCAGATAGTTAAGTGTAAAACAGCATGGGTTTAACACTTATCTGGGCTTTATCGCACATTATTATTATACATCAAATCAATTTATGTCACATTTCATACATTGCAAAATAACAGCTGTATGTGAAAACATTACAGTAGCTCTATATAGACAAAAAGTAACTCACCCCCAACGTAGATCTCAAAGCCACCAATTAGCACAGCTTGATAAATATATTGAAAAAGGAGCTGTAGTTCTGGCTTACAATAACCTACAGTATGATAAATCCCACAGTGACAGCTGGCATTTTGGTATTAATATTAAACACAAGGTATGTTCAATCCCAGTGCTGGTGGTAATCTGGTCCTTATAACTTGTGCTGACATAGGCCACTTGTTTTCGTCTAATGGGTTTCTATATGCTTTGTTAAAGAGCACGTCCACCCTTAAAACAAAACTAGTGACTATTTTGGCAACCCCAACTGCTATTTTTACATTTTTATCTTGTGGCAAATTTATGTTTATGTACTGAACTATTTATGTATTTACCCCCTTGTATGCATCCCCAAGTGCCCCTTTTACAAATAAACTTTACATACATACAATACATCCTAAAGGACTCAGAGCGCATATATATGTCTCAGATCAATCCAGAGGAAAATACAGGTGGGAAATGGTCATGCCATGGTCATATGGTCATAAATGCCTGACTAAACAGGTGGCTTTTTAGTTTGGATTTAAATGTTTCCAGGGATGGGGGATGTCCTGATTGGGTGTGGAAGAGAGTTCCAACATGTAGGGGCAGCATAACAGAAAGCTCTGTCTCCAAATGTTTTGAGGTGGAATCTGGGGGTTACCAAGATATTGGATCCTTTTGATCTAAGATTGTGGGGGGGGTGATGCAGTTCAGCAAGTCCTTCAGGTATCCAGGGCCCAGATTATGCAAGGATTTAAATGTCAATAAGCCGATCTTAAACAGAATTCTCAATATTATCGGTAGCCAGTGGAGTGAGCGAAGAGATGGTGTTATGTGGAAATGGTGGATTTGGCTTGTTAATTCTGTACTAGTTGCAGGCGGTGCAGGTCTTTTTTGGAAGAACATTGCAGTAGTCAACCGTGATGTGATGAATGCATGGACCATGGTTAGAAGATCTGCTGGTGGAATGAAGTGCTTTCCTTAAGTGACAGAAGGAATTTTTCACAACAGCTGAGATTTGGTTCCTGAAGCTTAGTTCCCCGTAAATCAGTACACCCAGGCTGCACAAAAAGTTGAGTTCAGGTCTGAGCTTCCTATTCTTAATGGTACTGGCTGAAACTGGAGCTGCTTTGCTGTGGAGCGCTGACCCCCAATAACTTACATACTGATCCCCAATAAATACATACATACATACATACATATTTAATCAGAAGATCTAATTCTTTATGGCAAAGGTATCTGCCTCCATAGCCAGAGGGGGCTAAAAAAACTCTTACCTGAAAAGTGAGTGTCCCCTTAAGACATGTCACAGCTGGAGGAGCAAATGGAGGAGATGTGGGCAAGAGTAGCTGAGATGGGTGAGGAATGGGTTCGCTGACAACTATTGGAGGGTAGACCAATGCACAGTGGGATGGTGCTGAGTGCTCGTAGGTCTAAACCACCATCACGTTTCAGCCCATCGAGGGAGGGACCAAGGAGACAGAGACGCAGGAAGGAGTCCATATGCTGAGCTAGAGGTACACATGACAATGCCTTGCAGCAGAATAATATATAACCCTGGTAGCATTGTAGATTTGTTCTTCCTTGAAACCTTAACATTACCTTAAATAACTTGAGACTACAAATGAATTTATTTCTGGGAAAATGTTTATAAAATATATAATAAGGCCACACCTTTATTAACCTGTATTATATTTAATTTTATTATTATAATTTACATCAATTTAGTTTATTTAATTCTAAGAACTTTAAAACTTTAACAACTAGTACACAATTTGTGTAAAGGCTCACTGGCTTTGTTGTCAAAACCTCATATTTAGTCTGCGGCCGTACCCCTTTATCTGCCCCTCATCTAATAACCTTTCAGGTACGTGGGGCCCAATAAACATCAAAGAATGAGGAGGACTCCTACCAGCATCGGATCAAATAGGTAAGTTTATTCCAGCATATAACGGGCACAGCACACGCAGAGGGAGAACGCTCATACCCTTGGGGGGGTATGCCTTCCATGGGCACATCCCCTTAAAGAGTATTACCAAATGTCTTGTTTATAAGTTCTGACTTGTGCCATGCTTTAGGCCATTCCCCTTGACTTTATTTACCACAAAAATAAGACCCATAACTGTGTACAGATCTTAAGGGGCCCATAGACGTGGCAATGAAATTGATGTTTTTCAGTAGGATACAAGAATAATTGAATACGATCGTCGTACGTTCGTCCATACACGAAAGTGATGTAATTGTTCATATTTTGTTGTGCAACCTGCCACTAATGTTGCGTTAAAATTGTAGAAGATGCTATTTGTGTGTATGTTGACTGTGAAGTACATTTGTCAACAATGTACCATAAATGTACAGATCTGGTTGCTGGCAATATGGTAATACATACGCAGTGACGGGTGGACGAACGTTAATTCTGTACGTTCGATAAAGTTTCGTACGTGCGGCGTTTGGTGTGAGCGCATTTTGTTGGAGCATCCGGCGAACCCAAGCCCTTTCGACTCTACATTGTGTGGTGACATTGTTTGTACGAATTTGTGGAAGAATCGTTCAGCTATGTCTTCTGTTAGAATGGTTGCTGCTGCTGTACTGTTGATGGGGTAGGGGGAAAATAGACGCAAGCGTCGCAGGTCCTGCTGGGCTAAGAAATGGCTCCTCAAAAGAGATTATTTAGGTCATATGCAGCTGATAACGGAGCTTAGGGATAATAATCCTGAAGATTATCGCAACTACTTGTGTATGTCAGAATTGTGCTTTCAAAATCTACTTGCCATGGTATCCCCTTATATAGACAAAATGGATACATTGATGAGGCCAAGTATAACAGCAGAGCAAAGGCTAGTTGCGACCCTGCGCTTCTTGGCAACTGGGCGTTCTTTTGAGGACCTCAAATTTACAACTGGTATTTTGGCACAGTCCCTGGGTTACATCATACTCGAAACTCACCAGGCAATCGTGGATGTACTGAAGGCTGAGTACATGAAGGTATGTGTGAGTTGACTTCAGTCCGACATGTTTTTTTGTTTATGATAGCGTAAGATGGGACTGTACATAGAGCAATGTCAGGTCAATAGTTGATGTTCTTCACATCTAATAACATTGCCTAGTAGCCTAATTATGTATGAAGTGCCTGTTGTATCTAACCTATTTTGGCTACGAATTTGTAATGATCATCATATTCTGTGTGGACCCCCCTGCGTAAACTTCTTTAAATATTCTGTATATTTGCATTTGTTGTATACCTCATGGATTTCTTCTTTTTGGCTCATTAAAACATACACACCACTCTCATACTCCAATGTCACGTACCCCTGTAGTCTCTTTCTCTGTGAATAAGTGTTACATTATTCAGTATAAAGGATAATGCGCCCCTAACAGTGTAATATATAGTGGATAATGCACCCCCAACTGTAAATGATAAGCATATAAGAAGTCACCGAGGAGTTCTGTGACCACGAGGCCGCATGCCGAGTACCTTTTATACAGGGCACAGTACTCCAAGGTGACTTGTAATATCCCTATAATTTACAGTTTGTGGTGCATTATTTATTATAACCTACCCTTTGAGTCTTCTGGTTTCCTTCTACTCCTGTAACTGTAATATTATAAGGCTATAATCTGACAGTTCCTCCCATAGAAATCCACTACATGGGTTAGGTTCTAATGATTTTACGCCACAGAGGAGTACCCTGACTGTATAGAAGCACAAGGTCGTAGGCCGAGTGCTTTTATACATGACAGGGAATTCCGTGGTGGCATAATGTCGTTATATTATAATGTGAATGGGCCCATTATTTCTTAGAAGACATTAGTATCTGAGTCCTTCACCCCATTCACCTTGAAAATTATAGCCTTGTCCCTATTTCCACCTTAAATCACACAAGCTACTTAAACCCAGTAGAAAGGAACATCCCAGGCCAGCAGCTATGTGTTTTACAAATTTTAGTAGAGGAGGAGAGAGACCTTGGTTATGAAGTGACAGGAAGCAGCTCCAGCAGGTTCTGTTAGTGAAGTCAAACACAGCAAATAATGCTGAGTCTTTGTCCTGGTATGAACACTGGAATGGGCGGAGTAGTGTGATATAAGAAATGAGTCACTTAGTGACAGACCTGAGTGATTTTTTTGAACCATACCTACCACTGCAGCTCCCATTATAAAATATCAGACCTATGTGTTAGATAGTGGATAATTTACCCAGAACTGTATATGATAATTAAAATTGAGGTCAACAATGATTTGCCTGCCCTGTATAACATGTGATTAAAAATAGTCCAGAGCAGCACTTCCTTAAAATGTAATCTTTTATTCACAATTCTTTAAAAAAGCATTTTCTGCCATAACACATGGCTTTCTTTTTCACAGACAGCAAAGAAAAAGCAACGTTTCGAACCACACTGGTTCTTTGTCAAGCCCAATCACATAACACGTGATTGACCTGGGGGCTACTATATTGCTATGTTGACGGAAGTGGTACTTGACATCCAAGGTCCTTATAATTGGCAGGTCGTACTGCATTGTCCACTCTATAATGCAACATTTGCAGGAGGCCAATGTAAACAACACTATAAAATAATGAACAAATAAAAAACTAAGCAACCACGAATGTCAATTTAAAGGATGTAGTAATGCACCTACCCCTGTATACAAAGTCCTGGTCCCTTGTGCTTTGATATAGTCAGGGAACACCTTGCTGACTTGTAATCTTGCTATATATTTAATTGCCTCCTGCATTTTCCACCACCCCCCAAGGTGTTTTCATGTGGGAGTAAGTGTCTGCTGATAGGCTTGTAATTTGCCAATAAATTTACAAAACATGAAAGGGCAACATATAATGTGTTTCATTTAGCACTTCATTCCTGTGTTCATGTGTTTCACGATGTTGTTCGCATATGTATCATCATTTACAGCATCTGTGTGTGAAAGTGTGGTGAGACTTGAATCCAGTTGCCACTGAGGGAAGAGTGTTTTAGGTTATGTCATTTGGCATGTGTTAATGTTCTTGGGAGTTATTTGATGGCTGTGGCAACACTTTGGATCATTGGGATTAGTTAGGGATTAGTTAGTTAGGTACTGTTAAACTGTTAAAAAATGTATGTTACTACAAAGAGGAATTTGGATTCCAAATACATCCTTTTCTTTATGTATTAATCGGATAGGTTGTAGCCACCCAGCATGCAAGTAGATAGGTCATAGCCCCTAAGCCTTTAATTCTGTGGGAGGAACCACCCCAGGAAGCACATTTACATGTCCCAGCCACCCTGGATGCAAGTAGGTATGTGGCAGCCACCTAGCACCAAATTAGGTTGATCACTATCACATAACCCGCAAGTAATTAACTCCTGCAACCTCAACGCACAATTACGTACATGGCAGGCCGCCACTAAACAAGCAAGTTGCTGTTATCCACCCATGACGCAAGTAGATAGACGATAGAATAAATAGGATGTAGCTAGTCCTCATGACAAAGTTAGTGTAGCAAATCTCTAAGGGCAAAACCCTAGTTGCTTTTTGTCATGTTACAGTAAACAGGGCAATGCACGGTGCGGTGCTATTGGGCGGCCCGTGCAAACAGCCTGGCAATGTTATAGTGCGATAGCGGTGCTGTGAACATCGCTACCTAGCGCTGTTTTATTCACACACTTTCAACCCCACCTATTACCTGGGGTTGAAAGTGGCCCTATAAAATGCCTATGTCGCCATATAACATTGCTTGCGGCAGCTGTGCTGTTAACTTCTGCAATAGCAGACCAGCCGCGCCAAGGAAATATTTTAAGTCACGCTTACCAATATAACATTGGTTTGCGGGAGTGAAACTGCAAAACAGCACTCAGCTGCCCGTTGATGCATCGCCCTAATAATCTGTACTTGCCTGATTGCAGGGAAATATTAAGACAACATAGTTAATAAACATAACTTGTGTAGCGTCCACTTGTTGGCCATGTGAACACCTGACAGTAAATGTATGAATAGGGCGGCAAATGACAATGAATTATGTTGTCCTTTAGGTCACCGTCATGTAACATCCTTTCTTTTCTTTCTTTTATCCAACAGTTTCCAAGTACTCCACAGGAATGGATAAGCATAGCACAGCAGTTTGAGGACTATTGGAATTTTCCCAATTGTGGGGGTGCCATAGACGGCAAACATGTTAGAATCAATCCTCCACCCAATTCGGGGTCATCCTTTTTTAATTATAAAGGCTATTTTAGCATTGTTTTGTTGCAATAGTAAATGCAAAGTATGAATTTTTAATGGTCGATGTGGGGAAAAATGGTCGCTTTTCAGATGGTGGTGTCATTGAAGATACAACATTTAACAAGCTATTGCAAAGCAACAAATTGCAGTTGCCTAACAACAGTCAAACCAAGGAAGGTTTGAATTATGTTTTCATAGGCGACGAGGCATTCAGTCTCCATCCAAATCTTTTGAAACCCTTCCCCCAAAAAGTACTAAACCGGCAGCATAAAATCTTTAATTACAGGTTGTCTAGAGCCCGACGTGTGGTAGAGAATGCTTTTGGCATAATGGCCAGTCAGTTTCGTATTTTCATACAGCTATCAATTTGAAGCCTGAAAAAATCGAGTTATTTTGGCATGCTGTATTCTGCATAATTATTTAAGACGCAACAATGTCAATGGATATGCTCCTGGCTCCATGATGGATCAAGAAGATATTCATACGGGCAATACTGTGCCTGGTGAATGGCGCACTGAGCGATCCCTGGACCAGCTACAAAGGAGCACACAACACAACTTCACTACTGATGCCAAAAGTGTTAGGGAAGATTATGTCACTTACTTTAATGGTGTGGGTCAAGTAGACTGGCAGGATATGATGATATAATGGGGAATATTGGAACATGTGAGCTGCACTTGTGTATGAACTAATATATGGTAAAACAACATATGTGATGGTGATGGTATTAAAGTTGCTCTATAAATCGATGTTGAAATCGTACTTTTTTAACTAATAATTCCACACCTACTTCACAAGCTACACACTAGTGTGTAAAGGATACAATATAAATTCATTAGGCAAAGTAGCACATATGGACAACATGTTCATAAACGTCCTCTTGATACGCTACACATTTGGGTGTACACATTTTGGGGCCCACTCTTGCTTGTATAAGGCAGTGTAACTTACATGTCACCTTCCTATGCTTTACAATATAAGCCTTTTCAAAGTCCTGAGACTTTCCATTCATGTGGAGGAGTTGTCCTCGTGAAGCTCTAGAGTTGCCACAAATACCCCCCCAACTGACACCATCTGGTTTCCTGTTCATCCATCTTGCCAAGTACTGCTCATTGGGTGCAAGGTAAGTAACCCCATGGGTGCATGGAAGTGTCCCCAAAATAATAAACCACCCCCATCCATAATTACAGAGCCTGTTGCACGGTGTTTGCACTGATGTCATCCACAACTGCCAATGGCTTCCTCTCAGCCAATCAGTCAGGCAGATGACATCCACCTTGTGATTGCAAGCCGCAAGCTGGATTGCCTAGCTGCGGGAGCAAAGGCAGTGTAAGTATAATTTGGGTCATGTTTTGTCTAAATATGGAGGGTGTTGGTGTTGTGTAGGGCTTAGCTAATGTACACAAAACAAGGTGTGGACCCCCCTGTGGCTGCATGTCTGAAAGGCTACCAGCTGAGGGGTGGAATTCACATGGTCCATTGTGTGTTTGGACCATGTGAATTGTTTCAACACACTCAAGATCTCTGTGTGGCGTGGTTGTAGTTGTTGTGTTTCACAGGGAAGGTGGGTAATTATCAAATCAACTCAATGCTGACCAGCAGTCGTGTCGCAGAATTGATACAGGAATCAAGTAGGTATGTGAATGTTGGGTTGAAAAATCTATTCCACACTTGCTCTCAGTATAATCAAAGGTACTTGGACTATCTGTAATAATACTATCTTAAGATATAGGTACATCTCAATATTGTCCATTGGACATATTTGTCTGCACAACTGCATGCTCCATGGGTGCTCATGTTATGACCCTATTTTCTTGCTTTATTTGCTCATCTCAATTACAATGTAAGTGTAAGCATGTACATCACCAATGAAACTCTACTTTCTAACCCTGTACTTGCTGAGTATCAAGACATTCTATGTTGTAGGCCGTGTGACATGACAGTTTTGAAACCTATCAAACCTTTCAGACTATTAAGTGACTTAAATGAAGCTATCTATTACAAAAGGAGCCCAATAACAATGATCACACCTAACATATCTTACATTGTTGTTCCAAACTCACTTATCAGAGTTAAGTTGAATTGTGGGTTTACACCAAGTGAAAAGATGGCTTTCACCAAGACAAACTTTTAATATACAGTAACATGCACATTTTTACGCATACGCACACACACATCAGAACTAAAATCTGTGCCTTTGTTTTCACTGTTCTCCAGTATAAGTTGCAGCGTGGTTTATAACTAAGAAAAGGAATGTATGCACCAAACCAGCCATTTAGGCAATATTCAAATACATATTGATATGTATGCCAAAAAATGTTTGCATCTTACATATGTGACCTTCTTATAGAAAACTTGAGGATAAACAGTGTTTTAAAATAAATTTACAAAACATCATTTGGGTTAAACATGCATTTTGCTATACTAGCACATGTCTACTGCATTAGGTTACTAGGCATATTGTGCACATGCCTTGCAGGTGGTTGCCACTGTGATGTGTATGGTTGTGGCAGTGTGTCACATACAAGATGACTGCTGCTGGTTAATTTAGATTGTAGGCCACTATTCAGCACTTCTGTTAGGAGAGGCTCACAATGAAATTGTTGTGTAGGACTCATTCTCCTCAGTTTATGTGCAACAGTTGCCGCAATTGAATTAAATTCATCCTCCCCACGAGTGAGCACTGTAGCTGCATAGTCCATCACATTACGTGCAAATCTGCCAGAATTTTTGCTACGTCGTCTAGGAGCAGATGTGTTTGTGGAGGAATGTGGTTGGGGACTATGGTTGGGCTGTGTTACACTGTTTTGTGTATCCTGTGTGGCCTGGGAAATTGACACTGGATCCACAGAGCTTTCATGAAAGTCGATTAAGCGGCTGCTGGCAGAGCTGTCATCTCACCATAGTTTGCTTCACATTGCTGAGTCTGCACACTGGGGCTGCATTCTGTTACCAAGTTCTGCATATGAGGAATATAAAAGAGAAGCACTTAGACCACACTTTAGAAAATTTAATATTTGCAGATCAATGGGGTGTTATCTTGGGTGTTATAAAAAAATCAATGGGGTGTTATAAAATTGTGTCCACTCACATGTTGAATGTGCACAGACATGCGGTGCATGAGTTAATTTGTATCTCATTCAAATGGTGTGCCATGAAATGTGTTCAACACATAGTGTCACCCGCTACCACCCCCATGTAATAGTAATCATCACTATATAGCAAGCCATACTTTGTATTTGTTATAAATCTACTTAAAAATCTAACTTTGCCACAATTATATGGCCCAAGGAACTTCTCCACACCATTAAGGGCAAAATGGGTTGTTACGTAGGGAATGTGATATTTGTCAAAAACATTGTCTCCATATTGAAACTGTGGTGCTGAAGCAGACAATGTATCCTGCATGTGACCGAGAAATCTATTGGGCACAAGTGCATAACTCAATTGCACTTGCCTCGAGAGAAGCAATGATATTTTGAGATGATGCATCAATAGCCACATTTTCCACCATTGCACATGAACAGTACATATTATTTGTATACTTGTTACATATGTGAAACCTAGATCATAAGTGCCGTGTTCCATATGTCTTTTGGATAAGTTAAAAAGATAATGATACAGTGCTGTTTGTTTGGAATGTGGTCCTAAAGTCTTTCTGCTCTGCCTAAGTAATGAAAGTGTCATATTGCTATGTGGCAAGTAGTATGCATTATGTATTTTTATTTACAGTAAACATGCTCACTTCTTAGCCTACATGCATGCAGACATACATAGATTGGCAGCAATACCAAGTGTTGTTTTTGTAAAGTGCCTATTTAAGTGTGAATGGAGAGTAAATGGGAGCCACAATGACACACACTGGGCTGCTAGTTTACATTTCCATGTACATTGTAGCCAACCCAAATTTGTTTGCACCAAAACAGCTGTTCAGCATATAAAGAAATACACATGGTTATTGGGCAATGTGTAGGGTATTCATAATGAGTACATACTTGGGTGTCACTAATATGAATGTGTGCCATACGACAGGCTGGCCATGTGTAACAGGTGCGCAAAAACAATGTAACAACAACAGTGATGTGTCTTGTTACTTCCAGTATTGGATGATTTGACAGATACACTAGTTATCTGCTGATTGCCGCAGAGGCAGCCACATTATTTGGCTCCTCACATGGACACTGCATGTCTTCATCATTGGGAGCATTAGGCATTGTGCTTGTAGATGCTCGTGACACATCTTGGTCGATGGTAAAGTTCAACAAGTCAAAATACCAGAGACGTGGGACATATATGTCTTCCGGAAAAGTGCCAGATTTGTGGGATTGTTGCACCTTTCTGTATTACTTTTTAAACACAGTTCTTAGGTTAGCTATCTTGGTTCGGACAAACTCCACAGTAGCTTTTGGATTCACTGTTTGACAGAGTTGCACAAGTTTGTCATATGCTTCAGCCCTCACATGTCGATTTGAATAATCTTTGAACTTGATGCGCCACAAACAAGGCAGGTCTCGGTACTGTTCAATGAAGATGCGCAGAAATTTGGGGCTGAAAAATGTATCCGCCATTCTAAACACCAGGAAGAATCAATATATGTCCCGTTACATAGGTCAAATGGTAGTGACATAGAACAACAGAAAATATGTGTAAAGCAATGTCCTGGTGCATGTTGTGTAACATCTGAAGTTAACACACATTGCCATGTCACATTGTGTATAGCATCATGTAACTGTTTTGCACATGAATTGTTAGTATTAACTAACAACTATTACCATGCACAGCGATGAATGTTGGAGCAAACAGTGTCACAGTGGTGAAAAGTAGACAACAAGATTGCCACAGGTCACCGCTACAATAATGTCTCAGAACAATCTTGCACATTATTGGGCAATTGAATTGTTTCCACAGAAGGCCACAAATGACAATGTCCTTGGTTTCATGTCCTTTATGTTGGCAACAATATTAGTGGTCTCATATGTTGGAAGTGTCTTGTGCTAATGTCATGCACACTGCAGCTAAGTCACATTTCAGTGACACCAAGTCCAAGCAGATCATGTACATGTGCGTTGGACATGTCAGACATGCTATTTACTGCATAGCCGTGTACTGATTAATTTGAGCATATATGAATCATGCCCTGTACTTGATAATGTACTGAGTATGACAGACCAATTTGTGCTGGTATAGTCATTTCTAGCAGGGTCCTTTTATATAATTGCACAGCACAGCCCTACAATAATGAAATAATGGCTAGTACAGCCACAAATAGAATTAAAAAGGAGTTTGAAAGTAAGCACCAACTGCACTGGCCATATAACATTCTGTGGCAGCAGACCAAGCACCTTTCATGCAGGCCAGGCAAGCCCAAGGTGATTTATAATATACCTTGCTTTTGAGGTTGGCCGTGGTAATTGTTAGTCAATCTAAACCTTAGTGGGTTGGGGTTTCCTTATGTTCGTGGAACAGTAACATGTTAATTATGTAAACATGTATTGAGTCACATACAAAGAGTACACACACCTAGTTAATATCCTTGGTGACTTCACATTAAGTCGATTTCTTTGGTGACAAGTCTCATATTGGAGGCTTATACCATACCCCTGTAGTGGATTTGGAAGGCAGGAACTGTAAGATAACAGTTGGATACTATTAAACTTAAAGGAGGAGAAGTAAACGAAAAGCCATTAAGGGTTGTCTTAGAAACCAAAATCCACCCCAAGTGTACATTATATAGTGGATAATGCACCCCCAAGTGTAAATTATGAGGATATTATAAGTAACCAAGGCGTTCCGTGACCATATAAAAGCAGTAGGCCGCAGGGCCAGTCCCTTTAATACAGGGCACGGAACTCCAAGGTGACTTCTAATATCCTTGTCATTTACACTTGGGGGTGCATTATTTATTATAATGTACCCCTTTGTGGCTTCTGGTTTCCTTTACCTCATGGAACCTTAAGATGATATAAGGGTATAATTGTACCGTTCCTCCTATAAACATGCACTACATGGGTAGTTTTTAAGGATATTGAATTCACCTTGGACATGCGTGCAATATATAAAAGGTACTGGGACAGTGCACTCCTAATTATATATATATGGTAGCGCAGCTAGTGAGTCCTTTATAATCTGATGATAATGTACAGTTGTGCCACTTTTTCCTCTAGGTAATGTAAAAGTGGTTATGCATTATGCAGGACATCCATTACTTAAGTGTACCCTGCTTAATGAAGTGTTGTCATATGTGTTTGTAGGTAAGTTAGTTTGTGTGTTAAACATAATAAAGGATCATCTTGTCAAATACCTGAATTCTTGCACTCTCACACCAATCTAAAATTGAACGAAATTCAGACGATCTTCCGGGGACGACTGTGTTTGTGTTTCTCTATGTTGAAATTTTCGTGTGGCCCCGAAAAAGCTCACAGCACACGAGGTGAACCAACTGTCCGATCGTCCTTGACTACACACGAGCGCAACCAAGCACGTGCGCAACACCTACGCACCAGGAAAGCCACGCCCACACTCAATTGAAGAGACATACGTCACTTCCTGTACTGCCATTTTAGAGCTGATCCAACATGGACACGGCAGAAGTGGAGTCTGTGTGTGACTGCCAACTATGTCCAACTCCTCTGTTTGAAGAAGTACACATAGAGATCGAACAGCCTGGACAGACACCTGGCAATGCTGAAAAAGAAGCTCCAAAACTTCCGGGGAAAAAAAGCCACAGGGCTGGATTGAAATTGGTTGACTTCCAATACAGGGCCTCTCCAATGTCCCGTGAGGAAATGGTGTACATGGTCGAAATATTGGATAAATTTGATTATGACTGTCGCCATAAGACATACCATTGTCAAAATAAGCACAAGGACAAAAATCTGCAACGTGTCATTCAGGGTATAGCAAAAAAAATTTCAATCAACAGGTCCAAAGACCAATTACAAAAACGATGATCGGATTTGAAACAGCGTGAGAAGTTGCAGTTAAAATCGATTCGTCGAACCATCGAAAAAAGTAAGTACATCATATGTGAATGTCATGGTATGCTTGGCACCATTTGTGCCCTATACGAACGTCAGACGTTCCTTCGATCATACGAACGAAGATAAACACGCGCAACAAACACCACTAGCAGCAGCCACAGCCTCCAACATATGATTACCTTACCAGCACCTTCACTAATACATTGAGAAACACAAAAAGTTAACAGTCTTCAATGTCATAGTGACTATGATCTCCCCATTGGATATGGTACATTATGAATCATGCTCAAAGTGGATTTTATATGTTAAGTAATGTAGGAAAATGTTGCTTATCCTCACCACAGTATTTAATGTATGCTGCTGTCCTTGAGTTGATGCCATAACTTATCTTTGTCCTTTAGGAAGGGAGAAAAAGAAACCAGTCAGCAGAGAAACCCAATCCAGTTTGTTTGTTACCAGGGATGTGGAGGAGGCGAGCAGCTCTGCCAAGTATGCCAACATGGACCCAGGTATGCATGCATGTTACTAGTTGACATTGCCGTATTCTTCATCACATGTGTATTTATTTTAATTGAACATGGATTGCATATCCCTTTCTCCAACTGGTATTTTACTTACCTTATAGTGTCAGGATTGTGTGAATAAAGCACATACTGTAGTGTAAACATTGTCCTCACTATACCTATTATATATTGGATTTGAAAACATTAACTCTTCAGCATATGTCATAGTAATGTATTCCTTTGTATGGTAATATGACACAACATCCTACATATATGGGCCGCCACCACATCCTCTTACATGAGCCTGCCATAAACCAAGCAATTGTTTGACACTTGTTTGTGCTCACCTGCTCAGCAAGGTGATTTATGTGAATTATAGAGTTTGGATATATATTGGATTATGCACACCCTAGGTCAAGTGATAATGATCTTATTAGTGACGGAAGAGTTGCACGACCATATAAAAATCTTTGCATGGGCGCCTACTAATTTGGAGACACATCGGTGAAATCACACTTTACTTTGAGTATCACTTAAATATTCTACTGGCGCTACCTTCATTATTATAACGTAGGCCTTTATGACTTCTGTTTTCCTTCTCCTCATGTCAGGGTATCATAATAAGCCTATTGTGTTGCTCACATACTGACCCACAATAGGGCTAATTTATATAGTGGAGAATGCACCTATAACTCTCAATTATAAGGATATTGGAAGTCACCCAGGAGTTCCGTGACCATATAAAAGCACCAGGCCGAAGCCCGAGTACCTTTTATACAGGGGCCAGAACTCCAAGGTGACTTCCAATATCCTTATAATTTATAGTTGGGGGTACATTATCATAACCTACCCCTTTTGTGGCTCCTGGTTTCCTTTACCTTCTGGAACTGTAACATTATAAGGCTATAATCTTAACGTTCCTCCTATAGAAACCCACTACAGGGGTCGGTTATATGATTATAAACTACCCCTGTAGTGCATTTCTATGGGAGGAACTGTAAGATTATAGCCTTATAATCTTACAGTTCCAGGAGAAGGAAACTACAAGCCACAAAGGGGTAGGTTATAATAAAAAATGCACCCCCAACTGTAAATTATAAGGCTATTAGAAGTCACCTTGGAGTTCCGTTCCCTGTATAAAAGTTACTTGCCCTGCGGCCTCGTGCTTTTATATGGTCACGGAACTCCTCTGTGACTTCTAATAAACATTATCATTGTGCATTATGCATTATCCACCATAGAACCTACCCCTGTAGTGGATTTCGATGTGGAGAAGTGTAAGATTATAGCCTTAGAATCTTACAGATCCAGGAGGAGAACGAAAGCAGAACCCACAAAGGGGTCGATTAGAATAAAGAAATCCCCCCCAATTGTAAAGTAAAGGGATATTAGAACTACTCTTGGAGTTCCCTGCCCTGTATAAAAGCTACTCGTCCTGCGGCCTGGTGTTTTAATATTGTCACGGAACTCCTTGGGGACTTCTAAGGTCCTTAACCTCTGCCTGTATTGGATTTAATGCTGGGCAATTGAAGATGATAGCCTTATAATCGTACAGTTCCACAAGCAGAAGGAACGTACTATACACACAGGGCTAGCATTTAGCAAATAATGGGCCAGCCTCTTGACAATGAAAGGAAGATGTCAAGTCACTAAGGAGTTCCATGCCCTGCATACAAGCTACTTGGACTGCAGACTCACTTTCATAAATATCCCAAACATTCAGGATTTCACATACGCCTACAATGAAAATTTGTGGGTCCATGATCCACTTTCTAAACATTTACATTAAGGTCACACCTATTGGTTTTATGGACTACATATTTATATCTCTGTTGTGAAACCTATTTTTAAGGGAACATTCCTTTATCAATGCATACATTTTATTAATAAACATTGTTGTTTAGTTATCATCCTGCTATTGGTTATTTATTATTGGATTTTATTGGAAGATTTAATCTTTCCATTTTCTGACTGTGTATGGGGTCCACACAGTTTTTTAGCAGGTGATCTGTTTTTGTCTTATTATATTATATAATATCTATAATGACCTCTTAGCTTTTCTGCACAGCTCTGTTAATCTCCTGATTGCAGAGGAAACAGGTTTGGCTACATCTTAGAGCCTTATTTCCAAATGTGACATTTAAGTTAGGTTCATGTAATGACAAAAGTTTGGAGGTATGGTACCAGTAGTCTTTAAACAGCCTTGTATTTTCTATGCAGATATCTCCACACCAATATGGCGCAAAGAACAGCCTACCAGGAACAATATATTTACCATGTTTTGCAAGCTCAATTCCCCACTTTTATTTTTACTAAAATTTGGATATTCTGTTTTTTTTTTTTTTGTTGTATAAAAAGCAAAGGACTTTATTATTGTCAAGAACAGGAGTGTTGAAATATGTTTGAAAAGACACTATAATGAAATTGCTGTTCTGTGCCAGAGACTAAGGTTCTCTGAACTGTCAGTTTCTAGGGGGCAAAGCTGCCACTTCCTTGTTTTGATCAGCTTTGCACTAGAGAGCATGTGAAGTGCATACACTTAAGGTTTGTACACACATGCGATCACAGGTGCCAACTCGTGACGCACAATGTATACGATCGGCCGTTTCGGGCGATAATCAGACGCGTATGAGCACTTTATCGCCCGAAACAGCCACACGTTCGGAGATCTGCCCAGCGGATCAGGCAACGATCCCTGATCGAGCGGCTGTTTCGGACGATTAAGTGCCCATACACGGGCTGATTATAGCCCAAAATGCCCGTTTGTACAAATCGTGTGTCACGAGATCGCACGTGTGTACAAACCTTTAGACTACCTCCAAAACAAAGAGGTGGATTATAGGAATCCCCCAGCAGCCACAGCAATGGGAGAGGTGAGACAAAGCTTGCATCATTGCAGTGATAGAGTGATAGATATATTTTTCCTGGGCAGAAAGTCTCTCAACCATTACCCCCCTACATATAGAACAGAATAAGGATGTTCATTATTTCCAAGCAGTCTGATGTATGACAATCAATAGAGCGAAAGTCTAACAATTACTCTAAACAAGAGAAATCTAACGTGAGAAATGTACATATTTCTGTTCATCATATTTATTTTAAACAGGCCTTATCTTAAAGGCCATCTATACTGAAAAATAGGTTATTTTAAATTGACCATAACTGGAAACTATAGTTCTTCCCAACCACCACTGTATCTTTTTTTTTTTGTTGATCTGCCCCCTATTTCTTTAGATATCAAATCTAAAACATCTTATATTTCAGCTGTCAATAAAGTTCCTTTCTCTCAAAAACTATTCTTCTGTGAGTAGTTTTACAGTAGCTGGAATGGTGACAGAGTTTTTGACAGTTGGAATGCTGTGTGCAGGCTTAACAATAGGATTGTGGGAAAAAAAGTCAGGTCGGATGGAAGTGGGAGTGGTTAAAAGAGGGAGGCAGGATACTGCTCCTAAACAAAATGTGTGCTGGATTGAAGGCATGCAGCAACACATGCAAATCAAGCAAGTAAGTACAACATGTATTTAACTATAGAATAAGATAAGGTAAAGTCATTTTTCTGTATAGTGTCCCTTTAAAGAATTGTGGTGGACCCATTCTGACAGGCTGGTAATGTTATTTACTTTTTTAATTTATGACCCTTTATACTTTTTTTAGAGCAATCTATGGAACAATATTATTTGTGTCATTTTTTTTGGGGGGGGGGGGAATTGTAAGATAACTGTAAATGTGCTTCTTAATCTCAAATACTGAAGGATGGCATATAAATACAAAAATACCATTGTAGAGCCAATTACATGCCCAAATAATTGAATTTAAATAAGCTTTGTTCATATGAATGACTGTTGTCTAGGTTACAAAGAGCTTTTAATCTACGTGATAAAATCACATTACCCTCTCTTATTAAAACTGATTGCAACAAGTCATAAAATTTTTTGTTTGCTTGTTGAAATTCTGATATCTGAATTGTATTTTAAGTAAACGTTTTCCTAACCATGCAAATGGCTTAATATTTGTGTGGGTAAATCCCCAAACTGCTGTCAAACAACTCAATATACATTTTAAAACAATTGTCAACTAACTAGCAATGTGAATGGTTTTTTTTTTTTTTTTTTTCTGCAATATGCCAATGAAAATTTGTGAAATTATTTTAAAAAATGGTAATACTGGTATCTAGATTAAATTTTTTTTTCTTTAGACAAATTTCCAATTCCTATTGGCATGTATTTCAATAGCAAACTACCTGTATCAGTAAAATGTAATAAAAGTTCTTGCCATGTACAATGCTGTTTTAACACCTTACTCTGGGCGTTCCTATAACACCTCTTAGCCACTATCTAATCACACCCTTAACACCTGGCTGTGATATGCTAATTGGGATTTTCCAGGGTACATAATTGCCACAGATTCTTGTACAAGTCATTTTGAATTGAGAAAGCCAGTCGGATGACTAGCGAAACGTCTTCAAGAACTAAACTTCAAGTCCAGTTGATCTAATTGTATACAACAGATAAAAGTTCTTATAGTTAAAAATGGTGCTGGTTTTTCCCCGACCAATCAGATGTTATTTACCATTTGAAAGCTAACATCTGATTGGTTTTCGGCAAAATTAGCACCATTTTTAACGGTAAGAACTTTAATTACATCTCCCTGTATAAATACTATGCTTTTGTTTGACATGTTAAACAGAGAAATGCAATATGCATATGGGAAAAGTGCAGATCCCATGCAAACCGATGTAATTAACGGTCATCAAAAACATATATAAACATATAGATACAATAATACTGCATATTATATATATATATATAGCAATACAACCTCTGTTGTACATCTGTCAAAAAATACAAGCTTTTGTGCACTTCGAGCATGTCTGTAACTCAGCATAATGTGAATTCAACCAAACAGTATGGAAAAGGGTTAGGCTGGAGTCTCTATTCTGTAATCTCCCAGTAATCTCTTTTTCTAGTCCCTCTTTTTTTTCTTCAGTCATTTCATTTAATTTTAAGAAAGTGATGATAGGTGTTCACAGGCTGATCACTTGATTGGATATTTTTGTTGATCTAGCCAAAATACCAAAAACCATGGCCGATCGTGTGGTCCTCTATGGACCGCACACTTGGTTACTGGAACTGTTGGATCAACAGTGGTTCATTCCGGCTGACAAATTTAAGCCACAATGCAATCAACTTGACCCTGCATTTAGGACATCCCTAACACCTTGCTGTTACATGCTGATTGGGACAAAGTCGTTCAGTCATTCTGAATTAAAAAAGTCAGTTGGATGACTAGTGAAACGGCTTCAAGAACTAAACTTTATCTGGGACTTCCACATTGGTGTGGAGACATTTGTACAATAAATACTGTACATAGAGACAGTGAATACTGGGGTCGAGATGTGGGTGCAACAAGCTCACAAAGCTCTATAAAGCCTACGAAACTTTTCAAGCTCTGTTACTCATAAACACATGTGAATTTATTGTAGCCAATAGTAGTCATCTCTGTAATTTGTGCCTTCAAGCTTTCCCTGCACATAAATCATATAAAAATGCCAATGTCTGTAAAATATCAACAAACCTCACTTTTGTGACTGTAATATTACTGTTTCAATCAGTAAATTTGATGTCCTAATATGGCCCCATTTTTTGCTGGTTTATGGACATACAAATCAATGACACTGTAAATTTTTGTCAGATGCAGTAAAGTGAAGGGAAAAAAAGGTTAAATCAGAAGGCAAGGACTGTTGGGTTTTAAAAGAAAATGCAGTAATGCAGATATTAGATTTGATTTGATGTTACTATAAGAAGTGCAACACTGCCATCTGCAGTATAGAATGGTAATTGAAATAATTTTTTTGGGTGGTTATCTTTTTTAAGATATAAATGTCATGTAATATTTTTCATTGAAGGTGAGGTCACACTAGTGCATTTTTCGCACGTTTGTGCACGTGTTTCGTGCTTGCGATTGCGTGCTCGCAATTGGAAATTGCGGGAATGCGAAAATTCCCACGATTTCCGATGCGCATGCGATTGCGCGTCCGTTTGCATTTTGGTAACACATGCGTTCAACATTTTTGGTGCGTTAACGCATGCGTTTCCACAACGTAAAACGGCAAAAACACATGCGCAAACACAGTGTGCACAGGAATCGTGCACACAGTCGCGTGCTATAACGCTTGCGATTGTGTGTGCGATTCCTGTGCGTTGTCTCAGCCTGAGATAGATTTAAAAAGGTGACCAAGGTAGGATGTCATTTCAGTGTCACAGAATATGTTACAGTACATAGTAAAATACTGAAATAGTATTTGAGGTTGAATACAAAAGACATATACGTCCATCTAGTACAACCTTTTTAGCCTACTCCTGAGCCCTGCCTAACATCATGCTTTCTCCATCCCTTTTGTCTTTATTCTTGTTTACTTAGCATTAATTCTTTTATGCTAGTATGTAACCTAGTATGTAACTGTGCTCCCACACAAATCCCTGCAGGCATCTTCAGCTTTTGTCAAATTCATATATCTGTAAATTGCCGTAGAGTTTTATTTTGTTATTTACACGTAAATCAATCACGTTTTTTTTATTTTTACAGATACATAGATAATTTACATTCACTTACACATATTTATAAAGGCCGATTAACTTTTCATAGACATTTTCACAAAATTTGGAGTTCATTTTAAAAAAATGTCCATAACCAGCGTGATTGCCATTTCGCTGATCAACGCAGTAACCTCTTGATCTATTTCTTTAATGGTGATAAGTGTTTCCTTGCATTAAGTTCAGACATTTAAAATTGGCAAGTCTAAGATGGCAAAAACGCATAAGTGCCCATATATGTAGCCTCTCAGTGGGTCCAGTACATTGTGGAGTGTTTCTTAATACTTTGAAATGTCCAGTGTAAGACTATTTTACAGCATTTACTCTAATATGGTTGGAAATTTATGGCTTTACCAAGATTGCCGTTTTCTGTTTTTTTGCTGCGATACAGGACTTAACGCAATGAATACAGCCATGTGTGTTAAGTCCGGTATCATGGCAAAAAGAAACTACAGAAAAAGACCAGATTTATAAATACGGAGAAAATAACAATCTTTGCCAATGCGATAGCGAAATGGCAAAAATATTGAATGTTTAGAAATATGCCTCAAGGTTGCAGTACCTTTTCTCTTTTAAAACAATAATACAGATATTTACACATATAGCACATCTTACCCCCCAAAAAAGGAGCTTTAAGCTATTTTTAACACGAGCAGCTGATGACTTGTTTTACCAATGTTTTTAATGTAGATAAAGTCAATAAAATGTCTGCCTATTGTAGTTAATGGAAGCACTGTCAGGCTTATTCAATAAAAGTTCTTATCATTTAAAATGGTGCTAATTTTGCCCCAACCAATCAGATGTTAGCTTCAAATGTTAAATAAGTTCTGATTGGTTGGTGAAAATTAGCACCATTTTTAACAATAAGAACTTTTATTGAATCTCCCTGTGTGTTTCTAAAAAGTGAGTGCTCTAGTCCATGATGTAAAAAGTAGGCCAAATTCGTATGACCTATGCCAACCTTTATACTGTGACAATCACCTCAAGGACAAGGCATGGGAGGGGGTGACATCTAAATTTTGTAATGATCTGTCAGACCAGTCACTAAAAGATAAAGGAAAAGAGTTTTATTTTTGCTGGATATAGTGATTCATGCATATATGACTTCTTGACACTTCAACTGCCCTGTGTTGTCACATGTGCACCCATGACCTTGCCTTTAAGAGGCACCATTTGTGAAGTGAGAATTGGACAAAGTGCTTTAAAGGGGAAGTTCAGTGGAAATACATGTACTTTTCAGAAAAAAAGAGCAGAATTTTTTCATCCTAATGACCTTAACCTGCCCATTCAGTGTATAAATAAATACAACCGAAATACTGACTTCCTGTTTGCAGGACCCCTAGTAGAGACCGTTATGGTTTTGCCCTTGACCCAGCGCCTGGGTTGATTCAGTTGCTCAGTAGAGATCTGAGCATCTTTGACCCATGCAACAGCCAATCAGTAGAAATGACTGTTAGGAACATTCCAAGGATGTGGTACATCCTGGGAAGAAGAAGGACCGTTAGAACCTGAAATGGCAGCTCACTAATGTCAACAGCAGGGAACAGCAAAGGGTATGAAATCAACTGATTTTTCAAAATGGGAGAAATATGAAGAATAACTAAGTATGCATTACACAAACTAACAATTTAATAAATATTGATCATTTCCACTGAACTGTCCCTTTAAAAACACGGACTTACCAGCTTTATGAGGAGATGACTGAACAGTGAACGCAGTAAGTGTTTTGTGTAAATAATTGATCAAACTGTACATATATTTGCCAAGTACGTATCTTCTTTACTTATTAAGATTATATTTTGTTGTGGCAATGTTACAGAAATCAGAGTTCAGGAAACAGAATGATCCTCTAACAGCATACATGAATTCCAACTGGAAACCAGTAAAGAGCCTTGTGTAGAGGTTGCAGGGCACACTGCATTGCAAAACAATATGCCCTCTGTTTCAATGATACCATCATAATGAGGATGCAGTAAAAGAGATGACAATGTGGACAATATCATGACTCATGAAAAACATGCAGCAGAAACTAAGTAAGAAAGATGATAACCCTCACATGCACAATGTGTCAAAAGCAAAGTTGGAAATCATGCATGTTGTCAGAAGAGAACTCTGTTCTTAGCTTAAAGGGCATGTCCAGACCCAAATTGAAAACTTAAATACAGGTAAATCACCCCCAAACCGCTAAATGTTAATAGTTTGAAACCTGAAATATATAAGTATAACCTGAAATCCTGAACAATGTCTTGTTTCCCCTGTTTCTGCTTTCTGGTTCTTCAAGTTAGCAACTGTCAGTTATGGATTTGACAGTTGACATCACAGCCAATGACTGAATGTTAATCCCCTGTCTGCCTTTTCTGAGCATGCCCAGGCTCAGTACAGGCTCAGTACAGTTTTCTAAATTGCTCAGTTTCCATGAGGCATCCAGAAGCATAGCAGGCATACAGTAATGAATTCATAGGACAAAGTATGTATGATATAACAACATATTTTAAAGAGGCCATTCTTTCAATGGGGTGGAGTTGTCATTTAACCACATGTGCACCATACACAACCTCCCACACCGATGAACACTACACCCATGGCTACAGTTTTTTTACTTGACCATCAAAGAAGCTACCAAAAATATCTCCCACAACACCAGGTGAACCTAGAGCCTCTCATATCCCATTGTTTTTTTCTGTATGTCCAGCAGCACAAGCCATTCATTATTCACAGTAAACAGTGCTGAACTCACCTCAAGGTGAGGTGGTAGGAAGTTCACTACAATATATTAATGCTCTATTCAGAAACTGTTTTAAAACAATGTCCAACATATATTGTTTTCTGCATTTTTGGTGTGATGTTGTGGGATACTGGTGGTTTGGGGGAGTTGCATGTTTGTTTTTAAGTTTTTTTAATTATGTAAATCCATACATTTGTATGCTGGCCTTCTAAAACCTCTATCATGGCTTTCTGGTTTTTAAAAAAAGAGTTTGTAAGGACCCGTATTTTCTTGTTTTCATGCAAATAAGGAACAAAGACTTCTGGGAATTTACCATGTTTTCATGGAAGCTCTTAAGAAGCTATCAGGGAGATTCAATAAAAGTTCTTATCGTAAAAAAATGGTGCTAATTTAGCCCCAACCAATCAGATCTTATTTAACATTTGAAAGCTAACATCTGATTGGTTGGGGCAAAATTTTAAATGATAAGAACTTTTATTAAATAACCCTGTATATCTTTAAAAAGACTTTTACAGAATTCCACAAGCTAAATGCAAAACCAGAGCGCCAACTACAGACTGGTTTCGACTTTATTGAGCCATCATCAGTGTTGTGCATGCCACTGGTTTTGCAGTGTGAAGAGCCTATGGACAGACATCACTAATTTAAATAGGATAGGGAGAGAAAAACAGGCTTTGAAACTCCCTTTCCAGCAATATGCAAATAAGGAACAAAGACTTCTGGGAGTTTACCATGTTTCCATGGAAGCTCTTAGGAAGCTATGAGGGTTATTCAATAAAAGTTCTTATCATTTAAAATGGTGCTAATTTTGCCCCAACCAATCAGATGTTAGCATTCAAATGTTAAATAAGATCTGATTGGTTGGGCAAAATTAGCACCATTTTTAACAATAAGAACTTTTATTGAATCTCCCTGATATATCTTTTAAAATAATTTTACAGCATTCCACAAGCTAAATGCAAAACCAGAGCACCAACTACAGACCAGTTTTAGCTTTATTGAGCCATCATCAGTGTAGTGCAGGCTCCCTGCACTGTATATCCCTTTTTTCTGTTTTCATAATGTAACATCATTGGAAATGCACATAGCACTTTGATCACGTGCTATGTGAATCACTGAAATGTTGATTTGAGTACACTTTTCATAAACACATTATGTTGCTTGCACCTTTTTCATGCTTCCATAGAAGGGTACACATAACATTATTTAGGTAATGTAATGTCCTTGTGTATTTGAGCATGAAAAATTGTCACCACAGTCATTTGTATTTAAAGACGTACAAATTCAAAATAACACATTATTGGTGAGGCCACGATCACATACTTTATCCATCACTGGAATGTGGACATTTGTTGACAAATGTAATTTTGCACATAAGAGCAAATGTACAACTTTCCATGCTGTAGTGGATCTTAATGTGTTCAGAGGTCTCTAGCTGTTGAGTAACAAGTTATGCTAATACTGTAAATGATTTATTCATTATTTGACATCTAAATTTAAACTGAACACATGGGTGAGGTCTGTGTGTTTTTCAACAAGATTGACAACAATGTTTTGTGAAATAAAAAATTTGATTGGTCAAATATGATGTGTATGTTTACTGTCTATTTGCACCTTTTTACTTGTTTAAGTGTTAATGTATTATCATGTAGCACTTTATAACTCCTTTTTGTATAAGTTGTTACGCATTGTAAAACTTTATTATTGTTTGCACATTAAATAATGTATTGGAAAACATAAGAAAAACAAAAAAACTTAAACAGTAGGCAAATCGCCTCTTAAATTAAAGTAAATAAACAACAATGTACAACAAGGCACTGGTAAGACCTCATTTGGAATATGCGGTGCAGTTTTGGAATCCCATATACAAAAGGGACACTTTGGAAATTGAAGCAGTTCAGAGAAGGGCAACTAAATTAATAAGGGGAATGGAGGGGCTTGAATATGCAGGCAAATTAGACAAGTTAGGGCTGTTTACATTGGAGAAGTGCCGTTTGCGTGAGGACATGATAACCTTATACAAATATATTAATGGGCCATACAATGAACTCTCTGGTGCATTGTTTACTAATAGGTCATATCAGAGGACTCGTGGACATCCTTTAAGGTTGGAAGAAAAGAAGTTTCATCTTCAGGTTAGGAAAGGGTTCTTTACAGTGAGAACGGTGAAACTGTGGAACTGTCTTCCAGCAGAAGTGGTAATGGCAAGTTCATTGAATAGCTTTAAAAAAGGCCTGGATAAGTTTCTAAAACTAAAAAATATTGAGAATTACTGGTATTAATGCATATTCAGTAGATCTGGTTGATCCAGGGATACTTTCCAAGTCAGGAAGGAATTTTTTTCCCCTTTTTAGCTGTTATTTTTTTGCCTTCCTCTGGATCAACTGTTAGGTAGGGTTAAAAAAAAAAAAAAGAGGGTGAATAGGTTGGACGTGCTGGACGTATGTCTTTAGTCAACATTAATTACTGTGTTACTATATAGTTCTGGCACAAGAGGCTGCAGCAATGATCAAAGCACCTTGCAGGTGTCTATTATGATTCCCTGTGTGGTTGGCACACCAGAAGTGAAGAGAAGAATAGGACTACCCAGATGCAAAAAAAACCCTCAAAACTAGAAAAAAAAATACCAAGGGTCCTAGGCAATGTGATAACACATTGTTGTGTCAATAGTCATTATGTGAGGAAAAGAACAAGAGGACTCTCTGAAATGATGGGAGGACATCCTGTAATAGGAATGTACAACTCCGGTCGCTGCAGTATATGTAAATATACCATGCGCATTAAAGAGATACAGAAAAACGGATGTTTGTCAAAGATCAGAAAGTTTATTAATTGTCAAACAAGCCAGGTCATTTACTGTGCAAAATGTGTATGTTCCAAATTATTTGTTGGTCAAACTAAGTGCCGGTTACCGGTAAGATTTCAGGAACATTTGAGAGCACTAAAAAATAGGGACATCAAGATCACATAGGGGGAATAAAAGTGTTTGGAGTAGAACATGTACAAATGGGGATTAGAGGCGGCAATCTGGAGCAACAACTCCTACAAAGGGAGACGTACTGGATTGTCAGACTAGGAAGTAGGGTCCCAGAAGGTTTGAATGAAGATTACACCTTTTAATGTTTCTTGTAATAAATTGGTTTAAAAGTCAATTTTGTATAAAAAAAAGTTGTCAACACGCACACACTAATTGTAATTGTAATACAAGCTATGATTTGGTATGATCAAGCTGATGGGTAACTAATTCGACCAAAGGTGGCATTAGGAATAAAACCATGATAAATATCTATAAATAGAAATATTACTATTTAGAAAATGTTGGAGCTTATAGTACAGAATGGATATTATATGAACATAAATTTATAAACATAAGTTGACAAATCTACCAACTTAAGGAATTATATTACGCCTATTTTGAGCAATTACACCTTGATGGTATTATAGTCTCTGCATAGAGCTGTCATCATGGGCGTTGCTATGCCTACCCCGGTTGATTATGTTTCCCACAGTTTGGCACACTAATGTATAGCATTCTTCATCCCTTTTAAATGGAGAACATACAGGGTTAACTCTTGCTAATTAATTAAGAGATTGTGAGTATAAAAGGAGGCAACGGGAACCAATCATCAGTCCCTGAAGAAGCCCTGCCTGCAATTAGCTAAACGGGTGAAACGTACGTAGGATCTTTTATGGGCGTTATACACCAAGCTACCCAATGAGTAAAAATACAGTCACGGATCATAGCATAACTACTAACCCACCTTGCGGGAGGTAAGAGTTCCAAACGGTGCAGTGCTTTCCAGCAATTCGGTACAACCACTATGGAGAGAGGGAAGTCCCATGATGACACCAGGATGGACCAATGATTGAGCAGGAGCAGATGCACAAGATGACTGGCCGTGCATGATAATGAGGGGAGAGACGCCGAACTCCATGCCGCTGGGTGGGATCTTTGTATGCGGTATCACGGCAGAGAACACCAGAGACATTAAACACTGCACTGCGAAGTTTCACACTGCGGAACGGAGGGGGTATAGTTTGGAACTTTTAATTGTTGTTGCTTCGATGTATTACGCACTAGACACTTTATATAAGGAGAAGGTATGATTTTAGCTAAACTCACAGAGGACGTCAGTACTCCACCATATAGTGGACTCTAGTGCTATCTTTAAAAACTAGCTTGGTGTACCGTTACCTATATCTAACCATGTTAAGTGGTTATTTCCACAACATATGGATATTTGGAATTGTTTTTAAATTATTCGTTTGTAACATCTGCATAAGCACGGTATAAGGTTTAGTCTTAATTAATTGGTTATATGTAATGTAATAAATAATGCACTTTAAAGATACCTTACCAATAGGACTCAATTATTTTTAGGTACATAGAATATTTCTAGACCTTGTTTTGGTAATGCCACGTGTGCTATATCAGGACACTTGGGCTCTCTTTGGACACTTGGGCTATATTTTTAAATGTGACAACACATACAGTACAGCAAATTGGCAATGAAAAGTTGCTATTGGCTTCCATACAAGAGACATATTTTGCTTAGTTTCTAAGCAAAGTGCCATAGTCTCTAGAATAATTTTAGATACATGTTTTGTTTTTTAGTTTGCATTTTTTAATTTTTGAAGACAGATTTTAACCCATTGGCTAAGGAACCAGGTAATATTATCATGGCAGAATGCTTTACTAAAAGAATCTGTAGTTGAAATAGACAGGGATATTTCAATAAAAGTTCTTATGTTTAAAAATAGTGCTAATTTTGCCTTAACCAATCAGATGTTAGCTTTCAAAGGTTAAATAAGATCTGATTGATTGAGGCAAAATTGTATGTATGTATACAAACTTTTATAATCCTGGTCCTACCTTGGGTCGATCGCGGGGGTGTGCGCCGACGTTCACGTGCGCAGGCCGAGCGTCTCTCTGTGCGTGCGTCCCTCATGATGCAGGGACGCAGGCGTCGGGGTTCCCGGTCTTGCATTCCTGACTCAGGGCAGGTTCCTTCTGGCGCGAGCGCACCCTGGTGTGCACAGGGGGGCACACGCGTCACATCCAGATGATGCTCCTCTCCCTTCTTATGCTCCTCCTCAGGGCCTGTTTCTTGCTGCCGGTTCAGAGTTACTTTCTCTGAACCTTAGCTCCTGTGAGCTGTGTCTTGATCTGTTCCTGACTTGTGCTTCCAGTGTATTATTGGTCTCCATTCCCATTTGCCTGCTCCTGCTTTCAGTGTACTATTTGGTCTCCATTACCACCAGCCTGCTCCTGCTTCCAGTGTATTATTGGTCTCCATTCCCATCTGCCTGCTCCTGCTTTCAGTGTACTATTTAGTCTCCATTACCACCAGCCTGCTCCTGCTTTCAGTGTATTATTAGTCTCCATTCCCATCTGCCTGCTCCTGCTTTCAGTGTACTATTTGGTCTCCATTACCACCAGCCTGCTCCTGCTTCCAGTGTATTATTGGCCTCCATTACCATCTGCCTGCTCCTGCTTTCAGTGTACTATTTGGTCTCCATTACCACCTGCCTGCTCCTGCTTTCAGTGTATGATTAGTCTCCATTACCACCTGCCTGCTCCTGCTCTCAGTGTATTATTGGTCTCCATTACCACCTGCCTGCTCTTGCTCTCAGTGTACTATTGGTCTCCATTACCACCTGCCTGTGCCTGCTTTTAGTGTACTATTGGTCTCCATTACCACCTGCCTGCTCCTGCTCTCAGTGTATTATTGGTCTCCATTACCACCTGCCTGCTCTTGCTCTCAGTGTATTATTGGTCTCCATTACCACCTACCTGCTCCTGCTCTCAGTGTACTATTGGTCTCCATTACACTGACGCTCCTGCTCTCAGTGTATTATTGGTCCCATTACCACTGCCTGCTTCGCTTTCAGTGTACTATTGATCTCCATTACCACCTGCCTGTCGCTTTCAGTACATCATTGATCTCCATTACCCCCGGCCTGCTTCTTCTTCCAGTTACATCCTTGATTGACAATACCCCATCTCCTGCCTACTTGTGTTTATTTGCCTGAGGCTTTCCTGCTTCCTCCAGGATAGGCTTCTGTGGTTCTTTTCTTGGTGTCGCGACCTGGTGTCTGTTTTACCGCGTAACATCCTCACCATTAGAGGCTCTGGTGAAGACCGGCAGGCACTTAGACTGCACGGCCTGAGGGAGTTCCACAGGGGCCGTCGCCTGAAGAATCATAACAGTAACCGGCAGCCAGATGAATCCCACTGGAGATGTCAGTCTAGCTGAAGATTTATATCAGCAAGTATCCGAACTTCGGGTAGCCCTTCAGGAGGCTAGACAAGGATATTGTCAATTAGACGCCAGAATAAAGGCGAAGTCCCCTGGAACTACCAGTACTTCACAATATGTTTCACAGCCCAAAGTGCCTCTTCCCGATCGATCTAAATTCAATCAGTTCAAGAGTTCCTGTGGCCTGTACTTTTCTCTCCACCCTACGAGTTTTCACGAAGAGAGGGTTAAAGTAGGTTTTATTATCTCTCTTCTTCAGGATAAGCCTCAAGCATGGGCTTTACGACTTTTGGATCAGGGCAGTCCGGCAATGACCTCGGATGCTCTCTTTTCTGCACTTGGTGAGATCTACGATGATCCTCGTAGAGCCATCTCTGCTGAGGCTATGCTACGCAATTTGTTCCAGGGGCGGGGGCCTGTTGAAGATTATGTGGCAAGCTTCCGTAGGGTTAGTGCTGAAACTCAGTGGAATGAAGCAGCCCTTATTCATCAGTTCAGAATCGGCTTGTCTGAAATTTTAAAAGATGAATTAGCGCGCACGGGGGTGCCCGACAAATTGAAGAACCTTATTAATTTATCTATACAGATTGATCGACGTCTGAGAGAAAGAAGGTTAGAGAGAATGGGTGCTACCTGGCCTTCCCTTAACTCGTTCACCACTCCTATGTCTTCTGTTCTCCCAGAACCTGTTCCTATGCAACTGGGTTTGTCTCGTTCAGGCCTTATCCCAGAAGGAACGTTCTCAAAGACGCCGTTTGAACTTGTGTCTTTATTGTGGAGAGGCTGGTCATCTGCTACACAATTGTCCAATCAGGCCTTCGAGTAAGATTGTTTCTTCGCCTCGTTGTCCACCTTGTTCTGTTGTTATGCCCTACCTCTCTATTAATATTTCTTTGCAGAGGATCGACCAGATGTTTGCCATCCAAGCCGTTATTGATTCTGGAGCCTGTAGCTGTTTCATCCTGAATTCTTTTGTCAAGAATTGGAAGATTCCCACTCGATTAAAAGCTACTCCTCTCTTCATTCATTTAGCAGATGGTTCAAAGATCTCCTCGGGTCCTATTCTTCGAGAGACTATCTCATTCAGATTAAGATTGATCAGCATACTGAACTTATTTGTTTTGATGTATTGCCTTTCTCTTTATTTCCTATTATTTTAGGCATGCCACAATCCCCTAATAAATTTGGTCTCGGGGGAGATCCTTTTTTCTTCACCATACTGTCAACTATCATGTTTTTCTTCTTCTTTACTTGGTATTAAACAATGTCAATCCAAAACTCTGTTACCACATGTCATTGACATGTGGTAACAGATGTCTTTGACAAGAAGGGCGCTTTTACCTCCACATCGTATTTACGACTGTCCTGTGGAGCTGCTTCCTGGAGCCGAGATTCCTTTTGGATGGGTATATCCTTTGTCCGAGCCGGAACAAAAGGTCCTTAAGGAATATATCGAACAAAACTTACAAAAAGGATTCATATGCCACTCGAAATCACTGGCTGGAGTGGGCATATTCTTTGTCGAAAAAAAGACGTCTCCCTTCGGCCTTGTATTGACTACCGAGCCCTTAATAACATCATTGGATCTCAGGGGTGCCTACAATTTAATCAGGATTAGAGAAGGAGACGAGTGGAAAACAGCTTTCCGTTCGAGATATGGTCACTTTGAATACTTGGTTATGCCGTTTGGTTTGTGCAACGCCCCTGCCACTTTTCAACATTTTGTGAACAACATTTTCTGTGATTTTGTGAACGATTTCTTGGCGGTATATTTAGATGACATATTGATCTTCTCTTCTGATCTGGATCAGCACCGTTCTCAAGTTAGAAAGGTCTTATCTCAACTTAGGACCCACGGCTTATATGCTAAGTTAGAGAAATGTGAATTTGAGAAGAGTTCTATCCCCTTTCTGGGCTTCATCATTTCCTCGCAAGGACTGACCATGGATCCCCAAAAAGTATCGGCCATTCAGGATTGGCCCATTCCTTCTACTTGTAAACAAGTCCAAAAGTTCATCGGCTTTGCAAATTTCTATCGCAGATTCATTAAGAACTTTTCAACTATTATTTCCCCATTAACGCTTCTCACTAAGATTCATGTACCATTCTCCTGGACTGATTCAGCTCAACAGGCTTTTTAACAACTTAAATCTGCCTTTACCTCGGCTCCTGTCTTGATCCATCCAGACCCATCTTTTCCTTTAGTTTTAGAGGTTGACGCCTCCGAAGTGGCATTGGGAGCCATTCTTTCTCAACGAACTGGTCCTAAAGCATTACTCCATCCAGTTGCATTCTTTTCCAGGAAGCTCTCTGTGTCGGAAAGAAACTATGATGTGGGAGATCGTGAATTGTTAGCTATCAAATCGTCTCTTGAGGAATGGCGGTATCTCCTTGAAGGCGCTAATCATCCTATTATTATTTTTACAGATCATAAGAACTTAGAATATTTGCAGACTGCAAAAAGATTGAGGCCTCGCCAAGCTAGGTGGGCTCTTTTCTTCACTAGATTTAATTTTCATATAACTTTCTGCCCAGGATCAAAGAACGGCAAGGCGGATGCCCTCTCTAGATAATCTTCTGAAAGCAATAGGTCTGACAAAGCTGATAGAATACTCTCCAGGTCAAATTTCCTGCTATTACACACAGACATCACTAAGATCATCAAGAAAACTTCCACTCATCTCTTTCTCAAGATGGCTTCATTTATCGTAATAATAAAATATTTGTTCCAGAAGCTGCAAGATCTTCTGTACTTCAACAATGTCAGTGTCACCCGTTAGCTGGTCATTTTGGATTCTATTAAACATTTACAATAGATATTTTTTTTGGCCCAATATGTCTAAGGAATGTAAACTATTTGTCGCTTCCTGTGATACTTGTGCCAGATTTAAAACTTCCAGACAAAGACCCTATGAATTGTTGTGTCCCCTGACTGTTCCTAGCTGCCCTTGGGGCATGATTACTAGGGATTTCATTGTGGAGTTGCCTAGTTCCAAGGGTTTCAATACAATTTTTGTGGTAGTGGACCGACTAACCAAGATGGCTCATTTTATTCCTTTAAAGGGAGTTCCTTCAGCAGCAGTTACGGCCGAGGTGTTTATCAGAGATATTGTCCGTCTCCATGGAGTCCCTGATGACATTGTATCTGATAGAGGGGTGCAGTTCACTTCAAGATTTTGGAAAGAACTGTGTAGGTCCTTACAGATCCATAATTCTTTTTCGTCCGGATATCATCAACAATCAAATGGGCAAACGGAAAGAACGAACCAAACACTGGAGCAATATCTGAGATGTTATTCTTTGGCCTCACAGGAAGATTGGTCTTCTTTTCTTCCTTTGGCTGAGTTTGCTTACAATAATACCATCCATTCTTCCATTAAGTGTTCCCATTTCTATGCTAATTATGGTTATAATCCAACTTTCATTCTTAATGTTCCTTCCATGGTTTCTACTCCAAGTCTGCAAACTCGAATAGAACTCTTACAACAAAAGACTTTTGAGTTAAGATCACTCATGTCCCAGGCTAAGAAACAAGCCCTTAAAACAGCTAATAGTTCTAGAAGAGACGCCTCGATCTTCAAGGTTGGTGACTTTGTCTGGTTATCCACACGCAACATAAGACTTAAGATTCCCTCAACCAAGTTAGGACCTTGCTTCCCTGGTCCGTTCCTTAGTTGCCTTTGAGTTGGACCTCCCTAAATCACTAAAGATAAATCCAGTAATCCATGTTTCTTGCTTCAAGAGATATGTATCTAATTCATCTATGATTCCTCCTCCTCCACCTCCACTTCCTGTGTTAGTTGATGGTGCTGACGAATACGAAGTCGAGACCATTCTGGATTCCAAAATTTCTGCCAGAAAACTAAGGTATCTGGTATAATGGAAGGGTTTTGGACCCGAAGAGAACCCTTGGGAACCAGCGCAACAGATTCATGCTCCTCGCCTGGTCAAGGCATTTCATTCAAAACACCATGATAAACCTGGACCTAAAGGCACCCGGAGGTTGCCCATGGGGGGGGGCAATGTTATAATCCTGGTCCTACCTTGGGTCGAGCGCGGGGGTGTGCGCCAGCGTTCACACGCGGGTGCACTCACCGTGAGCAGGCCAAGCATCCCTCTGTGCGTGCGTCCCTCATGACGCAGGGACGCAGGTGTCGGGGTTCCCGGTCTTGCATTCCTGACTCAGGGCAGGTTCCTTCTGGCGCACGTGTCGCATCCAGATGACGCTCCTCTCCCTTCTTAAGCTCCTCCTCAGGGCCTGTTTCTTGCTGCCGGTTACTTTCTCTGAACCTTAGCTCCTGTGAGCTGTGTCTTGATCTGTTCCTGACTTGTGCTTCCAGTGTATTATTGGTCTCCATTCCCATCTGCCTGCTCCTGCTTTCAGTGTACTATTTGGTCTCCATTACCACCAGCCTGCTCCTGCTTTCAGTGTAAGTGTCCTATTGGTCTCCATTCTCATCTACCTGCCTGCTCCTGCTTCAGTGTACTATTGTCTCCATTACCACCAGCCCTGCTCTGCTTCAGTGTATATGGTCTCCATACCACCTGCCTGCTCCTGCTTCAGGGTACTAGGTCCCATTACCACCTGCCGACCCGCTTGCAGGGTACTATGGTCTCCATTACCACCAGCCTGCTCCTGCTTTCAGTGCTATATTGTCTCCATTACCAGCCTGGCTCCTGCTTTCAGTGTACTATTGGTCTCCATTCCCACCTGCCTGCTCCTGCTTTCAGTGTACTATTGGTCTCCATACCACCCTGCCTGCTCCTGCTTCAGTGTACTATTGGTCTCCATTACCACCAGCCTGCTCCTGCTTTCAGTGTACTATTGGTCTCCATTCTCACCTGCCTGCTCCTGCTTTCAGTGTACTATTGGTCTCCATTACCACCTGCCTGCTCCTGCTTCCAGTGTATATTGGTCTCCATTACCACCATCCTGCTCCTGCTTTCAGTGTACTATTGTCCTCCATTACCACCACTGCCTGCTCCTGCTTTCAGTGTACTATTGGTCTCCATTACCACCTGCCTGCTCCTGCTTTCAGTGTACTATGGTCTCCATTACCACCTGCCTGCTCCTGCTTTCATGTACTATTGGTCTCCATTCACCACCTGCCTGCTCCTGCTTTCAGTGTACTATTGGTCTCCATTACCACCTGCCTGCTCCTGCTTTCAGTGTCTATTGGTCTCCATTACCACCTGCCTGCTCCTGCTTCAGTGTACTATTGGTCTCCATTACCACCTGCCTGCTCCTGCTTTCAGTGTATTATTGGTCTCCATTACCACCTGCCTGCTCCTGCTTTCAGTGTACTATTGGTCTCCATTACCACCTGCCTGCTCCTGCTTTCAGTGTACTATTGGTCTCCATTACCACCTGCCTGCTCCTGCTTTCAGTGTACTATTGGTCTCCATTCTCACCTGCCTACGCCTCCTCCGCTTTCAGTGTACTATTGGTCTCCATTACCACCCTGCTCCTGCTTTCAGTGTACTATTGGTCTCCATTACCACCAGCCTGCTCCTGCTTCAGTGTACTATTGGTCTCCATTCACCTGCCTGCTCCTGCTTCAGTGTACTATTGGTCTCCATTACCACCTGCCGCTCCTGCTTTCAGTGTACTATTGGTCTCCATCTCACCTGCCTGCTCCTGCTGCTTTCAGTGTACTATTGTCTCCATTACCACCTGCCTGCTCCTGCTTTCAGTGTACTATTGGTCTCCATTCTCCCTGCCTGCTCCGCTTTCAGTGTACTATTGGTCTCCATTACCACCAGCCTGCTCCGCCCTTTCAGTGTACTATTGGTCTCCATTCCACCTGCCTGCTCCTGCTTCCAGGGTACTATTGGTCTCCATTACCACCAGCCTGCTCCTGCTTTCAGTGTATATGGTCCCATCTCACCTGCCTGCTCCTGCTTTCAGTGTACTATTGGTCTCCATTACCACCTGCCTGCTCCTGCTTCAGTGTACTATTGGTCTCCATTACCACCTGCCTGCTCCTGCTTTCAGTGACTATTGGTCTCCATTACCACCAGCCTGCTCCTGCTTTCAGTGTTATTGGTCTCCATTCCTCACTGCCTGCTCCTGCTTCAGTGTACTATGGGTCTCCATTCCCACCTGCCTGCTCCTGCTTTCAGTGTACTATTGGTCTCCATTCCACCTGCCTGCTCCTGCTTTCAGTGTATTATTGGTCTCCATTACCACCATGCCTGCTCCGCTTTCAGTGTACTTTGGTCTCCATTACCACCTGCCTGCTCCTGCTTTCAGTGTACTATTGGTCTCCATCTCACCTCCTGCTCCTGCTTTCAGTGTACTATTGTCTCCATTACCACACTGCCTTCCTGCTTCAGTGTACTATTGGTCTCCATTACACCGGCCTGCTCCTGCTTTCAGTGTACTATTGGTCTCCATTACCACCTGCCTGCTCCTGCTTTCAGTGTACTATTGGTCTCCATTACACCTGCCTGCTCCGCTTTCAGTGTACTTTGGTCCCATTACCACCTGAACCACTGCTCCTGCTTTCAGTGTACAATTGGTCTCCATTACCACCTGCCTGCTCCTGCTTTCAGTGTACTATTGGTCTCCATTACCACCTGCTCTGCTCCTGCTTCAGATGTACTATTGTCCCATTACCACCAGCCTGCTCCTGCTTTCAGTGTACTATTGGTCTCCATTCCACCTGCCTGCTCCTGCTTTCAGTGTACTATTGGTCTCCTTACCACCAGCCTGCTCCTGCTTTCAGTGTACTATGGTCTCCATTACCACCTGCCTGCTCCTGCTTTCAGTGTTACTATTGGTCTCCATTACCACCGACCTGCTCCTGCTTTCAGTGTACTTTGGTCTCCATTACCACCAGCCTGCCTCTGCTTTCAGTGTACTTATTGGTCTCCATTACCACCTCCGCCTGCTCCTGCTTTCAGTGTACTATTGGTCTCCATTACCACCTGCCTGCTCCTGCTTTCAGTGTACTATTGGTCTCCATTCCACCTGCCTGCTCCTGCTCAGTGTACTATTGGTCTCCATTACCACCAGCCTGCTCCTGCTTTCATGTACTATTGGTCTCTCATTCCCACCAGCCTGCTCCTGCTTTCAGTGTACTATTGGTCTCCATTACCACCAGCCTGCTCCTCTTTCAGTGTACTATTGGTCTCCATTACCACCTGCCTGCTCCTGCTTTCAGTGTACTATTGGTCTCCATTACCACCACCTCGCTCCTGCTTTCAGTGTACTATGGTCTCCATTACCACCTGCCTGCTCCTGCTTTCAGTGTACTATTGGTCTCCATTACCACCGCCGCTCCTGCTTTCAGTGTACTATTGGTCTCCATTACCACCTGCCTGCTCCTGCTTTCAGTGTACTATTGGTCTCCATTAACCACCTGCCTGCTCCTGCTTTCAGTGTACTATTGGTCTCCATTACCACCTGCCTGCTCTCTCCTTTCAGTGTACTATTGGTCTCATTACACCTGCCTGCTCCTGCTTTCATTGTATATGGTCTCCATTACCACCTGCTGCTCCTGCTTTCTAGTGTACTATTGGTCTCCATTCCACCTGCCGCTCCTGCTTTCAGTGTACTATTGGTCTCCTTACACCAGCCTGCTCCTGCTTTCAGTGTACTATTGGTCTCCATTCCACCTGCCTGCTCCTGCTTTCAGTGACTATGGTCTCCATTACCACCGCCTGCTCCTTGCTTTCAGTGTACTATTGGTCTCCATTACCACTGCCTTCTCTGCTTTCAGTGTACTATTGTCTCCATTCTCACCTGCCTGCTCCTGCTTTCAGTGTTACATTGGTCTCCATTACCACCAGCCTGCTCCTGCTTTCAGTGTACATTGGTCTCCATTACCACCTGCCTGCCCTGCTTTCAGTGTACTATTGGTTCCATTACCACCTGCCTGCTCCTGCTTTCAGTGTATTATGGCTCCCTTACCACCTGCTGCTCCTGCTTCAGGTACTATTGGTCTCCATACCACCTGCCTGCTCCTGCTTTCAGTTGTATTATGGTCTCCATTACCCCTGCCTGCTCCGGCTTTCAGTGTACTTTGGTCTCCATTACCACCTGCACTGCTGCTCTGCTTCAGTGTATTTGGTCTCCATTCTCACCGCCTGCTCCTGCTTTCAGTGTTTATTGGTCTCCATTACCACCTGCCGCTCCCTGCTTTCAGTGTACTATTGGTCTCCATTACCACCTGCCTGCTCCTGCTTTCTATAAACACAGGCTAATAATGTTATTGGTCCAGTTGGAGGGTGTTTGCCAACTGCCAGTTCTTTCGATGTTCCCATCTGGACCAATTATTTTGTGATTGCAAAAAATGATTGGGCCAGGTGTTTTTTTTTTAGAAATGTCTTGCAAACAATCATGTTGCAGCTCAGAGATCATCTGTTAGGATTTCCTGCTCTCTCTGTTTCTCCCTGCTTTTGACACTGCACTCTGGAACTCTTCTGAACTGCATTCTCATTACCCACCACCAGAGGTGGTAATAATTCTTATCTTCATCATCCTCACCTGTGTGCAGCTAGCTGGCTAACTTAGGCTACTATCAAACATCATCCCTCCCTCTGACACAGAAAACAGATTTCAGTGCAGTTTTTGTGTAAACTTATTTAAACGCCTCTGTCCCTAACTGTTATAATCCTGGTCCTACCTTGGGTCCAGCGCGGGGGTGTGCGCCGGCGTTCACGCGCGGGCACATTCACTGCGAGCAGGCCAAGCGTCCCTCTGTGCGTGCGTTCCTCGTGATGCAGGGACGCAGGCGTTGGGGTTCCCGGTCTTGCATTTCTGACTCAGGGCAGGTTCCTTCTGGCGCACGCGCACCCTGGCGTGCACAGGGGGGCGAGCGCATCGCATCCAGATGACGCTCCTCTCCCTTCTTAAGCTCCTCCTCAGGGCCTGGTTCTTGCTGCTGGTTCAGAGTTGCTTTCTCTGAACCTTAGCTCCTGTGAGCTGTGTCTTGATCCGTTCCTGACTTGTGCTTTCAGTGTATTATTGGTATCCATTCCCACTTGCCTGCTCCTGCTTTCAGTGCATATATCAAAAGATTGGGCCTAGGCACTCCTTGTTGGCAATGTGCCACTGATGTTGAAGGTGCAGCTCCCGTTTGTCCTCTACCTGTAGGACTCCCAGCTATAGCACAAGCGTTTAGAGATGGAAGCGCACACTTATCTTCAGATTTAACTGTTTATTATATCACACAGGTATGATGAAGGAGACATAGTGCTCTCCGAAACATTGTTCGTTTGTGTGATATAATAAACAGTTAAATCTGAAGATAAGTGTGCGCTTCCATCTCTAAACGCTCCGGCTTTCAGTGTACTATTGGTCTCCATTACCACCTGCCTGCTCCTGCTTTCAGTGTACTATTGGTCTCCATTACCACCTGCCTGCTCCTGCTTTCAGTGTACTATTGGTCTCCATTCTCACACCTGCCTGCTCCTGCTTTCAGTGTACTATTGGTCTCCATTACCACCAGCCTGCTCCTGCTTTCAGTGTCCTATGGTCCCATACCACCTGCCTGCTCCTGCTTTCAGGGTACAGTGGTCTCCATTACCACCTGCCGCCCGCTGCAGGGTACTATGGTCTCCATTACCACCAGCCTGCTCCTCTTTCAGTGCTATTGTCTCCATTACCAGCCGGCTCCTGCTTTCAGTGTACTATTGGTCTCCATTCCCACCTGCCTGCTCCTGCTTCAGTGTACTATTGGTCTCCATACCACCTGCCTGCTCCTGCTTTCAGTGTACTATTGGTCTCCATTACCACCAGCCTGCTCCTGCTTTCAGTGTACTATTGGTCTCCATTACCACCTGCCTGCTCCTGCTTTCAGTGTACTATTGGTCTCCATTACCACCTGCCTGCTCCTGCTTCCAATGTGTTATTGGTCTCCATTACCACCAGCCTGCTCCTGCTTTCAGTGTACTATTGGTCTCCATTACCACCTGCCTGCTCCTGCTTTCAGTGTACTATTGGTCTCCATTACCACCTGCCTGCTCCTGCTTTCAGTGTACTATTGGTCTCCATTACCACCTGCCTGCTCCTGCTTTCAATGTACTATTGGTCTCCATTCCCACCTGCCTGCTCCTGCTTTCAGTGTACTATTGGTCTCCATTACCACCTGCCTGCTCCTGCTTTCAGTGTTCTATTGGTCTCCATTACCACCTGCCTGCTCCTGCTTTCAGTGTACTATTGGTCTCCATTACCACCTGCCTGCTCCTGCTTTCAGTGTATTATTGGTCTCCATTCCACCTGCCTCTCCTGCTTTCAGTGTACTATTGGTCCCATTACCACCTGCCTGCTCCTGCTTTCAGTGTAACTATTGGTCTCCATTACCACCTGCCTGCTCCTGCTTTCAGTGTACTATTGGTCTCCATTCCACCTGCTACCTGCGCTCTCCTGCTTTCAGTGTACTATTGGTCTCCATTACCACACCTGCTCCTGCTTTCAGTGTACTATTGGTCTCCATTACCACCAGCCTGCTCCTGCTTCAGTGTACTATTGGTCTCCATTCTCACCTGCCTGCTCCTGCTTTCAGTGTACTATTGGTCTCCATTACCACCTGCCTGCTCCTGCTTTCAGTGTACTATTGGTCTCCATTCTCACCTGCCTGCTCCTGCTTTCAGTGTACTATTGGTCTCCATTACCACCTGCCTGCTCCTGCTTTCAGTGTACTATTGGTCTCCATTCTCACCTGCCTGCTCCTGCTTTCAGTGTACTATTGGTCTCCATTACCACCAGCCTCTCCGGCGCTTTCAGTGTACTATTGGTCTCCATTCCACCTGCCTGCTCCTGCTTCCAGTGTACTATTGGTCTCCATTACCACCAGCCTGCTCCTGCTTTAGTGTATATGGTCCCATCTCACCTGCCTGCTCCTGCTTTCAGTGTACTATTGGTCTCCATTACCACCTGCCTGCTCCTGCTTCCAGTGTACTATTGGTCTCCATTACCACCTGCCTGCTCCTGCTTTCAGTGTACTATTGGTCTCCATTACCACCAGCCTGCTCCTGCTTTCAGTGTACTATTGGTCTCCATTCCTCACTGCCTGCTCCTGCTTCCAGTGTACTATGGGTCTCCATTACCACCTGCCTGCTCCTGCTTTCAGTGTACTATTGGTCTCCATTCCACCTGCCTGCTCCTGCTTTCAGTGTATTATTGGTCTCCATTACCACCAGCCTGCTCCGGCTTTCAGTGTACTATTGGTCTCCATTACCACCTGCCTGCTCCTGCTTTCAGTGTACTATTGGTCTCCATTCTCACCTGCCTGCTCCTGCTTTCAGTGTACTATTGGTCTCCATTACCACACCTGCCTTCCTGCTTCAGTGTACTATTGGTCTCCATTACCACCTGCCTGCTCCTGCTTTCAGTGTACTATTGGTCTCCATTACCACCTGCCTGCTCCTGCTTTCAGTGTACTATTGGTCTCCATTCTCACCTGCCTGCTCCGCTTTCAGTGTACTTTGGTCCCATTACCACTACCACCTGCTCCTGCTTTCAGTGTACAATTGGTCTCCATTACCACCTGCCTGCTCCTGCTTTCAGTGTACTATTGGTCTCCATTACCACCGCTCTGCTCCTGCGCTCATGTACTATTGCTCCCATTACCACCTGCCTGCTCCTGCTTTCAGTGTACTATTGGTCTCCATTCTCACCTGCCTGCTCCTGCTTTCAGTTAACTATTGGTCTCCATTACCACCAGCCTGCTCCTGCTTTCAGTGTACTATTGGTCTCCATTACCACCTGCCTGCTCCTGCTTTCAGTTGTACTATTGGTCTCCATTACCACCGCCTGCTCCTGCTTTCAGTGTACTTTGGTCTCCATTACCACCAGCCTGCTCTGCTTTCAGTGTACTATTGGTCTCCATTACCACCTTGCCTGCTCCTGCTTTCAGTGTACTATTGGTCTCCATTACCACCTGCCTGCTCCTGCTTTCAGTGTAACTATTGGTCTCCATTCCACCTGCCTGCTCCTGCTCCAGTGTACTATTGGTCTCCATTACCACCAGCCTGCTCCTGCTTTCAGTGTACTATTGGTCTCTCATTCCCACCAGCCTGCTCCTGCTTTCAGTGTACTATTGGTCTCCATTACCACCAGCCTGCTCCTGCTTTCAGTGTACTATTGGTCTCCATTACCACCTGCCTGCTCCTGCTTTCAGTGTACTATTGGTCTCCATTACCACCACCTGCTCCTGCTTTCAGTGTACTATTGGTCTCCATTACACCTGCCTGCTCCTGCTTTCGTGTACTATTGGTCTCCATTACCACCGCCTGCTCCTGCTTTCAGTGTACATTGGTCTCCACTCACCCCTGCCTGCTCCTCTTTCAGTGTACTATTGGTCTCCATTACCACCTGCCTGCTCCTGCTTTCAGTGTACTATTGGTCTCCATTACCACCTGCCTGCTCTCTCCTTTCAGTGTACTATTGGTCTCGATTACCACCTGCCTGCTCCTGCTTTCATTGTACTATGGTCTCCATTACCACCCTGCCTGCTCCTGCTCTCCTCTGCTTCAGTGTACTATTGGTCTCCATTCTCACCTGCGCTCCTGCTTTCAGTGTACTATTGGTCTCCTTACACCAGCCTGCTCCTGCTTTCAGTGTACTATTGGTCTCCATTCTCACCTGCCTGCTCCTGCTTTCAGTGACTATTGGTCTCCATTACCACCGCCTGCTCCTTGCTTTCAGTGTACTATTGGTCTCCATTACCACTGCCTTCTCTGCTTTCAGTGTCTATTGTCTCCATTCTCACCTGCCTGCTCCTGCTTTCAGTGTACATTGGTCTCCATTACCACCAGCCTGCTCCTGCTTTCAGTGTACATTGGTCTCCATTACCACCTGCCTGCCCTGCTTTCAGTGTACTATTGGTCTCCATTACCACCTGCCTGCTCCTGCTTTCAGTGTATTATGGCTCCTTACCACCTGCCTGCTCCTGCTTCAGGTACTATTGGTCTCCATTACCACCTGCCTGCTCCTGCTTTCATGTATTACTGGTCTCCATTACCCCTGCCTGCTCCGGCTTTCAGTGTACTTTGTGGTCTCCATTACCACCTGCACTGCCTGCTTCTGCTTCAGTGTATTATTGGTCTCCATTCTCATGCCGCTGCTCCTGCTTTCAGTGTATTATTGGTCTCCATTACCACCTGCCGCTCCTGCTTTCAGTGTACTATTGGTCTCCATTACCACCTGCCTGCTCCTGCTTTCTAGTGTATTATTGGTCTCCATTCCACCTGCCTGCTCCTGCTTTCAGTGTACTATTGGTCTCCATTACCACCATCTGCTCCTGCTTTCAGTGTACTATTGGTCTCCATACCACCTGCCTGCTCCTGCTTTCAGTGTACTATTGGTCTCCATTACCACCACCTGCCTCCTGCTTTCAGTGTATTATGGTCTCCATTACACCTGCCTGCTCCTGCTTTCAGTGTACTATTGGTCTCACATTACCACCTGCCGCTCCTGCTTTCAGTGTACTATTGGTCTCCATTACCACCTGCTGCTCCTGCTTCAGTGTATTATTGGTCTCCATTCTCACCTGCCTGCTCCTGCTTTCAGTGTACTATTGGTCCCATTACCACCAGCCTGCTCCTGATTTCAGTGTATTATGGTCTCCATTACACCAGCCTCTCCCGCTTTGTTTACTATTGGTCTCCATTACCACCTGCCTGCTCCTGCTTTCAGTGTACTATTGGTCTCCATTACCACCAGCCTGCTCTGCTTTCAGTGTATATTGGTCTCCATTCCACCAGCCTGCTCCTGCTTTCAGTGTATTTTGTCTCCATTTCCACCAGCCTGCTCTGCTTCAGTGTACTATTGGTCTCCATTACCACCTGCCTGCTCCGCTTTCAGTGTACTATTGGTCTCACATTACCACCGCTCTCCTGCTTTCAGTGACATTGTGTTCTCCATTCTCACCACTGCCTGCTCCTGCTTTCAGTGTACTATTGGTCTCCATCCACCTGCCTGCTCCTGCTCCAGTGTACTATTGGTCTCCATTCCACCTGCCTGCTCCTGCTTTCAGTGTACTATTGGTCTCCATACCACCATGCCTGCTCCTGCTTTCAGTGTACTATTGGTCTCCATTACCACCTGCCTGCTCCTTTTAGTGTCTATTGGTCTCCATTCTCACCCTGCCTCCTGCTTTTCAGTGTTATTATGGTCTCCATTACACCTGCCTGCTCCTGCTTCAGTGTATTACTGGTCTCCATTAACCCTGCCTGCTCCTGATTCAGTGTATTATTGGTCTCCATTCTCACCTGCCTGCTCCTGCTTTCAGTGTACTATTGGTCTCCATTACCACCAGCCTGCTCCTGATTTCAGTGTATTACTGGTCCCATTAACACCAGCCTGCTCCTGCTTTCAGTGTACTATTGGTCTCCATTACCACCTGCCTGCTCCTGCTTCCAGTGTATTTTTGGTCTCCATTACCACCAGCCTGCTCCTGCTTTCAGTGTACTATTGTCTCCATTACCACCAGCCTGCTCCTGATTTCAGTTGTATTATTGGTCTCCATTCTCACCTGCCTGCCCTGCTTTCAGTGTACTATTGTCTCCATTACCACCTGCCTGCTCCTGCTTTCAGTGTACTATGGTCTCCATTACCACCTGCTGCTCCTGTTTTCAGTGTACTATTGGTCTCCATTCTCACCTGCCTGCTCCTGTTTCAGTGTACTATTGGTCTCCATTACCACCGCTGCTCCTCCTGCTTTCAGTGTACTATTGGTCTCCATTCTCACCTGCCTGCTCCTGCTTTCAGTGTACTATTGGTCTCCATTCTCACCTGCCTGCTCCTACTTTCAGTGTACTATTGGTCTCCATTCTCACCTGCCTGCTCCTGCTTTCAGTGTACTATTGGTCTCCATTACCACCTGCCTGCTCCTGCTTTCAGTGTATTATTGGTCTCCATTACCACATGCCTGCTCCTGCTTTCAGTGTACTATGGTCTCCATTACCACCAGCCTGCTCCTGATTCCAGTGTATTATTGGTCTCCATTACCACCTGCTGCTCCTGATTCCAGTGTATTATTGGTCTCCATTACCACCAGCCTGCACCTGCTTTCAGTGTATTATTGGTCTCCATTACCACCTGCCTGCTCCTGCTTCTAGTGTATTATTGGTCTCCATTACCACCAGCCTGCTCCTGCTTCCAGTGTATTATTGGTCTCCATTACCACCTGCCTGCTCCTGCTTTCAGTGTACTATTGGTCTCCATTACCACCAGGGCCTGCTCTGCTTTCAGTGTATTATTGGTCTCCATTACCACCTGCCTGCTCCTGCTTTTAGTGTACTATTGGTCTCCATTACCACCTGCCTGCTCCTGCTTTCAGTGTACTATTGGTCTCCATTACCACCAGCCTGCTCCTGCTTTCAGTGTATTATTGGTCTCCATGCTCACCTGCCTGCTCCTGCTTTCAGTGTACTATTGGTCTCCATTCTCACCTGCCTGCTCCTGTTCAGTGTATTGGTCTCCATTCTCACCTGCCTGCTCCTGCTTTCAGTTATATTGGTCTCCATTTCACAGCCGCTCCTGTTCAGTACTATTGGCTCCATTACCACCATGCCTGCTCCTGCTTTCAGTTACTTGGTCTCCATTACCACCTGCCTGCTCCTGCTTTCAGTGTATTATTGGTCTCCATTTCCACCAGCCTGCTCCTTTTCAGTGTACTATTGGTCTCCATTACCACCTGCCTGCCCTGCTTTCAGTGTATATTGGTCTCCATTACACCATACTATACTGCCCGCCCCACCCCCCCCCACCCCCCCCTCCTGCTTCAGTGTACATTTTTGGTCTCCATTACCACCATCCTGCTCCTGCTTTCAGTGTACTATTGTCTCCATTACCCACCTGCCTGCTCCTGCTTCAGTGTATTTTGGTCTCCATTCCACCTGCCTGCTCCTGCTTTCAGTAGTGTACTATTGGTCTCCATTCTCACCTGCCTGCTCCTGCTTTCCAGTGTAATTGGTCTCCATTCTCACCTTCTGCTCCGCTTCAGTGTATATTGGTCTCCATTCTCACCTGCCTGCTCCTGCTTTCAGTGTACTATGGTCTCCATTACCACCTGCCTGCTCCTGCTTTCAGTGTATTATGGTCTCCATTACCACCTAGCTGCTCCTGCTTCAGTTATATTGGTCTCCATTACCACCGTTGCCTCTCTGCTTTCAGTGTACTATTGGTCTCCATTACCACAGCCTGCTCCTGCTTTCAGTGTATATGGTCTCCATTCTCACCTGCCTGCTCCTGCTTTCGTTACTATTGGTCTCCATTACCACCAGCCTGCTCCTGCTTTCAGTGTACTATTGGTCTCCATTACCACCTGCCTGCCCTGCTTTCAGTGTACTATTGGTCTCCATTCCACCTGCCTGCTCCTGCTTCCAATGTTTATTGGTTCCATTCTCACTGCCTGCTCCTGCTTTCAGTTTACTATTTGTCTCCATTCTCACACCTGCCTGCTCGCTTCAGTGACTTATTGGTCTCCATTCTCACCAGCCTGCTCTGCTTTCAGTGTACATGGTCTCCATTCTCACCTGCCTGCTCCTGCTGTCCAATGTATATTGGTCTCCATTCCACCTGCCTGCTCCTCTTTCAGTGTACTATTGGTCTCCATTCTCACCTGCCTGCTCCTGCTTTAGTGTACTATTGGTCTCCATTACCACCTCCTGCTCCTCTTTCAATGTACTATTGGTCTCCATTCTCACCTTCCTGCTCCTCTTTCAGTGTACTATTGGTCTCCATTACGACTTCCTGCTCCTGCTTTCAGTGTACTATTGGTCTCCATTACCACCTATGCCTGCTCCTGCTTTCAATGTACTATTGGTCTCCATTCTCACCTGCCTGCTCCTGCTTTCAGTGTACTATTGGTCTCCATTACCACCTGCCTGCTCTGCTTTCAGTGTACTATTGGTCTCCATTCTCACCTGCCTGCTCCTCTCTTCAGTGTCTATTGGTCTCCATTACCACCTGCCTGCTCCTGCTTTCAGTGTACTATTGGTCTCCATTACCACCTGCCTGCTCCTGCTTTCAGTGTACTATTGGTCTCCATTACCACCTGCCTGCTCCTGCTTTCAGTGTACTATTGGTCTCCATTCTCACCTGCCTGCTCCTGCTTTCAGTGTACATTGGTCTCCATTACCACCTCAGCCTGCTCTGCTTTCAGTGTACTTTGGTCTCCATTACCACCTGCCTGCTCCTGTTTCAGTGTACTATTGGTCTCCATTCCACCTGCCTGCTCCTGCTTTCAGTGTACTATTGGTTCTCATTACCACCTCCTGCTCCTGCTTTCAGTGTACTATTGGTCTCCCATTCTCACTCCTGCTCCTGCTTCAAGTGATATTGTCTCCATTCTCACTCTGCTCACGCTGCTCCTGCTTTCAGTGTCTATTGGTCCTCCATTTCACCTGCCTGCTCCTGCTTTCAGTGCTTATTGGTCTCCATTACTCACCAGCCTGCTCCTGCTTTAGTGTACTATTGGTCCTCATTCCACCGCCTGCTCTGCTTTCAGTGTAACTATGGTCTCCATTACCATCCACCTGCGCTCTCTGCTTTCAGTGTACTTTGGTCTCCATTACCACCGCCTGCTCCTGCTTTCAGTTACTATTGGTCTCCATTACCACCTGCCTGCTCCTGCTTTCAGTGTACTATTGGCTCCATTCTCACCTGCCTGCTCCTGCTTCAGTGTACTATTGTCTCCATTACCACCTGGCCTGCTCCTGCTTTCAGTGTACTATTGGTCTCCATTCTCACCTGCCTGCTTGCCTGCTTTCAGTGTACTATTGGTCTCCATTACCACCTGCCTGCTCCTGCTTTCAGTGTACTATTGTCTCCATTACCACCAGCCTCACTTCTGTTTCAGTTGTACTATTGGTCTCCATTCCTCACCTGCACTGCTCCTAGCTTCAGTGTACTATTGTCTCCATTACCACCTGTGCTCCAGCTTCCAGTTACATTCTGATTGACATACCCATCTCTGAACTACTTGTGTTTAATTGCCTGAGACTTTCCTGCTTCCTCCACATGGTCTCCCTCTGTGGTTCTTTTCTTGGTGTCGCAACCGTGTCTGTTTCGCCGTGTATCATCCTCACCATTAGAGGCTCTGGTGAAGACCGGCAGGCATTTAGACTCTGCGGCCTGAGGGAGTTCCATAGGGGCCATCGCCTGAAGAATCATAACACAAACAAGGAGATAAGTGCAAGCAATTAGACAGATAAATAAAAATGAAATACAATGTCATACATCGATTAAGAATGCATATGTATATAAATGATGTATAAATTGATATAAGTGCAGCATGCCTTGAAACATCCCTGCCCTGAAGAACTTACAGTACGGGCTAGGCCACACTAGCGCTTTTTTTTTGCAATGCTTTCACCAGAGAGTTGGTTCGAGAGGGATCATTAAAGGGCCAGTTTGAGGTCCTATAAAAAAAAACACAGACATACCTGCCTTTCGTCTTATTACATTCCATCATTGCAGGGTCACGCAGGTTCATGGTTTCGATGAGGTAGGGACTTGAGAGGCACCGGGTACTCAAACCACTATTATATGAAAGGTGAGAGTTAGAGAAACCCCCCACCCCCTCACAGAGCATACCATAAACAGAGCCTTCTTACAACAGAATGTCCTTTCACAGCCTCACCTAATTAATATTTATCTTGAAGAAAATGGCCATTCTTTAAGTAAAGTAGTAGTTTTTCAAGACAAGCAAATAATTGTAATCCCAAACAGACAAGACATCATTCCTGTCTAGCAAACAGAAACTTCTTGTGTCTCCTAAATGAGTCTTATTTCATTCTATGGAGAAGGAGGGGGGAGTAAATGTGTTGGTCCTGAAGAATTTTGATGGCTAGGCTGGGTACACCTCGCGACTATTTATGTCCCGACCGAGCACTCGCTGCGAGCGAACTCGGTGGCACAATGCCGCAATTGCGGCAAATTTCGTCCGAGGCGAATTTGTAACACGCTTGATAAGTGGCGAGTTCCCGTAGGAGCCACACTGATCTGATCGACATTTCTAGTCTGCACGTACGATCTGGACAACATCGATGTCGGTCCGCGGCTGGGGCCTCCCACACCACCGATATTTTTCGGCTGACTGAAAGTGCAGTGAATCAGTTGGTTTGAAAATATCGGCTGGGTGTGTACCACAGCCTAAGACTGTCACACCACATGTTTACAAAACGCAACATATTGGTGTAATACGGAACTTTCCTCAAAATTCCTGTCTTCTGTCGTACAATGCCACCGGGAAGTTTTTCTTTGCTAACAGTGGCAGCAAGGATCTAGCCTCACTGGATGGACAGTGGAAATTCACAGTTCCTTTAGTATCCATATTGAGAACCCATTAGCATTCTTAAGGATGTGTGCTAAACCTACAGTTTTGAATTTCCATTCAAACTTAAGGGGTGTCAAGTAAAGTAAGTAACTATTAATTTCATTCATTTGTTTAGTAGTAGTACATCACTTTGTAATTGTTAATTTGTTATTGTGATTTTAATTAAATAGTAAAATTAAAATACTAACCTTTTACAGTTGAATCACCTAAAACATAAATAATTATTTGACTTGTTTTGTTCTCTTGAAGAACTGAATGGCACACATCCAGCACCCTGGAAAAACTGTATTTTGGCATTTTATAAATGCTGCCACCATGTCAAACGAAAATGCCAAATAGGTGGCTTGGATCGGTGCCAATGTATGGGACTATATCCCTAAATTTATGAAAAACTATTATTACACATCCAAGGACAACTTTTCGATTGGAGTTTAATTCTCCTTTAAACAACCAGTGAATATAACCAATGCGTATGCAGGTAAATAACTCTAACATGAACCAAGTTTTAGTTTGACACTCTTAAAACATGTCACAACTTGCTACATTAAACCTATGGTGTGCAATACACACGCCAGAAACTGGTGCAATTTATCATGCACTACGATCAAAGCACTGACATCCCCCAAGCTAACATGCAAATATGTAATAATGACTGTTTACTGTAACAACATATCTGTTACAATTTCCATAACCTTCATTTAAAGAGACAGGCTTCTGCACAATTTCCTAAAACTCAGATTTTATTTTTAAACTACTTTACTGTCTGATTTTTTTGCACCCAGGATCCACCTTATTCCGGTAGCATCGTGTTATAGTGCCTTCTGTTGTAAAATACTGTGATCACCAAAAGGCTTAGCGTTTTTGTATGTTTCCTAGAAAGGGAACAAAGGGGGTTTAAAATTCTCAATAACACAAATATTATTAGAAGTCAGGGTCATGCCATGTTCAAATACTAACCAATATTCCTGGAAGGGTGATTTTCCCTTTAGATCGTATAACCCTATGGGCCCTGAATTCTATCATGGCACTCCAATGTTAAGAAACTACAACTCCCAGAAATGCTAAACATCTGGAATGCCATGGTTTGACATCACGCCCTAGGGTTGAACCTATTTAATGGCCACCACCCCTGTCCCTTTCCCCCATCTATGTCCGCCTTCATTGCACACCTACCACATCTCTGCCCCGACACCATATTATCAACCGTCCATGTTTCAACTTTGGTCCTGTATACTGCTCCGCACACATCAGCACCAGGTCAGGTAAGTGCTCAGTACATCCGCCAGCGAGAGGAAGTGCTAGCATCTTGTTTCGCTCCCCACATCTCCCCTGCTCACCCGTCTGCCTCTCCCGTAGACGGTTCCAGCACAGGACAAGGGGTGGGGGCGTTGACCTTCCGGACTCAACGCTGCGGTTAGAGGAGTCCCCTCCGATCGTGTCGTTTCCGCAGCGAATTCAACTCTTAATTCCCTTACCAAAGGAGACCGTCACTTTCTCATAGTATTCTGACGAGGTCGCCCGCCGCAGGGGAGATCTCCGCAGGCCTCAACGCAGTTTCGGGCATAGGTCGCCGGGTAGAAGAGTGCAGTCCCCGCCATCGCTGAACAATGCAGCGGATTGCGCGGAAACGGTCAGAGGGAGCCTGGCAATGAAAGAAAATATGTGACGTATCAACTCATCTGGGAGTGACGAGGCTCCCAATCCCCGCAGAGAGCCATCGGCAGCCTGGCAGCCCTCAAGTACTGGTAACTGATGCTGCAAACACAACCATCAAGTGACAAGCTGAGGTCAGTGGGCGGAGCCGGACTAACCACTATGCCCCACGCAAAAGGGGGGGCATGCTATGAGACGATGGTGACCAACCTGTGCTCTATCCCTGTCTACGCATACGGCCGCCTATTTAATTGAAACCTCCCACCCCCAAGTCGCTATAACCCCTACATTTGAAGAAACTCTGTAGTTTAAAAACTTACTGGGGTTGAGTCGCGAGCTGGCTTCAATGCTCCTTCGCTTCTAACTCACGCTAACACGCATGCGGTCTTAAACCAACAATCCGCATAATTGCTCGTGAGAAGATAGGAAGTGCGCAAGCGTGAAACTCAGACTTATAGCTCCGCCCGCCTCTTTCCGATACATTTAGAGAACTGTTTCTTTCTTCCCTTTCAAAGGGTGGGGGCGTCCAGCTCAGTCGGGCAGACGTGGTCCTATACTGAAACCATCGTGGTAAAGGTCGGTGACTGGTCTTTTACATTATTCATTCCAATAGCTTATTTCCTCCATGGCTATTTAGTATTCAATGCGGTTTGTTGACGAAATTCCCCCCCGTTGTGAAATGAAGCGCCTCAGTCATGAAGGTCGCGCCGTGCCCTCTATGGGCCTTCAGGTCACGTGACTGCTCAGTGTGCCTTGCTGCTTGGGATGGTGAACTGATTTAATGGGTCTTATGTGATAGAAGAGGGAGACTTTTGTGCCATACTTAATGTTAAGCCAGTCACTTGTCTAGCCTTTCCCCTTTCCCTCCGTTTCTAATACCCATTGAATGTAAAATAATGGTGAATCTGTAATATTTTTTGATTGGAAATGCTCTTTTTATTAAAAAATGTTCACTGAGAAAAGAATGGAGACCCCCATTCTTGCGACAGATACCAATGGGATCAGTTGGCACAATGTGAATAGAAATGACGTTTGGCCACCTTACAGTTAGCTTTAATTCTCTAACTCTCCTCCCTATTCTTTTTATTTCTTAGTGACGTCTGACATTGGCGCCTTCACATTGCAAGAACCAGATGCCTGCGCTACACTAATGAAGGTTCAGTAACCTAAAACGGTCTAGCGCTCTCTGGTTTTGCATATTTAGCTCATGGAATACTGTTTAAGGCCTCTTAGAAGTGTGGCCATTTCCCTAAGGGCTACCCATGGTTTTAACCAGATCTGCTTTCCTTTCATACTTTAGCACAATCCTGAGACAACTCGAATGCTATTAATGGTCTCTTAGTAGGGTAGAAATTTCCTAAGGGCTACCATGGGAATTACCCAGAAAGTCTCCATTCCTTATTCAGACTTTGAACACTAGGCAAAAACTCTAAAAAAAGGCACCTATTAAATAGCTGGTTCATAATACATATTTTAAATTGCTGAATATATCAATTTGGTTTGGGGGCCAAGTAACAGCACAAGTGACTGGTTTTTGTTTTACGGGAAGATTACCTTTACACAATAAAGTCCAAACCCTCCCTCACTGTCACTATACAGAGTACAAACAACAAGCAATGTATTGCAACAATCACACCATACAAAGTGTTGTGTGATAAATCCTGACTGTTTGCAATAGGGATATGGAGTGCAAAACTATAATATTTCTTATTTACAGCAGAGAGCCCCCTAAACCTGGAAGTACTCCCACGCACATCCCCCCTACAGATCTAATAACCAAACAAATGATATGCCCTCAGATCAATATTAACCGTGTATACAGGTATATCATCAATGGTCAATATACCTTATCGTCAGAGTGAGTCCCCTAATCGGCGCACCCTAGAGTCCTTGGCACGAACCACAGTAATTCCACAGGTCAAAACATATCACAAAAGAGCGGGAGGCACAATGCTGTAAGTGGGGAGCAAAACAGCTCCAAACGCATTTCGTTCCTCCACTGAGCTTTTTCAATGGGGCTAGTTTCCGCCAATGGGCTTATAAAGATATCATGAACTCTCAGCATGTGTACCATCCAGGCAGCATTCATAAAGAATAAAGTATAGTAAACCCTCTTACAAACCTCTGTTACCCAAAACACAACAACTCACAATTATTATACATCAATCCAGTGAGACACACTGATGTTAAAACAACCCTGAAAATGCACCTAATATCTTAGCATAGCGAGTCCTATTTTCAAGAGAATCTGAAACAACCCACATCCCCAGGTAGTTTAAACCGTACAGTTAACCTGTAAGTTTCAAGAAAGATATAAGCGTTAGAGATTATGCACCTAGGACTTGTTTCTGAATAGGAAAACATCATGGTGAATGCAGTATACCAATCCTTGCTACAAACGTAAATTCTTTAGAATCCACAGTCTCTCGATATTGATCCAGAAGTCCAAGGAACTGAGCTCAGCGTCCAAATACTTACGAAGTACACCCAAAAGCATCCCAATCCTCTTTGCTACAAATGTTGTAAACTATACTCATATCTCAGTGAGTGGCCTTTAATGCTAGAAACAATGGCAAGTTCATGGCCACTACACATCCCCTATCGATAGCTGGCTCGGGGGCATCCAATGGATCTGTGAGGAAATATTCAAATACAGAGGTAGTAATTCCATCTCTTCGTTTATCCCATATGGGCTTTGAGTGGTGTAGGCTAAAGTCAGTCTGGTCTCCATTTGAGTATATTTTATATTAATGTCTCCTCCTCTGACTCCAAGAGTGACCTTAGTGAGGAACACACACGTAGTATCCTTTTACATCACAATTGGTTTTGGTAAGAGTGTATGCTCACACTGTTTCATGTGCACTCTTATGTCCTAAGCACGTTTCCGTCCTGCACTCTCTGATAGTTCGATAAATGACTTGACAGTCTCTGTTTATACATCTGAGTTGTCCTTGCCTATGTAAAGCAGATTTGCACACGGCATAGCAGGGCATACACAACACTTTTCTGTTAGATTTTATTTTCATATTTGCCATCAGAACCATCATACTGTTCTGTATCCATATATATCACAGAAGGTCCATATGACTACTGATCCCCCCTGTGGGTGAAAAGTCCAATATCCCATCTTCCAGGGAACAGGAATCAAATAGAAACAAGGTGGACTGTCACTCCACAATTGAACTTTTAAGTTTATTTCAGCCAACATCAAACAAGGCATACAACTTACCCTCGAAACTTTGTATTGTCCGTTGTGTTTGGCTTGAAATAAAGTTCAATATTTGGAGGTGCATTCCCCTGTGTTTCTATGATTTTCTAGTATCCAGATACCTGCGAAGATACCTGGCCCACTGATAAGTCCCGTATCAATTTTCCCTTCTACCTAGAGTATAACGAGATTGTGTTGACATGACTTGGGCAATCAAATTTCATCACAAGATGCCCCCTCCTTGCACGTAATGGAGGTTGTGCTGTAACTAAAGGGTTAGATAGTAAGGTCAGTGATTATCCCAGAATCTACAAACCCAATACACATAGAGATAGTTTGAATATTTTGAAAATATATACACACCAGGTACGCTTATAGGTTTGTACACACGTGCGTTCGCTGGTCCTCCCTCCGCAACGCACGATAGTCCGAACGTTTGTTTCGGCCGATAATCGGCCCGTGTATGGGCCCTTTTCGTCCGAAACTGCCGGTCGGTCAGGTCACGATCCCGCCGAACAGCCATTCAGCCAATATGACGCCGCCAATGGCATGTGTGTCGAACTCCTGGTGGAATTTGTCAGCCTTGGGGAAATATATCTCCTAGGCATTATATCACGTGGACTTTGTATAGAACCCTCCCTCGTGGGACACCTCACAACAGGTCAACAAATGATGTGGGAAACAAGCCCTGACTGATTGCTCCATTACATTTGATGAGAATTTAAATGATAGGAAGTGTTACCATAAATTGAAAAGTAACATCTGACTACTACTAGAGAGTAGGATGGCCTGTTTCGGCGGATCCGGATCCGCTGCGGATTTATCACCTTTGCGAACTTGCGATTTTTAACGGATTTTCCGCCTTTCCAACTTCCGACTCGCGGATGTTCTTGTATTTTATCGAAAATTTCGTATTCGAGATTTTCCGTATTTTCGTCATACTTATTTCGAAAATTTTCGAAAATACGAAAATCCCTTAATTTTTTTGAGAATCTTTTTTCATTTTAAACAAAAACGGGTCCGCGCTCGCGGATTTTCGATTTTTTTTTTTCGAAAATTTGCCGGCTCTCCTCTGAAAGGACCCGCGATTTTGCGACGTTCGGCAACACTCTACTGAGGAATAAGTTAAATTACACCGAGCCAACCTAGTGGAGGAGAAATTTGAGAGTAATTTACGGAGTGACTTACAGACTTAGAGGCTAATATAGCAAAAACAAGAAGAACAAATTGTTATGGGACAAAGGTGATTATGCCATGAACAGATATCATGGAAACACATTCCAATAGGACGTCACCAAAACGAAAAGGAATGGAATAAAAGAGACACCGACCTATACATCCGACCATCTGAGTGAGGCAGAATCTTTTTGGGGTAGACAGAGATGTAGATCAGGAGGGGAGGCCAAATCGAGTCCTCAGGAGCTATCAGAAGACCACAACACATTCACAAAGTACTCCACAACAGAAGAATTAAAAATAGCTCCTCACACCAGGATACATCCTGTGATTCCACCACTCAGGTATTTTCCCAGATCATTATACCTTACTACTCACACACTAGGTCGATATTGGCTAAGGGCTTGTCTTATTGTCCAGAACACACATATATTAATATTGAACATTGCTAGGATTGTTTTTATCTTGTAGGCGGTTGGCGCTTAAAAACTAATTTGTCAGGTTGTGCCCGGTGGGATTTTTGGAATCTTTCACGGGGTACTCAGCAGAATACGTCAAGGCGACACAAGGTAACCTTTTCAAACCAAAGTCTTGATATAACGCCAACCCTGTTTCTGCGTTCCTCATTATGGACATATACACAAGAATAACTAATAAAGGATTTCAGAAATCTTCAGATAACTATACAGGCTAATACTATGACAACCCTTAGCTTCCACTGACTTAGGGCTAATTAGAGAACTCCTCTGAGTTGTCATCAAACCCTCTTATAAAGGGGGAAATATATCCTTGGGGTCAGGGAGGCCTACTGTACTGAGGCCCTGAGACAACTGAATAGTCCTCCTGTACACTTAATCCCACATAAAGATACCGAACGCTCACGGTATAGTGAATGGAAGCGCAATCCCAAGGACGATCACTGAGAAAGAAAGTGATTTCCTGTTTTGTTACACACCTAATCACACTTGACGTTCTATTGCTACCAAATGTGGGCAATAAGATATAAACATACCGCCAGGTAGGCTGATCATGTCGGGATGTCGGGGGCTTATGATCTTCGTCCTGCACTTCAATAGTAGATGTTTACAAACTGTAGTTTTGTCCCACTAAAAAAAATTCCTACACGTGACTCATGTTGACTTTAATCTCCAAGCTACAAATATACATGTTGATGAGGAACTTGTTGTTCCCAGACATTGAATCCTTGTATAACCAGATTGAACCACGAACTAGATAAGACAACTGTTTAAGTCTTCTTCTTGACATGGAAGAGATACATCTAGCAGATATACAATTTTTATTCTATCGTCTTTTAGACTATAATTCAGACCAGGGGTACGCTGGGGGCAAATCACCTCCATCCTACATGCAATTTATTCCTAGGATGGTGGGGGGAGAGATCTATGTTTTCAACATGTCTCGGAGGCCACAACCTCACAGATAGAGGTTTGGCACTGATACAGATGACATCTTCATCTGTGGAGTGGTTTGCCCTCACAAGAATTCTTGTGATTTTCTTGACCTCGTGAATCGTCAATGGAATTTGCATATTCTCTCACCACCATACCACCTAGTGAGGCCATTGATTCTTGGAATCTTTTGATTAGGAAACATCAGGGACTCTAATTACCACGCCTTAACCGGAAAAAGACAGCCACCAACTCCCCCACCTCCCGTCCTTCATCAACGAGGTATCACATTTACCATCATTAAAAACATGGCTACCGAAGGAGCAATATCCTTTGGGTGGCATGCATTGTAACTCTTACAACAGGAAGCACACTTTTGTAGACAGGTCCAACAGAGAGGTTATCCTAAATCTCTGCTACCGTAGGACCACATTCAGTTCGGCAGCGTACACAACAAGATGTACTTATCCAGACTAAAATGTGGCAACACGAAAATACACTTATGTTTCATCACCCCAATATATTACAAGACTGGGAGCATGTCCGAAACACACTTTTCAAGAATTGGGGGCCTCCCCCCGATTTTGGCATAATGACTACGTCTCACCCTTTTTACTGCCACCTTCCCTGTAAAACAGCAAGGAGGAGAGGGCCAATCTTGGTTTGATAAATTATAACAAGTAATTTCAAAAAAGTCTCTAGTAAGGGAAACATTGATAGGACTTATCCATGGGCCAGTGGTGTCCTTCCTGAGGTATGTGATACAAGAACATTTGATTGTTCTGTTGCAATACCGAACTATATATACAATCTGGTGCTGTCTATAACGGGCGCTAGAAGCACCAGAGTGCCCCCTTAGTGTTCCCCAAGCATAGTGCTCCTCATGCCCAAGGCCAAGAATGACCCTCTTGGTGTCACCAAGGCCCGAGACCTCTTTGGTTCCGCAGCCAGTAGTCCCCCCCTGTCCAAGCCAGGGGCCCCCTCTGTCCCAATCCAATAACCCCCTCTACCCAATCCAGAGGCCCCCCCTCTGTCCCAAATCCAGTCCCCCCTGTCCCCAAATCCAGGCTCCCCCTCTTAACCAATCCAGCCCCCCGCTCTTACCAAATCCAGGACTCCCTTTTCTGTCCCGCAAAATCCAGGCCCCCCCCTCTGTCCAAATCCCAGGACCCCGTTTCCTGTCCAAATCAGGGCCCCTGTCCACAGCAACCGGCCTTTCCTGCAGTCTGTTTATTGGCTGGTTCTCTCCCTCGGCGTGTGTTTTTTCCTGTGTTTCTCTCTATGGTGAGTCATGGGAACTGCAGAACTCTCCCTTTAGTGGTGAGTCATATGCACTGCATGCGAGACTCTCTCTTGTGGTGAGTCAATAGGACAGCAAGCCCCTCTATAGTTGTGAGTCACGTATACTGCAGTGACACACACAGACACAGGGAGCGCACACTTAAGGTTTTATTATCAAGGATTCCTGTGGATCACAGGCAACACCTTAGCAGTAATCTGCCCAAGCAATTCAAAGTTTTATCTCTCTCTCTCTCTCTTTCTGTTCTCTCACAAACAGTTTTTATTGTTACAACAAGCATTTCTCTCCCCACACATGTCCTTTTTAAAACGTTTTGGTTGTTACAAAAGCAAAAAAGTGAGGACGGATAGACTAATTAGCCAAGATTAGAGTATGTTTGCGGTTGTTATAAAATGATCACTCACACCCTTATATCTAGCCGCCTCCCGTTTCAATCCGGCCCTGTTCCTGGCAGTACATTACCGGAAGCAAAAAATTATATCCACAGGAGGACTCAACACATTCCAAATGTGGTATTGGTTTAGTGAGTTGCATTAGGCTGCAACACACTATACACGTTTACGAAACCAATGGTTCTTTGTCAAGTTGTAAAGTGCTTAGTGCGGCAAAATAGAATACAACAGTGTGTGTACATGACATCACTTCCTCTACTCCAATTAGCATATATGTGACCGTGCATTTCCTTACTAAATAACTACATACCCCACCAATATATAAATTTCTACAATATATGATATATCTGTTGTATATTCAAAGTAGATCAACGGACTTGAAGTTAGTTTCTTGACAAGACGATTTCCGCGACTAGTCCCTCGCGCTTTTCTCAATTCGAATGACTTGTACAAGATCTGTGGCAATATCTAACCCTGGAAATCCCATTAGCATATCACATGCCAAGTGTTAGGCGTGGATTGGAATAGTGGGCTAAGAGGTGTTATCAGTAAGGGTCAAAACCACATTGTAACAGGGCGACATTTATAGTAATAAAGAGCATCACAGGTTTTAGGTCCAAACTATGCATCACCCTTACATTTATCAACATTGAATCCTCATCTGACACTTAGATCAACCCATTGACAAATCTATCTAGATTCACCCTGCATGATTGCACATCTCTAAAGTTTTGTGTCGTCAGCAAACACAGACACCTGCTGCAAACCCACTCCAAATGCATTATACAATAGATAAATAGAAGCGGCCTGCCCACACTAGAACCCCCTTGTGCAGCCCCACTTAGATACTTTAGGCCATACATGATAAGCCACCTTACAACTACTCTCTGCTCCTAATCATTAACCAATTTTCTATCCATGTACAAAGTGACTCCCCAGACACAGACATTAGCTTATACATTAGCTTTTATACATTATTTATCAAAGCTTTGCACAATCCAAGTAAACTACATCATACACTGCTATGCCAGAGTCTAAATATCCTACTTACTAACTCCTAAAGCCAAGCAAGTTATTGGACAAGATCTATTCCTCCTAATCCATGCTGGTAACTACTTTAATTCAGTGTCCTTGAACATACTCTAGACAGTGTCCTAGTGCATAGTAAAACAGTATTAGAAAGGCAACTGCCATCCTTGTGGCGTACCTATTAACTTGACATTATGCTGTGTATCGGAGTGTCCTTTATACAAAACATATTTTTGAGTTACATATTATCCTACCACACTTCTTCCTCTGCAAGGCATTATTCAATCTTGTATTAGTCTCTGAAAAACATATAAAGGAGCAAATAAAATATATATTTACAACCTGCATGATTATAAGAAGCATTTCATGATCATGCTTCATAAGGCCCTTAGGATAATGCATCCAATTTCCCTATACAATACATTCATGTTGGTAAAGTAACTTAGTGAGATCTCCCCTTTTTGGTACGTATCACCTCTAGTACCGGTCCATCATTCAATCGAAATGTGTGTATTGAATGTACTTAAAATGCCCTGATACTGCTGTCATAACCTACTAATTCCTTTAAGTTTTTTTATATCTCTCCTATTGTCTTGTCTCGATCCTTAATGGCTCTGCCAGACTGTCCTATATACTTTGACCTTTGCCACAAAGGCATTTCATCTTATACACTACATTTCTTGTTTTAGATGTCGCATAATCTTTTATGGAATAGATACCCATGTAGGGACTGGCATTATTTTTGTTCCCTTTATTATAGAGGAGCAACATTCAGGACATTGGAAATGTTCCACATTTAGGCCTTCCCTTAAATATGGAACATTTTTTGTTCCATATTTAATTGCATAATTTATCTTTTAATGCTCGCTCTTTCTCTAGCTAAACATGGATTCCCTTCAAAGTTCAAATTAATTTAGAATCCGATTGAACAATAGGTCAGAATTTTTTTAACAAACTTGTTCAGTCTCCTTGCTATGGACCATTGTATCTTGCTACAAATGGTATGCGTTTGTTGTCTTTTATTTGTTAATATTGGATGTATTATCTCTTGTTTTGCTGTGTACAAAAAAAAGACTCACGAGTGCTCTACCTATCTATGTGCATATTGATATCATTTCACTGTAGCACACCGGGCTAATTGCGAGAAAACTGCAGTATTATTATATGTTATTGAAACACAACACGTACCACATTTCAACCCCTTAGCTGGCCATCCTCAGATTTACAAGGATGAAACATATAAATATATGTTCGTAGAGACAGCACATTCATGGGTCGTCTCTAGAATAATAGTAACATATATAACAATATATATTTTTTTATTTCAGTAGACGGCTAATTCTTAGCCAAAATATGTCAAAGTCTTGATAAAAATTTAAATATTGTTTGAACCAATCCAATGAGGGCACAGTTTTTCTATGATCTTTATACTAGCACTAACATGAGCAGCCCGGACATGAGCAGTAATTTCGCGATGACTGATCATATGGCCCATTGAAGTTCACATGGTTAGCAGTGATTTACATGACATGTCTGCACACATTTCAAATAGGTTAAAAATAATTGGTTTTGTGGTAAATCACCAGCTGTTGATCTGACCAAAATTTTGGCCTGGAGATAGTTTTAGGCTAAAATATCAACCTATGTGTACCAGCCCTTAGAAGAACTAAGTAGTGTTATTACACAATAGACAAAGACAGTTAGAGAATATCATGGGAATAATCTTGTTCCCTCCAGTCTTAAAAGTTGATGAAGAGTTTATTTATTGATATGCATATAAAAGATCAACAGAGATCAATTCACAACTTCCCTGGTTGTCTATGTAAGGTACTGAACTGTGATCTCCATTCAGTGTGACAAGATTACTGTATTATTTGTAAAGAGATCCATTCACAAATGGTGCAGGAGCACCCTGGTGATCGAGTAGACTAGTGCAGCTGGGGTTAGCTGTTTGTCACATTTCACTACCTGCTTAGAGTAAGCTGTCACACTGACAGCTTACTATAGTATTTGAGGATGAAGAGCTCCATTCACAAATATAGACTTTATTATAATCTTTGCCAATGTGAGAAAAAACGCTTTCTGGAAAGTGATTTTCTGATGCCCTATTCCAACTTCCGTTATCATTCCCAAAGATGATCATCAAAATATCTTTGGAAATGATACAATAAAAAAAATTAAAAGCAATACACTTTTTTACAAAAAAAATTATGAAAACTGTTCATTTCCCAAGCTATACAAAGCTGCACACACTGCACTAATCCCATGGAATCATCAAAGTCTCATTTCAGCTGACAAAATGTTTAGCGAAGATTGTGTTTTTGTGTGAGGAATAACATTGTTTTGCTATGAAGTAATTTTTCTGTCTAAATCAATTTGACACTTTGATATTACATACCGGTAGTAAACTTAACCAGATGGGCACTTATTTTACCATTTTATATTAAGGAAACTTATTATATATATCTGATCTGTGTGGGCACTTATAATTATCTGTGGTGGGCCATTTCTATTAAAACCCCTTTTCCCCCCCCACCCCTTGGTGCACCCTTCTCTGTACACATTCTCCCCTGCGAACGCATCCCCCCCCCCAGCGTACCGACCCCCCCCTGCCGGACTCTTTGGGCGGCGGCTAGATGAAGTGACGGGTGCACGCAAATGGATCCAGTGTAGTAGTGAAAATCTGAGACTCTCACTAACCATTGAGAATCTGATTTGCATTTCTCTTCACTAAAGTGATGTCCTCTACCGAGTATGTTGTTTTCACTTATCCCCACCCAGCAATTCTAACTTTCTAACTGCTTCATTGCTCCTGAAAAGTGTTCTCATTAGATTATGAAAGGTGAATATGTGATTGGCACACTGTACAGGGGGATATAGGGGCACATATATACAATATACATGATATTTCGATAATCGCTAGCGGTAGGAGGCACTTGCTTATATCTTCTGTACTATCTCACAAGCCGAGATATCAGCAGCAGATTCACGTTCCTGCAGCTTTGCACTGTGACCAGGAAGAAAATAGTGGCAAGTACAATAATGATTGGTGTTGTCAAACTCCAGGGTTTCAGTCATCAGTAAGCAGGCAACCAGATGCTTTTAATAATAATGTAGCCAAAGGCATATACAACAATGATATTCATAAACACTGCCCACATATTCACATACCCTTACACTTACATAAATCCAAATCCACTACCCATACAGTAGAATAAAGATTTGATGCAGTGCACTGTAATAGATGTTCAGTCCAGTTCGTAAAACAAACAAAAGTCCAATTACTATCTCTATATCACTCATGTATTAGTATAATATTTATATAAAGGCTGTATACCAACCCACAACCCCCCCCCCAACACACACACCTTACACTAGTCCAAAGGTATCTGCCTATATGTAAATATCTTTAGTAATTGTATTATACAATGTCCTTTATTACAAGGGTGCTTGTGAAGGTTCTCATTCATCCAGGTCATGTATATCTGTTGTATTCAGTTAGATTCAACTGGACTTGGAAGTTTAGTTCTTGAAGACATTTCACTAGACATCCGACTCGTTTTCCTCAATTCAGAATGACTTGACAAGTATCTGTTGGCAATTATGTACCCTGGAAAGTCCCAATTAGCATAGATCAGAATATAAATGGAAATTAACAATGAAAATGTTATGGGAATATTGACAATTATGTAATATAAAACCAGCGTATTTATTGCAATGATATCTGTGTACGGTACTGTGTGTATGTACATTTGGCTACATTTATTGTAAAGCACTTACTAATTACATAAAGGTTGCCTAACTGCTGATTGGCTCTCGTTAAATACACCGGAGGTCTGCCACCAGGACTCAAGGAGACATACCAGAGTGGTGCAAATAGAAGCCTTTATTACCAAGCCTAACGTGTTTTCGGACACAGGTCCTTAATCATAGGCATAAAGAAACAAACCATCCCCTTCCCCATATATATCCATATATCCCATGTGTCCAAGACTTAATTACGGATTCCACACACAGAGATCATCAGATTCCTCATAAAAGTCTGAGGCTCCTTAACCCCTTTCTGCCGGAAATGAGGAAAACACCCAACCCCACCTGAATTTTCTAACAGTTCCATCTGAGGATGTAATCCGCACGAACTAGACATGCGATCCACATAAACCATCGGCAAATCCACTGTCCCACATGGTAGGTCCCATCGTGCAGGGCGAGAAAGTTCAGTGCAAACAAGTTCGGCCACACTTGTTTAAATGGCCACGTACATGTCATGTTTGAATAGTGATCATCAATACCAATAATAGGCTTTAAAAACACAAATAAGTGTGAATAAACAAATTTAGCTATAATATACATATATACTCGTCCTATTGTATTGTACATTCAAGATCTAAAATAGTTGATTTAGAGACCATAGCCTCCAAAGAAAACCTCGAACTGTAAGATATAATTAACGGGTACTATGAAGTTGGAATTAATCAATAAACAGCTCACACCCAATATAGAATTCATACCCGTAGGGTATCTGTATCCACCAGAATCCACTTTTTTTCTTGTTTCAACAACATTTATATCTATCTTTATTTCTGAAATCTTTTTTGTATCCTCTGTATTTTCTGTATCTGTAACTTACTAACATCTCCATTATTACAGACAGAAATGTTTTGCTACAGGACTATTGGGATCTTTGTTTCTAATTGCTCTGATGTGTTCTCGAGCTCTGGATTTAGTGTTCTAATAGTGCAACCCATATATTGTGAGTCACAAGTACAGCACCTTAATAAGTATATTACATGTGTGGAGGAGCAATTAATATATTCCTTAATAGAATAGGATCTACCTATTTACAAAATTCGTTCCCCATTTCACATAATCACAGTTAATACATCTCTGTGTCCACACTTAAACATGCCCTTATAGCCTAACCAATTTTCAGTCGTCACTTAGAGCTACTAAATTCCCTCGGAATAAATAATTTCCCAGAGTCCTTGCTCTTTTTGGTACAGTGGCATCCTGAATCAGCAATACTTGCTAATCTACTGTCAGCTCTCAATATGTGTAAGTGTTGTTTAAAATTTTAACTATATCATAAAACTGAGAGCTGTAAGAAGAAGTGAACAACAATGGGTTGTTCCCTAATCTTATAGTGAATCCCAAAGGATCCCTTTTACCATATCCTACACCTCTGCATTTTATCAAGGATGCTCTTTCGATTTTCATTGCTTTGAGAAAAGCTTTTCTTCTAAGCAACCTTCATTATATCCTCGCTCTAAAATCGTCTCGGCAGAATACATGCTTGCAACAGAAACTCCCATCTGATGAGCAGTTTCTCCATATTCTAATAATTGACTGAGGGATACTATCAATATAATGTCTCGAATGGCATGATTAAGCATGTAATAATGTATTCCTGGAACTTCTTCCTATAAACTGTTGTAGAAAACTTTACAATCATGTATACTAATAGATAAGTCTTAAAAGTGGGTAACTTGCCCATCATATGTCCAAGTGAATTTTAGATTATCCTCATTATTGTTGAGACTTCGTTTAGTGTCACAATTCACTCTCAGTACCTGCCCACATCCATATGAGATATCAATGTATCTCCTTGTGGTGTGTATCAACTATCAAATGTGGAGCATCTGAATTTTTACAATAAATTATGCTCCTCCCACCATCCGATATATAATAGCATATGTGGGGGCAAATTTAGCCCCCATTGCTGCCCCCTGCGGTTTGAATATAATATCCTTTATTAAAGGTGAAGTAATTGTGAGTCAAAAGATACTCTATTGCTTCAAGAATAAACAATTTCCATTCCTGTGGATACCCACTTGCATCTAAATGACATCTTATAGCTTTCAACCACACTGATGTGGTATGCACGAATAGAGAGACATAACATCAATCATAATTTGGTAGCCAACATACACTCAGATTGAAATGTAGTTGTACCTATATGATGAAGACGTAATACAATGGTTGTAACAATACATCCATTAATTGTAAAGGCCCTCGTTTAGTGACCCAATGCCGGCAACTATAGGACAGCCCTTAGGGGGTACATCTCCCTTGTGTACCTTTGGGAGATGAAGGAATATAGGTAAGATGGGTACCTCTGGCAACAATTACTTACTATATCCTCACTATAATACCAATAGATACCCTTCCTGTACGAGTTTTCTCTAACCTCACTTTAAATTCCTTAGTGGGATCATGAGTTAAAACCTGATAAGTAACTCCATCCGTTAACTGTCTTGTGCTTCATTCAGATAGCTGTCGCTATCCAATACCACAACAGATCCTCCCTTGTCAGCATTTTATAATGATTGTCTCATCTAATTTAAGAGATTTTAGGGCACTACGTTTCTCCTTAGTTAGAGCCTTCAGGTCTTTTTCTACTAACTCCTGAAATTTCCAACTACCTCAGACGTGATGCAATCGGATAAAAAGATGAAGGTTTCTTTAAACCATGTTTTGTAGTCTTTTAGACTCAAACCTATGTAATCATTTTCACATGTCATGGATGAGGATGATTCACTAAGGTCAATCATATCCGATAACCCTGGTTGTCATTCTCTCTCCAAGGAATACTAATGGGTTTATCGCCTTCTTGAAAAAGCTTTTTAATACAATCTTACAAACATTGTTCACATCCACTAATTGTTTCAAAATATTCAAAATTCCTGGTGGGAGAAAAAGACAACCCTTTATTCAAAAGAATTATTTCATTAATATTAAGCACTTTTTGTGACAATTTATACATTACACGTTGTGACCTTCCCTTTCGGTCCTTAGATCGTATCTGGTGCCTCCTCTTTCTCCTCCCTCTCCGTACTTTTTTGAAAGATGTTGGGAGTATGAAGGCATTTCTTTATCCCACTGTTCCTCTTCCTATTATCGACTGGTGCTTTGTCCTTTTCTCTCTTTAGATCTATTGGCACTTGAGCTTCTCAGATTTTTTATAGGAGACCTTGAGAAAACTTCTTTTTCATGTCTTTCTCGTGTGTATTCACTGAAAGATAAATTTGACACAGGGGAGCACTATCCAAAGTCAACTCTTCACTGCTATTATCTGATGTAAAACTCACGTTTTTACTACTGCGCTTTAAAATAGATTGTCCGATATCGGGGGACCTAGAGGTATGAGAATACCTCCTTTCACTAAATACATTGTACACATTTCCCATTGAGTAATCACGGAGATCCCTAGTTGAATTTCTCAATTTTGGTTGACATAATGTCTTTTTCAATTTATCTAACTTACCCTTTAAATTATCATTATATTAACATAATCAGGATCAGTGGTAAACTTTAAAATATGATCATTACAACCTTCTACTTCTGGTTTGATCTTATTCAAACTTTGTTGTTTGTATTTAACAATTAAGGTCATTAGCTTTAGTGAACAATCAGTTAGATCTGATTCCAATTCGATATAAACTCTGGATCCATTTCCTCATTCATGAGGGTTGCTTATGTAACCTTAAACCCCTTGGATCATATTCGATTCCAAGTATTTTTCCAGAGAAACCACATCCCACCAAATCCTTGTCTATTTACTCATACATCTTTCTAATTTGGAATGACATCCTAATATCTCTATCTTGTTTATCTGTATCCAAATTAACATTGAACACACTCTGTCTTCCTTAAACCTTGTTTCATTCCTGTGTCTTAAGTAACCCGTATCTTGACCTAGAAGTTTCTTATCCATTGTAATGACAATAAGAGTTAAAGAAGGGACGGAAAAAAGGCCGTAAATGACTTCTAATAAACATTAATGATTCAATTAAACTCTATCCTATATTCTATACTTAATATACAGACTTATAAGGCTTTTATAAAACAATTTTTGCAATATCGTATAGTAAGGTTTACAACAAAAACCTACCACACAAAGACTCAGGCTACCCATATAATATTTCAAATACACAACAACTGGTATATAAATGTATCTGTATGAAGACAAATGTCCAAACAACAGCAAACAACCGGTTAAAGGAGCACCAATGTAGTAAAAAAACATGTTGGGCTCAACCCTAAAACAGTAATGCTATAGTGTGTCCTTACTTATAATATTCAAAGGCTTGGTGTATAAACCCCGAAGTCTAACAAGTGACAGCTTGCAGCATTGCAGGGATTGGCAAAACTGGGGGAACAGCAGGCACTGACTGGGGCCTTATAGAGGGGGGTGGAAGTGGGGCAGGGAAGGTTAAGGGGGGAGGTAGTTTTATGAGGGTTACTAGGGTAAATGGGGGCGGAAGGGTGTGGTTGCTTCTTCCCAGATTTGCCACCCCAGATTTTCCACCTGGAGAAGAACAGCCCAGAATTGGTGTGTATGGAGCGGGCTAATGCCTAGAGCCACCCAGGAGACTGCCATCTCTAATACAGAGGAGGAAAATCTTAGGGTCAGGAAGGCTAGGCAGGTGGTTGTGGTAGGGGACTCCATTATTAAAAAGGTGGATAGGGTCATCTGCCACCAAGAGGTAACCAGAGGTGGAGGTGCACTCTTTCCCAATAAGTGGGTGCAGACGCCTCAATTTGTTTCCCCTCAAAACCAAAATCACAGGAAAAATAAAAACTGATGGTCGCACTCCAAATAAATTATAGGTTTATTGTGAACACACAAAACAACGTTTCAGGGGGTGTTAGGTTGCCCCTTCTTCAGGAGTCAGTTGCAACAGCGCTCAGAGGCTATAAAGGCTAGTAGTGACTGGAGTCCAACCCCAACATGGGAGGAGCCAGGAGTGAACAGGAAATGGATACTGGTATACAGTAATCATAAACACATGTTTATCTAAACCTCACATAAAAGTGCATCTATGTATATAATCTAATATGGTGATAAAAATATCGACATACTGTAATTAATCTATTGATATTCTTCACTGTTAAAATTGGTTACAGTCGATCCGAGTATGAGTCGAGGTATCTATTTTTACCTGAAAAATTTGTAAATTTTGACTGATTGACTTGAGTATAAGCTGAGGGTAAATTAGTTGCCCTTTAAATGGACAGCAAAATCCCATACATGAATCCCATACAGTAATAGCCAAATCCAGTACCAGTAACCCCAATTTCTTGGCACTCCAAATGTTTGGAAACTACAACCCCAGCATGCTTTGTTGTTGGGAGTTTTCAATTTCTAAACATGTGGAGTGGCAAGGTTCAGTAAACTTTTAATTAAGCTTACCATCATTTACAATTTACTGATCCCCTATTGTAAAGGGCCCTCTGACCTCCATATAGGAAAGGGCCCTCGGCCCCCATTAGTAAAGGACCCTCTGGCCCCCATATATTAAAGGACTCTGATCCCAATAGTTAAAGATGTCACCTTAGAATTGTAGTTTCAAGCTGTCATTTGCACTTACTAGCAACAGTTTTTGTCCCCAAACTAGAAGAGAGGAGAAGAAGTCCTTAAAATTATTTCAGAGATGGGCCAAGTTAAAGAAATGGACCTCCATGGTAGTGTTTTCTGAAATACAACCACAGCCATTTGCTAGGCTAATGAGACAGCAGGAGCTTAGGAGTTTTAATGCGTGGCTAAGAGATTGGTGTAAGATTGGGATTTTAAAGATATCAAGACTTTTCGCTACAGGCTCCTTAGTAGTGATGGGTTGCAACTCTCTGATGGTGTTTGCAGCTGTTGTGGGGGAGAAAATGGCTAGAGGATTGGAGGATATTTTAAACTAGGTCTCAATGGTATACCCAGGGGTAAGCTGGGCATAGATTGGCCAGTGGTGGGTGGAAAGGGCAGAGGACTAGCATAGGTTATAGGGAGGCATGTGCATTAAAGAGTATAAATAAATTACAGGATCATAATCAAAATGTATGTTTGCAAATGCAAAAACCTTCACTGACAAAATGGGGGAATTGGAAATAATGGCGTTGACTGAAAAGTATGATGTAATAGGTATAGCAGCACATGGTTGAACTATTTCACGACTGGGCTGTAAATTTAGGAAGAAGGGGGAGGAGTATGTGTTTTATGTTAAACAAGTGTTGACGCAAATTAAAAAGAGACAACTAGCGATATGGATGTTAGCAAGGCAATATGGGTGGAATTGGGCAACAGGAAGAGGAGAAAGGCCATTGAGAAAGGCCCTGGTCGAAACGTTGTGTTGGTTGTGTTTGCACTAATAAAGAGGGCCATTACCTCTGTTTTGCATTGATTGGAGACTGGACAGCCCTTCCTTATTTTGTTAGATTGGATTACACTGGTGGCAAAGAGGTGGCGCAGGAGGTCTGGATGCCCAGAGGTACCCCCACTTGATTGTATTGGCACAGGAAGGGGGTAATGTTATTGTGAGTCAGCTACTATGCAGATGGCAAGGGCTGCAAGTTTGGGGAGTGTTCTGATTATGGGGGACTTTAATTACCCTGGAACTGCCAACACAGAAAAGGGTGATGGGTTCCTGAATTTGCACGATAATTTTCTCCTACTGGTGGTTGAAGTTCCTACTATCAAACATTATGGAGCATTTTATAAGATAAAGGCAACTGGAAGCTTAAGGGATAGTGACCATGAAGTTGTGTCGTTTAGCATATGTTATCAAAAGAAAAGTGCACTAGGTTAACAAAGACTTAATTTCAGGAAGGCAAATTTCCCAGGTTAAAATTAGCTCTTAGCATGTCTTTCACATCTAAATTTATCCCTTGGGAAATTAATGTAAAAAAAAAGTCTGCACCCATGGACTTAATTTTGATGTAAAGGGGGAAAGGGGAGAAAAAAGCATTTAAAACCTTGGAAAAGACCTTTAGGAATTATAAAACTGTAAAAGGATTGTAAAAAAGCAATTGTCAGCTAAGATTAATAGTAAAGTTGGATAGCTGAACAAGAAGATAAAGACTAAAATGTGGCACCATTAATTAATGGTGATAATTTGGTTACGGAGGATGGTGATTAAGCAAATGTCTTTAACAATTTGTACCCCTTTGTATACATTATAGAAGATCCCAGTACAGATAGCATAAGTATATTAGCAATAATGGTGTAAAAGATTGCACTTTGGTTACCGAGGATATGGTGCAGAAGCAACTAAATAAGATTAATATTAATAAATCCCCTGGACCAGATAAAATACATCCTTGGGTCCTTAGGGAGCTAATTTTCCGTTTTATCTAGGCCAGGGGTGGGCAAACTTATTAGTCAACTGAGCCAATGTCAACAAAACAGCAATATAAATTTCTTTTGAGAGACAAATTTTTTAAACTTAATATATATAGGAAGGTACATTGTTATTAACTTAATAAGGTATTCCTAACCATCTTAACATAACCTTTCTCAATCCTCGACACTACATTTTCTTTACTCCACAACGTTTAAACTGCATAAACTTAATTAAATTTTTAAGTCTTAGTTAACTATAGGTACTGTCACGAACTTACCCGCTGCTCCGATCCTGCGCCGCTCTGGTCTCAGCCGGGCGCTTCCGGGTAGGCAGCGCCACCGGCATGATGACGTCCTTCTCTTGGTGCAGCATCTGAGTTCCAGAATCCAGCCTCATTCCCAGCAGCACCTCGTTCCATATCCAGCTACAGTTCCAGCAGCACTTGTTCCAGATCCAGCCTACAGTTCCCAGCAGCACCTTGTTCCAGAATCCAGCCTACAGTTCCCAGCGCACCTTGTTCCAGAATCCAGCCTACTGTTCCAGCAGCACCTTGTTCCAGAATCCAGTCTACTGTTCCCAGCAGCCTCTGTTTCCGGACTATCAGCCTCCTCCTGAAAGCATACTTGTAGTACCACGGCCGTCAAGGCCATGTCCTTTACAGGTACGTTGAATAAAAATGATGACATACTGTAATTAATAACAATATACACGTAAGCAGGTTCAGGCAGTGGAGTAAGGCGGAGGTGGAGCTACGGGAGCAAGGTAAGGACAGGAAGGAAGTGTAGAAGGCACCATTTGTCAGGCACAAAGTTTTGCTCTGGCGATGTCCAGCTTATTTGATCAACTGTTGGCCCGCGTTCAGGAGCGGGCCATTTAAGAGCAGGACGTAGATTAAAGGGTATGTCCACCCTTAAAATCATTTTTTAATATTGATTCTTCCTGTCCCCCCACCCCAACCGCTATATTTTTACTCTTAGAAAGTTCCCCAAACTTTACTTACCTCCCCTCTTTCCTCCACCGCGCTGCCGGCCCTCTGCTTGCGAGAAAATGCAAGCGAGGGTCGGGACCGGCAGTCGCTTCTGTGATTGCTGAGCGGCAGCCAATCACGGACGCAGCTGCCGGGAGTTCATTTTGGTGGTGGAAAGAGGAAGGTAAGTAAAGTTTGGAGCTTTCTAAGAATAAAAATGGCAGGTGGAGCTGGGGGGACAGGGGGAATCATATATATTAGGGTTTTACACTAGGGGGAGGAATCCTGAGAGGGAGGGGAGGGAGGGCGAGAAGGGCTGCAGTACGCATGCAAACTTCTCCGGAGGCCAGTAGGAGGAGAGTCCTATATGGACTCTGCTATCCTCCTGGTGGGCAGTTTTTGGGACTTTGGGGAGGGACTACAGGAAACCTTATGGAGCTGGGATGTGAGGTAAGGATTAAACTACACTACACAATGGGGCCAGTAGTGGGGGGGGGGTTATAGTTTTGGGGTGGGACATACCCTTTAAGGAGCAACTTAAAAGGTCCGAGTTTCGGTCAATGACGCATCCCAAAGTTATCACGATCCAAACCACCTTCACGTGGCAGCCCATCTCGGGAGAAGTCAGCTGGTAACAGAAGAGGAAGCGGTCTGCATCCCCGGCAGTTTCAGCTTCTGCCCCAGAGCAAGATAAACGGCCAGCATTGTGGGAGCATGTGAGACATCCACCCCAAACGTGGGCACGCTTTCAGCCTGGTCCTTTTCAGCAGTCAGGTGGTCGATCCAACTGATGTTGCAGGCAGAGCGGGGGACAAAGCGCAGGGTTGTTTAGCCCACCCACATGGTCCTAACCATAATATGCCTCGGGGTAGGCCTCAGCATGAACCAAAAGAGGAAGTGCCACTGGCGGAAGCCTCCTCCTAAATGCCATTCCCATGCATCTTCAGTCGACTCACCTCAGGGTCAAGTCGCCAGGAGGGCAGCTTTATTGGTTTCTGGGCATTGGGATTCTTCATACCCTGGGCCTTCCATAGAACCTCATCGCTGACCTCCTGTATCTTATATCCTACCCATCATGTGGGACTATTTGATTTTTTTAAATTTATGAGAAACACATACTAAATATGTTTTAATCAAAATGTGAGAGATACATATAGAAAGAAGTGATGTACTGGGGAAGTTAAAGAAAAAGAGCCAGACCCAGAAGTTACAGCTCCATAAATATGTTTCAGGAATTGGTGCTAGGGGATTGCAGAAAACTCTGGAGAGACAGCATAGAATGTGGGTCATTTTCCTTGTAAAAAAGAGAAGTGATGAATACTTTCAGGGTGATAAATCAATTATTATTAAGAAAGCAGACAAGGGTGTGTCTATAGTGATATGGATAAGGTTAACTATGTTAATGAGGCAACTACAAAATTAATCCCACTATAAAAGAATCACACACGACCCAACGCAGAAAGTTAAGAAGAAATAGAAATTATACTATGAAGCAATGTGTGGTGATCTGATCAGTGGTGATGGATGGAGCTTTGATAATGGTAAACCCTAGAAACCGGTATTCTATACACTGTCCAAGGCCAGGGGCCCCCTCTGTCCCAAATCCAGAGGCCCTCTCTGTCCCAAATCCAGCCCCCCCCCCCTCTGTCCCAAATCCAGGGCTCCCCCTCTGTACTAAATCAAAGGCCCCCTCTGTCCCAAATCCAAGGGGCCCACGTCTGTCCCGAATGTAGGCCCCCCCTCCCAAATCCAGGGGCACCTGTCCCAAGCAACCTAACCTGCAGTCTGTTTAATTACTGTTCTCCTCCGTGTGTTTCCTGTGTTTCTCCCTCTAGTGGTGATTCAATAGGAACTGCAGACACTCTCCCTCTAGTGGTGAGTCATAGGAAATGCAGAGACTCTCCCTCTAGTGGTGAGTCAATAGGAACTACAGAGACTCTCCCTCTAGTGGTGAGTCAATAGAACGCAGAGACTCCCTCTAGTGGTGAGTCCATAGGAACTGTAGTGACACACCACGGACACAGGGACGCACACTTAGGGTTTTATTATATGGATGATGATGAAGGATTAGAAGCATTGAGAACTGGCTACATGTTGAATTGAAGGATGAACAAATGGTAAAGTTTTATGCATGCTATTGGACATAGTATTGACACGTAATTACTTCAGATTTCAGAAAACGTTTTATGAACTGGGGCAGGGTACAAGTATGGGTGCCCATATGGCTCCAGCGTACGTGAACATTTTTATGTTTACACTTGAGGAGAGAACCATTCTACAAAATGACATATATTCTAAATCTATAGAACTTATTGTAGATAAATAGATGATATATTCTTTGTGTGGAAGGCTCAGAGGTGGAACTATTGAAGTTTAAAGAGTACCATAGAACAATGCATAGTACCATAAAATTTACATTGGAATATAGTAAAAATATGGTCCATTTTTGGATGTGAAGTCGTAATTGAGGAGGGCAATGTGCATAGCAGTTTGTACAGGAAGCCGACTGACAGACCACCTATCTACATCCAATGAGTTTCCACCCCGCCTGGCTGCATTAAGGGTCTCCCTAAGAGTCAGTTCTTACGTTGAGAACCAACTCTAGAGAAAGTGAGTTCACTAAGCAGGTGAAAAATGGTCAGGGTGTTCCAGAACGAGGGTACAAAAATTCAAGATTAGAGAAAATAAGAAAGAGGTGGCAAGTCCCTAGGGAGAACTTGTTGAAACAAAGTATAAGGGATAAAAAAAGAAGACAGACTTGCCTTTGTTACAAATATGAAGAACCTCAATGGAAGATTATAAAGAAATATTGGCCAATATTAGAAGCTGATAAATACCTGTCAGATATATGTAGGAACAAGCCAAGGTTTGCCTACAAGAGGGGGAGGAACCTGAAGGATATATTAGTCAAAAGTGATATAGAACCACCAATAAGGAAGAATACTGTTCAGAGTTTCCTCTTGAAGCCCAAAATGGATGTACCCTTGTCAAATTGTCAAAATTGTTTGGTTAGCCGACACTTCAAAGAAAAGAGACATAACATAAGCCAACTGAGATGGCAAGTATTAGAGCAGTGGCAGAAAGGTGGTGATGTAGAAAAGAAACTATTAAAAAGAGGCATATTGGATTTGGTGCTACACACAGTGAATCCAAAGGGTTGAATGAAAGATTAAGTTTCACATGTTTTCTGTGAGTTAAGAATCGGAGATATTTCAATTTACATAAGAGAATCTTTAAATATAGCACTTTATGGTATATACACATTGATTGTTTTTTCACTTGTTGGACTCCTCAGTGGCTACCTCAGGTCCAGGCCCCGCCACAGTCATGCTGTGCTTGCTGCACAATTCCCTCATCCCATAGTCTCCTACATGTTTTTAATTATGCTTTCCAGCTCGTCCGTTTGCAGGAAAAGGGTGCACTTATGCAAAAGCAGATATTGAGGGCTGTTTTTGCCTTTTGCCGTACACCTGGACAGCATCACTTATTGGGTTGCACAGTGGAAGGGGAAATCTATGTTGACAGGAGCCTCCCAATGGGATGCTCACTCTCATGTGCATATTTCAAGACATTTGCTACTTTTCTCAAATGGGTCATAAGAGAGAAAATGGGTTCATCACATTTTACATTATTTTGGATGACTTTTCTAGGTGGGACCGGCGGGGTCACATATGTGTTTGCTCATCCTTGAGACTGTATGAGTACCTTTCGCCATTTGGGAGTGTCTTTAGCTGAGTAAAAGTCTGAGGGCCCAAATGTGGTAATCACTTTTTAGGGAATAGAGATAGTTCCTTTGAAATGGTCTGCAGACTACCCGTGTTGGGAAAATTGTCATTTGCCTGCCAAATAATATCGATGCTAGTCTTTTGTCAGCGATTGGCATTAGCAATGTCTGGGGTGGTCAAGGCTCTCATTTCATATGAATATCACGTCCGAATAAAAGCTGATTTGAAGGTGTGGGCTAATTTCTTGTCAGAGTTTAATGGGAAATCGTTGGGGCTGATGAGCCCAAGATGCAGCAGGTTCCATTGGTTTCGGTGCTTACTTCTGTTGGCAAAACTATAGACAAGGGCCTGGCCACTAATGTCACCTTTTTTGAACTTTTCCTGATTGTGGTGGCGGTGGATTTATGGGGGCACAGCTGACAAAAAAGGTTAATTTTAACTCTGACAACATGCAGTGGCGAGTGCAATTAATAACTACAACTTCCTCACTCCCCATAATTGCCCTGCTTTATTGTCTGGTATTGAGGTGCCTTCAGAATAATACTTGGGTCAGGGCAGTACATGTTGCTGGGGTTAACAATTCTATAGCAACTCCCTTTCTTGTTTGCAGCTGGAACGCTTCTGAGAACTGTCACCAGAAGTGGACCGGAACATCTTTGGAAGATCTGCACAGAGCATTGGCTGGTTGGGTGCATAGTTCATTAGCCCCTGCAACATGAGCATCTTACAGGCTGCCAACTAATCAAGTACAGGTTCAGTGGATGAAAACAGATTTATTAGCTCTTTGGTGTCGCTTTCCCAGGCTGGTCTTCTTTCTCGGAGATGATACCCAGGTTGCTGTGGCAACATGCCTGATCATTGAAAGCAATTCAAAGGTCCCACATAAAGATCAATAATGCCATGTCAAGTTTTGTTCAGCTCCATGGGGGTATTGCCATCAGGCACTAGTTGTTGGAGGGTCATTCGTAGTTATTCCGCTCAAATAGTGTCCACTTAACGGACTTGGTAATTGATATTTTCAACTATGATTTCGAGAAGGTGTGGAGTTGGCCATTTAGGTTTTGGAGGGTCATACGCCTAGAGTTTCAGGCCGGGTAGCCTTGCAGTCTCTGGCAGTGGGGGTGGGGGGTAGTCCTAAAATTGGGCTACCCATCTGGTAGACATTTCAAATGGCTAGGCTGGAAATAACCTCTCAGTGGGTGAAAAGGGCCCACAGAGAGTATGGATATAGTATGTCAAGTGGTGTCTCCTGGGCTGGAATGAAAAGTGGCCATATTGTGAAAATGGTTGCATCGCCAGAGATAGGTATTTAAATAATAACGTGTGAATTATTTATCAGTTTACAGGCTCATTAATGTTTTATTACTTATGTCAATTAAGATTTACAGTTGATGATTTTATGCAAATATTTGTCGCAATAAAGTTGTGGCCAGTACATTTTTCTCAGAAAACATTGTGTCGTGTCTGTTGTTAATCAAGGAAAAGTCGGGGGGGGGGGGGTATTGGCTGTAAATGGAGGGTTTGTAGTTAGTATTGGTTATATGGTCCAACTCGGACTTGGATTTTGAAATATGGTTGCATCGCCAGAGATAGGTATTTAAAATAATAACTGTGTGAATTATTAGAGTGTTTACAGGTTCATTAATGTTTTATACGTATGTCAAATAAAGATTTAAAGTTGGTAATTTTATGCAAATAGTTGTCACAATAAAGTTGTGGCCAATACCATTTTTCTTGGAAACATTGAGTCGTGTCCGTTATTTATCAAAGAGAATTTTGGGGGGAAGTAAGGGTGGTATTGGCTGTAAAGGGAGGTTTGTAGTTAGTATAGGTTATATGGTCCAACTTGGACCTACCCCTGTCAAGTAGTTTATTACGCCCCCCTTAAAAAAAAAAATTAAAAATTCACTATAACACTTTCATATGTAAGGTACTATAGCTTGACTTGGTTCCTGGTTTAGTGGCCTATAGATAATTTTTGAAGTCTGAAAAATTGTTTGGTCATCTTTATTGTCTGTCACAGTACAGCATATCAGCCATAGCTTGAACCAAAAAACACAGGAAACAGCTCTCCCTCTCTCTCATCAGTCTAATTAATACATTTTTCATGGTAACCCTAAATCATTTATACACTGAAAACACTTAAACAGACCAAACCACAACCATAATTTAAAACTGGGTTCTTAAGGGCATCTTCAGATGGGCAGAGACAAAAAAAATTGTTAATGCGCATTCATCCAAATTTTCAACAATTTTAAGAAAGGCTAAATATAGGCCATGGATTTATGACTAATTACTTAAAAGACAATATAGTCCCCTCACCCAAGACCTAAATAGGTCACCTTAGGTACTTCCCTTCCGCAATACTACTCAAAGTCTGCTTGAAAGTCTTTAATATAGATGGTAAGATTTATATGAGAGATTTAAAGAGTAATCACAGATGCTGCTTCACAGAGAGAACCACATAACTGGTTTGAGTAAGGCAAGCATAGGCTGCTGGTATGTATGAAATGTATAGTTACCAAACCTGTTATTGAGAAGCAGGGATTGTAGGAGAGGTTTGGAAAAGGGGAGTCATATGTAGAAGTGTTCAGATATGAATATAATTTGATGAAAAAAACATTCAGTCCATTTATTCATATATGGTATTAAAAGTTTATTCATGAACTGAGACATAGCTATAGGGTGTATTTTTAAAGCACAGCAAACCTCTCCTCTCTCCCGGGTGCTGCTACTTACATGTAGTCATTTATAAATTTATAGATTAAGATGAGACAAAGGGGCATATTTATAAAGGTTCGTTAAATTTTTCTGCACCATTATGGATGCCTTTTAGCCAATTTTTTTTACTTATCGCAATTTATAAAGCACGATAACCAGTGGCAAAAAGTAATTACTGACACCTTTCGACATTTCGCCATACATCGCTGTGGTAACCTCTTCATCATATAAAATGGCGAAAAAAGTTTTATGAAGTTCAACCATTTAAAATCGCCAAATGTGAGGTGGCGAAAAAGCTAAATGGCAATTTGTCCCTCCAGACTTCACCACAATTTATTAAACTTTCAACTTTTCATTTCGTCAGAGTTATAAAAAGACAAATTCGCCTTTTTTTTTTTATAAACATGATGGAAAAAAAAGTTGAAAGTTTAAAACTTGTAGTGAAGTCTTGCGGAAGAAAATAGTGAAAATAATGCCCCTTTAAATAAATAATAATTTGCATATTTTCATGAAAAAATGCCTTAACGGTGTTTGGCAGAAATTCTAGTAAAACTGAAAACATATGCAACAAAGGGCAGAACAGGTGACAAAAAGGCAAAATTCACCTATTTCTAAATAAATGAATATGCAATAACGCAAGGAATAAGGCGAAGTTGTCAGTCACCAATACTACCGCCACACATCGCCACAGCCATACCTTTCATGGCAAAATGAGCGGTTGTATAAATACGTCAAAACTACTCTTTACCATTGCGATGGCCCGGGATAGCGAAATGGCAAAAAGTAATTTATAGTTACTTTAAATTGCAAAGTATTTATCCATTCAAATTTAATTTGTGCTGCATATTAACAAAACATCTGGTAGAAGTATCTATCAACCATTATGGAAACAAGGGCTTTTTTCAGTTAAGTTTTAGTATTCCCTCCTACATCTGTATTTTGTCTTTATAATACTTGATTCCCTCCTTTTAAAAAATGATTCACTTAACGCTGCTTGGTATGCTTGAATGAATCATATAACGCTCCCTTTTTAAAACTGTACGTGTTAAATTTAATGCTATTTAGAGCTTTTGATGTTTGCCACTTTGAAACCAAAAACAGTGAGCTTTAACAAGAAACAGTATAAACTCTTTACTTTGCTTGCATACACAATATAATGTGGGGAAATAGCTAGCATGCATTCAATTATTAACCATAATTTTTATTAGTTTTATTAAAATCAAATCAAACAGGGTTAGTTAAGGGGATACCTTTCAAGGTTATTGAAGGCAACTCCAGCCCAAAAAAAGTTATGCAAAACCTCACTTTCACTTTAATTTTAACTTTCCTGACGCTGCCATGATAAGTTATATGTACTTATCACTACACAGCCAATCCCTTGCCAGAAGTCCCGCCTCGCCTTCTTCGTTCAAACTGGTTACGAGTGCGCTCAGGAGCAGAGTGTTGCTGTAACGCTTGTTTGATAATGGCTGGCAGCCATTACTGAATAAAAATAATGTTCTAAGAGCAAGATAGACTATAAAATATGGAAACACTATCAGGGAGAATTCAATGAAAATAATTTTTGTTAAAAATGGTGCTAATTTTACTGCTTAGGTGAGGCCACACTGCAACTCACAGGATCGCGCACCAAATCGCGAGCGTTATCGCACGCGATCGTTGCACATTCTTGTGCGTTTCGTGTTCGCTTTTTGCACATGCGTTTTCTCCTTTTTGCGTTATGGAAACGCATGCGTTAACGCACTAAAAATGGTGAACCCATGCGTTCAAAATGCGAACAGGCGCGCAATTGCATGCGCATCGGAAATCGCGGGAATTTTCGCGTTCCTGTGATTTCCGTTTAGCGAAAACGCGGGAGCGTGCGTGCGCAACGCCTGAAGAACTTACAGTACGGGCTAGGCCACACTAGCGCTTTTTTTTTCGCGTTTGCGCACGCACGCTCCCGCGTTTTTCGCTAAACAGGAAATCACAGGAACGCGAAAATTCCCGCGATTTCCGATGCGCATGCAATTGCGCGCCTGTTCGGAAAATTCCCGCGATTTCCGATGCGCATGCAATTGCGCGCCTGTTCGCATTTTGTTAACGCATGGGTTCACCATTTTTAGTGCGTTAACGCATGCGTTTCCATAACGCAAAAAGGAGAAAACGCATGTGCAAAACGCGAACACGAAACGCACAAGAATCGTGCACACGATCGCGTGCGATAACGCTCGCGATTTGGTGCGCGATTCCTGTGAGTTGCAGTGTGGCCTCACCCTAAGCAAGTGTAATTAACACCAGTTTTAACAAAAATTATTTTCATTGAATCTCCCTGATAGTGTTTCCATATTTTATAGTCTATCTTGCTCTTAGAACATTATTTTTATTAAGTAATGGCTGCCAGCCATTATCAAACAAGCAGTTACCAGCACACTCTGCTCCTGAGCGCACTCGTAACCAGTTTGCAACAGAAGAAGGCGAGGCGGGACTTCTGGCAAGGGATTGGCTGTTTGTAAGTACATATAACTTATCATGGCAGCGTCAGAGAAAGTTAAAATTAAAGTGAAAGTGAGGTTTTGCATAACTTTTTTTGGGCTGGAGTTGCCCTTCAATAACCTTGAAGGTATCCCTCTTAACTAACCCTGTTTGATTGGATTTATAGTTAATAAAAATTTATGGTTAATAATTGAATGCATGCTAGCTTTCCCCACATTATATTGTGTATGCAAGCAAAGTAAAGAGTTTATACTGTTTCTTGTTAAAGCTCACGTTTTTTTTTGGTTTCAAGTGGCAAACATCAAAAGCTCTAAATAGCATTAAATTTAACACGTACAGTTTTAAAAGGGAGCGTTATATGATTCATCAAGCATACCAAGCAGCGTTTAAGTGAATCATTTTTTTAAAAGAGGGAATCAAGTATTATTAAAGACAAAATACAGATGTAGGAGGGAATACTAAAACTTAACTGAAAAAAGCCCTTGTTTCCATAATGGTTGATGATACTTCTACCAGATGTTTTGTTAATATGCAGCAAAACAATTAAAATTTGAATGGATAAATACTTTGCAATTTAAAGTAACTATAAATTACTTTTTGCCATTTCGCTATCCCGGGCCATCGCAATGGTAAAGAGTTAGTTTTGACGTATTTATACAACCGCTCATTTTTGCCATGAAAGGTATGGCTGTGGCGATGTGTGGCGGTAGTATTGGTGACTGACAACTTCGCCTTATTCCTTGCGTTATTGCATATTCATTTATTTAGAAATAGGTGAATTTTGCCTTTTTGTCACCTGTTCTGCCCTTTGTTGCATATGTTTTCAGTTTTACTAGAATTTCTGCCAAACACCGTTAAGGCATTTTTTTTTCATGAAAATATGCAATATTATTTATTTATAAAGGGGCATTATTTTCACTATTTTTCTTCCGCAAGACTTCACTACAAGTTTTAAACTTTCAACTTTTTTTTCCATCATGTTTATAAAAAAAAAAAGGCGAATTTGTCTTTTTAATAACTCTGACGAAATGAAAAGTTGAAAGTTTAATAAATTGTGGTGAAGTCTGGAGGGACAAATTGCCATTTAAGCTTTTTCGCCACCTCACATTTGGCGATTTTAAATGGTTGAACTTCATAAAACTTTTTTCGCCATTTTATATGATGAAGAGGTTACCACAGCGATGTATGGCGAAATGTCGAAAGGTGTCAGTAATTACTTTTTGCCACTGGTTATCGCTGCTTTATAAATTGCGATAAGTAAAAAAAATTGGCTAAAAGGCATCCATAATGGTGCAGAAAAATTTAACGAACCTTTATAAATATGCCCCTTTGTCTCATCTTAATCTATAAATTTATAAATGACTACATGTAAGTAGCAGCACCCTGGGAGAGAGGAGAGGTTTGCTGTGCTTTAAAAATACACCCTATAGCTATGTCTCAGTTCATGAATAAACTTTGTAATACCATATATGAATAAAATGGACTGAATGTTTTTTTCATCAAATTATATTCATATCTGAACACTTCTACATATGACTCCCTCTTTTCCAAACCTCTCCTCCACATCCCTGCTTCTCAATAACAGGTTTGGTAACTATACATTTCATACATACCAGCAGCCTTATGCTTGCCTTACTCAAACCAGTTATGTGGTTCTCTCTGTGAAGCAGCATCTGTGATTACTCTTTAAATCTCTCATATAAATCTTACTCATCTATATTAAAGACTTTCAAGCAGACTTTGAGTAAGTATTGCAGGAAGGGAAGTACCTAAGGTGACCTATTTAGGTCCTTGGGTGAGGGGACTATAATTGTCTTTTAAGTAATTAGTCATAAATCCATGGCCTATATTTAGCCCTTTCTTAAAATTGTTGAAAATTTGGATGAATGCGCATTAACAATTTTTTTTGTCTCTGCCCATTCTGAAGATGCCCTTAAGAACCCAGTTTTTTTAAATTATGGTTGTGGTTTGGTCTGTTTAAGTGTTTTCCAGTGTATAACTGACTTTTAGGGTTACCATGAAAAATGTATTAATTAGACTGATGAGAGAGAGGGAGAGCTGTTTCCTCGTGTTTTTTGGTTCAAGCTATGGCATGATATGCTGTACTGTGACAGACAATAAAGATGACTAAACAAATTTTTCAGACTTCAAAAATTATCTATAGGCCACTAAACCAGGAACCAAGTCAAGCTATAGTACCTTACATATGAAAGTGTTATAGTGAATTTTTAATTTTTTTTTTTTAAGGGGGGCTGTAATAAACTACTTGACAGGGGTAGGTCCAAGTTGGACCATATAACCTATACTAACTACAAACCCTCCCTTTACAGCCAATACCACCCTTACTTCCCCCCAAAATTCTCTTTGATAAATAACGGACACGACTCAATGTTTTCCAAGAAAAATGGTATTGGCCACAACTTTATTGTGACAACTATTTGCATAAAATTACCAACTTTAAATCTTTATTTGACATACGTAATAAAACATTAATGAACCTGTAAACACTCTAATAATTCACACAGTTATTATTTTAAATACCTATCTCTGGCGATGCAACCATATTTCACAATATGGCCACTTTTCATTCCAGCCCAGGAGACACCACATTGACATACTATATCCATACTCTCCTGTGGGCCCTTTTCACCCACTGAGAGGTTATTTCCAGCCTAGCCATTTGAAATGTCTACCAGATGGGTAGCCCAATTTTAGGACTACCCCCCACCCCCACTGCCAGAGACTGCCAAGGCCTACAGGCCTGAAACTCTAGGCCTGTATGACCCTCCAAAACCTAAATGGCCAACTCCACACCTTCTCGAAATCTATAGTTGAAAATATCAATTACCAAGTCCGTTAAGTGGACACTATTTGAGCGGAATAACTACGAATGACCCTCCAACAACTAGTGCCTGATGGCAATACCCCCCATGGAGCTGAACAAAACGTGACATGGCATTATTGATCTTTATGTGGGACCTTTGAATTGCTTTCAATGATCAGGCATGTTGCCACAGCAACCTGGGTATCATCTCCGAGAAAGAATGACCAGCCTGGGAAAGCGACACCAAAGAGCTAATAAATCTGTTTTCATCCACTGAACCTGTACTTGATTAGTTGGCAGCCTGTAAGATGCTCATGTTGCAGGGGCTAATGAACTATGCACCCAACCAGCCAATGCTCTGTGCAGATCTTCCAAAGATGTTCCCGGTCCACTTCTGGTGACAGTTCTCAGAAGCGTTCCAGCTGCAAACAAGAAAGGGAGTCTGCTATAGAATTGTTAACCCCAGCAACATGTACTGCCCTGACCCAAGTATTATTCTGAAGGCACCTCAATACCAGACAATAAAGCAGGGCAATTATGGGGAGTGAGGAAGTTGTAGTTATTAATTGCACTCGCCACTGCCATGTTGTCAGAGTTAAAATTAACCTTTTTTTGTCCAGCTGTGCCCCCATAAATCCACCGCCACCACAATCAGGAAAAGTTCAAAAAAGGTGACATTAGTGGCCAGGCCCTTGTCTATCCAGTCTTTGCCAACAGAAGTAAGCACCGAAACCAATGGAACCTGCTGCATCTTGGGCTCATCCAGCCCCAACGATTTCCCATTAAACTCTGACAAGAACTTAGCCCACACCTTCAAATCAGCTTTTATCGGACGTGATATTCATATGAAATGATGAGCCTTGACCACCCCAGACATTGCTAATGCCAATCGCTGACAAAAGACTCTAGCCATCGATATTATTTGGCAGGCAAATGACAATTTTCCCAACACAGGGTAGTCTGCAGACCATTTCAAAGGAATCTATCTCTATCCCTAAAAAGTGCATTACCACATTTGGGCCCTCAGACTTGTACTCAGCTAAAGACACTCCCAAATGGCGAAAGGTACTCCATACAGTCTCAAGGATGAGCAAACACATATGTGACCCCGCCGGTCCCACCTAGAAAAAGTCATCCAAATAATGTAAAATCGTGGATGAACCCATTTTCTCTCTTATGACCCATTTGAGAAAAGTAGCAAATGTCTTGAAATATGCACATGAGAGTGAGCATCCCATTGGGAGGCTCCTGTCAACATAGATTTCCCCTTCCACTGTGCAACCCAATAAGTGCATGCTGTCCAGGTGTACCGGCAACAGGCAAAAAGCCGCCTCAATATCTGCTTTTGCCATAAGTGCACCCTTTCCCTGCAAACGGACGAGCTGGAAAGCATAATTAAAAAACATGTAGGAGACTATGGGATGAGGGAATTGTGCAGCAAGCAGCAGCATGACTGTGGCGGGGCCTGGACCTGAGGTAGCCACTGAGGAGTCCAACAAGTGAAAAAACAATCAATGTGTATATACCATAAAGTGCTATATTTAAAGATTCTCTTATGTAAATTGAAATATCTCCGATTCTTAACTCACAGAAAACATGTGAAACTTAATCTTTCATTCAACCCTTTGGATTCACTGTGTGTAGCAACCAAATCCAATATGCCTCTTTTTAATAGTTTCTTTTCTACATCACCACCTTTCTGCACCTGCTCTAATACTTGCCATCTCAGTTGGCTTATGTTATGTCTCTTTTCTTTGAAGTGTCTGGCTAACCAAACAATTTTGACAATTTAGACAAGGGTACATCCTATTTTGGGCTTCAAGAGGAAACTCTGAACAGTATTCTTCCTTATTGGTGGTTCTATATCACTTTTGACTAATATATCCTTCAGGTTCCTCCCCCTCTTGTAGGCAAACCTTGGCTTGTTCCTACATATATCTGACAGGTATTTATCAGCTTCTAATATTGGCCAATATTTCTTTATAATCTTCCATTGAGTGTTCTTCATATTTGCTAACAAAGGCAAGTCTGTCTTCTTTTTTTATCCCTTATACTTTGTTTCAACAAGTTCTCCCTAGGGATCTCTGCCACCTCTTTTCTTATTTTCTCTAATCTTGACTTTTTGTACCCTCTGTTCTGGAACACCCTGACCATTTTCTCACTATGCTTAGTGAACTCACTTTCTCTAGAGTTGGTTCTCAACGTAAGAACTGACTCTTAGGGAGACCCTTAATGCAGCCAGGCGGGTGGAAACTCATTGGATGTAGATAGGTTGGTCTGTCAGTCGGCTTCCTGTACAAACTGCTATGCACATTGCCCTCCTCAATTACGACTTCCACATCCAAAAAATGGACCATATTTTTACTATATTCCAATGTAAATTTTATGGTACTATGCATTGTTCTATGGTACTCTTTAAACTTCAATAGTTCCACCTCTGAGCCTTTCCACACAAAGAATATATCATCTATTTATCTACAATAATGTTCTATAGATTTAGAATATATGTCATTTTGTAGAATGGTTCTCTCCTCAAGTGTAAACATAAAAATGTTCACGTACGCTGGAGCCATATGGGCACCCATACTTGTACCCTGCCCCAGTTCATAAAACGTTTTCTGAAATCTGAAGTAATTACGTGTCAATACTATGTCCAATAGCATGCATATAAACTTTACCATTTGTTCATCCTTCAATTCAACATGTAGCCAGTTCTCAATGCTTCTAATCCTTCATCATCATCCTATATAATAAAACCCTAAGTGTGCGTCCCTGTGTCCGTGTGTGTGTCACTACAGTTCCTATGGACTCACCACTAGAGGGAGTCTCTGCAGTTCCTATTGACTCACCACTAGAGGGAGAGTCTCTGTAGTTCCTATTGACTCACCACTAGAGGGAGAGTCTCTGCATTTCCTATTGACTCACCACTAGAGGGAGAGTGTCTGCAGTTCCTATTGACTCACCACTAGAGGGAGAAACACAGGAAACACACGGAGGGAGAACAGTAATTAAACAGACTGCAGGTAAGGTTGCTTGGGACAGGTGCCCCTGGATTTGGGAGGGGGGGCCTACATTCGGGACAGACGTGGGCCCCTTGGATTTGGGACAGAGGGGGGCCTTTGATTTAGTACAGAGGGGGAGCCCTGGATTTGGGACAGAGGGGGGGGGGGCTGGGGGGGGGGGGGGGGGGGGGGGCTGGATTTGGGACAGAGAGGGGCCTCTGGATTTGGGACAGAGGGGGCCCCTGGCCTTGGACAGTGTATAGAATACCGGTATTCTAGGGTTTACCATTATCAAAGCTCCTCTCAATTCACCACTGATCAGATCACCACACATTGCTTCATTTAGTATAATTTCTATTTCTTTCTTAACTTTCTGCGTTGGGTCGTGTGTGATTTCTTTATAGTGGGATTAATTTTGTAGTTGCCTCATTAACATAGTTAACCTTATCCATTATCACTATAGCACCACCCTTGTCTGCTTTCTTAATAATAATTGATTTATCACCCTGAAAGTTATTCATCACTTCTCTTTCTTTACAAGGAAAATGACCCACATTCTTATGCTGTCTCTCCCAGAGTTTTCTGCAATCCCCTAGCACCAATTCCTGAAACATATTTATGGATTTGCTTGTAACTTCTGGGTCTGGCTCTTTTTCTTTAACTTCCCCAGTACATCACTTCTTTCTATATGTATCCCTCTCACATTTTGATTAAACCAATATTTTAGTATGATGTTTCTCATAAATTTAAAAAAATCAAATAGTCCCACATGATGGGTAGGTATATAAGATACAGGAGGTCACGCGATGAGGTTCTATGGAAGGCCCAGGGTATGAAGAATCCCAATGCCCAGAAACCAATAAAGCTGCCCTCCTGGCGACTTGACCCTGAGGTGAGTCGACTGAAGATGCATGGGAATGGCATTTAGGAGGAGGCTTCCTGCCAGTGGCACTTCCTCTTTTGGTTCAATGCTGAGGCCTACCCCGAGGCATATTATGGTTAGGACCATGTGGGTGGGCTAAACAACCCTGCGCTTTGTCCCCCGCTCTGCCTGCAACATCAGTTGGATCGACCACCTGACTGCTGAAAAGGACCAGGCTGAAAGCGTGCCCTACGTTTGGGGTGGATGTCTCACATGCTCCCACAATGCTGGCCTGTTTATCTTGCTCTGGGGCAGAAGCTGAAACTGCCGGGGATGCAGACCGCTTCCTCCTTCTGTTACCAGCTGACTTCTCCCGAGATGGGCTGCCACGTGAAGGTGGTTTGGATCTGTGATAACTTTGGGATGCGTCCATTGACCGAAACTCGGACCTTTTAAGTTGCTCCTTAAAGGGTATGTCCACCCCCAAAACTATAACCCCCCCCCCACTACTGGCCCCATTGTGTGTGTGTGTGTAGTTTAATCCTTACCTCACATCCCAGCTCCATAAGGTTCTCCTGTGTCCCTCCCCAAAGTCCCAAAAACTGCCCAGGAGGATAGGAGAGTCCATATAGGACTCTGCCTCCTACCTGGCCTCCGGAGAGAGTTTGGCATGCGTACGCAGCCCTTCTCGCCCTCCCTCCCCTCCCTCTCAGGATTCCCTCCCTAGTGTAAAACCCTTAATATATATGATTCCCCTGTCCCCCCCGCTCCAACCGCTCCATTTTTATTCTTAGAAAGCTCCCCAAATCTACACTTCCCTCTTTCCACCACCCAATGAACTCCCGGCAGCTGCGTCCGTGATTGGCTGCCGCTCAGCCAATCACAGAGGACTGCCGGTCCCGACCCTCTGCTTGGATTTTCTCGCAAGCAGAGGGCCGGCAGCGCGGTGGAGGAAAGAGGGGAGGTAAGTAAAGTTTGGGGAAATTTCTAAGAGTAAAAATATAGCGGTTGGGGCTGGGGGGACAGGAAGAATCATATATTAAAAAATGATTTTAAGGGTGGACATACCCTTTAATCTACACGTCGCCTCCTTAAATGGCCCGCTCCTGAACGCGGGCCAACAGTTGATCAAATAAGCTGGACATCGCCAGAGCAAACTTTGTGCCTGACAAATGGTGCCTTCTACACTTCCTTCCTGTCCTTACCTTGCTCCCGTAGCTCCACCTCCCCGCTTACTCACATGCCTGAACTGCTTACGGTATATTGTTATTAATTACAGTATGTCATCAATTTTTTATTCAACGTACCTGTAAAGGACATGGCCTTGACGGCCGTGGTACTCACAAGTATGCTTTCAGGAGGAGGCTGATAGTCCGGAAACAGAGGCTGCTGGGAACAGTAGACTGGATTCTGGAACAAGGTGCTGCTGGGAACAGTAGGCTGGATTCTGGAACAAGGTGTTGCTGGGAACTGTAGGCTGGATTCTGGAACAAGGTGCTGCTGGGAACTGTAGGCTGGATACTGGAACGAGGTGCTGCTGGGAACTGTAGGCTGGATTCTGGAACTCAAGATGCTGCACCAAGAGAAGGACGTCATCATGCCGGTGGCGCTGCCTACCCGGAAGCGCCCGGCTGAGACCAGAGCGGCGCAGGATCGGAGCAGCGGGTAAGTTCGTGACAGTACCTATAGTTTAACTAAGACTTAAAAATTTAATTAAAGTTTATGCAGTTTAAACGTTGTGGAGTAAAAGAAAATGTAGTGTCGAGGATTGAGAAAGGTATGTTAAGATGGTTAGGAATACCCTTATTAAGTTAATAACAATGTACCTTCCTATATATATTAAGTTTAAAAAATTTGTCTCTCAAAAGAAATTTATATTGCTGTTTTGTTGACATTTGGCTCAGTTGACTAATAAGTTTGCCCACCCCTGGCCTAGATAAAACGGAACTTAGCTCCCTAAGGACCCAAGGATGTATTTTATCTGGTCCAGGGGATTTATTAATATTAATCTTATTTAGTTGCTTCTGCACCATATCCTCGGTTAACCAAAGTGCAATCTTTTACACCATTATTGCTAATATACTCTATGCTATCTGTACTGGGATCTTCTATAATGTATACAAAGGGGTACAAATTGTTAAAGACATTTGCTTAATCACCATCCTCCGTAACCAAATTATCACCATTAATTAATGGTGCCACATTTTCAGTCTTTATCTTCTTGTTCAGCTATCCAACTTTACTATTAATCTTAGCTGACAATTGCTTTTTTACAATCCTTTTTACAGTTTTTATAATTCCTAAAGGTCTTTTCCAAGGTTTTAAATGCTTTTTTCTCCCCTTTCCCCCTTTACATCAAAATTAAGTCACATGGGTGCAGACTTTTTTTTTACATTAATTTCCCAAGGGTATAAATTTAGATGTGAAATTGACATGCTAAGAGCTAATTTTAACCTGGGAAAATTTGCTTTCCTGAAATTAAGTCTTTGTTAACCTAGTGCACTTTTTCTTTTGATAACATATGCTAAACGACACAACTTCATGGTCACTATCCCTTAAGCTTCCAGTTGCCTTTATATCTATAAAATGCTCCATAATGTTTGATAGTAGGAACTTCAACCACCAGTAGGAGAAAATTATCCTGTAGCAAATTCAGGAACCCATCACCCTTTTCTGTGTTGGCAGTTCCAGGGTAATTTAAAGTCCCCCATAATCAGAACACTCCCCAAACTTGCAGCCCTTGCCATCTGCATATGTAGCTGACTCACAATAACATTACCCCCTTCCTGTTGCCAATACAATCAAAGTGGGGGTACCTCTGGGCATCCAGACCTCCTGCAGCCACCTCTTTGCCACCAGTGTAATCCAATCTAAGCAAAATAAGGAAGGGCTGTCCAGTCTCCAATCAATGCAAAACAGAGGTAATGGCCCTCTTTATTAGTGCAAACACAACCAACACAACGTTTCGACCAGTGGCCTTTCTCAATGGCCTTTCTCCTCTTCCTGTTGCCCAATTCCACCCATATTGCCTCTGCTTTAACATCCATATCGCTAGTTGTCTCTTCTTTTAAATTTGGCTTCAACACTTGTTTAACATAAACACATACTCCTCCCCCTTTCTTCCTAAATTTACAGCCCAGTCGTGAAAATAGTTCAACCATGTTTCTGCTATACCTATTACATCATACTTTTCAGTCAACGCCATTATTTCCAATTCCCCCATTTTGTCAGTGAAGGTTTTTGCATTTGCAAACATACATTTTAGATTATGATCCTGTAATTTATTTATACTCTTTAATGCACATGCCTCCCTATACCCTATGCTAGTCCTCTGCCCTTTCCACCCACCACTGGCCAATCTATGCCCAGCTTACCCCCTGGGCTATACCATTGAGACCTAGTTTAAAATATCCTCCAATCCTCTAGCCATTTTCTCCCCCACAACAGCTGCAACACCATCAGAGAGTTGCAACCCATCACTACTAAGGAGCCTGTAGCCGAAAAGTCTTCTGATATCTTTAAAATCCCAAATCTTACACCAATCTCTTAGCCACGCATTAAAACTCCTAAGCTCCTGCTGTCTCATTAGCCTAGCAAATGGCTGTGGTTGTATTTCAGAAAACACTACCATGGAGGTCCATTCTTTTAACTTGGCCCATCTCTGAAATAATTTTTAAGGACTTCTTCTCCTCCTCTTCTCAGTTTGGGGCAAAAAACTGTTGCTAGTACAGTGCAAATGACAGCTTGAAACTACAATTCTAAGGTGACATCTTTAACTATTGGGATCAGAGTCCTTTAATATATGGGGGCCAGAGGGTCCTTTACTATATGGGGGCCGGAGGGCCCTTTCCTATATGGAGGTCAGAGGGCCCTTTACAATATGGGGATCAGTAAAATTGTAAATGATGGTAAGCTTAATTAAAAGTTTACTGAACCTTGCCACTCCACATGTTTAGAAATTGAAACTCCCAACAACAAAGCATGCTGGGAGTTGTAGTTTCCAAACATTTGGAGTGCCAAGAAATTTGGGGTTACTGGTACTGGATTTGGCTATTACTGTATGGGATTCATGTATGGGAATTTTGCTGTCCATTTAAAGGGCAACTAATTTCTACCCTCAGCTTATACTCAAGTCAATCAGTCAAAATTCTACAAATTTTTCAGGTAAAAATAGATACCTCGACTCATACTCGGATCGACTGTAACCAATTTTAACAGTGAAGAATATCAATAGATTAATTACAGTATGTCGATATTTTTATCACCATATTAGATTATATACATAGATGCACTTTTATGTGAGGTTTAGATAAACATGTGTTTATGATTACTGTATACCAGTATCCATTTCCTGTTCACTCCTGGCTCCTCCCATGTTGGGGTTGGACTCCAGTCACTACTAGCCTTTATAGCCTCTGAGCGCTGTTGCAACTGGACTCCTGAAGAAGGGGCACCTAACACCCCCTGAAACGTTGTTTTGTGTGATTCACAATAAACCTATAATTTATTTGGAGTGCGACCATCAGTTCTTTTATTTCCTGTGATACCTTTGGTTTTGAGGGGAAACAAATTGAGGCGTCTGCACCCACTTATTGGGAAAGAGTGCACCTCCACCTCTGGTTACCTCTTGGTGGCAGATGACCCTATCCACCTTTTTAATAATGGAGTCCCCTACCACAACCACCTGCCTAGCCTTCCTGACCCTAAGATTTTCCTCCTCTGTATTAGAGATGGCAGTCTCCTGGGTGCTCTAGGCATTAGCCCGCTCCATACACACCAATTCTGGGCTGTTCTTCTCCAGGTGGAAAATCTGGGGTGGCAAATCTGGGAAGAAGCAACCACACCCTTCCGCCCCCATTTACCCTAGTAACCCTCATAAAACTACCTCCCCCCTTAACCTTCCCTGCCCCACTTCCACCCCCCTCTATAATGGCCCCAGTCAGTGCCTGCTGTTCCCCCAGTTTTGCCAATCCCTGCAATGCTGCAAGCTGTCACTTGTTAGACTTCGGGGTTTATACACCCAAGCCTTTGAATATTATAAGTAAGGACACACTATAGCATTACTGTTTTAGGGTTGAGCCCAACATGTTTTTTTACTACATTGTTGCTCCTTTAACCGGTTGTTTGCTTGTTTGGACATTTGTCTTCATACAGATACATTTATATACCAGTTGTTGTTGTATTTGAAAATATTATATGGGTAGCCTGAGTCTTTGTGGTAGGTTTTTTGTGTAAACCTTACTATACGATATTGCAAAAATTGTTTTATAAAAGCCTTATAAGTCTGTATATTAAGTATAAGATATAGGATAGAGTTTAATTGAATCATTAATGTTTATTAGAAGTCATTTACGGCCTTTTTTCCGTCCCCTTCTTTAACTCTTATTGTCATTTACAATGGATAAAAGAACTTCTAGTCAAGATACGGGTTACTTAAGACACAGTAATGAAACAAGGTTTAAGGAAGTACAGAGTGTGTTCAATGTTAATTTGGATACAGATAAACAAGATAGAGATATTAGGATGTCATTCCAAAAATTAGAAAGATGTATGAGTAAATAGACAAGGATTTGGTGGGATGTGGTTTCTCTGGAAAAATACTTGGAATCGAATATGATCCCAAGGGGTTTAAGGTTACATAAGCAACCCTCATGAATGAGGAAATGGATCCAGAGTTTATATCGAATTGGAATCAGATCCTAACTGATTGTTCACTAAAGCTAATGACCTTAATTGTTAAATACAAACAACAAAGTTTGAATAAGATCAAACCAGAAGTAGAAGGTTGTAATGATCATATTTTAAAGTTTACCACTGATCCTGATTATGTTAATTATAATGATAATTTAAAGGGTAAGTTAGATAAATTTGAAAAAGACATTATGTCAACCAAAATTGAGAAATTCACTAGGGATCTCCGTGATTACTCAATGGGAAATGTGTACAATGTATTTAGTGAAAGGAGGTATTCTCATACCTCTAGGTCCCCCAGATATCGGACAATCTATTTTAAAGCGCAGTAGTAAAAACGTGAGTTTTACATCAGATAATAGCAGTGAAGAGTTGACTTTGGATAGTGCCTCCCCTGTGTCAAATTTATCTTTCAGTGAATACACACGAGAAAGACATGAAAAAGAAGTTTTCTCAAGGTCTCCTATAAAAAATCTGAGAAGCTCAAGTGCCAATAGATCTAAAGAGAGAAAAGGACAAAGGCACCAGTCGAATAATAGGAAGGAACAGTGGGATAAAGAAATGCCTTCATACTCCCAACATCTTTCAAAAAAGTACGGAGAGGGAGGAGCAAGAGGAGGCACCAGATACGATCTAAGGACCCGAAAGGGAAGGTCACAACGTGTAATGTATTAAATTTGTCACAAAAAGTGCTTAATATTAATGAAATAATTCTTTTGAATAAAGGGTTGTCTTTTTCTCCCACCAGGAATTTTGATATATTTGAAACATTAGTGGATGTGAACAAATTTGTTTGTAAGATTGTATTAAAAAGCTTTTTTCAAGAAGGCGATAAACCCATTAGTATTCCTTGGAGAGAGAATGACAACCAGGTGTTATCGGATATGATTGACCTTAGTGAATCATCCTAATCCATGACATGTGAAAATGATTACATAGGTTTGAGTCTAAAAGACTACAAACATGGTTTAAAGAAACCTTCATCTTTTTATCCGATTGCATCACGTCCTGAGGTAGTTGGAATATTTCAGGAGTTAGTAGAAAAAGACCTGAAGGCTCTAACTAAGGAGAAACGTAGTGCCCTAAAATCTCTTAAATTAGATGAGACAATCATTATAAAAAATGCTGACAAGGGAGGATCTGTTGTGGTATTGGATAGCGACAGCTATCTGAATGAAGCTACAAGACAGTTAACGGATGGAGTTACTTATCAGGTTTTAACTCATGATCCCACTAAGGAATTTAAAGTGAGGTTAGAGAAACTCGTACAGGAAGGGTTATCTATTGGTATTATAGATGAGGATATAGTAAGTAAGTTGTTGCCAGAGGTACCCATCTTACCTATATTCCATAATCTCCCAAAGGTACACAAGGGAGATTTACCCTCTAAGAGCCGTCCTATAGTTGCCGGCATTGGGTCACTAAACGAGGGCCTTTCACAATTAATGGATGTATTGTTACAACCATTGGTATTACGTCTTCAATCATTTATAAGGGATACCACACATATTCTGGAATTCTTAGAGTCTGTATGTTGGCTACCAAATTATGATTGATGTTATGTCTCTCTATTCGTGCATACCACATCAGTGTGGTTTGAAAGCTATAAGATGTCATTTAGATGCATATAGTGGGTATCCACAGGAATGGAAATTGTTTATTCTTGAAGCAATAGAGTATCTTTTGACTCACAATTACTTCACCTTTAATAAAGGATATTATATTCAAACCCAGGGGGCAGCAATGGGGGCTAAATTTGCCCCCACATATGCTAATTTATATATCGGATGGTGGGAGGAGCATAATTTATATTGTAAAAATTCAGATGCTCCACATCTTGATAAGTTGATACACCACAGGAGATACATTGATGATCTCATATGGATGTGGGCAGGTACTGAGAGTGAATTGTTGACACTAATACGAAGTCTCAACAATAATGAGGATAATCTAAAATTCACTTGGACATATGATGGGCAAGTTACCCACTTTTAAGACTTATCTATTAGTATACATGATTGTAAAGTTTCTACAACAGTTTATAGGAAGGAAAGTTCCAGGAATACATTATTACATGCTTAATCATGCCATTCGAGACATTATATTGATAGTATCCCTCAGAGTCAATTTATTAGAATATGGAGAAACTGCTCATCAGATGAGGAGTTTCTGGTGCAAGCATGTATTCTGCGAGATCGATTTTTAGAGCGAGGATATAATGAAGGTTGCTTAGAGAAAGCTTTTCTCAAAGCAATGAAAATCGAAAGAGCATCCTTGATAAAATGCAGAGGTGTAGGATATGGTAAAAAGGGATCCTTTGGGATCCACTATAAGATTAGGGAACAACCCATTGTGTTCACTTCTTCTTACAGCTCTCAGTTTTATGATATAGTTAAAATTTTAAACAAACACTTACACATATTGAGAGCTGACAGTAGATTAGCAAGTATTGCTGATTCAGGATGCCACTGTACCAAAAAGAGCAAGGACTCTGGGAAATTATTTATCTCCGAGTGAATTTAGTAGCTCTAAGTGACGACTGAAAATTGGTTAGGCTATAAGGGCATGTTTAAGTGTGGACACACGAGATGTATTAACTGTGATTATGTGAAAATGGGGAACGAATTTTGTAAATAGGTAGATCCTATTCTATTAAGGAATATATTAATTGCTCCTCCACACATGTAATATACTTATTAAGGTGCTGTACTTGTGACTCACAATATATGGGTTGCACTATTAGAACACTAAAATCCAGAGCTCGAGAACACATCAGAGCAATTAGAAACAAAGATCCCAATAGTCCTGTAGCAAAACATTTCTGTGTCTGTAATAATGGAGATGTTAGTAAGTTACAGATACAGAAAATACAGAGGATACAAAAAGATTTCAGAAATAAAGATAGATATAAAATGTTGTTGAAACAAGAAAAAAAGTGGATTTTCTGTTGGATACTAGATACCCTACGGGTATGAATTCTATATTGGGTGTGAGCTGTTTTATTGATTAATTCCAACTTCATAGTACCCGTACTTAGTATCTTTACAGTTCGAGGTTTTCTTTGGAGGCTATGGTCTCTAAATCAACTATTTTAGATCTTGAATGTGCAATACAATAGTACGAGTATATATGTATATTATAGCTAAATTTGTTTATTCACACTTATTTGTGTTTTTAAAGCTTATTATTGGTATTGATGATCACTATTCAAATCATGACATGTACGTGGCCATGTAAACAAGTGTGGCCGAACTTGTTTGCACTGAACTTTCTCGCCTGCACGATGGACCTACCATGTGGGACAGTGGATTTGCCGATGGTTTATGTGGATCGCATGTCTAGTTCGTGCGGATTACATCCTCAGATGGAACTGTTAGAAAATTCAGGTGGAGGTGTTTTTCCTCATTTCCGGCAGCAAAGGGGTTAAGGAGCCTCAGACTTTTATGAGGAATCTGATGATCTCTGTGTGTGGGAATCCGTAATTACGTCTTGGACACATGGGATATAATGGATATATATAGGGGAAGGGGATGGTTTGTTTCTTTATGCCTATGATTAAGGACCTGTTGTCCGAAACACGTTAGGCTTCGGTAATAAAGGCTTTCTATTTGCAACCACTCTGGTATGTCTCCTTGAGTCCTGGTGTGCAGACCTCCGGTGTATTTAACGAGAGCCAATCAGCAGTTAGGCAACCTTTATGTAATTAGTAAGTGCTTTCACAATAAATGTAGCCAAATGTACATACACACAGTACCTGTACACAGATATCATTGCAATAAATACGCTGGTTTTATATTACATAATTGTCAATATTCCCATAACATTTTCATTGTTAATTTCCATTTATATTCTGATATGCTAATTGGGACTTTCCAGGGTACATAATTGCCAACAGATACTTGTACAAGTCATTCTGAATTGAGAAAACGAGTCGGATGTCTAGTGAAATGTCTTCAAGAACTAAACTTCCAAGTCCAGTTGATCTAACTGAATACAACAGATATACCATGACCTGGATGAATGAGAACCTTCACAAGCACCCTCTGTAATATACAGGACATTGTATAATACAATTACTAAAGATATTTACATATAGGCAGATACATTTGGACTAGTGTAAGGTGTGTGTGTTGGGGGGGGGGTTGTGGGTTGGTATACAGCCTTTATAAATATTATTACTAATACATGAGTGATATAGAGATAGTAATTTGACTTTTGTTTGTTTTACTGAACTGGACTGAACATTCTATTACAGTTGCACTGCATCAAATCTTTTATTCTACTGATATGGGTAGTGGATTTGGATTTATGTAAGTGTAAGGGTATGTGAATATGTGGGCAGTGTTTATGAATATCATTGTGTATATGCCTTTGGCTACATTTATTATTAAAGCACTTGGTTGCCTGTACTGATGACTGAAACCCTGGAGTTTGACAACACCAATCATTATTGTACTTGCACTATTTTCTTCCTGGTCACAGTGCAAAGCTGCAGGAACGTGAATCTGCTGCTGATATCTCGGCTTGTGAGATAGTACAGAAGATATAAGCAAGTGCTCCTACCGCCTAGCGAATTATCGAAATATCATGTATATTGTAATATATGTGCCCCTATATCCCCCTGTACAGTGTGCCAATCACATATTCACCTTTCATAATCTAATGAGAACACTTTTCAGGAGCAATGAAGCAGTTAGAAATTGCTGGGTGGGGATAAGTGAAAACTAACATACTCGGTAGAGACATCACTTTAGTGAAGAGAAATGCAAATCAGATTCTCAATGGTAGTGAGAGTCTCAGATTTTCACTACTACACTGGATCCATTTGCGTGCACCCGTCACTTCATCTAGCCGCCGCCCAAAGAGTCCGGCAGGGGGGGTCGGTACGCTGGGGGGGAATGCGTTCGCAGGGGAGAATGTGTACAGAGAAGGGTGCACCAAGGGGTGGGGGGGAAAAAGGGGTTTTAATAGAAATGGCCCACACACAGATAATTATAAGTGCCCCACACAGATAATATTATAATAAGTTTCCTTACATATAAAATGGTAAAATAAGTGCCCATCTGGTTAAGTTTACTACCGGTATGTAATATCAAAGTGTCAAATTGATTTAGACAGAAAATTACTTCATAGCAAAACAATTGTTATTCCTCACACAAAAACACAATCCTTCGCTAAACATTTTGTCAGCTGAAATGTGAGACTTTGATGATTCCATGGGGACTTTAGTGCAGTGTGTGCAGCTTTTGTATAGCTTGGAAATGAACAGTTTTCATAATTTTTTTTGTAAAAAAGTGTATTGCTTTTAATTTTTTTTATTGTAATCATTTCCAAAGATATTTTGATGATCATCTTTGGGAATGATAACGAAGTTGGAATACGGGCATCAGAAAATCACTTTCCAGAAAGCGTTTTTTTCTCCATTGGCAAAGATTAATAAAGTCTATATTTGTGAATGGAGCTCTTTCATCCTCAAATACTATAGTAAGCTGTCAGTGTGACAGCTTACTCTATAGCAGGTAGTGAAATGTGATCAAACAGCTAACCCCAGTGCACTAGCTCTACTCGATCACCAGGGTGCTCCTGCACCATTTGTGAATGGATCTCTTTACAAATACTACAGTAATCTGTCACACTGAATGGAGATCACAGTTCAGTACCTTACACTAGACAACCAGGGAAGTTGTGAATTGATCTCTTTGATCTTTTATATGCATATGCAATAAATAAACTCTTCTATCAACTTTTAAGACTGGAGTGAACACTATTATTCCCATGATATTCTCTAATGTCTTTGTCTATTGTTGTAATAACACTACTTTAGTTCTTCTAAGGGCTGGTACACATAGGTTGATATTTTAGCCTAAACTATCTCCCAGGCCAAAATTTTGGTCAGATCAACCAGCTGGTGATTTACCACAAAACCAATTATTTTTAACCATATTTGAAATGTGTGCAGACATGTCAGTAAATCACTGCTAACCATGTGAACTTCAATGGGCCATATGATCAGTCATTCCGAAATACTGCTCATGTCCTGGTGCTGCCATGTTAGGTGCTAGTATAAAGATCATAGAAACTGTGCCCTCATTGGACTTGGTTCAAACAATATTTAATTTTTATTCAAGACTTTGACATATTTTGGCTAAGAATTAGCCGTCCTACTGAATAAAAAAATATATATTGTTATATATTGTTATATTATTCCTAGAGACGACCCATGAATGTGCTGTCTCTACGAACATATATTTATATGTTTCATCCTGTAACATCCTGAGGATGGCCAGCTAAGGGTTGAAATGTGGTACGCTGTTGTGTTTCAATAAACTATATATAAATACTGCAGTTTCTCGCCAATTAGCCCGGTGCTGCTACATGAACTGATATCAATATGCCATAGATAGGTAGAGCACTCGTGAGTCTTTTTTTTTTGTTACAACAGCAAACAAGAGATAATCACATCCAATATTAACAAATAAAAGACAACAAACGCATACCATTTGTAGCAAGATACAATGTCCATAGCAAGGAGACTGAACAAGTTGTTAAAAAATTCTGACCTATTGTTCAATCGGATTCTAAATTAGAACATTTATTGAACGGGAATCCAATGTTTAGCTAGAGAAGAGGGAGCATTAAAAGATAAATTATGTCAATTAAATCTGGAACAAAAATGTTCCATATTTAAGGGAAGGCCTAAATGTGGAACATTTCCATGTCCTGAATGTTGCTCCTCTATAATAAAGGGAACAAAAATAATGCATCCCTTACATGGGTATTCTATTCCTATAAAAGATTATGCGACATCTAAAACAAGAAATGTAGTGTATAAGATGAAATGCCTTTGTGGCAAAGTGTATATAGGACAGTCTGGCAGAGCCATTAAGGATCGAGTACAAGACAATAGGAGAGATATAAAAAAACTTAAAGGAATATAGTAGGTATGACAGCAGTATCAGGGCATTTTAATGTACATTCAAATACACACATTCAGATGAAATGGACGGTACTAGAGGTGATACAGCTACCAAAGAGGGGAGATCTCACTAAGTTACTTTTACAACATGAATGTTATTGTATAGGGAAATTGGATGCATTATATCCTAAGGGCCTCTATGAAGCATGATCATTGAAATGCTTCTTATAATCATGCAGGTTGTAAATATATATTTTATTTGTCCTTTATATGTTTTTCAGAGACTAATACAAGATTGAATAATGCCTTTGCAGAGGAAGCAGAGGTAGTATAATATGTAACTCAAAAATATGTTTTTGTTATAAAGGACACTCCGATACCAAGCAATAATGTCAAGTTAATAGGTACGCCACAAGATGGCAGTGCCTCTTAATATACTGTTTTTACTATGCACTAGGACACTTGTTCTAGAGTATGTTTCAAGGACTGACATTATAAGTAGTTACCAGCATGGATTTAGGAGGAATAGATTTTGTCAAACTAACTTGCTTGGCTTTTATGAGGAAGTAAGTAGAAATTTAGACTCTGGCATAGCAGTAGATGTAGTTTACTTGGATTCTGCAAAGGCTTTTGATAACTAATGTATAAGCTAATGTATAAGCTAATGTCTGTTGGTCTGGGGAGTCACATTTGTACATGGATAGAAAATTGGTTAATGATTAGGATGCAGAGAGTAGTTGTAAATGGGGCTTCATCATTATGGACTAAAGTGCTAAGTGGGGTGCCACAGGGTTCTGTGTTGGGGCCGCTTCTATTTAATCTATTTATTAATGATTTGGAAGTGGGTATTGTCAGCAAGGTTTCTGTGTTTGCTGACGACACAAAACTTTAGAGGATGTGCAATCATTGCAGGGGAATCTAGATAGATTGTCACATTGGGTTGCTAAGTGTCAGATGAGATTCAATGTTGATAAATGTAAGGTGATGCATTTTGGACCTAAAAATCCTTGTGCTGCTTATACTATAAATGTCTGCCATGTACAATGCTGTTTTGACACCTTACTATAACACCTCTTAGCCACTATCCAATCACGCCCTTAACACTTGGCTGTGATATGCTAATTGGGATTTTCCAGGGTATATAATTGCCACAGATTCTTGTACAAGTCATTCTGAATTGAGAAAGCCAGTCGGATGACTAGCGAAACGTCTTCAAGAACTAAACTTCAAGTCCAGTTGATCTAATTGAATACAACAGATATATCATATATTGTAGAATTTATATTAATTGGTGGCTGTATTTAGTTATTTTAGGAAATGAGGTCACAATATGCTAATTGGATGTAGAGGAAGTGATGTCACGTACACACCTGTTGTATTCTGTTTGCGCACTAAGCACTTTACACTTGACAAAGAACCATTTGGTTCGAAACATGTAGTGTGTTGAGCCTATATTGCACTCACTAAACAATACCACATTTGGATTGTGTTGAGTCCTCCTGTGGATATAATTTTTTTCTTCCGGTAATGTACTGCCAGGAACAGGGCAGGATTGAACAGGGAGGCGGCTAGATTAAGGGTCGTGAGTGATCATTTTATACAACCGCAACATCTACTCAATTTGGCTAATTAGTCTATCCGTCCTCACTTTTATTATTGCTTTTGTAACAACAAAACTGTTTTAAAAAGGACCATGTGTGGGGAGAGAAATGCTTTTGTAACAATAAAACTGTTTGTGAGAGAAAGAGAGAGAGAGAGAGATAAAACTTCTTGAATTGCACCTGGGCAGAGTACTCGCTTAAGGTGTGTGCCTGTATCCAGCAGGAATCCTATATAATAAAACCTTAAGTGTGCGTCCCTGTGTCTGTGTGTGTCACTGCAGTTCCTATGGACTCACCACTAGAGGGAGTCTCTGCTGTTCCTATTGACTCACCACAAGAGAGAGTCTCTGCAGTTCCTATTGACTCACCACTAAAGGGAGAGTGTCTGCAGTTCCCATTGACTCACCACTAGAGGGAGAAACACAGGAAACACACGGAGGGAGAACAGCAATTAAACAGACTGCAGGAAAGGTTGCTTGGGACAGGGGCCCCTGGATTTGGGACAGAAAAGGGGTCCTGGATTTGGTACAGAGGGGGGGCTTGGATTTGGGACAGAAAAGGGGTCCTGGATTTGGTACAGGGGGGGGGGATTTGGGACAGAGGGGGGCCTCTGGATTTGGGATAGAGGGGGGTCTCTGGATTTGGGACAGAGGGGGCCCCTGGCCTTGGACAGAGGGGGGACTCTGGCCTCGGGACACCAAGAGGGTACTCTGGCCTTGGGACACCAAGAGGGTACTCTGGCCTTGGGACATGGAGGAGGACTATGGCCTTGGGACACTAAGGGGGCACTCTGTGCTTCTAGCGCCCGTTATAGAAGCACAGAGTTGTAATATATGTTCGTATTTGCCAACAGAACCAATCAAACTGTTCTGGTATCCATATACCTGCAGAAGACACACTGGCCACATGGATAAGTCCCTATCAATGTTTCACCTCTACCTAGAGATCTTTTGAAATTACTTTGTATTAATTTATCACCAAGATTGGCCCCTCTCCTTGCTGTAATGGAAGGTTGTGCAGTAATAAAGGGTGAGATAGTAGTCATTATGCAAAATAGGCCAATTCTTGAAAAGTGTGTTTCTGACCATGCTCCAGTCTGTATTATATTGGGTGATGAACATAAGTGTATTTTCTGTTTGCACATTAGTCCTGGATAATACATCTTGTTGTGTACGCTGCGAGACTGAATGTTTGGTCCTACGTAGCAGAGATTTAGGATAACCTCTCTGTTGGAACCTGTCTACCAAAAGTGCTGCTTCCCTGTGTAAGAGTACAATGGCATCGCACCCAAAGGATATGTCCTTTCGGTATGCCATGTTTTAATGATGGTAAATGTGAACTCGTGAAGTGAAGGAGGGAGTTGGTGGCTGTCTTTTTCCGGTATAGGGTGGTAATTAGAGTTCCCTGATGTTTCCTAATCCAAAGATCCAAGAACTCAATGGCATCACTAGGTATATGGTGGGTGAGAGATATTGCAATCATTGCGATTCACGAGGTCAAGAAATCACAAGAATTCTTGTGAGGAACCCCTCCACAAGATGAAGATGTCATCTATGTATCAGTGCCACACCTCTATCTGTGAGGTGTGGCTCCGATACATGTCTGAAAACAAGATCTCCCTCCCCACCATCCTAGGAATAAATTCATGTAGGATGGGGTGCATTTGGCCCCCATCGCTACCCCCTGGTCTGAATATAGTCTAAAAGCGATAGAATAAAAATATGTCTATCTGCTAGATGTATCTCTTCCATGTCCAGAAAGTACTTAACAGATGTCTTATCTAGTTCGTGGTCAATGCTGGTATACAAGGATTCAATGTCTAGGGTAATCAACAATGTATCCTCATCAACATGTATATTCTGTAGCTTGGAGATAAAGTCACATGAGTCACGTATGTAGGAATTTAGGGACAAAACATACAGTTGTAAAAATCTACCTATGAAGGTGCAGACAAGCTCATTAAGCCCCCGATCCCCGACATGATCAGCCTACCTGGCGGTATGTTTATATTCTTATGCACATTTGGTAGCATATAGAACGTCAGTGTGATAGGTGTGTCAACCAACAGGAAATCCCTTTCTTTCTCAGTGATCGTCCCTTGGGATTGAGCTTCCATCACTATACCCGTGAGACGTTTCTGTATCATTTCTGTGGGATTAAAGTGTACAGGAGGAATTATTCAGTTGTCTCAGGGCCTCAGTACAGTATGCCTCCTCTGACCCAAGGACTATATTTCCCCCTTTATCAGAGGGTTTGATGACAACTCAGAGAGTTCTCTAATAGCCCTCAGTTCAGTGGAGCTAAGGTTGTTGTTACCTGTATTAGTTCTCTGAAGATTCTGAATATCCTTTAAAGTGTTCTTGTAGTATATGTCCATACTTAGGAACTCAGAAAAGGGTGGCGTATATCAAGACTTTGGTTTGAAAGGTACCTTGTCTGTCCCTTGAGTATTCTGCTGAGTACCCCGTGAAAGATTCCAAAATATCCCCACCCGGGGCACACCTGACAAACTTAGTTTTAAGCGCCAACCGCCTACAAGATAAAAACAAATCCTTAGCAAGTTCAAATGTATTAATATGGTGTTCTGGACAATAAGACAAGCCCTTAGCCAATATCGACCTAGTGTGTGAGTAGTAAGGTTAATGATCTGGAAATCCTGAGTGTGTGGAATCACAGGATGTACTCTGGTGAGATGGAGCTATTTTTAATTCTTCTGTTGGGAAGTTACTTTGGTGTGTGTTCTCTGATAGCTCCTGAGGACTCGATTTTGGCCTCCCCCTCCTGCTTCTACATCTCTGTCTACCCCCAAAAAAGATTCTGCCTCACTCAGACTGGTCGGATGTATAGGTCGGTCTCCTTTTATTCCAGTTCCTTTTCTGTTTTGGTGTACGCCTATTGGAAATGTGTTTCCATGGATATACTGTTTCACTGGCATAATCACCTTTGTCCCATAACAATTTGTTCTTCTTGGTTTTTGCTATATTAGCCTCTAATGTCTGTAAGTCACTCCGTAAATTACTCTCAAATTTCTCCAATAGGTGGCTCGGTGTATTCTAACTTATCTCGTCAGTAGAGATGTCCGAACGTCGCAAAATCCGGTCCGCTCGAGGAGCCGCAAATTTTCGAAAAAAAATCGAAAATTCGAAAATCCGCGAGCGGACCCGTTAAAATGAAAAATATTCTCAAAATTAAGAGATTTCTCGTATTTTCGAAAATTTTCGAAAATACGTATTGACGAAAATACGAGAAATCTCGTAATTACGAAAATTTTCGAAAATACAAGAAATCCGCGGTTCGGAAGTTTGGAAGGCGGAAAATCCGTAAAAATACGCAGTTCGCAAACGGGATAAATCCGCAGCGGATCCGGATCCGCGAACCGGCCATCCCTACTCCTCAGTAGTAGTCAATGTTACTTTTCAATTTAGGTAACACTTCCCTCTCATTAAAATTCTCATCAATGTTAATGAGCAATCAGTCAGGGCTTGTTCCCAATCATTTGTGACCTGTTGTGAGGGTTCCCACGAGGGGAGGGTTCTCATACAAAGTCCACGTGATATAATGCCTAAGGAGATATATTTCCCCAAGCTTGACAAATTCCACCAGGGTTCGTACACACATGCCATTGCGGGTCCATTATTGGCTGAAATGGCTGTTCGGTCGGGGATCGTTACCTGACCGACCGGCAGTTTCGGACGATAAAGGGCCCATACACGGGCCGATTATCGGCCGAAACAAACGTTCGGACATATCGTGCGTTGCGGGTCAGGACCAGCGATCGCACGTGTGTACAAACCTTAAGCGTACCTGGTGTGTATATTTTTCAAATTATTTAAAATATCTCTAGTGTCTTGGGTTGTAGATTCTGGGATAATCACTGACTCTACTATCTCACCCTTTATTACAGCACAACCCTCCATTACGGCAAGGAGAGGGGCCAATCTTGGTGATAAATTGATGCAAAGTCATTTCAACAAATCTCGTATACCTCTAGGTAGAGGGGAAAAATTGATAGGGACTTATCCGTGTGGCCAGTGTATCTTCTGCAGGTATATGGATACTAGAACAGTATTGATTGGTTCTGATGGCAAATATGAACATAAAATCTAACAGAAAATGTTGTGTATGCCCTGCTATGTCCGTGCAATCTGATTTACATAGGCAAGACAACTCAGATGTTAAAACAGAGACTGTCAAGTCATTTATCGACTATCAGAGTAGCAGGACGGACGCTAGGACATAATAGTGCACCATTGACAAGTGTAGCCCAACACTTCTTAACAAAACACAATTGTGATGTAAAAGGACTTACGTGTTTGTTCCTCACTAAGGTCACTCTTGGAGTCAGAGGAGGAGACATTAATATAAAATTACTCCAAATGGAGACCAGACTGATCTTTAGCCTACACACTCAAAGCCCATATGGGCTAAACGAAGAGATGGAATTCACACCCTTTATTTGAATCTTTCCTCACAGGATCCATTGGATGCCCCCGAGCCAGATAGAGATGGGATGTGTATGGGCCATGAACTTGCCTGTGTTCTAGCATTAAAGGCCACTCACTGGATATGAGTATAGTTTACAACATTGTAGCAAAGAGGATTGGGATGCTATTTGGGTGTACTTCGTAAGTATTTGGACGCTGACGCCAGTCTCCTTTGGACTTCTGGATCAATATCGAGACTGTGGATTCTACAGAATTTTTGTTATGCAAGGATTGGTATCTGCATTCACCATGATCGTTTTCCTTATTCAAGAAACAAGTTAGTGCAATATCTTCTCAACCTGCTTATATCTTTCTTTGAACTTACATGGTTAACTGATCCGGTTAAACTTACCTGGTGGATGTGGGTTTGTTTCAGACTTCTCTTAAAATTAGGACTACTTGCATAAGATATTAGGATGCATTTTGTCAGGGTTTGTTTTAACATCATTTGTTCACTTGTATGTGTATAATAATGTGAGTTGTTTGTTTTTGGGCTTAACAGAGGTTGTAACGGAGTATACTTATACCTTTATTTCTTTATGAATGCTGCCTGGATGGTACACATGCTGATATTTCATGATACTCTTATAAGCCATTGGCGGAACTAGCGCCATTGAAAAAGCTCAGTGGAAGAACGAAATGCGTTTGGAGCTTGTTTGCTCCCCCCTTACCAGCATTTGTGCCTCCAGCTCTTTTGTTGATATGTTTTGACCTGTGAATACTGATGGTTCCGTGCACGGACCTTATGGTTTGACTGATTAGGGGACTCACTCTGACGATAAGTATATTGACCATTGTGGATATACCTGTATACACGGTTAATATTGATCTGAGGGGCATCATTTGTTCTGGTTATTAGATCTGTAGGGGGGATGTGGGCGTGGGAGTACTCCAGTTAGGGGCTCTCTGCTTTATAATAATAAATATTACTAGTTTGCACTCATATCTCCTATTGCAACAAGTCAGTGATTTATCACCAACACGTGTAGCAATACATTGCTGTTGTTTGTACCTCTAAGTAGTGACCAGTGAGGGAGGTTTTGGTACCTTTTCATTGTTAAAGGTAATACCCTTAAAACAAAAACCCAGTCACTTGTCAGTTACTTGCCCCCAAACCAAATTGATATATTCAGCACTTTAAAATATGTATTACTAACCAGATATTTAATAGGTGCTTTTTTAGAGTTTTGCCTCAGGTGTCAAAGTCTGAATAAGGAATGGAGACTTCTGGGTAATTCCCATGGTAGCCCTTAGGAAATTCTACACCTACTAAGAGACATTAATAGCATTAGAGTTTGTCTCAGGTGCCTTAAAGTCTAGATAAGGAATAGAGACTTCTGGTTAAAATCCATGGTAGCCCTTAGGAAATGCCACATCTAAGAGGCTTAAACAGTATTCCATGAGCTAAATGCAAAACCAGAGAGCCAGCTAGACCGTTTTAGGTTTTACTGAACCTTCATTAGTGTAGCGCAGGCCTCTGGGTTTTGCAATGTGAAGCGCCAATGTACAGACGTCACTAAGAAATTAAATAAGATAGGGAGAGTATAAGAAATTAAAGCTACTGTAAAGGTGGCCATACACGTCATTTCTATCACATTGTGCCAACTGATCACATTGGTATCTGTCGCCCAGAATGGGGTCTCCATTCTCTTTTCTCAGTGAAAATTTTTTAATACAAAGAGCATTTTCCAATTCAAAAAATATTAAGATCCACCATTATTTTACATTCAATGGTTTATTTAAACAGCGGGGAAAGGCTAGCAAGTGCTGAGCATTAACATTAATATGGCAAAACGTCTCCCCTTTCTATCACATAAGCCCCATTAAATCTAGTTCACCATCCAAGCCAGCAAGGCACACTGAGCAGTCACGTGCCCTGAAGGCCCACTAGAGCCGGCGCGACCTTTCCATGACTAGGCCGTTCCATTTCACACGGGGTAATTTCTGTCAACAACCTGAATACTAAATAGCCACTGGAGGCAAATAAGCTATTGGAATGTAATAATGCTAAAAGACCAGTCACCGACCCTTTACACGATGGTTTCAGTATAGGACACGTCTGCCCGACTGAGCTGGACGCCCCACCCCTTTTGGAAGAACAGTTCTCTAAATGTAATCGGAAGAGGGGCGGAGCTATAATCTGAGTTTCACGCTTGCGCACTTCCTACATCTTCTCACGAGCAATTAGCGGATGTTGTTTAATGACCCTATGCGTGTTAGGTGAGTTAGAAGCAAGGAGCATGAAGCCAGCTCGCGACTCAACCCCCGTTACAGTTAAACTACAGTTCTTCAAATGTAGGGGTAGCGACTTGGGTGGTTGGGAGTTTTCAATTAAATAGCGGCCGTAGACAGGGATAGAGCACAGGTTGGTCACCATCGCTCTCCATAGCATGCCCCCCTTCTTCTGGGGCATAGTGGTAAGGTCCGGCTCCGCCCACTGCTCAGCTTGTCACTTGATGTTGTTGTTTTGCAGGCTCAGTACCAGTACTTGAGGTGCCAGGCTGCCCGATGGCTCTCTGCGGGGATGTGGGAGCCTCGTCACTCCCCAGTGAGTTGATCGTACACATATTTTCTTTCTTGCCGGCCTCTGACCGTCTCCGCGCATCCGCTGCTTGTTCGCGATGGCGGGACTGCCTCTTCTACCCGGCCCTATGGCCCGAACTGCGCCTGGGCCTGCGAGTATCCCCTGCGGAGCGACCTCGTCTAGAATTCCTTATGAGAAAGTGCGGCTCCTTTGTAAGGGAATTAAGAGTTGAATTCGCTGCGGAAAACGACACGATCGGAGGCTCCTCTACAACCGCAGCGTTGGAGTCCGGAGTCACGCCCCCCACCCCCTTGTCCTGCTGCTGCGAACCGTCTACTGGAGAGGCAGCCGGGGAGCAGGAGATTGTGGGGAGCGAAACAGATGCTCAGCACTCCTCTCGCTGGCTGGATGTACTGCGCACTTACCTGGACCTGGTGCTGTGTGTGCTGAGCAGTATCAGGACCAACAGGTGAACCATGGACGGTTATATATGGTGTCGGGGCAGAGATGTGGATAGTAATGAAGGGGACATAGATGGGGAAAGGGACATGGGTGGTGGCCATAAATAGGTCAACCCTAGGGCAGTGATGTCAAACCATGGCATTCCAGATGTTTAGCATTCTGGGAGTTGTAGTTTCTTAACATCTGGAGTGCCATGATTAGACTTCAGGGCCATAGGGTTATAAGACTAAAGGGAAAAATCACCCTTCCCTATGAATATTGGTTAATACTTGTACATGGCATGACCCTGACTTCTATAATTTATTTGTGTTATTGAGAATTTTAAACCCCCTTTTTTCCCTTTCTAGGAACCTACAAAAGCTAAGCCTTTTTGGTGATATCAGTATTTTACAACAGAATGGCACTATAACAGATGCTTACCTGAATAAGGTGGATCCTGGGGGCAAAAAAATCAGACAGTAAGTAGTTTAAAAAATAAAAATCTGAGTTTTCAGGAAAATTGTGCAGAAGCCTGTCTTTTAAATGAAGGTTGGAATTGTATACAGATATGTGTTTACAGTAAACAGTACATTTATTACATATTTTGAATGTTTAGCTTGGGGGATGTAGTGCTTTGATCTAGTGCATTGTAAAATGCACCAGTTCTGTGTGTTATTGCACACCCTAGTGTTAATGTAGCAAATGTGACATGTTTTAAAGAGTGTCAAACTAAAAACTTGGTTAAGTGTTAGAGTATTTCCTGCTACGCATTGGTTTGCTTTTAAAGGAGAATTAAACTCCTAATCTAAAAGTTGTCCTTGGACTGTGTAATAATAGTTTTTCATAAATTTAGGTATCATATCCCTACATTGGCACGATCACAGCCACCTATTTGGCAATTTTTCGTTTGACCTGGACTTGTGCAGCATTTATAAAATGCAAAATACATTTTTCCAGGTGCTGGATTGTTGCCTTCACGTTTCTTTAAGAGAACAAAACAAGTCAAATAATTCATTTATGTTTTAGGTGATTTCAACTGTAATAAGGTATGTATTTAATTATTACTATTTAATTAAAATCACCATAACAAATTACACAATACAAAGTATAGTACTACTACTAAAACAAATGATATACAATTAATAGTTTACTTACTTTACTTGACACCCCTAAGTTTGAATGGAAAATTCAAAACTGTAGGTTTAGCCACACCTCTTAAGAATGCTAATGGGTCTCCATATGGATACTAAAAGGAAGTGGAATTTCCCTGTCATCCAGTGAGGTTCTTATCTTGTGCCACTGTTAGCAAAGCAAAAACTTCCCTTAGGCATTGTACATGACAAGACAGGAATTTTGAGGAAGTTCCTGTATTACACCCAATTATGTGCTGTTTGTAAAACATGTGACAGTCTTAGGCTGGGTACACACCAGCCGATATTTTCAACCAACTGATTCACTGCACTTTCAGTCGGCCGAAAATATCTGCTGGTGTGGGAGGCCAGCCGCGACCGACATCGATCGTTCGTCCAGATCGTACGTGTCAGAAAATTCCGATCGATCGTGTGGCTCCCTACGGGACCGCACTATCAATCGTTTACAAATTCGCCTGCGGACGAATTTGCCGCAATTGCCGGACATTTGTGCCGACCGTTCGCTCGCAGCGAGTGCTCGGTCGGGACAAATAGTCCGGCAGTGTGTACCCAGCCTTAGCCAATCAAAAATTCTTCAGACTCACACATTTACTCCCCCCTCCCTTCTCCATAGAAAGAAATAAGACTTCATTTAGGAGACACAAAGCAGTTTCTGTTTGCTAGACAGGAAGTGATGTCTGTTTGGGATAAAATTACTTTGCGTGTCTCTGAAACTACCTAGCTTTCTTAAAGAAATGGACATTTTCTTCCAAGATTAATATATTAATAGGATGAGGCTGTGAAGTACCTTCTGTTGTAAGAAGGCTCTGTTTCATTGTATGCTCTGTGGGGGGCTTTTTCCCTTCTTTAATCTCACCTTAATCTATATAGCTGGTTGGTACCTTGTGCTCTCAAGTCCTACCTCATAGAAACCATGAACCTGTGCCCTGCACTGATGGAATGTAATAAGACTGAGACATGGCAGGATAGTCTGTGTTTTTTTTTTTATAGGACCTCAAACTGGCCAATAATGATCCCTCTCTAACCAACTCTCTGGTGACAGCTGTGAGTTAATGGGGAGGTTAAGTATTGGTGGATGGTTTCAATCTTTCCTTTATGGAAACTTCCAATGATTCTCCTCTTGGTTGGATAGAAGTAAGAGGGAAATGATATATTTAAAGAGGAACTGTGGTCTAAAAATGACTTTAGGTGAATTGATAGGAATTGCTCTCCTGAGAGTTTTTGCAATGTGTTTTCATTGTTTATTTTACATAGTTTTAAAGATTTTTAAATTTTTGTGTGTGATATGGCAGCAGCCCCCTACCCCCCGAAAACGCTGTGGAAACAGCCTTTTCAGGCAGAGTGAGAACTCTGCCTGAAAAGGCTGTTTTCACATAGTGAGAGAGAAGGGCTGTAGATTCCCTTACCTTCTCTGCAGCTGCAGGTCCTTCACACAGCAGAGAGGAGGAGGGACTTCCTGTCTCCCTCACACACTGAGAGGAGCCTCAGGAATGTCACTTGTCAGCCTCCCACCCATTAACTTTCTGGTCAGTCATTTCTATATATCTTGGGCTGTGGAGCACGTAGAGTGGTGGTTGATGGCTCGTTTTAAAGGTAAGAAACTGGCCTTTCATTTAAACTCAACTTGTTTGGAGAAGACAGTTCCCCTTTAAGCTCTGCACAGCAGTTACATTTTACTATGCTGTTTGGACTGAACTATAACACTATCAATGTTATTGTTAATATATCAAAATAACCCAAAACCTTAGGTTTAATTCTCTATAAAATCATCAGAACAAATAGATAAACAAACCAGATAGTGATAGTGTTTTACAAGAAATATAACATGGATAATGTCTGCCTTCTCTTATATTCATCTAGATGCGAAGTTGTACTTTATGTATATTTACCTCATGTGTTTCAAAAGCACTTTTGAGCACTTAGAAATACTTAGAAAGTTTGCCATGCCTTGGTAGGATAAGCCACACCTCTGTCACTACTTAAACCTCTAAATATATTTAAAACTGCGAGGAAATGCAATGAGGTTCCTGTATTTTTCCAAATGATGTGCTGTTTGTAAAACATGTGACCTCACTCTCACCCTCTCACTCCTCCCCTCTCAATAGAAAAAAGGAAAGCTGCTGTTTGCTAGACAGAAAGTCATATCTATTTATGGGGGACAGAAAAGCAAACATTTGCATGCCCGTTTCTGAGCGACTGCTGGGAGTGAGTTTGTTAATCATTTATTACATTTTTTAAGCAATGCAATATCAAGTGTATGCTCTGTGGAGGCCTTTTTTCTCCTTTATACCCAGCTCACCTTAAGCTATATTGCTGTCTGGTATCTTATGCTCTAAAGTCCTACCCCATCAAAGTCATGAAACTGTGTTCTGCAGTAATACAATCTATTGAGATTGAATCATGGCAGGATAGTCTGGGTTCTTTATAGGTCCTCAGGTTCTCCAATAATGATCACTCTTTAAAAGACTTCCTGGTGACAGCTTTGACACAATGGGGGACGGTGAGTATTGAAAGACAGATTGATACCATTATTATAAAACGATCCAATGGATTACCTATTGGTTGAAAGTTTGTGGGGGAAGATAGGTCCATATTTATAAAGGCACAGTATCTCCTTTAATGATTGGTTTGACGATTGTTAATGTGAAATCGGTTTAGTGATCATCAATTTATGATTATCCTAAATTAATGATAACAATCGTAAATTAGAGATCGTAAATCTACAATAAAGCGATCATAGATCAACGATCCCCATAGAATACCATTGCAGTAGTTTACTACTAGTTTACTATATATATACCTATACCTTTCCTCCTATTCTAATAGAGTATTTATATTTTAATAGATTTTTAATCTGCGTGCCGTGGTGATGTACTTTTTGATTTTGAGATGTTGCAGTTTACTACCGTATGGTATTTTACGACAGAACATTCGTTAACTAACAAAAGTTTGCCATAAATGTACGACCGTGGCCGCACATTTACGCCCACTGTCATACATTATCAATAATGTGCGTTATCGCTAAATTGCTATACAGCGCGTTTCGGAATATGGCCCATAGATTCAAGCTCTGCACAGCAGTTGTAATTCACTGTGGTGTTTGGAATGAACTATAACACTCTATGCAATGTTACAATTAATAGATCAAAAAAATTCTAAACCCTGGATTTCAATATCTTGCTGTATAAATCCATCAGAATATTGTATATATAAACTCCAAATCCAGGTAGCTCACCACTTCTTCACATCAGCTGCACGTGTGCTCAATCGTATATCAATTTATAAAGTTTTACAAATCCACAAGGCGCTCCTGGGAATCTTATAAAACAATACATTTATTTTTCACTATTATCACTCCATTCTAAGCATTTTTGCCATATTTGCGCGATATTCTATTCGAATATTTAGATTTTTACAGACATTGCATTGAGTTTTAGGAGCTACCAATCAGGTGGGGGTATATAACAGTATTTCATATAGGAAAGGTGTATATGTATGTGTGTTCTTTTTCACTATTTAAATAACCATAAAAAACTATAGCAAGTATAGTACTAAGAGTAAGTTATATTTTACTTACAAAACAAATTATACACAATTTAAAAAAACGACACTTACTGACCCAACACCCCTATGTTACAATACAAAAGTCCAAACGGTAGGTTTAGCCACACCTCAAACAGTGCTAAAGAGTCTCCATATGGACACTAAAAGGAAGTGCCATGTCGGTTACATCAAATCACTTTGTATTGTTCAAGCATGTGCCACTGTTAACAATTTAAAATAAAAAAAAGTTATACTAAAGGCATTGTACAAGAGCTCTACGCAATTTCTGCTTTTTTAATTTTGTAATATAGGACACACGTTATCGTGAGTGTGCGTGTGAGCTTGTGTGCGAGCGTTATAGGCATTTCACAACTGCCCCCCTATATAGTGTGATGATTATAGTTGTTGTGGAAACTGTGTTCCTTAACTGCCGATTCCTAAACTATAGATGTTTAATCTGCATGCCGCAGTGCTGTACTTTTTTTTATTTTGAAGATATGTTATTTATCCCTCCTAACTATGCTAATAGGTTCTGCTTTTCTAGCAGCCATAATCAGTGTTACCCCTCTGTCAGGCCGACCATGTCCCACTCGAAATGCCCCTCCCCTAGCATGCCAAATACATTCTTTTGTGGTGTACCTCCAATCGGCCCATAGCTAAACATACATACACACACAATTATAAATGTGCACCAACGGGCACACTTTTCCTAGTGTGTGTATATGTATATGTGTATAAAAAAATTTTTTTTTTACCAAATAATTAAATTATATTATAGATGAACTTGAATTCCAATTATTTTACAATATTTACTGTTGAGTGCATAAAATTTACTGTAAACTTTCTAACTATAGTTTAGCCTTAGTAGTATATAGTCCACAAAAGTCCGCATGCGCAAACGCAACAAAATCGCACATGAAAATGCATGCGATTCCGTTTGCGTTGCAGTGTGGCCCTGCCCTTACTTATTTTTCAACGTTCGATGCTACTCTTAGCACCTTCATCAGGATCATCAGGGTGCCAGGGATGTTTTGATTTCTACAAATCACTGTAGTTTTTCTAAAAATTCAAATTCAGTGGTGTCGAACCTTGGCACTCAAGATGTTTAGAAACTGCAACATGCAACCATGGTATGCTAGGAGATGTAAAGTACCAACGTTTGACATCACTGAGTTAGGCTATTCAGGGGTAATTAAAACCACTGCATTTGTAATGTGTGCACTTGCAAATATTATACAAAATGTATAGGGCTCACATATCTGGCAATGCCATGTTAACTGAGGTCAACTGAATTCTAAGCATGACTTGTCATATTCAGGAAGCTTCCTGCTTAGTAGCGCTAACAAATGTGATGTGCTACAATAGATATTTGTGCTGCCAAGCTTGCCACATTCTGAAAAACATTTTGGTGTTCAAATTGTGTAGTTAGGCATTCAGGAATACCTTGTTTTGTACAGACAGTTTTTCCATTTTAACAATTAATAACCAATTATTAAAACCATGCTTTTTTTTTATGCGTGCACTTGCAAATAAACTTCAAAAATGTATGGGGCTCATAGCTCTGTCCCTGCCTTCATGTTAATTGAGGTCAGCGGAATTTTAAGCATAAATTGTGTGTCAAATTCAAGAAGATTCTTGCTTTTGTAGTGCTAAAAAATGTGTTGTTACTTACTCTGTACATAACATTAACAAGCTTAAATATTATGTTTTTTTTTTTAAACCGAAAATGTCAAACTGAACACTAGATGTTCTTATTTAGCATCCAGTAGTCTTAAAATGATGTTTACTTAATGAAAATGATACTTCCAATGGTAATGTTTAAAGGTGAACTAATGTCACCAGACAACATTGTCCCAATAGACCGAGCACACTTACTTAAGTTACCTTCTCTCCTGGCTTCTGATTGTTTTATTGGAGAATGGGAGGTAAAACACGGCTCCTTTACCTCCCTGTTTCAATGAAACGATCAGGAGGGAAACCAGCTTACTTATCACGCTCCAGGGCTGCTTCCCCTTTATGTATGGGTATATTGCAAAGGCACTTTGGGACCTGTCCGAGGAAGTGGTGGAGGAGCGTGATCGTACTTAAATTTGAAGTCAGTACTTCTGAGCATTTATTTACAGTATCCACAGACAAAATTCTGGATGGGCAGTTTAAGGTCGTTAAGATGGAAAAATACTGCTTCTCCCCTTAAAAGCATCCGTATTCACACTGAATGCCCAGCTAGTCAAAACTGGCAAGCTATTGTACTTTGCAAGCGTGCCTGCCAAACAGAGTAGGGGATAAGATAGAAAAGAAAAAATAAATAAAAAAATTAAAGGATATGTACACTGAAAAATTAAATTAATGTTATTATATAGCCGTGGCTACTATTTGAACGTGTATTTATTATTTTGGCCTATTTTTTTGAAAACAATGTGTCATCAGCATGCGCATGGTCACGTCACCAGCTGTGCGAGGCACGCCCCAACACGTGCCACAAGCAGCAGCTAGATTCTCAGACCACCCTCTTTGGTTTGGCACTGCACATCTCGTGGGGGTGGTCCTTGGAGCCACATTACCATGGAGGAGGAAGCCAGCAAGAAAGAACACTGAAGGTAGGGGGTGGGAAAGGAATAGGCCAAAAATATTAATACACAATCACATTATAGCCACAGCTATCTAATAACTTATTCTTTTTTTAGTGTACAAATCCTTTAAACTGTTTTACTACTATGTATACAAATATATAGAAACCATTCAAATGCAAGAAAATGAAATGCTTTCATTATAGTTTGTGCAGAATGCATGTAACGTTAGTGAGTGGTTATTAAAGAGGAACTGTGATCTTCATACAAGTGGCCTTGATTAAAAGAAAAAAATACTTCAGGATCATGTTTCTAACTGCAGTATATCCAAAGTTACGGCAGTATAAAGAGTTTTTTCTTTCCCCTGTTAACACTATGAACTGTGACAACACAAGCACCACTGCCTCAAAGTCTCCGGTTTGACCATGCACTCTCCTTAAGGACAGAGAATGGTTGCAGGTCTGTAACTAGCTTCTGAAAAAAATAAATTTTTGAGTGGGGTGGGGCTTTTTACACAGCTAATCATGTGCCTGTCAAAGACTAAGACAGATAGGATGTTCTCTCTTTTCAAGAAAGGACACTTGTATGGAAGCCACAGTTACTCTTTGTTTGGCCATGTTTTTGAATTTTAAGTGTTTTTTTGTTTTTTAATCAGGATACAGCTACTGTTTGAAGAGATACTGGGAAACAGCAGACAGTTAAAATGGCTTTCCTGTGGATTTATGCTTGAGATTGTTACTCCAACTTCTTTATCATCTTTATCCAATCCAGTTGCCAACACCATTGAACATTTGAGTTTAATAGACAATCACACTCCTGCTAACACTACCCTAGTAACTGCTGTTGAGTTAGAGCGATTTGTTAACCTTCGCTCCCTCGCTCTGGATTTCTGTGATTTCACTGCAGAAATGGCAAGAGTGTTGGCTAACAGCAACCATGTGCCTTTGCATAGACTGTCCCTTCTTGTTCACAACACATCTCTTAAAATTAAGACCCTTGAGAAAATGCCAGAAGATGAGGACTGGAAAGCATTAACTCGCAACAGTGGAAATCTTCGTGTCTACATGATGGCATTTGATGTCAAGAGTGATGATATGTTAAGGATCCTCAAGCCCAGTATACCTTTAGAAAGGATTCACTTTGACAGCTACATAACCTGTGTATCGGGGGCAGTTGTTGACCTCATATCCAGGCAGTATGACACATTCCTTACACATTTTATCTTAATGAATGATGTGAATGATATGTCGGGATTCCCAGATCTCAGTGACAATAGGAATGAAGATCCTTTGGTTCTCTTAGCTTGGAGATGTATGAGACTCTCTCTTCTTGCAGTTCATGGTAAGTAGATGCAGCTAAATGTTTATTTATGCATTAGATGTGGGGGCATTGTTGTGTTTTGGCTATTTTCAGCACCGTCTCTTAAAGGGACGCTATACTGAAAAAATTACTTTGCCTCATCCAAAAATTTTACAGTGGTGGTTAGGAAGAATTATAGCTTCCAGTTATGGTCAATTTAAAATAACCTATTTTTCAGTATAGATGCCCTTTAATATGAAATTCATTTTTTCCCCTCTCGTGACAAGCCAGTTATCTCTTAGAACAGGAAAATACATTTTAAAAAATAGATCAATTTGTTATTTGGGGCCTTTTTGTTAAGCTCCCAGTACTTCCTCAATTATTTGCTTAGGGAGATGGGATGGGGGGTTTCAAAAAGAAAACGCATTCCAGTATATTCGAAAAACTGAAATTTTTTTGTGGTAGTGAAGTTTTTAAAGGGTATGCACACTAGAAAATTTAGGTATAAATACGAATCGGAAGATAGCTTCACAAGAATCCTTACAAAGCACTCGCACACTTGAATCCAACAATAAAAAATAGGAAATTTTGTTTTTTAAATTGCCCATTAGTGGAAGCTATAATTTGTCCCAGCTATGACTGTATCAATTTTTTTTTTGATCTGCCTCCTATTTCTTTAGATACCCACTCTGAAACCTCTTAGGTTTTAGCATTACTGTAAGACATTTTGCTGTAGCTGGAATGGTTTGACAGTTGGTGTGCTGTATGCAGTATTGACATGGGGGGAAATAGGTCAGTGGTCAGAGCCTGAGCAAAAAAAGTATTGAAGGAATGAAGCAACACACACACCTCAGAGTAAGTGCTACTTACATGTATTTATAGATTAAGATGACGCAAAGTCATATTTTCAGTATACATACACTTTAAGGACATAGGAGTGCTTTAAAAGTTTTAACTTACTCATTGGGTATTCTTAAAAGGCATCCCAATTCTTAAAACAAACATCTGGTCACTTGCCAGTTGCCATTCCCCAACCCAACTGATATATTCAGCACTTTATTAGATGTATCACTGACCAGATCTTTTTGCCTTTATTCTGGCACATTAAGCTGGCCCCTCCCTCCATGCAGTCAATCAAGGTTGTGACTTCTGATATGGCTGATGATTGGCCGATGTTATCTATGTTGCTATGTATTTGAATTACTACTGCAATACATGGGGGTTTTTTTTACTACTGCAATACATGCTTTTTCCTGTACCAGGACAAATCTGTTCATTGTCTTTGGGCTGCTGAAAGAGTTCCTTTTAGAGGAAAATCCTATCCTATATCCAGATTAGATGTTGTTGGGGGGGGGGTGTTATTTATGTATGTAAGTTTTTATTTATTTTATTTCAAAAGCAATATATACTGCAGCCACAATTACTTTTTTACTTTCAGGTTACACTGTCTGGGCTCACAATCTTATAGCAATCGCTCGTCTTCGAGGGCCTGATCTGAAAATGTTGGAGGTCACAGAAGAAAGTATAGACTTTGATCAAAGTGAGTTGGCCGATCAAGATGTGGATCCAGTACATAACCTTATAGAGCAGGTATCAATTGGACTTGCACGACCTTGGCGTGCAGTCATGGACATAGAGTTGCTCAGTGTATTCACAGAGCCTGCTCGACATTTTTACAGAGAAATGCAAAACTTCAGTAAAGGCATTTAGCTTTTCCTCTTTTTCTTTTCATTTTTTAAATCTTAGCGGTTTCCTGTGGTTACATATGCAAATAGGGTCCTATTATGTTTTCTCAGTAGCGTGAACTAATCCTTTTGTGCTGTGTAAATCAGTATTAGCTATATAAAATTGTATGTGTGTATCTACTTCTTGATCAAAAGGAAAGTCGGGTATTGGTTCAGAAGTCAAAAGTGACATGTTCAGGGCTTTCATGGTTAAAGAACTTCTACCAGCAATTTATGGTAGATTGGCAGTAGAGAGATTTGAATCTCTTTTTGGAAACATATGCAGCTTACTGCATCATAAACTGGTGCAACTGCAAATAAGAGCACTTACTAACTTTGGGGACTTCCGATAACTGTGTATTCATTGCAGTCTGTTAATGCCATTCATGAGACCAACGTTTTTGTTTTGTTTTTTTTCTTTCTTATTGCATTCGGAGATTTAGAAAATTTTATAGATCTCTGAGTTTAAAATACTTGAAGAAAGCTGAAAGGCTTAGTGATGGATGTATCATGATGCTGTTTCAAAGCAGACCTTTCCTATGTAAAGGTTAAATACTATGATTTAGGCTTGTTGAGCCAATGCATCCACTGGCCAATTGGCAAACATGTTAATGAGAGCATACAAGTTTTTTTTTTTTCTCGGGTTGCTGGATAATTTGGCTTTTTTTTTTTACCAAGTAAGTATGCAATTTGCTTTAATATGTTCAAATGCTGTGATCGGGAGCCAAATGACTCTTCATCCCCCACATTTTTCTTTATCTCAGTGGGCATGTAGAATATGCACAGTTTTTATATGTTAGAAATAAATTGCCATTTACTTGGTAAAGGTGGGGGGAAAAGATGATAAAGCAGTCTTATAATAGGGGAAATGATTTCTTCTAGGCTCATCTGAAAAAAATAAAATCAATTACTTGGTTTAATTACTGTAAGGTTTAAATGACTTTTTTCAGCAGGGCTTAGTGTGAATAATTGTGTTCCATTGTGCAATTTCATGGCAATCTAAAGCAAGTTTTCTCAAATAGTGTACCTCCCAGATGTTTTGAAAACTACAACTCCCAGCATTCCTCAACCTCCGAGGGAAACAGGGAATGCTGGGAGTTGTAGTTTTCAAACATCTGGAGGCAAACCGTTTGAGAATCACTGATCTAAAGTACTCATTTATTTCCAGCTCTTTGAGTGTGGAAAATAGGTTCAGTATCAGTATTATATTGGGGTTTTTTTGTTCCCAAAATGTGTTTTTTTTTTTTTTTTTTATTCCACATAAACGTGAATGCGATTAGGGTACAATGTGTTGGCAAACCTTTAGTCGTGAGATCCCTGGCATCCAAGTCACTGGATTTTCTCTGTCAGCGCCTGTTTCAGCTGCCAAAGAATAGATTCAGAATTAAAGAAGTGCCCACATGCTGGCAGGGGGCAGCCATCAGCAGGCATGCCAGAAACTGCTAGATTGTAATATAAAAAGTCGAGTATCGACCTGTGGTACGCAGCTGTGCTGTGGCTCAGTCACAACCTCAGAACTCTTACACGAACATGCACCTGTTTCACTGTGACTAGCGAATGTAAAGAGATAGAAAGAGATAATGAAAAAAGTTTGTTCTATCACTGGTATAAGCTGCTAGAATGCATGAAGAACATTCCATGAAGTTTGTTTTAATATCTTGTTATATCTGAGAGGCTTTACAAGCCGAATTAACTGTTTCAGGGCAACCGCGGTACGGACGTGGTCTCTGTGAGACTTCCATCTGACCCCAGTTTTAAGTGGTACGAATGTTGTGCATTTATTGATAAAAGGACAGTCTGCAATAAAACAAAATAAAAATAAAAAAAGAGTACAAGTGGCCATCATGGGTGCCCAGCAGTGCTGAGACCTGGCTGCTCTGTTATAAGCTTTGAAAATCAATTTATGCAACAGATGTCCGGATATGATTCTATTTATGGAAAACAAAAAGTTTATATGTGTTTTACAAATGGTTTTACCATCTTATATTTAAAAAAAAAAATGACCTCTGACAGGTGTGCACTGTATTGTCTCCAGTGAGCACATACCATGCAGATTTTATATGTACATCAGTATAGAAGATCCACTGGCACAGTGTGTGGGGGGGAAATGCCAGATGTGGTGAAAATTTTATCTTTATAAATGTGATCAAATAAATTGAGAAAAATGGAACTCCTGACAGAAAACAGGGAAACCAGCCGAATGTTTGAAATGACTGATGTTGTTTGGTTTATGTTAAATGTATATTCTTTTAATCAATGAATAAAGCATTAAAAGGCTATGCTGGTGCTTTTTTTTTTGTCTTATGGCTGAATCAGCATTTCCAACATTTTATTAGCCATTTTGTAGCCACAAAAATAAAAATGTGGACTTCCATTAAGTCCATATCTGAAGGGAACAAAACACAAGGTAGAGGGTCGCACTCCAAAGTGAATTTAAAATTTATCAGTGACCACACATACACTCACAACTTTGGGGGTTCAAGGTGCCCCCTTTTATAGGTGATCACGTGAATATGGGGGCACCTTAAATGTTGTGAGTGTATGTGTGGTCACTAATAAATTTTGAATTCACTTTGGAGTGTGACCCTCTACCTTTTTGTTTTGTTTCCCCGAGACCTATATTCCAGAGGGAGAAATTATTGAGGTGTCTGCACCCACACGTTGGGTTTAGAGTACACTTACCTTTTGCGATATCTGAAGGGGCTTATATGCACTCTAATCCATATGATGTATGGATATTCCAAAATCCAATGATTGTTGGATCGCGTGTGGTTGATTGTACCATTTACTCCCCCCACCCCCACAATATAAAATTTCTACAAACATTACCTCTTGCAAGTTTGCAAGTCTAATGGATTTTCTTTATCCTCTCTGGCTCCGGTTCTCTTCTTCTGGGAAGCAACTATTCGTTTAAGCTTAGACAGAGACATCATAGCATATGAATTACATCTGCTTCCTTTAGTTGCCTCCTCTGCAGATGCTCAAGCTTCTAAAGGTGTGAACCTGGAAGACCACATAGCAAGGATCAATTTAAAAAGCCATTTCAAAATATTCCATCAGTGTTTTCACACCATTCCACACTCTACTCCATGTGTGCTGGGATTTGCAGAAACTGCCTGATCCCTCAAGACTCTTAGTAGCAGACCTTTTTTCACCACTACTAAGGGCTAGTCCACATTTGCACGTTTCTCATGAGCAACGCAGCACAATGCATGTCAATCTGGGTGGCCACATTGCATGCGCAGCAATCACAAATTTTTTTGCAGGTCGCAGCGCAAACAGGCAGTAATGTGTGTGCTTTTCCCACGCGTTGCCGTCCGTCGTAGTGTGGCCTCAATATTTACACTTTGTTTATTATCCAGAAGCACCAAAAGTTGATAATGAACGATTTATGATTTAGGGTGGGGCCCAGCAACGCACTAGTGTGGCCACTACTTTTTAAAGTGCAATTGTGATTAGATCACGCTTGAAAGAGCACTAGTGTGGCCTAGCCTTTCAGACCGGTGTGTGGTGGATTTTACTCATTTGATTTTGTGTGCTACATACAGCAGTGACTGCCACAATTCACCAGGCACAGGTTTTTTTACCTGAAAAAAACTAGTAAAAGTGATTGCCTTCTGAGTCTGTATTATTTTGAGGCTTAAGTTGCCCTTTTAAATGGACAGAAGAATTCCCATACAGAAATAGCCAAAATGGATTTGGCTATTACTGTATGGGAAATCTGTTGTCCATTTAAAGGGCAACTAAAGCCTCATACCTTGGTACGTAAAATATTTTGGAAACTACAACTCCCAGCATACTTTAGTAGCTTGGAGTTGTAGTTTCCACACATCTGCAGTGGCAAGCACCCCACCCCACACCCCAATTCAGTGGACAAGAGGACTTACCGGTAAGTGGGTATTCCATTCATCTTACCTGTACTTGTACTACAGCGATTCAGTCACTCACTCTGCAAATCCAGTTGCTGCTCGTTGCCTGTACTGATCTGCCGGCTGACGACACTACTCGGCGCCAGGCAGTGACGCCAGCTGGCAGATCATTACAGGCGGCAAGCGGCGACCGGATTTGCAGAGAGTGACTGACCCAAGTGTAAACCAAGGTCGGGTTTACAGCCTGAAAACCTTGGTATATACGGTAAGGTAAAAGCACATCCTCCAGTATACCATTCTTTTTGGCATCCATCTCCCACACAACTGCTTAATTACCATATATACTCTTTAATCAAGTCATTGATGTTAACATTATATGTGCAAGCAAATCTGTATGTGTTCCTCTGTGAGTTTCTTGGCCGGTGGTGTTAATATATATATGATCTAATCTCTGCCATTGCTTAATAAATCTAGCAGAACATTTACTTTATGGGAGGATACAATTAGCTGACTGATAGTTTGTGAGTTGGGGGAGGGGTGGAGGAAGTCTCCTACTTACTTGCATACTATTCGATCTTGTGCAAAGGAATCTCCCCTAATACTAACACAGGCTAAACCAGGGATCCTCAAACTAAGGCTCTCCAGATGTTTGAAAACAACTCCCAGCATTCCTAGTCTTCCCTCTGTAGTGGAGGAATGCTGGGAGTTGTAGTTTTCAAACATCTGGAGAGATATACAGGGTCATTCAATAAAAGTTCTTATTGTTTAAAATGGTGCTAATTTTGCCCCAACCAATCAGATCCTATTTAACATTTGAAAGCTAGCATCTGATTGGTTGGGGCAAAATTAGCACCATTTTAAACGATAAGAGCTTTTATTGAATAACCCTGATAGTTTGAGGATCCCTGGCCTATACTGTCTTTCAGTATTTTGTATCTGCTCCATAGCGTGACAATTAAAAGGTGTGACTGACAAATATTTAAAGGGCATCTCCACCCCTAAATTAAACTTAGTTTTTTGTGTAGAGAACCCCATCTCACCCCCAACCGCCAATTTACTTTTGTAAAAAAAAAAAAAGCCCCAGAAAGATTCGAGTCCTTCATTCCCCTAGCGCTGGTCCTGGCTCTTTCTTAGCCAGCAGCCAATCACAGACACAGCCCGGGGAAAGAAGGTCTGTAAGCAGCAGAAACCAGATGACTCCTACTCTTCACTTTTTTTCAAATTTGAACTGGCACTGCAGGAGAACCACAAGGAGCAGAGATGTAAGGCTTTTTTTACACTACACCGTGAAGCCAGTAGTGGGTTAAATTTTAGTTTTGGTGTTGGACATGCCCTTTAACATTTATAGAGCAATGCCAGTATACAGCAGTGTTTTAGTAATGTAAGCATCTCCATAAGCAACTATTGCTTTAGACTGATCAGTGAGACAGAGGGACACCATTTGACTAAAGTGTCTTGAAGGGTAACTGAGGTCTTCATACAAGTGACCTTTATTTAAAAGCACATTCCTTCCTTTAAAATGACCCTGGGATCATACTTTTAGCTGCTATCTATTCTAACTTCTAGCAGTAGAAAGGGTGGTGTTTCCAGCTAGCACTGTGAGCTGTAACATCACCAGCGCCATTGCTCTGAAGCCCTTGCCACAGGCACTGAGAATGCAGTTTTGTGCGCATGACAAAATTCTCCCGGAGAGACAGGAGTCCTATATGGACTCTGCTAGGCTTCTGGTGGCCAGTTTTTGGGACTTTGGAGAGGCATAGCAGAGCAGCCATTTGGAGCTGGGATGTAAGGTAAGGATTTTTATGCACTACAGAGTGGGTGCCAGTAGTGGGTGAAATTATAGTTTTAGGGATGGACATGCCCTTTAAATAGCTTTAAAAAGGGTTTTTTGGGGAGTGTGTTACAGAACACATCATTTGACTGTCACTCACCTCCTTTATTCTGATGGAGTGCAAATTTAAAAGCCTATAACTTAAGACCCAGAGACATCCTAGGTGTGTTTGTCACTTGTATTGAGATCAGTTACCCTTTAAGCGAAGTTGTTTGTATTGGTACATCCCTTCCCTTCTATTATATAAATATATTTATATCTCCATAGGAGATTGCATTGAATTTTTAGGAGCTACCAATGTGGTGGGGGGTATAGGATATTGCACATAGGAAAGGTTTATATGTATGTGTGTACTATCTCACTGTTACCATTTAAATGACCATCAGTAAATGTATATTAAATTTAGCACTGACTTATATTAGGTACAGCACAAAATATACAAAAACTTACTTACAGAGCTGAGATCCCTATTTTAAAATGGAATGGTCAAATGGCAGCTTAAACCACACCCCTGTGTCTGCTCCATATGAAAGGAAGTGTTATCCAAAAAAAAGTTTCTGTCTGCTACACCGGATATGATGTGTATTGTAATGGACATATACACCAAGGCTCCTTATATACCACCTCCAGCCTGCAGGTGGTGTCGGTGAGTAATAAAATGCAAGACATCCCTGCTCTCTATGGTAGGAGGAGAGAAAGTGAAAGTGGATTGTGGTGTGTGCTTTGGAGTGATATTGATGCAACACAAGATCCTGTATATAAGATCCTGTTACCACCTGTTGGGAGGACAGGTTATTGGACAGACAATTTACCTTATTGGATACAAACTCTGAGGCCAGTGTACACCAACTTACAAGGACACACAATATACAGGCCTGGTCAATATTCAAAGTGGTGCACCATAGACAGGGACACCCCTGATTACTGCACGTTATGTGGGAACCTGTTTATGTCTGCTTTGTGCCAGACCACCAGAGTAACCCACTGTGTGCCATGCTACCCATAATCCTTCCATAAAGCAGTGATCTGGTACAAATTGGTGGCAGCAGTGCTGGAAATACCATTAAGGGTGAGGCCACACTGCAACGCACAGGAATCGCGCACAAAATCGTGAACGTTATCGCACGCGATTGTGTCCGCGATTCGTTCGCGTTTTGCGCATGCGTTTTCGCGTTATGAACACGCATGCGTTAACGCACCAAAAATGGTGAACGCATGCGTTACCAAAACGCGAACGGGCGCGCAATCGCATGCGCATCGGAAATTGCAGGAATTTTTGCGTTCCCGCGATTTCCATTTTAGCGAAAAGCGCGAAACGCGTGCGCAAACGCGCGAAAAACGCGCTAGTGTGGCCTAGCCCTTATTCTCCCTGGTTTTTTTTGTATATTTGTTCTCTGTATTAAGCTATGGAGGCTGCTACTGATAGTATTGATTTAAATCCTCCTGTCCTTGTACCTGCAGATGAAATTCCCTAATTAGACTCAGTAGCTCTACCAGGCCCAATTGCCAAACCTATTTTTAAATCTGATCCATTTGATAGGGTAACTAGGGAGTGGACAGATTGGCTATAACAATTTGAATTGGCAGCCACTATTAATGGTTGGGATGAAGGTGCTCGCTTGCAAGTCCTTAGCCTTTTGCTTAGTGGTAAGGCCAGGCAGGTATACCAAGGAGGTATACCAAGGATTTACTGTAATACTGAAAAAAAAGCAGTTATCAGTTATTAAAAATTGCTCTAAAGCAATTTTTTTCAATTAGATCTGTATAAGAGTATATAAAAGGATAAATCCATTTCTTTAGGTAAACTGGGAATGAGAAATGTTTGTTTATACGTTAGATTATTAGGGCAATGCTATTACAATAACATGATGCTGTGAGGTACCTTCTGTTATAATATATGAGGTACCATCACCACTTGCTGGGCTGAATACGAATAAGTATTAACCTAGCATGTTTAGTTTCAACCACACAGTGTAGCAGGATTGCCTGGGTCTACTCTCAGACCTGCAGGATTATCCTATTTGGTTCCTCTGGAAGCTAGTGACTGAGTGACAGTTTAAAATATACCTGTGTAAAGATTCTATATCCACACATAGCAAAACACACACACACATAATTTACATTGTGCACCAACGGGCACAATTTTGCTAGTTGACCCTTTAATAAAATTGTGGTAAAACACTAAATTAATAGCTATATTTTATCATTTGGTAGAAATGAACTTACTGTGACCTTATTTAAGCATTGCTCTGAAATACCCTAATCAAAAGTAAACTACTAAAAAGTAATGTATGGAAAGCAAATAATAAAACGCCCCAATTTTATTTACTCGTAAGCTGACAGTTGACAAGAACTTGTGGGGACAGCTGCCATTTTATGAAACTTAAATGTATGTGTGCAAGGTATGAGCTATATTCCCTTTCCCAAGGTCTTGTCCAATTATTTTATATAGCTATGGTTATCAAGCTAAGAAAATAGATGAGCAGATATTTAACTTGTGTTTTTACACCACAACAGAACAATTATTAGTTTCTTAAAAGGCAACAAAATGTAAAATTTACACACAGTACATGTTGGTATTCAAAGGAAATGCACAAATTCAAAATACTAGATTTTATTAGCAAATATTTCAACATTCTAGGACTCCTGACACATTCCAGCATTTAAATTAGTTCACAGTTTTCTCAAATTAAAAGCAAATTTCAAATATTCACAAATGATAAATTCCCATTTTGTACAAATCTCTACACAAAAAAACCTAGGAATAAACCAATTTAAAACATCTTAAAGCTGAAAAAGCAATGTCAGTCTGCATTTTCTGGCTGTGATGGCTGGTCTTGCATTTCACTCACTGGAAGAGATGGATCAGAAGAATGTTCATTTCTGATTGGTGGCCTGGTATGGGGTGGAAAAAATGGCTCTCCGTGTATTGCAAAAGGAGGAGGGTAGCGCTGCGGTGGAATTGGACCCCCTTATTAAAAAAAAAAATCACAATAAAGCATAACTGTCATAACCTAAATCTAACTTAAGGCCATTTATATAAAGGCGAAACTGCACCTTTAACGATTGGTTAAACAATCGTTCATTTCCAATCAGTTTAGTGGTAAATTAATCGTTATCGAAGATTTACGATACCCGATCCGAATGTTTGTTAATTAATGAATGGCGTAAATGTACGACCGCGGCCATACATTTACGCCCACTGTCGTACATTAGCGATACCAAGCTTTATAAATATGGCCTAGTCTTACTTTAGGTTACATTACAGGGCTTTTATTTCAACTATCATACCAGTCTTTATGGTAATTTTAAAAAAACAGTGTAATGTGGTCAATATTGCAGATTATAAAATCTAAGACTGGGTACACACAGGATGACATTTGTCCTGGCCGACTTCACCTCTAGCAAGTGGTTGGCCAGGATAAATCACTGTTGGTCGCGGCAAAGCTAGCCACAGCAGACAGTTCAATGCAACCAATCATGCAGTCCTGTAGGGAACTGCACAATCGTGATTTACCAGCATGCCCATTCGTCCGATCCAAGCTCATTGTCACCCACACCATACAATATTTTCAGCCAACCAACGGATATTACCATGTATCGGTCTGTTGGCCGAAAATATTGTATGGTGTGTACCCAGCCTAACGTTTCTGGTTGAAGACTTAAAACATGCATCAGCATGCAGAAAGTTTAAGAACTGCCTTATGCCTCAGTTGTTCCAGTAATTTAAAACCTGCTCAACAAATTCTACATTTTTATCTTACTTGTACAGTGAATAGGTAGCATTCCTGGGTAGTTTGGTGGGGGATACATGTCAACTGGTGGTGGAGGCATTGGAAAAGGTCTTCTAAAATACGGTCCTCTAGGGTCCATTGGCAATAAAGGAACCCTAATTTGAAGAGGAGGAGGATAAAAGGTATATCCCATTGGTGGCACATCAACTGCTTCCCCTTCCTTGGAAGGTGGCTGGCTGGAACTGTCATGTAAATTCTGCAAAAAAGTGATAATCATTCAGAAATGTCCCTTACTGAAATGTGCTCTCTATATATGACATCACACTGCTGAATACATACATCATTGTTTTCCGAGTCATTTTTGCTTGTGTTGGCTCTTAATTTATTCTCTGGAGATGACTGACCATCTGAAATATGGTTAATAAATAGAAGGGGGAAAAGTTATTAATTAAAATGGCAGTTTATAACGCTTATATTCCTTGTTTTCCATCTTGAGTTACATTTTACTCAAACACCTTAATAATGATAAAATCACACACCAAAAATCCATCATCTGTAAAATCACTTTTAAAACAAATTTTCACAAATTCAAACCTTGTTATTTATAAACTATACTACAAACCACTGAAATTTTAGGCTGCAACTTTAAAAGACCCAATGCTGTTCTGGAACAGATCACCAAAGGCACAGCCAAACATTTTTTTTACTGAGCTGTTATATGGCCCATGGATAGACTGATGACTCATTCTTTCATTAACAATGAATTTCTTACATAGGGTAAATTTTGATTGTTCACCCTGCTGAATTTGCCAATGTTTGGGAACTCCCTTACTACATGTTAAGTATTTGTCTCATACCTACTGATCTTAAAGTCAAACTAATGTAAATATTGAAAAGGAACCTTAAAGAAGATAAATATATACTTAAATGTGTATTTTTTAATTTATGAAATTAATATAACATAACATAAAACAAAAAAGTATTGCTTCAATTCAAAAAATGTATCTGTTACACTAGAGTTATGTTCTTCCTTGTTGTGACTGGAGTCACTGCATAAGTTGGGGGAAAAAACAGGTTCAAGGCAGTGACATGGAAGAAGAAAGAGTTCCAGTCCATGTTACAAAGGGCAGAGTATTTTGAATAATTTTCAGAGTTTCTGTGATCTACAGTTGGGTTGAAAACACTCGTATGAAGGAAACGGTTAACTGCTTGCCATGGACACTGATAGTGGTTTTAATGTCAAGATAGATTATCTTTCTGTTTTTATGTGAAGTTTTATCAACCTAACTAAAGTCTGTATACAGGAATAGAGGAGAGCTGGGTACCATGTTAAAGGATAACTTTTACTTTAAATGATAACTATACTCTAAAAATTAACTTTATAAAAATGGAAAGTACCTGGGCTTCATTATTCCTACCTCCCAGTATTGTTTTGTTGAGGAGCTACAGCACGTACAGTTCTCATTTGCCAGGTTAATCCTGGACTAATCCTTTATTAAATATAGTGCTGAAGCCAGGAGGAAGCCTAGCAGAATCAGTTTTCTTTGGGCTGGTGCTCCTCACAGAAACAATATAGGGAGGTAGGAATTACCAGTCCTATATCCTTGTCCCAAGTACTTTTTAACGGTTTAAAAAAAAAAAAAGGAACACTATACTTTTTCTTTTAATATTACCCAAAATGCACTGTATTCCTCATTTGTTATTGAGCAGCTATTGCCTTATTTTGTTATTATTTCATCAACTGTTTGTTTGGGGTTTTTTGCACATTTTTGTATAACATATTCAAATTTAGTTCATCTTTAGTTAAATATGAAAGCTAAAATATGTAAGGCCGCCCATATCTTACCATCTGCATTTTGGAGAAATAATTCGCTTGTTTGCCAGAAGAAACTAAAATAAAGTTGAATTACAGCAATTTTGTTGCTTTGTTGCAGCAATGCTTACCAGTGCAGTGGAACAACAATTGATTGGTATTGATTTTGGTATTTGCTCAGTCAAACAAGCAGAACTGGTTTTAATAGCTAAATCATTTGAACTACACACAAAACAATCCTATGGAAACATATGATTCCCAAGTTGGCTGGTGAGCTACCTTATGTACCAATGGGAAATACTAGCTGAATTTAACTTAAAGGTTATGCAAACTGGGGGGAAAAAAAGATTTTCCCTTATCTTAATCTATAAATGAATACATGTAAGTAGCACTTATTCTGAGATGTGTATGTTGCTGCATAGCTTCAATACAGTACTTTTTTGTGCAGGCTAATTCCTCCTCCCTTTCTTTAAGGGCATGTTTACCCCCAAAACTAAAATCTAACCTACTACTGGCCCGACTGTGTGGTTTAAAAAAATCCTTAACTTACATCCCTGCTCCTTATGGTTCTCATGCAGTGCCTGTTCAAAGTCCAGGAAAGTGAATAGAAGGAGGTGACAGTGAGGCATCAAGTCCCTGCTGCTTCCTTAAGCTCAGTAAGGCAGTGACATGCACAGGGGAGCCCTTTCCCTACCCCCCTCTCTCCCACCATTCAGATCCATCCTCTGCAGCCGTTGCACCAACCGGTGTTGGGTGGGAAGGGGGCACATACCTTATGCCCAAAGTTCATTTTTAGGAAGGACATGCCCTTTAACCAATACCCCCTTTATAAGGCACAACAAGGAAAAGCATGCTCAGTAATCACGATGATGCAGCACTGTAAGAGGTAATTTCCTACAGTGCATTTTAGACATGAAATCTGAAAAACGACATTTGAGATGCTTCAGATTTTATATAAGAAACAGGAAAGATCAACAAAGAAGAGAGTGGTGGGGGGAACAATTATTGTTTCCAGTAACGGGCAATAAAAAAAAAATGATATCCTTTAAAGACTGAACAATTCATAGATATAACCATGCAGTTTTATTTAAGGGTGTGTCTGTCTGATTGATCTGTCTTGGGGATGATCAGTGGACTGCCCAAAGAATCTTGCGGATATTCCTGGATGGTGTCATACATGACTGCTGAAAGATAAGCTTACATCTATGAATTTTAGCTGGGTACACACCATCCAATTCTTCTAATATTAGTATCGGTTGGATGGTGTATTTGCGGGCGGTGCACGGATCCCTGACGCCTGTTCATCTAAATTTGACGATTGGATGTCAGAAAATCGCTAGTGGTGAATGGTTGGTCGAGACGAAAAATTATACAGGGAGATGTAATAAAATTTCTTATTTAAAATGGTGCTAATTTTACCCCAACCAATCCGATGTTATTTACCACTTGAAAGCTAACATCCGATTGATTGGGGCAAAATTAGCACCGTTCTAAATGCGAAGAAATTTTATTACATCTCCCTGATTGTGTGTACCCAGCCTAAGTGGCCATCCTAAGGTGTGTAATGAATCCAATGATTTATACCTAATGCTGTAAATAAAGAGAAAGTTACTTTTAATCTGAGTTACCTGGATGATCTAGAAAAGGTTTCCCTTGATTTCTAGTAAGTTCTGCTGGCCCTGAATACCTTCCAGATGGTACAGGATAATGATAAAATCTTTCTGGTCTACGTTGTGCGAAAGGTGATTCTGTATAACCTAGATGGAGTTTAAAATAATAAGAGAAAAAGAAAGAATGTTAAGAATGAAAGAAGCAAATTAACAAATATCTGCTTTTTGATTTAAAAGTAAAGATATTACAGTGACTGACAAATTTCGAGATTTTCTCTGTATTAACTGCAGATAAGCTCAATCTTACTGTGTATAATTTTAATTAATAATAATTAAATGTTGCAAAATATAATGCATTAAAATATACAAATAATTACATCTGTTCACATCCCATTAATGGACCTCATTTTTTTTATAACAAATATATTCTCACCTACTGGCCCATAGCACAAAATTGTCAAAAGGAAACGGTTGGCATTAGAACAGAGGCACGCTATGGGCCTACATTTTAATGAGGAAAGTAAGCAGAAAAAATGTATAAAAACTTCCACAAGTGGGAACTGTGGTAAATTAGAATGCAACTAAGAATTTTTAAATATTAGTTTGAAATGGAAAATAATTTATTTTTTAGGGCAAATAATATAAATATCTTTACTATTCTTAAACCTAGCCAGCTGGGGGAAGTGGGTCATCCTGAAATAAACCAAGGGGTAATTGCAGAGAAAAAAAACACACACTTATAAGTTTTACAATTATTTCAATCATGTGTATGTGCCAGTTCCTTAGAGGACATCTTAAAGGTGCCTTTTGCCTGGAAACTGTTACAGCAACTCTTAAACTGTCTGAATTAATATATTTTACCTGGTGGTGGCAAGTTGGCTTTATGTTCTCTCTCCCATGGAGGGGATAGAGAACCAGCATCTGAAAGAGTACGCTGGTGATCTGACTTTCGGTCAGCATTTGTATCCCCTCTATCTTTGGGTCCCAAGTAAGCTGGATAAAAAACAGGTGGTCTAATACCTAAAATAATAAAAACATGCAGAAAGAATAAGACAAAAAAAGCAGGGCCTTAACATGCTTCTCTGGAAATCTACCTTTACTCACTAGTTTGTGAGTACATTTTAAAAGATATGCTTTAGCATCTGATTTAGCAATGCTACCATAATTAAAGGGCATATCCACCCCTAAAACTAAAATTGAACCCACTACTGGCCCCACTGTGTAGTTTAAAAAAAAAAATCTTACCTTACATCTCTGCTCCTTATGGTTCTTCTGCAGTGCTTGTCCGAAGTCCAGGAAACTAAAGAGTAGGAGCTGTTGGTGTGTGATAATGTTTATGCCGCCTTGTCCTCCTGGAGGACTGCAACATGTGCAGGGGAGACCTTTGCCGCCCTCCGGATTCCTCCATGCCTGCTTCAACCCCTACCAAGAAATGTTCTTTTCTGTATTGTAGCCCACCCCCAAATGCATTTTTAGATTAGTTAAAAAAAGCAACCAAAACATACTTAAGAGCCTTGGTTCCCACGGGTGTCTTCATAGCCAGCTGCGTCTGTGATTGGCTGAGAGGGTGCTGGTCCAACCCGTTTGCAACTTCCAGCAAACAGAGGTCTTTGAGGAGACAGCCGTGGGATCAAAGGATTGTAAGTATGTTTGTGCTGCTTTTTTTTTAGAAATCTAAAAAATATATAAGATTTTTTATTTTTTAGGGTGGACATACCCTTTAAGCTCTTAAGCACAAAACTGTGTGTTAAAAAGTATGGATATGAGTAGGATAATTAAACTCAACTCCCCTCGATCCTCTATAGCTGCATAGTACCCTGAGTGAGGACCTAAACTGCAAAAGTCCTCACCCCTAGGTACTTTACCAGTAGCAGCTGTACTTTCTTACATTAAGTTTCCCTCTGCGTTCTGGTCCACAATGTACCCACATGGGGTAACATGCTCTGCAAAGAAGCATGTCTTCCTATTGGCTATATTGCAGACAGTCACTGACAAGTGGAAGAGAGGTTAGGGCATAACAATTTAGGTTTTTACCAATGCAGCTATGGAATGTGGAAAAAGTGTGTAAAATTTCCTTTAAACTAGCTTTCAGACATAGCCTATATTAATAAAAATGTTTCTTCTAAATCTAATAAAAACTGTCTAAACATTAAATATATCTACCACAAAGAATTAAGAAAGCTAGATTTGTGAACCTAGAAAATACATTAACAGTAAAATACCTCTATCTGCACCTGAAAGCATGGGGGAGAGTCTCAAAGGTCCTTCCAACAAAGTAGGAGGAGAAAGAAAAGCTCTGCTCTCCGACAGTCTGCTAATAGGAGATAATCCATAGGGTGAGCTATCTAAATAAAAAAAAAGACCATGTTAATATTAAGAGGCTAGAAAAGAAAAAAATCCAAGTAGTCAATTCGGCACCCTGTGTTTGTGGTATTCTATAAACATGCACAAGATGAATATATTTTAGTGATATTCTGAAAGTCAGAAAAAGCTGAAATGAATATCCCAGGTTTATATTTTATTGAAAGCTATTTAAAAAGATGCAACAACAAGGTATTATTAGGAGCATGTATAATGCATTACTATGCAAGGTTAAAAACATCAATGAATGAACACATTCATACAAAATAAAAGATGCAACATATTGTAGCAAAATGAATACGGAATATGTGAACAAATTCAACAAAAATGACATATATACCTTGATGGTTTATAATAACATCTGCATAAGCTGCATAAGGGGGGGAAAGGTAAAAGTTATCACGGTTTTTCAGTATTTTAAATTGTTTCAAAGTGTCATGTATCCAATGGAGGCATCAACATACTGTCACGGTTATTCAATAAAGGTTCTTATCGTTTAAAATGGTGCTAATCAGATGTTAGCTTTCAAATGTTACATAAGTTCTGATTGGTTGGGGCAAAATTAGCACCAAACTATAAGAACTTTTATTGAATCTCCCTGAATGTTTGTGAAAATGTGTTCACTCAAAAAGTTAATCTATCTTTTTTTCATCAATTGAAGAACGGATGGTAAAAGATCTGTGTCTTACTTAAAGGGTATGTCCACCCTAAAAACTATCTTTTTCTGTCATGTAGCTCCCCTCCTCCCAACCCTAATTACACGGGCCTCAGCTTCCGGGAACGAAATTGCATTGAGGGCTTAGCCGGCAGCTGCTGAGAGTCAGCCAATCACAGACGCAGCTGCCGGCTATGGATTTATCCGAGGAATCCCAGTAAGCAAGTTTATTTTAACTTTCATTACAAACAGACCATGCATTTCGGGTTGGGAGGGGGGGAGCTACATTATACTAAAAGGGTTTAATGATACAACAGGGCAGCGATAATGGAGGAGGAAGGGGGAGGAATCGGCTCCACAGTGCATGCCTGCATCCCTCCCGATTTTTTAACACTATATAGTGTGGCCAATATGTGTTTAAATATGTTTTGGAGTTGGACATGCCCTTTAACTACATTGCGCTCCTCCACTGACTCCTCTGACAGTTTTCTACTGCATCCGCGCTATACTAAAGTGCACACATAAAACATTTCTAAAACCATATATATGATTCTAATATTGATATTTAAATTATGTTCCAATATGCACTTATTACAGTCTATGACAATATATACATTTAAAGCAGAACTAAAAGTAATTTTTCACCATTTACAAGAAAGCGTCCCTCCCCAGAAAACCCATGCATAGAACGATACAAGCATTTACATACATGTAAGTATTAACTAAACTTCCATGAGTTTAATCCTGATGTGAAAGATTTTCTACCAAGAATACCTATACATGCAAGATTCTTCTTAAGTAGTTGCATTACGAAACATGAGGAAAAGATTCTGTAACTAAATAGAAACTATTGGCCGCATCCCCTGGACTCCAGTATGCACAGAATATTTTATATATCATTCACAATAAAACATATTTAGTTGATTTTACTTTTTTGGTCATTATGTTCACCGCTCACTAAAAAGCAATGATTTTAGAAGCACACACCCAAGAGGTCCTAAGTTCTAATCCTCAGGCTTACCTTATATTTTTTTCCCCCATTATGTTCCTAGTAAGAGCTAAAGATTCTACATGTGCTATTGCTCCACATGGAAGCTCTGTTGGGATAGGTGTAAAAAGCTTTACTTTTAGCAATAGTATATACAATAGAATACATGGAACTAAAATATTAATATTCTGTTTTTTACATCCATGGTATGAAATAAACTGCAAAGGCTACTTTTTTTGTATGATAAGCAAAGGGATATAACATTATTAGGGATAGGAGCATTTAAATATATTTACACAAAAACTGCATTGAAGTCCCTTTTCTTTAGGGAGGATCTCTGTGGATATATGTGTTCACTCTATGCGTAGAGCATTTTTTATACAGATTTCCCAGAGCATTTTCTATACAGATTTCCCCACAACAATATAAAACGCTCGGTATAAGACTTTGAAAGCCACTGTTTAACTGCAGTTTATTGTGGCTCAAAGAAGAGTACTACCAGAAACAATACTGAAAAGCTTATTTTACAGACTTTACTTTTATCCATTATGTTCCTAGCAAAATATTAAAAAAAAGTGCAGTAGTAGCAGCAGTGCTCTTAAACTGCATCTGATGATTTGATTGATCAACATTTTGCACCTCTTATTAAATAAGCAGCATTGTTATTAAATGCACAAACTTTCCATGTATCTGCACTAATGGGATACTGGTTTAATGCTCTGCTTTATAAAGACCGTACATGAGGTTGTAGGTTTAAAACCTTGGATTTGCTTTTATTTTGATTGAAATTGTAATATTGGTTTTTTCATCCAATGCTGGCTAAGAAATAAACTTCACAGATTATTTTTTTTTTTTGAAAAGGAAAGGAATGTGTAGTTGTCAGGAACAGGAGTGTTAAAATATGTTTGCAAAAATCCATGTTTGTATTTGCTGTGTACAAGAGAGCATGTTTAGTGTACTGCATACCTTGAAGTCTGGCAGTCCCTTGATGCAAAAGCGTTAAGTATACGGCATTAACAGTTGTCTTAAGGGCATGGCCACACTGCAATGCAAACGGATGCGCAATCACAAGCGATTGCAATTGCACTTGTGATTTCTGTGCGTTGCAACGCGCTTGCGATGGAAGCACACGCGTTTGTGATTAAAAATGGTGATCGCATGCGCTTCCAAAACGGAATCGCAAAGCATTGGAAATCGCAGGAACTTTTTGCGTTCCTACGATTTCCATTAAATATAAATCGCACGTACCGCAAACGCGTATAGTGTGGCCTAGCCCTAGGTCAGTGTACAAGGAGAGGCAAATATTTGCCTGTTCCTCCATTAAAGGAAAAGTTCTTATATTACTTGTAATTATTTTGTATAATGTTGGCCATGGTCACAGATGTCTGTTTCATTGTATACACAAGAATTATGTTAATTTTTTTCTGTTTGTGCAGTCATTGATTGACAGCTTATTGAAAATGAAAAATGCTGGGGTCAGAGATGGAGGTGGAAGAAGCAGATGACACTTCTATGCCCAGTCTAAAATGGGACTTTGAAAATGGAGGCCTTTGGGTAAAGTTTTTTTTAAAAACTATGGTCCTTTTTTCTTTTTTTTTTTTTTTTAACAATACACAATTTTTTCCTTCTTGTTGTGAAATGCAGAAAGCAATTTTTTTTTTATAAGCATGTTTGGAATCTTAAAAGTGAACTAAACCAAATTTTTTACACTAAAAAATCTGAAAAAAATTCTTCTAAATCACCCAATAAACTGTAAAACCCCAGTACAGTAAATGCAGTAAAGGAAATGTACCCCTTAAAGAAATGAATTAAAGAAATAATTGTGGTATGTAAATTGACTGCCAACCTTGGACCTCTGTCACATGCTCCCTTGCCTAATCTGTCCTGTAAAAGGCTGGCTAGGCTGCTAGTGGATGTGACCAACTGTACACATTCCTGCAGTATCTAGGACTGAGCATGTGTAAAGAACACAATGGTCAGTGTCCACACTGTGTGGAACTGGGATTTTGGGAAATGAAACCCCCCCCCCATTTTAGAAAGGTAATTTGCCAACAACCATATCAAAAGGGAGGCGAGACATACTTAATGCTTCAATATTAAGATGCTCTTTTTTCTGATTTATTGTTGTTCTGAAGCTTTAGATGTCTTTTAAGGTTTTGTTAAATACTGTAAGGTTGTTTTAGCCAGCTCTGCACAGCAACCACTGTCACAATGAGCTTCTTGCCACTCATCATATTTGGTTCTTATTTTTTGTAAAGGTGACCCTCAGAAGCGGACTATAAAGAAGTTAATTTATGCTGCAATGGTATGTCTTGTATTTATTTTTATACATTTGCATTCATTCTTCAATGCATGCTACCATTTTAATAAATACAGAACTATTTTCAGTAATGAGTTGAAATAACTAATGTTTGTGTGTATGACTCCCCTTGGTACCTGGACCCCAATTAAAATTTCTTTTAAAAGCTTCACATTCAATTCTGCTTACTGCAATAAGATGGCCTTGCACTTCCTTTATTATTCCAGCATGCTAATTGAAATTTGGCAACCAGAGGGCATTCAAATGGGATATCATGCTGGATACTGCTATTCAAGCCGCCATAACAATAACAGGATTCCTAAATGTATTTGTAATTGCAATTTAGGTTTGTCTACCAAGGAGAATAAGTTCAGAAACATTTAATATTTTAATTTTACTTTTAATTTAAAGTATCTTATTGTTTAAAGTGTACTTTACCCGCTTAAGATACAAATTGTCGGTTATCTCCTAGTCATGTATATGAACATTTGAGCAGATTAAAAATGAAAAAAACCTGATTAAAACTAAAAATCAGAGCAGTGATTTTATCAGAAAATAATTAGTTAATTCTAGATCTGCACATATGTGGAAAAGGCATTCAAATATATATCAGGTGGGGCTCTTGCTGAGACCTAGCTTTGTGTAAAGCTGCCTCCAATATTCCTGTAACATCCTGAGAACTGCATGGCCATTTTCATTTTGTGGTATAGTATGTTAATTGCAAGTAATGATTCAGCCATTACAGTTCATTTGGATAAATAGAGAATAAAAAGGGGGACAGAAAAACAAAGAGCAGAAACAGCCAGAAAAAACAGCAGAAAGGTCAAGCTAGGTAGTACAAGGGCACAAACCCAAGAACACTCCAACTGCATATAATACCATCCAATAATATACAAAAAACGGAGGGCTAATACGCACCTCATCAATAAATACAGTCTGGAGTGGACACCAACTATATATTTAAAATATCAAATAGTTTTTTATTGTAATTTTCCCCTTTCCATTTAAATGCACACACAGAAAAACACCATAAAAAAAAAATAAAACATATAGGCACCATCAGTTCCATAGGGAACAAGAAATAAGTAATAAGAAAATAAGTTATGAATAGGTCAGGATTAATGCTTTGTAAAAGAATCTTTATTATGTAGATTATTATTATTATTTTCTTATGTCAGGTGATTAGTAAGAGAAAATTAGTGCCTGTACTGTAATTTATCTTTTACTTTGATTGTTTGGGCTAAGTCCATAGTGTACCTGCTCAGTCACAGCAGCTTAGGGACAGTATTATTTAAAATTGTCATGTTTTTTCTTGAGGCTGCCATCTTTTTTTTTACCAGTAACTACTGGGTATAATAAATATTATTGTTTGATTTCTCCTTACCCTTCTATATAGGTAACTGGTCTTGTGCTGTTTCCCCAGACTGTTAACCACAGAACAGTGTTTTGGATATTTCAAGGTAAGTATTGGGGAGACGCACACACATAGTTTTAAGTGCGTTTATTGTGCATTCTGTGAGCACGATGTTTCAGGGTTACCCCGGGGTACCCCGAATCGTTGTGCTCACAGAATGTCACAATAAACACTTAAACCTATGTGTGTGCGTCTCCCTATACTTACCTTGGTATAACAAATGCCTATTGGCCACAGATTTCTGTATGTGTTTACTGACTAAAATACATATGCAAATTTTTTGAAATATACAGTTTAATAAGAAACACTACAGTAGAACAATAGGGAATGCATGTTGAATCTATCTAATCCCTTTTAATTTTTTTTTTTCTAATTATTTAATGATATAATATCTCATATATAAATTTTTAAAAAAATATCTTTTGTACTTAAAATAGTTATTAATAACTAACTCTAAAAAAAATCCTTTAAATTGCATTAAATCTACACTTCTATGGCTATTGCACATATTTATCATACATGCTAAACATACCTTCAGAAAATAGAATTTACCTGTCACTGCATTCACTCAAAGATGCTGCGCATATTCAGATGGTCCAATTTAAGAAGAGGCTTAATGTGTTTAACAATTGATGTCTTTATATAGCTTAATGCATCTTTACGAAGTATTGAAGCAGAAAAGAAACAGTTGTATGACAACCTCCGGATGAAATGAAAATTAAGAGCACTTTTAGGTAAATCTGTTTAAAAAAATAACCTGCTGCAGATTATTTTTAATATTCATTTTTAATGAACAAATTATTCAATAATTATTTTATTCCTTTGTCCATCTATATTCTTATTCAAAGATTTACTTTCACTTATGGCCTTCACAAAGGGTCAATTTTTGTCTTAGCATCATAGGGACATATTTAGCTTGTAATAGGAAAGTATTAGTTTACATTGCTATATTTCGGAAAGTTCATCCAAACCTCTGAACTATTTCTATTCTCCCCATTGACTTTAATCCGAACTTTATGAAGTTCAGCACCCTCTAGTGCTGTGTAAGAAGCCCCCCCCCAAAAAAAATATTTTCGAAACTATTTAAAGACAGTTACAGCACTAGGATACAACTGGGCATGCTCAGTGTCTGTGGCAGGAGGCGAGAGCTATGGTGGCTGGTGATGTCACAGCTCACAGTGCTTGCTGAAACACCACCCTTTATAATGCTATATGTTTGCATACAGTAGATTGCAGCTAGAAGCATGATCCTGGAGTCATTGTAATGATCCTCGAGTCACTGTAATTGTAGGAATGTGCTCTTTATAAGGGATTGTATGGAACCACAGTTACCCTTTAAGTTTATAGTTACACTTATTTCCCATCATTGATTGTATGGGATTATATATACAGATTATATTAATTATATAACAGATATTAGTTATGTATTACTAGGTATTATATTATTATGACACGCCTATTACCATTATGTTCACCTCTTCTATAGCAGTGTTGGGTTCCTTTACCCAACAGTCCGAGCAGCTCAGTTACACTGTTTTTCCCTCTTTGAATGCTGAAGTATTATGTTCTGTTTTTTCATTTGTGGTAATATCCACCCCTTGAGTGCTGAAGATATTGATTCTGTTTTTTCATATGTGGTAATATCCACCCCTTTTAAATTGCCAGTTATTTGTTGACCTATCCTGCCAACTTTTTATTATAAGTAACATTCTAGATTAAAGTGTTCCTCCAGTTGTATAGATTTATCATGGAAAGTGGCAGTGAATTATCAAAATTACACGAACAGTGCTAAACCACTTGGCAACACCAGAGGGCACCGGAACAGTTTTTTTATGTTTAAAAGTTTAAAAAAAAAGATTTTATTTTTTCCATAATAAAAAAAAATGTGTAAACTGTGTAAAAAACGACCTTGTGTAGACCTGTCTAACAGTATCTAAAAAGTTAAATCTGATCGGTTAATTTTTTTTTTACATTGTATATTGATACACACTGCTAGACTTTGTAGCACCTGAACAGGAAAGGAATTGCGTGGCTTTTTGTCACAAGTTTTTTCATAAGGCTTTCACATGCTTTTAATATAATATAATGGGCCTCATTTGCTGAGAGCCACTGTCGTTCTAATAAGCACTCTGTGTACTGATTCAATGCAGTGATTTGCGGCTCTTAAAAAAAAAGCAGAGCAAGCTGATATTGAATCTGGTCACGGTAGCTGGAAACCAATAAGCCGCTGCAAACCCTTTCACAAGTTGCCTAATCAATATTAAATAGGCTAGTTCTAGTTTTCAGGTTTTTTTTTTGCCCAGCACTCTGGGTAAATAAGCCACTATCGTGCAATACATATAGTAAATCCCCACCTTTTCCATGACCCCCCGCATCATTCCAAGTAAATGTAATTTTTGCATCAAGGTATCGCATTGTGGGATGCAGAAAGTAGAAGCAGGGATTTGTGCTACTTTTAAGTCCCCATAAATCTCATTTTAAGTTTTGCACCACCTGGTAGCATGAAACAACTGTGAATTGCATCTGGCGCCCTGTGCTATTTCCTAATCACAATGGTACATAGCTCTAAAAAAGTGGTAACACAGTTAATATTAAATGACTATCAAAAGGCTAGCACCTCCCATTTTTTGCATAACTGTGCCGATGACTCACCTATTAAACAGGTGGTGCTAAGAGAGGAACAATGTGTATATAAAGACTAAATTTTAAGGACCGATGGCATAGAAGTCCCTTAAAGCAAAGAAACTCTATACAGTGCATGAAATAAAGGCACAATATACTGTGCAAATTAAGCACTAAAAAATGACACAGCAGAATACCAGAATCCAAGATGTATTATTATATTTCACAACATACCCATATCACAAAAAACCATTACCCCACCCCCTTAATAATCTACAAACCCCTATTCCACGGTAGCAAGAGAGGTTGAGCAGGTTCAAGAGTCTGTCCATAGCTGATGAGATCAAATGCCTATGTACGAGCAACACTGTCTCCAATTTCACAGTCAGACATTAGATCCTTCTCATGGTGCTGCAACAGAGTCTCCTTGAAAGTCCCTAAAGTGCACCTCTTTAACTCAAACAACGATCGGAACTAAAGGCCCTATTTTACCATCCTGGAACACTCATGTGTGTCTCATCGGTTCCCACTTGCTCTCCCAGGTAGGGCTCTGATTCACTTCCACGGCTCATCCGTCCGTTTCTTTTACAATCCGGCCAATCCACCATCCGACACTTTCGTTCCCCAGAGATACTCCAAAATCGTTACTCCGCTACCGTTGCTGTGCTTTCCGCTTACGCGTGTTTCATCACCCACATGACTTCCTCAGGGTGTCCTCTGTTGCAGCACCATGAGAAGGATCTAATGTCTGACTGTGAAATTGGAGACAGTGTTGCCCGCTACATAGATATTTGTATCTCGTCAGCTATGGACAACTCTTGAACCTGCTCAACCTCTCTTGCTACCGTTGGAATAGGGTTTTTGTAGATTTTAGGGGGTAATTTTTTTTTGTGATATGTGTATGTTATGAAATATAATAATACATGTTGGATTCTGGTATTCCTGCTTGTGTAATTTTTTAGTGCTTAATTTGCACAGTAATTAGTGCCTTTTATTTGATCAGTGCTATAGAGTTGCTTTGCTTTAAGGGAGGTGACTTCTATGCCATCAGTCCTTAAAATGTAGTCTTTATATACACAGGTTAATATATTACATGGGGTTACATGGATTTTACACTAATTTTAGTGATATTACATCTCCCTGCTTATTTTATATTATATGGGAATTATATTTCTTCTGGAGAGGGGTGCTCTCTGTCTATTTTATATCCTGTTCTCTGTGATAACCTTGCTTTTTTTTGCTGTGTACATGTTTTCTGCTTTCCAGAATGCATCAACAACATCTTCAGAATACTAAGCATCCTGGTCTCTGAAAAGACACATCTTGAAGATGAAGCAGAGAATTTAAAGGCAAAAATGATGTGATGTCTGAAATGTATCAAGAGAATGAAGGAATTCACAGGTATAATGGTGCCTTAACCACACATTACAATTCATACTGACAAAAGGTTTTGGTTAGGATTATTTGGCATTATGACTATTCTGTTTCAATCTTGAACACTGAAAACCTTCAAACATCTGCAGCTCCAATTCTTTGTTTAAACTGAACACAAAAGTGGCTGGTCCAACCAAATAATTTTAACAGAACAATATAAATTATTCTTAAGGGCATGCCCACCCCCAAACTGAAATTTAACCCAATACTGGCCCCACTCTGTAGTTTAATAAAATCCTTACCTGACATCTCTCTCCAAATGGCTGCCCTGCTATGCCCCTCCAAAGTCCAGAAAACTGCAGTGTAGGACTCTCAGTGACTCATCCTGTGCCTGTCTCTGCCACAACCTCATCAAGGTTTGAGGCATCGCAGAGAGAGCCCTCCCCCCCCTCCCTCACTCTCCCTTTTTGTTCTCCCTCCCCCTAGCTACAAACCCCTTGGTAATATTGTAGGGCTTCCTCCCCCAGCCCCAACCGCCATAATAGAATTTGGAGAAAGTCCCCTGATCTCTTCTTACCTTACCTCTCTCCCCCCGCGTTCTGGGCAGCCGCGTCTGTGATTGGCTGCCTCTCAGCCAATCAGGGACGTGGCTGCCGGTCCGGCCCCCTGCATGCAGTTCCATGTAAGCAGAAGGCTGGGCAGTGTGCGGAGGAGAAGGGAGGTAAGTAAAATCGGGGAACTTTCTCAAAATTCTATTATGGTGGTTGGGCTGGGGGAGCAAGTACTACATTTATCAAAAGTTAAAATAAGGGGTAGACATCTGAGACATGGTTCACCAATGGAAGTGTGAAGATACAGTACATGGACACCCCTTAAAGGACATGCAAACTGTGCCAAATCATTTTTTAACTAGTCACACAATAATTAGGATTAATTACCATCAATCTTAAATTTGCTTTTTTGTTTCTTCTTTGATCTTCTTATCCCTTGTTTTTTTTTGGCTCTGGGAGTTTTACTCTTTAAAGATGCGGGGCACAGCTAGTCAGTAAAGAACTATCAATCACCCAGCCCCTTCCTCTGACACACTACATGTAGAAACTATCCATTCTCTAAAAGTAAAGCTTATTTCCCTGTCACTGTATGGCTAATTGATTCAGCATTAAGATCAGGTAAAGGAATAAGCATTATCTTTTACCTGTGCTCTTTCTGTTTATACAGCCAACACCCAATCCTGCAATTAGCTGCTGTCTGTGTTACTGAAGTCCCAATGTAGCACTGTACCTAAAGAAATCAATTACAAAGTCCCTCCTCCCACACACCACCTTCAAACTCCTACAGCTAAAAAACCTTTTTAAGCAGTGATTACAGCTCCCAGTGCTGCTTACCTTACCATGGCAAAGCAGTTTTACTTTCGCTTTCACTATAAAACAGTATCACTGGGTGAATGCTATTTGCTGTAGGGGGCACAGATCATCTCCCACTGCACATGCTCCACACTCTAGCTGTGTCTCAGTTTTGGGAGGGGGTGGATACATAGAGAGGAGACATGTATACAAACTAGAATGTGAGCTGAACAGACATGAGATCTAGTGACAGGAGCACTGAGAGCAAAAGGTCAGCACTAAAATATAGAAAAGGATAAGTAATTTTTTTTGTCCATTGTCCCTTTAAGACTGGAAGAAAAGAAGTTTTCTTTAAGTTTCAGAAGGGGTTTTTCACTGTAAGAATGGTAAAACTATGGAACTGTCTTTCAATGGTCCGTGGTGATTGCAGGTTCTTTGAATAGTTTAAAAAAAAAAAGCTGAATGAGTTTCTAAAAGCAAAGATGCTGTATGTTACAGGTATTTATACAAAAACTGTTTTTTTTTTCCCTTCCTCTGGATCAATTATTAGGCAGAAATGTCGGTATGCTGAGTAGGTTGGGCTAGATGGATGTATATATAAAAAAAAACTTTCCAGAAGTGTAGCATTGTCCCATCTGTCCATTCATAAAAAATCTAATTTTAGAAAGCTGACAGTCCAAGAAAGGGAACGTATGCAAAAGAGGAGAGCTTTCCAAAGTCGATGAAAAATAAACCTAGCAACCGGGGAACTTTACACTGTTGGTAAGGTCTTTTTTATGTTTGTTTTATTTTTCCTGCTAATAACCAACACTACATTTCTTTGATTTGAAACATTTGTAGACCTCAGACTTTTTATCTCCTACAGGACACGGGTGAAGGAACTGGAGAGGAAATAGAGAAAACAGTCTTGTTCCTGCCAGAGTCAGGTTTGTTTACAAATGTTTTATTGCACAAAGTACTATTTTCTGTTGAGTGATAGGAAGCTCATGGTTAAAATAACATTTATTCTTCATACCAAAAGTGCAAATATGGTCAAGAAGTGGGGATATGTTGTTCAGGTGTCATTACAAATTGCCGTTAATTACTTTTTCTCAATTTTTAAAACAAGCAAAATTTTACCTGCTTAGCAATGTGCATGTGCTATAAAGCAAGAAAACGGGAAACTGTAAAATCCCAGTAGCAGGCCACCTTCTTTCTCAAACCATCAGAGAAACATTTTAATGAAACCTCTTAAAATCCAAATACAAAACTGTAAGATGTAACATATTAACAGGTGGGTAATGCATCTTGTCACAGCACTCTAGTCTTACAGGCAAAGCTACAGTTTTAGTCACTGACTGTTGAGCCTTTTTTCACATGCCCAGTGCTTAAGCTACTAAAGAAGCTTGTTACAATCATGGTCAATCATGCTTAGTCTGTTACTGGCATTAAAGTTTGTAATCTTCGAAAGGGAGCATGTGACAGTGGTCAAGAGGTTGGACTTAAGCCTGTTTGAAGGGCTCAAGGTGTACTGGAAGCAAGAAATGTGGTGGCATTGACAGTAAATGCACTTTACTGAAGTGATATCTTATACTTTAAGTTATGTGGCATACAAATTTGGAATAGTCCACTTAAAGTGAGAGCACAAAAAGGGAACTAACTATTAAGTAATTCTTTACAGACAAACATATGTGAAAAAAACTTGTTCCCTACATAAAACCTTGCTACCAATTATAAATAATCCTTCCCTACCTTCCTTTTAGCATGCGAAGATACAAATCAAACAACGGAAGAGCTTTCTAATCTCTTCTTAGGTGAAGTATGCTGTGCACACTTGACCTAGTGGCTCTTGGAGAAGTAAGGGTTAGGAATGACTGGATGGCTCGACACAAGTGTTTCTCTATTAGGAACTTCATAGGAAGACCAACAAACATGTTCATTGGAACATCTTTTTTTAATATTCTAGCACATATTTATGGAGTTATGTTTTAAACTTAAGTTCTCCTGTGGACTTAGTATTGTGTACATACAACTATTGTCCACCATCATTAATGAAGCGTATGCTGTAACTACTATGTGTTTTTTCTCACAAAGTGTAGGTTAACACTTGATCAGGAAATGTAATTCTGAAATTGGTGTATAATACATGTTTTCCTTCTGGACTTTTGTGATCACACTTCCCACGATTATGTTTTTTTCTTAATCGTGAAACTTTATTGACCATTTACACCACTTTCTGCAAAGGCTTTCCTTCTGTGTTCTCTAGTGGTGAGTTAAAAGAAACTGAATTGTCCTAGCTGGTCAGCCTGGGCCTAAGAGGGGCAGAGCAACAAAACACAGTTCCTTTAACCAGGTCAATGATTATGTGCACACAGCCAGATTACAACTGCTCTTTATGCTTCTTCTTGACACAGGAAACGTTTAGCCACTCATGGTCTGTCCTAGTGGAAGAGGTGGAGATTATGTTAAAAAGGAAATAATTCCAGACAAATTATGGATATCAAAGTATTTTGTGTGCATGGAAAAAATGCATTTCTTCTAATATTTTGTCCCCCCCCCTTTTAAACTAGGTTACCTCTTATGAAAAAAATCTCATGACAACTGGGTGAGTCCTATTGAATTAAAAATGTAATTACTCTCATTTACAAAAAAAGACTGTTGATCTCAGACCTTAAAGGGACAGTTCAGTGGAAATTATCAATATTTGTTAATTATTACTTTGTGTAAGCATACTTTGTTTTACATATATCTACCATTTTGAAAATAACTTGATTTCATACCACTTGCTTTTCTCTGCTGTTGATATTAGTGAGCTGACATTTCAGGTTCTAATGGTCCTTCTTCTTCCAAGGATGCACCACATCCTTGATGTTCCGAAAAGTGTTATCTACTGATATCTATGGATAGTGTAAGTAGTTTACATGTCACTGAATGCAACGCATTTGTATGCTGACCTGATGTAAGAATGCTATTAGGTAAATGCTGCAAAGACAATGTCTTCATATTGGTCCGTAATGGCATGACTAAGTGATACTAGACATGACATTCAATAAGTCTGATATCCTGTTTAAAAGGTGCAATGACATATTTTGTCCTCAACGAAGTCAGATATTAAATTTACAGAATAAATAAGCAGTATATTATGTGTTAAAAGTGGCAAATTAGCCAAATTTTAGAAACAATTTTAAGCACAATAAGAACTTTATGAATCTCCCTGAAAAGCTTTTGTCAGATTGTCATTGGATGAAAAAATACTGCTCTTTTTCTGAAAAGCATATGTATTTGCACTGAACTTCCTCTTTAAAGTTTATATGTAGGGCACCAATTTTCTTTTCATACACATAATGAGCATTCACTGGTTCTGCCAGCGATTAGAAAAGTTTTATTTGATTAACATGCAGACAGCAATCCTATAGCAACAAACTTTATTTAATCTTATTTAACAAAAACTGTTTCAGACCATCAAAAAGTACATTATAATAATTAGAAAATATAGACCAGGGCCATATAAGTCTAATACAAAACCCAAGTTAATGGTTGTACAACATAGTTATTCTCTAGTAGTGAAAAACACCACAGCCCTGAATGCAACAGATCTGCTGTGCGAATTCAAGATAATCCAAAAATAAGTCAAGGCAAACTTATATTAACCCTCACTGGCTGTACTGCCAGTCTTGCGTGTACTAAAGTGGTGCTGCAATTGAACTGTGGCCTGGTCACTGTCTTGGAAACGGGAATGTGCAGTGATTGTGCCTCTGCATAACATTGCGATTTCAGTCTCAGATATAGAGAGTAGTTGTTAATGGTGTGCCACAGGGTTCTGTACAGGGGCCACTTCTATTTAATTGTTATTAATGAGTTAACCCCAGTAATTAAGATTACTGGGGTTAGGGGGTGGCTCTTTGAAAACTACATGGCTGTACGTTGTACTGGCCCACATTGAAGCCTTTTAGTTCTAGATTTAAAGAAGAATCTTACAATGTGTAGGTGTTTCTGGGGAGAAAAGCTTTCATATTAGGATTACATTTTTTTTAGTTTAGTTGTCCTTTAAAAAGTCTTGAGGATATAAGATGACAGCAGTTATTTGGTTCACCCTCACTCTTTATGTATAGAGTGAGAGTGGGCTTTATCAACAAACTCAATCCGTTCAGAAAGCACTGATGGTGGTGGATTATGAGAAATGCGGCAGGTGCAAATCGTTATGTTAAAACTGTTGTTATTTGTTAAAAACTTCCAAGGTGATGGCCTTGAAAAGCAGTTAGTTTTTATCACTTGTAGAAAACCTGTTGGGTTTATATTGAATAATGCACCATTAAATTTTTGCTCCTTATTTGTTGTTTTATATATATATTTTTTTTTTCTTTCCCCCATTTGTAGCTTACAGCAAGGGCGGCAAGAGATTCTTCTAGTGATCTCAAAAAAGAGACTTCCCATTTTAGACAGAAGTAAGTACTGCGGGGCACTAAAAGTCTGGTACAAATGTGCGATTTTGCATTTGGCCAACTGAACGATCATACTACATGATATGGGTATGGCTGCTTATTTTAGCCATCATTGGTTAACTGTCGGGGAAAGACCACCAATGACACCCAATCAACAGGCCATACATGGTTATTGCGCTGTCCGGCTGTATGTCCTCACTTGTTTACTGCCCGTCATGTGCAAAATTGCACATCTGAACGGATAAAAGTTTCTTTAGATTATTTGATATATCTCATTTACATTTGTCCTTTAATTTCATTAAATCTCAATTGTAAAGCAACGTTTTACACTTTTATGATTTTAAAGATTTTATAGTGAATCTCAGACAGGATATTTAATTTGTTTCCTATTCCCAGATTAACAGAAGCAGAATATAAACTGGAACTTTGGAAAAGGATCCATTTGCTTTGGACGTGATTCATGCAATAGGCAGAGGTATTTATTTTATCTAACATCTCAGAAATTGCTGACTACATAGTATTTCCATGTCCACCTGGGCTACCTGGCTGATGGCCAAATTGCACTATTGATGTATTTTCATGGACTCCTTGTTCTTTTTTATATGTTTGATAGAGCAAACAATTACAAACTATATTTGTCAGAGAGGTAGGAGAGTACCCTTCATCCCGTTTTGGATCACAATTCTTGAATCTGTAAATCACAGACTAAAGAACAGCAGGAGCTTGGTACAGGATCATAGATCTTTTTACTATAGTGGTGTAGAGCAAAAAGGACTTTAGCTGCAATCATAGTAACCAAATTATGGGTGTATATTTATGGCTTATTTATATCTCTGCTACTGCAATAATATCCTTGAAACCTCTATCGCCCATGTATTCTAACTTCACTGTAGAATCACTAGCATAGAAGGCAACCTTATTAAGAGTTTGAATGTGCCGTATGGGGGACATTAACATTAACATAGTTTTTAAGCAGTGAATATTAAATTCCAATTGATATGCTAATAAACAATGTATATTGTAAACATCAAATGGGTAATATCTGTCCCTGTTGACACCATTTGCTGGTTTAAATTATGTTTTACTAAAAATATGTTCTTTTTTTTCTAGCATTCCTAAATGTGTTTTTGTTTTAATTTGCAATCTCAGAAAGGAAAATTGTTGGCAATAATAAAGAAGCTGCTTAAAAGTGTATTGTTTTCGCTTGATACTTTTTATCTAGAAACAACCTTGGGATGTTTGGAGTATAGAAGAATACTCCCCTTTATTATTCTTTGTTTTACTAAAATTCCAAAGAGTGTGGGAAATTTTGCGTCTGATTAAAAGGCTAAATTGTCCAGAAATACATGTACCAAGTTTAGGTGCATTTCAATGGTACATTAGGACTCTTAAGGGTATCTCCACTCGTTTTTATAAGTTTTGTGAATCCTGTTCTATTGAAGAACGGGAGGTAAAGGAGCTGTGCCTTACCTTCCGTTCTTCAATGAACACACAGGAGCCAGGAGACAAGGTAAGAAACTTACCCGCTCGCTCGCTCCCCCGGCGCGTAGTCTGACAGGTCCCGAAGGACCTTGTCTTCTATGCGCAGGCGCGATCTATGCGCATAGAAGACAAGGTCCGTCGGGGACCTGTCAGACCAAGCGCCGGGGAGCGAGCGAGCGGTAAGTTTCTTACCTTGTCTCCTGGCTCCTGTGTGTTCTATTGAAGAACGGAAGGTAAGGCACAGCTCCTTACCTCCCGTTCTTCAATAGAACTGGATTCACAAAACTTATAAAAACGAGTGGAGATACCCTTTAAAGTTTACCTCTTCTGTAGTTAGAGGACACTGATTGCTTGCTGCAATTAATCTAGCCCTAGGTCAGTGTACAAGGAGAGGCAAATATTTGCCTGTTCCTTTAATCTGCAGCAAGCAATCATGTGTCCTCTAACTACAGAAGCTAGGTAAACTTTAAAGGGTATCTCCACTCGTTTTTATAAGTTTTGTGAATCCAGTTCTATTGAAGAACGGGAGGTAAAGGAGCTGTGCCTTACCTTCCGTTCTTCAATAGAACACACAGGAGCCAGTTAAAACAATGTATATTGTAACAACAAAATGGGTAATATCTGTTCCCTGTTGACACCATTTTGCTGGTTTAAATTATGTTTTACTAAAAATATGTTCTTTTTTTTCTAGCATTCCTAAATGTGTTTTTGTTTTAATTTGCAATCTCAGAAAGGAAAATTGTTGGCAATAATAAAAGAAGCTGCTTAAAAGTGTATTGTTTTCGCTTGATACTTTTTATCTAGAAACAACCTTGGGAGCTGTTTGGAGTATAGAAGAATACTCCCCTTTATTATTCTTTTTTTTACTAAAATTCCAAAGAGTGTGGGAAATTTTGCGTCTGATTAAAAGCTAAATTGTCCAGAAATACATGTACCAATTTTAGGTGCATTTCAATGGTACATTAGGACTCTTAAAGGGTATCTCCACTCGTTTTATATTTTTGTGAATCCTGTTCTATTGAAGAACGGGAGGTAAGGAGCTGGGCCTTACCTTCCTTCTTCAATAGAACACACAGGAGCCAGGAGACAAGGTAAGAAACTTACCCCTCGCTCGCTCCCCCGGCGCGTAGTCTGACAGTCCCGAAGGACCTTGTCTTTATGCGCATGCGCGATCTATGCGCATAGAAGACAAGGTCGTCGGGGACCTGTCAGACCAAGCGCCGGGGGAGCGAGCGAGCGGGTAAGTTTCTTACCTTGTCTCCTGGCTCCTGTGTGTTCTATTGAAGAACGGAAGGTAAGGCACAGCTCCTTTACCTCCCGTTCTTCAATAGAACTGGATTCACAAAACTTATAAAACGATTGGAGATACCCTTTAAAGTTTACCTAGCTTCTGTAGTTAGAGGACACATGATTGCTTGCTGCAGATTAAAGGAACAGGCAAATATTTGCCTCTCCTTGTACACTGACCTAGGGCTAGGCCACACTATACGCGTTTGCGGCACGTGCATTTATATTAATGGAAATCGTAGAACGCAAAAAGTTCCTGCGATTTCCAATGCTTTGCGATTCCGTTTTGGAAGCGCATGCGATCACCATTTTTAATCACAAACGCGTGTGCTTCCATCGCAAGCGCGTTGCAACGCACAGAAATCACAAGTGCAATTGCAATCGCTTGTGATTGCGCATCCGTTTGCATTGCAGTGTGGCCATGCCCTTAAGACAACTGTTAATGCCGTATACTTAACGCTTTTGCATCAAGGGACTGCCAGACTTCAAGGTATGCAGTACACTAAACATGCTCTCTTGTACACAGCAAATACAAACATGGATTTTTGCAAACATATTTAACACTCCTGTTCCTGACAACTACACATTCCTTTCCTTTTCAAAAAAAAAAAAATAATCTTTGAAGTTTATTTCTTAGCCAGCATTGGATGAAAAAACCAATATTACAATTTCAATCAAAATAAAGACAATCCAAGGTTTTGAACCTACAACCTCATGTACGGTCTTTATAAAGCAGAGCATTAAACCAGTATCCCATTAGTGCAGATACATGGAAAGTTTGTGCATTTAATAACAATGCTGCTTATTTAATAGAGGTGCAAAATGTTGATCAATCAAATCATCAGATGCAGTTTAAGAGCACTGCTGCTACTACTGCACTTTTTTTAAATATTTTGCTAGGAACATAATGGAATAAAGTAAAGTCTGTAAAATAAGCTTTTCAGTATTGTTTCTGGTAGTCTCTTCTTTGAGCCACAAATAAACTGCAGTTAAACGTGGCTTTCAAAGTCTTATCCGAGGCTTTTATATTGTTGTGGGGAAATCTGTATAGAAAATGCTCTGGGAAATCTGTATAAAAAATGCTCTACGCATAGTGAACACATATATCCACAGAGATCCTCCCTAAGAAAAGGGACTTCAATGCAGTTTTTGTGTAAATATATTTAAATGCTCCTATCCCTATAATGTTATATCCCTTTGCTTATCATACAAAAAAGTAGCCTTTGCAGTTTATTTCATACCATGGATGTAAAAAACAGAATATTAATATTTTAGTATTCCATGTATTCTATTGTATATACTATTGCTAAAAGTAAAGCTTTTTACACCTATCCCAACAGAGCTTCCATGTGGAGCATAAGCACATGTAGAATCTTTAGCTCTTACTAGGAACATAATGGGGGAAAAAAATATAAAGGTAAGCCTGAGGATTGAACTTAGGACCTCTTGGGCTGTTGGCTTCTAAAATCATTGCTTTTTTAGTGACCTGGTGAACATAATGACCAAAAAAAGTAAAATCAACTAAATATGTTTTATTGAATGTATATATAAAATATTCTGTGCATACTGGAGTCCGAGGATGCGGCCAATAAGTTTCTATTTAGTTACAGAATCTTTTCCTCATGTTCGTAAATGCAACTACTTAAGAAGAATCTTGCAATGTATGGTATTCTTGGTAAAAATCTTTCACATCAGGATTAAACTCATGGAAGTTTAGTTAATACTTCCATGTATGTAAATGCTTGTATCGTTCTATGCATTGGTTTTCTGGGGAGGGACGCTTTCTTGTAAATGGTGAAAAATTACTTTTAGTTCTGCTTTAAATGTATAGCTTGTCATAGACTGTAATAAGTGCATATTGGAACATAATTTAAAATATCAATATTGAATCATATATATGGTTTTAGAAATGTTTTAATGTGTGCACTTTAGTATAGCGCGGATGCAGTAGAAAACGGTCAGAGGAGTCAGTGGAGGAGCGCAATTGTAGTTAAGGCGTGTCCAACTCCAAAACTAAATTTAAACACATATTGGCCACACTATATAGTGTTAAAAAATCCGGGAGGGATGCAGGCATGCACTGTGGAGCCGATTCCTCCCCCCTTCCTCCCTCCCTCCATTATCGCTGCCCCTTTGTTTATCATTAAACCCTTTTAGTATAATGTAGCTCCCCCCCTCCCAACCCGAAATGCATGGTCTGTTTGTAATGAAAGTTAAAATAAACTTGCTTACTGGGATTCCTCGGATAAATCCATAGCCGGCAGCTGCGTCTGTGATTGGCTGACTCTCAGCAGCTGCCGGCTAAGCCCTCAATGCAATTTCGTTCCCGGAAGTGAGGCCCGTGTAATTAGGGTTGGGAGGAGGGGAGCTACATGACAGAAAAAGATAGTTTTTAGGGTGGACATACCCTTTAAGTAAGACACAGATCTTTTACCATCCGTTCTTCAATTGATGAAAAAAAGATAGATTAACTTTTTGAGTGAACACATTTTCACAAACATTCAGGGAGATTCAATAAAAGTTCTTATAGTTTAAAATGGTGCTAATTTTGCCCCAACCAATCAGAACTTATGTAACATTTGAGCTAACATCTGATTGCACCATTTTAAACGATAAGAACTTTTTATTGAATAACCGTGACAGTATGTTGATGCCTCCATTGGATACATGACACTTTGAAACAATTTAAAATACTGAAAAACCGTGATAACTTTACTTTTCCCCCTTATGCAGCTTATGCAGATGTTATTATAAACCATCAAGGTATATATGATTTTTTGTTGATTTGTTCACATATTCCGTATTCATTTTGCTACAATATGTTGCATCTTTTATTTTGTATGAATGTGTTCATTCATTGATGTTTTTAACCTTGCATAGTAATGCATTATACATGCTCCTAATAATACCTTGTTGTTGCATCTTTTTAAATAGCTTTCAATAAATATAAACCTGGGATATTCATTCAGCTTTTTCTGACTTTCAAATATCACTAAAATATATTCATCTTGTACATGTTTATAGAATACCACAAACAAAGGGTGCCGATTTGACTACTTGGATTTTTTTCTTTTCTAGCCTCTAATATTAACATGGTCTTTTTTTTATTTAGATAGCTCACCCTATGGATTATCTCCTATTAGCAGACTGTCGAGAGCAGAGCTTTTCTTTCTCCTCCTACTTTGTTGGAAGGACCTTTGAGACTCTCCCCCATGCTTTCAGGTGCAGATAGAGGTATTTTACTGTTAATGTATTCTAGGTTCACAAATCTAGCTTTCTTAATTCTTTGTGGAAGATATATTTAATGTTTAGACAGTTTTTATTAGATTTAGAAGAAACATTTTTATTATATATGGCTATGTCTGAAAGCTAGTTTAAAGGAATTTTACACACTTTTTCCACATTCCATAGCTGCATTGGTAAAACCTAAATTGTTATGCCCTAACCTCTCTTCCACTTGTCATTGACTGTCTGCAATATAGCCATAGGAAGACATGCTTCTTTGCAGAGCACGTACCCCATGTGGGTACATTGTGGACCAGAACGCAGAGGGAAACTTGTAAGAAATAGCAGCTGCTACTGGTAAAGTACCTAGGGGTGAGGGCTTTTGCAGTTTAGGTCCTCACTCAGTGTACTATGCAGCTATAGAGGATCGAGGGGAGTTAGTTTAATTATCCTACTCATATCCATACTTTTTAACACACAGTTTTTGTGCTTAAGAGCTTAAAGGGTATGTCCACCCTAAAAAATAAAAATCTTATATTTTTTTAGATTTCTAAAAAAAAAGCAGCACAAACATACTTACAATCCTTTGATCCCACGGCTGTCTCCTCAAAGACCTCTGTTTGCTGGAAGTTACAGCACGTACAGTTCTCATTTGCCAGGTTAATCCTGGACTAATCCTTTATTAAATATAGTGCTGAAGCCAGGAGGAAGCCTAGCAGAATCAGTTTTCTTTGGGCTGGTGCTCCTCACAGAAACAATATAGGGAGGTAGGAATTACCAGTCCTATATCCTTGTCCCAAGTACTTTTTAACGGTTTAAAAAAATACAAAAGAACACTATACTTTTTCTTTTATATTACCCAAAATGCACTGTATTCCTCATTTGTATTGAGCAGCTATTGCCTTATTTTGTTTATTTCATCAACTGGTGTTGGGGTTTTTTGCACATTTTTGTATAACATATTCAAATTTAGTTCATCTTTAGTTAAATATGAAAGCTAAAATATGTAAGGCCGCCCAATCTTACCATCTGCATTTTGGAGAAATAATTCGCTTGTTTGCCAAAGAAACTAAAATAAAGTTGAATTACAGCAATTTTGTTGCTTTGTTGCAGCAATGCTTACCAGTGCAGTGGAACAACAATTGATTGGTATTGATTTTGGTATTTGCTCAGTCAAACAAGCAGAAACTGGTTTAATAGCTAAATCATTTGAACTACACACAAAACAATCCTATGGAAACATATGATTCCCCAGTTGGCTGGTGAGCTACCTTATGTACCAATGGGAAATACTAGCTGAATTTAACTTAAAGGTTATGCAAAAGGGGGGAAAAAAAGAATTTCCCTTATCTTAATCTATAAATGAATACATGTAAGTAGCACTTATTTGAGATGTGTAGGTTGCTGCATAGCTTCAATACAGTACTTTTTTGTGCAGGCTAATTCCCCCTCCCCTTCTTTAAGGGCATGGTTACCCCCAAAACTAAAATCTAACCTACTACTGGCCCGACTGTGTGGTTTAAAAAAATCCTTAACTTACATCCCTGCTCCTTATGGTTCTCATGCAGTGCCTGTTCAAAGTCCAGGAAAGTGAATAGAAGGAGGTGACAGTGAGGCATCAAGTCCCTGCGCTTCCTTAAGCTCAGTAAGGCAGTGACATCACAGGGGAGCCCTTTCCCTACCCCCCTCTCTCCCACCATTCAGATCCATCCTCTGCAGCCGTTGCACCAACCGGTGTTGGTGGGGAAGGGGGCACATACCTTATGCCCAAAGTTCATTTTTAGGAAAGACATGCCCTTTAACCACACCCCTTTATAGGCAAAACAAGGAAAAGCATGCTCAGTAATCACGATGATGCAGCACTGTAAGAGGTAATTTCCTACAGTGCATTTTAGACATGAAATCTGAAAAACGACATTTGAGATGCTTCAGATTTATATAAGAAACAGGAAAGATCAACAAAGAGAGAGTGGTGGGGGGAACAATTATTGTTTCCAGTAACGGGCAATAAAAAAAAAATGATATCCTTTAAAGACTGAACAATTCATAGATATAACCATGCAGTTTTATTTAAGGGTGTGTCTGTCTGATTGATCTGTCTTGGGGATGATCAGTGGACTGCCCAAAGAATCTTGCGGATATCCTGGGGTGTCATACATGACTGCTGAAAGATAAGCTTACATCTATGAATTTTAGCTGGGTACACACCATACAATTCTTCTAATATTAGTATCGGTTGGATGGTGTATTTGTGGGCGGTGCACGGATCCCTGACGCCTGTTCATCTAAATTTGACGATTGGATGTCAGAAAATCGCTAGTGGTGAAGGTTGGTCGAGACGAAAAATTATACAGGGAGATGTAATAAAATTTCTATTAAAATGGTGCTAATTTTACCCCAACAATCCGATGTATTTACCACTTGAAAGCTAACATCCGATTGATTGGGGCAAAATTAGCACCGTTCTAAATGCGAAGAAATTTTATACATCTCCCTGATTGTGTGTACCCAGCCTAAGTGGCCATCCTAAGGTGTGTAATGAATCCAATGATTTATACCTAATGCTGTAAATAAGAGAAAAGTTACTTTTAATGCATCGAGTACCTGGATGATCTAGAAAAGGTTCCCTTGATTTCTAGTAAGTTCTGCTGGCCTGAAAACTTCCAGATTGTACAGGATAATGATAAATCTTTCTGGTCTACGTTGTGCGAAGGTGATTCTGTATAACCTAGATGGAGTTTAAAATAATAAGAGAAAAAGAAAGAATGTTAAGAATGAAATAAGCAAATTAACAAATATCTGCTTTTTGATTTAAAAGTAAAGATATTACAGTGACTGACAAATTTCGAGATTTCTCTGTTATTAACTGCAGATAAGCTCAATCTTACTGTGTATAATTTTAATTAATAATAATTAAATGTTGCAAAATATAATGCATTAAAATATACAAATAAATTACATCTGTTTCACATCCCATTATGGACTCGTTTTTTTTATAACAAATATATTCTCACCTACTGGCCCATAGCACAAAATTGTCAAAAGGAAACGGTTGGCATTAGAACAGAGGCACGCTATGGGCCTACATATTTAATGGAGGAAAGTAAGCAGAAGAAATGTATAAAAACTTCCACAAGTGGGAACTGTGGTAAATTAGAATGAACTAAGAATTTTTAAATATTAGTTTGAAATGGAAAAAATTATTTATTTTATGTGGCAAATAATATAAAATCTTTACTATTCTTAAACCTAGCCAGCGGGGGAAGTGGGTCATCCTGAAAAAAACCAGGGGGTAATTGCAGAGAAAAAAAACCACACACTTATAAGTTTTACAATTATTTCAATCATGTGTATGTGCCAGTTCCTTAGAGGACATCTTAAAGGTGGCTTTTGCCTGGAAACTGTTACAGCAACTCTTAAACTGTCTGAATTAATATATTTTACCTGGTGGTGGCAAGTTGGCTTTATGTTCTCTCTCCATGGAGGGGATAGAGAACCAGCATCTGAAAGAGTACGCTGGTGATCTGACTTTCGGTCAGCATTTGTATCCCCTCTATTTTTGGGTCCCAGTAAGTGGATAAAAAACAGGTGGTCTAATACCAAAATAATTAAAACATGCAGAAAGAATAAGACAAAAAAAGCAGGGCCTTAACAAGGCTTCTCTGGAAATCTACCTTTACTCACTAGTTTGTGAGTACATTTTAAAAGATATGCTTTAGCATCTGATTTAGCAATGCTACCATAATTAAAGGGCATATCCATTTAAAACTAAAATTGAACCACTACTGGCCCCACTGTGTAGTTTAAAAAAAAAAATCTTACCTTACATCTCTGCTCCTTATGGTTCTTCTGCAGTGCTTGTCCGAAGTCAGGAAACTAAAGAGTAGGAGCTGTTGGTGTGATAATGTTTATGCCGCTTGTCCTCCTGGAGGACTGCAACATGTGCAGGGGAGACCTTTGCCGCCCTCCGGATCCTCCATGCCGCTTCAACCCTACCAAGAAATGTTCTTTTCTGTATTGTAGCCCACCCCCAAATGCATTTTTGATTAGTTTAAAAAAAGCAACCAAAACATACTTAAGAGCCTTGGTTCCCACGGGTGTCTCATAGCCAGCTGCGTCTGTGATGGCTGAGAGGGTGCTGGTCCAACCGTTTGCAACTTCCAGCAAACAGAGGTTTTGAGGAGACAGCCGTGGGATCAAAGGATTGTAAGTGTTTGTGCTGCTTTTTTTTTAGAAATCTAAAAAAATATAAGATTTTTATTTTTTAGGGTGGACCTACCCTTAAGCTCTTAAGCACCAAAACTGTGTGTTAAAAAGTATGGATATGAGTAGGATAATTAAACTCAACTCCCCTCGATCCTCATAGCTGCATAGTACCTGAGTGAGGACCTAAACTGCAAAAGCCCTCACCCCTAGGTACTTTACCAGTAGCAGCTGTACTTTCTACAAGTTTCCCTCTGCGTTCTGGTCCACAATGTACCCACAGGGGTAACGTGCTCTGCAAAGAAGCATGTCTTCCTATTGGCTATATTGCAGACAGTCACGACAAGTGGAAGAGAGGTTAGGGCATAACAATTTAGGTTTTTACCAATGCAGCTATGGAATGTGGAAAAAGTGTGTAAAATTCCTTTAAACTAGTTTCAGACATAGCCTATATTAATAAAAATGTTTCTTCTAAATCTAATAAAAACTGTCTAAACATTAAATATATCTACCACAAAGAATTAAGAAAGCTAGATTGTGAACCTAGAAAATACATAACAGTAAAATACCTCTATCTGCACACTGAAAGCATGGGGGAGAGTCTCAAAGGTCCTTCCAACAAAGTAGGAGGAGAAAGAAAAGCTCTGCTCTCCGACAGTCTGCTAATAGGAGATAATCCATAGGGTGAGCTATCTAAATAAAAAAAAGACCATGTTAATATTAAGAGGCTAGAAAGAAAAAAATCCAAGTAGTCAATTCGGCACCCTGTGTTGTGGTATTCTATAAACATGTACAAGATAAATTATTTAGTGATATTCTGAAAGTCAGAAAAAGCTGAAATGAATATCCCAGGTTTATTATTTATTGAAAGCTATTTAAAAAGATGCAACAACAAGGTATTATTAGGAGCATGTATAATGCATTACTATGCAAGGTTAAAAACATCAATGAATGAACACATTCAACAAATAAAAGATGCAAAATATTGTAGCAAAATGAATACGGAATATGTGAACAAATTCAACAAAAATGACATATATACCTTGATGGTTTATAATAACATCTGCATAAGCTGCATAAGGGGGGGAAAAGTAAAAGTTATCACGGTTTTTCAGTATTTTAAATTGTTTCAAAGTGTCATGTATCCAATGGAGGCATCAACATACTGTCACGTTATTCAAAAGGTTCTTATCGTTTAAAATGGTGCTAATCAGATGTTAGCTTTCAAATGTTACATAAGTTCTGATTGGTTGGGCAAAATTAGCACCATTTTAAACTATAAGAACTTTTATTGAATCTCCTGAATGTTTGTGAAAATGTGTTCACTCAAAAAGTTAATCTATCTTTTTTTCATCATTGAGAACGGATGGTAAAAGATCTGTGTCTTACTTAAAGGGTATGCCACCCTAAAAACTATCTTTTCTGTCATGTAGCTCCCTCCTCCAACCCTAATTACACGGGCCTCAGCCTTCCGGGAACGAAATTGCATTGAGGGCTTAGCCGGCAGCTGCTGAGAGTCAGCCATCACAGACGCAGCTGCCGGCTATGGATTATCCGAGGAATCCCAGTAAGCAAGTTTATTTTAACTTTCATTACAAACAGACCATGCATTTCGGGTTGGGAGGGGGGGAGCTACATTATACTAAAAGGGTTTAATGATAAACAAAGGGGCAGCGATAATGGAGGGAGGAAGGGGGGAGGAATCGGCTCCACAGTGCATGCCTGCATCCCTCCCGGATTTTTTAACACTATATAGTGTGGCCAATATGTGTTTAAATTATAGTTTTGGAGTTGGACATGCCCTTTAACTACAATTGCGCTCCTCCACTGACTCCTCTGACAGTTTTCTACTGCATCCGCGCTATACTAAAGTGCACACATTAAAACATTTTCTAAAACCATATATATGATTCTAATATTGATATTTTAAATTATGTTCCAATATGCACTTATTACAGTCTATGACAAGCTATACATTTAAAGCAGAACTAAAAGTAATTTTTCACCATTTACAAGAAAGCGTCCCTCCCCAGAAAACCCATGCATAGAACGATACAAGCATTTACATACATGTAAGTATTAACTAAACTTCCATGAGTTTAATCCTGATGTGAAAGATTTTTACCAAGAATACCTATACATTGAGATTCTTCTTAAGTAAGTTGCATTTACGAAACATGAGGAAAAGATTCTGGAACTAAATAGAAACTTATTGGCCGCATCCCTGGACTCCAGTATGCACAGAATATTTTATATATACATTCACAATAAAACATATTTAGTTGATTTTACTTTTTTTGGTCATTATGTTCACCAGGCTCACTAAAAAAGCAATGATTTTAGAAGCACACAGCCCAAGAGGTCCTAAGTTCTAATCCTCAGGCTTACCTTATATTTTTTTCCCCCATTATGTTCTAGTAGAGCTAAAGATTCTACATGTGCTATTGCTCCACATGGAAGCTCTGTTGGGATAGGTGTAAAAAGCTTTACTTTTAGCAATAGTATATACAATAGAATACATGGAATACTAAAATATTAATATTCTGTTTTTTACATCCATGGTATGAAATAAACTGCAAAGGCTACTTTTTTTGTATGATAAGCAAAGGGATATAACATTATTAGGGATAGGAGCATTTAAATATATTTACACAAAAACTGCATTGAAGTCCCTTTTCTTTAGGGAGGATCTCTGTGGATATATGTGTTCACTCTATGCGTAGAGCATTTTTTATACAGATTTCCCAGAGCATTTTCTATACAGATTTCCCCACAACAATATAAAAGCCTCGGATAAGACTTTGAAAGCCACTGTTTAACTGCAGTTTATTTGTGGCTCAAAGAAGAGACTACCAGAAACAATACTGAAAAGCTTATTTTACAGACTTTACTTTATTCCATTATGTTCCTAGCAAAATATTAAAAAAAAGTGCAGTAGTAGCAGCAGTGCTCTTAAACTGCATCTGATGATTTGATTGATCAACATTTTGCACCTCTTATAATAAGCAGCATTGTTATTAAATGCACAAACTTTCCATGTATCTGCACTAATGGGATACTGGTTTAATGCTCTGCTTATAAAGACCGTACATGAGGTTGTAGGTTCAAAACCTTGGATTTGCTTTTATTTTGATATGAATTGTAATATTGGTTTTTTCATCCAATGCTGGTAAGAAATAAACTTCAAAGATTATTTTTTTTTTTTTTGAAAAGGAAAGGAAGTGGTAGTTGTCAGGAACAGGAGTGTTAAAATATGTTTGCAAAAATCCATGTTTGTATTTGCTGTGTACAAGAGAGCAGTTTAGGTATGCATACCTTGAAGTCTGGCAGTCCCTTGATGCAAAAGCGTTAAGTATACGGCATTAACAGTTGTCTTAAGGGCATGGCCACACTGCAATGCAAACGGATGCGCAATCACAAGCGATTGCAATTGCACTTGTGATTTGGCGTTGCAACGCGCTTGCGATGGAAGACACGCGTTTGTGATTAAAAATGGTGATGCATGCGCTTCCAAAACGGAATCGCAAAGCATTGGAAATCGCAGGAACTTTTTGCGTTCTACGATTTCCATTAAATATAAATCGCACGTACCGCAAACGGTATAGTGTGGCCTAGCCTAGGTCAGTGTACAAGGAGAGGCAAATATTGCCTGTTCCTTTAATCTGCAGCAAGCAATCATGTGTCCCTAACTACAGAAGCTAGGTAAACTTTAAAGGGTATCTCCACTCGTTTTTATAAGTTTTGTGAATCCAGTTCTATTGAAGAACGGGAGGTAAAGGAGCTGTGCCTTACCTTCCGTTCTTCAATAGAACACACAGGAGCCAGGAGACAAGGTAAGAAACTTACCCGCTCGCTCGCTCCCCGGCGGCTTGGTCTGACAGGTCCCCGAGGACCTGTCTTCTAGCGCAAGATCGCGCATGCGCATAGAAGACAAGGTCCTTCGGGACCTGTCAGACTACGCGCCGGGGGAGCGAGCGAGCGGGTAAGTTTCTTACCTTGTCTCCTGGCTTTAGCATATCAATTGGAATTTAATATTCACTGCTTAAAAACTATGTTTAATGTTAATGTCCCCCTTACGGCACATTCAAACTCTTTAATAAGGTTGCCTTTTCTATGCTAGTGATTTCTAAGTACATGGGCGATAGAGGTTTCAAGGATATTATTGCAGTAGCAGAGATATAAATAAGCCATAAATATACACCCATAATTTGGTTACTATGATTGCAGCTAAAGTCCTTTTTGCTCTACACCACTAGAGTAAAAAGATCTATGTATCCTGTACCAAGCTCCTGCTGTTCTAGTCTGTGATTTTACAGAATTCAGGAATTGTGATCCAAAACGGGATGAAGGGTACTCTCCTACCTCTCTGACAAATATAGTTTGTAATTGTTTGCTCTATCAAACATATAAAAAAAGAACAAGGAGTCCATGAAAAATACATCAATAGTGCAATTTGGCCATCAGCCAGGTAGCCCAGGTGGACATGGAAATACTATGTAGTCAGCAATTTTCTGAGATGTTAGATAAAAATAAATACCTCTGCCTATTGCATGAATCACGTCCAAAGCAAATGGATCCTTTTCCAAAAGTTCCAGTTTATATTCTGCTTCTGTTAATCTGGGAAATAGGAAACAAATTAAATATCCCTGTCTGCAGATTCACTATAAAATCTTTAAAATCATAAAAGTTGTAAAACGTTGCTTTACAATTGAGGATTTAAATGAAATTAAAGGACAAATGTAAATGAGATATATCAAATAATCTAAAGAAACTTTTATCTCAAGTACAGATGTGCAATTTTGCACATGACGGGCAGTAAACAAGTGCAGGACATACAGCCGGACAGCGCAATAACCATGTATGGCCTGTTGATTGGGTGTCATTGGTGGTCTTTCCCCGACAGATTAACCAATGATGGCTAAAATAAGCAGCCATACCCATATCATGTAGTATGATCGTTCATCGTTGGCCAAATGCAAAATCGCACATTTGTACCAGACTTTTAGTGCCCCGCAGTACTTACTTCTGTCTAAAATGGGAAGTCTCTTTTTTGAGATCACTAAGATATCTCTCTGCAGCCCTTGCTGTAAGCTACAAATGGGGGAAAGAAAAAAAAATATATATATATAAAACAACAATTAAGGAGCAAAAATTTAATGGTGCATTATATCAATCATACACCCAACAGGTTTTCTACAAGTGATAAAAACTAACTGCTTTTCAAGGCCATCACCTTGGAAAGTTTTTAACAAATAACAACAGTTTTAACAATAACGATTTGCACCTGCCGCATTTCTCATAATCCACCACCATCAGTGCTTTCTGAACGGATTGAGTTTTGTTGATTAAAGCCCACTCTCACTCTATACATAAAGAGTGAGGGTGAACCCAAATAACTGCTGTCATCTATATATCCTCAAGACTTTTTAAAGGACAACTAAACTAAAAAAAATGTAATCCTAATATGAAAGCTTTTCTCCCCAGAACACCTACACATTGTAAGATTCTTCTTTAAATTCTAGAACTAAAAAGGCTTCAATGCTGTTGCCAGTACAACGTACAGCCATGTAGTTTTCAAAGAGCCACACCCCTAACCCCAGTAATCATTAATTACTGGGGTTAACTCATTAATAAACATATTAAATAGAAGTGGCCCCTGTACAGAACCCTGTGGCACACCATTAACAACTACTCTCTATATCTGAGACTGAAATCGCAATGTTATGCAAGAGGCACAATCACTGCACATTCCCGTTTCCAAGACAGTGACCAGGCCACAGATTCAATTGCAGCACCACTTTAGTACACGAAGACTGGCAGTACAGCCAGGAGGGGTTAATATAAGTTTGCCTTGACTTTATTTTTGGATTTATCTTGAATTCGCACAGCAGATCTGTTGCATTCAGGAGCTGTGCGTGTTTTTCACTACTAGAGAATAACTATGTTTGTACAACCATATTAAACTTGGGTTTTGATATTATGACTTATAATGGCCCTGGTCTATATTTTCTAATTATTATAATGTACTTTTTGATGGTCTGAAACAGTTTTTGTTAAAATAAGATTAAAATAAAGGTTTGTTGCATATAGGATTGCTGTGTCTGCATGTTAATCAAATAAAACTTTTCTAATCGCTGGCAGAACCAGTGAATGCTCATTATTTGTTATGAAAAGAAAATTGGTGCCCTACATATAAACTTTAAAGAGGAAGTTCAGTGCAAATACATATGCTTTTCAGAAAAAAGAGCAGTATTTTTTCATCCCAATGACAATCTGACAATTAAGCATTTTCAGGGAGATTCAATAAAAGTTCTTATTGTGCTTAAAATTGTTTAAAATTGTGCTAATTTTGCCCCAACCAATCAGATCTTATTTAACATTTGAAATCCAACATCTGATTGGTTGAGGCAAAATTAGCACCATTATAAAGGATAAGAACTTTTATTGAATGTCCCTATTTGTCTGTATATAAATAAATGCAACTGAAATACTGACTTCCTCTTTGCAGGACCCCTAATAGAGACCGTTATGGTCTTGCCCTTGACCCAGCATCTGGGTTGATTCAGTTGCTCAGTAGAGATCTGAGCATCTTTGACCTATCCAACAGCCAATCAGTAGAAACTACTGTTCGGAACATTTCAAGGATGTGGTGCATCCTTGGAAGAAGAAGGACCATTAGAACCTGAAATGTCAGCTCACTAATATCAACAGCAGAGAACAGCAAGTGGTATGAAATCAAGTTATTTTTCAAAATGGTAGATAATATGTAGAATAACAAAGTATGCATTACACAAAGTAATAATTTAACAAATATTGATAATTTCCACTGAACTGTCCCTTTAAGGTCTGAGATCAACAGTCTTTTTTTGTTAACATGAGAGTAATTACATTTTTAATTCAATAGGACTCACCCAGTTGTCATGAGATTTCTTTTCATAAGAGGTAACCTAGTTTAAAAGGGGGGGGGGACAAAATATTAGAAGAAATGCATTTTTTCCATGCACACAAAATACTTTGATATCCATAATTTGTCTGGAATTATTTCCTTTTTAACATAATCTCCACCTCTTCCACTAGGACAGACCATGAGTGGCTAAACGTTTCCTGTGTCAAGAAGAAGCATAAAGGAGCAGTTGTAATCTGGCTGTGTGCACATAATCATTGACCCTGGTTAAAGGACAACTGTGTTTTTGTTGCTCTGCCCCTCTTATGGCCCAGGGCCTGACCAGCTAGGACAATTCAGTTTCTTTAAACTCACCACTAGAGACACAGAAGGAAAGCCTTTGCAGAAAGTGGTGTAAATGGTCAATAAAGTTTCACGATTAAGAAAAAAAACATAATCGTGGGAAGTGTGATCACAAAAGTCCAGAAGGAAAACATGTAGTTATACACCAAATTTCAGAATTACATTTCCTGATCAAGTGTTAACCTACACTTTGTGAGAAAAAACACATAGTAGTTACAGCATACGCTTCATTAATGATGGTGGACAATAGTTGTATGTACACAATACTAAGTCCACAGGAGAACTTAAGTTTAAAACATAACTGCTCCATAAATATGTGCTAGAAATATTAAAAAAAGATGTTCCAATGATACATTGTTTGTTGGTCTTCCTATGAAGTTCCTTAATAGAGAAACACTTGTGTCGAGCCATCCAGTCATTCCTAACCCTTACTTCTCCAAGAGCCACTAGGTCAAGTGTGCACAGCATACTTCACCTAAGAAGAGATTAGAAAGCTCTTCCGTGTGTTTGATTTGTATCTTCGCATGCTAAAAGGAAGGTAGGGAAGGATTATAGTTAAATTGGTAGCAAGGTTTTATGTAGGGAACAAGTTTTTTTCACATATGTTTGTCTGTAAAGAAATTACTTAATAGTTAGTTCCCTTTTTGTGTCTCTCACTTTAAGTGGACTATTCCCAAATTTGTATGCCACATAACTTAAAGTATAAGATATCACTTCAGTAAAGTGCATTTACTGTCAATGCCACCACATTTCTTGCTTTCCAGTACACCTTGAGCCCTTCAAACAGGCTTAAGTCCACACCTCTTGACCACTGTCACATGCTCCCTTTCGAAGATTACAAACTTTAATGCCAGTAACAGACTAAGCATGATTGACCATGATTGTAACAAGCTTCTTTAGTAGCTTAAGCACTGGGCATGTGAAAAAAGGCTCAACAGTCAGTGACTAAAACTGTAGCTTTGCCTGTAAGACTAGAGTGCTGTGACAAGATGCATTACCCACCTGTTAATATGTTACATCTTACAGTTATTTGTATTCGGATTTTAAGAGGTTTCATTAAAATGTTTCTCTGATGGTTTGAGAAAGAAGGTGGCCTGCTACTGGGATTTTACAGTTTCCCGTTTTCTTGCTTTATAGCACATGCACATTGCTTAAGCAGGTAAAATTTCTGAAACTTTGTTTTAAAAATTGAGAAAAAGTAATTAACGGCAATTTGTAATGACACCTGAACAACATATCCCCACTTCTTGACCATATTTGCATTTTGTTATAGAAGAATAAATGTTATTTTAACCATGAGCTTCCTATCACTCAACAGAAAATAGTACTTTGTGCAATAAAACATTTGTAACAAACCTGACTCTGGCAGGAACAGACTGTTTTCTCTATTTCCTCTTCCAGTTCCTTCACCCGTGTCCTGTAGGAGATAAAAAAGTCTGAGGTCTACAAATGTTTCAAATCAAAGAAATGTAGTGTTGGTTATTAGCAGGAAAAATAAAAACAAACATAAAAAAGACCTTACCTAACAGTGTAAAGTTCCCCGGTTGCTAGGTTTATTTTTTCATCGACTTTGGAAAGCTTCTCCTCTTTTTGCATACGTTCCCTTTCTTGGACTGTCAGCTTTCTAAAATTAGATTTTTTTTATGAATGGACAGATGGGACAATGCTACACTTCTGGAAAGTTTTTTTTTTATATATACATCCATCTAGCCCAACCTACTCAGCAATACCGACATTTCTGCCTAATAATTGATCCAGAGGAAGGGAAAAAAAAACAGTTTTTGTATAAATACCTGTAACATACAGCATTCTTTGCTTTTAGAAACTCATTCAGCTTTTTTTTTTTAAACTATTCAATGAACCTGCAATCACCACGGACATTGAAAGACAGTTCCATAGTTTTACCATTCTTACAGTGAAAAACCCCTTCTGAAACTTAAAGAAACTTCTTTTCTTCCAGTCTTAAAGGGACAATGGACAAAAAAATTACTTTATCCTTTTCTATATTTTTAGTGCTGACCCTTTTTGCTCTCAGTGCTCCCTGTCACTAGATCTCATGTTCTGTTCAGCTCACTTCTAGTTTGTATACATGTCTCCTCTCTATGTATCCACCCCCTCCCAAAACTGAGACACAGCTTGAGTGTGGAGCATGTGCAGTGGAGATGATCTGTGCCCCCTACAGCAAATAGCATTCACCCAGTGATACTGTTTTATAGTGAAAGCGAAAGTAAAACTGCTTTGCCATGGTAAGGTAAGCAGCACTGGGAGCTGTAATCACTGCTTAAAAAGGTTTTCTTTTAGCTGTAGGAGTTTGAAGGTGTGTGTGGGAGGAGGGACTTTGTAATTGATTTCTTTAGGTACAGTGCTACATTGGGACTTCAGTAACACAGACAGCAGCTAATTGCAGGATTGGGTGTTGGCTGTATAAACAGAAAGAGCACAGAGTAACAGATAATGCTTATTCCTTTACCTGATCTTAATGCTGAATCAATTAGCCATACAGTGACAGGGAAATAAGCTTTACTTTTAGAGAATGGATAGTTTCTACATGTAGTGTGTCAGAGGAAGGGGCTGGGTGATTGATAGTTCTTTACTGACTAGCTGTGCCCCGCATCTTTAAAGAGTAAAACTCCCAGAGCCAAAAAAAAACAAGGGATAAGAAGATCAAAGAAGAAACAAAAAAGCAAATTTAAGATTGATGGTAATTAATCCTAATTATTGTGTGACTAGTTAAAAAATGATTTGGCACAGTTTGCATGTCCTTTAAGGGGTGTCCATGTACTGTATCTTCACACTTCCATTGGTGAACCATGTCTCAGATGTCTACCCCTTATTTTAACTTTTGATATAATGTAGTACTTGCTCCCCCAGCCCCAACCACCATAATAGAATTTTGAGAAAGTCCCCCGATTTTTACTTACCTTCCCTCTCTCCTCCGCCACACTGCCCAGCCTTCTGCTTACATGGAACTGCATGCAGGGGGCCGGACCGGCAGCCACGTCCCTGATTGGCTGAGAGGCAGCCAATCACAGACGCGGCTGCCCAGAACGCCGGGGGAGAGAGGTAAGGTAAGAAGAGATCAGGGGACTTTCTCAAAATTCTATTATGGCGGTTGGGGCTGGGGGAGGAAGCCCTACAATATTACCAAGGGGTTTGTAGCTAGGGGGAGGGAGAACAAAACGGGAGAGTGAGGGAGGGGGGGAGGGCTCTCCTGCGCATGCCTCAAACCTTGATGAGGTTGTGGCAGAGACAGGCACAGGATGAGTCACTGAGAGCTCCTACACTGCAGTTTTCTGGACTTTGGAGGGGCATAGCAGGGCAGCCATTTGGAGTAGAGATGTCAGGTAAGGATTTTATTAAACTACAGAGTGGGGCCAGTATTGGGTTAAATTTCAGTTTTGGGGGTGGGCATGCCCTTTAAGAATAATTTATATTGTTCTGTTAAAATTATTTGGTTGGACCAGCCACTTTTGTGTTCAGTTTAAACAAAGAATTGGAGCTGCAGATGTTTAGAAGGTTTTCAGTGTTTCAAGATTGAAACAGAATAGTCATAATGCCAAATAAATCCTAACCAAAACCTTTTTGTCAGTATGAAATTGTAATGTGTGGTTAAGGCACCATTATACCTGTGAAGTTTCCTTTCATTCTCTTGATACATTTCAGACATCACACTCATTTTCTGCTTTAAATTCTCTGCTTCATCTTCAAGATGTGTCTTTTCAGAGACCAGCGACTGCTTAGTATTCTGAAGATTGTTGATGCATTCTGGAAAGCAGAAAACATGTACACAGCAAACAAAGCAAGGTTATCACAGAGAACAGGATATAAAATAGACAGAGAGCACCCCTCTCCAGAAGAAATATAATTCCCATCATAATAATAAATAAGCAGGGAGATGTAATATCACTAAAATTAGTGTAAAATCCATGTAACCCCATGTAATATATTAACCTGTGTATATAAAGACTACATTTTAAGGACTGATGGCATAGAAGTCACCTCCCTTAAAGCAAAGCAACTCTATAGCACTGCATCAAATAAAAGGCACTAATATACTGTGCAAATTAAGCACTAAAAAATTACACAAGCAGGAATACCAGAATCCAACATGTATTATTATATTTCATAACATACACATATCACAAAAAAACATTACCCCCTAATAAATCTACAAACACCTATTCCAACGGTAGCAAGAGAGGTTGAGCAGGTTCAAGAGTCTGTCCATAGCTGACGAGATACAAATATCTATGTAGCGGGCAACACTGTCTCCAATTTCACAGTCAGACATTAGATCCTTCTCATGGTGCTGCAACAGAGGACACCCTGAGGAAGTCATGTGGGTGATGAAACACGCGTAAGCGGAACAGCACCAGCAACGGTAGCGGAGTAACGATTTTGGAGTATCTCTGGGGAACGAAGTGTCGGATGGTGGATTGGCCGGATTAGAAAGAAACGGACCGGATGAGCCGTGGAAGTGAATCAGAGCCCTACCTGGGAGAGCAAGTGGGAACCAGATGAGACACACATGAGTGTTCCAGGATGGTAACTATGGGCCTATTAGTTCCGATCGTTGTTTGAGTTAAAGAGGTGCACTTTAGGGACTTTTCAAGGAGACTCTGTTGCAGCACCATGAGAAGGATCTAATGTCTGACTGTGAAATTGGAGACAGTGTTGCTCGCTACATAGGCATTTGTATCTCATCAGCTATGGACAGACTCTTGAACCTGCTCAACCTCTCTTGCTACCGTTGGAATAGGGGTTTGTAGATTTATTAAGGGGGTAATGGTTTTTTGTGATATGTGTATGTTGTGAAATATAATAATACATCTTGGATTCTGGTATTCCTGCTTGTGTCATTTTTTAGTGCTTAATTTGCACAGTATATTAGTGCCTTTTATTTCATGCACTGCTATAGAGTTTCTTTGCTTTAAGGGACTTCTATGCCATCGGTCCTTAAAATTTAGTCTTTATATACACTTGTTCCTCTCTTAGCACCACCTGTTTAATAGGTGAGTCATCGGCACAGTTATGCAAAAATGGGAGGTGCTAGCCTTTTGATAGTCATTTAATATATTAACCTGTGTTTACCACTTATTTTAGAGCTATGTACCATTTGTATTAGGAAATAGCACAGGGCGCCAGATGCAATTCACAGTTTGTTTCATGCTACCAGGTGGTGCAAAACTTAACATGAGATTTATGGGGACTTAAAAGTAGCACAAATCCCTGCTTCTTACCTTTCTGCAATCCCACAATGCGATACTCTTGATGCAAAAATTACATTTACTTTGGAATGATGTCGGGGGATCATGGAAAAGGTGGGGATTTACTATATTGTATTGCACCGATAGTGGCTTATTTACCCAGAGGTGCTGGGCAAAAAAACACCTGAAAACTAGAACTAGCCTATTTAATATTGATTAGCGCAACTTTGTGAAAGGGTTTGCAGCGGCTATATTGGTTTCCAGCTACCGTGACCAGATTCAATATCAGCTTTGCTCTGCTTTTTTTCTGTAAGAGCCGCAAATCACTGCATTGAATCAGTACACAGAGTGCTTATTAGAACGACAGTGGCTCTCAGCAAATGAGGCCCATTATATTATATTAAAAGCATGTGAAAGCCTTATGAAAAAACTTGTGACAAAAAGCCACGCAATTCCTTTCCTGTTCAGTGCTACAAAGTCTAGCAGTGTGTATCAATATACAATGTAAAAAAAAATTTAACCGATCAGATTTAACTTTTTAGATACTGTTAGACAGGTCTACACAAGGTCGTTTTTTACACAGTTTATACATTTTTTTATTATGGAAAAAATAAAATCTTTTTTTTTAAACTTTTAAACATAAAAAAACCTTGTCCGGTGCCCTCTGGTGTTGCCAAGTGGTTTAGCACTGTTCGTGTAATTTTGATAATTCACTGCCACTTTCCATGATAAATCTATACAACTTGGAGGAACACATTTTAATCTAGAATGTTACTTATAATAAAAAGTTGCAGGATAGGTCACAACAAATAACTGGCAATTTAAAAGGGGTGGATATTACCACATATGAAAAAACAGAATCTAATATCTTCAGCACTCAAGGGGTGGATATTACCACAAATGAAAAAACAGAACATAATATCTTCAGCATTCAAAGAGGGGAAAAACAGTGTAACTGAGCTGCTCGGACTGTCTGGGTAAAGGTAACCCATACACTGCTATAGAAGAGGTGAACATAATGGTAATAGGCCTGTGCTCATAATAAATATAATACCTAGTAATACATAACTAATATCTGTATATATAATTAATATATATCTGTATATATAATCCCATACAATCAATGATGGGAAATAAGTGTAACTATAAACTTAAAGGGTAACTGTGGTCTCCATACAAGTTCCCTTATAAAGAGCACATTCCTACAATTACAGTGACTCGAGGATCATTACAATGACTCCAGGATCATGCTTCTAGCTGCAATCTACTGTATGCAAACATATAGCATTATAAAGGGTGGTGTTTCCAGCAAGCACTGTGAGCTGTGACATCACCAGCACCATAGCTCTCGCCTCCTGCCACAGACACTGAGCATGCCCAGTTGTATCCTAGTGCTGTAACTGTCTTTAAATAGTTTCAGAAAATATTTTTTTTTGGGGGGGGGGCTTCTTACACAGCACTAGAGAGGGCTGAACTTCATAAAGTTCGGATTAAAGTCAATGGGGAGAAATAGTTCAGAAGGTTTGGATGAACTTTCCGAAATATAGCAATGTAAACTAATACTTTCCTATTACATAAGCTAATATGTCCCTATGATGCTAAGACAAAAATTGACCCTTTTGTGAAGGCCATAAGTGAAAGATAAATCTTTGAATAAGAATATAGATTGGACAAAAGGAATAAAATAATTTATTGAACTAATTTTGTTCATTAAAATGAATATTAAAAATAATCCTGCAGCAGGTTTATTTTTTTAAACAGATTTACCTAAAAGTTGCTCTTTAATTTTCATTTCATCCGAGAGGTTGTCATACAACTGTTTCTTTTCTGCTTCAATACTTCGTAAAGATGCATTAAGCTATATAAAGACATCAATTGTTTAAACACATCTTAAGCCTCTTCTTAAACTTGGACCATCTGAATTATGCAGCAGTCATTTGAAAGTGAATGCAGTGACAGGTAAATTCTATTTTCTGAAGGTATGTTTAGCATGTACTGATAAATATGTGCCAACTAGCCAGGTAGAAAGTGTGGAGATTTTATATCCGACCAATTTAAAAGGGATTAGATGTCAAGCCACTGCATTCCATATTGTTTCTACTGTAGTGTTTCTTATTAAACTGTATATTTCAAAAAATTTTGCATATGTATTTTAGTCAGTAATCACATACAGAAATCTGTGGCCAATAGGCATTTGTTATACCCAAGGTAAGTATAGGGGAGACGCACACACATAGGTTTAAGTGCTTTTATTGTGACATTCTGTGAGCACAACGATTCGGGGTTACCCCTGGGGGTAACCCTGAAACATCGTGCTCACAGAATGTCACAATAAACGCACTTAAACCTATGTGTGTGCGTCTCCCCAATACTTACCTTGAAATATCCAAAACACTGTTCTGTGGTTAACAGTCTGGGGAAACAGCACAAGACCAGTTACCTATATAGAAGTGTAAGGAGAAATCAAACAATAATATTTATTATACCCAGTAGTTACTGGTAAAAAAAAAGATGGCAGCCTCAAGAAAACATGACAATTTTAAATAATTACTGTCCCTAAGCTGCTGTGACTCTGAGCAGGTACACTATGGACTTAGCCCAAACAATCAAAGTAAAAGATAAATTACAGTACAGGCACTAATTTTCTCTTACTAATCACCTGACATAAGAAAATAATAATAATAATCTACATAATAAAGATTCTTTTACAAAGCATTAATCCTGACCTATTCAATAACTTATTTTCTTATTACTTATTTCTTGTTCCCTATGGAACTGATGTGCCTATATGTTTTTATTTTTATGGTGTTTTTCTGTGTGTGCATTTAAATGGAAAGGGGGAAAATTACAATAAAAACTATTTGATATTTTAAATATATAGTTTGGTGTCCACCTCCAGACTGTTATTTATTGATGAGGTGCGTATTAGCCCTCCGTTTTTTGTATATTATTGGATGGTATTTATATGCAGTTGGAGTGTTCTTGGGTTCTGTGCCCTTGTACTACCTAGCTTGACCTTTCTGCTGTTTTTTCTGGCTGTTTCTGCTCTTTGTTTTTCTGTCCCCCTTTTTTATTCTCTATTTATCCAAATGAACTGTAATGGCTGAATCATTACTTGCAATTAACATACTACTTACCACAAAATGAAAATGGCCATGCAGTTCTCAGGATGTTACAGGAATATCTGGAGGCAGCTTTACACAAAGCTAGTTTCTCAGCAAGAGCCCCACCTGATATATATTTGAATGCCTTTTCCATATATGTGCAGATCTAGAATTAACTAATTATTTTCTGATAAAATCACTGCTCTGATTTTTAGTTTTAATCAAGGTATCTTTTTCATTTTTAATCTGCTCAAAATGTTCATATACATGACTAGGAGATAACCGACAATTTGTATCTTAAGCGGGTAAAGTACACTTTAAACAATACAGATACTTTAAATTAAAAGTAAAATTAAAAGTATTAAATGTTTATCTGAACTTATTCTCCTTGGTAGACAAACCTAAATTGCAATTACAAATACATTTAGGAATCCTGTTATTGTTATGGCGGCTTGGACTAGCAGTATCCCAGCATGATATCCCTATTTGAATGCCCTCTGGTTGCCAAATTTCAATTAGCATGCTGGAATAAAGGAAGTGCAAGGCCATCTTTATTGCAGTAAGCAGAATTGAAATGTGAAGCTTTTAAAAGAAATTTTAATTGGGGTCCAGGTACCAAGGGGAGTCATACCACACAAACTTAGTTATTTCAATCTCATTTACTGAAAATAGTTCTGTATTTATTAAAATGGTAGCATGCATTGAAGAATGAATGCAAAAATGTATAAATAAAATACAAGACATACCATTGCAGCATAAATTAACTTCTTTATAGTCCGCTTCTGAGGGTCACCTTTACAAAAATAAGAACCAAATATGATGAGTGGCAAGAAGCTCATTGTTGACAGTGGTGCTGCTGGCAGAGCTGGCTAAAACAACCTACAGTATTTAACAAAACCTTAAAAGACATCTAAAGCTTCAGAACAACAATAAATCAGAAAAAAGAGCATCTTAATATTGAAGCATTAAGTATGTCTCGCCTCCCTTTTTGATATGGTTGTTGGCAAATTTACCTTTCTAAAATGGGGGGTTGTGTTTCATTTCCCAAAATCCCAGTCTCACACAGTGTGGACACTGACCATTGTGTTCTTTACACATGCTCAGTCCCTAGATACTGCAGGAACTTGTTACAGTTGGTCACATCCACTAGCAGCCCCTAGCCAGTCCTTTTACAGGACAGATTAGGCAAGGGAGCATGTGACAGAGGTCCAAGGTGTGGCCAGTCAATTTACATACACACAATTATTTCTTTAAATTCATTTCTTTAAGGGGTCACATTTCCTTTACTGCTATTTACTGTACTGGGGTTTTACAGTTTATTGGTGTATTTAGAAGAATTTTTTTCAGATTTTTTAGTGTAAAAAATTTGGTTTAGTTCACTTTTAAGATTCCAAACACTGCTTTAATAAAAAAAAATTGCTTTCTGCATTTCACAACAAGAAGGAAAAAATTGTGTAATTGTTAAAAAAAAAAAAAAAGAAAAAAGGACCATAGTTTTTAAAAAAAAACTTTACCCAAAGGCTCTCCATTTTCAAAGTCCCATTTTAGACTGGGCATAGAAGTGTCATCTGCTTCTTCCACTTCCTCCATCTCTGACCCCCAGTCTTTCATTTTCAATAAGCTGTCAATCAATGACTGCACAAACAGAACAAAATTAACATAATTCTTGTGTATTACAATGAACAGACATCTGTGACATGGCAACATTATACAAATAATTTACAAGTAATATTAAGAACTTTTCCTTTAATGGAGATACATAGCTGGAGATAACTCCCAACGAAGTAGGAACTGATAAAATAATATAAACATAGAAAATGGGCTATACCTTATTATGATTTAACCTTTAATATAAACATAGTAAATAGGCTATACCATATAATGATTTAATCTTTAATATAAACATAGAAAATAGGCTATACCTTATTATAATTTAACCTATAGTTGAAAAAAATTAGACAACAGAACATTTAATATCCCCTGTCAATTCTATACATGTCACTGCTAAATTAAAGGAAATACATTACATGGTACTCAAGACATGGTTCTAATGATTGTAATTACTGTATATTGCTCAAACCCTATACTGAAGATCTGTGGGAGCAATAAAAATTTTGAAAATCCTAAAGAGATTATAATATTGTTAAGGAATAAGGTCTTTCATCTACATTTTTCTAAGGTTGATAAAGCCCATTCCTAGCACTTTCATGTCTATTATTTTTGTCACTATAGCTATTTAGAGAAACTGCAAATGAAACCTACTTTAATCTGAATAAGTTTGCTGTTCATATCTTGATACATAACATCTACAGATGAACTCAGCATTTTGGAATTTTCTGTCAGCTCACTGAGCCTTTCTTCCCATCCCTCTGCTTCTTCGGAGAGCTGCAAAGAAAAAAAGTGGTGAAAATAGGTACTGAGATCAGAAGTGCATATAAAATGATTGATTTCACACATCAACAGCCATTTTTGTGCTACAAGGTGCACTAACATGTTCCAATAAAACATATTTTGTCAAAACAAATTTAAATCTGTAAATCTGTACAAAAAACCTTGCAAACATGTGAAAAAAAACATTTAACAGACGAATGTCAAAAGATTTTGGTATGAGTTTAAATGCTAAGCTTCAAAGCAGTTAAAAAGGAATAGTTTCAGTACTCTAAAAAGGAAAACTCAATTAGGACAGAACTAAACTTACCTGTTTAATACTTTCCTGGAGTCTAGACTTTTCCTCTATAGTGTCTTGAAAGGATGTCTCAAGTCTACCTTGATTAATTTCATATACTTTCATTGTTGTTCGGATCTACGCACAGAAATAAAACAACATGTAGCTTTGTAAAACACAAACTGAATATAATATCTTTCCATTTATTTTATTTGTTTGTTTATAAATAAACAGTGAAACTGATTTTCTTTTCTTGTAGAAAGTCTTATTCAGGCGCAGGAATGACAAAACTTGCTCATCCAAGGAACGGAATGCGCCATTGTTATACAAATTACGTTTCTACTGCATATTTTAAAAAACATAGATATGATAGACATATAAGGGGCATTTTTGGGGAAGGAAAATAAAACAAAAATGGGGTTTGGGGGGGGTTGTTACTGGATAAAATGTCATATTATTGCTGGATATGCCCTTAATAGTCACACAGGGTTTAATCCTGTTCTCCTGAAATGAGATATACCCAAAGACTGTGGCTGTGGCTCTGAGAAAAACTTCCAGTTTATGTTTCTCAATTAGACATGAAATGATGGTAATTGTATGATACATGATAAAGCATTTAGGGCCTCATTCACCAAGACCTGCTATCGATATGAGCAGGCGCTTATTCAATATAGCAATAGTGGCTCTCAGTGAATAGAGCTCTTTTTGCAATGCCTAAGACCAGCCTTCTGGTTGCAGTTAGCTGAGCTAATAGCATAGTGAATAGGGTTGTGGCAACTGAATGGTTCGCTTCTAGAAACACACATAGCCGCTGCAAACCCTTTGTTAAAGTCACGCCTCCTACAATAAATAGGTAAGCATGAATTAGACATCTGTTTTGTGCCCAACACCACTGGTTAAATATGGTCTCAATGTTTCTAAAACTTGAATTGCCCATTATCGTTACCTCATCTTTTTGTGATCTTTCCTTCTTGAAACCTTCTTCCAATGTCTTAATTTTTTCCTGGATTTCAGAAAGCTGAAAATGAAGAATGTTTGTGTAGTTTATGGAAATATTGTAATAGATATCAAATCATTTAAATAACGCTGCTAGCAGTTGTAACTCTAAGCTGTGCACTCATGCACACAACTTTGCAGGCCTAAGCACAAAGGTTAAAGTAATTAGCACAGAAAAATATGCTAGAAATGAAGCACTGAATTACAGTTTCTATGGACACAAAAGGGTATTTGGCAACATGCGCAAAGACTGGTGAATCATTAAACATTAAGCAATATTTCATAGAACCGTAATAGGGGGGAGATCATCAGGGAGATTCAATAAAAGTTCTTACCGTTAAAAATGTTGCTAATTTTTCCCCAACCAATCAAATGTTAGCTTTCAAATTTTAAATAACATTGATTGGTTGGGGCAAAATTAGCACCATTTTTGAAATGTTCTAAATTGTGCTCCATGGGTTATGTCTCCAAATGTGCATATACCTTAATGGTCCCATTGCGTGACCCCGGGAAGATTCAAAAGTTTTCAAAGTATCCGTTTAATTTTAGAAAATTGTTAATAAGTTACTATATTTTGTGCGCTTGGTTATGGAGTATTGTTCCTTTGCCGACTATATTTATTCTAGGTGTTGATATGTATGCCATAAATGGGCCAGTTAGATATTCGGTCATCATTAAGTCCGATGGCGTAGTAGGGGGGTTTACTCAAAATTGGAGATGGGCAAGTTGTGTAGCCCAATAATATAATAGAAAGTTGAAAAAGTCTACCAATACTTTTGGGAGCTTGGTGCTTTTTACTCTTGGCTTTTTGCAATTCCAGAAAAATTATAAGATTAGGCTCTTCAGCTTTGTAACGAATGATTTGGGAACATAAGTGAGTGAGTGATGTATTGTATATATTTTGGGTAATAAAAAGATTTTAATCAATTGTATTCTACCCCACAGATTAAGGGGTACATGTTTCCAGGCCTGCAAAGTCCAGTAAAGGGTGAATATTTTTTGAATAAATGGCGATTTGAAGGGGATTTGGTTATAAATGATTTCTAAGTACTTAAATTGGGAAACTAAGGTTATTGATATGGAGCATACAAGTCTGTTTATAGGTATATCATCTAAAGGGTAAAGCGCTGATTTGTCCCAGTTAATGAGTAGTCCAGAGTTTAATCTGAAAATTTTAATTAGTTGAAAATGCGGTTGTAAGTTCGAGTTGGGGACTTTTGAAAAATTAGATCATCGGCGTACAAGCCCAATTTCTCTGTATTTTGCCCTATATGAAGACCTCTTACATTTATGTTGGTTCGTAGTACAATTGCCAGGGGTTCTATTGCTAGCGCAAATAAATATGGGGATAAAGGACAACCCTGGCACGTGCCTCTGCCTAGTGAGAGTGTTGGAGATACCATTAACTTCGATCTGTGCTTTAGGTGCAGTGTATAGCAATTGTATCCATGTTATAAAACCTGGGCCAAATCCAAAGTGATTAAAGGACAACTCCACCCTCATAAGGGTCTTTCTTTTAGAAAGAATGGCCTCTTTAAATATGTTGATGTATCATAGTTTGTCCTATGAATTCATTACTGTATGCCTGCTATGCTTCTGGATGCCTCATGGAAACTGAGCAATTTAGAAACTTGTACTGAGCCTTTACAGAGCCTGGGCATGCTCAGAAGAGGCAGATAGGGGATTAACATTCAGTGATTGGCTGTAATGTCAACTGTCAAATCCATAACTGACAGTTGCTAACTGGAAGAACCAGGAAGCAGAAACAGGACATTGTGCAGGATTTCAGGTTATATTTCAGGTTTCAAACTATTACCGTTTAGGGTTTTGGGGGGTGTTTCCATTTTTGGGGTATGTAAGTTTCCATTTTGGGGCTGAACTTGCCCTTTAAGTGTTTCTAGTAAATATGGCCATTCTATAGAATTGAATGCTTTCCAAGTGGCCAGTGAAACCATAATATGTTCTCCTGTTATGTCATGGTTCAATTTTGTTTGTATTAGTGTACTCTTAAGTTTATGGTTTTGGATTTATTAGGCATGTAGCCAGTTTGATCAGGGTGGATGATTGACGTTATTACATATCGTATACATAACTGTCTATATGAACCACATTCTTCCGGATTGTTCCCCAGTTTAAGTAGTACTGCTATAATAGCATTATAAAGAGATGCAGAGAGTGTTCCCTCCTCATATGAGTTATTATACATATTTAGAAGTGGGGTTAGTAATTATTTGCTGTATCTCTAGAATATCTTGCCTGGTTGGCCGTCCAGGCCTGGTGCCTTGTTAGTAGGCATCTCCTGTAGAGCGGAGATTATTTCTTCAGTTGTAAAGGGTTGATCAAGTACATTTCTCTGTTCAGGTTTTAAACTAGGGAATGATGTTTCAGATAGGTAGTTTTTTATTTGGTGTTGGTTGAATGTAAGTCTAGATGTATACAGATTCGGGTAAAAGTTTTGAAAAGCGTCAAGAATCTGAGGGGTGGAATGTACCAGGTCTCCTTGCGGTTTTTGATAACTAACACTGTGCTTGATTGGGAGTGATCTTTTCTTTTTTTTACTCATTTTATTTATCAACATGTCTTTGTCATTATGTTATACAATGAGACTTACATATCAGAAGAGCATTTGAGTTACATATTTGACTTATGGCTCATTACAAAGGACAATACTTGACTTTCAATTTGTGATCATGACTAATAGATACATATCCCAGAAAGTAGAGTCAGAGGAGGAGAGTGCTCGTAGGGAGGGGCGGGGATAAAGGTATGGAGCCCATCTAGGTCTCCGTCAGCCACCCGCTATTTCAGATTCTATCTATCTCCACTGCATTTTCTTTGGTGTAGAGGGTTTGAGGGGATTCGGTCCAGGTGTTCCATATCTTTTGGAATTTTCCGGGACAGCGTCTGTGTTTATACAGGTTTTGATATAGAATTGTATTGTTAATTAATTCCTTCTAGGATTTGATTTTAGGTGGGTCTGGGGCCATTCATTTTAACACAATTGTTTTTCTGGGCTTAAATAATGTTTCTCATAGAAAGATTAGTTTGTGGGAATCTTCCAGTTCTAGGGTATTAATACCTCGTAGACACAATCTTGGGGATTGCGAGTGATCTTTAACTAGATAGGTTAGTAATTTTGCTGAGTGGCACCCCTGTTCAAAGTTCTTCTGACAGGTGAAAAATGGTTTCATGTTCGCCTTTTCCACTATCATGTTATATATTCTTTGTGCTTGCAGCCAGGCAGAGCAGGTTGTGTCTGATGAAGTATATGTTTCTTTTTAGTCTGTAGTAGTGTTGTTTATAATTTATTTCCATTTTGTTGTGTAGATTTTTTAATGTATGATATGGTGGAGTGGAGTCTGCCTCGTAGGTATGCTATGAGTGTCTCCCAGCCCATATTGGGACTTTGTATTTTTTTTTAAATCTATCCAATCCCAAGACTGTATTAGTGAGGAGAGAGATTATGTTTTGGATGAAGAGCTGGGGTTGTTACCACTAGGGGGATGATGAAGGCGGTCTTTTTGAGGACACATAACCGTATTGAAGTCACCTATACAGATAATATGGGCATCTGTGTATGTAGTTAGTAGTGTAGCTTTTTGTTTAAGTATAGACAGTCCCGTGGCTGGAGGGTTATAGATTCCCAAGAGTATTACCTTAGTTGAGTCTATTTCGATAGCTACATAGACATATCTTCCATTTAAATCTGTTTTATAACAGAGATTTTTCCTTATTAGTACTGAAATTCCTCTGGAATATGCAAAGCATACACTGTGGGCTGCCCAACCCACCCAGGGCTTCTGTAGTAGTCTAGTAGTGGAAGTAAGTAGGTGTGTTTCCTGCAGGCAGACTAAGTCAGGCATGTTTTGAGAAAATCTGTATACGTTTTTGCTTGGTTTAGGTCTCTCACGTTCCTAGATAATATATTATTTATATGTTATTTTTGGGCCCCATATCACGGAATTAGCACAATTTTTAACGATAAGAACTTTTATTGAATATCCCTGTATGTCTTTTGCACGAGCAGATTTTATCAATGCTGCATGATAGTGGTAGAGGTAACATGCTTTTTAGTTTTGAATGGTGATATGCCATAAAAAGAAACATACCTCATTATCTAACTCCTGTCCAAGTGTCTTTTCTTCTTCTAGTTCCTGTGTCAATTCAAGGATTTTTTCCTCCAGAGCAAAATTTGATTCTTGAAGTTTTGTCTGTAATTCCTAAAAGGTTTTATAAAGAACAAGGAATACTCCATACAGTATGTTTGTTATTTTGGCTTAAATGAATCAATCTATTGTCTATTGTCAATGACAAACAATTAGCAGTGGAAGTGAAATTGTGGTTAATGTGGCCACAAAAACAGTTGAGTAACGCTGGGTACACACATTAACGATAAAAACATAAGGTGGAGGGTAAGAGCCTTTTCCAACCTCCCAAGCAGTTATTGAACCCTTTAACCCTTATTATGTTTTTTAGCCACTTTCTTTCTTTATCACAGAGACACAAATAGCTAGTGTGGCAATATCTATTTTTTTCCTGGATTAAGCACAATAAACATGTCTGTTCAACTGAAAGGTGCAAGTAGTAGTGTATGGAAGAAATTAATTTACAGACTTAGAGAGTATCTTGAATCGAATTTTCAAAAATTGTAACTTTAGATATTGCTCCAAAACGTTTTTTAGAATTTAAATCTGAGCTGTACATTCTGAAAAATCATCATTTGAAATCACAGCAAGAGATCTGTCACTCTAATGCAAAAATTGTAATATGTGCCCCATTCCCGGCCTCTTACTAACGATATGCCAAATATGCCCCTGAAGGGACACCTAACCCAATCTCTTGCCATCTAGGCTAAAACAGTAGCAGAGGGCCTCTGCACTGACAGACAGTGTTCCTTATAAGGGTGCACATAGGTTGAAAATGTGCCAGAAATCTGGAGGACTGGGATTTTTTTTTTTTAAGTAGCAGGCATGAAAGGAGGAGAGAAAGTCAGATTGTGTACCCTACAACTGCTGCTTGTTTCTGGCTTTATGTACTGTTGTAAGGGGCAGCACCAGGGCCATGCTGCATGCCTCCAGATGGGGGTATTGGGGGATCTGAGTAGCTGTGCGTGTTTCCCATCAATGCAGATCCTACTTGATGATTTGCTGGAAATAGCTGCATAGTTCAGTTGACCCATCTCCACTTACTGTAGGCTGCCTTCCTCTGCAGAGCTGCAGACCAAGTTCCCTGATTTGCCATAATGCTGCAAACCGGGAAGGGCCAGGGGTAGATCGATTGTTCAGCTGCAGGATGTTTAACAGCAAAACACTCCCCTCCCAAAAATCTGGACTTCTTATCTTTTCTGACAGGCAGCAGCTGTACTCCCCCTGCCCCCACTGTCTCCATCCTATCAACCTAATGTTCATGGTGGGAGCTGCTCTCCTAAAGCTGTACAATGGTGATGCTGTCAGTCTGGCAGTATGACACAGTATGTATGGTAATTGTGGCCAGTATAAAGGTAAAACATCTCCTTCTAAAGGGGGAGGTTCATTTAAAGAGTCTGCCAATTTATGTTTGTCTGTCTGTCTATCTATCTTTTAGCTATTTCTGTCTATCTATCATCTATCTATCTATATACAGAGATTAGATAGATAGATAACGACAGAGATTCAATAGATAGAGAGATAGATATTGTATATAGATAGATTGATAACGACAGATTGAATAGATAGATAGATACAGAGATGGATAGATAGATAAATAGATAGATAATCCAAACATGTGCACTCAGCCTTCATATATATTTAAGTTCCCATGTGCTGCTCTATGAGACTCACAGTTATTTAAATATAACAGAACTTACAGAGCACTCATGGGTCTTGTGAAGTAACTTCTTATTTCCGTGTAACAGTTAGCCAACCGTCGGAAAAGATAGATAGATAGCTGCAACCAGGAAGTTAAGAGGCTGTCAGCAGCAGAGCATAGGAGGAGCAGCGAGGGACTGGGTCAGGTAAGTCCCTTCAGGGACGTATTTGGCATATATTGATAAAGCGAAACTGTGATTTGGGGGGGTCCTTTATAGCAAAAGTCTTTTTTGACTGGACATACCCTTTCAGTGAATCAGCAGAGAAATAAAAAAGAAGAGATGTGTAATTAAACATTAACAGGGTTATTCAATAAAAGTTCTTATCGTTTAAAATGGGGCTAATTTTGCCCCAACCAATCAGATGTTAGCTTTCAAATGTTAAATAAGATCTGATTGGTTGGGGCAAAATTAGCACCATTTTAATTGATAAGAACATTTATTGAATAACCCTGTAATAGCTTATTGATAAAGAAAGCACAGATAAATATGGGAGTACCACAATTTTACTTTTCTCAAATTGTAGTTTCAGAAAATGTAAAGTTGTTTGAGTGAGTATAGTGACATTTGAGTGAGTATAGACATTTTAATCAGTTTGTGGGTCAGCAAATGTGTTTTAGATGACAGTTCCCCTTTAATATTATTACTTTGCAAGTTAAGATTTTACCTTCTGCATGGCAATCTTCGTGAACAACTGTTGTTGACTTGAACCCTCCAGGGACTGCTGAACATCTTCGTGCTAAAATACAGACAAAGGTACTTGCATAAAAATTAAGTCTAGATATAAACAACAACACCTGAAGTGCAAATTAATAAGCAAATGCAAAAGTAATAAACAATACATTCTTCCATACATGCTCCCATTTGAAAATACCAGACTTAGAAACACTGAAGGGGGTGGAACCTTGCCCACCATTTGGTGTTGGCTGACCTTTTAAACTGAAAAAACGACTGAAAAAACGACATTATCTTTATTTATAAATAGCTATGTGTAAGTAGCACTTACTCTGGGGTGTGCGTGTTGCTGCATGCCTTTAGTACAGTACTTGTGTTGCTCAGGCTCTAACTACTGACCTAATTATTTTCCTACATACCAACTGTCAAAACTGCATACAGCACACCAACTGTCAAATCATTACAGCTACAGCAAAACTGCTTACAGAAGAATAGTTTATGAAAGTAAGGCACTTGACTGACAACTAAAATGTAAGTTTCAGATTGGATATCAAATAGGGATCAGATCAACAACAAATAGTACAGTGATAGTTAGGATGAATTATATTTTCCACTAATTAATTAACATACCCTTTAAAGCCATCATTGGAAATTGGTTCCACTCAATGGGGTGTTCCTTTTACCATATTGTATTATAATCATATGGTGAACCACAGATCGTTCATATGACAGTCTTTGACTAAGACATTTTAAAGAACAGTCTCATTCTTTGTCTAGCCTTAGATGTATTATTTTTGACTGGCTAACAAATTCTGAAGTTAGATCTGATATTGACAGAAATAGGTTACTCTTACAAAAAGAGCCTCATTTACTCAGAAACGCAAATTGCTCCGGGCAAATATGACTTTCGGTATTTAATACTGGATTTGCACCTTGTGGTAAATCCCCAAATGGATTTTACCCCAGCGCCACTTTAAGACCAGCCATTAGCTGGTCTTAAATTTTGGAGTTAAAAGTGGTGCAAATCCTTTATTAAATACATTGCACCGGTTGCACAGGTGTCTTTTGTGAAATCAGTGCAGCCAGTGCAATTATGGAGTTAAACTTGCGCTAACCTATTCAATATAGGTTAGCACAATTTTAACCCCTATTTTTTGCACAGCACATGTGGGTAAATCAGGCCCTCTGGCTCCTATAGGATTAAATGTGCAACTATAATTACATTGTTTTTTGTGAGGATATGTAACAAGCTAATTGATTATATCGGGGTCCAGAGTTTGAGGAAATCAAAGTCTTTATGTAATGCATGTTGCAAAATATTATCTACTGCAGCCTTTGTTATTAAATTATTGCTACTAAGTATGCTTGTATTAACTTGCATATATTTAGATTTTACCTGTATAGCAATGTCTTCTAATTATTTTTATCATTGCTTTCTTTTAATAAATCCTTCATACTGGGTTGTATTGTTCATGCTGGGGTATATAAACAAAATATGGTTGTACGATGTCACATACAGTGGACACTTTCCAAGAGTTCCAAGTGTACTGTGGCACACCGCTGTTGGCTGACTAGCCAGACAAGTTCGTAGGTGCAATCCTCTTAGCCCCCTACTTCCAGGGCTCCATAAACCAAGCAAGGTATTGAATAGGAGGAGCACACTACTGTAGTGAGAATTTCTTTATTTTAGTGCAAAAACAGCATACAACATACAACGTTTCGGGACTCTAGGCCCCTTCCTCAGGTAAGGAAGGGGCCTAGAGTCCCGAAACGTTGTATGCTGTATGCTGTTTTTGCACTAAAATAAAATAGGAGGAGCACACTACTGTAGTGAGAATTTCTTTATTTTAGTGCAAAAACAGCATACAACATACAACGTTTCGGGACTCTAGGCCCCTTCCTCAGGTATGAGTCCCGAAACGTTGTATGCTGTATTCTGTTTTTGCACTAAAATAAAGAAATTCTCACTACAGTAGTGTGCTCCTCCTATTCGATACCTTGCTTGGTTTATGGAGCCCTGGAAGTAGGGGGCTAAGAGGATTGCACCTACGAACTTGTCTGGCTAATCAGCCAACAGCCTTATGCCATAGTACATTTGGAACTCTTGAAAGGTGTCAAAACAGCATTGTACATGGCAGACAGTTGGTGTCGAACTCCCCCACTTCTATTAAGGCTTGGTTTCTTTATTTTCACACAAATGGCCTCCGTGACACCTCTGTTGAACCAGTCATGTTCCATTGCCAAGATGTTGACATTACAATTTTCAAAGGTATGTCCTTTAAGATGCAGGCTCTTCTGTGCTGGGCCATACATTGGTGCAGTTGGTGTTTGGTCTCCCCCACATAAAAATCAGAGCATGTGTTTTAACACCTTACCCTGGGCAGTTTTGATAACACCCCTTAACCTCAATGCATCTACACCTTGCATTCAGAAGGTCCCTAACACCTGGCTGTGATATGCTAATTGAGACTTTTCAGGGTACTTAACTGCTAACAGATTCTTGTACAAGTCATTCTGAATTGAGAAAGCCAGTGGAATGACTAGTGAAACGTCTTCAAGAACTAAACTTTAAGTCCAGTTGATCTAACGGGTATTGAATAGGAGGAGCACACTACAGTAGTGTGTTCCTCCTATTCAATACCTCACATACAGTGGACAGCTCGCTTTGAGCTGAAACCCGAAGAACCGTAGGTTTTAACTAGATGCAGAGGGGGAACTCAGGCACTAAACTGATTGGAATATAGTGCTTACCGACATAGATTTTTTATATATATATTATATATATCTGTCAAGGCAATAATGAAATGAACCAGGCACCAAACTTACTTGTTTTTGAATAACACTAAGTTTCTCCAGAACTTCACTTTTTTCATTTAAAGCTTCAGCAAATTTAGCACCAAGTTTCTTCTCTCTGCCTATTAAGGATAAACACAACAAGAAACAGGTTTGCTCCTTGCAAAATTCCATCCTTGGTTTGGTGTATCACACACCTATGGTATGACTTTAAGGGTCTCCACTTCCCTCTTTCCCGGTCCCGGCAGCAATTTCAGCAAACAGACAAATTTGGAAGGACACTCCACACAGTAATCCACTGCAAACAATTTCTAAGAGCACTAAAATAAAACTTGTTTGCTAAAATTCCTCCCTTCATTGTTTAATTCATACTTTATTACAATGGGACTAAGGGCATCATAGCTAAATAAAAAACAAATGGTAAAGATGGCACTCACTGAGTTGCCCCCCTTTTTTAAAAAAACCAAAAAACAAACTCTGAATGAAATTATGAGCTGCATGAACTTTGGAAACATGTCATACAATTAGACTATCCTCCATCTGTCATTAAATGAAGACGAACATTAAAAAAAATTTATTCTGCTAATTGCTCACCAAAATTCACTTTATTAAAGGAGCTAGCCATACACCACAATCCTACCTACTAATGTTCCCTGCTCGATTATTTTCATTTTGAAGGCTGAAATGACACTGTAGACCATGATTTGGCTGAGAAAGGCTGCAGGAATGTCAGAAGGAAAAACTAATGCTGCACACAATGTTACAATCGATGTTCATTCAGTTCAAATGGCCAATTGATGTAAAATTGCGTCGGTGTATGATGACCACCTTCTAACATATTCATCTTAATCACCCAGAGCCACAGCCACTGGCAAGACAGTTTAAAATAATGTTACCCAATTCACTTCCGGATAGCGTGACTTTAATTCCTAGCTTTCGGCCCTGCACGAGTATCACAAGAGACACTTAGCTGGGTGTTCCCAGATAAGGTGAATTATGGGAGCTGACCCCTAGTCTCGCAGGATATTTTCCTAAATCACACAGCATCCATAACAAAGCGAGGGGTGAGACACAGCTTTTTGTATCTTTGTGAATGTGCTCTTTCTATTGTGCTCTTTTTTGAAAAAGTTGCATGTAGCCTACGGGTTGGCCAACTATGTTCTACAGCAATTAACACACTAATGCCCATAAAAACAGGAGGCGGTAATAGTATTAATAGAAGAAGAGCTGTCATTATTTAAAAGTTAAAGTTTGTTATAATTTAAATACTGCACAAGTATCACAAGAGACACTAGCACCATCAATGCAAGTTATTCACCAGTGGTTGTGGGGCTCTTTTACCCAGAGTAAATTTCCCCAAGGGTTTGACAACAAATGTCAATTAAATTATGTATTGCATTTATTTTTCTATAGCACAGTTCAACAAAAACATTTCACTTTTCAGAAACAGGGATCCAATTGTAGATGCCACTTCCCATCCCATTTATGAAATCAACAATTCTACTTACATCTCATAAGGGTAGGAAAAGCAAAACAAAACATACCTGCATAGCATCTGCTTTTAACCTAGTGAGAGAAAGTTATATTGTTAGCATAAATACTGATCTAATTCTAAATGAAACTGGCCTCAACAAAATATTTTTTTCTTATTCATAGGGCAATCACAGATTTTACCAATCATTTTCACACATTAATATGATTGAAGGAGAACTAAAAAGGGAAAAACAGGAATATAATAGGTCATGACATCTTAGTTCTGGTACTGCTTATTACCTTGGTTGTATTAATTGGGAGGCTATATCTGCTATTAGGTATGTACATTTTTTTCTTTACTATACTAATGGACATAAGGTGGCCCTCTGGATATTTAAAGACAACAACTCCCAGCATTTTCTGTCTGGAAATCTTCAAACATTTGCTGCACCAAAACAACACTCGTGTTTAGTGTGAATAAATGTACAAACAAGACTGGTTTGGACCAATATTATTTAGTATTATACCTCCGAGCACAGTCAGACCCTGGTGTTACACAGCTTGTTATACCCACATATTATATAGGGGGGATTATACTGTATACTATATATACATTAAAATACGTCATATTTAAAAAAGCAAATTGCTAATCTAACCTTCACCAAAATCTACTTTTCCCTCTGAGTCTATAATTAAATGGAAGGTAGTAGCAAGTGTCCTTCTAACCTCACAATCTGCTTTAATGCAAAAGTAATTAGATCTTGGGTAATTGAGTACTTGCAATGTTTAGTCTAATAGTAAAAAAAATACTGTTACAAAGATTTAGACATATCAGGTGAGCCATTTTCCAGACTCCCAACTTGTCAAATTCCTTGTCATTAAATTCAGCCAGAGACTGAATGCTGCAAGCTAGTGTCCTGCATTGGGTCAGGTACCCACAGGTTACCAAATTTACGGATCGGGTTCAGGTAAACCGTATTGGTTTGTGGGTTGGGTACGGGTAGAAAGCTGTGAATCGGGTCAGGTAGCAGTTGCGGGTTGTTTGTCTGCCTAGTTTTGGGTCAGGTGCTGTTATGGAAGCTTAATTTATTACTCTACTACAAACTACAAAACTTTAAAAGTGAATTACATTTAAAGGAGAACTAAACTTAATTTTTTAAAATCCTAATGTGAACGCTTTTCTCCCCAGAACACCTATACATTGAAAAGTTCTTCTCTAGTAAGTTGCATTTAGTATACGTGAGTAATAGATTCTGTAACAAAGAAGGCTTCCATGTTGTTGCCAGTACAACTCATAGCCCACCTTGGCTTCAAACAGCCACACCCCCTGACCACAGAATTCAGTCTCTCTGCACAGAGATTCTAGCTTCTGTTTCTAGAAAAAGAACTAAGGCTGAGGCCACACTACAACGCATCCAGCGTGCACGCTTTCTGTGCGTTAGGGCGTGTTATTTTCATGTTTGCGCTTGCGGTTTCGCTATCTTTAAAGCAAAACCGCAAGTGCATCGAAAATCGCAGGAACGTGGAGCACCATGTAAATAATGTGTTTTTAAGAACATACATCCCAAGAAGTCACAAGTTCTATTCCTCTAGTTTACATATGAAGCAGTGACTTTCTTGTTTTTTTGTTTCCATCATGTTTCTCAAAAAATATAAAGTTTCTACATTTGTACAAACTTTATTTATAGCAGCTCAGTTTTTTTATTTACCAACCAGCGTGAAATACTGGCCACCTTGATGGAGCGATACAAAATAGTGAACCGATTTTACTTACTAATACCTCCCTATTAGCCCTTGTGGCATAGAGGTAGAAAGCTATTTTTGGCAAGACACAGTATAGAAGGCTGCAGGTTCGATTCCCCATACTTACGGTACTTTTATTTTTTACTGAAATGTTAATAATCTTTTCTTACAGCCATGCTAGCAAATAAATGAACTGCAAATATTACTGGGGGTTTTTTTTGTATAAAAAGCAAAGGCATTTATCATTGTTAGGGACAGGAGCATTTGTAATGTGTTTACAAAAAAACTGCACTCAAATCTGTGTCTTGTGTCAGAAGGAGGGATGTTCTCTGAGCTGTAACATAATTGGCTGTCAGCTTCCAAGAAACAAAGCTGAAGCTTCCTGTTAAGTGTACTGCGTCCACTTAGATGGGTGTTCCCATATAAGGTGAATTATGGGAGCTGCCCCTAGTCTCGCAGGATATTTTCCTAACTCACACAGCATCCACAACAAAGCGAGAGGTGAGACACAGCTTTTGGTATCTTTGTGAATGTGCACTTTCTATTGTGCTCTTTTTTGAAAAGGTTGCATGTAGCCTATGGGTTGGCAAACTATGTTCTACAGCAATTAACACACTAATGCCTGCAAAACAGGAGGCGGTAATAGTATTAATAGAAGAAGAGCTGTCATTATTTAAAAGTTAAAGTTTGTTATAATTGAAATACTTACAGATTTAATAGCTCTGCATGTAAATAATAACACTGTGCTTAACCCAATAACTGTTAAAACCACCATTTCCAAGAAACACCTATGGACACTTGAATCAGGATGGAGCTCTAACAAAGAAGATGTGATCTAAATAGGGGGGAAAATACACACATAAAATACATGAATAAACATTCCTGGTACCGTTCTGTTATCTTGTGACGGATAATGCTTTTTGAATTATGTTATGCTTGTGATGACAGTTGCAAAGTACCCTATATACTCGAGTATAAGTCGAGCTTTTTAGGCTATAAAAATAGCCTAAAAATCAAACATCGACTTATACTCGAGTCACTTACCTGTCCGGCTTCCGCATCCACTCTTCTGTCCACTGACGTCACTATTCTGCGCCGGTCTCACTTCCCAGTGCAGAGTAGTGACGTCAGGTCAGTCAGTGAATTGCAGAGCCATGCACCTGGATTGAAAGTCCTCTTATCCTCCTTCTTACCACATGCAAGTTCTCTCCACTGATCTAGGGGGACTGAGTGGGATTATCATTTAAAAGGCAACTAAAACTTTTAAAGCAATACAGAATTAAGAGGATGTTATCTATGTTAAAGATTGCCTTCTTATTCTGTATTGTTTTGAGGCTTTAGTTGCCCTTTAAATGGACAGCAGAATTTCCATACAGTAATCCCATACAGTAATAGCCATACTGGATTTGGCTATTACTGTATGGGAATTCTGCTAAAGACTCAAAACAATATAGAATCAGAAGGCAGTAGTGGTCAATTTCTACCCTCGACTCAAGTCAATCATGTTTTACTAATTATTCAGGTAAAAATAGGTACTCGGATGGACTTATATTTGAGTATATACAGTATATGCTTAATGCTGGCTTATCCTCAACATTCAAAGCGGCACACAGCATAGTGATTCTCCAATTTCTAACATAGTTATGCATGTGATTGCAAATGTATTTAGATAGATAGATTAAAGGTTCATCTACAAGCAAAATATAATATATTTTATGCTTACCTAGTGTATGACCAGCATTAGTTAACTAAAGGTGTCTATACATTATTAGGTAGACATACTTCCTAATGTCCCTACTGCATTTCTCAAAATCTTCTGGACTGATTACCGTGTATACCCGAATATAAGTCGATCTGAGTGTAAGTCAAGGTAACTATTTTTACCTGGAAAATTAGTAAAACATGACTGACTCGAGTATAAGTCAGGGGTAGAAATTGACCACTACTGCCTTCTGATTCTATATTGTTTTAAGTCTTTAGTTTAAATGGATAGCAGAATTCCCATACAGGAGTCCCATACAGTAATAGCCAAATCCAGGGGGGTATAAGTGCTGGAGTGAGACATATGCAGTGCAAATAAAACAATCATATACTGTGCTGGGTATATGGAGAACGTTCAGGAATGCCACATTCCCTTCCGACTCCCTTTACTAAAGGGGGTCGACAATGGGCAAGGGGAGTTTTCAGAAGGTTATAACGCGGTCAGCATCTCCTTTTATTGATAAACACAATTATGTCTCTCCCTGCACAAATGCCTTGCTTTCTCACCACTTCACTCCGTAAATGGAGCTGACAACTATAATAGTAGTATAGTAGTAATAGTTGTCATATGCAGAGATCAAGTACCAAGCAATAACAAGAAATGAATGGGAGAGGAAATATATTGAAACAGACAGTAAACAGAGGAAAGAGGGAGAATGATGTTTCCCACAGCAGGGAGGGGGGGGGAGAAGTACATTTGTCCAGGCATCAGTTTAATACATAGTTCACCCAATGGATTTGTGATGCACACAAATAGCACACTCACACCTGCTAGTCAATTTATTTTAATGAGAAACCAGTCATAATACCTGTCTGTCAATTTACTATAGCTGGGCCAGAAGGTGGAAACTTAAAGCTGCTGCTTTGGGAATACGGTCTATTATAATATAAAGCAATTATATATTAAAAGGCAGGTTGATTTACTTTTGTGCCCCAGAGCAGGTTCATTTGGAGGTTTGGCATCAGCTAAGCTTGTTCAATTTAAGCTGGTGAATTCTGAGCATTGAAAGGAGAGGTGTCAATAAAGGAAAGGAGACATATGATCACCTACCCTGTGCAGCCCCTCCATTATGTCCCATATAAGTTCCCCTTTTGCCGTGTCGTCCACCCTATTCCAACAGATTAACCTTCGAGATGTCAAGTCAGAGAGACAGATGTCATTATACCATTACACTTTACAGCTCACTGTTCCAAAGCTGCTGACCAACGTCAGAGCATTCCACTTTGGCAGGATGTGGATTTCGGGAGAAGAGGAGCCTACACACATCTCCCAGTAATCCATGTAAAGAAACCATGCTGTTTTCTAGTTTTTGTGTAACAGCTTTACTTTATTTGCAGAAAATTTCTACCGAGGACACTGTAAAGTACCTCTACATTTAGTATTCTAGCTCAGTATCTAACTCAGTATCCCCCTTTTTTCAGTGGCATTTAGTATGGCCCAATGACTGATACTCATTCTGATTGGCTTGCAGCACTGACGTCAGGAATAAGGAAGAAAACATAAGAAATAAATAGAAAGATGGATGATGTGTTGCTTCCATTACAGTCCTTTTTGATCGCTGGAAAGGATATTTTTGGTCATTTTACTTTCTACAAGAATTATGTGTGTGTTGATTTGCTTGTTGGTGATTCAACCATTATGCGGTAGCTAAACACCTTTTTTGTCTTCAAATACAAAACTTTTATACTCTTAACTGGTCTCATAGTCAATGTACACACATATATAACTGGATACACTTGTGCAAATCCGCCCCCCCACCCCAGGGAACAGAGCTGACAACTACAATAGTAGTTATATTTAGAGATCGAGTTACAAGAAGTAAAAGCAATAAATGGGAAAAAACATAGATCGAAGCAGTCAGTAAACAGAGTGGAGGGAGGGGAATGCTGCCCACAGCAGGGTGAGAAAGCAAGTCATTAGTACAACAAGAAGAGACACTAGTGTATGAAACTGCACGCATAAAGGACAAAGAAATAAGTGTAAGTCGCACTTTACCCACCCCAGATCCCACAATGCAAAAATCCATTTGTGAAATTTACTGCATTGCAGGTCAGGTAAGAAGTGTTAGCTTAACGGAATATCGGCAGAATCGCAGCACAAACGAACTGTAGTGTGCATGATACGTGTATTTGTGCATTGTTGCAGCCTAAGGGCATGACCACATTGCATCGCACCGGAAGAGCACACACAATCGCACCCGACTGCGTGTGTGGTTCCGGTGCGATTTCCATGTGATTTCTGTGCGTTTGCGCTTTATCCTTTTGAGATAGGAAATCATGTGCGATTGCGCGTAAAAAGGGTGATTGCGTGCGATTGTGTATCACAAACGGATACCCAATTGCAACATACACAAAAACTTACAATTTCAATATTAGAAAAAAATTGTATGAGTAAACGCTAGCGCGAAAGCACGAAAATCGCGCTATTGTGGCCTAGCCCTTAAGAGCCTCAATAACGGAAAAGAGCAAGATGATCACCTACCATGTGCAGCTCCTCCATTTCTCTTTTGCTGTGTCGCCCACCCTCTTCCAACAGATTACCCTTTGACACTTCACATCAGTAATATAGATGTCATTATACCATCTAGCTTTACAACTCACTGTTCCAAAGCTGCTGACCAATGCTAGACCATTCCACTTTGGTAGGATGTGGATTTGGGATGGGGGAGCTTAGACTGCTTTCCCCAGTAATCCAAGTAAAGAAAAAATGCCTGTGTATCTATCTTTTGTGTAACAGTTTCACTTTATTTGCAGAAAATTCCTACTGAGGAAACTGTAAAGTACTGCCATATTTATTATTCTATTGCAGTATCTAACTCTGTATCCCCCTTTTTTCAGTGGCATTTAGTATGGCCCAGTGACTGGCTCTTACTCTGATTGTCTTGCAGCACTGACATCAGGAATAAGGAAGAAAACATTGTAAATAGAAATGCGAATGATGTGTTGCACAGTACAGTCCATTTTGCTTGCTGTAAAGGCTTTTTTTTTGCTATTTTATTTTCTACAAGATTTATGCATGTGTTGGTTATTAAACCATTATGCAGTAGTTAAACACCTTAAGCTGGTCATACACTAGGCAGTCAACACACCGCATTCTACAAGCAGCGGACTACTGTATCTTCAGATAATACCATCTGGCCCATTCATTTTGTGATCTCAAGTTGATTGCATAAAATAACGGGCTAGGCAGTTCTTAGATAGATTAGACATATGTCTATAGACAAACATCTTATCTATCTAATATCCAAGTAGTGTATGGCCACCTTTTTTACTTCAAATTCAAATTATTTTTATTAACAAGTCTAATAGGCTATGTACACACGTGGGGTTTTGCCTCCCCCACCCAGGGAACAGAGCTGACAACTATAATAGTTATATGCAGAGATCGGGTTACAAGCAGTGGCAAGCAAAGAATAGGAGAGAACATAGTTCTAAGCAGACAGTAAACAAAGGAAGGAGGGAGGGGAATGCTGCCCACAGAAGGAAGAAAAAGCAAGTCTTTTTTGCAGAGAGAGACGCAGGTTTTTAAAAGTGAAGGAGGGCTGTGGGCAGAATTAGGATATTGTGGAAGTGCTACTGATCTAACCAAAACATTAGAACAAACAAAGAATATGCTTGTGAAGGTTCTCATTCATCCAGGTCATGGTATATCTGTTTTATTCAGTTAGATCAACTGGACTTGAAGTTTAGTTCTTGAAGACGTTTCACTAGTCATCCGACTGGCTTTCCCAATTCAGAATGACTTGTAAAAGAATCTGTGGCAATTATGTACCCTGGAAAATCCCAATTAGCATATAACAGCCAAGTGTTAAGGGCGTGATTGGATAGTGGCCTTTTAGCCACTAAAAGTGGGTTAACCCTTTAGTAATTGTTGAAAAGCCTAATGGTAGCTTAAGAATATGTTTAGATTCAAGAGACTTGAACATGGCTGTGATGAGAGATCATTATCAGTTTCCCACAGAGGATAAAACTACATATTAGCTATATAAGCACAATACTTTTCAGTACTGGATGTCCGTTCAGGTTTTTGGCAAATAAAACTTGATAACAACAGCTCCTTTCTTTGTCCATTTAAAACTCCTTTTGGCCAATATAGATTCTTATGGCTTCCGTTTGGTATAAAATCTACACCTGTGTTTCATAAAACTGTTCAGCAACTTTTTGAGGCTATTGAAGGAGTAGAAACGTATAATGATAATATATATATATATATATATATATATATATATATATTGATGTGGGCTGAGACAAAGGAACAGCATTATTAAAGATTAAGACTGGTCTTGGAAAGAGCTAGAGAAGGGCAATTCAAAAAAAAAAAAACTTTGGCTAAAAATGTAGATTACCCCCCCCCCAACCTAGGTTTCGCATTACTAAATTATGCCAAAGATGCTGGCATACTGAACCTCCTTAACTGACCCAGTGCCTCGCCTTCTTGATGCCGCCCCCTGCTCCTGTTTCGAGCAAAAACAGGAACAGTGGGCTTCTGTGCTGACAGCCGGTCCCCTTCCTGGTCACAGCTGTCAGACAATTGGGCGTGACGTCACGTTGTGCTTTTACTCATAGCCGCAATTAGGAAGTGGAGCAGCTTTCAGCAGCAGGGTAGGAGCGGCGAGGGACAAGGCCAGGTAAGGAAGTCCAGGAGCATCTTTGGCATAAGTTAGTAATGCAAAACCTAGGTTTAGCTACAATATTTGCTAAAAAAAAAAAAAATAATTTAGTGGACATGCCCTTAAATAATTTAAAATTAAACCAAGAAAAATGCAAAATTGGCCTCACAGAAATAAAATATTTGGGTCACATCCTGTCCTCAGATGGATTAAAACCTGATCCAAGCAAAGTAGAAGCTATAAAACAAATGCCCACTCCTGAATGTAAAATTGATCTAGAAAGGTTCCTTGGAATGATCACATTTTTAGAGGTAAATTTATTTTTATCAGTACACACTGAATCACTTCGGGAATTGAACAGAGATGATGTTATCTGGACATGGGAAGAAGAACACCAGCAAGCATTCAACAAGCTTAAAATATGATTATTGAGTTACCAGTGTTAGAATTTCATGATGTAAATTCCCCAGTGACAATTTCAGTGGATGCATTAAAAAATGGTTTGGGGTCTGTTTTACTTCAAGAGAATGGACCAGTAGCATATGCCTCCAAGATGATGACAACCACTCAGAAACATTATGCACAAATAGAGAAAGAGATGTTAGCTATTGTTTTTGGGGTGAAAAGATTTCACCAGTTTGTGTATGGCAAAGAAATTGACATTGAAATAGATCACAAATCTCTTGAAGCCATCATGAAAAAAACATTGTGCATTGTGCAGAGACAAACATATTCTGAATGTAAAATATGTTTCAGGAAAGAAACTGAAGCACAAATGCACATGTTGCTTAAAAATCTACCAGTTTCAATGAACAAATTGGTGCCTCGATGCAAAAATTAAGCACAGTGGCTCACAAGGGTTGGCCCCCTAAAAGAACTCAAATATCACAAGACCTAAATGATTACCGTACTGGAATTTTAGGGATGGGATTTCAGAAGCAGATGGAATCCTTTTTAAAGATGATTTGAAGGTGAATCAAAAGGGAGAGGAAATTCTGGAATGCATCTATGAAGGTATTTTGGGTGTAGAATATTGCAGAAGAAGAGCTAGAGACTTGCTCTTTTGGCCTGGAATATCCAATCACATTATGTATATGGTGCTCAATTGCCAGGTGTGTAACATACATAGAAAATTTCAAACAAACGACCCATTGCTTCCGCACAATCTTCCAGAAAGACCTTTGCAGAAAATCAACAGGAATACCAACTGATGGTAGATTATTATTCAAGATTTATTAAAGTGGAATGATTAAATAAAGACACTCAAAGCTACAGAAGATGTTGGCACTTCATAAATCCACAATAATAATAGTAATAATTACTCATCTCAAATCCCAACATACCAGATATGGAATTGCAGATATTATAATTTATCTAAAAGTCTAAGCTGAAAGAAAAGATCCTTACATGTCTCTGATAAACTTCAGAAACAAACCTATGGAGCATCTCCAACTCAGTTACTTTTGGGTAGCCATGTAAACACGTGTTTATTCACACATCCAAATCTCTTACACCCTGAGCCAGTATAGGCCCCTGTCCAAAGGTTGCTTTAAAAAAGTCAACAGAGAGAGAAATTTTATTTAGAGGGCTTAAACCTTTATCATCACTACAGGTTAGAGAACATGTCAGATTATGGCAAGACGGTAAATGGAATCCTGTTACTGTTACAGCACTTACTGACCACCCAAGATTTTACATTGTGCAGACACCCACAGGGACAAAATACAGATGGAACAGGAGGTTTCTACTGAAAACAAACGACAAATGAGTTCAGGCCCCCATGGAGTTACATAATTACTTAAAGGGTATCTCCACTGGGAAAATATTTTTTTGCTATTCAGTTTTATTGAAGAGTAAATGAGCTGTGTCTTACCTGCCTTTCCTCAATAAAGTTTCAGGAGCCAGGAACGAAGGTAAGGAACTTCCCCGATTTCTCACTCCTCCGCCACATCTTCTGACAAGTCTCAAAGGACTCTGTATTCTATGCACATCGAACTTGCGCATGCACATAGAGTACTAAGTCCATCGGGACCTGTCAGAGGATCCACCTTACCTTTTGTACGATCCACTTCTGCAACACTGCATGCATGCTATAGTTGATAAGAACCAGGAAGGGGTCAGGACCTGTCAGTTCTACTGTGGTGGATTGCACAAAAGGTAAGTTTCGCTATCTTTGTCCCTGGCTCCTGAGATATAGAGTGAAAGGTAAGGCATAGCTGTCCCTTTCAAGACAAATTAAGTAGGGGAAAGGGGTAAGAGGGATGATGCGTCACTTCCAATAGATTGCATTTTACTTGCTGTAATGGCTATTTTTTTGCCATTCTATTTTCTACAAGAATTATATGTGTGTTGATTTGAGAATTGGTTATTAAACCATTATGTAGTAGCTAAACACATTAGTTGTCTTCAAATGCAAATTAAGTCTTTATACCCTTAACTGGCCTCATAGGCTATGTGCACACATAATGTTGGGTACACATGTGTGATTCCACACGCGACTGCTGAGAATTGCCATACTATATAATCTATGTTTGACTAGGCATTGTTGGTGTTCTGACTTGGTGGCAGCTTGTTTGTCAGTGGTTACTTGCGCGCATTGCACAATTGTATGATCCTTACAAGTAGCCATTGATCATTCAAAGTCAATCTTATGTGTGTAGCTCTCCCCTTCCCAGTGACATTAGTTATTGTATGGTGATGTTTTCTGCATGAGAATAAAGCCTGACTTCTTGATACACTTCTTTCTGGGGAGAATTGCATTGCGTATACTGTATATAAGGATATTACACAACATCAGTTGGGTTTGTTATAATACATCCTGGTAAATCATTGCACCTCTTATCTAACTAACAAATCTCTATGTCATGTATTTATATGATGTTAACTTTATCACTAGCATAGCTTAAATTGTTTTCAAAACAATAGAGAATCAGAAAAAGGCTTAGTTTAATAAGCAATGTCAGAATAATTATTATTAATTACCTGTTGACAGTTTTCCATAACATTTAGTCCCGACGCACCCTTAAAATGCGCATACCATGCAACAGAGCATTGGGACCTGTCAGCTAGCGCAGGAGCGCAACCGTTTGTAAGTTCTCTGTTTTCCCTGTCTGCTCCTACTGTTTAAAGGATAAGTACACTATTAAAGAAACTTTAGGCTATTTGCAAGCTGTTAAAACATTTTTTCATCTGTGAACTCAAAATGACATAATGAGAATTGTGGTGTTGTAAGGGGAATGCTGAATAAAAAGCTTTCTCATAATTTAGAAAATAGAAGAATCACCGTACCTTGTTTATTCCAGTGAGCAAGGACAAGGTTGATCTTATAAAGTTTGAATAAACTTCAAGAAGCTTTGAAGAAACCATTTCCACAAAATACATCTTTCCTGTAATTAAATGTTTGTTTCTTTAGATTATAAAATAAATAGCAATATAAATTAGAGATAAATAGTTAAGATCTCACAAATTGTTGATGTTTTGTGAAAACATATAATTCAAGTAGTAGACAAACTAATTCTTTTTACATGTACTTTAGCCTAATTATTAAACTTCTCCTTTATCGAGCAACATGTGTTAACCTTGGCAATGTGACTATGGGTAATTTAATTCCAGCTAACATATCGCTGGTTTTCCATTTACATATATGTTATTATAGTAGCATGTTCTGTTTTCTGTTGTTTTTTTGTCCCATCAGTTCTATAAACATTTATTTCCATTCCAAGTCCCAAGAAGACGAGCAGAAAAAATATTTTGTGCATATATTCTAAATATTTTTTTAAATTAATGTCCTAAAACTCTCATAAAGGGCAAGTCCCCCCCAAAGTAAAATTCATATATAGCAGGAGGAATACCGCCCTCCCAACACCAAGCCCACAATACTTACCTTTGTCTCAGACATTCCTAAACAGGGATATCCAGCTTAATCTCCATTGGTCTCTATTCAAAAGGATCACACTTCCTCTGACAACTTTACAAGGTTGCACAGCAGCAGTGGAAGCAGCTCAGAAAGCACCTGTAGCCATTGACTGTGACATTACAGTTATGACCATGAGTTATGGCTGCTACCTGAAAGAATTAGGACAGAAGAAAATAAGCCAACAGAGTTTAGGCTGAATATCTATGTTCAGGAACATCATAGAAGTAGGTAGGTTATGTGATCTCTGGGTTTGGAGGGGGTCCTGCTGCTACATAGGGTGGACCTACCCTTTAAGAGATTTTAAGCCAGAATGCCACAGGTAAGATATTCCTGCTTACGATGTATTAGTGCACTTCAATGGCTTCATGTTTTTGTTGTAATGCAATTCAATATATGACAAGAAGACAGGATTTGTTTTACTTGTTGAGGGGCCTAGGAATGATATGCTATTGAATAATACATGGGTATAAGGAAAAGTTGGATGTTTTACTATTAACCACATACACCAGTGCAAATATGTTGAATCACATATTGAGCTTAAGTAATGCTTCATGGTGCCAAGCAATTAATAAACTAAACTAAATAAAGAATAAAGTTTGTTTGCCATTCCAAATTCCTGCATACCTTTCAATGTATTCAATGAATCGCAATCTTTTAACATCCTTGTGACATGTATTTTTAGGGCTAAAACAACTCAGAGAAATGGCAAATGAGATTAAATATTAGTTAATTTTAATATTAAATGCAAAGTTATTGATTTTGACAGAAATAGCATTAATACTATATGGATAGTTTTTTGCTGCTGACTCTGTATAAGTCGATCTGAGTATAAGCCAAGGTACTTATTTTACCTGAAAAATTAGTTAAACTGAGTGACTCGAGTATAAGGGTTGACTCTCCATAGACAGGCCCATAGATAGTTCCACAGACAGTCCCATAAAAAGTCTCATACACAGCCCTTTAGAAAGCATCATACACAGCCCCATAGAAAGCCTTATAAAAAGCCCCATAGAAAGTCCAATACATAGCCCCATAGAAAGTTCCATACACAGCCCCAGAGAAAGTCCCATACACAGCCCCTTAGAAAGCCTTATAAAAAGCCCCATAGAAAGTCCAATACACAGCCTCATAGAAAGTTCCATACACAGCCCCAGACAAAGTCCCATACACAGCCCCATAGAAAGTTCAATACACAGCCCCATAGAAAGTCCCATACAAAGCCCCATAGAAAGTCCCATACATAGCCCCATAGAAAGTTCAATACACAACCCCATGCTTTTACATGCTCTCATCCTATTGCCCCTGGACTATTGTAACCTACTACTTACTGGTCCTCCTGTTTCCCACCTCTCTCCCCTTCAGTCCGTACTAAACTCTGCTACACATATTGTTTTGCTCTCTAATAAACAGGATCCAAAATCTCCTCTGTACTGGACAACAACCTGGCTCCCTGTTAAATAGTGCATTATATACAAAATCCTTCTCCTAACATTTAAATCCCTTCGCTCTGCTGAACCTCCTTATATTTCCTCTCTAGTGTCCCCATATGTCCACACACTTCGGTCTTCACAGAACGACCTCCTGTACAGACCCCCACTCATACTGGTTCCTCTCACCTTAAACTTTTCTCTCTTGTGGCTCCCATCCTCTGGAACTCTATTCCCCTCTCTCTATTTCAAGATACCTCTATTAGCAGGTTTAAATCTACCCTTACATAACCAGCATAGTATTGTTTTATTTGCACTGCATATGTCCCACTCCAGCACTTATACCCATTCCTTTGTATCTTTGTATCTGTATGTTACCCACCTAACTAGATTGTAAGCTCTACAGGGCAGGGACCTCCTTTCCTCTTGTGGCGAGGCCCTAGCACTTCTGTCTATATAATTTATATATTTACTGAACTATTTATGTATTTACCCCCCTTGTATGACTTTTTTGTATTTTGCTATTGCTACAGCACTGCGTCCCCAAGTCCCATACACAGCATCATGGAAAGTCCCATACACAGCCCCATACAAAGCCCCATACACAGATGTGCCCTGCATAGCTTTCTGTGCAGCCTGAACATTAAATATCCCTCTTTTAGAGATGTTTGTTGAATCCTGTTACTAATATGGTTGTTTTCCTCTTTCCCTTGCAGTACGGTCTAATCTGACTGAGCAGGACAACAATTGCCTAACCCACTGAAATCAAGAGAATTCTGTATGTTACAGGGTACCGCTTTTGTTTTCCCAGGGCTATGTAATTTTGTCCAGCTGCTCCTTCAAGCATCCAGATCTGCCCAGACCCAAAACTTTCAGGATGATTTTAAAGGTAAAATTTCTCAGCTTATACTCGAGTATATATGGTAATAAAAGTAATTGTGAATAATAGACTTTGTGTAGTGACATCTTGGTAAATCACAGCTGATTGTACGTGGTCCTTAAATTACACTCAGCTTTTCCCTTTTCCACACCTGCATGTTACCCAGGGTGAGGACTTAAATCGTTAAGGCCTTACCCCTGGGTACTTTACCTAGCAGCTGGAAGACTTATTTGAAATTTCCCTCACTACTACGCTCTGCTCTGTCCCTCTGCCACTTTCAGTAACAGTCTGTGATGTACTTTAGCCAATAGGAAGAAATGCTTCTTTGCAGAGCTTGTTATCTCATTGGCTCATTGGGACTGGGAAAGAGGACCTGAGCAGCTAGTGAAACGTAATGTAAGTATTTCAGCTGCTAGGTAAAGTAGCAGTTTAGGCCCTCACCTTGTGTACTATTAATAGGCGGAAGAAGAGGAGTGAAAAGGGGGTGTATAATTGTCCTTTAATACCAAAATAATTGGTATACTTAAATTCTGACTAAATGGTATAGATCTGTTTGGGTGGAATATCATGCAAAAGTTGTGCACTTAAAACAAAATTCCTGTTTTTTTTTAAAATGTAACGTTGTTTAAAATAGTGATGTAAGGGTTTAGTAGTATATGTGCACAAATGCTCCAGATCTGCTGAATATACCTTTGTGTGACTGTGAAGCGTACTCTAATATTTTTTCCATCTTAGAATCCAGTTTCTGTTCCTGAACAACTTTATTTAACTCATGTTCTCTGGGATGGACTCTTGATCTGCTTTCACCTGCAAAGCAAAAAATGAAAGATATATTTCTTTTTTATAAAAGGAACTAAAGTGAAAAACAAATTGGTCTAAAAAAAGTTACATACTGCACCAACTCACAATCCCATCAGCACACTGCCAGCGAAGATACTTCTATACATTTTGTATGGCTATTTATTTATAAAAACTAATTGATGTTGCATTTTGATTTTAAATTGTAAATGTTTTTATGGAAAAAAAAAAAAAAAAAGCAGATGTTCCGCTATTTCCTGTTTCATCTGAATGTTAATAAAGTTACAGTAGCTTCAAATTAAATAATGCAGCCCTTTTCTGAAAAACTAGCATCTTTAAAGTATTAGGCACTTTTTATGTGTTCCAGGTTGAATAACCAAGAAAAGAACTGATCAATGCACATTCCTGGGCCCCACATATCATAATATCTATGCTAGTGCAAACAATAAAATCATGGGGGTTTTAGTTACAATTTTATGCGTAAAAATGAAAAGCCTTCCAACCACATCAGGGTAACCCTAGTATGGAAGGTCCTAACAATTTATTTACCTTGGGTCATTTATCTGGGCTGACCATGAAAATGCAACCAAGCGTCAGCCCAGATAAAAGACCCAAGGTAAATTGTTAGGACCTTCCATACTGGGGCTACCTTGACGTGGTTGGAAGGCTTTTCACTTTTATGCATAAAATTGTAACTAAAATCCCCCATGTTTTTACTGTTTGCACTAGCATAGATATTATGATATATGGGGCCCAGGAATGTACATTGATCATTTATATTCTTCTTTGTTCTAATGTTTTGGTCAGATCAGTGTGCAGGAGTGCTCCCACAGCCCCCCTTTTGTGTATTCGAGGTTGAATAAACCCCCCCTTTGTGTTGCTTTTGTTAGGAGCTATTATTCTTAGAATTGTTATTGGGGTTTTTTTGGCCCTCGTTTACTCTCTTATTTTACTCAAAAAGTGTTTGTTGTATTTGATTTTTGTTTTGTTTTTTTTAATTCATTTTATTTTACAATCGACATAATAAAAGATTAATATATACATGATTGTATGTTTATCTTCTATGTACTTTATACAGGCTGCTGTTATGTGATCCCAATACAGAGTCCACCGCTAAGCAACAAGGCTATTTTACAAAAGTTAGTATTGACTTGTTAATACAAAGCCGTATTTCAAGCATACATTTATATACCAATACATTTTTACTTATTCAAAACATTATTTATATTTAGATGACCAAGAGCCACCGAGATGTGTAACAAAAACTTTATAGATACTAATACATTTACGAACATTCCAAGAAGAAGGAACCTACTAAAACCATGGGTAGTATGACCATAAAATCCCCATTATCAAGAAATACCCTTTATCTAATCAGTTTTTACACTCCATTCATAAGAGACCCAACCCACCTCCCCCAGGCCTTATCAAACTTCCCCATACACCTCTTGTTTTTATATATAATTCTTATAAAAGGAATTTCTTTATTAACTAGATTTAACAGCAGTTGCAGTCTCGGGGGTTCCTTTGCCATCCATTTCATTATTCTGATTTTTCTAGCATAGAAAAGAATTTCGTGAGGAAATCTGCTTTCCATTTTACCTTGGTACCTTTCATTAAAAATGCCAAACAAACATGATTCTGGAGAGCAAGGTATTGTTATCTCAAAATTCAGTTTTATAAAATCCAATACTTGAGACCAATATATTTGGATTATATTACAATCCCAAATTAAATGTCCAAAGTCAGCCTGTGGACAATGGCATCTTGGGCAATTAAAATTGCCACGATTACTTATTTTGGACATTTTCTTTGGTGACAAGTAAGATTGTTTGATAATATAATATTGTATCAGTCTGTTTTGCGCAGCAAATTAAATCCTATCATGAGATTTATCTGTTGTATTCAATTAGTCAACTGGACTTGAAGTTTAGTTCTTGAAGACGTATCGCTAGTCATCCAACTGGCTTTCTCAATTCAGAGTGACTTGTACAAGAATCTGTGGCAATTATGTACCCTGGAAAATCCCAATTAGCATATCAAGCCAGGTGTTAAGGGCGTGATTGGATAGTGGCTAAGAGGTGTTATAGGAATGCCCAGGGTAAGGTGTCAAAACAGCATTGTACATGGCAGACAGTTGGTGTCGAACCCCCTCACCTCTATTTAGGCTTGGTTTCTTTATTTTCACATAAATGGCCTCCTTGACACCTCTCTTGAACCAGTCACGTTCCTTTGCCAATATGTTAACATTGCAATCTTCAAAGGTATGTCCTTTATCCTTAAGATGCAGGTACATGGCTGAGTCCTGACCCGAGGAATTGGCTCTTCTGTGCTGGGCCATACATTGATGCTATACGGTGATATTGGCAACACAACTAACGGCAGTAACAAATCCTTCCAAACTAGTAAGAATTATATAAAAAGCCTTCCATTGTACCTTCAAAATAAAACCTTAATCACATCTCTAGATAAAATTTATGAGAAGTTATAACTGGAAAGGTTCAGCAATATTACTTCCTGCTTGAACGCTTCCTGTTTTCAGCCATGTGACCAGCTTGTAGTCATGTGACCAGCCTCTGCCTGCATTAATAGGCTCCCCTTCTCAACTGTCATTTTTTTCCCGCATGTACTTCCTGATTTCCCCAACATTAAGTCTTAACTGAGCATGCTTCTCCCCCAGGGAGACGGGGCGGGGCAGAGGTCAGGTGATGTCACTCAACCAACTGGAAGCAGGAAGTTTGAGCATTCACCCCCATGTAATTTCTCACAGGCTCCAGCCAGAGATGTGATTGTTGGCTCATTATAAAAGAAACACTGCAGGCTTTCATTTAACCTTAACTTGTTTTGAGACCACAGTTGCCCTTTAAGCAGCTGCCACAACCAATGTACCAAGCCAATAAAGGCTCTTTAAGATGTAATCTCTAACACCAATAGATAGCTGGTGTTAAAGATTCGCAAAATGCAAATACCATTCATAATGCACTGAGAGCCACTATCAGCTTGGTACATTGCCTAAAGGGGGAAATAGAGAGTGATAGCTCTCGGTACACAGCCCTGATAGGCTTTCAACATTCCCCTTTTAAAAGGCAGAGCTGCAGGGGGAGGATAATGGAGTGGATCCAAGCATAGCTAAATGTACTGCATTTACTATCAGTGCACCTTTGTTATTCCTTTTTGTAACCAGTTTGTTGTTTACCTCTACCTATTTAAATTTAAACTTTCCTATTGTAATTTGGTCAGAAGACACATTTCATTACTTTTTTTAAAATAGCTTCATGGGAATCCTGTTTGTGGGGTTAAAAATAATTTTAGGGGACGGACATGGCCATTAAAAAAATGACTAATTGTTGATAATTGGCTGAACAACAGCAATTAGCCAGGGTTGACTGACCAGTGAAAAATCTAGAGACACCTATTAAAACACATGCAGTATGGCTTAGCAATCATTTTTCATTGCTGCCCTGCTCATTAAATTTATTAAGCACCTGCCTGCTAGATGATCTAGCAGGGAAGACAGTTGTTTTTTTAAATTTTTTGCTTTAAAGATTTAAATCTGGGGGAAAATTGGGGTTAAATAATTTTAGCATGCGTTCGAGTTAATAGCAGAGAAATATGATCTCCTGGCTAGATTTAATTTTACATACTTACAGTAGAGGTATTGTATCTTGAATACTGTAATAGCTGGTAAAGCATAATTTGCTTCTTACCCAATTTTGGATTTATTAGGAAAGACTAAACAGAAGAAACTACTGGGCAAACTATATCAGAAATTAATACAATATAAATTATTTCCAAAGAAAATTGAAAGTAAAGGTTGTGTCAGCTTTGCAGGAGGAGTCCTGGATTACAATAATGCAATCCCATAATAAGATATAATTTGCTGCACAAAATAGATTCATAGAATTTTATATATTTAACCAATCTTACCTGACACCCAAGAAAATGTTAAAATGGGTAATATGCAAGTCCAATTGCCCAAAATTTAATTGTCCAGAAGCCGATTTCAGGCACTTCATCTTTTGATTCAAATTTACTGGTCCCATAGTATTGGATTTTATCCAATTAAACTTTGGGATGTTGGTTCCAAGGACTCCAGAGTAATGCTTGTTTGGTATTTCTAATGATTTGGTAAACTGTAAAACTGGAACTCAGCTGTGCCATGAAATGTTATTTTATGCTAGGAAAAGTATAATAATGATATAGATGGCAAAAGATTCACCGAAAATACAACAGTGGTTGGATTTCATTAATAAGGAACTTCCTTATATAAGAATTGCATATAAACATAAGAAATTTATGGTGAAATTTGACAAAGTCTGGGGGAGATGCATTAACTCAAATACAACTATTAGGGTACGATTAAATTAAATGATAATCGGTAATAATTGTAGATATCATCCTAACGACATATCCTCCTATGTTCCATTTGTTTTTTTACTAATTACCAGCTATGGATCCTTATAAATCTAGGTACACACCATACAATAATTTGGGCCGTCCAACATACTTTTCAGTTTTTTCAGTCGGGCTAAATTATTTTATGGTTCCTTGTGATGGTTACGACTGCCGACCGTTTGTTCATCCGAATCGGACAAACGCACGATTGGAGAGGTCAGAAAAACAACGTGCGATTGTGTGGTCCTCTTTTTACCGCACGCTTTGTCGTGGCTACTTTAGCCGCGACCAACAGTCCTTCCTCCTGGCAGACTGGTCGAAAACATATGAAATTGTACTTGCTACATGTATTGGATAATGTTTTGAAATTTTTGAAATTACAATTGAAAATTAAGGGCATGTCCACCACTACTATGGAAATTCAGGTTAATCACACCCTAACCATAAACCATAATAATCACACACCTTGGAAATGTATCAATAACTTCTGATTTCTTTCGGTTATGGCTGTGTCAACTGAACTCACAGTAATGATTGACTGCTGTTTCCTGAGTAAAATCCTCTGTTCATACACAGTTACAAGGAGCTCACACAGCTTTAAGAGTAGGCAGAAAACCTTTCAGAATTGAGTATTAGAACAGTAAATATAAGGTTAGTGATACATTTCACATATTGCGGTTGGGGGCACAATTAACCTGTACAAGAGTTTTTATATTAAGGTGGACATGCGCTTTCTTGTTGAGACTTACCTTGATGATCCCTGTGTTCATAATATTTACTTTGTTCTTTCTTTGACTGAATATATTTTACACCGTCAACAAACAAACTTTCAAAATCTGATGAGAGTTCCCCACCTATAATTTCATTCTCTCGACAATTCTCTATAGCCACACTTTTCATGTTCTCTTCTTTTTGCATTTTATTTCTTAAGTCATTACATTTTGGCTCCTTAATTAAGTGAGGTATTTCCAAGCTTATCTTTACATCAGAGTCGATATTGGTTATTTGTTCTGGTTTTAGAGGGGAATCTTGTTTTTCTGTTGCCTCCAAGCTACATCCTTCATGTTTTTTCTCAAAACTGATTTCTTTGGTAGCCTTCTCTTGTGTGCTCTTTTTTGTTTCAATATCTTTTATACCACTTACCTCCTCAGTGTATGTCTGTTTGGGAGAATTTCTATCTGTTTTGAAAGTACTTTGGAAAGTTTTTTTTTTTACTTTGTTTTTTGAAATGGAATATGTAGAATATTTATTGACTTGACCTGAAATTATTTTTTCAAATGTGTCTTCTTTTTCTTGTGGGGAGGATGTATCAATCTTAATTGTAGGCTTATTTTCTAAGGTAAAATTATTTTTATCAAGCTCTGTGGGATCCTTTGATAAAAACTTGTGTCTGTATTCAGGTCTTTTATCAGTAGATTTATGGGCAAGTAAATTATGGTTTTCTATTGTATTTTGAAGCACTTCAGAAAAAGCCTGTGAATCTTTATTGTCCATCTGTTGATCTTCCTTTATATCAAAATTTGAGAAATCAATTCCTTTATTGTCAGCTTCATCAAGTTTTGTTTCCTTTGGATCCTGAGCACTTATTTCATTATTACTTTCTCCAAAGTCGCACTGACTTTGTTCTGTTTTACCATCTTTATTGCTAACCAAATTTTCCATGATATGTCTATACCAGAGTGATTGTTTATACTTACTGTCAGATGAAATATGATGTTTATTGTTTGTGGATTTAGAAATTAGCAATATATTTTGAAAAGTAAACTCAACTCCCCTTTCCTTTGAATTTATGTGTTTAAAGCTATGATATTTTTCTGAATCAGCAGACCCACCATTCTCTTTACTTTCAACATCAATTTTATCACGTGCAGGTAAATCTTCAGAATATTTAGTATTTCCCTTGGATTTATCAATGTGATCAGCCACTAAAATATCCTTTGTGTCTTTGTGTTCGCTGTAAGGCATAGACCCATCATGAACATCAATTGATTGATGTTTAATTGATGATTGAGTTTTGTCGTTTTCATCTTCTATTTGATGGGCATCATGCATTTTTTGTTCATTTTCACTGCCAACTCCCAAAACATCTTTAAATCTAAAACTAAACCATTCAGATGGCCTGGTGTCATCTTTTTGACTTGTTTCACTAGATGGCAAACCATCAATTGGATTTTTCTGTGGTTTACCAACTTCATTTTTTCCAAAAGACAAGAGTTGTGTTAACTGATCGCCAATCCAGCCAGATTTTTCTGATTGCACATCTTTATCTCTTTCTATTTCATTTCTTATTGATATTGCTATTGTTTTTGTTTGAATAGTTTCATCATTTAAAGTCTCTGTGGTCACTTCACCATTTTTTTGGTTCTCTGTTTCTCCTTTGCCAAACCATCCTGCTATGCCATAATCAGTCCATGCAGATCTATCTGGAAGGATGTCAGATGGCCTTACATTATTCTCACTCTGTGAACTTCCAGTGTTCTTTTTATCTGCAGAAAATATGTCATTAGAACTAATAAACTCTTTGTTGTCTTAAAAAAAAGTATTTAGTTCTCCTTTTGAAACAGTACATTCTCACCATCAATATCTTTAATATCCATGTCATCAGTATTGTCACCTTCCTCATACTTATGCAATGTACTCTCTTCATTTTCAAAAACATATTCACCTCCATTCAGGCAAACAAAATCAATTTCCTGAAATCACAAATAACAAAATTTTACTGCATATAAAACCTACATTAGTAATATGCAAGCGTTATGTAATTTTCATTATATCATTCTGATGGATTAACTAGACGCCTTTTTGTTATTTTAAATCATGACAATCATGTCTGGAAATTTATTTTAATCTCAGACCTACAAACCACAATAAAATCCAATTTAACAGAAACCACAAACCTAACAAAAAGTATAATTTAAACCAAACTAGTAATAGGAGAATTACTAGAAAGATACCTAGTTTTTTGTCTAAATTTTCTACCTTATTTATAAGGGTGCACAATATTACAATATTTTACCTGTGCAGTGACTTCTATTTCTTCTGTAACAAAGACTTCTTCAATGCTGACCGTACCGCTAGGGAAAAAGCCATATTCTTTACCAGTCTGCAAAAAGAGTGCATAATGTATTGGTGTTTTTCTAAAACAGAAACTCTTATAAAACCAACCAATAGAAATACTGAATTGTATGAAATATTAAATAAAGTTTTTTTTAATTATTCTGCTGATATAGTTATCTTCTAGATTAACCTAATGATAATTGACACATTGGAATAGAACATCATTGAAAGAAATGTACTTACACTTCCTTGCCACAGGTCTTTTCGTTTCCCAGACAGTTTGTAGTATACATTGATTTCTTCTCCTGCTCTAAAACTTAGGAATCTACAGTCAGGTCCCTTGTAGTCTTCAACAGCTTGAGCTCTCAACATCAAGCCTTTAGTATGAAGAACAATTAATTAAAATGACATAAGAATGGACTTTGAGATGGCCAATAAGTAGGGGATTTTTTTATACAATGAACAAATAAGCAGTGTTGGCAGTGTGAGCCATTTTACCAAACAAACATAAGAATGAAAATGAATGAGCTTTTAACCACACAGGCTTGAAAGGGCACCATTGGGGAGATATAATAGAAGTTCTTATTGTTAAAAATGGTGCTAAATTTGCCCCAACCAATCAGAGGTTAGCTTTCAAATGCAAGCTAATATCTGATTGGTTGGGGCAAAATTGATGGAACATGAAGTTTAGAATAGAGTTAAAGAGGCACAATAATATTTTTGATATTTTATTGATCATGTGGAAATGTTGGCCATTGCGTTTTTTGTCTGATCAAAAGTGGCAAATGGTCTGCTGGGACAAAATATTTGTTGTGTGTACTCAGCCTTTGGTGCATACCATTTAATATTTTGGGCTGACCGTTGTTTCAGTGTATCGGTCCATAGGGCCGAAATATAGTTTCCTGGGCCAACCATCACCAACGTCCATGACCATTCATCTGAATCGTATGATAGGACATGTCGGAAAACCACAGCCAATTATGCAGTCCTCAGGATGATCAGTCAGGACTCAGCTTTACGCTCTATACACGGTACAGCATTTTTCCCTATCAAGCATTTGCCACTAGTGACCGGGACTGGGAGACAAAACACTGTCAGTCACAGCAAAAGAAGCTACGGCCGCGAGACCGTTTGTCACGCCCAATCATGTGGTCCCATAGGCCGTGATTTACCAGCATACCCGATCACCCGTTGTTTGATCCAGACGAACAGGTGTCCGCAAACAGTCGCAGCCATTGGCACCCACACCATACAATATTTTTACCCAACCGACCAATATATGGTAATATTTGTCAGTTGGCCAAAAATATTGTATGATGTGTACCAAGCCTTAAGCTAGGTACACACAGCACAGATTTCTGAAAGATGACAGATAGGATCTGCAAGATCCTGTCTGCCATCTTTCAAAGATCTGTATACTCACAGTCCCGAGCGTTCTCCCTGTGAACTTCATAAGGAGAACGCTCGGGACTGTGTGTTTCCATCGGCCGCGCTAGACTCTTCTATAGGGAGTCTAGCGCGGCCGATGGAAATTTTCAGCCTTTCCCGAACGAGCGTACGGGGGCTGCGCGCTCGTTCGGGAAAAGAGCGTACACACATAACGATAAAGCCCCGATCCGACGGAATCGGGGCTTTATCGTTACTGTGTGTACCCAGCTTTAGAGACAGATCCTTCCAGATGACTTGCCCCACAGTTCTATTGTACAAATAATCTTTTGCAAACAGTAATGATTAACATGCTACTTGTTTTTCATAGGTTATCTTGCTGTCTAATACACTGAACCTTGCCCTGCTTGTGAGATAACAACCTGCCCAGTCTGTGCTAATCTTTGTCTCCTATAAAAAGCATTAAAATAAAGTACACAAATGAATCAATTAACATAGTTTCTCCCAGAGGCCCAGCTCAGACCACATTCTGACTAATTTGCTCATATCTGTTTAACCTTATTTTTAACCAAATTGACCCAATATGTGTCCTAATGCTAGCCCACAAGAACCCGTTGCCCTAATCGATGGTGCAAAAAATATTTTAGACATTTTAAATATATCTAGATGATAATTACATTGGCCTGAATATAGGGTTAAAAGCTAAACATCCTTCCATGGCAGCAAGGTAGCCAAACATCCAGAGGCAGAAAATGTTATGTTTGCATTTTCCTGGCCAATATTTCTCTAATAGGCTAATGACGTTAGCATATCTTAAAACTATGTTATGTACTACATTGAATAAATAGAACTTTACAAGGATTTAATTGATAAAAGCTGTAGTCTATTGTACATTCTTCATTTTGAACTTTTGAGAATGATCTCCGAGTTCTAGCTTTTTATATAAAGAATTGGCACATGGTAAACATTACATTATAAATATACTTGATTTTTTTCAAAACTAAATCCAGGTCAAAGACTTACTTTCACATTGGGGATCTGCACATTTCTTTTTTTCCGAAAGAATCTTTTGAGTATGCAACGGCACAAGTAATAGAAGAACTAAAGCAGCAGTCCTGGAATCCCCCATTCCTTCCAGTATCAGTTTGTTGGTCCCTGTGTTAAAATATTTGAAATTCTGATTTCATATCTTTGGTAAAACCTTCTCCGTTTCATGCTTTACACAGCAAGCTTGGACTGCAGGGTCAGGAGGCTGAACCGATTAGTTTAATAGTTAACTAAATCAACATGTTTCAATATCACCATTATAAAACAGGATACTGCGTATTTGCAAGATGTAAGGATCCTAAACTTTACTAAAAGTTCCTTGTTTCTATCAATCCCCCTTTTTGTTTTATTTCAAATGATATTTAATTTGATGTTTTCTGCACTAGACTTTTCAAAAGTACTTTTGTTCCTAGCTGCTTCAGAAATGGCTTTATTTGGTACAGAGATTCAATAAAATACATATTGCAACTTACCGTATATACTCGAGTATAAGCCGAGGTTTTTAGGTTTAAAAATCAACCTAAAAACCTTGACTCGGCTTATACTCGAGCCATTCGAAAACTTACCTTGATTCCAGTTGCAGCCGCGATTCAGGAAGGAAAGCCGGCAGTTCCCAGTAGTTCTTTGCGGGTGCGCGATGATGTCATCGCGCAGCCGCGAAGAACTACTGGGAACTGCACATAGCGAGCGGCAGCCGGAGAAGAGCTGAAGACTGAAGACCGGTGGAGAGCTGAAGATTGAAGACTGAAGGATGAAGACTGAAGACTGGATGGACAGATGAAGACTGGAGATATGAAGACTGAAGACTGGAGAGATGAAGACTGAAGACTGGCCAGGTACGGTAAGTGAACTGGGGGGGCTCTAGGGTGGCCATACAGTAGCACCCAATACCTTTCTACTATAGGTGTTTGGAAACTACAACTCCCAGCAACGAAAGCATGCTGGGAGTTGTAGTTTCCAAACCTCTACAGTGGAATGGTATTAGGCAACTATCTACCCTCGGCTTATACTTGAGTCAATCATGGGTTACCCATTTTGGAGGCAAAAATGGGTACCTCGGCTTATACTCAAGGCGGCTTATACTCGAGTATATACGGTACGTGTGTTTGTTTCAGCAGACTTTTGCAATGCTAAGAAATTATTGCATCGGTTGCAAAATTGTTGTAAATACCACAGTTCACATAAAATAAATACATCAGGTAGTGTGTGTTTTGCAATAACTTAGAGAATATCAAAAAATATTGCATCTTCCCCCCTCTGCCAACCATAGTATCAGAATTTATATAAGGCACCCCACCTCATGTACAATACTATTTAAAAGTATCAGCCAGTTGTGTAAAACTGCTAATTCTTTCACAAATATACATCTTAATTGTATATTGTTAGCAATTTAAAAATTTAAAAGTGACCTAACAGAAAAGCTGAATCAAATTAATATTTGGTATGACTACCTTTTGGCAGCATCAGTTCTTACAGGTTCAGGAACAACCTTGGCCTACTTTCACATGGACTTTTTTTTATCCGTTATCTGAGCAGTTCCAGATGTTTTGCTAGCAAAATTCTCAAACAGATTTCACAGATCTGTAGCCTTGTGTGTGAAAGCAAGCAAACATGGCAAGACTGAGCACAGCAACAGGGACACAATAGTTTTACATCAGCAAAGTCTATCCTAGGCAATGATTTTAAAGAAGACTGAGGTTTCCAGCAAGTGTGGCAACTGAAAGAACATCATGCTTACTTCTTTTCAAAATCAAAAGATGTCCAGCAGAGCTATCTGATCAGAATTGTCTGAAATCTGGGACTCAGGTATGGCCATCTACTCTCTGGGGAAATCTGTCTAGAAGAGGTCTTCATGAAAAAGTTGTGGCCAAAAACAATATCTCGGACTAAAGCAAGGACAAGCAGCTCAACTATAAGTGAGACCCTTTAGTAAACAGTGCACATCAAAACGGTCCCTAGTAAATTGTTTTCATAGTGCATACAACTTAGTCAGTAAAACCAATTCCGCTGTAAAAACATACAGTAAGGTCAGTCTAATCCTGCTCAATAGGATACAACAGATTAGTCAAAACACATCAAGGAGTTGGCTCCATTACAGTAAATGTCCTATCCACAGACTGCATATCTAGCCTAAGATGTTTCAGCTTAAAGGGGAGTACATTTAATGGATCTTCCAACAGCTTACCGTATCTTCTACTCCAAGCATTGACAAGTGTAACCAATGTACCTGAAACTACAACTGTCATTGTTTTAGTGTTTTTAGTTTGTACTATAAGGAAGGACCTTAGAACACAAATAGGCAAAATCATAACAAAAGTAATATGAAAGGCTTAAAATACATTTTTCTATTCAAACCAATTGGAGTTACTGTTTTTTAACACAAAAATCCATTTGGAAGAGTCTTATCCTCAACTCTCTCTGATAGAATCATGGAAAGGAAGGAAGAGCATTTTTATTACTTAATCATTTTAAAGAAACAAAAGGAGTGGTTAGTAGAGATGTCCGAACTTCGAAAAATCCGTAAATTCGAAAATCCGCGAGCGGACACGTTAAAACGTATTAAAATGAAAGTTCGGCAAAATCCGCATTAAAAGTGGTCTAAATAGCCTTGGTAACGTACACTTAATCACTCAAGGACCTGGGTAATGGCCTTAGAAACACGTATCAATGCCTACAATACCTAAAAATTACAGTCCGCTAGCGTGAATTTTAAAAAACAGTATTTGTTCGAAAATACGAGGATTTCCGTAAATACGAGGATTTCCGTAAAAATGAGGATTCCCGTAAAACCGCAGATTTTCAGAAAAACGAGGAATTTTGTAAAAACGAGGAACCGGAACTTCCTGCCTGTAAAATGGCGAGTTCTGCAAGGCAGCTATATGCCATGCAGTACCTCCTGTCCAGGGGGTACGATGACTTCCTATCATGTGCGGCGCCGAAAGCGCAGGATTATGGAGGGGCTCCAGCGCCGGCTCCTTCGCCGCTACGGATACCAGACCACTGTCTCTACCCTCCAGAGACAGTGGTCTGATCTGAAGAGGCAGAGGCCTCATTATGTACTTGCCATACGGCAAATGATGGAAGGCAAGTATACTTTTTATTATATTACTGTATTGTAATAAGTAGTAAAATATTTTAATTCACTTCTGACAAAAACTTATTTTTAAAAACATCAATAATCCTTAAATTTGGTATGAGAGAGAGAGAGATACGAGTTCTTTGTATTTCTCATTCACTGGTTATTATTACATTATTATTATTCTTATATTATTCAATATCAGCCCTATTTAAAGGGTAAGTAAAGTCAAAAAATAAATCACTGAAAAGTGACTTTATTTAACATAACACCTATAAATTCAAAATGATACCCACACATAGACACAGGTAAACACATTTGGTGGCCCACCCTTCCATTTCCATGGCAGCCTTATTTAAAGGCTAAGTAAAGTTAAAAATGAAATTGATCATTAAAAATGTATTTCTTTTTACCTTATAAATGCACACTGATACCCACACATAGACACAGTTAAACACACTTTACTGACCCACCCTTTTAGTTACATGGCAGCCCTATTTGAAGGGAAAGTAAAGTCAAAAATAAAATGTTGATCAATTATTAAAAATAGATTTTTACACTCCAAAATTAAAAATGTTGTGTTAGCCACAAAATCTAGATACAAGTACACACAGCTACTGATGCTCCCCTACACCCAACCAACCTTTCCCTTTCCATGGCTACAATACACACAATAAAAATATAAGTACTTAGCCAGAATAAGGTATGAAATCATTGCCATAGAAATATGATTGACTTTTAAAGCAACTATAACATATTGCCTTCTTTAATCTGTATTTTCAAGCATAATCCAAAGTATATAATTAACTATATCCTTTAGATATATCATTCATTATGTAATTTTTTATTTTAATTTGCAGCTGAATCTTCCTCAGACACCCCACCACCGTCCCCGCCGGAGGAAGAATGTAAGTGCAGCCTATTGGAAAAAAAAAAAATTCTAAATTTTCATTTGTCCAAGGCCACATTACAGCGCACACGAGCGCTCCAGAAACAAGCATACAAGCGCGTGTTTCCGGTGCGCTCATGTGTATTGCCACGCGAGTGCAGTACGATTGCACAATTGTGCAAAAATTGAGGATGACATTAATTGTGCCACACTATTGTGTGCTTTTTAACATGTTGATGTGTCCAAGCCCTTTATCCAAATGTTTGCATATTTTTTGACAACTTCTCCGAAAATTGTTTTAGTAAATGTATTCGAACATTTAATGACAGTGAGAGTTAAAATAAATCTCCTTTTTTTTAGCACTACCACCAACTAGCCCTCAGGCTACGGGCAGCCCATTGCCCCCTCCGGGCAGTCCATTGCCCCCTCCGGGCAGTCCATTGCCCCCTCCGGGCTCTCCATCGCCCCCACCGGGCAGTCCACCGCCCCAAGAGGAGGAACCTGGCACCAGCCAGACACGTAAGTGCATCCTAAGCAATTTTTTTATCTTTTTATTGACCTTGATTGTCAGCAAATAATTAGTGAAATTATCAGTGATAATTAAGTGAATTTTATTATTTCATTGAAAAAATTTTTGTAAAACAAATCTATTAATTTGGCTTGAGAGACAGATCACAGTTCTTCTTATTTCTCATTCCCATTTATTGTCCCCGACTCCCCATTGTTTGGGCTGTATCTTGTCCCTCAGTTTTTGAGCTTAAGTCACGAAATTCGGTCCAAACGTGCAGTAAAAGTGTGCGATTATCTTAAGTATCTTTTCCAACATTGTCCGACAAACACATACCCATGAACCCCACACAGCTATTCACACCTACTGGGGCAACTAAAGTGAAAATGAAATGTTGATTTTTTATAAATGGTAAATTATACCCACTAAACCTAGTGAAGTTAATGTTTTTTAAAATCTTTCATTAAACCGGTTTTTCATTGCATTTTTGTGGTTAAAAATTATCCAAGAAATGTTCACTACGTAGCCTTTTAGGAAATGTTCTTATACATGTAATATTACTAATGGATTGGACAGTGATTGTTGAAATAAAAACTTTTTTTTTTCTAGAAGCAGGACCAGCCTCTCCAGCCCATCCACCCTCTCCAGCCGCTCCAGCCCCTCCAGCCACTCCAGCCGCTCCAGCCCCTCCAGCCTCTCCAGTCCCTCTGGAGGTCATGATTCAAAATCGTAAGTAAATCATATGCAACGTTAATGAAATGTTATATACAAGACTATTAATATCTGTATTTTCCCAGTGTAAAATCCACGCTACATGATGCAACAATGGGTACTGTGGGTTTGACAATGCTTTTATGGGGGCTGCACCACTTCCAAAATTTTTTGTATATAGCACAGTCCTAGTGATACAAAACCAAGAATATTCTAATACAATTTGGCAATAAACGTAATGTTTTATGCCAGCATTACCTCCTGCTGTTTATCAGTGATCCCCCATGATGCAATAATATCGCTTTAAGTGGAAGTTCAGTGAAAATACATAAACTTTTAAGAAAAAAGAGCAGTATTTTTCCATCCGAATGACCTTAACCTGCCAAATCAGCATTGTGTCTATGTATAAAGAAATACAGACTTCATGTTTGCAGGACCCCTAATAGAGATCGTTATGGTCTTGCCCTTGACCCAGTCCGTGTTGATTCAGTTGCTCAGTAGAGATCTGAGCATGTGTGACCCATCCAACAGCCAATCAGTAGAAATCACTGTTACCATAACTAGGTATGCATAATATAATCTAAGAATTTTAGAAATAATGATATTTTATACTGAGTTTTCCTTTTTATGACACACCGCAACATTATAGCATTGCAGTACCATGTATGTGTAATTAGTTATCAGGTGCAAAATTGCATCACCCGCATTGTGCTTCAGGAAATGTGCTCGAACAATATTCTTTCAATATCTTCCTCCACAGATTTCGAGAGCATGCGACGCGAGATGCGTCGCATAGCCCGAAGTGTGACCAGACTGGAGAGGAGGGAATCCCGTTCCCGTGAACCCCCAAAATATTTTTTTTTTAATTTTAGTTTTTTATTTGTATGTTTTTTTAATAGTTTAAAAAAAAAAGTTAACTACCCCTCATAAAAATTTTTGGAAACAAAAGAATGTTTCTGGGCTTTATTTTTCGATATAACAGATTATTCATATAGATTCATAATCAATTTTTATTTGAAAAATTACAATACACATATCTATTTAGCTAGCTCTATGTCTAGTAATTATAATTGTATATACCTTACCATTAATGCCATTAAACACACAACATTGGCCACATTCCCCTATATAGTAGTTTGCACACAACAAGTGAAAGAAGGTGATGGGGGTACTGGGTCCACTGCAGTTTGCCACCATTGTTGTGGGGCTAGGCAGGCTTGGCCCCACTGGACATACCCCTCACCCCATTGGCTACTCTTCCTGAGAGTATGCTTCATGCAAGGGAAAGCAGGTGAAAGGGTAAGGCTTCATAGGAACAGCACCATTGAGTTACAGCAGGCCCACTACAGTTTGCCACCATTGCTGTGGGGCCAGGCAGGCTTGGCCCCACTGGACATACCCCTCACCCCATTGGCTACTCTCCCTCAGAGTATGCTTTGTGCAAGGGAAAGCAGGTGAAAGGGTAAGGCTTCGTAAGAACAGCACCATTGAGTTACAGCAGGCCCACTGCAGTTTGCCACCATTGTTGAAGAGCCAAGCAGGCTTGGCCCCACTGGACATACCCCTCACCCCATTGGCTACTCTCCCTCAGAGTATGCTTCGTGCAAGGGAAAGCAGATGAAAGGGTAAGGCTTCGTAGGAACAGCACCATTGAGTTACAGCAGGCCCACTACAGTTTGCCACCATTGTTGTGGGGCCAGGCAGGCTTGGCCCCACTGGACATACCCCTCACCCCATTGGCTACTCTCCCTCAGAATATGCTTCATGCAAGGGAAAGCAGGTGAAAAGTGTAAGGCTTCGTAGGAACAGCACCATTGAGTTACAGCAGGCCCACTGCAGTTTGCCACCATTGTTGAAGAGCCAGGCAGGCTTGGCCCCACTGGACATACCCCTCACCTCATTGGCTACTCTCCCTCAGAGTATGCTTCGTGCAAGGGACAGCAGGTGTATGGGTAGGAACAGCACCATTGAGTTACAGCAGGCCCACACTTTGTAATATGGAGTACTGCTCTCGGGCCAGGCAGGATTGACCCAGAGCTGAAAACATTAGCCACAGAGTAGCTGTTGTGGCTGTATGAGATGGTCAGAGTGGGTGACACCACAAAGGTGCCTCATGGAGAGAGAAGGAAGAACAAAAATGGAGTACTGCTCTCGGGCCAGGCAGGATTGACCCAGAGCTGAAAACATTAGCCACAGAGTAGCTGTTGCGGCTGTATGAGATGGTCAGAGTAGGTGACACCACAAAGGTGCCTCATGGAGAGAGAAGGAAGAACAAAAATGGAGTACTGCTCTCGGGCCAGGCAGGATTGACCCAGAGCTGAAAACATTAGCCACAGAGTAGCTATTGAGGCTGTATGAGATGGTCAGAGTAGGTGACACCACAAAGGTGCCTCATGGAGAGAGAAGGAAGAACAAAAATGGAGTTCTGCTCTCGGGCCAGGCAAGATTGACCCAGAGCTGAAAACATAATAGCCACAGAGTAGCTGTTGTGGCTGTATGAGATGGTCAGAGTTGGTGACACCACAAAGGTGCCTCATGGATGAGAGAAGGAAGAACAAAAATGGAGTATGCTCTAGGACCAGAAGGATTGACCCAGAGCTGAAAACATATAGCCACGAGTAGCTGTTGGGCTGTATGAGATGGTCAGAGTAGGTGACACCACAAAGGTGCCTCAGGAGAGAGAAGGAAGAACAAAATGGAGTACTGTTCTCGGGCAGGCAGAGGATTGACCAGAGCTGAAAACATTAGCCACAGAGTAGCTTTGTGCGGCTGTATGAGATGGTCAGAGTAGGTGACACCACAAAGGTGCCTATGGAGAGAAAGGAAGAACAAAAATGGAGTACTGCTCTCGGCCAGGCAGGATTGACCCAGAGCTGAAAACATAATAGCCACAGAGTAGCTTTTGCGGCTGTATGAGATGGTCAGAGTAGGTGACACCACAAAGGTGCCTCATGGAGAGAGAAGGAAGAACAAAAGAGTACTGCTCTCGGGCCAAGTAAGATCGACCCAATCTTAGAAAAATTAGCCACAGAGTAGCTGTCGCAGAGCATTTGTTATTTCACAACTTGAATGCAGTAGAGCTAGGTAGGACCATATATGGCCCTGCCAATAAGAAAAATTTGCCATTTGCCAGCTAAGCTGGCATCAGCTAAGCCTCTAGGTGGAAAATGAGGTGGAAGGAGCAGTACGGGTGACCAAGGGCAGGTGGCCTTCAGTCACGGGCATCAGCAAAGGGTGCTGTACTGAGATGTGATCCACGCCTCATTCATCTTGATGAATGTAAGGTGGTCCACATTCTCAGTGGAGAGACAGTCCTCTCTCCGTTACAACACCCCTGCCGCACTGAAGGTCCTCTCCGAAAGAACACTGGATGACGGGCATGAAAGGACCTCGTGGCATACTGTGCCAACTCGGGCCAGATATCAAGCCTCGCCACCCAGTAGTCCAGTGGATCCTCAGTCTCTGATGTGGCTACACCGGCCCTGGATCCGATGTAGTCGGTGACCTGGCGACTGAGGTGTTGCCTGGTGGATTTACCAGTAGATGGGCCTGGCAACTATGGCTGGAAGAACAGCCTGAAGTTGGCAGCGAGGCCGCCTCCAGTACTGCTGCTCCTCCTGTCAGGCACAGGGGGACGTGAGCCCTGTTGATCCCCAACATCAGGTGCTGTAGGCCTGCCAGCACCTGGGAAGGCAGAACAGAGGCAACGTAGCAGTGTTGCCTCATAGTGCTGCATTCTACCTTCCCTCTGAGATGCAGGGATAAACTCAGAGACTTTACCCTTATAGCGGGGATCTATAAGGGTGGCCACCCAGTACTGCCCCTTCTCTTTGATGGCCTTAATCCTGGGGTCCTTGCGCAGGCATTGCAGCATGAACGAACCAATGCGCCACAAACTGCCTGCCGCAGAGGACCCCATGTCCTCGAAGTCACTGAGGACAATAGTGTCGGGCTCAACCTCTCCCCAACCACGAATGACATGTGGTACTTGGGAGGGTTGAGATGTCCCCCTAGATGTGACCCATTTCCCCTTGGTCCAGGTCACCTAAATCCCCCTCCTCATCATCGGATGGCTGCTCTGCATCTTGATGTTCGGCTCGGAAAGCATCACGGTGTTGGCGTCCTCCTCTTCCAGTAGCTGCTGCTCGAAAGTGAGTGCCCTGTCAAGTATGCCGCGCAGAGTGTGCTCAAGGAGGAACACCAGTGGGATGGTATCCGCGATGGTGGCATCATTGCGGCTTACCATCCTGGTGGCCTCCTCAAATGGCACGAGCACATGGCAGGCATCGCTAATCAGCAGCCACTGCCTGGGTAACAGCAAACCCAGGTCCCCAGAGCCTGATCTTGCCTCGTACTTGAACAAGTAGTCTATGATGGCTCGCCTCTGCTGGAGCAGCCTCAGCAGCATCATAAGACTAGAGTACCAGCGGGTGGGGGTGTCACAAATCAGGCGGTTCTGCGGCAGACCATTCTGCTGCTGAAACTCGGCCAGACAAGCTGTGGCCGTGTATGACCGCCTGAAGTGACTGGACACCCTCCTAGCCATTCTCAGTACCTCCTGGAGACCAGGGTACTTGGTGAGGAACCACTGGAGGACCAGGTTGAGAACGTGTGCCAGGCAAGGAACATGTGTGACTCTGCCCATGCGAAGGGCAGACAGGATGTTGGTGGCATTGTCACACACAACCTTGCCTATTGAGAGGTGGTGTGGGGTCAGCCACCTCTCAACCTGCCCTTGCAGTGCTGCCAGCAACTCTGCCCCGTTGTGGCTCCTATCACCGAGGCACACAAGCTGCAACACTGCATGGCACCGTCTCGCCTGGCACGAAGCATAGGCTCTGGGGGGGCACGGAGCTGTCCGGGAGAGGGCTCACCGGATGAGGAGGAGGGGGTGGAGACTGGCGTATCACCAATGCGTGGTGGTACCACCATCTCACCACTTGCGCTCTGTGCCGCGTCTCTGCCGGCTAGCAGAGTGACCCATTGGGCGGTAAATGACACATACCGCCCCGGCCGTGCTTGCTGGACCACGCGTCCATAGTAATGTGGACACACCTGCCACACTGTGGTCCAGCGAGCAAATATATTGCCCTGCAGATGGTCGTGCAGGGCTGGTACTGCCTTCTGTGCAAAGTACCTACGGCCAGGGACCTGCCACTGTGGTGTGCCAATGGCCACAAACTCCCTGAACACTGCACTGTCTACCAGACTGAAAGGTAGCAGCTGCACTGCCAGGAGTTTGGCTAAGCCGGCAGTGAGATGCTGGGCTTGGGGGTGACTGGGGGACAGTTTCTGCCTCCGCTCCAACAACTGGGGAAGAGAGACCTGCCTTTTAGCAGACGCTCCAGCAGCAGTGTCAAGAGGCCTCTTAACACTGCATGCTGGGGCCAAAGGCTGCCTCTCCTCCCTAACTTCCACCGAGGAAGCAGCTGATGGGGCCGGAGGGGGAGGAGGAACGGTGGCTACCTGGGCACGAGGTAGGGAACGTGTGGGTGCCTGCACGTTCCCTGTCCGCTGCTCCCATCGGGCAAAGTGGTGCAGTGTCATATGTCTCCTCATAGAGGAGGTGCCCAAATGTTATGTGGTCTTCCCACGGCTAACACGTTGCAGGCACAACTTGCACACTGCAACCGTGCGTCACCTGGAGCCAGTGAGAAGAACTCCCACACCGCTGAGCCACCGGCACGATCGGAGCAGAGGTCACCTGCTGCTGTGGGGCACTGGCACCAGATCTCATTGATGCCGTACCTCCACGTGCACCACTAGGTGCACTGCCTCTGCCTGGCCCTGCCCCAGTCCTGCCTCTGGGTTCAGGATCGGGTCGTGCTCTGAGGGACATCCCTCGAGACACTATCCTCCTCCTCTCTCACAGAGGGCACCCATGGACGACCGGTGACCTCATCGTCCACTTCCACCTCTCCTAATACTGGAGGCTGCGTCACTAACAGCAACAGCATCTGGAACCTCACCCCCTGCATTAGTTCCTGGCTGCTCACAGACTGCTGCGTGACTCATCCAGCCTCTGTCCCCCTGTGCACTGAGCACTTTCCTCCGCCTCGGGCGACAGGAAAGATTGTGCATCAGTGCACGACTCCTCCTCAAGCACACTAGCCCCACACATAGTGTGCGTAAACAGATCCTGAGACTCCTCCTCCGGATCCCCGAAGGTACGGGCCATGTGGGCAATGAACTCCTGATAGAGAGGATCAGGTTCCATGCCCACAGTAGGAGCCTCAGGTGAGGAAGGAGCAGGCACAGTATCTAGCTTGGCTGCTCTGTGCCAGTGAGGAGATGGATGAGGAAGGCTGGGTAATCCAGTGCTCTCCTCTGTCTCTCCCTCCACGTGCAGAAGCACCCCTGCTCCTGGCTCTCCCTCTTGCCCTGCCAGGCATTTCCCTCTCCCAAATTTTAACAAAAAAAAAAAAAAAAATATATATATATATATATATATGTATATATACACGCACACAAACACAAAAGACAAAGCAACAAAACAACACAGAAGCAAACAAACAAACACAAAGCTTTTTTTTTTTTTACACTAAAAGCACAAATAGGACACAGACACAACTGACAGCAAACAGCAGATCAGACGGCAAAAGCTGCTGATTGCTGCTAAAGGCAGCACTGTCAGCTACACAAAACACACAGACACTGACACACAGATATAGAAAGACAAACAAAAAACAGGACACCTAGACCTCTAAAAGGTCTAACACAAAATTTGTCCAAAGGACTTATAGGGGGGTTAGTCCTTAAAAGGACTTTTGGGTCTCACAAGGGAAGGTTAGTCCTTAAAAGGACTGTTGGATCTCAAGATGTGTGAATACAGGGGTGGTTAACAACAAGTGCTAAACCACCACACTGAAATTCACACACAGAAAGCTCAAAAAAATCTCAAAAAGCACAAAAAACTCTCTCCAACTCCTACACTGTCAGGTTTCCACTAAACACACTCCAACACACTGACAAAATGGCGCCTGTGAAGCAGCCTTTTATACCCAGGGGGCTGGCAATAATCATGTTAGCTGCCATTGGATAATTTGGGACATGTGGCTTGCTCCGCAAATTTACAAGAATTTCTCTTTTTTCGAAAATTTTCGAAATTACGAGAATTCTCGTAATTACGAGGATCTCCGCATTTTCGAAATACGGAGAAAACGGGGGTCCTCATAATTACGAGAGTTCTCGTAATTTCGAAAATTTTTGTAAAAAAAAAAATCCGTGGTTCGGAAGTTCGGAAGGCGGAAAATCCGGAATAATCCGCCGTTCGCGGACGGGATAAATCCGCGCGAACCCGGCCATCCCTAGTGGTTAGGTATACTGTAGTTGCACTTTATGAAAATTAATACGATCTCTCTTGCTGTCTGTTTTCTACAGTGATAAATCAAAGGTACAGAGCACCATTATTGAGGAATCTTTTCTCAAATGTGTTTGCTGCCACTTTAAAGAGGGAAAAAACAGATATTTCAAATAAATGTCCTCTTGGTGAAATTATGAACCTACTCCGTCCTTTATCTGATGTCAATGCTGAGTCCAATCTGCCCTGCATTGTAAGTATGCTCCTTCACTTCCGTATCATCAACAAGTAACGGCACGTGCCTGCACTGCCAGAAAAGGAGTGATGCAGACTTTCTAATGATGTCAGTGGTTAAAAGAACATTTTTTTCTTATGGCTTCAGTAATGCAGATCTTCATTGGTTCTTCACTCCAAATTCTCTTTGAGGGATCACTAAAAATTTTAGACATTTTACTTAAAAGTCCTTTTTGTTTCTCACAGTTCCCCTTTAAACTGAACTGGTTTTATCAACATGGCAGTTGCCCAGAGCCCCAAACCACAGCTTTTAAATGCTGAAGGGGGCCCCACACATATTGTTTTTCCCAGGAGCCCTCACAGATCCAAAAGAAGGAAACTGTAAATTCACTGTATAATAACATCTAAAAATCAACAAGTAATTCTTATGAACATTACAATGATATTAACTATTTTCAAGTTTTCACTTGAATGTGACTGGCTAAATTAGCTATAGTAATATTGCTAGCCACCACGTTATTGGCTGCTATTGGTTATTCTTGGTCCTGAGTGTTATAAAATCAACTTTAGGCCTAAAGACTGGGCTCAGAATAAAACCATTTGGAAGTGTGGGTAATTTCACGGAATCTATATAACCATACTTATATATGACCATATATGACCTGTAATTGCCTGGAGACAAGGGGCAGGGCCTGTTGTGAATGTATACATGTAATTGTAAAGTGCTATGGAAGGTGTTGGCGGTATATAAATCCACAATAATAATAATAAGAGATTTTACCTGCTGTGTTAGGCTGTTTACACATGGGCAGATTTTTCGGCCCAATCGACCAATACTTCCATGTATCGGATGTTTTGGGCAAAAAATCTGCTGCTTTCAGCCGCCGCCGCCGCAACCGATGCCAGTCTCCCATTAGTCCTAACCGGATCAAAAGTGTTGGTAACTTACAGCCGATTGTGCAGTTCCCTATGGGACTGCACGATCAGTTGCACAAACTGTCAGCCGCGACCGACAGTCATTTGTCCTGGCCAAGCACTCGCTCGTAGCGAATGCTCGGTCGGGACAAAGAATCCCTTAAGTGTAGGATTTATATTGAGATCTGCCAATACAGACTGTGTTTGTCACTCTTTCATTATTTATGGATTCAAGTAATCTCTCCTTTCACGTGAAACCCCATTAGAGGAGTGACAGAGTATATCCATATGAAATATAACTATATTCCAGGGCCTCCTATAGAAAGATAATAGACAAAATGCAACAAACACCAGAAATATGGGCAGTAACCAGGAAAGTTGTAACACTGTAAACCTTTTTTATGTTGAAACCAACAGAAACTTAGGTGCATATTTATAAAAATGTCATTAACTTTTCATAGCCATTAATGCTGCTATTTTTACCAGAATTGGACATAGTGCAATCTATTAAGCAGCGATAACCATCGGCCATATACCATAAACTTGCTTTTAGCCGCATATTGCCATACATCGCCAAATATTGAAAAAAAAACTTTGATCGGAAAAACATCTACCCATGAATGTCTAGCTTTAGTGTTACTTGATCACATAGACAATGGCAGTCCACACAGAAGCACAAATGGGGACTTGTCATCTCCTTGCTCCATACTTATTGTCTCTAGTAACACATTAATTTACCACTTCAGAACCGCTGCAATCCACAGTACTAACCACTGATCTTTTAAACGCTAAGGAAGATTCAGGAAAAGTTCTTATTTTTAACAAGAAGAACTTTTATCGAATCCGTATCTTATGACAGAATGGTACAAGAATTTATATGGCAGTATCGTTTTTACCATAATAAGGTTTACACCTTAAACATTATATAACGGTAAACATTATCTATTAAATAAGAAGTTTAGTGTCAAGGAAAATAAATGAGTGTAAAAGATGGTGGGTCTAAAATGCTGGTAGTGCATGGAAACATGGAAATCTGAAGCCTCTGTTCCTTATTAAGAAGGATGAGTATTGTATAATTGCATGGTTATATTATGGCCACAGTGTAAAACTCTGCTACTGTACAGTATGTCCGTAATGAACGCTAGTGGAAATTGTCAATACTGCATGTTTATAAATACTGCCCTTAGAATCCCCATTCTTAAGCTATACACATTCTCAGATAGTTTGGGTTTACCTTGGTGCTTAAGTAAGCTGGGTTATTTCTTTACCTGCAAATGTAGAATAATATGTAGAAGATTGCAATGGATTTTATGTTACCTGGTCCTTTCAAAGGTGAAATTTAAACCTCACATGTTTAAAAACAACGTATTTATAAAGGAGGCTATCTCTAAATTGCAATACTGCTCCTTTAATGACCAGTGAGGATAAAGTAGTAATTTGCCTTTATAAATATGCACCTAGAAATAAACATACAACTAAATATTATTGATAGATTTCTGGTTCCTTAAGAGGTATTTATTGGCATTTTATACCTGTATATACTGTATATCAGACTTCCTGTCTTTCAGGCTATTGACATCTTTTTTTCTTTCTTTTTTTTTTACTTTTAATAAGTTTTTGATACATTTAATCCTTTAATCATTGATAAAATATGTTTACTGTTAGATTTGTGATACATAATACTTGGACCAGACAAACTGCTTTTGCAGCGCTCTATGCCTGAATTGGCTCTGTCTATCTGTAAGAAAAATTGTGTGATTTTTTACATAATACTAACTAGCTACACAGCTCAGTGCCTATTGGATTGTGTTTTTTTTTTTTTAATTGGGCTTAAAAAAAAACAAAATTGAAGTAGAGATTTACCCAGATCAGCACTGCATTAGTTGAATATCATGCTCTTAAGTCATTTTCTTTTATGTACAGTTTTAAACAGATACATTTTGTGCAGATTCTTTCTCTCTGTTTCCCCTTGGTCTCAGTCTGCAGATCACTCCATCTAGGGGTCGGAGAGTTCCTGTATCTAAAATCTTGAAACTTTGTCCTTCAACAAGTTGAAACTCATATCGCTGTAAGAGTTTTGTCATTGCCACCTTGGCTTCCATCTGCAATTACAGAAATACAGAAAAGAGATGAAAAAAAACCTGGCACAATTATAGCTATTTACAAGTTAAATCTATATATGAGATGAGCAATTCTTTCCAGTGTGGAATACCTCCCCCTTGAATAGGGCCCATAGCACCTTCTGCAGAAGTGAACCCTAATTTCAACCAGTCTAAAAATGAAATCATGCTCTTTATGGAAAAAGGTCAGCTCAGCTGGGACCCAATATAATCGCACTTTTACTTGCTATTAGAACCTGCTATGTGCCCTGTCTCCTAGACAATGGCTCCCTTGTTTGAAGTATTTTCCTTAGATAAGCCCTATATTGGCAGGTATACCGTAATTTCCTTGGAAAGTCCTTTGTGTATTCATCAGTTACCCTATAGAAACCTGACCCTTTTTTGGACAAACGGATAAATAAGTTTTCCAGTTTAAATCTGACAGTTCTATTTTCACAATATCTAGATGAACAAGGATGCTTACCCCTGATACTTTATTTAATACATATTTTTCCTACCTGAGAAAATATCTGTCCTATACAGGAGCGTGGGCCCATGGAAAATGGGAAATAAGTGTAGTAAGGCCTGTAGGAAAAAAGAGACAACAAGAAACAATACAATCTGTAAAGATATTAAAAAGGTAAACAAGAAGAAACAACCATGAATTTAAAGGCCCAGCTACATTAGTAAACTTTCTGATTTGGTGCCTGATTGCCAAACTATAAATTACTTACTTTGGTGCCTCAGGGCTGAATCTGTCTGGATTAAAGGCGAGTGGATCTGTGTAAAACTCCTCCATCCTACCCATGATATAAGAGTTAAACTGCAAACAGAACAGGCAAGTGTTTAGAAGCAGGTAATTGTTATAACACACGTTTATCCCACCAAGAAATAGCAGAAATAAAAAAATAAAAAAAGACACCTTTTCCAATACTGAGAAGAACTATACACAAGGCACAGGGCTTAATAGTGATATACCTAAAGGCCCAGGGACTGTGGTCACAACCCCTATTCTGTCTAAACTTTAAGGGGACTAAATTCTACAGCTAACATTGTACAAAAAGACAGCGCACACAACAAGCTGTGTCTAACCTCTCCCTTTACTGTGGCTGCTGGGTGATTTATTAAATTAACCTGTTTGGTACCAGGGGTCAGCTCCCATAATCCACCTTAGCTGAGTGGGAGGCAGAACACTTTACATGCTCTGTAGTGCTCAACAGGTCAAAACATGGAAGTTGCAGCCTTGCATCCTAGACGCTGACAGCCAGTCATATAACAGCACAGAGATCCTCCCTCTCCTTGACACACAACAGTGTTTCCGTTTTTTGTTTTTTTCAAGATTTAATCTACGGTTTACAAATGACAGTAAAAAACAAACAAAGAAATGAAAACTTAGGAGACGTGTTTCTTAGGTATATTTACTGTCTGCACCAAACTAGTCAGTTAATGATGTAAAAAGAGGGCTGACTTAGTTGACTTACCATCACAGATATGTTATCAGGAATCCTAACTCCTTCTATAACCATTTCCGTGTTTAGCTCCCTTGTTGTCCCTGGAGCTGTAGGGTATAACCGTAATGTCTCCTTCAGGATCTGCCAAATGGCACAAAATAAATAACACAATAACAAAACAACAATCATTTTTATACATTTTAATTTTTTTCCCCTGACTTCAGGAGATCAGTCATCCTCAGTCTCATAAAATTATTATATCACAATGAAAGCATAATAAATTATTTGGAATAAAAAGGAAACTCGGGGAGAACCTAAAAACATGATGTATGCAGTTGTTACAAAAAAATGAAAATGCGGCTAAAGCTTTTAATAATTAATGACTTCCACAGACTACAACCTGTGTTGCAGTTCCAGATCCCTACACCTTGGGGCATATTTCTAAAGGATTGCTATTATCGCAGTTAAATTGCCGCCCCACATCGCAGCGGAAAAATTGCTACTATCACCATATTTATAAAGGCGACCTTCATTGCAGCGATAAGAAATATTTGAACTCTCTTCACTGCGATACTCTAATTAGTGCAATGCAGTAAGTACAATATCGTGGCGAAGAGCTCAAATCCCGACGTACGTTGGGTGGTCTCCTCCCTTTCTGGTGGTGAACTCGGCCATTTTTGCCAACTTAAAGTAGGCGAATTGAAATGGCCGAGGTTAATGCCAGAGCACAGTTACTGCCGCTTTATAAATAGAAGCGAACGGTAACTGATGCAATGTTAGTGAGGCTTTAACTTTCCGACGGTGGGTATCGCCATTTTATAAATCGTGTTAATTATGATTTTGGGGAAAACGGCGGGAAACCCAGCGGCAAAAAAGTTTTTGGACGTTTAGAACTATGCCCCCTTATCCTGAAATGGGCAGGTTTGGTAGGACCAAGCGCAGGGGTAGGTAGGTAATAGGTTTGGTCATTGTTTGGTCCCATGTACATCCCCCCTAATATTGGTAGGTATGAAATACTATACTATACAAGTAACTGTCATTCTCTATTGATCTGTGTGATGTGTGCTTAGCCATGATAACATAGGTCTAATAAAGATACTACATGCAGACAAGCAATTATCAAGTGCTGGTCTGCTTGAAGTATCTTAATGAGACCTGTGTAGCTATGGCTAACTATTAGCATGCATGACATTTACCTTTAATATGGTAAAAATGTTATAGCAAGAAAATAACAGAAGATACAATATTACATGTTTTTTCTTTCTAAATTATTGATGCTTTATAAATTAGAAGATATGTTTGATTTAGTTTGTTAACCAAATCAAAAATTAGAAAAAAGCAAGACTATATTAAACTTCCTTTTTTCTTTTTTGGGTTTTTTAAAATATGTTCCCCTGCTCAGACACATAGCACACATCCTTTCTACCAGTGCATCCCTGTGCCACCAACACCATAAATGGCTCTGTGCTAAGTGAATCTCTATTAAAAAAGATTTGGGGATTGTAGTAGATAACATACTTACAGTAGCTGTAGCAAGCAGTGACAGACAGTCACGGCTAGAGCTAGGGATTTGGCCTTTATCGGGAAAGTGTGTACCCAGCTTTAGAGTAAATGCTGGAAAATAGTCCACCCTGGTGGATTATTTATAAATGGTTTTAGCCATTTAAGTTACCTGAGACAAATACTGTAATTTGCCAAGGTCTTCATATTCAATGTCTCTCTTTGATCCTACGACTTCATCTATTTCTGCCTGAGCTCTGATAAAACATACAAGAAAGCAAAGCAATATACCAAGATTATTACCTTTCCAGAATGCAGTTATTAATTTATTTAATAGCATAAAACTTGTGCTATTGCAGTTATTTGTGACACTGTCATGGTTAATTTAAAAATATTTGGACACTGAAGGAAGCCGATAAGCTTTCAGGATATTATTGTGTATGGCCTTTGATATTTGCCTGACTGATTGATTCCCACAGAGTAGTATCAGAAGGTCAATTTGGATGAGTTCACAGAAATCAGAGATAACTTGTGCAATCAAATGTACCATTATTTTGGACTTAGCTAGCCTAACAAGATACCATGATATGTACTAAAGAGGATCTCCTCAATCTACCTCTTCAGATGCAATTGCAATTGTTAGTAAAGCAAAACTGTTCCCTTACTTTTCTAGAATCTCTGGATTGCGTGCCAGCTCCATTACTGCAAATGACAACTGGTTTGCAGTGGTTTCTTGGCCTGAAACAGGAACCATGTTAACATAACATCCAAAAGGAAGATCTCAATACAATCGTTATGAAGGAAATGCTGTAATACGTGCTGTCCAGCTCTAGCCCACACTGCACCAATAAATTACTGTGCGGCATCTGCTATTATGAATTTCCTTCTTTTTTTAATTATTGGTGTAGAATTTTGAGTGCCTGGATGGGAGGCTTGGCTTGACACTTCCAAGAATAAAGACCCTTCCACTACATAAAACAATAAAAAAGCATTTCTATTAGATTTCTAATAGGTTGTTTTATAGTATTTTTTTCCTTAGGTTACCAGTAATAACATTTGTGTTGCAAACAGTCCATAATCACTTCAACTTCTAAACAACTAGGACCAACAATTAACAGTCTTTACAAAATGATAAATATACCCCATTTAATTAGTGGGAGAAGAAAGAACAGGAGACCTAAGTCCAGAAAACCAAGTCCAGAGAACCGTTTTTCTCCCAGAAGCTCCGTGATTCCCCTCTCTACAATTGTGGGCTGTGAGGCGGTTGCTCTGCCGGGCTTGTTTTTGCCCATTTCTGCTTGGTGGTAGCTGTATGCTGCTGTTTACTGGGTGCAGGTACTGTTTGTAGGGAGATCTATGTGGGAGCTCTCAGCCTATGCATCTGATCCCTGTGGTGTCTAGGCCCCGCCCCTCCCCAATTTCCAATTTGACTGACATTCCCAGCCTCAGAGAATCATGGGAAAACGGAGCAAATCAATAATTTAGCAGTTCTGGTTCTGAGCACATAAAAAGAATATAATTTCAATATCAAACCACTGTTTGCAGGAAAGGAAAATGTAAATTAGTAACTGTACTGTTATACTTTATTATTTAAAGTGGGTTTGTCACTGCTTGTAAAAGTAGCAGTTTTTTGGGGGGGGATTTGTTTGGGTCTTATATTGTGGTTTTGTAGACAATATCCATTTACAGATAAAGCAGCAACATTGCAATAATAGATTGGCAGCATTTCTGTGCTCCTCGAATGGGTCATGGTATCTTCCAAAATGATAAAATAGTATTGTATGTTCCATTATGTTTAAAATGAGCTACATGAAATCTATAAAACAAATCAATTAGTTTCCCAAACCTGCAATGAAGAAAGTCACAAATTGTCTAGTAAAATCTCTGGATCACAGTCCTCCTCCAAAGCTGGAAAGAATAAAAATAAATAGACTTATTAAGGTTGTGTCAGTGAGTCTGGCAATATAAGAAGGATACACTACAAAAAACCCTCTAAAAATCCTTGTACCTTGTATTATTTCTTACTAGGTTAAAGGAAGGGAGGGCCAAGGATGTACTGTGTACATCAAAGAAGACTGGTATAAAGTAGCTCCTTTGATTTGACCAGTTCTGTATTTTGTACGGTATGCTATATATAGTTCACCTGTTAAGGATCTTTCTAGCAAGTCAGTCACAGAGGATTCAACCTGCAGCAGTCAGACAGAGCTAAAACTAAATCCCGTCCCATTAAAATCATGGATTGTATTTCCAATTAAAAATCCTGTACCTGCCCCTTTCAGTATCTTTGTCAGTATGTCCATTGGAATCTCCTCTCCATCTTGAATTTGCTTCTGTCTCCTTTCAATACATTCCTTTCCTGTCTGGCGAAGGAGCCTTATACTTGCCTGGACTTTTCTGATGAATGCTCTCTTTGATGGAGAATACTGTTACAAGAAAGAGACCAGTAGTTCAATTCAGAATGATGGCAGTTAAATAAAACTTTTATATGTGAACACTGCTTTTGTTACATATGTTGAATAAGACTTGGCTGTATTTTTACATGTGCATTTACTCTATGTTTTCCCTTTTCCTTATGAGCCCTATCTAATTGCCCGCCAACTGCCTTGTTATTGTATCACTGGGAAAGACAGTTCTGCAAAAATAAAAAATAAATGAATTGTAATATCAGGCAGAAAATAAACCCCACAGCTTGTGTTGACCGTGCACAGCCACTAGTACAGATCAATGGAAGGAGTATACAGTGATGTGAAAAACTATTTGCCCCCTTCCTGATTTCTTATTCTTTTGCATGTTTGTCACACTTAAATGTTTCTGCTCATCAAAAACCGTTAACTATTAGTCAAAGATAACATAATTGAACACAAAATGCAGTTTTAAATGATGGTTTTTATTATTTAGTGAGAAAAAAAACTCCAAACCTACATGGCCCTGTGTGAAAAAGAAATTGCCCCCTGAACCTAATAACTGGTTGGGCCACCTTAGCAGCAATCAAGCGTTTGCGATAAATTGCACGAGTCTTTTACAGCACTCTGTAGGAATTTTGGCCCACTCATCTTTGCAGAATTGTTGTATTCAGCTTTATTTGAGGGTTTTCTAGCATGAACCGCCTTTTTAAGGTCATGCCACAACATCTCAATAGGATTCAGGTCGGGACTTGGATAGGCCATCCATAGTCTTCATTTTGTTTTTCTTCAGCCATTCAGAGGTGGATTTGGTATGTGGTTGGGTCATTGGCCTGCTGCAGCACCCAAGATCGCTTAGAGTTGACGAACAGATGGCCGGAAATTCTCCTTCAGGATTTTTGTGTAGACAGTAGAATTCATGGTTCCATCTATCACAGCAAGCCTTCAGGTCCTGAAGCAGCAAAACAACCCCAGACCCTCACACTACCACCACCATATTTTAACTGTTGGTATGATGTTCTTTGCTGAAATGCTGTGTTACTTCTACGCCAGATGTAAAGGGACCCGCACCTTCCAAAAAGTTCAACTTTTGTCTGTCGGTCCACAAGGTATTTTCCCAAAAGTCTTGCCAATCATGAGTGTTTTTTTAGCAAAATTGAGATGAGCCTTAATGTTCTTTTTGCTTTAAAGTGGTTTGCGCCTTGGATATCTGCCATGCAGGCGTTTTTGCCCAGTCTCTTTCTTATGGTGGAGGTGAACACTGACCTTAATTGAGGCAAGTGAGGCCTGCAGTTCTTTAGATTGTGCTGGGGTCTTTTGTGGCCTCTCGGATGAGTTTTCTCTGCGCTCTTGGGGTAATTTTGGTCGGCCGGCCACTCCTGGGAAGGTTCATCACTGTTCCATGTTTTTGCCATTTGTGGATAATGGCTCTCACTGTGGTTCGCTGGAGTCCCAAAGCTTTAGAAATGGCTTATAACCTTTACCAGACTGATAGATCTCAATTAAGTTTTTTTTTAACTTATTTTTTAAGGGGGGCAAAACAACTTTTTTCTCGTTTTTTTCTCACTAAATACCGTATATATCGAGTATAAACCGAGTTTTCAGGCTGAAAAATCAGCCTGAAAACTCGGACTCGGTTTATACTTGAGTCAACCGCTTACCTGGGCATTCCGGCAGCCGTGCGCCATTCCTGTACCGGCGCGCCGGCCTGACGTCACTGCCGGCGCCAAGCCCGGCGCCGGGCAGTGACGTCAGCCGGCGCGCCGGTACAGGAATGGCGCGTGGGCTGCCGGAATGCCGATACCGTACCTGCAGGAAGCCCTTGGATGGAGGAAGAGCCCACAGATAGAAGAAGAAGAGTCGTCCACGGGAGAAGAGTCCCCAGGGAGAAGAGTCCAGGAGAAGAGTCCCAGGGAGAAGAGTCACAGAGAAGTCCGGGAAGAGTACCACAGGGAGAAGAGTCCACAGGGAGAAGAGTCCACAGGGAGAAGAGTCCATAGGGAGAAGAGTCCACAGGAGTCCACAGGGAGAAGAGTCCACAGGGAGAAGAGCCCACAGGTACAAACTGAACTGAGGGGGAGGGAGGCATTCAAGATGTTTGGGAACTACAAACTCCCAGCATGCTTTATTAGCTGGGAGTTGTAGTTTCCAAACATCTGAATGCCAAGTGAGGTGGCATTCAAGATGTTTGGAAACTACAACTCCCAGCTAATAAAGCATGCTGGGAGTTGTGTTTCCAAAACATCTTGAATGCCACCCTCACTTGGCATTCAAGATGTTTGGAAACTACAACTCCCAGCATGCTTTATTAGCTGGGAGTTGTAGTTTCCAAACATCTTGAATGCCAAGTTTCTACCCTCGGTTTATACTCGGGTCAATAACTTTATTAGGATTTTTAGCTGAAATTGGGTACCTCGGTTTATACTCGGGTCGGTTTATACTCGAGTATATGGGGTAATAAAAACCATAATTTAAAACTGCATTTTGTGTTCAATTATGTTATCTTTGACTAATAGTTAACGTTTTTCGATGAGCAGAAACATTTAAGTGTGACAAACATGCAAAAGAATAAGAAATCAGGAAGGGGGCAAATAGTTTTTCACACCACTGTATATATACATTACAAGTGATAGTCCTTCCTTGTTGCATAATATGTGATATTAAAGCCTTTTTTGCCGATTTCTTCATGAAGATACACCATTGTAAAGCCTGTAAACTATTTTACTAAAGCAAGTATCAAAGTAATTCCGAAACTCCACTAAAGTAAGTTTAGTCATTTAGTTTAGCTAATTAGTCATCTTATTGTGTATGCTATTTAGTCTATATGGTGAGCAGTTTTTTTTTTTTAACAAACTTACCTTTATTAATGGATTTCGTGTTTCCACTATAGCACTCATTATCAATGAAATAGCTTGTGGGAATGGTGTCAGATCATCATGCAGAGAATTTAGTTCCATTCCAAAAGCAATCTGGAGATTATTAAAAGTCAGACAGAAATTAAGTTCAGGTGATCCTGAAAAAAAAACAAGTTACTGGTCTCTAAAAAAATTTGTCTGTAAACACACTGAAGACATTTTTTTTTGCATTCATGTGCAGCATGTAAGAAGCTATGGAGTTAAGAGGTTAAAGTTTTCTGCTTTCACTGACTTTAGTGATATCACAACACACTTTGCTATTCCCCTATTCCAGCAGTATAAGTCTGTGCATTGCAGATTTACAATGAATAGCTGGTTTCCTATCTTTAGTGGATCACAGTGTGGTCACAGTCCCAGGTTAAGTGCTTTTCATTAAAGGACATGTCCACCCCAGAATAAAAATTTATACTTACCTTCCCCACCCCAAAACTCCGAGATCATTATACATTATAATTACTTATCTCCCCTCAGCCCCTGAACCTGAGGGGGGGCAAGTAGCTGCAAACCCTTGAAACTACACCCCTTCAATCTATAATTCCATGAAAGGTAGAAGGAAGACTGCCTACCATCTGTTTCGCTTTAATGTAAAAAAAAAAATCTTTTACTTTAATGATATATATTGTTGCTGGTGGAGAGTCAGGCAGGGAAACTGCTTTTTTAAATTTAACAATATTTGTAACAATGCCTACTTTGATCTCAGCGAGGCAGACTGAAAGCTGCAAGCAATGGCCAAACTACTCCAGCTTTTAATTACACTAAGAAATTCATCCATCAAAATGACCTAGTGGTTTGTGGCACATTACAGCTCTGTGGGCAACATCATAAGTTTTTTAAGACGAATAGTGGGTTGACTTGCTATTTACCACTATTGAATATGCCATGTCCCCGGCTATGTGGGTTTAACAACACTGCATGTACCACAAGGCTAACTTTACAGCACCATAACTTCTGACAGGCTGCACTGTTATATAAGATAGGTCACATAAGGCTGCAATATGACGTAGGACAGACTATAAGAGTAGTGACTATAAGAGTAGACTGAATGTACATAAGAACATTAATTGTATATATAACCACATATATTGACCGGTGAATTCTAAGAAAAGGCACATAATATATACTCTATAAAAAAGATCTGACTTTGGTTTAACTGAATTCAGTGGTGTAACTGGCAGGGGGGCCTGGGACTAAGAGGGCCCTTCAACAGGCACCATAAATGAGACGTTTTTAAACAGCTGATTTCACATATGTAAGTTAAGGTGTGCACCATCAACTGTTTAAACTACTGCCAGTCCTGTTATCGCTCACACTTATACTTACATATGCAGTTGCAGTATCAGGCCTGCCTAAGGGGAATAAGGTGGGTCAGGAGCCTGACTGAATTGAACTGACTCTGGAACTGAATTTAACAATGATTTATATGACCACGGTTCTCCTTTAAAGGGAAATTCAACCAAAAAAGGCAAATAAATCAGGAGATTATACTTGTATTTGTAGTTGAATATTCAGAAAGAAGGGGAACACTTTAATAAAGTGCAATTGGTAAATGCCATAGTCTTCAAATAACAATTTCATTAGGTTTTTATGCACCACTGTAAATAATTTGGGGGATGTAATACTTACTTCTGGGTTTTCTTGGAGCCGAGTAGATAAGGAGCGTGGAGGTAACGGGTTTGTTTTTGCCCTATACATTGTGGGCCTGTGGTTTTAATACAAAATGGTGCAGGCACCGGTAGATTGAAGTTAACCCATTGCTGACCCGATATTACACTGGGAAACGTGGGGTTAACCTAATTTTCCCCGCAGTGCCACATATTGCAGGAGAAGTCTTAAAGAAAATGTTTCAAACTGTAAAAAAACTAAATTAATTCTATTTTGACAATGGCTCATTTGTAATGCTTCAATATGCAAGTAGTCAGAGGGAAAGAAAGCTCTAGAGGTAACAGCACTTGAATTCCTAATTCCTAAAAGCAGCTTTAATCACACCAGTTATAAAGTAGTTTATGTCTTCTACATCAACCAGCAATGTTGATGGTCCATTTTACCATCCTAGTCTAAAGAAAGGGTTGGGGGCATGGTATTACAGTTGAAAATAGGTGTAACCAACTAAGAAGTTGGAAGTTTGGATGCTGACAGTTCTTATGTAATTTATTTATTTTTCTTTAATTCACCTGGCAATATTAAACACTGTGATTACTTAACACTCCGGTATTCAACTCTGCATACTGGTGAAATCACAATGTATCACTGTGCTATTGCAGGAAATACTGTGTTAAGGTTGCCATACATACAAACGATAATGGGTAAATCCCGCCGGGGAATGACGGGATTTACCTATTATCGCTCGTGTGTAGGGGATATTCACGACCAATTAGAGTGCCGACGAACGACCGTAGTCGGCACTCCGATCGATCGGGAATGACGTAAAATTTCCATCGGTCAGCATCGGCTCACTTTACTTTAAATAGAGGGAGCTGATCGTGTGGTGTATGGCCGCACGGCCAACCAATCCCCATACCGCGTATGGGAAACGGTCAGGTCTGTGTGTGCTGTTCCCACAGCATGTGTGCTGACAGATACCAATGTGATCTGTTTACACACATTATATGGGATTGCATGTGTATGGCCAGCTTTAGCTTGTAGGGATGATACAAACTATCCCACTGCATTGACAGGAATACATTATAAGAGAAAATATCTTTTAAACTAAAATTAATTAATTGAGAATTACCTTGCCTATTAAATCCAGGGTAAATCTGCTCAACAAGTCATGCATTTTAACTTCATGTTTTCCATCTGCATTTTCAGCAAGTTTCTCCATCAACTCCTCTGCCTTTTCATTGAAAGGTTCCATTAAACCCATCAGGTAGCTACAAAGACAATCAACATCAATAAACGAAAACTAAGGGGCATATTTATAAAGCTTCGTTAAGCTTTCGCGGCCGTTTTCACTGACATTAACGCATAAATCGCGTTTAACGCGATTTATAAATGTCCGTAAACGGCCGCGAAAAGTTAACGAAGCGATAACCCTTCGCGGCGATACTTACCTGTTACCGCCGCTTCTATTTATAAAGCACCGGTATGTGTATCGCAGTGCTAGTATCGGCTGTTTTACTTCGCCACCTTGAAGGTGGCGAAAACAGCCGATACTAGCCTCCCCGCGGCGGGGATGGGCAGGCAACCCGCGGCGGGTGGTCGCACCCGCCCCGGGAGGCATGCCCACCCCGCCCACAACCCCCCGCGGCGGCGGAGACCACCCGCTGCCGCTTCCCAGCAGCCCCTCCCAACCCCTTCCCTGCTTGCGGCAATCTCGGAACGGGAGGCTAGGAGGGGCTGCCGGGAAGGGGCCGCAGCAAGTGGTCGTGACCACCCGCCGCGCACCCCCTCCCCAGCAACCCCTCCAAGCCCCCCACCCCGGCCGCTACCGGGGAAGGGAGGGAGAAGCTGGGAGGGGTGGAGGCACCCTCCAGCGGGGCCCCGAGAAAGGCCTTTTGGGGCTTAAGGGGTCCCGCAGCCCAAACCGGGGCCCCCCTCCCCGGCCCTATCAGTATCACCGCGAAGGGACTTAAAATTACCGCAACACATCGTGGCCGCAATACATATCGCGGCAATGGCGCTCGCCGTTATAAATATGGCGATAGCGCTATTTTCGCGGCCGCGGTGTGCTGTGGTAATTTTTTTGTGCTATTTTCAATTTTTTATAAATATGCCCTTAAGACTGCATTAACAGTACCCATAGATACAATAAAAGTGGTAAATACTGAAATCAGTACTTAGTTATGGAAAATACACTGACTGACATGATTTAGCATGAATAGAATATACCATCTGTCAGAACCATGCAGAGTGCTTTTCATCAAAGTTTACCAGCTGCTGTCTTTAACGCTGATATACACTTACCCGTTGCACTTATCACAGGCACTGTATTTACCAACTTTTTTTATTTTATTTTTTTATTACTATCTGTTAATACCAACAAGGGTACCTATTTTACCACTGTAGAAAATGCTAGAGGGGAAAAGGATTATCTGAGAAAGCCAAAGAGATAACATTTCCAAACTGTATAAAAACATGATCTATTTTATGATTGATTCTTTTATTGTCACTGTATTGTAACAACCAGTGAAATTCATTGTAAGAAACACAATACATATGTAAGAATAAGATAAGAAATACCTGTTATTAAAACACAGCAAATCAGTGAATTTAAAATCAGAATATTGTAAACAGACACTAAACCAGATTTGCAAGAGTCATTCATTTTGAAAGGTTTGGGGCGCTGCTCCTCCCCAGTCAAGCTCTTCAGCCAATGGAAGGTGACCGGGAGTAGCTTCTGGATCTGTCAGCTGGCTAGCCAATAGGAGGCAGGCAGGTTCGGGTCACGCTGGTGATGACGTCATGCGCAAATGCGTGCACGCTTGAGCATTGGTGCGCACTGAAGTCCCACCCAGAAGAAGCCCTATGAGTGCTGGTCTTCTAATTAGGCAAGTCCTGACCGTACTTTAGCTCTGTATTTTGTTGTTATACATTTCCTTGTCTGCTGTTCCTGCTTTGTTCCTAGTTCCCCCTTCCTCTGCCTGCTGTTTCTGAGCCATCCATCATTACTGCTGTGAAAAACAAATATACTGAGGTCTGATGCAGGAGCGCTCCCAAACGTGCGTCCGGGTCTGGTGTCAGCGTGCAGATCCCTCCATTCGTATGAGGACCAGCTACCCTCGCAATACCATATAAAACCAGGAAGTGCAGAGGATGGATCCCTCCGTCAATGGGATAGCACGGCCACAGGTAAGTATTACATCAAAGTTTATTTATTGAAACTATCCCTTCGGTTGGGTAAGTATGTTACTTGGCAATCAACCAGATATTCACCGGCTGAGGCGACCCAGCGCCTAACTGCAAAGATATAAGTCACACACTTATAAAGCAAAACTTGTGCCGGAGGAGCTCCGGGACTTACATTGGCTTGCCTTGCAGCCTCTTTACCCAGTCGTCCTCCATTCCATGCTCCTCCCAACAGTTTCTTGGATAGGGATCAAGGCACTGTATTGACTCTGCACTCACTTCGGGCAGATGCTTAAGTCCACTGCTCCGGTATATCGGGAACCTCAGGATAATGCAAACAGGGATCTCAGACAGCCAACAAGTCTTACTCCAAGACCTACGCGTGTTTCACGCACAATGCACCAGTGTGCACAGGCTTCATCAGGATATCATGATACCCAGGTGAGACTCCTCTTAAAGGGCATCTATAGTGAAAAAAACACATTGCCCCTTTGCAAAGTTAAATTCATGTACTCTGTGCTGCCTTAAAGCCTATCTATGTCAGTGACTCTATTTAACCATGGTGTCAGATCTGTGTGCAGCCCTTCCCCCTCCCCTCTGTTACCTCCTCCATGTCTCAACTCCGGCTAACTGACAAGCTTATCATGTGCAGTAGGAGTTAAAAGTTCAACATCCGGAAAAACACACCCACGCACAGTGGCCAATAGAAAGCAAGCTGTCCTGGAGACACGGAAAAGAAGGAGATCAGTACAGTTTACAATCTCTCACTTTGTGACCCATCATTAATCAGTGAAAGCTATTAAGAAGGGGGATCAAGTGCAGCCTTATATCTACCATCAAAGATACCTCTCTCCCCCTGCTAATGCTGTTATCTCTATGTTTATTACAGAGCAGGGAGGGGGGATCACGTCACAGGGATTTGATTGACAGTCCAAGTAGGAGTAGAGGAATGCAATCATGTATTCTTCTAACTGGTGTATCTCAGGGCAAAGAGGGAATCTGAAAAAAGTGAAGACACTCTGGGGGTTGTGGGGAATTAAAGAACACGTGGAAAGAAAGAAAAAAAAGTTCATTTTCCCACTATAGATGCCCTTTAAGTATCTGTTTCTTAAAGTGACAGTGTCCCAATGAAGTAGTGGAATTACAACCATTACAGTCTGGTAAAGTCACTTAATTTCTTTAAGGTTTATTAATGAAAGGAAAAAAGATTAGTTAATATATATACATTAAATCTTATTTGAATCAATTAAATACTTCAATAAGTTTACCTTACTAAACCTTTTTCAGTAGTGGTCTGACGATTGCCTCTTTCAGAATGGTGGGAAACCTTCCCTCTTGTAGGGAACAGTTTACTATCTTATGGAATGCTGGTCTGAATAGCTCAGGGCATTTCAACATGAACTCAGTAGGGCTGGGTCCAGGTCACAGGTGGTCTGGCGAAGGTTTAAGAGGATGTCTGAGATACTATCTTCGGTAATTGTTTTGAAATCAGACCATGCTGGTAGGCTATTTTTGCATCCATTATATGGTTCAGCCTTGGTTTCCAGCATTGTGGGTTGGATGGCAGACTGTATAGAGGAGACTTTATCTGAGAAGAAGTGGACAAATTTCTCTCATAGGTCCTGTGATGGTCTGATGCTGGATTTCTGGCAAGATGGGTTGCAGAGATTGCCAACTGTGCAGAAAAGCTGGGCAGGTCTGTTGGGTGCGTTTGCAATCTCCTCAGATAGAATTAAGGACTTTTTCTTGTTGACCATTGTTTGATATTTTTTCAGGTGAGCACTTAGTGAAAGTTTGTGTTAAGGGCATTGGTGTTTGCACCAGTGTCACTCCAGCCTGCACCTCACTTTCTTTAGCTCCTTACTGAGTTGTCAAACCAGCGAGCATGATGTAATGGGGCGGAACGTTTAATGTGTTCAAGGCCTAGGTTGTGAGCTGTCAGATTGTCAAGACAGAGGAGTTGTTGTTGATAAACTTTTAAAGGAACGATATTTTATTTGTTCTTTCATTTGGTGTTTTAAAGCTGGTGCTGTAAGGAAGAAGTGGATGGTGTGGTGGTTTGACCAGACTGGATCAATTTCCATTTTGGATATTAAGTTCTGAGTGGAATATGATGTCCAAAGTGTGGCCTTTTTTGTGGGTGGTGCTTGAGAGAAGCCAAGTTCATTCATAGAAAGAAGTAGTGTGTATCCACCCATGTGTTAAAGTCTCCCAGAATTATCCACCTGGCGTGTTTCAGTGTTAAGCAGGATACAAGTTCTGCTATTTGATTGAGAAAGGCTGAGCCATCACCAGGTAGGCGTAGACAAGAAGTAAGTTTACGTTTTTCTCAGCTGAGAGTTGGGCTGACAGGCATTCAAAAGATTGGGTGGGGGTTACAGCAAGAGGTTTAATATTTAAACTGAATTTGAAGGAGAGAGCAATTCCTCCCCTGCGATCTAGTGTAAAACTGAGTAATTGGGTGGTACAGTAGCTTCCAGCGTGGGTCCTGAGTTCTGATCTAACCATGTCTCCATAATTAGAGCTAGATCTGAAGCTTCTATTAGGCTGTGAATCACTGTTGTTTTATTGTTTATAGATCTGACATTGCAGAGTACTGCTTTAATATGGTTAGTCTGATCTTTAAAGCTTTTGTTCTTGGCCCCCCGACTGGGGCATGCATTCGGGGTGCTTGAGAAAGGACTTTGGGTCCGAAACATGTAGCACACAGCTACAGCTCTGTGTTTCTGTATGCTACACTACACTATTATTTAATAGTTTAATGCATTCGTGGTTGTGGCAACTGTCTTTTTTTCAAATGAAGTTACAGTTGATGTTGCTGTGGTAATAGGTGGGGATTGTTTTTCTTGGTGATGCCTTTATGAATGCCTCTATGCCTTCTGCCACGTTTTCCTCGTCTTGTTTTTTTAGAATTCAAATGGATTTTAATGTGCTTATTAAAGCAGAGTCAATTAGTAGATGTCCCTTGTTATAGATTTTGAGATTGCCCTGAGAAGCTCATATGTGTATTTCGTTGTTGATATTTGGACAGCTGATAGGCATCCTGTTGAGATCAAATGTGTCTTTGCAGGCTGTATTTCACAGAGACTTAAGGTTCATACACACGTGCGATCGCGGGTGCTGACCCGTGATGCACGATGTGTACGAACGGCTGCTTTTCCCGATAATCGTGCCATGTATATGTATTTGGTTTTTCCAAGTGCGCCAAACTAATATGAAATACCCCCAAAGGAAAATGCCTTGAACGGCTTGAACTAGCCATTCAAGGCATTTTAGAATTAGTGAAGTTAAGGCAATTGGTTGAAAGTCGCTGGGTTCACTGGCAGGAGTAGCTTTTGGTAATGGGGTGATATTCGTTGTTTTAAACAACATAGGAACCAACACAGATCTTACTGATCTATTTAAGATGAAACAAAATACAATGGCGAGCACTGCAGCACAATTTTTATGGACTCTATTGGGGCCCGTATATTTCAAGCATCAATGTTATTAAACACTGATAAAACAGGGCCCACAGAAATATAATACGTACCCTCACAAATTCCAACTTCGCCCTTAAATCCCGGAGGAGTGGTATATATAGGGCAATAAAATCTAGCATAAAAAGTGTTCAGGTTCTCACTAAATTCTCACTAAAGCATATATGTGTAAATTCTCAATTTTAGCCTCTAACTCCATTATATACTCCTATTTAGCTTTCCTAATATATTTAGATTTCCTATTTTATGAGGCCATTGTGATCACTAAAATCGAAAACGAGAGTGTTGAATACAGTTCAGGAAATTAAGGACCTGAAGGCCCGTGGTATTAAATGTTATGAAGGAATATTTATTATACATACGTTCTGCTGAAAGCAGGATCCATGATTCTCCTTTGTTTGTGCCAATGGTCATAATCTCGATCAGTTAATAGACCATTCCCAAAGAACCTGAAAGAAAGTTCAGTGAAATCATTTATTTTACCATATTTTGTATTTTACAGGAGTTGTACAACATATACCCTATAATTTGTGAAGTATCTGAACAAAATGTATTTATAATATTGCCCTAGGAAAAAAATGTATACATTTTAAGTAATACTTTCATATGCTCTCCATGACCGTCTAACAAGAGAATGCTCAACAGTTCTCAAATTCATATATATATATATATATATATATATATATATATATATATATATATAAATATATATATATGACTTGCCTTTTAGATTTGTGTGACATTTGAGTCTGAATTACATTTTTATTAATTATTACAGTATTAAAAACATTTATTAAAAGATTAATAAAACAAAAATGAAAACAAGCACTTATACCAAAGTCTGGGAGTTGGCCACCTGGAAGACTCCCAACCAAAGACTGATAGATTGTGTAAAATAAATGTGCTTAGACTGTAAGCTCCTCGGAGCAGGGCCTTATGGGACTGAATACATTCTTGCGCTGTAATTGTTGGCGCTAAATTTCCTGGGTTTTTTATTGCTGTTTTTAAAATAATAATATTTATATATTATTATATAAAATCGTTTTTAATAAGGATTTTTAAAAATTTTATTCACCCCTTTATAAACTTTTAAACTAAATACCCCCCCAACCCCATTTTCGCAATGCTTACTAGGTTTTTTGTCGCGGTTTGCCATGGTTTTTTTTCTGCCATGGCTTAACTTCCCCCTGCTCCCACGATTCTCCTTCCTCGTCTTCTATTTCCCTCCACCTGCGTGGCTTCCGCCAGCGATCGGAACGTTCAATAATATTAGATTTTGACAGTGGTTACCGGACCTTCTGTTCGTCTTCGGTTACTGTGTGCAAATCTTGGAATTCAAGATTGCCTGGTGGCGGTTTCCATCTCTTTTTGTCCCATACAGGTGCACGCACCTGTGTCTTCTTATTTCCTTCATAGGCGTATGCACATTTAACAATGATTCTAACTAATTGTATTCAAACTTTGTCTCTTATCCTATTGGTCCTGTTTCATTCCCATTTTTTCTCTTCTCCTTTATATTGTCTTCTGGCCCATTCATCATCGCCCGTGGTGAAGGTGGTGTTTTCTGTGTTTATTATTTTCCTGTTACTGACCCTTGCCTGTCATTTTGAGCTTTATCCTCTGCTGTCTGTCCTGAATCCTACCTGATTACAACTACATCTCTTTCTTTACCCTTTTGTACTGCACTTTGCTGATTGACTTCCCTTGAAACCTTTGATTTTATACCTGACCCTGCACTTGTCTAACCTGCCTGTACTATGCTAATCTCTAGGCACCAGCTTCTCTCTACCTAGCTGGTCCTGCGCCCATTGCTGTCAGTTTTTCTTCAGCTCAGATACCTTGTACTTTAACACCAGGGGTAACCGCGCCCAGTGAGGTGTGTTGAGCCGCCCGGCATAACCAAAAAAAGAACACAAGCAGTGGATATAACAGGTCACACCCTTAGATAATCATAAAAATCTTTTTAATTATAAAATTGGATAGCCTCTTGGCAAATAAAGTGCATAAAAGTGAGAAAACAGATTAATATACATATAACAGATAACTATTCATCAATCTAATACACTGGTATATCTGCAGGTATCCACACACACACAAATCTCAAATGAATCAGGATAAAAAAAAATCATAGAATAATTAATTCTAATCAATCAAGGCCATGAAAAAAGTACATAAATACAGTGTGTATGGGGAGATTATCAGGGTACTCTATATATAACCTAGGCAAGAACGTAGTATAAATGAATCAAGGTCAAGAGAAATTCATTAGGATAAACATAATGACAACTAGTAGCAAGTATATATTAATTATATGTAAGCCTGATGCTTCCAACAAATAGATCTACATCCCTGTGGCAGATTAACTTAAAAATAGGCATAAGGTTCTATACTGTACCGACAGGCAGAATGGAGAGGAAGCAGTTTCAAAAATAAGAATGAGCTAAACACGTTCGCCCATGTTTCTGACATCTTCAGTGGTGGAAGTGGACTTTTACTAAGCTTCCAGTCTTCTTAAATAGAGGTAATTAGTCCCAATTGAATGTTTCATAGAGAAACATTGCATTCTCTATTGCATTGTCACGCAATATACGCAAGAGTCACTCAAAATACTGAACTATAGCTGCCTTCTTTTTGGTATTATCTGGGTGGCCATCATGAGGTCATACTACAAAACACAGTGATCTCCCACCAACAAACAGGAAAAGCTCAGCAAGATCCCTATCAAACTCCTACACACCCACCCAAATAGATGGAACTTCATTATTTAATGCCTTCATATATCTAAAGTGAAGACTTATTAAAGATGGCTCAGCAGGGTAATGCACAAATCTCCTATACATATTCAATGTAAATGCAAATGATACTAGGTTGTATGTCCCCAAACAAATGAGCCAAATATATAATATCAGTGTCACTTACAAACAGAATTTCTCATAGTGGTAATGATTTGTTCAAAATATAGAAACAAAATAAAAAGGTAATATACATATTTGCTCCTCTTCCTTCTTCCATAGCTGCACTATAGTACTTTTGTAGCCAATGCAAAGAAGTGGGACTTTCCATTGGCAACATCGTGGACTGTCGCTGACAGTAGCAGAGGGTGGAATGGACCTAAGTGCCTAGGGAAAATGTAAGTTAGTATAACAGCTCTTAGGTAAGGTACCCAGGGGTAAGGACTGAGATTTAGGTCCTCACCCTGGGTACTGCAGCTATGAAATGTGAAAAAGGTAAGTATATTTGTCCTTTAAATAAAAGGCTAATTTCATACCTTTAAAATTAACCCTGGAACACATCTTTCGGTAAGATTTGTGAAAAGCTATATTGCTGGAAAAGTTTAGTAATAAAACTTCTTTAAAGGGCATGCCCAGGGGGGGCTCCCCTGCACATGCCAGAGTCCTCCAGGAGTACAGGGAAGGGACAGAAACCTTTTTACACACAGACAGCTCCTACAGTTTCCTGGAACTTGAATAGACACGGCAGGACAACCATACAGAGCAGAGAAAGGTAAGTTTATTTTAACACTACACAGTGGGGCCAGCAGAGGGTTACATTTTAGATTTAGGGTGGACATGCCCTTTAACACTTCCTGCTTTCAGCAACTTAAGCCATGTGACCAGAATCTGCATTAATAAGCCCCGCTCAACTGACAGTACTTGCAGTTAATTCATGCCTTTCCCAGTATTAAATGAGCATACTCAACCTCCACTCAAGCTAATGGAAGCAGGAAGTTTGAACCTTATCTGAAATATCATTTCTCACAGGCTGCACCCAGAGATGTGATCCAGGGCTCATATTAAAGGAAGGACTGCAGGCTTGACATTTCGTCACCTTGGCTTTATATTTTGAGGCTACTTTTAACGCTACTAAACACTTTTTCCACTTTTATACATATTAACAGGCCTTTGTGCCAAATTAAACACTGCCGTGTCATGTGTGGCGGTTTTCACAATATGTGGCAGGAACACATTTCTCAATTTTATTGATAAAATGTGTGGTAAAACATGGCAAAAAGTTAACAGTACATATCGAGCCTTTATAAATATGCTTCTGTATCTATTTTTACTGGTGAATGTGAGTTACATACCTTATTCCAAACAAGTTGGCCATAACATCATAGAATTGATCCTTGGAATATTTTGGTGACATCAGGATTTCCTGAAAACAAACAGTATTAGTATTTTTACAGTGTGAGATATGTATATACATATATTACCAGTCAAATTTTGTAAACACATTCTCTTTGAATAGTACTGCATAATTAAAATAGAACAGTAGTTGAATAGGGCAATTCACTGTATAGAATTTTGAACCAAATCAACTCTGTACAGCTGATGGTCTGAAACACATTGAGAAGGCAAGAAATTGCACAAAATTTGACAAGGTACACCTCTTAACTAAAAGCCATTACAGGTAACTAGCTGAACCACTAGTCCCTCACACATGGGTTCTCAATAGATTGCAAAATATATTTACTTTCTTGATGGGTCTGGTCCAACCAATCACTGAATCTGGGACTTGGCCAATGAAAAAGATGTGCATCCTGCAGAGCACGTCTCCCCATAAGCCACATCCTGGACAAAAGCGGGGGGGTGGCACAATTATAGGTCAGTATATCTCGCAAACTATTGAGAGCCTACTAGTTCAGGTCCTCACCCTGAGTACTTTAATGGGGAGGGTGAGTTAAAAGGGTTTAGTCTTTAATCAAAAATGTAGAAAATAATACCATTAAGTAAATTAATATATATTGTTTTGGTTGATCCTGGGATAATTTACGATTTCTATTTGGAGTCAGGTTGAATTCCCCCCTTCATACTACTGTAGGTTATTTTTTGCCTTCCTCTGGATCAATTGTTAGAAAGGGTTCATGGGTAAATTAAAAGGTTGGACTTGATGGATGTATGTCTTTGTTCAACCTCCAAAACTATGTAAGAAGGTGTGTCCAATCTTTGGACTGTTATTATATGTGCACCATCTGCACGCTGAGAAAATAAATAGTTGCTACATAGGCAGATGGTTTTCTCAGAATACACACTGTATACATACAGGAGAAGGTTAAATAATGGTTTTAATTGGGTTATTGTTAATTATTCAGATGATGTAAAAGGCAAAAAAAAAAGCAAAAGGTAAAAAAGCAAATTTCCCACCAAACAGGGACTTGAATGGTATTTATTTAAACCAAAATCCAATCATGGATCTAATCCCCCCCCCCCCTCGCCTATTTTTCTCATCCTCCTTTATTGATAAAGCACCTTCCTGATCTAATCTAATAATAGGGGTTAAAAAAGGGGTTTGTCCTTTATGTGCACCTGAAAGTTACACTTTTGAAGTTGCTGTAATTTCACAACAATAAAAACCTTTTACTTTAACACAGAAATCCAGATATAAAGAAGAAAATATATCTAGAATAAGTACCTAGTAAGTGGTAATTGATACAATGGCCATGTGTTGTAAGTTACTAAGCAATCCGATGCTATTACACTACAGCAGACATTTTTAAGGCAGACATACCTGTGAATATAGTATTCTTCTAAATTATATTATCATTGAGTTCATCTTAAAATTATATAATCATATACAAACCTGATCTGTTTTATTGGTATGATTAAACCCAAAGCCACATCTGACATTCTACCAAGGTGTGTTGTTTTACACTAGGCTGGATAATGTCAGCTATAACAAATACACCATACTGTTCATCCAAACTAAAACATTCAACTTTATAAATAGGTAATGTAAAGTACATATAATCCACCCCTTCCATTGAACACAATGGACCTGACCTGTAAATAATAATCTTATAATCGGCGCGTTACTATGTAGTAGTGTGACGATTATAACTTTCTGGAACTGCCTTGCCCTCTTTACATGTGTAAAAGGAAGAGGTGGAGCCGCGCCATCCACAGTAAATGGAGGTGGGGGTAGTGAGGCAGGGGGAGAGGAGAGGGCAAGGCAATGTACTCAGTGGCAGATAATGTAAAAGAAGGTGGAGAAGAAGGGGGAGAAAACAGATGAGAGAAATAAGGAGGTGGGGGAAAGATAGGATAGGATAAATGACAAAGTTATTCCTATTCCTCCTCCCCATCCTTGCACAGGGGCCTGGATGGTTCTCAAATGAGGGGGTAGATTATACTAAATAATGCACCCCCTACTGTAAAATATTCAGATATTAGAAGTCACCTTGGAGTTCCACGGCCTCGTGCTTTTATATTGTCACAGAACTCCTCTGTGACTTCTAATATCCTTATAATTTACAGTAGGGGGTGCATTATCTATATATAAACAATGTGAAATGTGAAGCACACACACATTGGGTTGTACAGACCAATTGTTGACACTATTAACGTTTATGGACATTTTCTATTCAAAAGACAAGAAATGGATTGAATTTTTTTTACCTTAAAATTAAAAAGCTGAGTCCTTACCTTTATTGCTTCAGGGCTGGTAATAAGTACTATAACTTTATGTAATCCATTAATTCGAACCACTGGGCCATACTTCTGTGTCCTTAAAAAAAAGTATTTAAAAGAGTGAACTGAATTTCAGCAAAATCGGCACCAAACCTGTGATTTACGAAGTGGAGTCATTTCACACAGTAATTTCTGCTGATATTCATTTTTTGTTGTCGGCTATACTTTGTTATTTATAAACAAACAAAATGCAGAGAAATTTTGTGTTTTTATGTCACCAAAAAGAGAATGTCACTCTTCACCCAGTATGTATGTGGGGACTCGGAGACCTGAGTGCTTTCAAATGAGCACTATAAATGTACAGATTCGAATAAACATAAGGAGCAGTTTTAGGAGCCTTTTTAAGGAGTTTCATTTTAAATCTCTCATCACAGCATTGTTACAACTCCTAGAATGCTCCTTATCTATATTCAAATCTGTAAAGATAGTATAAATAAAATGATATATTTTTTTAATGTAATAATGATTTCAGTTATCTTTATTTATTTAATATAGTTTACAGTGGGTTTGACTATTTTTCGTTTGGATGATCATAATGTGTTTTTCAGTCATTATTTCCATTGAAAATCACCCTTGATGTGTTAACTGTAACATTCCCTATCAGATAAACTGTGTCTGAGACTATAATCAACACTACTTGCCACTGCTTTATAAATTCAGAGATTAATACTCTACAAAGGCAGAAAATTCATTGCAATGTTAGAATAGAAAACCCCCCAAAAAGATTTAAGCTTCTTTATAAATATGGCCCATAATCTCCTAATTAACAGCCTTATATATTGTTGGGTATATTCACCCCACAATTCTTTAATCTTGCTACAGATTTTTACATTTTCAGCTAATTATTTCATTAAATGATCTTATCCTTAAACAGTTATATGATACATTAGGCCATGTGCCTGCCTTCAGTAACAAGTAATGTTGAAATCTTAGTAAAATAAACTAAGGCTAGGTTCAGACAAAATGTCTATCTTGTTTTAGTGCCATTTCCAGATGTTTTTCTGCATGAAGTTGCTGCATTCCTAAAGGCATTGCTAACACTTGTTAAATGCCAAAGACGTTTGTCTGGATTTTGCTGGGTACACAACATGCACTTTTTCGTCTTGATTGACTGATAGTTTACTGTATTGGACGATTCAGTCAAAACATTGCATGGGTGTTTGGCCGGACACACCCAATGTCTGACTGCTTGTTAAAATTGGACAAAAGAAAACCACGACTGATTGTGCGGTCCTCTTTACTATGACCAACAATCCTTTTATCCTGGCTGACTGGTCAGAAGTACCGAATGGTGGGTCGGGGGATTGCAAGATGTGTACCCATCTTAACTGTAATCTGTTCACTCTTTCAGTACTGGGAGGAATTATCCATAACTCATGCTGACAGAGAGTGCTTTTCTATGAATCATAAGAAAGACACATCTCTCTCTACAGCTGGTAAACTGTCATCATGAATTACAGATAATTCATTTTAATTCTGAAAGAATTTTCTAACAGGCATTGACTCTGTTCAGTTAGTTTAGCGTTATTGCAACATGATGGATCAATTAAGAAGAAACTAACACTCTGGATCTGCATTTAGGTTGTGCTATGCTGTTATAAGATTCATAGAAGGTATAGCATTTGTCCAAGGGCTGCCATGTTAACATGAAAATTACCCAGAAGTCTTTCCCAATTTTATTTGTATATGAGAAAAAGAGATCTGGCCTAAATGCTCACCAACTCACTTGATTTTTGGTACACATAATTATTCATTAAGCAAGTTGTTTAATGCCACAAAAAACACTGTTTGGATGTAACAGAAATGATACAGTATAGTAACTTGAAAGATCTAAATGTAGACAAAATGAGAAGACATGTAGCTTTAAACCTTAGTGGCACTTCAGTGTTTCATTCAGTGTATGGGGTAGTTTGGGGAGTTCCTTGGCCTGTAGTGACAAGTACAGTTACCCATTATAATATACCTTCCAACATTTACCATTCACAACCCCAAACCATGACCAGACATGTTCCTTGTGTGTTCCTTGATAAAGGAGCACACAGATCCGAAATATGTTGCTAATAAGTGCACAATAAATCTTTGCAGATTCTATACTGCTTGAGGCTTGTCTACAATTCCTTATTTATTTGCATGTCTGGACACTGGTGATGTGGTGGAGTAGAAATAAAGTCTCTAAAAGTAGCTAGTAACTACAACTATCTACTTTATTACTCAACCCAACCCTACGGACTATACAGTATGCATTATTAATGGGGAAGTTTTAATCTCATTGTGAATGATCACACCATTGGATCCAACATCCCACCAAGCTAAAACAAATGAAACCAGTTATAAAAGAACAAATCATTAGGCATGCTCCAGACTCTAGTGCTTTTAGAATAATGATTTATTCAAGTGCTGAAAGCGAAGTACACTTGTGTACTTGGTTTTCAGCATTTGAATAAATCATTATTCTAAAAGCAGTTTTGGGTGTGCCTCCCTTCAAAACTGTATATTGATACTTACCTGATGTGGCGCAGACTTTAGGGGGTGCACCTCACAACTTTACTGCTGGGACTCCACAAACTCACTTTAATTGATGCTCCAGACTCTCTCCAGTACGCTCTCTTGTACACTCTCATATGCGTAGATCGAGAGTACCGAGTCACGTAACCCTTACATGAGTGTTTCTGTCACTTTCCTACAATGAGCACTAAAATTGTTGCACTCTTCTTATTCTAATAAAATGTATATATAACTTCAGCTAATAAGGGATCTGCTTTTAATATCAGTGAAAAGTTGGGATGTCTCTTATGTTATTAAAGCTGGCACGGGTCTTACATTTATTTATTTTTAAAAATCAGTACTGCTCTGACCTGATGAAGAGGGTAAAGCTTGTCAACTAAATAAACTATTAGTCCTTAGAAAAGTATCACAGTCCTCTTATTTTTCACTGTACATTTATTAATGCATAGCTTTGCAACACAAAACTCTCAGTAGCCTTTTCATCTCTTATTAGTTTTGTTCTTCTGAAAGTGATTCTAAATTAACAGGAAGAATTTTGGGATTTATGATCTTTTAGCGCAACTTTATACCCTAGGTTTTGACGGCTGTGTGAGTATCACAAGAGACACTGGAATCTTTGTAATGCCAGTTTAAGTAATTAAGTATGTAATGCCTCACTACATGAGATTCAACCAGAGCAACACAGCCTATGGTAAATCTCTCCTGGGAGATTTGCCCAGAGCGCCAGAGGCTCTGGGTGAATCTCCCTGTAATAGATGTAGCAATGTATCATCAGCTTTTGCCATCCTACAAAATAACTTACCATTCCAGGAACTGGTCATGGATCAGAATGTTCTTTTTCATTAATTTCATAAATGTATATAAATGTCCAAGCAAAAAACTGCAAAGAAAAGTAAAATATAAAACATTTACACACATTACTAGAGGGAACCATACAAGCGAAAAAATTTTTACTAAAATACCTGTAGCTTTATGTGGAAAAGCTGCTAATCACCAATTTGTACAACTACAGTAATGTTTTTTTGTCTTTATAAAGGTTCATACAAATGGGCAACTTCACCTGTGATCCACAATGAATAAGCACCCAACCAACACCCGCTGTGGGTAATAATTGTTAAACGAAATTAAACATTTTTCTGTAGTGTAGCCTACCCCCTCCCAACCCTAACCACATGGGCTACTTACCAGCCTTTGTTCCCACGGCCTCTGTCTGTAATGTTACTTCCGCTAAGGAAGTATCATTAGGGACTGGCAATCATGTCTGTGATTGGCTCAGAGGCAGCCAATCACAGACGTGGCTGTCGGTTATTGAAATAGCCGTGGGAACAAAGGCTGGAAAGTAAGTTATCTATTTTTTTTTTACAAATAAACCAAGCGGTTAGGGTTGAGAGGGGGGTAGCTACACTACAGATAATAGATTATTGGCCTAGTGCTCACTGCAGCATGGAAGGATCCGGAGAGGGGGGAAAGGGCTCCCGGGTCCATCACTAAAGAAACGGCACTCGACTCTCCAACGCTTTACTGGCTCAGAAAGTACACAAACTTCCACAGGGTTAAACTTACCCGAATGGGTCTGTGGTCTGGGTGCCGCACACCCCGGACCCGTCGCTACAGGTCCTCGTCATATCCAGCAGAACAAACAAATGAGTGAGGAACTTCGGCGCACACCGGAAAGTAAGACTCCTGCGACTTTTCAATGCAACTCACTTTATTTACAACAGTGCCATGACAAAAACCGGAACTCCCATAGCCTTACGCGTTTCGAGCGTAGCCTCCGATCAGGATTGGTTGGGGCAAAATTTGCACCATTTTTAACGATAAGAATTTTTTATACATGTTTGCGTCTTTAACAGTAACCCTTTAATTAGCTTTCCTCCCAATAATTCCAATTAATATGTACATTTATATAAACAACATGGTGCAGAGCTGCAAATGGCATACCCTCCAACATTCTCCTTTAATACATACTGTTATAGAACATGGTGCAGTGCTGCAGGTGGAGGATAATATAATGACCCTGATCTTAGCACAGCTCTGTGCAATGCATTTCTTAGCTTAGCTCTGTACTACAGGTTGTTGTTTTTATATAGACAGCTGAATCAAAAACACACTCTTCCTACCCTCCAACATTCCCTTTAATAAGGTACACTGATGAGAAATGCATTGCACAGAGCTGGCGCTAAGATCAGGTTCACTTTACTATCCTCCCCCTACAGTTCTGAACCGTGTGGTTTCTATAATAACACACTCTTCCTACCCTCCAACATTCCCCTTTATGAAGCTACACTTTCCACTAATATTGCTACAGCTGGCAGGGAGAGCTAGAGACACACACACACACCACAGGCCATATTTATAAAGGCGTGGTATCGCCTTCTTTAGCAATCGTTATGGCAATCATCAATTTTTGATCACTATCGTAAATCTTGCTTGTGAAGGTTCTCATTCATCCAGGTCATGGTATATCTGTTGTATTCAATTAGATCAGCTGGACTTGAAATGTAGTTCTTGAAGACGTTTCGCTAGTCATGCGACTGGCTTGATCAGTATTTGATGTTTGACTCCCACCACCCTTTAGATCACAAGCTGGGGGTCATCAGAACCCTGCAACACAGAGCCGAGAACATCCCCACTAGCACAGAGGCGAAGGCTAAAGAAATGAAACATCTCAGAGGAGCCCTTAAAACTTGTGGATATCCAGACTGGGCCTTTGTCAAAAGAAGTAGAAGGAAAGAAAAGAACACGAATACCAACAGTGAAGGGGAAAAGCAAGACAGGGGGAAGAACATGGTCATCCCATATGTAGCAGGGGTCTCCGAGAAATTAAGAAGAATTTTCAAAAAACATCGTATCCCTGTCTTGCTTTAAACCGAACAACACACTGAGGCAGCAATTGGTACATCCGAAAGACCCAATACCAAAACACAAGAAAAGCGACATCATATATGCAGTGCAGTGCAGTGAAGAATGCTCTGATTTGTATGTGGGGGAGACCAAACAGCAACTGCATCAACGTATGGCCCAGCACAGAAGAGCCAATTCCTCAGGTCAGGACTCAGCCGTGTATCTGCATCTTAAGGATAAAGGACATACCTTTGAAGATTGTAATGTTAACATACTGGCGAAGGAACGTGACTGGTTCAAGAGAGGTGTTAAGGAGGCCATTTATGTGAAAATAAAGAAACCAAGCCTAAATAGAGGTGGGGGGTTTCGACACCAACTGTCTGCCATGTACAATGCTGTTTTAACACCTTACTCTGGGCGTTCCTATAACACCTCTTAGCCACTATCTAATCACACCCTTAACACCTGGCTGTGATATGCTAATTGGGATTTTCCAGGGTACATAATTGCCACAGATTCTTGTGCAAGTCATTCTGAATTGAGAAAGCCAGTCGGATGACTAGCGAAACGTCTTCAAGAACTACATTTCAAGTCCAGTTGATCTAATTGAATACAACAGATATATCGTAAATCTTGTAAATGTACGATAGCCAACGTAAATCTACGACTGCCCGCAGAATATCATTACAGTAGTTTAGTACCGCATGTTATGGTATACTACTGCCACGCGTGTTTGCAATAAACTTGCAATATTCACAGCTACAGACCTGTGTCTTTGTATGTTTCACCTGCAATTTATTGTTTATATATCGGATTTGGTGGAGTGGAAGCCGTAGGTGAGACATACATTATTTCAGATCCGGATACCCTAGATACCCAGACCTATATACATCACAACACTGCTACTAGGAAAGTGTTAATCAGCTGCACCACCAATTTCAATATTGCTGATTTAATATATTCCTACATCATAGGGGTTAAGAGGTGGGAGTGGAAATCACACAGGTGCTGAAAATGTAATCAAGGTAAAAGTACTGGCAGGCAAGGGAAAATGTCAGCTTCAGATATGGGGAACAAACAGAACTAAAAATGAGCTCATAGAGGTAAAGGAAAGGCCCTTGAGTGGGATCTTCCACGCTGAGAAGGATGTTGAGGCAAGTACTTTACAAATTAAACTTTGATTTTTTGGGTTTAGTTCTCCTTTAAAGGCCTTCAAATACAACTGCACTGCTCTAAATATTTTAAACCATTCAAGGGACATTTACCCAGAGCTGCCATCACTGTGGATAGATCTTCCTTCTGGAAATTCAATACTGACTTTGTGGCTTTGAGTAAATCCCAAATGGATTTAATCTCTGCACAGGTGTCTTCTGCAATACCCATGCAATCTCCACAAGCAAGTCGTACTAAATGGTATTGAATTAGTTAGCATGATTTTATCCAGTTTTTACCAAATTTCAGCAGAACTAAATCTCTTTGGAGGGTGTGGGTGTGATCTGGATAGAGGGGTGGGGATAAGGGCACCAGGGTTTTTGTGGCACCTATATAAATCCAGCCTTGAATGCAACAATATTAATGCCACCCACCTGCTGCGGACAAAGTGAACATGGCTTTTAGTAATGGACATGCTTATCATGGGAGACACCTTTGGAAAGCTTGAACTTATTTAAACTATTATATCCATTAATTAATAAAATTAATTCAAGCTATGGATGGGAGGGTATTTTATTTTTAATTTTGCCCAATTTTCGTAAAGAACTATACTGTAAAAATGTACAGTTCTAAAGTATCTGGGACAGGGAGGTAGGATTGATTATTTCTACATTCCAATATTGTTTTGTTATGGAGCTACAGCTTCAACTGCCAGATACTGCTGAAGCACCCAGGAAGTACCAATCCTACCTCCTTGCCACATTTTAACTGTTTAGAGGTTAGCTTTCAAATGTTAAGTAAGATCTGATTGGTTGGGGCAAAATTAGCACCATTTTAAACGATAAGAACTTATTATTGAATCTCCCTGCTAATATGTACTATATTTGCAATCAAGGTTAGCTGGAGATGCCTCTATAGGACTGTTCACAAATAACTTGGAATCTCAAGAATCTTAGGAAATGCTGTGGAGTTTTTTTACTTCTTTTGGATTAGCTTTGTTGACCAAACAAAATCTGATATTTTATACAAAATCGGAGCATCTTGGTGCCCTAGCGTTATCAGATCACAATTTCATCACACTTACAAGCGCAGTAGTGTGGCCTATCCCTCCAAGAGTATTTCCATTAACACTTTCAGTGCCAGCAGAGTATTACAGTTAACCCTTCAGTGCCACCAGATTTTCCTATTGATAATTTCAGTGCCAGCACTGAAGTAATGGCACTGTTTTTTGGTATTAACACTTCAGGGCCAGCAGAGTATTACCTTTAACCCTTTCAGCTGCCAGCATTGACATGATATACAGTATGTACCTGCTATCCATGTCTCCTCCATTGAATTGTTCACTCCTCACCTACTCTAAGTTCTAATTGGTGTGTTGGATGGAAGGAAGAAAGAGGCTGGGATAGTGATCTCATGGCTGCTAGTCACAGGGGCCACTGTTAAAAAGTCTGCAGCAGCTTTTACTTGCCATTTTAGAACTGCTCTCCTCAGTCCTATTAGCTGAGATCATCCTCCCCCCTCCTTCCTTCAACTTCAGTTCATTTGCAACATTGTTTCCAAGTAGAATGAACGGAATTCATTACTCACTACAATGTTGCAAATTATAGCAGCAGAACAAGGAGAGAAGTTCTAACACAGCAAGTAAAAGCTGACAGAGAGATGCTAGGGAGAACACTGGGTGCCCTTGTTTAACATAGGTGCCCTAGCTCTTTGCCTAGGTGGCCTATGCCTAAAAACGGTCCTGTACAAAATGAGAATGATTTCTAAATATAATAACACAATATGGCTTTGGCCACATTATACTGGACTGGAATTGCGCACTTGCGTGCACAATACTGGTGCAATAGTGTGTATCAGTGCACAATTGTGATCCACCAATCTGGCATGCAATTGTGCAAAAAATGGCAGAGTGCAGCGCTCCTAGTATGGCCAGAAAAACTGTCCAATACTAGCGTGCAATTTTTAACATTTTTTTGATAGCAATTTTTATATTGCTATCATGATTGGATCGCATGCTATGTGTTAGGCTTAGCCCTAACACATAGCAATCCATAGATATATGCTATACTACTGTTAAATCACCATAACTAGAGATTGACCCAAACCCAGTTTCTTAGAGGATTTCACAGATCTGCCAGAACTCAGACTTTGCGGATTTCTGTGAATGGATATTTTCATTATCCTTCACTGCTCACCTGTCTCTGGGAGGCCCTGGGATATAATCATACTTCATATGAATATACTGGATGTACCCACAGTACAGAAGGAAGCAGATGAGTAGCAATGCCAGGGGCAGGAGGGTTGCCCAACTGAGGATTGTCCACAGCTCCATTATTCTGATGCGGTCAGTCCTGTAAGTTGTGTGTGAACTAGGCTGACTTTGTTTGTGTGATTCAGATTGCATGGAAATTACATGGGGAGGCAGGGCTGTGGGCTGAGCTTTGTGTTCAACCCGGAAGGCACTGCTTTCAATAGTGTGTAAAGGGCATTAAATTACTGAGAAAGGGGATTTGCCAAGTTCCATTTATCATTACACTGTTATACACACACACACACACACCCAAAATAACTGTTTTATTTTGTTTAAGCTCATTGTTCTTGTTGGTACTAAAATAAACATGCTGACACAGAGCTGCAGTTGTACACAAGAGATCGCAAATGTAGATTTACAATCGTATTCACAATTCTATGATCGCCTATACAATACTATTACGGTATTTTGCTACCGGCTGGTATTGTACAAATGAAGGTTTGGATATTTACCAATGTGTATATACATGAGAACCAAAATAAATATATTCGTTGCAGTGTAGATGAATTTAACAAATAAAAAATGTTCTATTGCAGTTTGTAGTTTTGTTCCAAACCTGAAATTGCGGTAGTCCAAACTACAGATGAAATTTCAGCACAGAACTGTTACAGTTTCAATGGTTAAATTTGATTTTCTCAGGAGTAGGGTTTTGTTCCTCTGGTGGACTGACACAGATCTACTACTATGTGGGAAAGATGATCCAGTGGGCTGACTGTAAAATATTTAACCTGGGTACACACTTGACAGATCTGCAAGATGCTGTCTGTCATTCTTCAAAAATCACGATACAAACAGTCCCGGGCATTCTCACTATCCACAGCATAGGGAGAAAACTGGGGACTGTGTGTTTCCCTCGGCCGCAGCAGACTCCCCTATAAGGAGTCTACGCGGCCAAGGAAAATTTTCCCTCTTTCCTGAACGAGCGCTTGGCCGACCCGAACGTTCAGCGGTCGTGCGCTTATTCAGGAAAGCTAGGTACACACAGTACCAATAAAGCCCTGATACCATGAGATCCAATCATATTGGGGCTTTATTGGTACTGTGTGTACCTAGCTTTACTAATATGTTCAGTCGGAATCTGTTTACCCTGGTGACATTGTCAGCCTTATAAATAGAGAGATATTTAGGCAGTTTGGTAGGAAACCATTCAACAATATTGATCTAAAAAACTATAACATACAAAGGGAAATAGTTGACCCACAGAGCCAAGTATTAAATGGGTTAAAGTACAACTAAAGCTTCAGAACAACACTGAATCAGGCAGATAACCTTAATATAAAAGCAGTACTTGTTACTGCAGGTCACGCCTACTAGTAGTCTCTAGCCAATCCTATTACAGTTCATAATCAGCAGGAGACCATGTAAGTCAGTAGGTGTGGCCAGGCAGTGCACATTTACTGTACTTTAATGCCATATACTGTAGTGGTCATTTACATTTTACTGGTGTTCCTGGAGGGGATGCTTTTCACGTGTTAGTCCCATATATTCCATAACGATTCTAATGGCATTCCCCTACCTTTCCCCCTGTTCTTGCCTTTTTCCTCTTGCTAGTCTCCTGGACTTCTATTCAGGTTTTTTTTCTGATTTTGAAACAATGTTGGTTGTGATGGAAATTTGCTGAAATATTTGGCAAGACCAGCAAACATCTCTTACCAAGTCTTAAGCTAGGTACAGATGTGTGATCGCAGCCGTGACCCTGTGACGCACAATTGCCCAAGAAACATCCTTTTGGCCGACAATTGGATGTATATGGTCTGGCACCTTATGTGCAAGCCTTTACTTGCAGACTGTTTACACACAAGCCATTTTAAAACTTCAAAAATTAAAGGTCCCGTGAGGCAGGCATACATCTTGACACCCCGGGCTGCTGACGTATATATACTGCACGAATAAATCACCTATTGCATCATAATTCTTCTGCTTCCTGACCTCTAATATTTCAACCCAATTGATTACTACAATTGAAATTTTGGTCAATCGCCTTAAATATTGGTAAAACTGATTATTTTTTTTTTTTACTATTTTCATCACAAAAATGTAATAATAAATAAAATAAAAAATGAGATGCTCCCCCATTGTGTTTTGAATGGGCCACACAATTGACCTCACTGAAATATCAGCAGTGACACTTTAATTCCCATAAGATTTTATGGTAATTTTATATATTTCTTATTAAAAAGTCGATTACATTCTCTGCCACTTCACATGGCTCACTTTTTCACAGAACAAATCACTGCAACGTATCAAATCCACATGGAATCTTTGTCAAACCAACAAGACAAATGCAAGTACTTCCTTTAATCTCAGATAACAGCACGGTGGCTTAGTGGTTAGCACTGATGCCTTGCAGCACTGAAGTCCTGAGTTTGATTCCACCCTTGGACACATCTGCAAGGAGTTTGTATGTTCTCCCCGTGCTTGTGTGGGTTTCCTCCGGGCACTCCGGTTTTCCCCACAAACATAAAGACATACTGATAGGTTGTATGTGACAAAGAAATGTGCTTAGATTGTAAGCTCTTCGGGGCAGGGCCTGATGTGAATATATACATGTAATTGTAAAGCTCTACGGAAGATGTTGGCGCTATATAAAATCCATAATAATAATATGCCATCTAGTGGTAGAACAAGTAACTTAGTGGCAACATTTTAGAATGCATGTTGCTACACATCTTTAAAAATCAGTTTGTGAGGGTTAGGAGAATTGTCACTGATGAAACTAAAGTTTCACTGAGGTTGGATGAGATGGAGGAAAAATTCAGGAGAAGGGGCTATCCAACAGAGCTTTTGAAAAAAGCAGAGAAGGTAGGCCTAAGGAAAAACAAAAGGAAAGCGTTGTATTTGCCACCAGGTACAATGGTTTATGGCAAAAACATTGGGCCAATTTACCAAGTGTTCCATCCTTTAGGGAAACCCCTTTAATATCCCATAAAAGGTCCCGTTCGATAAGAGATCATTTGGTTAATGCTGATTTGGGTTCAGAAAAAAGTAATACGCAGTTGACAATAACAGGTCAACAGAAAAAAGGAACTTCCCCTTGTCTGTCGTATGCCCACTGTAACAACTGCATAAAAGGGGATATATCACCCAATGAAAGGCACAAAATTTTAAATAAAAGGTTACCACACGTGTATGCATTGAAGTGCCCACATGCCCTCTTTCCTACTGAAGCACTGTAATTAGGCAGTCACCCCTATACTAACCCGCATATTCAATGCCCACTTGCCATCTGGTATTTTCCCTTCCTCCTTTAAACATGCCCACGTGAAACCCATAATCAAAAAATCCTCCCTGGATTCCTATTGTCTTGCTAACTACCGCCTGGTCTCTCTTCTACTGATAGCCTCTAAGCTACTGGAACGTCTTGTCTTCTCCCATATCGCTAATTATTTTAATTCTCACAACTTACTGGACCCCTTGCAATCGGTTTCGTCCTGCGCACTCCACAGAGACAGCCCTGTCCAAAGCCAAGGGACACTTTTCTATTCTGATCCTTCTCGACCTCTCCTCTGCTTTCGACACAGTTGAGCATTCCCTCCTAATGCAAATTATTCACTGCTTGGGCATTCGAAATGAAGCAGCATCCTGGCTATGATCTTACCTCCAAAACAGAATCTACTCTGTGTCATATGATAATAAAACATCCTCTCTGGTTCCTCTTAATGTTGGGGTTCCACAGGGCTCTATTTTTGGACCCCTGTTGTTCTCCCTCTATACCATTTCCCTGGGAGAAGTCATCAGCTAGGGGGCATAACTGGTCCCTCCCTGACTCCGCCCCACCCCGCCTCTTTAGTGATGCCACGTCACTTGGCCATGCCTCCTCCCCACCCTGCCCGGTTCAGCAGGGTGGAATGGCGCACATCAGCCCTGCTTGTGGCATGCCACCCGTAATACCTGTACTAGATGCGCACGTGGTGGCCGCAGCTGAATGCGGAATATGGGAATTAGAATAATTAGGTTGTCTGCAGCCGGGCCCCCAAGGTACACAGACCCAGTCGCGAGTGCGACCTTGATGACCCAGTACCTACGTCACTGGCCATTACCACTTTAGTGCCAGCAGAGTATTATTATATAATCCTTTTAATGACCAGCATTGGCATGATCTACACAGTGAAAAAATAAAAAGATGGGGCCCCTTTGTCTCCTGGGCCCCCCTGCTCTTGCTCTCTCTGCTACCCTCTAGTTATGCCCCTGGATATACAGTATGTACCTGCTTTCTCCTCCATTGAATTGTCTCCTCACCTACTCTAAATTCTAATTGGATAGTTAGATGGCAGGAAGAAAGAGGCAGGGATATGGATCTAATGGCTGCTAGTCACAGGGGCCACTGTTATAAAGTCTGCAGCAGCTTTTACCTGGCATTTTAGAACTGTTCTCTTCAGTACTATTAGCTGAGCTCATCCCCCCCCCTCCTTCCTTCACCTTCAACTCATTTGCAACATTTGTTGCTAAGTAGCCAGCGCTAAATTCTGGCTCTCTACTCACTACAATGTTGCAAATTACAGCTGAACAAGGAGAGCAGTTCTAAAACTGAATGTAAAAGCTGACAGGGAGATGCTAGGGAGAAGAATAGGAGCCCTACTTCAACACTGGGCACCCTAGCTCTTTGCCTATGCAGACATCCCACCCTGATGTTTGAGGCTTGTGGGGAGGGGTGTGATGAGGGTGTGTGATGTACGTGACATCACCCAGAAGCACCTTAGGGGTTGGGGCTTTTCCGGGAGTGTGATGGCCAAAAGGGGGTGTGACAGGAAGGATATTAGACACTCCTCTCTATCGCGGGAGATTGGGGTAGTCTTGTGGGAGCACAGGAGACCACCCCAGAATGAGGGAGACCTCCGCGAGATGTGGGAAGGGTGGGATACCTGCCTTTGTGGCCTATGCCTTAAAACACTCCTGCGCCCAGCTCTAAGCTACTGCAGGAGCTTGCCACAGTAGGTCACGGCCCACTAGATGTTTCAAGCCAATTATTTTACAGTCCAATACAGAAATGAGTTTGTAATCTTCACAAAGGAGCATGTGTCTGAGGTCAGGGGTCTACTGCAAAACAAGAAATAGTGGCACTGACAGTTATCTAATTCAAGTAAATACTGTAAGTATTGGACTATAGGTAAATGCAGGGCATTGCAGTTAAAGGAATTGTAAACCAAAAAAAAAGTGTTTGCCAATCGTTTCTATTATTCACAGGGGGGTGAGAACGCTTATTCTCACCTCCCTGTGAATAATAGTTTGCTCAGGGGACACAGCCGAACTTACCTTATCTGGCACTCCACTCGCTCCTTCTGATCTGACAGTCACGTTGCCCCTGTCTCCCGACCACGCGCCTATTTTTGGCCAATGCAAAAGATAGGTGCGCGATCGGGAGAGCAGGACAGCGCGGCTGTCAGATCAGAAGGACCTGCGAGTGGAGGACCAGGTATGGTAAGTTCTGCTGTGTCCCCTGAGCAAACTATTATTCACAGGGAGGTGAGAATAAGCGTTCTCACCCCCCTGTGAATAATAGAAACGATTGGCAAACACTTTTTTTTTTTAAGTTTACAGTTCCTTTAAATGCTATTTTGAAGTGGTATCTATGTGAGACTATTAATAAGAGTCTAGTTCTTAGTTAAAGGATAACTATAGTGAATAAAAACTTTTTAAAGTACCTGGGGCAGGAAGGTAGAAAATTGCTCTCTACCAATATCATTTTTGTGTGGAGCACCAGCATGAAGAAAACTGCTTCTACCAGGCTTCCTCCCAGCTTCAGCACTATCTTTAATAGAGAAAGGCCCATGATATAAATGATATAAGGAATAATGAATCCTTCATCCCTGCCCCAGGTACTATTCATTTTTAAAAAGTGAATTGTTACAGTGTAGTTCTCCCTTAACACAGCACCATATTTTTCAGGTACTAGGGGAGTGATGCTATATTGGCAAATTTTTGGATCAAATTCGTTACCTGATATACTATCGGGTTAAAATGGGGTTTTCACTAATTGAGCACTGGACGCGCTATTTCTAAAACTTTTTGGAAATAGCACAGCATAGTCAGCATAGTCTATGTAATATAGACATTGTTCAATTTTGCGTTACCTTTTAGCACAGAACTTAACCCCTTAATGGCAGAGGCGCTTCTTACCTGACCGGGATCCAGCAAAGTGATTTACTGCATTGGGTGATCTAACAAAGGTAACACAGTGTCTGGTTCTGCATCTGACCCTAGTTGACCAATACTAACATTTTCCACATTTTGATAGAAGGGAAATTTCATACATGAACATGTTAAAGAGCATTCATGTCTAATCATTAATAAAGTTTTACTTTATTTACTATTCTCACAAGCATTATATTTTCAAGAATTTTCACTGAAATGGAGTGAAGGTCCAAAAATAACTTCATACAACCTAGTTATCCAGCTAATATGTTAATAAAAATTACCCAAATCATTTACATATAAAAACTGGTTTATTTTTTAGGGTAGCCAAAGCCCCAATAACGTGCCATTTTCTTCACCTATATCTGCATTTTCCCTGATACCTTTAAATCCCTGGTGAGATTTAAAAATGTATTAAATAATTTTTGTGTTAACTATACACATTGTAACAGTATGTTGTCAGACTGGTGCTTGTGGAATTGAACAAGTAGAAGTGTCATTGTTTTATTTACTTATAATACAATTAACATACTCCTAAATGTTACTAACATATTTTAGGATCATTATTATCGCTACATATCATTTATATTCTTGTTTAATAAATGTAAAATAGGAAGGAATATGGAGAATTAAGGAGAAAAGTACCCTCAGTGTGTTTTGAATGGGCAACACAATTGATCTCCCTGAAAAACCAACAGTGACACTTTAATTCCCATCAGTCTAGTAAGCAAGTTTACTATGCAAAGGTAGGTAAGTGCACCGTAAGTCCAACGTGTGTGTGCATTCACCTCACCCACACCTGAAGAAGGGGACATCAAACTCCCCGAAACGTTGTGAATGGATGCATGGTCACTAATAAATGTGACGCTCGATTTTGTTTTGTCTTCTGATAGTAAGTTTACAGATCCCAGCCTTAGGCCACTGTGACCAAAATTTTAGTTGACCATGATTTAGTTGGTCAGTCGTACCTTTATAAAAATTGGTTGGACGTTTGATCAGACAGGCCAGCAAAATTTCAGCCAATCGTGCAGTCTTCAATGGACCACATGGTTGGTTACAACAAATTGATAGCCACGGTAATTTTTCATTCGACCGTCGATATTTCAACACTGCTGAGCAGCCAATCGAACTGTATATACCCAGCCTAAGATTTATGCTAAATAATGGAGTGGACCAGTCGAGCTGCTTTTTCATAATAAAGTTCTATTTATAGTTTTGCTAAACATTCAGTGAAGGTCCTAAAATGCCTGCCTTCAGTTATTCAGTTAACATATTGAAAAAAAATCATTCAAACCATTTACTTGAAAATGAACTAGAACATTGGACTATTAACATTGGACTAATAATTTGCTGCTTTCCTTCACCTTTATCTGCATTTGTTTAGAAGTTGTGAGGAAAAATTCAACTTGTTACATTACAACTAACTAGACATTGAGCTAAAGTTTAATGCATATAGAATTATCAGCGTTATTCAATAAAAGTTCTTATAGTTTAAAATGGTGCTAATTTTGCCCCAACCAATCGGATCTTAGCTTTTAAATGTTAAATAAGGTCTGATTGGTTGGGGCAAAATTAGCTTGGGGCAAAAAGAACTTTAATTGAATCTCCCTGTATGTTTTTAGTAGGTTTAACTGGAACATATTCATGTATATTAGAGATTGACGTTTACCCATACTAATAAGTAAATTTCATTTATGCACAATTTAAACAGATACATTTTGTGCAAATTCTTTGCTTTTTCCCCTTGGTCGAAGTCTGCAGATCACTCCATCTAGGGGTCGGAGAGTTCCTGTATCTAAAATCTTAAAACTTTGTCCTTCAACAAGTTGAAACTCATATCGCTGTAAGAGTTTTGTCATTGCCACCTTGGCTTCCATCTGCAAAGAGAGAACACTGGGCTGAGAAGTGATTACTGGTCCAATAAAAATGGTTAAAAATGTTTTTAATGGAATGCTTTAAACAGTTTAGTATTATCTAATTATGTATACCCACTAATCTAATCCGAGATCCACGTTTGGAGGTATATTGGTATATATTGCACATGGACTAGTGCTCTACATTCTATATATTTGTATCTTTGGCATCTTTTAGCAGCACCCAGGCCACTTGATCATTTCACCTTGGCAGAAGCCAGTCAAGTCACGGAGTTGGAAGGAGGAATTTGCACATCCCAATACTAACCAGATATTTAATCTAAGAGGCCACTTCACTTGTGATACGAAATTTGCAGTGTATGCTCTTTTATGCCCATGCAATAAAATCTACGTGGGAGAGACTACACAACCGGTAAAAAATCGTATATCACAACACAAATCCAGTATTAAACTCAAACCCCAAATTACCTGTACCAATCCACTATCAGGAAGCACATCATGATGAGTCTGATTTGAGATTTCTAATCCTTGAGTCTGTCCCTAGACCTAAACGTGGGGGTGACAGGGAGCTGTTACTTAAGAAAAGAGAGGTGTGGTGGGTACATAGATTGGGTACCCTCCATCCCATTGGACTGAATCATGATTATGACTTACATGTTTATTTATGATACTATGTACTTGTACAATTGTTATTGTATTTATTGAAATCCCCCTTTTTTCTGTGTGACTTATGTTTCTCAGGGATCCATGGGTGGTACCTTGATATCTTCCTTTGCCTCCTACCTATGCCTGAATGGGATTGTGTATGCTTGTTTTAATACATATTCTGTTAATCCATATTTGATTGGTCCAATGAGGGGGCGGATATAATTGGGAGGAGTATAAATAGGAAGTACCATTAATGTGTGTTATAAACTGTTTTGTATTATGACATGGCCGTTACGCTGTGGGCTTGATAAAGGGGACGTGGTTCCCGAAACGTCGCCCTGCTATACAGCGAGCCTCATAATAAAAGATTACTGCATGGACTTACTTTAGTGCGGTGTATTATATGATTTATATACATTAGGGACCTTCTGGCTACGGTCCCGCTGAACACCTGCACCTGAATCTCCAACTGAAATATAAAAAAACTATATACATCTATATATATATATATATATATATATAATATATTGTATTCTATAGTAACAGACAGGAAATGGATACATTCAGATAGCAAACCACTGATAGAATGTTATACATTGCCCTCCCATGGTACAGTGGCAGAACTACAACGTCCAATCCTCCACATTCATAAATTTACATAAAGATCATAGTTTCTAATGAGACCGTAGGTGCCAGAGAGCCCAATCACTGCACCCACCAAAATTTTCTCTGCATTAATAGCAGTTGTCTATCAACACCCTTCCTAGCATCAATTCTGACCTGTTTTAAAACCATGAATCGTAATTACATTGTTACATTTTTAAACCGTTCAATACAATAAATAAAAAATGGTACATGACCATTTCCCTATGTAATTCAGCAGTAAATCTTATAGTAACAGTACCACAATAACTATAAGAACAATTGATGTGTACTCCTGGTATTTCACCTATATGTTTTTTCCTACCTGAGAAAATACTTGTCCTATACAGGATCGTGGACCCAGAGAAAATGGAAAATAAGTGTAATAAGGTCTGTTGGGGAAAAATAGACAATTGAGACTATACATAAAGTAATTACAAAGGAAAACGGGAAGAAACCGCTATGAATCTAAATAACAGGTCACTTTAATACATGCACATACTGTCTATTTCTTACTTTGGTGCATCAGGGCTGAATCTTTCTGGGTTAAAGATGAGTGGGTCTGTATAATACTGCTCCATCCTCCCCATTATATAAGAGTTTAACTGCAAATGAGACAATTTTTGCATTATTGGACATTTTATATAACATGTGAATGTTTTGGCCCATTAAAATTACACTTTGGGCAACAATTACCTACAGAAGATATGTTCATATCTGGTATATTGAATGGAATATACACTCTATATATTAACTTAAATTACATCACCCTCCAACATTCAGTCATTCAATTATTTATTATCAGTAAACAACTTATCAGTCCAACAATCTTTATTTATGGTGACTTACCATCAAAGATACATTTGGTGGAATCCTAACTCCTTCTATAACCATTTCCTCCTCTAGTGCCCTTGATGTGCCTGGAGCTGTAGGGTATAACCTTAATGTCTCCTTCAGGATCTGCCAAATTGCACAGAATAAACACTCATTTACAGTACCCTCTTTTACATTGTATCAGGGGATAAGTCATCATTTAATTCCTGCTTAAAACTTATGATTAGGAACAACTTCATGAATGCTACAATATATCCAATTAAACATGATGCAATGCCATTGTTATAATATGAGCAAACATGGGGCTGCATATTTTAAAATGTAATGGCTTCCACAGAATCTAGTAATGGTTAAGGTTTTTAGGGGGCCTGTCCTAATGTTCTGGATCATCAGGTCTTGTCCTGGAATGGACATAACTTGGTAGGACCAAGGGTAGTGCTTGCAAAAAAGCAAGGACTGGGAAGAGTTGTGTGGGGTGTGTCTCATGTCCTGTGTATGTAAACCCTAACATTGGTAGTTATGTAATACCATGTTAGTGCTAATAAGAATTATCTGCATTGAGTTGTTTTGTGTGTGCCATATCAACGTGGGTCTTATAAAGATACTTCAAGAAAACCAGAGATTATCATGTACAGTAGTTGGCATATGCTGTTCTATATGGTAAAAATATAAATACAAACAAATTAAAAAATAACAAATAGCATAACAGCCACAAAAGAAATAACATAGGAAATACAATATTACATTCTTTTTTAATGCTTCATTAAAGGGTATGTCCACCCCCAAAAACTTTTTATATTTTGTTGGCCACCCCCAAGGTTTATAAAATCCAAAAATACTTCTAAAAGTACGGAAGCAAGTAAAAGGGGCTGAACCAGCAGCATCTCCTGTGACACAATGTCTCATCCAATCACAGGAGATGCTGCCGGTCCGCAAGGTCGAGGTTTTGGGGAGTTTCCAACCAAACATAAAAAGGTTTTTTGATGGGGTGGACATACCCTTTAATTAGAAAATAAGTTTGGGTTAGTTGGTAAACCAAATCAATTTTAAAAACTAAACTTCATTTTTAAAAAATATTAACGTGAAATAGTTTTTCCCCAGAACACCTATGTGTTGTAAAATTTTTCACTCGTAAGTTGTATTTAGGTTTTAGATTCTGTAACTAAAAAGGCTTCCATGTTATTGCCAGTACAACCCACAGTGCATATAATCATAAAACAGCTACGCCCCATGACCCCCTGTATTTATTTATTGTCTCTATGCACATTTTCCCACACCAATATGGAAGTCCCTAATAAGAATTTGTAAGAGGCTTGTTACCCTGCAGTTTATTTACCAGTCAGTTTGAATTACATACAACCTTCCTGGTGCAATAAAAAATATTCAGCCAATTTTACTAACAATTTTTATTATTATTTTGTTCCCAGCAAAAGATGAAACTATATCCCTATATTATTTCCATCTGCAGTAGTGGCTCAACACATTTTTTCAAAACATGTTTTTGAAATACACAGTCCAAAAAGTCACAGGTACAAATCCCCATACCCCCCCATTATGTTCCTAGCAAAATATAAAGTTCCTGTATGTACTTCAAATATAGCATCTCTGTTTGGGATAGGGGTAAAAGCTTTGCTTTTACCAAGACAGACTACATGAGATTGTAGGGTCAGTTCCCCAGACTACCTTTTATTTTTACTAAAATGTTAATATTCTGTTTCTGACATCCATGCCAGCTTAGAAATACACTGCAAAGATTACTTTTCTTTTTTGTATGTAAAGTATTATATCATTTTTAGGACATGAGCATTGATTGTGTTGGGGGGGGAAAAAATGAAATCCCTGTTCTGTGTCAGAGAGGGAGGATCCCTGTGCTGTTATGTGATTGGCTGTCCCCTTCTAGGAAGCAAGGCTGCAACTTGATCTGCTGAGCACTAGAGAGCATGTGAAGAGTATTGTGTACACCTAGCTGGGTTTATTCATCTAAGGTTATGGGAGCAGGACCCAAGTAGCCATTGGTTAATTTCATAAATCACCCAGCATCCACAGCAAAGGGAGAGGTAGGACACAGCTTGTTGTATGTTTGTGTATGTGCTCTGTCTTTCGGGATAATGTTCCCCCTGCCCAGGCACATGACCCACACACTGGCTGAATTGTATTAAAAAAAAAATAATAATAATAATAAATGTCTCAACTGTGCTTGCATGTGGCCAAGTGCCCATGTATGGAGTCACTTTTATTTGCTTACTTATAACTCATCCCTTGAGATAGTTCTGTTATTTGTTTTGTGTATATATAACACTATATATATATATATATATATATATATATATATATATATATATATAGTAACTAGATTGTAAGCTCTATGCAGGGACCTCATTACCTCTTATGGTAATGAGCTTATATAATTTATATATTTATGTACTGTATCTATGTATTTATCCCCCTTGTATAACTTTATTGTATTTTAATACTGTACAGCACTGCGTCCCCAAGTGGCACTATATAAACATATATATAGTACTTAATCATTCTGTACATACTATACTTATACTATCAGTGGCGTAACTAGGAATCACGGGGCCCCCCAGCAAAACTACGATGGGGCCCCATTTCAGTGCTTCATCTACAGTTGTTTTCCGAGATGAGGTTATATCTGTCATAGGAAAAATAAGACAGGGCCCCTTTGGCTCTTGGGCCCCTGGCCCCCCCTGCGGTTGCTCCCCTGGTAGTTATATCCCTGTATACTATACATGAAATTTACTAAGCTTCTTGCATTTCTTCTCAGATAGCTTTCTGTTTTAGAACACTGCTCAATTATTGATTTACAAAATTCTGATTCTGCAGACAAATGTATTAATTCACAATGTGATTATTTAGAAATGGTTAGAGCCATTTAAGGTACCTGAGACAAATACTGTAAATTGCAAAGGTCTTCATACGCAATGTCTCTCTTTGATCCTATGACTTCATCTATTTCAGTTTGAGCTCTGATAAAACAAACAAATAAAGCAGAACAATATTATTAGAGTTCAGTTTTAAAATTAATTTTTGACCTGTGCCCCTCCTCTTGGTGCATCAGAACCCAGGTACAGAGGTACCACCACTGACCCTCTAAATATAAAAGACTTTTGAAAGAATTAAAGGATAACCGTTCAACATTAAAACATATTTAAAAAAATAACATCACCCCCATTACATGTCCACACTTCCAGCAGCTGAAATCGCTTACTCACATTTACAACCGTGCTGCCTTCCCTTAGATATCACACTGCAAAGATGAGTGCTAAAAGCCCGCCTCCTGGGCGGCCTAGGACCATGGTTAACATAGCGCTTGTCATTGGCTGGTGGGAATGTCTGTTACAACCTCTCTCCTCCTCCTCCTCCTCCTCCTCCTCTGCCAGTCAAAAAAACTTGAAATGTCCTTTTGCTGGGATACAGCCTACATAATCAAGCTGATCAAGGGTGGGTGGAGGAGTGTTTTCTCGCATTCTAGCTTTGCGTGACAGTTAGAGGCAGACAGAATTGTTACACCCCCTTTAAAGTGTGGCTAATTAAAGGCAGAGAGAGGCTCGAAATCGGGAAAAAAAGTATGGAGAGGGCTGCATACCTTTACTCTTTTTAATGCAATTTTAAAAAATGCATTGAGGCAAAACAATTATCCTTTAATATGTTTGCTTATCGGGGGCATTTCCAGGGTTGCCGGATGATTGGCTGGGACTGCCCTAACTGTGCTCCTTAGCAACACCCATTTTACTTACGTTACACCAATTTTAAAGACCACTTTTTCCATTTTACATTGTGAATGCATATTATACACACTAAATGTGTATGATATGGTCATAAGATAATTTTGACAGATAAATTATTCGTTAAATGCTATCCAACAACTACAGTATTTTGAGAGTAGGGCTGTAAGTGCAGTTTAGATCCTTTTTTTTTTTTTTGCAATCTAATATAGCGGTAGGGGGTGGGAAGGAATGCCCTACATTATATATAAAAGTTTTACGCTAGGTGAGGGGCAGCCAGGGAGGGATCAGGAGGGAGGGAGGGGGGAAAGGGAGGACAAGGAGAAGGCAGAAACCTTTCATACAGGAAGACACCTCCTACTCTTTAATTTCCTGGATTTTGGACAAGCACTGCAGGAGAACCATAAGGAGCAGAGATGAAAGGTAAGTTGTTTTTTTTTTTAAACTACACAGTGGGGCCAGTAGTGGGCTAAATTTTAGTTTGGGGGGTGGACATGCCCTTTAACCCTTGCAAATGAACTGGAGTGCCAACTTAAAAGTGGATAATGAAATAGAGGGCTGACAACACAGGCTAATCAACTGGAGGGCTGACTTAACACTGGCAGTAACAAAGGGGCTGACTAACGCCAACTGTCTGGCAAATTAAAAGGGTTGATTAACACTGACCGGTGATGGCTCACTGTTTTGATCTTTAAAAAAAAAAAAAATCAGACCTTTTCCATCCATTTCAACATATATTTTCAGTCTTCAGTGCAGTTGCACTTGCAGTGTGATCTTTGACATTCCATTCCCAGCACTTAGCAAGCTTTCCTTTATTACCTGTTGCTGCTTGTGCTTAGTGACACACAGATGAAGTGCATAGTTGTCAGCAGCCTGGGATGGGAAGTCTTTTTGCATTCTGTATCTTCTACATAGTGATATTCTGTTTTTATGAGGAGCGTCCTGCCCAACCCATAATACATAAGAGTTTGCTATGCCTCTTCATACTCTGTGGGAGCCACAATTGAGAGTAGCAGACTGGAGTGTGCGGTCACATTGAGATTTGTAACATTGCTTCTAAGAAAGTAACTGACACCATCCAATTGAATCAATGGCATACACAATGAAAAGATTAGGTATTGTAGCAAATTAGGGCACCTGTAGAAAACTGGGATAATTCAAAAGCAAGAGCCCTGTCCCAGTTGCCTCACCTGTTCCTAACTTTATAATAACTTAGAAAGTTATTAGGGTAATAGGAAGATGTGTGGTTTAGAGGCTGGTTATGAGGACCAATGGGTAGGCAGCAAGGGAGGAACTTGGTGTTTAAAATAAGGAGTTATAGCAATTTCAAATATGACTTAGGTAAGGTTTGTGGGGGTAAAGGATAGAGTGGTTTTATTAACAGTATTCATTTTTTGACTATGGATGCAATCTGGGTTTGATTCGGACCTGGTTCAAATTCAGAACTCCCGTTTTGGAAGTTCCTTTGGAACTGTTCTAAACTTTCTCGGAATTGGCCTCGGTAACCCTAGCCCTCAAAAGTAGCCATGGTAACCCTAGCCCTCAAAAGTAGCCATGGTAACCCTAACTCTCAGAAGTAGCCATGGTAACCCTAACCCTCAAAAATAGCTTTAACTCTCAAAAGTAGCTACATATTTTCATTAATTTTATTAACATTTTGTTGTGTTCCCCTGACCATTTCCCAGGAGCCTGAACCATCTACTGTAAGTTACCATGCTTTTTCTACCCTTACTTTACTCAGAACTTTATTTTTTTCTGTCCCATTGACTTCTATGGGTCCATTTTCAGATTTTTTTTTGAAATTTCAAAAAACCTGGAAAAAAAACGGAATGGAACTCATTGGTTTTGAACATCTCTATTGTTAACTATCCAGGGAGCATATTTGTCACATTTTTGCATCTTGAGCAGGTCTCTGTCAATCTGCTGTTTTTCTAGTATATTGGTAATGGTATTGACTTTTTTTTCCAATTGTGTGGGTGACCGGTACGAAGAACTAAGAAAATAGTAGCTTTTATGTACATTAACCCACTACTGGGCTATGTAGGAGTGGCTGACGGTTAGGGTTGTGCTAAAAATTGTCTGACAGAGATTTGTGTATATTTATTTGAATTTCTTTGTGTACAATAAGCCATGGGCAAGTAAAGTTGAAAGAAAGTATAATGTGTTGTTGTTGGGGGGGGGGGTGTAAGGATAATTATGTGAGTTTTTACATGTAATCTTCGTTTGTGTCGAAATCAAGGAATTAGTAGTTTCTGGACTAGAAAAGTGTTATACAGCATAGTCTTCCTTTATTTATGCCTCCCCTAAACAGCCTTGCAGCATGTTAATTTAAAGCTTCTGGAATTAAAAGGCATGTCGACCCTTAAAACAAAAAACTGGTGACTTGTCAGGTTTTTGCCTGTGACCCCCAACTGCTATTTTTACCAGTTTATTACTTGAATTTTTTTTACATTCTGATATTTAATTATATGTTTTTTTCCGTTATGGAAAAGGTATCTGCCTCCACGTTGGTTCACAGACCTTTTTATAAGCTTGAGCATGTTCAGATTAGAGGAAACAGCAGTCAATAATTGGTTGTGATGTTAGCAGTCCTATCCTTGATTGACTGCAGTGTGGGAGGAGCCAGCTTACTCTGCCAATATAGAGGTAATAATTATCCTTAAATATCTAGTGCTGAATATATCAGTTGGGATTTGGGGCAGGTAATGGACATTTGGCCAGTTTTTTGATTTAAGGGAGGACATGCCCTTTTAAGTTAAACCATTAATATATTGGCTTAACATGTTGTGTTTTGCTATAATCTGCTTCAGGGAACCTGATGCCATTCTTAGTAAACCCAAATTGCTTTCTTACTTTTGTAGAATCTCTGGATTGCGAGCCAGCTCCATTACTGCAAATGCCAACTGGTTTGCAGTAGTTTCTTGGCCTGAAACATAAACCATATTTCTTTTAACATACCATCTAGAAAGCAGATATTAAATCAATTTACAGTATATCCAAACGTTTCATGAAGTAAAAATTTGTGTTGTCTAGCTTGAGACCATGTAATTTAAGTATAAGGGCACAGCCACACTGAAACGCAATCGCACACAAAATCGCATGTGATTTAATGTGCGATTTCATTGCGTTTGCGCATGCGTTTTTCATTAAGTATTGAAAAACGCATGCGATTGCGATTTAAAATGCGGAACACAAATCGCAATTGCATTGCCGCCTTTTTAATGATCGGAAAAAACGCAAGCGCAAAAAAAAATGCAGCAGTGTGGCCTAGCCCTAAATGGATTTAAAACTCCCAGCATGTACTAGAATACTGTATCCTTTGTTATTCGGTTATACTTATATCAGCAAGGCATCGCCTTAGAGTTTAGAGAATATAGATCTTTCCACTAATAAAACTATTGCTATTTTATACAATTTTTTTCAATTAATCTGTAATGACAACATATCTGTTGTATTCAGTTGACATATATTGTGTGCCCCGTTCAATGCTATTTTGACGCCTATCCCAGGGCAGTTTATTAACGCCTTTCAGCCAGGGCAAGTGTGCCCATAAATCAGGTTGAAAATCTATATAAATCAATATAATCTGTTCGATTCGCCTAAATGATAATTAACACCCCATCTAATAAGCGTGAGCAGGGAGAAAAGGTGTTCCAAGACCAGCAGACCAAGTGAAGTCAATAAGTTCTTTTTCAGGATATACAGGATATACAGCCAACAGCAATAACTCACCAGACCTTTTTATTTAAAGGTGCATTTGTTTTAGCACTTATAGGTCAAAGGGAGAAATACTACCTCTCAAATTCCTCTGCTTAATTCTTCCTTTGAAACGTGACCCAAAGAACTGAATTGCCTGACAACTCCAGCCTCAGGGGATCATGGGAAAAAGGGAGAGCATCAACAATGTTATTTCTAGTAAACAACACGACTTTTAAAGTTAAAAAGATAATATCCTATACACATTAAGATACTGTAATATTATACTTACAGTTTAAAAGGGATTTGTCACTGAGTGTAAAATCCAATTCTTGTAAAAAAGCTGGTTTAATACAAACATATTGTGATTTGTTTGGCTCCTACAATGTAGGTCTGTTAGGAGTGACGACCGATTACTGGTTTTGCATCCAATATCTTTTTACTGATAAAGCAGCAACATTGCAGTAATATAGAATATTATAATGCCCATTAAATAGGTCATGGTCTCTTCCAAAATAATCAAACAGTATCTTATGTTTCATTATGTTCAAAATGAGCTACACAAAGTCTATAAAACAAACATCAGTTTTCCAAACCTGCAATGAAGAAAGTCACAAAATTGTCTAGTAAAATCTCTGGATCACAGTCCTCCTCCAATGCTGGAAAGAATAAAAATAAATAGACTTTCTTAAGTTTGTGTCTGAGTCTGGCAATATAACAAAAAAATAAGTAACAATATATTAACACTTTCAAATATTACATTAAATCTAACTCCTCTGCTTTTAGAGATGCACTGTAAAAATGCCTTGTACTTACATGGTAAAAATAACTGTTTTGCCGTTTTAGTCCAATATATGTAGTAAAAGTACTGTGATACTTTTAATGAACTAACAGTTTATTTTAGTAGACATGCTTTTGAGGGATCAACCCTCTTCCTCAGGTCAGAGCAGTACTTGCATAACTCGAGTAAAGGAAGAACCAATAAATGTTAAAGGACAACTAAAGCCACAGAACAACACTGAACCAGAAGGCAGAACACCTTGATATAAAACCAGTAATCTGTGTCTTATCATTTTGATATGGGTACTGGGAAATTTACCTAAATAACATATGGTTTGTGCTTTACTTCACAGCATTCTACTATCACATAGTTTGGTCAACGACCATTATGTTCTGCACATGCTCAGTCCTTGGCTATGGCAGAAACTTGTTACAGTTGGTCACATCCATTAGTAATCTGTAGCCAATCCTTTTACAGGACAGATAAAGCAAGGAAGCATGTGACTGAGGCCAGGAGGTGTGGTCTGACACTGCACATACACACAGATACTTCATCCAGTTCTTAACAGGCTTCCATTTACTTTAATACAATTTACTGAAGTGGCATTTTATAGCTTATTGGTGTTTTTAGGGGAGTTCTTTTCAGATTCTGGAGTATAAAAATTGGGTTTAGTTCTCCTTTAAATTGTTTGGAAAACACAAACGCCATTGAATGTAAAGATGTAATGGGTTCACTTCTTTAAGTCACCCTAACATTCTAAGCATGACATTAATAGAACTGCGGCAGCTGAGTGGGTCTTGCAAACTGTCACTTGTGTTGCTGCCACAGCCCATTAAATAGTGTTTGCGTATTTTTAGCATGACTTTTTAAATTCAGCAAATAGCTGGCATTCAATTCATGCTGCTGGGAAGACCAAAAAGGGGTTTGCTCAGAGCTGCAAATGTGATCCCCATAAGGGCAGCCATTGCAGCCTATTCTGTAATACAGAAGAACCTTGGCATTAACTTTAATAATAGGGCAATGCATAGAGAGATATCACTCTCATTTCCCCCTGTAATTCAATACATGGATTCCATAGCGGTTCTCTATACATCACTTATGTATTTAAGTATTAAATAAATGAGATTGTGCTATCGGCACAGGTTTCATTCGTGGTCTACAGCTTGTTTCATTTGTGTGAGTTATGAGGGAGTGGGCGTTTCCCAGCTGTACCTGCCCATTGATCTTCCTTAGAGTATCGGACTGGTGATCGGAGCAGCCATTGATCTTTGTTTCAGTCCTGTATTATGTGCGGTATGCTACCTTTCTAGCAAGTCACTCAGATGATTTAATATAACAAACAGTCCTTTGCATTCAAACCAGCAATAGGTACAGACTCCTCTGAAGTATCCAACAATCACTGGATCATGACTGGATCAGAAAAAACAAAATAGAAGGTCACACTCCATAGATTAATTCAACAATTTATTGGTGACCACGCATCATATCACAGTAATGTGATGCATGGTCACCAATAAATTGTTAGATTGATCCATGGAGTGCAAACTTCTATTTTGTTTTTTCTGACACTCAACCTGCAGCAGTCAGACAGAGCTAAAACTAAATCCCGTCCCATTAAAATCATGGATTGTATTTCCAATTAAAAATCCTGTACCTGCCCCTTTTAGTATCTGTGTCAATATATCCATAGGAATCTCCTCTCCATCCTGAATTTGCTTCTGTCTTCTTTCAATACATTCCTTTCCTGTCTGGCGAAGAAGCCTTACACTTTCTCTGACTTTTTGGATATATGCTCTCTTTGATGGAGAATACTGTGACAGGAAAGATAAAATATTAGTTTACAGGTAATTCAGAGTAATGGTAGTAATGCAGAACTATAATAAAGAATGAAGCATGACCATCCATGGGTTTAGGTTTTATTTGTGAAATATATATTTGAACTGCTTAATATATTGCAAAAGGCTTGGCTATCTATTTCCACGTGTACATCTGCTCCATGTGCGTTACCTCTATGAACCCTATCTCATTTCCTGTCAACTGCCTTTTTATTGTAGCACTGGGACAGACCTTCAGTTCTTCAGTTCTAAAATTTTATTTAAAATTTTTCAGAAAATTCAATTTAAACCATTTAAGTTGTATTTTAAGGCTGAAAATGTTTAACCTTCTTAAAGGGTATGTCCACCCCTCAAACGAACATTTGGTATTCTTTAGGAAATAGCTATAAACCTCAACCTCATAAGGTTTATAGCTTTCAAAAACCTCCCCAAATGTACTTGCCAGGCTTTGTTCCCTTGTCGTGTTCTGCCTGTCTTCCGTACCTTTTCCGTGCATGGAAGACAAGCATAAGGGGCTTGACCAGCATCCGGTCCTGTGATTGGCTAAGGCTTATTTCCTGCAGAATTCCAAATTTGACTGTTTTTGCAGCTCTTGGCCAAAGCTGTGTAAAGTATAAGCAGCTTAGAGCCATATTCATAAAGGAACGGTATAGTTTTTTAGCGATAGCACGCCTTTAATGATCAGTTTAAACCCTAATTTATGATCGTTATCGTATATTAACGCTATCGTAAATCTACAATAACACGTAGATTTATGATCTCCATAGAATACCATTGCAGCTTTACATTAATGGCCACAATCGTACATTACCGATATTATGCCACCATAAGGATATTACTCCACCTTGGACTTTCATGCCCTGTATAAAAGCACTTGGCCTACGGCTTCTATATGGTCATGGATTTTTTTTGGTGGTGTAATATCCTTATATTAAACTGTAGGTAGCGTATTATCCCTTATATTATTTATAGTAGGGTCCCATAGGGTACCATGGAAGGGGTGGATTATAGTAGTATGCATGCTATTTGAGTTATTGTAAGCAAAATTACCTTTATTAATGGATTTCGTGTTTCCACTGTAGCACTCATAATCAACGAAATAGCTTGTGGGAAGGGTGTCAGATCATCATGCAGAGAATTTATTTCCATTCCAAAAGCAATCTGGAGATTGTTAAAAGGAAGTTCGTAAATACATTTTCTTGTGACACAGAATTTTTTCTCTTTCTTTTCATAGTCCATAAATAGGTGGCATTCATTTATTGCTAAATATTTATTTCATGGAAAAAAATAAAATACATTTAAAATATGTAACATTTGAAAGCTAACATCTGATTTGTTGAGGCAAAATTAGCACCATTTTTAATGATAAGAAATTTTATTGAATCTCCCTGATATTTTTAAATTTAAAGGGTATGTCCAGCAAAAAGGTAAGTCTGTTTCTATCTGATTTTAAACTGAAGAACAGGAGGTAAATGCACTCTCTCTTACCTCCGTTCTTCAATATGTCTTCCAGGAGAGGAGGGACAACTTACCCGAGGACCCGCTCCAGCGCCGAAATCCCAGACGCCTCCGACGAATCTCCAGTCTTTTGCACTGTGCGCGCATGCGCACACAGTGCAAAGGAGCGAGGATGTGTCTGGGATTTCGGCACTGGAGCGGGTCGCGGGGAAGTGTCTCCTCCTCTCCTGGAAGATATTTACTGAAGAGGGAGGTAAGAGAGAGTGCATTTACCTCCTGTTCTTCAGTAAATCAGATAGAAACATACTTACCTTTTTGCTGGACATACCCTTTAAAGATCTATGGTCTCCAAACACATTGAAAACTGCTGTCTTACCACCCTGAATCACTGAATAAGTGCAGAATGGTAGAAGTTATGGCATTAAAAAGGTTGTCGGCTTTAAGCAACATTTATGATGTCACTGTCACAGCGTCTACTGATCTTACCATATTCCGGTGATGCAATTAGAATTGTTTGTGCACTAGAATTCTGTTTTTTGTATGTATTATATTTTTGGTCTCTAGTTTCAAAAAAAAAGCTGGATGAGTTTCTGCAAACAAGAAATGTTGCAAGTTACTGGTATTGATACATAAAGTAGAGTTGATCCAGGGAGATTTCCGATTGCCACTTGGAGTCAGGAAGGAATTTTTTCCCCCTTCATAAATTTGGTGGGATTTTTTGCCTTCCTCTGGATCAACAGTTAGGCAGGAAATGAGGATATTGCTAGATGGGTTGGACTGGATGGACGTATGTCTTTATTCAACCTCAAATACTATACTAATATTGATGTACAACAGCCCAGTTTTCTATATATTGTGTGTTCCGGTGATGTAAGCCTGCATTTTGCAGATTTACTGTAGGGACAGACACGAAGCCCTACTTAATTTATGGCATATTAATCGTCAGTTTGTCACATCCACACTGTTCCATCTATTGTACAGATAAAATCTTTATTCTGTCTCTAAGTTTAACAAAGGCAGAAGCATGCAGACGTTTTCAGGCTTCAATTTCTGAAGCTGATGATGGGACAATGAGCCCTAAATCAACAGAGCTTCCTCCAGGACAGGGGCCAGGCAGAAGCAGGTAACATGAAGGGCTCTGGTACACACAACAGTAAAGTTCCAGTAACTTGTAGAGTAGGAAGCTAGCAGGGTAAGAAGCAAAAAGTAGTTGTTTATAACATAGGGGCATGTTTATAAAGGTCCGTTAACTTTCCTCCACTGTTAAACCTGCGTTTAACAAAATCATACTTATTGCTATTCGGTGGCAGATAGTCGTTATCGATGCGAACGCCGTTCCACATTTTGCCGCTTTTACTGTTCGATTGTATTTATAAAGCTCTGAAAAATAGACTCGAACTCGAACCCGGGTTCGAGCCGAACTATTCGAATTCGGACTTCTCAAACTATCCCGGACCCGGATTTTCGATATTTTCGGACTTTCGATAAATATCGAATATTCGACCGTTCGAATGTGCAAGTAAAATGCCTATTATACCTATATGCAAGCATCCAATCCGCGAGTAGAGTGTCCATTAAAACCTATACGCGAGCATCGAATTCGTGAGCAAAATGTCCATGGTATCTAGGCGCGAACATCGAATCTACGAGTAAAGTGTCCATTAAAGCCTATACGCGAGTATCGAATCTGCGAGTAAAATGTACATGATACCTAGGCGCGAACAAGCTCGAAAATAGTGAGATTAAAATTGATTTTTCGAATGTCCTGGATATTTGAACATGTTCCCCAGACCATTTCCCAGGTTCCACAGCCATTTACATTAAGTTACCATTGATATTTTAATTGTATTTCATTAGAACTATTTGACTCCCATTGACTTTAATGGGTCCGTTTCGTTTTCGAACTTTCCATATAGTTCGAAAACCGACTGAACTTTCGAAAGTTCGGCCATCTCTAGTCACCGCCTATGTCGGCAGCGACGTTGGAGAAAAAAAAAAGACACCAGAGACCTGAAAAGTTTCTTTTAGGACCAGGGGTGGCCCCCTATCAGAAAGGCTCTTACTAGAGACACAAGGGCTCTTCTAAGAGCCAATGTGGTCTAAGATCTGTTATGATATGAATTTTGTTTAGAGGGGGACATTCAAAAGCATATTTAAAATTCTAAAAAAAAAAACAGACTGCATCTCTAAATACTTTCTAGTGTTGCTATATATGTTGTCAGAAGTAGAGCTAAAAAGCTATAGAGGTAAAAAAAAAAATCTATATGCACAGAGTATTTACTATACAGATGTTTCAACACCAATATGGAAGACCCTGATAGGACTGCTTGTTACTCTACAGTTTATTTTCCAGCCAGAGTGCATTACTGACAGCCTGGAACTATTCAAAATAGTCAGGTAATTTTACTGCCATGTTTTTTTTTTTTTTTTTTTTTGATCGGTTTCTTTTTTTTTTTTTAGCAAAAGAAAAAGTTTCTGAATGTACCTGAATTCTTTGTGGAGCTCTGATTGCGCAACATGTCAATACCATGTTTTAGAAACAAACGGCATATGAGGCAAAAGGTTTAAATCACCTTGTTTACTTGAAACAATACAAAATAGTCAACTGACTGATTTTTCTGCTTTTGTTATGTTTGTTTCTATTCTTTTTCTAGGAAAATATAAAGTTTATATATGTACATACTTTATTTATAGAAGCTCTGATGGGATAATTGTAGAAAGCTTTGATTTTAGCAAGACAGCCTTACTTTTATTTTTTACAAAAATGGAAACATTGTTTTTATGCTAGCTAAGAATTACACTGCAAAGATTATTTATCTTTTTTGTATAAAAAGCAAAGGAATTTATTATTTTTTTATATATGTTTACACAAAAACTGCACTGAAATCTCTGTACTGCATAAGAGGGACGGATGATCTCTGAGCTGTAACATGATTTGCTGTCAGCTTCTATTAAGCAAGGCTGCAGTTTCCTGTAATTTTAATGATCGCCCATACAAAGGAGAGGTGAGACACAATTTTAAATTTTTTTGGGAATGTGCTCTGTTTATTGGTACAATCTTGTCTGGAGACTTTAGTTCCCCTTTATGGGGCACTGGATTGATGCCTTTTCTAAACTTTCTATATTTCTGGCTTTAGTTCTTCTTTAAGTTAAACTGAAATGTATTCTACTGAAATGGATTTATTCAGAATTACCTTGCCTATTACATCCAGGGTTAATCTGCTCAACAAGTCATGCATTTTAACTTCATGTTTTCCATCTGCATTTTCAGCAAGTTTCTCCATCAACTCCTCTGCCTTTTCATTGAAAGGTCCCATTAAACCCATCAGGTAGCTACAAAGACAATGTACATCAATAAATGAAAACTACTGAGACCTATATATATGAAATCAGTGCATTTACAGTACCCATGGGTGTGCAAAATTTTAATCAGTATAAAGTGTGGTTGGTATCTATGGATGGTAAATAAGTGGGTAGATACTGATGTTAAATACTGCAATCAGTACTTACTGGCGCTAAATACACAGAATTACGTTATCTAGCATAATGTATAGCTTCTCTTTAATGCAAAATCTTTCATGCCAGCAAATAGCAGGCATTACAGATGTAAAATTGGTTAACCCACTCACAACGTATGCAGAACGTTCTCTCCATACATCACCCCTATTGTATTCACCATCTGTAAGTTCTGACATTTGAGCTGTCACTCGAGTTCCTTATTATCATGTAAAAAAAAAAAAACTCTGAAGTTTTGCTGTAGCTGGAATGGCAACAATTAGTACTGTATGTGTGAATTGTATGGTGGAAAATTCCCTCTACCAGTGCTGCTTCATAGTGATTATGCTTCTCTTTGCAGTTAGTCAAATAAGTCAGGGAAAGCAGGATACTGAGCCTGAGCTAAACAAGTACTGGATTGAAGGCGTGCAGCAACACACACACACCTCCAAGTAAGTGCTACTCACATGTATTCATTTATACTGTAGATTAAGATGTGGTAAAGTCGTTTTTTCAGTTTACATACCATTTAAATAAAAGAGCTGAATAGAGTTGAAGAGGAGAAAGAAGATTATCTAAACAAACCAAAGAGAATTACCTTATATAATAGTATCAATAAATTATGAAAATTTAAACTATTAGCGAAAATGGAAAGAGAGAATAGAATATAATTTAGGATTTGAAAGGCCCTTGATATTAAATATTGTAAAAGAATATTTCTTGTACATACGTTCTGCTGAAAGCAGGATCCATGATTCTCCTTTGCTTGTGCCAATGGTCATAATCTCGATCAGTTACTAGACCGTTCCCCAAGAACCTGAAAGAAATAGTACAGTAAATGTACTTTATTGCATTTTTATCTTACAAGCTGCACAACATATAACCCTTGGTTTATATAAGTATATAAGCAAATAAGATATAGAAGTATCTAAGCAAAATATATTTTTATTTTGCTGGTTATTGGTATTGATACATAAAGTTGGAGTTAATCCATGGATATTTCCCATTTCCACTTGGAGTCAGGAAGGTTTTTTTTTCCCCTTTATATTTTTTCTTTTTGCCTTCCTCTAGATCAAACGGTAATGATGTGGGTATTGCTGAGTAGGTTGATCTGGATGGGCGTATGTCTTTATTCAAACTCAAATACTATACTGTATTATTCTATACAAAATAAGAATAAAATATCTGAAATTTTACATTAAAATATATATAGTAACATAGTAATTAAGGTTGAATAAAGACATACGTCCATCAAGTCCAACCTATTTATAGATACTTTAAAACCTGTTGGTCTCAATGATTGCATTACAATTATTTGTTTTGTCTAATGTGTGCCTAGCACTGACCTTGTGCTTTTTTATCTTTCAGAAACTGAAGTCGGTTTTGGGAATAGCTGGTGGGAGTAAGATAAATACTAATGTTGCTAATGTTACTTATATATGTAGACCATATTATTTAATTCATGAGGTATTGGGGGTCATGGGTATTAAATACTGTGCACTAGGTTTATCACTCACACTTGAAAAAGGATCTATATACACCCTAACATGTACCTCTGCCTTTTTGCTTTACCTCTTTAGGGGCGTGTACATACATGGCCCAATGTTATTGGCTCCCTCTACTGTATTAAAGGGATCTGGTAATGGACATTTTCCATCTTGCCCGATAGGTCCCGATACCGACAAATTTCAGCAAATTCTGTCTGATCCACCGTCAATGCCACAGCTCTGACTTTAAAAGACACTAATGGTAATGTAGTGCAAATGTGAATTTCTCAGTAAAACAGAACGTTAGGCTGGGTACACACGGACACATTTTCCATCCCGACTGTTCATCACTATAGAGTGGTCACCCACAGCAAATGACTGCTATGGACCACATGATCAGCGATAATTTGCCAGCATGTCAAATTGCATGTTCATCCGATCCAGGCAAATGGGTGACCGACAGCATTCACCTCCGCTTCTGAAATCACTGAAAATATCTGTCGGTTGGCCTGAAAATCTCTTTGTGTGTACTCAGCCTTAATGAACATAACAAAAGTAAAGGGAATATCTGTATTGGATAACTGTGATGATGATCATGGCAAGTAGAGAATATATATAATATTATTATATGATCCATATATAATAGAACACATGAATGTACATGAACCTCCCTCTGGGCTTGTTCAGTAGTATCCTATTTAGGAATTCCACCCTTGAATATCCTGCGCTTGCCACTGCTCCTATCTATTTACAAATAAAATTCAAACAACTCCTTGCAGATGTGTCCAAAGGATGATTGGAACCCAGGACTTCAACGCTGCAAGGCATCAGTGCCAGCTGCTGAGCCGCCATGCTGCCCCAAGTGCATGTGTGTTACCTACCTTATCCCAAACATGTTGGCAACAGAATCATAAAATTTATCCTTAGGATATTTTGGTGACATCAGTAGTTCCTGAAACCAAACAATTCAAAATAGGTTGTTTATTCTTTTACATTGTAAGACATTCTTCTCAATGACATATTTATACATTCAGTATCAGTCAAACATCATACAGTATAATTTTTTAAAATTCTTTTTATACAGTATATTGAAGGTTAATATTGAAAACATCCAAATAAATAAAGGTATGCATGAAATTATGTAGGAAACAAAAAAGATTTATTACCTAATGTTGACAGCTTTGCACACACTGGCATTCACTCAGATTCAAAAGGCTTTCATTTACCAGGCGTTCCTAGTCAAGAGTTCATTTGTGAGGCCAGTTGTGTTGTGCAGAGGTGATGAATTCATCCTGGAAAGCAGTTGAAAAAGACATAACATGCTTTTCTGAAAATAGCTCCTATGAGGAATGCCCTGGAAAGAAGGCCAAGCGCTACCTATGCTGCAGTGGAAAACTCAATTAGAGTAAATAGCCTCAGAAACTGCAAACTAAAATTAACGGATTAGAGGCCACGTAATTCAAAATTCCACATATGTGAATCAGGCATTTATGGCCTGAAAATACTGTGCAAGTGAGGAAGAACAAGAAGAGAATTGATAAATAAATACAAGGAAAAGGCAGTAGACCAGTTGAAATCTTCATTTTGACCAAATGAGATTTTGGTTTCCACCCAGCATTCCATTTTGATGCAGAAAAGGTGAGTGGGTGGTTTCTATATGTGCTCTTCCAGTGAAGCATGGAGGAGGTGGTGTGAGAGTGTGGGGGTTCTTTGCTGGTGACATTGAGATTTCCATCAATGTTTTCCAACAGGAAAATGACATGGCTATGTAAGAGTTATTTGATTAAGAAGGAGACAGATGGAGTCCTAAACCCAATTGAGTTGGTTTGTGATGAGTTGGACTGCAGATTTAAGGCAAAGAAGCAGAGTTCTCAGCCCTTCTGGGAAATCCTTTAAGACTGGAAAGTAAAACCATTCCAGGTGATTAACTCATGAAGCTGATTGAGAGAATGTCGAGAGTATGCAAAGCTGTTATCAAACCAGAAGGTGGTTATCGAGAAGAATACATGTTCCTTTATAGTTTTAATGTCTTGAATATTAACCTACAATTTAAAAAAAATTAATAAAATTAAAGGGCATGTCCACCCCCAAAACTAAAATTTAGCCCACTACTGCCCCCCCAGTGAAGTTTAAAAAAATCCTTACCTTACCTCTCTGCTCCTTATGGTTCTCCTGTAGTGTCTGACCAAATTCCAAAAAGTGAAGACTAGGTGTCTGTGAGTCATCGGGTGACTGCTACTTTATTAACCCCAGTAACAACAGTGACATGTGACGGTTCGGCCCCCTGCTTGCAAGTTCCATAAGTACAGTCCTAATAATTTTTTTAAAGAATTAACATGTTGGTTGGGGGTGGGCAAGGGGTATCTACCATATATTAAAAAATAATTTTTAGCATGGACATGCCCTTTAAAGAACAAACATTAAATGAGTTATGTCCAAACTTTTGCTTTAAAAACATTTATATAATTATTCTATTCAGAAGACAGAACTTGATTGATATTGCTATAAGTAGCCTTAAAATTCAAAGATGTTTATCTGAGTCCTTACCTTTACTGCTCCAGGGCTGACAATAAGTACAAGAACTCTATGTAATCCATTAACTCGAACAACTGGGCCATATTTCTGTGTCCTGAAATAAACCACATTATTGTGCTGTTATTAAGAGAGGGAAATATGTGATTTCTTGAAAAGTTTTATAGTCCAGATCAGTATTAGAGGGAGCCCATACGATTGGACTGTGTATTGATGCTTGGCTAAACAATCCCCACACAGTGTATAGGAGGTTGGTCAGGTCTGTGTATGTGGTTGACAGTTTCAAATTAAATCTGCTAACATCTATGCAGTGGTAATCACATGTGTATGGCCACCATCATTTTTAAATACAGAACTGTATTCTGTTCTTGTGTATTCTGTAATATAGGCTGGCAAGATGTGAGGGTAGTGAACAAGGAGTATAGCAAGGAAGTGTTACAGGATGAGGGACGGTAGGTTAGAAGCGGGTCTAGGAAAGTTGAGGACTCGTGAGAGAAGAAGTAATAGAAAAGTTATTAAGTGCAGTCAGTGATGCAGCAGGAAAAAAAAGTATGGTATTGGTTTTGGATCTAGATAACAGTGGAGAAGCCTTGGTATTGTGGAAATTCACGATGAGCTTGGGTTAGTTAGGACTGTCACAGAATGGTGCAGGGGTCTATTGGGAAGGTAGAAAGGCAGGTCAGGGCACATGTTTGTAAAAGGCTTCATTTCAATATCCTCTCCTTGCAGCACCACAATAACTAGAACAAAAAAGGAGGTTCATTCACTGGCATGACCCAGAACCTATAGATAGGTGAACACTGGATTAACCATCACTCTGGCGGGCCATAGTAAAGGATTACCTGTTACATTAACGCCAGGACATGCTTTAAAATCGGGACAAGATAAATTTCTTTCTGAATGCTGCAATTACAGATAGTAACCAGAAGTTGTGGCGCTATGTTAAATAAAACCTTGGCTGGCATAGAAAGTTACAGGAGCAGCTGATCTGCCTTCACACTCCTTCCTGCTTCCCATAGACTCACTGGACCGACTCAGTGCTTTTTACAGCTGGAGGCTGTAAATCTGATGGGTCTTTCAGTTTGGGGCAAACAAGGTGCTAGTTGAGTGCAGAGAATGACAGATTGAAACTAAAACTGTCTCAGGTGACCTTTTTCACTATGGGGGTCAAAGTTCCTTTTATTAATATGGGGGTCAGAGTGCCCTTTTTTATATGGGGGGTCCGAGTGCCATTTTTATATAGGGGCAGAATGTCCTTTTTAATATGGGAGGTAAGAGTGCCCCTTTTTATGTTGGGGGTCAGAGTGCCCATTTTCATGGGGGTCAGATGGCTTTTTTAATATGGGGGTCAGAGTACCCTTTTAATATGGGGGTCAGAGTGCCTTTTTTATATTTGGGGGTCAGAGTGCAAGTTTTATAGCTTAACATTTGTAAATAATCTCCTATACATTCCTTTACATTTTTTAGAAAGGTTGTGCATATATGTCTATTTGTATGCTAAAAAAAATTACACAATATTTTAACATTTTTAAATAATTGTAACTCAATTTGTCTTATACAAAGATTATATTAGTAAAGATAAAGCAATTTAATGCAAATTTCACTTTTTCTTTACTAATGTAGTTTTAAAGGGCATGTCTACCCATAAAATAAAAATTTACATATAGCTGCCCCTTACCGCCTGCATACCGCCTCCTGCTGCTGTTGCAAGCACAGCAGCAGACAGGCGCTTCCTGGACTCGGCTGTCAGATTTTGGGCTCAATGTCACCGGTGACTGACAGACATGAACAGGAAGCAGAGACTGGAAGAGCAGCAGAGTGATGGGGAACTAAAACATAACTGGGGTTTGGGGGGGGTGTGTGCTGCAACTGTATGTATAGTTTAATTTTGTTGGTGGACATGCCCTTTAGATGTACCTTATCTTTACTAAAGTCATTTTTAATTAAGTCAAATTAAGTTACACAAACCAGAGGCCTATATTGCACTGATGATGGCTCAATAAAATAAGGGGATTTGTCAGGGGGACAGAGGAGGGGGTAATGTCAGTCGAATATGTTGGGTGGGGACAAGCCAGAAAACGGGTTGGTTGATGGATGTCACTGTCAGGTGAATAAGTCTATGAACCTGCTTAAAAACAAGGGGGAAGGAATGTGTTGACTGTGATCGTGCATAAATAGGTATGTGTGTGTGGGGGGGGGGGGGGGGGGGGGGGGTTAAACTAAAAGTGGTTTGTGAGGTAGGGGGTCAGTCTTTGAAACTGTATATTTAAATGATATGTACACTGGGAAATTTATTTTAAACTGCCCTTTACTGGACACTATAATTCTTCCCAACTACAGCATCATTGTACTATTATTTGTTTACCTGTCCCCTATTTCTTTAGATATCCATTCTGAAACATATCACATTTTAGCGATCAATCAAGTGCCTTATAGAGATGGCCGAACTTCCTAAAGTTCAGTTCATTTTTAAACTTTGGAACTTGAGTCCAATAGTTTGAAAATGGACCCATTTAAGTCAATGGGGACAAATAGTTTGAAAAGTTCTGATTAAAATACGGTTAAAATAGCAATGGTAACTTACTGTACATGGCTATGGAAAATGGTCTGAGGAACACATACATATCACCGAATGCTGCATTAGACGGTTATGGAGCACTAAAGTCGAGGGTTTTTGCTGAATATGAGGGTTACCGAATTCCTCATTCTAGGGTTATGAAGAGCCAAAGTCGAGGGTTATCGAAGAGTTGGAGGGTTATCGAATGCCGCATTCTAGGGTTATGGAGCCCTAAAGTTGAGGCTTATAAATTGGAAAATTTGAGATTCCTCGATTGTTTGACAATTATCAAAAAAAGTCTGTGAGTTCGAAAAGTCCGAAAGTTTGTAGCTCGAAGAGTCAAAATCTGACTTGACCTTGGGTTCGATTTCTAGTCCATCCCTTATGCCTTCATATCATTAACCCTTCTGTTAGGTATAGTTTTGCTGTAGATGGAATGGTGATTACTATGCATGCTTGCCCTCAGGGTGAGGCCACACAGCAACGCACAGGAATCGCGCACAAAATCGCGCGCGTTATCGCATGCGATTGTGTGCGCGATTCTTGCGCGTTTCGCGTTCGCGTTCGCGTTTTGCGCATGCGTTTTCGCCTTTTCACGTTATGGAAACGCATGCGTTAACGCACCAAAAATGGTGAACGCATGCGTTACCATAACGCGAACGGACGCGCAATCGCATGCGCATCGGAAATCGCGGGAATTTTTGCGTTCCCGCGATTTCCATTTTAGCGAAAATCGCGGGCGCAAATGCGAGCGCGAAACGCGGGCGCAAACGCGCGAAAAACGCGCTAGTGTGGCCTAGCCCTCACAGAGAGTTCAATAGTCTGGCGAGGGGCTGAGCTTGAGCAACACAAATACTGGATAGAAGTCATGCAACAACACAAACACATCAGAGTAACTGCTGCTTACATGTAGTCATTTATAGATCTAAATAAGGCAAAGTCATTTTTTCAGTTTACAATTCCTTTAACATGGGCAGCACAAATCTGTAAGAACCAATGAGATGTTACTGAGGCCAGGAATGTCGTTAAATGAGTGGGAAAGAGTGGATAATGTACCCTCCACAAACAATGATATAGATATTAGGAGTCACCTTGAAGTTTAGTGACCTTTATAAAAAACACTTGGCCTTTTGCTTTTGTATGGTCATGGAACTCCTTGTGACTTGTAATATTAGGGGGAACATGGTTGGGGGAACATTATTAAACTTATTCGTGAATAAGTTACAGGCAGCAATTTAGTTATCGGTTACTGCCGTGCAATAAAATAACTTACCATTCTAGGAACTGATCATAGATCAGAATGTTCTTTTTCCTTAATTTCAGAAATGTTTGTGTATGTCCAAACAAAAAACTGCAAAGAAAATATAAAACATTTCCACATATTAATAAGGCATGCAAACAAAAATGGTTTTACCTAAAAATAGATTTTATGTAAATCACATATATATAGAACTGCAGTAATGGTTTGTTGTTTTATGGTGTGTGAACGGAAAGTAAATGGTAAATCTGCAATGACATTTGACCGCTAGGTTGTTGGATTACAGGTTATTATTATGAATATTGTGGATTTATATAGCGCTAACATCCTCTGTAGTGCTTTACAATTACAACCTATCAGTATGTCTTTATTATTGTGACTCCTTGCAGATGTGTTGCCAAACTACGGAAGCAATGCATCGAGAGCCACTATCGGCTCCCCAGTGCAGTGGTTCTGGCAATACTATATGCCAATAGCACCTCTTGTTGCATTGAAAGTGGTGTTAACTATTTTGACACTTTTAATGCCAGACATTTAGCTGACATATAATATCACTTGGAGGAAGGAGTTAAAGTCGCACTAACTAATCTAACATCATTTAGCATGACTTCACAGCAGGAGCGGTGCACCCTGTACATATCTCAACATCCCACAACGGCTTTCTTTCAACTTAAACAAAATATATATAGGGGCTATTTTATGGAGAGCAGCAAGCTTAAAATCTCTAACCAATTAAAAGTGTTATCATGACTTTAACAGAGGGTGGGGAGATTTACCCAGAGCTACTAATCAGTTGGTGCGACTTTTACTCCAAAAAATATCACTGTAAATCTGACACCATGTGCAATGACTGTGTGGGTTTAATATTGAGATTATGAGAATTTTTAATGCTAACTAATTGCTGACAAATTGAACATTGCTCTCAGGAATGCACATGGCTTATCATGGGGGACACTTATGATAAGTTTGAACTTTATATAACATAGTTTAACATAGTAATTAAGGTTGAATAAAGACATACGTCCATCAAGTCCAACCTATTCACCATTTTTTTATTTTAACCCTACCTAACAGTTTATCCAGAGGAAGGCAAAAAAAAAACCCCACTAAAAAGGGGGAAAAAATCCTTCCTGACTCCAAACAGCAATCGGAAAGTATCCCTGGATCAACCAGATTTATACGCATTAATACCAGTAATTCTCAATATTTTTTAGTTTTAGAAACTTATCCAGGCCTTTTTTAAAGCTATTCAATGAACTTGCCATTACCACATCTGCTGGAAGACAGTTCCACAGTTTCACCGTTCTCACTGTAAAGAAACCTTTCCTAACCTGAAGATGAAGCTTCTTCTTTCCACGAGTCCTCTGACATGACCTATTAGTAAACAATGCACCAGAGAGTTCATTGTATGGCCCATTACTATATTTGTATAAGGTTATCATGTCCCCACGCAAACGTCGCTTCTCCAATGTAAACAGCCCTAACTTGTCTAATCTGCCTGCATATTCAAGCCCCTCCATTCCCCTTATTAATTTAGTTGCCCTTCTCTGAACTGCTTCAATTTCCAAGATATCCTTTTGTATATGGGATTCCAAAACTGCACCGCATATTCCAAATGAGGCCTTACCAGTGCCTTGTAAAGAGGGAGAATAATATTTTTCTCTCTTGAATCTATTCCTCTCTTTATACAAGACAATATCTTGCTAGCTCTAGCCGTTGTTACCTGGTATTGTTTGCTACAGCTAAATCTGTTATCTACCAGAACCCCCAAATCTTTTTCCATTACAGATGCACTTAACACAGTTATTTATGATGTAGGTGGCACAGGGATTATTAAATCCCAAATGCATCACCTTACATTTATCAACATTGAATCTTATCTGCCATTCTGCTGCCCATTTTGATAATCTATCTAGGTCTGCTTGCAGCACTTGCACATCATTTGAAGTGTCCAAAGCTCTGCATAGTTTAGTGTCATCAGCAAACACTGAGACCTTGCTCTCAATGCCCCCTTCTAAGTCAGTTATAAACATATTAAACAGAAGCGGCCCCAGTACAGAACCCTGAGGCACTCTGCTCAGAACTTTCAGCCCACACATCCTATAACCAGTTCTCTATCCATGAACAAATGTTTTCTTTAAGGCCAACAGTCCTCAGTTTATTCATTAGTCACCTATGTGGCACAGTATCAAAACCTTTTTAGATGTGCCTGAATCTAAATTCTTACTAGCTTCTTCATAAAAACCAATAAAATTTGTCTGGCATGATCTATTTCTCATAAATCCATGCTGACTACTACTAATAAGATGAGGTGATGGTAACAAAGTTTCCATCACCTTCCCTACCACTGATGTTAGGCTTACAGGTCTATAGTTACCAGGCTGTGAACGACTACCTTTTTTGAAAAGATGAGAAACAGTGGTCTAGATAGAACTGAACTAAGCTCTTTTAAAATCAGAGGATGCAATCCATCTGGTCCTGGGGCTTTATTGATATTAACTTTTTCTAATTGTTTCTGTACCATATCCAATGTGAATACTCTTCATTTCTACCCTGCATATTATTACAATCCCTGCTGTAAGGACAAGGATTCTCAACAGTAAAAACCGAGGTAAAAAAAACGTTTAGCAGATTAGCCTTTTTGGCATCCTCTACAACCATCTCAGCCCCATTATTTAATGGTCCCAAATTCTCAGTCCTCATCTTTTTACCATTTATATACTTAAAAACATTTTGGGGTTGGACTTGCTTTGTTCGGCAATCCGTATTTAATTTTCTATTTTAGCTAGTTTAATTGCTTTCTTGCACTCTTTTTATTACAGCTTTTGTGCTCCCTGTAAGCCTGTTCTGTTCCCTTTTTCTTTTTTTCCATTTCCCTTTTTACCTGAGCATTAGGCCATGCAGGAGTGGACCTAATTTATTTATACTTGGTCCCTAAAGGTACAGATTTAGAAATGTAATAGTTTAATATCCCTTTAAAAGTGGTCCACATCTGCTCTGTATCTTTACCTAGAAACAATTCCCCCCAGTCTATAAGCAGGAGTGATTCCTTTAACAGCATAAAATTAGATTTCCTAAATTTAAAAGTTTTTTTTAACCCAGTGCACTTTAGTTTTTTGCAATCTATATTAAATGACACTATACAATGGTCACTATTCCCTAAGCTTCCCATTACCTTCATCTCCAAAATGAGCTCAGGGTTATTAGATATCACCAGATCCAACAACACATTCTGTCTAGTAGGAACTACTACCATCTACTACCATCTGTGAAAGAAAATACTCATATAGGAAATTTAAGAACTTTATACCTTTTTGAAGTGCTGGCAGTTCCCTTACTCCAATCTGTCATGTCCAATCCCCCATAACCACAACAAGCAGCCTTCGCCAACTGCATATGGAGATTCATTTCCACCTCCTCCCCGGCATTTGGTGGTTTATAACATACTCCAACAATTAATTTACCTATCTTCTTGCTTCCTGTACACAGTTCCACCTATATTGTTTCTGCCGTATCGTTTATGCCCCCATCTATTCCCCATCTTTTAAATTTGGCTTCAATTCCTGTTTAACATACATACATACTCCTCCTCCTCCTTTCTTATTAATTCTGTCATGTCTAAATAAGGAGTATCCTTCAATATTTACTGTCCAATCATTTAGCCATGATTCTGCTATACCAATCACATCATACCTTTCCTTTAAAGCTATTATTTCAAGTTCCCAGTTTTTTCCAGCCAGACTTCTTGCATTTGTAAACATACATTTTAGATTATCAATTGATTTACTTCCATAAATGGTCATACATGCCTCCTTATCCTCTATGCTCCCCCCTCCCCCATCTCCTTCCTCCATTGTGTTATTAGCCCCCTGATCCCTAACTTCTCTATTTATCCCTGTATAGTTCAATGTACCCTCCCCCCATACCTAGTTTAAAATCTCCTCCAATCCCCTAGCCATCTTCTCCCCCAAAACAGCTGCACCATCACCATTGAGGTGCAATCCGTGCATTTATATTTCTGAGCTCCCGTTGCCTCCCTAGCGTAGCACGTGGCTGTGGTAGTATTTTTGAAATCACTACCCCTAATTCTCGGAAATCATTTTTAAGGACCTCACCTCCACCTCTAACTTTGTCATTGGCACCAATGTGAACCAAGACCGCCGGGGCACTCCCAGCCCCACCCAATAATCTGTCTACAAGATACACCACATGTCAAACCCTAGCACCAGGCAGGCAACACACTGTCCGGCATGCAGGGGCTTGGCAACAGATTACCGTATTTACCCTTCTAATAATTGAGTCCCCTACCACTACCACCTGCCTGTCCTTCCTAGCCCCCAGTTCTCCCTCCATTGTATTGGAGATGGCCGTTCCCTGGGTGCTCAAGGGAAAGGCCCGCTCCATACATGCTGCTTCTGATCCATCATCCTCCACATCTGGGATCAACCAGCTGGAAAGAAGCGCCCCTATCCTTCCGTCCCCTACTTCCCCTGGTGAAATCTATCTTCCTTTACCACCTTATCTGCACCATTTCCACCCTCCAGTTTACTGGTCCCTGCCAGTACCTGCATTTCCCCCAGGTTTGCCAAGCCCTGCAATGCTGCAAGTTTCCTCTTTAGATTCTGGACCTCAGATTCCAAATGGGTAACCCACTCACATCTGACACATACATAGTTCCCTTGGGGAGGCTGCTCCAAGATCCCATACATGCGGCAGGATGCGCATTGCATGGCCCCAAGAAAACTGTCCATACTAAACAGCAATACACAGCAACAGCAATACACACCAGAGAATTAGCTATACACACCAGAGAAACAGCAATACACAGCAGAGAAACAGCAGTGTTGTTCTTAAACCCTTTCTTGTTCTAAACGCTTTTGTTTCTTAACGCACACCCCTTAAATACAGACAAGCCCCTTTAAAACAGAAAATCCCTTTGAAAGAAAATCGCTTGAGCTAATAAACTATTATATCAATGCGAAAATAATAAAATTGTAATGGATGGGAGGGTAATTTATTTTGCCCACTTTTACTACTGTCATAAAAGAAAGTTAAAAAAAAACAAACTTTATATACGGTTATGTTTCTGGACAATATATAATATATATATATATATATATTATATATATATATATATATAATATATATAGATACATGGTAATTGGATTCAACGCACTCCCAGGTCTTATTCATCCAAATCTTTTATTGTGTTCAATACAACATAGTGTAGGCAACATTTCGGTACCTTTCTAGGTCCCTTTCTCAAGCCAAGTAACAAACATATGTGTAACAGTTCCAAATTTAAAAACATATACCACTCCTTCAATTGTGACATCATCAAACAATTCCAAGATATTTAAAGTGCTAGTGCTCATATTTAAAATGTGACTTCCATTTTTAACCATGCGTGACATTAAATAACAAATATATAATTGTCTCCTAGCATCTTTTTAAAACTTCTTACAAGTGCTAGTGTATAGTCAATTTAACCTTAAATATATGAAAAATAGTGTTATAAATAGTGATATAAATGGTGTAAACCGTGTATAAATAGATAAAAAACCTCTTGATTGTTAAAAATCAGTCTAATTCATCTATCATGGATCTATCAATAAATAAATTAATAAATTACTCAATTACTCTCCCCATAATAAATAAATATCTCTAACAGCACCTAATTATTTACTCCATATGGCTTGCTACTAAACTTTCCAGTCAACCAGGGGATTCCACTAACTGCAGTCAGCCTACATGGATCGATATATTACTAAGCCAACTGGGTCCCCCCCCAAAGGTGTACAGCTACTTAGCTACCAATATATATCAATGCATCTGTGTATTAAAAGAGTCTCTATATAATCAACAATAACTCATCTTTCTTCTAAAAAACATCTCAAAGAAGGGGGAGTAGGTTGGTAGTTGACTTCCAAACTTGTGCCAGTATAGAAATTTGAATATCCGTGTGTATTTATTAATTTACTTATTTACTTATGTATTTATGGATTTTTAGCCATATCTATTTATAAGCATTATCTCGTATAGCTCTTAGTCCATTATTGTGGTTTCAGATTTCTGCTCTTAGCCAGTTTTAACTTTTTTATTATATGGATATTTATTTATTTATTTATCTAGCACGTGGCACTTTGCATACACCCATATATACCTTTATATCACTAGTTAGATATTTCTTACACTAGATCATGATATGGGATGAAGCTCCAAAAGTGTATACTGCAATAGCCAAAACGACCAGATGGAAAGTACTGGCCACAGAAGACGGGACTAAGAGATCCTATGGAGAGGAAGGGGCAATGAAAAGGTAATATGTGTAATCGGGAGCCGCTATCTGCCCATCGATAGCTATCACAAGTATGGCTAGAACGAACAGGGTATAGATCAAGGATTTAGAGGAAGCCATAACAGATGTGGTACCAAGGGAAGAGCTAAGTAGGATGTTACAAGATTTTAGGATATTAAATGATTTTATTGCAGAAGCTTCACTAGATGTAATTAAATTAAGTCCCAAGGCAATGAGTCAAGCCACAGTGGCCCGTTGTGCATTATGGCTAAGACAGTGGTGAGTCGATTATCTTTCAAAACGGGCTAACAAACTTACCCTTTAAGGGAAGCCTTTTATTTGGATCTTCTTTAGATGATATTATTGAGAAGAATTCTGCAAAAATGACTCTACCAGTTCTCAGGAAAACCAGAAGGGAAGTTCCAATAACTTCATCTAGTATGAATTTAAGACAAGCAAAACAGTATAGACCAGGATGCCCAACAGGACAGAAACAAAGTTGGAAGTCAGAACCAGCTCTTTTTTGGGATACCAAAACCACTAGAGGGAAAGGAAGAATCTTATTATGGGCTTGACCATCACAAATTGGTAGGAAGACTGTCTCAATTTGTGGTGGAATGGAAGAAGACAACAACAGACTCTTGGGTGATACAAACCCTGACAAGAGGGTATTGCATAGAATTCCTTCAAACTCCCCAAAGAAGGAGATTAATAGAGCCCCCCCTCTCTGAAACAGGAAGAAGCAAAAGCAGAGTTATACAAAATTGTACAAAAGTCTTTTGGAACAAGGTATAATAGAAAAAGTTCCAAATAAGGAGGAGCAAAAAAGAATCTACTCCCCTCTCTTTTTACGGAGGAAGAAAGAAGGAGACTACAGAGCGATATTAGATCTGAGGTATTTAAATTTGTTCCTAAAGAAGACAAAATTCAAGATGGAAACCCTCAATAACAGCACAAATTCACAATGAAGACTGGATGGCGAAGATAGGATTACAAAGTGCCTATCACCACATTACAATATTTTACAAGCATAGGAAATACCTCAGGTTCATGACAATGAAACCTCATTACCAGTACAAATGCTTGTCATTTGGCCTAGCATCGTCCCTTAATTGCACACCTCAGGCTGAGGAAAGTTCACATTTATGCATACCTCGACGACATACTTATCAAAGCCATAAGTCAGTCAGCACTTCAAGACCAGCTGGACAAGACAAGTTTTTGTTTAAGCCATCAGGGCTGGCTAATAAACCAGAAAAAAATCTATGATGGTGCCAAGTCATGAAATCCATTTTCTGGGGATGTCAATTCATTCGAACAGCCTACAAATATCTCTACCAGTTCCCAAGCAGCAGGAGATAAAGAAAGAGATGAGAGAATTCTTAACCCAATCTTACACAACAGGGCAAATTTGTCAAAAGATGCTTGGGAAACTAGTAGCTACAACGTAAGCAGTGAAATGGTCAATGTTTCATTTAAAGACCCCTTCATTTAACACTTCTAAAACAATGGAACACCAGACTGAATCCACAAAAAAAAATATTTCTGCCTCAGCTAATGAGGAAAGAGATGAAGTGGTGGCTGAAGGAAACGAGCTTCAGACCAATGGAAATCTACTTCTATTACTGGACCATAATTACTATGGATGCGAGCCCTACTGAGTAGGGAGCTTTATGTCAGAGCCAAATGAAACAAGAAGTGTGGAACAAGATATGGAAGGAAAAACATCAAAATCTGAGGGAAGTGAAAGCTGTGTTACTAGCAATAATCTCATTCAAAACATTAATTCAAAACTAAGCAGTACAAAACCAATCAGACAATATGGCACTAGTGAGCTTTATAAACAAATAAGGGGGGATGCAGAGTGTCAGCCTCTGGAGACAAGCATCTGAAATTTTGAGCTGGGCAGAGAAGAATCTGAAACACATACGGGCCATTCATATTCCGGGGAAACGGAACGAACAAGCAGTCTGGTTAAGCAGACATACAGTCAGCCCAGGGGAATGGAGTCTGGACCAATCAGTCTTCGAACACATAACCAAAGAGTGAAGGATGCTACAAATAGATCTGATGGCGACCAGACACAATTCCAAAATAAAGACGTTCTGTTTGTGGTTTCCAGACAGGCTTGCAATAACAACCAATGCATTCTCAATGAAATGATAATTTCAGATGATGTATGTAGTCCCCCCGATACCTATGATACAGAGAGTCCTCAGTAAAATAGAGGAGGACAAATCAGAAGTAATAATAATTCTTTCATGGTGGCCAAGGAGTCTGTGGTTTTCCTGGGTCCAGTTGACCCAATATCCACCTATACGATTACCGGAAATACCGCATCTGCTAACACAGGGCAATCTGAATCACCCAGATGTACACAAACTGAAATTGACGGCATGGAAGTTGAGACCAGTCCCATGAGAAACCTCGGATCATCAAATGAGGTAATACAAACCTTGATGTCCTCAAGGAAAGATTTTACTTCAAAATCATATTATAAATAGGAAAAATTCCAACAATGGTGTCATACAAAATCAATAGAAGCAAAGACAGCAGTGGTGTAACTACCGCCCCTGCCATACCCGCGACAGGGCCTGGACGGTAGTAGGACCCGCCACAAGCCCAAGGTCCTTGCTGCGGTCAGCTGTTTTAAACAGCTAATCGCGCATATGAATGAAACATATGAGCGATCAGCTGTTTAAAAGACTGTACCCGAACTTCCGGTTCATACAATACAAGGATTCTGGAAGCACTCGAATTCGGCTAATTTACAAGTACATTTAAGTTCAGTTCCGGAAGTTTGGGCCCAGTTCGGTGGTCAGGGGACCAGCCTCCATTCTTGCGGTGGTCAGGAGACCAGCCTCCATTCTTACTCCAAATAGAGTAACTTTTAAGTTTTTTTTAAGAAGGATTACAGAAAAAGCTAAGTTTGTCAACATTAAAAAGACAAGTGTCGGCCCTTTCAGCAGTTCTGAATAAAAATTGGGCGTTTTTAATCAGACCACCAATTAAAAATCAAATCCCACCATGGGACTTAACGTTAGCTTTCAACATGTTGAAAAATAACCCTTTGAACCAATGGAAACTGCAAGTATAAAAAACCTTACATTTAAAACATTTGGGGTTATTCAATAAAAGTTATTATCGCTAAAATGGCGTTAATTTTGCCCAAACCAATCAGATGTTAGCTTTCAAATGTTAAATAAGATCTGATTGGTTTGGGCAAAATTATCACCATTTTAAACAATGAGAACTTTTATTGAATCTCCCTGATTATTCTTAATAGCAATAACATCTGCAAGAAAAGTCAATGCATTAATGATTTCCCCACCGTATCTCATCTTCCAGAATGACAACGTAATCTTAAGACCTGATATAAAATTCACACCAAAGGTGATTTCAAAGTTTCACTTGAATCAGGATATAAACCTACCTTCACTTCAAGGGAACGAGAGAGATTCATTCATTAAACATTACAGCATTGATTGTAATTAAGCATTACAAATTGGATGTTATGAATAGGGCTAAATCAGAGTTTGGCACTAAAATTTTACAGCAGTGTCAACTGATAAATACTGAAAACTAAAAAAACTGAAAACTGAAAATTACTGTTAAATTTGAAAATGTTTCCTTCCCCTTTTTTATTTCTGACTGCTTTAAAAAACCCATTGCACTGCCGGATGATCACCAGGGAAATCAGAAAATCAAAATACTTGAAAGATTTTCTTTCTCTGGTCTGAAATACGGCAGTGGAAGGGGTTTTCCCTCCCATTTTTTACAGGGACATGCCTCTATAACACCGTCCTCAAAGACATGAAGTCATAGGGTTAGGATCAAGGATTTTATTGGAGAACAGGCCTGTCATTAATTTTCAGGAAGGAATTAACCTATTCACTTCCACTGCCATATTTCAGACCAGGAAATGAAAATCTCGGTAAGCAGGTATCCTACCCCTCCCGGATCATCCGGGAGTCTCCCTCATTCTGGGGTGGTCTCCTGCACTCCTGCGAGACCACCGGACATGAGAGGAGACTTGAGTCTCCTCCCAAGTCACGTTCATTTTGCAAGGCCACGCCCCAGAACACCCTTAACCCCGTCTCCATTCACCCTAGAACACTGGCCACGCCCCTTGTGATGTCACGTCCTGCCCTGAAGGGGCAGGGTGGGATGTCTGGGTAAGTATTTTGATTTCTTTCTATGGAGAAGGGAGGGTGGAGTAAATGTGTCTATTTGGCTAAGACTGTCACATGTTTTACAAACAGCACATAATTGGGTGTAATACAGGAACTTCCTTAAACTTCCTGACTTGTCATGTACAAGTGTAAGATCAGAACCTCATTAGATGTCAGTAAAATTCCACTTCCTTTTAGTATCCATATGGAGAGCCTTTAGGACTCTTAGAGGTGTAGCCAAACCTACCATTTTGAGTTTTCCATTCAAACTAAAGGGTGTCAAATAAAGTAAGTATACTTTATTAATTGTATATCATTTGTTTTGTAATTCAGTAGTAAGTAGTAGTACTATACTTTGTATAGTGTTATTTGTTATGGTTATTTTAATTAAATAGTGATAATTACACACATACATATAGACCTTTCCTATGTGTAATAGTGTTATATACCCCAACCTAATTAGTTGCTCCTAAAAACTCAATGCAATCTCCGTAAAATAAATATATTTTTTTTAAATTCAGTTTATTTATGTAAGGTTATACATGTACAGCAGAAGTAGTATGGCATTTCAAAATAAAATGGCAATAGATTATTTTTTTTACACATAAACCGATAATGGTAAAAATAAATATATTTAATATAATAAAGGAAAGTATAAAGGATATATATATATATATCCCTTATATTATATAAATAAATGTATAAATTCATGGAGAAACATTAGGTTTTTCGGAGGTACTATGTTGGTGGGGGTGGGTAAAGGTAATATACATAGGGACAGTGTTTATGTGTTGTTTAAGCACTAAATAAATAGTTATATCAATATTAACAAATAAGTAGCAATGACATTAAAGTATATAGAAATGTAAATAAGGGAAAATCTATAAATAAAGTACTTGCACAGCACCACTCCTGTTTTGTAATGGTATCTTCAAAATGGACTGTTAAGCCACACCCCAGGAAGTTTTACAGGAAGGCAGTGGAAGCTTACAAAGGAACATATTTCTCACTTCTCTTTTAGTGTTGTATTCAATGGTGTGCTTAATATTAGATTGATAACAGTGTTAGCGAATCAAAACATTTTCTGAGTATTAGTAGGGAAGTAGGAAGTGTTAGGAAGTGACATATAAGGCAACTTCCTACTAACTACAGAGTGCTTGTAGAGGAATGCTGGGAGTTGCAGTTTTCAAACATCTGTAGATCTACTGGTTGCCTATCCCTGCAATATATGATAGGGGGACTAAAAGGAAAACATCTCCATGCCCATTTCTCTGACACAATGAAGTGAGTTTGTTTATGGTTTATTACATTATTTAAGCAATAGACCCCATAGAAGCCACAAACCTGTGTCCTGAACTGATAAAATGTAACATGATTGAAAAATGATGGGATAGTCTGGGTTCTTTATAGGACCTCACATTTACCAATAGTGATCCCTCTCTAAAACATTTACCAATAGTGGTCCCTCTCTAAAACATTTACCAATAGTGATCCCTCTCTAAAACATTGACCAATAGTGATCCCTCTCTAACACATTGACCAATAGTGATCCCTCTGTAACAGAATCCCTGGTGACAGCTGTGAGTTAATGGGGAGGGTGAGTATTGAAAGACAGACTGATAACTTTAATTATAGAATGATCCAATGGATCTGATATTGATCTATTATTGGTTGAAAATTTAAGGGGGAAGATTGATTCAAGCTTTGCACAACAGTTGTATTTTACTGTGGTGTTTCTACTGAACTATAACACTCTCTATACAATGTTACAATAAATAGATCAAGAATAGAGATGGACCGGATTGCGGATCTGAACCCAGTTCCGTAACAGATTTCCGTGATTCACGGATTTTGCAGGACTTCTGCTTTGCAGATTTTTTCGAGACGAAAATTCAAAGAAAATTTCAAGGGATTTTTTAAAATTTTGTTAAAATGATACAGTAACTTACTGTAAATAGATTTGGGACCTGGGAAATGGTCTGGGGAAAACACAATTAGATTCTTTCTGAAAGAATCTGATTGTAACCAATTCTGATTAGAAAAGAATCTGATTGGTTAGTATACCAATCAGATTATTTCTAAAGGGCCCCATACACTATGCAATTTTGTTGTACAATCGTTGTATGAACTCCACAATTGTACATCAATTGTATCGTTAATGGTATAGATAAAGTCTGGTGCAATTAAATTGAGAAGATCTGATTGAATGTGAAGGTAATCGGTCAGGACGGAAAATTTTTAACTGCTACAATGAAATTTGTATTTTTAGTTTTGATTAGTTACAATTGGATTCTTCCAGAAAGCATACCAGAAGAATCTGACAAACCAATTCTAATTGGTTACAATCAGCTTTTTTTTAATTTTTTTTTTTTATAGAAAGAATCTTATAGGTAGACCAATCAGAATTGGTTACAATGCGATTCTTTCAGAAACAATCCGATCGGTTAGTATACCAATCAGATTCTTTCCCAATCATAATTGGTTACAATCAGATTCTTCCAGAAAGCATACCAATAAGATTATTTCTAAAAGTTTCTGATTGTAACAAGTTCTGATTAGATGAAATCAGATTCTTTCAGGAAGTATCTGATTGCTATACTTACCAATCAGATTCTTTTCCAATCAGAATTGGTTTCAATCAGCTTATTTCAGAAAGAGTCTAATTGGTTAGTATACCAATCAGATTATTTCTAAAAGAATGTGATTGTAACTAATTCTGATTAGTTACAATCAGATTCTTCCAGAAAAGTACTTATAAGATTCTTTCTGAAAGTATCTGATTGTAACCAATTCTGATTGGATACAACCAGATTCTTTCAGAAAGAATCTGATTTGTATACTTCTGTTTGGTTAGTATACCAATCAGTTTCTTTCTGAAAAAATCTGATTATAACCAATTCTGATTTGAAAGAATCTGATTATCTGTTCCCCAGACCATTTCCCAGATCCTAGAGCCATTTACAGTAAGTTACTGTATAATTTTTACAAAATTTTTGAAAAATTCCTTTAAAATTCTAATTTTCTAAAATTTCGGTGCCCCTTGAAAATACAATGCGTAATCGCAAAAAAATGTTCGATCGTGAGGAAAGTTGTTTTATTACACTTCTGGATGTATGTACGTTTTTCCCAGACCATTTTCCAGGTCCACAGGCGGAACAGATTTTAGCAGTTTCTCCCATCTCTCAAAACCCTGGATTTAAATATCTTCCTGTATAGATTTATCAAAACAAATCAATAAACAAAACCGTAAAATGTGATAGTGTTATATAACAAATATAAGATGGATAATGTCTGTCTTATCTAGATGTTAGGCTGCACTTTATGTATATTTAACATTTATTTCTAAAGCACTGACACTTCCAGTACAATCCAAAAGATGTGTGTATATATGTCCCTCTAATACCTATTGGGATACACACAATAGGTTCCCTTCTGCCTCTGTATATTGTGTAAAATATTCATTTAGGGGACGTGACACTAATAGAACCAGGATTTCATAGGATTTCTTTTATTTTATATAATTATACACACACCTACTAACTTTTTCTATAAATATATATAAATATATATATATATATATATATATATATATATATATATATATATATATACACATAGCTGAGCCGTCAGGGCTGAAGATGACCCTGAAGATGGCCCAGCTATGTCGGGCTGAAACGCGTAGGCCTCAGACCTACTTTGTTACAATAAAATGTTTGGAGATTAAGTCTTTGGAGTGGTTGGTAGGTGTGTGTATATATATTGCCTTATTTTTTGAGCGAGCGAGAGAGAGAGAGATATGGATAAATGAAAACAGTTACATTTGTTATAAAATCAATATCTATGTGGTTAAAAAGTAGATCTATATGCAGTGCACTGTGGAGTTTTAACGATACTCATACTTGTTAACAGGTGACACTGACACTCACCTGTCTCTGGGAGGCCCTGGGATATGGTCATATTTCATATGAATATACTGGATGTACCCACAGTACAGAAGGAAGCAGATGAGTAGCAATGCCAGGGGCAGGAGGGTTGCCCAACTGAGGATTGTCCACAGCTCCATACTTCTAATACGGTCAGTCCTGTAAGTTGTGTGTGAACTAGGCTGACTTTGTTTGTCTTTGTTTTGTCTGAATTGCATAGAAATTACATTGGGAGGCAGGGCTGTGGGCTGAGCTTTGTGTTCAGCCCGGAAGACACTGCTTTCAAGTGTGTATAAAGGGCATTAACCCTTTCACTGCCAAGAGATTTTCATTTTTTTTTTTTGCGTTAACTGCCAGAAGAATTTTCAGGATTTTGCCCTCAATCGCTTTAGACTAATTTTACAGTAGGAAACCTTGCAGTAAATCAGGAATATTATACATTGTTTTTTTCAGCACAAAGTCTCTTTAAAACATGGTAACAGAATTTTGTAACTTTTCTGGAAATTTTACTGGAATTATGGGTAAAATATGTAAAAAATGAAAAATTTGCTAATTTTCATGGATTTTTCCCATTTTTACTTATAGTTATCTTAAGGTTACGCACAAAAATCTTACTGTTTCTAAAAGCTCTGATACTCCCGAGTACAACGATATCAGATATATATGCAGGTACCTGACTTTTCCTGTACAGGACCCCCCCCAACTAAAACTGCGCACCTTCAAGAATATTACACCAAATTAAAATGTATAACCACTACTGACAGTTAACATAGAATTACTACCAAATTATCTAAACTATCCCCACAAGTGAGATATTTTTAGAAACTACACACCCACAGGATTTTATGAGTGAGGTTAGTTTCGATCAAAATGCAGATACCCGGACACAGCTGTTCGTCCAATAGTAAGTTTTTTTCTCCCATTTTCCTTTTTTTTCCTCAACTGTAAAATCAGAGACAAAATCAAATGCGAATTTCAGCTAAAAACTGTGGAGGAAATTTCAAACGCTTCTCAAATATGAAAGCCTAACCCCTCCCGAATAAAACGGTATGCCATATTCATGGGTGTACCCAGAGACATGGCTACCAACTAAACCCAGAGCGTGACCAGTGCCAAATGTCAGTAGCAGCGAAAAAAAAATTGCCAGTTTTGTCTGCAGTTTTTCCACAAAACGCCCCCCCAACTCAAAAATACCCCCCACAAACTATATATTCCTGAAATCTACACACCTTCAGCTATGTACGCTGTAGTTCGTTCATTCATACCATCAATGGTGTGGGCGCAGTTCTTCGTAGAAGTTTGCACTTTTAACCAGATTTTCCCAAAAAATTAACATCAACAACATTCAAAAGGTGAAATCATGCTAAAACCCCATGGAATGTAAAAAAAGTTACCAAATATCAATCTCCCAAATGTCCTGAATCAAATGGTATGCCATATGTGTGATTACACACGCGGACGTGGAAGTGAAAAGCCACAAAGTGAGACAATGCACGATGGCTCAGAAACGGCAAAAATATTTAGCCAACTCCGAATTTGGACAGTCTGCAGTTTTTTCAACAAAACACCCCCGTAACTTAGAAATACTCCCCACAAACTATATATTCCTGAAATCTACACACCTTCAGCTATGTAACGCTGTAGTTCGTTCATTCATACCATCAATGGTGTGGGCGCAGTTCTTCGTAGAAGTTTGCACTTTTACCAGATTTTCCCAAAAAATTAACATCAAACAACATTCAAAAAGGTAGAAATCATGCTAAAACCCCATGGAATGTAAAAAAAAGTTACCAAATATCAATCTCCCAAATGTCCTGAATCAAATGGTATGCCATATGTGTGATTACACACGCGGACGTGGAAGTGAAAAGCCACAAAGTGAGACAATGCACGATGGCTCAGAAACGGCAAATATTTAGCCAACTCCGAATTTGGACAGTCTGCAGTTTTTTCAAACAAACCCCTCCGTAACTTAGATAACCCCCACAAACTATATATTCCTGAAATCTACACGCTATGTGACTTTACAAAAACTATTTTAGGATATTAAATGATTTTATTGCAGAAGCTTCACTAGATGTAATTAATTAAGTCCCAAGGCAATTTCACCACATTGCCCGTTGTGCATTATGGCTAAGACAGTGGTGAGTGCGATTATCTTTCAAAACGGCTAACAAACTCCCTTTAAGGGAAGCCTTTATTTGGATCTTCTTAGATGATATTATTGAGAAGATTCTGCAAAAATGACTCTACAATTCTCAGAAAACCAGAAGGGAAGTTCCAATAACTTCATCTAGTATGAATTTTAAGACAAGCAAAACATTAAGACCGGATGCCCAACAGGACAGAAACAAAGTTGGAAGTCAGAACCAGCTCTTTTTTGGGATACCCAAAAACTAGAGGAAAGGAAGAATCTTATTATTGGCTTGACCATCACAAATTGGTAGTGAAGACTGTCTCAATTTGTGGTGGAATGGAAGAAGACAACACCGACCTTGGGTATACAAACCCTGACAAGAGGGTATTGCATAGAATTCCTTCAACACTCCCCAAAAGGAGATTATAGAGCCCCCCCTCTCTGACACAGGAAGAAGCAAAAGCAGAGTTATACAAAATTGTACAAAAGTCTTTTGGAACAAGGTATATATAGAAAGTTCCAAATAAGGGGAGCAAAAAGAATCTACTCCTCCCCTCTCTTTTTACGGAGGAAGAAAGAAGGAGACTACAGAGCGACTATTAGATCTGAGGTATTTAAATTTGTTCCTAAAGAAGACAAAATTCAATGGAACCCTCAATAACAGCACAAATTCACAATGAAGACTGGATGGCGAAGATAGGTTACAAAGTGCCTATCACCACATTACGATATTTTACAAAGCATAGGAATACCTCAGTTCATGACAATGAAACCTCATTACCAGTACAAATGCTTGTCATTTGGCCTAGCATCGTCCCTTAATTGCACACCTTCAGCTGAGGAAAGTTCACATTTATGCATACCTCGACGACATACTTATCAAAGCCATAAGTCAGTCACACTTCAGACCAGCTGGACAAGACAAGTTTTTTTTAAGCCATCAGGGCTGGCTAATAACCAGAAAAAAAATCTATGATGGTGCCAAGTCATGAAATCCATTTTCTGGGGATGTCATTCATTCGAACAGCCTACAAATATCTCTAACCAGTTCCCAAGCAGCAGGAGATAAGAAAGATATGAGAATTCTTAACCCAATCTTACCACAACAGGGCAAATTTGTCAAAAGATGCTTGGGAAACTAGTAGCTACAACGTAAGCAGTGAAATGGTCAATGTTTCATTTAAAGACCCCTTCATTTACACTTCTAAAACAATGGAACCACCAGACTGAATCCACAAAAAAAAATATTTCTGCCTCACTAATGAGAAAGAGATGAAGTGGTGTGCTGAAGGAAACGAGCTTCAGACCAATGGAAATCTACTTCTATTACTGGACCCATAATTACTATGGATGCGGCCCTACTGAGTAGGGGCCTTATGTCAGAGCCCAAATGAAACAAGAAGTGTGGAACAGATATGAAGGAAAAACATCAAAATCTGAGGGAAGTGAAAGCTGTGTTACTAGCAATAATCTCATTCAAAACATATTCAAAACTAAGCAGTACAAAAACCAATCAGACAATATGGCACTAGTGAGCTTTATAAACAATAGGGGGGATGCAGCGTGTCACCTCTGGAGCAAGCATCTGAAAATTTTTGAGCTGGGCAAGAAGAATCTGAAACACATACGGGCCATTCATATTCCGGGAAACGAACGAACAAGCAGTCTGGTTACAGACATACAGTCAGCCCAGGGGAATGGAGTCTGGACCAATCAGTCTTCGAACACATAACCAAAGAGTGAAAGGATGCTACAAATAGATCTGATGGCGACCAGACACAATTCCAAATAAAGACGTTCTGTTTGTGGTTTCCAGACAGGCTTGCAATAACAACCAATGCATTCTCAATGAAATGATAATTTCAGATGATGTATGTAGTCCCCCGATACCTATGATACAGAGAGTCCTCAGTAAATAGAGGAGGACAAATCAGAAGTAATAATAATTCTTTCATGGTGGCCAAGGAGTCTGTGGTTTTCCTGGGTCCAGTTGACCCATATCCACCTATACATTACCGGAAATACCGCATCTGCTAACACAGGCAATCTGAATCACCCAGATGTACACAAACGTGAATTGACGGCATGGAAGTTGAGACCAGTCCCTGAGAAACCTCGGATCATCAAATGAGGTAATACCAACCTTGATGTCCTCAAGGAAAGATTTTACTTTCAAAATCATATTATAAATAGGAAAATTCCAACATGGTGTCATACCAAATCAATAGAAGCAAAGACAGCAGTGGTGTAACTACCCCGCCCCTGCCATCAACCTCCGCGACAGGGCCTGGACGGTAGTAGGACCCGCCACAAGCCCAAGGTCCTTGCTGCGGTCAGCTGTTTTAAAACAGCTAATCGCGCATATGAATGAAACATATGAGGATCAGCTGTTTTAAAAGACGGTACCCGAACTTCCGGTTCATACAATACAGGATTCTGGAAGCACTCGAATTCGGCTAATTTACAAGTACATTAAGTTCAGTTCCGGAAGTTTGGGCCCAGTTTCGTGGTCAGGGGGCCAGCCCTCCATTCTTGCGGTGGTCAGGAGACCAGCCTCCTTCTTACTCCAAATAGAGTAACTTTTAAGTTTTTTTTAATAAGGATTACAGAAAAAGCTAATTTGTCAACATTAAAAAGACAATGTCGGCCCTTTCATGCAGTTCTGAATAAAAATTGGGCGTTTTTAATCAGACCCACCAATTAAAAATCAAAATCCCACCATGGGACTTAACGTTAGCTTTCAACTGTTGAAAAATAACCCTTTGAAACCAATGGAACTGCAAGTATAAAAAACCTTACATTTAAAACATTTGGGGTTATTCAATAAAAGTTTATCGCTAAAATGGCGTTAATTTGCCAAACCAATCAGATGTTGCTTTCAAATTAAATAAGATCTGATTGGTTTGGGGCAAAATTATCACCATTTTAAACAATGAGAACTTTATTGAATCTCCCTGATTATTCTTAATAGCATAACATCTGCAAGAAAAGTCAATGCATTAATGATTTCCCCACCGTATCTCATCTTCCAGAATGACAACGTAATCTTAAGACCTGATATAAATTCACACCAAAGGTGATTTCAAAGTTTCACTTGAATCAGGATATAAACCTACCTTCACTTCAAGGAACGAAGAGATTCATTCATTAAATTACAAGCATTGATTGTAATTAATCATTACAAATTGGATGTTATGAATAGGGCTAAAATCAGAGTTTGTGCCACTAAAATTTTACAGCAGTGTCAACTGATAAATACTGAAACTAAAAAACTGAAAACTGAAATTACTGTTAAATTTAAAATGTTTCGCCTTCCCCTTTTTTATTTTCGGACTGCTTTAAAAAACCCTTGCACACTGCCGGATGATCACCAGGGAAATCAGAAATCAAAAACTTGAAAGATTTTCTTTCGTCTGTCTGAAATACGCAGTGTGAAGGGTGTTTTCCCTCCCATTTTTTGCACAGGGACATGCCTCTCTACACCGTCCTCAAAGACATGAGTCATAGGTTAGGATCAAGGATGTTTATTGGAGAACAGGCCTGTCCTTAATTTCAGAAGAACGGGTGAACCTATTCAATTCCACTGCCATATCTTTTTGGGCATCCTGAGAAATGAAAACTCGGTAACAGTATCCTACCCCTCCGCGATCATCCGCGAGTCTCCTACTCATCTGGTGTTCTCCGGCAGGCTGGGGCCTGCTGAACGCGGCCGCTGGGGCGAGTGCGGTCGAGGGGCTTGTCTTCCTCCCCTATGGCCGTCATAGAGGATTGGCAAGAGTCCACCGCCCGTGCAAACAACCCTTAAAACGGCCCCTGTGGGTAGCCATCTACAGAGAGGGGGTATGGGTGCGGCGCCTCGCGGCCAACGTAAACACTCCTGTTCCGTGCTGTGATGCACGTCCATCCTCGCAGTTCAGTATTCTGAGTAATATTGGCACTGTCTTCTAGAAGGATGTTAGAAGTTTCTTATAGCGACTGTGGAGCACGGGTTGTAGACTGTACACTCAACAATTTGTAGATGTGAACGTGAAACTCGAGGGGAGGGACAGGGAGTAGAAACGTGCTGTGGGTATAATAAATTGCTGAGTGTGGCCATGGAATCAGAGCCGTAGACTCATTGTGTTGGGTAGAACACACTAGTGAGTCATGAACTAAAGGGTCAAAAAGAAGATACGATAAGAACATTGTATAATTCAGGTAAGTAGTAAACGAAGTGAGAGGTTTAATAAAGGAACACACAACATAAACCCAGGTAAAGAACCCACCAAAGCCCAAAACTCAATGCACTCCGTAAATAAGAAAAATTCAGTATGTAAAGGACAGTACAGAAGAGTAGGCATTCAAAATAAATGGCAATAGATTATTTTTTTTACACATAAACCGATAATGGTAAAAATAAATATATTAATATATAAAGGAAAGTATAAAGGATATATATATATATCTCCCTTATATTATATAAATAATGTATAAATTCATGGAGAAACATTAGGTTTTCGGAGGTACTATGTTGGTGGGGGTGGGTAAAGGTAATATCATAGGGACAGTGTTTATGTGTTGTTTAAGAACACTAAATAATAGTTATATCAATATTAACAATAAGTAGCAATGACATTAAAGTATATAGAAATGTAAATAAGGGAAAATCTATAAATAAAGTACTTGCACAGCACCACTCCTGTTTTGTAATGGTATCTTCAAAATGGACTGTTAAGCCACCCCCCAGGAGTTTTACAGGAAGGCAGTGGAAGCTTACAAAGGAACATATTTCTCACTTCTCTTTTAGTGTTTTATTCAATGGTGTGCTTAATATTAGATTGATCCAGTGTTAGCGAATCAAAACATTTTCTGAGTATTAGTAGGGAAGTAGGAAGTGTTAGGAAGTGACATATAAGGCAACTTCCACTAACTACAGAGTGCTTGTAGAGGAATGCTGGGAGTTGCAGTTTCAAACATCTGTAGATCTACTGGTTGCCTATCCCTGCAATATATGATAGGGGGACTAAAAGGAAAACATCTCCTCCCATTTCTCTGACACAATGAGTGAGTTTGTTATGGTTTATTACATTATTTAAGCAATAGACCCCATAGAAGCCACCAAACCTGTGTCCTGAACTGATAAAATGTAACATGATTGAAAAATGATGGATAGTCTGGGTTCTTTATAGGACCTCACATTACCATAGTGATCCCTCTCTAAAACATTTACCAATAGTGGTCCCTCTCTAAAACATTACCATAGTGATCCCTCTCTAAATTGACCAATAGTGATCCCTCCTAACACATTGACCAATAGTGATCCCTCTCTAACACATTGACCAATAGTGATCCCTCTGTAACAGAATCCTGTGTGACAGCTGTGAGTTAATGGGGAGGGTGAGTATTGAAAGACAGACTGATAACTTTAATTATAGAATGATCCATGGATCTGATATTGATCTATTTGGTTGAAAATTTAAGGGGGAAGATAGATTCAAGCTTTGCACAACAGTTGTATTTTACTGTGGTGTTTCTACTGAACTAAACACTCTCTATACAATGTTACAATAAATAGATCAAGAATAGAGATGGACCGGATTGCGGATCTGAACCCAGTTCCGTAACAGATTTCCGTGATTCACGGATTTTGCAGGACTTCTGCTTTGCAGATTTTTTCGAGACGAAAATCAAAGAAAATTTCAAGGGATTTTTTAAAATTTTGTTAAAATGATACAGTAACTTACTGTAAATAGATTTGGGACCTGGGAAATGGTCTGGGGGAAAACACAATTAGATTCTTTCTGAAAGAATCTGATTGTAACCAATTCTGATTAGAAAAGAATCTGATTGGTTAGTATACCAATCAGATTATTTCTAAAGGGCCCCATACACTATGCAATTTTGTTGTACAATCGTTGTATGAACTCCACAATTTGTACATCAATTGTACGTTAATGGTATAGATAAAGTCTGGTGCAATTAAATTGAGAAGATCTGATTGAATGTGAAGGTAATCGGTCAGACGGAAAATTTTTAACTGCTCAATGAAATTTGTATTTTAGTTTTGATTAGTTACAATTGGATTCTTCCAGAAAGCATACCAGAAGAATCTGACAAACCATTCTAATTGGTTACATCAGCTTTTTTTAATTTTTTTTTTTTATAGAAAGAATCTTATGGTAGACAATCAGAATTGGTACAATGCGATTCTTTCAGAAACAATCCGATCGGTTAGTATCCATCAGATTCTTTCCCAATCATATTGGTTACAATCAGATTCTCCAGAAAGCATACCAATAAATTATTTCTAAAAGTTTCTGATGTAACAAGTTCTGATTAGATGAAATCAGTTCTTTCAGGAAGTTCTGATGCTATACTTACCAATCAGATTCTTTTCCAATCAGATTGGTTTCAATCAGCTTATTTCAGAAAGAGTCTAATTGGTTAGTATACCAATCAGATTATTTCTAAAAGAATGTGATTGTAACTAATTCTGATTAGTTACAATCAGATTCTTCCAGAAGTTATTATAAGATTCTTTCTGAAAGTATCTGATTGTAACCAATTCTGATTGGATACAACCAGATTCTTTCAGAAAGAATCTGATTTGTATACTTCTGTTTGGTTAGTATACCAATCAGTTTCTTTCTGAAAAAATCTGATTATAACCAATTCTATTTGATTTGAAAGATCTGATTATCTGTTCCCCAGACCATTTCCCAGATCCTAGAGCCATTTACGTAAGTTACTGTATAATTTTTACAAATTTTTGAAAAATTCCTTTAAAATTCATTTTCTAAAATTTCGGTGCCCCTTGAAAATACAATGCGTAATCGCAAAAAAATGTTCGATCGTGAGGAAAGTTGTTTATTACACTTCTGGATGTATGTACGTTTTTCCCAGCCATTTTCCAGGTCCACAGGCGGAACAGATTTTAGCAGTTTCTCCCATCTCTCAAAACCCTGGATTTAAATATCTTCCTGTATAGAATCAAAACAAATCAATAAACAAACCGTAAATGTGATAGTGTTATATAACAAATATAAGATGGATATGTCTGTCTTATCTAGATGTTAGGCTGCACTTTATTTATATTTAACATTTATTTCTAAAGCACTGACACTTCCTTACAATCCAAAAGATTGTGTTATATGTCCCCTTTAATACCTATTGGGATACACCAATAGGTTCCCTTCTGCCTCTGTATATTGTGTAAAATATTCATTTAGGGACGTGACACTAATAGAACCAGGATTTCATAGGATTTCTTATATTTTTAACACTTTATTTTTTTGCCTTTATTTTTTTGTACAAATCCTAAAAATATATATATATATTTATATATATATTATTATATATATATATATATATACACATAGCTGACCGTCAGGGCTGAAGATGACCCTGAAGATGGCCCAGCTATGTCGGGCTGAAACGCGTAGGCCTCAGACCTATTTGTTACAATAAAATGTTTGGAGATTAAGTCTTTGGAGTGGTTGGTAGGTGTGTGTATATATATTGCCTTATTTTTTGAGCGAGCGAGAGAGAGAGAGATATGGATAAATGAAAACAGTTACATTTGTTATAAAATCAATATCTATGTGGTTAAAAAGTAATCTATAGCAGTGCACTGTGGAGTTTTAACGATACTCATACTTGTTAACAGGTGACACTGACACTCACCTGTCTCTGGGAGCCCTGGGATATGGTCATATTTCATATAATGAATATCTGGATGTACCCACAGTACAGAAGGAAGCAGATGAGTAGCAATGCCAGGGGCAGGAGGTTGCCCAACTGAGGATTGTCCACAGCTCCATACTTCTAATACGGTCAGTCCTGTAAGTTGTGTGTGAACTAGGCTGACTTTGTTTGTCTTTGTTTTGTCTGAATTGCTAGAAATTACATTGGGAGGCAGGGCTGTGGGCTGAGCTTTGTGTTCAGCCCGGAAGACACTGCTTTCAAGTGTGTATAAGGGCATTAACCCTTTCACTGCCAAGAGATTTTCATTTTTTTTTTTTTTGCGTTAACTGCCAGAAGAATTTTCAGGATTTTGCCCTCAATCGCTTTAGACTAATTTTACAGTAGGAAACCTTGCAGTAAATCAGGAATATTATACATTGTTTTTTTCAGCACAAAGTGTACTTTAACATGGTAACAGAATTTTGTAACTTTTCTGGAAATTTTACTGGAATTATGGGTAAAATATGTAAAAAAAATGAAAAATTTGCTAATTTTCATGGATTTTTCCCATTTTTACTTATAGTTATCTTAAGGTTACGCACAAAAATCTTACTGTTTCTAAAAGCTCTGATACTCCTGAGTACAACGATATCAGATATATGCAGGTACCCGACTTTTCCTGTACAGGAGACCCCCCCAAACTAAAACTGCACCTCCTAGAATATTACACCAAATTAAAATGTATAACCACTACTGACAGTTAACATAGAATATCTTCCAAATTAACTAAAATATCCCCACAAGTGAGATATTTTTAGAAACTACACACCCACAGGATTTTATGAGTGAGGTTAGTTTCGATCAAAATGCAGATACCCGGACGCAGCTGTTCGTCCAATTGTAAGTTTTTTTCTCCCATTTTCCTTTTTTTCCTCAACTGTAAAATCAGAGACAAAATCAAATGCGAATTTCAGCTAAAAACTGTGGAGGAAATTTCAAACGTTTCTCAAATATGAAAGCCTAACCCCTCCTGAATAAAACGGTATGCCATATTCATGAGTGTACCCAGAGACATGGCTACCAACTAACCCAGAGCGTGACCAGTGCCAAATGTCAGTAGCAGCGAAAAAAAATTTGCCAGTTTTGTCTGCAGTTTTTCCACAAAAAAGCGCCCCCCAACTCAAAAACCCCCCAACAAAAACAATCCTGAAACTCACACACATTCAGCATGATACGCTGTAGTTCGTTCATCATACCATCAATGGTGTGGGCGCAGTTCTTCGTAGAAGTTTGCACTTTTACCAGATTTTCCCAAAAAATTAACATCAAACAACATTCAAAAAGGTAGAAATCATGCTAAAACCCCATGGAATGTAAAAAAGTTACCAAATATCAATCTCCCAATGTCCTGAATCAAATGGTATGCCATATGTGTGATACACACGCGGACGTGGAAGTGAAAAGCCACAAAGTGAGACAATGCACGATGGCTCAGAAACGGCAAAATATTTAGCCAACTCCGAATTTGGACAGTCTGCAGTTTTTTCAACAAAACACCCCGTAACTTAGAATACTCCCACCAAACTATATATTCCTGAAACTTACACACCTTCAGTATGTAACGCTGTAGTTCGTTCATTCATACCATCAATGGTGTGGGCGCAGTTCTTCGTAGAAGTTTGCACTTTTACCAGATTTTCCCAAAAAATTACATCAAAAACACATTCAAAAAGGTAGAAATCATGCTAAAACCCATGGAATGTAAAAAAAGTTACCAAATCAATCTCCCAAATGTCCTGAATCAAATGGTATGCCATATGTGTGATTACACAGCGGAGTGGAAGTGAAAAGCCACAAAGTGAGACAATGCACGATGGCTCAGAAACGGCAAAAATATTTAGCCAACTCCGAATTTGGACAGTCTGCAGTTTTTTCAACAAAACACCTCCGTAACTTAGAAATAACCCCCACAAACTATATATTCCTGAAATCTACACACCTTCAGCTATGTAACACTGTAGTTTGTTCATTCATACCATTAATGGTGTGGGCGCAGTTCTTCGTAGAAGTTCGCATTTGTCTGAAAAAATGAACAAAAAACAACTTCAAAAGGTAGAAATCATGTCAAAACCTCATGGAATGTAAAAAAAAAGTTACTAAATATCAATCTCCCAAATGTCCTGAATCAAAGGGTATGCCATATGTGTGGTTACACACGCGGACGTGGAAGCGAATGGCCATGAAGTGAGACAATGCACAATGACTCTGAAAAATATTCAGCCAAATCTGAATTTGAACAGTCTGCAGTTTTTTCTAAACACCCCTCTATATTAGAAATACCCCCCCAAAACTATATATTCTTGGACTTTACACACCTTCAGCTACACAATGGTGTGATTCTTTTATGCATACCACCAATGGTGTGGGCGCAGCTTCGTGTACAATTTTGCTTTTCTTACAAGATTTTCAGGAAAAATGTATAAAAATACAATTCAAGCTTAAAAATCATGGCAAATTTCCATGTCATGTAAAAAAAACTGGTCAATTATCAATCTTCCAAATGCCCTGAATCAAACGGTATGCCATATGCGTGGATGCACACAGGGACGTGGCCACCAACTAGCTCAAATTGGACGCATGCACAAATGCAATTACAAGAAAAAATCAAAGTGCTCTGTAATTTCAAACAGCCCCAAAACTTGGAAATGCCCCCCGCAAATAAACCCCCCCACTAAATATCAATCTCCCACATATTCTGAATCAAACGGTATGCCATATGTGTGGATGTACACAGAGACGTGGCCACCAACTACCTCAAATGGGACACATGCACAAATGCAATTACAAGAAAAAAATCAGTGCTCTGTAATTTGAACAGTCGACCCTAATTCTAAGGAACCCGCCCCGAAACTTGGAAATTTCCCCCACAAACTATATATTTTTGGAATCTACACACCTTCAGCTACGTTACGGTGCCATGCTTTCATACATACATGAAGAATTCCAGACCCAGTGATCCAAAGAACTCCGTGTTTTTAGCAGGTTTTGTGAAAAATAAAATAAGATGATTCAAAGGTTGAAATCTTACCTAAACCCACTTGACAAGCAAAAAACGCACTAATTAGCAATCTCCCACATATCCTGCATCAAACGGTATGCTATATGTGTGGGTGCACACAGAGACGTGGCCACCAACTAGCTCAAATGGGAAGCATGCAAAAGTGTAATTACAAGAAAAAAATCAAAGTGCTCTGTAATTTCAAACAGCCCCAAAACTTGAAAATGCCCCCCACTAAATATCAATCTCCCACATGTCCTGAATCAAACAGTATGCCATATGCGTGGATGCACACAGAGACGTGGCCACCAACTAGCTCAAATGGGACGCATGCACAAATGCAATTACAAGAAAAAATCAAAGTGCTCTGTAATTTGAACAGCCTACCCTACTTCTAAGGCAACAGCCCCGAAACTTGGAAATTCCCCCCACAAACTATATATTTTTGGAATCTACACGCCTTCAGCTACGTTACGGTACCATGCTTTCATACATACATGAAGAATCCAGACCCAGTGATCCAAAGAACTCCGTGTTTTTAGCAGGTTTTGTAAAAAATAAAATAAGATGATTCAAAGGTTGAAATCTTACCTAAACCCACTTGACAAGAAAAAAACCCACTAAATAGCAATCTCCCACATATCCTGCATCAAACGGTATGCTATATGTGTTGGTACCTCTGCAAAATTTCCTTATAAAATAGGCTTAGTTTCCTGTGAAATTATACAAATAAGTATCTGCGTTTACTTTACCGATATAACCGGGGACATTGGGAAGCTTGGAGAAGACAAAGTTTTTTGCTAATTTATAGTTTTAGGTAAAAAAAAAAAAAAAAAAAAAGTGTGTGTATCACTTTAAGATTTTTTTTATGTGCATTTCCCCCCTTTTTTTTTTTTTGATCATTCCCAAAGATGATCATCAAATCATCTTTGGTAATGATAACGAACTTGGAATGCCCGTTTTCCAATTTGAAATCCGATCAGAAAAATCACTTCCTGGAAATCTTTGGTGATCAGAAGTGATCACCAAATTTTGATCTCTGTCCCCATTTTTTTTTCCAAGTCTTCGCTAAGTAGCAAAAATCCTATTTGAGTTCCATTCACAAATGTATAGTAAAAGCTGTCAGCATGACAGCTTGTGCTATACTAGGTACTGCAGCATGATCTGGAGATCACAGTGCAGTACCTCAACTAGACCACCAGGGGGAGACCAGGGGAAGCCTAAGGGAAGACCCCGGTGAAGCAGGAAATCATGTGATCTCACCGGGGTTTCCCTTATCAAACGGACCTGCTCTTCCTCCTGCTGCCAGCTGCTGCTCCTGGCTCCTGCAAGAAAGGTAAGTTATCTCCCGATCCCCACATCGGTTTTGCACAAAACTTATGGGAGATCGAGGGGGCTTGGGGGGGAGTTGAATTCTGCCCCCTGATCGCCCCTAGTGCAGGCATTTTTTTTTTTTTTAAAGGGGAAAGCACAGATCGTATATTCACGATCTGTGGCAGTTAAAGCATTCTCTGCACAGATCGTGAATATACGATTTGTGGCAGTCAAAGGGTTAAATTACTTCTTGTTTAGGGCTGAGAAAAGGGAAATCACTTAGTCTTGCATTAGCTATGTGCCTTTTATAATTACACAATAATAACCCCCCACACACACACACGCATATATATAGATATTATATATATATATATATATATATATATATATATATATATATTCTTTATATTGTATAAATAAACTCATAGGGCAATACTTTTAGGAGCTTTTAGGAGGTACTATTAAGGTGGGGGTAGCTAATATTATTTTACACAGGGAAAGTGTATATGTGTATGTGTAAACTGTTAGTGCTTTATTGCTATCAGTACAAATAAATATATAAAAGTGGTATGAGATATATGTAATGTAAAACAGAAAATATGTACTTATATGTAGGGAATCCTCCCACAGATCTAAAGGGTCTCTACGTGGATAGTAAAAGGAATTGTGATTAAACTTCCGTTTTACTGTAATATCCAATTGTGTATTTATATTAAAACACGTGCCACTAGTAGCGAATCAATATAAAGTTGATTTATATTAACCCGGCGGTCTTGGTTCACATTGGTGCCAATGACCAATTTAGAGGGGGAGGTAAGGTCCTTTAAATATGATTTCTAAGAGAGCTAGGGGCCAAGTTAAAAGCAAGGACCTCTAGGGTAGTGTTTTCAGAAATACTAAATATTACTGCAACCACATGCTACGCTAGGCAGCGTGAGCTTAGGATCATTAATGCGTGGCTAAGAGGGTGGTATAAGGAAGAAGGGTTTGGGTTTATAGAGAACTGGGCAGACTTTGCTGTTGGCTACAGGCTCTTTAGTAGGGATGGGTTGCACCTCACTGATGGCGGTGCTAGATGGCTAGAGGGTTGGAGGAGATTTTAAACTAGGTTTGGGGGGAGGGTATTAGCAGTCTCACTGGGATAGATAGCCCAGGAGGAAAGCAGGGTGTAAATAGGCCAGTGGTGGGGGAAATGGGGGTTGGGCTTGCATAGGGGGTAGAGAGGCATGTGTATTAAAGTGTATAAATAAATTACAGGATCATAATCTAAAATGTATGTTTGCAAATGTGAGAAGCCTACTGACATAATGGGTGAATTGGAGATAATGGCGTTGAATGAAAAGTATGATGTAATGGGTATGGCTGAAACTTGGTTGAACAGTTCTCACGACTGGGCTGTAAATTTAGGAGGATATGCCTTGTTTAGGCAGGACAGAGAAAAAAGGAAAGGGGGAGGAGTATGTGTTTATGTTAAAAAAGAATTGAAGCCAAATTTAAAAGAGGAGATAATAGGCGATATAGATGTTAAAGCAGAGGCAATATGGGTGGAATTAGGCAACAGGAAAGGTGGTCATTGTTGGTGTCTGCTATAAGCAGACACCTAATGCTAGCAGGAAGGGAGTTAGCTTCATATGCAGTTGGCAAGGGCTGCAAGTTTGGGGCGTGTACTCATTATGGGGGACTTTAATTACCCTGACATTGATTGGTGGAGTGGAACAGCCAACACAGAAAAGGGCAGTAAGTTCCTGAATTTGCTGCAGGATAATTTTCTCTCACAGGTGGTTGAAGTTCCTTCTAGAAAAGGAGCTCTGTTAGATCTGGTAATATCTAATATCGTGGAGCGAATAGTGACCATGAAATAGTGTCGTTTAAAGTATGTTATCGAAGGGAAAAGTGTGGTGGGTAAACAAAGACTTTTAATTTCGGGAAAGCAAATTTTCCCAGGTTAAAAGTAGCTCTTCAGAATGTCAACTGGGATAATGTATTATCAGGTAAAGGTACTGAAAAGAAGTGGACTGTGTTTAAGGTGATTTTAAGCCATTTCACATCTAGATTAATACCCTTGGGAAAGAAATGTAAAAAAAATAAATCCACGCCCATGTGGCTGAATTCTGATGTAAAGAGGCAAATGGAAAGGAAGAAAAGGCATTTAAAACCTTTAAGGCAGAGAGAACGGAAAGGGCCTTTAGGGATTATAAAAACTGTAACAAGGAGTGTAAGAAAGCAATCAAACTAGCTAAAATTAATAATGAAGTTAGGATAGCCGAACAAAGCATCACTAAGCCTAAATTTTATTTTAAGTATATTAATAGTAAGAAGATGAGACACAAAATATATAAAGATGGGATAGTATTCATCCATTATAAAGTGCAACTAGTGACAAATTTAATATAGTATACATACAAAATAGAAGCCTAGTGCACACCCCATACATGTTTATTCCCTTACGATGCTGCTTTAAAAGCCCGCCATTCTCTCTGGATAAATAAAAGCAATTAGTTCAATAACTTGGCCAAATTATTTTAAGCCCAGCTACCACTTCAAGGTTTGCTTTTTCAGCTGGGTCCTACGCTATCAGTGCTTGTCTGGCGATATCAGTGCTTTCAGGTTGCTAGTTCGTTACGGAAGATGGCGATAAAGCAAATGTCTTAAATATTTTTTTTTCCTCTGTATACACTTTAGAAAATCCAAGTACAGATATAGAGTATAGTAGCAATAATGGTATAAAAGATTCAAGTTAACTGACGATATGGTACAGAAACCACTAAATAAGGTTAATATTAATAAATCTCCTGGACCGCAAACAATACATCCTTGGGTCCTTAGGGAGCTAAGTTCAGTTTTATCTAGGCCATTGTTTCTTATTTTTGCAGATTCCCTCATGTCTGGATGTGTGCCTCTGGATTGGAAAAAGGCAGATGTTGTTCCAATATTCAAAAAGGGTAGTCGCTCACAGCCGGGTAATTACAGGCCTGTAAGTTTAACTTCAGTGGTGGGGAAGATACTGGAAAGTTTAATAAGGGAACTTGTTCTAGAGTATGTTACAAGGACTGACATTATAAGTAGTAACCAGCATGAATTTAGGAGGAATAGATCTTGTCAAACTAACTTGCTTGGATTTTATGAGGAAGTAAGTAGAAGTTTAGACTCTGACATAGCAGTAGATGTAGTATACTTGGATTTTGCAAAGGCTTTTAAAACCGTCCCCCATAGGAGACTAATGTATAAGCTAAGGTCTGTTGGTCTGGGGAGGCACATTTGTACATGGATAGAAAATTGGTTAATGAATAGGATGCAGAGAGTAGTTGTAAATGGGGCTTCATCATTATGGACTAAAGTGCTAGTTGGGGTGCCCCCGAGGAAGTGGCAATCAGCCACGAAACGCAAAGGGCGGAGCCGGTTTGTGTTTCCATGTGGTCTTTATGTCCTAGTAGTGGCTGAATCCGTTGCATGCTTTTAAAGGATTTTGTACTTAAAAAATAGTTGAAATGTTTTTACTAAAGTTCTTACTGCATTCAGATTGCCTGCCTCCTACCTTACCCTGCTGGGTCATGGAATCACATTTCTGAAGCCGGAGGGGAGACGGAACTTATAGGAGGCGTGTGTAGCATCGGTTCGCTGTATGGGAGAGACGCTCCTGCTTTTGCAGGTGCAGTGCTGTTTCTTCATTTGGATTCATTGGATTCAAGGTTCTGTGTTGGGGCCGTTTCTATTTAATCTATTTATTAATGATTTGGAAGTGGGTATTGTCAGCAAGGTTTCTGTGTTTGCCAACGACACAAAACTTTGTCCACCATTAAAAACTTCAGAGGATGTGCAATTGTTGCAGGGGGATCTAGATAGATTGTCACATTGGGCTGCTAAGTGGCAGATGAGATTCAATGTTGATAAATGTAAGGTGATGCATTTTGGACTTAAAACTCCTTGTGCTGCTTATACTATAAATGGCTCTGTGTTAAGTGAACCCGTGTTGGAAAGGGATCTTGGTGTATAACAAACTTAAAGGTAGCAAGCAGTGCCAGGCGGCACTGTCTTGTATAAAGAGAGGTATGGATTCAAGGGAGGAAAATGTTAGTCTTCTCTTTACAAAGCATTGGTAAGGCCTCATTTGGAATATGCAGTTAAATTTTGAAATGGAAAGGGTTCAGAGAAGGGCAACTAAATTGATAAGGGGATTGGCAGAGCTTGAATATGAAGAGAGACTGGAAAAGTTACAATTATGTACGCTGGAGAAAAGGTGCTTGCATGGGGATATGATTACTGTGTATAAATACATTAACGGGCCATACAATAAACTATCTGGGGCATTGTTCACCAATAGAACATGTCAGAGGACGCAAGGATATCCCTTAAGACTTGAAAAAAGGTTTAGGCTTCAAGTTCAGAAAGGGATTTTCACTGTGAGAACGGTAAAACTATGGAACTGTCTTTCAGTGGACATTGTTATGGCAGGTTCATTGGTCAGTTTAAAAAAAAAAAGCTGGATGAGTTTCTGCAAACAAGGAATGTTGCAAGTTACTGGTATTGATACATGAAGTAGAGTTGATCCAGTGACATTTCCCATTGCCACTTGGAGTCAGGAAGTTTTTTTTCCCTTCATAAATTTGGTGGGGGGGTTTTTTGCTTTCCTCTGGATCAACAGTTAGTCAGGAAATTAGGTTATTGCTAGATGGTTTGTAAGGACGTATGTCTTTTTTCAACCTCAAATACTATAAAATACAATACTATACTAAAGTTATAGATAGTAGAAAGTGTAAATAAGCAATACGCAATATCCCGACTGCATTGCGCATGCGGGTATCCTTGCATCATCTAATTTGCATACGTTATTAAGTCATACACATGCAGCTATATAGCGTGACACTCATTTCACTGTGTATTACTTTATGTGGAGACTGCGATCGTATTTGCTGCTTCCTGAATTGTGTGCCTCGCTGGTTCTCTAAACTGCCTCATTTCCTGCTGGTAAGTTTGTAACTGCTCCAAGTTTCTGTCTTCTCCCCCCGCCGGACATATTTACTTTCAAGTGGGGCTTGCTGTCCATTTTCCCCTGTGTGTGGAGGTAAGTTTATAAGTTCCCTCTTTGTGTGTTTTCCCCCCGCTGGACATATTTACTTAAAGTACCACCAGCTGTCCCTTTTTCCCTGTGTGCCTTGGCTGTTCCCTGTCATTTCTCCACATGCTCCCACTCTGTTAGTTTTCCCCCCATTGCATCTTTTCTTAAATTAGCGGGCGCACCCCTCTTTGTAATACTAATTGTTTTGTTAACTGCTTAGACTTTATTTTATGCATAAGGTACATCTCTTATTATGAATTTCAAGTCTCAAACTTTTGAGTAAGGCATTTATGGTCTTAGGCTGGTTACCCACAGAATTTTTTCTCGTCCCCAAATGAATCACAGTTGGTCACAGTGAAAGAAGCCATGGCCAACAATTCATGTCATCCATTGTAGACATGTCCCATTGCTCGTTTGTCCAATCTGGATGAGCAGATATCGCCAGCAACAAAAACACCATGCAATTGCCACAGCGATTCCTACATATACATTTTCCCACATTGACTGATACATACTGCCCAAAGCCAGCGACTGGTACATATGACCCACAGTCAATGACTGGTACATATTGCCCACAGTGACTGGTACATATAAGTTTGCCCACAGTGACTGGTACATATTGTCTACAGAAACTGGTATATACAAATAGAACAGGGTTATTCAATAAAAGTTCTTATCGTTTAAAATGGTGCTTATTTTGCCCCAACCAATCAGATATAAGCTTACAAATGTTAAATAAGATCTGATTGGTTGGGGCAAAATTAGCACCATTTTAAACAATAAGAACTTTTATTGAATCTTCCTGTAAGTTCCTGCACAGTAGCCTTATAACAGGAGAAAAATCTTTTTCAGAGAGTGTCAATCCAGTCTCTCCTGCCTTTCTGCTCGCAATATGGGACTTTACTAGGAGAGTCATAAATTACTTGCACCAGCAGTTGCGCAGTAGGGCCAATTTGGACCGGATACAAATGCTTTGGCTGAGGCTGCTGCAACTCTGACATATCGAATTGGAGGATTAAATGCAGCTGTAATTTTAATAAATATGGAGGCACATAAGGCCTAATGGCCACAGTGCTGGCTAACCCCCTACTGGGGTTTGTAGGAGGGGTCAGGGAGTGGACTAGGGAACAATAGCGGCCGATAGCCACCAGGTAAGAACAATAGCGGCCAATAGCCAAAAGGTAGGGGCGGGGAAATAAGGGGCAGGCCTTAGGGGCTAAAGGTGTACTTAAAGGGTAGCCCAGGTAGGAAAGGCACAATAATTATTACCTTTTTTCTGTTTTTCCCACCCTCCCACCCTATTTCTCTTGTTTTTCAAGCAGGTTTCAAGTGAAGGCAGGGGAATGCGACAGTAAAAAGGAGCGCCAAGGGATGGGGGGGCGTGCCCTGAGCTAGGGGGCTATGATTGTATGGTCGGCCCCTGCGGAGGCCCGGGGTACGTCCCTTAGCATGAGGCGTGGTTAAGAAGAGAGAAGCCCGGGGAGGGCAGGCTGGGATCCCTGCTCTCCTCCGCTGATACTCTTGGACAGCCATAGGAGGATGGCTGTGATTCTTGGTCTTGCCTTTTCTCCAAAATTCGGTTGTCAGTGTCGTTTGTTATAACAGGTCGAAAAAATTTTCAAGGGTTGGTGGTTTAAATCTTTAGTATGTATAGTAGGGTATGCAAACTGTAGGTCATTTAGGGGCTTATTAGATAGACAGAACGACGCTCAGGTACTTCACAGTGCAGTTTTGCAAGGAAACAAAAAAGAAAAAGGTGTCCACCTTTCTGATTACTCATAAGGACACGTCGTGAGCAATAGTTTAATATTGCTTCATGGTAGCAACGCCCCTGAATGTTTTATAACTGTAGTAGACTAGTAATAAGATAACAAAAGAGAATGATCACCAGGCACAAGGTATTCATACAACTTAAGCAGGCTCAACCATATGAAAAGGGCACACCAATCCTAAAACTTGATAATCATAAAAAGTAGCATCACACAGGAACCAAATTTTCAGTGCTTCAGTGATTATTTATTGGAGATGTGGCACAACATCAGTAATAAGATAACACCTGTTTGGTTGAGGCAAATTGACAGCTCAGGCCAATTTTTTCACCACTTATTGAAAAAAAAAAACTATTTGTCTGTAAATAGGACTTTCATGTCACACAAACACGTAGTATATTTCTATGCAGTTACTCTGCTATTTGTCCTTGGTCTCAGTCTGCAGATCACCCCATCCATTGGTCGGAGAGTTCCTGTATCTAAAATCTTGAAGCTTTGTCCTTCAGCCAGTTCAAATTCATATCTCTGTAAGAGCTTTGCCATTACCACCTTGGCTTCCATCTGCAAGGAGAAAAAAGGGCAGATCTGGAGACTCAAATGATGTTTGCTACAGATTACTTTGACAATTGTTGATCCACAAAAGCGTAAAATTTCAATGACAAAATGTTAATTTTATATCACATTATTTCATGGCCTTTTTTGTGCAGAATATAAATGAATGTACATTTCATACGTTAGACTTACTGCTATTCTTTTTAAACTGTCAAAATTCAATTTCCCTAAAATTAGTTTAATTGAGGGGCACAGTGGGTATGGATTTTTAATTCTGATTTTCCTTTATTCTCTTAAAATTAAATAATGTCAACTGTGTACTGTGATAAGTTCTGCTTAACAGCATTAGGACCCAAAATGGAGAAGTCTACAGTTATTTGTCTGGGAAGTGTAATGTCAAGTCCACAAAAAAAGAGCGTGTCCACCCCACCCACATAAACAAGCAGTTCATTCCTAAAATAATTGAATTGGCAATATTCGCTTACCTCTCCACTGCTCCTAAAATTAAAAATATTCACTCATGGGTCTGCCACAATCTTCTCATTGGTTTCTGCCACCTCTTGAACATGTGTAAGCAATTTTCATGTTAGCACACGCTAAGAAGAGGCAGCACAGTCAGCAGCAGACAATCATTGGCCATGATGGAAGACGTCAAGATTGACTGCTGCAATCAGGAAGGAGACTAGAGCAGAGACCAGGAGCAGAAAATCGCAGAGGACACAAGTAATTATCTTTTTTAAGGAGCGATGAAGAAGTAAGTAACTATTTCAGTCAATGATTGTCTGTGGCTGACCATACTGCTACTTTTTAGCATGTGCTAACACCTAAGGGCTTGCACGTATTTAAGGAGGTATCAACCAAAGAAGATGATCAAGGCTTTTTCTTCTTCTTCTAGGAGTGGCAGAGTAGTAAGTAACAATTGTCTCCATTTTTATGTATAAAACTCATATCAATGTTAAAACTCATATCAATGTTAAAACTGAACCTAGGCCAAAAACAAACACTTTCCAACTGTTCATGCATCATTGCTGAAAAGGGACCTATACATTGTCCACAATTCTGTCCACAAAACTGTTATAAGTCGTACAAGTATTGCTCACACACATGAATACTACTGGTTAGGTTGGTCCCCAACCCCCTATCCCAGGGGGTTATGGCCTATGGTAAGACACAGTCTTCAACTTCAAAATGGACCAGCAACCAAATGCTTTAGGTAAATATTCCAGCAGATTTAATGTTTCCCCAAGAGTATGGACCAAGCTTTTTTGGACCAAGCTTAGTTTTGGGCACCAGTAAGGATACAAAGAAACTAGAAAGAATATAAAGATAGGATCTAAATTGAAAAAAGAAATGGAAATAAAAAAAAACAATATTTCTGTTAAAAAGGTAGCTCAAAGTTAAGTTTGTTTTCTCAGGAAAAGAGGCATTTGTTAGAGGATATAACACTATAAAAATATGTTTTAGGACACAACAGACAATTATCAGGCTATCTTTTCTCTTATAAGGGTAAACAAAAGACAAGAGGCCACACCTTTAGACTTAAGGAAAAGTCATTTCAGCTTAAAGGTGGGTAAACACAGTCCTGAGCATTCTCCCTATGTAAGGCATAGGGAGAAAGTTTGGTGCTGCACATTTCCTTCAGCCGCAGCCAACTCCCTATACTTTAGTACAGGGAGATAACCATGGCCAAGGGAAATTATCAGGCTGTTCCATGAGATCCTGAGGCTGATAGTGAACACTCTCTTCTCCCTCATACTGGCCACTTGAAGTTGAACATGGTATCTCATGGAAAAGGAAACTAATAGGATCTGAAAAAAAGAATTGTTGCTCTACATAAAGATGGTCTAGACTATAAAAAGATTGGCAACACCTTGAAACTGAGCTGCAGCACAGTGGCCAAGACCATACAGCGTTTCAGCTCAGAACAGGTCTTGCCATGGCTGACCAAAGGAGAGTGCACCTGCTCAGCGTCATTTACAGAGGTTGTCTTTTGCAAATAGACGTATGAGTGCTGCCCACATTGCTGCAGAGGTTAAAGGGGGTGGAGGTCATTCTGTCAGTGCAGACCAAACTGCATCAAATTGGTCTGCATGGCTGATGTCTCAAAAGGAAGCCTCTTCTAAAGAGAATGCACAAAAAAGCATTCAAACAGTTTGCTGAAGACAAGCAGACTAAGGACCTAAAATACTTGAACCATGTCCTGTGGTCTGATGACTTATTTAGTTCAGATGCATCAATGGAGAGAGTGTGGTGGCAATCAGGTGTGGTGTATAAAGACAAGTGTGTCTTACCTACAGTCAAGCATGGTGGTGGTGTAATGGTTTGGGGCTGCATGAGTACTGCCAGCACTGAAGTTCATTGAGTGAACCATATATGCCAACATGAACTGTGACATACTGAAGAGCATCACCCATTCTTTTTGGAAACTGGGGTTTTTATCATGTTGGAATATGGCCATGCATCCCCAACACACCTCCAAGATGATCACTGCCTTGCTGAAGCTAACTTAAACCCTATTGAGCATCTGTGGGGCATCCTCAAATGGAAGTTTGAGGAGCGCAAGGTCTCTAACCAGCCCTATGATGTAGTTATGGAGGAGTGGAAGAGGATTTCAGTGACAACCTGTGAAGTTCTAGTGAACACCATGCCCAAGATAGTTAAGACAATGATGGAAAATAACGGTGGCCACACAAAATATTGAGACTTTGGGCACAATATGGACATTTTTTATTTGTACTCACTTTTGTTTGCTAGCAGTCAATGTCTGTGTGTTGAGTTATTTTAAGTGGACAGCAAATGTACACTTTTATACAATTTGTACACTGACTACTTAACATTGTATCAAAGTGTCATAGCTTCAGTATTGTCCCATGAAAACTTATAAAATATTTATAAAAATGTGAGGGTGTACTCCATTTAGTGACATACAGTATAAGGCTAAAAAAGAGATTTAGAGAAACCTGCTAATTCTGATGGAAGATAGAAATTGGAAGGTTTTCATTTGAGAATTCCTTTTAATATTTTTGAGAGCTTTTGATACATGCATTTTACTACTTCTTTCCAAAATTAGAATTAGAACAGTAGCATTAAAACCAAAGTCTGGTTAATCAGTGTTTCTTACTGCTGCAGAACAACTTGGAGTTATAACCTTAGCTATAAGATTTGGTTACTTGCTATTTTATTTCTTCCTAGCGTACCTGAGAAAAAATTTGTCCAATACAGGAGCGTGGGCCAAGGGAAAATGGGAAATATGTGTAGAATGGTCTGTTGAGAAGAAAAAGAGACCAATTTAATCAGCATACATTAAGGCAGGAAGAAATCTACATGAAATCTAGCATTCAACTGGCAAAAAAAAGAAAGCTTTAGTAAATATTTTACTCAATACATATTGACTGAGAGACCAAATCATACAGAAAATATAATAAACTTACGATAAACCACTTACTTTGGTGCATCAGGGCTGAATCTCTCTGGGTTGAAGGTGAGTGGATCTGAGTAATATTTCTCCATCCTCCCCATGACATAACTGTTGAACTGCAAATAGTATCAAACTGGATTAAGATACAGGTAACAGACAGTCTATAGCTTACTCACACTCCTGTACGATACTTCCGCTTCTTCATTTGCATTGTCATATGGTAAGCAGCCTTTATGTATAAAACAGGCATTAGTATCCTGCACAACAGGGATTAACGCCTCTTTATTAGTGTCACACCAAGACCAATAAAAATTGGAAGTGGCACCTTTTCGTCCAGTGTAAATTTAACATAACTATAATTTAAAGTGACAGACATTATTTATCATGCCTCCATCACAGTGAAAGTTGAGGCTTCTGGGGGATATAACTTTAGGAAGAAGTAAAAACTCAGAACAACACTTACAGGGACATTCAATAAAAGTTTAAAATGGTGCTAATTTTGCCCCAACCAATCAGATCTTGATTTGTTGGGGCAAAATTGGCACCATTTTTAACAATAAGAACCTATATTGAATCTTCCTGATAGTTGCTTAATTTCTGAAAATTCTAGAATAACACAAAAATATAGCATTTGTTAAGCTACAGGAGTCCATTAAATCTATCCACATATGAATAAAAGCCAAGTCAACCAGTTCAGTTTGTGGTGTATTTATTTTTTGCAAATTCTTTGCAGTTGCCTATTCCCAATCTACTGCATGAACTTGTTATACCAGGCCACTCCCAGTAATATTTCTAATTATTTCTCTTACAATCCAGATTAGGCAAGGTATAATGTTTCTGAGGAAAAACCAACAGAGGAAAATAGAGGATTTAAATGCACTCCGGCGTCACTGCACATAAAAAAAGTTGTTTATTCCATGTAATACTTGGAGTTTAAGTATGTGCAGTAACGCCGGAGTGCATTTAAGTCCTCTATTTTCCTCTGTTGGTGTTTCCATTGTTTGGCCTCGTGGAGCGACGGTCTGGAGCATAAGCACCCGGACCACCGGATCAATTTGGTGAGCACTATATATGCACTATATATACACTATATGTTTTTCCTCCTCTTTGTCGTTTTTACCAAGTTCACAGAAATGTTATATGATTGACTTTGCTTGTGCAATCGGGAGAAGGGTCTGGGGCAAGGCACCCAGACTACACGTGGGTCTAAGTAAGTTTACTTATGATCCACCTTATTTCAATTGATGTACAGTGGTCTGTCTTTAGCTTCTTTGGATATTATGTGACAGAGCTAAGAAAGCATGGTCAGACAGTGGCCACAAACCATTATCTTGTACATTTTTTCAGGGGGTTTGATTTACATTAATGCTATATAATGGGGTAGTATTTTATAGTTCATTGGTGTTTTGTGGGGTACAGTATGTTTTCATATTATAGAGAAAAAATCTGGGTTACATCCCCTTTAAAGGAGAACTTTAACTAAGGTATATTTTTTGGATGTGAAGCTTACAAACACTGCAACCTTTCGGTATAAATGAAAATTTTTATCTGACATGTTTTTTGTGAGTTTTGAAATGTTACGGTCAATGTTATTGATTTTCTACCCATAACTTTTATCTGATGGACGCATGATAAATAAGGACTGTTACATTAAACTTATGGAATGATAAATATTTAGAAAGAACCATATGGACTCTGCTGATTTTGTGAAACCTACAGGGATTGGAGTATGAACACTTTATATTGCACTGATGGTTATGTTAAATTTACACCTGATGTTGACGCCCTGCCTCAAAATATTGTAGTAACTGTTGTGACACTAATAGACAGGGCTTCGTCTCTGTAATCCATTGTTCTAAAGATAGTGTTACGTAAGGAATGGGAGGGGGGAAGGGGGGGGGGAGTTTGGAGAGACTGAGTCCTGAATTACTGCAGCCAGGTTTCCCTTTGACAGGCAATAAGTCGGTGAAAGCTTGCGGAGGAGGGGGACTTCTCATTCCCTTTACTTCTGTTTTTAACCCAGTATTTGCCAAGCATTTTTGAGAAGGAAGTGTCATTGTGTAAGCCTACACACTATACAGGCATGCTGTTAGGGGATTTCATTGACAGCTCAAGCAGGAGTGGTGTATTGAAATCTTCACTTCTTTTTACTTGTATATCTCAGGACAGAGGTGGAATCTGAAGAAAATAAAGGGGGGGGGAATTATAGAACACACAGAAAGAAGAAGAACAAATGTAATTTTACCACTATAGATGCCCTTTAACTATATCATATCTAAACAAGAAGTATCCTTCTAAATTTACTGCCCAGTCATGTGAATCATTTAGCCATGTTTCTGCTATACAAATCAGATCATACTTTTCTTTTAAAGCTATTAGTTCTAGATCTGGTTTAGCCTATTTTATGAGCTGCCTGGGCCCTAGGTTATAGTGTGAGAATGGAGAATGATGGTAGAAATGGTGTCTTTGTGTCTGTATGCGTGTATCTGTGTATGTATGTATGTGTCTATGCACGTTTGTGTCTGTCTGTATGTGCAAGTGTATCTGTGTGCGTGTGTGCCATTATGTATGCATGTGTGCCTTTTGTATGCATGAAATCTTGTATTTACCAGTCTGTATTGTGGGCATATTTACCAGTTCACCAGCCCTCCAATTCATCAGCCAGTGTAAAATTATCCCTCCTGTCCACTAGCCAGTGTTAGGTCAACCCTCCAGTTCACCATTCTGTGTTCAGTTAGCCCTCCAGTCTGCCAGCCTCCTCACAAGGATCTGCTTCCTTCCGTCTTTAACCATTCTCTCTTGCCACTTCCTACCTGGAACTCTCTCCCTCTCTCACTTTTCCAGGCTCACTCGCGGTTGTTGTGGCCCTGCCCACTCGCGGGTGTCATGGCCCGCCCACTCATGGGGACCTAAGCCCCAACCACTCACGGCTGTCTAAGCCCCGCCCACTCGTGGGTGCCATGGGTTACTCAGACCCCCCCTACAGAAAACTCTAAGGAAACAGCCTTTTCAGGCAGAGTGAGAACAGAGTGAGAACTCTCACACACTGAGGGAGTCTGAGGCTGTGCTCACCGGCGGCACTGTGCAGGAGAAGCCTCAGGAATGTCACAAGTCAGCCTCCCACCCATTAACTTTCTGGACAGTCATTTCTGCATATCCTGCGCTGTTGAGCACGTAGAGAGGTGGCTGATGGCTCGTAGGGTAGGAAACTGGCCTTTCATTGTTTTGAGACCACAGTTCCCCTTTAAGCAAGCACTTCATGAGAACCATAAGGAGCAGAGGAGTAAAATAAGGATTTATTAACACTACACAGTGAGGCCCATATGGGGGTTAAATGTTAAGGTTTGTACACACCTGACGATTTTCACTTGACCCCTGGCCGATCCAGACAAACACCCGCAACGGTTAGCCGGAGCGGCCGATAGTCGTGTGTGTGTGCGTTCGGTTGGGGGTCGTTCGACGATCCGCCTGGCGGTAGCAGCTCTTGGAAAATCTCCTCCATTGTGTGATACAACTTAAAAGGTTTAGCCAGGTTTGTCTTTGTGTTAAAGTGTGAATAGCTCTAAAAAGGATTCAATCTCCAGTAACACAAACAACTTAAAACACACTCCTATAAAAGGAAAGTTTTTGTATTTTCTCTGGACCATTCACCTTTACTTTACTATAAACCTACTTTTCTAGGATAGTGAAATTCTTTAACTTATATTTCTGAAAAGAAATTAAAGCTATTGCTATCTACAGTTCTTCCTACACAGATTTTTTGCTGCTGTTAGGGTCTGATCGGCGTTGTAGTTTCAGTTAGAAAGAATTGGTACTAATGCTGGCCATACACTGAACCGACATTAGGCCAATTTGATGTTTGATCATTGTCATTGGGTGCAATGTAAAGCTGTTTTAGGAGAGTATATTTTCAATATTTGCTTTAGGTACCAAAAAGTTTATAGATCCCCCTGATCCTTTTAGTGAGGATATTTGGTGTGTCACGGGAAGATTAGACAGCAATCTTTCTCTGTCTTTGGGGGAGGCTACCTGGTGGTGAAATAATGATCATGCCTACTGCTCTCGGCTGACAGTCAGACAGTCATAACTGTTTCAGCATTGTTCATTGATTCTTCATTGATCATAAATGACAAAGGGAAAATTGTTAGCATGGGTTTTTCGCAAATTGGCTGTGCCATTTTTTTCCATACTGTGTCTTTATATATATGGCCAAAGTGACCGGCCAGACGGTGTTCTTAATGTCCTGGGAATGGGAGTTAAGGGAATTCAGTGTTAGGCCAAATAAAGCTAGGTACACGCGGGCCGACCACCACCTGATTTTTTTTCTCAATTCCTCTACTATGTAAAAGTGTACAGCTAATGCCGATGTATATTTTGACAAATAATTCCCTAAAAAACTGGCAAGTTTCATTCCACCTGCAGTTCCACGGAAATTTAGAAAAATATGATTTAAACCCAATTGAAACAGAATTTTTTGGTTTTTTTCCCCACAGTTTTCTAAAACGATTTTCACATTTTTGATGTAATGGTAATATTAGTCGGTCAGAAAATTGCCTAAAGCTGGTATAGGTGGTCAACTGCGGGCAAGGGAGATTTTCCAAACATAACAAGTGATCCTGCTGGCAAAGAAGTCAGGAACACTCAGGTACACACATTGCAGAGAAAAGAACGATTCCATTAGATTTGACGTCTGCATTCTACTCTCAACTGGGCGTGAAAAGGTCACAAAGTGGATGGTATGGTATCCAGCAGGGATTCTCAAATGGTGTGCCTCTATATGTTTGAAAACTACAACTCCCAACATTTCCCCCCTTCCTCAGTAGCTAAGTTACAGTTGTAGTTTTTAAACATCTGGAGGCACGCGGTTTGAGAATCCCTGCTCTAAAGTAAAATCCAGCAAGTAGTGTCCGATAAAGGGGGCAGTTAAGGGAGGGGGGGATACTTACTTTACAGTAGCTTGAGCAAAGCAAATACTTGATTACACACTCACACCTTACCTTTAAGTAATGATATTTTGATTAAATTGAGTTGCATTTTGAAGTATTTCTGTACTGAAACTCGCCAAGCCAGCGCAAGACCTATTTACCAGCGGCTGTGCGTATGGTATCTCACCTGCAGATAAGTATTAAATACTTGTGGTGGTTCGTGTAGACAGATTATTGGGTTGGGCCGGGTGTGACCTGGCGGTCTTGGTTCACATTGGTGCCAATGACAATGTTAGAGGAGGACGTGAGGTCCTTAAACATAATTTCCGAGAGCTAGGGGCCAAGTTTTAAAGCAAGGACCTCCAGGGTAGTGTTTTCAGAAATACTACCGCAGCCACAAGCTATGCTAGGGAGACAGCCACATATTAATGACCCTAAGCTCCTGCTAAGAGGTGGTGTAAGGAAGGGTTTGGGTTTATAGAGAACTGGGCAGACTTTGCTGTTGGCTACAGGCTCTTTAGTAGTGATGGGTTGCACCTCACTAATGGCGGTGCAGCTGTTTTAGGGGAGAAGATGGCTAGAGGGTTGGAGGAGATTTTAAACTAGGTTGGGGGGAAGGGTATTGGCAGTCTCACTGGGATAGATAGCCCAGGAGGAAAGCAGGGTGTAGATAAGCAAGTGGTGGGTGGAAAGGGGGATGGGGGTAGCATAGGGGGTAGGGAGGCATGTGTATTAAAGTGAATAAATTACAGGATCATAATCTAAAATCTAAAAAGGGGGAGGAGTATTTATGTTTATGTTAAGAAAGAATTAAAGCCAAATTTAAAAGAAGATATGGATGTTAAAGCAGAGGCAATATGGGTGGAATTCGGCAACAAGGAAAGGGGGTAATGTCATTGTTGGTGTCTGCTATAAGCCGCCAAATGCTAGCAGAGAGGAAGTGAGTCAGCTTCATATGCAGTTGGCAAGGGCTGCAAGTTTAGGGAGTGTGCTCATTATGGGGGACTTTAATTACCCTGACATTGATTGGTGGAGTGGAACTGCCAACACAGAAAGGGCGGTAAGTTCCTAAATGTGCTGCAGGATAATTTTCTATCACAGGTGGTTGAAGTTCCTACTAGAAAAGGAGCTCTGTTGGATCTGGTAATATCTAACATCGTGGAGTGCATTATATATATAAAGGTAACTGGAACCTTAGAGAATAGTGGCCATGAAATAATGTCGTTTGGAGTAGGTTATCGAAAGGAAAAGCTGGGTTAACAAATTCATTTTGGAAAAGCAAATAGTTCCAGCTTGAAAATAGCTCTTCAGAATGTCAACTGGAATAAGGTATTATCAGGTAAAGGTACTGGACAGAAGTGGACTGTGTTTAAGGGGATTTTAAGCCATTTTACATCTAAATTTATACCCTTGGGAAATAAACGTAAAAAAAAAAAAATCCGCGCCCATGTGGCTGAATTCTGATGTAAAGAGGCAAATGGAAAAGAAGAAAAAGGTATTTAAAACCTTTTAGTCAGTGGGAACGGAAAGGGCCTTTAGGGATTATAAAAACTGTAACAAAGAGTGTAAGAAAGCAATCAAACTAGCTAAAATTAATAATGAAGTTAGGATAGCTGAACAAAGCATCGCTAAGCCTAATATCTATCTATTCTGTCTGCCTACAGTCTATCTATCTATTCTGTCTGTCTACAGTCTCTGTCTATCATCTATCTATGATGTATATCTATCATCTAACTATCTATCTGTCTGTTTACAGTCTATCTATCCTGTCTGTCTATCTGTCTATCCTATCTGTGTATCCTATCTGTCTACAGTCTATCTATCTATCTATTTTGCCCAGCTTTAGAAAAATAAAATATAACCCCACAGCAGCTGCAGAAACACTGGGGTCCAGATAACCCTGAGAGCCATTAACTATATATTATTCTTCCCTCCCACCACAGACCACACTAAGGAGCAACTCACACTATTCCTTTGGTGCATTGGTGCGCACCATCCAGAGGCCCTCTGTGCATCAGAGTGGGTGGGTGGGCATACGCATGCACGCTGGAGCGTTCTCTGATTCACATGGGGAGGGGGGGTTCCCTGCACTGGCGCAACTCTGCTGCTGCTGGTTTTTAAGGTATTCGGGGCACCTCACCTGGAGAATGCCTTAAAAACATTCAGGGCACTTTTACAAAGATTCGGGGCACGTGCCCGAATCTTTTAGCGTAGCGACGCCACTGCTGTGGGCACCTTATATTACAATTCTGTGTGGGCAACTTATATGTACTAGTCACTGGGCAACTTGCATGTACCAGTCTGAGGGCAACTTGGGTGTACCAGTCATTGTGGGCAACTTGGATGTACCAGTCACTGTGGTGAACTTTTATGTAGCAGTCTGTGTGGGCAGCTTGCATGTACCAGTAAATGTGAGCATCTTATATTGGCAGTCTTTAAGGGGAACTTTTATGTACCAGTCACTGCATGTACTAGTCTGTGTGGGCAACTTATATGTACCAATCACTGTGGGAAACTTGCATGTACCAGTCACTATAGGCAACCTATATTACCAGTCTTTGTGGGGAGCTTATATGTACCAGTCACTGTATGTGCCAGTCTGTGTGGGCAACTTGTATGTGCCAGTCTGTGAGCAACTTGTATGTACCACTCACTATTGGCAACTTATATGTACCAGTTACTGTGGGCAACTTATATGTGCCAGTCTCTGTAGGCAAATTATATGTACAAGTTCTGTATATGTGGAGGGCTGACAGGTGTGTCCCTAGGGTTTTTGACACCACCTAAAACAACTTTTAAATGGCAAAAGCGTTTCAGCCATGCTCCAGGCTGGCGTCAGTCATGTTTCTCTTTTAATCTGCTACTTTACAGTGTCAGACACTCCATACATAGGGTAAAAAGATAACTGAGGGTCGCACTCCAAATCTTTAGAAAATGTATTGTGAACCACACATCACACATCACAACGGTTCGGGGGGATACCCCCTTCTTCAGGTGAAGAAGCTGCTGGTTCCTAAGGGAAGAACCTACGAGGTGTCTGCACCCACAGTTGGACAGAGTGCACCTCCACCATAGTTTATCCTGCTCATACATAGGGTAACCCTGTGAGAATGATACATCACCAGAGTAAAACGTAGGAAACTCTGCTTTATAGACGGTGATCGGGTCATTACCCTGAAAAATAAAATGCAAGAGCAAATGTAACACAGACCCCAAAACAGCTGGTATTGTTTGCTATACAACTTCTCATTTAATATCTCTTGGTACTGAATAGAATTACAATCAATGGCAAGGACATGCAACCTGTGCCTTTCCAGATGTTTGGCAACCCTTTTTGGTGCTGCAGAGAGCATGATGGGGAATGCTGGGAATTGTAGTTTTTATCTGCTGTAACAAACTGTTTCCACTATCAGTATGAATCATTTTTTTTATTAAACATCACACTTATACACACACAAAAAAAAATATTCACTGACAGATAGTTCAGTCAGTGAAAAGCAACGTTTCGGTTACAATACAAGGACCTTTATCAAGCTCGAGGTTGATAAAGGTCCTTGTATAGTGACTGAAACGTTGCTTTTGTTTGCACTAATAAACACAAATTCTGCTTTGAATAAGACCCAGGAGTGCATCCATACATTCATTGCTTTGCTCTATTGAAACTCTCTCCCTCTAATTTGCCAGGGAACATCCATTAATATTTTCTAATCTAAACTTTTCCCTTTTCTGAGCACCAGCACAATAAATGATTGTTAGCCATCCCCTACTTATATCTGTATGTTGTCCACCCCACTTAGATAGTAAGCTCTTTGGGTGGGAGATCTTATATCTAGTGTTTCAAGGTATGCCACACTTATATCAATGTATCCATAATTTATATGTGTATTTTTAGCCTATGTATGAAATTTTATTTAATTTTTATTTATCTATATAATTGCTTGCACTTATCCCCTTGTTTATATACTCCCTATTTTACAATGTACAGCGCTGCGTACCCAAGTTAGGCTTTAAAATAAAATTATACATACATACTGTAAGGAACTTACCTGTACTCCCAGTCTGGCGACGATCCACTTGGTGGCGCTCCTGCACTGGTGACTCGATCGGCGTTGTGACGTCACCACGCAACCGTGCCAGCCGGAGTGAAGATTCAAATAACTCCTCCTTCCTACTGCTGGCAGGAGAGCTGCTGGGCTCCACATCTCTCCTGCCTTCAGTGTATCCTAGCTCTTCCATTGTTCCAAGTATCCAGCTCCAGCATTGTATCCAGCTCCTCCATTTTCCCAATATCCAGCTTAGCTTACTCCTACATCCGTGTAAAAATAGTAAGTCTCCCCTGTACTCCACTCCTGTTGTACCAGGGGTGGAGTTACACATACAAGACAATTATAGCGGTTTTCAAATTTTGCTCATTTGCTTTCTTAACCGACAGAAATTGCAATGAGTATTTTCTAACTAAATTTAAAAGGAAAGTTTAAAGGACAATTATACTCTCCTCCCCCTCGTTCCTTTCCCCCCACTCCTGCAAAGTACCCAGGGTGAGGACCTAAAACACTAAGTCCTCACCTCTTGGTACTTTACAAAAGTCCTGCACTACTTACTTGTAATCTCCCTCGTTACTCCGGTCTGATCCTCCCCACTGGCACTTTGAGTGACAGGTTGCGAGGCAGCCAATGGAAAGACGCGCTCTGCAAGGAGGCATGTCTTCCAACCGGAGTGACGAGGGAGATTACAAGTAAGTAGTGCAGGACTTTTGTAAAGTACCCAGAGGTGAGGATTTAGCGTTTCAGGTCCTCACCCTAGGTACTTTGCAGGAATGGATCGGGGAAATGGTAAGTATAATTGTCCTTTAAGTATAAAATTTGATTTGAATTTGGATTGAAAAAACACATTTTAGTCACACAAAACCCTATAAATGCTTTGCTGTTTATACTATTCGTGGGGGACCTGCTCAGCACCTCAATCCCGAAGTATACATTACCCGACAGGAGCCTTTAGTGTACGACGTCCAGTAGCTCAGCTCCCGTTAAGCAATCATTTATTGAATTTGTCCGTAAGCATCCTGTACACCATATATTTTCCTCCGTAATGGAGGCTCTGTCAGACATTTGTGGCATAAAACTGAGTGAGGCGGGATATAGCCCAGCAGATTTTCTCGGACGATGCTGATTTGTCCCATTGTACAAATATTAAAGATGACTAATATACAAAGCATTGGTAAGGCCTCATTTGGAATATGCAGTGCAGTTTTGGAATCCTGTGTAAAAAAATGACATATTTGAAATGGAAAGGGTTCAAAGAAGGGCAACCAAATTAATAAGGGGATTAGGGGAGCTTGAATATGAAGAGAGACTGGAAAAGTTACAATTATGTATGCTGGAGAAAAGGCGCTTGTGCTGGGATATGATTACTGTCTGGGGCATTGTTCACCAATAGAGCATGTCAGAGGACACGTGGACATCCCTTAAGAAAAAAGGTTTAGGCTTCAAGTTCGAAAAGGGTTTTTCACTGTGAGAACAGTAAAACTATGGAGCTTGTCTTCCAGTGGACCCTGTTATGGCAGGTTCACTGGTCAGTTTAAAAAAAAATCTGGATGAGTTTCTGCAAACAAGGAATGTTATTGGTATTGATAGATAAAGTAGAGTTGATCCAGGGAAATTTCCGATTGCAACTTGGAGTCAGGAAGGAATTTTTTTCCTAAATAAATTTGGTGGGTTTTTTTTTTGCCTTCCTCTGGATCAACAGTTAGGCAGGAAATGAGGATTTTGCTAGATGGGTTGGACTGGATGGACGTATGTCTTTATTCAACCTAAAATACTATACTATACTTTGTACATGTGGAGAGCCTGCAAAAGAAAGAGCTACGATTGTGGTGGGACATAGCAGGTCAAATCCCCTACCTTTGTGATAAAAGCTTTATTAATAGATGTAACAATGTCCTCAGTAAATACTCCATGGAATATATGAATCTTATAATTGAATTTATGAGTAATAAGCTGAAAGAAGTATATATAAACATCAAAGAGAAACAAGTGGCCATGGAACAATACTAAAGACTCAATATTTGAATCACTGCAACAAAAGCTAAACAAAAATTTATCTATGCTACAAAAGAACATTAGCGATATAAAAAACCGTAAATCCATCTGCGACAAGGTGGACTATGACACAGGGATTGTCTATACTTGGGAGAGACCGTGTCCCATCCTGAGAAGAAGGAGCTATAGGAGTAGGAATAAAAAGAATTTCTCTTTTTCAGACTCAGAATATGGTTCTACTGTTGAAATGTCCTCCCCTGCCCCATCCCCAGTTTCTTCTCAGAAAAGATCACTCTGAGATTCTTTTTTTAGACACAGAAACAGTGGAGACACACATTGAGAGACCGACATTAGATTTGGCTCAAAGCAACATGAGGACAAAATGGGATACAAACTTGAAAATGAGAAACAAGAATTGGGATAAAATCGAAGAGAAGGGGAAGGAAACGATCAAAGGCACAGCTATATACTACGGGAGAAGTCCAGACACAATCGGAGGGAGCTCTAAATGTGGTAAACTTCCTGGACTCTTAACAGATATTCAGACTAATGTATTGTCTAAGGGACTATCTTTTTCTCCCACCAATCATTTTAATGTACTAAATTCCTTGTTCAACATAAATAAATGCGCACGAAAGAGAACACTGCTGATGATTCACAGGGGTTATCTGAGAGATATACCCAGAATAATGAGATTCTGGGCACGGTTGAAAACTTAACATTAAATGATGCTATCTGTCTATATAATTTAGTTTTATTTAGTAATTCTGATACACACTCTATAGGTCTTATAAATTATCCAACTTTCAACATAAAACCGGTTTCCCTACAGAGTAGGGGTTCTTACCTGGATATATTCCAGGATACAGTGGAAAAGGAAATATGTAGTTTGGATGCTAAAATAAAGGCTAAGGTGGAAGTAAGAAGAATGATAATCTTACTAAGAAAGAAAAGGATCTATATCTGAACTAAGGGTAGCAGTCTGGTTGCCCTGAATACACTAGACTATGTTGAGGAATTCAAACGTCAACTGAGTGACCGGGACATGTATGCCACCCTTAACAGGGATCCTCAAAATATCGTTAAACAAGAATTCAATATATTGTTGGATAGGGGGATTGAGTTAGGCATCTTAATTAAAGATAATGCCAAAATATTAAGTAGGGAGTACCATATAACCCCCATATTCCACCATTTACCCTGATTACTTAAGTCCATGGTTAATCCAGATGGAGGCCCATTGTGGCCAGCATTGTCTCTCTTTTTAGAGGGTCTCTCAAATTGGGTGGACTCCCTTCTGCAACCAGTTATGAGATCCCTCTCTTCCTCTCTCTAAGGGACACAGGCCACATTTTACAAAAACTGGAATCTTTTGTTAGGGAACCCCACTACAGGTGGGTAACCCTGGAAATTTGGTACCTTGATACATGTATTACACATAAAGATGGCCTTTTAGCAGGTAGGAGGATCTATTCACAGACAGTGGTTGATTGTGGAATGTGTACATTTTCTATTAACGCACAATTATTTTATGTTCACAGACTGGTTTCTTGTCATATCTTTAAAAAGTCCTTTTTACAGGACATACAATGTGCACTATATCTAAATGTGTATGTATTATTGTTGGTTTTAGGAGACATCTATCCGTATGATATACTGTCACTTTAATCTTTTAATGGTTTTGTGGGCGTGTCTTTGGACTTCTATAAGAAGACCCCCATTGATATCCAATTAGTATGCCTATGATGATAGGCACATGCCCGAAACACATCAGGCAGCTATAGCCTGAGTGATACTCTTTTAGATCTTAAAGATGAATGATTTTAAATTTGGAAGGTGTGGTATCTCCCTTTTGTTTGCTGCCATGTATGACACTTGCGTAGTGTGTGGAGATTTCCCTCTACATTGCTTAGTGGTCCATCCTGTTCGATAATTAAATGATGTTGGGGATGTCCTTGGGGAATCTTCTTATCAACAGACTGCTGATGAATAGTCTGTGTGTATACAGACAGAAGATTAAGATTATTGTACAGATCATTATGATCTAACTTTAAAGGGAACTAAAGACTCTAGACAACATTGCCCAATAGACAGAACATATTCACAAATATTTATCTCACCTCTCCCTTTGCTGTGGCTGCTGGGTGGTTAATGAAATTAACCTGTGGGTACTGGGATTTAGCTCCCATAATCCACCTTATCTAGGTGACTTCCAGCTAAGTGTACACAGTACATGTCACATGTTTATTAATGCTTAACAGATAAAAAGAAGGAAGCTGCAGCTTTTACAGCCAATCATATAACAACACAGAGATCTTCCCTCTCTCTGACACAGAACAGGGATTTCAGTGCAGCTTTTTTGTAAACATTTAAATTCTTCTTTTCCTAACAAGGATATATTTCTTTACTTTTAATACAAAAAAGATAAGTAATCTTTACAGTGTATTTATTAACCAGTATGAATGTAAGAAACAAAATATTAACATTTCAGTAAAAACTAGAAAGGAAATTTAAAGTATAAACTTAAAACATGGCTTGAAATTTCAGAAGGAAATGTGTGATTTTGTTCTGCAGGTTGGAAAACTCAATAAACCTTTCTATGGCAATGAAAGAGGACATATACATTTCATAATTATTGTGTGTATGGTTGCCATGGAAAAAGAAATGTGGGGTGGGTGTTGGAGTATATCAGTAGGTGGGTGTACCTGTGTCTGTGTGGTGTTAGGGGTATGCTTTTGCATTTCAAACCATAAAACTAACTTTATTGATGGTTTTGGTATGGTTGCAATGGAAACAGAGGGGTGAGTTGGGTTGTGAGGTATATCAGTAAGGGTGTGTACCTGTGTCGGTGTAGTGTAAGCGGTGTGTTTTTGCTTTTTACAACATAAAATGTTTTTTTGATTATTTTGGTATGGTTGCCATGGAAACTGAAAGTACGTTGTGTTGTGAAGGTGTATCAGTAAGCGTGCATTCATGTATCTGTGTCTATCTGTATGGTGTTAGTATGTTTTTACATTTTACACTATATAAACTATTACAGTCCCTGTTCCGTGTTTCCTCCTCCTTGTGGGTCCCCATGGCCCCTCCCACTTGCAGGCCCTGGGTCTCCACCCTCTTGCGGGCCCTAGGGCCCTTCCCGCTTGGGGCCCCTCCCACTTGGGGGCCCCTCCCACTTGCAGGCCCCAGGGCCCTTCCCACTTGGGGCCCCCTCCCACTTGCAGGCCCCAGGGCCCCTCCCTCTTGTGGGCCCCAGGGCCCTTCTCACTTGGGGCCCCCTCCCACTTGCGGGGCCTCAGAGTCCGTGAGTGGGAGGGGCCACAGGGGGCTGCAAGGGGAGAGGACACAGCCCACGAGGGGCCAGCAAGTGGGAGGCATTAAAAAAAGCAGTGCTTTGGGCTGTGCTGTTCTCCCCACCCCCCTCCTACCCTTCAGTCATGCACTGAGCATGTGCCAACCGTAGATTAGAGGAGGAAATAGTATTTCTGACCGCAGATTCAGAACCTCCCACCCCCTAACTGTCTGATCAGTGATTTCTTCATATTTTGGGCTGTGAAGCACGTAGAGAGGTGGTTGATGGCTTGTTTTAAAGGAACCTGACCTTTCATTTAAAATCATACTCGAGACCAACACTTACCCGGTCCTTCTCCTAACTTGTCCGGCGGCTGCTTGCTCTACATCTTCTGCGCTTCTGGATGATGTCACTACTCGGCTCCTATCACTTTCCAGTGCCAAGTAGTGACGTCATCCAGAAGCACAGAGAATGCAGAGCGAGCGGCCGCTGGACAAGGTAGGAGAAGGGAACAGAAAAAAAGATACAGAGGAGGTAAAACCTCCTTTATTGGTGCATATAAAAAACCAACCAATGGGCCAAACCATACTGGATTTGGCTATTACTGTATGGGAATTCTGCTGGCAACTAAAGCCTCAAAACAATATAGAAGGCAGTAGTGGTCATAATTTCTACCCTCTGTTGAATGAATCACTTTTACTCCTTTTTCAGGTAAAATTAGGTACAACGGTTTATACTCGGGTCAGTTTATACTCCAGTATATACAGTATATATAAAAATATATTTTAAAAGTTCTGTAAAATCAGCTATTTTATATTGCCCCAGTTGCAAGTTACTGGTATTGATACATAAAGTAGAGTTGATCCAGTGACATTTCCCATTGCCACTTGGAGTCAGGAAGGAATTTTTTCCCCTTCATAAATTTGATGTTTTTTTTTTGCCTTCCTCTGGATCAACAGTTAGGCAGGAAATGAGGATATTGCTAGATGGGTTGGACTGGATGGACGTATGTCTTTATTCAACCTCAAATACTATAAACTATAAATCAAAGCTTCACCGATCCGTATAAATATATTCTTAACCTAGGAAACTTTATTTATGTAAATTTAATGTATCTATATAATTGCCCCCAATATATAAATAAAATTGTACATACATACACCAGCCAGTGTTAAGTCAGCCGAACACATCCACCTCCAACAACCACAGTCAAATCCACAAGTCATACCCACTTTCTTGAGAAAGCCATGGCAACTTTACCATGGCAGTGGCACCCTTCACACACCGCCCCATCAGCCAATAGGTGTCAAAAAAATTTTCAGGTGTCAAAAACCCTAGGAATACCCCTGACTATACCACAGATTTACATTCAATGGGATTGGTGTTCAGGCTAAGATGGTGAGATTGGCTGCTGGCGATGGTGAGATTGGCTGCTGGCAGAAAGGCTGGGCACACACAAGCATCTGTCAGTCGGGATGCAAAATCTGAGGTGATTTCACCCTTTGGTTTTCATAAAAATAGTAGGATATGATAAACTGCTATATTGTATAGCAAAAGTAAAATGAGTAAAGTATTAACTTTTTAATTAATTAATTAGGTAATTTAAAGGAATAGTTCACTGCAATAGTGAACTATTCCTTCACTACATTGATCGAAGACTGGGAGGTTAAGGAGCTATGCCTTACCTCCCGTTCTTCAATCAATTGTTGGAGAGCCAGAAATGAAGATGCCAAAAGCTTACCTTTCACGGGATCCAGCGTGGCCTGCTTCTGTTCCGCTATAATGTGCATGCCCAATAATGCGTGCTATAGCAAAACAGAAACAGGAAGCGGTCTGGAATTTCAGAGCGGCCACGCTGGATCGTGTGAAAGGTAAGCTTTTGGCATCTTCGTTCCTGGCTCTCCAACAATTGATTGTATAGCTCCTTAACCTCCTGGTCTTCAATCAATTGCAGTGAACTATTCCTTTAAATAGATCCCACAGTGGCTTACATGCATTTACCCTAAAATAAAATAATAAAATATTAGATCTGTTTATAAAGTACAGTGAGAAGCAGGTGCAATTTAATTCTAAAAATTAAGCATTTACACCAAAGAGTCACTAAGATCTATATTGTATATTGTATTATATTTTATAAGTGTATACAGTATGTGATTCAAGCTGCATCAGAGTTCTGCTCTTGTAGCTTAAAATATCATGAAAGGATAATTTCTTTAGAAATAAAATGTATAATTCTTATGGAGACAGGAGCATTTGCCATCCTCATATAATCCCAGCTTGTTACCCAATTGTAATCCATGAATATGGAGGTTTTCTATAAACTTTTTTGCAAGCAAGTGGGGGATATTGAGCATCCGTGTTGTGTGCCTCTGTGCAAGGTAAATGCCTCTGTTGATTCTAGTAAATACACCAATAGGACTGTGAGGTACTCCTTAGGCTAAATTAAAATTAAGTGCTCCTAAATCGGGTCATACAAAGAAAAGATAATTAATGCACATTCCTAGGCCCCATACAATATCATACTATCTGTGTACTTGCATACATTAAAATCATAGGGGTTTTAGTTTATATTACTATAATCATATGACTGAAAAGCCTTCCAACCACTTTCATCCCCTGTTTGGAGGCTCTTATTAGAGATGGGATCCGGATCCAATCCGGCATGGAACCCCTCGGTTCCAAAAAATCCGAACGTTCCATCCAAAACTGTGTGGATCATTCGGATTTTGGGATATAGGAACATACAAGTCTGGAGCATGGCGTAGCACCTTCTCTTGTAACTTACCACCAGAGTTATGTTAGGTGGAATCTTGACCCCTTCTATAACAATTTCCTCCTTCAATGCCCGTGATGTGCCAGGAGCTGGAGGGTACAACCGCAAAGACTCCTTCAGTACCTTCCAAATAAAACAGGAGATATGAGATGAATTTTATAATTGTCTTAATATGAGATCAGACATCCCCAATTATTTCAAAAGAAATAATTATTTCCAAAGAGGGTTTTCCAATATAAGCCATTATTTGAAACAGGATAAAGGAAATAAAGTGAAACCATATGGTACCAGTAGTGATTCCCAAAAAAAGAAACACCTGCGCAAAATATAGGGGCATATTTATAAAAGAGCGAAAAGTAGCAAGCAAATGTTTTCGCATTCGCTTTTCGCATGGGTTTTCGCCAAAAAGACAGTTAACGCTATTTATAAGGTAGCGTTAACATGGCGAAACCTTTTCCGCGAGCTATCGCTAAACCCTTTCGCCTTACTTCGCATGGTAATTTTTAGCGAAAAAGGGCAAAAGCATAACGCGATTTAATAAAGAGCGAAAGGTGGTTTTGCGTTAAAAAGAGCGAAAGATTAGCGCGACCCTGAGGTGTGTGGAAAAGTCATTGTTTGAGCGAAATGCATTCTAATGGGTAATATGCCTTGAAAAAGCAAACGCGCATTAGAAGGGCGATCGGCATTAGAGTGTAATATGCTGGAAAGCGACATAAAAGCAACCACAGTTGAAAGGCAGACGCACATTAGAAGACGACGCACATTATATGGAATATGCCTTGGAAAAGCGAACACGCATTAGAAAGGCGAACGCACATTAGAAAGGCGACCCGCACATTAGAAAGAGCGAACGCACATTATAATGGAATATGCCTTGGAAAAGCGAACGCGCATTAGAAAGGCGAACGCACATTAAGGTGATCGCGCATTAGAATGTAATATGCCTTGAAAAAGCGAACGCACATTAGAAAGGCGAACACGCATTAGAAAGGCAAATGGCAGTGCAAAAGAAAATTGTATTCCAATTGAGAAATTCTAAGAAGATTGACTAAATAAGACATGGCTGACTTCTTGGTAAATGTGAGGTGGCCCATTTTGAACTTGACATAATTTTCTAGTGGCTTTTCTGGTTTTCGCAATGCAGTCTTCTTAGATGCGTTAAGTTTTCGCTGCGATACTTTCGCGCCCGTTCGCCTTTTTCAGCCGCGAAGTGTGTTTTTTTCGCTTTTTTATAAATAAAGCGAAACGAAGCCCCAAATGGCGCTATTTTCGCTGCGATGTGCTGCGCTAATTATTTGGCGAAAAAGACAATCCTTTATAAATATGCCCCATAGTCTGGTATCTTCCTTGCATTTTAGGAAGACCCAGATTAGCTAATTCAGGAAATTCTCTCTCTAAATGATTCACAATGGGCATGCCCTCACCAGAGAAGAGGACAAAGATGAAGTAGAATAAAAACAAACACATAATTTAAATCAACAGGATTTAGGCTATAATGTATGTCCTATTAGTTAGCAAAAAATATCTTGTAGGCTGAACATTTTTTAGCTAGGCTGCAGGTTTTTAGATAAATCAAATAAAACAATGTACAATGTTTTAACAGATGTTTGCCTTATCATACCTGAGACAAATAATGCAGTTTGCTAAGGTCTTCATACTCTATGTCTCTTTTTGATCCAATCACATCGTCTATTTCAGTCTGGACTCTGAAAACATAATTTATTATGAATAATGGGGAAATGAATGTACAATATAATAAACATTTTTGTATGGAGACATGAAACTTGAAGTAATGTATTTATGTTTTGGGCATTTTAATTTAAATCATAGACCAATGTTCTACAGAGTATCTGATTAGACAAAGGGGCATATTTATAAAGCAACAAAAATAGCGCCAAAAAATTACCGCCGCACATCGCGGCCGCGAAAATAGCGCTATCGCCGTATTTATAGCGACGAACGCCATTCCCACGATATGTATCGTGGCCGCGATGTGCTGCGGTAATTTTAAGCCCCTTCGCGGCGATACTGTATAGTATCGCCGCGAAGGGACTTAAAATCCCTTCCCGGCGCTTCTCCTAAGGGGCGGGGCATACGCCAACCCCGCTGGCACCGCCGGCCTCAGCGGAGCCGATGTTGCCAGCCGCTTCCTTCTTCAGCCTTCAACTGCGATGGCATCTGAGTTCCGCGGCGGAAAGCTCCTCTTTATATAGGTTTGCAGAAATCCATAATCCGTTTCTGATTGGTCAATTTTTTAATACTTGCTTTACATTAACCAATCAGATTTCAGAACTTTCCAGAAATCTGATTGGTTAATGTAAAGCATGTAAAGCAAGTATTAAAAAATTCTGCCTGGCATCGGCGACCTGAGTGGGGTTGGTGTCCGCAGCCCGAAGACATCGCCCAAGGGCTCTTTAAGAGCCACACACTGGGGTCCCAGTTCGAGCTGCGGGACCCCCGCCAAAGGCACTTGTCAGTGCCGAAGGGCCCTTACAAGGGCCGGGGGGGGGTCCGGTTCGAGCTGCGGGACCCCCAAGCCCCAAAGGCACTTGTCAGTGCCGCAAGGGCCCTTATAAGGGCCGGGGAGGAGGGTCCCGGTTCGAGCTGCAGGACCCCTTAAGCCCCAAAGGGCTCTTGTCAGAGCCGCAAGGGCTCTTGTCAGAGCCGCAAAGGCCCTGATAGGGCCGGGGAGGGGGTCCCGGTTCGAGCTGCGGGACCCCTAGCCCCAAAGGGCTCTTATCAGAGCCGCAAGGCTCTTTTCAGAGCCACAAAGGCCCTTACAAGGGCCGGGCAGGGGGGGTCCCGGTTCGAGCTGCGGGACTCCCTTAAGCCCCAAAAGGCCCTTCTCAGGGCCCCGCTGGAGGGAGCCTCCACCCCTCCAGCGGCTCCCTCCCTTCCCCTCCCCGGAGCAGCCGGGGCGGGGGGCTTGGAGGGGTTGCCGGGGAGAGGGTGCGCGGCGGGTGGTCGCGACCACCTGCTGCGGCCACTTCCCGGCAGCCCCTCCTAGCCTCCCGTTCCGAGATTGCCGCGAGCGGGGAATGGGTTGGGCTGCTGGGAAGCGGCGGCAGGTGGTCTCCGCCGCCGCGGGGGGTTGTGGGCGGGGTGGGCGTGTCTCCCGGGGCTGGTGCGACCACCCGCCGCGGGTTGCCTGCCCATCCCCGCCGCGGGAGGCTAGTATCGGCTGACTTCGCCACCTTCAAGGTGGCGAAGTAAAACAGCCGATACTAGCAGAGCGAAACCAGTACCGCCGCTTTATAAATAGAAGCGGCGGTAACAGGTAAGTATCGCCGCGAAGGGTTAACGCTTCGTTAACTTTTCGCGGCCGTTTTCGGACATTTATAAATCGCGTTAAACACGATTTATGCGTTAATGTCCTGAGGATCCGGATCCAATCCGGCATGGAACCCCTCGGTTCCAAAAAATCCGAACGTTCCATCCAAAACTGTGTGGATCATTCGATTTTGGGATATAGGAACATACAAGTCTGGAGCATGGCGTAGCACCTTCTCTTGTAACTTACCACCAGAGTTATGTTAGGTGGATCTTGACCCCTCTTATAACAATTTCCTCCTTCAAGATGCCGTGATGTGCCAGGAGCTGGAGGGTACAACCGCAAAGACTCCTTCAGTACCTTCCAAATAAAACAGGAGGATATGAGATGAATTTTATAATTGTCTCAATTGAGATCAGACATCCCCAATTATTTCAAAGAAATAATTATTTCCAAAGAGGGTTTTCCAATATAAGCCATTATTGAAACAGGATAAGGAAAAAAGTGAAACAATGGTACCAGTAGTGATTCCCAAAAAAAGACAACACCTGCGCAAAATATAGTCTGGTATCTTCTTGCATTTTAGGAAGACCCAGATTAGCTAATTCAGGAAATTCTCTCTCAATGATTACAATGGCATGCCCTCACCAGAGAAGGAGGACAAAGATGAAGTAGAATAAAAACAAACACATAATTTAAATCAACAGGATTTAGGCTATAATGTATGTCCTATTAGTTAGCAAAAAAATATCTTGTAGGCTGAACATTTTTTAGCTAGGCTGCAGGTTTTAGATAAATCAAATAAAACAATGTACAATGTTTTAACAGATGTTTGCCTTATCATACCTGAGACAAATAATGCAGTTTGCTAAGGTCTCAACTCTATGTCTCTTTTTGATCCAATCACATCGTCTATTTCAGTCTGGACTCTGAAAACATAATTTATTATGAATAATGGGAAAGAATGTACAATATAATAAAACATTTTTGTATGGAGACATGAAACTTGAAGTAATGTATTTATGTTTTGGGCATTTTAATTTAAATCATAGACCAATGTTCTACAGAGTATCTGATTAGACAAAGGGGCATATTTATAAAGCAACAAAATAGCGCCAAAAAATTCGCCGCACACGCGCCAAAAGCGCAGCATTACGCGACGCACACATAGACTGGCCGCGATTGCGCGGTAATTTTAAGCCCTTCGCGGCGATACTGTATATATCGCCGGAAGGGACTTTAAAATCCCTTCCCGGCGCTTCTCCTAAGGGGCGGGGCATACGCCAACCCCGCTGGCACCGCCGGCCTCAGCGGAGCCGATGTTGCCAGCCGCTTCTTCTTCAGCCTTCAACTGCGATGGCATCTGAGTTCCGCGGCGGAAAGCTCCTTTATATAGGTTTGCAGAAATCCATAATCCGTTTCTGATTGGTCAATTTTTTAATACTTGCTTTACATTAACCAATCAGATTTCAGAACTTTCCAGAAAATTTTGCCTGGCATCGGCGACCTGAGTGGGGTTGGTGTCGCCAGCCCGAAGACATCGCCCAAGGGCTCTTTTAAGAGCCACACACTGGGGGTCCCAGTTCGAGCTGCGGGACCCCCGCCAAAGGCACTTGTCAGTGCCGCAAGGGCCCTTACAAGGGCCGGGAGGGGGGTCCTGGTTCGAGCTGCGGGACCCCCAAGCCCAAAGGCACTTGTCAGTGCCCAAGGGCCTCTATAAGGGCGGGGAGGAGGGGTCCCGGTTCGAGCTGCAGGACCCCTTAAGCCCCAAAGGGCTCTTGTCAGAGCGCAAGGGCTTGTCAGAGCCGCAAAGGCCCTGATAGGGCCGGGGAGGGGGTCCGGTTCGAGCTGCGGGACCCCTAAGCCCAAAGGGCTCTTATCAGAGCCGCAAGGGCTCTTTCAGAGCCACAAAGGCCCCTACAAGGGCCGGGCAGGGGGGGTTCCGGTTCGAGCTGCGGGACTCCTTAAGCCCCAAAAGGCCCTTCTCAGGGCCCCGCTGGAGGGAGCCTCCCACCCTCCAGCGGCTCCCTCCTTCCCCTCCCGGGAGGGCCGGGGGGCTTGGAGGGGTTGCCGGGGAGAGGGTGCGGGCGGGGTGGTCGCGACCACTGTGCGGCCACTTCCCGGCAGCCCCTCCTAGCCTCCCGTTCGAGATTGCCGCGAGCGGGGAATGGGTTGGGCTGCTGGGAAGCGGCGGCAGGTGGTCTCCGCGCCGCGGGCGGGTTCGGGGCGGGGTGGGCGTGTCTCCCGGGCCGGGTGCGACCACCCGCCGCGGGTTGCCTGCCCATCCCCGCCGCGGGAGGCTAGTATCGGCTGACTTCGCCACCTTCAAGGTGGCGAAGTAAAACAGCCGATACTAGCAGAGCGAAACCAGTACCGCCGCTTTATAAATAGAAGCGGCGGTAACAGGTAAGTATCGCCGCGAAGGGTTAACGCTTCGTTAACTTTTCGCGGCCGTTTTCGCGGACATTAACGCATAAATCGCGTTTAACGCGATTTATGCGTTAATGTCCGCGAAAACGGCCGCGAAAAGTTGACGAAAACCTTTATAAATAGCCCCAAAACGTCCTTTTTTCTCACTTATTAGAAAATACATTACACAAAAAAAATTGTCCATATTAATTTTGCCCTTTGTCCTATCAAATGCAGTTTCACAAAAAAGCTTTATCCAGAGGCATTGGTAAGGGTAAGGCATTCTCTGAGCATTAGCCGTCAACTGTGACAAGTGAGCTAAAGTTATTGTACCTGGCGGTATCTGTTCCTGTGTTTGACTTCTCCCTATAGAACTGCTTGCACACTATTACCACCTTAATGATAACCTGCTACTCTTCATAATATAAGTGCAGCAAAATGTAAATATTGTAAGACACAAACAGGGAAACTGGCTATAGGAAGTTATACCCAATAAGGTTACTTGCTTACAGGTAAGGCAAAACCAGCAAACTTGCCAAAGTCTTTGTTTGCTTACAACTAAAAGTTGCACTAGGCTAGTTTTACTGTGAGTCCACAAGAGAAGATGTTGATGGATTCCTATTCTTTAATACAGCCAGCACTTAGCTGAATCAGATTCATCTAGGCTATTTTTTAATAGACATTTTCTCTGTATGGTAGCTGCAAATGACTACATCCTGTGGTGTAAACATAGCCCTCACAACAGCAAGGGAGCCTGGGGACTAAGAGGGCCCACCATCTACAGGTACCGGCTGTGTATGTTTAAAAAAGTATGCTCAATCAGCTGTGGTCTGCCACAAAACTTGCAGGGGAGGCCCAAGCCCCTGAAGTTTTGCTAGCGACTGTATTTACTGTGAGTAGAAAAAATATAAAACAGTTTTTGTCCTGTGCCTTTTAGGGTACACTATGCAAGTTGCTGTTGTTAAATAGAGCTCAGACGAGCAGGTGTTTATTTGGGTTTATTTTGTTTTGTTTGCTTTACTTGTATTGCTATTAAGTACACAAAATTACATCTTTGAAACTGGTTTTGAGAATAAAACACATGCTTGAAATTCCTACACTGGGGTGCAGAGCTTGACGCCAACCAAGATGCCAGTGTGATTCTTGTGCTCCGGACAAACCGCTGGCCTAGGTCCCCTCTAAAGCTCCAAAAACTAAAACAAAGCAGGGACTCGCACTCCTCAACTACCCCTCTTACCTCCAACATGGGGGGGAAAAAAGCTCAGTCTGCGGACACCCCGAAGTCGGCAACACCGCTAGAACGCTTTATGGCACGATCATCGGCCCTGCCAGAGGCCTCAACTCTATCGAACAGCCCTGCATCCTGCTACAGCAGGATCAAGGATTAACCCAAGATTAACCCAATCCTTTGACCTCCAGGATCCTAGCAGGGATCCACGACCAGATCTCTGACAAACTGCACATCTCGCTCTCAAAAGCAGTAAGTGAGCTTAATACAGACATAGTAGGGTTGGGAGAACAGACAGCTGAACTGGAGGGAAGGATAGAGGACCTAATACATCATTAGGGCATCATGAATGACGAGATGCACCACCTAAGACAGGAGCTGACCTCTCTCCAAATCCTCCATGAAGACTTGGAAGATAGGGAACGTAGACAGAATCTGCAAATAAGAGGGGTTCCCAGAAATATTGCAGACAGCAACCTATCCTTATGTCACAAATCTTCTTCATCAACTGTGTCCAGAAACACCCCAAGAGATCTGGAGACTTGACCAAATACATAGGGTCTTAGGCCTTCCCTCCCAGGGATCAAATCAACCCAAAGATGTAATTCTTCCCTTCCACTACTATGAAGCAAAGGAAGGGGTAATGCAAACTACCAGAACCTTACCACAGATCCTATACCAAGAACAAGTACTTCAATTATTTGCGGACATTGCAAGACGTAGGGATCTCCGTACAATAAGCACACAACTACGCAGTGAGAAAATTCCCTACCACTGGGGCTACCCCTTCCGACTGATAGCAACAAGGAATGCCCAACAATACCCAGTCAGAGACAATGAAGACAGCTAAGACTTTTTAAACCAACTTGGGCTTAAACCTAGCCAGACCCATTCTCAACCCTACCCACCAGGATGAGTATAGGGGCCCACCTAACATTTCATATCTCTACTATCACACAATTACATATCTATCAAGGGTGAGGCCACATTATACCGGACGGCACCGGATGTATGAAGAACATTTTTGTCTCGATGTCTGGCAGAAAGTTATACTTTATAAATATGGCCCTAGATTAATTAGGTTTAATTAGCAGTTAACCTAATGGGATACTGATTAGCCTGTAACATTTTTCTTTCTTTTTTTTTTTTGTCTGTTACAAAGGTGAGGCTTTAAAGGGCATGTCCATCCCGAAAACTATAATTTCCCCCACTACTGGCCCCACTATGTAATGTGTAAAAATCCTTACCTCACATCCCAGCTCCAAATGGTTCTCATATAATCCTTCCCCAAAGTCCCAAAAACTGGCCACCAGGAGGATAGCAGAGTCCATATAGGACTCTGTCTCCTGTCTCTCCTCTGGGAGAATTTTGTCCCGCACACTGCAGGCCTCCCCCGCCCCCCTCCCTCCCATTTTGCAATCCCTCCCCCTACAATAAAACCCCTTTGCCATATAATAGCTATCCATCCCCCAGCCCCAAACGCTATAAAAGATTTTACAGGAACTCCCCCGATCTTTACTTATCGTACCTCTCTCCCCCAGTGTTCTGTGCAGCTGGCAGCCACCTCCATGATTGGCTGCCTCTTAGCCAATCATGGATGCGGCTGCCGGTCTGGCCCCCTGCTTGCAGTTTCATGCAAGCAGAGGGCCTGTACAGTACACCTCGGGAAAGAGGTATGGTAAGTAAAGATTGGGGGGAGTTCCTGTAAAATCTTTTATAGTGTTTGGGGCTGGGGGAAGGATAGCTATTATATGGCAAAATTCCTAAAATGGAGTAGACATGCCATTTAATCTGTGACTCACTTCTCATTTTGATATGGTTGTTGATAATTTACCGTTCTAACATGGGGTTTAGTGTTTTATTTCCCAAAATCCCAGTATCACACAGTGTAGACACTGACCATTATGTTCTTTTACACGCTCAGTCCTAAGATACTGCCGGAACATGTTACAGTTGGTCACACCCACTAGTAGCCTCTAGCCAATCCTTTTACAGGTCAGATTAGGCAAGGCAGCATGTGACTGAGATCAGTGGTGTGGCCAATCACTGTACATAAACACAGTTATTTCATCCAGTTCTTCATTTACTGTAGTGGGATTTTACCATTTATTGGTGTTTTTAGAGGAGATATTTTAAGATTCTGGAGTGTAAAAAATTGGGTTTAGTTCTCCTTTAAATGCAAACACAAGCTTCCTTTGAAAGGCTGAAAGGAGGTGATCAGTGTATGCAAGCAGCATTCAGCAGTGTATTGTGTGTTCCCAGGGGGGTGTTTTGGAGTGGGTGCTAGGCGCCAATAACAGACCTTGCACAGGCTGCTATTTATCCTAAAGCCGGCCCTGCCTTCATCTATATTGTAGGGCATACCCTCCCACCCCCAATAGTTAGAACTTTAAAAATAGATTCCAAACTCAACTTACAGCTCCTCGTTCCAGTGTTGTTCTGGTCCAGCTCTCCTGCCTCCTGGAACTACAAGTAGGGGACTGGATTGGCAGCCGCGGCTGTGATTGGCTGAGAGGCAGCCAATCACAGCTGCAGCTGCCAGCAATAGAGATGACGCTGGAACTAGGAGCTCAGTTTTTAAATTTCTAACATAGCTGTTGGGGGTGGGAGGGTATGCCCTACAATAAAGATTAAGGTTTTTACGCAAGGTGAAGGATTTGAAAAGAGGGATCAGGAGGGAGAGAGGGGTGAGTGGGAAGGGCTCCTATGCGCATGCCACCATTCCTCCCGGAGGAAAAACAGGAGGCACTTGGACAGGAAGACGGCCACTACTCTTCAGTTTCCTGGGCTTTTAAGTTTTAATTTAAGTTTTGTGGGTGGACATGCCCTGTAACCTTTAGGTCAAGGCTACACTAATGTGTGCCTGCGTGCGCTGTGATCACTGTCATTTTTAGTTATCAGCACACGTGTTAAACCGCGCAAGTGTGGCCTAGCCCTAAAGGTTAGTATATTTTCAAATAGGTAAGCGATTAATTCATATCTATGCACAGGCAGAACTAATATAATTTTTAATGCCATCTTTAGCGATATTCACCCAGAGCCACAGGCACTTGCACCACTTGTTAAAGTCAAACTAAGCGATTCATGATCGGTAAGTGCTACTTTAACCCGTTAGGAATAGTTATGTAGTTTTTATGTGCACTAAAGACTGCATATGGAACAAATACCAATTGTGTGTGTGATTCCAGTGCGATTTAAATGCGATTTCTCCTTTTTACATAGGAAATTGAATGCACGTGCGTTGCTGCGATTTCAATGTTAGAAAAAAAAGCATGCCCAGACGCGAGCACAAACACGGAAATCGTGCTAGTGTTTTGTGTCCCATGCTAAAACACACCCTCCAACAATTACCTTTAAATGTGTTGTGGCCATATAATTAGTTTATTTACTCTGTTAAAGGGCACGGCCACACTACGCTGCAATCGCACACGGATGCGATTTCATGTGCGATTTTGATGCAGTTGCATCAAATTCTCAGGAGAGCAATTCCTATCGATTTACCTAAAGTCATTTTTGGACCACAGTTTCCCTTTAAGTATCTGTGTGTACCTGCAGTGTCAGACCACACCTCCTGGAAGAGATTTTAAACTAGGTTTGGGGGGGAGGGTATTAGCAGTCTCACTGGGATAGATAGCCCAGAAGGAAAGCAGGGTGTAGATAGGCCAGTGGTGGGCGGAAAGAGGGATGGGGCTAGCATAGGGGATAGGGAGGCAGGTGTATTAAAGTGTACGAATAAATTACAGGATCATAATCTAAAATGTATGTTTGCAAATGCGAGAAGCCTGGCTGACAAAATGGGTGAATTGGAAATGATGGCTTTAAATGTAAAGTATGATATAATAGGTATAGCAGAAACGTGGTTGAACAGTTCTCACAACTGGGTTGTAAATTTAGAAGGATATGCCTTGTTTAGGCAGGACAGAGAAAAAGAAAGGGGGAGGAGTATGTGTTTATGTTAAGAAAGAATTGAAGCCAAATTTAAAAGAAGAGATAACTGGTGATATGGATGTTAAAGCGGAGGCAATATGGGTGGAATTCGGCAACAGGAAAGGGGGTAATGTCATTGTTGGTGTCTGCTATAAGCCGCCAAATGCTAGCAGGGAGGACTTTAATTACCCTGACATTGATTGGTGGAGTGGAACTGCCAACACAGAAAAGGACGATGAGTTCCTGAATGTGCTGCAGGATAATTTTCTCACTCACAGGTGGTTGAAGTTCCTACTAGAAAAAGGAGCTCTGTTGGATCTGGTAATATCTAACATTGTGGAGAGCATTATAGATATAAAGGTAACTGGAGGCTTAGGGAACAGTGGCCATGAAATAATGTCGTTTGGAGTATGTTATCGAAAGGAAAAGCTGGGTTAACAAAGACCTTTAATTTCGGGAAAGCAAATTTTCCCAGCTTGAAAGTAGCTCTTCAGAATGTCACCTGGGATAATGTATTATCAGGTAAATGTACTGAACAGAAGTGGACTGTGTTCAAGGGGATTTTAAGCCATTTCACATCTAAATTTATATCCTTAGGAAATAAATGTAAAAAAAAAAAATCCACGCCTATGTGGCTTTAAGTATATCAATAGTAAGAAGATGAGGACTGAGAATGTGGCACCATTAATTAATGGGGATAAGTTAGTTACAGAAGATGGCAATAAAGCAAATGTCTTGAATAATTTTTTTCCCTCTGTATACACTATAGAAGATCCAAGTACAGATATCATAGAGTATAGTAGCAATAATGGTATATACGATTCAAGTGCACTTTGGTTAACCGAGGTTATGGTACAGAAAGAACTAAATAAGGTTAATATTAATCTCCTGGACCAGATAAAATACATCCTCGGGTACTTAGGGAGCTAAGTTCAGTTTTATCTAGGCCATAGTTTCTTATTTTTGCAGATTCCCTCATGTCCGGTGGTGTGCCTCTGGATTGGAAAAAGGCTGATGTTGTTTAAATATTTAAAAAGGGTAGTCATTCACAGCCGGGTAATTACAGGCCTGTAGGTTTAACTTCAGTGGTGGGGAAGATCCTGGAAAGTTTAATAAGGGAACATGTTCTAGAGTATGTTTCAAGGACTGACATTATAAGTAGTAACCAGCATGGATTTAGGAGGAATAGATCTTGTCAAACTAACTTGCTTGGCTTTTATGAGAAAGTAAGTAGAAATTTAGACTCTGACATAGCAGTAGATGTAGTTTACTTGGATTTTGCAAAGGCTTTTGATACAGTCCCCCATAGGCGACTAATGTATAAGCTAAGGTCTGTTGGTCTGGGGAGTCACATTTGTACATGGATAGAAAATTGGTTAATGAATAGGATGCAGAGAGTAGTTGTAAATGGGGCTTCATCATTATGGACTAAAAGGCTAAGTGGGGTGCCACAGGGTGGGTTCTGTGTTGGGGCTGCTTCTATTTAATCTATTTATTAATGATTTGGAAGTGGGTATTGTCAGCAAGGTTTCTGTGTTTGCCAACGACACAAAACTTTGTCGACCATCAAAAACTTCAGAGGATGTGCAATCGTTGCAGGGGGATCTAGATAGATTGTCACATTGGGCTGCTAAGTGGCAGATGAAATTCACTGTTGATAAACGTACGGTGATGCATTTTGGACTTAAAAATCCTTGTGCTACTTATACTATAAATGGCTCTGTGGTAAGCGAATCCCTGTTGGAAAGGGATCTTGGAGTTTTGGTGGATAACAAACTTAAAGGTAGCAAGCAGTGCCAGGCGGCAACAGCCAGAGCCAGCATGGTATTGTCTTGTATAAAGAGAGGTATGGATTCAAGGGAGGAAAATGTAATTATCCCTCTTTACAAAGCATTGGTAAGGCCTCATTTGGAATATGCAGTGCAATATTGGAATCATAAGGGGATTGGGGGAGCATTTATCTGTTTAAAATTAATAATATTCTACAATAATCTACAAGCAGGGGCCGGACCATCAGTCGTGTCTGTGAGAGGCAGCCAATCACAGACGCGGCTGACATCACTGGAAACGCTGCGGGAGGGAAGGCTCTGTAAGTACGGATCTGGGGATTTTTTAAAAGAAATATTGCGGAGGTTGGGGGCGGGCAGAGGCTACCTACCTTACCCCCAAAGGATTTCACACTAGGTGCAACAGTGGCTGAGGATGGATCCAGATCATAGTGGGGGAGGACTGTGCATGTCACAGCCCTTGCTGAGGACGAGAAATCAGCAAGGACCGGATGCCTCACTGACAGCTTGGACTCTTTAGTTTCCTGCAGGAGAAACCATAGCAGGAGAACCATAAGGAGCAGAAATGTAAGGCAAGGTTTATTTTAAACCAGTAGTGAGTTAAATTATAGTTTTGGGGGTGGACATGCCCTTTAAGTGCAAAATTTTTAGCTTTCAAACCTAAAGGTGATTCTTCCACTGTAGTTCACATTTAAGAACAAGTGGTAGCTTTTAGATTGACCACTAACTACAATTATTGACCATCTGCTGTTTTTAATTTCCTAGACACACAAGGTTCTACCCCAATTTCCCCAATTTAACTTCAGATCTAGGCTGAGGCCACACTGCAATGCACAAGATTGTGTGTGTAATTCTAGTGCTATGTCTCCCGTTCGTGCATGCAATTTCGCTATTTTCCATTTTGGAAACATGTGAATGCGCCAAAAAAATGTGAGCACAAAAAGGAAACGCATGAGCAATCGCATTGGAAATCGCAAGAATTTTTGCGCTCCCATGATTTCCATTCTAACCGAAATTGCACTCGCAATCGTGTGCAAAAATGCACACACAAACACGCAAAAACGTACTAGCCCTTACTGAAACTATTTAAACTCATTTGGAATCTGCATGAGAAAATTTTACGTTACGTTTATAAGGAAAGACTGCCAACTTACTTTTCAAGGATTTCTGGATTGCGTGCCAATTCCATTACTACAAATGACATCTGGTTTGCAGTGGTTTCGTGGCCTGAAATACCAATCACATTTATTTACAATGCATAATGCAAAATAAAAATAAAAAAAAATAGTAAGACGTATTGTAATTAAATATTATTTAAAGGAGAACTATGATCTAAAATAAAACATCCTCTGATTCTAATATACGACTCCATTATCATGGATATATTAGGAGTCAATCCTTTTTATTTGACTCTCTGGAGCCTGTGACACCAACTCTCCACCGCCCCCTCGTTTATCGTTTCTCAAGATTACCTAGACTGTCTAGTGACACTATAATCAGCCAGATTTGGTTTCCCAGTTCTAATTATTTATATGGAAAGAAATAATAACTGAATAAGGGGTGACCTTATCGTGCCGCCAAATAGATTGCTTGGTTAACATTGATATTTGGTTTTGAAAATAATTCAGTACTTTGGGGAAAACAGATTGCACATGTGTATTTCATTCAATCTTCCATTACAGTATACTGATAATCTGCCGACTATGTACAAACATAGGACAATCGGCAGAACGAATCCGCCAGGCTGATCATCGGAAAAAGCGAGAATAGTTGTGGATCATTTCATTAATAAGGTCTCAACTTTCAGGCCATCAGTTCAATTTGTACAACTCTTGGTTCAGACACCTCAATGGTCCTCCCTCAGGAATGGCAGGGTCAAGTAAAAATGAAACCGAGGGTTGCACTCCAGGTGAATAACTTAATTTGTAACCACACATCACAGTGTTTCGGGGGTTACATTCCCCCTTCTTCAGTTGATCTGATCACCTGGTAAAGGGGGCATGTAACCCCCAAAATGTTATTCACCTATTTTTTACTGGAAGACATATATTAGTTTGTAGTTCCATTTGATAGAGAAGGCATTGGTTACCATTGCTTGGAGCAGAATTCCTCCACTTTGTTGTTGTATTTGGACACCAATAAGGAACTGAGACTTACAAAATACTTCACCTAATAAAAGGTTTCTACAGCATTCCACAAGCTAAATGCAAAATCAGAGAATCAACCGCAGACCGGTTTTGGCTTTATTGAGCCACCATCAGTTTAATGTAGGCCTCTGGTTTTGCAGTGTGAAGCGCTTATAGAAAGATGTCACTTATAAATTAAATAAGATAGGGAAAGAATTAGGAGTTACAGCTCCCATTCAGTATATGCAAATACAGACTGGCTTTGGCTTTATTGATTCATCATCAGTGTACCTGGAAGGGGACTACCCCGAAACATTGTGTATTTCAGCATAATTGAATGTCTAAGTTTTGTACTATATGAGATTGCCTCTTCTTTATATTTCTTCTATTGTATTTCCTGTTTGGTCTAGGTAGTTGGGGTGTCTCAGATTTTGCTTGGCTTTCTGCTTTGCCTTCTACCATATTAATTTTCATGTTTCCATGGTAGCTGTAAAGTAAAACATACTTGTTCGGGATCCAGTGGCGCGTCCTCCGCGTCCAATCGCCTTCTCTGGCAGCTTCCGGCGCTCTTCGGTATTCGCTGCTTCCGATTCGGCGATCCACGAAAGCGTGTTTTGCGCATAAAGTGACAGTTCTACTGGTTGTCTTCCTATTGGTCCCTTTAGCCTTTTTTAAACCCCTTAGCCCATTGGTCCTTGCCCGATATAGCGGTTAGTTTGTCTATCTTGCTGGTGGTGTGCTTTTCTTCATAGATTCTGTTTTTTACCCTTGCCTGTTTTTTGACCTCGATTCGGATCTGCCTGCCCTGACCTCTGCTCGTTCCGGACTACGCTTCTTGCTCAACCCTCTGTACCATGCCTGGCGGCCCGATTCTTGGTTTTGACCCCTTGCTCTGTTTTTTGATTCCGCTCTTGCCTACTCCTAGTCTGTTCCTTGTATTTTGGTCTGTGACCTTTGAATCTCTTCCTGGTGCCTAGCCTGTCTGTTTCACTTCGGACTTCTCCAGCAGACACAATCAGGTCTATCACTGTCATTTCCCATCTTGCTACTATTTGTCTTTCTGTGTAGACTCCATTCGCAGTTGTTCTGGGTGTTTCTGCTTAGATAGTCTGCTTGTATGTTCTGTATCCCCAGAATGTGTCTCTCTCTGAGGTTTGTCAGATACACCTGTGCCCATTTCAAAATGTTTCTGCAGCCTTAGAATGTAACTTCGAGTTCCTTACTTTTTGTTTATGTAGGATACCACAGACATGTTGTCTGACTGGATTTGGACTGCTTTGCCTTGAATTGCAAATTTGAATGCTTTCATAGCTAATATGACTGCTTTCATCTCTTTGATGTTTCTTCTGCCATTGTTTGTTCCATATTCCCTGTACTGTTTTGGCTTACTGCTCCCCATCCCTTTAAGCTGGCATCTGTTGTTATAGTGACCCATTGACGGGGTGATATCTGTACTGGGTTGTAGTTGTTCTGTATAGTCCACCACTTGATCTGTGTTTTGATTGAGTTTGGGAGAATAGATTAGTTTGTTGGGGTCTTCTTGACTGTTTCATTGTTTGAGCAGACAACTGGAGAGGCCTCCGATGCATAGCCCATTGTACACATTCTGTTGTGCCAATATTCTCTGACATATTTCAGCTGTGGTTACTGAGTGGCCTATCAGATTCCTGGTTTCCTTGATCATGTCTTCCTGTCGTTCTTTTGGCAAAGATTTTAGATTCTTCTTCTGTGTTTATCGTCACGCCTAGAAAAGGAATAACTTGAGTAGGAATCATTATTGACTTATTGTAGTTTATCTCCCATCCTAATTAATTTAAACAAGTATCATCATTTTTATGTCTCTCTGTAACTTCTAATAACATCAAAATAGCAGCCCAGCAAATTCAGAGTCATTAATTGTTCCACATAGTCCCCTGCTTAAACAGGGATAAATATACAATAAGTAGCTCCTATACTCAACTTACTTTTCCGTTCAAAGGTGTACAGACCCGACCCTGATTCATCTTAGCTCAGCAAGGATTTATTTGTACTCACCGCAAACACATAGTTGTCTGGGTGTAGCCTGCCCTGAACCCTTCTCTTGGTCCGTAATCACAGTAGACAGATGAATGAGGTACTCTGGTGCACACCAGACAGACTGCAGGTCTCTGCAATTCTGTCTGGTTTTTGCTTTGAGTAAAATGTTGTCCATATTACTATATATCTGAATGAATTTCTTCCTCAGTTGTGCTATTGCTGGAGCCAGTATCTTTGTGAAAATACAAGGAGGAGATGACTGCAGGCCAAATAGTAGACATATTGAAAACGGCGTCCCTTTACTACAAAACAAAAGGTATTTCCGATTAAATATGTGTATTGAAACATGATGGCACCCACTCTGTAGGTCTATCTTTGAGACACATTCTTTTTATTGTATTTGTACAACAATTGACTTGAGTGTTTCCATCTTGATTTTTTTTGTTTTACGTAAGCGTATAGAGTTCTTAGGTCCAAGACCCCCCAAAATTCTCCTTTTTTTTCCTTTTCAGAAAAAATGGCTGGTATACTTCTTGTTTCTTGTGTTTCTTTGGTACTTCTTCTATTACATCTTGGAATAGAAGGTCTTGAATTATGTTGGTCAGTTGTTTTATAGCTTGACAAGATTTTGGATTTGTAGCTTGGGAAAATATATTCCTCAGAGGTATAGCTAAGAATTCTACAGTATAGCCCTGCCTCAGAGTTTGAACGACTAAGGTATCAGACTGACTTATTTTGGAACAAAATGGGAAAAAGCACAGTCTCCCTCCTATTTGTAACTGGATTGCCAGTCAGAACTGTTTTCCTTTTACACGTCTACCTTTGTTGTTAAGAAAAAGCTGTTGTTCTGATCTGTGTGACTGACTTTGGAGATATGGACGCCCAGGTCGGTATTGTTTTGCTTGTCCAGGTAGATGGTATTTCTCTTCTATTTCTCTTAAACTCCGAAATCCCTCCCACAATTTATCAATTATATCAAAGGGTACCAAAAGGTATGTTGGTAAGGCATTGTTTCGATTGATTTTCTACTTTCCATTGTTTGAGCCAAAGCGCTGTTCTGGTTACTGTCTTTTGGCCCATTGATTGCACACAGTTTGACTATATCCATAGATGTTTCAGCCACAAAGTAATTTGTTAGCTTGATGTCTTGAAGTGATTTCATTAATTTGTCTCTCTGTGTCTTTTTCAATAGCTTCTTCCTGTTCTCTTATCCAAATTCTGCCAGCTCTGGCTGCGCTGGTAATTACTATGGCTGATCTAATTGTCACTCCTGTTGCTGTATAGGATCTTTCAAGAGCAAACTCTTCTTTCCTATTCCTGGGTTTTTGTGATATCCAATCATCTGTTGCCAGTGCCACCTTCCTCACCCTTTTAGCAACTGGGGTGTCTACTTGGCACTTTATCCCAGCTTTTAGGGTCTTCTTTTGTGAACGATATTCTGAAAGATGTTAAATCTTCTGTCTGGGTTTTGCCATTCTTCTTTGATTGTTTCTGAAATGTGTTCATGTACATAGAAACACTAATTTTCGAAAGATTTAGCAAACAGGTCTCCCTTATGATTCACTGCTTGTACTTGTAACATTTATCTCATTTGTTTAAATAGTTATTCTTCCCCCAATGTCTTCTTCACCTGCTTCTGATTCAGAGTGTATTTCTCCCTCTGACATTCCTGGAGATTCTGGTCTTGGACTCTCTTCTTTTGGAAATGCCATGCTCATGTAGCATATCTGAGACCTTGTCCATGGTAACTTTTGATACTTTGTCTATAAGTGTGTCTATGGATGAGTTGAACACTTCCTTATTGAGGACTTAATTTCCTCTTGTGATACTGAGGCTGAAGGATTTGTACATTCCTTGCACAAATTTTCTCCCCAGTGCAGCTATGTTTTCACATAAAAGGCACATTCTTTATTCCTGGATTTGCGTGGTGGTGAACTTCCCCCATTTTCAGGAGATCTGTAGGAGTAGAACAATATAGTAGAGAATAATGGATGGGAGGAGACCCCCCTTTTCCCCTCTTTGCGTTCTCATTGTCAATATGCCCCTCTTCTTGATCCAGATCTCTGTCATTTGGAAGAGCTCATGATGCACTGCAAAATACACATTTGTGCAAGAAATCTGTATTATGTTACAAATAACAGTTATTGTACATTGGAAGACTCTGCACTCCATTACTCACAGCATACAGGCATTAGAGATATCTGGTACAGTAATTTGACAGTCAGAACAGGCTCCACATGTCTGACAGACTCTGTTTGTAACTGTTTGGTGGCTATCTGCCGACCTTTTCAAATTTCCCAGTATATTGCCTGCAGTATACTGGGCAAGGACTGGAGAGAAGAGTTCACTGGTATCCTGCTGCATGGGATATTAACATGCTTGGTGCGGGCATCAGCTCAGGAGAGAGGCAGAGACCTGATCTGGGATAAACTTATTAAGAGCAGAGGGGAGCCCCAATCACTGTCCCACAGGAGAAAAAGACATATTGTCAAGGTGGTGGATTCAACCTTTATAACAGCTAGAAAATGACATGGTAGGATTAACTCTTCACATTCCACTTCTGTGGAAGGACAAGGGAAATCTATTTTCTGTGCACATACAAAATAAAATGTGCTATATACAGCAGGGCCGTATTTAGGCATAGGCCACCTAGGCAAAGAACTAGGGCGCCTATGTTGAGCTAGGGCACCCAGTGTTCCCCCTAGCATCTCCCTGTCAGCCTTTACTTGCTATTTTAGAACTGGTCTCCTTGTTCTGCTGCTGTAATTTGCAACATTGTAGTGATTAGAGAGCCTGAACTCATGTTACTCTACTAGGAAACAATGTTGCAAATGAGCTGAAGGTGAAGGAAGGAGGGGGGAAGATCAGCTCACAGACATCCCACCCTGCCAAAACTCTTATCAGGGAGGGCACCCACACATTTCAGGGAGGATACCCACTCCCTAATGCCCCACCCCAAGATTAAAGCTTAATCCATGCATACAGACACACACACGTATACAGTCAGACACTTTTGCACACAATCACATGCATCTCAACAGACACACACTCATGAAAACAGTCAGACACACATGCATACAACAAGTCATGTCACTATTAAGTGTTTTTGTCACTTGTTAACCGCTAAAAGACTCTGACATCATTGTGCTCCCTCACTCTTATTCAAAACAACACATTTCAGGGAGATTTTATATCATTTCAGGGAGTCAGGGAGCTGCCATTAAATTCAGGGAGACTCCCTGAACTTCAGGGAGAGGTGGGATGCCTGAGCTCAGCTAAAAGGACTGAGGAGAACAGCTCTAAAATGGCAAGTAAAAGCTGCTGGAGACTTTTTAACCGTGGCCCCTGTGACTAACAGACTTGAAATCACTATCTCTGTCTCTTTCTTCCTTCCATCCAACTCTCCAATTAGAACTTAGAGTAGGTGAGGAGAGAACAATTCAGGGGAGGAGACATACTGTATATCATGTCAATGCTGGCAGCTGGAAGGGTTAAAGATAATACTCTGTTGGCACTGGAAGTAAGTGTCAATAGCAATACTCTTGGAGGGCTAGGCCACACTACTGCGCTTTTAAACGTGATGGGATTGTAATCTGATCCCGCTTTTAAATGTGCACTGTAGTGTTGGCCTTTGGGTGTGGCCCCTTCACCTCCGTTGGTGTCTGCTGCGCTGTGATCCGCTTATCCAAGTGCATGCAATCCCCATTTTTGGAGCAATTTGCATGTGCTCCGATGAGGGCAAATTGCCCATATTGCACGTGCAAGCGGACATCAATGCGCACGCTTGTGTTTGCACAACCACAATCATTCTAGTTTGGCCTTAGCTGGAAAGTCTACAGGCACGGAAAGGTTTCAAAATCTTAGATCTCCCCAAATTTCCATGTTTCGCCCCACCTGGCTACCATTTTATGCCATCCGGCTGGAAACAATTTCTGGGGAGAACACTGGCGCCACTTACAATGCATCTACAGAAAACCTATTCTGACCTTCCAATCGGTATTTCATTGTTGGCCAGTGAAACTGCGTATGCACAAACCTACGTATACACGCCTGCCTGCCCTACCTGTTACAGCATGGGCCTCTTACCAAAGCATTGACAGTCTTTCAGGAGGAATTGAGTGGAGAAATCCGAACTCCATGATTGTTTCATTAATGGTGTGTCAAATAAACAACTTCCTGGAAAAAGCTCACAGACTCGAAAGTGTGAGACCATAGAGTGTATATTTTGTTTAGGATGGCAATGTGTGATGCGGTACACATGACAACAACAGGCGCATTAATTGATGTAAAACATACAGCGAGATTCGTTCGCAAATAAAATATGAAAGAAAAATCAGCAAACACAATCGCAAATTACTTAATTCTTCATTACCATTCTAGACCTCAACCCCAAAATGTTCTTTTACGTTCGTCATTTCCACCACATTACATTATCGGCAACTATGAAATCTGCCCATATATAGTGAATTGGTTGCTTTCTAGCGGCACATTCTATTCTGTAACAATTTACATCTTACACAATCATATCTGCCTATTAATGCCAGATTGTACACAGCAATGGCAATAATTTTATCTTGTTCGTTTATGTTCGATTGTACGGCGATCGTTTCCAATTTAAATCTGGTCGGTTGTTCATCGACCAATTTCATTGCATCGTGTATAGGCCCCTTTACAGAGAACAGTTAAGGACCGCCCCAAACCTCAGGGGCTTTTATACTTACCTTTATTCAAACAGTCTCTGAAACAAGTTACAGTATTCCTCCCAATCTCCTCTGTCAGTTTTATACATCCTCTGTAATCTCATTGTGCCTTTTAAGTGCTCGCACAGCCGCAGAGGAGGCACAACAATAAACAGCTGTAAGTAATAAGCCATGATGTCCCCAACACAGGTGCGTGACTGACTGCTGCTACCAGGAAAGAGAACACCAGCACATGAAGTAGACCACCTAGGGCTTGGGGTGGTGGTGGACATGCTCTTTAAATATAACTGAGAAAGGTTTGCTCATCTCACCACAAATATAATTTTAACATAATTTACAATAATTATAACAAAATATTAAACAGATTTCCAAACCTGCAATAAAGAAAGTGACAAAATTATCCACTAAAAGCTCTGGATCACAGTCTTCTAAAGCTGTAAGAAAAAATATTAAATGATTGTAAATAAGGGGACAAAAGGACAAATAACACCACTGTATAATTGTTACATATAAACTTACATATAAAACAAATTATTCCAGGACCATTAGATTCTGTGGCTTGGAATACAACCTGCAAATGACACAGGGTGCAGATCCTAACTAGGGAAGCTTGAGGTTCATACATACGTGCGATTACAGGGCCTACCCACAAGGTGTGTAATGAATGTCCATTTCGGCTGATGATTGTTCCATGTATGGATGTTTGATCAGCCGGAACAGGCATTGGGTAGGGGCTCACTGATGATCTGTCCGGTGAATCCGGCAACAAGCTCTGACCGAACGCCCATGCACAGAACGATCATTGGCAGAAATGAACCTACATTACACAATGTGCGCCACAGGTCAGCCCCGGCAATCACAAATGTGTATAAGGCTGGGTACATTACGAGGGGACTATTTGTCCCGACAGAGCATTTATCTACAAGTGAGCGCTCGCCTGGGACAAATGTCTGTTGGTCGCAGCAATAGTGGCCACAGCAGACTGTTCGTGAGACCGATTGTGCAGTCCTATAGGGAACCGCACTATCGGCCATTATTTACAGACATGTTCGATTGCCCATTTGTCCGATCCGGAAGAAAGGGCAACCGACATCGGTCGTGGCAGCGGCCGAATGCGGCTCATATTTGTCGGCCCAATCAACTGGTACACGGAAGTATCGGTCAATTTGCCCGAAAAATCTGCCCGTGTATACCCAGCCTAAACTTTTATGGTCAACAAAGATAATTAGATTTACATGTAAATAATGCTTAAACACACACTTGCATTTAGCAGGGATGCCCAATCTATTACAGTTCAAGAACCAACATCAAAATAAATAAATTTTGTAGACTAATGATGTGAAAATATAAACAAAAAAACCTGGGTGTAACAGCAGACATTATCACATGAAGCCTAACAAATTTAAAAATTTATGTCTGCAGAAGTGAGAACAAAAAGCAAGAAAGAAGCAAAGGTGGTTCCTAGAGAAGTTCTAATGCAGAATTCTCTCAATGCATTACGTACCTGCCCCTTTCAGTATCTGTGTCAGTATATCCATTGGAATCTCCTCTCCATTTTGGACCTGCTTTTTCCTCCTCTCAATGCATTCCTTTCCTGTCTGACGAAGCAGCTTAGCACTTGCCTGCACATCTCTGATCCAAGCTCTTTTTCCCAAAGAATACTGTTTCCAAGGAAAAAAGCTTATAATGTTTATAGTATGGCCATACAGGTAGATATAATACACAATTTGTGGAAATCATCCTTATTTTAAAGAGCAAAAACTGCTTAAAGGGTATCTCCAGTGGTTAAAACCGCTTTTTGCTATACACTATTATTGAAGAACGGGAGGTAAAGGAGCTGTGTCTTACCTCCTCTTCTTCAATACAATGTTCAAGAGCTGGGAACGAAGATAAGGTACTTACCCGGTCTCTCTCTCCTCTGCCGTGTCCTCTGCCAGGTCCTGATGGACTCTGTGTTCTATGCTCATGTGCATCGGGACCTGTCAGAAGATGCGGTGGAGGAGCAAAGGACCAGGTAAGTTGCTTAACTTCTTTCCTGGCTCCTGAAAGTTTTATTTGAGAACGGGAGGTGAAACACAGCTCCTTTACCTTTCATTCTTCAATTAAAGTGAACACAAAAAGTGGTTTTAACCACTGGCTGCCTGCGCCATGTCGCAATTTTTTGAAATTTTGCACAGTGCAAGCGATGCAATATATTTTGCACTGGGTTTACGTTATTTTTTTGCACAAAAATGAACGCCTTTTAAATTGTGTGTTTAAAGCCATGCAAAAACTTGCAACTAAAGCTTTTTCGCAATTTATTAACGGTCGCAAAGTGGTTAATACATTGCGGGAACAAGTGCACGTCGGTTGCGAATGCGAAATTTATTGCATCTCCTCCACTGTGTGTAGTTGTGTGTTTGTGTCAGAGAGACCCAGTGTGTAGTTAGTGTAATCTCAGATCCAGGTGCATTTCATAAAGAAAGTGATGGTTGGGATTTTAATTGGTCACAGGACCCAGAAACCCTAGAATTTTAATGTTTAAAAAAGTTCAGTGCAAATAACCTAATGACCTTAACCTGCCTATTCAGCATTTTGTATGTGTATAAATAAATGCTTCTGCGATACTGACTTCATGTTTGCAGGACCCCTAATAGTGTCTGTTATGGTCTTGTCCTCTACACCTTGGTTGATTCAGTTGCTCAGGAGAGAAAATACTGTTAGGAACTGTGGGAGGAGATTCAAAAAAGCAAAAGAAGAATACTACTGTTGGTGGTATCTCCAGGAAATCTTTTTTGGTTTCCTATTGCCCCATACTCTCTCTCCTCATATCCTTATATAGGAATGACTTAATTAAAAAATTACCTTTAGAAATGGATCTCGAGATGCCACTGTACCGCTCATTACCAATGAAATTGCTCGTGGGAATGGTGTCTGATCATCATGCAAAGAATTTATCTCCATTCCAAAAGCAACCTAATTTAAGGCAAAATAATAAAAGTTGCATGCATTTATAGTTTTGTGAATACTTCAAATGTTACATGTCTTTAAAGGGGAACTGTGGTCCAAAAATGACTTTAGGTAAATTGATAGGAATTGCTCCCCTGAGAATTTTTGCAATTTATTTTCATTGTTTATTTTGCATAGTTTTGAAGATATTTGCATTTTTGTGTGTGATATGGCAGCAGCATCACCAGGTCCCCTGCACTTCCTGCTCTGAAACTGTCAGTCAATCTGTCCTGTGTCTCCTCCTCCCCTTTGCAGCCCCCCTGGTTCCTCCCACTGATGGACCCCATGGTCCCTCCAGTTGCAGGCCACCTATGGCCCATTATCTTACAGCCCCGTGTGGCCCCGCCCACTCGTGGGTGAAGTGACCCCGCCCATTCGTGGGTGCCGTGGCCTCGCCCACTCACAGGTGCCGTGGCCCAGCCCACTCATGGGTGCCGTGGCCCAGCCTGCTCATGGGTGCCGTGGGTTACTCAGACCCCCCTTACCTTCTCTGTCAGGACTTCACACAGCAGAGAAGAGGAGGGACTTCCTGTCTCCCTCATACACTGAGGGAGTCTGAGGCTGTGCTCACCGGCGGCACTGTGCAGGAGAAGCCTTAAGAATGTCACATGTCAGCCTCCCACCCAATAACTTTCTGGTCAGTCATTTCTTTATATCTTGAGCTGTGGAGCACGTAGAGAGATGGTTGATGGCTCGTTTTAAAGGTAGGAAACTGGCCTTTCATTTAAACTTAACTTGTTTGGAGACCACAGTCCCCCTTTAACAACCACTTGCTAATACAGCAATAGGTTGGCAAAAGCCATAAATCATTTAATCTGTTGAGTTACGGAAATACCGCATATACTTTAAAATTAGCCTGAAAACCTAACCTTGGCTTATACTTGGGTCAAGTCCTAATTTAGATCCAAATGCTGCAATTGCGGATAGTAACCAGTAGGTGGCGCTGTGTTAAAAAATCCTTCACCTGCATAGAAAGCTACAGGAGCTGATCTACCTGCTTCCTGTAGTCTGACTGCTGGGCTCACTCAGTACTGTCACTGCTCATCTGGATGCTGTAAATCTGATGGGTCTTCTCAGTTTGGGGCATGTCATGACATTGTGCACAGGGAGGACTTAGCTTATCTGTGCTAGCTGCACCCAACATGTTTTATTTATATATACCGACCGGCATTCCTCTCTGAGCCATGAACAATTTGCCATCCAGAGCAGTGAAAATAATTTATGCCAAAATACACATGTAGCATGCTGAATAATAATTGTATTACATGACAAATAGAATTATAGATTTATTTCAATAACATCGAAAATAAATTTAAAGCTGTAACAAGAAGGCTTTAGCTCCTTATGCAATATCAGCACAGCTCTGTCACCATGTTTATGTCCGTATATCTGTTTTCGTACCAACATAAACTAGCTTAAAACTGTGATGAGGATATATTATGTGTGGAGTGTGTTATTATAGTGTAATTATAAAAAGGCACATAGCTAATGCAAGACTAAGTGATTTCCCTTTTCTCAGCCCTAAACAAGAAGTATTTAATGCCCTTTAACACACTTGAAGCAGTGTCTTCCGGGTTGGACACAAGTTCAGCCCACAGCCCTGCCTCCCAATGTAATTCTATGCATCTGAATCAGACAACAAAGTCAGCCTATTTCACAACACACCTTACAGGACTGACCGCATCAGAATAATGGAGCTGTGGACAATCCTCAGTTGGGCAACCCTCCTGACCCTGGCATTGCTACCATCTGCTTCCTTCTGTACTGTGGGTACATCCAGTATGTCCATAAAGTATGATTATATCCCAGGTCCTCCAGAGAACAGGTGAGTAGTACATTCAAACTTAACAAGGTGTTTTTTACCTCATTTTGCACCCTGTTCGCGTTTATTTACAATGTATCGCGGAATTGGGCCCCACTGTTCGCGCGTTATCCATTGTGGTTTTGTAACGTAGGCGATCACCTTTTTTGTCAAAATTGCACATGGAAGCACATCCAAAAGCAGACACAAATGAATAGAATGGACCCAAATCAGTAGGCCATGCCATTTTTTAAGGTACATTTTACCAATAATCCCTTGGGTAATGCAAGCTCAAATGCCCGTATACAACCAGACCCAAGAGCATAGTAAAAGCGCACAGAAACGCATTGCAGGGGCCTAAATTTCCACGTTTCACCTGGAAAAAAGAAAGTCGCTAAATATGTATTTACCGTAGTTTTTTCAAATTTTGTACCTCCTTTTTGCTCTTAGACGGTTTATTTTCTATGTTGCTGATGTCTGTGTTTCGGAAACTTACTTTTTCCTCCTTTTTTTTGTAGTTTTTTATTTGACATTCACCTACTTTCATAAGATTAATAAAGAACAACACATTGATCTATAACAGTTCCTGGATTGGTAAGATATTTTATAGTATGGTAGTAAAATACAATTATGTTTTGATTTACTTACCTGTGCATTCTGGCTAGCCACAAATTGTAAATATAATAATCTATATTTTAACTAAAATGAGAAAGTATAAACTTTGATTTGGCTTAACATTTTGCTGTATTTTAAAAAAGCTTAGACCATGTTTGCACAAAGCCTTATTAATGTGCGTGCCTGTGTAGGCTGAGGTTTAATAATCTCAAAAGGGGGGGCTGTGGGAGCACTCCTGTGGCAAAATGACTTTATAACAAATAGTGGAGTGCTAACTGATTGACAAACATTAGAACAACAAGAAAAGAGATGATCAATGCACATTCCTGGGCCCCATATATCATAATATCTATGCTAGTGCAAACAGTAAAAACATAGGGTTTTTTAGTTACAATTTTATGCATAAAGTGAACAGCCTTCCAACCACGTCAAGGTAACCCCAGTATGGAAGGTCCTAACCGTTTACCTTGGGTCATTTATCTGGGCTGACACTCCCTGTTTGGTTGCATTTTCTGGGAAGGTTGTCTCCCTGACCTTGCATTGGATTAGTATTACCGGCTATCACTTACCCCGCCTACTGGCTTTTAAAAGGAGGGAAGAGGCCTTTTATCTATGCTTAGTATTCAAGGCATAAGACCTCCAATAAAGGGACGTGTTGGGGGTGCTACTACCACATGGAAGCTTGGTCAATCTTCCTGCAGTATGGGGTTACCTTGACGTGGTTGGAAAGCTTTTGGATGAAAGGCCTCTTCCTCCTTGTTAAAAGCCAGTACGGGGGGGAAGTGATAGCCTGTAATACTAATCCAATGCAAGGTCAGGGAGACACCAAGCAGGGAGTGTCAGCCCAGATAAATGACCCAAGTAAACTGTTAGGACCTTCCATACTGGGTTACCTTGAAGTGGTTGGAAGGCTTTTCACTTTTATGCATAAAATTGTAACTAAAAACCCCCATGTTTTTACTGTTTGCACTAACATAGATATTATGATATATGGGGCCCCAGGATGTGCATTGATCATCTCTTTTCTTGTAGGTTTAAATAATCTGTGAGATTTCCAGTCTATTAAAAGAGGGTGTGTAAATGTCAAACTTCTCTCGTATTTTTTTTTTTGGCTTCTATTTTATTTTTATTTTGGAATTTGTGTGGTGTGTGGCTGTGACACAAAATAGATCAATATTGCTTTGTGTCCGTTTTAGCAAGCCTTTTTAACAGCAGCTTATGCATGCATTAAAGTAATTCTAAAAGTTAAACACCCATAAGGTTTTACTTAGAACAACAATTCGATAGGCAGAGCGCATGGGTAATTTCCACATATATTAAATATTGGGCATAGTGCTAACAGTGTCGGACTGGCCAACAGGGTTACAGGGGAATCCCTGGTGGGCCCACATCCCATTCATTTAAGGAAAAGAGAAATAAAGAGGATAAATAAAGAAATGCATTTTTAAAGGGTATTTCCTCTCATTTTTTAACTATAGATCTTTCAGAACGGGAGGTAAATGTCTTACCTTCCCGTTCCTCAGTAACACTTACAGGAGAGGAATTACCACTGATCGCGCCAGCTTCTTATTGACAGTCTCTGACCACATTCACAGTCCCTTGCATTGTGCGTGCATGTGCAACACGTGCAGGGAGCAGGACGAAGTTTGCCCTGTCAGTGAGCCAGCGCTGGAGCAATCTGCAGTAAACACTAGAGGCCCCAGTTTCAGTATTACAGCCTATACAATACAGCCATATAGCACAAGGGGCAATCAACACTTTGCCTAGGGCCCTATTTATCATAATATATCTCGATTTCATTACGCTGCTGCTTACAAGAAAGTACAACAGATATGGGAAACTCTTTTGCTTATTATCTTTTTTAGGGAACAAAGGTATGGCCCTTTCATACGTTTTATGAGCTACATAAAGTGAGGATTGTCATTTCTCAGCCCTGAAGCAGTAAAGGTATGGATTCGGATACACAACTTAGATTTGAGTCAGGCTTCATGCTGGCAGGCCACACTATGTCCTAACCCTTCCCTTAAGCTAGATACAACCAGTACCGATAAGCCCCAATCCAATGTGTTCGGGGCTTTATCGGCACTGTGTGTGGCCTCTTTTCTAAACAAGCACGTGTCGGCCAAGCTCTCATTCGAGAAAGTGCATAGGGAGAACACCCGGGACTGTGTGTATTCAATCTTTGAAAAATGGCAGCCAGGATCTTGCAGATCCGGCTCCATTTTTCAAAAATCTTTCCTTTGTGTACCCAGCTTTAAGTAGGGAGGAATGACACGGTTGGTACTACTTAAAATGTTCTGTAGTTACTGGAAAGGGATAGCAATTTGATGGTAACATAATCAGTGGACCGTAAATCACTCCATACAGGCTTATCTATTATAAATACAAGTTACATTTAGTACAAAGTTACATAGTATTGGAGGTTGAATACACCAATGTGATCTGTTGGCACACATTGTGGAATCGCATGTGTATGTCCACCTTTAGGCTCTGCTTTCACTAAATAGTTTCCTTGTTTCATGTTTTTAGGATTACTGATGTCACCAAAATACCCAAGGATAGGACTATGAATGTTGCACACTTGTTTGGAGAGAGGTAGGTTGAGCATTAGTTGTAAACTATGTAATCAATGTATGGTAAATATGGGTATTTGTGAGCTTAAGATTTGGACAATTGCAAAATTTGTGAGATTTGTTATTAAATCATTCACTTTGAAAGTTTAGTGCATCTGTAAACAGATGCAATCAAATCGAATCAAATCAATGATAAAATTACATGTTATTCACAAAGGCATAAAATGCCTAAATCTTAAATAAATATAAAACACATTGAACATAAAAGGCCACACTTGTCACAGCTCTTGTCAGTCGTGTATGTTTTGATTTTAGAGAATAATGAATGAAAAATGAAATGAAACAATGGTGCGGAACTTATCGAAGATTCAGTAAACTTTTTATCTGAATTTGTGATAAATTTTAATCCTCTTAGACAGTTATAAGTTTAATGTATATTGGGAAATGTGTTACAAAACCAGAAAACCTCCCATTCAATTAAGTGAGAATAACTAAAATCTAACTGCAATCATAAAATTTAATGACTCCATTCTCCTGTTTTCACTAGGTTTATGGGGAATGGTTTAGTAACTGATCGAGATTATGACCATTGGCACAAACAGAGGCGAATATGGATCCTGCTTTCAGCAGAACGTAAGTTCTAAAAATATTTAGCCATAACTCTAAATTTAAGTCCTGCAGTCTTTCTGAATTCCTTACACATCCATATACTGTCAAAACAGTTCTATGTACAGATTACAGTATATGGGGTTGCTTTTCCTTATGTCATTTACAGGTATGTTTCAGTAATGTTACAGGAGCTCAGGTACTGAAACTTTTCTATGGTTTGCATCAAGCAGCCTACTGGCAAATAATTATAGACCTTAATAATCATTCAGCAATTAGTTCAGAAGACTTTTGGTCAAATGAGAGGCTGTTTATTGACTTGATATCCCTGTTTTATGGGGAAGGCAAAAAGCAGTAGGTACACTGTGGGGCAACTGTGTCAAAGTGAATTGCTACAATAAAAAAAAAAAAATAAAATCATACCTTAATAAGCTGATTGTAGCCCTGCAGTTTCCTTTACAAAAATTAGCATAAGGCTGGGTATACACGGTAAGATATTTTCGGCCGACCAATAGCGCGTGTATCGGTCAGTTGACGAAAATATCTGTGTACCCAGCTTTAAAGTGGCTGTTGAACTGGAGGGCTGACCTAACAAAAGCTGCTGAACTGAAGGGCTGATCTAACCGTGGCTCTGAACTGGAAGTGAAGCTGACCCTCCAATTCAACAGCCACTGTTGTGTCAGCTTTCCATTTCACCAGCCAGTGTTAGTCAGCCCCGACATCCACATTTTTTTGGCAGCACGATTAGAGCGTGGCATGAAGATGAAGTAGGCAACTTTAAAACATTTGTCTTGAGTGATAAAGGTCTAGAAGCCCCTTTAAATAGAAGCATAGATTCATAGATTTGGGCGGGAGGAAGCATAATCTGCCTTTGCAATGCAGTTTTAGGCACCAGAGAGACAAGCATCTAAACTGATAAAAGAAACAGAGATTTGTGTTATAAAGATTTTAAAGTTGGGTTTGTTTGCCCTGAAAAGAGGTTTTGGCAAGGGAACAAGATAACCCTATATATAAATTAGATGGAACTACAGACAATTGGTATGATATATTTTCTCTAAAACATGAGCAAAAAAACACCCCTTTAAGCCACAAACGCATGTGGTTGCGATATAAAATGAAGAACACAAATCGCAATCGCATCACACCCGAAAACATGTGTTTTCGGTGCATTGCCGCGATTTCAATGATCGGAAATAACGCATGCGCAAACGCAAAAAAAAAAAAAGCGATAGTGTGGCCTAGCCCTTAGACTTGAGGAAAAGTATTTCATCTTAAGCATTGTAAAAAAGTTCTTCACTGAGGACATCTTTCACATTCAAAGCAGGTGTCTTCTGGACCAGCAGAATTTCTAGGTTTACAAGCAGGTCTGAATCAGTGTAGGCATGTGTGATTGGTAGTTTACTAGGTTGGATTGGTGAACTGGGGGGCATGAACCGACTGAATGGAGGAAATTTTACTTTTACTTTGGGTTTTTCCATGGAGGAGTTGAATGTGATGAGCATTGTCTTTTTTTAACACAAAATTTACTTATTAAATTAGGTTGAACCGGATCATAGAAATTAATTATCTAGGCAGTGTCGACTGCCGTGAAGTTCCAACTACCGAGTTATCAGTGGTGCTTAGGATCAAATAAATAAATGTACAAAACACTGAATTTGGTAAAGACCAGAAGGTACTCCCGTTGTAGCACTCGTGGAATCTTACCCACTTAGCTTAATAATGTTACGTATATATATTACCTATACTAACAATAAATGTCATTATTTAAACCCGTGTAGTTCTTTATTGCACTTATTAAATTACAATAAAAAACCTTAAATCTACAATCTCCAAACAATTCTCACTAAACAATTTATAAATATATTGCAACAGTTTAAGTTAAGAGCAAATATACAGTGGCACATGTTTCTAATAGATTTCATCTCATGTTTATGCATAGTTGTTACGCCCCTGTGCTGCTAAAGATGTTAATGGCCTAATTACACATTATTCCAGCTGATGGACCCGTGCACTCTTCTGGTTACTATTTTTGTAGGGACCAATATTCCATCGAATTGATTATTCCACAGTCACAGGTTCTAGCAATTGCTCATATTCCCAAAAATAAGGTAGGTATAACTACTAACCTGCGGACCCTCGGCAGTGTGAACACACCACTTCTTACTTTCGCGGTGGGACCTATCCTGACAGATGTTCCACGTCCCCCGTTGTTAACTGGGTGGGCTGTTTAGACGCAATTCCCAACTCGCCGACTTTATCCACTCTCACACCTGTCGAGTGGTTGTTGTTCCGTATGTCATCCAGCCTCTAAGAGCGAACCAGGGTTCTCTTCACTCACCTAGAAGTGTATAGTGGGTGTTCTCTTGCCTCCTGTCACAAGCCGGGTTTCGTCATACATACCTACAGACATTTACCCACATGTTGCCTATAAGACTTATCAGTGTTTATCCAACGCGGGTTTCACACCCCAAAAAACGTAGGCGGCTTCTTCAGGATAATCCTTTACCTCATTTCCTGTGGGTCAACTCCTTTTAAACCTACTCTGCCAGTTCTAATTAACCCTGGTTTGCTTTTTTCTGACAATCCTCAGAGTGTCCAATTGTCGTAGGGCAATCAATGTCTTTTTGGATGTTTTCATCCATATTTTATAACAAGATCAGTGTCTATATCATGATTGTTACGTCCTCATAGAGTCTGGATAGTCCCAATTGTAACTTATTTTACTTACATCTTGTAATTACACTATAAATATTATTTAATCACCTTCGAGTCCCTTTACAATCATTGGTGAGCCAGAGTGTACATATCATCAATTATTTACAAAAAGCAATTAAAGGAGAAGTCCTCGTTTAACCCACATGGACTTCTTGTATTTAGACGTACTATCCGTACATCTCGGCGTTGCAACAGTGTTTTGACTAGATCTCCACCTCTTACTCCTAAATTACTTTTTCTACTCCAAAAAACGTAAATCACCTTTATCTCCATCATGTCTTTCCAAATGTGTTTCGCTACATTCTTTCGGAAATCTTTATCTGCTATAGCTCGGAGGTGTTCATGAAATCTGTGGCTAATTTCCTCTTAGTCTGACCCACATACATTTTCTGGCAATTAACATCTTAACAGTTACCACCTGACTAGTTTGACAGTTAATGTGACTTTTTATATATGATTACATATTTACTTCAAATTAGTAATTACCTGAACATACCGACATGCTGAGCAATGTCCACATTTTTTCATCCCCTCATTGTTTTTTTCCCCAGCCACATTTTTGTTTCCTTATTTTGTGGTATGTAGTGACTTTTAACTAGGATGTCTTTTAGGTTGTGGCCCTTCTCCCACCATACTCACACTCTCATCAAGTACAGTATCCAATATAGGGTCATTTTTAAGAGAACCACCATTGTTCATAGCTTCTCTGGTTCCTTCCCATCCTGATTGAACGTTGATATAAACCTGACCACTTCTCGACCTTGTTTTATTGCTGTTATTCTTACTTTTATGTATGATCTCTGAACGAGTATTTCTAGCTCTTTTCCATGTCTTTGTAGTCTTTTTTAGCATATCCCCTTTTTTAAACCGAGTTTTTAATTCACTGGCTTCTGACTTAAAGTCCTCATAATCTGAGCAATTTCTTCGTATACGCAGAAATTGCCCCGTCGGAATTCCTCTTTTAAGGGGTTCTGGGTGGTGGCTGTCTGCTTTTAGTAACGAGTTCACTGCTGTTTTTTTACGAAAGTCCGTGTTTGCAAAGATCCTTGTTTTATAAAGATGGATAGATCTAAGAACTCCATTTGTGTTTATTGTATTGCCATGTAAGATTAATATTCCGATCATTTACATTAAGGTTCTCTAAAAATTCTTTAAGTGTTTTCTCTGAACCAACCCATATCATAAACATCGTCTACATATCTTATCCACATCTGTACTTCTGCAACCTTTTAGATTATTTATACTGGGGTAGACTACTTGTCGCTCCCACATCCCCAGGTGTAACCCTGCATACGTAGGAGCGCAGGTAGACCCCATCGCAGTAATTGCCTGTAGTGGGCGTCTTCAAATACAAATACATTATTCGTTAGAAAAATTGCATTAGATCTACACAAAATTTCGTATGTTTCTCGTAAAGTTTGCCCCTTTCAGATGGAAACATTTCACATGCTTTTAACCCCCATTCATGGGGGATTGAGGAGTAATGCTTCGACGTCAATAGTGACAAGGAAGGCATCATTACTCACCAATTCCCTCCAACCTTCTTAGGACCTCTCCTGTGTCAGGACATAAGAGGGTAAGCTGCTTAGAAATTCTCTCATACATTTGTCTAGAAATTTACTTGCCCCTTCTGTTGGGGCTTTTCATTCTATACTATCGGGCGGCCGCCCGTGGTTCAATTGGATTTTTGTGGATTTTAGGTATTGTAAAATTTGTTGGTGTTTTGGGGTGTGTATTGAAGATAAAGTTAAATTCATTTTGATTAATTATTTGATTATTCGGGGGCTTCCATCAACCTTTCTCTTAAGTTGTTTTGGATTTGCTGAATTGGATTGTAAGCAAGTTTTTCATACTGTGCATTATCACTTAACAGCCGTTTAACTTCCTTCACATAGTCTTTTTCATTTAATATTACTATGTTCCCCCCTTTATCACAGTTTAAGGATCACCCCTTCAATCTCTTTTAGTTCTCTCAACGCTTTTCTCTCCTTTCTTGACATTTATCTTTGCGTATCGGTGATCTATGTAATTATTATTTCCTTCTCTCTACCATTTCTACAAACAGTTTAATATTAGAGTAGTGGCTGAGGGAGGGAGTAAACATAGATTTTCCCTTTAAATTAGTATGTTTCAATATGGGATTTATCTCCTAGTCTGTGTCCCTTTCTTGGTGTTCATTACTTTCGGACATCATAGTTAGCTCTTGTAAATTCAACATCGTCTGTCTATCTTCCATAGTAAGAGGTTGTTTTTAGCTGGGGTTTTTTGCCTTCCTCTGGATCAACTGTTAGGTAGGGTTATAAAAAAAAAAAAAAAAGTGAATAGGTTGGACTTGATGGACGTATGTCTTTATTCAACTTATTAATATGTAACTATGTAACTATATTTCGTTTTATCGGAAAAAAATTTTTTAAAGTTAATTTTGTGGGCAAGATATAGATCTTTCTTAAATGTGAAGTTGTCCAGACAATTAGTGGGTGCGAACGCCAATCCTTTATGGAGTACTGAGATCTGATCGTCACTCAATCTTACTGGACAAATTCACAACCTGTAAATGATCCCTGTTTACCTGTAATTGTGTTTTTTCGGTATCCCCACTTTTGGCGATCCCTTAGGTGTCTGCTCGTTTGTTCCGAATATATAGTCCTGTCCTGTTTGTCTGACCGTATTCCTCTTTCCCCCTTTTTTTCTTTTCTTGTTCCCACTTCTATGCTATTCTGTGGGGGAGGGGAACTGTTCTAAAGGACCCATTTTTCCTGTGAATTCCTTTCCATGGGACCTGCTCCTGCTAATTCTGACCTATTTATCGCCTTAAAAGTATAACTTGATTCTTTGCATAGTCTTCTCGATCTCTTAAATTTTTTTTTTTCTTTTTTCTATTTTTTATCTCACTTGAAGTCTATCTAACTCAAATTTTTGCTATTATTTCTAGTCTCAAAATCCTTTTCTTCTCAAATTTTTCCAAGCCTTTTCTAGCTTCTTTTGTCATTAATGCCATAAGTTTCAGGGAACATTCAGTTAATACTTCGTTCCACTCGATTAAAAATTTGAATCCGCTCCTTGTAACAATTATTAGCCTGGGGATTTTAACATCCTAAGGCCCCTGGGGATGATGTGACTTTGTAAATATTTGTTAAATTTGACTGCTCCCACCGAAGTCTAAATTGAGTTAGTTTTAGCCACTACTCTAATATTAAACTGTTCGTAGAAATGGTAGAGAAGGAAATAACTAATTACATAGATCTACCGATACGCAAAGTAACATGTCAAGAAAGGGAAAAAACGATGAGAGAACTAAAAGAGATTGAAGGGGTGATCCTTAAACCTGCTGATAAAGGGGGGAACATAGTAATATTAATGAAAAAGACTATGTGAAGGTTAAACGGCTGTTAAGTGATAATGCACAGTATGAAAAACTTGCTTACATCCAATTCAGCAAATCCAAAACAACTTAAGAGAAAGGTTGATGGAAGCCCTGAATAATCAAATAATTAATCAAAATGAATTTAACTTTATCTTCAATACACACCCCAAAACACCAACATTTTACATAATACCTAAAATCCACAAAAATCCATTGAACCACCGGGCCGCCCGATAGTATGGGAATGAAAGCCCAACAGAAGGGCAAGTAAATTTCTAGACAAATGTATGAGAAATTTCTAAGCACTTACCCTCTTATGTCCTAGACACAGGGAGGTCCAAGAAGGTTGGAGGAATTGAGGTGAGTAATGATGCCTTCCTTGTCACTATTGACGTCGAAGCATTTACTCCTCAATCCCCCATGAATGGGGGTTAAAAGCATGTGAAATGTTTCATCTGAAGGGGCAAACTTTACGAGAAACATACGAAATTTTGTGTAGATCTAATGCAATTTATTCTAACGAATAATGTATTTGTATTTGAAGACGCCCACTACAGGCAATTACTGCGATGGGGTCTACCTGCGCTCCTACGTATGCAGGGTTCACCTGGGGATGTGGGAGCGACAAGTGTCTACCCCAGTATAAATAATCTAAAAGGTGCAGAAGTACAGATGTGGAAAGATATGTAGACGATTGGTTTATGATATGGGTTGGTTCAGAAAACACTTAAAGAATTTTTAGAGAACCTTAATGTAAATGATCGGAATATTAATCTTACATGGCAATACAATAAACACATTGTATAAAACAAGGATCTTTGCAAACACGGACTTTTCGTAAAAAACAGCAGTGAACTCGTTACTAAAAGCAGACAGCCACCACCCAGAACCCCTTAAAAGAGGAATTCCGACGGGGCAATTTCTGCGTATACGCAGAAATTGCTCAGATTATGAGGACTTTAAGTCAGAAGCCAGTGAATTAGAAACTCGGTTTAAAATAGGGGATATGCTAAAAGACATACAAGAGCATGGAAAAGAGCTAGAAATACTCCCCTTTCAGAGATCATACATAAAAGTAGAATAACAGCAATAAACAAGGTCGAGAAGTGGTCAGGTTTATATCAACGTTCAATCAGGATGGAAAGAACCAGAGAAGCTATGAACAAATGGTGGTTCTATTAAAAAATGACCCTATATTGGATACTGTACTTGATGAGAGTGGAGTATGGTGGGAAGAAGGGCCACCAACCTAAAAGATATCCTAGTTAAAACACTACATACCACAAAATAAGGAAACAAAAATGTGGCTGGGGAAAAAACAATGGAGGGGATGAAAAAATGTGGACATTGCTCAGCATTCGGTATGTTCAGTAATTACTAATTTTGAAGTAAATAATGTTAAATCATAATAAAAAGTCACATTAACTGTCAAACTAGTCAGGTGGTATCTGTATAAGATGTAATTGCCAGAAAATGTATGTGGGTCAGTCAAAGAGGAAATTAGCCACAAGATTTCATGAACACCTCCGAGCTATAGCAAATAAAGATTTCCGAAAGAATGTAGCGAAACACATTTGGGAAGACATGATGGAGATAAAGGTGATTTACGTTTCTTTGGAGTAGAAAAATAAATTTAGGAGTAAGAGGTGGAGATCTAGTCAAAACACTGTTGCAACGCAAGATGTACTGGATAGTACGTCTAATACAAGAAGTCCATGTGGGTTTAAACGAGGACTTCTCCTTTAATTGCTTTTTGTAAATAATTGATGATATGTACACTCTGGCTCACCAATGATTGTAAAGGGACTCGAAGGGGATTAAATAATATTTATAGTGTAATACAAGATGTAAGTAAAATAAGTATCAATTGGGACTATCCAGACTCTATAGAGGACGTAACAAATGATGATATAGAACCTGTATCTTGTTATAAAATATGGATGAAAACATCCAATAAGACATTGATTGCCCTACAGACAATTGGACACTCTGAAGGATTGTCAGAAAAAAGCAAACACAGGTTAATTAGAACTGCAGCGTAGGTTTAAAAGGAGGTGACCCACAGGAAATGAGGTAAAGGATTATCCCTGAAGAGCCCCGCCTACATTTTTGGGGTGAAACGCGCGTTGGATAAACACTGATAAGTCTTATAGGCAACATGTGGGTAAATGTCTGTAGGTATGTATGACGAAACCCGGCTTGTGACACGGAGGTAAGAGACCACCACTATACACTTCCAGGTGGGTGAAGAGACCCTGGTTCGTCTTAGAGGCTGGATGACATACGGAACAACAACCACTTCCGACAGGTGTGAGAGTGGAATAGTCGGCGAGTTGGGAACGCGTCTAAACAGCCCACCCAGTTAACAACGGGGAGACGTGGAACATCTGTCAGATAAGTCCACCGGCCGAAGTAAGAAGTGGTGTGTTCACACTGCCGAGGGTCCAGCAGGTTAGTGTTATACCTACCTTATTTTTGGGAATATGAGCAATTGCTAGAACCTGTGACTGTGGAATAATCAATTCGATGGAATATTGGTCCCTACAAAAATAGTAACCCAGAAGAGTGCACGGGTCCATCAGCTGAATAATGTGTAATTAGGCCATTAACATCTTTAGCAGCACAGGGGCGTAACAACTATCATAACATGAGTGATCTATTAGAACATGTGCCACTGTATATTTGCTCTTTACTTAAACTGTTGCAATATATTTATAAATTGTTTAGTGAGAATTGTTTGGAGATTGTAGATTTAAGGTTTTGATTGTAATTTAGTAATAAGTGCAATAAGAACTACACGGTTTAAATAATGACACTTTTATTGTTAGTATAGTTACTATATAATAACATTATTAAGCTAAGTGTGTAAGATTCCACGAGTGCTACAACGGATACCTTCTTGTCTTTAACCAAATTCAGTGTTTTGTACATTTATTATTTGATCCTAAGCACACTGATAACTCGGTATTGAACTTCACGGCAGTCGCACTGCCTAGATAATTAATCTTCTATGATCCGGTTCAACCTTAATTTTATAAGTAAATTTTGTGTAAAAAAAGACAATAGCTCATCACATTCAACTCCTCCATGGAAAAACCCAGTAAAAGTAAAATTTCCTCCATTCAGTCGGTTCCACGAGTGCTACAACGGGATACCTTCTTGGTCTTTAACCAAATTTAGTGTTTTGTACAAAATTTACTTATGTTGCTGTAATTTATATATTCAACTATTATTCTCAATCTTAAAGGGCATGTCCACCCCAAAAATAAATTTTTAACACAGAGTTCTGGCCACCTTACTGACCCAAATGCATGAGGGGAAAAAACTATTTTAAGTGCAAGTTAAGTGCAACTCCAGTTTCCTGCCCCCCCCCCCCCCCGCTCTCCTCCTCCTACCAATCATTTTCTTGACCCTGCATGTCACACACATTCTAATCAGCTGAGAAAATGAATTTTAGAACAATAAATTCCTTCTAGCAGATTACTGGTGCACACTTTGTAGAAGAGCTTTTCTGTAAGTCCCGAAAATGGAGCATGCTATTTGGCTGGCAATTTAAGCCACTTGACTGGCTGAAGTTCCCTGCTCTTCCTGGAAGGGAGGAGGAGTTCCTTATCTGCAATGAGCATGCATAGTTTTCTTGTAACAGGCTCGAAACAGAGGAGTGGAAAGTGCTTGTGGTGATGTCATTCCCCTCCTAGTCAGTGAAAATGTGGAACTAAACAGGAATGGAATGGCAGTTACACAGAGATTATTCTTTATGTATTTATTTCTAACACTAAAGTGCACCATTTGGTACATACAAGGAAGGCGAAACCAGATACTTGTCATTACTGAAAGCTTTTCAGTAAGCCATTGATTTTAAGCGTTATAGTTCAAAAATCGTTTTAGAGACATGTGTTAATTAAATTACTGCCTCTTAGGGTTTTTGTAAAATCCACACCTGCCATCTAAGTAGACTGCACTGTGTGGATGTGGCTACAACATCCCCAGGTATCATTTTATGAGCGGGATACCTCTTACAATCACGCTAGAAAAACAGAACACTTTTAGTCATACCTGCCCCACTACAAGCTTCCACATGCTATGGGACAAATTATACTTTTTTAACTAGTAAGTAAAAACTAATTATAGAGGAATTAATTAAGGTCTATATTGTAAAGTTAACTTGAGTGCACGTGTCTTGTACACGGCCATAAATGTTTGCATTGGAGTAAGGGGTCATTCCTTAAGGGCTGTCCACCCCCAAAACTTAATCCCCCCAACTACTGGCCCCAATCATGTAGTGTAGTGTAATCCTTACCTCACATCCCAGCTCCATCTGGTTCTCCTGTAGTCCCCCCCCAAAGTGCCAAAAACTGCCCACCAGGAGGCTATCAGGGCTCTGCCCCTACCTTGCCTCAGGTAGATTTTTCCATGCATACTGCAGCCCTTCTCCCCCTCCCTCCTCTCCCTCCCTCTCCCGATTCCCTCCCCTAGCGTAAAATGATTCATATGTAAGAGAGGTAAGTGAGTTGTGGGAGCTTTTTAAAGATATAAACATAGCGGTTGGGGCTGGGAGCCCTTGGGGAATCTTATATACAAAATTTTATTTTGGGTGGACAAACCCTTTTAGTCCGGGGAATGGGTTTATTTATAACTAAAAGATGTCTTTCAGAACAAATAAAGGTGCATTGTATTGGACTTTGAACCTTGTCAGACGTTTATTTAATTAGTAGTGGTTGTGCCTATTCACACAGGGCCTTTTTGGTTGTCAAGATCTTCCTCTGGTCTGCAGGGGGTTGATGGAAGACACCAGGGTATATATATGTGACTTGCCTTGGAGGCAGCGTGTATTCAAGCATCACTACAAGCGGTATTTATTGAAGGAGCACTATACCACCATTTTTGAATAATTAATAAGGAAACCTATGGCCATTTCATTGACATTTGTAAACAACATATATTTGAAAGGGTAGAATTTATATAAATGAATGTGTCTACATGTACTACTACAAATCAGTGTTCTTTTTAGAATGCTCTTTGCAATTGCAGTTTCCTGGTGGGATTAATGGGGACCTTCAATGAAAAAGCAGAAAGCTGATGGAGAAACTTGCTTTTAAAGCAGATGGAAACTAAAATGAAAATGCATGACTTGTTGAGCAGAGTAACCCTGGATGTAATAGGCAAGGTATAAACACATGATACAATATAACCCTCAAATGAATTAAATATAAAAGTTCGTTGCATTAGGAAAAACGGGGGGGGGGTTGTACTTGCAAAAACTTACTTACTTTGCTTTTCTCATATTTGCATTGCTAGTAATCTCATATGAATGTCACTTGTAAAATTGATAACTAAAAAAAAGTACAAAGTGCAGTCAACTGAATATTGGCCACATGTTTATTACCGGTATGTTGAAAGTTTCCAAATATTAGCTCACATCCGAATTACAAAATTATTGTTTTTTTTCTAAAATATCAGCAAATATTAATGTAATGTAATGTAATGCATTTAGTGATTATGGTAAATAAAAACTGCAGGCCAAAATCTCCACTTAATGATATAGAAAAGATACAAACAGTGCAATAAACACCAAAAGTTAGTGGTGTTGGGGGACGGCACACCTTCTTTCTTTGTCTACCATTGCTTGGTACTAAATGCTCCTGTCTGTCAGTTTCTGGACTGTTGTACCTGTGGCTCACTCCTCTTACTTGCTAACAGAGCCTGGGTACACTCAGGAGAGGGCATGCAGACATCTTAAAATTGATGCGTGTGTGAATGTGTAATTACACACTCCTAGGAATACTGCGCCAGCTTCAAATTAAAAAATAATTATGGATTTACTTACTGTATATACTCAAGTTAAGTCGATCAGAGTACAAGTGCGATACCTATTTTTACCTTTTCATTTTGTATGTTTTGTGGCTAGTTGCCCTTTAAATGGACACCAGAATTACCATACAGTAGTCCCATACAGTAATAGCCAAATCCAGTACATACACCCCAATCCTTGGAAGCTACAACTCCCAGCATGCTTTGGTTGCTGGGAATTGTAGTTTCTAAACATGGTGAGTGGCAAGGTTCAATAACTTTTAAAAGCTTACCATCATTTACAATTTCTTCTGACCCCCATATAGTAAAGGGCCCTCTGCCCCCATATAGTAAAGGGCACTCTGAGTCTCACCCCTAGTTAAGTGTCACCTGAGAGTTGTAGTTTCAAGCGATCACTTGCATTGAACTAGCAGCCATTTTGCCCCAAACTGAGAAAGACCCATCAGATTTTAAAGTGACCCCGCCCATTCGTGGGTGCCGTGGCCTCGCCCACTCACAGGTGCCGTGGCCCAGCCCACTCATGGGTGCCGTGGCCCAGCCTGCTCATGGGTGCCGTGGGTTACTCAGACCCCCCTTACCTTCTCTGTCAGGACTTCACACAGCAGAGAAGAGGAGGGACTTCCTGTCTCCCTCATACACTGAGGGAGTCTGAGGCTGTGCTCACCGGCGGCACTGTGCAGGAGAAGCCTTAAGAATGTCACATGTCAGCCTCCCACCCAATAACTTTCTGGTCAGTCATTTCTTTATATCTTGAGCTGTGGAGCACGTAGAGAGATGGTTGATGGCTCGTTTTAAAGGTAGGAAACTGGCCTTTCATTTAAACTTAACTTGTTTGGAGACCACAGTCCCCCTTTAACAACCACTTGCTAATACAGCAATAGGTTGGCAAAAGCCATAAATCATTTAATCTGTTGAGTTACGGAAATACCGCATATACTTTAAAATTAGCCTGAAAACCTAACCTTGGCTTATACTTGGGTCAAGTCCTAATTTAGATCCAAATGCTGCAATTGCGGATAGTAACCAGTAGGTGGCGCTGTGTTAAAAAATCCTTCACCTGCATAGAAAGCTACAGGAGCTGATCTACCTGCTTCCTGTAGTCTGACTGCTGGGCTCACTCAGTACTGTCACTGCTCATCTGGATGCTGTAAATCTGATGGGTCTTCTCAGTTTGGGGCAAAATGGCTGCTAGTTCAATGCAAGTGATCGCTTGAAACTACAACTCTCAGGTGACACTTAACTATTGGGGTGAGACTCAGAGTGCCCTTTACTATATGGGGGTCAGAGGGCCCTTTACTATATGGGGGTCAGAAGAAATTGTAAATGATGGTAAGCTTTATTAAAAGTTTATTGAACCTTGCCACTCCACATGTTTAGAAACTACAATTCCCAGCAACCAAAGCATGCTGGGAGTTGTAGCTTCCAAGGAATTGGGGGTTACTGGTACTGGATTTGGCTATTACTGTATGGGACTACTGTATGGTAATTCTGGTGTCCATTTAAAGGGCAACTTAAGCCACAAAACAATACAAAATGAAAAGGTAAAAATAGGTATCTCGACTTGTACTCTGATCGACTTATACTTGAGTATATACAGTAAGTAAATCCATAATTATTTTTTTAATTTGAAGCTGGCGCAGTATTCCTAGGAGTGCTGTAATTACACATTCACACACGCATCAATTTTAAAGATGTCTGCATGCCCTCTCCTGAGTGTACCCAGGCTCTGTTAGCAAGTAAGAGGAGTGAGCCACAGGTACAACAGTCCAGAAACTGACAGACAGGAGCATTTAAGTACCAAGCAATGGTAGCAGTCCCAGTCCCAACACCACTAACTTTTGGTGTTTATTGCACTGTTTGTATCTTTTCTATATCATTAAGTGGAGATTTTGGCCTGCAGTTTTTATTTACCATAATCACTAAATGCATTACATTACATTACATTAATAATTTGCTGATATTTTAGAAAAAAACAATTAATTTTGTAATTCGGATGTGAGCTAATTATTTGGAAACTTTCAACATACCGGTAATAAACATGTGGCCAATATTCAGTTGACTGCACTTTGTACTTTTTTTTAGTTATCAATTTTACAAGTGACATTCATATGAGATTACTAGCAATGCAAATATGAGAAAAGCAAAGTAAGTAAGTTTTTGCAAGTACAACCCCCCCCCCTGTTTTTCCTAATGCAACAGAACTTTTATATTTAATTCATTTGATGGGTTATACTTGTATCATGTGTTTATACCTTGCCTATTACATCCAGGGTTACTCTGCTCAACAAGTCATGCATTTTCATTTTATGTTTTCCATCTGCTTTAAAAGCAAGTTTCTCCATCAGCTCTTCTGCTTTTTCATTGAAGGTCCCCATTAATCCCACCAGGAAACTGCAATTGCAAAGAGCATTCTAAAAAGAACACTGATTTGTAGTAGTACATGTAGACACATTCATTTATATAAATTCTACCCTTTCAAATATATGTTGTTTACAAATGTCAATGTAAATGGCCATTAGGTTTCCTCTATTAATTATTCAAAAATGGTGGTATAGTGCTCCTTCCTAATAAATACCGCTTGTAGTGTATGCTTGAATACAAGCGTGCCTCCAAGGCAAGTCACATATATAATACCCTGTGTCTTCCATCAACCCCTGCAGACCAGAGGAAGATCTTGACAACCAAAAAGGCCCTGTGTGAATAGGCACAACCACTACTAATTAAATAAACGTCTGACAAGGTTCAAAGTCCAATACAATGCACCTTTATTTGTTCTGAAAGACATCTTTTAGTTATAAATAAACCCATTCCCCGGACTAAAAGGGTATGTCCACCCAAAATAAAATTTTTGTATATAAGATTCCCCAAGGGCTCCCAGCCCCAACCGCTATGTTTATATCTTTAAAAAGCTCCCCAAACTCTACTTACCTCTCTTACATATGAATCATTTTACGCTAGGGGAGGGAATCGGGAGAGGGAGGGAGAGGGAGGGAGGGGGGAGAAGGGCTGCAGTATGCATGGCAAAAATCTACCTGAGGCAAGGTAGGAGGCAGAGCCCTGATAGCCTCCTGGTGGGCAGTTTTTGGCACTTTGGGGGGGGACTACAGGAGAACCAGATGGAGCTGGGATGTGAGGTAAGGATTACACTACACTACATGATGGGGCCAGTAGTTGGGGGGATTATAGTTTTGGGGGTGGACATGCCCTTTAAGGAATGACCCCTTACTCCAATGCAAACATTTATGGCCGTGTACAAGACACGTGCACTCAAGTTAACTTTACAATATAGACCTTAATTAATTCCTCTATTAATTAGTTTTACTTACTAGTTAAAAAAGTATAATTTGTCCCATAGCATGTGGAAGCTTGTAGTAGGGGCAGGTATGACTAAAAGTGTTCTGTTTTTCTAGCTGGATTGTTAAGAGGTATCCCGCTCAATAAAATGATACCTGGGGATGTTGTAGCCACATCCACACAGTGCAGTCTACTTAGATGGCAGGTTGTGGATTTTATACAAAAACCCTAAGAGGCAGTAATTTAATTAACACATGTCTCTAAAACGATTTTTGAACTATAACGCTTAAAATCAATGGCTTACTGAAAAGCTTTCAGTAATGACAAGTATCTGGTTTCGCCTTCCCTTGTATGTACCAAATGGTGCACTTTAGTGTTAGAAATAAATACCATAAAGAATAATCTCTGTGTAACTGCCATTCCATTCCTGTTTAGTTCCACATTTTCACTGACTAGGAGGGGAATGACATCACCACAAGCACTTTCCACTCCTCTGTTTCGAGCCTGTTACAAGCAAAACTATGCATGCTCATTGCAGATAAGGAACTCCTCCTCCCTTCCAGGAAGAGCAGGGAACTTCAGCCAGTCAAGTGGCTTAAATTGCCAGCCAAATAGCATGCTCCATTTTCGGGACTTACAGAAAAGCTCTTCTACAAAGTGTGCATCCAGTAATCTGCTAGAACGGAATTTATTGTTCTAAAATTCATTTTCTCAGCTGATTAGAATGTGTGTGACATGCAGGGTCAAGAAAATGATTGGTAGGAGGAGGAAGCGGGGGGGGGGGGGGGCAGGAAACTGGAGTTGCACTTAACTTGCACTTAAAATAGTTTTTTTCCCCTACCATGCATTTTGGGTCAGTAAGGTGGCCAGAACTCTGTGTTAAAAATTTATTTTTGGGGTGGACATGCCCTTTAAGATTGAGAATAATAGTTGAATTATATAAAATTACAGCAACATAAGTAAATTTTGTACAAAACACTAAATTTGGTTAAAGACCAAGAAGGTATCCCGTTGTAGCACTCGTGGAATCTTACACACTTAGCTTAATAATGTTACTTATATAGTAACTATACTAACAATAAAAGTGTCATTATTTAAACCCGTGTAGTTCTTTATTGCACTTATTACTAAATTACAAATAAAAAACCTTAAATCTACAATCTCCAAACAATTCTCACTAAACAATTTATAAATATATTGCAACAGTTTAAGTTAAGAGCAAATATACAGTGGCACATGTTCTAATAGATTTCATCTCATGTTATGCATAGTTGTTACGCCCCTGTGCTGCTAAAGATGTTAATGGCCTAATTACACATTATTCCAGCTGATGGACCCGTGCACTCTTCTGGGTTACTATTTTTGTAGGGACCAATATTCCATCGAATTGATTATTCCACAGTCACAGGTTCTAGCAATTGCTCATATTCCCAAAAATAAGGTAGGTATAACTACTAACCTGCTGGACCCTCGGCAGTGTGAACACACCACTTCTTACTTCGGCCGGTGGGACCTATCCTGACAGATGTTCCACGTCTCCCCGTTGTTAACTGGGTGGGCTGTTTAGACGCAATTCCCAACTCGCCGACTTTATCCACTCTCACACCTGTCGGAAGTGGTTGTTGTTCCGTATGTCATCCAGCCTCTAAGACGAACCAGGGTCTCTTCACTCACCTAGAAGTGTATAGTGGTGGTCTCTTGCCTCCGTGTCACAAGCCGGGTTTCGTCATACATACCTACAGACATTTACCCACATGTTGCCTATAAGACTTATCAGTGTTTATCCAACGCGGGTTTCACCCCAAAAAACGTAGGCAGGGCTTCTTCAGGGATAATCCTTTACCTCATTTCCTGTGGGTCAACTCCTTTTAAACCTACTGCTGCAGTTCTAATTAACCCTGTGTTTGCTTTTTTCTGACAATCCTTCAGAGTGTCCAATTGTCTGTAGGGCAATCAATGTCTTATTGGATGTTTTCATCCATATTTTATAACAAGATACAGGTTCTATATCATGATTTGTTACGTCCTCTATAGAGTCTGGATAGTCCCAATTGTATACTTATTTTACTTACATCTTGTAATTACACTATAAATATTATTTAATCACCTTCGAGTCCCTTTACAATCATTGGTGAGCCAGAGTGTACATATCATCAATTATTTACAAAAAGCAATTAAAGGAGAAGTCCTCGTTTAACCCACATGGACTTCTTGTATTTAGACGTACTATCCAGTACATCTCGCGTTGCAACAGTGTTTTGACTAGATCTCCACCTCTTACTCCTAAATTTACTTTTTCTACTCCAAAGAAACGTAAATCACCTTTATCTCCATCATGTCTTTCCCAAATGTGTTTCGCTACATTCTTTCGGAAATCTTTATCTGCTATAGCTCGGAGGTGTTCATGAAATCTTGTGGCTAATTTCCTCTTAGTCTGACCCACATACATTTTCTGGCAATTACATCTTATACAGTATACCACCTGACTAGTTTGACAGTTAATGTGACTTTTTATATATGATTTAACATTATTTACTTCAAAATTAGTAATTACCTGAACATACCGACATGCTGAGCAATGTCCACATTTTTTCATCCCCTCCATTGTTTTTTTCCCCAGCCACATTTTTGTTTCCTTATTTTGTGGTATGTAGTGACTTTTAACTAGGATGTCTTTTAGGTTGGTGGCCCTTCTTCCCACCATACTCACACTCTCATCAAGTACAGTATCCAATATAGGGTCATTTTTTAATAGGAACCACCATTTGTTCATAGCTTCTCTGGTTCCTTCCCAATCCTGATTGAACGTTGATATAAACCTGACCACTTCTCGACCTTGTTTATTGCTGTTATTCTTACTTTTATGTATGATCTCTGAACGAGTATTTCTAGCTCTTTTCCATGCTCTTTGTATGTCTTTTTTAGCATATCCCCTATTTTTAAACCGAGTTTCTAATTCACTGGCTTCTGACTTAAAGTCCTCATAATCTGAGCAATTTCTTCGTATACGCAGAAATTGCCCCGTCGGAATTCCTCTTTTAAGGGGTTCTGGGTGGTGGCTGTCTGCTTTTAGTAACGAGTTCACTGCTGTTTTTTTACGAAAAGTCCGTGTTTGCAAAGATCCTTGTTTTATAAAGATGGATAGATCTAAGAACTCCATTTTGTGTTTATTGTATTGCCATGTAAGATTAATATTCCGATCATTTACATTAAGGTTCTCTAAAAATTCTTTAAGTGTTTTCTCTGAACCAACCCATATCATAAACACATCGTCTACATATCTTATCCACATCTGTACTTCTGCACCTTTTAGATTATTTATACTGGGGTAGACTACTTGTCGCTCCCACATCCCCAGGTGTAACCCTGCATACGTAGGAGCGCAGGTAGACCCCATCGCAGTAATTGCCTGTAGTGGGCGTCTTCAAATACAAATACATTATTCGTTAGAATAAATTGCATTAGATCTACACAAAATTTCGTATGTTTCTCGTAAAGTTTGCCCCTTTCAGATGGAAACATTTCACATGCTTTTAACCCCCATTCATGGGGGATTGAGGAGTATAATGCTTCGACGTCAATAGTGACAAGGAAGGCATCATTACTCACCTCAATTCCCTCCAACCTTCTTAGGACCTCTCCTGTGTCTAGGACATAAGAGGGTAAGCTGCTTAGAAATTCTCTCATACATTTGTCTAGAAATTTACTTGCCCCTTCTGTTGGGCTTTTCATTCCCTATACTATCGGGCGGCCCGGTGGTTCAATTGGATTTTTGTGGATTTTAGGTATTATGTAAAATGTTGGTGTTTTGGGGTGTGTATTGAAGATAAAGTTAAATTCATTTTGATTAATTATTTGATTATTCAGGGCTTCCATCAACCTTTCTCTTAAGTTGTTTTGGATTTGCTGAATTGGATTGTAAGCAAGTTTTTCATACTGTGCATTATCACTTAACAGCCGTTTAACTTCCTTCACATAGTCTTTTTCATTTAATATTACTATGTTCCCCCCTTTATCAGCAGGTTTAAGGATCACCCCTTCAATCTCTTTTAGTTCTCTCAACGCTTTTCTCTCCTTTCTTGACATGTTATCTTTGCGTATCGGTAGATCTATGTAATTAGTTATTTCCTTCTCTACCATTTCTACGAACAGTTTAATATTAGAGTAGTGGCTAAAACTAACTCAATTTAGACTTCGGTGGGAGCAGTCAAATTTAACAAATTATTTACAAAGTCACATCATCCCCAGGGGCCTTAGGATGTTAAAATCCCCAGGCTATAATTTGTTACAAGGAGCGGATTCAAACTTTTTAATCGAGTGGAACGAAGTATTAACTGAATGTTCCCTGAAACTTATGGCATTAATGACAAAAGAAGTGTCTAGAAAACTAACAGAACTACAAACTGAGGTGCAAGAAGCTAGAAAAGGATTGGAAAAATTTGAGAAAGAAAAGGATTTTGAGACTAGAAATAATAGACAAAAATTTGAGTTAGATAGACTTCAAAGTGAGATAAAAAAATAGAAAAAAGAAAAAAAATTTAAGAGATCGAGAAGACTATGCAAAGAATCAAGTTTATACTTTTAAGGCGATAAATAGGTCAGAATTAGCAGGCAGGTCCCATGGGAAAGGAATTCACAGGAAAAATGGGTCCCCTTTAGAACAGTCCCCCTCCCCACAGAATAGCATAGAAGTGGGAACAAGAAAAGAAAAAGGGGGAAAAGAGGGAATACGGTCAGACAAACAGGACAGGACTATATATTCGGAACAAACGAGCAGACACCTAAGGGATTGCCAAAAGTGGGGATACCGAAAAAAACACAATTACAGGTAAACAGGGATCATTTACAGGTTGTGAATTTGTCCAGTAAGATATTGAGTGACGATCAGATCTCAGTACTCCATAAAGGATTGGCGTTCGCACCCACTAATTGTCTGGACAACTTCACATTTAAGAAAGATCTATATCTATTTGCACCAAAATTAACTTAAAATTTTTTTTTTTCCGATAAAACGAAATATAGTTACATAGTTACATATTAATTAAGGTTGAATAAAGACATACGTCCATCAAGTCCAACCTATTCACTTTTTTTTTTTTTTTTTAATAACCCTACCTAACAGTTGATCCAGAGGAAGGCAAAAAACCCCAGCTAAAAACAACCTCTTACTATGGAAGATAGACAGACGATGTTGAATTTACAAGAGCTAACTATGATGTCAGAAAGTAATGAACACCAAGAAAGGGACACAGATCAGGAGATAAATCCCATATTGAAACATACTAATTTAAAGGGAAAATCTAGGAGATAAATCCCATATTGAAACATACTAATTTAAAGGGAAAATCTACGTTTACTCCCTCCCTCAGCCACTACTCTAATATTAAACTGTTCGTAGAAATGGTAGAGAAGGAAATAACTAATTACATAAGATCACCGTACGCCAAAGATAAAAATGTCAAGAAAGGAGAGAAAAGCGTTGAGAGAACTAAAAGAGATTGAAGGGGTGATCCTTAAACTGTGATAAAGGGGGGAACATAGTAATATTAAATGAAAAGACTATGTGAAGGAAGTTAAACGGCTGTTAAGTGATAATGCACAGTATGAAAAACTTGCTTACAATCCAATTCAGCAAATCCAAAACAACTTAAGAGAAAGGTTGATGGAAGCCCCCGAATAATCAAATAATTAATCAAAATGAATTTAACTTTATCTTCAATACACACCCCAAAACACAACAAATTTTACAATACCTAAAATCCACAAAAATCCAATTGAACCACCGGCCGCCCGATAGTATAGAATGAAAAGCCCAACAGAAGGGGCAAGTAAATTTCTAGACAAATGTATGAGAGAATTTCTAAGCAGCTTACCCTCTTATGTCCTGACACAGGAGAGGTCCTAAGAAGGTTGGAGGGAATTGGTGAGTAATGATGCCTTCCTTGTCACTATTGACGTCGAAGCATATTACTCCTCAATCCCCCATGAATGGGGGTTAAAAGCATGTGAAATGTTTCCATCTGAAAGGGGCAAACTTTACGAGAAACATACGAAATTTTGTGTAGATCTAATGCAATTTATTCTAACGAATAATGTATTTGTATTTGAAGACGCCCACTACAGGCAATTACTGCGATGGGGTCTACCTGCGCTCCTACGTATGCAGGGTTACACCTGGGGATGTGGGAGCGACAAGTAGTCTACCCCAGTATAAATAATCTAAAAGGTGCAGAAGTACAGATGTGGATAAGATATGTAGACGATGTGTTTATGATATGGGTTGGTTCAGAGAAAACACTTAAAGAATTTTAGAGAACCTTAATGTAAATGATCGGAATATTAATCTTACATGGCAATACAATAAACACAAATGGATCTAGATCTATCCATCTTTATAAAACAAGGATCTTTGCAAACACGGACTTTCGTAAAAAAACAGCAGTGAACTCGTTACTAAAAGCAGACAGCACCACCCAGAACCCCTTAAAAGAGGAATTCCGACGGGGCAATTTCTGCGTATACGAAGAAATTGCTCAGATTATGAGGACTTTAAGCAGAAGCCAGTGAATTAAAAACTCGGTTTAAAAAAGGGGATATGCTAAAAAAGACTACAAGAGACATGGAAAAGAGCTAGAAATACTCGTTCAGAGATCATACATAAAAGTAAGAATAACAGCAATAAACAAGGTCGAGAAGTGTCAGGTTTATATCAACGTTCAATCAGGATGGGAAGGAACCAGAGAAGCTATGAACAATGGTGGTTCTCTTAAAAAATGACCCTATATTGGATACTGTACTTGATGAGAGTGTGAGTATGGTGGGAGAAGGGCCACCAACCTAAAAGACATCCTAGTTAAAAGTCACTACATACCACAAAATAAGGAAACAAAAATGTGGCTGGGGAAAAAAACAATGAGGGGATGAAAAAATGTGGACATTGCTCAGCATGTCGGTATGTTCAGGTAATTACTAATTTGAAGTAAATATGTAAATCATATATAAAAAGTCACATTAACTGTCAAACTAGTCAGGTGGTAACTGTTAAGATGTAATTGCCAGAAAATGTATGTGGGTCAGACTAAGAGGAAATTAGCCACAGATTTCATGAACACCTCCGAGCTATAGCAGATAAAGATTTCCGAAAGAATGTAGCGAAACACATTTGGGAAAGACATGATGGAGATAAAGGTGATTTACGTTTTTTGGAGTAGAAAAAGTAATTTAGGAGTAAGAGTGGAGATCTAGTCAAAACACTGTTGCAACGCCGAGATGTACGGATAGTACGTCTAAATACAAGAAGTCCATGTGGGTTAAACGAGGACTTCTCCTTTAATTGCTTTTGTAAATAATTGTGATATGTACACTCTGGCTCACCAATGATTGTAAAGGGACTCGAAGGTGATTAAATAATATTTATAGTGTAATTACAAGATGTAAGTAAAATAAGTTACAATTGGGACTATCCAGACTCTATAGAGGACGTAACAATCATGATATAGAACTGATCTTGTTATAAAATATGGATGAAAACATCCAAAAAGACATTGATTGCCCTACAGACAATTGGACACTCTGAGGATTGTCAGAAAAAAGCAAACCAGGGTTAATTAGAACTGGCAGAGTAGGTTTAAAAGGAGTTGACCCACAGGAAATGAGGTAAAGGATTATCCTGAAGACGCCGCCTACGTTTTTTGGGGTGAAACCCGCGTTGGATAAACACTGATAAGTCTTATAGGCAACATGTGGGTAAATGTCTGTAGGTATGTATGACGAAAACCCGGCTTGTGACAGGAGGCAAGAGAACACCCACTATACACTTCTAGGTGAGTGAAGAGACCCTGGTTCGTCTTAGAGGCTGGATGACATACGGAACAACAACCACCGACAGGTGTGAGAGTGGATAAAGTCGGCGAGTTGGGAATTGCGTCTAAACAGCCCACCCAGTTAACAACGGGGGACGTGGAACATCTGTCAGGATAGTCCCACCGCCGAAGTAAGAAGTGGTGTGTTCACACTGCCGAGGGTCCCGCAGGTTAGTAGTTATACCTACCTTATTTTTGGGAATATGAGCAATTGCTAGAACCTGTGACTGTGGAATAATCAATTCGATGGAATATTGGTCCCTACAAAAATAGTAACCCAGAAGAGTGCACGGGTCCATCAGCTGGAATAATGTGTAATTAGGCCATTAACATCTTTAGCAGCACAGGGGCGTAACAACTATGCATAAACATGAGATGAAATCTATTAGAACATGTGCCACTGTATATTTGCTCTTAACTTAAACTGTTGCATATATTTATAAATTGTTTAGTGAGAATTGTTTGGAGATTGTAGATTTAAGGTTTTTTATTGTAATTTAATAAGTGCAATAAAGAACTACACGGGTTTAAATAATGACATTTATTGTTAGTATAGTTAATATAATTATACGTAACATTATTAAGCTTAAGTGGGTAAGATTCACGAGTGCTACAACGGGATACCTTCTTGGTCTTTAACCAAATTCAGTGTTTTGTACATTTATTTATTTGATCCTAAGCACCACTGATAACTCGGTAGTTGGAACTTCACGGCAGTCGACACTGCCTAGATAATTAATCTTCTATGATCCGGTTCAACCTTAATTTATATAAGTAAATTTTGTGTTAAAAAAAGACAATAGCTCATCACATTCAACTCCTCCATGAAAAACCCAGTAAAAGTAAAATTTCCTCCATTCAGTCGGTTCATGCCCCCCAGTTCACCAATCCAACCTAGTAAACTACCAATCACACATGCCTACACCTGATTCAGTCACCTGCTGTAAACCTAGAAATTCTGCTGGTCCAAGAAGACACCTGCTTTGAATGTGAAAGATGTCCTCAGTGAAGAACTTTTTTACAATGCTTAAGATGAAATCACTTTTCCTCAAGTCTAAGGGCTAGGCCACACTATCGCTTTTTTTTTTTTTGCGTTTGCGCATGCGTTATTTCCGATCATTGAAATCGCGGCAATGCACCGAAAACACATGTTTTCGGGTGTGATGCGATTGCGATTTGTGTTCTTCATTTTATATCGCAACCACATGCGTTTGTGGCTTAAAGGGGTGTTTTTTGCTCATCTGTTTTAGAGAAAATATATCATACCAATTGTCTGTAGTTCCATCTAATTTATTATATAGGGTTATCTTGTTCCCTTGCCAAAACCTCTTTTCCAGGGCAAACAAACCCAACTTTAAAATCTTTATAACACAAATTCTCTGTTTCTTTTATCAGTTTAGATGCTTGTCTCTCTGGTGCCTAAAACTGCATTGCAAAGGCAGAATTATGCCTTCCTCCCGCAAATCTATGAATCTATGCTTCTATTTAAAGGTGCTTCTAGACCCTTAGTCACTCAAGACAAATGTTTTAAAGTTGCCTACTTCATCTTCATGCCACGCTCTAATCGTGCTGCCAAAAAAATGTGGATGTCAGGGGCTGACTAACACTGGCTGGTGAAATGGAAAGCTGACACAACAGTGGCTGTTGAATTGGAGGGTCAGCTTCACTTCCAGTTCAGCAGCCACGGTTAGATCAGCCCTTCAGTTCAGCAGCTTTTGTTAGGTCAGCCCTCCAGTTCAACAGCCACTTTAAAGCTGGGTACACAGATATTTTCGTCAAACTGACCGATACACAGCGCTATTGGTCGGCCGAAAATATCTTACCGTGTATACCCAGCCTTATGCTAATTTTTGTAAAGGAAACTGCAGAGGCTACAATCAGCTTATTAAGGTATGATTTTATTTTTTTTTTTTTTATTGTAGCAATTCACTTTGACACAGTTGCCCCACAGTGTACCTACTGCTTTTTGCCTTCCCCATAAAACAGGGATATCAAGTCAATAAACAGCCTCTCATTTGACCAAAAGTCTTCTGAACTAATTGCTGAATGATTATTAAGGTCTATAATTATTTGCCAAGTAGGCTGCTTGATGCAAACCATAGAAAAGTTTCAGTACCTGAGCTCCTGTAACATTACTGTAAACATACCTGTAAATGACATAAAGGAAAAGCAACCCCATATACTGTAATCTGTACACTAGAACTGTTTTGACAGTATATGGATGTGTAAGGAATTCAGAAAGACTGCAGGACTTAAATTTAGAGTTATGGCTAAATATTTTTAGAACTTACGTTCTGCTGAAAGCAGGATCCATAATTCGCCTCTGTTTGTGCCAATGGTCATAATCTCGATCAGTTACTAAACCATTCCCCATAAACCTAGTGAAAACAGGAGAATGGAGTCATTAAATCTTTATGATTTGCAGTTAGATTTTTAGTTATTCTCACTTAATTGAATGGGAGGTTTTCTGGTTTTGTAACACATTTCCCAATATACATTAAACTTATAAACTGTCTAAGAGGATTAAAATTTATCACAAAATTCAGATAAAAAGTTTACTGAATCTTCGATAAGTTCCGCCGAACCATTGTTTCATTCATTTTTCATTCATTATTCTCTAAAATCAAAACATACACGACTGACAAGAGCTGTGACAGTATGTGGCCTTTTATGTTCAATGTGTTTTATATTTATTTAAGATTTAGGCATTTTTATTGCCTTTGTGAATAACATGTAATTTTTATCATTGATTTGATTCGATTTGATTTGCATCTGTTTACAGATGCACTAAACTTTCAAAGTGAATGATTTAATAACAAATCTCACAAATTTTGCAATGTCCAAATCTTAAGCTCACAAATTATTCCCATATTTACCATACATTGATTACATAGTTTACACTAATGCCTCAAACCTACCTCTCTCCAAACAAGTGTGCAACATTATCATAGTCCTTATCCTTGGTGTATTTTGGTGACATCAGTAATTCCTAAAAACAATGAAACAAGGAAACTATTTAGTGAAAGCAGAGCCTAAAGGTGGACATACACATGCGATTTCCACATGTGTGCCAACAGATCACATTGGTGTATTCAACCTCCAATACTATGTAACTTTGTACTAAATGTAACTTGTATTTATAATAGATAAGCCTGTATGAGAGTGATTTACGGTCACTGATTATGTTACCATCAAATTGCTATCCCTTTCCAGTAACTACAGAACATTTTAAGTAGTACCAACCGTGTCATTCCTCCCTACTTAAAGCTGGGTACACACAGGAAAGATTTTTGAAAAATGGCAGACAGGATCTGCAAGATCCTGGCTGCCATTTTTCAAAGATCTGAATACACACAGTCCCGGGTGTTCTCCCTATGCACTTTCTCGAATGAGAGCTTGGCCGACACGTGCTTGTTTAGAAAAGAGGCCACACACAGTGCCGATAAAGCCCCGACACCATTGGATTGGGGCTTTATCGGTACTGTGTGTATCTAGCTTAAGGGAAGGGTTAGGACATAGGTGTGGCCTGCCAGCATGAAGCCTGACTCAAATCTAAGTTGTGTATCCGAATCCATACCTTTACTGCTTCAGGGCTGAGAATGACAATCCTCACTTTATGTAGCTCATTAAAACGTATGAAAGGGCCATACCTTTGTTCCCTAAAAAAGATAATAAGACAAAGAGTTTCCCATATCTGTTTGTACTTTCTTTGTAAGCAGCAGCGTAATTGAAATCAGAGATATATTATGATCAAATAGGGCCCTAGGCAAAGTGTTGATTGCCCCTTGTGCTATATGGCTGTATTGTATAGGCTGTAAATACTGAAACTGGGGCCTCTAGTGTTTACTGCAGATTGCTCCAGCGCTGGCTCACTGACAGGGCAAACTTCGTCCTTGCTCCCTTGCACTGTGTGCACATGCACGCACAATGCAAGGGACTGTGAATGTGTCAGAGACTGTCAATAAGAAGCTGGCGCGATCAGTGGTAATTCCTCTCCTGTAAGTGTTACTGAGGAACGGGAAGTAAGACATTTACCTCCCGTTCTGAAAGATCTATAGTTAAAAAATGAGAGGAAATACCCTTTAAAATGCATTTCTTTATTTATCCTTCTTTATTCTCCTTTTCCTTAAATGAATGGGATGTGGGCCCACCAGGGATTCCCCTGTAACCCTGTTGGCCAGTCCGACACTGTTAGCACTATGCCCAATATTTAATATATGTGGAAATTACCCATGCGCTCTGCCTATCGTAATTGTTGTTCTAAGTAAAACCTTATGGGTGTTTAACTTTTAGAATTACTTTAATGCATGCTATAAGCTGCTGTTAAAAAGGCTTGCTAAAACGGACACAAAAGCAATATTGAATCTATTTTGTGTCTACAGCCTACACACACACAATTCCAAAATAAAAATAAAATAGAAGCACAAAAATAAAAATACAGAGAGAAGTTTGACATTTACACACCCTCTTTTAATAGACTGGAAATCTCACAGATTATTTAAACCTACAAGAAAAGAGATGATCAATGCACATTCCTGGGCCCCATATATCATAATATCTATGTTAGTGCAAACAGTAAAAACATGGGGGTTTTTAGTTACAATTTTATGCATAAAAGTGAAAAGCCTTCCAACCACTTCAAGGTAACCCCAGTATGGAAGGTCCTAACAGTTTACCTTGGGTCATTTATCTGGGCTGACACTCCCTGCTTGGTTGTCTCCCTGACCTTGCATTGGATTAGTATTACAGGCTATCACTTCCCCCCCGCCTACTGGCTTTTAACAAGGAGGGAAGAGGCCTTTCATCCAAAAGCTTTCCAACCACGTCAAGGTAACCCCCATACTGCAGGAAGATTGACCAAGCTTCCATGTGGTAGTAGCACCCCCAACACGTCCCTTTAATTGGAGGTCTTATGCCTTGAATACTAAGCATAAGATAAAAGGCCTCTTCCCTCCTTGTTAAAAGCCAGTAGGCAGGGGTAAGTGATAGCCTGTAATACTAATCCAATGCAAGGTCAGGGAGACAACCTTCCCAAGAAAATGCAACCAAACAGGGAGTGTCAGCCCAGATAAATGACCCAAGGTAAACGGTTAGGACCTTCCATACTGGGGTTACCTTGACGTGGTTGGAAGGCTGTTCACTTTTATGCATAAAATTGTAACTAAAAAACCCTATGTTTTTACTGTTTGCACTAGCATAGATATTATGATATATGGGGCCCAGGAATGTGCATTGATCATCTCTTTTCTTGTTTGTTCTAATGTTTTGGTCATATCAGTAGCACTTCCACTATTTGTTATAAAGTCATTTTGCCACAGGAGTGCTCCCACAGCCCCCCCTTTTGAGATTATTTAAACCTCACAGCCTACACAGGCACGCACATTAATAAGGCTTTGTGCAACCATGGTCTAATGCTTTTTTAAAATACAGCAAAATGTTAAGCCAAAATCAAAGTTTATACTTTCTCATTTTAGTTAAAATATAGATTTATTATATTTACAATTTTGTGGCTAGCCAGAATGCACAGGTAAGTAAATACAAACATCAATTTGTTATTTTACTACCATACTATAAAATATCTTACCAATCCAGGAACTGTTCATAGATCAATGTGTTGTTCTTTATTAATCTTATGAAAGTAGGTGAATGTCCAAATAAAAAACTACAAAAAAAGGGGGAAAAAGTAAGTTTCCCGAAACACAGACATCAGCAACATAGAAATAAACCGTCTAAGAGCAACAGGAGGTACAAAATTTGAAAAAACTACGGTAAATACATATTTAGCAGACTTTCTTTTTTCCAGTGAAACGTGGAAATTTAGGCCCCACTGCAATGCGTTTCTGTGCGCTTTTACTATGCTCTTGGGTCTGCTTGTATACGGGCATTTGAGCTTGCATTACCCAAGGGATTATTGGTAAAAATGTACCTTAAAAAATGGCATGGCCTACTGATTTGGGTCCACTTCTATTCATTTGTGTCTGCTTTTGGATGTGCTTCCATGTGCAATTTTGACAAAAAAGGTGATCGCCTACGTTACAAAACCACAATGGATAACGCGCGAACAGTGGGGCCCAATTCCCGCGATTTACATTGTAAATTAAACGCGAACAGGGTGCAAAATGAGGTAAAAACACCTTGTTAAGTTTGACTGTTACTACTCACCTGTCTCTGGGAGGACCTGGGATATAATCATACTTCATATGGACATACTGGATGTACCCACAGTACAGAAGGAAGCAGATGAGTAGCAATGCCAGGGTCAGGAGGGTTGCCCAACTGAGGATTGTCCACAGCTCCATTATTCTGATGCGGTCAGTCCTGTAAGTTGTGTGTGAACTAGGCTGACTTTGTTTGTCTGATTCAGATTGCATAGAAATTACATTGGGAGGCAGGGCTGTGGGCTGAACTTTGTGTCCAACCCGGAAGACACTGCTTTCAAGTGTGTATAAAGGGCATTAAATTACTTCTTGTTTAGGGCTGAGAAAAGGGAAATCACTTAGTCTTGCATTAGCTATGTGCCTTTTATAATTACACTATAATAAACACACTCACACATATATATCCTCATCACAGTTTTAAAGCTCATTGTTTATGTTGGTACGAACACAGATATACGGACATAAACATGGTGACAGAGCTGTGCTGATATTGCATAAGGAGCTAAAGCCTTCTTGTTACAGCTTTAAATTTATTTTCTATGTTATTGAAATAAATCTATAATTCTATTTGTCATGTAATACAATTATTATTCAGCATGCTACATGTGTATTTTGGCATTAAATTATTTTTCACTGCTCTGGATGGCAAATTGTTTCATGGCTCAGAGAGGAATGCCGGTATATATAAATAAACAATGGTTGGGTGCAGCTAGCACAGATAAGCTAAGTCCTCCCTGTTGCACAATGTCATGACAGAGGGGGAAGGGGGTTTAAAGCTAGCTCCAGGAATCAAGACATTTTCAGGAATTTCAATTTCCCAAGGGCAGTGCCCAAGGTTTTTAACGACCATTCAATAAGGAACGGATTCAAACCAGCTAGTACATTAGTATGAACTATACACCATTGTATTGTTCTCCAATAGAGGATGTCAGAGGACACGTGGACATCCCTTAAGACTTGAAGAAAAAAAGTTTAGGAAAGGGTTTTTCCCTGTGAGAACGGTAAAGCTATGGAACTGTCTTCCAGTGGACGTAGTGATTGCAGGTTCATTGGTCAGTTTTAAAAAAAAGCTGGATGAGTTTCTACAAACAAGGAATGTTGCAAGTTACTGGTATTGATATAGAAATTAGAGTTGATCCAGGGAAATTTCCAATTGCTACTTTAAAGCCACCCCCAAATTTGTGCACCGTCGCAAAAAAGTGGATGTGGTTTGTGAGGAAAATATGAGATGCCAAAAAGACTGGAATATGAGATGCCCACAGTGACTGATATAGATGTCCACAGTGACTGGAAAATGATGCCCAGAGTTATTGGTAAATTATATCCTCAGTAACTGGTAAATGTTATCCACAGTGACTAGTAAATGATTCCCACAGTGACTAGTAAATGATTCCCACAGTGACTGGTACATATTGCCCACAGTCAGTGACTGGTACATATTGCCCACAGTCAGTGACTGGTACATAAAAGTTTGCCCACTGTGACTGGTACATATTGCCCACAGTAACGGTAGATATAAGTTTGCTCATAGTGACTGGTACATATTGCCCACAGTCAATGACTGTTACATATTGCCTGGTACATATAAGTTTTCTCACATTGACTGGTACATATTGACCAGAGTCAGTGACTGGAACATAATGCCCACAGTGTCTGGTCCATATAAGTTTGCCCAGTCAGTGACTGGTCCATATTGCCCAGTCAGTGACTGGTCCATATAAGTTTGCCCAGTCAGTGACTGGTCCATATTGCCCAGTCAGTGACTGGTCCATATTGCCCAGTCAGTGACTGGTCCATATAAGTTTGCCCACAGTGCCCACAGTGAGCTGCTATCACTCTATTGCCCCCTTTAGGCCGATAGTGGCTCTCAGTGCATTGCAAATGTAGTTTGCCTTTTGCGAATCTTTAATACCAGCTATCTGCTGGCATTAGAGATTATGTCTTAAAGAGCCATTATCGCCTTGATACATTACTTGCGGCAGTTGCATGACAGTTTTTGCATAACGTCACAACATAACCTAATGCTTGGTACATTGGTTAACTTGACTTTAACACACAAGTAGCGGATAACGGCTCTCTGTACATAGCCCTGTAAGCTCCTGCTCAGTAGACTTATTATTTACAGGAGAAATAGCTTTTTCAGAGAGTGTCAATCCAGTCTTTCCTGCCTTTGTGCTTGCAGCGTGGGACTTTACTGGGAGAGTTATAAATTACTTGCAGCAGCCCCTGCTAGCCTAACTGAGTGATCCTGACACACACTGAAGCTGCTCACTCCCTCCTCCCACAGAGTGTAGACGGGATTGACACAGTGCATTGACAGAGATACGTGCCGTTAGCAGTTTTAGTAAGTTGCACATTGGTACTCTAGTACAAGACAGGATACATATTCAAATGCTTTGGGATGAGGATACTGCATCTCTGACAAATCTGATTGGAGGATTTATTAGATAGACAGACCAGTGCTCAGGTACTTTACAGCAAAGGTCTGCAAGGGAACAAAAAAAAAAAAAAAGTCGTCCAACTTTCTGATCACAGGGTCACGTCATGAGCAATAGTTTCATATTGCTTTATGGTAGCGACATACCAAAATGTTTTATAACCATAGTAGACCAGTAAAAAGAGAACATCTTATTGGTTCAGCCAAGTTAACAGCTCAGTCAATTTATTTCACCTCTTATTGAATAAGCCTGTATTTGTCTGTAAATAGTACATTCATGTCACACAAACACATACCAGGCGATTTACCCGTTTGCGTACAAGGTTGTCTTTTACGTTACCCACTTTTCCGGCACTAACATGGAGTTAAAGTCGGGCTAAGAGGTAGCAAACCACTTAGCGTGACTTTAACTGCAAAGACCTGCAGTATATTTTTTATGCAGTTACTCTGCTATTTTTCCTTGGTCTCAGTCTGCAGATCACCCCATCCATTGGTCGGAGAGTTCCTGTATCTAAAATCTTGAAGCTTTGTCCTTCAGCCAGTTCAAATTCATATCTCTGTAAGAGCTTTGCCATTACCACCTTGGCTTCCATCTGCAAGGAGAAAAAAGGGCAGATCTGGAGACTCAAATGATGTTTGCTACAGATTACTTATACAATTGTTGATCCACAAAAGCGTAAAATTTCAATGACAAAATGTTAATTTTATATCACATTATTTCATGGCCTTTTTTTGTGCAGAATATAAATGAATGTACATTTCATACGTTAGACTTACTGCTATTCTTTTTAAACTGTCAAAATTCAATTTCCCTAAAATTAGTTTAATTGAGGGGCAGGGTTAGGGATTTAATTCTGATTTTTATTCTCTAAAAAATTAAATAATGTCAACTGTATACTGTGAAAAGTTCTGCTTCAAGGGACAGTTCAGTGGAAATTATCAATATTTGTTAAATTGTTAGTTTGTGTAATGCCTTCTTAGTTATTCTACCTATTCTCTCCCATTTTGAAATATCAGTTGATTTCATACCCTTTGCTTTTGATATTAGTGAGCTGACATTTCAGGTTCTAACTGTCCTTCTTCCCAGGATGCACCACATCCTTGGAATGTTCCTAACAGTAATTTCTACTGATTGGCTGTTGGTGATGGGTCAAACATGCTCAGATCTCTACTGAGCAACTGAATCAACCCAGGCGCTGGGTCAAGGGCAAAACCATAACAGTCTCTACTAGGGGTCCTGCAAACAGGAAGTCAGTATTTTGGTTGCATTTATTTATACACAGACACAATGCTGAATTGGCAGATTAAGGTCATTGGGAAGAAAAAATACTGCTCTTTTTTCTGAAAAGTACATGTATTTCCACTGAGCTTCCCCTTTAACAGCATTAGGACCCAAAGTGGAGCAGTTTATGGTTATTTGTCTGGGAAGTGTAATGTCAGTTCCTAATCAGTTCTCCGCTGCTCCTTAAAGAAAATATTCCCTCCTGGGTCTGCCACAATCTTCTTCATTGGTTTCTGCTTCCTCTTGAACACGCGCAAGCAATTTACGTGTTAGCACATGCTAATAAGAGGCAGCACAGTCAGCAGCAGACAATCATTGGCTGTGATGGAAGACGTCAGGATTGACTTCTGCAATCAGAAAGGAGACTTGAACAGAGACCAGGAGCAGAAAATTGCAGTGGACACAGAAGTAATTATCTTCTTTTAGAAGGGATGGAGATGTATGTAGCTATTTCAGATGATGTCACAGCCAATGATTGTCTGCTGCTGACCGCACTGCCATCTTTTAGCATGTTCTAATGCCTAAATCACTGAAATAAGATGATCAAGGCTTTTCCTTCTTCAAGGAGTGGCAGAATGGTAAGCAACTATTATGGTTTCCATTGGGAGCTAACTAACATTGTTTATGCAGGGGGGTGTGCATGCCCTTTAACAGTTCATTTTCAGTGAACTAAATAGATTCACAGATATTTTCATGTTTAAACTAAACCTAGGCACAAAACATTTCCCAACTGCTCCTGCATTATTGCTTAATAGGGACCTATACATTGTGCATAATTCATGCCACAAAACGGTTATAAGTCATACAGATCCTACAAGTATTGCTCACACACATAAATACTACTGGTATGGTCGTTCCCCAACCCCCTATTCCAGGGGGTAATGGCCTATGGTAAGACACAATCTGCAAAATGAACGGATGCTTTAGTTAAGTATTCCAGCAGATTTAATGTTTCTCCAAAAGTATGGACCAAGCTTTTAAGGGTCTCACCCTGAGTTTGCTATGTAGTTTTGGGCACTGATATCCACAGTAAGGATATCAACAAACTGGAAAGAATATAAAGAAAAATGAACAGGACATGTTACGCTCAGAACAGGCCTCACCAAAGAAGGGTGCACATGCTCAGCGTTCTATCCAGAGGTTGTCTTTTGCAAATAGACATGTGAGTGCTGCCCCCATTGCTGCAGATTTTAAAGGGGTTTGAGGTCATTCTGTCAGTGCTCAGACCATACAGAAAGAGGCATTCTGGACATTTGAACTAGATTCCCTCAGCCCTAATGGATTAAATGAAGAATTGGCCTTAAATGTGTTTATTTGAATACTCTTTTTACATAAAGACGATCCTGGAGTTGTATTGTTTAGGACACTACTTTTTTCACAGATATGGATACATACTCTTTTGCCATCTATAAGACAAGCAGTCCCTTGCAACCAGAGAGAGCCTATGAAATAATGTTTGACTATCCTAGTACCTTGGTAACAGACTCAAACCACTAATTCATCAAATCCCCTTGATTGGCGATGGGCCACTTATTAGTGGTCTGACAAGCAACTTAGTCCCTTTTTATTTATTATACTAGACACCTCTTCACTGACACATGGAAAAGCCCTATGTTTGATTCCGTTTTAAGGGTGCTACTATTTGCACCCACTGCGCAGACACTGACTTTCTGACTGCTCCATGGGGTGACGATTAGCTGACAGACTCTTGGACAGCTAAGTACCATACTATTTATTATATGCACTATACACTTTAGCATTAGATACGATTTTTTTATTATGTGTGTATATAGTGTGTCTGTCTATTAGCCAAATTAATTAACATCTATATTGATTGACTATATTTTGATGAATTGGGGGGGTGTTTGTAATTATTTGATTTTAGAATGTTAAATAGTTTTCTTATTATCCGGTTATATGTTCGACTATCCATTAGAATCAATTAAAGTGATTATAAAAACTATATATTTGTGGATTTTTTGTTAGTGTGCAGAATTAAGGGTAGTCTTTTTTCTCTTATTGCGTTTTAGTGCTAAGACCATACACTGCATCAAATTTGTCTGCTTGGCTTTTGTCCCAGAAGGAAGCCTCTTCTAAAGATGATACACAGGAGATTCTGCAAACAGTTTGCTAAAGACGAGCAGACTAAGGGCCTAAAATACTGAAACCATCTCCAGTGTTCTTGGTTCAAATGTGTCAAGTGAGCGTGTATGGCGGCAATCAGGTGAGGTGTCTTGCCTACAGTCAAGTGTGTCTTACCTACAGTCAAGAATGGTGATGGGAGTGTGATGGTTTGGGGCCGCATGAGTACTAACAGTACTGGGGAGCTACAGTTCATTGAGGGAACAATTAATGCCATAGTGTCATAGCTTTAGTATTGTCCCGTGAAAACATGTAATAAAATATTTACAAAAATGTGAGGCTGTACTTTCTTTAGTGACATACGGTATTAGGCTATAAAAGAGATTTAGGAAAACCTGCTAATTCTGATGAAAGATAGGACATGGCAGGTTCCTGTGTGGGAATTCATATTGTTTTACGGGCTTTTTATACATGCATTTTACTGCTTCTTGACAATAATTGTATACTGTTCTAATATTATAATTAGAACAGTAGTGTTAAAACAAAGATGGCAGCCTAGCATATTAATGATTCACTGGGTGTAGCTACCAGGGGTGCTGGGGATGTGACCGCACCAGGGCCCTTGGCCAAGGTTACAAAACTACCAGTCTGTGTGCCAACTGTTTTACCAGTGGTCTGTGTACAAAGCATTTTTACCATTGTCTGTGTGCCAAGCATTTAACCAGTGCCTGGCTGTGTGCAGTGCCAGTTTCCTAACCAGTTTATCAGTGTCTGCATGCTATAAGCATTTAAGCAGTCTTTGTGCCAACTATTTTACCAGTGGTTATATACAAAGCATTTTACCACTCTCTGTGTGCCAAGCATTTTACTAGCATCATTTGGTTAGTTTAGAAGGTCTGAGGATAGTAGGAAGCTTAGAAATACTGTTTGAATTTGCTTGGTGTATGGGTAAAGTATGTCTGTCTGTTTTAAAATAAGTGCCTTTAAAAAAAGATGAATTTGGATGTTTTTTTAAGGAAATGATTATTTGTTTTGCAGTGGTGTTGGGGGGCCCATGCCCAAATTTTGCATTACGGCCCATAAGTCTGTAGCTACGCCACTGATGATTCATGCTGAAATTCTAGTCTGGCTAATTAGTGTTTCTTACTGCTGCAGAACAACTTGGAGTTATAACCTTAGCTATAAGATTTGGTTACTTGCCATTTTATTTCTTCCTTCAGTACCTGAGAAAACGTTTGTCCAATACAGGAGCGTGGGCCAAGGGAAAATGGGAAATATGTGTAGAATGGTCTGTTGAGAAGAAAAAAAAGAGACCAATTTAAAGGAAGGCTTACATAAAGGCAGGGAGGAATATACTTGATATCTAGCAACTGGCAAAAAAGAAAAAGGTTTAAAGGATAAGTATGCTGTAAAACAAAGTTAAGTTTAGTTGTCGCGTACGCAGCGACATCATGCACGAGAGGGCGTGCCCACGATCGGAAACGGAGATTACTTTTCGCGACTAATGAAGATGGAAAAAAACAGGGAATCTTGGAGGGGTGGAGCTACACTTTAACCTATACAGATTCAGATTCAAGATTTCAGCAACTATAAAGCAGGAAAGGTAGGCTCTGGAGGGGCGTAGAAAAAAAATGTTTTTTTTTTTAAAGCTGCGGATTCCAACTAAACTTAACTTTGTTTTACAGCATACTTATCCTTTAACTATATTACAGGGCACAGACTTGAATATATTTTATCTGTGCAACCACCGGCATTCCTTTCCCTTCAGTGAATGCAATGGCCGCGCTCCGTGAAGAATCTATGTTCAGTAAAGATTGGGAGACCCCGGCCTTTACTGAACATAGATTCTTCATGGAGCGCAGACTGATAAAATACATTCAGATTTGTGCCCTGTAATATAGTTAAATGTTAAATTAGTGAAATCCTTTATTGTTAATGTGGAAAGCCTTTCATTGGGGAGGTGCAGTGGAATATATTCTTATAAATACCTCTTAGCTACATAGCCAAGAGGTTTTTAGAAGGATATATTCCAGTGCACCTCCCCATTGAAAGTCCATTACCTTATGTATTATTTAAGGGATAATTCACTACCTACAGTGTAATATAAGGAGATTATACAGGCACTCTGTCTCCCCCCCTCCCTACCTCTCCTTCCCTGTATAATTAATGTAGATAACAAGCCCGTTTTTGACAAATGGTTTACTGCCGTTTCTATCTCATTCTATCTCACGGTGCTGTTCCGGTTCGTTACACTGACTGACTTAATTATTGTGCTGATAAGGAGGAGCAAGCGGCCGAGTAAATTATGACTCACAGGAATGCGCTCGCACAGTAATTCAGTCAGTCCACCAGTCAGTCGTTGTACAAAAACGGCTTGTTATCTACATTACTAATACAGGCAAGGAGAGAGAAATGGGGAGGGGCAGTGGAATACTGGAAGTCATTCAGTGACATCACTAAGTGACTGATTATATAGATTCTCGCCACTGCACCTCCCCATTGAAATGCCTTATGTATTATAATACAATTATGATAAACCACTTACTTTGGTGCATCAGGATTGAATCTCTCTGGGTTGAAAGTGAGCGGATCTGAGTAATATTTCTCCATCCTTCCCATGACATAACTGTTGAACTGCAAATAGTATCAGACTGAATTAAGATACAGGTAACGGACAATCTATAGCTTACGCACACTACTGTCTTCCTTTACATCATCACATAGTAGGCAGCCACTGTGTATAAAATAGACACAAGTATCCTGCACAACAGGGATGAATGCCTCTTTATTAGTGTCACAACAAATCCCACAAAATTTTGAGGTGACGCCTTGTTGTAAGGTGTAAATTCAAATTACAGTCGTTATTTATCATGACTCCATCAGAGTGAAAGTTGAGGCTTCTGGAGGATTTAACTTTAAGAAGAACTAAAGCCTAAGAACAATAAAAATTGCTTAAAGGGTATTTCCACTGGGGGATGGCAATTCCATTGAGTTTTATTTTACCTGATCACTCACTCCACCGACGAGTAGTCTGACAGTTCCGCGCATAGAAGACAGAGTCTGTCGGGATCTGTCAGACTACGCTGAGGAGGAGCAAGCGATCCTATGGTCTATCTACCTTGTATTAGAGATGGTTGTCAGCATGCTCCATACATGCTACTTCTGAGCTGTCCTTCTCTGCTTCTTCATCTAAATTGTCAAATCTTTTTGGATGGACTAGCTGGAAAGACGCAACCCTACTCTTCCCATACAGGTGGCAGGATGCACATTGTGTGGACCCAACAAACTGTCAATCCTAGACAGTAATACACAACAGGATATATCCTGTACCATACAGGAAACTTTCTTAAATTCAAAACTCACCTGATGGTGACACCCTCTTCCTCAAAGACAGCAAAGCACAACTGTTTGCTACAAAAATTTAGCAATAATTTAAATTTACAAAATATAGAACATACAAAAACCATTTATTGGTAACCCTGAAAAGCATCGCTACTATCAGGATTACCTGATTCTGTGGCGCAGGGCCGTTTTTAGGCATAGGCCACCTAGGCAAAGAACTAGGGCGCCTATGTTGATCCAGGGCGCCTATTCTTCTCCCTAGCATCTCCCTGTCAGCTTTTACTTGCTGTGTTAGACCTGCTCTCCTTGTTCAGCTGTAACCTGCAACCATAAAAAATATTGCGGCGGTCCGGGCAGGGATTACTTACCTTCCCCCAAAAGGATTACAGGCTAGGTGCAACGATGGATCCGGATGATGGTGGTGGTGGAGTGGGGGGGGGGGGGTAGGGCGAGGGCACCAGACATTGATGAGGACAATGAAACAGCGTGGATCAGAAGTACGGTCCAGTATACTGTTTGCTTTTCATGGTTACAATGGTCCATATAGGTCTGTCTTTTCATGGTTACATGGTCCAGTACTGTGCTTTTGGTTCATGGTACAGGATAATCCAGGCACTCATAACATATACTGTGTGCTTTTGTCAATTGTTACATGGTCCAGTATTGTATCTTTGGTTATCGTCTATTTTTCAGGGTTACTGGTTCCATTATCTGTTGCTTTTCAGGTTGCATGGTCCAGTGATAACTTTGCTTTTAGTGGTTCATGTCCGTATACTTTGCTTTTCAGGTTACATGGTCCAGTATACTCTTTTATTGTTACATGGTCCTAGTATGTTGCTTTTCAGGGTTACATGGATACCAGTATACTGTTGCTTTCAGATAGCTTGGCTTATGTTCATGGTCCTATACTGTTGCTTTCAGGGTACATGGCCAGTAATACTGTTGCTTTTATGGTTACATGGTCCTTATACTTTCTTTTTTGGTTAATGGTCCAGTATAATGTTGCTTTCGTTGTTACATGGGTCCAGTATACTGTTGCTTTTTTGTGGTTCCTGGTCAAGTTCAACTGTTGCTTTTCAGGTTACATGGTCCAGTACGTTTCAAGTTGCTTCGGCTGTTGCTTTTGTTGTGTTACATGGTCCCAGTCTACTGTTGCTTTTGTGGTTCATGTCCAGTATACGTTTCTTTCAGAGTTCATGTGCAGTATACTGTGTTTGTTGGGTGGTTACATGGTCCGTATACTGTTGCTTTGTGGTACATGTACAGTTATAGTGTTGTTTGGTGGTTACATGGTCCAGTATACTGTTGCTTTTCAGTGTTAGCATGGTCCAGTAACTGTTTTGCTCATGGTCCAGTTCTGTTGCTTTTGCGGGTTACATGGTCCAGTATACTGTGCTTTTTCGGTGGTTACATGTCAGTTAATTTTGCTTTTGTGTTACAATAGTCATATACTGTTCTTTTCATTACATGTCAGTACTGTTTGCTTTTTCAGAGTTACATGGTCCAGTATACGTGTTCTTTTGGTGGTTACATGGTCAGTATACTGTTGCTTTGGTGGTACATGATACAGTATATGTGGCTTTTGGTGTTCCATGGTCAGAGTATACTGTTGCTTTCAGGGTTACAGGTCCATATACTGTTGCTTTTCAGAGTTGCATGGTTCAGTATACTGTTGCTTTTGGTGGTTACAGGTCCAGTATACTGTTTGCTTTTGGTGGTTCCTGATACAGTATACTGTTGCTTTGGTGGTTACATGGTCCAGTATACTGAACACATCCCCACCATAGGGGCTCTGGTGAAAACCTGGTCACACTTAGACTCTGTGGCCAGTACCTGGGGGTAATTACTTGCTCCCGCCATGCAGGGCCTTTTCTAGCCATTTTGGTCCTAGTGACCTCCCCTACCACGCCCCCCCCCCCCAAAAAAAAAAAAACAACCTTGGCTTGTCAAACTACAGCTGTTTCCTTCCTTCTGCTTCGGACAACAGTCACTGCGACTGTTCTGTGTAGTAAACCGCTTTACTAGTTGTAAGAGGCGCACGCTGACCAGGTGAGGCAGGTGTGTATACACACTTGTATGAATGCAGCGACACTGACCACCAATGAATACTGATGGAAGGACAGGATAGGTTTCAGTGGATGTGTGGTATGTGGCACAGTGTTCTCCCCAAATGTTTCCAGCCAGGTAGGGCAGAACGGGAAATTGGGGTGAGCTAAGATATATTTTGGTTTTTTAAACTTCGGTTTATTGTCAAATACGAAAGCATTTGTTTAACAACTGTCTACCTTTTTTCTTACAATGAAAACTATTTTTTTAAAGTTTCCTTTTAATTCAACAGCGTCCTCATTGCCTGTTTTAGTTAAGAACACTTTTTTTATAATTCCAATTTGTTTGTTTTGTATTGGACTTTAGTCTCGTAGTTACATATGTACTGGGGTAGTGAGGAGAGAGTAAGGGTAAGGGTGGGTGGGGGGGCTGGAAAAGGGGGGGAGGGGGTCCTCACCGAGTCTCCCGGGCCGGTCCTTTGATCATTTCCTGCTTGTTTTGTTTTGTAACAGAGTTACAGACGGATATCCCGTCCATATGCCCCAAATTTTTGAATTTGCCGGGACAATCCTATGTTCTATATTAGGTTCTCAATGGAATGGTATTGTTGTCAGTTCAACACCAATGTTTTCCGTTTGGGGTGGTCCGGGGACATCCACCTTTAGGCACTATGGTCTTTCTGGCTGTTCGGGGCCATGAAATAGAGTTCCATGCACGGAGAATGTTAGTTTTGTTGTCTTCCAGTTTCCAGTGTGTTTGATCCCTATGGCATAGTCTCGGTCTAAAGTAATGGCCAGGGTAGACATGGAGGTATAAAGGAGGACCACTCTGGTCCAAAGTGGCTAACCTGGGGCAACTCCCCAATTAGACTGCAAAAGTCTGCTGCTCCATCTGACATTTGGGCACTAATGACCTTGGTTGGGGAGATTCGGTGGCAGTATCTGCGGTGACAATACTCTTGGTGGGTAGATGTAATAATGGTATGAGTCGTTGTTAGCATGAGGGTGAAGGCAAGCGTGTGTGCCTGACCAGGCCCAAACCCCAGACCTATTTTTTTTTCGTCCCCATCCTTTCCCTTCCCTTTGCAAGTTCTGGGATCTTGTCCTTTCCATTTTTTTTATCAATCTGTGGTATTGATTAGATGTTGGGTTGTTTGATCATTTGTGTATATAGTCGTGAGCTTAAACCTTGTGGTCCTTGTTTTAGGGATTCCGATATCGGGTGTTGGTTTTTGGATTTTTTTTATTTTTGGATTGAGTGATGCGGCGTGCCTTATTTGCACGTATCTGTATAAAAATTGACATTGGTGAGAATTGAATTTCGGGTTTGATCTCGCATTACGTATGGAGTCCTCTCCGCTAGATTTGGGGCCGAAGTGATAGACTCCCACTGCTTCCCCGTCTGTGTCTCCCATAATTTTTTTGCAAACTGTGGGAAAGATTGGTTGTTGCCACAGTGCTGTTTCAGGTGGGATCCAGTGTATTCAAACAGACCATTTTTCTTTTCCAGATCTTAATACATTTTGTTGGTGGGAGGTGTCCTGTTTCTGTTAGATAGTTGTTCGGTGCTTTCCAATTTGTGATAGTTTTGAACCTTGCTGTAGGCACTAGCTGTTTTTCTTCTTGCTGGTGTAAGGGAGTGTAATTGGTTTGAGCCATGTTGCCCAATATTTTAAATTGTCCTGCTAGGTATATATCCGGAAGTTCGGGAGTGCCAGGCCAGCACACAGTCCTTTGATTTTGGAGTTTGGCCAATTTGTGTCTTGCTCGTCTATTTGCCCATAGGAAGGTTGACAGCATACCATTTATTTCTGAGCCAAAGTTCTTTTGGTAGTAGGTATATAGGATCTGTGCGTCTAATGATGTATAGTATCTTGGGGAAAGAAGTGTAGTTATACTAGGTTGTTCTTCGAATAGTTGAGGGGGAGATCGGCGGCCCATGTCTCGTTATTTCGTTTTGATGTGTCTAGTATTGAAATAAACTCTTGAGTGTGGTGAAGAGTGACTTTGGTTTTTTTTGAGATCCATATTCCGAGATATTTAAATTCAGATACTATTGGGTCTCTGCCACGGCGGCAAGAAGTGTGCTGTTATGGTGTCGTTGTCCAACAATGAGCATAAATCGCATGATGATAAATTAAAATGCCAGTTTGACCATTACAATCCTGAGTAGATCTGAAGTGGATTAATTATTCAGCGTGCTTATCAAGGAGGGCCCGTGTCCGCCAGAAACGGATGGGCATGGTCGTCCGCGTAAAGACCGATTATGGTCCGATTGTCTTTGTCGTCGGCAGGTCCTTTAATGGAGGGATCCTTTCGGACTGGATGCGATGAGCTTCCTATAACGATTGAGAAAAGGTTAGGTTTGAGAGGGGGCACCCTGCTTGTTCCTCGGTTGATGGAACGTCTGATTTGGATCCATTTTATTGATATAAGCTTTGGGGGGCCTGTGTACAGCAGTTGTTTATCCATTTTATATATTTGTTGGGGGCCAAGCCAAATTTTTTGCATACAGGACCATAGAACGTTCATTCTAGTGATCAAACGCTTACTGTCGTCCAGCGTAGCACGCTCTGTCCCCTAGTTTAGTTGTGTGATATTTTGGGTATTTATTTGTGTCTTCTGATGTGTTATTGGTGCGTTTGCGCGCATGAATCAGGTCTGATCAGGGTATAAAATGGTACTAGTAACCTTTTTTATTAATCGGTTTGCTAATATTTTGGCAAGGACTTGTAGTCGCCAGTTAGAGGAGTGAGAATGGTCGTGTAGCACTGTGTTCTGTTGGTTTTATCGGTTTAGGATCAGTAACCACTGTGGCTGTCTAGCATGACGGTGGGAGTGTTTCTATTGTTCAATAGGCCTCGTGTATGTTTTGAGGAGGTGATCCAGAAATGTTCTTTATCCTTTTTGTAAAATTCTGGCCTGGGATGCCATCGGTGCCCGGGGGCATTTATATTTCGAGGAGTTCCGAAGTGCGTCGGGATAGTTTCTTCAAGTTGTAAGAGGTGTCAGTGACTGTAATTTGAGCTGGTTTTTTTTTTTTTGTATTGGGGGAAATGATGTGGCTGCAGCTATTTCCAAGGGTGGATTGTGTATAGAGTACCTGATTGGGAGAGTATTGTGTCTTGAAGTTGCGAGACGAGTCGAGGATATCTTTGGCGTTGTTATTTCACCTACGTTGGGGTCTTGATTGTGTGATTGTTTGTTGTGTATTGGTATTTAATTAGAACGGGCTAGCAATCGCTGAACGTTCCTTTCTCAAATATTGTTGTTTAGAAGAAAGTATTATTTGCGTTACTTTTTCTTTGGATTAGTATGTTTATTGCCCCGTTGTAGCTGTTGCCATTTTTCTTCAGTATTTCTGTGGGATTGCAGTATCCTTGTTTCGGGGGGCTTCTTGTATTGGTTGGTTAGGTGTTGCTTCGTCTGCCCGGGTTTGTTTTTGTAATGCTGATTGTGGAGTTTTAGTTAGTCTCTGGCGAAGGCTTTAAATTCGTCCCGATATATATTGGGGTTAACCGGAGCCGTGGTAAACTATTTCGAAGTAAGTTTCTTGAAGTGGCTTTCGAGTTGGGTCTCCTTCGGCGTTACAAGTGTTAACCATAAGGGGTTGTATTTTCATCATTCGGGTGGGGGTTTTGTGTTGTGTTGGTGCCTAGTTCCATCGCACCGGGGATGGTCCTGTCTTCCCACTGGAAGTTGGTACTGTTATTTTGTTAACCTGTAGGTGCCGAGGTTGTAACATTCTCACAAAAAGTCAATTCGAGCCTATGAGAAAACATCGTGATGTTAAGGAGTAATATGAGAAACTTTGGCTTGTTGGGTTTCTTGTTCTCCAGATGTCCACCGCCCATCTCAGTCATCAGTCTGTGCGTGCAAGTGTAGTTTCTTTCGGGGTTGTTGGTCGCCGCCTGGTTGTTTGCAGGTAATCCTGGTCGTTTTCCCAGGGCATTACATGTTGAATCTCCAGTACCGATCACATAGCTGTGGGGTACTTAGGCGCGAATGATATTACTTTTCTGGAGTATATGTGGTGTCGCTGGGGGGGGGTTGATATAGTCCTATGAATACATAAAGGTGCGTTGTCCTAATTCACGCTAAACAGATTATCTCCCTTGTTATCCTTCATGTTTTAAGTTATTGAAACTTTTTGAGCTACGAATCGGATGGAGGAGACCCTTCTGAGTAATTTGGAGTAAGTGCTTGGACGCCCAGGCCCACCCATGGTTTTCGTAACCATTTTGTATTTTCTGGTTGAGGTGGGTCTCCTGGAGACATATAATGATCGGGTTTCTCAGCGGTTTGTAATTTTCCAAATACTTGTATGTACGTTTTGTTTGACTGTTTCATGGCCCCCGGTCTCCAGGTCAACACCTTCAGGTGATGATGGGTGGGTGCGATTCATCTTATTGTCATTTAGGGGGGTATTGTCCCAGAGACCGGCAAGATGGGGATAGAGAGGAAAGGGGAAGGTAAAATGTTTGTAAGTAACTTTGGCATTAGGCTTAAAATGCTTTTGTTACAGGAGAGGTATCATGAGAGACCTATAACTTTCTTTCGGAAAGAGAATAAACTTTCCTCGTCCGTTTTTTAAAACATTACCTTTTTTAATAACTGTAAAATAGAATATCGACCCTAAATATTAACCTTAATATAGGGTAGGTACATATTTAGGGCAACATTGTAGTACCAAGTACGGGTATCTGCCGCTCTATTTTAGGAAACTTAGATCACTAGTAACATTGTCATTTCGCTTGAGATGCGTGGTTTAGTGTCGGGGTGTACTCATCCTCAGGTCTATCCTCCCGTTATCGGACTTGTAGTATAAATATTTTGGTCAGAGCCATTGTTGGTTTGACCACGGTGTTTAGTGGGCAGGTCAAAATCTATTCTTCTGTGTTTCTTCCCCGCACTCATCTAGTTGTGCACTTAGGTAATTTGTACAATCCGTTGGCTATCATTTTTACCCACACGCAGGTGGGGCCCCCTTCCCTCCTTATTAATCTCACTGGGTTAGTATATTATGTCCCATTCGCCTCCCTTCTGACTCCCACACCCTGCTATGTGGTTTCGGAGTTATCCATACACTGTGTCAGTATTTAATTGTATCGTTATACTGTGGCACATTTTGTTGTTTGGTGTTTGGCTTATTGGCATAAGCCTGTAGATGTTCCCGAGAGCTTAGAGCCCTTTGGCATAAGTACACCCTGCCCTAGTGTGCGCTGGAGTCACGGTACTCATGTAGGACTTGTCCATCACCTTGTCCCTGATTGGGTGGTCGGTTTCACTTTCGGGTACTGTGGCGCATCCATCTGCCCGCCTCTGTGTCTATTGCCCCGGCATGGCTAGCATGACAATCCCCTTGCCAGCCCCATGAGGTTGTGTTATAGGCCCACAGTAGGCAAGTTCGCAATATCATTACATAATGCGAGGTAGGTTATTCAGCTATTTATCGTATGTACATCGTAAACTTAGCATTTATACCATACTGGCAATCTATTGAAATATTACGAGTTAACAGTCGCCATACCAGTCATATCATTTAGCCCCGGTCGCTGTGTTTTCTCAATCGAACTTCCAATCCACATTGTAAGGGCAGGAGAATGTTATAGTGTTTCCTATCTAGCAGGTAGGCGAATCTGTTGCAGTAATATATTGGTCGCAGATGAAGGGGGTTCTCCAATTTGTAAATCCGGAAGTTGAAATCCAAGAATACCACTTTTCAAGCCTGTTGCATCGTGGTGGTGGCTATCCCTCTTGGCCTCGGGTTCCCATCTTGGATTGGTTCGTCTAGAGCAATTTGTGCATTCCTCTGCGGAGTCGAAGAAGTGAGCTCTGTTGTCCACCTCTATTCCTCATTCTCGCTGGAAAGACCCATGGATTACTTCAGAATTTTGCCTGGCGGAGTCGGAGCGTTACCAAGCGAAATGTAGATCCTCTTTTTCTTTAGGTCGGCCGAGAAATCCGGGAAAATCATTATCTGTGTCCGTCGATGGTAAGTTGGTCACGATCTCGTGTTTTGCCCTCACATTTTATCTCGGTCACGTGTACTTAGTATTCGCGCGATGAGGGGGTCCTAGGTCGGAGCCGGGTGTGGGGTCTTGCGTATGCGGTGCCGCCCTTTCCACGCGAACTTCTCGGACAGTCCCACGTCTGCGATACCTTGGCCAGCCAATTTTGGACTACTCTTCCGGGGCTCCTTTCCTCTCTCTCAACGTTCTGTTACCCCAACTATTCTTAGGGTTGGTGGCGCTCATTCTATTTCTATGTCTCACTCTTGGTATTGCGTTCAAGTTTCTGCTTGTAGCTCTGAGATTGTTGGGTTTAGCGGGCTACGTGTCCTCTATGGCCGAGACTCGGTCTTCTACCTCTGTAGCATATCTTGCCTCATCACCTGGTGTAGGTCCGTGTCGCATCAGGCTTATGTCAACTTTTATTTCCTCCATTACCAACCCGTGAACGAAGTCTTGTTACTTTGTTGCTGAATTTGCTGTCAAAGTTTAGTTTTTGGACAGCCTAGTATTCGGGTTGTATGGGGTACTGTCCTTGGTTGCAACATGGGTCAGTGGTTGATTTGGGTTTCCTGCCCATTGGGGCCGAGCAGGATGGCGCTCTCAGGGTCTGACTTTTGGCGCGACTTGTATAGCGAATTGCGTGGAGTTTGGTGACCGCCGGGCAGGACGTCCTTTGTGGTGTCTTTGTTTCGTGGCATTCGTGTCTGTGCTTTGTCTAGGGAGGTTAGGATTTTTATGTTCCAGTGAATTGTTCAGGTTGCCCGGCATAGGTTGTTTACCAGACGGAGCTTCCCGTGTCTTGGCGTTCCGTCCTCATTGCTCGTCTCTTGCCACGCCCCAGGACACGAGAGCTAAGATACCATTATCCAAGAATATTGCATTAATAATTTCTGCCCTCAGGACATTACATTAATACTTTCAGTGCCAGCACCGTTCCAGAGAATTGCTATTAAAGGCATGTTCCAACCTTTAAAACTATAATTAAAAACCCCATACCGGACACCCCTCGCAACCTTACCTTACATTACCTTTTGGTTCCCAAGATATTCCTTTTCAAGTCCAGGAACTGAAGACTCCCAGGCTTTGTCCTGTGATGGAAAAGCAACAGTATACTGGACCATGTAACCACCAAAAGCAACAGTATACTGGACCATGTAACCACCAAAAGCAACAGTATACTGGACCATGTAACCACCAAAAGCAACAGTATACTGGACCATGTAACCACCAAAAGCAACAGTATACTGGACCATGCAACTCTGAAAAGAAACAGTATACTGGACCATGTAACCCTGAAAAGCAACAGTATACTGGACCATGTAACCGCCAAAAGCAACAGTATACTGGACCATGTAACCACCAAAAGCAACAGTATACTGGACCATGTAACCACCAAAAGCAACAGTATACTGGACCATGTAACCACCAAAAGCAACAGTATACTGGACCATGCAACTCTGAAAAGAAACAGTATACTGGACCATGTAACCCTGATCGTGACCAACTTACCAATCGGACGGACACAGATAATGATTTTCCGGATTTCTCGGCCGGACCTACAGAAAAAGAGATCTAATTTCGCTTGTAAGCTCCGAATCCGCCAGGCAAAATATGAAGTACTCCATGGTCTTTCCAGCGAGACTGAGAATAGAGGTGGACAACAGAGCTCACTTCTTCGACTCGCAGAGGAATGCACCAAATTGGCTAGACGCACATATCCAAGATGGGACCCCGAGGCCAGGCAGGGATCGCCCAACCATGATGCCAACAGGCTTGAAAAGGGTCTATCTTGAGACATGTCACCTTAAGGATTAAAATTGGAAGGAGGAACCCCCCCTTCATCTCGACCCAATATATTACCGCAACAGCCGTACCTTGTATATAAGAAACCCCAAAAAACCCCCCCCCCCTATAACCTTGCCCTTAAATATTGGTCGATTGAGAACACAGTCGGCCTAATGATTACTGATGGTTATGGGAAATCGTAATTAATATAATATTTCAAATAATTGTATGCCGTATAATGCACTAAGTTTACGATTGTATATATAAATAGCTGATAACCTTGAAGTAATGAGCGACTGCTCTGTGCCTTACACAAGGCTTGGGCATGGGGGCGGTCATGCTGCCTACGGGCAAATATGAAGGGGGGCAGATGGATGGCCCAGTAACCCGAAAGTGAAACCGAACCACCCATCAGGACAAGGTGGAACAGACCTCCTACATGGTAACGTTGACTCCAGCCGCACCGACTAGGGCAGGGTACTTATTGCCAAAGGGCTCCTAAGCCTCTGAGGATACACTAAGATATGCCCAATAAGCCCACACCAAACAAAATTGGCCACAGTTATAACGAACAATTAAATACTGCAACAGTGATGCTAACCCGAAACACATAGAGGGGTTGGTGTCTCGAAGGGAGGCGATATGGAAATAATATACATAACCCCAGGGTGGATAACTCAAGGCAGGGAAGGGGGGCCACCCTGGTGTGGGTAAAAGGATGAGCCAACGAATGACAAATTACCTAGTGCAAAACTAGATTAGTGCGGGGGAGCAACACGAATGAATAGATTTTGACCTGACCCTAAACCCTTGGGAACCCAACAAGATGGCTCTGCCAAAATAATTTAACTACAAGTCCGGATACACGGGAGGAATTGGACATGAGGATACACCCCCCGAACAACTAAACCAACCGCATCCAGCGAATACAAAGTTCAGTTGAATTTAAGTTCTTCCTAAATAGCCAGACGGGCAATACCCGTACTGGTACAATGTGCACCTAAATATGTACTTACCCTATTTAAGGTTAGATATTTATAGGGTTATATCTATTTACAGTTATAAAAGGTTAATGTTTTTTAAAAAAGACGGAGAAATGTTTAAGTCTCTTCCGAAAAGTATATTGTCTATCAAGTATACCTCTCCTGTAACCAAAAGCAATTAAAGCCTAATGCAATATCGTACTAAACATTACCTTCCCATTTCCCTCTACCCCATCTATGACGAAGTCTCTGGACAATACCCCCCTATTGACAATTAGAGATGCAATCCGCACCCACACATAATCCACCTGATAGGTGATGACTGACGTCGGGGGGCTGAACAGTCCAACAAACGAGTATACAAAGTATTGGGAAAATACAAACTGCTCGAAAACAGATATTATATGTCTACCAGGGAGACCCAACCTACACCAGAAAGTTTTCCCCAAAAAAATACAAAATGGTTACCCCCCCTTAAACCATGGGCATGGCCTTGGGCGCCACAGCACTTACTCAATTACTCAAGAGGTGTCTCCATCCTGATTGCGTACTCCCAAAAACGTTCAATATATTAACAACATTGAAGGATAACGAAGCGGAGATATATCTGCTTTAGCTATGAAATTAGACAACGCCCTTTAGTATTCATAGGACTAATAACCCCCCCCCCAGCGAGACCACATCATATCAGTCCAGAAAGTAAATCATATCGGGCTAAAGATACCCCACAGACTAGCGTGATTGTACTGAGATTTCAAATGTGTAAATGGCCCTGGGAAACGATCAGAGATACTAGCAACAACCAGTCCGACCAACACACCACGAAAGACAAATACCTTGGCAACGCATACTGACTGAGATGGAGACTTGGATAGGAACATCTGGAGAACAAGAAACCCCAACAGCCAAAGTTTTCTCATTTACTCCTCTACACACGAGGTTTTCTCTAGGCTCGCATACATTTTTGTGAATGAACACCTGGCCACACTCAGGTTAAACAAATAACAAATACCAACCCAGGAGGAATATCGGACATTCCCCGGTGCTAATGGAACTAGGCACCAAACAACCAAAACCACCCCACCAATGATGAAAATACACCCTTCTGGTTAACTTAATCGCCGAAGGAGACCAACTCGAAAGCCACTTCAAACACTACTTCGAACTAGAACACGGCTCGCGTACCCAAATATAATCTGGGACGCATTTAAAGCCATTCGCCAGAGGCATACTCTAAACTCACACAATCAACCGCAATTTAAAAAACAAAACCCGGGGCAGACGAATGAAACCTAACAACCAACATAAAGAAGCCGAAACAAGATCTGCAATTCCCCCACAGAAATATGAAAGAATGGCATAAAGCTACAACGGCAATATAACATACTAATCAAAGAAAAGCTAAACCGAAATATACTTCTTCTATAAACAAAATATTTGTGAGAGGAAACGTCTCAGCCAGATATCGCTAGCCGTCTAATTAAAACCAATACACAAACAAACAATACTACACCAATCCAAGGACCCAGAAGTAGCGTGAACTAACAACGTCCCACAGATATCCTCGACTCCTTCGCCATGATACTTCAAACCCCCCCCCACAATACTCCTCCAATCAAGCTACCTATAGACAATCAAACTATGGAATATCATGCAGCACATCAGTTCCCCCAATTACAACCCGCTCAAATTACAGTCACTGAATCGCTCTTACAAATGAGAACTATCCGAAGCACTTCGGAGATTAGTCTCGATAAAGCCCCGAGCCCCCGATGGCATCCCAGCAGAAGTTACAAAAAGTATAAAGACATCTTTCGGATCACTCCTACAAACATACAACGAGGCCTTTGAACATAGAACACTCCCAACGTCTATGCCTAGAGCCACAGTGGTCATGCCCTAAACAACAGATAAAAATCCACAGACACAGTGCATCACAGACCCAATCTCACTCCTAACTGCCGACTACAAAGTACTTGCCAAAATATTAGCACAAACCGATTAATAAAAAGGTCTTTATAAGTACATATACACCTGATCAGACCGCAGATTCATGCCGCCGCAAAAGCACCTCAATACCATCAGAACGAAACACAAATACATACCCAATTCACACCTAAAATAGGAGACAGATGCGCTGCTATACCGCTGGACGCTAGTGTTAAAGCGTTTTGATCAATAGAATGGAACTTCCTATGCGTCCTGTATGCAAAATTGGCTTTGGCCCCCAAAATATAAAATGGATACAACTGCTCTGTATCCAGGCCCCAAAGCACTCTATACAACAAAGCGATCCAAATCAGACTCGCTTCCCACTCAACCGAGGAACAAGACAGGGGTGCCCACTCTCACCCTACTTTTCCTCAATCAGCTCTATAGCAGCATCTACGCAATCCGATCCGAAAGCGATCCCTCCATTACAGGACTTGAGAAAGAAAAAATATACGGACAAAAGCAGTCTTACGCTGGACGACAATGTATCCTGTTTCTGCGCGGGACACGGCCCATCCTTAGATACGCACCAAGCTGAAATAAATGTCATCACTTCAGTATCTACTCGGATCACATGTCAATGGCAAAAAAAATAGCGATATGCCCATTGGAACACAGACACCATAACAGAACTTCTCTGACGTGGCAGATACCCAATAGGGTATCTGAATTTAAATATCTCGGCATATGGATATCAAAACAACCCAAATCGTCTTCACCACACTCAAGTTTTCACCATCACACTCCCCACTTATGACCACAATTCAACGCAAATTACAGACATGGGGCCACGATCCCCCCTAACTTAATTGGAAGAAAAGACTCAACTAGTTAAATACCATTTTCCCCCAGATACTTATACATCATAGAGCACGCTCCTATATACCTACCCCAAAAAAACTGTTCTCAGCAAAAAATGGTAGATGTCACCTTCCTATGGGCCAACTATACACGCATGGCAAGACTAAAACTTCGCCAAACCCAACCACATAAGGACTGTGCCTAGGCCTAAGGACATCCCGAACTTCGCGATATACATACCGCAGGACGAATTAAAATATATGTGACAACATGGGCTCAACCAACATAACTCCCTACACCAGCAGAAAAACATTGCTAGCCTGCCTACAGCAGGTTCAACACTATCAACATTGGCGAAGAACCGAACAACTATCTAACAGAACAGCACTACACCTCTCCAAAACAATGCTATAAGATGACGAAAGAATAAATGGTCTGTTTGAAATACCACTGATCCCCTGAAACAGCACTGTGGCAAACAATCTTGCCCCATTGCAAAAATTACATGGGGACACAGACTGGAAAGCAGTGGGGTCGATCAATTCGGCCAATTATAGCGAGACGACTCCATACGTACATTCGCAAGATCTAAACGACGAATTCAATTCCCCAAGTCATATTTCTACCAGATACTGTGCAACTAAGGCCACTTGCCCACACTCAAATTCCCAATAAAAAAACTCGAACTAACAAACACCCGAAATCGGAATCCTTAAAACCCAAGGACACAAGTCATCTACCGGACCTAATATACACCAAATGATCAACACCCCAAACATCTAAATCAATCCACAGGATTGAATACAAAAATGGGAAAGACAATGATCCAGAACTGAACGGAAGACTGGGACGAAATAGGGTCAGACACACCACGCTCATCAGCCTACACCCTCCAGCCTAACAACCGACTCATACAATATACATTAACCACCAAGCGATACGGTCCCCGAGATACGACCGAATCTCCCCAACCACTCATCTAGGTGCCCCAAATGTCAGATGAGACGGCAGCAGACTTTTGGCATCAATTTGGAGTGCCCCAGGTAGCCACTCTTGGACAGAGTTGTCCTCCCTTTCCTCCCTGCTACCCTGGCCAGTACTTTTTAGACCCGAGACTATGCCTATTAGGATCAACACCCTGACTGGAAGAACAAACAAAAAACTCCTCCGTGAAAACTCTAATTCATGGCCAGAAAGACAATAGTGCTAAAAGTGGATAGGTCCCCGACCACCAAATGGAAACATGGTTGTGAAACTGATCAACAATTACCATTGCATTGACAGAACCTAATATATAAACATAGGAATTGTCCGGAAAATTCCAAAAAAATTTCGGGACATATGGACGGGATACTCCTGTAAAACTCTTTAAAAACAAAACAAGCAGGAAAATGAATCAAAGACGGCCTGGAGACTCGGTGAGACCTCCCCCCTACTTTCCATCCCCCCCACCCCACCCTACCCTGACTCTCTCCTCAATACAAGTACATATGTAACTACCGATACTTAAAGTCCATACAAAAAAACAAATTGGGAATTGATAAAGTGTCTTACTAAAGGCAAGTGAGACTCTGTGAATTAAAGGTAACTTTAAAAAATATTTATTGTAGAAACAAAGGTATGACATGTTGCTTTAACGAAAGCTGTTCTATGTACAAAATAAAAACGAGGTTAAAAAAAAAAACAGTATATTTTAGCTCTCCACCAATTTACCCTGTTCTGCCCCCTACCTGGCGATGGAAACATTTTCTGGCGGAGAACAACTCGGGCCAAACCACCACATCCACTGAAACCTTATCCTGTCAATCAAATCCGTATTTCATTTGGTGGTCAGTGGTTCGACTGCTATTCATACAGAGTGTGTATACACACCTGCCTCACTGTGCAGCGTGCGCCTTCTTTACCAAACTAGTAAAGCGGTCACTATAAAGAACAGTCGCAGAGAGGAGATGTGTCAGAACAGAAGGAAGAAAACCAGCTGTAGTTAGTGACAAGCCCAAGTTGTTTTTTTTGTGGGGCGGGAGCGTAGGTGGGAGGTCGACTAGAGAACCAAAAGGCTTCTAGAAAATGGCGCCTGCCGTGGCGGAGACAAGTAATTATCTTCACACAGGTACTGGGCACAAGGTCTAAGCTGATGACCCGGTTTTCACAGAGCCCCTGTGAATGGTGGGGATGTGCAGTTATACTCGGACCATGTAACCACCAAAAGCAAACAGTTTACGTGTATCATATGTAACACCAAAAAAAACAGGATATGGACCATGTAACCACCAAAAGCAACAGTATACTGAACCATGCAACTCTGAAAAAGCAACAGTGTATACTGGACCATGTAAACCCTGATAAAAGAGCAACAGTATACTGACCATGGAACCACCAAAAGCAACAGTATACTGTATATGTAACCACCAAAAGCAACAGTTATACTGCGACCATGATACCGCACAAAGCAAACCGTATCGGGACCATGTAACCATAAAAGCAACAGTATAATGTACAGTTAATCCTGAAAAGCAAACAGTATACTGGACCATGTAACCCCAAAGCAACAGTATACTGATTATGTAACCACCAAAAGCAAAAGTATATGGACATGTAAACACCAAAAGAACAGTATACTGGACCATGGAAGGCAACAGTCTACTGGACCAGTAGCAACTCTGACAAAAAGCAACAGTTACTGGACCTGTAACCGCCAAAAGACAGTAATGTATTATGTACCACAACCAAGCCACAGTATACTGGACCATGTTAACCACCAAAAGCAACAGTATACTGCACCCATGCAAACTCTGAAAAGCAACAGTTACTGGACCATGAACACCAAAAGCAACAGTATATGGACCATGTAACCACCAAAAGCAACAGTATACTGGACCATGCAACTCTGAAAAGAAAAACAGTATACTGGACCATGTAACCCTGAAAAGCAACAGTATACTTGACCATGGAACCCAAAAAGCAAACAGTTAACTGGACCATGTAACCGTGAAAAGCAACAGTATACTAGACCATATAACCATAAAAAGTAATAGTATACTGGACCATGTAACCCATAAAGCAAACAGTATACTGGGCCATGTAACCCTGAAAAGCAACAGTTAATTGGACATGTAACCATAAAAGCATCGTAAATTGGTTCTTGGTAATCCTGAAAAGCAACAGTATAATGGACATGTAACCCTGAAAAGCAACAGTATTACTAGACCATGTAACCTAAAAAGTAATGTATACTGGACCATGTAACCTTGAAAAGCAAAAGTAACGACATGTACCCTGAAAAGCAATAGTATACTGGAACCATGCAACCATGATGAAAGCAACAGTAACTGGACCATAGTAACCCTGAAAGCAACAGTATACTGGACCATGTACCATGAAAAAGCACAGTATACTGTATTTGTTATGTACCACCAAAAAACAACAGTATACTGGACCATGTAACCATGAAAGCAACAGTATACTGGACCAGTAAACAATAAAAAGCAAACAGTATACTGGACATGGAACCATGAAAAAGCAACAGTATTATACTGGACCTTTAACATGAAAACAACAGTAAATTGTTTGGTAATCCTGAAAGCAAAAATTTACGGCAAATTGTATCCCTAAAAAGCAATGGTACACTGGCACCTGTTTAATAATATGGGCATGCAAACATGGTAACCATAAAAAGGCAATAGTAAAACTAGAATATGATAGCCATGAATAGCAAATTAATCTGCATTTTTCTTGCCCCAGAAAAAAAAGCAACAGAAACTGGACCATGTAACCATAAAAAGAACCGTAGTGTAATCATGTAACCCTGAAAAGCAACAGTATAACAGGGACATGTAACCACCAAAAGCAACAAGTATACTGTATTATTGTAACCACCAAAAGCAACAGTATACTGACCATGTAACCACCAAAAGCAACAGGTATACTGGACCATGTAACCATAAAAGCAAACAGTATACTGTTCATGTAACCCTGAAAAGCAACAGTATACTGGACCATGTACCACCAAAAGAACAGCTAATACTGATTATGTAACACCAAAAGCAACAGTATACTGGACCATGTAAACACCAAAAGCAACAGTATACTGGACATGTAAACACCAAAGCAACAGTATACTGGACCATGTAACCAAAAAGCAAACAGTATACTGGACCATGCAACTCTGAAAGCAACAGTATATGACATGTAACCGCCAAAAGCAAACAGTAAACTGTATTATGACCACCAAAAGCAACAGTATACTGGACCATGAAACCACCAAAAGCAACAGTATACGGACCATGTAACCACCAAAAGCAACAGTATACTGGACCATGTAACCACAAAGCAACAGTTATAATGGACCATGTAACCACCAAAAGCAACAGTATAGGACTGCAACTCTGAAAGAACAGTATACTGGACCATGTAACCCCTGAAAAGCAACGTATACTTGACCATGAACCACAAAAAGCAAAGTATACTGGACCATGTAACCGGGAAAAGCAACAGTATATGACCATATAACAAAAAAAGTAATAGTATATGGACCATGTAAACCAATAAAAGCAACAGTATACTGGGCCATGTAACCCTGAAAAGAAAAAGTATACTGGACCATGTAACCATAAAAAGAAACAGTATACGTATCATTAACTGAAAAACAACAGTTACTGATATGTAAACACACAAAAAGCAACAGTATACTGGACCATGTAAACACCAAAAGCAAACAGTATACTGGACCATGCAACCTGAAAAGCAACAGTATAATGGACCATGTAACCATAAAAAGCAACAGTATACTGGGGACCATGCAACCTGAAAGCAACAGTATACTGGACCATGTAACCGCCAAGCAACAGTATACTGGACCATGCAACTCTAAAGCAACAGTATACTGGACCATGTAACCACCAAAAAAGCAACAGTATACTGGACCATGCACTCTGAAAAGCAACAGTATACTGGACCATGTAACCATAAAAAGCAACAGTATACTGGACCATGCAACTCTGAAAAGAACAGTATACTGGAACATGAACCGAAAAGCAACAGTAAACTGACTATGTACCACCAAAAGCAACAGTATATGGACCATGTAACCACCAAAAAGCAACAGTATACTGGACCATGTAACCCACAAAAGCAACAGTATACTGGACCATGTAAACCACCAAAAGCAACACGTATACTGGACCACAACTCTGAAAAGAAACAGTATACTGGAAATGGAACCCTGAAAAGCAACAGTATACTTGACCATGGAACAACAAAAAGCAAACAGTATACTGGACCATGTAAACCGTGAAAAGCAACAGTTATGCTAGGATCTATAACCATAACAAGTACTAGTATAAACCATAAAAGCAACAGTATACTGGGCCATGTAACCCTGAAAAGCAACAGTATATTGGACCATGTAACCATAAAAAGCATCAGTAAATTGGTTCTTGGTAATCCTGAAAAGCAACAGTATAATGGACCATGTAACCCTGAAAAGCAACAGTATACTAGACCATGTAACCATAAAAAGTAATAGTATACTGGACCATGTAACCCTGAAAAGCAAAAGTATACTGGACTATGTAACCCTGAAAAGCAATAGTATACTGGACCATGCAACCATGAAAGCAACAGTATACTGGACCATGTAACCCTGAAAAGCAACAGTATACTGGACCATGTAACCATGAAAAGCAACAGTATACTGGACCATGTAACCATGAAAAGCAACAGTATACTGGACCATTTAACCATGAAAACAACAGTAAATTGGTTCTTGGATCTCCTGTAACTCTTTAAAAACAAAACAAGCAGGAAAATGATCAAAGACCGGCCCTGGAGACTCGGTGAGACCCCCTCCCCCCCTTTCCATCCCCCCCACCCCACCCTACCCTCTACTCTCTCCTCAATACAAGTACATATGTAACTACCGATACTAAAGTCCAATACAAAACAACAAATTGGAATTATAAAAGTGTTCTTAACTAAACAGGCAATGAGACTCTGTGAATTAAAAGGTAACTTTAAAAAATATTTTATTGTAAGAAACAAAGGTATGACATGTTGTTAACAAATGCTTTTCTTATTTACAAATAAAAACGAGTTTAAAAAAAAAAAATATATCTTAGCTCTCACCAAATTTCCCTGTTCTGCCCTACCTGGCTGGAAACATTTTCTGGGGAGAACACTGGTGCCACATACCACACATCCACTGAAACCTATCCTGTCCTTCCAATCAGTATTTCATTGGTGGTCAGTGTCGCTGCATTCATACAAAGTGTGTATACACACCTGCCTCACCTGGTGCAGCGTGCGCCTCTTACCAACTAGTAAAGCGGTTCCACTATAAAGAACAGTCGCAGTAGACTGTGTCAGAACAGAAGGAAGAAACCCAGCTGTAGTTTGACAAGCCAAGGTTGTTTTTTTTTTGGGGGGGAGCGTAGGTGGGAGGTCGACTAGAGAACCAAAATGGCTAGAAATGGCCCTGCCGTGGCGGAGACAAGTAATTACCCACAGGTACTTGGGCACAGAGTCTAAGTGTGACCAGGTTTTCACCAGAGCCCCTGATGGTGGGGATGTTGCAGTATACTGGACCATGTAACCACCAAAAGCAACAGTATACTGTATCATGTAACCACCAAAAGCAACAGTATACTGGACCATGTAACCACCAAAAGCAACAGTATACTGAACCATGCAACTCTGAAAAGCAACAGTATACTGGACCATGTAACCCTGAAAAGCAACAGTATACTTGACCATGGAACCACCAAAAGCAACAGTATACTGTATCATGTAACCACCAAAAGCAACAGTATACTGGACCATGTAACCACCAAAAGCAACAGTATACTGGACCATGTAACCATAAAAAGCAACAGTATACTGTATCATGTAACCCTGAAAAGCAACAGTATACTGGACCATGTAACCACCAAAAGCAACAGTATACTGTATTATGTAACCACCAAAAGCAACAGTATACTGGACCATGTAAACACCAAAAGCAACAGTATACTGGACCATGGAGCAACAGTATACTGGACCATGCAACTCTGAAAAGCAACAGTATACTCTAAAAACCCTAGTAGCCAGGGCATTAGGAACAAAAAAGTTACAGCTGAGAGAACTCCAATCCCTTTTAGGCCACCTTAATTTCGCCACAAGGGTATTACCAGCAGGCAGGGTCTTTAACCAACGACTTATAAACCTAACCATAGGCACAACTAACCCATGTCACCACATCCGTTTATCATCCGAATGCAAGGAAGATCTAAAAGTCTGGGAGGAATTCCTAACATATTTCAATGGTCAATCCTTTTGGCAACTAGAATTCACAGACAACAATTCGCTGCAATTGTTCACCGATGCAGCCGCATCGGTGGGCTATGGAGCATTCCTAAACGGAAAATGGTCTGTAGGAAAATGGCCAACAAAATGGATCCATGAAAGACTCGCCAAAAATTTAGTCCTTTTCGAGCTTTTCCCAATAATTATGGCCATCGAAATACGGGGTAACACACTAGCAAACAGAAGAATAGTATTCAGATGTGACAACCTAGGTTATCAACCACCTGTTATGCAAATTTCCTCCCGTTCTTAAGTTATTGAGACATTTAGGGGCATATTTATAAAGCTTCGTTAAGTTTTCGCGGCCGTTTTCCCTGACATTAACGCATAAATCGCGTTTAATGCGATTTATTAATGCCCGAAAACGGCAGCGAAAAGTTAACGAAGCGTTAACCCTTCGCGGCGATACTTACCTGTTACCGCCGCTTCTATTTATAAAACGGTGGTATGTGTTTCGCTCTGCTAGTATCGGCTGTTTTACTTCGCCACCTTGAAGGTGGCGAAGGCAGCCGATACTAGCCTGGCGGCCGCAGGGGTACCTCTCGGGGGTCGGCGGCCTCAGCAGAGCTGGTGTCGCCGGGACTGCAAGAAAGAAGACGCCGCCCAAGGGCTCTTTTAAGAGCCGCACACTGGGGGTGACCCCGCCAAAGGCACTTGTCAGGGCCGCAAGGGCCCTTACAAGGGCCAGGGAGGGGGGTCCCGGTTTGCGGGACCCCTTAAGCCCCAAAAGGCCCTTCTCAGGGCACGCTGGAGGGTGCCTCCACCCCTCCCAGAGGATCCCTCCCTTCCCCTCCCCGGGAGCGGCCGGGGCGGGGGGCTTGGAGGGGTTGCTGGGGAGGGGGTGCGCGGCGGGTGGTCGCGACCACCTGCTGCTGCCCCTTCCTGGCAGCCCCTCCTAGCCTCCTGTTCCGAGATTGCCGCGAGCGGGGTTGGGAGGGGCTGCTGGGAAGCGGCGGCAGATGGTCTCCGCCGCTGCTGGGGGTTGTGGGCGGGGTGGGCGTATGCCCCGCCCCCTTAGCAGAGGCGTCGGGAAGGGATTTTAAGTCCCTTCGCGGTGAAAATTACCGCAACACACCGCGACCGCGATACATATCGCGGCAATGGCGCTCGCCATTATAAATATGGCGATAGCGCTATTTTCGCGGCCGCGATGTGCGGAGGTAATTTTTTGCGCTAATTTCGCTTTTTTATAAATATGCCCCTCAGTGTTCTTTTAGAGGGTCCCTCACCCTTTTTTCGTCCGTTGGGTATGACAAACAATCTCTCAGACTTTATCCAATCTTGAGTTCTTGCAAGATAAATATTTATGGCTCTGACCAAGTCCAAGGTATGCCATTTTTCCTCTTATTTGTTTTTGGACCTGGACAGAAGGAGGGTAACGTGAATTGAAGATCCATATGAAACTCTGTAACTACTTTTGGAAGAAAATCAAAAGAAGGTCTAAGCTTTACCTTGTCTTCTAAGATTATTGTATCTGGAAGATATGCAGAAAGAGCTCCAAGTTCTCCAACCCTTCCTGCCGAAGTAGCTCCTTTAAAGTCATCCACCAGAGTGGAACAGAGTCCAGAGGTTCAATGGGTGAATTAGACAAAGCATCTAGGACTAAAGGCAAGTCCCAAGGTGGAACATTAGAAATTTTTTTGGTCTGATACGTAAAAGTGCTTGAAAAAATCTCTTAACAAAAGGATCAGAAGCCAAATCTAAGTCTGTCATTGCTGCCAGCGCTGAAATTTGTCCTTTTAAAGTACTCATTTGTAATTTCTTTTGAAACCCCTCATACAGAAAAGCTACTATCTCCATTGATGGAGGTTTTAGGGGAGTGAAGCACAAATTCTTGGAAGCATCTCCAAACTCTATAGTACTTCTGAGACTTGGACAATTTTCTCGACTTTAGAAGAAAATCCACAACTTTTGGCTGACAACCTAACTCCTAAAATCTTTTCCGCTCAACTTCCACGCCATCAGGCACAAATGTCGCCAATCTTGATTTAGCAGGGGCCCTTGTGTTAACCAATTTTGTGAATACTGAATCTTCACGGGTTCTTCTATTGACATGGACAAAAGTAGAGGAAACCACGATCTCCTCGGCCATGCTAGGATGATCGCTATCACCTCCGCTTTGTCCTGTTGAAACGATCTCCATATAAGGGAGAAGAGCGGAAAAAGATAATTGAGGTTCCAAATCCAGGATTAACTGAAGGCGTCTATTGCTAGTGCCTTTGGATCGTAAACTCTGAAGTAGAACAGGTCGCATTTTTTGTTTTTGTTTGTGGCCATTAGATCGACCTGGGGACTTCCCCATATTTGAAATAGGTCCTTGAAAATATTTTGACTCAGGCTCCATTCTCCAGGATCTATTCTTTGGCGGCTTAGATAATCGGCTTTGCATTTTTCTCTTCCTGGAATATAGATTGCAGATAGGGACCCTAGACATCTTTGGGCCAAAGAAAAAATAAGAGCTACTTAATAAAGGAGAGCCAAGCTTCTTGTGCCTCCTTGATTTTTGATATATTTTACTGCTGTTATATTGTCTGATCTTATGACAACATGCTTTCCTAACAGCTCTTCTTCAAACCATCTTAGGGCTAGTTTTATGGCTCTTAGTTCTAGGGTATTTGAGCCTTTCCCTTTCATCAGCCAGTGACTTAGGCCTGTTTTGTTTTGCATGAAGGCTCCCCAGCTTGTCTCTGACGTCATCTGTTGTCAAATAGATTTGGGAGTCTACTACAAGAGGAATGCCCTAGATTTTCTCTTCGACACCACCACAATTCTTTTCTTATACAATTTGGTAGTCTTATCATTCTTAACATCATCGTTAAATGTGGACATTTTACATTTGAGAGAAGGAAATGTTGTAAACTTCTCATGTGCCATCTGGCCCATTTCAGCATTGGGATGGTTGCTGACATGAGTCCCAGAACTTTGAGAAGAGTCTGATGAAAGACTTTGGCTGCTGTCTGATATTCTTTACTTCTGCACAAATCTTTTCTATTTTTTCTATTGGTAAAGACACAAGATTTTTTGTTGTCTGAAATCGTGCTCCAAGATATATGATCTCTTGGGTTGGCAAGAGCTTGCTTTTTTCTTCGTTAAAGGGCTTACCGGACTTCCAGGTTGCTTTTCTGAAAGTCTCCTTCCCTGGTCTGTAGGCTTTTGTTGACCTAAAAGACCTGTCTCTAGACTGGTATTCGATGCGTCCTCTCTTTGCCATATGAACAGTAGCTCCTTTTTTGACATCCCCAGTGCGAGCACCTAAGATTGTGTTTTATCATAATGTTATTGTGAAAACAATGTGATACAACATTCCGGTGAACACTGTCCCTTACCCGCCCGTTGTACTGGGGGGGGGCTGCCCTTCCTTAATTATGATGCCCTCAACCAGAGATAGAGAAGAGGAGAAGGGATGAGGTAGAATAATAAAAGGCAACAATAACATTGTTTAAATCAGCAAGATTTAAGGGGAACTGCGGTCTCCAAACAAGTTAAGTTTAAATGAAAAGCCAGTTTCCTACCTTTAAAGTGAGCCATCAACCACCTCTCTACGTGCTCCCAGCCCAGAGTATATACAGAACATGACTGACCAGAAAGTTAATGGGTGGGGAGGCTGACTGTGACATTCCTGAGGACTTCTCCTGTACAGTGCGCCGGCGAGCACAGCCTCAGACATCCCTTCCGTGTGTGAGGGAGACAGGAAGTCCTCCCCTCTCTCTGCTGTGTGAAGTCTTGACAGAGAAGGTAAGGGAATCTGCAGCCTTCTCTTTCACAGTGGGGGCTTAGACATCCACGAGTGGGCGGGACTTAGACATCCATGAGTGGGTGGGGCTTAGGCACTTGAAAAGTGGGCATGGCCACGGCAATCCACGAGTGGGCGGGGACCACATGGGGCTGTAAGATAATGGGCATGGGGGGCCTGCAACTGGAGGGACCATGGGGTCCATGAGTGGAGGGACCGGGGGTGCAAGGAAGAACAGGAAAGCAGGAAGTGACAGGGACCTGGTGATGCTGCTGCCATATCACACACAAAAATGTAAATATCTTCAAAACTATTAAAATAACAATGGAAATAAATTGCAAAAATTCTCAGGGGACAATTCATTATTTACCTCAAGTCATTTTGGACCACAGTTTCCTTTAAGCTATAATGTACAGTATGTCCTAGTAGATCGCAAAAAATTATCAGGGAATTCAATTACAATTTCTCATATGTTAAAATGGTGTTAGTTTTCTCCAACCAATCAGATCTTATTAACATTGAAAGCATCATCTGATGGTCAGGGGAAAATTAGCACCATTTCAAACTATAAGAACTTGTTATTGAATAACCCTGTATATGTTTTAGGCTAAACATTTTTAACGGTAGGCAGAGGGTTATTTGAGAAATCAAATGAACACAGTACAATGTTTATAAAGGGTGCCTTATCATACCTGAGACAAATATTGCAGTTTGCCAGGTCTTCATACTCTATGTCTCTTTTTGATCAATTACATTGTCTATTTCAGCCTGGACTCTGAAAACATTCATTATTATCAATAACGGGAAAATAATATAAAATACATATAATAAACATTTTTATATGGAGACATGAAACCTTGAGGTAATGTATTTATGTTTAGGGTATTTTAATTAAAGGGCATGTCAATCCCATTTTTAAATTTTTTCTGTAGTGTAGGGCTCCCTCTCCTAGCCCCAATGCTATAGTAAATTTGCAGAAACTCCCCCGATCATTACTTACTTTGCCTTCTTCTCTCGACGTACTGTCAGGCCCTCTGCTGTATGAAACTGCAAGCAGGGGGTCGTACGGCAGCCGCGTCCATGATTGGCTGAAGAGGCAGCCAATCACGGAAGCGGCTTCCGGCATCCAGAACCACCGGAGGAGAGAGGCAAGGTAAGTAATGATTGGGGTAGTTTCTGCAAATATTACGATAGCGGTTGGGGGAGGATCCCTACACTACAGAAACAGGGGTTTTTGTGCTAGGGGGAGGAGAGCAAAATGGCACACTGCCGCGGGGTGCGGATTGCGGGCACATGTTTTGCCAATGTTGCATTAATCGGAGTGCATGCGATTGCGCAATAGTGTGCACTTTTTAAGATGCAATCGGATTGCATGCTAAAACTGCTGCTGTGGCCTAGCCCTTTCTCTGTATAGCTGGAAATTACTGTGTCCTGTGGTGTAACTATAGCCCCTGCAATGGCAAAGGGCGCCTGGGGGACTAAGACAGCCCACCATCTACACAACAGGTACCGGTGATCATCTGTTTTAAAGAGAAGAAAAAAGGTAGTATGATCAACTGTGTGGTCTTCCACGAAACTGCAGATGGGCCCAAGTCCTTGCAGTTGTCATAGCACTGTGTCTACTGCAAGCAGAAAAAATTAAAACTTTATTTGTCTGCGTCTTTTAGGGTAGGGTACTCTTGTATAGTGTGGGGAAGTTTGCTAGAGCATGACCCTGGAGTCATTTTAAAGGTCTCCTACTTAAATGACTCCAGGATCATGATTCTAGCTTTTTTATGAAGGACACTTTAACCAGTACATGTTTGCATTGCAAGAGCGGTTCTAAGATCTGGTTCACTGTCTGCAGCGAAGAATATCCTGATTATATTCAAGTATCATGAGAATCTAATGTATGTGTGCTTAACAGGGATAACAAATAACAAAGAGAGTTTTTGACTAGGTTAAGCTTTGTACACACGATTATTTTTGCACAATTTGCCTGACAAACAGCCCATTGCACAACATTCATGCCAAAATGTAGCTTCAAGTCCTTCCAAGACCAAACAATCCACGACTATTCTCGGCTTTTCCCGATGGTCAGCCTGGTGGATTCGTTCTGCCGTATGTCATGTTTGTAGATGGTCGGCAGATTATCGGTAAGACTGTAACGTAAGATTGAATAAAGGTCGCTGGGCCTCTATTACAATAGTATCTGTGAATAATGTATTTAAAATCTAGTGGAAAAAACAATTAAATACTATGCAGTTTTCCCATGTTTCCAAATGAAATAATAGATATAATATATGATATATATATATATATGATATATATATATATATAAAAATTCAGAGTTGATTGCGCTCATGCTTCAATAGCATCGATCAGGGTGCTTAAAAGGCTGTCCCTTTTGTAATGTTTTTCTGTAGTGTAGGGCTCCTCACCCACCCCCCAACCATATAGTTATTTGCAGAAAAACTCTCTCGATCACTACTTACTTTGCCTCTTTCCCCCGATCTGAGAGGCAGCAATCACGGACGCGGCTTCCGGCTGTACATAACGCCGGGGAAATAGGCAAAGTATAGAATGGGAGGTTTTTCTGCAAATAACTATAGTGGTTGGAGGTGGAGAGGGGAGCCCTACCACTACAAATGTATTTGGAGTTAGGGGGAGGAAGAGAGAAAGGGAGGGGAGGGGGAGGGTACACTGTGCATCGTCAAATTCTCCTGGAGGTAGAGACAGGAGGCAGACAGAGTGGGGAAACAGCCAGGCTCTGGTCTTTACTTTTTTGGACTTTGGAGGGACATTGCAGGCAGCCTTGTGGAGCAGGGAGTAAGGTAAGGATTTTTTCTACACTACACTACACATTGGGGCCAGTAGTTGGGTTAAAATGTATTTTTGAGGGTGGACAGCCCCTTAATCCGAAAATTGTAGCTATAGATAATAAGAACGGAGCACTCAGCTGTTTTTGTAATAAACGAAACAAAATTTTATGAATCACATCAGTTCACATGAACGCCTTTCAGTCCACCGCGGACCGTCATCAGGATTGAATCCTGGCGACGGTCCCAGGTGGACTGAAACACGTTGATGTGAACTGATGTGATTTAATTTTCTTGTTTTTTGTTAAAAAAACAGTGCCCGATCTTCTCATTATCTATATTATTTTACTAAGCAAAAGTATGCCCATTGGTGCACAGTGAATTATGTTGTGTTTATGTTTTGTATGTGTGGGATACAGTGGATATAGATATTTACATTGTTAAACAGCTGTTTACTTAAGTATAACAGTCACCAGCATCCAGGGGAGCCAAAATATAAACCTACAGGTCTAAGAATAGACCCAGGCAATCCTACCACACTGTGTGGTTCAAACTAAATAACTCCATTGGGTGACCTGAGACCTAATCAGGATCCAGATAAACATGCTAGTGTTTATACTTATAGTATTCAACAGTAAGTTCCCATTTATAGCTGCTTTGTTACAACTTGAGAGCACAGGATACTGATTGCTTTATAGATTAAGGGAGGTGGGGTTAAAGGTTCTAATGCTTCCCCAGAGTATAAAAATGAAATAGAGCCTTCTTATAAAGAAGGAACCTTACACCCTTAGTAATTAATTGCATTGTCCTAATAATCTAACATATAAACAGGTATTCTCACTGTCCTGTTTAAATGTTTGAAAACTACAACTTCCAGTTTCTCTGTTAGCAGTAAGTTTCTCTTTAATGTCCATTGGCTATGAATGTATACAGATGCAATACTGCCTAATGATATAACGCATGAATGTTGAACCTTTCACATGTTTAAAACTACAACTCCTACATCTAGATTCTCTGGACAAATACATCCTAGAATAAAGCCTTTTTTCGTACATTAGCGATTCCTGCCCAAGGGCTGAATATGCAAGTGATCCACCTGCCCTTTTCTTACATCCATAGCTATTACACTATTGGCCCAGGAAGGATATTTAGTCACTTCAGGCAGTAGGAGTCTGAACCCTTTCCAAACTTGCCCTCCTTTCCTATGCATCAACGCCTGCTAGAATCCACGTGGTCTAAGTGTTTTAAACCTGCAGGTCTAGAATAGACCCAGACAATCTTGCCACAAGGTGCATTGTCAAACTAATGTAATAATATAGATCTGCTCAAACTAGTTATTAGTCTTTTTACGTCAGTTCAGATAACATACCAACAGTATATGTCATACTTTAAAGGGTAGTGCCCTCGTCCGCGCTCTCAGTGACTTACAGGCACAGTATCATCATTTCTGACGATTTTATCATTAAATACATAACACTCTCTAATATTGTCCAGGCATGATCATACACCCAATATGTCCGCAAAAGTTCTCTCACAATTAGTGAAAAAGTATTTTTTATAAGAGTCTCAACTTTAATAAATATAAATAAAAACCCCCTTAAAACCACCTAAACACACCAACAACACTTTGTGATGGAGGATGATCATATGATGCATACATACCACTCATTTCAATATTTATGTGTGTCATATAGGTACGTCGATGATACTTTACCCAAAGGACAGTTTGCGCATTTCTTTACAACCGATATCTATGTTATAGATGTGGGTTGGTACTTAAACAACAATGTGGAGGATCCTATGTATTCAAAGCTGGTTACATTTAGGCTTTACATATACGACTACCCCTCAGCTGACCCACAAAACATACATATACTTGACTCACCACAAGGACTGAAACCTAACAAGCCCCAGGACCAGATGGATTCACCATGGCATACTAAAAAAATTCAAAAATCTCTAGTGTATCCCTAGCTAACATTTTAATGTATGTTTCTAGGTAAACACCCTATACATCCAGTACTTACTGACCGCCACATATAGTAGGTAAGATAAGAAGGTAAAGATAAACATGAATGCAGCTAGCATTATTATTAAAACGATTTTGCACTTTGAAATAATACCAAAGGACTAATAATTCCATTATTATAGAAAATGGAATAATTGTTATCATATGCTCATTAACCTAAGAGTAGGACTTAGGGGGAAAAAATTGTTAAAGAAGGGAAGAAATGGAGTGAATACAACAAGAAATAAAGTTTGAAACGGGACCCAGTTTTCAGACTCTAGATAAGGATTTTAAGGAAAAAATTTAAATAAGAAGGTGAATCAAAAACAAGGAAACAAAAAAAATAAGAGAAATTCACCAGGGATAAAATGGACTATGAAAAAAACACTGAGTATGGCTGCAAGATTGGCTTAGAAAAAAACCTAAAAGACAAACAAAAATTCAATCCTTAAACCTAGAAATCCAAAGTAATTAATATAAAAACCACATGCTGTTACACAAGGAATAAGGTACCATCAAAAACATTACTGCCCATTACGGGCACAGAATTAGAAGAGAAGGGAGAGATATGAACAAGTCAGCGAAGGTACCCGCAGAGACAATCCTGGGGGAGGAAAAAGAACTTTTAAATGTAATCATCTTTCTACCTATGATCTAAGTGATCCCAATTATCATCCTGGAAAAAGGATTAACTTTTGTACCAAGACACACTGATCTATTTAAAACTCTATGTCAATGGTTTTGTTAAACGAATGTTACGGAAACACTTTTTTTATGTTGATGAGTTAAATGGTACTACATCTAATTCTACATATACATGTATGAATGATATTGTGACAGTTACAAGTGATCTTTTTCTTCAAAGACCTAGCCCTCCTGCAAGACTTACAGGAATGGAAAGCAGTGATACAACCCTATGCTGCATGAGATTATGAGACTAGATAGTTCAAAGGGTAAATCGGCTTTCTAATCCTGTTATGCTCGCAGTTAGTGAAGTTGATTATTCCAGCAGTTGTTCAGATGGATTTAAATCACTATCTCAGAAGAAGGGTGTATATTTATATGATAATCTACAATGTATAAAGGGAGCTCTTTATTCTCTGGAAAACAATACCACCTTGTGATAAAATTGGCAGACAAAGGAGAGCGGTGGTATTAATGAGTACAGATTGTATATGTTTGAAGCCAATTGGCAATTAAGTGATTTCTCTACATATCTAGGTTACATTCTAATCCTGTGAAAAGTTTCAAAAAGAAATAGATAGTTTTAATTGACTCCTACTTTTTCAGTGGGAGTACTATCAGAAAAGATATGAATGAAATGTGAAATCACATCACCCCATATTCCATCATCTCCCTAAAGTTCACAAGAGTCTAGTGAATCCAGAAGGGAGACCAATCATAGCTAGTATGGCTCTTTTGGAGAGAATTTAGGGAAAATGGTAGACTTCTATCTTCAGCCCATTGTCCAATCGTTAAAATCTCATATAAAGGATACTAAAAAGTTTTGCAAAAAAATGTCGAACACAAGTTTTACAACAAGTGAGGACTCTATATGTTAACACTAGATGTTAAAGCTTTGTATTCAGTCTATTAACCATAAATCAGGGACTAGAAGCAATAAGATTCTCCTTGGCAGACATTCCTCCTATATTGTGGAACTTAAACAGTTTATTTTTTGGATGCCATTGAGTATTTATTGAAACTAATTGTTTTTCTCTTTAATGGTGGGTATTACTCCCAGAGATGCGGGACAGCAATGGGCATTTGCTCCAGCCTTTGCCAACCTATTCATGGGTTGGTGGGAGGGCACCCCATCTTTGGAGTAATAATCTATAGACTCATATACAATGGTATGGCAGGTACATTGATGACCTGCTACTTATCTGGAGAGGTGATGAGAGCTGATCACGAATTGTGTGAAATATGTGATGAAAATGATTGAATTTGTTACTCACTCTACTTATTGATAAGAAAAATATCTTCTTCTTGGATTTGAGATTAGAGGGAATCACATCGATTAAAGGGTTGTGACTGTGTTTATAGAAAAATGTACACGTAACAAAATGTTGTCGGCTGACAGCTTCACCCCAGACAACCATCAGGGGGATCCCATTTGGACAGTTTATCCGACTCGGAGAAACTGTGCCATGGAAGAACTTTATGAAAATGCTGCCAAGGCTTAATAAGAGCTTATTAGAAAGAAAGTATAAGAACTCAGACATAGACCGTGCCTATAAATACGCACAATCGAGATCTAGACATGTGTTATTAGACTCTAACCATAAGAAAAAGAGGAGTCAAGAATCTCCTGTATTTCATAACTGTTTATAGTCTGGAATATGAGTCCATAAAGAAAATCATATACAAACATTTTAATGTTCTTAAAGGAACCCGTTTAAAAAAAAAAATCTTGACAGATGGTGTAAAATGGTCACAAGAAGGGCTAAAACTTGGGGAACTCTTATCACCCGAGTTATTTTGGAACGACAGGCAGAGGAACTGTGGTTCCACATGGTTATCACAAAAAGGCAACCATAGATGTGGAAATCAATATGTAAGACTTGTAATGGATTATAATAGGCAATACCTTTAAATCAACAGTAACGGGTAAAGAATTTAAAATTACGTTAATTTTGATACAACAAATGTGTTTACCTCCTAACGTGCAACAAATGCCTAAACAATATGTGGGGCAGGACTACCCGGCCTATTAAAGAGAGGTTCGGGAACATTTGAATACTATATATAAAAAAGATATCAGAACACCAGTGGTAAACACTTTAAAACAATGTAATGATGGGAACAACCGCTGATTGTAAAGTGCAAATATTGTAAAAAGTACGAGGTGGTATTCGAGTAGATATTCTAAAACTACTAAATAAAAGAAAAGCCATCTGGATTTTAAACTTAATACAAGGGTACACAAGGGCCTGAATTATCGGTGGATATCACTTGTATAATATAATCCCTTTAATGTGTACTAAACAACAATATAAAGAAAAATAGAAGAATGTTCTTCCATAATGTATGATAGACTTTTTAGATTAATGCAAGACTTGCTTATGTCTCCATATTGATATAAACATTGTCACAATGTATATATTTTGTATCTGCCTAACCATTGTATGTGATAGTTTTCTATTTTAATTCGGCACTTTCCAGTAGTCCACGAAGTTAAAATATACTTACCTCTGATTGGACAACATGTCCTTTTAATGAGGAGTGGTTAGTGATGGTTTCAGGTCTATGAGTAAGGTCTTCTGACCCAAAACGCGTCAGACGCTTGTATCATTCTCTACCATTCTTTATCATATAATGATGGACTGAGACGCATATATAAATAAGGATGTCTTAAATAACTATATAAGCAAACTATACAAATATGAAAATTATTGTACAATTCTAAATAGAATGGCTTTGTACTTATTATATATACATTCAATAAATTGGGGGGGGGGGCAAGTTTGGCAGTTGGGCCTGGTAGAGCTACTGAGTCTTATTGGGGCATTTCATCTATGGGTTCAGGACAGGAGGATTGTTCACCAATAGAACATGTCAGAGGACATGTGGACATCCCTTAAACTTGAAGAAAAAAGTTTAGGCTTCAAGTTTGGAAAGGGTTTTTCACTGTGAGAACAGTAAAGCTATGGAACTAGCTTCCAGTGAATGTTGTTATGCAGGTTCATTGGACAGTTTAAAAAAAAAAAAGCTGGATGAGTTTCTGCAAACAAGGAATTTTGCAAGTTACTGGTATTGATATATAATGAGGGTTTTGCTAATGGGTTGGACTGGATGGACGTTGTCTTTATTCAACCTCAAATACTATACTAATAATTTAAATAGCAGCCTCCATAGCTTAATACAGAGAGCAAATATACAGAGGAAACAGGGAGAATAATGCTGCCACCATTTGTACCAGATCACTGCTTTATGGAATAATTATGGGTAGCATGGCACACAAGTGTATTACTAGGCACAAAGCAGTTACTTTATTTAAACAGAGTAGTTACATTTAACAATAAGTATTGCAATGATTTTGAGTATTGCATAATTAAAGTGACATGTGCAATAAGTTATATATTATATATATTCAAACGTGTTGTTTTAAAATAAAGTGTAAAGTAAAATGTATGTGGATTTAAAATGATTAATACAATGACTTGTTATGTCTGAAATAAATTCACAGTTACTCGATTCAATTCTAATGCTAAGTGCTATTACTTAAATACTAAAATGGTTAAAATAATTAATAAGTTTAAATGTACAACTTGTATGCATTAGTACTACTAATGGCTCCTATGCATTTATCTAAGTACATAAAAACTTTTCCAGTTTATCTGTGTAATTAAACATATATTAATAAATATCATTAACTTCTTGTATCAAGATAACATTTATAGGTATGTGACCTTCCTATAAATTGAGGTAAAATATCTTTCCATATTCCAGAAAATGTTTTGCAACTGGTTTATTTTGTCTTATGATCCAACATGCAGTATGAATGGTAGACCTATGCCCATCCATACGGAGTCGTAGTGTTAGTTCTGTCTTTCCCCACTATGAATTAATTAGTACATTATACATAATGCCTGCAGCATGAATTGGAAATGTTGCAAATGTGGGTAAAGGATTGGAAATCTTTCACTGCCCCAAGGAACTAATCACTATGGAAATTCATAGTTAATGAGCAAGTCTATAGCTGAAAATGAAGGTACCCAACTGTTTCTTTCAAAAAAACTTCAGGTGGTATTTTGTCACTATGAAACTACCGATGCTCTATAGGTCAGAAATTTTGTGGTATGTGTTAAGAGCAGACAATTCTAGCTTTCAAGCCTAAAGGTGTGATTCTTCCACTATAGTTTACATTTAAACACATGGTAGCTTTTGATTAACCACTAATACATTATTGATCGTCTGCTATAAATTCATTCCATTAACACACAAGGTTCTACCCCAATTTCACTATTACAAACTTTGGATTTACTGCAGTCATTTAAACTCATTTGAATCTGCATAAAAATGTGACTACATTTATAAGGCAAGACTGCCAACTTACTTTTCGAGGATTTCTGGATTGCTTGCCAATTCCATTACTACAATGACATCTGGTTTGCAGTGGTTTCGTGGCCTGAAATACAAATCACAATTATTTACAATGCATAATGCAAAAAAAAACAAAACCTAGTAAGACTTATTCTAATTAAATATTTTAAGGAGAACTATGACTAAAAAAAAGCATCCTCTGATTCTAATACTTCTAATATCGACTCCATAATCAGTATATATTAGGAGTCACAGTTCTTTTTATTTGACTGTCTGGAGCCATGACACCAACTCTTCATCACCACTTCATTTCTTCTATTTTTGGGAATTACGGTAACTAGTGACACTCTAATCAGCCAATTTGTTTTCCAACATATTATTAATATGGACAGAAGTGAGATATAGTAACTGAGGTGTAATAGCAGAAAATTGTCATCATACTTACCGTAATTTGCTTTTCCTGTGCTGAAGCACAGCAGTGGGCAACCATTGGTTTTATCACTTCCTGACCTAGACACTGCCGCTGCAGTGTGTAGGTCAGGAAGAAATAAAAGTTCTTCCTCCCCCCAATACCTTTTGGAATGTCTACTTAATCTGAAATGAAAGGAAGCATGTCCACTGCCATGCTTCAGCACAGGAAAACAAAATTATGGTAAGTGGTGATGACAATTTTCTGCTTTCCTGTCCCTAACACAGCAGTGGGCTACCGTGGGATATACCCTAGAACTTAGAAAAGGGAGGGAGACCAAAAACAACTTTATTCATCTTTATAAAATGTTTCCAAAGCTTTAGCAGCAATAATTTTTTGACACATCTAATTATAGTGTTTAACAAATGTCAAAAATGAAGACCAAGTAGCAGCTTTGCACAGGTCCTCAGCAGAAGCTCCTCCTGCAAACGTCCGGATGCAGCAACGGCTCTTGTAGAATGTGCCCTAAGTTGTAGGGGGCTCCCTCTGGAACTTAGCCTGTTGCATAGTCTGATGCTCTCCTTGATCCAAGAAGCCAGGGTAAACTTAGATGTTTCTTTCTCCTTTTTTAGAGCCTTTAAAAAAATAATAAAGAGGAATCTGACTTATTGAAGTCTGTCATTCTTTGTAATAGCTTCTCAGACAATGTACTGGGTCCACTTTAGATAAATTTGACCTGAGGAGTTTCATCAGGAATATAAATTTTGAGGCTACCTAAGGTAGGTAGGTAGAATCTGGCCTAGATGTCAGATACTCTCCTAACTGTATACTGTCTTGAGAGTTAGCTCTTTCAAACAATCTCTTCAATAGGTTCAAAGGGAAAAGTCAACATGCAATGTAGAACTAAGATAAATCCCAAGGAGATGTTCTTTTTGTGTCTTTAAATGTATGGAAAACCCTTGAGAAGAATTTCACCAAGGATCCAAGGTCCTTGATATTATGTCAAGGCAGATATGGCCAACATTTGATTCTTCAGTGAATAGGCACTTAGTTTTCTTTCCAAACCAGACTGGAGGAATTTAATGTTTTTGCTGAGAATTTTGAATATTCGTGTTATTGGATGAACACACTCAACAACACTTTCCAAGCTGTAGTATAGTTTTTGGAAATTGAGGGCTTTCTTGCCCCCATAAGAGTGGATATAGCTGCTTCAGAGAACCTTAATCTCTGAGATTCCCCCATTCATAGGCCATGCCATCAGTTGTAATGTCTGGCTTTGAGGGTTAAAAAGAGGCCCCATGGTCACTAATGAGAAGTGGTTGGAGTTTGAAAGGTGAGCTCTTGACAACAAGAACCAGGCCTCATTGGCCAAATGGGAGGATCAAAATGCTCTGACCAAATCTTCGCTAGTAACTTGGGATAAGCGGAAAAGGAAAAATATGTTACACCATATTGAAATTCCATGGAATGGAGAAAGCCTGTCGTTACTTGCATTCGTAGACTAATTTTTCCTATGATGTGTTCCACAAGCTTTGCTGTTGGACTGAGATCTTAGTAACTTGACTTTGAGAACAATATCACCCTCTTAGCTGCCCGCAGCCCGCATGAGCTATAGGTGCAGCGACCGGAGAGTAATCACACCCGGCAAAACTGAAGGGCTGGCCAGTACTCCTCCCACTCACACGCTATACAGAGGAGTGGGCAACGGTGAGGGAGAGGAACCACCAGAAAGAAACCAGTCCAGGGAGACTCCGATCCTACACAAATGTAGGAATGAAAAAAGACAGGTTGGGGGGAAGTAGCTTTTTATCACTTCCTGACCTACAAACTGCAGGGGACTTAAATTATGGTTTCCCACTGCCGTGTGTAGGCAAGGAAATGGGCTACCGTAGCCTGTCGCAAAATGATTGCTTGGTTCACATTGACATTTGATTTTGAAAATAATCAGTAATTTGGGGAAACAGATTGCAGATGAACTAATGCACCACTTCCTATGTATCCCTTAACCAACACACACTGTGTAAAGTCAGTCAGGTCAATCATTATTTAAGGGTATCTCCACTGCGCATGCGCATAGATGACAGAGTCCATGGGGACCTGTCAGACTATGAGGCAGAGGATTGACTGACGGGTAAGTAGCTTACCTTCTCTCCTCCGGCTCCTGCAGGTTTATTGAAGAACAGGAGGTAAGACACAGCTCCTTTAACTCCCGTTCTTCAATAAAAGTTATAAGTGACGATTATATGTATGTAAAGGTGGAACAAAAGTCACAGTAGTGAGTAGTGGTCAAATGATTCCTTGTAAATTATCATGTACCTCTACAAGAGGCTAAATGCTCAATTACATTGGTCTCGAAACAATTCTCAAAACAAATCTGGCTACAATTTGTGACTGCTGGTTTCAAAAATCTGCTGTCTTTACTACATTTTGAAAACGTTTCACAGAAAAATCAAACAATCACAAATTCTAAAAATTGCATTAGAAAATTAAAAATTCCTATTGAATATTCAAAAACGGCTCTCTGAATAGAGATGGCCGAAACTGATGAGTTTCGTCCTGTTTTCGGATTTTCGATTTTTCGGGAAAATTCGAAAATCTAAATGGACCCATAGAAGTCTATGGGAAAAAAATTCGAAAGTTTCTATCAATTTTAGGATTAAATAGTAATAGCAGGTTACTGTTAATAGCAAAGGGACCTGGGAACCCGTGATATAAGTAAAAACCATTTAAAATAATCTTTCCTCACGATCGGCTGTTTTCGAGCTTTCGCGGCTATTTTCGAGGGTTACCGAAATCGAACACTACTTTCGAGGGTTACCGATATCACAAATACGAGGGTTACCGAAATCAGCTTGTACATTCGAGGGTTGGTGAAATCGATCGCTACTTTTCGAGGGTTGATGGACTTACGATTTCGAGGGTTATCTGGATTCGTACAATTATCGAGGGTTACCGAAATCGATCGCTACTTTTCGAGGGTTGATGGACTTACGATTTCGAGGGTTATCTGGATTCGTACAATTATCGAGGGCTACCGAAATCGATCGCTACTTTTCGAGGGTTGAGGACTTACCATTTGAGGGTTCCCTGGATTCGTACAATTATCGAGGTTTACCGAAATTGATCCCACTTACGATACACTTGTTTACACTTCGATTTCGATAATCATCTACTTTGGATTTCGATAATTATCGAATTTATGATAAAAATCGAAAACATCTCTACTTCTGAATACTCAAAAATTGGAAATTCAAAAATTCCGACTCGATTGGGTTCAAATTGGATTTTTGGAACTTCAAAAGGTTCTGCGTAAAGGTAAGTTAAGGATTTTTAACACTGCACAGTCGGGCCATTAGTGAGGGGAAATTTTATTTTGGGGTGGGACATGTCCTTTAAAATTTGACTAAAAGGTTGATATATCTATTAAAGGAGGAAACTGGGAAAGCAAGACGCCAACAATGGTGGTAGGGTTTTTTAAATGTTGTTTTATATTAAATTTCTAGAGGTCAGTATGGAAAATAGTCTGCTAGTTTTGGAACAACTTACATTTCTTTAGCAAGTCATTTTGAATATTTAAGCAAAATACAACAGTAAACAGACAACTTCTTTCTGGGTTGTGCATAAAAATATTGTACTGTATTGTGCTGAAGAGAGTAAGTGAAATACAATGAGCCAACTCTGAAAAATCAACTGCACCAAACTAAGGCTAGGAGGCCACACTAGTGTATTTATCATAAGCCTACGATCGTGTTTTGTGATCCGTGCCAGCATATTCACAATGTGGGTGTGTCATTGTTCTATTTTTGTGAGCAATGCAATCACAATTTTTTTGCTAACCACTCCTCCAGTACAACTACTGTGAGTTAAATGTTATCATTCTTTTTGAAATCTGGCTTGTGTATTCTTAAAATAACCAGTAACACTAATTTAGCTTCTAGCAAAATATACTAAATTAGTTGTCTTTGCATCCTAACTGAAGATAAATCAGTACCAGAGATTAAAAAGCTGTAAATCATGTATATTATGTTGTCAGTAAGGAATCCCAAGACTAAGGGATCAAGGCTGGAGGGAAGGGGTTCGCTGACATGGTAGTTTGAAAAGAAACAGCTTGGCAGATAGGTGGGTAGAACAATGTTGCAAATATTTGGGGCGGAGCGTGTAATGGGGGTATTAGGCATGGTGGGAGGATTCAGAGCAGCGGGAGAAAGAAAACAGAAAGGGACCCCCTCCCACCCTCCCTGGATAACTCGGGTTGATATACTTTGTCACACATGAAGAGGTGGGTGCTTTGCAGCTGGAGTACTGGGTGATAGAGTTAGCTCACAGGTGGCAAGCTTGGAGTATTTAAAGTGCCATAAATTCTCGCACTGTTAAAGTGCAGCAGCGTCCATGCTCATCAACCCAGTGTATTTAAGGTTGATGAGTAAAAGTTTAAGACAACGGTGGCTTCCAGGGACCCCTCCAAACTATAAATGATTGTTTAAGTTATTATGATTATTATGTATGTTACAATCATCACACAACAAAGTATGGTAAAAAAAAAAACATGCTTTGTTGGAAAGGGCATCTCCACACCCCATGCTGAATATCTTAGGGCATACCCCCACTCCCCACAACCGCTAAGTTAATGGTTATAAATCGATTCCTAACACCCTCCTCGTTCCAGTGTCGCTCTGATCCGGCTCCCCTGCCAGCCGGACCTTCTAGCAGGGGGCCTGACCGGCAGCCGTGGCTGTGATTGGCTGAGAGGCTGGAGAAGATGCTGGCAGCCAGAGCTGTAACTACAGATTGGAAAAGATTTTTAAACTTTTAAATTAGCGGTTGGGGATGGGAGGTATGCCACTTGTGTATAAAAGTTTGAGAGGGATCGGCAGGGGGTGAAAGGGCTCCTTGCACATGTCACCATTCCCTCCCGGAGGAGAGAGAAAAGGTAGCAAAGTTTAGACAGGAAGACAGCCACTACTCTGCACTTTCCTGGACTTCGGACATGGAAAGAGAACCATAAGGAGCAGGATTGTAAGGTAAGTACTTTCTTAAATTATACATTGGGAAGAGTATGGGGTTAATTTTTAGTTTGGGGGTGTGGACATGCCCCTCCAAATTTCATGTATATTCATAATATTTCATGTGTCTGTTAAAGGGTACTGTGGTCTCAAATTCTTCCAAACTAGTATAATATATAAAGAGCCTTCCATCACACCTTCAAATAAAACCTAAATCACATCTCTAGATAAATTTGTGAGAAGTTATTGCTGGAGGTTCACAATGTAACTTCCTGGTGAACTCTTCCTGTTTTTAGCCATGGACCAGTGTTGTATTCATGTGACCTGACTGTCTGTGCATTAATAGGCTCCCCTTCTCAACTGTCAATTTTTTTCTCAGGTACTTCCTGATTTTTCCCCAGCAATAAGTCTTAACTGAGCATGCTTCTCCCCTGGGGGAAAAGGGCGGCAAAGGTCAGGTGATGTCCCTCACCTACTGGAATCAGGAAGTTTGAACATTCACCCTAATGTAATTTCTCACAGGCTCCAGCCAGAGATATGATTGTTGGCTCAGTGTAAAGGATATACTGCAGGCTTTCATTTAACCCTAGCTTGTTTTGAGACACAGTTGCCCTTTAATGTAAGAAATGGTTTGTGTAAAAGGGGTGTAGATAAGGGGTAGTTTTGGGGGGGCTCTTCCTATCCTACCATGACATACAAAACATATTATGGAACATCACATTTGTAGTCTAGAAACAAGACAATTTTCAATATTACAAATAATGCACAATTACAAAAGGTTCAGGGAAGGGTTTATAAGCGAAAAAAATCCTTTTAGATTTGCCTTTGCCTGTGAAAATATTCAGAATTAATGAAAATAAACTTTACAATTTTTTTTTAGATTTTTAAAATTTTTACACTTCCTTATTTAGAATTTTAGCAAAAAAACAACTTTCAAAAGAAATCTGAAATAGGAAACGAATTACATAAAATTTACCAATATTATTAAAAAATACCGTACATACAAAGCATGTCCACCCCTTAAACCCTATTTATAGTAAGGACTAAAGTTCCCTTCTAATATAAAGATTTCTGTGTGCAAAGATATCAATTTCTGTGCGCATAAAAAATAGAAATCAAAATATCACTTACCGTGATTTTGGTTTCCCAGTCATGATAAATGGCAGCATTCACTCAGGGGTAACTCCTCCCACACTGCACTGGACAGATCTTTAAAAGTCCTCCTCTTCCCATCACCTCTTTCTTATTCATAAAGCTGCAAGAAATAAAATCCACGCCAAAAATACAGGGCGGGTAATAGTGAATGCTGCCATTTATCGTGACTGGAAACCGAAATCATGGTTAGTGATATTTTGATTTCTATTTTCCCCAGTCACAAATGGCAGCAATTACTCAAGTGATCTCCCAAAGCTGAGAAATAAGGGAGGGCTCAAAATTCTTTGTTGCAACAGATTGTAACACTTTCCTCCCAAACCTTGCATCTTGCGAGGAAGCACTTCTAATTTATAATGTTTTTGAAAGTCTTTGCCGATGACCATCTTGTCTGCTGACACAGATGTTTCATCAAGGTTTCGGCCTGCCAGGCCCAGGAACAGGCTATGGCTCTGGTGGAATGAGCTCTCAGCCCTGGGGGATCTTTAAGCCTCTTATTGCATAGATTTCTGAATACATGTACAATCCAATTACTCAGGGGCATATTTATAAAGCTTCGTTAAGTTTTCGCGGCCGTTTCCCCGACATTAACGCATAAATCGCGTTTAATGCGATTTATTAATGTCCGAAAATGGACGCGAAAAGTTAACGAATCGTTAACCCTTCGCGGCGATACTTACCTGTTACCGCCGCTTCTATTATAAAACGGTGGTATGTGTTTCGCTCTGCTAGTATCGGCTGTTTTACTTCGCCACCTTGAGTGGGCGAAGGCACCGAACTAGCCTGGCGGCCGCAGGGGTACCTCTCGGGGGTCGGCGGCCTCAGCAGAGCTGGTGTCGCCGGGACTGCAAGAAAGAAGACGCCGCCCAAGGGCTCTTTAAGAGCCGCACACTGGGGGTGACCCCGCCAAAGGCACTTGTCAGGCCGCAAGGGCCCTACAGGGCCAGGAGGGGGGTCCCGGTTTGCGGGACCCCTTAAAGCCCCAAAAGGCCCTTCTCAGGGCACGCTGAGGGTGCCTCCACCCCTCCCAGAGGATCCCTCCCTTCCCCTCCCCGGAGCGGCCGGGGCGGGGGGCTTGTAGGGTTGCTGGGGGGGGTGCGCGGCGGGTGGTCGCGACCACCTGCTGCTGCCCCTTCCTGGCAGCCCCTCCTAGCCTCCTGTTCCGAGATTGCCGCGGCGGGGTTGGGAGGGCGCTGCTAAGCGCGGCAGATGGTCTCCGCCGCTGCTGGGTTTTGGGCGGGGTGGGCGTATGCCCCGCCCCCTTAGCAGAGGCGTCGGGAAGGGATTTTAAGTCCCTTCGCGGTGAAAATTACCCAACACACCGCGACCGCGATACATATCGCGGCAAGGCGCTCGCCATTATAAATATGGCGATAGCGCTATTTTTGCGGCCGCGATGTGCGGAGGTAATTTTTTGCGCTAATTTCGCTTTTTTATAAATATGCCCCCAGTGTTCTTTTAGAGGGTCCCTCACCCTTTTTTCGTCCGTTGGGTATGACAAACATCTCTCAGACTTTATCCAATCTTGAGTTCTTGCAAGATAATATTTATGGCTCTGACCAAGTCCAAGGTATGCCATTTTTCCTCTTATTGTTTTTGGACCTGGACAAAGGAGGGTAACGTGAATTGAAGATCCATATGAAACTCTGTAACTACTTTTGGAAGAAAATCAAAAGAAGGTCTAAGCTTTACCTTTCTTCTAAATTATTGTATCTGGAAGTATTGCAGAAAGAGCTCCAATTTCCCAACCCTTCTGCCGAAGTAGCTCCTTTAAAGTCATCCACCAGAGTGGAACAGAGTCCAGAGGTTCAAAGGGTGAATTAGACAAAGCATCTAGGACTAAAGGCAGTCCCAAGGTGGAACATTAGAAATTTTTTTGGTCTGATACGTAAGTGCTTGAAAAAATCTCTTACCAAAAGGATCAGAAGCCAATCTAAGTCTGTCATTGCTGCCAGCGCTGAATTTGTCCTTTTAAAGTACTCTATTGTAATTTCTTTTGAAACCCCTCATACAGAAAAGCTACTATCTCCATTGATGGAGGTTTTAGGGGAGTGAAGCACAAATTCTTGGAAGCATCTCCAACTCTATAGTACTTCTGAGACTTGGACATTTTCTCGACTTTAGAAGAAAACCACAACTTTTGGCTGACAACCTAACTCCTAAAATCTTTTCCGCTCAACTTCCACGCCATCAGCACAAATGTCGCCAATCTTGATTTAGCAGGGGCCCTTGTGTTAACCAATTTTGTGAATACTGAATCTTCACGGGTTTCTCTATTGACATGGACAAAAGTAGAGGAACCACGATCTCCTCGGCCATGCTAGGATGATCGCTATCACCTCCGCTTTGTCCTGTTGAAACTTCAGAACGATCTCCATATAAGGGAGAAGAGCGGAAAAAGATAATTGAGGTTCCAAATCCAGGATTAACTGAAGGCGTCTATTGCTAGTGCCTTTGGATCGTAAACTCTGAAGTAGAACAGTCGCATTTTTTGTTTTTGTTTTGTGGCCATTAGATCGACCTGGGGACTTCCCCATATTTGAAATAGGTCCTTGAAAATATTTTGACTCCTCCATTCTTCAGGATCTATTCTTTGGCGGCTTAGATAATCGGCTTTGCATTTTTCTCTTCCTGGAATATAGATTGCAGATAGGGACCCTAGACATCTTTGGGCCAAAGAAAAAATAAGAGCTACTTAATAAAGGAGAGCCAAGCTTCTTGTGCCTCCTTGATTTTTGATATATTTTACTGCTGTTATATTGTCTGATCTTATGACAACAGCTTTCCTAACAGCTCTTCTTCAAACCATCTTAGGGCTAGTTTTAATGGCTCTTAGTTCTAGGGTATTTGAGCATTTCCCTTTCATCACCCAGTGACTTAGGCCTGTTTTGTTTTGCATGAAGGCTCCCCAGCTTGTCTCTGACGTCATCTGTTGTCAAATAGATTTGGGAGTCTACTACAAGAGGAATGCCCTAGATTTTCTCTTCGACACCACCACAATTCTTTTCTTATACAATTTGGTAGTCTTATCATCCTTAACATCATCGTTAAATGTGGACATTTTACATTTGAGAGAAGGAAATGTTGTAAACTTCTCATGTGCCATCTGGCCCATTTCAGCATTGGGATGGTTGCGACATGAGTCCCAGAACTTTGAGAAAAGTACTGACTGAAGACTTTGGTTGCTGTCTGATATCTTTACTTCGGCACAATCTTTTTCTATTTTTCTATTGGTAAAGACACAAGATTTTTTGTTGTCTGAAATCGTGCTCCAAGATATATGATCTCTTGGGTTGGCAAGAGCTTCTTTTTTCTTCTGTTTATGATCCAACCATGTTCTTTTAGGCAATAGATAACTTGCTCCTGTGTGCTGAAGCGACTGTTGTTTTGAGTCTGCTACACCAGGAGATCATCCAGATAATGTTATATTGCAATACCTGCTGTTCTTAAGTGAGCAATGAGAGTAACTAGACTTTTGTAAAGACTCGAGGTGATTGGACAGCCCAAGGGTAGACTTGTGAACTGCCAATGACGACCGTTTGCCTCGAACCGAAGAAATCTTCTTGGCTGGGGTGGATAGGCACTGGAAATAGGTGTCTTTTAGATCTATTCTTGCAAGCCAACCCTCTTCCAATAACTTTTATAATTGACTGTAGCAACTTCATTTTGAATTTTCTTTTAAAACGTATGTGTTAGAGTCGAAGATCTAGGACTGGTCTTAATGTTCCTGACGCTTTTGTTACGAAGAAAGTCTTGAATATAAACCTTTTCTTTCTCTTTCAAGGGTACCGGTTCTATTGCTTTGGAAATTTTTAGTTGAGTTATATAGAAGTGATGACTGAACCTGCTTCTTCTGTCTCTGGAACAATGGTTCTTTACAAAGTAATCTTCTTTTGAAATATGAAATGAATGATCTTGAAGCTGTTCTTTATAACCAAGAGTGCCCATATGTCTGTAACATTCTTGATCCAGGTGTTTTAATAAAAGGTTAGTCTTCCGCCTACTGGCACATGGATCTGTGTGTCCCTATTGTCAAAGGACCTCGCGTAAGGGTAGAATCCTTTTTCCTTCAAGGGCTTACCGGACTTCCAGGTTTGCTTTTCTGAAAGTCTCCTTCCCTGGTCTGTAGGCTTTTGGTTGAGGAAGGAGACTTTCAGAAAAGCAACCTGGAAGTCCGGTAAGCCCTTTGAAGGAAAAAAGGATTCTACCCTTCCAGCGAGGTCCTTTTGACAATAGTGTTGATGATCCAAACATGTTCTTTTAGGCAATAGATAACTGCTCTGTGTGCTGAAGCGACTGTTGTTTTGAGTCTGCTCACAACCAGGAGATCATCCAGATAATGTTATATTGCAATACCTGCTGTTCTTAAGTGAGCAATGAGAGTAACTAGACTTTTGTAAAGACTCGAGGTGATTGGGACAGCCCGAAGGGTAGACTTGTGAACTGCCAATGACGACCGTTTGCCTCGAACCGAAGAAATCTTCTTGAGCTGGGGTGGATAGGCACATGGAATAGGTGTCTTTTAGATCTATGCTTGCAAGCCAAGACCCTCTTCCAATAACTTTTATAATTGACTGTAGCAACTTCATTTTGAATTTTCTTTTAAAACGTATGTGTTGAGATGTCGAAGATCTAGGACTGGTCTTAATGTTCCTGACGCTTTTGTTACTAAGAAAAGTCTTGATATAAACCTTTTCTTTTCTCTTTCAAGGGTACCGGTTCTATTGCTTTGGAAATTTTTAGTTGAGTTATATATGAGAGTGATGACTGAACCTGCTTCTTCTGTCTCTGGAACAATGGTCTTTACAAAGTAATCTTCTTTTGGAAAATAATGAAAATAGAATCTTGAAGCTGTTCTTTATAACCAAGAGTGCCCATATGTCTGTAACATTCTTGATCCAGGTGTTGTAATAAAAGGTTAGTCTTCCGCCTACTGGCACATGGATCTGTGTGTCCCTATTGTCAAAAGGACCTCGCTGGAAGGGTAGAATCCTTTTTTCCTTGAAAGGGCTTACCGGACTTCCAGGTTGCTTTTCTGAAAGTCTCCTTCCCTGGTCTGTAGGCTTTTGTTGACCTAAAAGACCTGTCTCTAGACTGGTATTCGATGCGTCCTCTCTTTGTTTTCTGTCCTGGGTAAAAATAAACTTTTACCTCCAGAAGCTCTACTGATGATTTCATCAAGTTTCTTCCCAAATAATATTTTCCTTCGAACGGAACTTGACACAAATTAGCCTTAAGTGGAATCCGCTGACCATGGCCTCAACCATAATGTTCTACGAGCTGTAACTGAAAGTGCCATTGATCTAGCTGTAAAATGGACCAAATCAACTGACGCCTCGGCAAAGAATTCAATCCCACCTGTCAGCTAGCATTTCTTTTAATTTAGATCTCTTAGGGGCATATTTATAAAGCTTCGTTAAGTTTTCGCGGCTGTTTCACTGACATTAACGCATAAATGCGTAAACGTGATTTATAAATGTCCGAAAACGGCCGCGAAAAGTTAACGAAGCGTAACCCTTCGCGGCGATACTTACCTGTTACCGCCGCTTCTATTTATAAAGCGGCGGTACTGGTTTCGCTCTGCTAGTATCGGCTGTTTTACTTCGCCACTTGAAGTCGAGTCAGCCGATACTAGCCTCCCGCGGCGAGGAGGGCAGGCAACCCGCGGGGCGGGTGTCGCACCCGCCCCGGGAGACAGCCCCACCCCCCAAAACCCCCGCGCGGCGGGGAGACCACCTGCCGCCGCTTCCCAGCAGCCCCTCCCAACCCGTTCCCGCTCGCGGCAATCTCGGAACGGGAGGCTAGGAGGGGCTGCCGGGAAGGGGCCGCAGCAGTGGTGTTGACCACCCGCCGCGCACACCCCTCCCCAGCAACCCCTCCAAGCCCCCCGCCCCGCCGCTCCCGGGGAGGGGAAGGGAGGGAGCCGCTGGGAGGGGTGGAGGTCCCCTCCAGCGGGCCCTGAGAAGGGCCTTTTGGGGCTTAAGGGGTCCCGCAGCTCGAACCGGGACCCCCCCTCCCGGCCCTTGTAAGGGCCTTTGCGGCACTGATAAGTGCCTTTTGGGGCTTAAGGGTCCCCCAGCTCAAACGGGACCCCCTCCCCGGCTCTATCAGGGCCTTTGCGGCACTGACAGTGCCCTTGCGGCTCTGACAAGAGCCCTTTGGGGCTTAGGGGTCCCGCAGCTCGAACCGGGACCCCCCTCCCCGGCCCTTGTAAGGGCCCTTGCGGCACTTATAAGTGCCCTTGCGGCTCTAACAAGAGCCCTTTGGGGCTGGGGTCCCGCAGCTCGAACCAGGACCCCCTCCCCGGCCCTTGTAAGGGCCCTTGCGGCACTGACAAGTGCCTTTGGCGGGGGTCGCGGTCGAACCGGGACCCCAGTGTGCGGCTCTTAAAGAGCCCTTGGGCGACGTCTTCGGGCTGGCGACACCAACCCCACTCAGGTGCCGATGCCAGGCAGACTCACTGCGGCCGCCAGTGGAGCCCGCTGGCACCGCGGCCTCAGCGGAGCCGATGTTGCCAGCCGCTTCTTCTTCAGCCATCTACTGCGATGGCATCTGAGTTCCGCGGCGGAAAGTCCTCTTTATATAGGTTTGCAGAAATCCAGAATCCGTTTCTGATTGGTCAATTTTTTAATGCTTGGTTTACATGCTTTACATTAACCAATCAGATTTCTGGAAAGTTCTGAAATCTGATTGGTTATTGTAAAGCATGTAAACCAAGCATTAAAAAATTGACCAATCAGAAACGGATTATGGATTTCTGAAACCTATATAAAGAGGAGCTTTCCACGCGGAACTCAGATGCCATCGCAGTAGATGGCTGAGAGAAAGAAGCGGCTGGCAACATCGGCTCCGCTGAGGCCGGCAGTGCCAGCGGGCTCACTGGCGGCCGCAGTGAGTCTGCCTGGCATCGGCGACCTGAGTGGGGTTGGTGTCGCCAGCCGAAGACGTCGCGTCGGATCAAGACGCCGGCAACATCGGCCTCGTTGAGGTCGCCGGCCGCCAGGGGTACCTCTCGGGGGTCGGCGGCCTCGGCGGAGCTGGTGTCGCCGGGACTGGAAGAAAGGACGCTGCCCAAGGGCTCTTTTAAGAGCCGCACACTGGGGGTCCCGGTTCAAGCTGCGGGACCCCCGCCAAAGACACTTGTCAGTGCCGCAAGGGCCCTTACAAGGGCCGGGGAGGGGGGTCCCGGTTCGAGCTGCGGGACCCCTTAGGCCCTAAAGGGCTCTTGTCAGAGCCGCAAGGGCACTTGTCAGTGCCGCAAAGGCCCTTATAAGGTCCGGGGAGGGGGGGTCCCGGTTCGAGCTGCGGGACCCCTTAAGCCCCAAAAGGCCCTTCTCAGGGCCCCGCTGGAGGGTGCCTCCACCCCTCCCCGGGAGCGGCCGGGGCGGGGGGCTTGGAGGGTTTGCTGGGAGGGGGTGCCCCTTCCGGCAGCCCCTCCTAGCCTTCTGTTCCGAGATTGCCGCGAGCGGGGAACGGGTTGGGAGGGGCTGCTGGGAAGCGGCGGCGGTGGTGTCCGTCACCGCGGGGGGTTGTGGGCGGGGGGCGTATGCCCCGCCCCCTTAGGAAAGGCGTCGGGAAGGGATTTTAGTCCCTTCGCGGCGATACTATACGATCGCCGCGAAGGGGCTTAAAATACCGCAACACATCTCGGCCGCGATACATATCGGGGAATGGCCTCGACGTAGAAATACGGCGATAGCGCTATTTTCGCGGCCGCGATGTGCGGCGGTAATTTTTTGGCGCTATTTTCGTTTTCTATAAATATGCCCTTAGAATTGGCATCTAAGGCTGCCTCCATTTCCGACGCTCAAAGCTTCATCGTCCCGGATACCGATGTTAGAGCAACAGAAGGTCTAAACGCTGCTCCCCGAGGTAACCGTTTTTTTTTTCCAGCTTTTTCCATTCAGCGGAAATAGTTTCTGAGATGGCGTGATGAATAGGAAAAGTAACTATTTTCTTTTTTATTCATGGAAAGAGTTTATCTGCCACCGAAGGCTTAGATTCTTCTTTAGACAAGGACAAAGTATTTCTCACAGGTTTATTGATTGAGGGCTCTATAAGAGAAAGGTCAAAATCAGATTCTGTCTGAAAATCATCATCTTCATCATCCGACTAAGCACACGAGAGTAGCCAGATATCCTCCAATATCTTCCTTCAGAGTATTCAGAGTCTGAGACGTGATGTCTATTGGAGGAGGTTCGCGGTAGCTGAGCTATCCTTGACAGCTTGCACCACAGCTGTCTTTAGAACAGAAACCAGGGTGTCAAATTGAGAGGGTAGAGGGCACAGCCTGTTCAACTGTTTTCTGCCAGATTTTTTTCAGCAAACTTAGAAGCCTTTTCAGAAGAAGAGAGGCTGAACGAGACAAGCCAGAAATAAAAACGTAGTACAAAAGTCCCCTTCCTTCATAAAACATATAATTCCAGCAGATTTTTGTGTGCGCACTACTTTAAACCTGTGTGCAGGCCTGCAGAATTATGTGCGTGCCCATGAGTGCACAGCTTGAGGACCCCCCCAAAACTCAGGGCTGTTATACTACTTTTTGTTCAAACAGTCCCTGAAGCAAGTTACAGTATTCCTCCCAATATGCCGTCAGTTTTATGCATCGTCTGTAATCTCATTGTGTTCTTTAAGAGCAAGGAGAAGGCACAACATAAGCAGCTGTAAGTATTAAATAGAAAGCATCCCTAAAGCCTTCTGGTCCTGCTGGTTCCTGCTGTGATCTGTCCAGGTCACATCAATCAATCAAAATAGATATTAAAGGCAGTTCCAGGGAAAGGAAACTCCTAGGATATGTCAAAAATGTTTATTCACAATTAATTAGTTTGGACTCTAGATCCTTTGTGAGATGATAAACTATTGGAAAAAGGGTTATCTCCCAAAAGAACTGACAAAGAACGAGAAATGAGGATATAACGTATACAGAGAGAAGATCTACTGTTACCTCATGTTGCTTTTTTAAGTGCTCACACAGCTGCAGAGGAGGCACAACAATAAACAGCGTAGTAAGTGATTAGCCATGATGTCCCCAACACAGGTGCATGACCTGACTGCTGCTACCAGGAAGAAAGGAACAACGGCACATGAAGTAGACACCTGGGGCTTGGGGTGGTGGTGGACATGCTCTTTAAATATAACTAAGAAAGTTTGCTCATCTCACCACAAATAAATTTGGAACATAATTTACAATAATTATAACAAAATATTAAACAGATTTCCAAACCTGCATAAAGAAAGTGACAAAATTATCCACTAAAAGCTCTGGATCACAGTATCTAAAGCTGTAAGAACAAAAAATTAAAGATTGTATAGAAAAGGGACAAAAGGACAAATACACCACTGTATAATTGTTACATATAAACTTTCATATAAAACAAATTATTCCAGGACCATTAGATTCGGTGGCTTGGAACACAACTACAAATGACACAGGTGTGGATCCTAACTACAGAAGCTGAGGTTCATACACTCGTGCATGTGTGTAATGAATTCGGTTTTGTCTGATCGGTGTGTGTTTTGTTTCTGTGCTTGGTCAGCGAAAAGCATTGGGTGAGGTTCACTGATGATCCGTGTCGGACGAATCGGGAAACTAGCCCTGACCAAGCGCGCCATGCAAGGAACGTTTTATTTGCACAAACAGACATTCATATACAACATGCACTACAGGTCAGCCCCCCATTCGCACATGTGTATCAACCTTATGTCCTGAAAGAAAAATCCAACAAAGATATATTAGATTTAATATAAATAAAAGCTTAGGTTTACTAAAATTACACCCATTGTACAGAGCAGGGATGCCCAATCTATTACAGTTTAAGAACCCACCACAAAATTAATCTTGAAAATTGAAGCATGAATGCAGTATGGGGCAAAAATAACAACTGCGTGTAACAGCAGACATCATCACATGAGACCTAACAAATTTAAAAATGTATGTCTGCAGAAGTGAGAATGAAAGCAAGAAAGAAGCAAAGGTGGTTCCTAGAGAAGTTCTAATGCAGAATCTCTCCATGCATTGCGTACCTGCCCTTTCAGTATCTGTGTCAGTATATCCATTGGAATCTCCTCTCCATTTTGGACCTGCTTTTTCCTCCTCAATGCATTCCTTTCCTGTCTGACGAGCAGCTAACTTATGCTTGCCTTCACATTTGATCCAAGCTCGTTTTCCCAAAGAATACTGTTGCAAGAAGAAAACTTTTAGTTTATAGTATGGCCATAAAGGTACACCAATTTGTGGAAATCACTCTATTAACAATGCCTAAATCTGAAGAATTACCTGTAACACTGCATGGGCCACAGGGATGCAGCCTCTCCAGTTATGCCCCGCACTCGGCCCACCCCGTAGTGAGGGCAGGGTGGTCCTTACAAGTGCCCTTGCGGCTCTGACAAGAGCCCTTTGGGGCTTAGGGGACCCAGCGGAGTGCACCTCTTTATATAGTTTAGCAGAAAACCCTAATCCGTTTCTGATTGGTCAATTTTTTAATGCTTGGTTTACATGGCTGATTGGTTAATGTAATACATGTAAACCAAGCATTAAAAAATTGACCAATCAGATATGCCGGGGGTACCCCTGGTGGCTCTTGGGGGTCGGTGGCCTCAGCGGAGCTGGTGTCGCCGGGGCTGGAAGAAGACGCCGCCAAAGGGCTCTTTTAAGAGCCGCTCACTGGGGGTCCCAGTTCGAGCTGCGGGACCCCTGCCAAAGGCACTTGTAAGTGCCGCAAGGGCCCTTATAGGGTCGGGGAAGGGGGTTCCGGTTCAGCCCCCCGCTGGAGGTTCCCTCCACCCCCCAAGCGGGCCCTTCCCTCCCCGCGAGAGTACGGGGCGGGGGGCTGGAAGGGGTTGTGGCGGGTGGGGCGAAGGCCGCGACCCTCTGAGGAATGTGACCAGGCGCGGCGATCCTTTCCCGGCATCCCCTCTCAGCCCCTGCTCCGGGATTGCGGCGATATTCTACTTAGCGATGCCGCTCGCCATTAGATAAATATGGTGCTGCAGTATTTTTTCGCGCCGATGTTCAGACGGTAATTTTCCGGCGCGACTCAGCGCCTAGCATTTCATACAGAAAAGAAAGGGATGGTGTGTTTGTGATTTGATCACAGGACCCTGAAACCCTAGAATTTTAATGTTTAAAGAAAAAGTTCAGTGCAAATACATATGGTTTTAAGGCGAAAAAATTATTTTTTTCCACATCACAATTGCCTGCCTTCTTTGCATTGTATGTGTATAGAAACAAGGCTTGAAGATACAGGAAGATACAGGAAATGTTTTGCCAGGACCCCTAATAGTGTCTGTTATGATCTTGGGATTCAGTTGCTCAGGAGAGGAAAAATACTGTTAGAACATTTCCAAGGTAGTGTGCAACTGGGAAGACGAAGGTCAGACAGAACGTGAAAGTAGCAATAAAGAGATTTTTCAATAGAGAGAAAATGTTAGAAAATTTAGGTTATTGTGTAATATAAGCATTCATTTATTTATATTTATGAATATTAAGATAAGGGCTAATGCACCCCTACAGTGTAATATAAGATATTACGCCACCGAGGCTACGGACTCGTGTTTTATACAGGTCAGGGAACTCGAGTGGAGTTAATGTCCTGATATATAATGTGAAGGGGACATACAGTATTTCTTAGAGACATTGGCTATGAATAGATGATGTTCCGAACTACGCAAAATCCGGGTCCGATCGAGGAATATGCGAATTCGAAAATCCGCCGATCGGACCCGGTTAAAATGAAAAAAAAGATTCTCAAATGTTTGAAAATACGCAAAAATCTCGTAGTTTCGAAAAATTTTCGAAAACGGACTTCCCGAAAATACGGGTAATCCTCGGTTGGAAGTTTTGGAAGGCAGAAAGAATCTGGACAAAGCCGCCGTTCGTGAACGGATAAATCTGCAGCGGATCAGGGTTTGGATACGGCGAAAAACCGGCCATCCCTTAACTATGACACAGTGACAGGAAGCACGCTCCAGGCAGGTTGTTAGTGAAGTTAAACAATGCAAAAAATGCTGAGTCATGTCCAGGCGAAACACTGGAGAATGGGCGGAAGTAGTTGATATAAGAAATGTCAAGAAATGAGTCACTTAGTGACATAAGTTGAGTGATTTATACGGATATATTCCACTGTAGCTCCCATTATTAAAATATCACACCTAAAAGACCTGTCTCTAGACTGGTATTCGATGCGTCCTCTCTTTGCTTTTCTGTCCTGGGGTAAAAATAAACTTTTACCTCCAGAAGCTCTACTGATGATTTCATCAAGTTTCTTCCCAAATAATATATTTCCTTCGAACGGAACTTGACACAAATTAGCCTTATTAGTGGAATCCGCTGACCATGGCCTCAACCATAATGTTCTACGAGCTGTAACTGAAAGTGCCATTGATCTAGCTGTAAAATGGACCAAATCAACTGACGCCTCGGCAAAGAATTCAATCCCACCTGTCAGCTAGCATTTCTTTTAATTTAGATCTCTTAGGGGCATATTTATAAAGCTTCGTTAAGTTTTTCCCGCGGGCCGTTCACTGACACTTAACCTGCAATAAATCGCGTTGAACCGTGACTTTATATAAAGTCCAGCACAAAACGGCAGCGAAAAGTGAACGAAGCGTAACCTCTTCGCGGCGGATACTTACCCATGTTACCGTCCGATTCTGATAAATTTTTTAATATAAAGCGGCTGGGTTACTGTTTCGACCCTCGCTAGTATCGGTGGTTTTATCGCCACCTATGAAGGTGGCGATATTACGTCAGCCGATGACTGCGCCTCCCGGGGAGGAGGGCAGGAACCAGCGGGGACGGGCCGTCCGGCTCGCACTACCGCCCCGGGACGGGACATGCCCACCCCACCCACAACCACCCGGCGGCGGCGGGACGAACCTCTGCCGCCGCTTCCCAGCCACGCCCTTCCAAACCCGTTCCCCGCTCGCTGGCCAATCTCGGAACGGGAGGCGGCGGGGCTGCCGGGAAGGGGCCCGCAGCGTGGTTCGTGATCACAGACGCGCACCCTCAGATACCCTCAAGCCCCCGCCCCCCTGCCACGCCCGCCTCCCGGGGCCTCCCCCAGGGGGATGGGAGGGGCCGCTGGGAGGGTGGCGGCTCCCTCAGCGGGCCCTCTGAGAGGCCCCTTTTGGGGCTTAAGGGGTCCCGCAGCTCGAACCGGGACGGACCCTCCCCCCCCCTTGTAAGGGCCTTGCCGCCTGGCACTGAAGTATGCCTTTGGGCTTAGGTCCCGTCCCCAGCTCGAAACGGGACCCCCTCTCCCCCACAGGGCTCTTTGCCAGGCTACTGACAGCACTGCCCTTTGCGGCTATGACAAGAGCCCTTGGGGCTTAGGGGCCCGTCCGCAGCCGACCGTAAGACCCGCCCTCCCCACCCTTGTAAGGGCCCTTGCGTTCATTATACGTGCCCTGCGGCTCTAACAAGAGCCCTTTGGGGCTTGGGGTCCCGCAGCTCGAACCAGGACCTCTCCGGCCCTCCTCGTAAGCGGCCCTGCGGCACTCGATAAGTGCCCCTTGGCGGGGGTCCCGCAGGTCGAACCGGGACCCCAGTGGCGGCTCTAAAAGAGCCCTTGGGCGACGCTTCGGGCTGGCCACACCAACCCCACTCAGTCGCCGCCCAGTGCCAGCTAGACTCACTGCGGCCCGCAGTGAGCCCGCTGGCACGCCGGCCCTCAGCGGAGCGATGTTGCACCGTCGCGTTCTTTTCACGCCTCTACCTGCGATGGCATCTGAGTTCCTCGCGGAAAGCTCCTCTTTAATATAGTGTTTGCAGAAATCCAGAATCCATTTCTGATTGGTCAATTTTTTAATGCTGGGTTTACATGCTTTACATTAACCAATCAGAATTTCTGGAAAGTTCTGAAATCTGATTGGTTATTGTACAAGCATGTAACCACAGCATATAATTGACCAATCAGAAACGGATTATGGATTTCTGCAACCTATATAAAGAGGAGCTCTTCCCCGCGGGAACTCAGATGCCATCGCAGCAGATGGCTGAGAGAAAGAAGCGGCTGGAACTCGGCTCCGCTGAGCCTGGCCGTGACAGCTGGCTCATGGCCCTCCTGGCAGTCCCGCAGGGTCTGCCTGGCATGGCGACCTGAGTGGGGTTGGTGTCGCCCAGCCGACGACGTCGCGTCGGATCAAGACGCCGGCAACATCGGCCTCGTTGAGGTTCGCCCGGCCGCAGGGGTACCTCTCGGGGGTCGGCGGCCTGCGGCGTGGGGTCGCCGGGACTGGAAGAAGAAGACGCTGCCCAAGCTCTTTTAAGAGCCGCACATGGGGGTCCCGGTTCAAGCTGCGGACCCCCGCCAAAGACACTTGTCATGTGCCGCAAGGGCCCTTACAGGGCCTGGGCCGAGTCCCGGGGGCCTCCGGTCGAGCTGCGGGACCCCTTAGGCCCTAAGGGCTCTTGTCCTAGCCGCAAGGGCACTTGTCGTGCCGCACTAAGGCCCTTTTTTGTCCGGGGGGGGGGGGTGCCCCCGGTTCGAGCTACCCCTTCGTGCCTTGCCCCAAAAGGCCCTTCTCAGGGCCCCCGCTGGACGGTGTCCCCCTCCTCCCCGGCGACGGCGCGGCCGGCGGCGGGCTTGCGAGGGTTTTGCTGCTGGTGGGGGGTTGCCCCTTTCCTTCCCGAGCCCCTCCTAGCCTTCTGTTCCGAGATTGCCGCGAGCGGGGAACGGGTTGGGAGGGGCTGCTGGGAAGCGGCGGCGGGTGGTGTCCGTCACCGCGGGGGGGTTGTGGGCGGGGTGGGCGTATGCCCGCCCCCTTAGGAAAGGCGTCGGGAAGGGATTTTAAGTCCCTTCGCGGCGATACTATACAGCATCGCCGCGAAGGGGCTTAAATTACCGCAACACATCTCGGGCCGCGATACATATCGCGGGAATGGCACTCGACGTTAGAAATACGGCGATAGCGCTATTTTGGCCCGCGATGTGCGGCGGGTAATTTTTTGGCGCTATTTCGTTTCTTTATAAATATGCCCTTAGAATTGGCATCTAAGGCTGCCTCCATTTCCGACGCTCAAAGCTTCATCGTCCCGGATACCGATGTTAGAGCAACAGAAGGTCTAAACGCTGCTCCCCGAGGTAACCGTGTTTTTTTTCCAGCTTTTTCCATTCAGCGGAAATAGTTTCTGAGATGGCGTGATGAATAGGAAAAGTAACTATTTTTTTTATTCATGGAAAGAGTTTATCTGCACCGAAGGCTTAGATTCTTCTTTAGACAAGGACAATATTTCTCACAGGTTTATTGAGAGGCTCTATAAGAGAAAGGTCAAAATCAGATTCTGTCTGAAAATCATCATCTCACCTCCGACTAAGCACACGAGGGTAGCCAGATTCCTCCAATATCTTTCCTTCAGAGTATTCAGAGTCTGAGACGTGATGTCTATTGGAGGAGGTTCGCGGTCGCTTTTTAGCTGAGCTATCCTTGACAGCTTGCACCACAGCTGTCTTTAGAACAGAAACCAGGGTGTCAAATTGAGAGGTAGAGGGCACAGCCTGTTCAACTGTTTCTGCCAGATTTTTTTCAGCAAACTTAGAAGCCTTTTCAGAAGAAGAGAGGCTGAACGAGACAAGCCAGAAATAAAAACGTATGTACAAAAGTCCCCTTCCTTCATAATAAACATATAATTCCAGCAGATTTTTGTGTGCGCACTACTTTAACCTGTGTGCAGGCCTGCAGAATTATGTGCGTGCCCATGAGTGCACAGCTTGAGGACCCCCCCAAAACATCAGGGGCTGTTATACTTACTTTTGTTCAAACAGTCCCTGAAGCAAGTTACAGTATTCCTCCCAATATCTGCCGTCAGTTTTATGCATCGTCTGTAATCTCATTGTGTTCTTTAAGAGCAAGGAGAAGGCACAACAATAAGCAGCTGTAAGTATTAAATAGAAAGCATCCCTAAAGCCTTCTGGTCCTGCTGGTTCCTGCTTGTGATCTGTCCAGGTCACATCAATCAATCAAAATAGTATATTAAAGGCAGTTCCAGGGAAAGGAAACTCCTAGGATATGTCAAAAATGCTTTATTCACAAATTAAGTTTTGGACTCTAGATCCTTTGTGAGATGATAAACTATTGGAAAGAGGTTATCTCCCAAAAGAACTGACAAGAACGAGAAATGAGGATAAACGTATACAGAGAGAAGATCTACTGTTACCTCATTGTGCTTTTTAAGTGCTCACACAGCTGCAGAGGAGGCACAACAATAAACAGCTGTAAGTGATTAGCCATGATGTCCCCAACACAGGTGCATGACTGACTGCTGCTACCAGGAAAGAGAACACCGGCACATGAAGTAGACCACCTGGGGCTTGGGGTGGTGGTGGACATGCTCTTTAAATATAACTAAGAAAGGTTTGCTCATCTCACCACAAATATAATTTGAACATAATTTACAATCATTATAACAAAATATTAAACAGATTTCCAAACCTGCAATAAAGAAAGTGACAAAATTATCCACTAAAAGCTCTGGATCACAGTCTTCTAAAGCTGTAAGAAAAAATATTAAATGATTGTAAATAAGGGGACAAAAGGACAAATAACACCACTGTATAATTGTTACATATAAACTTTCATATAAAACAAATTATTCCAGGACCATTAGATTCGGTGGCTTGGAACACAACCTACAAATGACACAGGGTGTGGATCCTAACTACAGAAGCTTGAGGTTCATACACTCGTGCATGTGTGTAATGAATGTCGGTTTTGTCTGACGGTTGTTTTGTGTATGCGTGCTTGGTCAGGCAGAACAGGCATTGGGTAGGGGTTCACTGATGATCCGTTCGGTGAATCGGGAAACTAGCCCTGACCAAGCGCCCATGCAAGGAACGTTCATTTGCCAAAACAGACATTCATTATACAACATGCACTACAGGTCAGCCCCCCATTCGCACATGTGTATAAACCTTTATGGTCCTGAAAGAAAAATCCAACAAAGATAATTAGATTTACATATAAATAAAGCTTAGGTTTACTCAAAATTACACCCATTGTACAGAGCAGGGATGCCCAATCTATTACAGTTTAAGAACCACCATCAAAATTAATCAAATTGAAGTCTGATGATGTGGGCATAATATACAACCTGCTGTAACAGCAGACTCATCACATGAAGACCTAACAAATTTAAAAATGTATGTCTGCAGAAGGGAGAATGAAAGCAAGAAGAAGCAAAGGTGGTTCCTAAGAAGTTCTAATGCAGAATTCTCTCCATGCATTGCGTACCTGCCCCTTTCAGTATCTGTGTCAGTATATCCATTGGAATCTCTCTCCATTTTGGACCTGCTTTTTCTCTCTCAATGCATTCCTTTCCTGTCTGACGAAGCAGCTTTATGCTTGCCTTCACATTTCTGATCCAAGCTCGTTTTCCCAAGAATACTGTTTGCAAGAAAGAAAACTTTATGTTTATAGTAGGGCCATAAAGGTCAACAATTTGTGGAAATCACTCTATTAACAATGCCTAAAATCGAAGAATTACCTGTAACACACTGCATGGGCCAACAGGATCAGCCTCTCCATATGCCCCGCCTCGCCCAGCCGCCATGGGGTGGAGTGAGTGGGTCCTACAAGTGCCCTTGCGGCTCTGACAAGAGCCCTTTGGCTAGGGGCCCCAGCGAGTGGCACCTCTTATATAGTTTAGCAGAAAACCCTAATCCGTTTCTGATTGGTCAATTTTTTAATGCTTGGTTTACATGGCTATTGGTTAATGTAACATGTAAACCAAGCATTAAAAATTGACCAATCAGATATGCCGGGGGTACCCTGGTGGCCTTGGGGGTCGGTGGCCTCAGCGGAGCTGGTGTCGCCGGGGCTGGAAGAACGCCCCGCCAAAGGGCTCTTTTAAGAGCCGCTCACTGGGGGTCCCAGTTCGAGCTGCGGGACCCCTCCAAGGCACTTGTAAGTGCCGCAGGGCCCTTATAGGGTCGGGGAAGGGGTTCCGGTTCATGCGACCCCGCCCGGGCACTTCGCCCCGCTGGAGGTTCCCCCATCCCCCCCACCGGGCCCTTCCCTCCCCCGAGAGATAGGTCGGGGCGGGGGCTGGAAGGGGTTGTGGCGGTGGGGCGAGGCCGCGACCCCTGAGATGTGACCAGCGCGGCTATCCTTTCCGGCATCCCCTCTCTCAGCCCCTCTGCTCCTCGGTTTGCGGCGATTTCTACTTAGCGTGCCGCTCGCCATTATATATGGTGATAGCAGTATTTTTTGCGCCGATGTGCAAGCCGTAATTTCCAGGCGCCTCAGTGTCATTTTCAATACAGAAGGGATGGTTGTGGAGATTTGATCACAGGACCCTGAAACCCTAGAAGTTTTATTAATTTTGAAGAAAGTTCAGTGCAAATACATATGGTTTTCAGGCGAAAATAGTTTTTCCCCACCCAAGGACCTGCCTTTGTAGCCTTTGGCTGTGTATAGAAAATGCTTGAGACTTGCAGCTAGGTTGTGCAGGACCCCTTATCGTCGTGTTAGGATCTTGTTGATTCAGGTTTGCTCAGGAGGAGAAAACTCGGTGGAACATTCCAAGGTATGTGGCAACCGGAGAAGAAGGTCAGTTACAGAACGTGAAATGTCAGCTCACTAAAGAGATTTTTTTCAAATACGAAAGAAATGTGAAGTAATTAGTTATGTTAATATACGCATTAATTTATTTATATTTATGAATCGTATATAAGGGATAATGCACCCCTTACAGTGTAATATAAGGATATTACGCCACCGAGGCCTACGGCCTCGTGCTTTTATACAGGTCAGGGAACTCCGAGGTGGCGTAATGTCCTTATATTATAATGTGAAGGGGCACATTATTTCTTAGAGACATTGGCTATGAATAGAGATGTCCGAACTACGCAAAATCCGGTCCGCTCGAGGATCTGCGAATTCGAAAATCCGCGATCGGACCCGTTAAAATGAAAAATATTCTCAAATTTTTGAAAATACGCAAAATCTCGTAGTTTCGAAAATTTTCGAAAACGGATTTCCCGAAAATACGGGTAATCCTCGGTTCGGAAGTTTGGAAGGCAGAAAATCTGGACAAATCCGCCGTTCGTGAACGGGATAAATCTGCAGCGGATCCGGGTTTGGATCCGCGAACCGGCCATCCCTAACTATGAAGTGACAGGAAGCAGCTCCAGCAGGTTCCGTTAGTGAAGTTAAACACTGCAAAAAATGCTGAGTCATTGTCCAGGCATGAACACTGGAATGGGCGGAGTAGTGGGATATAAGAAATGTAAGAAATGAGTCACTTAGTGACATAGCTGAGTGATTTTTATAAGGATATATACCACTGTAGCTCCCATTATAAAATATCACATTTATTTATTATATAAATATTATTTAAAAAATAATTATATTTTCCACTGCACTTTCCCTTTAGGAATTGTATCCATTATAGTCAATGGGAAAAATAATACCACAGATAATGTGATATCGCTTCCACGGATTCCTTAGTTAGGTACCAGGCCACTTATTTGTGTCCCACACGTCTGTGCCAAATTTTGAGTCTATAGCTTGAAAACAGTGGGAGGAGAATCATTTCAAAAAGCAGAATAAGAAACATTTTGAAAGAACAGAAATTTAGCTCTTTCAAGCCAAATTAATGAATTACCCCATGCTATACTGTTGGTGGTATCTCCAGGAAATCTTTTTTGGTTTCCTGTTGCCCCATACTCTCTCTCCTCATATCCTTATGTAGGAATGACTTTACCTTTAAAAAAATTACCTTTAGAAATGGATTTCGTGATGCCACTGTACCGCTCATTACCAATGAAACTGCTTGCGGGAATGGTGTCTGATCATCATGCAAAGAATTTATCTCCATTCCAAAAGCAACCTAATTTAAGGCAAAATAATAAAAGTTGCATGCATTTATTGTTTCGAGAATACCAAATGTATGTATTTAACAACCACTTGCTAATACAGCAATGGTGTTGGTAAAGGCCATAAATCATATAATCTGTTAAGTAGAGAAAATAAGTAAATCCCTAATTATTTTTGAATTTGAAGCAGGTACATTATCCCTAACTGCAATAATATACAATAAGTCTCTCTACCACTCAAAATATATATACAATGTTGCACAATGTAAATAACTGATGAATAGAAAAACCTACTTCACACACAGGTAGGGCTGGGTGGAAATCCCCCAACCCTCGCCAAATGGGGCACGTGGTAAAATCATGACAACAGATACAGTTGTAGTAGAATCAACAACTGCTTACCCGTCTCCAGGAGGCCTGGGTGCATCTAGCCCCTTCGCTCGACCTTGACTCCAACAGCTTCTAAACTAATCCGAACAGATCAGACAAGACAGTGCAACCCGGAAAACACAGACGATTCCAATAAAAAAATGCTTATATTGAGTATTACATACACCAAAAAGTCCATACATACGAGATAACACCGAAACGCAATTGCAATATGTCACTTCCCTTTTAAAGGAAGGTCTCCCCTCCCACTTAACCCCAGGGAGACAGATAAAATTAAAACCAATATCAAAAATGCATATAAAAAGACATACACACTGACAGTATCAAAACAAGTGTATGAAGATACAAGTATATATAAACATATGGCTATACTAATATGCAATAGTAGAATATCAAGCAATATGGTAAACAACCACTATATTAGAGGTCCATGAAACATGATACATCCCTGTATGTTTGAATTATACCTGGGATGTATCATGTTTTGTGGAACTCTAATAGTGTTTTTTTACCATATTGCCCTCCTTTAAAAGGGAAGTGACATATTGCAATTTCCTGCCTCTGATGAAGTGTGTATATCACGGGAAATGCATCAGGTATGGACGTTTTTAGTGTACGTAATACTCAATAAAGCATTTTTTATGGGAATCGTCTATGTGTTTTCTGGGTTGCACGGCTTCGTCTGATTTGTTCGGATTAGTTTGGAAGCTACAGTATTCCTAACTTTAGGAGTGCTGTAATTACACATTCTAACACACATGCATCAATTTTAAAGATGTCTGCATGCCCTATCCTGAGTGTACCCAGGCTCTGTTAGCAAGTAAGAGGAGTGAGCCACAGGTACAACAGTCCAGAAACTGACAGACAGGAGCATTTCAGTACCAAGCAATGGCAGCACAAAGGAAAGAATGTGTGCCTGTCCAAGTCTTAACACCACAAGCTAAATTTATTGCACTGTTTGTATTTCCTTAAGTGGAGGTTTTGGCCCGCAATTTAAATTTACCATTATCAGGCTGCACTAAATGCATTACATTCCCTTTATAATTTGCTGATATTTTAGAAAAAAGCAATACATTTTGTAATTTGGATGTGAGCTAACATGCAGAAAACGCCAATGTATTTATACCTTGCCTATTACATCCAGGGTTACTCTGCTCAACAAGTCATGCATTTTCATTTTATGTTTTCCATCTGCTTTTAAAGCAAGTTTCTCCATCAGCTCTTCTGCTTTTTCATTGAAGGTCCCCATTAATCCCACCAGGAAACTGCAATTGCAAAGAGCATTCTAAAAAGAACACCGATTTGTAGTAGTACATGTAGACACATTAATTTATATAAATTCTACCCTTTCAAATATATGTTGTTTACAAATGTCAATGTAAATGGCCATTAAGTTTCCTCTATTAATTAGTTTTTGTTTTTTTACTTGGTTTATTTATGGAAAGGCATCAAGGGAAAGTTACAGACGAAAACATTGTTATTGTATACAGTTGCAGCATTAAACAAATTGTGCAAGAAATTGTCTCTAACAAGTCAGTTGATACCTAAGATAATTTATAAAATAAAAAAAAAAACAGGAAGGGGAGAAGGGGGGGGGTGTCCACGAGTCCGTGACAGGAAAAAAGTGAATAAGTTAGCTTGGGGGGGGGTAATCCCAGGACGTATTGGGGCTAAAATTTATATTCAATTAAACTTCAAAGGGGATCAAGTTCCCAGCGAGACCATATTCTGTCAAATTTAGCAAGACACCCTCTGCTTATATAGATTAACCTTAGGAGTGGAATCATTTGTGAGATCATACTTTTTCAGGCTTCAAGTTTGGGGGCAGTAGGGGCCATTCAAGAGAGTATTATTGTCCTTCTTGCATAGAATAGGGCTTCCCGAACAAATATCAATTCGTATCTATTCCATGAGTCGGTTTCTGTGATTCCCAATGCACATAGCTTGGGGGTCTAAGGGCACCAGGTAGGGTAGTTTGGATGTTAGGTAAGTTGTGACCTTGTACCAGAACCTGGCTATTTCGGGCAGTTCCACAGTAAATGCCAGAAGTCAGCTGGGGTTTGATGGGATTTGGGGCAGTCAGGAGAATATGATTGAGTGAGGAGATCGCGAGAGCCTATGTGGGGAGAGGTAGGCTTGGTGCAATATGTAAAATTGCATTAGCTTGTTCGGAGCAGACTGGGACACTAGCAGGTGGCTTTCAGCCAAGTCCTCCCATTCCTCTGTTTTTAAAGAGAGAATAAATTTTGCTCATTTCCCAAGGATTTCCATGGAATCTGGTTCTCAGGTGGCGTGTGAGAGACAGGCGTACAATTTGGATATTAGAGATTTCTCCTCTCCAGATCTGAGGATTTGTATTATAGGGCAAATTAATAGATTAATGGTATCACCCTGGAAGTCTGTTAGGATCAGTAGCGTAGCTGTAGATATTGGAACCAGGATGAGTTAGGGAGGTTAAATTTAATATTTGAGCCTTGGAATGGGATCAGTTTATTATTTTGTATGAAATGTGAAAAGGGGTGATTCCTTTGGTTATCAAGAATTTAGCAGGGGGGAGTGTGCACAGGAGGGGTATAGTGGGGTTTGTGCCAGATAGGGGTGAGTTCAAGAGTACCTTTAAGCTTGAGGATTCGGTTAACTAGCTTCCAAACCTTAAACATTTGTTTATGGAGGGGGGTACCTCCGAGGGAATTGTTGGATAGGAAGTCTAAGAAGACCAAGGGGGGATGGGAGGTAGGCTTGTAGAAATTTTTCAGCGTCATATAGGGTTTTGGGATTAGCATCAGTTGGGTCTGTAGTGTCCAGAATGCACAAAGTTTTGTAGTATTTTAGCTGGCTAGCTAGGTAATAAAGCAGGAAATTTGGCATTGCGAGTCCAGCTTTATTTTTTGGCCTTTGTAGGATTTTGAGGCGCACTCTGGACCTTCCGGAACCCAGAGGAGGGTAAGTAATAGGCCTTGAAGTTAGAAGAAAAAAAAGATTTTTGGTGAATACTAGACTGTTCTGGAGTACATAGAGAATTTTGGGCATAAGATGATTTTTTAGGTTGATTCCTCCTATAAATTTATAGGAGGGCCTTTCCATAGTTAGATTTAGATCGGACTAAGTGAAGAATTGGAGCGGAAGGGAAGGAGTGGAAGTCTTGTTGTTATTTGGTAATTTGAATACCGAAGTATCGAAAACTATCCACTATTGGGACTAGGGTCCTGGTGAATTGAGAAAATTTGATATTCGGGTCAATAGGGAAAAGTGCCGATTTTTCCCAGTTGATATGTAATCCGAGAATGGGGCGAATTGTGATATTTTATCATGAGCTGTTTTGAGTGATAGATCAGGGTCTGCAAAATATAGAATCATATCATGGCATATAGGCTTAAGAGTGATATGTGGGATCCCAGTTGGAGTCCTCGTTCCTGAATTGTCGTGATCAACTTGGGTGTGTATTAGCATTAACGAATGTTGATAGAGGTAGATTTCCCGGGATGAAGCCGGTTTGGTCTGGGTGAATGAGGGTTGTGATGACTCTTGAGTCTGTTGGCCAGAATCTTAGCTAATAATTTATAGTCCAGATAAGGAGCGAGATGGCCTATACGATCCACAGTCTTGTGGGTCTCTTTTTTAAAGGGGAACTGTGGTCTCCAAACAGTCAGTTTCCTACCTTTAAAACGAGCCATCAACCACCTCTCTATGTGCTCCACAGCCCAAGATATAAAGAAATGACTGACCAAAAAGTTAATGGGTGGGAGGGCTGACATGTGACATTCCTAAGGCTTCTCCTGCACAGTGCCGCCGTCAAGCACAGCCTCAGACTCCCTCAGTTTTGTAGGGAGACAGGAAGTACCCCCTCCTCCTCTCTGCTGTGTGAAGGACCTGCAGCTGCAGAGAAGGTAAGGGAATCTACAGCCATTCTCTCTCACTATGTGAAAACAGCCTTTTCAGGCAGAGTTCTCACTCTGACTGAAAAGGCTGTTTCCACAGAGTTTTCGGGGGTAGGGGAGGGTGTCAGAGTGGCCCACAGCACCTGTGAGTGGACGGGCTTAGGCACCCACGAGTGACGGACTTAGGCACCTGCGAGTGGTGGGGCCACAGCACCCACGAGTGGGCAGGGCCACATGGGGCTGTAAGGGAATGGGCGAAGGGGGGCCTGCACTGGAGGGACCATGGGGTCCATGAGTGGGGGGGATCAGGGGGCTGTAAAGGGGAGGAGACACAGGGCAGATTGACTGACAGGTTTCAGAGCAGGAAGCAAGAAGTACATGGGACTTTGTGATGCTTTCTGCCATATCACACACAAAAATGTAAATATCTTCAAAACTATGTAAAATAACATGGAAATAAATTGCAAAAATTCTCAGGGAGCAATTCCTATCAATTTACCTAAAGTCATTTTTGGACTACAGTTTCTCTTTAAGGTTAAGATAATGTGGGCTTCGTACATGGACGGGGGAAGTTTATTAAGTTGAAAAGCGCAATTTAGGTGTTGTGGAGGAAAGGTAGAATTGGTTCAGCATATTTACGGTATATCTCTGTCGGAATTCCAACGGGCCTGGTGTTTTGTTTGTGGCCATTTGGTGACAGGGCTAGTTGCATTTCGGCTAGGCAGATATCCGCTTCAAGGAGATGGACCTCGGTTTGGGAAATTTTTGTGAAGCTTATCGTATTTAGGTATTCCTCTAGGTGGCCTGGGAGGATGTGTTTTGTGTTTGATATATGTTAGTGTAGTATTCTGTCATACAGTCTAAAATATCAGTAGTGTTTGTTATTAATCCTTTGTGTGGGTCTAAGTTGTAGGATGGTGTTTTGATCCGAGGGGCCGTGTGCTAATCGTGTGAGGAGCTTTGCAGACTGGTGTCCGTAGTACATTTGTTTGTTGAAAAAGAGCTTCTTGCTTGTTTTTCAGTGAGGAGTTTGTTGTTTAAGGATTGGGATTTAGCCAGGTGTTTTTAGTTGTGGGGAGGGGGATTTACATATGAGGCCTCAGCCTCTTGCAGCGCCTGGGTCAGTTTAGATTCATTTTGGGTGGCTGATTGCTTAATGAATGAGGTTTTTTGCAGAGGGCCTCTCAAAACTGCTTTTAGAGCATCCATTGGGTGTTCATGGGAACTGGGTTGTTGTCCTGTGTGGTGTATATGTTGATATGTTCAAGTATGGGGTCTTGTTTGGGAAATAGTTTAAGCCAAAAGGGGTGAAAGCTCCAGGCTCTTCGGGATTGACTAGATGGGGGAGTTTTAATAGTGATGCTGATGGGTGAGTGATCGGAAGTGGAGCGTGGAAGGTGGGCGATGTTTTGTATTTTAATGCTGGTAGATTTATTAACAATATGTAGTCTATTCGTGATAGAGTGGTATGGGTCTTAGAGTAGCAGGTGTACTCCTTGGTATGAGGGAATCTGAATCTCCACGCGTCCATCCATCCCAGTTCAGATATTAGCTTCCGAAGGGGGGTGGGTTGTGGAGAGAAGGTGGTCATAGTTGCTTGTGGGGCGAATTTATCAAGCACTGAGTTCATTAGGGAGTTGAAATCGCCCATGCAAAGAAGGTGATCAGATGGGTATTTGAAGATGAATGGAAGCGACTCTCGTATGGTTTCAAGGATGCAGGTGGGGGGTCGTAAATTCCGACTATTACATATTGAGTAGTATCAATTGTAAGGGCCACGCATAGATATTGTCCCTGTCTGTCCGACTTGATCTCAAGGATAGAATATCTTGTTTGTTTGCTAAGAAGGATGGAGACACCACTTATGAGAGTGGGTGCTGTGGGCAGTCCATCCAATCCATGGTTTTTGAAAATGTGTAAAGTAGACTGTAGAGATGGGTTTCTTGTAGGCAAATAATGTTTGGGTTAAGGGTTTTCAGCTGAGAGAACACCTCCAGTCTCTTTTTGGTGTTGTTAGACCTCTACCTCTGACATTCCAGGAAATAGCCTTAAGCGGTGGGGTCATTTTCATATGATGTGAGCTAAGTGCTCTTACTAATGGGATTTAGAGGTGTCCGGGCTTGTGGAAAGGAGGGGAAAGGAACAGGAATAACAAGGAGAGAACACATAGGTGTAACAGGGGTCCAGGATATGGACCTAATATTAACAAAACATAAACACCAGAGAACTCTGGTACTTAAGGGGGAGTAGTGCAGTTTTCTGCAGGTTAGAGAGGAGATACGGGAGTCTCCCTCCGGCGCAATCTATAATCACATAGGTTGGGTCTGTAGATTCATTTGAGTATGCTGTTTTAAAGGAGATAGGGGGAATGACCTGGAGAGCATTCCTTCATTAAATGGAGTTGGGTGGGGAGGGGGGGAAGGGGCAGTAGTTAGTTAGACCTAGAGTACAGTAGCCATTGAGTTCATCTGTACATCTATTGTGGTTTGGAGTGAGCTGGGTCTAGCATAAGGTTCATACCTTGTAGTAAAGCGGAGGTGAGACATATGCATTTTTCTGTTTTAGATATCACATTATAGTGGTGAAGGGTACCATTTACACACAAATAATAAAGGTAAAAGTAGTGCCTTTTTAGCTTAGTTTGATACATTTTATTAATACCCCATACGTCAGTATCAATATACCTTAGCATTAAGAGTATACCGTTTATACACAATCATTTGTTAGAGGAAAAAAAAAAAAAAAAAAAGGAAACCCCATAAAGAATTCGGACACATGGTTGTTGATTCTCATGGCTGTTCACTATGTTCATGATATCGTTATACCGTAGCTTATGGGAGAAATTAGTACCAAGTTGTTGAGTATTTAACCATTGAGTTTTAGGAGGGAAGAAGGAGAGGCAGATGTAATGGGGTTAGGGGTGTGTTGTTATGCATTCACCGTGTGTTTTGAAAGCAGTATTTGAGAGTGGGGGGGAAAGAAAAGGGGAGGGATAGCAAGAGATAGGCAGAAGTGAAGGTGGTACCATTTGGGTTAGCTTAAGTTTTATATAACACATAAGTGCAGAGTCTCGTTAAGGATTAGCAAGGTAAGTGGTTAATATCATAGTATATTGCAGGTTGAGAGGAACGTCAGTACCAGTATTTGTGTGAGCTATCAGGTAAAGGGGGGAAGGGAGGAAGCAGAGGAGGGGGGTAGAGGCAGTGGTGTAAATACTCTCATTGCAATGATATGGTGAGAGGGGGTAACAGTTGGGGGGGTGGGGAGAAAAGACAGTATGAACGGTGGAGCATAATACAAATATAAACATCAGTATACCTTGATTAGCTGGTTTCCTACAGCAATTCAAATTATTACAGCAGTACCAAGTCATTAAAAGGATAGCATTAAGAGAGATCAGATATTGCGAAGAGAGAGGAAGTACGTAGGGGAGCATGAAAACATTTTCGTAGTTATTACAAATGTACACATGTTAAGGCAGTATACTCGGTACCTAGGGCTAGGTTGCAATACAGGGAGTAGGGATTCTGGGCTCCATTGGGTGGTATACCCAGTTGTGCAGGGCGTGAGGCATATTGTTCAAGTTCCTGGTGACAGTTAAGTATCCCATCAGTCCAAATCTCGTCTTGAGTATGTCTGTAGCCTAGGTGGCTGTGATATCAGGGTAGGTGTATATCGGGAACAATAGGCTCCAAGGGGGTAGAGTAAGGGTAGTATGTTACCTTGTTTCAGCGAGCATCTAGCCAACACCGGCGTCTCTAGGTGTGTCAAAAAATCGGACTTTAACCGTCCACTGCAACACGGAGGCGCACCCGGTAGGCCCATTGAATATGTGAGGCCAGCCGCCAGCAATCTTTTTTAACTTCAGTGAAGGTGCTCCTTCGGCGTTGAAGCTTCAAGGAGTAGTCTGGCGGAGAATCCAGTCCCTGTCCACGTGATTTGAGAAGCGCAATCAGGGCCTCGGTGGTGCTCCAGGGATGGGACCTTAGCTGGTATTCGGTGGGCCCGTTCGATTGCGAAGTGTTGCGAAAGGCCATCTGTTCCAAACTTGCTGCGGATCCAGTCCCTCAAGGAACAGGGCCGTGACTGGGCCTCAGCTCCCTCCGGGAAGCCCAAGAATCTGAGGTTTTGACAACGTGATCTGTTCTCCAGATTATCTAGTCGGCTCCTCGTGGCTTGGAGGTCGAGCTGAAGGCGGGAAATCGACTCGGGCAGCGTTTGGACCGTATCTTCCAGGGACGCTATTCGGGTCTCGGCCTCCCCGACCCTCTGCCTCATCTTTTGGAAGTTGTGCCGGAGCAGGGAGTTTTTCGACCTCGCCTCCTCGATCATAGTTTGCCAACGAGCGCTGCGTCTCTTGTATGGCTCCAATCAGGTTGTTGGCGGAGGTCATTTAGGATGGGCTCCTGGGTGGGGGGAGAGACAGGTTGGGTCTCTTCAAGGTCTCCCAGTTTAGTGTTAGAGCTGTTGGCGGAGTTTCCTTCCTAGCGATGGTGGTATGGCGGCCCTGAGTGTTGGCTGGGCCTTCCAGACAAACTGTTCCAATTTTTTCTGCCGATCCGGTTGCCTTATGCTTTTTAGGTTTGATCTGGCTGTTGGTCGCTAGTAGAGCATGTAGTAGGTGTATTTGTTGATATTATACAGTTATATTATCCTCGGATTTATAGACAAGCGCCGGAGCAGAGGAAAAACACGTCCTACCTCATGGACCCTCTAGCTCCTCCCCAATTAATTAGTTTTAATTTTAAAAAAGTAGGTACCCCCTCTCAATGTGATACCTGTTGATTTGTAGCCACACACCACACAGTGCGGTCTACTTAGATGGCAGGTCGTGGATTTTGTACAATATTCCTAAGAGTAGTCATTCAATTACAAATGAGTAGTTGATGTGACAATCTAGTGTGTGTTCCAAATACTGACACTGTTGCTGTGATGCCCGGAGTCTGAGTATACCTTCAGCCACCAACACCCCAATCTACAGACGCTGTCTTCACCTATAGACAATCCCCCGATCGTCAGGAACTTGTTGTGCCTCTCTGTACTCGGTTACCCCCCCAGGTCTTAGAGCGCAAGGTATTAGACCTTGCTAAGTGGGGTGCCACAGGGTTCCTATGTTGGGGCCGCTTCTATTTAATCTATTTATTAATGATTTGGAAGTGGGTATTGTCAGCAAGGTTGTCTGTGTTTGTTTGACGACAAAAACTTTGTTGACCATTAAAACTTCAGAGGATGTGCAATAGTTGCAGGGGGATCTAGATAGATTGTCAGATTGGGTTGCTAAATGGCAGATAAGATTCAATGTTGATAAATGTAGGTGATGCATTTTGGACTTAAAAATCCTTGTGCTGCTTATACTATAATGGATCTGTGTTAGTGAATCCCTGTTGAAAGGATCTTGGAGTTTTGGTGGATAACAAACTAAAAGGTAGCCCAGCAGTGCCAGGCGGCAACAGACAGAGCCAGCATGGTATTGTCTTGTATAAAGAGAGTATGGATTCAAGGGAGGAAAATGTTATTCCCCCTCTTTACAAAGCATTGGTAAGGCCTCATTTGGAATATGCAGCGCATTTTGGAATCCTGTGTACAAAAAGGACATCTTTAAATGGAAAGGGTACAGAGAAGGGCAACTAAATTAATAAGGGGATTGGGGAGCTTGAATATAAAGAGACTGGAAAAGTTACAATTATGTACACTGAAGAAAAGGTGCTTGCATGGGGATATGATTACAGTGTATAAATACATTAACGGGATTTATCTGGGGCATTGTTCATCAATAAGCATGTCATTGGACACGTTGACAAACCCTTGAAGAAAGGTTTAGACTTCAAGTTTCGAAAGGGTTTTTTACTGTGAGAACGGTAAAGCTATGGAACCGTCTTAAAGTGGACGTTGTTTATGGCGGTTCATAGGTCAGTTAAAAAAAAATCTGGTGAGTTTTCTGCAAACAAGGAATGTTCCAACTTATTGGCATTGATATATAAATTAGAGTTGATCCAGGAAAATTTCCGATTGCCACTTGGTCAGGAAGGAATTTTTTTCCCCTTCATAAATTTGGTGGTTTTTTTTGCTTCCTCTGGATCAAAACAGTTAGGCAGGAAATGTGGGTATTGCTAGATGGGTTGGACCCAGATGGACTTGTGTCTTTATTCAACCCTAATACTATTCCTATACTATACCTTATCTCTTGTCTACCTATTTATCTGTTTATCTCGGTTTGTCTATGTGTTTGTTTTGTGTTTGTCTCTCTGTCTATCTCTATAAGTTCCTAGTGGGTGTGGTTATAATTGTGTCGGGGGTGGCCTAAAATGTTCACCGCACTAAAAGTGGCAAGTAAAAATGCCCCAAATGTGCCCCATATCTTCTTAGACCCTAGAGACGCCCCTTCCACCCCTAACCGCTGAGTTACGTTACTTACAGCACTTTATTCTCCCTGCATTCTCCGTTGACGAGAGCCCACATCTGTGATTGGCTGTCTCTGGCCAATCACAGACAAGGCTGCGGGTCCGGAGGCCTGCTTGCAGTTCCGGTAAGCAGAGGGCCAAGATCTGAGGCGCCGGGGGAATGAAGGCATGTAAGTAGAGTTCGGATTGGCGTTGGGTGAGTAGGTGCCTTACACACATTAAAAAGTTTATTTTAAGGGTAAGATATCCTTTAAACTTGCAGTTATGGCTAAAATTTTTAGAACTTACGTTCTGCTGAAAGCAGGATCCATAATTCGCCTCGGTTTGTGCCAATGGTCATAATCTCGATCATTACTAAACCATTCCCCATAAACCTAGTGAAAACAGGAGAATGGAATCCTATACTGGACCATGTAACCACCAAAAGCAACAGTATACTGGACCATGCAACTCTGAAAAGAAACAGTATACTGGACCATGTAACCCTGAAAAGCAACAGTATACTTGACCATGGAACCACAAAAAGCAACAGTATACTGGACCATGTAACCGTGAAAAGCAACAGTATACTAGACCATAGTGACCAACTTACCAATCGGACGGACACAGATAATGATTTTCCGGATTTCTCGGCCGGACCTACAGAAAAAGAGATCTAATTTCGCTTGTAAGCTCCGAATCCGCCAGGCAAAATATGAAGTACTCCATGGTCTTTCCAGCGAGACTGAGAATAGAGGTGGACAACAGAGCTCACTTCTTCGACTCGCAGAGGAATGCACCAAATTGGCTAGACGCACATATCCAAGATGGGACCCCGAGGCCAGGCAGGGATCGCCCAACCATGATGCCAACAGGCTTGAAAAGGGTCTATCTTGAGACATGTCACCTTAAGGATTAAAATTGGAAGGAGGAACCCCCCCTTCATCTCGACCCAATATATTACCGCAACAGCCGTACCTTGTATATAAGAAACCCCAAAAAACCCCCCCCCCCTATAACCTTGCCCTTAAATATTGGTCGATTGAGAACACAGTCGGCCTAATGATTACTGATGGTTATGGGAAATCGTAATTAATATAATATTTCAAATAATTGTATGCCGTATAATGCACTAAGTTTACGATTGTATATATAAATAGCTGATAACCTTGAAGTAATGAGCGACTGCTCTGTGCCTTACACAAGGCTTGGGCATGGGGGCGGTCATGCTGCCTACGGGCAAATATGAAGGGGGGCAGATGGATGGCCCAGTAACCCGAAAGTGAAACCGAACCACCCATCAGGACAAGGTGGAACAGCTCCTACATGGATAACGTTGACTCCAGCCGCACCGACTAGGCGCAGGGTACTTATGCAAAGGGCTCCCTAAGCCTCTGGATACATCTAAAGATATGCCAATAAGCCCAACACCAAACAAAATTGGCCACAGTTATAACGAACAATTAAATACTTGCCACAGTGATGCTACCCGAAAACACATAGAGGGGTTTGGTCTCGAAGGGAGGCGATATGAAAATAATATACGTAACCCCAGGTGGATTAACTCAAGGCAGGGGAAGGGGGGCCCCCTGCGGTGTGGGTAAAAGGATAGCCAACGAGATGTACAAATTACCTAGTGCAAAACTAGACTTGTGCGGGGAAGCAACACGAATGAATAGATTTTGACCTGACCCTAAACCCTGCGATAACCCAACAAGATGGGCTCTGCAACAATAATTTAATACAAGTCCCGGATACACGGGAGGAATTAGACATGATGCGATACACCCCGAACACTCAACACCGCATACCAGCGGAATACAAAGTTCTAGTGAATTCTAAGTTTTCTAAATAGCCGACGGGCAATACCCGTACTGGTACAATGTGCACTAAATATGTACTACCCATATTTAAGGTTAATTTTATGGGTTATATCTATTTACAGTATAAAAGGTTAATGTTATTTTAAAAAAGACGAGAAATGTTTATTCTCTTCCGAAAAGTTATGTCTATCAAGTATACCTCTCCTGTAACCAAAAGCAATTAAAGCCTACTGCAATATGTACTAAAACATACCTTCCACATTTCCCTCTACCCCATCTTGCGAGTCTCTGGGACAATTACCCCCCTATTGACAATAGAGATGCAATCCGCACCCACACATAATCCACCTGAAGAGTGTGACTGAACGTCACGGGGCCTGAACAGTCCAACAAACAGATACAAGTATTTGGGAAAATACAACACGCTCGAAACATGATATTTATATGCTCTCAGGGAGACCCAACCTTACACCAGAGTTTTTTCCCAAAAAAATACAAAATGGTTCAACCCCCATAACATGGGCTGGCCTGTGGGCGCCACAAGCACTTACTCCAATTACTCAAGACCGGTGTCTCCATCCATGATTGCGTATCCCAAAACGTTCAATATACTTAAACATTGAAGGATAACGAAGAGGAGATATATCGCTTTAGCTTATGAAATTAGACAACGCCCTTAGGTATTCATAGGACTATATAACCCCCCCCCCAGCGACCACATCATAACACAGAAAGTAATATCATATGCGGGCTAAGATACCCCACAGCTAGCGTGATTGTACTGAGATTTCAAATGTTAAATAGCCCTGGGAAACGATCAGGATTACCTAGCACAACCAGTCCGACCAACACACCCGAAAGACAACATACCTGGCCGCATATGACTGAGATGGAGTTGGATGGAATCTGAGGAACAAGAAACCCCAACAGCCAAAGTTTTCTCAATTTACTCCTCTACACACGAGGTTTCTCTAGGCTCGACTACATTTTTGTGAATGAACACCTGGCCACACTCAGGTTAAACAAATAAATACCAACCCAGGGGAATACGCGACCATTCCCCGCGTGCTAATGGGAACAGGCACAAAAACCAAACCAACCCCACCGAATGATGAAAAATTACACCCTTCTGGTTAACTTAATCGCCGAAGGAGGACCAACTCGAAAGCCACTTCAAACTACTACTTCGAACTAGAACACGGCTCGGTACCCAAAATATAATCGGGAACGCATTTAAAGCCATTCGCAGAGGATACTCTAACTCCCACAATCAACGCAATTAAAAAAACCAAACCCGGGGCAGACGAAGTGTAAACCTAACAACCAACATAAAGAAGCCGAACAAGATCTGCATTCCCCCACAGAAATATTGAAAGAACTGGCAAAGCACAACGGCAATATAACATACTAATCAAAGAAAAAGCTAAAACCGAATATACTTCTTCTATAAACAAAATATTTGAGAAGGAAACGTCTCAGCCAGTATGCTAGCCCGTCTAATAAAACCAATCACAACAAACAATACTACACCAATCAAGACCAGAAGTAGGTGAACTAACAACGTCCCAAGTATCCTCGACTCCTTCGCATGATATCTTCAACCCCCCCCCCCACAATACTCCTCCCAATCAAGCTATCTATAAAATCCAACTTGGAATATCTGCTAGCCACATCAGTTCCCCCAATTACAACCCGCTCAAATTACGTCACTGAATACGCATCTTAAAATGAAGAACTATCCGAACGCACTTCGGAGATCTACTCGATAAAGCCCCGAAGCCCCCGATGGCATCCCAGCAGAAGTTAAAAAGTATAAAGACATCTTTGATCACTCCCAAAACATACAACGCAGGCCTTGAACATAGAACACTCCCACGTCTATGCCTAGACGCCACAGTGGTCCTGCCCTAAACACAGATAAAAATCCACAGACACAGTGCATCACAGACCATATATCAATACCGCTAACTGCGCTTACAAAGTACTTGCCAAAATATTAGCACAAACCGATTATAAAAAGGTCGTTTATAAGTACCATATACACCCTGATCAGACCGCGATTATGCCGCGCAAAAGCACCTCAATACCACATCAGAGAACACAAATACATACCCAATTCACCACTAAAACTAGGAGACAGATGCGCTGCTATGCCCCGGACGCCTAGTGTTAAAGCGTTTGATCAATAGAATGGACTTTCCTATGCAGTCCTGTATGCAAAATTGAGCTTTGCGCCCCCAAATATATAACATGGATACAAACTGCTCTGTATCCCAGCCCCAAAGCATCTATTACAATCGAAGCGATCCAAATCAGACTCGTTCCAACTCAATCCGAGGAACAAGACAGGGGTGCCCAATCTCACCCTACTTTTCCTCAATCGGCTCTATAGCAGCTCTACGCAATCCAGATCCGAAAGCGATCCTCCATTCAGGACTGAGAAAGAAAAATATACGGACAAAACGCGGTCTTACGCTGGACGACATGACCATCCTGTTTCTGGCGGACACCGGGCCCATCTTAGATACGCACCAGCTGAAATAAATGTCATCATTCAGTATACTACTCGGATACATGTCAAATGGCAAAAAAATCAGCGATATGCCCATTGGACACTAGACACCATACAGGAACTTCTCTGACGTTGGCAGATACCAATAGGGTATGAATTTAAATATTCTCGGATATGGATCTCAAAACAACCAAACCTTCTTCACCACACTTCAATGTTTCAGCGAGCACACTCACTTATGACACAATCTCAAACGCAAATTACAGACATGCGGGCACGATTCTCCCCTCAACTTAATTGGAAGAAAAGACTCAACCTAGTTAAATACCATTTCTCCCCAGATACTATACAATCATAGAGCACGCTCCTATATACCTACCCAAAAAAACTGTTCTCACGAAAGAAATGGTAGTGTTCAACCTTCCATGGGCCAATATAAACGCGCAAGACTAAAACTTCGCCAAACCCAACATATCAAGGACTGTAGCTGGCCTGGACTCCCGAACTTACCGTATACATACCGCAGGACAATTAAAAATATCTCGACAACATGGCTCAACCACATAACTCCCTACACCAGCAGAAAACATTGCTAGCCTGCCTACAGCCACGGTTCAACACTATCAACATTGTGAAGAACCAGAACAACTATCTAAACAGAACCAGATCTACACCTCTCCAACAACAATGTATAAGATTTGCGAAAGAATAAATGGTCCTGTTTGAAATACCTGGATCCACCTGAAACAGCACTGTGGCACAACAATCTTGCCCCCATTGCAAAATTCATGGGAGGACACAGACTGGAAAGCAGTGGGGTCTATCAATTTCGGCCCAATCTATAGCGAGAGACTCCATCCGTACATTCGCAAGATCTAAACGACGAATTCAATTCCACCAAGTCAATTTCTACCAGATACTGTGCAAACTAAGGGCACTTGCCCACACTCAAATTCCCAATAAAAAATACTCGAACTAACAAACACCGATAATCGAATCCTTAAAACCCAAGGACACAGGTTTAATCTACCGACCTATATGACACAAATGATCAACACCCCCCCAAAATCTAATCAATCCACACGGATTGAATACCAAAAAGGGAAAGACAAGATCCAGAACGTGAACGGAAGATGGGACGAAATAGGGTCAGCACACCCGCTCATGCCTCACCCTCCAGCTAACAACCCGACTCATACAAGTATACATTAACCACCAAGCCGTATAGGTCCCGAAGATAACCACCGAATCTCCCACCAACCCAGCTCATCCTAGGCTGCCCCCAAATGTCAGATGAGAACGGCAGCAGATTTTGGATACATTTGGGAGTAGCCCACAGTTGTTAGCCACTTGTAGGACATGAGTTGTCCTCTTTTCCTCCCTGCTACCCGGCCAGTACTTTTTAGACCGAGACTATGCATATTAGGATCAACACCCTGCTTGGAAGAACAAACATAAAAACATCCTCCGTGAAACTCTAATTCATGGCCAGAAAGACAATAGTGCTAATAAGTGGATGGTCCCCGACCACCCAAACTGAAACATGGTTGTGAAACTGATCAACAATACCATTGCATTGCAGAACCTAATATATAAAACATAGGAATTGTCCCGGAAAATTCCAAAAAAATTTGGGATATGGAGGGATACTCTGTAAAACTCTTTAAAAACAAACAAGCAGGAAAACTAGATCAAAGAACCGGCCCATGGAGACTCGGCTGAGACCCTCCCCCCTTTCCATCCCCCCACCCCACCCTACCCTTACTCTCTCCTCAATACAAGTACATTGTAACTACGATACTTAAAGTCCAATTACAAAAAAACAAATTGGAATGATAAAGTGTTCTTACTAAACAGGCATGAGACTCTGTGAAATTAAAGGTAAACTTTAAAAAATATTTTATGTAGTAGAAACAAAGCCGTATGACATGTTGCCTTAACAAATGCTAGTTCTTATAGTTACAAAATAAAAACGAGTGTGTTAAAAAAAAAAACAGTATATTCTAGCTCTCACCAAATTACCTGTCTGCCCTACCTGGCTGGAAACATTTTCTGGCGGAGAACACTGGTGCCAAACCACCACATCCACTGAAACCTATCCGTCTTCATCGTATTTCATTGGTGGTCAGTGTCGCTGCATTCATACAAAGTGTGTATACACACCTGCCTCACCTGGTGCAGCGTGCGCCTTTTACCAACTAGTAAAGCGGTTCCACTATAAAGAACAGTCGCAGTAGAGAGATGTGTCAGAACAGAAGGAAGAAACCCAGCTGCGTTTGACAAGCCAAGGTTGTTTTTTTAGTGGGGGGGAGCGTAGGTGGGAGGTCGACTAGAGAACCAAAATGGCTAGAAATGGCGCCAGCCGTGGCGGAGACAAGAACTACCCACAGGTACTTGGGCACAAGTTAGCTGATGACTCGGTTTTCACAGAGCCCTGATGGTGGGGATGTGCAGTTATACTGGACCATGTAACCACCAAAAGCAAACAGTATTACGGTATCATGAACACCAAAAAACAGCGATACTGGACCATGTACCACCAAAAGCAACAGTATACTGAACCATGCAACTCTGAAAGCAAATGTATACTGGACCATGTAAACCCTGATAAAAGAGCAACAGTATACTGACCATGGAACCACCAAAAGCAACAGTATACTGTATATGTAACCACCAAAAGCAACAGTTATACTGCGACCATGTACCGCACAAAGCAACACCGTATCGGGACCATGTAACCATAAAAGCAACAGTATAATGTATCAGTTAACCTGAAAAGCAAACAGTATACTGGACCATGTAACCCCAAAGCAACAGTATACTGATTATGCTAACCACCAAAAGCAAAGTATATGGACATGTAAACACCAAAAGCAACAGTATACTGGACCATGGAAGCAACAGTCTACTGGACCATTGCAACTTCTGACAAAAAGCAAACAGTTACTGGACCGTGTAACCGCCAAAAGCACAGTAATGTATTATGTACCACACCAAGCCACAGTATACTGGACCATGTTAACCACCAAAAGCAACAGTATACTGCCCATGTCAAACTCTGAAAAGCAACAGTTACTGGACCATGATACACCAAAAGCAACAGTATATGGACCATGTAACCACCAAAAGCAAACAGTATACTGGACCATGCAACTCTGAAAAGAAAACAGTATACTGGACCTGTAACCCTGAAAAGCAACAGTATACTTGACCATGGAACCACAAAAAGCAAACAGTATAATGGACCATGTAACCGTGAAAAGCAACAGTGATACTAGACCATATAACCATAAAAAGTAATAGTATACTGGACCATGTAACCATAAAAGCAAAACAGTATACTGGGCATGTAACCTGAAAAGCAACAGTAATTGGACATGTACCTAAAAGCATGTAAATTGGTTCTTGGTAATCCTGAAAAGCAACAGTATAATGGACCATGTAACCCTGAAAAGCAACAGTTACTAGACCATGTAACCTAAAAAGTAATGTATACTGGACCATGTAACCTGAAAAGCAAAAGAACGACTATGAACCTAAAAGCAATAGTATACTGGAACCATGCAACCATGATAAAGCAACAGTAACTGGACATAGTAACCCTGAAAAGCAACAGTATACTGGACCAGTACCATGAAAAAGCACAGTATACTGTATTTGTTATACCACCAAAAAACAACAGTATACTGGACCATGTAACCATGAAAGCAACAGTATACTGGACCAGTAAACAATAAAAAGCAAACAGTATACTGACATGTGAACCATGAAAACAACAGTATTATACTGGACCATTTAACCATGAAAACAACAGTAAATTAGTTCTTGGTAATCCTGAAAAGCAAAAATTTACGGGCACATTGTATCCCTAAAAAGCAATGGTACACTGGCACCTGTTAAAATAAATTGTACATGCAAACATGGTAACCATAAAAGGCAATAGTAAACTAGAATATGATAGCCATGAATAGCAAATTAATCTGCATTTTTCTTGCCCCAGAAAAAAAAGCAACAGAAACTGGACCATGTAACCATAAAAAGAACCGTAGTGTAATCATGTAACCCTGTAAAAGCAACAGTATAACAGGGACATGTAACCACCAAAAGCAACAAGTATACTGTATTATTGTAACCACCAAAAGCAACAGTATACTGACCATGTACCACCAAAAGCAACAGTGTATTACTGGACCATGTAACCATAAAAGCAAACAGTATACTGTTCATGTAACCCTGAAAAGCAACAGTATTCTGGACCATGTAACACCAAAAGAACAGTATACGTATTATGTAAACACCAAAAGCAACAGTATACTGGACCATGTAAACACCAAAAGCAACAGTATACTGGACATGTAAACACCAAAGCAACAGTATACTGGACCATGTAACCTAAAAAGCAACAGTATACTGGACCATGCAACTCTGAAAAGCACAGTATATGACAGTAACCGCCAAAAGCAACAGTAAACTGTAATTATGTACCACCAAAAGCAAAGTATACTGACCATGTAACCACCAAAAGCAACAGTATACGGACCATGTAACCACCAAAAGCAACAGTATACTGGACCATGTAACCACAAAGCAACAGTTATAAGTGGACCATGTAACCACCAAAAGCAACCAGTATAGGACCTGCAACTCTGAAAAGAAACAGTATCTGGACCATGTAACCCCTGAAAAGCAACCGTATACTTGACCATGAAACCACAAAAAGCAAAGTATACTGGACCATGTAACCGTGAAAAAAGCAACAGTATATAGACCATATAACCAATAAAAAGTAATAGTATACTGGACCATGAACAATAAAAGCAACAGTATACTGGGCCATGTAACCCTGAAAAGAAAAAGTATACTGGACCATGTAACCAAAAAAGGAAACAGTATACTGTATCCATGTAACCACTGAAAAAGCAACCAGTATACTGTATATGTAAACACCAAAAGCAACAGTTATACTGGACCATGTAAACACCAAAAGCAACAGTATACTGGAACCATGCAACTCTGAAAAGCAACAGTATATGACCATGTAACCATAAAAAGCAACAGATACTGGGACATGCAACTCTGAAAAGCAACAGTATACTGGACCATGTAACCCCAAACGACAACAGTATACTGGACCATGCAACTCTGAAAGCAAACAGTATACTGGACCATGAACCACCAAAAAAGCAACAGTATACTGGACCATGCAACTCTGAAAAGGCAACAGTATACTGGACCATGTAACCATAAAAAGCAACAGTATATACTGGACCATGCAACCTGAAAAGCAACAGTATACTGGACCATGAACCGCCAAAAGCAACAGTAAACTGTATTATGTTACCACCAAAAGCAACAGTATACTGGACCATGTAACCACCAAAAGCAACAGTATACTGGACCATGTAACCACCAAAAGCAACAGTATACTGGACCATGTAACCACCAAAGCAAACACGTATACTGGACCACAACTCTGAAAAGAACCAGTATACTGGACAATGGAACCCTGAAAAGCAACAGTATACTTGACCTGGAAAAACAAAAAGCAACAGTATACGGCCAATGTAAACCTGAAAAGCAACAGTTATCTAGATCTATAACCATAAAAGTACAGTATACTGGACCATGTAACCATAAAAAGCAAACAGTATACTGGACCATGTAACCCACCAAAAGCAACAGTATACTGGACATGTAACACCAAAAGCAACAGTAACTGGACCATGCAACTTGAAAAGAAACAGTATACTGGACCATGTAACCCTGAAAAGAAACAGTATACTTGACCATGGACCCACAAAAAGAAACAGTATACTGGACCATGTAACCGTGAAAAGCAACAGTATACTAGACCATATAACCATAAAAAGTAATAGTATACTGGACCATGTAACCATAAAAGCAACAGTATACTGGGCCATGTAACCCTGAAAAGCAAAGTGAACAGCCTCCTACATGGCATAACGTTGACTCCAGCCGCACACTAGGGCAGCGGTACTTATTGCAAAGGGCTCTAAGCCTCTGAGATACACTACAAGATATGCCATAAGCCACACACCAAACAAAATTGCCACAGTTATAACGAAACAATTAAATACATGCCAAAGTGATGGCTAACTCCGAAAACACATAGAGGGGTTTGGGTTCCGAAGGGAGGCGATATGGGAAAATAATATAACTAACCCCAGGGTGGATATACTCAAGGAGGGAAGGGGGGCACCCGCCGGTGTGGGTAAAAGGATGATGCCAACGATGACAAATTACCTAGTGCAAAACTAGACTGTGCGAGGGGAGCAACACGAATGAATAGATTTTGACCTGACCCTAAACCCTTGGGCAAACCCAACAAGATGGGCTCTGAACAAATAAGTTTAATAACAAGTCCCGGATAACGGGAGGATGACACTGAGCGATACACCCCCGACAACTCAACCACCGCATCTCAGCGAATACAAATGTTCAGTTGATTTAAGTTCTTCTCAAATAGCACGACGGGCAATACCCGTACTTGGGTGACAATGTGCACTAAATATGTACTACCCTTATATTAAGGTTAAGATTTATAGTGGTTATATCTATTTACAGTTACAAAAGGTTAATGTTTATTTAAAAAGACGAGAGAAATGTTTAATTCTCTTCCGAAAAGTATTGGTCTATCAAGTATACCTCTCCGTAACCAAAAGTACATAAAGCCTATGCAATATCGTACTAAACACATACCTTCCCATTTCCCTCTACCCCATCTATGACGAAGTCTCTGGGACAATACCCCCTATTGACAATAGAGATGCAATCCGCACCCCCACATAATCACCTGAAGGTGTTGACTGGCACGTACGGGGGGCTGAACAGTCCAACAAACGTATACAAAGTATTGGGAAAATACAACCTGCTCGAAACAGATATTTAGATCTCCAGGGAGACCCACCTTACACCAGAAGTTTTTTTACCCAAAAATACAAAATGGTTACACCCCATAACCATGGGCATGGCCTTGGCCGTCCACAAGCACTTACTCAATTACTCAAGACCCGGTGTCTCATCCTGATTGCGTACTCCCAAAACGTTCAATATATTAAACACATTGAAGGATAACGAAGCGGAGATATATCGCTTTAGCTTATGAAATTAGACAAGCCCTTTAGTATTCATAGGACTATATAACCCCCCCCCAGCGACACCATATCAACTCCAAGAAAGTATAATCATATGCGCTAAGATACCCACAGACTATGCGTGATTGTACTGAGATTTCAACATGTGTAATAGTACCCTGGGAAACGATCAGAGATACTGCAACAACCAGTCCGACCAACACACCACGAAAGACACATACCTGTGCCGCATCTGACTGAGATGGGATGGATGGAAATCTGGAGAACAAGAAACCCAACAGCCAAAGTTTTCTCATATTTACTCCTCTACACACGAGTGTTTCTCTAGGCTCGATACATTTTTTGTGAATGAACACCTGGCCACCTCAGGTTAAACAAATAACATACCAACCCAGGAGGAATACGCGACCATTCCCCGCGTGCTAATGGAACGAGGCACAAACACAAAACCAAAAACCCCACCAATGATGAAAATACACCCCTTCTGGTTAACATTAATCGCCGAAGGAGACCAACTCGAAAGCCACTTCAAAACTTACTTCGAACTAGAACACGGCTCGCGCTACCCAAAATATAATCTGGGAAGCATTTAAAGCCATTCGCCAGAGGCTTACTACTAACTACCACAATCAACCGCAAATTAAAAAAACCAAACCCGGGCGGCAGACGAAGTGTAAACCTAACCAACCAATAAAGAAGCGAAACAAGATCTGCATTCCCCCACAGAAATATCTGAAAGAACTGGCAATACAGCACAACGGCAATATAAACATACTAATCAAAGAAAAAGCTAAAACCGAAAATACTTCTTCTATAAACAACAATATTTGAGAGAGGAAACGTCTCAGCCAGATTCGCTAGCCGTCTAATAAACCAATCACAAACAAAAATACTCACCATCAAGACCAAGAAGTAGCGTGAACTAACAACGTCCCAAAGTAATCCTCGACTCCTTCGCCAGATATTCCCCCCCCAAACAATACTCCTCCAATCCAAGCTACCTATAGACAATCCAACCTATGAATATCATGCTACCACATCAGTTCCCCCAATTACACCCGCTCAAATACGTCACTTGAATCGCTCTTACAAATGAAGAACTATCCGACAGCACTTCGGAGTATCTACCATAAAGCCCCGGCCCCGATGGCATCCCAGCAGAAGTTAACAAAAGTATAAAGACATCTTTCGATCACTCCCAAACATACAACGAGGCCTTGAACATAGAACACTCCCACCGTCTATGCCTAGAGCCACGTGGTCTGCTCCCTAAAACAGATAAAAATCCAACAGAACACAGTGCATACAGACCCATTATCATACTCCTCAACTGCCCGCTACAAAGTACCTTGCCAAAATATTAGACAGAACCGATTCATTAAAAAGGTTCTTATAAGTACATATACACCCTGATCAGACCGCGATTATGCCGCGCACAAGCACCTCAATACCATCAGACAGAAACACAAATACATACCCAAATTCACCACACTAAATAGGAGACAGAGCCTGCTATAGCCGGACGCATGTTAAAGCGTTTTTGATTCAATAGATGGACTTTCCTATGAGTCCTGTATGCCAAAATTTGAGCTTTGGCCCCAAATATATAAATGGATACAACTGCTCTGTACACAGCCCCAAAGCCTCTATTATCAACGAAAGGATCCAAATCAGACTCGTTCCACACTGCACCGAGGAACAAGACAGGGGATGCCCAATCTCACCCATACTGTTTCTCAATCGCTTAGCTTAAAGCTCTACGCTAATCCAGATCCGAAAGCGATCCCTCCATTCAAAGGACTGTGAGAAAGAAAAACATAACGACAAAACGGTCTTTACGCTGGACGACATGACCATCCTGTTTCTGCGCGGACACCGGCCCATCCTTGATACGCACGCTGAAATAATGTCATCACTTCAGTATCTACTCCGGATACATGTCAACATGGCAAAAAAATAGACGATATGCCCATTGGACACAGACACCATAACAGCAACTTCTCTGACGCTGGCAGAACCAATAGGGTATTGAATTTAAATATTCTCGGAATCATGGATCTCAAAAACAACCCAAACTCGTCTTCACCACACTCACAGTACCACCACTATGACCACAATCCTCAAACGCAAATTACAGACATGGGCCACGATCTCCCCCCTCAACTTAATTGGAAGAACAAACCTAACAGTTAAATACATTTCTCCCCAGATACTTATACAATCATAGAGCACGCTCCTATATACCTACCCCAAAAAAAACTGTTCTCAGAAAAAATGGTATGATGTTCACCTTCCATGGGCCAATAAACGGCAGCAGACTAAAACTTCGCCAGAACCCAACATCCAAGGACTGTGCTAGGCCTAAGGATCTCCGAACTTCGCGATATACTACCTACGCAGGACAGATTAAAATATCATGACAACATGGCTCAACCCACATAACTCCCTACACCAAGCAGAAAAACATTGCTAGCTGCCTACAGCCAGGTTCAACACTATCAACATTGGGAAGACACCAGAACAACTATCTAAACAGAAACAGAGCATACACCTCTCCAAACCAATGCTATAGATTGAGAAAGAAATAAATGGTCTGTTTGAAATACCCTGGATCCCCATGAAACAGCACTGTGGCAAACAATCTTGCCCCCATTTGCAAAATTCACATGGGGACACAGACTGGAAAGCAGGGGAGTCTATCAATTTCAGGCCCAAATTATAGCGAGGACTCCATCGTACATTCGAAGATCTAAACGCGAATTCAACTCCCCAAGTCATATTTCTACCAGATACTGCAACTAAGGAGCACTGCTCCACACTCAAATTCCCAATAAAAAAATCCGAACTAACCAAACACCCGATAATCGGATCCTTAAAACCCAAGGACACAAGGTCATCTCACACGACTAATATGACACAAATGATCAACACCCCCCCCCAAAATCTAATCAATCCACAGGATGATACAAAAAGGAAAGACAAGATCCAGACTGAACGGAAGATGGGACGAAATAGGGTCAGCACACCCGCTTAGCCTCACCCTCAGCCTAACAACCCGACTCATACAAGTATACATTACACCACCAAGCCGTAGTAGTCCACGCAGATACAGGCACCGGAATCCCCCCAACCGCTCATCTAGGCTGCCCCCAAATGTCAGATGAGACGGCAGCAGATTTTGGAATTACATTTGGGAGTGCCCCAGGTTGTAGCCACTTCTTAGGACATGAGTTGTCCTCCCTACCTCCCTGCTACCCTGGCCAGTACTTTAGACCCGAGACTATGCCTATTAGGATCAACACCCTGATTGGAAGACAAACATAAACAACATCCTCCGTGAAACTCTAATTCATGGCCAGAAAGACAATAGTGCTAAAAGTAGGATGAGACCCCGACCCACCCAAACTGGAAACATGGTGTGAACTGATCAACAATACCAATTCATTGCAGAACCTAATATATAAAACATCAGGAATTGTCCGGAAAATTCCAAAAAATTTTGCGGGCAATATGGAGGGATATCCTGTAAACTCTTTAAAAACAAACACAGCAGGAAATAGAATCAAAGAACGGCCATGGAAGACTCGGTGAGACCTCCCCCACCTTTCCATCCCCCCCCCCCACCCTACCCTCGACTCTCTCCTCAATACAAGATACTACTGTAACTACCGATACTAAAGTCCATACAAAAAACAAATTGGGAATATATAAAGTGTCTATACTAACAAGGCAGTGAGACTCTGTGAAATTAAAAGGTAACTTTAAAAATATTTTTGTTGAGAGAAACAAAGGTATGACTGTTGCTTTAACGAAAGCTTTCTTATAGTTACAAATTAAAAACGAGTTAAAAAAAAAAAAAGTATATCTTAGCTCTCACCAATTCCTGTTTGCCCTACTGGCCGGGAAACATTTTCTGGCGGAGAACACTAGGGCCACCATACACAATCCACTGAAACCTATCCGTGCTAGTCAATCGTATTTCATTTGGTGGTCAGTTCGACTGCTATTCATACAGAGTGTGTATACACACCTGCCTCACCTGTGCAGCGTGCGCCTTTTTACCAAACTAGTAAAGCGGTCACTATAAAGAACAGTCGACAGAAGAGACTGTGTCAGAACAGAAAGGAAGAAACCCAGCTGTAGTTATGACAAGCCAAGTTGTTTTTTTTATGGGGCGGGAGCGTAGGTGGGAGGATCGACTAGAGAACCAAAACTTGGTCTAGAAAATGGCGCCTAGCCGTGGACGGAGAACAAGTAATACTACTCCACAGGTACTGGGCACAAGAGTCTAAGCTGTGACCTAGGTTTTCACCGAAGCCCCTGATGGTGGGGATGTGCAGTATATACTGGACCATGTAACCACCAAAAGCAACAGTATTACTGGTATCATCAGTAACACCAAAAGCAACAGGTATACTGGACCATGTAACCACCAAAAGCAACAGTATACTGAACCATGCAACTCTGAAAAAAAGCAACAGTATACTGAGACCATGTAACCCTGAAAAAGACAACAGTATACTGACCATGGAACCACCAAAAGCAACAGTATACTGTATCATGTAACCACCAAAAGCAACAGTATACTGGACCATGTTAACCACAAAAGCAAAGCAGTATATCTGGACATGTAACCATAAAAGCACAGATATACTGTATCATGTAACCCTGAAAAGCAACAGTATACTGGACCATTGTAACCACCAAAGACAACAGTATACTGATTATGTAACCACCAAAAGCAACAGTTATATGGACATGTAAACACCAAAAGAAACAGTATATACTGGACCATGGAAGCAACAGTTACTGGACCATGCAACTCTGAAAAGCAACAGTTACTGGACCATGTTGTAACCGCAAAAGCAACAGTAAACTGTATTATGTTACCACAAAGCACAGTATATAGGACCATGTAACCACCAAAGAACAGTATACTGCACCATGCAACTCTGAAAAGCAACAGTTACTGGACCATGTAACCACCAAAAGCTAACAGTAGTACTGGACATGTAACCACCAAAAGCAACAGTATACTGGACCATGCAAACTCTGAAAAGACAGATATACTGGACCATTTAGTAAAAGTACCACCCACAAAGCCAACCGTTACTTGACCATGCCGGGAACCACAAAAAGCAACAGTATACTGGACATGTAACCGTGAAAAGCAACAGTATACTAGACCATATAACCATAAAAAGTAATAGTATACTGGACCATGTAACCATAAAAGCAACAGTATACTGGGCCATGTAACCCTGAAAAGCAACAGTATATTGGACCATGTAACCATAAAAAGCATCAGTAAATTGGTTCTTGGTAATCCTGCATTGAAAAGCAACAGTATATGGACCAGGTAACCCTGAAAAGCAACAGTATACTAGACCATGTAACCTAAAAAGTAATAGTATACTGGACCATGTAACCCTGAAAAGCAAACAGTATACGGACATGAACCTGAAAAGCAATAGTATACGGAACCATGCAACCATGATAAAGCAACAGTACTGGGACCATGTAACCCTGAAAGCACAGTATACTGGACACAGTAACCATGAAAAGCACAGTATACTGTATTATGTAACCACCAAAAAACAACAGTATACAGGGACCATGTAACCATGAAAGCAACAGTATACTGGAACCATGTAACCATGAAAAAGCAACAGTATACTGGACCACTGGAACCATGAAAAAGCAACAGGTATATATACGGACCATTTAACCATGAAAACAACAGTAAATTAGGTCTTGGTAATCCTGAAAAGCAAAAAAATTCACGGCAATTGTATCCCTAAAAGCAATGGTACACTGGCACCTGTTTTAAATAAATTGTACATGCAAACATGGTAACCATTAAAGGCAATAGTAAACTAGAATATGATAGCCATGAATAGCAAATTAACTGCATTTTTCGCCCCACAGAAAAAAAAGCAACAGGAAACTGGACCATGGAACCATAAAAAGCAACGCATATACGTAATCAGATTGTTACCCTGAAAAAGCAAACAGTATAAAGGGGACAATGTAACCACCAAAAGCAACAGTATACTGTATATTGTAACCACCAAAAGCAACAGTATACGGACCATGTAACCACAAAAGCAACAGTATACTGGACCATGTAACCATAAAAAGCAAACAGTATACTGCTATCATGTAACCCTGAAAAGCAACAGTATATGGACCATGTAACCACCAAAAGAACAGTATACTGGATTATTAACACCAAAAGCAACAGTATACTGGACCATGTAAACACCAAAAGCAACAGTATACTGGATCATGTAAACACCAAAAAGCAACAGTATACTGGACCATGTAACCAAAAAAGCAACAGTATACTGGACCATGCAACTCTGAAAAGCAACAGTATATGGACATGTAACCGCCAAAAGCAACAGTAAACTGTATAACCACCAAAAGCAAAGTATACTGACCATGTAACCACCAAAAGCAACAGTATACGGACCATGTAACCACCAAAGCAACAGTATACTGGACCATGTAACCAAAAGCAACAGTTATACTGGACCATGTAACCACAAAAGCAACACGTATACGGACATGCAAATCTGAAAAGAAACAGTATACTGGACCATGTAACCCTGAAAAGCAACAGTATACTGGACCATGGAACACCAAAAAGCAACAGTATACTGGACCATGTAACCGTGAAAAGAAAACAGTATTATAGACCATATAACCATAAAAAGAATAGTATACTGGACCATGAAACCATAAAAGCAACAGTATACTGGCCATGTAACCCTGAAAAGCAAAAGTATACTGGACCATGTAACCATAAAAAGCAACAGTATACTGACCAGTAACCCTGAAAAGCAACAGTATACTGTATTATGTAACCACCAAAAGCAACAGTATGACTGGACATGTAAACACCAAAAGCAACAGTATACTGGACCATGCAACTTGAAAAGCAACAGTATACGGACCATGTAACCATAAAAAGCAACAGTATACTGGACCATGCAACTCTGAAAAGCAACAGATATACTGGACCTGTAACCGCAAAAGCAACAGTATACTGGACCATGCAACTCTGAAAAGCAACAGTTACTGGACCATGTAACCACCAAAAAGCAACAGTATACTGGACATGCAAACACCAAAAGCAACAGTATACTGGACCATGTAACCATAAAAAGCAACAGTATACTGGACCATGCAACTCTGAAAAGCAACCAGTATACTGGACCATGTAACCGCCAAAAGCAACAGTAAATGTATTATGTTACCACCAAAAGCAACAGTATATGGACCAGTAACCACCAAAAGCAACAGTATACTGGACCATGTAACCACCAAAAGCAACAGTATACTGGACCCATGTAAACCACCCAAAGCAAACAGTATACTGGACCATGGCAACTCTGAAAAGAACAGTATACGATGTAACCCTGAAAAGCAACAGTATACTTGACCATGGAACCAACAAAAGCAACAGTATACTGGACCAATGTAAACCGTGAAAAGCAACAGTATACTAGATTATAACATAAAAAGTAATAGTATACTGGCCATGTAACCATGAAAAGCAAACAGTATACTGGACCATGTAACCCACAAAAGCAACAGTATACTGGACCATTAACCACAAAAGCAACAGTAACTGGACCATGCAATTGAAAGGAAAGCAGTATGACTGGACATGTAACCCTGAAAAGAACAGTATACTTGACATGGAACCAAAAAAGAAACAGTATAATGGACCATGTAACCTGAAAAGCAACAGTATACAGGAACCATATAACCTAAAAGAATCAGTATACTGGACCATGTAACCATAAAAGCAACAGTATACTGGGCCATGTAACCCTGAAAAGCAAAAGTATACTGGACCATGTAACCCTGAAAAGCAACAGTATACTGGACCATGTAACCATAAAAAGCATCAGTAAATTGGTTCTTGGTAATCCTGAAAAGCAACAGTATAATGGACCATGTAACCCTGAAAAGCAACAGTATACTAGACCATGTAACCATAAAAAGTAATAGTATACTGGACCATGTAACCCTGAAAAGAAAAAGTATACTGGACCATTTAACCATGAAAACAACAGTAAATTAGTTCTTAGTGAACAGCCTCCTACATGGCATAACGTTGACTCCAGCCGCACCGACTAGGGCCAGGGTACTTATTGCCAAAGGGCTCCTAAGCCTCTGGGATACATCAAGATATGCCACATAAGCCACACACCAAACAAAATTGCCACAGTTTATAACGAACAATTAAATACTGCAAGTGTATGCTAACTCCGAAAACACATAGAGGGGTTTGGGTCTCCAGAAGGGAGGCGATATGGGAAATAATATAATAACCCCAGGTGGATTACTCAAGGCAGGGAAGGGGGGCACCCCCGGTGTGGGTAAAAGGATGATGCCAACGATGTACAAATTACCTAGGTGCAAAACTAGACTTGTGCGAGGGGAGCAACACAGAAGAATAGATTTTGACCTGACCCTAAACCCTGCGCTAACCCAACAAGATGGGCTTGACAATAATTTATAACAAGTCCGGATACACGGGAGGATTAGACACTGAGGATTACACCCCGAAACTCAACACACCGCATACCAGCGGAATACAAGTTCTAGTTGATTTAAGTTTTCCAAATAGCGACGGGCAATACCCGTACTTGGTGTGACAATGTGCACCTAAATATGTACTTACCTATATTTAAGGTTAATATTTTAGGGTTATATACTATTTACAGTATATTAAAAGGTTAATGTTTATTTAAAAAGACGGAGAAATGTTTAATTCTCTTCCGAAAAGGTATTGTCTATCAAGTATACCTCTCCTGTAACCAAAAGCAAATTAAAGCCTACTGCCAATATCGTACTAAAACATTACCTTCCCATTTCCCTCTACCCCATCTTGCGAAGTCTCTGGACAATACCCCCTATTGACAATAGAGAGATGCAATCCGCACCCACACATAATCACGCTGATAGGTGTTGACTGCACGTACGGGAGGCCTGAACAGTCCAACAAACGGATACAAAGTATTTGGGAAAATACAACTGTCGAAACAGATATTTAGTGCTCTACAGGGAGACCCAACCTTCACACCAGAAAGTTTTTCCCAAAAAAAACAAAATGGTTCACACTCCCCAAACCATGGGCTGGCTTGGGCGTCCACAGCACTTACTCCAATTACTCAAGACGGTGTCTCATCCTGATTGCGTACCTCCCAAAACGTTCAATATACTTAACACATTGAAGGATAACGAAGGGAGATATATCGATTTAGCTATGAAATTAGACAAGCCCTTTAGTATTCATAGGACTATATAACCCCCCCCCCAGCGACCACCACATCTAATCACGAGAAAGTATAATCATATGCGCTAAGATACCCACAGACTATGGTGGATCTGTACTGGAGATTTCAAATGTGTAATAGTCCCGGGAAACGATCAGAGATACTAGCAAACAACCAGTCCGACCAACACCCACGAAGACAATACCTGTGCCAACGCATCATGACTGAGATGGGTCTGGATGGAATCTGAGGAACAAGAAATCCCAACAGCCAAAGTTTTCTCTATTTACTCCTCTACACACGAGTTTTCTCTAGGCTCGCACTACTTTTTTGTGAATGAACACCTGGCCACACTCAGGTTAAACAAATAAAATACCAACCCAGGGGGAATATCGCGACATTCCCCGCGTGCTAATGGGAACTGAGGCACAAACACAAACCAAAAACCCCCCACATGATGAAAATACACCCTTCTGGTTAACTTAATCGCCGAAGGAGACCAACTCGAAAGCCACTTCAAACTTACTTCGAACTAGAACACGGCTCGCGTACCCAAAATATATCTGGGACGCAGTTTAAAGCCATTCGCAGAGGACTATACTATAACTCCACAATCAACCGCAATTTAAAAAACAAAACCCGGGCGGCAGACGAAGTAAACCTAACCAACCAATAAAGAAGCGAAACAAGATCTGCATTCCCCACAGAAATATCTGAAAGAATGGCAACAGCACAACGGCAATATAAACATACTAATCAAAGAAAAGCTAAACCGAAATATACTTCTTCTATAAACAACAATATTTGGCAGAGGAAAGTCTCAGCCAGTATGCTAGCCCGTCTAATAAACCAATCACAAAACAAACAATACTCACCATCCAAGGACCAAGAAGTAGCGTGAACTAACAACGTCCACAAAGATAATCCTCGACTCCTTCGCCATATATTCCCCCCCCTCAACAATACTCCTCCAATCAAGCTACTCTATAGACAATCCAACCTATGGAATATCTGCAGCGCACATCAGTTCCCCCAATTACAACCCGCTCAAATTACAGTCACTTGAATACGCATCTTAAAATGAAGAACTATCCGAGCACTTCGGAGAATCTAGCTCATAAAGCCCCGAAGCCCCCGATGGCATCCCACAGAAGTTAACAAAAGTATAAAGACCATCTTTGGATCACTCCTCAAACATACAACGAGGCCTTGAACATAGAACCTCCCAACCGTCTATGCCTAGAAGCCACGTGGTCTCGTCCCTAAAAAACCAGATTAAAAATCCAACAGACACAGTGCATCACAGACCCTTATCAATCACCCTCAACTGCCCGACTACAAAGTACTTGCCAAAATATTAGCCAAACCGATTATTAAAAAGGTCGTTATAAGTACATTATACACCTGATCAGACCGCGATTCATGCCGCGCAAAGCACCTCAATCACCCATCAGAAGAACACAAATACATACCCAATATACACCCTAAACTAAGGAGACAGAGCCTGCTATCGCCCCTGGACGCGTAGTTAAAGCGTTTTGATCAATAGATGGACTTTCCTATGCAGTCCTGTATGCCAAAATTGAGCTTTGGCCCCAAATATATACAAATGGATACAACTGCCTGTACTCACAGGCCCCAAAGCCATCTATTACAACAAAGGATCCAAATCAGACTCGTTCCACACTCAAATCCGAGGAACAAGACAGGGGATGCCCACTCTCACCCTACCTTTTCCTCAATCGCCTAGCTTATAGAGCTCTCGCAATCCAGATCCAAAGGATCCCTCCATTCAGGACTTGAGAAAGAAAAAACATAACGAACAAAACGGTCTTACGCGGACGACATGCATCCTGTTTCTGCGGGACACGGGCCCATCCTTGATACGCAACGCTGAAATAAATTATCACTTCAGTATCTACTCGGATACCATGTCAACTGGCAAAAAAAATAGCACGATATGCCCATTGGACACAGACACCATAACAGGCAACTTCTTGACGTGGCAGAACCCAATAGGTATCTGAATTTAAATATTCCGGATTGGATTCAAAAAACCCAAACCTCTTCACCACACTCAGACTGCTTTTTACACACCCTACTAGACACAACCTCAAACGCAAATTACAGACATGGGCCACGATTCCCCTAACTTAATTGGAAGAAAAGACCAACCAGTTAAATACATTTTCCCCCCAGATACTTATACATCATAGAGCACGCTCCTATATACCTCCCAAAAAAACTGTTCTCCAGAAATAAATGGTATGCTGTCACCTTCCATGGGCAATATAACTGCAGAGACTAAAACTTCGCCAGAACCCAACCATCCAAGGACTGTGCCTAGGCCTGGACCCGAACTTCCGCGATATACATACTGCAGGGACAATTAAAATATTCTGACAACATGGCTCAACCACATAACTCCTACACCAGCAGAAAACATGCTAGTGCCTAAGCCGGTTCAACACTATCAACATTTGGTCCGAAGACACCGAACAACCTATCTACAGAAACAGAGCATACACCTCTCCACAAACAAATGTATAGATTTGACGAAAGAAATAAATGGTCTGTTTGAAATACCCTGATCCCCATGAAACAGCACTGTGGCACAACATCTTCCCCATTGCAAAAATTCACATGGGGAGACACAGACTGGAAAGCAGTGGGGTCTGATCAATTCAGGCCCAAATCTATAGCGAGAGACTCCATCGTACATTCGAAGAATCTAAACGCACGAATTCAACTCCACCAAGTCATATTTCTACCAGATACTTGCAACTAAGAGCACTGCTCACACTCAAATTCCCAATAAAAAAATCCGAACTAACAAACACGAAATCGAATCCTTAAAACCAAGGACCACAGTATCTCCGGACCTAATATGACACAAATGATCAACACCCCAAACATCTAAATCAATCCACACGGATTGAATACCAAAAATGGAAAGACAATGATCCAGAACGTGAACGGAAGACTGGGACGAAATAGGGTCAGACACACCCGCTCATGCCTACACCCTCAAGCCTAACAACCGACTCATACAAGTAATACATTAACCACCAAGCCGTAGGTACGCCCGAGATAAGGCCCACCGGAATCCCTCCCAAACCCACTCATCTAGGCTGCCCCCCAAATGTCAGATGGCACGGCAGCAGACTTTTGATAATTTGGAGTGCCCACAGGTGTAGCCACTTTGGACATGAGTTGTCCTCTTCCTTACCTCCCTGCTACCGCGGCCAGTACTTTTAGACCGAGACTATGCACTATTAGGATCAACACCCTGAACTGGAAGACAAACATAAATCAACATCCTCCGTGAAACTCTAATTCATGGCCAGAAAGACAATAGTGCTAAAGTAGGATGGTACCCCGACCACCAAATGGAAACATGGTTGTGAAACTGATCAACAATTACCAATTCATTGCAGAACCTAATATATAAAACATAGGAATTGTCCGGAAAATTCCAAAAAATTTGCGGGCATATGGAGGGATCATCTGTAACTCTTTAAAAACAAAAAGCAGGAAATAGATCAAAGAACGGCCCTGGAGACTCGGTGAGACCCTCCCCCCTTTCCATCCCCCCCCCCCACCCTACCCTCGTACTCTCTCCTCAATACAAGATACATTGTAACTACCGATACTTAAAGTCATTACAAAAAACAAATTGGGAATGTATAAAGTGTTCTTACTAACAAGGCAATGAGACTCTGTGAATTAAAAGGTAACTTTAAAAATATTTATATGTTGGAGAAACAAAGCCGTATGACTGTTGTTTAACGAAAGCTATTCTTATGTACAAATAAAAACGAGTGTTAAAAAAAAAAAATATATTCTAGCTCTCCACCAATTTCCTGTTGCCTCCTACTGGCGAGGAAACATTTTCTGGCGGAGAACAACTACGGTGCCACCACACACATCCACTGAAACCTATCCTCTAAGTCATCCGTATTCATTGGTGGTCAGGTTCGACTGCTATTCATACAGAGTGTGTATACACACCTGCCTCACCTGGTGCAGCGTGCGCCTTTCTTACCAACTAGTAAAGCGGTTCCACTATAAACAGAACAGTCGACAGAAGAGACTGTGTCAGAACAGAAGGAAGAAAACCAGCTGTGTTGTGGACAGCCAAGTTGTTTTTTTTTGGGGGGGAGCGTCAGGTGGGATGGATCGACTAGAGAACCAAAATGGTCTAGAAAATGGCCGCCGCCGTGGCGGAGAACAAGAATACTATTCCACAGGTACTGGGCACAGGTTAAGCTGATGACCCTAGGTTTTCACGAGTCCCTTGAATGGTGGGGATGTTGCAGTTATACTGGACCATGTAACCACCAAAAGCAACAGTATTACTGGTATCATAGTAACACCAAAAGCAACAGGTATACTGGACCATGTAACCACCAAAAGCAACAGTATACTGAACCATGCAACTCTGAAAAAAAGCAACAGTATACTGAGACCATGTAACCCTGAAAAAGACAACAGTATACTGACCATGGAACCACCAAAAGCAACAGTATACTGTATCATGTAACCACCAAAAGCAACAGTATACTGGACCATGTTAACCACAAAAGCAAACAGTATATCTGGACATGTAACCATAAAAGCACAGATATACTGTATCATGTAACCCTGAAAAGCAACAGTATACTGGACCATTGTAACCACCAAAGACAACAGTATACTGATTATGTAACCACCAAAAGCAACAGTTATATGGACATGTAAACACCAAAAGAAACAGTATATACTGGACCATGGAGCAACAGTTACTGGACCATGCAACTCTGAAAAGCAACAGTTACTGGACCATGTTGTAACCGCAAAAGCAACAGTAAACTGTATTATGTTACCACAAAGCACAGTATATAGGACCATGTAACCACCAAAGAACAGTATACTGCACCATGCAACTCTGAAAAGCAACAGTTACTGGACCATGTAACCACCAAAAGCTAACAGTAGTACTGGACATGTAACCACCAAAAGCAACAGTATACTGGACCATGCTAACTCTGAAAAGACAGATATACTGGACCAGTTAGTAAAAGTACCACCCACAAAGCCAACCGTATACTTGACCATGCCGGGAACCACAAAAAGCAACAGTATACTGGACATGTAACCGTGAAAAGCAACAGTATACTAGACCATATAACCATAAAAAGTAATAGTATACTGGACCATGTAACCATAAAGCGAACCGTATACTGGGCCATGTAACCCTGAAAAGCAACAGTATATTGGAACCATGTAACCATAAAAAGCATCAGTAATTGGTTCTTGGTAATCCTGCATTGAAAAGCAACAGTATATGGACCAGGTAACCCTGAAAAGCAACAGTATACTAGACCATGTAACCTAAAAAGTAAAGTATACTGGACCATGTAACCCTGAAAAGCAAACAGTATACGGACATGAACCTGAAAAGCAATAGTATACGGAACCATGCAACCATGATAAAGCAACAGTACTGGGACCATGTAACCCTGAAAGCACAGTATACTGGACACAGTAACCATGAAAAGCACAGTATACTGTATTATGTAACCACCAAAAAACAACAGTATACTGGGACCATGTAACCATGAAAGCAACAGTATACTGGAACCATGTAACCATGAAAAAGCAACAGTATACTGGACCACTGGAACCATGAAAAAGCAACAGGTATATATACGGACCATTTAACCATGAAAACAACAGTAAATTAGGTCTTGGTAATCCTGAAAAGCAAAAAAATTCGCGGCAATTGTATCCCTAAAAGCAATGGTACACTGGCACCTGTTTTAAATAAATTGTACATGCAAACATGGTAACCATTAAAGGCAATAGTAAACTAGAATATGATAGCCATGAATAGCAAATTAACTGCATTTTTCGCCCCAGAAAAAAAAGCAACAGGAAACTGGACCAGGAACCATAAAAAGAACGCTATCGTAATCAACTGTTACCCTGAAAAGCAAACAGTATAACAGGGACAATGTAACCACCAAAAGCAACAGTATACTGTATATTGTAACCACCAAAAGCAACAGTATACGGACATGTAACCACAAAAGCAACAGTTATTACTGGACCATGTAACCACAAAAGCAAACAGTTATACTGCTATCATGTAACCCTGTGAAAAGCAACAGTATATGGACCATGGTAACCACCAAAAGCAACAGTATACTGATATGAACACCAAAGCAACAGTATACTGGACCATGTAAACACCAAAAGCAACAGTATACTGGACATGTAAACACCAAAAAGCAACAGTATACTGGACCATGTAACCACAAAAAGCAACAGTATACTGGACCATGCAACACTGAAAAGCAACAGTATATGGACCATGTAACCGCCAAAAGCAACAGTAAACTGTATTAGGTGACACCAAAAGCAAGTATACTGGACCATGTAACCACCAAAAGCAACAGTATACGGACCATGTAACCACAAGCAAACGTATACTGGACCATGTAACACAAAAGCAACAGTATAATGGACCATTGTAACCACCAAAAGCAACCGTATACGACCATGCAAATCTGAAAAGAAACAGTATACTGGACCATGTAACCCTGAAAAGCAACAGTATACTGGACCATGGAACCACCAAAAAAGCAACAGTATACTGGACCATGTAACCGTGAAAAGAAACAGTATATAGACAAAACCAAAAAAGAATAGTATACTGGACCATGTAACCAAAAAGCAACAGTATACTGGGCCATGTAACCCTGAAAAGCAAAAGGTAACTGGACCATGTAACCATAAAAAGCAAACAGTATACTGTATCAGTAACCTGAAAAAGCAACAGTATACTGTATATGTAACCACCAAAAGCAACAGTATGACTGGACATGTAAACACCAAAAGCAACAGTATACTGGACCATGCAACTTGAAAAGCAACAGTATACTGGACCATGTAACCATAAAAAGCAACAGTATACTGGACCATGCAACTCTGAAAAGCAACAGTAACTGGACCTGTAACCGCCAAAAGCAACAGTATATGGACCATGCAACCTGAAAAGCAACAGTATACTGGACCATGTAACCACCAAAAAAGCACAAAGTATACTGGACCATGCACTCTGAAAAGCAACAGTATACTGGACCATGAACCATAAAAAGCAACAGTATACTGGACCATGCAACCTGAAAAGCAACCAGTTTTATACTGGACCATGTAACCGAAAAGCAACAGTAAATGTATTATGTTACCACCAAAAGCAACAGTATATGGACCAGTAACCACCAAAAGCAACAGTATACGGACCATGTAACCACCAAAAGCAACAGTATACTGGGACCATGTAAACCCCAAAGCAAACAGTATACTGGACCATGCAACTCTGAAAAGAAACAGTATACTGGACCTGTAACCCTGAAAAGCAACAGTATACTTGACCATGGAACCAACAAAAGCAACAGTATACTGGACCATGTAAACCGTAAAAGCAACAGTAACTAGATATAACATAAAAGTAATAGTATACTGGCCATGTAACCATAAAAGCAACAGTATACTGGACCATGTAACCCACCAAAAGCAACAGTATACTGGACATGTAACCACCAAAAGCAACAGTAACTGGACCATGCAACTTGAAAAGAAACAGTATACTGGACCATGTAACCCTGAAAAGCAACAGTATACTTGACATGGGAACCAAAAAAGAACAGTATACATGGACCATGTAACCGTGAAAGCAACAGTATAAGACCATATAACCAAAAAAGTTGTATACTGGACCATGTAACCATAACAAGCAACAGTATAATGGGCCATGTAAACCGCTGAAAAGCAAAAGTATACCTGCGACCATGTAAACCCTTGACAAAGCAACGTATACTGGACCATGTAAACCTAAAAAGGCATCAGTAAAATTGGTTCTTGGCATCCTGAAAGCAACAGTATAATGGACCATGTAACCCTGAAAAGCAACAGCTATACTAGACCATGTAACCATAAAAAAGTAATAGTGATACTGGACCATGAACCTGAAAAGAAAAGTATACTGGACCATTAACCATGAAAACAACAGTAAATAGGTCTTGGTAATCTGAAAAGCAAAAATTACGGGCAATTGTATCCCTAAAAAAGCAATGGTACATGGCACCGTTTAAAATAAATTGTACATGCAAACATGGTAACCATAAAAGGCAATAGTAAACTAGAATATGATAGCCATGAATAGCAAATTAATCTGCATTTTTCTTGCCCCAGTCTTTTATCTAATTCCTCAGTGTAGCTGCTTCTCTGTAAATTAATTTATGTACTAAATGAGAAACATTGACCCAAGCCAGGAGAGCACCTCTCAACCCTTTTGACTAATTACATCTGTTCCTTGCCCAGTCTTTAACCACTTTATGTTCCCATTGGCATATGGATAAATCAAACCTCTTAAGTCAGGTCTCCAGTCCACCAGTCAGTGATAAAGCCACGCTCACTTAAAGCCACGCCAGTGGCGCCCTTCATGTCCCGCCTCCATCTGCCTATATGCGCCATTCAAAAGTTGTTTCAGGGGTCAAAAATCCTAGGATCACCCCAGATTTACATACATACATACATATACAAATTGGCTGCTGGCAGTAAGGCTGGGTACACACAAGAAGATTTTTTAGGGGCTAACCGACCAATATTTCCATGTATTGGTCAGATGGGCCGAAGGTGAGGCTGGCGGCGTTTACAGACGTCATGCGTGTGCAAGGATCCAACAGGCATTAGCTTTTGAGGCTTAAGAAGCAGGAGAAAGCAGAGGAAATCTCAGAGGGGGCGGAGCTAAACATTCAGCTAAGCAGAAACAAGATGTTGGCAACTTTCAAGCTGCAAAGGTAGGCTCTGGAGGGGCATAAGGGGAAAAATGGCAACAAGTTTTATTAAAGCTGCAACTTCCAACTAAACCTAACTTGATTTTACAGTGCACTTATCCTTTAAGTGCATATGTGATCCAAGCTGCATCAAGGTATTGCACTTACAGCCTAAAAGATCAAGAAAGCATCATTTCTTTAGAAATCAAATCTATAATTCTTATGGAGACAGGAGCATTTGCCATCCTCATATAATCCCAGCTTGTTACCCAGTTGTAATCCATGAATATGGGGTTTTTCTCTAATATATATTGCAAGCAAGTGGGGGATATTGTGCATCCGTGTTGTGTGCCTCTGTGCAAGGTAAATGCCTCTGTTGTCTCTAATAAATACACCAATATGACTGTGGGGCACTTCATAGGCTAAATTACAGTTAGGTGCTCCTAATCGGGTCAATAATTCATATAAACAAAGAAAAGATAATCAATGCACATTCCTAGGCCCCATACAATATCATACTATATGTGCATTTGCATACATTATATCATAGGGGTTTTAGTTTATATTACTATGACCATATGACTGAAAAGCCTTCCAACCTCTTCTAACCACAGTCTGGAGGGTCTTAACTTTTAAGTCTGGAGCATGCTGGAGCAAGAATACCTTTTCTTGTAACTTACCACCAGAGTTATGTTAGGTGGAATCTTGATCCCTTCTATAACCATTTCTTTCTTCAATGCCCGTGATGTGCCAGGAGCTGGAGGGTACAACCGCAAGGTCTCTTTCAGTACCTTTCAAATAAAACAGGAGATATGAGATGTATTTTATATTTGTCTCAAAGAAGATCAGACCTCCCCAATTATTTCATATTCATAGGACTCTTTTTAAAAAGAAGAAATTACGATCAGGTCAACAAATGCAAAAAGGGATCAAAAAGGACATTATGGAGTCCAATAGTTACAAACAAGGTTTTCCAATATTAGCCATTATTAGCCATAGAAACAGGATATAGGTAAGTGAAACCATATGGTAACAATAGTGATTCCCAGTGGGAGCACACTAGAGATGTGTTTTAATGATTATTGTGAAAACAATGTGATACAACATTACGGGAACACTGTCCCTTCCTTAATTATGATGCCCTCACCAGAGATAGAGAAGAGGAGAAGGGATGAGGTAGAATAATAAAAGGCAACAAATACATTGTTTAAATCAGCAAGATTTAAAGGGGAACTGTGGTCTCCAAACAAGTTAAGTTTAAATGAAAAGCCAGTTTCCTACCTTTAAAGTGAGCCATCAACCACCTCTCTACGTGCTCCACAGCCCAAGATATACAGAAATGACTGACCAGAAAGTTAATGGGTGGGAGGCTGACTTGTGACATTCCTGAGGCTTCTCCTGTACAGTGCCGCCGGCGAGCACAGCCTCAGACTCCCTCCGTGTGTGAGGGAGACAGGAAGTCCCTCCTCCTCTCTGCTGTGTGAAGTCTTGACAGAGAAGGTAAGGGAATCTGCAGCCCTTCTCTTTCACTGTGGGGGCTTAGACATCCACGAGTGGGCGGGACTTAGACATCCATGAGTGGGTGGGGCTTAGGCACTTGAAAAGTGGGCATGGCCACGGCATCCACGAGTGGGCGGGACCACATGGGGCTGTAAGATAATGGGCCATGGGGGGCCTGCAACTGGAGGGACCATGGGGTCCATGAGTGGGAGAGACCAGGGGGGGTGCAAAGGAAGAACAGGAAGCAGGAAGTGCAGGGGACCTGGTGATGCTGCTGCCATATCACACACAAAAATGTAAATATCTTCAAAACTATGTAAAATAAACAATGGAAATAAATTGCAAAAATTCTCAGGGGAGCAATTCCTATTAATTTACCTCAAGTCATTTTTGGACCACAGTTTCCCTTTAAGCTATAATGTACAGTATGTCCTAGTAGTCAGCAAAAAATTATCAGGGAGATTCAATACAAGTTCTCATCATTTAAAATGGTGTTAGTTTTGCTCCAACCAATCAGATCTTATTTAACATTTGAAAGCTATCATCTGATTGGTCAGGGGAAAATTAGCACCATTTCAAACTATAAGAACTTTTATTGAATAACCCTGTATATGTTTTAGGCTAAACATTTTTAAGGTAGGCAGAGGGTTATTTGAGAAATCAAATGAAACAATGTACAATGTTTTATTAACAGGGTGCCTTATCATACCTGAGACAAATATTGCAGTTTGCCAAGGTCTTCATACTCTATGTCTCTTTTTGATCCAATTACATTGTCTATTTCAGCCTGGACTCTGAAAACATCATTTATTATCAATAACGGGAAAATTAATATAAAATACATATAATAAACATTTTTATATGGAGACATGAAACCTTGAGGTAATGTATTTATGTTTAGGGTATTTTAATTAAAGGGCATGTCAATCCCATTTTTAAATTTTTTCTGTAGTGTAGGGCTCCCTCTCCTAGCCCCAACTGCTATAGTAATATTTGCAGAAACTCCCCCGATCATTACTTACTTTGCCTCTCTTCTCCGACGTACTGTCACGGCCCTCTGCTTGTATGAAACTGCAAGCAGGGGGTCGTACTGGCAGCCGCGTCCATGATTGGCTGAGAGGCAGCCAATCACGGAAGCGGCTTCCGGCTATCCAGAACACCGGAGGAGAGAGGCAAGGTAAGTAATGATTGGGGTAGTTTCTGCAAATATTACGATAGCGGTTGGGGGAGGGATCCCTACACTACAGAAAAGGGGTTTTGTGCTAGGGGGAGGGAGAGCAAAATGGGCACACTGCCGCGGGGTGCGGATTGCTGTGCACATGTGTTTGCGCAATGTTGCATAATCGGAGTGCATGCGATTGCGCAATAGTGTGCACTTTTTAAGATGCAATCGGATTGCATGCTAAAACTGGCTGCTGTGGCCTAGCCCTTTCTCTGTATAGGAGCTGGAAATTACTGTGTCCTGTGGTGTAACTATAGCCCCTGCAATGGCAAGGGCGCCTGGGACTAAGACAGCCCACCATCTACACAACAGGTACCGGTGATCATCTGTTTTTAAAGAGAGAAAAAAGGTAAGTATGATCAACTGTGTGGTCTTCCACGAAACTTGCAGATGGGCCCAAGTCCTTGCAGTTTCACTAGCAACTGTGTCTACTGCAAGCAGAAAAAATGTAAAACATTTATTTGTCCTGCGTCTTTTAGGGTAGGGTACTCTTGTATAGTGTGGGAAGTTGCTAGAAGCATGACCCTGGAGTCATTTTAAAGGTCTCCTACTTAAAATGACTCCAGGATCATGCTTCTAGCTTTTTTATGAAGGACACTTTAACTCAGTACACTGCTTTTGCATTGCACAGAGCTGTGCTAAGATCTGGTTCACTGATGCCTGCAGCGAAGAATATCCTGATTATATTCAAGTATCATGAGAATCTAATGTATGTGTGCTTAAACAGGGATAACAAATAACAAAGAGAGTTTTTGACTAGGTTAAGCTTTGTACACACGATTATTTTTGCACAATTTGCCTGACAAACAGCCCATTGCACAACATTCATGCCAAAATGTAGCTTCAACGTCCTTCCAAGACCAACAATCCACGACTATTCTCGGCTTTTTCCCGATGGTCAGCCTGGTGGATTCGTTCTGCCGATTGTCATGTTTGTAGATGGTCGGCAGATTATCGGTAGACTGTAACGTAAGATTGAATAAAGGTCGCTGGGCCTCTATTACAATAGTATCTGTGAATAATGTATTTAAAATTCATAGTGGAAAAAACAATTAAATACTATGCAGGTTTTCCCATGTTTCCAAATGTAAATATATATATATATATATATTATATATATTATATATATATTTATATATAAAAATTCAGAGTTGATTGCGCTCATGCTTCAATAGCATCGATCAGGGTGCTTAAAAGGCATGTCCCTTTTGTAATGTTTTTCTGTAGTGTAGGGCTCCCTCACCCACCCCCAACCACTATAGTTATTTGCAGAAAAACTCTCCTGATCACTACTTACTTTGCCTCTTTCCCCCGATCTGAGAGGCAGCCAATCACGGACGCGGCTTCCGGCTGTACATAACGCCGGGGGAAATAGGCAAAGTATAGAATGGGAGAGTTTTTCTGCAAATAACTATAGTGGTTGGAGGTGGGAGAGGGAGCCCTACACTACAGAAAATGTATTTGGAGTTAGGGGGAGGAAGAGAGAAAAGGGAGGGAGGGGGAGGGCTACACTGTGCATGTCCAAATTCTCCTGGAGGAGAGACAGGAGGCAGACAGAGTGGGACACAGCCAGGCTCCTGGTCTTTACTTTTTTGGACTTTGGAGGGACATTGCAGGGCAGCCATTTGGAGCAGGGATGTAAGGTAAGGATTTTTCTACACTACACTACACATTGGGGCCAGTAGTGGGTTAAAATGTAGTTTTGAGGGTGGACATGCCCCTTAATCCGGAAAATTGTAGCATATAGATAATAAGAACGGAGCACTCAGCTGTTTTTGTAATAAACAGAAACAAAATTTATTGAAATCACATCAGTTCACATGAACGCCTTTCAGTCCACCCGGGACCGTCATCAGGATTGAATCCTGACGACGGTCCCAGGTGGACTGAAACACGTTGATGTGAACTGATGTGATTTAATATATCTTTGTTTCTGTTTGTTAAAAAAACAGTGCCCGATCTTCTCATTATCTATATATTTTACTAGCAAAAGTATGCCCATTGGTGCACAGTGGAAATTATGTGTGTGTATGTTTTGTTATGTGTGGATACAGTGGATATAGAATATTTACACAGGTATGTTTTAAACTGTTACTAAGACAGTCACCAGCATCCAGGGGAGCCAAATAGGATAAACCTACAGGTCTAAGAATAGACCCAGGCAATCCTACCACACTGTGTGGTTCAAACTAAATAACTCCATTGGGTGACCTGAGACCCTAATCAGGATCCAGATAAACATGCTATGTTTATACTTATTAGTATTCATAACAGTAAGTTCCACATTTATAGCTGCTTATGTTACAACTTGAGAGCACAGGATACTGATTTGCTTTATAGATTAAGGGGAGGTGGGGTTAAAGGTTCTAAATGCTTCCCACAGAGTATAAAATGAAATAGAGCCTTCTTATAAGAGAAGGAACCTTATACCCTTATGTTAATATAATTGCATTGTCCTAATAATCTAACATATAAACAGGTATTTCTCACTGTCCTTTTACATGTTTGAAAACTACAACTTCCAGTGTTCTCTGTTAGCAGTAAGTTTCTCTTTAATGTCCATTGGCTAATGAATGTATACAGATGCAATACTGCCTAATGATATAACGCATGAATGTTGAACCTTTCACATGTTTAAAAACTACAACTCCTAGCATTCTCTGGACAAATACATCCTAGAATAAAGCCTTTTTTCGTACATTAGCGATTCCTGCCCAAGGGCTTGAATATGCAAGTGATCCACCTGCCCTTTTCTTACATCCATAGCTATTACACTATTGGCCCAGGGAAGGATTATTTAGGTCACTTCAGGCAGTAGGAGTCCTGAACCTTTCCAAACTTGCCCTCCCTTTCCTATTGCATCAACCAGCCTGCTAGAATCCACGTGGTCTAAGTGTTTTAAACCTGCAGGTCTAGAATAGACCCAGACAATCTTGCCACAATGTGCAGTTCAAACTAATGTAATAATATAGATCTGCTCAAACTAGTTATTAGTCTTTTTACGTCAGTTCAGATAACATACCCAACAGTATATGTCATACTTTAAAGGGTAGTGCCCTCGTCCGCGCTCTCAGTGACTTACAGGCACAGTATCATCATTCTGACGATTTTATCATTAATACATAACACCTTCAATATTGTCCAGGCATGATCATACACCCAATATGTCCGCAAAAGTTCTCTCACAATTAGTGAAAAAGTATTTTTTATAAGATGTCTCAACTTTAAATATAATATAAAAAACCCCTCTTAAAAACACCTAAAACACACCAACAAACATTTGTGATGGAGGATGATCATATGATGCATACATATCTCACTCATTATCAATATTATTATGTGTGTCATATAGGTACGCTCGATGATACATTTACCCAAAGGACAGTTTGCGCATTTCTTTACAACCGATATATCTATGTTATAGATTGGGTTTGTACTTAAACAACAATGTGGAGGATCCTATAGTATTCAAAGCTGGTTACATTTAGGCTTTACATATACGACTGACACCTCAGCTGACACCACAAAACATACATATACTTGACTCGACCACAAGGACTGAAACCTAACAAAGCCCCAGGACCAGATGGATTCACCATGGCATACTATAAAAAATTACAAGAATCTCTAGTGTATCCCTAGCTAACATTTTTAATGGTATGTTTCTAGGTAAAACCCCTATACATCCAGACTTACTGACCGCACATATAGTAGGTAAAGATAAGAAGGTAAAGATACAATGAAATGCAGCAATTATTATTAAAACGATATTTGCACTTTGAAATAATACCAAGAGGACTAATAATTCCATTATTAGAAAAATGGAATAATGTGTTATCTATATGCTCCATTAACCTAAGAGTAGGACTTAAGGGGGAACAAATTGTTAAAGTAAGGGAAGAAATGGAGTGAATACAACAAGAAATAAAGTTTGAACGGGACCCCAGTTTTCAGACTCTAGATAAGGATTTAAAGGAAAAAATTTAAATAATAGAAGGTGAATCAAAAACAAGGAAACAAAAGAAATAAAGAAATTCACCAGGGATAAAATGGACTATGAAAAAAACACTGAGTATGGCTGCAAGATTGGCTTTAGAAAAACACCTAAAAAGGACAAACAAAAATCAATACTTAAACCTAGGAAATCCAGAAGTAATTAATAATAAAAACCATGCTGTTACACAAGGGAATAAGGTACCATCAAAAAACTATTATTGCCCATTACGGGCACAAGAAGAATTAGAAGAGAAGGGAGAGATATGAACAAGTCAGCGAAGGTACCCGCAGAGACAATCCTGGGGGAGGAAAAAGAACTTTTAAATGTAATCAATCTTTCTACCTATGATCTAAGTGATGCCCAATTATCAGTCCTGGAAAAAGGATTAACTTTTGTACCAAAGACACACTGATCTATTTAAAACTCTATGTCAATGGTTTTGTTAGAAAATGAATGTTACGGAAACACTTTTTTAATGTTGATGAGTTAAATGGTACTACATCTAATTCTACATATACATGTATGAATGATATTGTGACAGTTACAAGTGATCTTTCCTTCAAAGACCTAGCCCTCCTGCAAGACTTACAGGATATGGAAAGCAGTGATACAAGCCCTATGCTGCATGAGATTATGAGACTAGATAGTCAAAGGGTAAATCGGCTTTCTATCCTGTTAATGCTCGCAGTAGTGAAGTTGATTTATTCCAGCAGTTGGTTCAGATGGATTTAAGATCACTATCTCAGAAGAAGGGGTATATTTATGATGATAATCTAACTAATGTATAAAGGGAAGCTCTTTATTCTCTGGAAAACAATAGCCACCTTGTGATAAAATTGGCAGACAAAGGAGGAGCGGTGGTATTAATGAGTACAGATATGTATATGTTTGAAGCCAATTGGCAATTAAGTGATGTCTCTACATATACTAGGTTACATTCTAATCCTGTGAAAAGTTTCAAAAAGAAATTAGATAGTTTAATTGACTCCTACTTTTCAGTGGGAGTACTATCAGAAAAAGATATGAATGAAATGTGAAAATCACATCACCCCTATATTCCATCATCTCCCTAAAGTTCACAAGAGTCTAGTGAATCCAGAAGGGAGACCAATCATAGCTAGTATTGGCTCTTTGGGAGAGAATTTAGGGAAAATGGTAGACTTCTATCTTCAGCCCATTGTCCAATCGTTAAAATCCTATATAAAGGATACTAAAGAAGTTTTGCAAAAAATGTCGAAACAAGTTTTACAAACAAGTGAGGACTCTATATGGTTAACACTAGATGTTAAAGCTTTGTATTCAGTCATTAACCATAATCAGGGACTAGAAGCAATAAGATTCTTCCTTGGCAGACATTCCTCCTATATTGTGGAACTTAAACAGTTTATTTTGGATGCCATTGAGTATTTATTGAAACATAATTTTTTTCTCTTTAATGGTGGGTATTACTCCCAGAGATGCGGGACAGCAATGGGCATTTGCTCCAGCCTTTGCCAACCTATTCATGGGTTGGTGGGAGGGCACCCGCATCTTTGGAGGTAATAATCCATATAGAGCTCATATACAATGGTATGGCAGGTACATTGATGACCTGCTACTTATCTGGAGAGGTGATGAGAGCTTGATCAGCGAATTTGTGAAATATGTGAATGAAAATGATTTGAATTTGGTACTCACAGCTACATTTGATAAGAAAAATATCTTCTTCTTGGATTTGAGATTAGAGGGAATCACATCGAATTAAAAGGTTGTGACTGATGTTTATAGAAAAAATGTAGCACGTAACAAAATGTTGTCGGCTGACAGCTGTCACCCCAGACAGACCATCAGGGGGATCCCATTTGGACAGTTTATCCGACTTCGGAGAAACTGTGCCATGGAAGAACTTTATGAAAATGCTGCACAAGGCTTAAATAAGAGCTTATTAGAAAGAAAGTATAAGAACTCAGACATAGACCGTGCCTATAAAATAGCACAATCGAGATCTAGACATGTGTTATTAGACTCTAACCATAAGAAAAAGGAGGAGTCAAGAAATCTCCTGTATTTCATAACTGATTATAGTCTGGAATATGAGTCCATAAAGAAAATCATATACAAACATTTTAATGTTCTTAAGAGAGAACCCGTTTAAAAAAAAATCTTGACAGATGGTGTAAAAATGGTCACAAGAAGGGCTAAAACTTTGGGGAACATCTTATCACCGAGTTTATGTTGGAACGACAGGCAGAGGAACTGTGGTTCCACATGGTTATCACAAAAAGGCAACCATAGATGTGGAAAATCAATATGTAAGACTTGTAATAGGATTATAATAGGCAATACCTTTAAATCAACAGTAACGGGTAAAGAATTTAAAATTACGTTAATTTTGATACAACAAATGTTGTTTACCTCCTAACGTGCAACAAATGCCTAAAACAATATGTGGGCAGGACTACCCGGCCTATTAAAGAGAGGATTCGGGAACATTTGAATACTATATATAAAAAAGATATCAGAACACCAGTGGGTAAACACTTTAAAACAATGTAATGATGGGAACACCGCTGATTGTAAAGTGCAAATATTGTAAAAAGTACGAGGTGGTATTCGAGGAGGTGATATTCTAAAACTACTAAATAAAAGAAAAGCCATCTGGATTTTAAAACTTAATACAAGGGTACCAGAGGGCCTGAATTATCGGTGGGATATCACTTGTATAATATAATCCCTTTAATTGTACTAAACAAACAATATATAAGAAAAATTAGAAGAATGTTCTTCCATAATGTATGATTAGACTTTTATAGATTAATGCAAGACTTGCTTATGTCTCCATATTGAATATAAACATTGTCACAATGTATATATTTTGTATTCTGCCTAAACTATTGTATGTGATAGTTTTTTCTATTTTAATTCGGCACTTTCCAGTAGTCCACGAAGAGTTAAAATATACTTACCTCTGATTGGACAACATGTCCTTTTAATGGAGGAGTGGTTAGTGATGTGTTCAGGTCTATGAGTAAGGGTCTTCTGACCCGAAACGCGTCAGACGCTTGTATCATTCTCTACCATTCTTTATCATATAATGATGGACTGAGACGCAATATAAAAATAAGGATGTCTTAAATAACTATATAAGCAAACTATACAAGATATGAAAATTATTGTACAATTCTAAATAGTATGGCTTGTACTTATTATAATATGACATTCAATAAATTGGGGGGGGGGCAAGTTTGGCAGTTGGGCCTGGTAGAGCTACTGAGTCTTATTGGGGCATTTCATCTGTGGGTTCAAGGACAGGAGGATTGTTCACCAATAGAACATGTCAGAGGACATGTGGACATCCCTTAAACTTGAAGAAAAAAGGTTTAGGCTTCAAGTTTGGAAAGGGTTTTTCACTGTGAGAACAGTAAAGCTATGGAACTAGCTTCCAGTGGATGTTGTTATGGCAGGTTCATTGGACAGTTTAAAAAAAAAAAAGCTGGATGAGTTTCTGCAAACAAGGAATTTTGCAAGTTACTGGTATTGATATATAATGAGGGTTTTGCTAGATGGGTTGGACTGGATGGACGTATGTCTTTATTCAACCTCAAATACTATACTAATAATTTAAATAGCAGCCTCCATAGCTTAATACAGAGAGCAAATATACAGAGGAAACAGGGAGAATAAATGCTGCCACCAATTTGTACCAGATCACTGCTTTATGGAATAATTATGGGTAGCATGGCACACAAGTGTATTACTGGCACAAAGCAGTTACTTTATTTAAACAAGATTAGTTACATTTAACAATAAGTATTGCAATGATTTTGAGTATTGCATAATTAAAGTGACATGTGCAATAAGTTATATATTATATATATTCAAACGTGTTGTTTTAAAATAAAGTGTAAAGTAAAATGTATGTGGATTTAAAATGATTAATACAATGACTTGTTATGTCTGAAATAAATTTACAGTTACTCGATTCAATTCTAATGCTAAGTGCTATTACTTAAATACTAAAATGGTTAAAAATAATTAATAAGTTTTAAATGTACAGACTTGTATGCATTAGTACTACTAATGGCTCCTATGCATTTATCTAAGTACATAAAAACATTTTCCAGTTATATCTGTGTAATTAAAACATTTATTAATAAATATCATTAACTTCTTGTATCAAGATAACATTTATAGGTATGTGACCTATCCCTATAAATTGAAGGGTAGATATATCATGTCCATATTCCAAGAAATGTTTTGCAACTGGTTTATTTGTCTTATGATCCCTACATGCAGTATGAATGGTAGACCTATGCCCATCCATACGGAGTCGTAGTGTTAGTTCTGTCTTTCCCACATATGAATTAATTAGTACATATATACATATATGCCTGCAGCATGAATTGGAAATGTTGCAAATGTGGGTAAAGGATTGGAAATCTTTCACTGCCCCAAAGGAACTAATCACTATGGGAAATTCATAGTTAATGAGCAAGTCTATAGCTGAAAAATGAAGGTACCCAACTGTTTCATTTCAAAAAAACTTCAGGTGGGTATATTGTCACTATGAAACTACCGATGCATCTATAGGTCAGGAAATTTTGTGTAATGTGTTAAGAGCAGCAATTCTAGCTTTCAAGCCTAAAGGTGATTCTTCCACTATAGTTTACATTTAAGAACAAGTGGTAGCTTTTAGATTAACCACTAAATACAATTATTGATCGTCTGCTAATATTCATTCCATTAACACACAAGGTTCTACCCCAATTTCACTATTACAACTTTGGATTTACTGCAGTCATTTAAACTCATTTGGAATCTGCATAAAAATGTGACATTACATTTATAAGGCAAGACTGCCAACTTACTTTTCGAGGATTTCTGGATTGCGTGCCAATTCCATTACTACAAATGACATCTGGTTTGCAGTGGTTTCGTGGCCTGAAATACCAATCACATTTATTTACAATGCATAATGCAAAAAAAAACAAAACCTAGTAAGACTTATTCTAATTAAATATTTTAAGGAGAACTATGATCTAAAAAAAGCATCCTCTGATTCTAATACTTCTAATATACGACTCCATAATCATGGATATATTAGGAGTCACAGTTCTTTTTATTTGACTGTCTGGAGCCTATGACACCAACTCTTCATCACCACTTCATTTCTTCTATTTTTGGGAATTACGGTAACTAGTGACACTCTAATCAGCCAGATTTGTTTTCCAACTATAATTATTTATATGGACAGAAATGAGATATAGTAACTGAGGTGTAATAGCAGAAAATTGTCATCATACTTACCGTAATTTGCTTTTCCTGTGCTGAAGCACAGCAGTGGGCAACCATTGGTTTTATCACTTCCTGACCTAGACACTGCCTCTGCAGTGTGTAGGTCAGGAAGAAATAAAAAGTTCTTCCTCCCCCCAATACCTTTTGGAATGTCTACTTAATCTGAAATGAAAGGAAGCATGTCCACTGCCATGCTTCAGCACAGGAAAACAAAATTATGGTAAGTGTGATGACAATTTTCTGCTTTCCTGTGCCTACACACAGCAGTGGGCTACCGTGGGATATACCCTAGAACTTAGAAAAGGGAGGGAGACCAAAAACAACTTTATTCATCTATTTATAAAATGTTTCCAAAGCTTTAGCAGCAAAATAATTTTTTGACACATCTAATTTATAGTGTTTAACAAATGTCAAAAATGAAGACCAAGTAGCAGCTTTGCACAGGTCCTCAGCAGAAGCTCCTCCTGCAAACGTCCAGGATGCAGCAACGGCTCTTGTAGAATGTGCCCTAAGTGTAGGGGGCTCCTCTATGGAACTTAGCCTGTTGCATAGTCTGATGCTCTCCTTGATCCAAGAAGCCAGGGTAAACTTAGATGTTCTTTCTCCTTTTTTAGAGCCTTTAAAAAAATAAATAAAGAGGAAATCTGACTTATTGAAGTCTGTCATTCTTTGTAAATAGCTTCTCAGACAATGTACTGGGTCCACTTTAGATAAATTTGAAGTTTCATCAGGAATAATTAAATTTTGAGGCTACCTAAGGTAGGTAGGTAGAATCTGGCCTAGATGTCAGATACTCTCCTAACTGTATACTGTCTTGAGAGTTAGCTCTTTCAAAACAATCTCTTCAATAGGTTCAAAGGGAAAAGTCAACATGCAATGTAGAACTAAAGATAAATCCCAAGGAGGGATAGTTCTTTTTGTGTCTTTAAATGTATGGAAAACCCTTGGAAGAAACGTTTCACCAAAGGATCCAAGGTCCATTGATATTATGTCAAGGCAGATATGGCCAACATTTGATTCTTCAGTGAATAGGCACTTAGTTTTCTTTCCAAACCAGACTGGAGGAATTTAATGTTTTTGCTGAGAGATTTTGAATATTCGTGTTATTGGATGAACACCACTCAACAAACACTTTCCAAGCTGTAGTATAGTTTTTGGAAATTGAGGGCTTTCTTGCCCCCATAAGAGTGGATATAGCTGCTTCAGAGAACCTTAATCTCTGGAGATTCCCCCATTCATAGGCCATGCCATCAGTTGTAATGTCTGGCTTTGAGGGTTAAAAAGAGGCCCCATGGTCACTAAATGAGGAAGTGGTTGGAGTTTGAAAGGTGAAGCTCTTGACAACAGAGAACCAGGGCCTCATTGGCCAAAATGGGAGGATCAAAAATGCTCTGACCAAATCTTCGCTAGTAACTTTGGGATAAGCGGAAAAGGAAAAAATATGTACACCATATTGAAATTCCATGGAATGGAGAAAGCCTGTCGTTACTGCATTCGTAGAGACTAATTTTCCTATGATGTGTTCCACAAGCTTTGCAGTGTTGGACTGAGATCTTAGTAACTTTTGACTTTGAGAACAATATCATCCCTCTTTAGCTGCCCGCAGCCCGCATGAGCTATAGGTGCAGCGACCGGAGAGTAATCACAGCCCGGCAAAACTGAAGGGCTGGCCAGTACTCCTCCCACTCACGCTATACAGAGGAGTGGGGCAACGGTGAGGGAGAGGAACCCACCAGAAAGAAACCAGTCCAGGGAGACTCCGATCCTACACAAATGTAGGAATGAAAAAAAGACACGTATGGGGGGAAGTAGCTTTTTATCACTTCCTGACCTACAAACTGCAGGGGACTTAAATTATGGTTTCCCACTGCCGTGTGTAGGCAAAGGAAAATGGGCTACCGTAGCCTGTCGCAAAATAGATTGCTTGGTTCACATTGACATTTGATTTTGAAAATAATTCAGTAATTTGGGGGAAACAGATTGCAGATGAACCTAATGCACCACTTCCTATGTAATCCCTTAACCAACACACACATGTGTAAAGTCAGTCAGGTCAATCAATTATTTAAGGGTATCTCCACTTGCGCATGCGCATAGATGACAGAGTCCATGGGGACCTGTTAGACTATGAGGCAGAGGATTGACTGATCGGGTAAGTAGCTTACCTTCTCTCCTGGCTCCTGCAGGTTTTATTGAAGAACAGGAGGTAAGACACAGCTCCTTTAACTCCCGTTCTTCAATAAAAAGTTATAAGTGACGATTATATGTATGTAAAAGGTGGAACAAAAGTCACAGTAGTGAGTAGTGGTCAAATGATTCCTTGTAAATTATCATGTACCTCTACAGAGAGGCTAAATGCTCAATTACATTGGTCTCGAAACAAATCTCAAAACAAATCTGGCTACAATTTGTGACTGCTGGTTTCAAAAATCTGCTGTCTTTACTACATTTTGAAAACGTTTCACAGAAAAATCAAACAATCACAAATTCTAAAAATTGCATTAGAAAATTAAAAATTCCTATTGAATATTCAAAAACTGCTTCTGAATAGAGATGGCCGAAACTGATGAGTTTCGTCCTGTTTTCGGATTTTCGAATTTTCGGGAAAATTCGAAAATCTGAAAATGGACCCATAGAAGTCTATGGAAAAAAAATTCGAAAGTTTCTATCAATTTTAAGGATTAATAGTAATAGCAGGTTACTGTTAATAGCAAAGGGACCTGGGAACCCGTGAATATAAGTAAAACTCATTTAAAATCTATCTTTCCTCACGATCGGGCTGTTTTCGGACTTTCGCGGGCTATTTTCGAGGGTTACCGAAATCGAACACTACTTTCGAGGTACCGATATCACAAATACGAGGGTTACCGAAATCAGCTTGTACATTCGAGGGTTGGTGAAATCGATCGCTACTTTTCAGGGTTGATGGACTTACGATTTCGGGTTATCTGGATTCGTACAATTATCGAGGGTTACCGAACGCGATCGCTACTTTTCGAGGGTTGATGGACTTACGATTTCGAGGGTTATCTGGATTCGTACAATTATCGAGGGTTACCGAAATCGATCGCTACTTTTCGAGGGTTGATGGACTTACCATTTCGAGGGTTACCTGGATTCGTACAATTATCGAGGGTTACCGAAATTGATCCCCACTTACGATACACTTTGTTTACACTTCGATTTCGATAATCATCTACTTTGGATTTCGATAATTATCGAATTTATGATAAAAATCGAAAACATCTCTACTTCTGAATACTCAAAAATTGGAAATTCAAAAAATTCCGACTCGATTGGGTTCAAATTGGATTTTTGGAACTTCAAAAGGTTCTGCGTAAAGGTAAGTTAAGGATTTTTTAACACTGCACAGTCGGGCCAGTAGTGGGGGAAATTTTAGTTTTGGGGGTGGACATGTCCTTTAAAATTTGACTAAGAAGGTGATATATCTATTAAAGGAGGAAACTGGGAAAGCAAGAGCGCCAACAATGGTGGTAGGGTTTTTTAAATGTTGTTTTATATTAAATTTCTAGAGGTCAGTATGGAAAATAGTCTGCTAGTTTTGGAACAACATTACATTTCTTTAGCAAGTCATTTGTGAATATTTAAGCAAAATACAACAGTAAACAGACAAGCTTCTTTCTGGGTTGTGCATAAAAATATTGTACTGTATTGTGCTGTAAGAGAGTAAGTGAAATACAAAATGAGCCAACTCTGAAAAATCAACTGCACCAAACTAAGGGCTAGGCCACACTAGTGTATTTATCATAAGCCTACGATCGTGTTTTGTGATCCGTGCCAGCATATCACAATGTGGGTGTGTCCTATGTTCTATTTTTGTGAGCACATGCAATCACAATTTTTTTGCTAACCACTCCTCCAGTACAACTACTGTGAAGTTAAATGTTATCATTCTTTTTGAAATCTGGCTTTGTATTCTTAAATAACCAGTAACACTAATTTAGCTTCTAGCAAAATATACTAAAATTAGTTGTCTTTGCATCCTAACTGAAGATAAATCAGTACCAGGAGATTAAAAAGCTAGTAAATCATGTATATTATGTTGTCAGTAAGGAATCCCAAGACTAAGGGATCAAGGCTGGAGGGAAGGGGTTCGGCTGACATGGTAGTTTGAAAAGAAACAGCTTGGCAGGATAGGTGGGTAGAACAATGTTGCAAATATTTAGGGGCTGAGCGTGTAATGGGGTATTAGGCAGTGGTGGGAGGATTCAGAGCAGCGGGAGAAAGAAAACAGAAAGGGACCCCCTCCCAACCTCCCTGGATAACTCGGGTTTGATATACTTTGTCACACTATGAAAGAGGTGGGTGCTTTGCAAGCTGGAGTACTGGGTGATAGAGTTAGCTCACAGGGTGGCAAGCTTGGAGTATTTAAAGTGCCATAAGTTATCTCGCACTGTTAAAGTGCAGCAGCGTCCATGCTCATCAACCCAGTGTATTTAAGGTTGATGAGTAAAAGTTTAAGACAACGGTGGCTTCCAGGGACCCCTCCAAACTATAAATGATTGTTTAAGTTATTATGATTATTATGTATGTTACAATCATCACAACAAAGTATGGTAAAAAAAAAAACATGCTTTGTTGGTAAAGGGCATCTCCACACCCCATGCTGAATATCTTAGGGCATACCCTCCCACCCCCAACCGCTAAGTTAAATGGTTATAAATCGATTCCTAACACCTCCTCGTTCCAGTGTCGCTCTGATCCGGCTCCCCTGCCAGCCGGACCTTCTAGCAGGGGGCCTGACCGGCAGCCGTGGCTGTGATTGGCTGAGAGGCTGGAGAAGATGCTGGCAGCCAGGAGCTGTAACTACAGATTGGAAAAGATTTTTAAACTTTTAAATTAGCGGTTGGGGATGGGAGGGTATGCCCTACAGTGTGGATTAAAGTTTGAGAGGGATCGGCAGGGGGGTGAAAGGGCTCCTGTGCACATGTCACCATCCCTCCCGGAGGAGAGAGAAAAGGTAGCAAAGTTTAGACAGGAAGACAGCCACTACTCTGCACTTTCCTGGACTTCGGACATGGAAAGAGAACCATAAGGAGCAGGATTGTAAGGTAAGTACTTTCTTAAATTATACAGTGGGAAGAGTATGGGGTTAAATTTTAGTTTGGGGGGGGTGGACATGCCCCTCCAAATTTCATGTATATTCATAATATTTCATGTGTCTGTTAAAGGGTAACTGTGGTCTCAAATTCTTCCAAACTAGTAATAATTATATAAAGAGCCTTCCATCACACCTTCAAAATAAAACCTAAATCACATCTCTAGATAAAATTTGTGAGAAGTTATTGCTGGAAAGGTTCAGCAATGTAACTTCCTGGGTGAACTCTTCCTGTTTTTAGCCATGTGACCAGGTTGTATTCATGTGACCTGACTGTCTGCATTAATAGGCTCCCCTTCTCAACTGTCAATTTTTTTTTCCTCAGGTACTTCCTGATTTTTCCCAGCAATAAGTCTTAACTGAGCATGCTTCTCCCCTGGGGGAAAAGGGCCGGCAAAGGTCAGGTGATGTCACTCAACCTACTGGAATCAGGAAGTTTGAACATTCACCCTAATGTAATTTCTCACAGGCTCCAGCCAGAGATATGATTGTTGGCTCAGTGTAAAGGATATACTGCAGGCTTTCATTTAACCCTAGCTTGTTTTGAGACCACAGTTGCCCTTTAATGTAAGAAATGGTTGTGTAAAAGGGGTGGTAGATAAGGGGTAGTTTTGGGGGGGCTCTTCCTATCCTAACCATGACATACAACAACATATTATTGAACTATCACATTTGTAGTCTAGAAACAAGACAATTTTCAATATTACAAATAATGACAATTACAAAAGGTTCAGGGAAGGGTTTATAAGCGAAAAAAATCCTTTTAGATTTGCCTTTGCCTGTGAAAATATTCAGAATTAATGAAAATAAACTTTACAATTTTTTTTTAGATTTTTAAAATTTTTACACTTCCTTATTTAGAATTTTAGCAAAAAAACAACTTTCAAAAGAAATCTGAAATAGGAACGAATTACATAAGATTTACCAATATTATTAAAAAATACCGGTACATACAAAGCATGTCCACCCCTTAAACCCTATTTATAATTATGTAAGGACTAAAGTTCCCTCTAATATAAAGATTTCTGTGTGCAAAGATATCAATTTTCTGTGCGCATAAAAAATAGAAATCAAAATATCACTTACCGTGATTTTGGTTTCCCAGTCATGATAAATGGCAGCATTCACTCAAGGGTTAACTCCTCCCACACTGCACTGGACAAGAATCTTTAAAAGTCCTCCTCTTCCCATCAGCCTCTGTCTTATTCATAAAGCTGCAAGAAATAAAATCCACGCCAAAAATACAGGGCGGGTAATAGTGAATGCTGCCATTTATCGTGACTGGGAAACCGAAATCATGGTTAGTGATATTTTGATTTCTATTTTCCCCAGTCACAAATGGCAGCAATTACTCAAGTGTCTACAAACGCTGACGAATAAGGGAGGGCTCAAATTCTTTGTTGCAACAGATTGTAACACTTTCCTCCCAAACCTTGCATCTTGCGAGGAAAGCACTTCTAATTTATAATGTTTTCTGAAAGTCTTTGCAGATGACAATCTTGTCTGCGTGCACAGATGTTTCATCAGGTTTCAGCCTGCCAGCCCAGAAACAGGCTATGGCTCTGGTGAATGAGCTCTCAGCCCCTGGGGGATCTTTAAGCCTCTTATTGCATAAGATTTCTGAATACATTTACAAATCCAATTACTCAGGGGCATATTTATAAAGCTTCGTTAAGTTTTCGCGGCCGTTTTCCCTGACATTAACGCATAAATCGCGTTTAACGCGATTTATTAAGGTCCGAAAATGGACGCGAAAAGTTAACGAATCGTTAACCCTTCGCGGCGATACTTACCTGTTACCGCCGCTCTATTTATAAAACGGTGGTATGTGTTTCGCTCTGCTAGTATCGGCTGTTTTACTTCGCCCACCTTGAGGTGGCGAAGGCAGCCGATCTAGCCTGGCGGCCGCAGGGGTACCTCTCGGGGGTCGGCGGCCTCAGCAGAGCTGGTGTCGCCGGGACTGCAAGAAAGAAGACGCCGCCCAAGGGCTCTTTTAAGAGCCGCACACTGGGGGTGACCCCGCCAAAGGCACTTGTCAGGGCCGCAAGGGCCCTTACAAGGGCCAGGGAGGGGGGTCCCGGTTTGCGGGACCCCTAAGCCCCAAAAGCCCTTCTCAGGGCACGCTGGAGGGTGCCTCCACCCCTCCCAGAGGATCCCTCCCTTCCCCTCCCCGGAGCGGCCGGGGCGGGGGCTTGTAGGGGTTGCTGGGGAGGGGGTGCGCGGCGGGTGGTCGCGACCACCTGCTGCTGCCCCTTCCTGGCAGCCCCTCCTAGCCTCCTGTTCCGAGATTGCCGCGAGCGGGGTTGGAGGGGCTGCTGGGAAGCGGCGGCAGATGGTCTCCCCGCTGCTGGGGGTTGTGGGCGGGGTGGGCGTATGCCCCGCCCCCTTAGCAGAGGCGTCGGGAAGGGATTTAATCCCTTCGCGGTGAAAATTACCGCAACACAACCGCGACCCGCGATACATATCGCGGCAATGGCGCTCGCCATTATAAATATGGCGATAGCGCTATTTTTCGGCCGCGAGTGGCGGAGTAATTTTTTGCGCTAATTTCGCTTTTTTATAAATATGCCCCAGTGTTCTTTTAGAGGGTCCCTCACCCTTTTTTCGTCCGTTGGGTATGACAAACAATCTCTCAGACTTTATCCAATCTTGAGTTCTTGCAAGATAAATATTTATGGCTCTGACCAAGTCCAAGGTATGCCTTTTTTTTCCTCTTATTTGTTTTTGGACCTGGACAGAAGGAGGGTAACGTGAATTGAAGATCCATATGAAACTCTGTAACTACTTTTGGAAGAAAATCAAAGAAGGTCTAAGCTTTACCTTGTCTTCTAAGATTATTGTATCTGGAAGTATGCAGAAAGAGCTCCATTTCTCCAACCCTTCCTGCCGAATCTCTCCTTTAAAGTCATCCACCAGAGTGGAACAGAGTCCAGAGGTTCAAGTGGTGAATTAGACAAAGCATCTAGGACTAAAGGCAAGTCCCAAGGTGGAACATTAGAATTTTTTTTGGTCTGATACGTAAAAGTGCTTGAAAAAATCTCTTAACAAAAGGATCAGAACAAATCTAAGTCTGCATTGCTGCCAGCGCTGAATTTGTCCTTTTAAAGTACTCATTTGTAATTTCTTTTGAACCCCCTCATACAGAAAAGCTACTATCCCATTGATGAGGTTTTAGGGGAGTGAAGCACAAATTCTTGGAAGCTCTCCAAACTCTATAGTACTTCTGAGACTTGGACAATTTTCTCGACTTTAGAAAGAAATCCACAACTTTTGGCTGACAACCTAACTCCTAAAATCTTTTCCGCTCAACTTCCACGCCATCAGGCACAAATGTCGCCAATCTTGATTTAGCAGGGGCCCTTGTGTTAACCAATTTTGTGAATACTGAATCTTCACGGGTTCTTCTATTGACATGGACAAAAGTAGAGGAAACCACGATCTCCCGCCATGCTGGATGATCGCTATCACCTCCGCTTTGTCCTGTTGAAACTTCAGAGCGATCTCCATATAAGGAGAGAGCGGAAAAGATAATTGAGGTTCCAAATCCAGGATTAACTGAAGGCGTCTATTGCTGCCTTTGGATCGTAAACTCTGAAGTAGAACAGGTCGCATTTTTTGTTTTTGTTTGTGGCCATTAGATCGACCTGGGGACTTCCCCATTTTTGAAATAGGTCCTTGAAAATATTTTGACTCAGGCTCCATCTTCAGGATCTATTCTTTGGCGGCTTAGATAATCGGCTTTGCATTTTTCTCTTCCTGGAATATAGATTGCAGATAGGGACCCTAGACATCTTTGGGCCAAAGAAAAAATAAGAGCTACTTAATAAAGAGAGCCAAGCTTCTTGTGCCTCCTTGATTTTTGATATATTTTACTGCTGTTATATTGTCTGATCTTATGACAACATGCTTTCCTAACAGCTCTTCTTCAAACCATCTTGGGCTAGTTTTGGCTCTTAGTTCTAGGGTATTTGAGCATTCCCTTTCATCAGCCAGTGACTATAGGCCTGTTTTGTTTTGCATGAAGGCTCCCCAGCTTGTCTCTGACGTCATCTGTTGTCAAATAGATTTGGGAGTCTACTACAAGGAATGCCCTAGATTTTCTCTTCGACACCACCACAATTCTTTTCTTATACAATTTGGTAGTCTTATCATCCTTAACATCATCGTTAATGTGGACATTTTACATTTGAGAGAAGGAAATGTTGTAAACTTCTCATGTGCCATCTGGCCCATTTCAGCATTGGGATGGTTGCTGACATGAGTCCCAGAACTTTGAGAAAAGTACTGACTGAAGACTTTGGTTGCTGTCTGATATTCTTTACTTCTGCACAAATCTTTTCTATTTTTTCTATTGGTAAAGACACAAGATTTTTTGTTGTCTGAAATCGTGCTCCAGATATATGATCTCTTGGGTTGGCAAGAGCTTGCTTTTTTCTTCGTTTATGATCCAACCATTTCTTTTAGGCATAGATAACTGCTCTCTGTGTGCTGAAGCGACTGTTGTTTGAGTCTGCTACAACCAGGAGATCATCCAGATAATGTTATATTGCAATACCTGCTGTTCTTAAGTGAGCAATGAGAGTAACTAGGACTTTTGTAAAGACTCGAGGTGATTGGGACAGCCCGAAGGGTAGACTTTGAACTGCCAATGACGACCGTTTGCCTCGAACCGAAGAAATCTTCTTGACTGGGGTGGATAGGCACATGGAAATAGGTGTCTTTTAGATCTATGCTTGCAAGCCAAGACCCTCTTCCAATAACTTTTATAATTGACTGTAGCAACTTCATTTTGAATTTTCTTTTAAAACGTATGTGTTGAATGTCGAAGATCTAGGACTGGTCTTAATGTTCCTGACGCTTTTGTTACTAGAAAAGTCTTGAATATAAACCTTTTCTTTTCTCTTTCAAGGGTACCGGTTCTATTGCTTTGGAATTTTTTAGTTGAGTTATATATGAAGTGATGACTGAACCTGCTTCTTCTGTCTCTGGAACAATGGTCTTTACAAAGTAATCTTCTTTTGGAAAATATGAAAATGAATCTTGAAGCTGTTCTTTATAACCAAGAGTGCCCATATGTCTGTAACATTCTTGATCCAGGTGTTGTAATAAAAGGTTAGTCTTCCGCCTACTGGCACATGGATCGTGTGTCCCATTGTCAAAAGGACCTCGCTGGAAGGTGAATCCTTTTTTCCTTCAAAGGGCTTACCGGACTTCCAGGTTTTTTTCTGAAAGTCTCCTTCCCTGGTCTGTAGGCTTTTGTTGACCTAAAAGACCTGTCTCTAGACTGGTATTCGATGCGTCCTCTCTTTGATTTTCTGTCCTGGGGTAAAAATAAACTTTTACCTCCAGAAGCTCTACTGATGATTTCATCAAGTTTCTTCCCAAATAATATATTTCCTTCGAACGGAACTTGACACAATTAGCCTTATAATGTGGAATCCGCTGACCATGGCCTCAACCATAATGTTCTACGAGCTGTAACTGAAAGTGCCATTGATCTAGCTGTAAAATGGACCAAATCAACTGACGCCTCGGCAAAGAATTCAATCCCACCTGTCAGCTAGCATTTCTTTTAATTTAGATCTCTTAGGGGCATATTTATAAGCTTCGTTAAGTTTTCGCGGCTGTTTTCACTGACATTAACGCATAAATCGCGTTTAACGTGATTTATAAATGTCCAAAACGGCCGCGAAAAGTTAACGAAGCGTAACCCTTCCGCGGCTACTTACCTGTTACCGCCGCTTCTATTTATAAAGCGGCGGTACTGGTTTCGCTCTGCTAGTATCGGCTGTTTTACTTCGCCACCTTGAAGGTCAGCCGTACTAGCCTCCCGCCGAGGATGGCAGGCAACCCGCGGGGCGGGTGGTCGCACCCGCCCCGGGAGACACCCCCACCCCCCCAAAACCCCCCGCGTGGCGGAGACCACCTGCCGCCGCTTCCCAGCAGCCCCTCCCAACCCGTTCCCCGCTCGCGGCAATCTCGGAACGGGAGGCTAGGAGGGGCTGCCGGGAAGGGGCCGCAGCAGGTGGTTGTACCACCCGCCCGCACCCCACCCCCTCCCCAGCACCCCCTCCAAGCCCCCCGCCCCGCCGCTCCCGGGAGGGGAAGGAGGGAGCCGCTGGGAGGGGGGGCTCCCCAGCGGGGCCCTGAGAAGGGCCTTTTGGGGCTTAAGGGGTCCCGCAGCTCGAACCGGGACCCCCCCTCCCCGGCCCTTGTAGGGCCTTTGCGGCACTGATAAGTGCCTTTTGGGGCTTAAGGGTCCCCCAGCTCAAACCGGGACCCCCTCCCCGGCTCTATCAGGGCCTTTGCGGCACTGACAAGTGCCCTTGCGGCTCTGACAAGAGCCCTTTGGGGCTTAGGGGTCCCGCAGCTCTCGAACCGGACCCCCCTCCCCGGCCCTTGTAAGGGCCCTTGCGGCACTTATAAGTGCCTTTGCGGCTCTAACAAGAGCCTTTTGGGGCTTGGGGTCCCGCAGCTCGAACCAGGACCCCCTCCCCGGCCCTTGTAAGGGCCCTTGCGGCACTGACAAGTGCCTTTGGCGGGGTCCCGCAGGTCGAACCGGACCCCAGTGTGCGGCTCTTAAAGAGCCCTTGGGCGACGTCTTCGGGCTGGCCACACCAACCCCACTCAGGTCGCCGATGCCAGGCAGACTCACTGCGGCCGCCAGTGAGCCCGCTGGCACCGCCGGCCTCAGCGGAGCCGATGTTGCCAGCCGCTTCTTTCTTCAGCCATCTACTGCGATGGCATCTGAGTTCCCCGGCGGAAAGCTCCTCTTTATATAGTTTGCAGAAATCCAGAATCCTTTCTGATTGGTCAATTTTTTAATGCTTGGTTTACATGCTTTACATTAACCAATCAGATTTCTGGAAAGTTCTGAAATCTGATTGGTTAATGTAAAGCATGTAAACCAAGCATTAAAAAATTGACCAATCAGAAACGGATTATGGATTTCTGCAAACCTATATAAAGAGGAGCTTTCCACCGCGGAACTCAGATGCCATCGCAGTAGATGGCTGAAGAAAGAAGCGGCTGGCAACATCGGCTCCGCTGAGGCCGGCAGTGCCAGCGGGCTCACTGGCGGCCGCAGTGAGTCTGCCTGGCATCGGCGACCTGAGTGGGGTTGGTGTCGCCAGCCCGAAGACGTCGCGTCGGATCAAGACGCCGGCAACATCGGCCTCGTTGAGTCGCCCGGCCGCAGGGGTACCTCTCGGGGGTCGGCGGCCTCGGCGGAGCTGGTGTCGCCGGAACTGGAAGAAGAAGACGCTGCCCAAGGCTCTTTAAGAGCCGCACACTGGGGGTCCCGGTTCAAGCTGCGGGACCCCCGCCAAAGACACTTGTCAGTGCCGCAAGGGCCCTTACAAGGGCCGGGGAGGGGGGTCCCGGTTCGAGCTGCGGGACCCCTTAGGCCCTAAAGGGCTCTTGTCAGAGCCGCAAGGGCACTTGTCAGTGCCGCAAAGGCCCTTATAAGGTCCGGGGAGGGGGGTCCCGGTTCGAGCTCGGGACCCCTTAAGCCCAAAAGGCCCTTCTCAGGGCCCCGCTGGAGGGTGCCTCCACCCCTCCCCGGGAGCGGCCGGGCGGGGGGCTTGGAGGGTTTGCTGGGGAGGGGGTGCCCCTTCCCGGCAGCCCCTCCTAGCCTTCTGTTCCGAGATTGCCGCGAGCGGGGAACGGGTTGGGAGGGGCTGCTGGGAAGCGGCGGCGGGTGGTGCCGTCACCGCGGGGGGTTGTGGCGGGTGGGCGTATGCCCCGCCCCCTTAGGAAAGGCGTCGGGAAGGGATTTTAAGTCCCTTCGCGGCGATACTATACAGTATCGCCGCGAAGGGGCTTAAAATTACCGCAACACATCTCGGCCGCGATACATATCGTGGGAATGGCGCTCGACGTCAGAAATACGGCGATAGCGCTATTTTCGCGGCCGCGATGTGCGGCGGTAATTTTTTGGCGCTATTTTCGTTTCTTATAAATATGCCCCTTAGAATTGGCATCTAGGCTGCCTCCATTTCCGACGCTCAAAGCTTCATCGTCCCGGATACCGATGTTAGAGCAACAGAAGGTCTAAACGCTGCTCCCCGAGGTAACCGTTTTTTTTTTCCAGCTTTTTCCATTCAGCGGAAATAGTTTCTGAGATGGCGTGATGAATAGGAAAAGTAACTATTTTCTTTTTTATTCATGGAAAAGGTTTATCTGCCACCGAAGGCTTAGATTCTTCTTTAGACAGGACAAAGTATTTCTCACAGTTTATTGAGAGGCTCTATAAGAGAAAGGTCAAAATCAGATTCTGTCTGAAAATCATCATCTTCATCATCCGACTAAGCACACGAGAGTGAGCCAGATTCCTCCAATATCTTTCCTTCAGATTATTCAGAGTCTGAGACGTGATGTCTATTGGAGGAGGTTCGCGTCGCTTTTTAGCTGAGCTATCCTTGACAGCTTGCACCACAGCTGTCTTTAGACAGAAACCAGGGTGTCAATTGAGAGGTAGAGGGCACAGCCTGTTCAACTGTTTCTGCCAGATTTTTTTCAGCAAACTTAGAAGCCTTTTCAAAGAAGAGAGGCTGAACGAGACAAGCCAGAAATAAAAACGTATGTACAAAGTCCCCTTCCTTCATAATAAACATATAATTCCAGCATTTTGTGTGCGCACTACTTTAACCTGTGTGCAGGCCTGCAGAATTATGTGCGTGCCCATGAGTGCACAGCTTGAGAACCCCCCCAAAACATCAGGGGCTGTTATACTTACTTTTGTTCAAACAGTCCCTGAAGCAAGTTACAGTATTCCTCCCAATATCGCCGTCAGTTTTATGCATCGTCTGTAATCTCATTGTGTTCTTTAAGAGCAAGGAGAAGGCACAACAATAAGCAGCTGTAAGTATTAAATAGAAGCATCCCTAAAGCCTTCTGGTCCTGCTGGTTCCTGCTTGTGATCTGTCCAGGTCACATCAATCAATCAAATAGTATATTAAAGGCAGTTCCAGGGAAAGGAACTCCTAGGATATGTCAAAAATGCTTTATTCACAAATTAAGTTTTGGACTCTAGATCCTTTGTGGATGATAAACTATTGGAAAGAGGTTCTCCCAAAAGAACTGACAAGAACAGAAATGAGGATAAACGTATACAGAGAGAAGATCTACTGTTACCTCATTGGCTTTTAAGTGCTCACACAGCTGCAGAGGAGGCACAACAATAAACAGCTGTAAGTGATTAGCCATGATGTCCCCAACACAGGTGCATGACTGACTGCTGCTACCAGGAAAGAGAACACGCACATGAAGTAGACACCTGGGCTTGGGTGGTGGTGGACATGCTCTTTAAATATAACTAAGAAAGGTTTGCTCATCTCACCACAAATATAATTTGAACATAATTACAATCATTATAACAAAATATTAAACAGATTTCCAAACCTGCAATAAAGAAAGTGACAAAATTATCCACTAAAAGCTCTGGATCACAGTCTTCTAAGCTGTAAGAAAATATTAAATGATTGTAAATAAGGGACAAAAGGACAATAACACCACTGTATAATTGTTACATATAAACTTTCATATAAAACAAATTATTCCAGGACCATAGATTCGTTGGCTTGGAACACAACCTACAAATGACACAGGTGTGGATCCTACTCCAGAAGCTTGAGGTTCATACACTCGTGCATGTGTGTAATGAATGTCGGTTTTGTCTGACGGTTGTTTTGTGTATCGTGCTTGGTCAGGCAGAACAGGCATTGGGTAGGGTTCACTGATGATCCGTTCGGTGTCGGGAAACTAGCCCTGACCAAGCGCCCATGCAAGGAACGTTCATTTGCCAAAACAACATTCATTATACAACATGCACTACAGGTCAGCCCCCCATTCGCACATGTGTATAAACCTTTATGGTCCTGAAAGAAAAATCCAACAAAGATAATTAGATTTACATATAATAAGCTTAGGTTTACTCAAAATTACACCCATTGTACAGAGCAGGGATGCCCAATCTATTAAAGTTTAAGAACCACCAACAAAATTAATCAAAATTGAAGTCTGATGATGTGGGCATAAAATAACAACCTGCGTGTAACAGCAGACATCATCACATGAGACCTAACAAATTTAAAATGTATGTCTGCAGAAGTGAGAATGAAACAAGAAAGAAGCAAAGGTGGTTCCTAGAGAAGTTCTAATGCAGAATTCTCTCCATGCATTGCGTACCTGCCCCTTTCAGTATCTGTGTCAGTATATCCATTGGAATCTCCTCTCCATTTTGGACCTGCTTTTTCCTCCTCTCAATGCATTCCTTTCCTGTCTGACGAAGCAGCTTTATGCTTGCCTTCACATTTCTGATCCAAGCTCGTTTTCCCAAAGAATACTGTTTGCAAGAAAGAAAACTTTTATGTTTATAGTATGGCCATAAAGGTACACAATTTGTGGAAATCACTCTATTAACATGCCTAAATCTGAAGAATTACCTGTAACACTGCATGGGCCAACAGGGATGCAGCCTCTCCAGTATGCCCCGCACTCGCCCACCCCCCGTAGTGAGGGCAGGGTGGTCCTTACAAGTGCCCTTGCGGCTCTGACAAGAGCCCTTTGGGGCTTAGGGGACCCAGCGGAGTGCACCTCTTTATATAGTTTAGCAGAAAACCCTAATCCGTTTCTGATTGGTCAATTTTTTAATGCTTGGTTTACATGGCTGATTGGTTAATTATAATCATGTAAACCAAGCATTAAAAATTGACCAATCAGATATGCCGGGGGTACCCCTGGTGGCTCTTGGGGGTCGGGGCCTCAGCGGAGCTGGTGTCGCCGGGGCTGGAAGAGACGCCGCCAAAGGGCTCTTTTAAGAGCCGCTCACTGGGGGTCCAGTTCGAGCTGCGGAACCCCTGCCAAAGGCCCTTGTAAGTGCCGCAAGGGCCCTTATGGTCGGGGAAGGGGTTCCGGGTTCAGCCCCCCGCTGGAGGTTCCCTCCACCCCCCCAAGCGGCCCTTCCCTCCCCGCGAGAGTACGGGCGGGGGGCTGGAAGGGGTTGTGGCGGGTGGGGCGAGGGCCGTGACCCTCTGAGGAATGTGACCAGGCGCGGCGATCCTTTCCCGGCATCCCCTCTCAGCCCCCTGCTCCGGGATTTGCGGCGATATTCTACTTACGATGCCGCTCGCCATTATAAATATGGTGATAGCAGATGGTCAGTTACAGAACGTGAAATGTCAGCTCACTAAAGAGATTTTTTTCAAATAGAAGAGAAAATGTAGAATAATTAGGTATGTGTAATATAAGCATTCATTTATTTATATTTATGAATATTAATATAAGGGATAATGCACCCTTACAGTGTAATATAAGGATTTACGCCACCGAAGGCTACGGCCTCGTGCTTTTATACAGGTCAGGGAACTCCGAGGTGGCGTAATGTCCTTATATTATATGTGAAGGGGCACATTATTCTAGAGACATTGGCTATGAATAGAGATGTCCGAACTACGCAAATCCGGTCCGCTCGAGGATCTGCGAATTCGAAAATCCCGCTTCGGACCCGTTAAAATGAAAATATTCTCAAATTTTTGAAAATACGCAAAATCTCGTAGTTTTCGAAAATTTTCGAAAACGGATTTCCCGAAAATACGGGTATCCTCGGTTCGGAAGTTTGGAAGGCAGAAAATCTGGACAAATCCGCCGTTCGTGAACGGGATAAATCTGCAGCGGATCCGGGTTTGGATCCGCGAACCGGCCATCCCTAACTATGAAGTGACAGGAAGCAGCTCCAGCAGGTTCCGTTAGTGAAGTTAAAACGCGCAAAAAATGCTGAGTCTTGTCCAGGCATGAACACTGGAATGGGCGGAGTAGTGGGATATAAGAAATGTAAGAAATGATGTCACTTAGTGACATAGCTGTTGATTTTTATAAGGATATATACCACTGTACTCCCTATAAAATACACTTTATTTATTATATAAATATTATTTAAAAAATAATTATATTTTCCACTGCACTTTCCCTTTAGGAATTGTATCCATTATAGTCAATGGGAAAAATAATACCACAGATAATGTGATATCGCTTCCACGGATTCCTTAGTTGGTACCAGGCCACTTATTTGTGTCCCACACGTCTGTGCCAAATTTTGAGTCTATAGCTGAAAACAGTGGGAGGAGAATCATTTCAAAGCAGAATAAGAAACATTTTGAAAGAACAGAAATTTAGCTCTTTCAAGCCAAATTAATGAATTACCCCATGCTATACTGTTGGTGTATCTCCAGGAAATCTTTTTGGTTTCCTGTTGCCCCATACTCTCTCTCCTCATATCCTTATGTAGAATGACTTTACTTTAAAAAATTACCTTTAGAAATGGATTTCGTGATGCCACTGTACCGCTCATTACCAATGAAACTGCTTGCGGGAATGGTGTCTGATCATCATGCAAAGAATTTATCTCCATTCCAAAAGCAACCTAATTTAAGAAGCAAATAATAAAAGTTGCATGCATTTATTGTTTCGAGAATACCAAATGTATGTATTAACAACCACTTGCTAATACAGCAATGGTGTTGGTAAAGGCCATAAATCATATAATCTGTTAAGTAGAGAAAATAAGTAATCCCTAATTATTTTTGAATTTGAAGCAGGTACAGTATTCCTAACTGCAATAAATATACATAAGTCTCTCTACCACCAAAATATATATACAATGTTGCACAATGTAAATAACTGATGAATAGGAAAAACCTACTTCACACACAGGTAGGGCTGGGTGGAAATCCCCCAACCCTCGCCAAATGGGGCATCAGTGGTAAAATCATGACAAACAGATACAGGTTGTAGTAGAATCACAACTGCTTACCCGTCTCCAGGAGTGGCCTGGGTGCATCTAGCCCCTTCGCTCGACCTTGAATCAACAGCTTCTAAACTAATCCGAACAGATCAGACAGACAGTGCAACCCGGAAAACACAGACGATTCCAATAAAAAAATGCTTTATTGAGTATTACATACACCAAAAAGTCCATACATACGAGATACACACGCGAAACGCAATTGCAATATGTCACTTCCCTTTTAAAGGAAGGTCTCCCCTCCACTAAACCCAGGGAGACATGATAAATTAAAACCAATATCAAAAATGCATATAAAAAGACATACACACTGACAGTATCAAAACAAGTGTATGAAGATACAAGTATATATAACATTGGCTATACTAATTGCAATAGTAGAATATCAAGCAATATGGTAAACAACCACTATATTAGAGGTCCATGAAACATGATACATCCCTGTATGTTTGAATTATACCTGGGATGTATCATGTTTTGTGGAACTCTAATAGTGTTTTTTTACCATATTGCCCTCCTTTAAAGGGAAGTGACATATTGCAATTTCCTGCCTCTGATGAAGTGTGTATATCACGGGAAATGCATCAGGTATGGACGTTTTTAGTGTACGTAATACTCAATAAAGCATTTTTTTGGGAATCGTCTATGTGTTTTCTGGGTTGCACGGCTTCGTCTGATTTGTTCGGATTAGTTTGGAAGCTACAGTATTCCTAACTTTAGGAGTGCTGTAATTACACATTCTAACACACTGCATCAATTTTAAAGATGTCTGCATGCCCTATCCTGAGTGTACCCAGGCTCTGTTAGCAAGTAAGAGGATGAGCCACAGGTACAACAGTCCAGAAACTGACAGACAGGAGCATTTCAGTACCAAGCAATGGCAGCACAAAGGAAAGATGTGTGCCTGTCCAAGTCTTAACACCACAGCTAAATTTATTGCACTGTTTGTATTTCCTTAAGTGGAGGTTTTGGCCCGCAATTTAAATTTACCATTATCAGGCTGCACTAAATGCATTACATTCCCTTTATAATTTGCTGATATTTTAGAAAAAAGCAACTTTTGTAATTTGGATGTGAGCTAACATGCAGAAACGCCAATGTATTTATACCTTGCCTATTACATCCAGGTTACTCTGCTCAACAAGTCATGCATTTTCATTTTATGTTTTCCATCTTCTTTTAAAGCAAGTTTCTCCTCAGCTTCTCTGCTTTTTCATTGAAGGTCCCCATTAATCCCACCAGGAAACTGCAATTGCAAAGAGCATTCTAAAAAGAACACCGATTTGAGTAGTACATGTAGACACATTAATTTATATAAATTCTACCCTTTCAAATATATGTTGTTTACAAATGTCAATGTAAATGGCCATTAGGTTTCCTCTATTAATTATTTTTTGTTTTTTTACTTGGTTTATTTATGGAAAGGCATCAAGGAAAGTTACAGACGAAAACGTTATTGTATACAGTTGCAGCATTAAACAAATTGTGCAAGAATTGTCTCTAACAAGTCAGTTGATACCTAAAATAATTATAAAAAAAAAAAAAACAGAAGGGGAGAAGGGGGGGGATGTCCCGGAGTCCGTGACAGGAAAATTGAATAAGTTAGCTTGGGGGGGGTAATCCCAGGACGTATTGGGCTAAAATTTATATTCAATTAAACTTCAAAGGGGATCAAGTTCCCAGCGAGACCATATCTTGTCAAATTTAGCAAGACACCCTCTGCTTATATGAGTAACCTTAGGAGTGGAATCATTTGTGAGATCATACTTTTTCAGGCTTCAAGTTTGGGGGCAGTAGGGGCCATTCAAGAGAGTATTATTGTCCTTCTTGCATAGATAGGGCTTCCCGAACAAATATCAATTCGTATCTATTCCATGAGTCGGTTTCTGTGATTCCCAATGCACATAGCTTGGGGTCTAAGGGCACATTAGTATTTTGGATGTTAGGTAAGTTTGTACCTTGTACCAGAACCTGGCTATTTCGGGCAGTTTCCACAGTAATGCCAGAAGTCAGCTGGGGTTTGATGGATTTGGGGCAGTCGGAGATATGAGTGAGAGAGATACGCGAGACCTATGTGGGGAGAGGTGGCTTGGTGCAATATGTAAAATTGCATTAGCTTGTTCGGAGCAGACTGGGACACTAGCAGGTGGCTTTCAGCCAAGTCCCTCCATTCCTCTGTTTTTAAAGAGAGAATAAATTTTGCTCATTCCCAAGGATTTCCATGGAATCTGGTTCTCAGGTGGCGTGTGAGAGACAGGCGTACAATTTGGATATTAGAGATTTCTCCTCTCCAGATCTGAGGATTTGTATTATAGGGCAAAATTAATAGATTAATGGTATCACCCTGGAAGTCTGTTAGGATCAGTAGCGTAGCTGTAAATATTGGAACCAGATGAGTTAGGGAGGTTAAATTTAATATTGAGCCTTGGAATGGATCAGTTTATTATTTTGTATGAAATGTGAAAGAGGGGTGATTCCTTTGGTTATCAAGATTTAGCAGGGGGGAGTGTGCGCAGGAGGGGTATAGTGGGGTTTGTGCCAATAGGGGTGAGTTTCAAGGTACCTTTAAGCTTGAGGATTCGGTGTCAACTAGCTTCCAAACCTTAAACATTTGTTTATGGAGGGGGGTACCTCCGAGGGAATTGTTGGATAGGAAGTCTAAGAAGACCAAGGGTTGGGATGGGAGGTAGGCTTGTAGAAATTTTTCGCGTCATATAGGGTTTTGGGATTAGCATCAGTTGGGTTCTGTAGTGTCCAGAATGCACAAAGTTTTGTAGTATTTTGCTGGCTAGCTAGGTAAATAAAGCAGGAAATTTGGCATTGCGATGTCCAGCTTTATTTTTTTGGCCTTTGTTAGGATTTTGAGGCGCACTCGGACCTTCCGGAACCCAGAGGAGGGTAAGTAATAGGCCTTGAAGTTTAGAAGAAAAAAAAGATTTTTGGTTGAATACTAGACTGTTCTGGAGTACATAGAGAATTTTGGGCATAAGATGATTTTTATTAGGTTGATTCTCCTATAAAATTTATAGGAGGGCCTTTCCATAGTTTAGATTTAGATCGGACTAAGTGAAGAATTGGAGCGGAAGGGAAGGAGTGGAAGTCTTGTTGTTTATTTGGTAATTTGAATACCGAAGTATCGAAAACTATCCACTATTGGGACTAGGTCCTGGTGAATTGAGAAAAATTTGATATTCGGGTCAATAGGGAAAAGTGCCGATTTTTCCCAGTTGATATGTAATCCGAGAATGGGGCGAATGTGTGATATTTTATCATGAGCTGTTTTTGAGTGATAGATCAGGGTCTGCAAAATATAGATCATATCATGGCATATAGGCTTAAGAGTGATATGTGGGATCCCAGTTGGATTCCTCGTTCCTGAATTGTCGTGATCAACTTGGGTGTGTATTAGCATTTTAACGAATGTTGATAGAGGTAGATTTCCCGGGATGAAGCCGGTTTGGTCTGGGTGAATGAGGGTTGTGATGACTCTTGAGTCTGTTGGCCAGAATCTTAGCTATATTTATAGTCCAGATAAGAGCGAGATGGCCTATACATCCACAGTCTTGTGGGTCTCTTTTTAAAGGGGAACTGTGGTCTCCAAACAGTCAGTTTCCTACCTTTAAAACGAGCCATCAACCACCTCTCTATGTGCTCCACACCCAAGATATAAAGAAATGACTGACCAAAAAGTTAATGGGTGGGAGGGCTGACATGTGACATTCCTAAGGCTTCTCCTGCACAGTGCCGCCGTCAAGCACAGCCTCAGACTCCCTCAGTTTTGTAGGGAGACAGGAGTACCCCCTCCTCCTCTCTGCTGTGTGAAGGACCTGCAGCTGCAGAGAAGGTAAGGAATCTACAGCCATTCTCTCTCACTATGTGAAAACAGCTTTTCAGGCAGAGTTCTCACTCTGACTGAAAAGGCTGTTTCCACAGAGTTTTCGGGGGGTAGGGGAGGGTGTCAGAGTGGCCCACAGCACCTGTGAGTGGACGGGCTTAGCACCCACGAGTGACGGGACTTAGGCACCTGCGAGTGGTGGGGCCACAGCACCCAGAGTGGGCAGGGCCACATGGGGCTGTAAGGGAATGGGCGAAGGGGGGCCTGAACCTGGAGGACCATGGGGTCCATGAGTGGGGGGGACAGGGGGGCTTAAAGGGGAGGAGACACAGGGCAGATTGACTGACAGGTTTCAGAGCAGGAAGCAGAAGTACATGGGACTTTGTGATGCTTTCTGCCATATCACACACAAAAATGTAAATATCTTCAAAACTATGTAAAATAAATGGAAATAAATTGCAAAAATTCTCAGGGGAGCAATTCCTATCAATTTACCTAAAGTCATTTTTGGACTACACAGTTTTCTCTTTAAGGATTAAGATAATGTGGGCTTCGTACATGGACGGGGGAAGTTTATTAAGTTGAAAAGCGCAATTTAGGTGTTGTGGAGGAAAGGTAGAATTGGTTCAGCATATTTACGGTATATCTCTGTCGGAATCCAACGGGCCTGGTGTTTTGTTTGTGTGCCATTTGTGACAGGGCTAGTTGCATTTCGGCTAGGAGATATCCGCTTCAGGAGATGGACCTCGGTTTGGGAAATTTTTGTGAAGCTTATCGTATTTAGGTATTCCTCTAGGGTGGCCTGGGAGGATGTGGTTTGTGTTTGATATATGTTAGTGTGTATTCTGTCATACAGTCTAAAATATCAGTATGTTTGTTATTAATCCTTTGTGTGGGTCTAAGTTGTAGGATGTGTTTGATCCGAGGGGCCGTGTGCTATCGTGTGAGGAGCTTGCAGACTGGGTGTCCGTAGTACATTTGTTTGTTGAAAAAGAGCTTCTTGCTTGTTTTTCAGTGAGGAGTTGTTGTTGTAAGGATTGGGATTTAGCCAGGTGTTTTTAGTTGTGGGGAGGGGGATTTTACATATGAGGCCTCAGCCTCTTGCAGCGCCTGGGTCAGTTTAGATTCATTTTGGGTGGCTGATTGTTAATGAATGAGGTTTTTTGCAAGGGCCTCTCAAAACTGCTTTTAGAGCATCCCATTGGGTGTTCATGGGAACTGGGTTGTGTCCTGTGTGGTGTATATGTTGATATTGTTCAAGTATGGGGTCTTGTTTGGGAAATAGTTTAAGCCAAAAGGGGTGAAAGCTCCAGGCTCTTCGGGATTGACTAGATGGGGGAGTTTTAATATGGATGCTGATGGGTGAGTGATCGGAAGTGGAGCGTGGAAGGTGGGCGATGTTTTGTATTTTAATGCTGGTAGATTTATTAACAATATGTAGTCTATTCGTGATAGAGTGGTATGGGTCTTAGAGTAGCAGGTGTACTCCTTGGTATGAGGAACTGAATCTCCACGCGTCCATCCATCCCAGTTCAGATATTAGCTTCCGAAGGGGGGTGGGTTGTGGAGAGAAGGTGGTCATAGTTGCTTGTGGGGCGAATTTATCAAGCACTGAGTTCATTAGGGAGTTGAAATCGCCCATGCAAAGAAGGTGATCAGATGGGGTATTTGAAGATGAATGGAAGCGACTCTCGTAGTGGTTTCAAGGATGCAGGTGGGGGGTCGTAAATTCCGACTATTACATATTGAGTAGTATCAATTGTAAGGGCCACGCATAGATATTGTCCCTGTCTGTCCGACTTGAATCTCAAGGATAGAATTCTTGTTTGTTTGCTAAGAAGGATGGAGACACCACTTATGAGGAGTGGGTGCTGTGGGCGTCCATCCAATCCATGGTTTTTGAAATAGTGTAAAGTAGACTGTAGGAGATGGGTTTCTTGTAGGCAAATAATGTTTGGGTTAAGGGTTTTCACTGAGAGAACACCTCCAGTCTCTTTTTGGTGTTGTAGACCTCTACCTCTGACATCCAGGAAATAGCCTTAAGCGGTGGGGTCATTTCATATGATGTGAGCTAAGTGCTCTTACTAATGGATTTAGAGGTGTCCGGGCTTGTGGAAAGGAGGGGAAAGGACAGGAATAACAACGGAGAGAACACAATAGGTGTAACAGGGGTCCAGGATATGGCCTAATATTAACAAAACATAAACACCAGAGAACTCTGGTACCTTAAGGGGGAGTGTGCAGTTTCTGCAGGTTAGAGAGGAGATACGGGGTCTCCCTCCGGCGCAATCTATAATCACATAGGTTGGGTCTGTAGATTCATTTGAGTATGCTGTTTTAAAGGAGATAGGGGGAATGACCTGGAGACATTCCTTCATTAAATGGAGTTGGGTGGGGAGGGGGGGAAGGGGCGAGTTAGTTAGACCTAGAGTACAGTAGCCATTGAGTTCATCTGTACATCTATTGTGGTTTGGAGTGAGCTGGGTCTAGCATAAGGTTTCATACCTTGTAGTAAAGCGGAGGTGAGACATATGCATTTCTGTTTTAGATATCACATTATAGTGGTGAAGGGTACCATTTACACACAAATAATAAAGGTAAAAGTAGTGCATTTTTAGCTTATGTTTATACATTTATATTTAATACCCTACGTCAGTACAATATACCTTAGCATTAAGGAGTATACCGTTTATACCAATACATTTGTTAGAGAGAAAAAAAAAAAAAAAAAAAGGAAACCCCATAAAGAATTCGGACACATGGTGTTTGATCTCATGGCTGTTCACTATGTTCATGATATCGTTATACCGTACTTAGGGAGAATTAGTACCAAGTTGTTAGTATTTAACATTGAGTTTAGGAGGGAAGAAGGAGAGGCAGATGTAATGGGGTTAGGGGTGTGTTGTTATGCATTCACCGTGTGTTTTGAAAGCAGTATTGAGAGTGGGGGGGAAAAGAAAAGGGGAGGGATAGCAAGAGATAGGAGAAGTGAAGGTGGTACCATTTGGGTTAGCTTAAGTGTTTATATAACACATAAGCAGAGTCTCGTTAAGGTTAGCAAGTAAGTGGTTAATATCATAGTATATTGCAGGTTGAGAGGAACGTCAGTACCAGTATTGTGTGAGCTATCAGGTAAAGGGGGGGAAGGGAGGAAGCAGAGGAGGGGGGAGAGGCAGGTGGTGTAAATACTCTCATTGCAATGATATGTGAGAGGGGGTAACAGTTGGGGGGGTGGGGAGAAAGAGACAGTATGAACGGTGGAGCATAATACAAATATAAACAATCATGTATCCTTGATAGCTGGTTTCCTACAGCAATTCAAATTATTACAGCAGTACCAAGTCATTAAAAGATAGCATTAAGAGGAGATCAGATATTGCGAAGAGAAGGAAGTACGTAGGGGAGCATGAAAACATTTTCAGTAGTTATTACAATGTACACATGTTAAGGCAGTATACTCGGTACCTAGGGCTAGGTTGCAATACAGGGAGTAGGGATTCTGGGCTCCATTGGGTGGTATACCAGTTGTGCAGGCGTGAAGCATATTTTCAAGTTCCTGGTGACAGTTAAGTATCCCATCAGTCCAAATCTCGTCTTGAGTATGTCTGTAGCCTAGGTGGCTGTGATATCAGGGTAGGTGTATATCGGGAACAATAGGCTCCAAGGGGGTAGAGTAAGGGTAGTATGTTACCTTGTTCAGCGAGCATCTAGCCAACACCGGCGTCTCTAGGTGTGTCAAAAAATCGGACTTTACCGTCCACTGCAACACGGAGGCGCACCCGGTAGGCCTGAATATGTGAGGCCACCGCCAGCAATCTTTTTTAACTTCAGTGAAGGTGCTCCTTCGGCGTTGAAGCTTCAAGGAGTAGTCTGGCGGAGAATCCAGTCCCTGTCACGGTGATTGAGAAGCGCAATCAGGGCCTCGGGGTGGCTCCAGGGATTGGGAGCCTTAGCTGGTATTCGGTGGGCCCGTTCGATTGCGAAGTGTTGCGAAGGCCATCTGTTCCAAACTTGCTGCGGATCCAGTCCTCAAGGAACAGGGCCGTGACTGGGCCTCAGCTCCCTCCGGGAAGCCCAAGAATCTGAGGTTTTGACAACGTGATCTGTTCTCCAGATTATCTAGTCGGCTCCTCGTGGCTTGGAGGTCGAGCTGAAGGCGGGAAATCGCACTCGGGCAGCGTGTTGACCGTATCTTCCAGGGACGCTATTCGGTCTCGGCCTCCCCGACCCTCTGCCTCATCTTTTGGAAGTTGTGCCGGAGCAGGGAGTTTTTCGACCTCGCCTCCTCGATCATAGTTGCCAACGGCGCTGCGTCTCTGTATGGCTCCAATCAGGTGTGTTGGCGGAGGTCATTAGGATGGGCTCCTGGGTGGGGGGAGAGAACAGGTTGGGTCTCTTCAAGGTCTCCCAGTTTAGTGTTAGAGCTGTTGGCGGAGTTTCCTTCCTAGGCGATGGTGGTATGGCGGCCTGAGTGTTGGCTGGGCCTCCAGACAAACTGTTCCAATTTTTCTGCCGATCCGGTTGCCTTATGCCTTTTAGGTTTGATCTGGCTGTTGGTCGCTAGTAGAGCATGTAGTAGTGTGTTTTGTTGATATTATACAGTTATATTATCCTCGGATTTATAGACAGCGCCGGAGCAGAGGAAAAACACGTCCTACCTCATGGACCCTCTAGCTCCTCCCAATTAATTAGTTTTTAATTTTAAAAAAGTAGGTACCCCCTCTAATTGTGATACCTGTTGATTTGTAGCCACACACCCACACAGTGCGGTCTACTTAGATGGCAGGTCGTGGATTTTGTACAAATATTCCTAAGAGGTAGTCATTAATTACAAATGATTAGTTGAGTGACAATCTAGTGTGTGTTCCAAATACTGACACTGTTGCTGTGATGCCCGGAGTCTGAGTATACCTTCAGCACCAACACACCCCAATCTACAGACGCTGTCTTCACCTATAGACAATCCCCCGATGTCAGGAGACTTGTTGTGCCTCTCTGTACTCGGTTACCCCCCCAGGTCTTAGAGCGCAAGGTATTAGACCTTGCTAAGTGGGGTGCCACAGGGTTCTATGTTGGGGCCGCTTCTATTTAATCTATTATTAATGATTTGGAGTGGGTATTGTCAGCAAGGTTTCTGTGTTTGTTGACGACAAAAACTTTGTTGACCATTAAAAACTTCAGAGGATGTGCAATAGTTGCAGGGGGATCTAGATAGATTGTCAGATTGGGTTGCTAAATGGCAGATAAGATTCAATGTTGATAAATGTAAGGTGATGCATTTTGGACTTAAAATCCTTGTGCTGCTTATACTATAATGATCTGTGTTAAGTGAATCCCTGTTGAAAGGATCTTGGAGTTTTGGTGGATAACAAACTTAAAGGTAGCCCAGCAGTGCCAGGCGGCAACAGACAGAGCCAGCATGGTATTGTCTTGTATAAAGAGAGGTATGGATTCAAGGGAGGAAAATGTTATTCCCCCTCTTTACAAAGCATTGGTAGCCTCATTTGGAATATGCAGCGCAATTTTGGAATCCTGTGTACAAAAAGGACATCTTTAAATGGAAAGGGTACAGAGAAGGGCAACTAAATTAATAAGGGGATTGGGAGAGCTGAATTATAAAGAGACTGGAAAAGTTACAATTATGTACACTGAAGAAAAGGTGCTTGCATGGGGATATGATTACAGTGTATAATACATTACGGGATGTAATTCTGGGGCATTGTTCATCAATAAGCATGTCATTGGACACGTTGACAACCCTTGAAGAAAAGGTTTAGACTTCAAGTTCGGAAAGGGTTTTTTACTGTGAGAAACGGTAAAGCTATGGAACCGTCTTCAAGTGGACGTTGTTATGCGCGGTTCATAGGTCAGTTAAAAAAAAATCTGGTGAGTTTCTGCAAACAAGGAATGTTCAACTTATGGCATTGATATATAAATTAGAGTTGATCCAGGGAAAATTTCCGATTGCCATTGAGTCAGGAAGGAATTTTTTTCCCTTCATAAATTTGGTGGTTTTTTGCCTTCCTCTGGATCAACAGTTAGGCAGGAAATGTGGGTGGATTGCTAGATGGGTTGGACCCAGATGGACTTGTGTCTTTATTCAACCTCTAATACTATTCTATACTATACCTTATCTCTGTCTACCTATTTATCTGTTATCTCGGTTTGTCTATGTGTTTGTTTTGTTGTGTCTCTTGTCTATCTCTATAAGTCCTAGTGGGTGTGGATTATAATGTGTCGGGGGGGCCTAAATGTTCACCGCACTAAAGTGGCAAGTAAAAATGCCAAATGGTGCCCCATATCTTCTTAGACCCTAGAGACGCCCCTTCCACCCCTAACCGCTGAGTTACGTTACTTACAGCACTTTATTCTCCCTGCATTCTCCGTTGACGAGAGCCACATCTGTGATTGGCTGTCTCTGGCCAATCACAGACAAGGCTGCGGTCCGGAGGACCTGCTTGCAGTTCGGTAAGCAGAGGGCCAAGATCTGAGCGCCGGGGAGGGAATGAAGGCATGGTAAGTAGAGTTCGGATTGGCGTTGGGGTTGAGATAGGTGCCTTACACCATATAAAAAGTTTATTTTAAGGGTAAGATATCCTTTAAACTTGCAGTTATGGCTAAAATTTTTAGAACTTACGTTCTGCTGAAAGCAGGATCCATAATTCGCCTCGGTTGTGCCAATGGTCATAATCTCGATCAGTTTACTAACCATTCCCCATAAACCTAGTGAAAACAGGAGAATGGAATCCGTACAATTTGGATATTAGAGATTTCTCCTCTCCAGATCTGAGGATTTATATTATAGGGCAAATTTTAAGAATTAATGGTATCACCCTGGAAGTCTGTTAGGATGCAGTAGCGTAGCTGTAGATATTGGAACCAGGATGAGTTAGGGAGGTTAAATTTATATTTGAGCTCTTGGAATGGGATCAGTTTATTATTTTGTATGAGATGTGAAAAGAGGGTGATTCCTTTGGTTATCAAGAATTTAGCAGGGGGGAGTGTGGCAAAGGAGGGGTATAGTGGGGTTGTGCCAGATAGGGGTGAGTTCAAGAGTACCTTTAAGCTTGAGGATTCGGTTAACTAGCTTCCAAACCTTAAACATTTGTTTATGGAGGGGGGGGCACCTCCAGAGGGAAGATTGTTGGATAGGAAGTCTAAGAAGACCAAGGGATGGGATGGGAGGTAGGCTTGTAGAAATTTTTCAGCGTCATATAGGGTTTTGGGATTAGCATCAGTTGGGTCTGTAGTGTCCAGAATGCACAAAGTTTTGTAGTATTTTAGCTGGCTAGCTAGGTAATAAAGCAGGAAATTTGGCATTGCGAGTCCAGCTTTATTTTTTGGCCTTTGTAGGATTTTGAGGCGCACTCTGGACCTTCCGGAACCCAAGAGGAGGGTAAGTAATAGGCCTTGTAGTTTAGAAGAAAAAAAAGATTTTTGGATGAATACTAGACTGTTCTGGAGTACATAGAGAATTTTGGGCAATAAGATGATTTTTATTAGGTTGATTCTCCCTATTAAATTTATAGGGAGGCCTTTCCATAGTTTAGATTTAGATCGGACTAAGTGAAGAATTGGAGCGGAAGGGAAGGGAGTGGAAGTCTTGTTGTTATTTGGTAATTTGAATACCGAAGTATCGAAAACTATCCACTATTGGGACTAGGGTCCTGGTGAATTGAGAAAATTTGATATTCGGGTCAATAGGGAAAAGTGCCGATTTTTCCCAGTTGATATGTAATCCAGAGAATGGGGCGAATTGTGATATTTTATCATGAGCTGTTTTGAGAGATAGATCAGGGTCTGCAAAATATAGAATCATATCATCGGCATATAGGCTTAAGAGTGATATGTGGGATCCCAGTTGGAGTCCTCGTTCCTGAATTGTCGTGATCAACTTGGGTGTGTATTAGCATTTTACGAATGTTGATAGAGGTAGATTTCCCGGGATGAAGCCGGTTTGGTCTGGGTGAATGATGGTTGTGATGACTCTTGAGTCTGTTGGCCAGAATCTTAGCTAATAATTTATAGTCCAGATTAAGGAGCGAGATAGGCCTATACGATCCACAGTCTTGTGGGTCTCTTTTTTAAAGGGGAACTGTGGTCTCCAAACAAGTCAGTTTCCTACCTTTAAAACGAGCCATCAACCACCTCTCTATGTGCTCCACAGCCCAAGATATAAAGAAATGACTGACCAAAAAGTTAATGGGTGGGAGGCTGACATGTGACATTCCTAAGGCTTCTCCTGCACAGTGCCGCCGTCAAGCACAGCCTCAGACTCCCTCAGTTTGTGAGGGAGACAGGAAGTACCCCCTCCTCCTCTCTGCTGTGTGAAGGACCTGCAGCTGCAGAGAAGGTAAGGGAATCTACAGCCATTCTCTCTCACTATGTGAAAACAGCCTTTTCAGGCAGAGTTCTCACTCTGACTGAAAAGGCTGTTTCCACAGAGTTTTCGGGGGGTAGGGGAGGGTGTCAGAGTGGCCCACAGCACCTGTGAGTGGACGGGGCTTAGGCACCCACGAGTGGACGGGACTTAGGCACCTGCGAGTGGGTGGGGCCACAGCACCCACGAGTGGGCAGGGCCACATGGGGCTGTAAGGGAATGGGCGAAGGGGGGCCTGCAACTGGAGGGACCATGGGGTCCATGAGTGGGGGGGACCAGGGGGGCTGTAAAGGGGAGGAGACACAGGGCAGATTGACTGACAGGTTTCAGAGCAGGAAGCAAGAAGTACATGGGACTTTGTGATGCTTCTGCCATATCACACACAAAAATGTAAATATCTTCAAAACTATGTAAAATAAATGGAAATAAATTGCAAAAATTCTCAGGGGAGCAATTCCTATCAATTTACCTAAAGTCATTTTTGGACTACAGTTTCTCTTTAAGGATTAAGATAATGTGGGCTTCGTACATGGACGGGGGAAGTTTATTAAGTTGAAAAGCGCAATTTAGGGTGTTGTGGAGGAAAGGTAGAATTGGTTCAGCATATTTACGGTATATCTCTGTCGGAATTCCAACTGGGCCTGGTGTTTTGTTTGTGGCCATTTGTGACAGGGCTAGTTGCATTTCGGCTAGGAAGATATCCGCTTCAAGGAGATGGACCTCGGTTTGGGAAATTTTTGTGAAGCTTATCGTATTTAGGTATTCCTCTAGGGTGGCCTGGGAGGATGTGGTTTGTGTTTGATATATGTTAGTGTAGTATTCTGTCATACAGTCTAAAATATCAGTAGTGTTTGTTATTAATCCTTTGTGTGGGTCTAAGTTGTAGGATGGTGTTTTGATCCGAGGGGCCGTGTGCTAATCGTGTGAGGAGCTTTGCAGACTGGTGTCCGTAGTACATTTGTTTGTTGAAAAAGAGCTTCTTGCTTGTTTTTCAGTGAGGAGTTTGTTGTGTAAGGATTGGGATTTAGCCAGGTGTTTTTAGTTTGTGGGGAGGGGGAGTTTACATATGAGGCCTCAGCCTCTTGCAGCGCCTGGGTCAGTTTAGATTCATTTTGGGTGGCTGATTGTTTAATGAATGAGGTTTTTTGCAGAGGGCCTCTCAAAACTGCTTTTAGAGCATCCCATTGGGTGTTCATGGGAACTGGGTTGTGGTCCTGTGTGGTGTATATGTTGATATGTTCAAGTATGGGGTCTTGTTTGGGAAATAGTTTAAGCCAAAAGGGGTGAAAGCTCCAGGCTCTTCGGGATTGACTAGATGGGGGAGTTTTAATAGTGATGCTGATGGGTGAGTGATCGGAAGTGGAGCGTGGAAGGTGGGCGATGTTTTGTATTTTAATGCTGGTAGATTTATTAACAAATATGTAGTCTATTCGTGATAGAGTGGTATGGGTCTTAGAGTAGCAGGTGTACTCCTTGGTATGAGGGAATCTGAATCTCCACGCGTCCATCCATCCCAGTTCAGATATTAGCTTCCGAAGGGGGGTGGGTTGTGGAGAGAAGGTGGTCATAGTTGCTTGTGGGGCGAATTTATCAAGCACTGAGTTCATTAGGGAGTTGAAATCGCCCATGCAAAGAAGGTGAGCAGATTGGTATTTGAAGATGAATGGAAGCGACTCTCGTAGTGGTTTCAAGGATGCAGGTGGGGGGTCGTAAATTCCGACTATTACATATTGAGTAGTATCAATTGTAAGGGCCACGCATAGATATTGTCCCTGTCTGTCCGACTTGATCTCAAGGATAGAATATCTTGTTTGTTTGCTAAGAAGGATGGAGACACCACTGTATGAGGAGTGGGTGCTGTGGGCAGTCCATCCAATCCATGGTTTTTGAAAATAGTGTAAAGTAGACTGTAGGAGATGGGTTTCTTGTAGGCAAATAATGTTTGGGTTAAGGGTTTTCAGCTGAGAGAACACCTCCAGTCTCTTTTTGGTGTTGTTAAGACCTCTACCTCTGACATTCCAGGAAATAGCCTTAAGCGGTGGGGTCATTTTCATATGATGTGAGCTAAGTGCTCTTACTAATGGGATTTAGAGGTGTCACGGGCTTGTGGAAAGGAAGGGGAAAGGAACAGGGAATAACACGGAGAGAACACAATAGGTGTAACAGGGGTCCAGGATATGGACCTAATATTAACAAAAACATAAACACCAGAGAACTCTGGTAACTTAAGGGGGAGTAGTGCAGTTTCTGCAGGGTTAGAGAGGAGATACGGGAGTCTCCCTCCGGCGCAATCTATAATCACATAGGTTGGGTCTGTAGATTGCATTTGAGTATGCTGTTTTAAAGGAGATAGGGGGAATGACCTGGAGAGCATTCCTTCATTAAATGGGAGTTGGTGGGGGAGGGGGGGAAGGGGGCAGTAGTTAGTTAGACCTAGAGTACAGTAGCCATTGAGTTCATCTGTACATCTATTGTGGTTTGGAGTGAGCTGGGTCTAGCATAAGGTTACATACCTTGTAGTAAAGCGGAGGTGAGACATATGCATAGTTCTGTTTTAGATATCACATTATAGTGGTGAAGGGTACCATTTACACACAAATAAATAAAGGTAAAAGTAGTGCCATTTTTAGCTTAGTTTGATACATTTTATATAATACCCAATACGTCAGTATCAATATACCTTAGCATTAAGGAGTATACCGTTTATACACAATACATTTGTTAGAGGAGAAAAAAAAAAAAAAAAAAGGAAACCCCATAAAGAGATTCAGGACACATGGTGTTGATTCTCATGGCTGTTCACTATGTTCATGATATCGTTATACCGTAGCTTATGGGAGAAATTAGTACCAAGTTGTTGAGTATTTAACCATTGAGTTTAGGAGGGAAAGAAGGAGAGGCAGATGTAATGGGGTTAGGGGTGTGTTGTATGCATTCACCGTGTGTTTTGAAAGCAGTATTTGAGAGTGGGGGGGAAGAAGAAAAGGGGAGGGATAGCAAGGAGATAGGCAGAAGTGAAGGTGGTACCATTTGGGTTAGCTTAATAGTTTATATAACACATAATGCAGAGTCTCGTTAAGGATTAGCAAGGTAAGTGGTTAATATCATAGTATATTGCAGGTTGAGAGGAACGTCAGTACCAGTATTGTGTGAGCTATCAGGTAAAGGGGGGGAAGGGAGGAAGCAGAGGAGGGGGGGTAGAGGCAGGTGGTGTAAATACTCTCATTGCAATGATATGGTGAGAGGGGTAACAGTTGGGGGGGTGGGGAGAAAGAGACAGTATGAACGGTGGAGCATAATACAAATATAAACATCAGTATACCTTTTGAGTAGCTGGTTTCCTACAGCAATTCAAATTATTACAGCAGTACCAAGTCATTAAAAGGGATAGCATTAAGAGAGATCAGATATTGCGAAGAGAGAGGAAGTACGTAGGGGAGCATGAAAACATTTTCAGTAGTTATTACAAATGTACACATGTTAAGGCAGTATACTCGGTACCTAGGGCTAGGTTGCAATACAGGGAGTAGGGATTCTGGGCTCCATTGGGTGGTATACCCAGTTGTGCAGGGCGTGAGGCATATTGTTCAAGTTCCTGGTGACAGTTAAGTATCCCATCAGTCCAAATCTCGTCTTGAGTATGTCTGTAGCCTAGGTGGCTGTGATATCAGGGGTGAGGTGTATATCGGGAACAATAGGCTCCAAGGGGGTAGAGTAAGGGTAAGTATGTTACCTTGTTCAGCGAGCATCTAGCCAGACACCGGCGTCTCTAGGTGTGTCAAAAAATCGGACTTTACCGTCCACTGCAACACGGAGGCGCACCCGGTAGGCCATTGAATATGTGAGGCCAGCCGCCAGCAATCTTTTTTAACTTCAGTGAAGGTGCTCCTTCGGCGTTGAAGCTTCAAGGAGTAGTCTGGCGGAGAATCCAGTCCCTGTCACGTGAGTTGAGAAGCGCAATCAGGGGCCTCGGTGGTGCTCCAGGGATGGGAGCCTTAGCTGGTATTCGGTGGGCCCGTTCGATTGCGAAGTGTTGCGAAAGGCCATCTGTTCCAAACTTGCTGCGGATCCAGTCCTCAAGGAACAGGGCCGGTGACTGGGCCTCAGCTCCCTCCGGGAAGCCCAAGAATCTGAGGTTTTGACAACGTGATCTGTTCTCCAGATTATCTAGTCGGCTCCTCGTGGCTTGGAGGTCGAGCTGAAGGCGGGAAATCGACTCGGGCAGCGGTTGGACCGTATCTTCCAGGGACGCTATTCGGGTCTCGGCCTCCCCGACCCTCTGCCTCATCTTTTGGAAGTTGTGCCGGAGCAGGGAGTTTTCTGACCTCGCCTCCTCGATCATAGTTGCCAACGAGCGCTGCGTCTCTTGTATGGCTCCAATCAGGTGTTGGCGGAGGTCAGTTAGGATGGGCTCCTGGGTGGGGGGAGAGACAGGTTGGGTCTCTTCAAGGTCTCCCAGTTTAGTGTTAGAGCTGTTGGCGGAGTTTCCTTCCTAGGCGATGGTGGTATGGCGGCCTGAGTGTTGGCTGGGCCCTTCCAGACAAACTGTTCCAATTTTTCTGCCGATCCGGTTGCCTTATGCCTTTTAGGTTTGATCTGGCTGTTGGTCGCTAGTAGAGCATGTAGTAGGTGATTTGTTGGTATTATACAGTTATATTATCCTCGGATTTATAGACAGCGCCGGAGCAGAGGAAAAACACGTCCTACCTCATGGACCCTCTAGCTCCGCCCCAATTAATTAGTTTTAATTTTAAAAAAAGTAGGTATCCCTCTCAATAATGTGATACCTGTTGATGTTGTAGCCACACCCACACAGTGCGGTCTACTTAGATGGCAGGTCGTGGATTTTGTACAAATATTCCTAAGAGGTAGTCATTTAATTACAAATGAGTAGTTGAGTGTGACAATCTAGTGTGTGTTCCAAATACTGACACTGTTGCTGTGATGCCCGGAGTCTGAGTATACCTTCAGCACCAACACCCCAATCTACAGACGCTGTCTTCACCTATAGACAATCCCCCGATCGTCAGGAGACTTGTTGTGCCTCTCTGTACTCGGTTACCCCCCAGGTCTTAGAGCGCAAGGTATTAGACCTTGCTAAGTGGGGTGCCACAGGGTTCTATGTTGGGGCCGCTTCTATTTAATCTATTTATTAATGACTTGGAAGTGGGTATTGTCAGCAAGGTTTCTGTGTTTGTTGACGACACAAAACTTTGTTGACCATTAAAAACTTCAGAGGATGTGCAATAGTTGCAGGGGGATCTAGATAGATTGTCAGATTGGGTTGCTAAATGGCAGATGAGATTCAATGTTGATAAATGTAAGGTGATGCATTTTGGACTTAAAAATCCTTGTGCTGCTTATACTATAAATGGATCTGTGTTAAGTGAATCCCTGTTGGAAAGGGATCTTGGAGTTTTGGTGGATAACAAACTTAAAGGTAGCCAGCAGTGCCAGGCGGCAACAGACAGAGCCAGCATGGTATTGTCTTGTATAAAGAGAGGTATGGATTCAAGGGAGGAAAATGTTATTCCCCCTCTTTACAAAGCATTGGTAAGGCCTCATTTGGAATATGCAGCGCAATTTTGGAATCCTGTGTACAAAAAGGACATCTTTGAAATGGAAAGGGTACAGAGAAGGGCAACTAAATTAATAAGGGGATTGGGGGAGCTTGAATATGAAAAGAGACTGGAAAAGTTACAACTATGTACACTGAAGAAAAGGTGCTTGCATGGGGATATGATTACAGTGTATAAATACATTAACGGGATGTAATCTGGGGCATTGTTCATCAATAGAGCATGTCATTGGACACGTTGACAACCCTTGAAGAAAAAAGGTTTAGACTTCAAGTTCGGAAAGGGTTTTTTACTGTGAGAACGGTAAAGCTATGGAACCGTCTTAAAGTGGACGTTGTTATGGCAGGTTCATAGGTCAGTTAAAAAAAAAAGCTGGATGAGTTTCTGCAAACAAGGAATGTTGCAACTTATTGGCATTGATATATAAATTAGAGTTGATCCAGGGAAATTTCCGATTGCCACTTGGAGTCAGGAAGGAATTTTTTTCCCCTTCATAAATTTGGTGGTTTTTTTGCCTTCCTCTGGATCAACAGTTAGGCAGGAAATGTGGGTATTGCTAGATGGGTTGGACCAGATGGACTTGTGTCTTTATTCAACCTCTAATACTATTCTATACTATACCTTATCTCTGTCTACCTATTTATCTGTTTATCTCGGTTTGTCTATGTTTGTTTGTCTGTTTGTCTCTCTGTCTATCTCTATTAAGTTCCTAGTGGGTGTGGATTAATTGTGTCGGGGGTGGCCTAAAAATTGTTCACCGCACTAAAAGTGGCAAGTAAAATGCCCAAATGTGCCCCATATCTTCTTAGACCCTAGAGACGCCCCTTCCCACCCCTAACCGCTGAGTTACGTTACTTACAGCACTTTATTCTCCATGCGTTCTCCGTTGACGAGAGCCACATCTGTGATTGGCTGTCTCTGAGCCAATCACAGACAAGGCTGCGGGTCCGGAGGACCTGCTTGCAGTTCCGGTAAGCAGAGGGCCAAGATCTGAGCGCCGGGGGAATGAAGGCATGTAAGTAGAGTTCGGATTGGCGGTTGGGGGTGAGATAGGTGCCTTACAACATATAAAAAGTTTATTTTAAGGGTAAAGATATCCTTTAAACTTGCAGTTATGGCTAAATATTTTTAGAACTTACGTTCTGCTGAAAGCAGGATCCATAATTCGCCTCTGTTTGTGCCAATGGTCATAATCTCGATCAGTTACTAAACCATTCCCCATAAACCTAGTGAAAACAGGAGAATGGAGTTATTAAATCTGTATGATTTGCAGTTATATTTTTAGTAATCCTCACTTAATTGGATGGGAGGTTTTCTTGGACACATTTTTTTGGAACACATTTCCCAATACATTTAAAAATTATTCACAAAATTCAGATAAAAAGTTTCCTGGATAAGTTCTGCCGAACCGCTGTTTCATTCATTTCTAGTTTTTAGAATCAAGACATACACAACTAACAAGCTGTGACAGTATGTGGCCTTTTATGTTCAATGTGTTTTATGTTTATTTAAGACTAGCAGTTGTACCTGGCGTTGCCCGTGTAAACATGTGGGTATAGTATTTTTTATGTGCTGGTGTGTGCTTGGCTTAGAAGCAAGAGGCAGGGGGAAAAAGTGCATGGTTCAGAAGGTGACATTGCTTGAGGCAAGGGACGTATAGCAAATATGTTTATAGCTCCACTTGGAGCGTAAATATCCAAATGTTGTGGTGAACATGCTACATTGAATTTGGCGTGGAGAAAACATGTTGATTGCAACTCAATACAGCAGCACTTGAATGACTGACGGGCGTCAGTGTCTCTGAAGCATGTGACATGTGGGGTCTTTGTCTGTGTTGTTAAAGTCAGTCTTTATTCTGTTGCACTCTGAGCTCTGTGTGTTTTTATTAAGCATGCTCTATTTTTTTCGCACTAGTTAGCAGTATATCACTTTGTTTATACTTAAACAATTTATCCTTGCTCAAGGACCACTTTATATTGACTATTAGATCCCAAAAGTTAGTTTCTGGTCTGAATTGTACCATGATGTCTTTTTTCTTTTAGTTGTAACTATCTGAAGTGTGTGACATGTGGGCAGTGTGTGTCTGGTGCTTACATCTATGTAATACAGGTAATTCCCATGTCCTGGTGTGAGTAGGTGGATGGGGCACGTCTGCAATATTGCAGTTGGCGGGGGCATGGCATTCTAGGGTGTGGATGGTCTGGGGGTGTGGCTTATGTTGTGCGGTTTGGGCGTGATATTTGGTGGTCGCGATATTTGGGGGCTTAGTCACACTGTTTCAAAGCATAGGCGTGGCTATGCCATTTAAGGGCATGGATATGATGTTTTGGGGCGTGGGTGTCAAGTTTGGGGGTGCATTGTTTTTTGGGGGTGTGCCTGTGATGTTTGAGGGCATGGACAGGATGTTAGTGGATGTGGGCATGTAGGACGTACCTGTGATGTTTGGGGGCATGGCCATGATGTATAGGGGCAGACCGTAATGTTTGTTTTTGGGAAGTTTTTTTTGGGGGGGGTGACCACAACATTTGGTGGAGTGCTCACAACATTTGGGGGCATGGCAGTTATCTTTGTGGGCATGGCCTTGATGGTTGGGGTATGAGCGTGACCATGCTGTTTGGGGGTGTGGCCATGACAGCAATATCTGGGTGAATGGTCACATTTCAGGAGGTTCTGCTTTAAATTTCTTAGCATGACAACAACTGCAAATGTGATTCATATCAACAATAGTAACATAGTCTTTCCAGGGTTTATATTTGAAACCGTCCAGGAGCAAATTGTAATGTCTTACAGACCTTAAAAGGGAAGTTCAGTGCAAATATATATACTTTAAAGAAAGAGAAGTATTTTTCCATCACAATTACCTTAACCTATCCATTCAGCATTTTGTCTGTGTATAAATAAGTGCTACTGAACTACTGACTTGCAGGACCCCTAATAGGGACCGTTATGGTTTTGCCCTTGACCTGGGTTGATTCAGATGTGCAGTAGAGATCTGAGCATGTTTGACCCAACCAGGTAGTGTGCATTATGAGAAGAAGACCATTACAGAACCTAAAATGTCAGCTCACTTATGTCAACATCAGGGAATTGCAAGGGGTATAAATTCAACAGATTTTTCAAAATGGAAGAGAATATGTAGAATAACTAGGTATGTATAATATAAACTAATAATTTTTAAAATATTATTTTCCACTGAACTTTCCCTTTAAGGAAAATGTCTCGTTCCCTCTTATAGAAGCTATTGTTCTGTGTGTGCAGCTCTCTGAGTTGTGTAGCCGCACATTATGCGGTTGTTGTATCACTGAAGTGGATTCTGTGTCTGTGTTGTTGAAGTCGGGCAGCACACAGAGCCCAGGCCCTTCATCTGAGTTACTGAATTGGGGCATCACACTCTACAAGTGACGTGCAGGATTTTTATTGTTCAAATTAGACTCTTTCAGAGGGCATCGCTGTTATGTGGATACATTCAGGGGTGTGGCTGTGAGGTGAGCACATACATACATAAAATATTTCTACCTTATATAGTAGATTTAGGGCTTATTTACACTATATCAGTTTATATCCATTTTTCAAACTCGTGCGTTTAAAAAAAAATAGACAGACAGTAAAACCTCATAGGATTTCACAATATCGTTCACACTTGCTGCGTTTTATTCAGTTCCAGTCAGTTTTAAAAACGCACACGTTTGCATTTCTGTCCATTTTTTGCAAAGGAAGCCTGGGAGCTCCCGTAATGGCCTTTTCGGTCCACAGGCTATAGCACAAAATAGCAAAATCACCAGAAAATCTGTCTCTACGACAATATCGGTTACCTCTCTCTCCAAATCCTCCTGAAACTCCCACACTCCCAGGAAGTGACATCAGGATTTTAGTGTTCTTTGGTCCTGCCCCCTTAAAGTCCAAAAATGTGGTCAAAAACTGTTAAAATGTGCAATAGACAGAAACGCAGAAAAAAACTGACACAAACGGATAATAACGCACAATGCAAACGGTTAACAATGGATCGTGTTAAAATGTAACTAAATGCACTGTTTTTAAGTTACGTTTTTGTCCGTTCACACTGTGAATGAGCCCTTAGGCATTTAATTGCATTTGTGAGTCAAATCTTTATCCTTGATTTCATTTGCATCTGTTGAAGGATGTACTAAACTTTCATTCACTTTTTATAAAAAAAATCTCACATCTCTTTAGCAATGTCCTTATCCTATGCCCAGAAATTATTCCCAAATTTACATTGATTACATTATTTTCATTGATAACAACCTTAAACCTACCGCTCTCCAAACAAATTTGCAACAATGTCATAGACCTCATCCTTGGTGTATTTTGGTGACATCAATAATTCCTAAAAACAATGATACAAGGAAACTATTTAGTGAAAGCAGAGCCTTAGCTTAAGTTTCGTACATATGTAAGATGCATGGACCGAGAAACGACCCCCGAGCACATCCACACATGCGACGAATGTCTGTTTCAGGTGATAGTCGCACATGTGTAAGCAATCGGACTGAACCCACACACACGTGCGATTATCATCTGAAACAGCTGTTCGGCGCGCCTGTGTTGTGCAATCAGGGGTCGTTCGTCAGTCCGTGTGCCGGACATGTGTACGAGGCTTAAGAATTACCCAGACAATGGAAATGCCAGCACATCAAAAGGTAACATGCACCTGAATTGTTACATAAAAATTTTCTGTCATAGATAATAAATGTGCCCACTAGAAATTATGCTGGATCTGGAAACAGCCCTTAGCTCATTATGGATATGAAATTTAGGAGGTTTGGGGAATAGTAATAATTATATTTTGTCATTTAATATATGTTACAAAAAGTGCACTGGGTTATCAAAGACATTTAACATTAGGAAAGCAAAGTTTCTGCTATTAAAAATTTTATCAGCTCGTAGACAGGGGTGATATGTTCTCAGTTAAAGATACTAGCCAGAAGTAGGCTGCTTTTAAATGGGGTATCTGTTGTATTCAGTTAGATCAACTGGACTTCTCTAGTGAAACATGTTCAAGAACTAAACTTCAAGTCCATTTGATATAATTAAATACAACAGATATACCATGACCTGGTATACCATGAGAACCTTCACAAGCATATGCTTGTGAAGGTTCTCATTAATCCAGGTCATGGTATATCTGTTTTATTCAGTTAGATGTTTTGTACCTTGTCTTCCCTTGTAAATTTGATGTTCTGGGCTACGGCATTGATGTGTTCTGTGTTGTCCCAACCCTCCCTTACTCACTGCCTCCTTGTAGTGTCTGCAACACTTATAAGTTCTGCACAGCCTCACCATGGACCCTGCTCTGTTTACACATCTCCCTCTCACACACCCCTGCCTTCTTTTCTCTGCTCTTAATTGTTGCAGAAAGTATGCTGCCATGCAGACAAAGGTCCTAGCAAAAGGTCAGACAAAGGACACATGTTATAAAATCTGCTTCTGACAGGTCTTTCCCTGGAAATGCTGTGATTTCAAATTATGAATTCTCAGAATCTACAGCTCAGATTTAAAACCTGAAAAATATTTTGAAGTAGTGGGATCTTGGTGTATCTAAAGGTATAATTGTTGAAAATGCAATTTTTATAGATCCCCTTTAAAGGTATTAAGAAACCAAGCCTGAATAGAGGTGGTGGTGGGGCTTTTGACACCAACTGTCTGCCATGTACAATGCTTTTTTGACACCTTACCCTGGGCAGTTTCGATAACACCTCTTGCATTCAAAAGGCCCCCAACACCTGGCTGTCAAATGCTAATTGGGACTTTCCAGGGTACTTAATTGTCAACAGATTCTTTTACAAGTCATTTTGAATTGAGAAATTCAGTCAGATGACTAGCGAAATGTCTTGAAGAACTAAACTTTAAGTCCAGTTGATCCAACTGAATACAACAGACATACTTCAAAAGCATATTTTAAAGGGGTATTAAACTATTAAGCAAGCTAAAAAAGAAAATGAAGTATGGACAGCTAAACAAATCAAGACTAACCCCAAAATGTTTTTAAGTATATCAACCGCAAAAAGCTGAGGACAGAGAATGTGGGACCATTGACTAATGGGGCTAAGATGGTTACAGAGGATGCAAAGAATGCAAAAGATCAGTTTTTTCCCCCTGTATATACTGTAAGAGCAAACTAGTCTAAACTGTAATAATAAAATAGTATAAAAGAAGAATATTGACTGGTTGACAGAGGATATGGCACTAAATCAATTATATAAAGTTACTTTTAATAAAGCTACATCCGCAGGTTATAAGAGCTTAATTGTTCCTTTACCAATACATATAGTTCTTGTTGATCTGGGTTTCTTTGCCTTCCTCTGGATCAACTGTTACTTAGATGTAATGGGTAGGCTTAAACGTTTGGGCTAGTGTGTATGTCTTTATTCAACCTTTACAGTAAAACTATGTAAATTTGTGCTAAATGTAACTAGTGTTTATGAAAGATAACCTTGTATGAGAATGATATACAGTCACTGATTATGTTACCATCAAATTGCTATCTTATACCAGAAACTACAGTACATTTTAAGTAATGCCACCAGTGTTGTGCCTCCCAACTTAAGGGAAGGGTAAGGACATGGGTGGGGCCTGTCAGCACCAAGCCTATCTGAGACCCAAGTTGTGAATCTGAGTCCATACCTTTACTGCTTCAGGGCTGAGAATGACAATCCTCACTTTATGTAGCCCATTAAAACGTATGACTGGGCCATACCTTTGTACCCTAAAAAACATAATAAGACAAAAGGTTTCCCATATGTGTTTGTACTTTCTTTGTAAGCAGAAACATAATTGAATTCAGAGATGGTTTGTGATCAAATAGGGCCCTAGCTAGAGTGTTGATTTGCTGACCCCTGGTGATATATGGCTGGTCGCTCCAGCTCTGGCTCACTGACAGGTTTGATTTAATCCACGCTCCCTTGCACTGTGTGTGCATACACACACAATGCAAGGGACTGTGAATCTGTCAGTGAGAAGATGGTGCTGGAGTGATTGGCGGTAATTTCTCTCCTGTCTCCTGCAAGTTTTACTGAAGTACGGGAGGTAATAAATTAACCTCACGTTTTTTCTGTTGAACTGAAAAATTGATAGTTAAAAATTGAGTGGACTGTGGATATTCTGTCTCATTGGCTCTGCATTTAAATTTTAGAAATTTTCTTAGGTGAATGTGCTGTGGGCCCCCAGGGGGTGGCCAATATTTAATATATGGGGAAATTTACCCATGCAGTTAAATATCGCAATTGTGGCTCTAGGTAAAACCTTATGGGTGTTTAACTGTTAGAATGACTTTAATGCCATGCTATAAGCAGCCTTTTAAAAGACTTGCTAAAACCGACACAAAAGCAATATTGAATCTCTTTTGTGTCTAAGGGCTAGGCTACACGAACTCGTTTTTTGTGCATTTGCGTACACGTTTTTGAGCACAATTGCGCATGTGATTTTGGTTAAAATTCCCGATGTGCATGCAATTGTGCATCCGTTTGCGTTTACCATTTTTTTATGCAAATGAGTGCGTTTTTATATTAAATTACAAAAATTCATGCACAAACAAGGAACGACGCACAGCAATGCACACAAATCACACACGCAGTCGTGATAATGCTTGCGATTGTGTGTGCAATTTTGGGCATTGTAGTGTGGCCTCAGCCTAAAACCTACACACACAATTCCAAAATAAAAATCGTAAAATAACAAAATAGAAGTACAATAATAAATATACAGAGAGAGAGATTACTCATTAATAAGGCTTCATGTAACCATGGTCTATTGCCTTTCAAAATACAGCAAAATTACAGTAAACCAAGCATTTTTTAATGCTTGGTTTACGTGCTTTACATTAACCAATCAGATTTCAGAAAATGTAAAGCATGTAAACCAAGCATTAAAAAACTGACCAATCAGAAACTGATTAGGGTTTTCTGCAAACCTATATAAAGAGGAAGGGCTGCTGGGGAGGGGGGGGGGGGGGGTGGTTGCGACCACCTGCCGCGGCTCTTTTCCAGCAGCCCCTCCTAGCCTCCTGTTCCATATGTTCTCCGCGAGAGGAGTTGGGGGTTAGAAGGGGCTGCTGGGAAGCGGCGGTGGCGGGTGGTCGCCGTAGTGATCGAGGGCAGAGGGGGAGTATGCCCCGCCCCTGTAGCAGAGGGGCCAGAAAAGGGATTTTAAAGGGTATGTCCACCCTTAAAACCATTTTTGGATATTTGATTCCCCCGTCCCCCAGCCCCAACCGCTCTATTTTTAGCCCCAAAGTTTACTCCTCCCCTCTTTCCTCCGCCGCACTGCCGGCCCTTGCTTGCGGAGAAATGCAAGCAGAGGGGCGGGACCGGCAGTCGCGTCTGTGATTGGCTAAGCGGCAGTCAATCACGGACGCGGCTGCCGGGAGTTCATTGCGGCGGGGGAAAGAGGAAGGTAAGTAAAGTTTGGGGCACTTTCTAGAATAAAAATGGAGCGTGGTGGGGCTGGGGGGACAGGGGGAATCCTATAACTTATAGGTTTTACACTAGGGGGAGGGAATCCTGAGAGGGAGGGAGAGGGAGAAGGGCTGCAGTACGCATGCCAAACTTTCCCGGAGGCCAGGTAGGAGGCAGAGTCCTATATGGACTCTGCTATCCTCCTGGTGGGCAGTTTTGGGGACTTTGGGGGGGGGGGGGGACTAAAGGAGAAACTTATGGAGCTGGGATGGGATGTGAGGTAAGGATTAAACTACACTACATGATGGGGCCAGTAGTTGGGGGGATTATGGGGGTGGACATGCCTTTGTGGCGATATTGTACTTAGCACATTGTGCTATGTGCAGTATCGACGCGAAGGGACTTAAAATTACCGATGGACATCACGGCCGCAATACATATTGTGGCGATGGCGTTCGCCATTATAAATACGGCGATAGCGTTATTTTCGTGGCCGCGACGTGCGGCGGTAATTTTTGGGCGCTATTTTCGCCCCTTTATAAATATGCCCCTAGGAAGTGGTCAGGACCTGTCAGTGCTGCTATGGAGGATCACGTGTAGGGTAAATTTCTTCTTTCTTTGTCCGTTGTTCCTGACGAATTAAAGAACGGGAGTAAGGCGTTAAAGGAATAGTTTACTTTTTGTGTGAACTATTACTTTAAAATATAGATTTATTATATTGACCACACTTAAGTAAATACAAGTGGCAATATGTTATTTTACTACCATGCTACCATACTATAAAATATCTTACCAATCCAGGTACTGGTCATAGATCAATGTGTTGTTCTTTATTAATCTTATGAAAGTAGGTGAATGTCCAAATAAAAAACTACAATAAAGAAAGAAAAAAGCAATAAACTTAATTTTTCTCCTTTAACTATTGACTTGGCCCATCCCCATGGGCAGTGTTAAAACCCCAACCCCTGCGGAGGAACTTGTCTTACCACGTACCATAAAAATTTGGCAACATAAAAATAAATGGTCTAATAACAACAGGAGGTACAAAGTATGAAAAAAACTATATGTATATTTAAAAATAATAGTAGATTGGGTTACTTCCACGCTATGGTGTGGTAGGGAATGTCTACTTGAGTAGGGTGGCTGCACTGCAAGTTGTCCACTGAATTGTTTATAAAATCTTAAAGTATCTTGCTTGCGTTTGGGGTATGGTAGGGGTAGGGTTTTAAACAAAAAGTAAAAAATAAATAGGTTAAGATCAAGATCTCTGTAAAAAATCAGTTTAAAATGACACTTCCATATATTAAAATTCTTAAAACACTCACTTGTGTCTATCCACCGCTAGGGGCACTGTGGGGTTTACTCTGTGCTGTTCTGATGCTTGCTTGGTCTGTGTAACCCCCAAAAACCTCTGCACACAGGAAAAGGTTGCCAACAAACTTTATTATCGCAATTAAAAACAATAAAAGCACTAAAAAACCAGCAACTCTCTGCTGTGGTGTGGCAGGCATCCCACCCCTCCCGGGAGTCTCCCGGATTTTGGGGTGGTCTCCCGCACACCCGCAAGACCACCCCAAACTCCCGTGACCCGAACTTACCTGAGAGTCCACCTCCAGAATGCCTTCTTTCTTCTGGCCATGCCTCCTATGCAACGTAAATTGCGTCACACGGCCAGTTATGCCCCTAGCCACGCCTCTAATGTGACATAATTTATGTCACATTAGAGGCGTGGCTAGGGGCATAACTGGCCACTCCCCTGACTCCCGTAAGCCAGGTTCGGCAGGGTGGGATGTCTGGTGTGGCCCCTTTAACTCGTTGTGGTCTTGTGGTGAGGTATAATGGCTTGTGAGGTAATTCCTATGCGTTCACTGTTTTAATCCTTACAACTTCATCAAGGATTAAATTGTGAAATGTCTCTCTGCCTTATAAAGCAATGATTCAAACGACTTCCTGTTACTGTAACAGGAAGTGACATTTGTGTTCCATTTGCTGTCTGTTTGTGTTCCAGCAGCCATCTTGGGGTTTTTTCTTCTTTATAAAGTCTATTTTTGCCCTTAAGAGTCAGTTTTAAATAGTTATTTTTATATATATTAATAAGGCTCTGGCATTTCAATGGGGAGGTGCATACAGTGACTTCCTGTATTCCACTGCCCCTCCCTATTTTTCTCTCCTTGCCTGTATTAGTAATGTAGATAACAAGCCTGTTTTTGTACACTGACTGACTGACTGAATTACTGTGCTGATAAGGAGGAGTGAGCGGGCCGAGTCAATTATGACTCACAGGAATGTGCTCGCTCCTCCTTATCAGCACAGTAATTCAGTTAGTCAGTGTAATGAACCAGAACTGCACCGGGTGATTTATTGACAATGTTTATTGTATTTTAGTTTGAGACAGTAATGGCAGTTAACTATTTGTATTTACAAAAATGGACTTGTTATCTACATTACTAATACAGGGAGGGGGGAGACAGGGATGGAGACAGAGTTCCTGTGCTAGATTTTTCTTTTTTAACCTTATGTATTATATGGAATAATACGCTACCCACAGAATAATATATGGATATTACTTCACCTTGGTGTTCCCTGACCTCTATAAAAACACTCGGCCTCATGTTTTTATATGGTCAGGGAACTCCTCGGTGGCGTAATCTCCTTATATTACACTGTAGGTAGCGTATTATCCCTTATATATTCAACCTTGGAGGTGTATTCTTGTCTAAAATATATGTTGGTTATGACAGTAGAGTTGAAACAAAGAACAGGTTGTACAGAATTACTGGGTGAGAGAGGATGATAGGAAATATCTGCTTGTTATAAGCATGATCAATAGATATCTGGACTCTCATTACAATAGTACAATAAGAATAGCATGATAAAAACTAGCACGGTATAAGTGGCTAAAAATAATGGGGAAATATATTGTAAAAAATATATAAAAATAATAATAATAATAGGGACAAAAACAGCTAAAAAATAGAATTAAAAAGGCTTTAAAAAATTATGATGGCAGAGGTGATTTAAAAGATAGATCTAAAAAATGGAAGGTCTTAATTATGCTAAAAAAAATTTGTAAAAATTTATAAAAAATATTCAAAAGTCATTTTTGTAAAAAAATATTAAAAAGTAATTTTTAATTTTTTTTTATATTAAAAGATTAATATAAAGATTGTGTGTATACTTAGCAGACTTTCCATTTTCCAGTGAAACGGGGGAAACATAGGCCCCACTGCAACAAACAAAAAAGCACTGTGCACTGTGCACTACAGTGCTCTAGGGTCTGCTTATATCTGCTTTTTACGGGCATTTAGGGCACGGCCACACTGCAATGCAAACGCAACCGCACACGGAATCGCATGCGATTTCATGTGCGATTCCGTTGCGTTTGCACATGCGTTTTTTTCATTAAGCACTGAATCGCGATTTAAAATACGGAACGCAAATCACAACCGCAACGCATTATATGAAAAAAACGCAAATGCAAGCGCAAAAAAAGCGCAGCAGTGTGGCCTAGCCCTTAAGCTTGCATTTTGGGTAAAAATGTACCTTAAAAATGCCATGGCCTATTAATTTGTGTCCACTCCTATTCACTTGTGTCTGCTTTTGTAAGGAGTCTGTTTGAAGATTGTAATGTTAATATACTGGCGAAGGAACGTGACTGGTTCAAGAGAGGTGTTAAGGAGACCATTTATGTGAAAATAAAGAAACCAAGCCTAAATAGAGGTGGGGGGGGGGGTTCGACACCAACTGTCTGCCATGTACAATGCTGTTTTAACACCTTACTCTGGGCGTTCCTATAACACCTCTTAGCCACTATCTAATCACACCCTTAACACCTGGCTGTGATATGCTAATTGGGATTTTCCAGGGTACATAATTGCCACAGATTCTTGTACAAGTCATTCTGAATTGAGAAAGCCAGTCGGATGACTAGCGAAACGTCTTCAAGAACTACATTTCAAGTCCAGTTGATCTAATTGAATACAACAGATATGCTTTTGTAAGTGTTTCCATAAACTTGTATCAAGTGCAATTTTGACTAACACAGAACAAAAATGGTGATCGCCTATGTTATAAAACCACAACGGATCATGGCACAAGCAGTGGGGCCCACTTCCTGTGATTTACATTATAAATTAAATGCAAACAGGGTGCATAACGAGGTAAAAACGCCTTAAGTTTGACTGTTACTACTCACCTGTCTCTGGGAGGCCCTGGGATATAATCATACTTCATATGGACATACTGGATGTACCCACAGTACAGAAGGAAGCAGATAAATAGCAATGGCAGGGGCAGGAGGGTTGCCCAACTGATTATTGTCCATATCTCCATACTTGTATTCTTCAGTAAGGAGTCTGTTAGTATTGTTGTGCCTAATCCCTATTTTGTTTGCATTCTGTAGGCAGCATAAAAATACACAATGTGGGCTGAGCTTTCTGTCCAACCAGGAAGATACTGCTTTCACTATTGCGTAACTGTGTCAAATTCCATAAAAGAAAAGCAGTCTGTCTCCAGACACATTCGCTTTCTAGTATTAAATTTTCATTTGTAGCTGAGCAGAAATCTCAGTGATCCTTCTCTTTTATGTGGTTATAACCTACCCCTGTAGTGGGTTTCTATGGGAGGAACTGTAAGATTATAGCCATATAATCTTACAGTTCCAGGAGGAGAAGGAAACCAGAAGCCACAAAGGGGTAGGTTATAATAAATAATGCACCCCCAACTGTAAATTAAAGGGATATTAGAAGTCACCTTGGAGTTCCGTGCCCTGTATAAAAGGTACTCGGCCTGCGGCCTCGTACTTTTATATGGTCTCGGAATTCCTCGGTGACTTCTAATATCCTTATAATTTACAGTTGGAGGTGCATTATCCACTATATAATTCCTATAGTAAATCTATAATACATTACTGGGTTGAAATATCTGCACACTGGTATCACCCAGGAAAGGCTGATAGAATACAGCTTGCTGCTGGATAAAATGGCTAAGGCCACACTACAACGCACATAAAAGCGCGTGTTGCAAAGCACACAAGTTGTCCACTGCGATTGCGCTTTTGCTCTTCGTTTTTGATATGCATTTTCTATGTGTTAGTGTGTGTTTGCGATTTTTGTGTGATTTGGCACCAAATTTGAATATAAAAAGTGGGGAATGACATCCTGTGGGAGCTTTAGGAGTTTTTGGAGATAGAGACATAGTGGTTTTTGAGAGTAGTTGAACGCAAAACTTGAACAGACGCACAATCGCATGCGCGATGTAAATCGTGGGAATTTTCACGTTCCCATAATTTCCATTTTAGCGAAACGCGTGCGCAAACGTGCGAAAAAAGCGCTAGTGTGGCCCAGCCCAAAATACTGAAATGAAAACAATCTCTCGCACATTTGTCAGTAAAAATGTCCCTGAACCAAACAGAAATAAACAAGGGATAAAGTTAAATGGCTTTACCTTCGATCATGTTTCCAAAAGAGGAGGATTCTGGGTAATACCCATAAGCCAATTTCTAGTGATGTGTATTCAACATGAAGCCTTTCAGGGTTAATAGCAGAATGAACAAAGGCCCATGGGGAAAATTTACCATTTTCCCCAATAAAATGAAATAAATCTCGGCAGTTTGTAATTTAATTATAGAGGGAAAACATAGTTGGTACTTTATAGGCCAATATTGCATTAATAATGCATGTCAGCAGTTTATTATTGTAATTCCTATTACATTATCAATGGCTTTTCATTGGACCCACAATCGGCCCCCACTTTTTGTTTGAATCGAACAGACCCGTCCGAAAACCATGGGCGATCGTGCAGTCCTCTATGGATTGCACGCTCGGTCACGCCAAACTGCCAGCCATGTCGAAAGGTCGATCAGGACAAAAGATCCCATGGTGTGTACCAGGCTTTAAGGGCCCTATTTATAAAAGATCGTTATTGTTATCGAAAAATAACGTTCGCTATCGTAAAATACAGATCGTTATTTTACGATAGCGATCATTATTTTATCGATAACGATAGCGATCTTTTATAAATAGGGCCCTAAGTTTTATGTTTCACAAGAGAAGGTAATAAACCCTTGGGTCACTCCCGGCTAAGAAAACACAAACCCCCTTTTTTTTGGCACAGTGGTCACATCCAGTCAAAAACTGCTATTGACTGAGCCACCCCGTCTTTGCTTGTACAAGCTCATAAGAAGCTCATACAGCTTTAACAGTAGGTGGCAACAACCTGTACAGAGGACAGCAGATTACAGGCTGAATATTGGGCTTCAGAAACACATTTGTGTGTGAATGAGGGGGATCAGGATTGTGATTTCAGGGTTTTCAGGGGTGGGAAAGTTGTGAGCGAGGTGTACATGTCCTGTAAATATATATCGGAGTCTAGTTGGTTAGATCTTAAACACCCCATACATAGGATCGATATTTTGAGTGAATGGGAATACATGAGCATGTCCTTCCATTGGACAATTCCTGGAACTATGGAGGCAAAGAAAGACTGGCACTACAGGCCAACTTTTGAGAGAATGGTATGGGGCATCTAGAGCAAAGCTTAGGGGTGAACTAATTGTTGGAAAATATGAGGGGAGGAGGTGTTTTGGTTGGGTTGTAGGCAGTATAGTTCTCCTTAAAACTTTTAGCCAATTAAAACTCTTGTTTTTTTAAATTTGTCTTTACAACAAATTCTATTGGTCTTGGGCCCCATTAAACTTATTCCCGCTGGGAATTATATATTTTCCGATTCATAGTCTGAATATTACAAAGCAAAGTGTAAAGAAAAATTCGGATGCCAATGTTTAAGATTTATTATAATTGTTTTTATTATTTTTTTACAACATTATGCTATATAGCAGTTGATGGTATATTGAGTTGATCCAGAGGAAGGCGAAAACCCCAGTAGGGGAAAAAATTCCTTCCTGGCTCCATTTGACAATCTGATAAATCCCTGGATCAACTTGTAACATTATTATTTAATTTTAAATGGGAACAAAAGCCTAAATCTACCCCCCTCCTTTTGGCTGTATCCAGGGTGAGGACCAAAAATAATTTTAGGCTTTTGTACCTCTTTAAACAATCCAAATCCTAAAGGATATACACATGTGCGATAGCAGGGATGCCCTGCGATGCTCTATGTGTTACAGACGTTCATTTCGCCCGACAATTGTTCCATATATGGACACTTTATTGGGCCTCATTGATGATCTGCCGAGTCGGATTATCATCCGCCTGGTCAGATCATTATCGAGGTCAGATCTTGTGTCCATACACGGAACAATCGTTTCCCAAATCAGGGTCTGCTCCCGGGATCGCACGAGTGTATGAGCTTTACAACCCAAAGCCCTATCCCAGAGATGAAATTCTTTGTATGCGCCGGTCTTCAGAGCCTATAGGGACACTGCCGCCAGCCCCAATCCAGTCTTGGTGGCCATTCTTTTATAAAGCTAAACCCCTAAGAGGGAAAAGACAATAATGAGGATTTGGAAGTAATTTTAATAATAATATTTATAATAAATGTGTGTCTGTGTTAGCAGGGGGGTCACAGAGAGAGAAAACATGGAGACAGAAGATAATATGGGGGTACAGGGTATATTATAACAGACAGACTGGGGGCTGGGTCATGTGAACACATTGTGTCATTATCAGAGCAAATTTTACTTATTTTGACAATCTAAATGCCTCCTATGTTCTGCATGATGGCTTAATATATTACCCACACCTTGTGGAATTTCAGACACCCAATCAAATTACTTACAAATTACTGCAATGTCCAGAATGCTCTATTCAATGTCCGGAGACCCCAATATATATTCCGGAAACCCCTGTTTAATGTCTGGGCAACCGTGCCTGAATACATTATAGCCATATCATTCAGGTTATCTACAATAAAAGAAAAAATGGTAATAAGACTAGAGACTGTTACACAGGTGAAGGGGTTCTTGACCAGGGGAATTATGGGATTGGGGTCTCTATGGTCCATTAGAATTAAACACAGAGTTAAGGCAGTGCTGGGTGACCATTGGGATTAAACCAATATTATGATGGTGGGGGGAGGTAGAGAGTAAAGACTTTTAAACCTCACCTGCCACTGGTAAAACCATTTCTTTGTGACTTGCAATGGGGGGGTTCATTGTCTAGGAGACGATAAGAAAAAAAAGTTTTTTATTTGTTTTTGGGATTTCCATGAAATCGTTAAGAAATAGTTAAAGTGGAAATAAAACTTACCTGAACCTCCATGTCTGTCCTGGGAGGTGTCTGAGGATTTTCCTTCCTGGGATTCGCTTCCTGGAATAGAAATGATGGAGACAATAGGGATTAGAAGAACATTATTGGAGATTATTATTTATGAGCAACAATAATATCCTGTACTCCCCCCCCCATTTGAAAGTACCCAGAGCGTGGACCCAAACCGCTAGGTCCTCACCCCTGGGTTAAGCTTCTAACTCCTGCACTTACTTAAACTTGCGATTTTAGGGGCGCTGGTCTCTGCATCCCACTCCCCGCCCTGGGCAATACCAGTAGGAAGACATGCTTCTTAAATTGCGAGTCTTCCTATTGGTCGCCTCGTGGCACAGAAGTAGAAAGTAAAGAACAGCATGTCGGTGATCATAAGTTTAAGAGATAAGTGCAGGAGTTAGAAGATTAACCCAGGGGTTAGTACCTAGCAGTTTAGGTCATCACCCTGGGTACTTTACAATGGGTAAAAAAGAGTATTATGGATGAGATGTGTATAGTTGTCCTTTAACTTTGGAAATTTCCATGAATTCAGTGAGAAATGGTAAAAGTGGAAATAAAATTTACCTTAATCTCCCCGTCTATTCTGGGAGGTTTCTGGGGATTTTCTTGCCCGGGATTCACTTCCTGGAATGGAAATAATGAAGACAATGGGGATTATAAAAAGATTATTGGAGATTACTATTAAAGGACAACAATAGTGTTCCGGACCCTCCTCCTTTTTAAAGTACCCAGGGTAAAGATACAGACCGCTAGGTCCTCACCCTGGGTTAAGCGTCTAACTCCTGCACTTACCTCTTAAACTTACAATCACTGGCGCGTTGTTCTTCTCTTCCACTCCCGGTCCTGGTGGACACCAGCAGGAAGACCTGCTACTTAAACAGCAAGTCTACCTATTGTTCAGACCGTGGCGCGGAAGTGAAGAACAGCATGCCGGCAATAGCAACGTTTAAGAGGTAAGTACAGGAGGTAAGTAAAGGAGTTGGAAGCTTAACGCAGGGATGAAGACCTAGTGGTTTAGATCCTCACCCTGGGTACTTGAACATTTCCATGAAATTAGTGAGAAATGGTTAAAGTGAGAATGAAACTTACCTCAATCTTCTTCTTGGGCGGTTGTAGGGGGGCTTGCCAGGGAATCACTTTCTGGAATGGAAATAATGGAGACAATAGGGATTAGAAGATTATATTAATGTGGGAGATTTCCACGAAACGGTCTAGAAATGGAAATTAATCTTACATTATTCTCCAAGGCAAATCTCACACGCCATTTTCTGCGGATCGTATCGAGGCCTAGTTTGCACATTGGATCCTTCTCTACTGGTTGGGTTCCACCAGTAGGGGTTGCGTAGATTTCTTCAGTTTCTTCTACTGCAGTAACAATGTATTTTTATTAGAATTAAATTTAAGACCATATTGTACTTTTTGCTGTGTGTAGTATAATAACAGAGACTGCACTATACCTGTATTAGCCCTGATTTTTTCCAACACGGTCTCAACAGCATGTAGGAGCTCCTCCAGATCGTAAATCCTGTATTCTATAGAGTCTAACTGCTTATACAGCATCTTGAGAACTTTTTTGTGTTTTGACGCACTGAATGTTTTCAGATCCTTGCATATCTGCAAAAATCTGCACTCCTCCATAATACGTCGTCTGTTCTTTCTTTTCTCCCAAATTTGGACAAATAAAAAGTCATGTACAGCCTCCAGGTAGACTGGCGACTGCAGATCCATAAAGCCCTTCATTGGATGTACATGGCTAATGTCTTCTATAATGTCGACACTTGTGTACTACAGAAAGATAAAATAAAGGGATTATTTTTATTTCCTTTAGACAATGACACCCCAGACCTTAAAGAACCCAGACATATCTCCTTCATTTGCTTGATTTACAGTTATACCGGTCTGGCCCCCTGCTTGCCGTTTCATGCAAGCAGAGGGCCGTGTGTGAATGCCGCGGGAAAGAGGCTGAGTAAGTACAGATCAGGAGAGTTTTTTTACAAGTTAATAGAGCGGTTTGGGGTGGGAGAGGGAGCCCTACATTACAGCAAATTTTGTTAAAAGTGGTGCACATGCCCTTTAAAGTGGAAATAAAATTTACCTTAATCTCCCTGTCTATTCTGGGAGGTTTCTGGGGATTTTCGTGCCTGGAATTTGCTTCCTAGAATGGAAATAATGGAGACAATGGGGATTATAAAAAGATTATTGGAGATTATTATTAAAGGACAACAATAGTGTTCCGGCCCCTCCTCCTTTTTAAAGTACCCAGGGTAAAGATCCAGACCACTAGGTCCTTACCCTGGGTTAAGCTTCTAACTCCTGCACTTACCTCTTAAACTTACAATCACTGGCGCGTTGTTCTTCTCTTACACTCCCAGTCCTGGTGGACACCAGTAGGAAGACCTGCTACTTAAACAGCAAGTCTACCTATTGGTCAGACCGTGGCACGGAAGTGAAGAACAGCACGCCAGCAATTGCACGTTTAAGAGGTAAGTACAGGAGGTAAGTGCAGGAGTTGGAAGCTTAACGCAGGGATGAAGACCTAGTAGTTTAGATCCTCACCCGGGGTACCTGAACATTTCCATGAAATCAGTGAGAAATGGTTAAAGTGAAAATGAAACTTACCTCAATCGTCTTCTTGGGTGGTTGTGGGGGGGCTTAATGTGGGAGATTTCAACAAAACGGTCTAGAAATGGAAATTAATCTTAGATTATTCTTCAAGGCAAATCTCACATGCCGTTTTCTGCGGATCGTATCGAGGCCTAGTTTGCACATTGAATCCTTCTGTACTGGTTGGGGTTCACCAGTAGGGGTTGCATAGATTTCTTCAGTTTCTTCTACTGCACTAACAATGTGTTTATATTAGAATTAAATTTAAGACCATATTGTACTGTTTGCTGTTTGTAGTATAATAAGAGAGACTGCACTATACCTGTATTAGCCCTGATTTGTTCCAACCCGGTGTCAACAGCATGTCGGAGCTCCTCCAGATCGTAAATCCTGTATTCTATAAAGTCTATCTCCTTATACAGGGTCTTGAGAACTTTTTTGTGCTTTGAAGCACTGAACGTTTTCAGATCCCTGCATATCTGCAAAGCTAAGCACTTCTCCATAATACGTCGTCTGTTCTTTCTTTCCTTATAAATTCGGAACGACTAAATCATCATGTACAGCCTCCAGATAGACTGGTGACTGTAGATCCGTAAAGCCATTCATTGGATGTACATGGCTAATGTCTTCTACAATGTCGACACTTGTGTACTACAGAAAGATAAAATAAAGGGATTATTTTTATTTCCTTTGGACAAAGACACCCCAGACCTTAAAGAACCCAGACATCTCCTACATTTGCTTGATTTACAGCTATGGAATATATAAAGCAATAAAAAGTATTTGTGGCCAATGCAGATTTCCCTGTGCTGTTATTTTGCAACGACCAATCAGATGTTACCGTTTTACTGGCCTACAAACATTTCCTAACATTTGATTGGTTTCTGTAGATTATCAGCACAAAGTTAAATAATCCCTTTTAATTTCCCCAAGTAAAATAGAAAAGCAAAATCTGCTGCCTGTGGCCCTGTTGAGATTTTATTTATAGTGGGAAATAGGAAATGGGAACACAACTTTCTCATCTTCCCCATATTGACTTAGAACATGACTTGTCTCCTGTGGAGTCACATATCCAAATGCACACTACTGATTCCTTTCCCATTACACAATACGGATATGAAGGGGCAGGACACGTTTTTAGTCAGTAGTTATCCATGGCATTTTAACAATCTCATTTATATTATTATCAATGTCGGAATAATCGATCGGTAAAAACATTATTATGAAAAAAGCAAGTAAACACAGTTTTAACTGGTAAAAGAAATTAATTATCATTTGTGGAAAAAATTATATAATTTTTTTATAACAATATTTTACATTTTTTCCCTATTTCTAATAGAGATTTAGGGCACGGCCACACTGCAACGCAATCGCAAACGCAATCGTATGTGATCGTTGCGTTTGCGCATGCATTTTTTCATGAACTATTGAAAAACGCATGCGATTGCGATTTAAAATGCGGAATGCAAATTGCAACACACCCGAAAATGCTTAAGCAGTTTGATTCTGGATTTCACAATCCTATTGTATCTTATTAGAGGCACTAAACGTTCTTCCACACAATTTGCAACAAGATAATATAAATGGAAACCTGTTTAAGTGTGATTAGCTAAGGCCTCTACCCCAGTGGATTATAAAGGTTATCCGCCATTCTCCTAACAAACGCTACTTCGAACTCAAGTGCTGCTCCGCCTACGCGCATTTCATCACCCTCCTGACTTCTTCAAGGCGTGAAAATATGCGTTTCATCACCGCCGTGAAATCCAGAATCAAACTGCTTAAGCTGGATGGCATTTACATTAAATCTTGGCAGCATGTATATGGAAATCTTGTCACTTTTCAAATTGGATACAACATAATCGTGGATTCTATATTTCCAGAGACTGTTTAACTTCCAATCTGCTATTAGGCTCTAGATTGTTGTGATTTTATATATAGGGGGGAAACTGTTTTGTATTTATGTGTTCTTCATATGAATATAACTGTGCATTCGGTATTCATGTCTGAGTGATTTATTACTGTAACACGCAAATAGTGTATTTATACAGTGTCCGTTATTGGTTGCAGTGCTGGTAGAGTTTCTTGGCCTTAGGTCATGTGGTCATCTGTGTCACCATCCCTATAATGTGTACAGCTGTATATCTCGTAGCACCATCTGATTAGTACAGGTGAGACATCCAGACATGTTAAGATAAATTAGGGAAGTGCGATCCTTTATTCGTATAATAGAAATAATGAGCTGTACACATAATGCTCTAGGTAGCGGTGTAAAGATATACAAATACATCCCTGATATTAATGGCAGCTTGTGACGTTCTGTACAATCTCCCTTCAATGTGTTTAGTGCGATGATGTCAGAGTTTATTATGAACAATGACAGAAACGCTCATAGGGCGATGTAGCTAGAGCTGCTAATGATTTCTATTACCCATAAGGCAATGCACCGAGAGCATCTCTCTGTGCATAGCTAATGTGGTAACCCAGTCCGAGTTTTTAAGGCCTGCAAAAAGCTTTCCGTCCTATAGAGCCGCTATCGGCTCTGTCCGTTGGTTGTGTATCTATGTAGATATTTATTTATAAAGCGCTACCTGGAGACACAGCGCTGTACAATATTAGAATAGAAAAAGATGTACAAGGGGTATAAACAATATCAATAAATACATAACTATATAAATATGTCAAGATCTTGTCAAACTAACTTGCTTGGCTTTTATGAGGAAGTAAGTAGAAATTTAGACTCGGACATAGCAGTAGATGTAGTTGGATTTTGCAAAGGCTTTTGATATAGTCCCCCATAGGCGACTAATGTATAAGCTAAGGTCTGTTGGTCTGGGGTGGCACATTTGTAGATGGATAGAAAATTGGTTAATGAATAGGATGCAGAGAGTAGTTGTAAATGGGGCTTCATTATTATGGGCTAAAGTGCTAAGTGGGGTGCCACAGGGTTCTGTGTTGGGGCCGCTCCAATTTAATCTATTTATTAATGATTTGGAAGTGAGTATTGTCAGCAAGGTTTCTTTATTTGCTGACGACATAAAACTTTGCCCACCATTAAAAACTTCAGAGGATGTGCAATCGTTGCAGGGGGATCTAGATTGTCACATTGGGTTGCTAAGTGGCAGATGTGATTCAATGTTGATAAATGTAAGGTGATGCATTTTGGACATAAAAATCCTTATGCTACTTATACTATAAATGGCTCTGTGTTAAGTGAATCGCTGTTGGAAAGGGATCTTGGAGTTTTGGTGGATAACAAACTTAAAGGTAGCAAGCAGTGGCAGGCGGCAACAGCCAGAGCCAGCATGGTATTGTCTTGTATAAAGAGAGGTATGGATTCAAGGGAGGAAAATGTAATTCTCCCTCTTTACAAAGCATTGGTAAGGCCTCATTTGGAATATACAGTGCAATTTTGGAATCCTGTGTACAAAAAGGACATTTGAAATGGAAAGTGTAACAAAAGTCTTACCTGTCCAGAGATCCCACGGCGACTCCATTCTGTCCTGGTTTTCGGTGCGTGACTCCGGTGACGTCATGCGCGCGAGCACGTCCGTTCGTGCTCGCACACCCACACGGATTTCATCCAGCGCTGTGCGGACGCGCACATGCACTGGTTCCTACCTCCTCCGCTCCTCCAGATCAGCCATTGGACGGAGGAGGGCTTATTGATTCAAATGCTCCTATCCCCTGCATCAGACTCTCTCCTCACTCCCCATAGGTTCCTCTGTATGATTTTAACCCCTCAGTCTAGTATTTCCTTGCCCGATATAGCGGTTAGTTTACTATCTTGCTTGTGGTGTGCTTTTTCTATTACTCTCCGTTACCGACTCCTGCCTTCCTGGTTTTGACCCTTTGCTCTGATTCTGACTCTGCTCTGCCTGCTCCTAGTCTGTACCTCGTATTTTTGGTCTCTGACCTTTGTATCTATCCTGGTGCCTTGTCCGTTAGTTTCACTCCAGACTTCTCCTGTATTCCTGGCCTTAGTTTGAATACCTTGCACGCTAAGTCCAGGGAGCAACCGTGTTCGGTAAGGCGCGTCTAGCCTCCCGGCAAATGGGGGCTTGTCTATTGGTGAAGATAGTGGTTGTAGATTGGGGTATTCAGACTGAAGCAATATGAGGGAATCCGGAGCATTAGAGAAAGGGTTAGAGAAGGGCAACTAAATTGATAAGGGGATTGGCAGAGCTTGAATATGAAGAGAGACTGGAAAAGTTACAATTATATACACTGGAGAAAAGGTGCTTGCGTGGGGATATGATTACTGTGTATAAATACATTAACGGGCCATACAATAAACTATCTGGGGCATGTAACAATAGAGAATGTCAGAGTACACACGGACATCCCTTAAGACTTGAAGAAAAAAGGTTTAGGCTTCAAGTTCGGAAAAGGTTTTTCACTGTAAGAACGGTAAAGCTATGGAACTGTCTTCCAGTGGACGTTGTTATGGCTGGTTCATTGGTCAGATTCAAAAAAGAGCTGGATGAGTTTCTGCAAAGTAGGAATGTTGCAAATTACTGGTATTGATACATAAAGTAGAGTTGATCCAGGGAAATTTCCAATAGCCACTTGGAGTCAGGAAGGGTTGGACTGGATGGACGTATGTCTTTATTCAACCTCAAATACTATACTATACTATGTGCATCAAAAAATATACAAGTGCTTATACCACGTAACATGAGGTCCCTGCCCCGAAGAGCTTACATTCTAATCAGGTGGGTAACATACAGATACACAGGGAAGTGGGACCTAGTTTTTGCCCACAAATAGAAAATAAGAGGAAGAAAGCACAGACTGCAACACGGTCTTAGTAAAGAATATAATAGAACAGTCCTTTATTTATGCAGTTTAGGGACACAGGCTAAAAGCATTTAAAAAGTTCATATTTACAATTATTCTCCTGACCTGATATCTCCCTGCATCACAATGTTAGTGTATAGTATACATCCCCGATAAATGGGTCAACCGATGCAGCACAAATAATATATAATGATATGAACACCGGTCTGGGTCAGAGAATGTAACCGCAAGGGGCATCACGGCGTATGCGTTTCACTCCCAGCGCTCGTGCATTGAGCTTCCTCAGCCAAGTTTTTGTACACTGCCGCAACTGCCATTATTTCTGTCTTAAAGCTACGATAACACTTGGTACATCAGTTAACACCTCTTTAAGACCCGATTGATCTTTATTAAATGTTAGAAGACTGGCATTGTTACTAATTCTACCTGGATCATCTTTATTTAATGTTGCAAGACTGGCATAGAAACTGGTTATACCTGGTTGATCTTTACTTAATGCATTGAGCCTGGCATCATTACTGGTTGTACCTAGTTGATCTTTTTTTAATGCTGGAGACTGGCATTGTAACTGGTTGTACCTGGTTGATCTTTATTAAATGCTGGAGACCAGCATTGTAACTGGTTGCACCTGGTTGGTCTTTATTGCTGGAGACTGGAGTTGTACCTGGTTGACCTCTATTTAATGCTAAGAGACTGGCATTGTAACTGGTTGTACCTGGTTGATCTTTATTTCTGGAGACTGGCATTGTAACTGGTTGTACCTTGCTGATCGTAATTTCTGGAAAATAGAGATGGACTAGAACCCGAGTTCGAGCCAAACTATTCGAATTCGAATGGACTTCTCGAACTATCCCGGACCCAGATTTTCGATATTTTCTGGACTTTCGATAATTATCGAATATTAAAACGTTCGAGGCGTGCGAATATGCGAGTAAAATGTTTGTTATACCAATACGCGAGTAAATATCGAATCTGCGAGTAAAATGCCTATTATACCAATCCGCAAGTAAATATCAAATTCTCGAATCTGCGAGTAAAATGTCTATTATACCTATATGCGAGTAAATATCGAAGATCGAATCTGTGAGTAAAATGTCTATTATACCTATATGCGAGTAAATATCGAATTCTCGAATCCGCAAGTTAAATGTCTATTATACCTATACGCGAGTAAATATCGAATCCGCAAGTAAAATGTCTATTATACCTGTATGCGAGTAAATATCGAAGATCGAATCCACTAGTAAAATGTCTATTATACCTATACGTGAGTAAATATCGAATTCTCGAATCCACAAGTTAAATGTCTATTATACCTATACGCGAGTAAATATCGAATATCGAATCCGCGAGTAAAATGTCTATTATACCTATACGCGAGTAAATATCGAATACTTAAATCCGCAAGTTAAATGTCTATTATACCTATACGCAAATAAATATCGAATTATCGAATCCGCAAGTAAAATGTCTATTGTACCTATACGCGAGTAAATATCTAAATCTCGAATCCGCGAGTAGTTCATGAGATAATTATCGAATGTTCGAATGCGAGAGCTCGAAAGTAGCACGCATGAGAGTAAAATCGAGTTTTCGAAAGTCCTGGATATTGGAACATGTTCCCCAGACCATTTCCCAGGTCCCACAGCCATTTACATTAAGTTACCATTACCAGGCGAATGAGAGAAAGATAGACCACCATGCGTAATCAAAGCTTTGACCGCAGTATCATGGTGGGAGATCCAAGTCTCCGTAAGAGCCAGGAGATGAAAGGCGTTAGAACAGAACATATCATGAATAAAGGTGTGTTTGTTAGCAAGAGAGCGTGTATTAAGGAGGCCACAGGAAAAAGGAAGAAGCGAAGGTGAAAGAGTAGGGACGGTTATAATATTAGAAAGATTATTCCCTGGCTACTATGACATCTAATTGTCTCCTAGGGTCATAAACTGGCTTCTAATGTCAAAAAGAAATTTATTAGTCCACTGCTGGCCATGGGCTCTTACACTGCCCCCTAATGGTAGCAACTTTGGCCTCCGATTACCTTTGTATATCTGACTGAACCACATGGAATCTCCAGTGAAGGGTGACACTAATGGTGGCCATAGACGCTTAAATCCCTGGCGGACGACATCGGGATATCCCAATATCGTACGATCGTCGGATCATGTATGGATGATTGTTGAAAGATCTTTCAACGATCTTCCAATAATTTCCATATAGGGCCAGTTAAAAAAAATTTGGCTGACTGCCAATCCAATAGTACGACCTGTGGATTGTACGATCGGATTGTAGCATCTATGGCCACCAACCACCATTAGTATGTTTAAGAGTACATGTTAAAGGACAACTAAAGCCACAGAACAACACTGAACCAGAAGGCAGAACACCTTGATATAAAACCAGTAATCTGGTCTTATATCTTATAAGTAATCTGGTCTTACCTATCATTTTGATACAGGTGCTGGAAAATTTACCTAAATAACATATGGTTTGTGCTTTACTTCACAGCATTCTAGTATCACACAGTTTGGTCAACGACCATTATGTTCTGCACATCCTCAGTCCTTAGCTAAGGCAGAAATTTTAATACAATTTACTGAAGTGGTATTTTATAGCTTATTGGTGTTTTTAGGGGAGTTGTTTTCAGATTCTGGAGTATAAAAATTGGGTTTAGTTCTCCTTAAGGTGGAATGTTCCTAACAGTAATTTGTAGTGATTGGCTGTTGGATGGGTCAAACATGCTCAGATCTCTACTGAGCAACTGAATCAACCCAGGCGCTGGGTCAAGGGCAAAACCATAACGGTCTCTATTAGGGGTCCTGCAAACAGGAAGTCAGTATTTCAGTTGCATTTATTTATACACAGACAAAATGCGAAATTGGCAGATTAAGGTTGATAAAGGATGATAAAATACTGCTCTTTTTTTAGGAAAAGCATATTTACACTGAACTTCCCCTTTAAGCGCTTGCAATTACATTTTGAGTAGCCACACTGTAGGCACCGCAATCCTGTATGCGCATGGGATCAACCTTTTTTATTTGCAAATCCGTTTACGCATTTCACATGCATTTCGACACGTTGTACCCCATGTGGCTGCGGCATTAATAAGTCATTAGCAGTACTAATATAAAAGCGGTGCGAAGAAGTTTGACAAAATGCATTAAACCGATTTCATCGTAGAAAGGTCCAGTGTTTATCCACCGTTTGCGGTCCCAACACATCAAGCTGATAGACCAAGACATTGGCACACAAACCATACAAACATTGCCAGATCACTGGCACTCAAACCATAAAAACATTGCCCGATCACTGGCACACAAACCATAAGAACATTGCCAGATCACTGGCACATCAACACCAGAGGGTGCTGCAAAGTAACCAAGCCGCAAAAACAAAGACAAAAGTAAAATACCCATTTTTACTATTGTGCAATATAAGGATATTACAAGTTACCTTTAGAATTTTGTGTCCTGTATAATCCGGCCTGTGGCCTTGTACTTTTATTGGTCATGGAACTAATTGGTGACTTCTAACATCCTTGTATTTTACAAAAGGGGGGTGCATTATTTATTATATATTTAGGCAGGCAGTAATGCATTATGGGAGACTTTTGCCTGGCAAATCACATTTTTTTATTGCCTTAGGGATAAACTACCTTTATCCCTACAGTGTCCCCCATTTCGTTTTATGGAATTCCATTCTGTCAGCTTTGGAAAAAGAACATTTCTAGAGCATTCACAGATTTATTTTCCAGGGTCTTACAGTATTACAGTAGTTTGAAAAGTTCGAATGAAATACAATTAAAATAATAATGGTAACTTAATGTAAATGGCTGTGGGACCTGGAAAATGGCCTGGGGAACATGTTCGAATATCCAGGCCTCGAAAACTCAATCGCGTGCTACTTTTGAGCTCTCGCATTTGAACATTCGATAATTATCCCATGAACCACTTGCGGATTCGATAATTCGATATTTACTTGCATATAGGTACAACAGACATTTTACTTGCGGATTCGATATTCGATATTTACTTGCGTATAGGTACAATAGACATTTTACTTGCGGATTCGATATTCGATATTTACTTGCGTATAGGTATAATAGACATTTTACTTGAGGATTCGAGAATTCAATATTTACTCGAGAATTCGAGAATTCAATATTCGCTTGCCTTGAGCATTCGAACATTCGATAATTATCAAAAGTCCAGAAAATATCGAAAATCCGGGTCCGGTATAGTTCGAGAAGTCCGAGTTTGTTCGAATTCAAATAGTTCGGCTTGAACTCGGGTTCAAGTTCGAGTTCTAGTCCATCTCTAGTCTCCAGCAATAATGATCAGCAAGGTACAACCAGAAACAATGCCAGTCTCCAAAAATAAAGATCAATCGGGTACAACCAGTTAAAAATGCCAGTCTCCCAGCATTAAATAGAGATCAACCAGGTACAACCAGGTACAACGCCAGTCTCCAGCAAAAAAGACCAACCAGGTACAACCAGTTACAATGCTAGTCTCCAGCATTTAATAAAGATCAACCAGGTACAACCAGTTACAATGCCAGTCTCCAGCATTTAATAAAGATCAACCAGGTACAACCAGTTACAATGCCAGTCTCCAGCAATTAAAAAAGATCAACTAGGTACAACCAGTAATGATGCCAGGCTCAATGCATTAAGTAAAGATTAACCAGTTACTATGCCAGTCTCGCAACATTAAATAAAAACCAACCAGGTACAACCAGTAATGATGCCAGTCTCCCAAAATTTAATAAAGATTAATCGGGTCTTAAAGAGGTGTTAACTGATGTACAAAGTGTTAACGTAGCTTTAGGACAGAAATAATGGCAGTTGCGGCCGTGTCCAAAAACTTGGCTGAGGAAGCTCCATGCACGGTGATGTATACTATACACTAACATTGTGATGCAGGGAGATATCAGGTCAGGAGAATAATTGTAAATATGAACTTTTTAAATGCTTTTAGCCTGTGTCCCTAAACTAAGACCGTGTTGCAGTCTGTGCTTTCTTCCTCTTATTTTCTATTTGTGGGAAAAAACTAGGTCCCACTTCCCTGTGTATCTTTATGTTACCCACCTGATTAGATTGTAAGCTCTACAGGGCAGGGACCTCATGTTGCGTGGTATAAGGATTTATATAGTTTTTGATGCACATATTTATATAGTTATATATTTATTGATATTCTTTATACCCCTTGTACGTCTTTTTCTATTCTAATATTGTACGGCGCTGTGTCCCCAGGTAGCGCTTTATAAATAAACATCTACATAGATACACAACCAATGGACAGAGCCGATAGCGGCTCTATAGGACGGAAAGCTTTTTGCAGGCCTTAAAGACTCGGAAAGAAAGCGACGGGCTGTAAATTACAGCAGGAGGAGCGCATGACAGGGCTTAAACGAGGGAATAAGGAAGTTCAAAGGGAGGGAAGGGTTATATTAAAAAGGGGGGTGGTCAGTAAGGAAGGAAAAGAAAAAGCGGGAAAAGAATAGGAGGAGCAAAGATAGGAGGAGAGAGCACTGAGGAGAAGGAAACAGGTCGGCAACACAGAAAAATTGGGGAGGAAAACAGAAATTTACCTCTCATCGCTCAGCCAGGGATGGCATCCACGCTGGAGCAGCTGTTGGAGTGGGTCCGTCAAGGAGCAGTAACTGGAGGAGAAACCTGGATCCAAGGCCTGCTGAGCTGTCCGGAACTTCAAGACACCGGGAACCAGCAAGAGAGACCCAGAAGATCTAGGCCGACACAGCGCTAATCGCCTGCATCCAGCCCCAAGTGACAGCGCAGAAGGCAACAATCTGACTCACCGATCAGGTTCCAAGACGCCAGCAGCACTGAAGCAAGAGGCCTCCAAAGCAACAGAGGGGCACAGCTGACAAGAGACACTCGCACCCCTCGCTCAGCAAAAAAAGCCACCCGATCGTGTTTGGGAGGCAAGAAGTCAAGGGCCTCTCGCGCGCAAAGCAGCTTAACTTGCTTGTGAGCCGCAGGGGGTAGGAACTGGTGCCGCACAGGATATAGGACAGTCCGGTCCCACACAGGAAGGGATCGCAGCACTGCTACAGTCCGGGAGGAGCATAGAGCATCATGGGACGGTAAGGCCGAGCACCTCTACTGCACCCCCTCCCACAGGAGAGTGGGTATCGGGGGTGTCGGCAATATTACTCCCCAACAGAGGGAGCCATGCTAATGCCCCCTTACAACCCACAGTGGCAGCCGGACAAGGAAGATCCCCTGCACTACCTACAGCTGGGTCCAGTACCGTCACTGCAGCACACCAGGGAGAAGAAAGAATATACTCCTCCCCTGGGAACAGCACCACAAGCTGGAACATCAGGTGAGAACGCTCCAGCTGTATTAAGTGACAAATCCGGGCATGGGGGGAGGGTTGTAAATTAATTTGTGTCGGGGCTTAGGGAATTCCTGGGAAGATGGGAAGCTAAAGAAAAGGAGGTCAGGCCCGTGGGAGTGTGGGAAAATGAAGGGGCTAATAGTGCTCAAAGGAGCTCAAGGGCACTAAGGCAACAGGCACAGGAAACAGGTTTGCAAATAGTGGAACAACAAGGGCCACAAGAAAGGGGAATGAATAGTATAACTTTTTCACAGCAAGCACCCGCATACGTGTGCTTCAAAGGGCCGCTAGGGGCACATCTAAAGCAAGAGATTAGGGAGAAGGTTTGGCGCAGAGAATACATTGACATATTTACCCTGCTGCCATTGGAGCGTTTCAATATAGATAAGTGGGAAAAAGGTAAGGAGCAAAGGAAAGAGGAGGATGAGGACCGCAGAAGATTTCGCTTAATACCAAGGTCTTTTACTAATTGGTCGCAAGCATTCTGTGTACTTGGAAGTGTGTTAGGCGAGAAGCACCCTGAGTTTTGCTCAGGTTTATTTTGTTACTTGGACACCATTAGCGAGGTGTATAGAGTTTACGGCGGCAGCGCTTGACTCAAATATGACAAACAATTCCGTCAGAGGATGGGCGTACGCCCGTCATTAAACTGGGATCATCGAGACATCGGTCTTTGGATGAAAATAATGGTAGCCACCAAGTCTCCAGCTATCACCTCTGGCTCACAGCCCTTTCACTTCGGGCCCGGCGGAGCGACAACTGCCCTGCCGGGCGCGGGTAGAAGGGTAGTATGCTGGCTGTACAATGACAGCAGGTGGGGGGTATCATGCCGTTTCCGGCATGATTGCTCCATATGCGGAGTGGCCAACCACCCGGCATTTAGATGCTTCCGAAAACAGCGAAGCATGCCAATGGGTGGAGAACCCAATGGAAAAAGGGAGGACACCAGTGAGCCTCGAAGCCATGGTCCCTTACCTAAATAGTTACCCCAACCAGACACATGCACGAATGTTAAAAAGGGGTTTTCGGGAGGGTTTTGACATACCAAGTCAGGGAGTGGTAGGGCTTGCCAATTGCAATAACCTTAGATCAGCAAAAGAGAAGATTTCATTGGTTCGGGAAAAATTGATGAAAGAGGTGGTCTTGGGTAGAATGGCTGGACCTTTCAAGGAACCTCCGTTGCCAAATTTGATTATCTACGCCCTTGGTCTAGTACCCAAAAAAGAGGTCTGGAAATATCACCTGATACATCATCTATCGTTTCCCGAGGGCTCTTCGGTAAACGATGGAATAGATGAAGAAAGGACGAGAGTTTCATTCGTATCCTTCGATCAGGCGGTGCAGCTAGTACAACGGGCAGGGAGGGGAGCTCTCATGGCGAAGGCAGATATTGAGGCGGCTTGCCGCCTTCTCCCGGTGCACCCAGGGAGCTTGCGGCTATTGGGATGCATGTTAGATAGAGAGTCGATAGATGCCTTCCCATGGGTTGCTAGATCTCCTGCACCTATTTCGAACCTTTCAGCACGTTCCTTGAGTGGGTGGTTCGCAGGAAGTCAGGCAATCAAGATATTATCCACTATCTTGACGATTTTTTCCTGGTAGGCCCGACAGCTGACAAAAGATGTGAGCACTCTTTAGCTGTGTTAAAAGCAATCTTCGCCCGTTTTGGTGTTCCATTATCAACAGAGAAAATGGTGGGCCCCAGTACAGTCATGTCCTTTTTGGGGATCGAACTAGATTCTAGCCAGATGTTGTGCAGACTGCCCACAGACAAGGTTGAGGATCTTGGGAAAAAGTGCAGGAGGCCCTATGGGCAACAAAATTAACACTAAGACAGATCCAATCATTATTAGGCAAGCTGATGTTCACCTGCAAAATTATCCCCATTGGCAGGGTTTTTTGTAGGAGGATGGCTATGGCCACTTCTGGTATTTAAAAAACACAATCATTTTGTACGTTTAACCAAACCAATCAAGGCTGATCTTAAAATATGGGCCCGTTTCCTAGTAGAGTTTAATGGGCAATCGATCTGGTTGGAGACACAATCCTCTGAGCGTCTAGAGCTCTTTACGGATGCGGCAGGTTTGGTGGGTTTTGGGGCATTTTTCCAAGGGCAGTGGTGCCAAGGAAGGTGGCCAGAGGAGTGGGTCATGCTAGGCCTTAACCGAAACATAGCCTTTTTAGAACTTTTTCCAATCGTGGCCGCGGTTGAGTTATGGGCACAACAGTTAAAAAATTAAAAAGTTGTCTTTAACTCTGATAACTTGGCCGTTTCACACGCAATTAATCATTGTTCAGCATTCTCCGTCCCAGTAGTAAATATGTTGAGGCAGCTAGTTTTGAGATGCCTGCAGCACAATTTATGGGTTAGGGCGGCTCATGTGCCTGGCGTTAACAACAATATTGCGGATGCCTTCTCTCGCTTTCAGATGACCCGTTTTCGGGAGTTGGCACCAGCAGCAGAGCAAGACCCGATGCCATGCCCGCAACACCTTTGGGGCATTCATTTGACGAACTGGCAAGCTGGGTAAGACAGTCGGTGGCGCCTTCCACATGGGCAGCTTACCACAGAGTATGGCATAGCTGGATGGAACTGCAGGAAAAAGTTCCTTATCCGGTGAGTGATGCTATGCGTGAGGACTTAGTGATGGAATGGGTGACTAAGCTAGCATCAGCAGGGCAATCGGGAGTTTCCCTAAGTAAACTGTTAGCGGCATTGGCATTTCTGTTTAAGTTGCAGGGAGTAAGGGACGTCACCAAGTCATTCCCGCTGCGGCAAGCTCTGAAGGGCATGAGGAAAATCCAGGTTAGACCGGACGAGCGTCGCCCGGTGACTTTTAACATTCTGGCAGGACTGTTTATAGAATTGAGTGCAATATGCAGAACACCTTACAAGCTGCTCTTGTTCCGTTTAGCCTTCTCGTTAGCATAGTTCAGGTTGGGGGAGCTGGTTAGCCCAAATTCAAAAGTGCAAAAGGGTATTGTTTGGGATAACGTGTCTTTGACAGAAGGGTCCCTCAACCTCACAATATTCCACTCAAAGACAGACAAGCAAGGCAAAGGTTTCAAAGTCACACTGCATGAAGTGCCAGATTGCGTTTCATGTCCGGTAAGATGCTTTAGAGAATTTGTGACAGTACGGGATAATGGTGTTTCGTTGCTGCTCCATGCAAACAGGTCGAGTTTGTCAAAGTACCAGTTCACAGCAGTTTTCAAAAAGGACTGAAGGCCTTGGGCCTATCGGATAAGGGTTACAGCTCGCACTCGTTTCGCATAGGAGCAGCGACAAAAACAGCTCAATGGGGACTGAGCGATGCATCAATTAAGAGAATAGGGCGTTGGGAGTCACATCGCTTCAGATTATACGTTCGCCCTCATTTGGCTGATACTATTCCAAAATCCTAAATGCAAAAAAATATAACAAAAATATAACGTTTAAAAAAAAATAAATAAAAAAAGCGCATAATACTTCGCAGCATTTCTTTGTTTTGACAGGTATGGCTTCATGTGTGATCTGGGTGGTAGGTCACTCCTACGTGTACTGGGCAGAGCAGCGAGCAAAACTTCGGTTGCAAGGCATTCGGTTCGGCCAGCCCGAAGAGGAGGTGCAAGTTCGCTGGTTTGGGTTTAAGGGTTTAGGCTGGGAGAAGGTAAGGCCACAGCTTGAGGCTCTGTTCGCAACAGGTAATTTACCACATATGTTGATTTTGCATGCAGGAGGGAACGACCTAAGTCTTATCCCCATAAGGGACCTGATTGCTCAGATAAAGAGAGACATCAACTTCCTACTAGAGTGCTTCCCAAAGCTAATTATATTATGGTCCGAAATTGTCCCCTGCCTTAGATGGTGCCACACCAGATCTCTAAAAGCCATAGAGCTATAAAAAGTAAATAAGGCAGTGGCAAAGTTTGTGAGGCTTCGGGGGCAAGGGGGATTGAGGTGTCAACCCCCCCTTTGCCATGGCGGTCACTGGCAATGCGGTTAGGCCCAAAGGGCTATGGAAATAGAGAAAATGCAGAGACATGGGTGGATTGGATGGTAACCTCGCTGGGGGAGGGGCTGGGGGAATCCAAAGTGGATTCTCTGGTGTGGTGTCAGTTATTTAAGGTAGAATATGAAGGTTAAAAGTAAGGAGGGATAAGGGGTTAGTACCATCCTTACCCTTCGGGTTTAGCGTTACCGTCAAGAAAGCGACGGGCTGTAAATTACAGCAGGAGGAGCGCATGACAGGGCTAAAATGAGGGAATAAGGAAGTTCAAAGGGGGGGAAGGGCTATATTAAAAAAGGGGGGTGGTCAGTAAGGAAGGAAAAGAAAAAGCGGGAAAAGAATAGGAGGAGCAAAGATAGGAGGAGAGAGCACTGAGGAGAAGGAAACAGGTCGGCAACACAGAAAAATTCCCTCCCTCCCACCCTTGTGGTTAAGAAATTTGGGGGAACTTTGGCGGTCACTGGCAATGTGGTTAGACCCAAAAGGGCTATGGAAATAGATAAAATGCAGAGACATGGGTGGATTGGATGGTAACCTCGCTGGGGGAGGGGCTAAGGAGCACGGAGCCCCCGGGAGGTAGGTTTTAAAAGCAACCAGGCGTACAAGCCAAGCTGGAGAGGTCGGCGGCTGGCGGTCAGTATGGTTAAATAAGGGGTTGCAAGGCATTGCCAGCTAGACTTGGGGACAGTTTAAAAACAATGTTAGTAAATTTTACAGAAGTTGTTAATTGATTATAAATGTTTGAACAGTAAAAGTTTGTTTGTCACAATAAAACTGTGGCCTAATTTAATTCCAAAGCGGAATTTCTGGTGTGGTGTCAGTTATTTAAGGTAGAATATGAAGGTTAAAAGTAAGGAGGGATAAGGGGTGAGTGACATCCTTACCCTTCGGGTTTAGCGTTACTGTCATGGGTTACCCCATTAGCTATGCACAGAGAGAAGCTCTCGGCTCGGAGAGCCTCTCATTTCCCTTCCCCCTGCTCATATATCTGGGGAATTGTGGAACTTTATACACCCGTCACCTTGGTCGTAAGAACCCACAAAAAAAAACGTTGAAAAGGCAATCCCGTATAGCCGAGCGACGCTAGTGCAAGAGTAACAAAAATATTGACTTTCTCGAATTTAAAAATGCCCTTTGTCGGATCAGAGGCGCCAAACAAAACTTCTTCTCTTCACTCATATCCTCCCAATCTCATAACCCCAAACAGTCTTCAAAGTATTCAACTGCCTGCTCTGTTCGCCACCTCCTCTGCTTACACTCTGTTATCGGCTGATGAAATAGCCTCATATTTCACAGAGAAAATCGAAAACATCCGAAGTGGTTTTCCTGTGCGCCCTACATTCTCCCTACAGCTTCCAATCACTACCATTGCTCTGCCCAACCTCCCTTCGTCTCTCACCCCCTCCGTCTCTACCCCTACCACTACAATGTCTAGCCTCCCTGCCCCCTAACGAGCTTCACCACTATAACAAAACAGGGTCTTTCATCTCTCCTATCAAGGACACATCTCACCACATGCCCCCTCGACCCCATTCCCTCTCATCTTATTCCCCCACTCTCCTCTTCCTTCATTCCAGCCCTAACTTCACTCTTTAACTTGTCCCTATCCACTGGTATTTTTCCCTCTATATTTAAGCATGCGGTTGTATCCCCTATACCTAAAAAACCCTCCCTTGACCCATCTGCTCTTTCCAGTTATCGGTCTGTCTCCCTTCTCCTTTTTGCTTCCAAACTACTGGAAAGATATGTCTATGCTGACCTGGTTAATCACCTGTCTGCTAATTTTCTCTTTGACCACCTCCAGTCAGGCTTCCGCCCTAACCACTCCATAGAAACTGCCCTCACTAAAGTGACCAATGACTTACTAAATCTAAAGGTCACTACTCTTTGCTCATTTTTCTTGATCTGTCCTCTTTGATACTGTTGATCACCCTCTACTTCTTCAGATCCTGGCTTCCTTAGGTATCCAGGACACTGCACTTTCTTGGCTATCCTCCTAACTCTCTGGTTGGACCTTTAGTGTTTTTCACTCTGAAATTAGCTCCACTCCTCGCCCCCTCAATGTGGGTACTCGGTCCTCTTCTTTTCTCCATTTACACCTTTGGCCTTGGACAACTCATTAGTTCATTCTGGTTCCAGTATCACCTGTATGTGGATGATACCCAAATTTACATCTCTGCCCCGGATCTCCCTACGCTGACATGCCAGGTCCCTGACTGCCTTAGTGCCATCTATGCCTTCATGTCCTCCCGCTTCCTCAAACTAAACATGGACAAGACTGAACTTGTCCTTTTCCCACCCTCACGATCTGTTCCCCTCCCTAGCCTTACTATTAATATTAACAACACACCCATATCCCCATCTCCTCATGTCTGCTGTCTGGGAATAACGCTAGATTCCGATCTTTCCTTCAAACCTCATGTCAATTCGCTTGCCATCTCCTGTCGGCTCCAGCTCAAAAACATCTTCGACCCTTCCTCTTGAAGGAAGCTACGAAAATCCTAGTCCATGCACTAATCATATCCCGGCTAGACTACTGCAACACACTCCTATGTGGTTTACCAAACAACCGCCTGACACTGCTTCAATCCATTCTCAACTCTGCTGCCCGGCTCATTCATTTCTCTTCTCGCTTCCTCTTCTCGCTTCCTCTCTGTTAGTCCCTCCACTGGTTGCCCGTCACACAAAGGATCCAGTTCAAACTGCTTACCTTATCCTATAAAGCACTATCCAATACAGACCTTCCATATCTCAGAGCTGATCCACCGATATCGTCCCAGGCGCTACCTCTGCTCCGCAAATGATCTCTTCCTCTCACCCACCCTGGTTACCTCTTCCCATGCCCACATTCAGGACTTTACTTGTGCTGCTCCTCTTCTCTGGAACTCCCTTCCTCCATCTGTCCATCACTCACCATCCCTTAACACCTTGAAACGTAACCTTAAAGCCCACCTCTTTAGGCAAGCATATAACCTGGCCTAAACATTACCCTCTTACTACCCAATATGATCCAACCCGCCTTTCACACTCCACTGCCACTCTATTTACAGATGTGGAACTGTCTTCCAGCAAAAGTGGTAATGGCAAGTTCATTGAATACCTTTAAAAAAGGCCTGGATAAGTTTCTAAAACTAAAAAACTAAAAAATATTGAGAATTACTGGTATTAATCAAGCTGATGAGAAATGCCCCAAACTACTTACCTTCCTCTTTTCTTCCGTTACGCGCGCAGACCCTCTGCTTGTGAGTAAATGCAAGCAGAGGGGTGGGATCGGCAGTCGTGTCTGTGATTGGCTGAGCGGCAGCCAATCACGGACGCGGCTGCCGGGAGTTCAGTGGCGAAGGCAAGAGGAAGGTAAGTATGTTTCAGGCATTTTCTAATAATATTAAATATGCGGTTGGGGCTGGGGGGACAGGGGGAATATTTGGATAAAAGGATTAACACTAGGGGGAGGGAATCCTAATTGGGTGGGAGGGGGAGAGGGCTGCAGTACGCATGCGAAACTTCTCCCGGAGGCCAGGTAGGTGGCAGAGTCCTATATGAACTCTGCTATCCTCCTTGTGGGCAGTTTTTGGGACTTTGGGGGGGACTACAGGAACCTTATGACTGGGGATGTGGTAAGATTAAACTCACACAATGATGGGGCCAGTAGTGGGGGTTATAGTTTTGGGGGTGGACATGCCCTTTAAGTCATCCCTCCAGCTTAGCAGCACTGTTAGGCCACACTTCAGTTCAACAGACAGTTTTATAACTAAACAGTAGCTGGTGAACTGGAGGGCTGACTTAGCACTGGCTGGTAACTGGAGGGATGACATATATATGCCACAGTACCTCCACACGAGTGTTATATATAAGATACCACAGTGACTATGTGTAATGCCCACATTGACTGGTCAATACAGATTCACCACAGTGACTGGTCATACTAGATACCCACAGTGCCTGGTCATATAAGATGTCCACATTGACTGTAAATGATGCCACCCATGACTGGTAATGATGCCTATATTGACTGCTATAAGATGCAGTGACTGGTAAATACAAGATGCAATGAACTCAGACTCACCTGACCTAAATACACTGTCTGCAACAAACTTCACTGTCACGTAAACTTCTGCTTGCTTGAAGTTAACAAGAAAGACAGCACTGAAAAAACAGAAACCTCTTAACGGCATTACACAAAGTCTTTGTTCTTATTGTATAAAATAGTTGTATCATGTCTGAGGAAGAAGCCTAGTGCTCCAAAGCTTGCATTTTCAATCATTTTAGTTAGCCAATAAAGTTATTATTTATATCCAAGATGTCTTCACTTTCATCTATGGCTAACACGGTACATTCTCTACTACTACTATATAGCAGGTACTGAACTGTGATCAAACTGATCACTTTCAGTACCTCCAGTCAACCACCAGGGTGCTCCAGTTTTATTTGTGAATGGATCTCTTTTCTATAGAAGGTACTATACTGCGATTTAATTAGATAGAGATTGCAGTTTTGTACATTCCACTCACCGCCAGGGAAGCTTTATTTGTAAATGGATCTCTTTGATCCATTCACAAATACTATTGTAAGTTGGTGTTTAGTTTAACACTGTTTTTTTTTATAGCAATAAATGAACTTGCAATCTGCTGATTGCAATTCACTTCCTTCACTACACCTCAAGGCTGTTTAGGAAAAGCCCAGATGTCCCCACGTCGCCGCTGCAGCTCTGTTCTCCCTATACGATACGAGGCAATAGTGGGTTAAATATCAGCATGCTCAGATCAGTTTTGGGCAAAACTGATGAAGGATTCAGGGGGCAAGGGGCACTTGAATGGTGCCCCCCTAGAGCTCCCACCACATTTTTGTGATGCCCCTGGCATCCATACCCCAGGCACATTCCTTGGTTGCCTTGTGCATAATCCGGCCCTGATGAGAGAGTTGAAAGCAGGTACAATCAGCTGTGGATACTGAATATTTTTTTGTCTTTTGCAGACATATTTTCCAACATACATATTCCTTTTTTCTCCTTGCAGATGGAAGCCAAGGTGTAATGGCAAAGCTCTTGCAAGATATGAATTTGAACTGGTGGAAGGACAAAGCTTCAAGATTTTAGATACAGGAACTCTCCGACCCATGGATGGGGTGATTTGCAGACTCAGACAAAGGGAAAATAAATAGGCACAAAAATATCTGTTTATTGTGAACATAAAAATCTATAAAAGTCAATATTGAAACATCCAAAAAATGGAAACCTACCATGTTAACAGTGCAAACATTTATGGCTGGTTTATTTCTAATGCCAAATGAGCATTTCTCATTGAAAGAGTAAAGTTTAAAGCAGGGGTGGGCAATTAAATTCCACTGGAGGCCGCATGAGAAACTTTGATTTTGTGAAGGCCCGAACCATAGGTCAATACAATCAAATTTATTAATTGATCGGGTCATAATTTTTTTAATAAAAAACTTAATACAAATAAAGCAATTATCTAGCGTAAGACAATCAATTTATTGAGATTTTTTGGTGCACGCATCTAGTATTGAGGGGCCAGTCAGGGTCACCCCTGGGCCTTACTTTTCCCAGGTCCGCTTAGAAAATGCCTCTAGTTTACTCACTTAGGCTACTTTAAAGGGTATTTTGGTCAAAAATGACTTTAGGTAAATTGACAGGAATTGCTTTCCTGAGGATTTTTGCAATTTACTTTCATTATTTTTTACATAGTTTTTGAAGATATTTACATTTATATGTGTGATATGGTTGCAACATCACCAGATCCCCTGCACTTCTGCACTGAACCATGTGACAGTCCCTCTTCCATGTTTCCTCCTCCTTGTGGGCCCTCATGTCCCCTCCCCTTGGAGCCCTTTGGGCCTTTCCCTTGCAGCCTCCCAGGGCCCCTCCCACTCATGGCTCTGTGGCCTCTCCCACTCATGGCTCTGGGCCCCTCCCACTTGTGGGTCCCAGGCCCCTCCCACTTGTGGGCCCTGGGACCCCTCCCTCTTGCGGGCCCCAGGGCTCTTCCCACTTGGGGCCACCTTCCACTTGGGGGCCCTCCCACTCAGGGCCCCTTCCACTTGGGGCCCCCTCCCACTTGTGGGCCCTCGGCTCCATCCTCTTGAGGCCCCAGGGCCCCCTTGAGGGCCCCTCCCACTTGTGGGCCACAGGACCCACGAGTGTGCGGAGCCACAGAGTCCTTGTGTGAGGGGCCAAAGGGGGCTGCAAGGGGAGGGGACACAGGGCCCACGATTGGGAAGGGCCACAAGTGGAAGGCATTGAAAAAAGCAGTGCGTGGTGTTCTCCCCACCCCCCCCTACCCTTCAGTCATGCACTGAGCATGTGCCAACCACAGATTAGAGGAGGAAATAGTATTTCTGACTGCAATTCAGAACCTCCCACCCCCTAACTTTCTGATCAGTGATTTCTTCATATTTTGGGCTGTGCAGCACGTAGAGAGGTGTTTGATGGCTCGTTTTAAAGGTATGAACCTGTCCTTTCATTTCAAAATAAACTTGTTTGGAGACCCAGTTCCCCTAGGGGAACCGTGGTCCAAAATGACTTCAGGTAAATTGAGGTAAATTGATTGGAATTGCTCCCCTGAGAATTTTTGCAATTTATTTCCATTGTTTATCTTGCATAGTTTTAAAGATATTTACATTTTTGTGTTGATATGGCACAGCATCACCAGGTCCCCTGCACTTCCTGCTCTGAAACATCAGTCAATCTGTCCTGTGTCTGTTCCTCCCCTTTGCAGCCCCCTGGTCCCTCCAATCATGGACCCCATGGTCCCTCCAGTTGCAGGCCCCTCATGCCCATTATCTTACACCCCATGTGGCCCCCCCCACTCACGGTGCCGTGTCCCTGTCCACTCACGGGTGCTGTGGTCCTGCCCACTCGCGCGTGCCTAAGCCTAAAGACAATTTTTTTAAAATTTGTCTTTATAACAAATTCTATTGGTCTTTAGCCCCATTAAACTTATTTACCGCTAGGAATTATATATTTTCCGATTCATAGTCTGAATATTACAAAGCAAAATGTAAAGGAAAGTTCTGACACCAATTTTTAAGATTTATTATAATTGTATTTATTATTTTTTTACAACATTATGCTATATACCGTTGCTGGTATATAGAGTTGATCCAGAGGAAGGCGAAAACCCCAGTAGGGGAAAAATTCCTTCCTGACTCCATTTGGCAATCTGATAAATCCCTGGATCAACTTGTAACATTATTATTTAATTTTAAATGGGAACAAAAGCCTAAATCTACCCCCCTCCTTTTGGCTGTATCCAGGGTGAGGACCAAAAATAATTTTAGGCTTTTGTACCTCTTTAAACAATCCATATCCTAAAGGATATACACATGTGCGATAGCAGGGATGCCCTGCGATGCTCTATGTGTTACAGACGTTCTTTCGCCCGACAATTGTTCCATATATGGACACTTTATCGGCCTCATTGATGATCTGCCGAATCGGATTATCATCCGCCGGGTCAGATCATTATGAGGTCAGATCTTGTGTCATACACAGAACAATCGTTGCCCAAATCAGGTCTGCTCCCGGATCGCACGTGTGTATGAGCTTACAATCCAAAGCCCTATCCCAGAGATGAGATTCTTTGTATGCGCCGGTCTTCAGAGCTTATTGGGACACTGCCGCCAGCCCCATTCCAGTCCTCATGACCATTCTTTTATAAAGCTAAACCCCAAGAGGGAAAAGAACATGATGAGGATTTGGAAGTAATTTTAATAATATTTTATAATATGTTGTCTGTTTAGCAGGGGGGTCACAGAGAGAGAAACATGGAGACAGAAGATAATATGGGGGTCAGGTAACATTATAACAGACAGACTGGGGGCTGGGTCTATGTGACCACATTGTGTCATTACCAGAGCAATTTTACTTATTTTGACAATCTAAATGCCTCCTATGGTCTGCATGATGCTTAATATATTTATAAACAGAATGTAAATAGGTTTTATTTTGTTCAAATTAATTCTATATTCAGTATGACAGACATGCCACCTTATCTACTTGAATTATAAATATGATGGGAGCTGCCAACCGCTTTCATTAAACACTTAGTACAAAAAAAACCCCAAGATGTGTTTTTGCTCCAATGCTCTCCCTCACACCTTGTGGAATTTCAGACACCCAATCAAATTACTTACAAATTACTTGCATGTCCAGAATGCTCTATTCAATGTCCGGAGACCCAATATATATTCCGGAAACCCCTGTTTAATGTCCGGGCAACCGTGCCTGAATACATTATAGCCATATCAGTCAGGTTATCTACAATAAAGAAAAAAATGGTAATAAGACTAAGACTGTTACACGGTGAAGGGGGAATTATGAGATGGGGGTCTCTATGGTCCATTAGAATTAAACACAGAGTTAAGGCAGTGCTGGGTGACCATTGGGATTGAACCAATATTATGAGGATGGGGGGAGGTAGAGAGTAAAGGCTTTTAAAACCTACCTGCCACTGGTAACCATTTCTTTGTGACTTGCAACGGGGGGGTTCATTGTCTAGGAGTCGATAAGGAAAAAAAGATTTTTGTTTTTGGGATTTCCATGAATCGTTAAAAAATGGTTAAAGTGGAAATAAACTTACCTGAACCTCCATGTCTGTCCTGGGAGGTGTCTGCGGATTTTCCTTCCTGGGATTCGCTTCCTGGAATAGAAATGATGGAGACAATAGGGATTATTGTCTCTGCTTGCGAGAAAAGGCAAGCAGAGGGGCGGACCGGAGTCACCCTGTAGCGATCGCTAAAACATTATGGGAAAACCAAGGAAGTACAGTTTTAACTGGTAAAAAAATTAATTATGCATTTGTGGAAAAAAATATTAATTTTTTTTATAATATATTTTTAAATTATTTCCCTATTTCTAATAGAGATTTACAGGATAGTTCTAGGGATTTAACATGTTAACCCTAAATCTACTTTTAAACTGTTACTATGAAAATCAAACCTTGAGCAGTGAAAATTTTTCCTGTCTCCACCTGGCAAAGTCAAATGCGCGACTAACATCTGCTTAGCTCCTCCCCTATTTATCTGTCTGACTGTGTGACATCATAGTTACCACGGCAATGGTATAACCTAGCATAAAATTGAACAGAGTATTCTAGAACTAAACTATCAGTTGTCAATTTAGAAACTATGAAATCAATATTATACCTAGTATAATTTTAATAAAGTAATATTAACTTAACACACAACCTACAATGCTACTGCACTATAATTTTTAGTTTTATTCTTGACTAGGGACACTGAACGTTCATTAAAATAATAATGGGAACAGCGGAAGAAATATCTTCTTACAGGCTAGAAATAATGAGCTGTACCCATAATGTAAAGATATACAGGTACATCCCTGATTTAATGGCAGCTGTGATGTTCTGTACAATCTCCCTGCAATGTATTTAGAGCGATGATGTCAGAGTTTATTATAAACAATGACAAAACGCTCATAGGGCGATGTAGAGCCGATAATAATTTCTATTACTCATTATTATTTATTATTATTATTGATTTATATAGCGCAAACATCTTCCGTGACGTTTTACAATTACATAGTCATAGTACATAGTAATTAAGGTTGAATAAGACATACGTCCATCAAGTCCAACCTATTCACCCTCTTTTTTTTTTTTTTTTTTTAACACTACCTAACAGTTGATCCAGAGGAAGGCAAAAAAAAACAGCTAAAAGGGGGAAAAAAATTCTTCCTGACTCCAAACGGCAATCGAAAGTATCCCTGGATCAACCAGTCTATGTGCTACTGGTATTAATGCACATAGATCTGGTTGATCCAGGGATACTTTCCGATTGCCGTTTGGAGTCAGGAAGAATTTTTTTCCCCCTTTTTAGCTGTTTTTTTTTGCCTTCCTCTGGATCAACTGTTAGGTAGTGTTAAAAAAAAAAAAAAAAAAGAGGGTGAATAGGTTGGACTTGATGGACGTATGTCTTTATTCAACCTTAATTACTATGTACTATGACTATGGGGCATATTTATAAACGTTCGTTAACTTTCCGGCCGTTTTCGCGGCCATTAACGCATGAATGCGTTTACCGCGATTTATAAAGCCCCGAAAACGGCCGCGAAAAGTTAACGAAAGCGTTAACCTTTCGCGCCGATACTTACCCGGTACCGCCGCTTCTATTTATAAAGCGGCGGTACTGGTTTCGCTCGGCTAGTATCGGCTGTTTTACTTCGCCACCTTGAAGGTGGCGAAGTCAGTCAGCCGATACTAACCTCCGCGGCGGGGATGGGCAGGCAACCGCGGGGGTGGTCGCACCCGCCCCGGGAGACACGCCACCCCGCCCACACCCCCGCGGCGGCAGCGGCGACCACCGCCGCCGCCGCCACTTCCCAGCAGCCCCTCCCAACCCGTTCCCCGTTCGCGGCAATCTCGGAAGGGAGGCTAGAAGGGGCTGCCGGGAAGGGGCCGCAGCAGGTGGTCGCGACCACCCGCCGCGCACCCCTCCCCGGCAACCCCTCCAAGCCCCGCCCGGCCGCTCCCGGGGAGGGGACGGGAGGGAGCCGCTGGGGGGGTGGAGGCTCCCTCCAGCGGGGCCCTGAGAAGGGCCTTTTGGGGCTTAGGGGGTCCCGCAGCTCGAACGGGACCCCTCCCCGGCCTTACAAGGGCCCTTGCGGCACGACAAGTGCCTTTGGCGGGGGTCCCGCAGCTGAACCGGGACCCCCAGTGCGGCTCTTAAAAGAGCCCTTGGGCGACGTCTCTTTTCTTCCAGTCCCGGCGACACCAGCTCCGCCGAGGCCGCCGACCCCCGAGAGTACCCCTGCGGCCGCCAGGGGTACCCCCGGCGGGCGCGGCGACCTCAACGAGGCCGATGTTGCCGGCGTCTTGATCCGACGCGACGTCTTCGGGCTGGCGACACCAACCCCACTCAGGTCGCCGATGCCAGGCAGACTCACTGCGGCCGCCAGTGAGCCCGCTGGCACCGCCGGCCTCAGCGGAGCCGATGTTGCAGCCGCTTCTTTCTTCTTCTTCTCAGCCATCTACTGCGATGGCATCTGAGTTCCGCGCGGAAAGCTCCTCTTTATATAGGTTTGCAGAAATCCATAATCGTTTCTGATTGGTCAATTTTTAATACTTGCTTTACATTAACCAATCAGATTTCTGGAAAGTTCTGAAATCTGATTGGTTAATGTAAGCAAGTATTAAAAATTGACCAATCAGAAACGGATTATGGATTTCTGCAAACCTATAAAAGAGGAGCTCGCGCGGAACTCAGATGCCATCCACGTAGATGGCTGAGAAAGAAAGAAAGAAGCGGCTGGCAACATCGGGCGCTGAGGCCGGCGGTGCCAAGCGGCTCACTGGCGGGCAGTGAGTCTGCCTGGCTCGGCGACCTGAGTGGGGTTGGTGTCGCCAGCCCGAAGACGTCGCGTCGGATCAAGACGCCGGCAACATCGGCCTCGTTGAGGTCGCCGGCGCCCGCCGGGGGTACCCCTGGCGGCCGCAGGGGTACCTTGGGGGTCGGCGGCCTCGGCGGAGCTGGTGTCGCCGGGACTGGAAGAAAGAAGACGTCGCCCAAGGGCTCTTTTAAGAGCCGCACTGGGGGTCCCGGTTCAGCTGCGGGACCCCCGCAAAGGCACTTGTCAGTGCCGCAAGGGCCCTGTAAGGGCGCGGGAGGGGGGGTCCCGGTTCGAGTGCGGGACCCCCTAAGCCCCAAAAGGCCCTTCTCAGGGCCCCGTGGAGGAGCCTCCCCCCCCCCAGCGGCTCCCTCCCGTCCCCTCCCGGAGCGGCCGGGGCGGGGGGCTTGGAGGGGTGCCGGGGAGGGGGTGCGCGGCGGGTGGTCGCGACCACCTGCTGGGCCCCTTCCCGGCAGCCCCTTCTAGCTCCCGTTCCGAGATTGCCGAGACGGGGAACGGGTTGGGAGGGGCTGCTGGGAAGTGGCGGCGGCGGGCGGGTGGTGCCGCTGCCGCGCGGGGTGTGTGGGCGGGGCGGCGGCGCGGGGTGTCGCCGCCGGGGGGGTGTGGGCGTGTGCCCCGCCCCTTAGGGCGGCGTCGGAAGGGATTTTAAGTCCCTTCGCGGCGATACTATATAGTATCGCCGCGAAGGGGCTTAAAATTACCGCAGCACATGCGGCCGCGATAGGTATCGCGGGAATAGCGTCGCCGTTATAAATACGGCGATAGCGCTATTTTGCGGCCGCGATGTGCGGCGGTAATTTTTTTGCGCTAACATCGGTCCTTTAAAATATGCCCCTAGGTAATTTGTAAAAACGTCACGGAAGATGTTTGCGCTATATAAATCAATAATAATAATAAATAATAATGAGTAATAGAAATTATTATCGGCTCTACATCGCCCTATGAGCGTTTCTGTCATTGTTTATAATAAACTCTGACATCATCGCTCTAAATACATTGCAGGGAGATTGTACAGAACATCACAAGCTGCCATTAATATCAGGGATGTACCTGTATATCTTTACATTATGGGTACAGCTCATTATTTCTAGCCTGTAAGAAGATTATTTCTTCCGCTGTTCCCATTATTATTTTAATGAACGTTCAGTGTCCATAGTCAAGAATAAAACTAAAAATTATAGTGCAGTAGCATTGTAGGTTGTGTGTTAAGTTAATATTACTTTATTAAAATTATACTAGGTTATATATTAGATTTCATAGTTTCTAAATTGACAACTGATAGTTTAGTTCTAGAATACTCTGTTCAATTTTTTATGCTAGGTTATACCATTGCCGTGGTAACTATGATGTCACACAGTCAGACAGTATAAATAGGGGAGGAGCTAAGCAGATGTTAGTCGCGCATTTGACTTTGCCAGGTGGAGACAGGAAAAATTTTCACTGCTCAAGGTTTGATTTTTCATAGTAACAGTTTAAAAGTAGATTTAGGGTTAACATGTTAAATCCCTAGAACTATCCTGTAAATCTCTATTAGAAATAGGGAAATAATTTAAAAATATTATTATAAAAAAAATTATATATTTTTTTCCACAAATGCTAATTAATTTCTTTTACCAGTTAAAACTGTACTTCCTTGGTTTTCCCATAATGTTTTTAGCGATCGCTACAGGCGTGACTGCCGGTCCCGCCCCTCTGCTTGCCTTTTCTCGCAAGCAGAGACAATAATCCCTATTGTCTCCATCATTTCTATTCCAGGAAGCGAATCCCAGGAAGGAAAATCCGCAGACACCTCCCAGGACAGACATGGAGGTTCAGGTAAGTTTTATTTCCACTTTAACCATTTTTTAACGATTTCATGGAAATCCCAAAAACAAAAATCTTTTTTTCCTTATCGACTCCTAGACAATGAACCCCCCCGTTGCAAGTCACAAAGAAATGGTTTTACCAGTGGCAGGTAAGGTTTAAAAGCCTTTACTCTCTACCTCCCCCCATCCTCATAATATTGGTTCAATCCCAATGGTCACCCAGCACTGCCTTAACTCTGTGTTTAATTCTAATGGACCATAGAGACCCCAATCTCATAATTCCCCCTTCACCTGTGTAACAGTCTCTAGTCTTATTACCATTTTTTTCTTTTATTGTAGATAACCTGACTGATATGGCTATAATGTATTCAGGCACGGTTGCCCGGACATTAAACAGGGGTTTCCGGAATATATATTGGGGTCTCCGGACATTGAATAGAGCATTCTGGACATTGCAGTAATTTGTAAGTAATTTGATTGGGTGTCTGAAATTCCACAAGGTGTGAGGGAGAAGCATTGGAGCAAAATACACATCTTGGGGTTTTTTTTTGTACTAATGTGTTTATATGAAAGCGGTATGGCAGCTCCCATTCATATTAATAAATTCAAGTAGATAAGTTGGCATGTCTGTCATACTGAATATAGAATTAATTTGAACAAAATAAAACCTATTTACATTCTGTTTAATAAATATATTAAGCCATCATGCAGACCATAGGAGGCATTTAGATTGTCAAAATAAGTAAAATTTGCTCTGGTAATGACACAATGTGGTCACATGACCCAGCCCCCAGTCTGTCTGTTATAATGTACCCTGTACCCCCATATTATCTTCTGTCTCCATGTTTTCTCTCTCTGTGACCCCCCTGCTAATACAGACACACATTTATTATAAATATTATTAAAATTACTTCCAAATCCTCATCATTGTCTTTTCCCTCTTAGGGGTTTAGCTTTATAAAAGAATGGTCATGAGGACTGGAATGGGGCTGGCGGCAGTGTCCCAATAAGCTCTGAAGACCGGCGCATACAAAGAATCTCATCTCTGGGATAGGGCTTTGGATTGTAAAGCTCATACACACGTGCGATCCCGGGAGCAGACCCTGATTTGGGCAACGATTGTTCTGTGTATGGACACAAGATCTGACCTCGATAATGATCTGACCCGGCGGATGATAATCCGATTCGGCAGATCATCAATGAGGCCCGATAAAGTGTCCATATATGGAACAATTGTCGGGCGAAATGAACGTCTGTAACACATAGAGCATCGCAGGGCATCCCTGCTATCGCACATGTGTATATCCTTTAGGATATGGATTGTTTAAAGAGGTACAAAAGCCTAAAATTATTTTTGGTCCTCACCCTGGATACAGCCAAAAGGAGGGGGGTAGATTTAGGCTTTTGTTCCCATTTAAAATTAAATAATAATGTTACAAGTTGATCCAGGGATTTATCAGATTGCCAAATGGAGTCAGGAAGGAATTTTTTCCCCTACTGGGGTTTTCGCCTTCCTCTGGATCAACTCTATATACCAGCAACTGGTATATAGCATAATGTTGTAAAAAAATAATAAATACAATTATAATAAATCTTAAACATTGGTGTCAGAACTTTCCTTTACATTTTGCTTTGTAATATTCAGACTATGAATCGGAAAATATATAATTCCTAGCGGTAAATAAGTTTAATGGGGCTAAAGACCAATAGAATTTGTTATAAAGACAAATTTTAAAAAAATTGTCTTTAGGCTTAGGCACGCGCGAGTGGGCAGGACCACAGCACCCGTGAGTGGACAGGGACACGGCACCCGTGAGTGGGCGGGGCCACATGGGGCTGTAAGATAATGGGCCATGAGGGGCCTGCAACTGGAGGGACCATGGGGTCCATGATTGGGAGGGACCAGGGGGGCTGCAAAGGGGAGGAACAGACACAGGACAGATTGACTGATAGTTTCAGAGCAGGAAGTGCAGGGGACCTGGTGATGCTGCTGCCATATCACACACAAAAATGTAAATATCTTTAAAACTATGCAAGATAAACAATGGAAATAAATTGCAAAAATTCTCAGGGGAGCAATTCCAATCAATTTACCTCAATTTACCTGAAGTCATTTTTGGACCACGGTTCCCCTAGGGGAACTGTGGTCTCCAAACAAGTTTATTTTGAAATGAAAGGACAGGTTCATACCTTTAAAACGAGCCATCAACCACCTCTCTACGTGCTGCACAGCCCAAAATATGAAGAAATCACTGATCAGAAAGTTAGGGGGTGGGAGGTTCTGAATCTGCAGTCAGAAATACTATTTCCTCCTCTAATCTGTGGTTGGCACATGCTCAGTGCATGACTGAAGGGTAGGAGGGGGGTGGGGAGAACACCACAGCACTGCTTTTTTCAATGCCTTCCACTTGCTGGCCCTTCCCAATCGTGGGCCCTGTGTCCCCTCCCCTTGCAGCCCCCTTTGGCCCCTCCCACACACGGACTCTGTGGCTCTGCACACTCGTGGGTCCTGTGGCCCACAAGTGGGAGGGGCCCTCAAGGGGGCCCTGGGGCCCTCAAGAGGATGGAGCCTGAGGGCCCACAAGTGGGAGGGGGCCCCAAGTGGAAGGGGCCCTGAGTGGGAAGGGCCCCCAAGTGGAAGGTGGCCCCAAGTGGGAAGAGCCCTGGGGCCCGCAAGAGGGAGGGGTCCCAGGGCCCACAAGTGGGAGGGGCCCTGGGACCCACAAGTGGGAGGGGCCCCAGAGCCATGAGTGGGAGAGGCCACAGAGCCATGAGTGGGAGGGGCCACGGGAGGCTGCAAGGGAAAGGCCCAAAGGGCTCCAAGGGGAGGGGACATGAGGGCCCACAAGGAGGAGGAAACATGGAAGAGGGACTGTCACATGGTTTCAGTGCAGGAAGTGCAGGGGATCTGGTGATGTTGCAACCATATCACACATATAAATGTAAATATCTTCAAAACTATGTAAAATAAATAATGAAAGTAAATTGCAAAAATCCTCAGGAAAGCAATTCCTGTCAATTTACCTAAAGTCATTTTTGGACCACAATTACCCTTTAAAGTAGCCTAAGTGAGTAAACTAGAGGCATTTTCTAAGCCGGACCTGGGAAAAGTAAGGCCCAGGGGCTGACCCTGACTGGCCCCTCAATACTAGATGCGTGCACCAAAAAATCTCAATAAATTGATTGTCTTACGCTAGATAATTGCTTTATTTGTATTAAGTTTATTTTATTAAAAAAATTATGACCCGATCAATTAATTAAATTTGATTGTATTGACCTATTGGTTCGGGCCTTCACAAAAATCAAAGTTTCTCATGCGGCCTCCAGTGGAATTTAATTGCCCACCCCTGCTTTAAACTTTACTCTTTCAATGAGAAATGCTCATTTGGCATTAGAAATAAACCAGCCATAAATGTTTGCACTGTTAACATGGTAGGTTTCCATTTTTTGGATGTTTCAATATTGACTTTTTATAGATTTTTTATGTTCACAATAAACAGATATTTTTGTGCCTATTTATTTTCCCTTTGTCTGAGTCTGCAAATCACCCCATCCATGGGTCGGAGAGTTCCTGTATCTAAAATCTTGAAGCTTTGTCCTTCCACCAGTTCAAATTCATATCTCTGCAAGAGCTTTGCCATTACCACCTTGGCTTCCATCTGCAAGGAGAAAAAAGGAATATGTATGGTTGGAAAAATATGTCTGCAAAAGACAAAAAAATATTCAGTATCCACAGCTGATTGTACCTGCTTTCAACTCCTCTCATCAGGGCCGGATTATGCACAAGGCAACCAAGGAATGTGCCTGGGGTATGGATGCCAGGGGCATCACAAAAATGTGCTGGGAGCTCTAGGGGGGCACCATTCAAGTGCCCCTTGCCCCCTGAATCCTTCATCAGTTTTGCCCAAAACTGATCTGAGCATTGCTGATATTTAACCCCACTATTGCCTCGTATCGTATAGGGAGAACAGAGCTGCAGCGGCGACGTGGGGACATCCCCTGGTCTTTTCCTAAACAGCCTTGGAGGTGTAGTGAAGGAAGTGAACTTGCAATCAGCACTGATTGCAAGTTCATTTATTGCTATAAAAAAAAACAGTGTTAAACTAAACACCAACTTACAATAGTATTTGTGAATGGATCAAAGAGATCCATTTACAAATAAAGCTTCCCTGGCGGTCGAGTGTAATGTACAAAACTGCAATCTCTATCTAATTAAATCGCAGTATAGTACCTTCTATAGAAAAGAGATCCATTCACAAATAAAACTGGAGCACCCTGGTGGTTGACTGGAGGTACTGCAAAGTGATCAGTTTGATCACAGTTCAGTACCTGCTATATAGTAGTAGTAGAGAATTGTACCGTGTTAGCCATAGATGAAAGTGAAGACATCTTGGATATAAAATAATACCTTTTATTGGCTAACTAAAATGATTGAAAATGCAAGCTTTCGGAGCACTAGGCTTCTTCCTCAGGCATGATACAACTATTTTATACAACTAGAACAAAGACTTTCTGTGTAATAACAAGTAAGACTGCACTGAAATAACAGTGCTGTCTTTCTTGTTAACTTCAAGCAAGCAGAAGTTTACGTGACAGTGAAGTTTGTTGCAGACAGTGTATTTAGGTCAGGTGAGTCTGAGCTTCATTGCATCTTGTATTTACCAGTCACTGCATCTTATAGCAGTCACTATAGGCATCATTTACCAGTCATGGTTGGCATCATTTACCAGTCACTGTGGACATCTTATATTGACCAGTCACTGTGGGTATCTAGTATTGACCAGTCACTGTGTGAATCTTGTATTGACCAGTCAATGTGGGCATCTTACACTAGTCACTGTGGTCATCTTATATATACCACTCTGTGTGGAGGTACTCTGTGGCATATATATGTCATCCCTCCAGTTTACCAGCCAGTGCTAAGTCAGCCCTCCAGTTCACCAGCTACTGTTTAGTTAAAACTGTCTGTTGAACTGAAGTGTCGGCCTAACAGTGTCTGCTAAGCTGGAGGGATGACTTAAAGGGCATGTCCACCCCCAAAACTATAACCCCCCCACTACTGGCCCCATCATGTAGTGTAGTTTAATCTTTACCTCACATCCCAGCTCCATAAGGTTCTCCTGTAGTCCCCCCCCAAAGTCCCAAAAACTGCCCACAAGGAGGATAGCAGAGTTCATATAGGACTCTGCCACCTACCTGGCCTCCGGGAGAAGTTTCGCATGCGTACTGCAGCCCTTCTCCCCCTCCCACCCAATTAGGATTCCCTCCCCCTAGTGTTAATCCTTTTTATCCAAATATTCCCCCTGTCCCCCCAGCCCCAACCGCTATTTTAATATTATTAGAAAATGCCTGAAACATTACTTACCTTCCCTCTTGCCTTCGCCGCACTGAACTCCCGGCAGCCGCGTCCGTGATTGGCTGCCGCTCAGCCAATCACAGACACGACTGCCGATCCCACCCCTCTGCTTGCATTTACTCACAAGCAGAGGGTCTGGCAGCGTAACGGAAGAAAGAGGGAAGGTAAGTAAAGTTTGGGGCATTTTCTAATAAGATTGTGGATTGTGGATTGTGCACGAGGTAAATATACTCACCTTTGGTCCTAGATCCTGGTGAAGTGATTGAAGAACGGAAGGTAAGGAATAGGTCCTTTACCTCCTGGTCTTCAATCACTGCTTTAAAATACTAGTTCAATTTTTGTGTGAACTATTCCTTCCATAATAGAAATACATGCTTTCACACACAAATGGATATAGTTCACAAAACTACAGCAGCACTAAAAATTAAAACGTCCATTTTATTATTCACAGATATAAAATCATCACTGGATGGTGTTCAACCACAACATTTCGGGAGGCATTCCCTTTGTCAAGCTCCACCATCAGTGGAAACATTCATGTGATAATTATTTCATTGTTTCACTTAAAGGAGAACTAAACCCAAAATACAATGGCAGCTCCACAGACTCTATAACTGTCACTTAGTAAAACCATTTGACTCTCATCTCCGAATTCAGCCTCTTAGTGTAGAAATCATTTATAGAACATTTTTTAGTACTGGCAATCTATGATGTCACGGGTGGCTTCTAGTGTTGCCTCTTCCTGGTGGTCCTGGACACAAAATTCCTTCTGCACATGCTAACTAAGTACCTTGTGTTTGTTTCCCACTCCGCTTATGCTAAGCTGCATGTAAGAGTTGAACTCAGAGTCTCCACCTGCCAGTGTCTCCCAGCCAATCATCAGAGATAGCAGTGAATATTATTAGCAGATTTACTGCTCAAACAGAGTGGGGGAAGGTGTTAACCCTTTTCATATGTATTTAGAAAGCAACTTGTAAACCCTTTATATTTGTGAGCATTTCTGCAAGACTGTGTGTTTTTATGTATTTATTTCTGTACTCTACCATTTATAATAGTGTGTGTTTTGCTGCAATGTACATTGCATGCAATTAATATGCGTTTGAACTTGTGATTTGTCGGTTTTCATTATGAAAACTCATGCAATTGCACAAAAAAAGGCTGTGTTACCAAATAGCTGATACATGCGCAACTCGCAACATTCCCCAAATCGCAAGATTTTGGAGCGTTGCTGCATTTTTAATACAATTGGAAAATTGCCTGAAAACGCGGTAGCCCTTAGGGCTAGGCCACACTGAAACGCAAACGCAAACGCAATAGCATGCGATTTCATGTGCGATTTTCGTTGCGTTTGCGATTGCGATTTCTTCAATAAGTATAGGAAAACGCATGCGATTGCGATTAAAAATGCAGAATGCAAAATGCAATCGCAATCGCACCGAAAAACGCGCGTTTTTTTTGCATTGCCGCGTTTTCAATAATTTTGGAAAAACGCAAGCGCAAACGCAAAAAAAATGCAGCAGTGTGGCCTAGCCCTTAGATGTGTAATGCAAGCTGCATTGATTTCAGTTTAGCCATACAGCATGCATTAAATGCAATGGAAGGGAGAACGCACGTTACCAATAATGCGGGATTGTGCTTATTTCGGTGCATAGGCGTTGCACTTCCACAATTGGACCCTAGCAGAGCGCATGCAATACAGAGCAAAAATTTTGATCGGATGCACTCCAATAGCACACGGATATGCATTGCATGTAGTGGGGCTGGTCCCATAGGCTATTATATGCCTGCACTCCCACTAGCACAATCAGATCGCAAACCGCAATCCAAAACATGCTAGTGGGAGCTAGCCCTGTGTTTGAGTCTTAAAGGGAAATAAGGCAACCCCAGTAGACCACTTTACAAGGGATACTTGTAAAAAAACAGCTCAGAACTGCAGGTGCAGCATATTGATGTGAACATGGTCTTTGCACATCTCTCTGCAATGCATTTTAAAGGGGAATGTTGGAGTCTGGAAGTAGTGTAAAGGCAAAGGCCACCATATTAAATCTACGTGTTGCAGTGCTAAGTACCATTGCATTAAATACAAACTGTATCAGCCTGCATCGTGCATCTAAAGAAAATACTAACAACCTTTTGTTGTGTAAATATTAGCAGGACTATGTAATAAAAGTTCTTATGCTAACATCTGATTGGTTGGGGCAAAATTTAACATTTAATACATAGGCCTGTATATGTGTTCGGATCTTAAAGGCAAAGGTGGGAACCCTAGTTGGAAGAGTGATTTTGCGTATGCAAAACTTCCCACAGGCAGCCTTTCTGCTGCTTTAATTTTATAGAACATGTTTGTATTCCCTCTAACAGTGCCCCTTTAATTGGTATTCCCTCCAATAATTCCTATTAATATGTACATTTATATAAATAACATGGTGCAGAGCTGCAAGTGGCATACCCTCCAACATTCCAACAGCTGCAGGTGGAGGATAATATAATGACCCTTATCTTAGCACAGCTCTGTGTAATGCATTTTTCTGTGTAAGGGTGAGGCTACACTACAACGCATCAAGCGCACATGCTTTCGCGTGCGTTATCGCACACAATTGTGTTCCTTTGCGTTATCGTGCGTTTTTCACGTTTGCGCTCGCGTTTTTCGCTATCTATAAAGCGAAAACGCAAGCGATTGTGCAAAAAAAATGCTAGCACAAAACGTGAATGGACGCGCAATCGTATGCGCATCGGAAATCGAAGGAATGTTCGTGTTCCCGGGATTTCCATGTTAGCGAAAATGTTAGCGAGCACGCGAAAAACGCGCTAGTGTGGCCTAGCCCTAATGCATTTCTAAGCTTAGCTTTGTACTACAATTTGTTGTTTTTATACAGACAGCTGAACAAAAAAACACACCCTTCCTACCCTCCAACATTCCCTTTAATAAGGTACACTGATGAGAAATGCATTGCACAGAGCTGGTGCTAAGATCAGGTTCACTTTACTATCCTCCCCCTACAGTTCTGCACCATGTGGTTTCTATAAAAATACACTCTTCCTACCCTCCAACATTCCCTTTAATAAGGTACACTGATGAGAAATGCATTGCGCAGAGCTGGTGCTAAGATCAGGTTCACTTCTCTATCCTCCCCCTACAGTTCTGCACCGTGTGGTTTCTATAAAAACACACTCTTCCTACCCTCCAACATTCCCCTTTAAGAAGCTACACTTTCCACTAATATTGCTGCAGCTGACAGGGAGAGCTAGAGACCTTCCCACTATGGGCCGTATTTATAAAGGTGTGGTATCGCCTTCTTTAGCGATCGTTATGTTGATCGTTAATTTATGATCGCTATCGAAAATCTTGTAAATGTATGATAGCGAATGTAAATCTACGACTGTCCATAGAATATCATTACGGTAGTTTACAGCATGGTATACTACTGCCACAGTCGTACAGTAACAAAAACCTGCGGTATCGCATGTTTTTAAATACTTTATAAATACAACACTTAGGGCTAGGCCACACTAGCGCGTTTTTTGCACGTTACGCGTTTACGCCCACGGTTTTCGCTAAAATGGAAATCGCGGGAATGCGAAAATTCCCGCAATTTCTGATGCGCATGCGATTGCGCGTCCGTTCGCGTTTTCCTGTGAGTTGCAGTGTGGCCTCACCCTTACAATGCAGGTGAAACATACAAAGACACAGGTCTGCAACTGTGAATAGTGCAGGTTTATTGCAAATAGACATTGACTAGAACTCGAACCCAAGTTCAAGCCGAACTATTCGAAGTCGAATGAATTCGGACTTCTCGAACTATCCCGGACGGACTGACCATCCGTCCGTATCGTACGAAAGGATGCTCGGACATGGTGGAGAACCTCGTCCGATCGTGCGGTCCTCCATGGACAGCACGATCGGTCGCGGTAACTGTCGGACGCGGCTGCTTTTGCTGCAACCGACAGTCCTTCCTCCTGGCCGACCGGTCGAAAGTATCGAACGGTCAGTCAGGAGGAAAAATCACTAGGTGTGTACCTAGCTTAAAAGGTGGGAGTGGAAATCACACAGGTGCTGAAAATGTAATCAAGGTAAAAGTACTGGCAGGCAAGGGAAAATGTCAGCTTCAGAGTTGGGGAACAAACAGAACCTAAAATGAGCTCATAGAGGTAAATAAAAGGCCCCTGAGTGGGATCTTCCATGCTGAGAAGGATGTTGAGGCAAGTACTTTCTAACTTAAACTTTGATTTTTTGGGTTTAGTTCTCCTTGAAGTAACTTCAGACAGGAAATTGTTATAAAAAATACACACCCTTGGAAACTGAGAACCACAGTGCCACCCTGTGGTGTATTGGGGAAATAACAAGACAATAAATCACAGAAAAACATACAAGTCATAATCTGTTTAACTCTTTAGGGGCCAATGATCCCAGTTCCTCTATTCACTATACTTCCCTCTGTTTTAATTGTCTTGCCCTTATTAAGGTCTGTACCAACAGTTTTCCCATGTCTATAAGAGATTAGGGTTGGGGACTGAAATTCCCTAATTTCAGGGCATATCTGTTTTAATATCGGCCAATGCCATTGAACAATTTTAACAACCTATTGACTCCAAGGATCAAAACCTGTCATATGTTATTCTAGATGACTTAGCAATCTTAGTAACCTGGGGAGTAGTATTTGTCTTCCTCTGCAACCAGGATCTGCTGTCTACCAGCAGCTACAAGAAGCACAAACTATGTAGAAAATGATTTATTGCACTTTAAAGTCCCTGACACTGACCTCTGTTCCCTTGACTCACTGTGCTCTTTGATTTTTCTGTGTCTGTGTTCTCAGCCCAGCTGATCTCCACAGCACACAGACTGACACTGACCTTGATAGCCAGCAACTCTCAACTGTGTCTGAAAGTTCCATTGTGTTCCTCCCACAGCACTGCACTTCTGGTTTGCTCTTCGGAACCACTTTAAAAAAATTTTTTTTACATTTTTGAAACATCGGGACATGGTGGGTGACCACCTGGTCTGCCAGTACACCGTGAAAGTCACCCTAAAGCAGGACAATCACGGCAAAACCTGGACAGTTGGGAGCTATGCCTAATATTGTCTGCGAAACTGGAGGGCTGACTTAATAGTGTCTGCTGAACTGGATGACTGACCAAACAGTGTCTGTGAACAGGAGGACTAAATTAACTGTGTCTGGTGAGCTGCAAGGTTGACCTAACAGTGTCTAAAAAACTGGAGGACTCTAGGGTTCTGCAGCCACTGTTAGTACAGCCCTCTAGTTCACCAGCCAATGTCAAGTCAGCCCTCCAGTTCACCAGCCAATGTAAGTTAGCCCACCACAACCACCTCCACAAGCCATGTCTACTTTTTTTGTTGGAGCACAGTACAACATTAATAAATAAGCAGTGAGGTGTATACAGTATTTTCAGAAATTAATAATACAATAGCAAACTTTAATAAGGCATTGTCTTTATTAAAGCGAGTTGATTGGTTGATGATTAGAACATTATGAACAAAGGGGGCCCCAAGACTCACCCTTTGTCTACGGCCCTATTTGCCCTTAATCTGTCTCTGTAATCTGTCATAGTGAGTAATCACAAATTTAGGGAAAGGGTGAAAATAGGCAAAAAAACAGCACATAATTCACAAATGGAGATGGAAATAAAGAGGACATCCTACAAAAAAAAGATAGGAGGAAATCCTACAAAATACTATAGATAATAATATGCAATGGAGAGAGAAAGGACAAAAAAATGAGATGATAAAAAATAGGGAATGGGAACATCAGTAATAAATATTTCCAAAATAAATGTACAAGCTATAATAGCTTGGAAACTATGGTCTCCATACTCAGCTCCTTATGGTTCTCCTGCAGTGCCTGTTCAAAAGTGAAGAGTAGTAGCTGTATGTGTGTCATGCAGTGCCTGTTCTTCTAAAGAGCTCTGGCATGTGCAGGGGAGCCCCCCTCCCTCTGGATCCCTTCAAGCTTCCATCATGTTGTACCTATAAAAGATCTTTTCTGTAGTGTAGGGCACCCCCCAATCCTAACCACCAGGTTTATATGTTTAAAAAAGCACAGAAATAGACTTACCAGTCTTCGTTCCCTCTGCTTTCTCCATAGCCAGCAGCTGCGTCTGTGATTGCATGACTCTCAGCCAATCACAGATGCGGCTGCCTATCCGGACCCTATTTCTACTTCTGGGAACGGAGTAGCAATAGGGGCAGAGAGCCGAGGCAATGAAGGATGGTACGTTTCTGGGGCTTTTTTTAACTTTTAAACCTGGCAGTAGGGGGGTGGCTGGGGTACCCTATGCTACAAAAAATTTTTGGGGGTGGAGATACCTTTTCACCTAAGTTTAAGGTTAGAACATGCCCACTTCTGGGACAGAGCATCTTCAGCTGCATCATAAACCCTGCTCCGAATACTTTTTCAAGCTAGCCACAAGCCTGAATTGCATTTTTTTCTCCCTAAGGCATCTATATGTAGAGAACAGGTAAAGGTCTGTAACTAGCTTCAGAAAGGATCCATATTTGGGGGTGGGGCTTATGACAGCCTTTTACACATGCCTGTCACAGAGACAGGGCATTATCCTAGGCTTGAATAAAAGGTATGAGAGCTCAATAAAGAGGACATGTATGGAGACCACAGTAACCCTTTAATAAAGTTGCTTGGCCCAGTCTAACACTTAGTTACACACGGGTCAATATTTCAGCCCAATTATCCACCCAGTGTGACCTTTCATTTGATTAAGTTGAATCCTCAACCAGAATTTTTGTTGTGACCGATATTTTTCAGACAATTTCCTTTGTCTAAATTGGTCAAAAACTGTATCTAATGTATTGGTAAGTTTCACCCAATCCTGCTTATTTCAACAGGCAGAAACAGTATCTAGAATCAAAATCTAATAACATATATACTGTTGGTTGCATTAATATCATTATTATAATAACATATTTGATTGGCACTAAAAATATGGCATTACAATTACTATTATCAAGTGGGTGTTGTCTCTTAACTGTGTTACAGCAGTCAAATAACATCTGATAAGCAAACTATTTCAGCTTTTATTGCATTAGCCTTTAATCTTTCTTATTATATCTTCCACTGTCACATCACCCTTTCTCTATTTAATTTTTCATTGCATAAGCAATATGAGTCATAGATTTGTGATTATAATAATGATTCTATCATTATGGCCTTGAAGCCTAAGTTTATATTCTACTATAAATTTAGTTTATGTTCTACTATAAACTAAGTCTATATTCTACTGATATCATAGTACACCTGTCATCGATGCAAGGAAGAAAAATAGAGCAGGAAGTTGTTTGGCAGCTAAAACTAAAGTGCCTATTGTATCAGTACATACACCGGCCTTTCTACAAAATTATTTCCTTGATGATGGTTTAGAGTCTTAGCCCCGTGCACATGTGCACTGCTTGTTGTTAATTATCATTCTCCATAACTATTCCTATTAAGGGTATAATTAAAACGGAAGTTGTATATTAAAATTACCCCCCCACACACACACACACGCACACCCCATTATTAAAGCTATGTTTCTTGAAATATTATTGTTACATATAAATATATATTGTTACTTAATGGGTCATTCAAATATGAACGCACCCCTTATTTTAAAGATTTTTACAGAATCAAAAACATTATAAATGCATATTTTTACTGTACAGTTTACTTGCACAGTTGTTAGCCAAAGTGATTAAAAGTCCCCACAGAAATATAAGATCAGTTAAGACTGGAAAAATTTATACACAGTACATCCAACCTTGGATTGCTTCTTACTTGTGAAAACACTTGTCCTATACAGGAGCGCGGACCCAAAGAAAACGGGAAGTACGAGTAGTACGGTCTGATGGGAAGAATAAATTGCTCAAATTTGTACAGTACATTATGAAAAGGTGCACAAATGTTATCACTTGTACATGCTGCAAAAATCTACTGTGTTAAGAAGAATTATATAATCCATCACTTCTATAAAAGGTCCCAAGTTGTAAATAATATTTTTATAATCAACGTACTATAACATAGTAGCACGCCAACTTACTACACCAAAAGGGTGCTGTACTAATGACTAAAAACCCCTACAAAAAAATTATACAGATATTAGAATTTATCTCAGAGTTCTGTGCCCTCTAAGGTCCCGATGGAGCTTGCACTGTATGTGTATGTGCATACAGTGCGAGCTCAGTCGGGACCTGTCAGAAGAACAGCAGTGGTAGGTATATTCCCTCCCTTCGTTCCCCAGGGTGTAAATAATTGTCTATGGTCCCAGAATATAAATAATATGTTATAATCAATGCACTATTACGTAGTAGCACAACGATTATAACCTGGAAGTGGTGGCTTCTTACCTTTTTCCTCCTGCCTATTCCTTCTGAGATTGAAAATTTCAGGTTCCACGTAGCATGGGACAAAGGCAGTTCGGCACACACACAAAACAGTTTTGATAAGAAACTACTTTTGAGGCAGCCCCCAAAGGCAGATAGCTGAACGACCCCCGACGAAACGCATACACATGCGCAACTATCAGCCGTTTTGGCCGTTTGACGCAGGTGTTCGTCAGGTGAAAATCGGCAGGTGTGTACGGACCTTAAGATAAATTATCTGGGAACACAGTCCAGTACCGGGCGTCAGATGGAGGCAGGGCCCTGGGATGAATACCTGCAGTTGGAGACTGTGCATGAAGGGTGATAACAGAGTGGGTTAGTGAGGTATGGGCTAGTGAGGGTATCTTTGGGGGCTGCCACATAAGTAGTTTCTTATCAGAACTGATATGTGTGTGTGTGTACTTCCTGTATTTCAAGGAGAAATCACCTAAACTTTATTTATCATTAGACATTACCTTGGTGCATCAGGACTGAATCTGTCTGGGTTGAAAGTAAATGGATCAGAGTAAAACTCCTCCATCCTTCCCATGACATAGGAATTTAACTGCAAAAGGAAAGCAAGCAAAAGATAAACCTCAGTAATTGGTCAGGTATTACTGATCTACATAAAAGTTGCAATGTGTGAATCCCCTACACTATCATACTGAAGTACAACCCCAGTAACACACACCCAGCAAATTAAAGGAAAAAAAATATATAAGTATATGTGTGTAAATTCAGTTTATAGTTGATTATAAACTAGCTCTATGCACACATTTTAACATTTACAGTGTGTACTGATTTTAACTTCCTTTGTATTATAGCACAAAGCACTTCTGCAGTCATTTAACTAACCGTTAGTGTTACATTTGCAGGGATTTTCACCCCTTCGATAACCATGTCTTTTTTTATCTCCCGTGATGTGCCTGGTGCTGTGGGGTATAAACGCAAAGTCTCCTTCAGAACCTGCCAGATTACACAGAGATGGTAATGTTAGTTGACTTTATACAGTAAAACATGTCATTTTATGTAACTTGCCCGCTAAGAGGAACTTGCTGCTTTGTTTGTGGTAAAGGACATCTATATTTGTAAGATGGGCAACAACAAAAACCAAATGTTATTTATTCTCATATTTTATTACCATCAACTGCTCAGTTGAATTTTTGAATAGAGACACTCTCAATGAGCATGCATAGTCTAATGGGTCGATAAGCTAAGCATCAACAGTGACTGCATACTAAGGAAACAGGAGGTATCAAACAAAAAGAGCAATTTTGACAATTTGACAAAGTCAAATGTGCAACAGGAGGCCTGGATACTGCAACAGGAGGCTGTAGGTTTTCATTTTTTTTTTTAGATGTTAGATGTTTTTTAGACTGTTTACCAGTGGTACGTTGTGTTTTTAGGCTTTAGGAAAGTTGGTCTATGTACCATAGTCTGCCTTATTATTAGGTCCGCTCAGGAGAAGGCACCCAGGCCTCCAGCAAATGCAGTGCATGTGTGTTGCCACAAGCAAATTGTATAATTAAGAAGGCAAAACTTACAGAGAGATTCAATAAATGTTCTTATTGTTTAAAATGGTGCTAATTTTGCCCCAACCAATCAGATCTTATTTAACATTTGAAAGCTAACATCTGATTGGTTGGGGCAAAATTAGCACCATTTTTAACGATAAGAACTTTTATTGAATAACCCTGTTAGTATGTACTGAAAATCATGAAGTAGGAATAGGTGTGTCATAGAGTCCATAATACACCTTTTAACTTTTTATTGATCACTGCTGACTGGTGTTAATGTCTATAACCAGGGTGTCCAACCTGCGGCCTTCCAACCTGTATTGGCAGTGTAACGCTATTTCCAAAAACATTTGGAACTGGCACAGTGCCCTAAAATAAGTGTAAAACCCACTTTAACCCAATATTATATTGGACTTATGGTGGCCATATACGCTACAATCCAATCGTACAATCCGCGGGTCGTACAATCAGATTGGAAGATTATTGAACGATCATCCAAACACAATCCGATATCTCAATAACATACAACTGGCATCTAAGCATCTATGGCCACCATTACATCTGCACTTGTTTTTTCCTACACTGAATCTCCCTGTTAGAGATTTACACTTCTTAGGATTCCTATAAATTATCAGATCTTATCATTGTTGATTGATTAAGGAATGAGTATGACAGCTTTTAAAATTGTACCTCTCAACATATTGTATATGGAGGATAGAACAACTAGCCAACATCTCAATAGTATAAACTGCACTTCATGATTCTAGTTGCTATAAGTTCCTTTTTAAAATCATATTACCTGAGATAAATACTGTAATTTTCCAAGGTCTTCATACTCGATGTCTCTCTTGGATCCTATGACTTCATCTATTTCTGCTTGGGCTCTGCAAATTAAAAATAAAATTATAAAGGAGACCTGAAGTTATGTATTTAGTGAAAATTTAGAACAAACCGACTATATGTGATGACAAAAATACATGAAAAATTTGATTTTAGTTCATATTTTAAGTATTGTATGTGTTCCATCATCATTACAAGGAAAGGGACAGGTCCTTTCCACAAAATTTAGGGATCTCAGTAACTGAATTGCATGACAAGTAAATAAAAGCCATACGATATTAGACAGTTAGACACATTTACAAATATTAAATCCCCTTATCTTTAATATAATATGATTCATTTACTAACTTCTCAAGAATTTGTGGATTCTGTGCTAAAGCCATTACTGCAAAAGACAGCTGGTTGGCAGTGGTTTCCTGGCCTGAAACATAAACCATATTTATCCATAAAATCACAAGCTTTTCTGTACATCAAATTTTATCAAATACAAATTATAATGGCCCCAATAATAAGTAAAAAACACCAACACCAGATTATAACTAATAGTGCAAAATGGATAGATGACTGTATGACAGTATATGTCAATGAAATAAATCTGAATGATCTGAAGGATTGATCTAATTCAATACAACAGATATACCATGACCTGGATGAATGAGAATCTTTACAAGAAGATCTGAAGGGCCAGTACTTGAATATCCAGAGAGAGTGAAAGACCGGACCAAAGCAGAAGCACTAGCCTGACGAGGGTAAAATATTTAAAAGGAAAACAACCGTTCAAAAGAAAGTCCAGGCTAAGCTCAGGGCATGGCAACAAATGATCAAAGTCCAAGCAGTGGGGTAACTAGGAATCACTGGGTCTCAAGCAAAACTATGATGGGGACCCTCTCCCTGCTTCTACAGTGGTTTTCTGGGTGGAGGCTGTATCTGTCATAGGGGAAATAAGAAGATAGGGCTCCTTTGCAGAGTCTGTTCCCCTGGTGGTTACACCCCTGAGTCCAAGCAAGAGTTCAGGGCAGGTAGTAATCAAACAGAGCCCACGTTCTAGCAAAAGGTCAGGGCAGGTGGCAAACTAAAGAAGTCAGCGTCCAGCAACGTCACTGCCTAATTGCACTGCATCTTGATTCTGCATCTGGTGATTTCATTAGAACTCTACTCACAATCAACTAGAACGGGACAGACAAACAAATATAATAATGCGTGTGTGGAATATTGCTAAACAAGTCATATTGTTCTAATAGATAGAGATTTCCGAACGTAGCAAAATCCGGTCCGCTCAAGGAACCGCGAATTTTCTAAAAAATTCAAAAATTCGAAAATCTGCGAGCGGACCCATTAAAATGAAAAAATCCTCGAAAATACGAGAAATCCTCGTAATTTAGAAAATTTTTGAAAATATGCAATTCCCCGCATTTTCAAAAATACGTGAAATCCTCGTAATTTCGACAATTTTCGAAAATACCTATTTTCATGCATTTTCGAAAATACGTGAAATCCTCGTAATTTCGACAATTTTCGAAAATACCTATTTTCATGCATTTTCGAAAATACGTGAAATACTTGTAATTTCGAAAATTTTTGAAAATACGGGTTTCATGCATTTTCGAAATTACGAGAAATCCTCGTAATTTCAAAAAAAATTCGAAAACGCGGTTCGGAAGGCGGAAAACCGGAAAATCCGCGATATCCGCCATTTGCGAACGAGGAAAATCCGCTGCAGATTCGGGTTCGGATCCGCGAACTGGGCCATCACTATTCATAGACTGAAAGAGAAGAAGCAGGAAATAAAAAAGCAGGTTGAAGGAGAATATAAAGAATGCAGTAGAAAGCCTTTACATACCAGCAACGAAAAAGGTGACAAAGTTGTCCAATAAAATCTCTGCGTCACAATCGTTTTCCATGGCTGTTGAGAAACAAAAGCAGAAAGGACTACAGCATAATGTAAACTCAACTAAATCTCCCCTGGCTTTATTATTTAATTAAGATTTGAGATTATTCTGATGGTCTCAGAGAAACTATACAGAGAGCTTATAACTGCAATTCTTATTAAACTCTATCACAAAGTTTATATAGTCAGTAAAATATGCAATATGAAGGAATAACTAAATCCACATTGAGTATATAGTAGATGGCTTACACAGATGTAAGCCTTGACTTGCTCTGTTCGACCCTAACATTAATTATAATTATTTATAATATACTAGTTACTTCCTAATATGAATTACATGGAATATATAAGGTTAAACATAACATTCCCCTTCAAGAACAAAAATGAAACACCATCCTATTCCACTGAAATGCTTTCTCTTTTTTTGTAATTTTTTTTGTTGTTGTTGTTTTGTTTTCAACCACATATGTCTTATTTGCTTAAACATACACGCCACTTTCAGTATTTGTGTCAGTATATCCTTTGGCATCTCCCCTCCATCTTGAATCTGCTTCTTCCTCCTCTCAATACATTCCTTTCCAGTTTGTCGAAGCAGCTTAATACTTGCCTGTACCTCTCTGATGAATGGACTCTTTCCAATGGAATACTGTATAAGAAAATAAGATTAACAATCTAATCACATTTTAAATTAAAAATAGAAGGATGCATTTAATCAGTGCAGATTTTCAGTTCAACTGTAATATGACCTGCAGATGTTTCTGGTGTCTCTACAGTAATGGCTGGTACACACAATGCAATATTTTGGTCCAATCGTCCGATAGTGTCATGGACGCGGCTTCTGGCAGTTCAGAACAACGGAGGATAGAGGGAAGGTAAGTAGAGATCGGGGGAGTTTCTGCAAATAAGATTAATGCAGTTGGGGCTGGGGGAGCAAGCCCTACCACATATTAAAAGGGTTTAATGCTAGGGGGAGGGAGACCAAAATGGGAGGGGGGGAGAGGGAGGGGGGAAGGGCTACTCATAGCATGCCACAAACCTCTCAGAGGAAGCCTCAGAGGCGGAAACAATTTCCCCCTCTGCTAGGCTCCTGGTGGCCTGGACTTTGGAGGGACATTGCAGGGCAACCATTTGGATCTGGGATGTAAGATAAGGATTTTTCTACACTACAGAGTGGGGCCAGTAGTGGGTTAAATTGTAATTTTGGGGGTTGACATGCCCTTTAAGTTATAATTGAATTAATTTACCTCTTTCATAATGGAGAACTATAGCTACAACATCAAAGGTTATAGAGAATAATTTACGTGTAGTTTATACGCAGCGCTGTACAATATCAAAATACAAAAAAGTCATATAAGGATGACAAAAATAAAAATACATAAATAGTAATTCTATGAATTAAATAAATATAGAATTCTATAAGGGCTAGAGCCTTGCCACAAGAGAAATGGAGGTCCCTGCCCCGTAGAGGTAACAATCTTGTTTGGATGCAGTAATCTAGCAATCAGGCTTTGTCACTGCTAGATAACATCAGCTCCGCAGCTTTTGACAAAAATAAAGGTATCAGTTCAATGCTGAATTGCTGCCTTATCTTTGGTTCTCCTTTCCTTATTGGTGTTTGTATAGGAATAGTAGGGAAAAGCTTGATATCATGTACTTTACTCCAGCAAAGCATTCCTGAATTCCTGTTTGTAAAACTATTGAATAGGGTTTGGAGAGAAAAAGATTGTTCTGTTGTTGTGCCATAAAAATGTGTACCTATTGCCAGCCTGGTGGTGAGTGAAAATAAACGTTATGTGCATTAGACCAGATATTTATCACTAATTACTATAAAGATACTGATTACCTTCCCTGAATCAGGTTTCCTAATCAACTTTTCAACTGACATTTCAGCCGTAACATTGACTATAAAATGTAACATGGCTGCGGAATATCACAGGAAGTTTTACAGGTAAGAACCGCTAGGCAGGAAGTTTAGATTCATCAGAATGAATTACAAATTCAGGTTTAAAGGGCAAGTCCAGCTATGAAATGAAAACTTACATACAGGTAAATCACCCCCCAACACCCTAAACGGTAATACTTTGAAATGTGAAATATATAAGTCTAACCTGAAATCCTGCACAATGTCCTGTAGCCCCGGTTTCTGCTTCCTGGTTCTTCCAGTTAGCAACTGTCAGTTATGGATTTGGCAGTTGACATCACAGCCAATGACTGAATGTTAATCGCCTGTCTGCCTCTTCTGAGCATGCCCAGGCTCAGAACAGGTTTCTAAATTGTTCAGTTTCCATGAGGCACCCAGAAGCATAGCAGGCATACAGTAATGAATTCATAGGACAAAGTAGGATATATCAACATATTTTAAAGAGGCCATTCTTTCTAAAAGATGTTCTTATGAGGGTGGAGTTGTCCTTTAACATCTAAAACAGCGTACGGACAGCTTTACAATACACTCTGTAGACTTTTATATTTTGCAATTTAAAGCTATAACAGACCTTTATCATAGGATTTCGCATTTCAACAGTGCCTTTCATCACCAGGGAGATAGCTCTTGGGAAGGGAGTCTGATCATCATTCAAGGAATTCAGCTCTATGCCAAAACCAGCCTGTCAAACATCAGAACAGATTAACATTGTTTCTAAAGCTTTTTGTGATTTCCCCTTTTCCCAAACCAATCAGATGTTAGCTTTTAAATGTTAAATAAGATCTGATTGTTGGGGCAAAATTAGCACCATTTTAAACGTTAAGAACTTTTATTGAATAACCCTGTATGTATATAAAAAGGGCAGAAAATGGAGAGTTAAACAGAAAACATTGCTTTAAATACAGCAGTGTTAGCAATAATTACTAACCATAAAGATCAAACGGGAAGATAACATTAGAGAAAAGGTGTCTGGGAGAATGATGTCCCATGGAAAATAGAGCTGACCCCATCTAATCATTGATAAAGTTTATTATTATAGATGAAAAAGTAACCGGAGGCCAGTAGGCCCTTTGAGCAAAGCGAGTTGTGGTCTTACTTATATTTTGCAATGCAAGATAGATATGCCCTATACAGTATATACATGCATGTCAGCCTGTCGAAAACCTTTAAAGAAACTAATTTGTAAGCAGCAAGTGCCTCTTCCCATTACTCATTATCTGTAGGGGCAAGATATTTCACCCAGGAGCAAACACCTTAATGCATGCCAAAGATGTATGAAGAGCCAGATAAATACTGGAGATTAATTTAGCATATTGAGTATTCCTTAAAATCCCTTGCAATGAATTGTGTAGGAGGTCAAAGAATGTACCCTGAAACTGTGTAAAAATGCATACTTAATTTGTAGCTATCTAAATAGTATATGATTAGAGAGCTTTAAGTTTTGTTTCAAATTATTTAAGTGGTATGTTGAAAGACACCAAATTAAACCGTATTAAACCAAAGGGGGTTTGTTTGTATAACTGAGGTAAGTTTAAAGGTTCGTACACACGTGCGATCGCGGGAGTCGGCACGCAACGCACGATGTGTACAAACGGCCATTTCAGCCGATAATCGGCCTGTGTATAGGCACTTTATCGGCAGAAACGCCCACTCGTTCAGAGATCCACCCGGTCGGCCGATAAAGTGCCCATACATGGGCCAACCGCCGTTCGTACACATTGTGTGTCGCAGGTCGGCACCCGGGATCGCACGTGTGTACGAACCTTTACTTCTTGAGTGATAAATCCCACACGTTCAGAACTTGAGATAAGAAATGCATGTTGGGGGTAGCAAAGCTACACCTCTGGGTCCACAAGATGAGGTTTGTAGCATGTTTGGGCTTTGGGGGGCATCAGGTAGTCCTAGTAAACAGAGATATCACTTTTGTGTGGAGCCAGTAAAACACATGAAAAAGCTGAGATGCAAAGGGAACTTAGATGTATACCCCAGTTGTTTATTTAAATCCACAATTAAATCCCCATATAAAAATGATATGGCATTGGTATCCTAGCTACAACTACAATATTGTTAGACACTATAGAAAATGCACCATATTATTACACCTTTAATGGTTTAATGTTTTACAATGTATTATCACACTTAATGCAAACCTTAATCTACAATTCATTAATGTAGTTTGGATCTGGAGCCCCATGTACAAGGTAGAAATAGAGAAAATGTTTTTTGTCGGCTTTATATTACAAACAAAATAATAATTTAAAAAAAAAAAATTTAAAAAAAAATAAATATAAAGGATAATGCGCCCCTTACAGTGTAATATAAGGATATTATGCCACCGAGGAGTTCCCTGACCATATAGAAGCACGAGGCCGTAGGCCGAGTGCTTTTATACAGGACAGGGAACACCGAGGTGGCGTAATGTCCTTATATTATAATGTGAAGGGGCGCATTATTTCTTATAATACATAAGTATTGGATTCCTTCACCCCATTTACATTTTAAATTCTAGCCTTGTCCCTATTTCCACCTTAAACCCCCCAAGCTACCTTCTGTAACTTAAACCCAGTAGAAAGGAACATCCCAGCCCAGCATCTGTGGTTAAACAAATCTTTGTGGAGGAGGAGAGAGACATTGGTTATGAAGTGACAGGAAGCAGCTCCAGCAGGTTGTGTTAGTGAAGTTAAACACACAAAAAAAATGCCGAGTCATTGTCCAGGCATGATCACTGGAATGGGCGGAGTAGTGGGATATAAGCTGGGTACACACAGTAACGATAAAGCCCAGATACCGTCGGATCCGACGGTATCGGGGCTTTATCGTTATGTGTGTACGTTCGTTTCCCGAACGATCGGGTCGGCCAAACGCTCGTTCGGGAAAGGCCGAAAATTTCCATTGGCCGCGCTAGACTCCCTATAGAGGAGTCTAGCACGGCCGATGGAAACACACAGTCCCGAGCGTTCTCCTATCATGTTCATAGGGAGAACGCTCGGGACTGTGTGTATGCAGATCTTTGAAAGATGGCAGACAGGATCTTGCAGAAATCTGGACTGTGTGTACCTAGCTTTAGTGACATAGCTGAGTGATTTTTATAAGGATATATATCACTGCAGCTCCCATTATAAAATATCACCTCAGTATGTAATATATATATATATATATATAATATATATATATATATATATATATATATAAATCAACGAAGGCGATCAGCACTCCTATTCCAATCGCCCGGGTGCACCTTGAGGAGGATAATACATGGACGGAGACAGAGGGCACTCTCAGGACTGAATAAAACGTAACTTTTATTATAACATGATATAAATCGTATGTCTATGCGTTTCGGCAAAACAACAAGCCATCTTCAGGATATGTCACACAATGCAATACAAAACAATATATACCCTCCCTCCCAATCCCTAACCAATGACAGCAAGGTAATTAAAAACGGTAAAATCAATTAAAACCCAGTCTACAGAGCAGGTGGATCCCACAAGGTAAAACACCAGCACATACACTGAGGCAAAAATAGTGTCAGAAGTTATCAGACACTACAATCAAAAGACTCAGAAAGATATAGTCAATCCCGGCCTAAGTGGAGAATGGATACAAATAATATACATGAAATAATTGATACAAATGTATATACATAAATATAGTAAGATGCTAATATGATTCAGTGGATTAGATGGCAAACAAAGTAATGGGACCTAGTAGCGAAGTCCCAATCTCATAGACTCTGCCCCAATCACCCCATCCTCAATTATATTAAAGGCAATAAACTGAATAAGGGAATCGTACATCATATACTAGAAATACATAGCCAAAGTCCACTATATGTCACAAAAGAATATCAGATCATCCCATGACACATAATGTTAGCTGTAGGCAGTAAACATCATCATTAAAGATAGCAATGTAATGTTAGCTGTTCATTGAGCCCGCCATCGTATGATGTACGATTCCCTTATTCAGTTTATTGCCTTTAATATAAATGAGGATGGGGTGATCAGGGCAGAGTCTATGAGATTGGGACTTCGCTACTAGGTCCCATTACTTTGTTTGCCATCTAATCCACTGAATCATATTAGCATCTTACTATATTTATGTATATACATTTGTATCAATTTATATTCATGTATATTTATTTGTATCCATTCTTCACTTAGGCCGGGATTGACTTTCTCTTTCTGAGTCTTTTGATTGTAGTGTCTGATAACTTCTGACACTATTTTTGCCTCAGTGTATGTGCTGGTGTTTTACCTTGTGGGATCCACCTGCTCTGTAGACTGGGTTTTAATTGATTTAACCTGTTTTTAATTACCTTGCTGTCATTGGTTAGGGATTGGGAGGGAGGGTATATATTGTTTGTATTGCATTGTGTGACATATCCTGAAGACGGCTTGTTGTTTTGCCGAAACGCGTAGATATACGATTTATATCATGTTATAATAAAAGTTACGTTTTATTCAGTCCCGAGAGTGCCCTCTGTCTCCGTCCATATATATATATATATATATATATATATATATTGACTCCACAAGTTTACTTGAAATAATAACTTTAAATGGAATATCCCCATTACCTTGCCAATCACATCGAGTGTCACCTTGCTCATCATGTCATGCATTTTTATCTTACATTTTCCATCTGCTTTTTCAGCGAGTCTCTCCATTAGTTCCTCTGCTTTTTCATTGAAAGGTTCCATTAAGCCCATCAAATAGCTGCAATAATGACAGTGAAAAGAGTGATTTTTAGGCAACAGACTCACTTTAAATGTACCGTAATATACTTCAGGGTTTCTCAAAGGGTGTTCTAGGGCACACTAATGATTAATGGGACATACTGCTGTGCCTTCAGGAGCCAGGGGTGTGTCAGTGCTGTGTTGGTAGTGGAAATATTTTCACCAGTATAACACAAATTTTGTTATGTTGTACTCTAATATATATCTGAGGTTCTCAAACTTTTTTTTAGACTGTGGCGCACTTGTCAATGTGTTTTTAATGTTGTACTTATTTTGTAACTATCCGTTTTTAAAAACTTTACAGCATAATTCAATTAATTAATGTAATTTTAAGATACTGCGCAATGTCTTAGCCAATCACAGGAGCGGATGCGAGGTGAGCCCCTCCTGCTTAACTTCCGTGCACAGAAAAGGCATGGAAGTTAAACAGAAGTCATTGGGGGAATGAAGGCTGGTAAGTACCATATATACCTGAGTATAAACTGACCCAAGTATAAACCAAGGTACTTAATTATACCTGAAAAAAGGAGTAAAAGTGATTGACTCGAGTATGAATCGAGGGTAGAAAATATGACTACTACTGCCTTCTGATTTTGTATTGTTTTGAGGATTTAGTTGCCCTTTAAATGGACAGCAGAATTCCCATACAGTAGACCCATACAGTAATAGCCAAATCCAATATGGAGGCAATCTAAAGCCTCCATAGGGCAACTAAAGCCTCAAAACAATACAGAATCAGAAGGCAATCTTTAACAATAGATACCATCCTCCTGATTCTGTATTGTTTTGAGTTAGTTGCCCTTTAAATGTAGAGTAAATCCCAGATGTTTGGACAACTCCCAGCATGCTTTGTAGTTTCCAAAGATCTGCAGTGGCCACCTCACTGCCACCAATGTAGACCACTCCACAAAACATATAGAGGAGCTAACCAGTCCTCAATACTTGAAAATAGGGGTAAAACCTCGTATTTGCAAGTATTGGGGACTGGTGTTAACTCCTCTGTATATTGCCTTCTCCTACCTTGTCCAGCAGCCACTTGCTTCGCATCCTCTGTGATTCTGGATGACGTCACTACTCATGGCCGGGAAGTGAGAGGCGCTGAGTAATAATGTCAACCGGAAGCGCAGAGGTTGCGGAGCGAGACGCCGCCAGAGAAGGTAGGAGAAAGTGCTTAACTCGAGTATAAACCAAAGTTTGGTTTTCAGGCTTTTTTTAAAGCCTGAAATCCTGAGTATATACATTACATTTGGGGACAGCTGTGAGTGCTATAAACCTCATGAGGTAGAGGATTATAGCTTTTTTGCCACATATCAAAATTTAGTTTGGGGGGTGGACATACCCTTTAAACTACATAGATTATAATAAAAGTGCATAAAATATGGGCAATTTTAACATAAGGTCAAACTATAAGAACACAGGTGTGCAATAATCTTCAAAGATACTTTTTTAGATGCAGATCAAGAAGATACGAGCACTAGCAGACTGACAGTGTCAAAATCATCGGGGGAAGTAAGGAAAAAGATGGAAATGTGAAAAAAAATGAAAAACAAAGAATGGGATCGCGGAAAAGGAGAAGAAGAAAGAGTTCACGGTCACGGGTACAGGTTACGGGACAAACCGAGGTACAAACGAAAGGTTGTTTAAATGTTGTGAATTTATCCACTACGACTCTATCACCAGTACAGATGAAACTCTTATCTAAAGGACTTTCCTTTGCCCCTTCCCATCACTCTAATATTTTAAAGACATTGTTGGACATTAATAAATTTGCTCGCAACTTAATTTTGTTAAAACACTTTGATAATGGGGATGATAATCCTGATCAATCAGAAAGAAAAGAGGCTGATTATGTAGCAACCCCAGTCAATGAAAATCTTAACTTTAGTGATATCGTTTGTTTGCAGAATTTGATTAGCCTTCAGTCTACCCCTGCTTTAGATTCTAGTAAGGCTAATGTTTGTCCTCCCTTTAAGCTTAAGGCTACCTCCAGCTTTTACCCTGTAGCAACTAGAGGTCCTTACCTTGATATTTTTCAAGATGTGGTAGAGAGAGAGATTTGTATATTAGCCGAGAATATAAATAAGAACTCCTTTAATAACCTCTCTAAATCCCAAAGGAAGGCTTTGAAAGATCTCAGGAGCAACCCTTCTTTGTTGGGCCGAGAGGTTAGGATAGGTGTCCTCAAAGAGGAACAGGCTAAGATTCTTATGAAAGAAAATCCTATCACTCCCATCTTCCACCACCTGCCGAAACTACATAAGTCTCAGAGTAAACTGGAAAGTAGACCCATTGTTGCCTCTTAGAAGGTCTATCAGATTGGAGAGATACAAGTCATGTACTTCTGAAATTGGAGTCCTTCAAATGGGAATCTCAATATATATGGGTTACCATGGACGTAAAGTCCCTATATACGTGTATATCCCACAAAGATGGGCTTCTAGGTATTAGAGATCTACTTACAGAGAGGAACTTTTATACAGTTACATTGGTTGACTTTATTATAGAGAATGTCAGATTTCTTTTTACACACAATTATTTTATGTTTAATGATTGTTATTATTTACAGCACCGAGGTACGGCTATAGGTGTTTCATTTGCCCCATCTTATGCAAATTTGTTCATGGGAAAGTGGGAGCTCAACTACATCTATCATGAATGCAATCCCTACAGATCATCTATAGCATGGTATGCAAGATATATAGATGACCTGCTATTTGTGTGGCAGGATAGCATAGAAAAGCTCCACTTGTTTCATGAACATTTGAATAAGAATAAACAAGTCATAACCATGCAACATGATCCTCAATCTATTTGCTTTCTAGATCTGACATTAAAAGTGAATGTTTTAGAACATAGCGTGGATACAACTATCTATAGAAAACCAATTTTAGGAAACACCCTACTTAGGGCAGATAGTTGTCATCCCATGCACACGAAAAGGGGAGTTCCTATGGGCCAATTTGTCAGGGTCCAGAGGAATTGCTCCTCGGACACTGACTTTCAGACCCAAGCAGAAAACTTCAAGTGGAAGACCTCAAGCTTAGATTAACCCAGAGAGGTTACCTAGCCAAAAATATTAATTTGGCATATAACAGAGCTTGTCAGCTAAATAAGGTGGATCTTCTACATCCAAAGTGTACATATAAGAAAGTGGATGATGGATTAGTTGGAAAAAAGGTTTTTTTTTGTAACAGAATATAGTCATTATTCGTAGACATTTACCGATTTTACAGGCAGATCAGAAAAAGAGAAGTTTTTTTTAAATGTGAGATTAAATTTGTTTCTAAGAAACCTCCAACTTTGGGAAGTGTACTTTCCCCGAGCTTAGTGATCCTAATAAATCGGAGTCTATAAAAAGTGCATGGTTAACTCCCCCTGGGACCTATAGGTGTGGAGTTAGAAAATGCAGAACCTGTCAGGTGATAGAGACAGGCGCTACATTTTCATCTACGTCAACAGGAAAATCTTATACCAACAAGTGTTTTGCCAACTGTGGCACTAAAAGAGTAATATATTTGTTAGAGTGCAAGATATGTCATGTTCAATATGTCGGTCAATCTAAACAGACTTTATGAAGTTGAATTGGTGAGCATATTAGGGATATACAATCTTCTGATCCAGCTACCCCAGTGGGCAGACATTTTGCAACCTGTCGAGGTAATGCTATTTCAGACCTAAGTGTAAAGGTCATTGAGAAAATTATTATGCCACGTAGAGGGGGTGACTGGACCAGATTATTGGATACCAGTTCCCTAAGGAACTCAATGCCAGATAGGATATTTCCCTTTTTACTTGAAAGATTATTATATGTGTTTTCAGTATGATTTTAATACTTTCTGTATTTATATAGGCTTTCTTCATGTAGGTTTGCCTATATTGTGTTCTGTCACTTTAAAACTAAAATGGGCATGTCTTGCTATGTGTATAAATATGTGATTGAACACTGTCCCTGTTTATGCCTATGATGAAGGGTGCATACCCGAAACGCGTCAGGCAGTTGTAGCCTGGTAAGCTGATTTTACCATGTTGAAATATAGGATACTTGTTTTTAGAATTGAAGGTGCAGGATGTTATTGCTTTTCGCTGCTATTAATTTTAACATTAAGTCAAACTATAAGAACACAGGTGTGCAATAAGAAAAATTTGCATTGACAAGTGTGCCACTGTAGTTTGTGTCTAATAAACTGAACTTTATACCTTTGCTATAAAACAATATGGTTTAAAGTTCCATTTTGTTTAAAAACTCTATTTTAAGAAAAACAAACAGTTTATTCCTTGGTTGATAGACAGTAGGGATTTTGTTAAAAGCCTTGCAAATGGATGTCTTCTGTCTGTATAATGTGCAATGTAGTATCTCACAGATAGAATAGAGGATATATACATGTTTTGATAAAAAAAAGTTAATACAGCACAACTGTCATGCTTTCCGCTCTAAAGGTTCGTACATACGTGCGATTGCGGGTCCCGACCCGCGTCGCACGATGTGTACGAACGTTCGCTTCGGCTGATAATCAGCCTGTGTATGGGCCCTTTAACAGCCGAAACGGCCGGTCGCTCGGAGATCTGCCCAGTCAGTCATGCAACGATCCCCGACCGAACGGCTGTTTCGGCCGATAAAGGGCCCATACACAGGCCAATTATCCTCTGAAATGAACCTTCGTACACATCATGCGTCACAGGTCGGGACCCGTGTGTTCGATCCTTTAAACCTCTTTAATTTTGTCCTGCTTATAATAATTAGGATGATGTAAATAAGAGAAAAACACTACCCCGTGTGCTATCTGTTACTTACTGTATAGTATACATATTATATTAAACTCCACAGGTAATGCAATGGGACAAATAGAAATCAACATCTTTTAAGAAAAATAAGATTGTGCACTTACGTTCTACTAAAAGCAGGATCAATCATCCTCCTTTGTTTGAACCAATGGTCATGGTCTCTGTCAGACAATAAACCCTTCCCCATGAACCTGTTATTAGCAGCAAAATGAACATGTTTAATTGAATAAGAACCTCTTTTAATTTCTTACATTGCGTGAAAATTTTAATTTTGCCCACTCATTATATTATGGTATAACATTTTTGAAAGTGAAATGCCAGGTTCTGGTCTACAAATTGTGACTTAATAGTGGTCATGATTACAGCTTGTCAACGAATAGTGGTCATGATTATATCTGGGTCTTGGGACCTGATGGGTGCCCATTGCAGGGTCCCCATTGGACCTTATTTTACATATATGGACCATATTTTACACTGGAGCCTATGGGCCTCTATACAGGGCCTCTATACATGGCCAGTGTGAGAGAGAACATACTACTTATTTGGGAACCCAGAAACCTTTTTCCAAATATATAAAGCATAGGAGAGTTGTTGCAATTAGGCCTTTTGCTTCATGGTACTATTATACTAGGGTAGATGTACATTAATCACAGCATTATTAACTATCTGATTGGAATCTTCAAGGTGGGTAATTATTTTCCAGTATCTTATGTTTACATACCGTATCCCCTTTGTAATATACTATTTTGTGGAAATCTTACCTTTAATAGCTTAGATACACTTGATAAAGAACGCCTGAACGTTCAAAACATGTTGTGACCCTGTTTAAGCAGCATTAAATTCACTTTGAATTGCAAGCTATGTTTTGCCTGTGTTTCCCTGCTTCTATTGTTGTTCCAGCTTAGATCCTGTGCCTGTCTACAAATTGTTTGCGTGAATCTTTAAGTTTACAGCTCTAAAATAGTTTCCCTTTCTACTTATTCTTCACCCATCCACTTTTCCTAATGGAGGCATATTTATTAAGTGTCATTCTTGATATCTTGGTGGTATGTTTTTTCAGTAGGTATCCTACCGGTCGAGATTTGTTCTACACATATTGCATATATACTTTTCTTGGTATTAAACCTTGTGAAAACCATAGTGGTGTTTTTAAAAAGGCGAAAATCTGATTTTTCTGAAAAATTTGGTCATGAATTCTCCAAATCCATTCTGGGCTGGAAATAGTTTTAAAATTCAAACTTTGTTTAAAAATCTCTATGGTATGATTTCGTGTTGACAAAATTTTTAGAAAAGATTGTTAATGCTAGATTTATGGGGATGTTAATTATAGGTTTTGTCTTGTATTGCAGCAATATTTCCAGGTATTTTGGCAACCTGTTTCATGCTATTCAGCCACTGGTAATCACAGTCACATTAACGACCACAAAACAAAAAAGGGGAGATCTCTGTGGGGGCTATTGTGCTCGGATGTTTATATGCATGGATACAATATACAATTTTGTGGGCTACACACTGACATGCTTATATTCAAAAATGTGTTTTATGTACTAGGTGGATAAGATATCCAACATTTAGGGTACCTACCTTACCCCAAACAGTGCGGCAAAAAACCCATAGGAATCATCTTTTAAGTATCCTGGGGACATGAGAAATTCCTGTAAACCATCAAAAATAAATCAGTCAACAACTAGAGCAATGATTAATCATTATTAAAAAAAAATTGAGGATTCTGTATAGTTATTTTAGCTCAATCTGATAATTTCATTTGTTTTTATTTGTTAAGAATACATATTACTTCAAGCTCATAATACAAAGGGCCCCATGATATGCAACAAGAAGGCAAAGCACCACAATATTACAAGGAAAAATCCTATGTAATAAACCCTAATGGTAAGGGGAGGGGTGTATGGGTAAATATACACTATTACAAAAGAAGAGAAACCAGACCCATAATTAACCGCTCACTCACATAGGTATAGTGTACCAAAATATAAAAAGCCTTTATTTCACATACATAGATCGGGCTAAGGGAAACCAAGAGTATGTAAAACATTTAAAATACATTTAAAATCCAAGAGCCACCCCCTAGCGTACCCAGCCTCCTAACAGTAATACACATATTATGCTGAATTAAATGAATCAACACAGGGTAGAAAGACAATGAGGTAAAATAAAGTAAACTCCTGTACTTAGCTGCCTATCAGTCCCAAGGCTAACCATGGCTCTTGGATTTTAAATGTATTTTTAATGTTTTTAGAACTTGGTTTCCCTTAGCCAGATCTATGTATGTGAAATAAAGGCTCTTTATAATTTGGTACAGTATACCTATGTGAGTGAGCGGTCAATTATGGGTCTGGTTTCTGTTCTTTTGTAATAATAAAGGGCCCCAACATAACTCTCTCTTTTCCAATGTAGCAATTGTGGTGTGGTGGAGCTACTGTAAACAGATGACACATGTTAATAATAATTCTAATCTTGTCAATACACTTGGCAACAAGTAACATTAGAATTAGTAATAAACATATGTTCAATTGTCAAATTAACATGCTCTTTACCGCCTGCTGTTCCTGGTCCATTTTATTTATCCAAGATATCTTGCCGCACCTGGATGAGTGCCTCTCGTGAAACTCGTGCATCTGCCGCTCAGATGCACACTCGTGCATCTGAGTGTTTAACCTGGGTCTCTACTGTGTGTCTCTCGGTGAATGCAGATGAGTATGTACTGTATAATTATTTCACAAAGTCCATTTCCTTTATAAATTTAGAAACACATTTTGCACTACCTTCTTTACCTCAAACATCCTGGGTAAAGCAGCTCTAAGTCTATATCATGTACTAGATTGCCTACATATCTGCTAAAATTTCATCCTAATTGACTGAAATTGTATCCAAACGTGGCAGTGCAACAGTTTTTTCGACCGATTTTTGTGAAAAAATTAATTGGATGTGTCGGAAATTTTAATTGGGCCTTGTGATCAGTACTGCTGAAATATAAGCAGTGTCACTTCCAGTGAAACTGGTTCTGGTTGGCTAGTGTGTACAAAGACGTTTAGGCCTGGTACACAAAAGTAAGTTTCTTTGCCTAACTATTCATCCACACAAATATTTTTTGTCAGAATGGCTGGACACAGAATGTGTTTTTTGAAATGACTGATATATCAAAAAAATTCCAATGAATGACAATATTGGTAAATACAGATTTTTACACGTGTACAGTGTTTTTATGCTAATGACTGACAAACAATTATTATTGATAAGATCAGTTGATCAAAAAGTCTCTATTTGCCTGTGTGTACCAGGCCAAAACGGTCACACTGCATTTACTGGCTATCACATGATGCTATTCAGCCATGATTTGGAAATATACATAAACTGACCTCCCTTGATCCCTATCTTTTGCACTGGGAACTGGCGTTCATGAGCACCAATTCTTCAGTAAGTAGTGGCTCCACATTCTATACATTAAAGGGGAACTGTGGTCCAAAAATGACTTGAGGTAAATTGATAGGAATTGCTCCCCTGAGAGTTTTTGCAATTTATTTCAATTGTTTATTTTGTGTGTGATATGGCAGCAGCATCACCAGGTCCCCTGCACTTCCTGCTTCCTGCTCTGAAACTGTCAGACAATCTGTCCTGTTTCTCCTCCTGCCTTTTGCAGCCCCCTGGTCCCTCCCACTCATGGACCCCCTGGTCCCTCCAGTTGCAGGCCCCCATGGCCCATTATCTTACAGCCCCATGTGGCCACGGGTGCCATGGGTTACTCAGCCCCCCCTACAGAAAACTCTGTGGAATCAGCCTTTTCAGGCAGAGTGAGAACTCTGCCTGTAAAGGCTGTTTTCAAACAGTGAAAGAGAAGGGCTGTAGATTCCCTTACCTTCTCTGTCAGGACTTCACACAGCAGAGAGGAGGAGGGACTTCCTGTCTCCCTCGCACACTGAGGGAGTCTGAGGCTGTGCTTGCCAGCAGCACTGTGCAGAAGAAGCCTCAGTTTCCCTTTAAAGGGTTGGACAAAAACTTCTTATAGAATTACAATAGGTCAAACAGAAATTGTCTATCTTTTGCACAATCATTAGTTTTGGAGAGATGCAGGTGCAGATATTAAGGAAGCCTATTAAGAATTAGGTTTTTAACTGTTTCAAATACACATTGTTGTCCTAGATTGGGTCAAGTCCTATTTACACTCAGAAAAAGTTATAGATTTTTAACACTGCATACTAGACATTTAGACAAAACAGTGCTTAAGGCAAATCATTGCTTTCCACAATAAAATAGGCAGGTCCTTCATGTAATGACAGCCATTGTCATTTTCAGTACAGCCAGATTTCCAGATCTCTTTCCACTGCACATAGATCATTTACTGTAAATATACCAAATAAAATAACCTGGTGCCTCGGGGTAGTTATCCTGTCTGGATATAATTTGCAATTCAATCAGTGCATGTGGTTTATACTGTAACCTTTAATGGATATTAGATCATAAATATGCTAATTTTGGCTACATTCAGTGATACCCTGCCATGTCAGATGAAAAAGTAGAAAAGTAGCTTATAAATGCCATATACTGTAGAGGTATATATTACCCAAATCTGAAGCAGGGCAACTCAATCTAGAATAGCTAAAACCCTGGAAATGTAAGTTAGCTGAGATGAATGTATTGCCATACACTAGATATAGTGTCTCCTAATATAAATGGTTTTGTTTCCAATCACAGATACCCAAACACTCATAGGCAGGATTAAGCTGCTTCCTTCAGGCACCAAAATCTTCAGATTCTCTGTTCTATGGTATGGGGAAATATCTCTAATGAATTAGGTTATTATTATTATTAGGTTAGGTTAACACTGTAGGTTAACCTACTGTAGGTCAACAGGTAAGCCAATGCTGCAGGCTTAAATACATACCTTTACACCTTCAGAAGTAGAAACAAGCAGTAATATTTTGTGTAATATATTTATACGGATAACAGGACCATACATTTTAACCCTGGAATAAGAAGAAAATTAGCCATATCAAATAAATATATAATTAAGCACTCATAGTGGACTGCCACAAATTGAAAAATAGACCATAAACCATAAATCTTATTAATTATATAGAAATTAATCTCCTAAGTAAAAAGCTAAAGCTTTCTACTTTTAAAGTTCAAGAAATGGAGATCCATTTGTCAGTGTCATTTAATTAATTTACATAATTTCATGCCAGGCAAGGAATGTTACAGTTGGCTTATGTATGATATAGAAGATACGAACAAATGTCATATACAGTGTTAAGCCTTAGAGGGTTGTTACCATGTGTATGAAAAGTTAGTAAGCAATAAAACAAGGAGCTGATTTCCCTGATATTTTTACAGTTAAGAGGCAATGAAAAGCCTCTTGTGTAAATACAAGGTATATGATATTTTTCTTCCTACACATTAGGCAAAGAATCAGTGAAAGTTTTGCTCCTAACCCTAAGCAAGTGAATCTTTAAAAGACATTTCCACCCAGAAAAATACATTTTCAGATTAAAGGGCAAGTCCAGCCCCAAAATAAAAACTTACATACAGGTAAATCACCCCCAAAACCCTAAACGGTAATAGTTTGAAACCTGAAATATATAAGTCTAACCTGAAATCCTGCACAATGTCTTGTTTCACCTGTTTCTGCTTCCTGGTTCTTCCAGTTAGCAACTGTCAGTTATGGATTTGACAGTTGACATCACAGCCAATGACTGAATGTTAATCACCTATCTGCCTCTTCTGAGCATGCCCAGGCTCAGAACCTGTTCAGTACAGGTTTCTAAATTGCTCAGTTTCCATGAGGCATCCAGAAGCATAGCAGGTATACAGTAATGAATTCATAGGACAAATTATGATATATCAACATATTTTAAAGAGGCCATTCTTTCTAAAAGATGTTCTTATGAGGGTGGAGTTGTCCTTTAAGCACCCCCCCAAAACTAAGTTTCATTTTACCTACCTTCCCCAAAGATGCCCAGGAACATACTTACAAGACCTACAAGACATACTTTTTAAAGGCGCGCCGGTGATATCACAGTCAATAGTGGACAGCTGCTACAAGGAATAGCCTCACTGCACCTGTTCTTGCTAGAAACGAGCTTGCAACAGGAGCAGGAGGTGGCCCCTAGGAGGCGAGGGACCGGGTCTTGTAAGTACGTTCCTGGACATCTTTGGGAAGGTAAGTAAAACTGAACTTAGGTTTGGGGGGATGCTTAATCTATATGTGAAATTCCTTTTTAAGGTTGGACATGCAATTAAATAAAGATTGGTTAAAAGGCATTTCAACCTCAAAACTAAAATTGATCCCACTACTGGCCCCACTGTGTAAAAAATCCTTACCTTACTCCTTTCCTCCAAATGGTTCTCCTGCAGTGCCTGTTCAAAATTCCAGAAAGTAAAGAATAGGAGCTGTCTGTGAGTCATCCAGATTCCTGCTGCTTCCTTGTCCTTATTGAGGTTTTGGGCATTCGCAGGGTGAAGCCCTTATTGTGACTCAATCTCAAGGCTCTAAATGTGAGGCTCTGTAGACAGGTACCAGGATGTGTCTCTGTATTGAACCAGAACTTACACCAGGGATGTTATCAGATAGTGTCAATTTAGCTGAACAGACATGTAGGAAAACTTCAGAAAGCTTTATTTTTATCTGAAATCCTTGAAATATGTACAATCCAGCAGGTGAATAAGGTGTTGTTTGCCAAAGCTGGCACAGCACAAAAGCATACAGTTTAATATAGAAAGAAAATGGCTGAACACAGAGGGAAAGACGGACTACTTAACTAAGAAACTGGCTAAACTGAAAAGGGACAAACTTATAAAGGCATAACAGATTGCAGGAGCAGTTAAATGATAAGCTTTACAACATTATGAATAATAATAAGATGTGGCTGACACTCAGCCAATCACAGACATGGCTGCCAGTCTGGCCCCTGTTTGCAACTTCCGGCAAGCAGAGGTCTGGGAGCAGACAGCCACGGGAATGAAGGAGTGTAAACTAGCAGAATTTACACAAAATTAGTCTCAAAGCCACCATAAAGGTATATAAAGAAACATACTTCCTATGGTGTTAGGGCCAGATGGATCCACCCCCAACCATCGTTGTTCAGGGTGTAAGATCTTAGTACAGATAAATGACACGTAGTGTAGGTAAAACATCAGCTTACCCGAAATCATTGGTGGCCGGGATGCATCCAAAACCCCGGCCCTTTGCTTAGCCGACGATACTTCCAATGAATAAAGTGAGGCCATGCACTCCGGATAACACACAGGTGAACTCTCATAAAATTGTCCTTATTAGAACTTGCACATATATACAAGTCACAAAATGCTCACGCCTGACGCATTTCGTGTAAGGATGCACTTCTTCAGGAAGGAAGGAGTGTAAGTAATTTTCTGGGGCTTGTTTTACAAATCTAACTTGACGGTTGTAGGGGGTGCTCGTGAGCAGCCAACATAGTGAATGGACTGTAAGAGAGCTCCTCAATCCACCCCAGAATACTAAGCAAATAGCCAGATAATACCCCACCAGCCCGACACTAAAACTACTCACCCAATACCCAGAACACATCAGGATGCCTCCAAAACCGTCAATGGGTTCCAGCACCATTAAAAACCTGCAAGCCTTCCAACATGGGCCGATACGCAGGAACAGAGGAGCCTGCAGCAGCAGGAAATTAATAGCTCTCCATGACAAGAGAACCTACATTCACTATTAGATTAATTCAGATTCAGGAGCTGGCACGGGCTCTATCCCCGATTCAGTCAGATATTAGAAAATTGGGCCAACGTACAGCAGACATAAAAATTAAATATGACGAACTGGTTGAGGCCTTACATCAACTTCAAATGGAAATAGAGGAGGTACGGACAAATAACAAATAACAAGAAACTAACATCACAGATAGAGATGGATCCTAAAGACATTAGTCACAGAATATCTACAAAAAAGCAGAGAGTTATTGGGATGTGACTAAAATAAAAAAGGAAATCCACTCTGATTTTCTTGGAGAAAGAGAAAAATTTAATTCAACCAATATAAGAATGTTGAAAGTATAAATTTATAATTTAACATTAATATATCAATTAAGGATGAACAGTTGAACATAACTATTTTTTTTCTCATTTTATAAGAATTGAGATAAATATACTAAAATATGGCCCCCCATTCTGCGGCCCTCAGAATGGCTCTTGTGGCACATAGAAGTACCCTTGTGGCCCTGACAATGGCCCTTTGGGGCTTAAGGGGTCCCACAGCTCGTACCAGGCCCCCCCTCCCCGGCATTGACAAGTGCCCTTGCGGCACTGACAAGTGCCTTTGTTGGGGGCCCTGCAGCTCGAAACAGGACCCCCATTGGTTCTTAGAACTTGGGCGTGTCTTCTTTCTTACATCCGGCGACACCAACTCCGATGGATCGTACAGGGTGTATGGGGCAGGGGGCTCGGAGGGACTGCTGGGAAGGGGCTGTGCCGCGCGTGGTCTCAGACGCAGGTGTGAGGGCTGGGTGGGCAAATGTGACCACCTGCAGGACAATCCCTTCCCAGCAGCCCCTCCCATCCCACTGCCCATACGCCGGGATTTAATATGATTAAACTATTTTTCCACGGTGAAGTGCGGCGGTAATTTAAGTTAGAAAATAATGGACTTTTATAAATATGCCCTTAAGACTATGGTACAGAATAAAACTGTATTTTTAACTTGACATATAAAGACTCAATGATGGACACTATAACACAAAACACAGATTTCAAACCCAGCTACCTAGATAAGGGATATAAATGGTGGAGATGAATAGGAATTAACAGATGAATCCATTTTACAATAAGGGTAATAAACTAGAATTCAATCAAGAAAAACACCCCACCCCACCAAGGGGTCGGTAACAGTTTCTCCAAATGTCCCATATACTTATAACTATAACTATAAAGTAAATAAAATAATAAAATCCAGAGGAGAGGAAGAAACATTAAAGGGATTTGAAAAATGTCTTCACGATCCAACTCCAAACAGATAATTTCTCAACTATAGAATGAGTTCCACCCAACCCAAACTGACTTCAAATATAAGTCATACATGTGAAAATATTTCCACTACCAAGGTTCGGAGGCACACCTCTGGCTCTTTGAAGTCACACCAGTGTGCCCTGGTCTTTGGGAAACCCTGATCAACTTCACCAACGAATATGCACAGTTGATTATATCCACTTGTTTTATAACAGTAACACAGCTGTATACTTCAAAGTAGCAACATGGTAACAGAATTTAATCAAAACATTGAATGTACAACAATCTTTACCCGGAACTTAGAACAATCAGCACAATTCCCATATCATCACACAAGTATCTGAACCAGAACACAAATGCACACCACAGGTGTTAAGCACTTAACTCGCTCCTCAGGAATTCCATCAGCGTCCATTGTATCTTCGGCCGGTGACGTCATTCGGCCTTGTCTGGTGTCTTTGGGCGCGAGCATGTCTGTGGCTTCTCTCGCACTCTTCTTCTGGTGCCGTGCGGAGGCGCACAAGCACCACTCCTTATCTCCTCCGTTCTTCCAGGCTCCTCATTGGACAGAGGAGAGCCAATTAGTTTAAACTGGCCTATCCCAGCATCTTCTTTACCTCTCTACTTCCCATTGGTTCCCCTGCTGTATTTAGCCTGCTTTTGTCATAGTCTCATTGCCTGTTATAGTTTTGGTTAGCCAAGCTAGTGTTCCCAGCTGTTTCTTAGTAGCACAAGTCTGGTTCTTGTAGCCTAGTCTTGTTCATTGTTATTATTCATTGTTCTTTGTTTTCCTTGTATCTTGTAATTTTCTTGTCTTCCAGTTCCTAATCAGCTATATTGGTGTTCCGGTTATCCCGAGTATACCCGGCCTCAGCGTCTATACCTTGCGCTCTAAGACCTGGGGTAACCGAATACAGCGAGGTGCAGCAAATCTCCTGATGATCGGGGGCTTGTCTACAGGTGAAGACAGCGGCTGTAGATTGGGGTATAGTCGCTGAAGATATACTCGGGCATCACAACGTGACCGTTAGACAAAAAAGCGCTGGTACCTGTGCTTTAACCAGTGCCTCGAGAAATCCATGTCCTTGTCATGGTTATCCAATCAATCCTCTTAGAGGTAAAAGTCAGCTGCTGACAGGTATCTTTGTCCTCGGCCCCTTCATTAAACATTGACGCATGTTTCGCTTACCTAGCATCTCCTTGCCCAAGCTTCATCAGGGTTTTCCTGTACATGGGATGTTTCAATTGAGTTCTCTGTTACCATATTGCAACTTAAAAGTATACAGCTGTGTTACTGTTATATAGTAGGTGGATATAATTAACCATACACATTCTTTGGTGTAGTGGATACAGTGGATGGATACTGTTTTTTCTCTGCATGGACATTACCTTTCCTTTTGTGCACTTGAGACACTTTCAGGGAGATTCAAAGTTCTTGTCATTAAAAATGGTGCTTATTTTGCGCCAACCAATCAGATCTTATTTAACATTTGAAAGCTAACATCTGATTGGTTGGGGAAAAATTAGCACAATTTTTAACAATAAGAACTTTTATTAAATAACCCTGATAATCTTTATGGGGAGTCTGTGTCCTTAGGCCTGTATCTGGATACCTTTTTTCTGGACTTTTTAGGGATTTAGGTCTATTTTTTTGCATTTTAATATCTATGATATGGGGGTGTTGTAAATTGTGTGTAGTGGGCTATGCAGGTATTTATCTGTGCCAATAAATTGATTATTTGTAATTATTTGGATGACAAGTGTATGAGTGCTTTATGGGGATGCATGGGATGGTCTTTCCCTCCCACTTCTGTGTTTGTTATGTATGCTCTTTGATCCCTAGCACCGTACAAGTACGGATAACACACATCCAGCCATAGGATTAAGGTAGTGCATCCATATATAAAGATTAAATATTATATAAATTTGACCCCGATTTTGAATAAAGTCTGACTTTTGAAATTGTGAAATTGAAATAAAATCCAAACCTCTATCTCTAAATATATCTAATGCTAAACGCCTCTCTGTAGGTTATATGCTTAAAAATAGTTATCAAAAAAAAAATAATAATAATTACAATCTATTAAAGGACAAATCCACTGTAAAAATTACCTTTTAAAACTGAAAAGTCGGATTGATAATTCCTACCAACAAACCTTTCTGTAAAGTGTGCCAGTACAAAGATAACTGCTTCTGCCAGGCTTCCTCCAGGCTTCAGCACAATCTTTAATACAAGAAAGTCCTATCCTGTATTATATAACCTGGCAGATGAAAACTTTATGTGCTGGTGCTCCTCGTGATATTGGGAGATAGGAATAATCAATCTTACCTGCCTTCCCAAGGTGCGTTTCATTTTGAAGAAGTACATTTTCAGAATAGTTTCCCTTGTATCTTAAAATATAATTTAGCGTGTATAGCATTAGGTGTGCAATGCAAAAGATTTGGAATTTGTGCAGGCCCTGTAAAGTGAACGTAAAACCCGTGATAACCCGATATTACATTAGGTAGTGTGGGTTTCACACTAATGTTAGAAATTATCGCTGTAAATTGCATATTTTGCTAGAACAACTTCTGATATTGAAAATAGCAGTATAACCATGCAATAAACCTACTTACCAATCCAACAGAACATCATAGACCAGCACATTGTCTTTGATTGATCTCACAAATGTTGGTGAATGACCAAAGATAAAACTAAAAGTAAAGAAAGAAACCATGTTTATAGAATTTTGTTAGGGCTAGGACACACTGCTGAGTTTGTCATGTGCTAACGATCGCACTTGCAATGCATTATCCCGTGCATATCAACAAAGGATTGAAGCGCACTTTATAGCCTTGAAATTAAACATTCTTTTCCTTGCTCCAATCCTGCCCTTAATTCCCTGTCTGTGCTGCATTCCTGTGAATTCATTTTATGTACTAAAAGGTGATGTGTTGGCCCAGGGTTGGAGGGAGCGTCTCTTGGTCCCTTTAATTGATTGTCTCTTGTCTTCCTGCTCAATCTTTTTCTCATTTACAAACCCACTGACATGTGGTGGTGATCCAATGGATATGTTTCAGAAAATCCAATGACACCTTGTTTGTTTATACACATCTCTCCTACTGGAAATTAATTTCTCTTTCTATTAGTGTGGAGGGGGATGCTAAGATGTGAATAATGTAATCATTTAAATGCACTTGCTGACATGCCTGTGAGTACAGGTGGGTTGTGTCGGCATTGCTCGTTGATCCATCATAACAGATCAGAAGCGACACTGGTGGGAGCAGCCATCATACAGAAGTCACCAGGCTGTTCAATGCATGCTTTGGGTGCCTATAACCAGGGAAACCTTTGCACATAGAGCTAGTGGTGCTTATTTTTAGCAACCACTTTGCAACATAACAGTTATGGAGCACGCTTATTCCCAGATATGTAGTAAGGTTGCAATAACCGGTATCAGTAGCATGGTTTCGTATTAAAATTCTGAGAAGTGTAGATAGGGGGTTGGTTGCATGGCCCTACAAGTTGGTAAGGATGGATGCTGCTGATTATGGCATTTTTTATTTAAGTGCACAAATGCCTGAGGAGCTTTTCGTGGGTTTAAAAAAGGAGTTCTATATAAAAGGTTTATAAAGTTGTTCAAATAAGCAATTTCACTAATGGTTGATATTCACACTATAATGTGATGTTTTAATAAAGCTGTGTCCTTCCTATTTTCTGTTTTGTCTATTCACTTGGTATGTCCTTTGTTTGCACTAAGTTCATGTTTCTCTAACACTCTAATAGGCTGATTATCAGGGGGTGGTTAAATCTCAAAACAATACAGAATCAGAAGGCAGTAGTGGTCATATTTTCTACCCTCAGTTTATACTTGAGTCAATCACTTTTACTCCTTTTTCAGGTAAAAGTAGGTACCCCGGTTTATACTCGGGTTGGTTTATACTCTAGTATATACAGTATAATCTCTGCTTCTGGAGTGACAGGTTTTTCCCTGTAAATGCTGTGGTTTCAAATGATGATTTCTATCACTTTTACTCCTTTTTCAGGTAAAAGTAGGTACCCCTGTTTATACTCGGGTTGGTTTATACTCAAGTATATACAGTATAATCTCTACTTCTGGAGTGACAGGTATTTCCCTGTAAATGCTGTGGTTTCAAATGATGATTTCTCAGGATCTACAGATCAGATTTAAAATTTGAAAAAAGTTTTGGGGCAGTGGGATCTTTCTGTATCTAAAGATACTATTTTTGAAAATTTGATTATTTAGAGTATAGATACTTTAAAAGAAGCTGCTGTCAGATAATTTGCTGGATAGCCCAGCGAGACCAGTTCAAATATACAAGATATATATTCTATATATTCTATATTCAAAATTGCATCTTGCAGTTCTCTGTTTTATGGTTGTTTTCTGTAGCACTATAGAAAATATTAGACATATTTTACAGTGTTACTTGCCTGTCTCTGGGAGGCCCTGGGATATGGTCATATTTCATATGAATATACTGAATGTATCCACAGAAGAGAAGGAAACAGAGAAGAGCCAATGCCAAGAGCAGGAGGGTTGCCCAGCTAATTAACACCCACAATGTCATGATTCCAGGGTGTTCTTCAAGCCACTTAATGGTGTAGAGAAGATCTCTGTAACGTCCTGTAAAAGTCCTCTGGCTAAGTTGCTGTTTTAAAAGGATTGTGGGCAGAGCATGGAAGCAGTTTAGATAAGATTGAGGGTTGAGCATAATAAAAATAATGGAAAAAAACTGTGGGCTGAGCTTCCTCTGCAAAGCAGACGGCTTTTACTTTCAGTGGCAGGGTAAGTATCCTGTATTACAATCAGGTTAGAGAATAACAAAGATCTCTCCCAGCCACACTGTAAACTTTTCTCACAATAGAACGGGTATTGTTAAAAAAGGCCCATGGTTTCTGGATTGACTATGTGTGGATATAAAAACTTTTATACAAAATGTTTAATAACAAGGAGGAAAATCTAAACAAAAACAAATAGCTGTTTAGTGAAAAAAGTAATCCTGGTTGCATTGCGGTAGTGTGCACAGTATTAGTGTGCATTACATTGGTAAGCCATGAAGATGCAGATGTACAGGCCCCCCTGCAAGTTTTGTGGCCAGGGCCCTGACACACACCCCTCCCCATACAAGGCACCGCAATCAACTGTTTTTGAGGCTATGTTAATAATTGTGCATGCAGTCAGTTGTTTAAAACCGGCACTTAGTAAAATAGCTGATCGCATGCACCTTTACTAACATTTCGCTGATCTGCTGTTTAAAAACAGATTGGCTGCCCTCTTAGCCCCCGGGCTTCGCCGTCATTATGAGGTACTGTAGTTATGCCAAGGAGCATGTTTATAAGCCCACTGTCATTACTGAAGACACATATTGCAGTTGGTATTTACCAATATTAATACCAGGAGAATAGGATAGGATAATAAATCCTGTAGTTGATTTACTGTATACAGTCCTTACATTAGGAATAGATTTACTGAACCATGAAGAACCATAGCTGAAGATGATCAACATCCACAATAAGAACATTTTTAGGTAAGTTGGAACATTTCTACAGCTATAAACATACGGGGAGATTCAATAATTTTGAATAATTTTGGCCCAACCAACCAGATCTTGTTTAACATTTGAAAGCTAACATCTGATTGGTTGGGGCAAAATTAGGACCATTTTTAACGATAAGAACTTTTATTGAATAACCCTGATAGTGCCCAGCTCCCTATTTAAGGAGAAATCACCTAATGTATAGTATGAACAGATTATTTTTATTATTTTTAATTATATTATTATTATTATTTGAGGTTTTGTACATTTTTCCATTGGTAACAATTATATAGGAAGCTTTTATATTTTTAAGGCGGAAATATCTTTAAGAATAATCAAAAACATAAATGCAGGATTGTTTCTAAGATATATTTCTAAGATATACGTCAGCCAGCTATTTTGCATTAGACATATGAAAGGAAAAGCTATTATATCAAACATTTACATATTTTTAATATTTTGCTATATGAATAGGAGGACCATAGTTGTTAAAAGAATGTTAAATATAATTTTTTCACAATGAACACATTTTTGTGACTAATTTATTTTCCCTCAGTCTGGGGTCAGAGAGTTCCTGTATCAAACTCTGCAAGAGCTTTGCCATTACCATCTTAGCTTTTATCTGCAAGGAGAAAAGGCAATATCTGGACTAAATCAAAACGTTAAGATTCTCGTTTTATCTTATCAATGTAAGCAGCAGAAACAGAAGAGCCGAAGCAAAGTACAAAAGTACTTTACCTGAGTCCTACGGACTAAAGCATGCATGATGAGTCGATTTTTCTTTTTGATTGATTAGAGCTCTCAATTCTTTTAAAGGGCATGTCCCCCCCAAAACTAAAATTTAACCTCATTCTGGACCCACTGTGTAGTGTTCAAAAATCCTTACCTTACATCTCTTCTCCTTATGGTTCTCCTGCGGGGCCTTTTCAAAGTCCAGGGAAGTGAAAGTGAAGAGTAGAAGCTGTCAGTGAGTCATTCGGTCCCTGCCACTTCGCTGCCAGGTACAGAATTTGGGTCTCTCCTCCCTACTGCTCCGTTCTCAGCAGTATATCTCAGGAAAAATAGTAGAAGGAAGGGGACACAACGCAGATTGCCTGCATACATGGAAGTGCTTTATTTTCCACCATTGGAAAATAAAGCACTTTTGTGTATGCAGTAAACCTGTGTGGCATCCCCTTCCTTCTACTATTTTTCGTGCTTCTCTAACCTAAACAAATCTGTGACATGCGCAGGGGAGCAACCCCCCCTCCCTTCCTCCGGATCCAATCCCTCTGCTGCATCCCCCTAGAATAGAATTTTGAATGGTCAGGAAAATTCCAATTGATTTACAAATATCTAACAGCTTTTGTTTAACAAGAATGCACACTTGTTCAGAAATCAGCTACAAATCACAAGATCAGATTCAGATTCATAGAAGAATTTGAAATGTATTACAGTTGAAAATATTTGCTTTATTAGACAATACCTACAGTAAGACATTTTTCTCAAATTTAACTCATGGCTAAGACTGAGGTGTTGGTACAACATTTTTTGGGTACTTTTCTAGCCTCGAAATCTGTTATTAGAAAGGTGTCATTTCATTAAAATGTAATTCGTTAGAAATCCCCTGGGGTATGTTTCCCAGTATGCAAAATAACATATACTGTGAGCTTGTAAGCTGTGTTTATATTTTTTAAATCTATACCCCTCTCAGGAATGCTTCTAGGGTTTTGGTGACCTGAGCCAAACTTTTGCCACCTGTAAGCAGGATTGGCCCGGCACTCCCCTGCCGTAAACTGGGCATGCCTTTTTTGGTGTACATGGCTTCCTGGTGAGCATGGCTACCATGGATCATTTTGAACTTAACATCACATACTGTAGGTCAGGCATCGACAACCAGTAGATCTTCAGATGTTTGAAAACTACAACTTCTTGTATGTATGTAGGTATAGTTTATTTATAAAACGCCACTTGGGGACGCAGCGCTGTACAGTAACAAAATACAATAAAGTCATACAAGGGGAACAAATACATAGATAGTTCAGTACATAACCATATAAATTATACAAATAGAAGTGCTAGAGCTTTGCCACAAGAGGTAATGAGAGCTTAGAGACAATATAACAAATACAAAATATAAAAGGATAAAAGGTGAAAATACTTATATGATCATGTAAAAAGTCCAGGGCATTTAAAGAATAAGTCCATAGATAGTGAGTAACTCTGTTAACCCACTTAAATGTTTAATAATATGATAATCAGGAGCCACTCTCTATTGTCCTGCAGCCTTTTTCTTTACCCCGACACAGGGTGTTACCCAGGCTTCCTTAGCCAATCACCCAAAAGTGTAGGTTGGGCTCATGGTATGTCAAATACTTTATTACACTTAGTATGGGCCACTCAAAAAACTAACAAGGCTGTCAATACCCAGATCTTGGAAAATAAATGTCTTACATCTTTTATACCCCAATATTAATGACCCTCGTGAATTTATTAAACAAACGAGACCAAACATGACACATCTACCATAAGTACATTTTTGGAATAGTTTAAAGTGGGTTAACCTAAAGCCTTAAGTCATGGTGTTTAGGTCCCATGGGATTCTCCTGTCCACCAGAATCCAGTTTGGATGATTTCATTATGGTAGCTGACTCACAAGCCCAGTTATGATGATTTTAAAAAAGCTGTAGGTTGTTAAAAATGGTTCTAATTTTGCCCCAACCAATCAGATGTTATTTACAATTTGAAAGCTAACATCTGATTTGTTAGGGCAAAATTTGCACCATTTTTAAAGATAAGCAGGCTGATTTACCCAGAGCTGCTATCGCTCTGGGTAAATGCTCCTTTCGTGATTCAATATCGCGTTTGCGAATGTTTACCCACTGCGGGATTTTAATGTGAAGAACTTTAATAGCATCTACCTAATGGTGTTTTAAACCCTTCCATACATAGAGGTCAAATTGCCTACCTAATCAGACCACCAGCTGGTTCAGAGGCTTCAAGTCTGCAGAGATGCTACAGAACTCCCTGTCCCCTGCTGGGTTTGTGGTACCTGAACTATTTGCTAGAACTAGTACAGAATAAAGGAGAAAAAACTGAGAGAATACAAATACTATAATGTACAACTAAGGGAATCCTATTTTTACAAATAGCATATGATTAATAAATACATTATATTTGCTTGCAGCAGGAACCATAACATAACAACTGGCACATACAAGTTTGCCCACATTGAATGTGACAGGCACATACAAGTTTGCCCACATAAGATTGTTACTGGCGCATACAAGTTTACCCACAGTGAGTGTGACTGGCACATACAAGTTTACCCACATTGAGTCTGAATGGCACAAACAAGTTCACCCACAATAGGTTTGACTGGCACATACAAATTTGCCCACATTAAGTTTGACTGGCATAAACAAGCTTGCCCTCAGTGAGTGTGACTGGCATATACAAGTTTGCCCCCAGTGAATGTGACTGCCGCATACAAGTTTGCTCTCAATAAATATGATTGGCGTATACAAGTTTTCCCACAGTGAGTGTGACTGGCACATACAAGTTTGCCCACAGCGTGACTGGCACATACAAACTAGACTTAGCTCTCTAAAAACTCATGTATGTATTTCATCACGTCCAGGATCTTTATTGTCAAAGGGCATGTCCACCCCCAAAACTAAAATTTAACCCACTACTGTCCCCACTGTGCAGTTTTAAAAAATCCTTACCTTACACCTCTGCTCAAATTGGTTTTCCTGCCGTGTCTGTTCAAATTTAGGAAAAGTTAAAGAGTAGAAGGTGGCTGTGTGTCATCCAGATGCCTGCTGCATCCTTGTCTTTTTTAAGGTTTTGGCATGCGCAGCAAAGCCCTCCCCCCTCTCCCTTCATCCCTTTGATCTATCTTTTCTGCCTGGTGCCCTACCTATAGAAGTGTAGTAGGGCACCCTACCCTGTAGTGTAGGGCACCCTAGCCCCCCCCCCAACCGCTAAGTTTGTTTGTTAAAAAAAGAAGCAGAACTCTTCTTACATTACTTTGATCCCCCGGCCCTCTGTTCCCGGCCCTCTGCTTGTCAGTAGTTGTAAGTTGGTGGCCGGACCAGCAGCTGTGGCTGTAATTGGCTGAGATGCAGTAATGTAAGCAGAGTTCTGCTTCTTTTTTTAACAAATGAACATAGCGGTTGGGGGTGGGCTAGGGTGCCCTACAATTTATTTAAAGTTTTTATAAAGGGTGGACAATTATCCAAAAAAATAAACCCCAATCTGCCCCATTCTGTTAATAGTACCCAGGGTGTAGGCCTAAACTGATAGTTCCTCAACTATTGGTTTACCTCTAATGTCCAAACCTGAGCAGTTGAAAGATGTGATTGCTGGGCTGACTTCTTTACTTTGTTTATACTTACAGGGTCATGTAGACGTTAGTATAGCTTTTTCTGTCTTAAAGTCACGTTAACCCATGTACCAAGGGTTAACGTGACTTTAAAACGTAACTTGAATTAACATACACAAAAACTGTGTTGTGCAACCGTCGCAAGCTATACCAGCTTTCGTTACATAGCCCTACAAATATTTTGTGTACTATTATGCACTGTTTTTAGAGTACAATGCACTAATTAGCCCATGTAAATAAAAAGTCATAGAGAAGTAATAGAGAGGAAATGCATGCCTATATGCATGTAATTGTTTACACGAGCTCTACGGGACAGGGACCTCCTTTCCTCTTGCAGCAAAACTTTAGCACTTACTGTATATTTATATAATTTATATATTTATGTAGTGATCTATCTATGGTATGTATTTATCCCTCTTGTGTCACTTTATTGTATTTTGTTATTGTACAACTCTGTGTCCCCAGGTGGCACTTTATAAATAAACTATACATACATACATACATACACACATTATTACCAGGACCAGAGATACAAATACAAAGATCTACCATAAAATCCTCCCTACCTGTGAAAACTCTTGTCCTAAACAGGAGCGCAGACCCAAGGAGAACAGGAGGGACAAGTAGTAAGGTCTGGTTTGAATAATATGTAAAATAAATTGCTCAGATTAGTTCAAAGCATTTTGAAACGGAGCACAGAGCTGATAAGCTGATAAACCACGGCCGATCATGCAGTCCTCTATGGAGTCACGGCAAACTGTCAGCCGCAGCCACTATTGCTGTGACCAACAGTTCCTGCGACTATCTTCTTAGCCGGTGGCTGCAAGTCCGGCCCCTCTCTGCTATTTCCTGTTAGCAGAGAGGGAAGAAGAGACTCACAGGAGCGAAGGGGCTGTAAGTAGTTATCTGAAAGATTGTTTTAGCGTTATTATAGTGGTTGGGGGTGGGAAACCCTACAGAACATTATGTTAAAATTCAGTTTTTATTGTGAACATGCCCTTTAATGAAGTCGTAAACCTAATAAGACAAAGCATTTCATAGGCAAACTAAAATCCAAGTGTCTTTCAAACCAGCATTTTATTATTATTACAGCATTAATTTACCTTTATAATATACTGTAGAACATGGGCAGAGGGAACCTTTATTGCAAGTATGTATTGTGTGTAAGAAACCAAACAGTGCAGATGCTAATAAGCAACTACATTTGGAATAAATGAAAGTGTTTTGGCAAAGGGTTTTTAGTGACAAGGTACTAGCAGTTTGCTCCCCAAAATATTAGTAACGTTCTCCTAAAATCTCCTGGTTTTAGTTAATCGACAATATACACAACTGTGGTGACAGTGTGGCTATAGAAAAGCAGAAAGCAGCAGCTAATGGAAATCAGAAGTAACAGTAGATGGCTAAAATACAACCAATTATCACTTATTTGGCAGTTTCAAATAAGCAGCTTAAAACATTATTTGAGAAAACATTATTACAGAATTCAGTATCAGTATAAACTACTTAGACTACTCCGCTAACTGTCTGCCATGTACAATGATGTTTTGACACCAACATCCAGCCTGATGAAGGGGGCGTAGGATTCCCAAAAGCTTGCTTAATTTTTCTTAACTAGTTAGCCAATAAAAGGTATCACAACTCCACTTTTCTTCTCTTATGTCTAACACGATACAAACCTCAACTATTGTTTTGACCCCAGTAGTAGGCATAAGTCCAGTAGGAAACACACCTGTTTTGGGTTAAGACCTGTTTTGCTGGTAAGGGTGCTGTCTTGGTCTAGCCATTTTCTCACCATATCAACAGCCTCCTTGGTGGGTATACAGGTGAAGAGAGATGTCACATCATAGGACACCATAGTTTCTTCTGCACAGATTACAACGTGTTAGTGAAATCCTGGAAGTTCTGGATGTGATGCTTAGAACTTCCAACCAATGGCCCTAAGATGTTGGCTAGATAATTCTCCACCTTGTATGTTACAGAGTTGATGCTGCTGACTATAGGTGTTAGTGGGGCCCCTTCCTTGTGTATCTTACCAGAGTAGAGGTGATGATACATTGCTCAATCAATGAATTTAGCCTTTTGAACTGTTGTAGTAAGTCTATGACCTTTTTCTTGTAGTGGCTGACGGGATCCCTTGTTAAAGCCTCATATGTGTTGTTATCGGCCAGGAGTGTGGTCACCTTAGCATTGTAGTCTGCGGTGTTGAGTACCACTGTGCATCTTTCCTTGTCTGCTGGCAGAATGGTGATACTGGAATTGTTCTTGATGGATATTAAGGCTCTTCTTTCTTATGTGGTCAGGTTAGATAAAGGAGGTTTAGCACTGGCTAAGGCTGCAGATACTGTACCTTAAAGGGCATGTCCACCCCCCCAAACTATAATTTAACCCACTACTGGCCCCACTATGTAGTGTGTAATAATCCTTACCTCACATCCCAGCTCCATATGGTTCTCCTGTAGTCCCCCCCAAAGTCCCAAAAACTGGCCAGCAGGAGGATAGCAGAGTCCATATAGGACTCTGCCTCCTCTCTCCCCTCCAGGAGAAGTTTGGCATGCGCACTGCAGCCATTCTCCCCCTCCCTCCCGATTTTGTCTCCCTCCCCCTAGTGTAAAATCCTTTTTATATTATGTACTGCTCTTTCCCCCAGCCCCAACCGCATAACTTCTATTTACAGAAAGTGCCCCGATCTTTACTTACCATGCCTCTCTCCTTCGCCGGTCTGGGGCTGGGGAAAAGAGCAGTACATAAAAAAAGTTTATTACAAGGGTGCACATGCCCTTTAAGCAAAGTTGTTGTGCCTCACTCTGTGGTACCTTATTATTATGGATTGAGGCTTCTGTAGCTGCTATAGTATCCACCACAGGGATGGCTTTAGGAGTGATAGCAAATTTCAAGCCCTTAGCCAGGACTTCCATTTCTGGCTGGGTCAGGGTCCTGTTAGACAAGTTTCTCACCCATTCATCCTTGTTTGATAAAGTGACAATTCCCTCCGTTTGTCTCCAAGGTAGTTCGTCTATTTTGCGGGTGTTCTGGGATGACAGAATAGAGAACTTGTCCTGTTGCCTTTGCCAGCCCTTACAGTGCTGAGAAAGCTGTGCTTGTTTTGTTTGGTGAACTCAATCACTCTATCCCAGATGGCCACATGTAGCTGTGAGGCCAGGTTCTGTTTCAGTTGACTGATTTTGTGTATTAAAGAATCAACTGTAAAATATGCCTGCTGTATTTGCTGTATCTCCTCAACAAAACAATACTGTGAGGTAGGAATAATAGATCATACCTCCATGTCCCAGGTACTTTTCATTTCTAAAATGTAAATTTTTTACAGTATAGTTGTTTTTAAATTACTGTGTCTCTGTGTTTTGCTAATAACACAAAACTATGCAGAGCTAGAATAATATTTTGCTCCCTTGAATCTATTCCCCTCTCTATACAAGACAATATAAGGGTTTAACAATCTTTTTGTCACCTACACCATAAATGGCTCTGTGCTAAGTGAATCTTTGTTGGGAAAAAGATTACTTAGTTCTAGTAGATAACAGACATAGCTGAAGCAGGCAATGCCAGAAAGCATTGTCTTTAATGCATTTGTCTTCAATATATTGTCTTATATAAAGAGGGGAACAGATTCAAGGAAGCAAAATATTATTCTCCCCCTTTACAAAGCATTGGTAAGGCCTCATTTGGAATATGTGGTGTAATTTTGGAATCCTATATATAAAAAATATATATCTTGTAAATGGAAACAATTAAAATAAAGGCAACTAAATTAATAAGGGGGAGTGGAGAGGATTGTCTATGCTTATGACTTTAAAGGGTATCTCCCCCCAAAATCTATTTTTTTGTGTAGTGTATGGACCCCCCCAACACTAAAGTTTATAACTTTAAAAAGTGCCCAGAAACAGACTTACCAACCTTTGTTCCCTTGGCCTCTGTAGCCTTAGGAGCCAGACTGGCAGCAGCATCTGTGATTGACTGAAAGTCAGACAATCAAAGATGGGGCTGCCAGCTATTGAGAGAGCTGAGGGAAGGTTGGTCAGTCTGTTTCTGTCTGCATACAGACAGTGAATCTTGGGGTCAGGAATGTACTTTTTAAAGGGCATGTCCACCCCCAAAACTATAATTTTACCCACTTCTGGCCCCACTCTGTAGTGTAATAAAATCCTTACCTAACATCACAGCTCCAAATGCATGCCCTGCTATGCCCCTCCAAAGTCCCAAAAACTGGCCACCAGTAGCCTGGCAGAGTCCATATAGGACTCTGCCTCCTGTCTCTCCTCCAGGAGAATTTTGCCATGCGCTCTGCAGCCCTCCCCCCCTCCCTCACCCTACCTCTCCCACCTGTTTTCCTCTCCCTCCCTCTAGCACAAACCCCCTTTGGGGTATTGTAGGTCTCCCTCCCCCAGCCCCAACTGCAACTGCTATAATAGTTTTGTCAGAAACTCCCCCCGAACTCTACTTACCTAACCTCTCTCCCCCGACATTCTCCACTGCCAGCAGCCGCGTCCGTGATTGGCAGCCGTGATTGACAATTGCGGACGCAGCTGCCGGTCCAGCCCCTTGCTTGCAGTTTAATGCAAGCAGAGGGTCAGGACAGTATGCCGGAGGAGAGAGGTAAGGCGGTTGGGGCTGGGGGAGGGAAACCTACAGTATACTGTATCAAAAAGTTATAAAAAGGGGTGGACATGCCAGATTCTCAGGAAACAACATCCATGACACTTCCCAGTCTGGCTTCAGGAATCATTACAGCACCAAATCCAGGTCTGCAATGACTTCTCATGGCAAGAGACATGCTTCATACTGGTCCTGCTAAACCTTACTGCATCTTTTGAAACGATTGACCATGGCATCCTGATTAGCAGGCTACAAGTATACTATGGTATGGAGTTCGCCAGGGCTCATTCATGTATCCCCTGCTTTTCACAATATATATGCTACCACTTGGCAAACTCATCCAGAGAGTGGATGATTAACAACTGGCTAAAACTATATGCTGACAAAACTTGTCCTTGTAATCAGAGGCCAGTGCCTAGCAACAAAACAGTTCTACCTGCAACCACTATCACTTAAGATTGGGGGTAAAGTTCTGCATAGTTCTGAGCATGTGAGCAGCCTGGAGGTTATAATTGATAGTGATTAAAACTTCAAGAATAACTGCTATAGTAAATGCATCATACATCGTACTTTCACCTAAAGAACATTGAAATCACACACACACAAACACACACACACCGAGGATTTGCCAACACTTGTTCATGCCTTCATCACATCACGGCTGGACCACTGTAACACCCTCTACACAGGTCTCCCAAAAAAGGACCATCACCATCTATAGCTAGTGCAGCCGCACCACTGCCACTGAACACAGATCCTGCACTCCCTTTACTGGCTACTCATAAGGTCAAGGATCCTGTTCAAAATTGGTCTACTTACATATGAAAAACTGCAAAATGTAGCCCTTGGATACATGAAAGAGTTGTTGCAACCACTTTGCTCCCCCTGCAACCTCAGATCAGAAGGTTCAAATAACCACCCTATCCTTTGATCATAGAGCGTTCTGTCATGGCAATTTCAGTATATACTGGTAGCCAACTGGCAATTTCATTATATACTAGAATATATATATATATTTCATTATATACTAGTATATATATATATTTCATTATATACTAGTATATATATATATTTCATTATATACTAGTATATATTATATTTCATTATATACTAGTAGCCATGGGCATTTCATAACCTACCGGTAGCCATGGGCATTTCATCACCTATTGGTAGCCATGGGCATTTCATTACATACTGGTAGCCATGGGCATTTCATTACATACTGGTAGCCATGGGCATTTTGTTACATACTGGTAGCCATGGGAATTTTATACTGGTAGCCATAGGCAATTCCTCACATACTGGTAGCCATGGACATTTCATCACACACTGGTACCCATGGGCATTTCATTACATAATGTTACCGATGGGCATTTTATTGCATACAGGTAGCCATAGAAATTTTATACTGGTAGCCATGGGCATTTCTTAATATACTGGTATCCATGGGCATTTCTTAACATACTGGTAGCCATGGGCATTTCATCGCACACTGGTAGACATGGGCATTTCCTTACATGTTGGTAGCCATGGGAATTTTATACTGATAGCCATGGGCTTTTTTTAACATACTGGTAGCCATGGTAATTTTATACAGTTAGCCACAGGAATTTTATACTGGTAGCCATGAACATTTCTTAACTTACTGGTAGCCATGGACATTTCATCACACACTGGTAGCCATGGGCTTTTTATAACATAATGGCAGCAAACTAGCTATTTCATTATATACTAAGGGAAGCTTTTACATGCCTCAAGTTCAGTGGAGCAGCAGGAGGCCGGGAATCTTTGCATACATGCAGAGGCAGCTCAGGGGCAGCAGTTCCCAATAGTCCTTCGCACGCTGCACGATGATGCCATTGCGCAGCCGCAAAGGACTACTGGGAAAAGAAGATTCAGGGCACCTCTATCAGGAAAGAAAAACATTCAGGGCACTTTGCCAAAGATCTGGGGAATGTGCCCCTAATGTTTTAACATAGCAACGCCACTGAGCAGAGGGTTAACTTTCCTGCAGTCTTCAGTTTAACTGTAAACTGTGCCAAATATTTTTTAAACTAATAACAAAGAATTTAGGATTACCAATTAGTTATGGTAGGGGGTGGGTACATAGAGAGGAGACATGCATAATAACTAGGAGTGAGCTGAACAGGACATGAGGAGATCTAGTGACAGGGATCACGGAGAGAAAAAAAGGGATCAAGTTCCTGACAGCACTAAAAATATAGAAAATGATAAAGGCTAGTCATTTTATTCCAGTTTAGTGTCCCTTTAAGATCTCTGAGGGCTCGTTCCAACTAGGAATGGACAAAAACGCAACTTAACACTACATGTAAAAACGCAGCATTTTAACACATTTTTGTATCCGTTGCTAACTGTTTGCATGAGCGTTGTCACCCATTTGTGTCCGTTTTTTTTTTCTGCATTTCTGTCCGTTGCGTTTCAACGCATTTTTTAAAATTTAAGGGGCCAGGACCAAAGAACACTGTAAATACGCCCCAGGGACTTGCAGGCATCCTTTTCGAAAAATGCATTTTTTAAACGGAATAGAATGGAATGGAATACAACAGAGCAAGTGTGAATGATATCATGAAGTTCCATGGGGTTTTATGCTAAGGCCACACTGCAACGCACAGGAATCACGCACAATTCTTGTGCATTTTGCTTTTGCACGTGCATTTTGCGCATGCGATTTTGATGTTTTCCGTTTTGGAAACGCATGCGTTACCAAAACACGGATGTGCAATCGCATTTGCATCAGAAATCACAGTAGTTTTTGCGTTCCCGTGATTTTCGCTAAAATGGAAATTGCGGGGACGAAAAAACTACCGCAAACACAAAACGCGTGCACGAGTGGCCTAGAGTGGCCTAGCCCTCACTCTCTGTTTATTTTTTAAAATGCATCTGCATTTGAAAAACAAATACAAACTGATATAGTGTTAACAAGCCCTGAGAAGCGCGTGTGGGGGAGGAGAGAGACAGAGTTTTGAACACAGTCCAATTGCTGTTTGGACCTGGCTGCTGTGTCTAACACAGAGGACTTACTGTACTGTTTTGTGTGGATACGAGTCATGGCTTTTAATTTTAAAGCGTGAAGATGTTATTTTGCCTGTAAAACGACTAGTTAAACTTCCTGTGGTGAAGGAAAAGCTATTTTGGTTTTGTTTTGCTGCTCACCTGCGCTTGTGATCCCCGATCACCTGAACTTCACAATATATATACTGTATATTGCATATATGCATACAGCAGCATCAAAAAACAGTCCAGTCATTCCGATATAATCTTGCTGAAAGAGTAGAATTTATTGTCTTAATTCGGCATACAAATGCGACGCTTCGGGTTTAACCCTTTACCAAGCCACCAGACAAGCCTTGAACTGATTAAAAATAGCAAACTGTACATGTAACAACAGTAAATTGTTGCAGCAACGTTTCTTAATCCTAGATAACACAGAAACCGACACATTTTCGCAACAGTGACCTACTGTGGTATTCCTAGAAAGATCAACATACCCAGTTACATACAGGTCATAATCCCTTTTTAACCCTTTAGGGTGTAAAGTATCTAACCTGTTAATCCACCAAACCTGAGGTATGGGCTGGTGACTGTGAGTTCAGGATTATTCAGTACAAGGGGTACATTATAAAAGATAATGTACCCTCTACTTTAAATTATATGGATATCAGATGTCACCTCGGAGTTTTGTGCGCTTTATAAAAGCACTCGGCCTGCGGCTAAGTGCTTCTATATGGACACGGAACTCCTCGTTAACATCTAATATCCTAATAATTTACAGTAGGGGGTACATTATCTACTATATTACTGAAGTTTACAGCTTTGCATCCAAGTTATAGTTAGTGTGCTGCCCACCTTTCTTGAACTGTTTGTTATATAATGTATAATACGCCCCTTACAGTGTAATATAAGGACATAAAGTCACCAAGGAGTTCCCTGACCATATATTTTATAGAGTTGACATTATTAATGTTGTTGTTTTTAACTTCACAAATGTATGAAGATATTTATGCATTTTAGTAATAGTAATAGTAGTACTGTGTTCACATAGGGAAATTTTGGTGATTAGAAAATGTTAACATGTTGTTGATTTTGGATTTAAAAGTAAAATAAAACTCAGCACTGATTAATATGGGCATTGAAATGATTATTGACTCCCTGATATATAAGGGGGTCACAATTTAGGTCTAAAAATCCACGTGTACTAAACGGGATACTGGGCATCTTCGCCATACTTTGTATATATTTTACAGTGTTACTTGCCTGTCCATGGGAAGCCCTGGTGTATGGTCATATTTCATATGAATATACTGAATGTATCCACAGAAGAGAAGGAAGCAGAGAAGAACCAATGCCAAGAGAAGGAGGGTTGCCCAGCTAATTAACACCCACAATGTCATGATTCCAGGGTGTTCTTGGTTGATAAACTGATTAGGATTGTGGACTGAGCTGTCTCTACAAAGCAGAAGGCTATTAATTACTGTAGTGTGGAATTGTGTTCATTTACTTAAAAACAATCTTCAATTTTCCTATTTTCAATTTTTTTATTTCTCAATTCTTCCCACCCACCACTGTACCCTTTTTTGTTAATCTGCTCCCTATTTATTTAGATATGCAATCTAAAACATCTAACATTTCAGCTCTTCTTCTGTGAGCAGTTTTGCTGTAGATGGAATGGTGACAGAGTTTTGACATTTCGAATGCTGTATGTTGTTTTGACAGTTGGGGCACCGATAACAACCGTTATTTACCGATATCGTTAAATACCGGTCGTTATCTGTAAATACCGGTCGTTATCGGTAAATAACGGTCGTTATTTACCGATAACGACCGTTATCGGTAAATAACGACCAGCATCGGTAAATAACGGTCGTTATCGGTAAATAACGGCCGTTATCGGTAAAACCCCGGTCGTTATTTTACGATAACGATCGGTATTTTACGATAACGATACCGATGTTTTATAAATAGGGCCCTTGGTTTGTGGGGGAAAAGTCAGGTCAAATCAAAATGGGAGTGGTTAAAAGAGGGAGGGGGGATAATGCTCCTGAGCAAAACATGTGCTGGATTGAAGGCATGCAGCAACACACACATGCAATTTCCACAGCATGTGTGCTGACAGATCATATTGGTATCTGTCGGCAGAAATGGTGTGGGAACCGCACACACAGACCCAACCAATCCCCATACGCGTTATGGGGATCAGTTGGCCCTGCGGTCACACACAGTATGATCGTATCAGCTCCCTCTACATAAAGTAAAGGGAGCCAATACCGGCAAACTGTAATGCAGACTACAATCGTTCGTTCGCACTCTGGTCGGTTGAGAACAGCTCCTACACACTGACAATAATGGGAAAAATCTCACTGGGGAAAGATGGGATTTACCCATTATCGTTTGTGTGTATGGCCACCTTAAGTACTACTTACAAGTTTTTATCTATAGATTAAAATGAGGAAAAAAAATGTTTTCAGTATAATGTCCCCTTTGAATTCAGCAATATTACTGCCACATATTTCAGCACTGAAAAATGTGTGTTTTTATATATATAGCAATAATAATGAAAATCGACATTGTGGAGCCCGGCATTAACAAACTGGAGATATTACCACAAATTTAAAACTATTTCCCTAGGGGTTGTTTCCATAGGGCTTCTTTCTTTAGACAGTGATGGATAGCTGGGGCCCAAAAGGAAAAATTAATGGGCCTACTTAACATTTCCATTTTCTTACTCCTTTATATTTATGACTCCTTATTTTATATCTGTTGTATTCAATTAGATCAACTGGACTTGAAGTTTAGTTCTTGAAGACGTTTCGCTAGTCATCTGACTGGCTTTCTCAATTCAGAATGACTTGTACAAGAATCTGTGGCAATTATGTACCCTGGAAAATCCCAATTAGCATATCACAGCCAGGTGTTAAGGACGTGATTAGATAGTGGCTAAGAGGTGTTATAGGAACGCCCAGAGTAAGGTGTCAAAACAGCATTGTACATGGCAGACAGATGGTGTCGAACCCCCCCACCTCTATTTAGGCTTGGCTTCTTTATTTTCACATAAATGGCCTCCTTAACACCTCTCTTGAACCAGTCACGTTCCTTTGCCAATATGTTAACATTACAATCTTCAAAGGTATGTCCTTTATCCTTAAGATGCAGGTACACGGCTGAGTCCTGACCCGAGGAATTGGCTCTTCTGTGCTGAGCCATACGTTGATGCAGTTGTTGTTTGGTCTCCCCCACATACAAATGGTGTCCTATGATGTGACATCTCTCTTCACCTGTATACCCACCAAGGAGGCTGTTGTCATGGTGAGAAAACGGCTAGGCCAAGACAGCACTCTCACCAGCAGAACTGATCTCAACCCAGAACAGGTGTGTGCCTTACTGGACTTGTGCCTGAATAGCACCTATTTCAAATACAGGGATAAGTTCTATAAGCAAAAACACGGATGTGCTATGGGATCTCCAGTTTCACCCATTGTAGCCAACCTTTACATGGAGGAGGTAGAAAAACTGGCGCTTAATACCTTTAAGGGTAAAAAAATTCCATTATTTATGGAAGCACCCAGCCACTGGTTCAGATATGTGGATGACACCTGGGTTAAAATCCACCAGAAGGAAGTACAAGCTTTCACAGAACACATTAATGCGGTAGACCAAAACATCAAATTTACAAGGGAAGAGGTACAAAACAACAAACTGGCTTTCTTGGACTGCTTGGTAGAATTCAGGGAGAATGGTAAACTGGAAGTAGAGGTTTACAGAAAACCAACACACACAGATCAGTATTTGATGTTTGACTCCCACCACCCTTTAGATCACAAGCTGGGGGTCATCAGAACCCTGCAACACAGAGCTGAGAACATCCCCACTAGCACAGAGGCGAAGGCTAAAGAAATGAAACATCTCAGAGGAGCCCTTAAAACTTGTGGATATCCAGACTGGGCCTTTGTCAAAAGAAGCAGAAGGAAAGAAAAGAACACAAATACCAACAGTGAAGGGGAAAAGCAAGACAGGAGAAAGAACATGGTCATCCCATATGTAGCAGGGGTCTCTGAGAAATTAAGAAGAGTTTTCAAAAAACACCGTATCCCTGTCTGCTTTAAGCCGAGCAACACGCTGAGGCAGCAATTGGTACATCCGAAAGACCCAATACCGAAACACAAGAAAAGCGACATCATATACGCAGTGCAGTGCAGTGAAGAATGCTCTGATTTGTATGTGGGGGAGACCAAACAACAACTGCATCAACGTATGGCTCAGCACAGAAGAGACAATTCCTCGGGTCAGGACTCAGCCGTGTACCTGCATCTTAAGGATAAAGGACATACCTTTGAAGATTGTAATGTTAACATATTGGCAAAGGAATGTGACTGGTTCAAGAGAGGTGTTAAGAAGGCCATTTATGTGAAAATAAAGAAACCAAGCCTAAATAGAGGTGAGGGGGTTCGACACCAACTGTCTGCCATGTACAATGCTGTTTTGACACCTTACTCTGGGCGTTCCTATAACACCTCTTAGCCACTATCTAATCACGTCCTTAACACGTTGCTGTGATATGCTAATTGGGATTTTTCAGGGTACATAATTGCCACAGATTCTTGTACAAGTCATTCTGAATTGAGAAAGCCAGTCGGATGACTAGCGAAACGTCTTCAAGAACTAAACTTCAAGTCCAGTTGATCTAATTGAATACAACAGATATACCATGACCTGGATGAATGAGAACCTTCTCAAGCAGACTCCTTATTTTATTAACTCTAATGTATTTGTGGAGAAAATGCTGAATAAATAAAAATTGTTTATTGCAACCAGTAACTTCCACACCCCCAAACCCTGAGATCATTGCACTTACTTACCTTTCCACCTATGTTGTAAATGTAGCCCCTGCGGGGAGCCCCAAGGATTAGGAGGACCCAAGATCTACAATACTGGTACAGCGATCTGCTGGTTTTAAACAGCTGATCACGCATCCTATATAATAATATGCCAGCTGTGCGTCCGTGAGTCCGTGCGTGTGTGACTTTCGGGCTGTGCACATGAATCGGTTCGTAATGGATGGTGCCGATATGGGGAGTTTGTCCGCATTGTCAGAACAATGCATGCATCGGCATCTGAAACATACCGGATGAGGGGAGGGAGTCTGAAACATACTGGATGAGGGGAGGGAGTCTAAACATACCGGACGAGGGGAGGGAGTCTGAAACATACTGGACGAGGGGAGGGATAGAGAGAGAGAGAGAGAGAGAGTGGGAGGGTAGGGATAGAGAGAGGGGTGGAGGGAGAGAGAGAAAGAGGGGGGGAGGGAGAGAGAAGGAGTGAAGCAGTGCAGTACCTTTTCAAAGTCCAGGGAAGTGAAGAGTAGGGATGGCCGGTTCGCGAATCCGAACCCGGATCCGCCGCGGATTTATCCCTATCGCGAACGGCGGATTTTTCTGGATTTTCCGCCTTCCGAACTTCCGATTCGCGGATTTTTCTTTTAATTTTTCTCTTAATTCCATACATACGTATTTTCGAAAATTTTCGAAATTACGAGGATTACTTGTATTTTCGAAAATACATGAAAACTCATAATTTCGAAAATTTTCAAAAATACGAAAAATCTCGTTATTTCAAGGGTATTTTTAGTTTTAACGGGTCCGCTCGCGGACCGGATTTTGTGAAGTTCGGACATCTCTAGTGAAGAGAAGGAGCTGTCAGTGAGTCATCTGGTCCTTGCAATTTTCTTGCCTCAGTAAGGCAGTGACATGCACAGAGTAGCCCCCTCCCTCCCACCATCTGGATCCATTCTCTACAGTCATGGTGCCTGGCGTGAATCCCTTTGGCCATAAGGTAGGTACCCTCTGCCCATCCCAACCCCCTAAATATTTCTTTAAAAAAATGCTCCGATTGCTATTTCAAGCATTAAAAAGGCTTTCTATAGAAGGCCAGTCGGATGACTAGTAAAATGTCTTCAAGAATTAACTTCAATTCCAGTTGATATAACTGAATACCACAGATACATGAAACATGAAATACCTTTTTATCACCACATTGGAAGTGTTTTTTTCCACCTCTATCCAATGTCTTCTTTGACTCCCAGATCATGTGCAGACTTTATGGCTGTTAAATACAGGATATTATTATTATTATGACCATCTGTTTTCAGGTCTCCCTCCTTGCCATTCTTTATTACTATGATGTCATCAATGTATCACCTAAACAATATTAACTTTTTTGGTTTCCACATACCCATGTTCACATAAATGGGAAAAGGGTCAGACAAAGGACACATATAATATTTGCGTGACAGTTCTTTTCCTGTAAATGCTGTGATTTCAAATTGTGATTTTTCAGACTCAGCTCAGTTTTGAAAGCTGAAAAACAGCCAATATTGTTGTATCTAAAGATAAAGATAGATACCCATTTATAGTACCATGTTTAGGTTTAGATTATTATCTATAGTTTAGATTATTAGCTATAGTGTTTCCATGTTTAGTAATAAATATTATTTATGTATATATAACTTATATAAGGTATATATATAAGGTTTAAAATATTTAGCATGGGATGTTTATATACATTGTGTGTGAATGTGTGTGTGTGTGTGTGTGTGTATATATATTATATATCTTGAGAACAGACCGAAATGCGTAGACAGCCACAATAAAATTGGTTTTCTCACAAACCCTAGGAGTGCTCCTTCATCATATTTTTACGTATATATATATATATATTCTTAATAATAACTCTAACAAGGATACAGCCAAAGAACAATTACAGCTTATGGCTAAAAAGTTCAGGGAGCGTGGATATCATCCAAAAGAGATTGAAATCCAAATGAATAGAGCCAAACTCCATATAACTGAGGGGACCAAAACTAAGAGTCCAAAAATTAGGAATAAAGATCTATGTAGTATTCCTTACTCACTTCAATATTCCCCTTTTTCTAGTGGGATAAAACAAAGTGTTAGAAAACATTGGGAAATACTTAGTAGGGATGGTTCCCTCCCCTTTAAGGAAACTAGCCCTTTATTTGCATGTAGGAGAGGCAGGAATTTACGAAGCTTATTAGTCAAAACAGATATGACACCTCATGTAACCAAGCCAGTGACAACATGGCTATCCCATAAGAAAAATGGGTGCTTCAAGTGTACAGGTTGTCAAGCCTGCAATTATATGACACTGGGGGGAGATTTTCCCCACCCGTACACTGGCCATAGATTTAAAATCAAATTTAAAATATCCTGCCTTAGTTCGGATGCTATATATATAATCATGTGTCCCTGTAGTAAATATTATGTGAAAAAAAAAAACCACGACAACCCTTAGGGAGAGGATGGCAAATCACCGATCATCCATACGGGCAGCATTGACAATAGGGGGTGAGGGGAAATCCAGGGCCCCGGAAAAAGAGTTAAGATTTGGTGAACAATCAGTAGCACGTCATTTTAGGGAGAGCGGCCACCCACTTGCAACATTCAGATGGATGGCTATCGATCAAGTGGTGGGCATCAAAGAATCATCAGAGAGGGGCAAGAAGCTATTAGAGAGGGAAGCCCATTGGATAAAAAAACTGGGCACCTTATCGCCCAAAGGGTTAAATGAACAATACGGATTATCATGCTTCTTGTAAGATGTTCTTTGTTCGTTGTGAGATGTTTTGAATTAGCTGGGTATTAATGATAAAGTGAACAGAACCCCCTTTCCCCTTGTTTTAACATGAGAGTCAATTCCCCATATTTGGTAGATGTAAGTCAGGTCAACACCTTGAATTCTATAGTTTATGTTTAGAGCTTAACATTGTATATAGCCCAGATACTGTCTTATTTTGTTTCACCTTGCCCCACGATGACCTACCATATTATGTAATGTAATGTTATGGTTAGGACTTTTTAGAGGACCTATTGGTAATCTATTGGACTGGTATCTTTTCATCTTATTATAGTAAATTTTAGCATCACTTGTCACTATATATTTGATTACCATCATACGGAATTTTATGATATATTGTATTATTGATTTTATTGGTTTTATTACACTTTGGTGTTTATTATACGTCTCTAACACTGCACACTGGATTTTATCACTGAGGAATTTTTAAGTAATTTATACAATTTTGTATTTATCTATTATTGTATTTGCTAATATGTTCACTATATGTACCATAGTAGGGGTTAATAATTGGAGGGTGGAGCACAGGGGGAGGAAGTGGTTTACTCTAGGTTTTAAATTCTCACTTACCTGCACGTCTGTAACATCCTGAGGACAGCTGCTTGAGTCAGCTGAAACGTGTTGATGTACAAATTAAAGTTTCATGTGTGAAGACCCACGAGTGCTCTAATCTTTGGATGAAGTATATATATATATATATATATATATATATATATATATATATAAAACCAACGATATGGTGGCACTCTGAGCAGGGTATATGAGAGATCCAAGCTGCGCAAGGTAAATGATGATTATGTGCAGAGACGCGTATACCGGTGGTTGCTCGGCACCCAGGATAGACCACGTGGCTACTCTAGGGGGCGCCAGACTAGGCGCGTCAAGTTTGCACCAGATTCTGACACTGAGACTAGCCGGTATTGGTCGGATGCTGATGACCTCACGGGAGCGACGAGTACTCCTGTTAGATCACGTCGCGAGACTACCCGAACAGAGGTACTTGGGTAACAAGAGGGAAGTCTGGGCTACACACATCTTCTTTTTTGTCCAGGGCACGGACCACAACACCGTTCCCCCCCCGAGGCATGTCGGAAGTACGATACCTGATCAGCGGGCGGGGGAGGGGGGTAAATGTAAACAGAGCCAGAAACAAACAGATTTAATCCCTGTCTTTAACCTTTCTTCACATCCTCTCACGGAGATAGAAGAGGGTGTTTTAAGGAAGGGACTATCTTTTGTACCCACTACAGTCTTTAATGATTTTGGATGGGACATTGAATTATACATTATAGGTAGGTCCTTAGCACTGAAAGATATCTTTGGTAATGCTCCTAAGCAATTTGACTCTACAAAACCCAAACTGAAAAGTTTATTTGAACCTCCAATGGTGAACTCACGATCAAGGTTTTTCAACAGACAGTTAATGCAGAAGTCACTAAAGCTAGGTACACACCTAGCGATTTTTCCTCCTGACCGACCGTTCGATACTTTCGAACGGTCGGCCAGGAGGAAGGACTGTCGGTCGCGGCAAAAGCAGCCGCGTCCGATAGTCACCCGCGACCGATCGTGCGTCCATAGAGGACCGCACGATCGGCGAGGTTTTCCACCCTGTCCGATCGTCCTTTCGTCCGATTCGGACGAACGTTCGATCGGACATGGGCACATTCGGATTCGTAATTTCGGTCCGATCGACCGATACACTGAACTATCGGCTGATCGGACCGAAATATCTAATCATGTGTACCCAGCTTAAGGCTAAGGCGGAAGGTAAGAGACATATCCTAATTTATCTAAAAATGAAATGGAAGCATTAAAGACTATCGTATAACAATGATATTTGATACACCAGCTGATAATGGGGTGGTTATTGTATTGATGAATTATTCCATGTACAAGCTGAAATACTTACTCAGCTTACCAATACTAATGTTCACAAACCTCTGTCCGAGAATCCCACATGTCATTATAAGAAAAAGATAGACGAGTAATCCAGGAAGCTGTTACGGAAGGTATTATTGATAAACAGACGGGTGATTTCTTGATTCAAAAATATCCCAGCATCCGATTATTTAAACATAACCTAAAAGTTTGACACATCCCCCGGACGACCAATAGTCTCCAGTAGGGGGAGTCTTCAGAGCCTATTGGGAAATACATTGATTAAAATTACAACCGTTCATACAGAAATTACCCACTTATATCAAGGAACACTCACCATTTTTTATCTATTCTCAATGATATAATATTACCTGATGCGGGAGAATTGTGGCTCGCAGCCATTGATATTACCAGTCTATATACAAATATTCCCCATGAACTTGGATTGAGGCGGTAAAAACATCTGTTGGATGAGAACGAATATGGGACAAACAGGAAAAGGCAATTTGTGTTGGATCTTTTGAATTTGACTTTAAGATTGAATTACTTTCGTTTTGAAAACACGTTTTACCTGCAGATCCTTGGGACGGCAATGGGCGCTGCTAGGGGCGCCCGCCTACGCTAATGCCTTATGTTTGAATACGAAAAAACCCATGTCTTGACAAAAATTTTCAAGCACATTTTGATGTACCGCCGTTTTATTGACGATATTTTTCTTATATGGCAAGGTTCCAGGGAATCACTCCAGGATATGCTGGTACCTGAACAACTTGGATAATCCTATAAGATTGACCGGCAGAATTGAGCTGTGAGAGAGTCCATTTCCTGGATGTTCAAGTGTCATTGACAGGTAACAAAATAATATTATGCTTATACCGTAAGCCACAGATAGAAACACGTTATTATGCATATAATATTTTCATTCAAAGAAACTGAAAAATTCCCTTCCTATATCACAGTTTTGTCGAGTCTGGAGGAATAACTCAGATCCTGATATATTGGAACAACAAATTATTGACATGTGGGGGAGGTTTATGCACAGAGGCTATGAAGAGAAGTACTTACCAATGCCTTAGACCGAGCCAAAAAAATATTAACTGAATGCTCGAAGAGAGAATCCCAGGACCTCATCACCATTTGTATGTATTACGAAGTATACCACACTATCCACTAAAGTAAGTGACATTTACATGACAATTGAAATTGTTATCTGATCAAAAATGGAGGAATTGCTTACCGGAGAAACCTACTATTGTACAGTAGGGGTAGAATTTGAGGATATTTTTATTTAACGAGATCCATCAAGTGTTACACACCGGAACGTACATGTTGACCACTAGGAGTGGTGGAAGTTACAAATGTGGTAATTGCACATCCTGCAGACATATGCAAACAGGGACCCCTTTCTTACATCCACATACCAAGACCCCTATTAGTATCAAACATGCCATAACTTATACAACGACCCATGTCGTATATTTGGCTTCTTGCCCCTGTGGATTGTTTTATGTGGGCAAAACGGACCTTACCCTGCATTAGAATGGATGGTCATAAATCACTATAAATACGGCCTTTAGAGATGGCAGGACTAATAAACCCTTGGCTAAACATTTTTTGGAACTTGGACATAATATTGCTACATTTAGATATCAGGCTATTGATCATGTGCCAATACCACGACGTGGGGGAGACAGATCTAAAATCTTACTCCAACGGGAAACATATTGGATTAGGACTCTAAATATGGTCAATCCATATGGACTGAATGAAAATATTTCGTACAATGTTTTTAAGTGAACGTTAATTATTTATAGCCATGATGACCCTTTGTTTATTATCTTGTTATTATCTTCATAATTGAGAGTATCGGCATTTTGTACTTGTAATTGTATCTATTTTTATCTATTAGTATTTAATGGGGTTAGACACCATATATATTTCCACACTATCTATCTTACAATTTTAATTCTTTTATACATTTTTAACTTTTTATATTATTGCACTATATTAAGACACTTTATGCACATTATGCGCTTTTTACACTATATGCACTTTATGACTATGTGCAATTTATAAATATTAGTGCTATTATTGAGGCCTTCATTTGGTAAATAGGTGTTACACTTATCCTGCACTGGGGATAATACTCTGTGGGGTTAATATAACATATGACCTGACATCACATCACTGGGAGGAGTTTCCTCTATTTAGTTGCAATCTCTGTTTGTGTTCACATGGCTTGATAAAGCTCTAGACACGGAGCCGAAACGTTGCTGCTTGATGTGTTATCTACAATAAATTGGTTAAAAATTCCCAGGAGTGCTCCTGTATTTCTCTACATTAATTATATATATATATATATTATATATATTATATATAAATTTCCTTTATATTATATACTGTAAATATATCTATATATTAATTGAAGATTTCATTGAGTTTTTAGGAGCTACTAATGAGGTGAGGGGTATAGGATACTACGCATAGGAATGGTGTATATGTATACTATCTCAATATTACCATTTAAATGACCATCAGTAAATGTATATAAAATATAGCACTGATTTATATTAGCTACAAGACAAAATATATAAACTTACTTGCTCTCTATGGCTAGGAGGAGAGAAAGTGAAAGTGGATAGAAGAGTGTGGTGTGTTGTCCTGATGAGACTGATCTGTTTGGAGTGATCCCTTACACAGTGTGTATAAGATCCTGTTATAAGATTCTGTAATCACTTGTTGGGAGAACAGATTATTGGACAGCAGGGGTGTCTCTAGGGTCTAAGAAGATCAGGGGCACTCCATGTGCCCCGCTTAGGGCAGCACAAGAGATACACAAATTAATGACACAAAGGCACAGTAAAATGGCTATTTCATTATATTCTGGTAGCAATCTGGTAATTTTAAACTTATTGTTGAGTTCAGTTGTAGTCAGACGCTTGCCCACTCCTTTGGCCAGGGAGACCTTCTTGTATCTTCTACATGGACCTCTTTTTATTTATATCCATCTCTCTTTTTATCTGCCTCTCTTTCTGTTTCTATCTATTTATCTATCTATCTATCTCTGTTTTACTCTATTTTGTCTGTCAATTGTCTATCTGTCTGTCTCTCTCTATCTGAATATGTCTATCTGCCTCTTGTCTATCTCTCTTTGTCTCTCTGTCTATCTAACTATCTGTCTATCTGTCTCTCTATCTCTATCTATTATCTATCTCTTTAGATATCTAATGCTGTCTGTCTATCTGTCCATCTATCTAACTCTGTCCATCTATCTATCTAACTGTCTGTCTATCTATCTTACTCTGTCTGTCTGTCTATTTCTATCTATCTATCTCTGTATGTCTGTCTATCTAACTCTATCTATCTAACTCTGTCTGTCAATCTATCTAATTCTGTCTATCTATATTTCTCTCTATCTAACTGTCTGTCTATTTATCTATCTAACTCTGTCTGTCTATGCACCTAACTCTATCTATCTAACTCTGTCCGTCTATCTAACTCTTTATGTGAATCTATCTAGCTAACTAACTAGAAGGAAGCACAGGAGTAACCCACTGTGTGCCATGCTACCCACAATCATTCCATAAAGCAGTGATCTGGTATAAATTGGTGGAAGCAGAGCCAGTAATACCATTTATTCTCCCTGTTTTCTCTGTATATTTGTTCTCTGTATTAAGTTATGGAGGCTGCTACTGATAGTATTGATTTAAATCCTCCTGTCCTTGTACCTGCGGATTAAATGCCCCAATTACACTCAGTACCTCTACCAGGCTCAATTGCCAAACCTATTTTAAAACCTTATCCATTTGGTGGGGTAACTAGCGAGTGGACTGATTGGCTGAAACAATTTGAATTGGCAGACACTATTAATGGTTGGGATGAAGGTGCTCGCTTTCAAGACCTTAGCCTTTTGCTTAGTGCTCTGAAGCAACTAGATCTGTATGAAAGAGGATATAAAGGATAATACTTTGCCCATTTCTCTAGGTAAACTGGGAATAAGAAATATTTGTTTATATGTTAGATTATTTGCGCAATGCTCTTATAATAGCAGGATTCTGTGAGGTACCTTCTGTTATAAGAAGGCTCTATTTCATTTTATACTGTGGGGAGCTTTTAGCTCCTTTAACCCCACCTCAGCTTAAGTCCTAACCTAACCTTGTTAATTACTAATAAGTATGAACATAGCATGTTAATCTGGATCCCGTTTAGAGTCACCCAATAGTGCTGCTTAGTTTGAACTGCACATTGTAGCAAGATTGTCTGGGTCTATTCTCATGTCTGCAGGCTTATTCCACATAGACCTTTTAGATCCTAGCTGGCAGGCAGGTGGGAAAAGTAAGGGGCATATTTATAAAAAAACGTTATTAGCGCAAAAAATCATGACCGCACATCGCGGCCGCGAAAATAGCGCTATCGTCGTATTTAAAATGGTGAGCGCTATTGCCACGATATGTATCGTGGCAATGATGTGTTGTGGTAATTTTAAGTCCCTTTGCGGCGATCCTGCACTTAGCGCAATGCGCTAAGTATAGTATCGCCGCAAAAGGGACTTAAAATCCCTTCCTGACGCCTCTGCTAAGGGGGCGGGGCATACCCCCAGCCCGCCCTCGACCCCCCACGTCGATCACCCGCCGCCACTTCCCAGCAGCCCCTCCCAACCCCTTCCCCGCTCGAGGCAATCTCGGAACAGAAGGCTAGGAGGGGCTGCCGGGAAGGGGCCACAGCAGGTTGTCACGACCACCCGCCGCGCACCCCCTCCCCAGCAGCCTCTCCAAGCCCCCTGCCCCGCCGCTGGCAGGGAGGGTAAGGGAAGGGCCCGCTGGGAGGGGTGGAAGCATTTTCCCTATATATAAATCAATAATCATCAAACTGCTCTGCCTAAAATACACCTCTAAAAATGGAAATTACATCATTTTTATTTATAGTTAGTTATCCTTACAGAAGTTTTACGAAATTTCAAACAAGGATCAGCTTTTGTCCTTAACACAAACAGGATTTGCTATTTACTTTTCAGTGTTAAAACTTCTATATAGTTTCTGGTTCCAGCTTGCAACATTTGAACATAAAGTCAGAATACCATCTTTAGGAAATTAGTTGCAGGGACTCTAGTTGGATTAGAAGGTATATCTTACATTTGTGTGATGAGATGAAAATCATGCTTGTCCTTGTCAGTATCTATTACAACATTTTGCTAATGGCTGCAAATTACTCCTGCATCTTCCTGGTGTGTACAGTTATGTTGTCCAACTTCCTTATGCTTACAATCTAGCAAAGTCTTTTCTTTCCCAGTGCATTCAACATCATCAAGAAGAATGCGAAGACTAAACCCACTGCCAAATTCTGCTTGTTTGCTGGCTTTTAAGGCATTAGTATATCCCAACTGCCGACAAACAACTGTAGCTGCCTTGGTATTCCAGAAGTCATCACAAACTGTACCCCACTCTCCATTAATAAAAATTTCAACCCTTCCACGGTCAGATTTGTTTTGACCGTTTACCAACCGCACTGTTCCATTTTGTACTTCAGATGAAGTAGACTTTGTAGCTGAAAGACTGGGTGTTTTAGGTTTCTTTTTCTGGCCCTTCTTTTCACTGCTCTTTCCACTTTTTCTTGGCCTTGACGGTTTTGTTGTTGTAGGCCTTGAGGTTGTGGAGGCTTTCACCTTGGTGCTTTCTGAATTTTGCAGCAGCTTTACAAGCTGCTCACCCAATCAGGTGTTGAACCTGCAGGAGGCTGTGGTGTCGTTCTGATCCGCCCAGGTGATTAACGGTGGCTTTACTTTAGAACGTTTAGTAGCTGTAGTTTTTGTTATTAATTCTAAAATAAAAATAGGTATGAAACAGTTGTAAATAAATAAAGCATACTGAGATGTTAATAGGTCAGACAGTTTATTGTAATGCCATGCCACACTGTGACACTGGGTGGCTGACAATTGAAATGATAAAATACGAAATGTGCATCCAATTAATAAAAATACACCACTAAAGTGTCCAAGTAAGGTTCCAAGTTCTGGTTGATCCAGGGATAATTTACGGTTGCTGTTTAGAGTCAGGAAGGCATTAAAGGCAACTTATTTTTAGGCTGAGTTGCCCTTTAGGTATTATATGCTGAGTGCAAATCGAAAACTGCAGCAAAACTGTACAAAAAATAAGAAATACCGTATATACTCGAGTATAAACGAGATTTTCAGGCTAAAAAAAATAGCCCGAAGATCGAGTCTCGGTTTATACTCGAGTCAAGCACTTACCTGCTCCGGCGCCACACTGCTTTCTGATGCCAACTACGGCGCCGGGAAGTGAGGCCGGTGCTGAGTAATGATGTCAGCCAGCAGAGGAAAGTGAAGCTTGTGGCCGCCAGAGCAGAGAAGAGGATCCAGAGAAGCCTGCAGGGGAACATGAAGAGCAGGTAGGGAAGGCACCTGTGAATGAAGGGGGCAAGGCACAGTAATTCCTGCAGTGGCAAGGAAGGAGACTTTAGTTGCCTTTTAAATGGACATTAGAATTCCCATACAGTAATAGCCAAATACAGTATAGCTGTTACTGTATGGGAATTCTGATGTTCAGTTAAAGGGCAACTAAATCCTAAAAACAATACAGAATCAGAAGGAGAATGTTATCTACTGCTGCCTTCTGATTCTGTATTGTTTTGAGGCTTTAGTTGCCCTTTAAATGGTCAGCAGAATTCTCATACAGCAATAGTCATACTGGATTTGGCTATTACTGTATGGGACTACTGTATGGGAATTCTGCTGTCCATTTAAAGGGCAACTAAAGCCTCAAAATTAATCACTGAGGAATTTTAAGTAAGTATTTATACAATTTTATTTATCTATTGTATTTGCTAATTGTCACTATATGTACCATAGTAGGGGTTAATATTGGAGGGTGGAGCACAGGGGGAGGAATTGTTTACTCTAGGTTTTAAATTCTCATCTACCTGCACTTCTGACATCCTGAGGACAGCTGCTTGAGTCAGCTGAAACGCGTTGATGTACAAATTAAAGTTTCATTGGTGAAACCCACCGTGCTCTAATCTTGGATGAGTATATATAATATATATATTATATATATAGTATATAAACCAACGATATGGGTGGCACTCTGAGCAGGGTATATGAGGAGATCCAAGCTCGCAAGGTAAATGATGACTATGCACAGAGACGCGTGTACCGGTGGTTGCTCGGCACCCAGGATAGACCACGTGGCTACTCGGGCGCCAACTAGGGCGTCAAGTTTGCACCAGATTCTACACTGAGACTAGCCGGTATGTCGGATGTGATGACCTCACGGGAGCGACGAGTACTCCTGTTAGATCAGTCGCAGACTACAACGAACAAGGTAGCTTTGGGTAACAAGAGGGAAGAGTCTTGGGCTACACAGCAGTCTTCTTTTTTGTCCAGGGGCACGGACCACAACACCGTTCCCCCCCCGAGGCATGTCGGAAGGTACGATACCTGATCAGCGGGGGAGGGGGGTAAATGTAAACAGAGCCAGAAACAAACAGATTTAATCCCTGTCTTTAACCTTTCTTCACATCCTCTCACGGAGAAGAAGAGGGTGTTTTAAGGAAGGGACTATCTTTGTACCACACTCGTCTTTAATATGTTTTGGATGGGACATTGAATTATACATTTAGGTAGGTCCTTAGCACTGAAAGATATCTTTGGTAATGCTCCTAAGCAATTTTACTCTACAGTACCCAAATTGAAAAGTTTATTTGAACCTCCAATGGTGAACTCAACGATCAAGGTTTTTCAACAGACAGTTAAGGCAGAAGTTACTAAAGCTAGGTACACACCTAGCAATTTTTCCTCCTGACCGACCGTTCGATACTTTCGAACGGTCGGCCAGGAGGAAGGACTGTCGGTCGCGCAAAAGCAGCCGCGTCCGATAGTCACCGCGACCGATCGTGCGGTCCATAGAGGACCGCACGATCGGACGAGGTTTTCCACCCTGTCCGATCGTCCTTTCGTCCGATTGGACGAACGGTCGATCGACATGGGCACATTCGGATTCGATAATTTCGGTCCGATCGACCGATACACTGAACTATCGGTCGAGGACCGAAATATCTAATCGTGTACCCAGCTTAAGGCTAAGGCGGAAGGTAAGAGACACTATCCTAATTTATCTAAAAATGAAATGGAAGCATTAAAGACTATCAGTAATAACAATGATATTGTGATACACCCAGCTGATAATGGGGGTGGTATTGTATTGATGAATTATTCCATGTACAAAGCTGAAATACTTACTCAGCTTACCAATACTAATGTTCCCAACCTCTGTCCGAGAATCCCACATGTCATTATAAGAAAAAGATAGACAGAGTAATCCAGGAAGCTGTTACGGAAGGTATTATTGATAAACAGACGGGTGATTTCTTGATTCAAAAATATCCCAGGCATCCGATTATTTACACATAACCTAAAAGTTTGACACATCCCCCGGGACGACCAATAGTCTCCAGTAGGGGGAGTCTTTCAGAGCCTATTGGGAAATACATTGATTACATATTACAACCGTTCATACAGAAATTACCCACTTATATCAAGGACACCTCACATTTTTTATCTATTCTCAATGATATAATATTACCTGATGCGGGAGAATTGTGGCTCGCAGCCATTGATATTACCAGTCTATATACAAATATTCCCCATGAACTTGGGATTGAGGCGGTTAAACATCTGTTGGATGAGAACGAATATGGGACAAACAGGAAAAGGCAATTTGTGTTGGATCTTTGAATTTGACTTAGATTGAATTACTTCGTTTTGAAAACCGTTTTACCTGCAGATCCTTGGGACGGCAATGGGCGCTGCTATGGCGCCCGCCTACGCTAATGCCTTTATGTTTGAATACGAAAAAACCCATGTCTTGACAAAATTTTTCAAGCACATTTTGATGTACCGCCGTTTTATTGACATATTTTTCTTATATGGCAAGGTTCCAGGGAATCACTCCAGGATATGCTGGATTACCTGAACAACTTGGATAATCCTATAAGATTGACGGCAGAATTGAGCTGTGAGAGAGTCCAATTCCTGGATGTTCAAGTGTCATTGACAGGTAACAAAATTAATTATTGCTTATACCGTAAAGCCACAGATAGAAACACGTTATTGCATTATAATAGTTTTCATTCAAAGAAACTGAAAAATCCCTTCCTATATCACAGTTTTGTCGAGTCTTGAGGAATAACCAGATCCTGATATATTGGAACAACAATTATTGACATGTGGGGGAGTTTAGCACAGAGCTATGAAGAGGAAGTACTTACCAATGCCTTAGACCGAGCCAGAAATAAAAAATATTAACTGAATGCTCAAAAAATCCCATCCTCATCACCATTTGTATGTATTCGAAGTATACCACACTATCCACTAAAGTTAAGTGACATTTTACATGACAATTGGAAAATATTGTTATCTGATCAAAATTGAGGAATTGCTTACCGGAGAAACCTACTATGGATACAGTAGGGGTAGAAATTTGGAGGATATTTTTATTTAAACGAGATCCAGTCAAGTGTTACACACCGGAACGTACATGGTTCCCACTAGGAGTGGTGGAAGTTACAAATGTGGTAATTGCACATCCTGCAGCATATGACAAAAGGGACCCTTTCTTACATCCACATACCAAGACCCCTATTAGTATCAAACATGCCATAACATATACAACGACCCATGTCGTATATTTGGCTTCTTGCCCTGTGGATTGTTTATGTGGGCAAAACGGACCTTACCCTGCGATTGAGAATGGATGGTCATAAATCAGCTATAAATACGGCCTTTAGAGATGGCAGGACTAATAAACCCTTGGCTAAACATTTTTTGGAACTTGGACATAATATGCTACATTAGAATATCAGGCTATTGATCATGTGCCAATACCACACGTGGGGGGACAGATCTAAATCTTACTCCAACGGGAAACATATTGGATTAGGACTCTAAATATGGTCAATCCATATGGACTGAATGAAAATATTTCGTACAGATGTTTTTTAAGTGAACGTTAATTATTTATAGCCATGATGACCCTTTTGTTATTATCTTGTTATTATCTTCATAATTGAGAGTATCGGCATTTTTAGTACTTGTAATTGTATTCTATTGTTATCTATTGTATTTAATGGGGTTAGACACCATATATATTTCCACACTATCTATCTTAACAATTTTAATTCTTTTATCACATTTTTAACTTTTTATATTATGTGCACTCTATATAAGAGCACTTTATAGCACATTATGCGCTTTTTACACTAAGCACTTTATGACTATGTGCAATTTATAAAATATTTAGTGCATTATATGAGGCACTTCATTTGGTAAATAGTGTGTTACACTTATCCTGCACTGGGATAGTACTCTGTGGGGTTAATATAACATATGACCTGACATCACTATCACTGGGAGGAGTTTCCTCTATTTAGTTGCAATCTTGTTTGTGTTCACATGGCTTGATAAAGGCTCTAGACACGGAGCCGAAACGTTGCTGTTGTGTTTATCTACAATAAATTGGTTAAAATTCCCAGGAGTGCTCCTGTATTTCTCTACATTATATATATATATATATATATATATTATATATATATATAAAATTTCCTTTATATTATATACTGTAAATATATCTATATATTAATTGAAGATTTCATTGAGTTTTTAGGAGCTACTAATGAGGTGAGGGTATGATACTACGCATAGGAATGGTGTATTGTATACTATCTCTTTCCATTTGACCATCTATGTATATATAAATATAGCACTGATTTATTTAGCTACAAGACAAAATATATAAACTTACTTGCTCTCTATGGCTAGGAGGAGAGAAAGTGAAAGTGGATAGAAGAGTGTGGTGTGTTGTCCTGATGAGACTGATCTGTTGTGGAGTGATCCCTTACACAGTGTGTATAAGATCCTGTTTAAGATTCTGTAATCACTTGTTGGGAGAACAGATTATTGGACAGCAGGGGTGTCTCTAGTCTAAGAAGATCAGGGGCACTCCATGTGCCCCGCTTAGGGCAGCACAAGAGATACCAAAATTAATGACACAAAGGCACAGTAAAATGGCTATTTCTTATATTCTGGTAGCATCTGGTAATTTTAACTTATTGTTGAGTTCAGTTGTAGTCAGACCTTGCCCACTCCTTTGGCCAGGGAGACCTTCTTGTATCTTCTACATGGACCTCTTTTTATTTATATCCATCTCTGTCCATCTCTCTTTTTATCTGCCTCTCTTTCTGTTTCTATCTATTTATCTATCTATCTATCTCTGTTTTACTCTATTTTGTCTGTCAATTGTCTATCTGTCTGTCTCTCTCTATCTGAATATGTCTATCTGCCTCTTGTCTATCTCTTTGTCTCTCTGTCTTCTAACTATCTGTCTATCTGTCTCTCTATCTCTATCTATTATCTATCTCTTTAGATATCTAATGCTGTCTGTCTATCTGTCCATCTATCTAACTCTGTCCATCTATCTATCTAACTGTCTGTCTATCTATCTTACTCTGTCTGTCTGTCTGTCTATTTCATCTATCTATCCTGTATGTCTGTCATCACTAACTCTATCTTCTAACTCTGTCTGTCAATCTATCTAATTCTGTCTATCTATATTTCCTCTATCTAACTGTCTGTCTATTTATCTATCTAACTCTGTCTGTCTATGCACCTAACTCTCTATCTAACTCTGTCCGTCTATCTAACCTTTATGTGAATCTATCTAGCTAACTAACTAGAAGGAAGCACAGGAGTAACCCACTGTGCCATGCTACCCACAATCATTCCATAAAGCAGTGATCTGGTATAAATTGGTGGAAGCAGAGCCAGTAATACCATTTATTCTCCCTGTTTTCTCTGTATATTTGTTCTCTGTATAAGTTATGGAGGCTGCTACTGATAGTATTGATTTAAATCCTCCTGTCCTTGTACCTGCGGATTAAATGCCCCAATTACACTCAGTACCTCTACCAGGCTCAATTGCCAAACCTATTTTAAAACCTTATCCATTTGGTGGGGTAACTAGCGAGTGGACTGATTGGCTGAAAACAATTTGAATTGGCAGACACTATTAATGGTTGGGATGAAGGTGCTCGCTTTCAAGACCTTAGCCTTTTGCTTAGTGCTCTGAAGCAACTAGATCTGTATGAAAGAGGATATAAAGGATAATACTTTGCCCATTTCTCTAGGTAAACTGGGAATAAAAATATTTGTTTATATGTTAGATTTTGCGCAATGCTCTTATAATAGCAGGATTCTGTGAGGTACCTTCTGTTATAAGAAGGCTCTATTTCATTTTATACTGTGGGGAGCTTTTAGCTCCTTTAACCCCACCTCAGCTTAAGTCCTAACCTAACCTTGTTAATTACTAATAAGTATGACATAGCATGTTAATCTGGATCCCGTTTAGAGTCACCCAATAGTGCTGCTTAGTTTGAACTGCACTGTAGCAAGATTGTCTGGGTCTATTCTCATGTCTGCAGGCTTATTCCACATAGACCTTTTAGATCCTAGCTGGCAGGCAGGTGGGAAAGTAAGGGGCATATTTATAAAAAAACGTTATTAGCGCAAAAATCATGACCGCACATCGCGGCCGCGAAAATAGCGCTATCGTCGTATTTAAAATGGTGAGCGCTATTGCCACGATATGTATCGTGGCAATGATGTGTTGTGGTAATTTTAAGTCCCTTGCGGCGATCCTGCACTTAGCGCAATGCGCTAAGTATAGTATCGCCGCAAAAGGGACTTAAAATCCCTTCCCACGCCTCTGCTAAGGGGCGGGGCATACCCCCAGCCCGCCCTCGACCCCCCACGTCGATCACCCGCCGCCACTTCCCAGCAGCCCCTCCCAACCCCTTCCCCGCTCGAGGCAATCTCGGAACAGAAGGCAGGGAGGGCTGCCGGAAGGGGCCACAGCAGGTTGTCACGACCACCCGCCGCGCACCCCCTCCCAGCAGCCTCTCCAAGCCCCCTGCCCCGCCCTGGCAGGGAGGGTAAGGGAAGGGCCCGCTGGGAGGGGTGGAAGCATTTTCCCTATATATAAATCAATAATCATCAAACTGCTCTGCCTAAAATACACCGCTAAAAATGGAAATTACATCATTTTATTTATAGTTAGTTATCCTTACAGAAGTTTTACGAAATTTCAAACAAGGATCAGCTTTTGTCCTTAACACAACAGGATTTGCTATTTACTTTTCAGTGTTAAAACTTCTATATGTTTCTGGTTCCAGCTTGCAACATTTGAACATAAAGTCAGAATACCATCTTTAGGAAATTAGTTGCAGGGACTCTAGTTGGATTAGAAGGTATATCTTACATTTGTGTGATGAGATGAAAATCATGCTTGTCCTTGTCAGTATCTATTACAACATTTTGCTAATGGCTGCAAATACTCCTGCATCTTCCTGGGTGTACAGTTATGTTGTCCAACTTCCTTATGCTTACAATCTAGCAAAGTCTTTTCTTTCCCAGTGCATTCAACATCATCAAGAAGAATGCGAAGACTAAACCCACTGCCAAATTCTGCTTGTTTGCTGGCTTTTAAGGCATTATTATCCCAACTGCCGACAAACAACTGTAGCTGCCTTGGTATTCCGAAGTCATCACAAACTGTACCCCACTCTCCATTAATAAAAATTTCAACCCTTCCACGTCAGATTTGTTTTGACCGTTTACCAACCGCACTGTTCCATTTTGTACTTCAGATGAAGTAGACTTTGTAGCTGAAAGACTGGGTGTTTTAGGTTTCTTTTTCTGGCCCTTCTTTTCACTGCTCTTCCACTTTTTCTTGGCCTTGACGGTTTGTGTGTTGTAGGCCTTGAGGTTGTGGAGGCTTTCACCTTGGTGCTTTCTGAATTTTGCAGCAGCTTTACAAGCTGCTCAACCCAATCAGGTGTTGAACCTGCAGGAGGCTGTGGTGTCGTTCTGATCCGCCCAGGTGATTAACGGTGGCTTTACTTTAGAACGTTTAGTAGCTGTAGTTTTTGTTATTAATTCTAAAATAAAAATAGGTATGAAACAGTTGTAAATAAATAAGAGCATACTGAGATGTTAATAGGTCAGACAGTTTATTGTAATGCCATGCCACACTGTGACACTGGGTGGCTGACAATTGAAATGATAAAATACGAAATGTGCATCCAATTAATAAAAATACACCACTAAAGTGTCCAAGTAAGGTTCCAAGTTCTGGTTGATCCAGGGATAATTTACGGTTGCTGTTTAGAGTCAGGAAGGCATTAAAGGCAACTTATTTTTAGGCTGAGTTGCCCTTTAAGGTATTATATGCTGAGTGCAAATCGAAAACTGCAGCAAAACTGTACAAAAAATAAGAAATACCGTATATACTCGAGTATAAACCGAGATTTTCAGGCTAAAAAAAATAGCCCGAAGATCGAGTCTCGGTTTATACTCGAGTCAAGCACTTACCTGCTCCGGCGGCCACACTGCTTTCTGATGCCAACTACGGCGCCGGGAAGTGAGGCCGGTGCTGAGTAATGATGTCAGCCAGCAGAGGAAAGTGAAGCTTGTGGCCGCCAGAGCAGAGAAGAGGATCCAGAGAAGCCTGCAGGGGAACATGAAGAGCAGGTAGGAGAAGGCACCTGGAAGAAGGGGGCAAGGCACAGTAATTCCTGCAGTGGCAATTCTTTGCCACTGCAGATGTTTGGAACTATAATCCTAGCATCTAAAGCATGCTGGGAGTTGTGTTTCCAAACATCTGCAGTGGCAAGGAATGAGACTTTAGTTGCCTTTTAAATGACATTAGAATTCCCATCAGTAATAGCCAAATACAGTATAGCTGTTACTGTATGGGAATTCTGATGTTCAGTTAAAGGGCAACTAAATCCTAAAAACAATACAGAATCAAGGAGAATGTTATCTACTGCTGCCTTCTGATTCTGTATTGTTTTGAGGCTTTAGTTCCCTTTAAATGGTCAGCAGAATTCTCATACAGCAATAGTCATACTGGATTTGGCTATTGACTGTATGGGTATGGGAATTCTGCTGTCCATTTAAAGGGCAACTAAAGCCTCAAAACTATACAGAATCAGAAGGCAGTTGTGGCCCTATTTTCTACCCTCGGTTTATACTCGAGTCGATCACTTTTAATCCTTTTTAAAGGTAAAAGTGTGTGCCTCGGTTTATACTCGAGTATATACGGTAGATACCATACACATCAGACTTGCAGTCCTGTAAAATTATTATTGTGTTATACACAGCAACATTTTGTTCCTGTGTATAACTCAATTAAAATACACAGGACTGCATTTGCATGGCATCTAACTTTTATGTTTTACCCAGGAGGGGTTAGGCTTTCATATCTGAGATGCTTTTTTAAAGATTTTTAGCTGAAATTCGCATTTGATTTTGTTTCTGATTTTACACTTGAGGGAAAAAGGAAAATGTGAGAAAATAACGTACAACTGGATGAAGAGCTGCGCCCAGGTATCTGCATTTTGATCCAACTTACCTCACTCATAAAATCCTGTGGGTGTGTAGTTTCTAAAAATCTCTCACTTTCTTTTGGGGATATTTTAGTTAATTTGGTAGAAATTCTATGTTAACTGTCAGAAGTGGTTATACATTTCAGTTTGGTGAAATATTCTCGAAGGTGCAGTTTTAAGGTTCGTACACACATGCAAACGTACGTTTCGCCCGTGTATGGGCACTTTATCGGCCAAAACGGCCCATAAATCTAGTAAAATCTCCAGAAAAGTTACAAAATTCTGTTACCATGTTAAAGTACACTTTGTGCCCGAAAAAAAACACCATCTATAATATATCCTATTTACTGCAAGGTTTCCTACTGAAAACTTTGAATGAACAAAATGTGTCTAACATCCTGAAAATTCTTCTAGCATTTAACGCACGCAAAGTGGTGAATTCTGCTGGCACTTAAAGGGTTAAAGGTACATAGCTTAAAAAATGCATAGAAAAAAAGACATATTATCAATAAATATCAAAGTACAATATAAGTGCATTATAATGTGCTTATTTGTCATATAATTTTTTTTTTATATAAAACATATTCCCCACAAGTGAACAGTGTACCAGGGCCTAATGTCCCTGAATATACTTTTTACCAATCTTTATTCTAAAGGATACCATCTTGAAAATTACACATGCTAAAGATCTTTAATTTTATATATTATGTCGTGAGAAAAAAATCTTCCTAGAGCTAAACATTAACTATCACATAAGCTCTAATGTCACTGGTCCAAAGGACAACTGTGTATCTTACCTACATGACAGTTCATAGAATTTTTTTTTTAAAAGATAGTCTCCACACACTGATCTAAAATTAAGTTCAAAGCTAGTACGGTAATTAAATCCCAGAAACTAAAGCCTTTGCTTACTTTGCTAAAATGTATTTACTACACAAGATATAGAGAGGATGCCAAACCCACACTCCTCCTATTACGTATCAAATCTGTGTCCTAATGGTATGTATACCCTTGCCTAAGGTATCTCAAGCCTAAGTATAATCGGGTTGGATAAAGTGTTTGGGGTTAATCTACCAGTGAAACCAGTCGGACAAAGTTTTAGGGATATTCTAGTAAAGACAGACCCCATCAATTATTATAAGCCCGAAACGACATGGCTCCCAGCACTTAAACATGGTTGCTTTAAAGTGTATTTATACTGGGAAAAAATGGCTTTGCGTCATCTTAAAGGGCATGTCCACCCCCAAAACTATAATACCCCCCACTACTGGCCCCATCATGTAGTGTAGTTTAATCCTTACCTCACATCCCAGCTCCATAAGGTTCTCCTGTAGTCCCCCCCTAAAGTCTCAAAAACTGCCCACCAGGAGGATAGCAGAGTCCATATAGGACTCTGCCTCCTACCTGACCTCCGGGAGAAGTTTGGCATGCGTACTGCAGCCCTTCTCCCCCTCCCTCCCCCTCCCTCTCCCTCCCGATTAGGTTTCCCTCCCCCTAGTGTAAATCCCTTTTATCCAAAGATTCCCCCTGTCCCCCCAGCCCCAACCGCTATGTTAATATTATTAGAAAATGCCCGAAACATTACTTACTTTCCATCTTGCCTCCGCCGCACTGAACTCCCGGCAGCCGCGTCTGTGATTGGCTGCCGCTCAGCCAATCACAGACGCGACTGCTGGTCCAGCCCCTCTGCTTGCATTTACTCGCAAGCAGAGGACCTGGCAGCGCGGTGGAGGCAAGAGAGGAGGTAAGTAAAGTTTGGGGCATTTTCTAATAATATTAACATAGTGGTTGGGGCTGTGGGGACAGGGGGAATCTTTGGAGGAAAATTTTTATTAAGGGTGGACATACCCTTTAATCTATAATCTATCTGAGGTTTGTGTGTTGCTGCATGCCAATACAATACTTGTTTTGTTCAGGCTCTGACCACATACAAGCTGTCAAAATGGCATACAGCACACCAACTGTCAAACCATTCTTGCTACAGCAAAACTGCTTACAGAAATGCTAAAATGTAAGATTTTAAGATTGGATATATAATGAAATAGGGGGCAAATCAACAAAAAAATGGTACAGTGATAGCTGGGATGAACTTTAGTTTTCACAATTTAAAAAAAAATTTCCACTTACCCTTTAAGTGCATCTAATGTACATGAGACACATTTAAAAATTTGCATAGGAACAGAGAATATAAAATCAGACACCATATTACCTGTTCTACGACTCTAATTTACATGATTATCTGTCCATGTAACCTTGTCTACATAGGAAAGACTGCCCCAACACTATGTTTATGTATTGATGGACACCACTCAGTGATTAATACAGCCTACAGGGATCACAAGAGTATTAAACCGGTGGCAAAACATTTTTTAGAAAAAGGCCACAGTATTACAGACTTGAGCTACACAACCATATTCCAGCATCCAGAATGGGGTGCAACCGTTCAAAAAGATTACTATAAAACGAGACATTTTGGATATGTACTCTTGGGACCTAGCACCCCAAAGACTTTTTTTTGAGTCTTTTTTTCCCAAAGACTCAACGAGTATTGTTTCTTTAAATGATTTTTACCGGAAAGATGATTACTTTTAATTATACTTGAGAAAAGGCCCCAGAAACAGGGCCAAAACATTGCTTTTCACTGGTAAGTGCACCTGTGTACTTACCTATATTCTGTATATACCTATATACCTGTGTACTTACCTATATTCTGTATGAATGTGAAGACTTCCATATATACACAGAGTATTTTCTACACAGATGTCTTGACACCAATAAGGTAGTCCCTGATAAGACTTTGAAAGCTGATTTTTATCCTACAGTTTTCTAGTCAGCGTACATGGAACAAAAAAAATCTGTCAAAGGGTTTTACTGCCTTTTTTTAAAATTTTGTTTGTAGCAAAAGATAAACGGGGAGATCCAAAAACTGCGCTCGCGTAACTTACCTTAGCCCGATCCCGCGATACAATAACTGACGTAAACGAGATTACGTCAGTTATTGCATCGTGGGATCGGGCTAAGGTAAGGAGCGCGACATTAACACTCCTAAACCTTTACCGTTAAGTTTTGCGCTACGAGGTAGCGCAAACCTTAACGGTAGAGGTTTTGGATCGTTAGCACAGCGCTGTTTCCAAAAACATTTGGAAACGGCGCTGTGCTCTAAATTCTGTCTAAAACCCACGTTAACCTGAAATTTTTTCGGGTTAACGTGGGTTTTAGACCAAAAAGGGCTATATTGTATCTCCCCCTTAGTTTGTAATTGTACCTGTTATCTTTGTATAAGCTGTGGTGGCTGAGTCGTCTAAACTACTTCTTTCAGAAAGCAGACCATGATTTTACAGGTTAAAATCGCCATGCTTACTTATGAAACAATTCAAAATAGTCAACTTATTTTACTGTTTTTTTGTTTTAATTATGTTCCAAAAGATAATAATTCTAAATTTACCAGTAGTAACTCGGTTGGGATAGTGGTATAAAGTTCTGTTTTTACTAGACTTACTTTTAATTTTAACTGAAATGTTAATATTGTTTTTTATATCCACGATAGTTAAGAAATAAAGCAAAGGAAATTGTTTGGGACATTTAAATATGTTTACAAAAAATAAAAACTCAACCTGAAATCCAAGTTCTGTGTCAGAGAGAGGAAGGATTTCTATGCTGTTATATATATGATTGGCTGTTATTATGGAGCCGACCCCTAGTAATATATAATATATATAATAAATATATTTAGATGCAAAATGCACCACTAGCACAACTGCAGGTCCCCGGGGCCCCCTGCAAGTTTTGTGACAGGCCTCTGACACACCCCTCTCCCCTCCCCAAGGGCAGGCCTGGTACCAAATTCTGCCTTTCACTGGTACCAGTATGTTAAAACAGGGACTATAAGGACTATAGTTAATGCCGAAGGAATAAGATGCACCTTGCAATTAGAGGAACACCTTTATACTGGAATTATGCCATTTATTTACCAGAATGACTTACATATTTATGCTGGTTCATTTTTATCCAGCAAATTAGCACATTTCTTTTAAAAATGAACTTACTTTCTTTTGATGTAAATGGAACAAGTTCACTTTTCACTTTCACTGGTATAGGATGGAAATTACATCTGCCGGGGGAAGCTCTCCTGTGAAAGCAAAGCAGACATATAAGTAATGGAAATACTGAAATGCAGCATTGGGAAATCATGATGTGATGGACTAGTGCTTTTGTTCTTCAAACAGAATTATAGATCTATGAATCCACAAAAGAATGAGTCTAAATTAAAGCATACACAAGATTAATTATAAATTAATACGTTGATCTCTTCCCAAACCAAATTAGAATATTAATGATAAAAGACAACTTTACAAATTTCAGATAAATTATAAACCAGGATACGTGCATTTTTTAACATGTTGCATTCTATCTTCATTTACCTGTAAATATCTAAAGTAAATCTATAAGTTAGATGCTAGTTCTTGCAAGCAAAACTTCTGTCCAGGTTGGTGAACCATTGCCTCACACTACTGATACATTTCTAGAGATTCCAAAGATCAATGCTCTAGGCAGATGTCGATTCTATATGGGAGCTATAGCAGTGTTACAATTACAGCCCATATTTATTATTTCTTAGAATATAAGAAAATTCAGTGGTGAAGAATTAGCCAAATGCAAAATATATTTTTCATCCTCAGTAGTTAGTAATAGTAAAAATATACATAGTTTTAAAAATGTTAAACGTCTAAAGTTACTTTTTTGCTCTGTTCTATGTGGCTTCACCTTGAAGTATCCACCATCCTGTACACCACACCAGATGGAGATGTGGCACTTGGATTTCCCGTAGACATAAAATACAATTCCCCTGTGAACAATAAAAAAATGTGAGTTACATTATTAAATAACACCGTTGAACTAGAGTAAACCAATGGTTTGCGGCATCTACTCATTTTACATTGTATTTTTACATGCACTGTTGAGCTGACACATATATCTAAACAAGAATGGAGAAAATGTGTTCACTTCCCTATTGATCAGAATAGGATGCTTGGCTACTATTGAGCAATCTTTTTGTATGGGGATCGTAGATAAATTGTCATTCGGAATGATTGTTTGAACTATTGGTCCAAAAATGTGCACCAAGGTTTAGTGGCCTAGCACCTTGTATTAGAAAACTTACTTGTTTTAATAGCACATAGCAACTAATTAGCTGCTAGCTTACTCTTGGTTTCTGCAATTATGTAATTGTAAGCAATGATCTAATTGTCTGCTGTGAATTAACACCACATGTGAATTGTGCCCATGTATTACAACAATAGTGAGGAAAGGCAGGTGCTGATAATACAGCAAATGACAATAACATTACCAATTTAAACAAATACATATTTCTGGATTGTTTCAGACAGCCCCTCTATTTAAAATGATGGATTTGGTGTCTTTTTTTATTTATGCTTTAATTGGTCGTCTTGGGGCAATATCTCTGGGAAAAAAACATGTTTAAAGCTGAACTCCTTCATCTAGAATGAATATAAGTGTAAAGCCTCCTACACATGTCTAATACTCCAGACGAATGAGCAACCCCTGAGCGCAAAGCATATGTGCACCAAATAGGCGATACAGGTGATCATCTTACGTTGTTCAATTGGCAGGTCAATGAACCGAATCCCAACCGAACGAAAGCATACACACGTGCAATTATTGGTCGAAATGGACGTTTGTCGCACGTGTGCCTTGCGCTCGTGGGTCATTCATTGGCCGAAGTATTGTAAGTGTTCACGGACCTTAACATGTGTGAGTATATGGTGACAGATAAGTGACACATAAGCCTCAGTACCTTATTTTTGCTGCCTACTTTATACCTGGGAATTTGTTTGTAGTTTGAGCCCAGTAGGGTTACATGAAGAGGACATCACTTGGTGTGTTTCTATTTGTAGTAACATTATTTTGTTTTAGTCCTGTAAGGCACATACACTTGTAAGAAATACTAAACTTGATATTTAGATTTCTATACCGCACACTGAACATTTCTGGAAATTTACTGGGTATATTAAAAAAAATATGTGTTTAAATGAAGATTAGCCATCACCTGTACTAGTCAATGATTCCCTTTCAAGTCAGTCTGAATAGACAGAATTGAAATGTTTGACACAGTCAAGGGAAGCAAAAAGGAAAAAAGAGCATCTTTATTCCCCCTGGTATTAGCTGCCATTCAATGTACCCAAAATTTTCATTCTTATGTCAGCCCCAGAGGCTAAACATAATCCCTAATAGGACATGGAAAAGAAATGCAAAATCAGAATTTCCATATTACACAACATGAAGTATGTTCAAAAGCATCAGCACAACGATAGTTTGCATTCCTTTTCATTTTAACAGCATTTGAACATTGGATGTTTTAGACTTGGTGCTTGAGAGCAAAAGTTCAGAAATGAAGAAGGATGCACAGAATATAAAGTGGTTATGTGTTTTCTGTCCTCTTTTGTTTCTTCTTTTGTGCACTGGGCTGGTTTTTGCTTTCTTACAAAATCACAATCAGTGTATACTAGCATTGTCATAACATTTTGGTTGTGTGTACACAAAAAGTAAATCTCCCGTATGCAATTCAATATCACGTGTGCGCATCCTGGTGAATTTGAAACTGGCTTTAACCCTTTGTGGTTGCACAAAATATGGCATGCAATATTGAATTGATTGTGCTGGCTGCTTAGGTCTCTTTTGCTATGCCTAAGCAATGAAGGAGTTAAAGGAGTTTAAGTTAAGTTAAATCAAAGTTTAAGTTAGAAAGTACTTGCCTCAACATCCATCCGAGCATGGAAGATCCGACCCAGGGGCCTTTACCTCTATGAGCTCATTTTAGGTTCTGTTTGTTCCCCAACTCTGAAGCTGACATTTTCTCTTGCCTGCCAGTACTTTTACCTTGATTACATTTTCTGCACCTGTGTGATTTCCACTCCCACCTCTTAACCCCTATGATGTAGGAATATATTGAATCCTCAATATTCAAATTGGTGGTGCAACTGATTAACAATTTCCTAGTAGCAGTGTTGTAGTGTGATGTATATAGGTGTGGGTATCTAGTGTGTCCGGATCTGAAATAATAAATGTCTCACCTACGGCTTTCACTCCACCAAATCCGATTTATAAACAATACATTGCAGGTGAAACATACAAAGACACAGGTCTGTAACTGTGAATATTGCACGTTTATTGCAAAACATGCGCGCTACATTTTTCAGACCCACTCAAGCACTTGAGGAAGGACAAGTCGGTCAGAAGCATGTAGCACGCATGTTTTGCAATACACCTCCACTATTCACAGTTACAGACCTGTGTCTTTGTATGTTTTACCTGCAATGTATAAGTGTTGGAGGGCCATATTTTTAAAACTTGCGATACCGTTGGTTTTCATTACTGTACGACTGTGGCAGTAGTATACCATGAGGTAATAAACTACCATAATGATATTCTATGGGCGGTCGTAAATTTACGTTGGCTATCGTACATTTACAACATTTACGATAGTGATCATAAATTGATGATCGCCATAACGATCGCTAAAGAAGGCGATACCACACCTTTATAAATATGGCCCGTAGTGTGAAGGTCTGTGAAGGTCTCTAGCACTCCCTGTCAGCTGTAGCAATATTAGTGGAAAGTGTAGCTTCTTAAAGGGGAAAGTTGGAGGGTAGGAAGAGTGTGTTTTTATAGGAACCACATGGTGCAGAACTGTAGGGGGAGGATAGAGAAGTGAACCTGATCTTAGCGCCAGCTCTGTGCAATGCATTTCTCATCAGTGTACCTTATTAAAGGGAATGTTGGAGGGTAGGAAGAGTGTGTTTTTATAGGAACCACATGGTGCAGAACTGTAGGGGGAGAATAGTGAATTGAACCTAAACTTAGCACCAGCTCTGTGCAATGCATTTCTCATCAGTGTATCTTATTAAAGGGAATGTTGGAGGGTAGAAAGAGTTTATTTTTGATTCAGCTGTCTGTATAAAACAAGCTAAGAAATGTATTACACAGAGAAATGCATTGCACAGAGCTGTGTTAAGATCAGGGTCATTATATTATCCTCCACCTGCAGCACTGCATTTCATGTGCGATCTCGTTGCGTTTGCGCAGGGCGTTTTTTTCATTAAGTATTGGAAAAAGCATGCGATTGCGATTTAAAATGCGGAACGCAAATCGCAATCACAACGCACCCAAAAACGCGCGTTTTCGGTGCATTGCCGCGTTTTCATTGATCTGAAAAAAAATGCATGTGTAAACGCAAGCACAAACGCAGTGTGGTCTAGCCCTTAGTGTATGTATTAAAGTTGAATGTTGGAGGGTATGCCATTTGCAGCTCTGCACCATTTTGTTTATATAAATGTGCATATTAATAGGAATTATTGGAGGGAATGTCAATTAAAGGGGCACTGTTAGAGGGAATGCAAACATGTTCTATAAAATTAATGCAGCAGAAAGGCTGCCTGTGGGAAGTTTTGCATAAAGAACTCTACCAACTAGGGTTCCCACCTTTGCCTTTAGACCCGAACACATATACAGGCCTATGAATTAAAAGTTCTTATCGTTAAAAAAGGTGCAAATTTTTCCACAACCAATCAGATTTTAGCATAAGAACTTTTATGACATAGGCCTGATAATATGTACACATCAAAAGATAGTTAGTATTTTCTTTAGAAGCATGGTGCAGGCTGATACAGTTTGTATTTAATGCAATGGTACGTAGCACTGCAACATATAGGTTTAATACGTGTTTGGGTCTTAAAGGCAAAGGTGGCCTTTGCTTTGACACTACTTCCAAAACTACTTCCAGGCTCCAACATTCCCCTTTAAAATGCATTGCACAGAGCTGTGCTAAGACCATGTTCACGTCAATATGCTGCACCTGCAGCTCTACACCGGGCCCCACTACATGCGATGCATTTCCGTGTGCTATTGGAGTGCATGCGATCACCATTTTTTTGTCTGTATTGCATGCTCTCTGCTAGGGTCCAATTGCACTTAAGTGGGGCCACAGCCTCAGGAAATTGCTAAGTTCCATTGCATTACATACATGCTGTATGGCTAAACTGAAATCAATGCAGCTTGCATTACACTTCTAAGGGCTAGGCCACACAAGCACGTTTTTCAGGCGATTGCAATTTTCCAATTGTATTAAAATCGCAGCAACGCGCACCAAAATCTTGTGATTTTGGGTGTGTTGCGATTCACGCACGTGTCAGCAATTTGGTAACGCATGCGTTTTCATAATGACAATGGACAAATCTCAAGAGCAAACACATGTAAATCGTGTGTGATTCAGGTGCGTTGCAGTGTGGCCGTGCCCTAAATGCACATTTCAGCAATACACACACTAATATAAATGGTAGAGTGCAGAAATAAACACACACAAAGACACAGTCTTGCAGAAATGCTCACAAATATAAAGGGTTAACAAGTTGCTTCCTAAATATATATGAAAAGGGTTAACACCTTCCCCCACTCTGTTTAAGCAGGAAAATCTGCTAATATTATTCACTGCTATCTCTGATGATTGGCTGGGAGACACTGGCAGGCGGGGACTCTGAGTTCAACTGTTACATGCAGCTTAGCATAAGGGGAGTGGGAAACTAACACAAGGTAGCTAGTTAGCATGTGCAGAAGGAATTTTGGTACCTGGACCACCAGGAAGAGCCAGCTGTGACATCATAGATTGCCAGTACTCAGAAATGTTCTATAAATGATTTCTACAGTAAGAAGCTGAATTCAGAGATGAGAGACAAATGGTTTTACAAAGTGACAGTTATAGAGTCTGTGAAGATGCCTTATTATTTTGGGTTTAGTTCTCCTTTAAAGTCACGCTAACAATATTGAATAGGTTAGCGCGACTCAAACTCCAATTACTTGCACACCGCCTCCCAGTAAATGAGCACCCTAGTGTTTGTAAGTATTTTTATATTATTTGCTGTCATTTGGGTACACATAGCTTCATTAATATTTTTGGAGACTGGAGACAGTAATGGACATTAGGTCCTTAATACAAAAAATTCACTAGTTAGAAAGCATTTATTTATGCACTGAGAAATAATTGGGAAGATTAGATTTCAATTTATCAATTACAGATGGCAAGGGCATAACTACCAGGGAGGCCTGGGAGCCAGGGGGTGGGTAGGGGCATCTTCTTATTTTCCCTATGATAGATATAGCCTCCTCCCAGAAAACCACCGTAGATGAAGCAGGGATAGGGGCCCTATTATAGTTTTTCTGTGGGGCCTGGTGATTCCTAATAACGCTACTGACCACCTGTTGTGATTTGCAGCCATATAGTAATTTTATTTCTTGTTTAAGAGCATATAGAGAAAAGGATGACAGAGGTATAGTAATAATTATCGCACTTTAAACTAGTTACCTGCTTCATCCTCAGCAAAGGAAATAATGTATTGGTAGTAGTTATTTATAAGCCCAGGAAACTCGCAGGTCTGTCCAGTTCCCATACAAATCTCATGATACTCCCACTCGCCTGTTCTATGGTTTTCTTTAAGTGACATCAAACGCCTATTGTGTAAAGAGAGATTAAAGGATTGAATGCTTCTTCCTGAAGTGTAAGGGAAATATAACAAACACGTAAAAAGCAAGCAGATACATAGTATTAACAACAAGGGTCAAACATAATACAGTTGAATACGTAAAGAACTGATATATCACAATATGCAATTGTAATGACAGTGGCTCACAACTAACCTCACAAATAAGAATAATATGAAGAGAGACTGGAAAAGTTACAATTATGTACGCTGGAGAAAAGGCGCTTGTGTGGGGATATGATTACTGTGTATAAATACATTAACGGGCCATACAATAAACTATCTGGGGCATTGTTCACCAATAGAACATGTCAAAGGACACAAGGACATCCCTTAAGACTTGAAGAAAAAAGGTTTAGGCTTCAAGTTCGGAAAGGGTTTTTCACTGTGAGAACGGTAAAGCTATTGAACCCATCTTCCATGACGTTGTTTATGGCAGGTTCATTGGTCTTTTCAAAAAAAAGCTGGATGATTGTTTCTGCAAACAAGGAATGTTGCAAGTTTCCTGTATTGATACATCAGTAGAGTTGATCCAGGGATTTCCGATTGCCACTTGGAGTCAGGAAGGAATTTTTTCCCCTTCATAAATTTGGTGGGCTTTTTTGCCTTCCTCTGGATCAACAGTTAGGCAGGAAATGAGGATATTGCTAGATGGGTTGAACTGGATGGACGTATGTCTTTATTCAACCTCAAATACTATACTATACTATACTAAGTATTCAGGCTGATTTAAAGAGGAACTATGACAATGAGTAGGTGCAGTCCTCCAACCCTCTACTCCATGGGCCAAAAGCAATCCAACCGAAAAACAAAAGTGGAGGAGCACACTACAGGTATAGTTCCAATTTTTGTGAAAACAATGTGATACACATTTCAGGAGTGGTATGTATACACTGCTCACATTTTCACATTAAAATTTTGAACAATACCTGTAGTATGTTCCTCCGCTTTTGTTTTTTGGTTGGATCACCATAGAGGGGACACAGGTGGGAGGGTCCCCAGGGGGCCCATGAGGGGGAATGGGCCCTGTAGGGACATGGAGTGGGTCCACGGTGTGGAGGGATTCCCAGGGGCCTGCAAGAGGGAGGGGCCCATGCAGATGAGGGGGCCTGCAGGGACAGAGAATACCAATACCAGGCACTTTAGAACAGTTTGCAGCTGCCACATGGTTTGCACAGGAAGCAGGAAGTGCAGAGGATCTGGTGATGCTACCTCCATAACACACACAAAAAATTAAATATCTTTAAAACCATGTAAATAAAATAATGAAAATATATTGCGAAAATAATCAGGAAAGCAATGTCTGTGAATTTACCTAAAGTCATTTTTGGACCACAGTAACCTTTAAGCCCTATGTACATATTTACATTTTTATTAACCTTAAAAAAAGCACAAGGTCAAAGCAAAGGGCTTTTATAAAGGACACAGAACTCAGAGTTGAAGTTGAATATCCAAAATATTTATAGAGTTAAGTACATTATGTAGTAGATTTCAATACTGACCCGACAACGCCAACAATCACATACAAACATAAATACAAACATACCCACTCATGAAATCTCCAAATATATACAGCCCATTGAGATTGGGGTATTGGCAGCCTCTATAAATGTAGCCTCCAGTCACTGATTTGCCCAGCTTGTGTGGGTAAGCATATATTGGTAGAACATCATCTGTGAATAAAAATCAGTCATTAGTTTTGCACTAGATCTTAATATTATTTTTATTCTAGAATATTAACACAAAGACAAGGCTACATGCATTTGACTGTGTTTTAGATATTTTGTGCTCAAAAAAATATCACAAGAGGTCCACAGGTTTGAATTAAACACATTTTCTTGCATCTTTATACTTCCTACATAGATAGTAAAAAATCTGGCTTTAAAGATTAATAAGTAAAAATCAAAATGTACTACCTGCATGCTATAATTATATGGTGGTAGTAGGAGAGTACTTCCTTTTTTCTGAACTGCATGAAATCTAAAGTAACTATTCAGGGAGTTGAGAAGTGGGCTTTAACATTTTATTGCCTGGAACCTGTAGAAGAAATTTAGGGAAGAAAACCTGTCTCACATAATTATGCAATGCAGTAGAAATATACATTTTACTATAGTTCTCCTTTAATGGCTTTAACAGTCACCCACGTCATTGATTAGCTGAAACATTGTGTCTCAGCCAAACACTGACACAGATGCCTGTCCGGCCCCTTTTGTGTGCTTCCATGCATGGAAAAGGCACAGGAAATGAGCAAAATGCAGCGAGGGAATGAGGGTTGATAAGTTTGTATAGAGGCCGATTTGAACACTTTAAACCTAGCAAGGTCTAGGTTTTGGGGGCTCTTCTGTTAACAGAATTTTTTTTGTTGGGGGTGGACATACCCTTTAATGTGAAACTTTTAGTGTAGGGACGATTTAACAAGTAACACATGGGTTTATAAAGCTTTAAAGGGCATCTATAGTGGGAAAATGAACTTTCTTGTGTTCTATAATTCTCCACAGCCCCCAGAGTGTTTTTCACTTTTTCCCTCTCTGTCCTGAGATACACCAGTTAGAATAATAGTGATTGCATTCCTCTACTCCTACTTGGACTGTCAATCCAATCCCTGTGACGTGATCTCCCCCCTCCCTGCTCTGTAATAAACATAGAGATAAGAGCATTAGCAGGGGGAGAGAGGTAGCTTTGATGGTAGATATAAGGCTGCACTTGACCCTCCTTCTTAAAGTATAAGTGCACTGCAAAATCAAGTTATGTTAATTTGGAAGCTGCAGCTTTAAAATACCGTTGCCATATTTTTTTTTTACCTATGTCCCTCCAGAGCATAGCTTTGTGCCTTGAAAGTTGCTGACATCTTGTTACTGATTTGCTGAATGTTAAGCTCTGCCCCTCTGAGATTTCCTCTGCTTTCTCCTGCTTGAGCCTCAAACAGTAATGCTTGTGAGTTCCGTGCACTCTCCTGCTTGAGCCTCAAACAGTAATGCCTGTGATCCATGCACGTGCGTATGCACAGAACTCACAAGCATTACTGTTTGAGGCTCAAGCAGGAGAAAGCAGAGGAAATCTCAGAGGGGGCGGAGCTTAACATTCAGCAAACTAGTAACAAGATGTCAGCAACTTCCAATGCGCAAAGCTAGGCTCTGGAGGGCCATAGGTAAAAAAAAAATATGGCAACGGTATTTTTAAATCTGCAGCTTCCAAATGAACATAACTTGATTTTACAATGTACTTATCCTTTAATAGCTTTCACTGATTGATGATGGGTCACAAAGAGAGAGATCGTAAACTGTACTGTTCTCCTTCTTCTTCCGTGTCTCCAGGACAGCTTGCTTTCTATTGGCCACTGTGCGCGGGTGTGTTTTTCAGGATGTTGAACTTTTAACTCCTACTGCACATGATAAGCTTGTCGGTTAGCCGGAGTTGAGACACTGATGAGGTAACAGAGGCGAGGGGGAAAAGGGGGGAATGCTGCACAGAGATCTGGCACCATGGTTAAACAAAGTCACTGACAGAGATAGGATTAAGGCAGCACAGAGTACATGAATTTAACTTTGCAATGGACCAATGTGTTTTTTTCACTATAGATGCCCTTTAAACAAAAAGCACATCAAAAGAAATATATCAGGTAGAAAAACAAAAATAGATATATAATATACTTATAAACCAGTAATACCTATTACAGATTTCAATAATTTGAAAGAAAATTTTAAAAAGATGTTTTGTTATATTTTTGGCCAAGGCTAGCTATACACAGGATGATTGGCCACACAATGGTGCAAATGATCAATATCCCCATCAAAAAAAAAAATGAAACAGGAAGTAGTGATCAATGTACTACCTTGCACTATTGATCTTGAGCACATTTCAGTTTGAAATCTATAAAACACCCCAAATATTTTCATTGTACCCAATCACATTCTGATCAGTAAACAGCTCTAAATTACTAATCAGACTATCCATAGTAAAAAGTAAAAAACATTTGATCAACAATAATGATAAGTGTATGGCCAGCTTAAGCAAACTTAATAAATACACTTTGTTTTTTTAATTTCCAGTTTTGAAAATTCTCTTAAATATACAGAATAGAATAAGGTAGACCCTTAACAGTAAGGGTAACAGTATTACAAGGATGTTTTAAATTTTTTTAACAAGACATTTAAAAAAAAATTGTAAAAGTCAAGGAACATCAGTCTAGCAGGACAAGCATGCCTTGTCTTAATTAAAATTGCAGCATTAAATTAACATTTATTTATATGTACTGGTATCAGTGCTTTTATTTTTGGTACACATGCAGAATATTATTTAATTACCTAAGGAGGAATTGGCACAAAGTTTCTTATCGTAACAACTAAATCCTTCTCTTGCCCTCCAGCCATAATTTTTTCCTCTCTCAACTATGTCGACTTCTTCAAATTTATTTTGTCCTACGTCTCCACAGAAGAGACGTCCTTTCCCTTCTTTTGTCTTGGAATCTCCCCTATCAAAAGAGCAGCGCCACATATTCCTCACCCCATAAGCAAAGATTTCTGGACGAGCAGATGCATCATTGATAAATGGGTTGTCTGGTGGAATTTTATATACAGGCCCATGGTCATTGTGATTTACATCAATGCGCAAAACTTTGCCTAATAATGTTGATCTACAAAAGAGAAAACACATTAAAAAAAAACAATATCCCTGTTTTATAGGGAAAGGTAATGGTAAGGAATTTAACATTGCCAGAAGACCCACAATTAATGAGTAATAATTTTTTTCTTATTCATCACTTTTCCTTTTGTACAAATACCATAGTGAGAGTATTATTTCCCTAGAAAGCACCTCGAAAGGGTAAAAGTTTATAGTCAATAAACATATATAGACAAATATACTCGTGTTCCCACCAGCTACCTTTGTTATATCATTTAAAGTACCCATGCTGACTACCTAAACCACTAATTCTTTACCCCTGGGTTTACCCTACATCAGCTATTTTACTTATTATAGACTTGCAATTCCATTCCAACTCTGCCTCCTTCTTCAGTCTGAGACTTCGCCAATAGGAAATGGCTTCCTGCAGACACAGGAAGGGAGCAGATCTGGACCAATGAGTGAAAATTGATAATAAAATCACAGTAATTGTTACATACAAGTTTGCCAACAGTGACTGGTACACACAAGTTTGCCCTTAGTGACTGGTCTGGTACATATAAGATGGATCTTACTATACCAGGTGATGGCTTTGCTCCATTTTTTTAGATTTTTTTTTTTGCTGCCCCTGCAAGTACCAGATAAATAAGTTGAGAACTAAAATGGAGTGTAGCTAAGAATTTCCAAAAATAACATAATTCCACTGAAGAAACGTTTAATTTTATGGGGCAGTGAAGGTAGGGAACTTAGGACAAAGGCGTGGATATATGAAAACATGAGATTGTTACACGTGGGATGTTAATAGATAAATCAATTAGGCTGAATTATTCTTGCTTCTTATAATAATGAAAAAAGAACTTGTATAAGCCATGGTTGCGTGGTTTTTGGAAAGCTCTTAATTTGTGTATGCAATAAATTATGCTTGTAAAGGGTACAGAGATACTGTTACAGTCTCAGCATTAACTTTGAAGTATGGCCATACCCTAATAAAGCAAGAGGTCATTTGAAGAAACACGAGTCAGTTATGTTTAGGCAGTGAAGGTCCAGTATGGACATTCATACTACACAATGCAAACAAATAACCATCAAAAAAGCATGCTTTTATCCGCATTTTTTTATTTGAATATTTAGGGCCTGATTTACCCACGTGTGCTGTGCTAAAAATAGGGATTAAACTAGTGCTAACCAATACTGAATAGGTTAGCGCAAGTTTAATTCCACTGGCTGCACCAGTTTCACAACCGGTGCAATCTATTTAATATAATAATAAAGGATTTGCACCACTTTTAACTCCACAATTTAAGACCAGCTAATGGCTGGTCTTAAAGGGCATGTCCACCCTTTTTACACAAAACTTTTTACACAATGCACCCTCCCACCCCCAACCGCTTCATGACTTCAATATCGCTTCCCTTCTTTACATACACCTCCTCGATCCTGCACTGTTCTGGTCCAGCTCCCCTGCCCGCCGGAACTGCAAGCAGGGGGCCGGACCAGCAGCCGCAACTGTGTCACGGCTGCCATCACAGTCGCGGCTGCCATCAATGAAAATGGTGCTGGAACGAGGAGGTGTAAGTAAAGAAGGAAAGCGATATCGAAGTTATGAATATAGCGGTTTGGGGTGGGAGGGTATCCCCTGCATGGTGGCACAAGCTTTTATAGATACATAACTGCCAGCCATGGAGGGAATGGGAGGGAGGGAGGGAGAGGGGGGAAAGGGTTTTACTGAGCATGCCTCATACCTTGATGAGGTTAGCAAACAAAGAGGCAAAGGATGAGGCACTGACAGCTCCTGCCCAGCAGTTTCTTAAACTTTGAAGAGGCAGAACTGGAGAACCACAAGTAGCAGGGATGTAAGGTTAGGATTTTTTTTTTTTTTTACAGTGGGGCCAGTAGTTGGTAAGATTTTAGTTTGAGGGGTGGACATGCCCTTTAAAGGGACACTAGGGTAAAATCACTTTTGGGATTTACCACCAGGTGCAAATCCAGTATAAAATACCGGAAACCATATTTGCCCGGAGCAATTTGCAGCTCTGGGTAAATGAGGCCCTTACAATGCAAATGCGTATTCTAATGGACAGATGTGATCACAGTTTGTTTTAAAGACATATCTTAATGGTTTTGTATAACTGATATTTTTCTTACTTATTCTGTGCATTGCCATACTTTCCAAATGGATCTCCAGCCATTCCTCCATCCCCTATAAATATGTAAAGATATCCATCATCACCAAACAAAATCTCTCCTCCATTGTGATTTGATGCTGGCTCTTCAACTTCTAAGATTATCCTAAATAAATAAAGATGAAAGGAAATATTTACAAAGGATATTTAAAATAATTTTAATTAATGGATTTAAGGATTACATTTGCAGCAGGATATTTTCCTATGCCCTCTAAAGTTTCTATGAAAGTCAAACACTGATGTACTTACGGGAGCTCACTCCATGATCCTGACCTGAAGAAGCGGGCCTCTAATCCCCTGAAACCGTGTGAGTTTATGTGTGGTCAATAATACATTTTATTTGGAATGCGACTTTTGATTCTTGTCTTTGTGTGTACCAACCTTATGCTAGGTACACATCATGCAATTTTTTGGGCCGGCTGACCGTTATTTCCATGTATTGGTCAGCCCGAAAAATCAGAAGTGTTTTTGAGCTTGGCTGTGAACAATATGGGTCGCCCATTCGTCTGGATTGGATGAACAGACATGCCGGTAAATCAAATATGATCTCCTATAGGAGTGACAAACTGTCAATCAAGGTTATTTTTGCCTGTCTGAACAGAAAGAATGCTTGGTAATACTGCAAACAGCCTCCTGTGAGTGCAGGCTGTTACTGAGCAGCCTGTCTGTACATTTTATATATGTAAATATACTTTATATTTGTTTGTGTGTGTAAACACTATAACCTGTTTTAATGAAATGTTCTGACACACTGCCATTATCCCCAGCTACCATAATGGCATAATACCATAAAAAAACACTGCAGCATTCCTTTAACAATTTAGAAGCAATACCTTTCGGATCTGTGGTCTACAGTGTTCATATCACGAGAGGAGACTTTGAACTCACTTATTCTTATTATTTCATCAAAGCCGATTTCCACTGAATAGTAAACATAGACTTTGCCATTATGTTTAAAGCTTGGGTGAAAAGCAATTCCCAGAAATCCCCGTTCATCTCCTTCCCAGGGAGAGGTTAACACAGCTTTGGAAATGTTGAGAAACGGTATTTCAAGTCTGGAGCGGTTATGGAGATAGGTCCATACTAAACCCACTTGTTCTGCAACAAAAAAGCGGTGTGTGCCATCATTTGCATGCACCATTGCAACTGGATTTCGCAGACCATTTGCTACTTCTTCTAGGCATAATTGCATGCAGCCCTCTGAGTCCGCTGTCACCAAGCCAAGGTTCTTGTTAAGACTGGGATTTGCTAGCAAATGAGGGAAACAGTAGTCTGTATCATCTAGGGCCAACTGCCGACAAAATTTTGCCTTGTTGCTTTCCAAAGCTAACAGCTCCTTGTCATTTGTCATATATTGAAAGATAGACCTACAGTTCTGCCACACATCCCTACAGTAAACTTCACAGAGACCTGCAATTGTTCTTAAAGGGGTGGAGGGGTCCTCAGCATCATACAAATGTGCAGCATAAGGGGAACATTCCTAGGAAAAAGAAACAGATTTATTTACTAATACATCTGTGCATGAAGGGAGGTCTGGCAAGAATATAAAGGATTTATTCATCTTCTTACAATTTTGCCTTGGTTTGTGTGTGTGTTTGGTGTGGGACTTTTTCAAAGAATATTTCTATTATTTTTTTTAAATACCGTAGCTGTATTTTACTGATATCATTATATTTTAATTAATAAAGTATTTTACTTAATATCAATAACCTGATCAGCCTATAATATGCATTACGAAATATGTCTAGATATACATTTCTCTTATTGCTGATTTGGTACGGGTTATATCCTATAAAATACTTTTACCTGTTTTTTTGTTTTTTTGGGGGGGGAATCAGCATACCATCCTACAAACTTTTCATCTTCTTTTGTGACATCTCTCCTGTTGAGACCATGGCAGTTAAGGCTGTGCCACACTGAAGTGCACTGTAACACACGTAACATGGGCATTTGCACATGTGGTCCAAAAATGGATGGCAGCGTGCACAGTGTGGCCATCCACATTAACTTTGCCTGGCATGCGTATCTCATGCACTAACGGATTGCAAAAAGCAATTGTATGTGCGTGAGAAAAACACTAGTGTGGTCTATTATTGGTTTAAACTCTGGATCACATCCTCTCTTTTGCTTGAAATTCATAAAATAAAGTAAATCTAGGAGACAGCCACTGTTAATATAAACAGAGTTTGTAAGACTGTGCTTACATACAGATCCTTATCTAGTCTTCCTGTTGCCTAAGGCTGGGTACACACCAGCAGATATTTCCGTCCAACCGACCGCTAGTGCCATGTATTGGCCGTAAATATCTGTTGGTGTGGGGTGGCCGGCCGTGACCGAGCTTGGATGCCTGTTTGTCCGTAACGGACAAACAGGTGATCGGGACTGTTGATAAATCACGGCTGATCTCGTGGTTCCCTGTGGAGCCACACAATCGGTCGCTTGCACTGTCGGCCCTGGGCACTATTGCCAACAGTGATTTGTCCCAATTGAGCACTCCTGAGCGCTCGCAAGTTTCAGGTTTTTAACTCAGCTTGTTTCTGTTCCTGATCTGCCTAGACTGATCTTTGCATGTGACCTTGACTAGGAATCTGTGTAAAGCTGGCCATAAAATGAGAATCTAATTCTCTTTAACATCTTCCTGTCCAGCAGTTCTTACCTGATACGTTCCCATGACTTTAACAATTGACATTGCATCTGTAACATCATTCGTTAAGTGGATTGTGAAATCCGGCATGGGGAACGTTGCAGGTGAGTTACTAGAAGTTACTAGTGTGTATGGGCCCCTTTAGCCTCATATATCTTGCCTGGCTAGTGGGATCTCTGTGCATAATCTCTGCTGCGTTTCTGACTATGATTCCTGTCTATTCCTCCTGTCCTTGTGAAGTTGTGCCTCTTACCCGCCAGGATTTCCATCTATATATTGTGTCTCCCTCCAAGAACTAAAGTCCAGTTGCTGTAACTAAATTCCACAGTCAGATATTCCGTGATGTGGATGAATGAAAACCTTTACAATCATGGACTTAAAATGTTCCCCACGTGCTGTTACTTTGACCAGTGAGGAGCAATTGGAACATTGCCTGCTAAAGCAAAATGTTTTTCTTCATTTCATCTTCTTATGTTTAAGGATACAGTTGTGCATATTATATTTATAAGCACCACGAAATATCTCTACTTAGCTATAGGCTGAAATATAAAAGTTGAGTTAAAGGGGACACCAAACCAATGATTTTAGAAAATGTCAGTGGGATCTATAATTCACAGTTGTTATCACCAGTAAGAGCAACGCTCAAAGGTAAGTGTACAGCCTCAGAGATCTATTTTTATTGCATGCAGGGAGGTAGGAAAAAGCTCTCGTACCACCCTGTGAATGGGATTTAGTGTCCCTTAAAGCACTGAAATGAGAATTGTGTGTGAAAAGCAGAAGGTGAAAGATAATCTAGATAAAGCGCATAATATGAACTTTAAAGTACATACAATATTTTTCATAAGGACATAAGGATTTAAATAATTCATTAACAGTTTTTGGAAGTAATATAAACAAATAGTACATGTGAATAGCAGGACATGTGTACTGCAGTGCTGGTTTCCAGAAAATGAAATTCTGCCAGAAAAGTGTGTATTTAGCATTATATGGACTTTGGTCTCAATCACTGCAGATGAGAAATAAGAGTTGTCCGGTCCGAAAAAAGAACAATTTGTACTGTATATCTGTTGTATTCAATTAGATCAACTGGACTTGAAATGTAGTTCTTGAAGACGTTTCGCTAGTCATCCGACTGGCTTTCTCAATTCAGAATGACTTGTACAAGAATGTGAAAATAAATGTGAATAATTATGTGAAAATAAAGAAACCAAGCCTAAATAGAGGTGGGGGGGTTCGACACCAACTGTCTGCCATGTACAATGCTGTTTTAACACCTTACTCTGGGCGTTCCTATAACACCTCTTAGCCACTATCTAATCACACCCTTAACACCTGGCTGTGATATGCTAATTGGGATTTTCCAGGGTACATAATTGCCACAGATCTTGTACAAGTCATTCTGAATTGTAAAGCCAGTCGGATGACTAGCGAACGTCTTCAAGAACTACATTTCAAGTCCAGTTGATCTAATTGAATACAACAGATATACCATGACCTGGATGAATGAGAACCTTCACAAGCAATTTGTACTATAAAATGATTACCAAAGGTACAGCAATGGATGTCAAGCTATTCAACATTTTATCAAAAAAAAATATATAGGTTTTGGAATCATAAAACTACAAAATGTAGCTTTGTGTTCCTTCCATGCAGCATTGGTACCTGGTAAAATTACTGTCAGGTAGAATAGAACTCTATGGGTATGTACACTTAGGTCTGGTACACATGGGTTAATTTTTTTTTTTGCCATATCTTCCCAATTAACAGCCAAATATTGCAAGGACTGGCCATTTGGACCAAATGTCACCTCGTGTGTACCTCGTTAAAATGAACCTGACCAAACTGAATAATCATTAAGAAAGGATGTAAAACTGCAGAGTGCAGAGCTTGCTAATTGTTATGGGCAATGTAGGCAAGTAAAATGTACTATTTTAAAGGTAAATTTATATTTCAAAAAATGATTTGGATTCAATTCATTTGTATTTCATTTTGAATTTCTTACTTTCATTCTGAGAACACTTTCAAATTGGGTTTGTTCTACTGCAGTAACTAGAATATATATTGTCCTCTCTACAAGATATGACTCAAACACTTGAAACAAACACAGAACCATATGTCTCGAGTGAATGGGTAAGTTTTGAATAATGATTTTTAATACTGTAAAACAAGGCACTTCAGCCTAATTACTTGCAGCAGTTGAAGAAATATCAAGAATAGAGAAAGCAGACAAAGAGAAAAATAAAAGAATGAGAAGGGCAAGGAGAAATGGGCCAAACTTAAAAAAATGCTACTGGAAAGGGAAGGGAAGAGCAACATGGGTAAGTTCAAATAAAGATGGAGATGGAGAGAAGACTGATATTTAAAGGCGTTAAGGACAGGAAGGGAAGGTTTGTCTAGGTTTATGGCAGCAATGGACCACTGGAAAAACATTTACAGATGTACTGAAGCACACACCCTGCATTGGCTGAATGTTTTACAAGGCACACTTGGCTGAAAGTTTTTACATGTACCCTGTCTAGCCTATGGTGTTACTGGTGCCATAAAACCAGAAAAACAAACTAATTTTGTATAGTTGCCAATGTTCTGGGAAAACAATGACTGTGGCACACAATTTATGCCTTCTTTTATTTTACCTTTTAGCTGCCATAACTACCGTAAGCAGATGCATTAAATTATTATATATTGCGCTTTGTGACATCAGAAAATTGTGTTGTGCTTGATTTGGCTTCTCTTCTTTCCATGGGAGCAAAGGAGCAATTTGTGGGACATTTTGAAGGACCCAAGAAGAAACTCTATATGAAAACATGAAACTGCCCCACAAAACCACAACAGTTGGCAACTATGACTTTTAAAACAACGAGCAATGGAACAAGTGGCTGGGCTGTAACTCACACTTTTCCTTACTAGCATCTACGATTGCACCACTTTTTTGCCTTAACCCTTCCCTTTTCATATGCATTGGAGATCTTTCTGAAAATGGATTATTGGCATACTGGCTGTTGGCACAATCTCTTTGGCCCCTTTAGCTGGAGCAGTGATTGAAGAAAAGAGAGCAAAATAACTGAGAAAAAAATGTAAAGAAAAATTGCAAAACAGAAACCAAAAAGAAAGAACAGAAAAAAAATGAAAAGCAATGTGGATAGAAAATGTAAAAGCAAATAGAACTGTCTGCAGTGCCATTTGCAGTAATGTATAACACACCCAAATCAAGAACATGCATCTGCTGTAGTTTACATTTATTTGCAGTGTTGGACTATCACATGTGTAGTATTCAACTTCAAAGTTTATTCAACTTTAAAAAGTTTAAAATGTTATTTTTACATCCACTGTAAGTTTAACATTCGTGACATTACAAGACAATTTTCTGAAAAAAAGCTTTCTCCCCATAGTGAATCGCCTGCACAAAGCATGTGTTTTATATTATATTACTAAGAATTCATTGCTTTCTCTGGTGTTAGGACAAACAGTAAAGCTCAGCAAGGCTCTTCCTTTCCTTTCTTGAATTAGGTTACATATATTCTACATAAAGGAAACCTATGCCAAAAATCTTTTTCTTAAGTATGTTTGCTAGATGGAAAAAAGTTAACTTTGTGTAAGAACATGTCTGTGTTGGAATAAACAAATGTAGATGATTATTCAAATTAAATTTTAAGCCTGAAACACATTTTCACACACTTACTGATAAAAAAAATTCTAATGTATTCTATTTTATTTTTACCTTAACTATTGCAGGGACATACACAGCAGCGGAATAGAAAAAATCCTCTACTCTAGAGAATCACACTGAGCGTGTCTGAGCTTGCCGAGTTCGAGGAGAGTGCCTTTATGAAATGTAGGTAATGTAGGGAATACTTAGTAAGGCAAGAGACACACAGGGAGATTCAATAAAAGTTCTTATCGTTTAAAATGGTTCTTATGTAACATTTGAAAGCTAACATCTGATTGGTTGAGGCAAAATTAGCACCATTTTAAACAATAAGAAATTTTATTGAATAACCCCCACATTGTTTTAACATTGGGATAACGTGCTTTGGGATAACATGCTTTGGACGAGAAGAATTAAATGTGAAACTAAAGATCCCCCCAAAGTGTAGCATAATTCTCTAAACCTTCTAGCTGATATTTTGAAGCAGGTTAGATAATAATTAGGCAAAGTGGCTAATGAATAACTGCTTTGGCCAACAATCTAATTTATCCTGGGTCCCCTAATTTTGTGACATTATTTAGTGGTTTATCCAGCTTGATTGCTAAACCATGTTGGGGTGCTGCAGTGGATCTCCCAGTTTCTCCCCTCTCAACACTTTATAGAACAAACCAAGCTGCGTGGCTAAGCCAAGCAACCTGCCTGCAAGAAAACAGAATATTTTTGGACAATGGTCTTATGCATGTGCATGGAAGAATGTGGACTGCCTTGGGTAGTACATTTGCCTACAGCACCCCTGCATACATTTACTGATAGATGCTCAAAACTATGTTGCAGGAAACTATATTGTTATTAACGGTATATACAAGAAGAGTGCCCAGCCACATTAACATAACCACGCAATCCACTAACATATAAAGGTGCAAACAGGGTAAACATGAAAAACTGTACAAAAGGGCCTAAGGGATAACTAAGAAGTACCCCTAAAAATTGTACTGTCACGTTGACATCAAAAAGTTTAAAAAAAATTATCATTATTCACAGTATAAAGTGCCATAAGAGCAGCAAAAAAGGTATACATATAATATGACAACCATAAACAAAACTATAGTGCACATATAAAACACACATAATGTTCAGGCGTCCCCAAACTAAAAGGTTACTACACCCTAGGAGTAAAGGTAGGCTTTCGGTGGGGAGTAGAACAAAAAAATGTATACACCTTTATATTTAAAGCCCCAGCTATCCAATAAGCTAAAGTTGTTTTTACATTGTACATACCCTTTAAATTCTCTTTTGGATTAATTGGCCATGAGGTCTCCCACAGCACTCTGCTATATATGTGTTGCTGTACCAGCCTGATTATGGATTCAAGACATATATCCAGACTGTAGGTTGCCCTTTTCTGGACCCTTTCTATTTCCAAGATGTCTTTTTGTACACAAGATTCCAAAACTGCACTACTTATTCCAAATGAGACCTCACGAGTACTTTTTTTGTAAATAATGAATAATATTTTTCTCTCTTGAATCCATACCCCTCTTTATACAAGACAATATCTTTCTGGTTCTAGATGTTGATGCTTGGCACTGCTTGCAACATTTAAGTTTGTTATCCACCAAAACGCCAAGATCCCTTTTCAACTTAACACAGAGATTCACTTAACACAGGGCCATTTATACAATAAACATCAAAAGGATTCTTAAGTTCAAAATGCATCACCTTACATTAATAGTACCAAAAGATGCAAGAAACAGTCCAAGAGTTGTCTATGTATACACCACCATTTTTATTACAATTTACAACACAAATATCCAACATACAGCACAGCTTTAAAAGTGTAACAATAAAAATTCTATTAATTAGCCAATAATAATAACTGCTACAAATACAACTTTAATAGTAAGTAATCTTTCACATTCAAAATATTCTTGTGCTCTAACTTACTAGTTAAAAAAATAATTGTGTAACATTAACTTGGCATGATGATTTTGACAAGATAAAAAAAAAAGTCAACTGTTAAATAATAGTCAATGTAAAGATGTTACCCATATTGACTAACTGATATGATATCCATAGCAAGATTTCAGAACTGAAACCCCAAACTGAACAAAAAAGTATTTGTGGTTTGTATTATTTATACAAAGTTTTCTAAAAAAACAGAAAGGGAGAGTGTTATAGAAAACACTCCTAATTAACCTAATTAATCAAGGGTATTGTTGATTACTAGACCTGCATTAAGGTCCGTACACAGGTCCAATACTTGAACGACCCCCGATAAACGACCCCTCCATCGCAGGGCCGACACATGGCGAATGTCCGATTCGGCGTGGCCGATAATGGCAAGTGTGTGCGCGTTCGGTCAAGTGTCGTTCGTTGATCTTTCATGGCAGATTGAGGAAACGACGCTGGACCAAATGCATATACATCTGCGATTGTCGTCCAAAACGGCCATTAGGCTCGGGGGTCATTTGACGTCCAAAGTATCGGACATATGTACGAGGCTTTCAATCCTAGGTACGACATTGTTTAAACAGACATCTGATAAGATATGAAAAGTTCATCGACTCCATACTGATTCACATACTATAGATTGTAATAGATTGAAGAAAAAATTATAATATAGGACACTCGATTTAGCACATTCTTTATTTTCGCCAAACTGACACTTGTAATAGTAACTTACAGTACATTTCCTGATTCTAGAAGTTATGTAACAACCAACCATAGCAACACTTTTCACACATGCTGCCAACCTCACCTGGCATAGGATGTCCTGCACATGAGCTGCACAAGTCTCATATCCCTGTTGATCAAAGTGGTCCAAGATGCTGTAAAATGTTTGCATAATCTGATTGTCTCTGGTAGAGTCACAGCAGCCAAATTCCTTGTATTGGACACAGAAAGTCAACTCTTGCAAAGGACGGAAGGGGGGTTTAAAGTCTAGGCATTGAGGGTGGGCAAAGATTGTACCCAGAAGGGAGATGAGTATCTTTGTAAAGACTATGACAGCCATTCGGAGGGCCCTAGCTGTCTGTCTATCCATGCTATGGACCCACATGCAGTTAGTTACACTAGTTGCTTGATCCAGTTCATTCAGCCTGTTTAGCCCTTCCTTACAGACCAGAACAGAGCTCAGCTGCTGAACTGAAGATTGTTGGCTCAATTTGTCAATGAATCCTCTCCCCCTCTTACATTCCCTCCCAGAGGCGGGCAGGAAAACAGCCTTCTGGCTACAAGTCAATAGAAATATGTGACTGTGTTGGAGGGGGTTTGGGGGCTGGAAAGTATAAAGCTATTGGGAAGCCCATCGGCTAAACTGGTGTCTTCATTCCGTGCTGCAAACAAACAAATATGTAGGCTGTATATCAGCAATGTTCCCATAATGTTGCACCTCTTCTGTTTTAAAACTGAACACATATAAAACCTGCATGCTGCAAGAATAAGAACTAGCTCATTTAATGTTATACTGTATGGCTACACAGACACCAGTTCTACTGTCCAACTCTCTGTGTTAATTGGAACCATTTTCTCCAAACAAAAACATGACAAGTACTGTAGAAAAATGTGATACATTTTTATTATAGACTAAAGGTAGGCATACACAGCATCGATATTCTGATCGATTTGATCAATTCGATCGAATTGATTGGATTATCGAAGATACTTTTCCTGGTTTTCCATCGACCCTATCTACCAGAACCAGACCTTTTGAAATCTTTTACCAGATTTCAATCTTCCGATCGGATTTACGATTATTCGATCAGAAGAATATTGAGCTACTTTAACAGAGATACACTTCTCTCTTCTTCAGGTCAAGCAGTACTAAATAACACAGGGTAAAGCACATCATTTACGTTTATAGAGTTGCAACCTTTTTTTTGGAAATCCTATTATGTACAGAATGTTAAACAAGGATTAGCATATAGGGTGAACTATAAGCAGTAAAGCAATAAAAACAAAAACAAAGTAAATGCTAGGGCACATTCAATTGTCACATTGATGACACTAAGAAATCCTGGCCCTCTCACTTTCTCTATCTTCTTCCTTCTACCTCAATCAGTGTACCAACACTAGAACCCATAAGGATAGTCACTTTCTAGAGTTGGGCTTTACTAAAAATCTTTCTGTCTCACAGTTTGTCAACAACCCTTTCCCTCTCTTGGATCACAATTGAATTACTTTTCCCACCACCTAATTTCCCCTCTCCTCTGATACTCCATCTAGTGTTCTTGTTCGCACCACCCGAGCAATAGACCTTCCAGCTCTATCCGCTTTTCTCAGTTCTAGCCTCACTGCCCTCATGTCTGATTCTAACCCTGATTCGCTAATACATTTGTATAACTCTATCTTATCAAATCCTTTGCCCCCCTACAAACTCACAATCATGCATAACCCCATAGATAATCTGTAGATAATTGTTGTAATCTGCTGGTGATGAACCTGTAGTTCTCGCAGAAGATTGTCATGAGAAAGGTTGTCACTGTCCAAAAGCCAACTTTCACTTTTTTCTACAATATGATCTTCCTCAAGCAAATAAAGAAGAGCAACTGCAACCTTTCTTTTGTTTGAAGACATATTGAATACTGTTAACGTTCATAAACAAGCGAATGCTCTGACGTGTGTACAAACCTTAAGAGACTCCTGTATGTGATAATAACACCTCATGTCCATTGAGTTAGAAGCTTATTACATATATTAGAGTTATAAGACCTTAGTGATCTTTTGGTAAATTACATGGGGAAAAGAGGGTTACGATTGGAATACAGACCAAGGGTTCAGGCGAATTAGTATTAGAAGATTTATGTGTTTGATATCAACAAAATATTTAATGAGAAACTTTACTCTGAACACAACTCCCCCCAATCTATAATTCTAGTTGAAGGTACAGTAGTATTCCTACCTTCTGTTTGGTTTTCATTTAAAAGTAACAAGTTTTGCAGTTCTTGCAGTTTTTAGTTTCCCTGGGATCAATTAAAATTATTATTATTGTTGTTATTAATATCAAATATGGTTACAAAATGTTAGTCAGGGAAGGGAATGGCTGAACTTGCCTGAAGTCACTGAGCTATCAGAAGGGGCAACAACTGAAAGAAATTCCGTAATGAATTATATTAGTGCAATCTTTAAGGTTCATACACATGTGCAATCCCGGGTGCCGACCTGCTAAGCACGATGAGTGCTTTTCGGGCTATAATCGTCCCGTGTATGGGCACTTTATCAGCCGGAATGGCCACTCGTTCGAAGATCCACCTGGCTGGTCGGGCAACGATACAGGGCACGATTATCCACCAAAACGGACGTTTATACACATCGTGCATCGAGGGTTGGCACCCGTGATCGCATGTGTGTACAAACCTTTAGTTTACTCGGGGGATTCAAGTGTTAAAATAGTTTTATTCGATAGTGCCTGGCCTGGATTCTAAGAGAAAACATGTTTTTAGGTTGAGTTATCCTTTAAGTCCACTGTTACACATTAACCTAAACTTACAGCTCAGGCTGCTTGTTTATATTAATGTTGGAACTATATTGCACAATAAGCCAGGTTGAAAGCTTTCCATAGTTTATAATGATGCTCATGATATCTCTGATTTTGCAACATGTTTTTCAGGTTTTAGTAACTTATTGGCAGCTGATTTTGGTATTAGGCTAAATCCCAGAACCTAAAGATATATGGATTAGTGTATATATTTATATATGTGCATACTGTTAACTTTTTTACATAAATAAATAAAAGGAGATCCAAAGGACTGGAATGATATATAGAACAATGCAAACATAGAAACATTACATAAAGCTGTGTATCTGTTCACTGGTTTGCAATTTCAGTGTTATTCCTCTTAAAGGTTGAAGTGACATTTATTACATCACCAGGGTCTGTCTGTGCTTCCCAGAAATCTCACCAGTGACAACAAGCCCTTACCTGTCATGGGTATGCTATGCCAATGAGCCTGTGATGCATTCCAGGTATATATCATTTTAGACATCAGAGATGGATTAAGATCACTTTTGGTCCTCGGCAGGGCTGACATTTGGGGCCCGCTTTTTTTTAAATTGTATGGCTGTAGTACTGAATCGGGGCCCTGGATGTTTATTGGGCCCTAGGAACCTGCCTTAATGGATAATTCTGCTCTGATTTTAGGCTGGGTACACACTAGCCAATATTTTCGGCCGACCGTCCGATTCACGACACTTTCCGTCGATCGGGCGAAAATATTGGCTAGTGTGGGGCGGACGGCCAGAACCTACATTAATCGTTCGTTCGTCTGGATCAGATGAACGAGCGATCGGGCATGCCGGAAAATTCCGAATTTATGTCTAATCTGGATCTGTTCCCTATGGGAACGCATGATCGATTGTTCACAAATTCGTCGGCGAATTTGCCATGACCGACGGACATTTGTCCCGGCCGATCGCTTGGTCGGGACAAAAAGTCCCTCCATGTGTACCCAGCCTTAGTCTTTTATTTTACCTTTAATAATTTATAATCATGTCCACAGCAACATAAAAAAACCTTGTTCTTTGCATCTTAAACTGGATGTTTCAGAGTTTAAAGGTAAAACATAAATAAGTCTGAATTATTTTTATAATGTATAACTTACTAACAGCTGTACTCTAGCTGTAGCTTTGAAATTAGAATTGTGGAAAAAACATTTGTTAGGGCTAGGCCACACTGAAACGCAAACGCAAACGCAATAGCATGCGATTTCATGTGCGATTTTCGTTGCGTTTGCGATTGCGATTTCTTCAATAAGTATAGGAAAACGCATGCGATTGCGATTCAAAATGCAGAACGCAAACCCAAACGCAAACCATCGACAAAAACGCGCGTTTTTTTTGTGTTTCCGCGTTTTCAATAATTTTTGAAAAATCGCAAACGCAAAAAAAAAAAACGCAGCAGTGTGGCCTAGCCCTAATCTGTTGATTTCTGGCATTTCCCGATATCTGTAGCCCTCCTTTGCTGTGTGAAACAATTGCCTTGATCCTCATCCTTGATTACACAGAGGCCACAGGCAGGTTTCCAGTAGTCTCAAAGGAATGGGGGGGGGAATGAGATTCAACTTTGTATACAATGGTAGATGGATGTGAGATTGTGTAGTTTATGGATATAGTTTGATCAAACAACACCACTTTGAACCATCTGTCTTAAACAGGGGCATACCTGCAGGGGCCTGGGCCCCCTGCAAGAATGGAGGCCGGGCCCCAGACCCCCTCCTCACACTCGAAGATTCCTTTTTAAACAGCTGATCACGAGTATGAATGAAACATACACGCATCCAGCTGTTTAAACTGACCTGACTTCCGGAACTGAACCGGGTCCGGTCTTTTAAACAGCTGATCGTGCGTATGTTTCATTTATATGAGCAAGCTGTTTAAAAACATTTGATCGCAGAAAGGTTCTTGGGCTTGCCGCGGGACCTACTACAATCCGGGGCCCCCCCCTACCAGGGGTGGCGGGGGCGGTAGTTACGCCACTGGACATAAAGGATAGGTTTATAAAGTTTGGACCTGTTCCATTTCCCATTAATTGAAGAACAGAAGGTAAAAGACCCATGTCTTACCTTTTCTTCAATTCATGTTCAGTTCCCAATTGCTTCTAGGTCAATTGGTTAAATGATCATAGTATTTTCTGAAGTTCAGATAAAATGTAAATGTAATGTAAACTCATAATAGATGATATTAGACATTAATCAACAAACGGAATGTCGAACAATATGTATGGTACAATTAATTAACATTGTATATCTGTCTATCAAACTATCTGTCAGTGTTACGATCGCAATTAGGATCGCAATAACCTTTTGTAGTGTATGGCCACCTTTAGTGTCCAGAACACATTATGGAAAGAGGGCTTCAAAACAAAGGAAATGGCAGTAATCGGCATAATTGAAGGGACACTAAACTGATTTTTTTGTACTATTTTAAGTACATAAAATCCAACCTCCCTGTGAATAATAGAATGCAAGTTCTATTAATAATAAAACCCAAGTAACACTCCAGCACTTCACTCGGCTGCTTCCATGCTGTGAGGTGCTCTCCCAACAGAGTGCCTATCTTCGGCACATGCGAGCAAATACAAAAGATAGGCACATGATCTTAACAGCGCGCCTTTCAGCTGATAAGGAGCTGCGAGTGGAGCACTGGTAAGTGCTGGAGTGTTACCCAAGCAATCTATTATTCACAGAAAGATGGTAATAAGCATTCACCTTATTATTCACCTCCCTGTGAATAATAGATTCAAATTTTATGTACTTAAAAAAACTGGTTTAGTGTTCCTTTAAATAAATCCTTTCACCAAAACTAAATGCTTAATAAGTTCTTAACAATTTACTGTGGAATTAAACCTTAAAATTATTAACAGCAATCAATTTTAGCAAAGTTTATTATACATATTCCCTTTCTGCATAGTATCATTAATCAGCAAGTTTTAAAAATGTTTAATATCAGAACCCCAAAGTTGTATTGATAGCAGTATACAGTTTATGTTCCTTTTTCTTGTGAAATTTTATAAATCTTTATGATCTCTTTTGACACTTAGCTAGGCATCGTTGATGACCTAATTCCAACCTGCATAACAAAGAATGATGAAGTCTGGGTAAGAAACTGATTCCTATCTCTATGTGTCCCAGCAAATTTAGATTACGTAAATCTCTGACTCCATATGAGGTAGAGTATAATAATAGGCATGAAGAGGAAGCAAGGTTTTCTTTCAGATCAGTCTCTTAGATGTAAATAGTTACCTGTTGAATGTAAACTCTAACTGAGATCCAAGGTTAATTTTCACAAATAAATTACCAGACCAGTCCAGAAGTCTAAAATGTTCAGCAGCCTCTGTACTTATTTTTTTCTGTCAATTGTCCTAGAGGTTGTTTGCCAAGTCAATCAATTCGCACAATTAACAACATTTGCTCCATTATGTTCAATGCTGCAAAATACAAAATTTTCATGGGTTGTATCCCTTTAAACATTATGTTTGTGTATTTCAGAATTGAACACAATAAATCACAAATTCCTTGCATATGAGTGTACTTCTACTATTAAAATACTGTATATTCGGATGCCCTTAGCTGTTGCAGTACCTAATGATTAAATGAGGTGACTGGAGAAGATAGCTATGCTTTCTCTTACATTTAAGGCATATTCGCTTTGATTACCTCCATGATGTTTAGCTGCTAGAATATCTTTGTACTGTACTATTGCACTTTATACATCTGTGACAGGGATGGTCTATATGTGAAAAGTTTTAATTGGTTTTAAGACAGTTTACCCTATCGATTAATAATAAAGGTCAAACGGGTTCCCTCTCTTCCTTTTGAGAAAAGTAGTATGTGATTTGCATATAGAAAAAGATTACTTGTTAGGATATACCTACGGAGGGAATCAGGTCCCGGTATCCCCAAGTTTGGTGTTCCTAAATTGTCATGTTATTGGTGCTCCAACTGTTTTACATGTGGATTTTTGATATTGGGAAGGGACTTCCCGCACCCACACACTGGTCAAAGTATTTTGGACTGGTGTGCACTCTGAATTATATACTTTCTGGATCTAAGTGACCATTTGGCTATGGTTTCCTGAGTAGCACCCAGCAACTACTATATTGTCTTGCAGGTGTGCGGGGGAAACAAACAATTGTTGGATTACACTGGTCAAAGTATTGGTATCCGTCACTCAAATGCAGTAGATCATATGTTATATACTTCTTTACTTGCCCTTGCAAGACAAAAGAGCCAACCAATTTAGCCACTTTTCAGTGGCCCGTCACTTTAAAAGTGCAGGTCACAGTTTGTCAACATGTACTGGATAGGGGTCTTGAACGAGAGAAAAATCTTCTCAAAATGGAATCCAAGTGGATTCTGAGGTTGCAAACTGTGGTCCTGAAGGACCTTAACGAAGTAGTAACCATGAATTGTTTCCTGTGTACAAGCCAAATGGGAATAGATTGTTCCTTATGAACCCTTCTTATGTATTGATTAATAAGTACCTTTGATTTTGACTTACAATGCAATTATTACGTACTATTTCGCTGTGGGATTCTGTACAATCTGGTAAATCAACGAATTGTGTATCTACTGTATATGGGGTTTTGCAACACTGTGTTCTTCTAGGATTAAAAAAAAAACTGTGACAACTGTTTGTAGCATGTAATTTAGCTTCACTTATTGTTACTTATTTTAAGATTATTTTTTATGAAATTTGTTTCTCCTAGAATGGACTATTATTGGCAGTGGTGTAACTTCGAGTCACAGGACCCCCATCAAAACTATGATGGGGCCCCTATCTGTGCTTCTTCCACAGTGGTTATCTGGTAGGACGCTATATGTGCCATAGGAAAAATAAGATGGGGCTCCCTTGACTCACAGGTCCCCCCACGGTTGCTCCTCTTGCTTCCCTGGGAGTTATGCCCCTGATTATTGGCTCCTGAACCCCCCATACAGAAAGGCTGACTTATCGTGCCCCTGACTGATATCTCCTTGAGAGGTTGCGGGATAATACGCCAGGAATGCCTCTATCATATGGGAGTTTATGACAGCACTGATTTGCCAGATTTGGGTCCAGAGATGCTTAGTTGCTCTTGTCTATGGGATCCATATAGGATAAGAGGCATGCACTCTGGATTGGTTTGAGGATCCTAGGATTTGCATCAACAGAGGTTAGTTGACTTATAGGGTCTATGAACAGTGTAAAAAGAATGCCTGAAATGGGATGTGTGAATGTGTCCGAAGCATGAACAGTACATGAACAGTGAAGAAGCGAGTACATATTAGTATAGGATAATACACATGTTATGGGGTTATTGGTGGGTGGGTTGATGACACTTATCCTGATGGTGGGCTGGAATGCATTGATGATGTGTTGCTGATCTATTTTTTATGAAGTGCCTCTGAGTGCTTTAAGTGCAAAGAACGTGTATATCGTGGAGGAGATACACCTGGGTTAGTGATACCATTGTATGCAGTGCTTTCAGGTCGTATATTCTTTTTATATATATATATATATATATATATAAATAAACACAGAGAAAGGAATATATATGATATATACCTCAGGCTGTTAAAGGCACCCTGACGATATTACACCAACTGACGATACCACTGCGGCCATCATGGAGGATCCCGGTATTGTGCCGATGGAGGAAGTGTTGGAAGGAGCGTTCTCCTAATTACAAGCAGACGCGACCAGAATTCTCTTTAGCAGTTCGACTTGCAATTTGGAAATGCCGGCTAAGGACATCTACCTGCGATTGTTAAAATTGAAGAAACAGGAGATGGATTTCTTCTTACATGGAGCTTACCTGTCGGACTATCACTGTTCCAAATGGATCCCACATGGCTTTCGGGTACGCAATACCCCCACCATTGGACGCCATGATTGTGAGTTTTGTGTCCGCTGGTGTGGTATTCTAAATAAATGTGCATATGATCTTATGCTCTTAGTGATAGAACAGACTACCAAAGAATTGTCCGTAGTTAAGAGTGAAATTGAAGCTTTTGAAATCCGACACTTGGAGACTTTAAAGCAGGATAGAAATCAGGACTGGCTAAAGAAACTCAGTGACCAATCCGATAAATATAAGGCAGACTTAATTGCATTTAAACAAAATAAATTCCTGAATGTAGAACAGGATTATAAGGACAAACGGGTCTATGGATGGTTGGTGGGAGCTGAGATCCCTATTTTAAAATGGAATGGTCAAATGGCAGCTTAAACCACACCCTGTGTCTGCTCCATAGGAAAGGAAGTATAATCCAAAAAAGTTTCTGATTGCTACACAGAATATGATGTGTATTGTAATGGGCATATACACCAATGCTCCTTATATACCACCTCCAGACTGTAGGTGTTGTCAGTGAGTAATAAAATACAAAACATCCCTGCTCTCTATGGTAGGAGGAGAGAAAGTGAAAGTGGATTGTGATGTGTGCTTTGGAGTGATATTGACTGAAACACAAGATCCTGTGTAGAAGACCCTGTGTATAAGATCCTGTTACCCACTGTTGAGAGGACAGATTCTTGGACAGACAATTTACCTTATTGGATACAAACTCTGAGGCAACAGATAAGTGAACACCAACTTACAAGGGCACACAATATACAGGCCCGCTCAATATATAAAGTGGTGCACCATATGCAGTAATCCACTGTGTGTCATGCTACCCATAATCCTTCCATGAATCAGTGATCTGGTACATGTTGGTGGCAGCAGTGCTGGTAATACCATTTATTCTCCCTGGTTTTTTTTTCTATATTTGTTCTCTGTATTACGCTATGGAGGCTGCTACTGATAGTATTGATTTAAATCCTCCTGTCCTTGTACCTGCAGATGAAATTTCCTAATTAGACTCAGTAGCTCTACCAGGCCCAATTGCCAAACCTATTTTTAAATCTGATCCATTTGATGGAGTAATTAGGGAGTGGACTGATTGGCTAGAACAATTTGAATTGGCAGCCACTATTAATGGTTGGGATAAAGGTGATCGCTTGCAAGTCCTTAGCCTTTTGCTTAGTGGTAAAGCCAGGCAGGTATACCAAGTATTTACTGTAATACTGAAATAAAAAGCAGTTGCTCTGAAGCAACTTTTTTTCAATTAGATCTGTATAAGAGTATACAAAGGACAAATCCATTTCTTTAGGTAAACTGGGAATGAGAAATGTTTGTTTATACGTTAGATTATTAGGGCAATGCTATTACAATAACATGATGCTGTGAGGTACCTTCTGTTATAATATATGAGGTACCATCACCACTTGCCGTGGTGAATACTAATAAGTATTAACCTACCATGTTTAGTTTCAACCACACAGTGTGGCAGGATTGCCTGGGCCTACTCTCAGTCCTGCAGGATTATCCTATGGTGACTGTCCGAGTAACAGTTTAAAATATACCTGTGTAAAGATTCTATATCCACACATAGCAAAACATACACACACATAATTTCCATTGTGCACCAACGGGCACAATTTTGCTAGTATGTGTGTATATATATATATATATATATATATATATATATATATATATATATATATATATATATTATAATATTATATATATAATATAGAATATAATATATATTATTAAAAATTAAATATATATATATAATATATTACAGAATATAGACATATACATATATCTTGAGGACGGCTATATCTAGCCGAAACAAGTCGATTGTGTTGTTATTATAATAAATAGTTGAAAAAATCCGATGAGTGCGCTATACTTCACTCTATAAACGTTTATATATATATATATACATACTAGCAAAATTGTGCTAGCTCTTTAGTTACTCGAGACATAAAAGGGGTTCCTTGATCTGTAAGAATTTCCTTAGGGACACCAACTCTGCTAAACACATGGAGCAATTCCCGAGCAATATTCTTGGCAGATGTATTGCGTAGAGGAATGGCCTCAGGATAACGGGTAGCGTAGTCTAGAATCACAAGAATATGCTGATGGCATATCCTTGCGGACTTGGGAATGGGTCCAACAAGGTCCATAGCTATTCTTTCAAAGGGTACTTCAATAATTGGCAGTGGAACTAATGGACTTCGAAAGTGAGGCATAGGTGCATACTTCTGGCAAACCGGACAGGACTTACAAATATTTTCAATTTCTTTCTGTGCCCCAGGCCAGTAAAACCTTTGCAAAACTTTTTCAGTGGTTTTTTTAATACCCAAATGACCACCCAACAAGTGCGCATGAGCAAGCTCCAGTACCACTTTTCTGTGTGATTTAGGTACCAGCAAGTGTTCAACAATTTAATCATCATTTTTTTTATACACTCTGTAGATTAGGTCATCATTACTAGCAAAATAAGGAAAATACAACCTGTCCTCTGGTTGAACAGGTTTACCGTTAATCACCAAAACATTTTCCCACACTCTAATGAGGGTAGGATCTTTTCTCTGTTCTGTACCAAAGTTTTCTCTATGAACATTCAGATCAACCAGCTCCAAACCAACCTCTTGGTCAGAGGAGGTCTGCCTATCTTCGCTGGCAGTAGGGACTTCCCCAGACTCCTCCAGTTCTCCTGCCATTACAGAGAAAGGAAAAACTGGAAGTTTCTGGGAGGAGTCTTCCTTGCGTAATTGTTCCGGGGGGGCTCAGGGATTCTGATTCGGACATAGGTATTAGATCTGGACAGTCCCACAGTCCCCAAAATTTTGGGAAGTCCCTTCCAATAATTGCACCATGTAATAAGTGGGGAACTACACCAACCACATGATTCACAGTACCCAATGCAGTTCCAAATGCAACCGTTGCTATGGGATACTCTCGGGTATCCCCATGAATGCACACTACAGCCACTTTCCCATGCTGGAAGTTCTCAGGGCTAATCACATCAGCCTTGATCAAGGTTATCAAGCTTCCAGAGTCCAGTAAAGCAGTGACATGCTTACTATTCACAGATACAGTACACTTGTGTTTTCCGATTGCTGACATGGTGGTACATGAAAGAGAAGCAAACAATGACTGCCTCCTATCTCTGAAAGAGAAATCACACTGCATTGGTTCATCAGTTAAAGGACAGTTTGCAGCCACATGCCCAAGTTCACGGCAACGAAAACATTTCACAGTTTCCAAGTTAGGCCTGCGGAGAGGCCCACGATTCCCAGGTATAGGACGCCAGTCTCTAGGCTTAATATCAACATTCCTTCCCCCTGAGTCTTTACCATGCTTACCACCCACTTCCCCCAGAACAGTCTTACCTGTTGCCAGGGGATACCGTGATTTTGGGTGGAAAGTCCGTGAGCTTGCAGGGGAGGCAGTCAAGTCCTCAGCCGGGAAGTACCTCTCTACTAGTTCCACCAGATGATCGGCTGTTGTTGGATCTGCTTGGCTCACCCATATTTGCAGAGAAACAGGTAGAGACCTTAGATAGTGATCCATGACCACTCTTTCTACTATCTGAGGCCCCGTCAGATATTCCGGCTGTAGCCACTTTCGAACCAGATGGATAAGATCGAACATTTTTTCTTTTTAACTTTTTGTAATCTGCAGCATTTTCAGGTTCCAAGTCGTAATACGCTTTCTGCGCTTCTCCTGTAAGCAAGGGGGCCACCAGTCCAGCCCACTGAGCCTGAGGCCAGTTTTCCCTTTCGGCTGTCCTCTCAAAGGTCACCAGAAAGGCCTCTGGATCATCCTCTGCAGTCATCTTGGACAGGAAGCGACCCACATGGATGGCTGAGTGGATATCAACACCTGTAGTCTGATCATGAGACCACTGTGCAAGTTCCTGCACCACCTCTGTAAGAGTTTTGCGATCCTTTTCTGCATCGCTTGCCAATTTCAAAAACAGTTCCTGTGTCTGCTCCTGCACAGCCTTGATCTGCTGTGCAGTTTGTGTCTGCACCACATGTATCATGTCCCGATACTGGGTATTTGCTTGCTGCTGTGCAGCATTGGCTTGCTGCAAGGCTGCATTAGACAACACCAACTGTTTTACCAGTTCCTCCATTATCTTTGCAATTCAAGTACTGGCTCCTCGTATAGCCCTTGGTTATAAAGCTGCCGGCATCCTCCACCATATGTGAGAGGGGGAACACGTAGCGGGTGCTTAGCTCCCTGGGGTGAGCAAATGAAACCAGTCCAATGGCTTTTCCTTCAAACAGTGGTGTGTTTATTGGTGCTATTTGCAGCTATATACACAGGTACATCAAAGGGTGCTTGAAAACAAAACAAAATTCAAAACAAAACCCTAGCCATGTCTTGGCTCTAACTATACAATATATTCAGTCCTGACTATAGACTTAACAAGCCTGGTGCTTTGTTAGTCTCTCTGTAAGAAAAGGACAGTTTTTCTTTAAACCAACCTTTTAGCTCCAGTCAGACTCAACCTGTCTACTCCACAGGTTACAGAGCAATCATTGAGCACAGGGCTTGGCTACTTAACATATTTCACCTCCTGAATGCTAATTAATGAATCCATTGGATTCCTGGAGTGGATTACAACTCCCTGTAGGCAAAGGAGAGAAACCTGGGTGATATATAAACTCTGGCCAGGACTTTTCCAGCCTCTCTGTTAGACATCCTACTACAATATATATATATATTTGTAACGTAATGGGTGAGGCGGACTGCTGGTATAAGCATGGGTTCATCACCATCCAGGGGATATTCCAATAGTCCCCTGTAAATATAGTCCAAAAATAGAGGATGTGGAGAAACCAAAATTGAACACAGGCTGCGCTGTGAAAAATATTAGTGTTTATTCCCACAGGTATACACACATGTTTACCTGTGGGAATTATACCTGTGGGAATAAACACTAATATTTTTCACAGCGCAGCCTGTGTTCAATTTTGGTTTCTCCACATCCTCTATTTTTGGACTATATATATATATATCTTCATATGTGTCTGCACTCACAGTTCATAAATAAGTGCCTGGTGCTACCCTGGAGATTATTTTATATTCCAACAGGTAATTGCAAGGTGGCCAACTCGGACTTTCAAACACTGCAATGTTTCAGTCTTTTTTCTTAAACCTTTATCAAGTTAATAAACCACAGGCTCTGCCTCTCATTATATCACAATAGTGTACAAACAACATGGACATATAATACTACCCCCAGCCTCTGAAATAAAGTGTTAAAGCACATATATTTAAAGTGTATAATTTTCAAAAGAGCTTACATTTTAAAGTGTTATGATAATCTTCAAAAATCTGCAAAATCGTCATAGGCATATGCATATAAGTGCTGTATATTAAAATATTAGTGTAATATTGTGTAAAAACATCTAAATTCTAGTGTCTTTGCCACAATTATTATTTCTCTTAAACTGCATCTGAAAAAGCATTCATTAACTGTAAAGAGAAATTATCTTTCATTTAAAAAGCATTTTAATGAATAGCTTTCATTAAGACTTTTTGAACTGAGAGTACTCAAGTAGCGCATCCAGTAAATCTCTCTCTGCAATAACAACTTAGCCCTTTCACACACAAGTGAGGATAGTTCATGTCCAGCTTGTAAAAAATGCTTAGCCATCGGTTTTGTAGTGTAATTGTCTCTGTATGCTGTGGAGACGGCAGATCAATGTCCATCTATGTGAATTCACATCCAGGTAAGGTCCGTTTTTCCTATATATATACACAAGTCCACATGGGCATGTGATTTGTATTGTCTCTTTTGTTATAGGATGAAAAATGTCTTAAGTGTCATAAACTTACATGAAATGCATTTATTGCAGCTTTAGCATCCAGGTTCACGTATTGTCAGCCAAGTAGATTTGTTATAGCATATATGAACATACCAAAATATCCCTGAGATTTCTCCCTCTCCTAAAGGTGGCTATAAGTTTAGGTGGTAAAACTTTTTTTAAAGAGTCATTAGCCATTAGAATTTTCCAATTATTTAAAATACTCTTTTGTATATCCGTGCTTAGTGTATTGTATTGCACACTACAGATTAAGTTAATTTTATCCTTTATCCCTGTGTTACCAGTTTCTTTTACATGGAGTGCTTTAAAAAGTCCAGATTCTGCCGTGTGTCCCCTCTGTAAAAATCTGTCCCACTTGTACTGTTTATCTGTCTGTATTATATCCGAGTTGTTCCTCAAGACTCTTCTTAATTCACTTAACTTTAATGTGCATTTAATAGTAGACTTCTTAGCATTTGAGTCTGTGATCATCATTTCCAAATTAATATGACACCATCAATGTACCTATTATACAATAAAAGATTATCGGCATGTTGTCTAAGAATTTGTTCTTGTTCATATTTAAGACAATAAGATAGTTCCACAGCGCACACCAGTCTTGATCTAAAATTGTGTTTATTCACACGTAACGTTTAGGTGGAGGCATAGCACCTTCATTAGACGATATAAACACAAAGTGCACAAGTGCTTTCAAACTGTGTAAAGATAGTCCTCCAGAGCCTGGTAGGACTGAGTGAAACACAATAGCAGCCATCTAGTGGTTAAAAGTGCAACTGTTGCAAATAATAAGTTACATAATATCTTATAGTATTATTATTATTATTGATTTATATAGCGCCAACATCTTCCGTGGTGCTTTAAAATTACATAGTCATACATTACTTACAGGGTAATACATGTTATACAAAGTCATACTTATTACATACACAGGTAATACATAATATAAGTAAACAGAGTGTGGAGTTTCTTACAGCAATACCATAATAAAATAGGAAAGAGGACCCTGCCCAAAGAGCTTACAGACTAGAGTATATGGGGATGAGACATAAGGTGACAGGAATCGGTAGGCTGTAAATAGATTGGCAGTGGAGTGTGAAAGGCGGGTTGGATCATATTAGGTAGTAAAAGGGGTAATGTTTAGGCCAGGTTATATGCTAGCCTAAAGAGATGGGTTTTAAGGTTACGTTTGAAGGTGTTATGGGATGGTGAGTGACGGACAGACGGAGGAAGGGAGTTCCAGAGCAGAGGGGCAGCACGAGTAAAGTCCTGAATGCGGACATGGGAAGAGGTGACCAGGGTGGATGAGAGGAGAGTATCGTTTGCAGGCCGGAGGTTGCGCCTGGGACGGTATCGCTGGATCAGCTCTGAGATATATGCAGGGGCTGTATTGGATAGTGCTTTATAGGATAAGGTAAGCAGTTTGAACTGGATCCTTTGCGTGATGGGCAACCAGCGGAGGGACTGACAGAGAGGAGAGGCAATAGAGAAGCGAGAAGAAAAATGAATTAGCCAGGCAGCAGAGTTGAGAATGGATTGAAGTGGTGCCAGGCAGTTGTTTGGTAAACCACACAGGAGTGTGTTGCAGTAGTCTAGCCACGATATGATTATGGCATGGACTAGGATTTTTGTAGCTTCCTTCGAGAGGAAAGGTCAAATGTGGGAGATGTTTTTGAGTTGGAGCCGACAGGATTTGGTAAGCGAATTCACATGAAGTTTGAAGCAAAGATCGGAATCTAGTGTTATTCCCAGTCAGTGGACATGAGGAGATGGGGATATAGGTGTGTTGTTAATATTAATAGTAAGACTAGGGAGGGGAACAGATCGTTAGGGCGGGGAAAGGACAAGTTCAGCCTTGTCCATGTTTAGTTTGATGAAGCGGGAGGATATGAAGGCCAAGATAGCACTAATGCAGCCGGGGACCTGGGATATCAGCGTGGGGAGATCTGGGGCACAGATGTAAATTTGGGTATCGTCCGCATACAGGTGATACTGGAACCCAAATGAACTAATGAGTTGTCCAAGGCCATAGGTGTAGATGGAGAAAAGAAGAGGACAGAGTACAGAGCCTTGCAGGACCCCCACAGGGAGGGGGCGAGGAGTGGAGCTAATTCCAGGGTGGATAGGAGGATAGCCAAGAAAGTGCAGTGTCCTGGATACCTAAGGGGCCAGGATCTGAAGAAGTAGAGGGTGATCAACAGTATCAAAAGCAGAGGACAGATCAAGAAGAATGAGCAAAGAGTAGTGACTTTAAATTTAGCACTAAGTAGATCATTGGTCACTTTATTGAGGGCAGCTTCCGTGGAGTGGTTAGGGCGGAAGCCTGACTGGAGAAGGTCAAAGAGTGAGTTAGCAGACAGGTGACTCACCAGGTCAGCATAGACATGTCTTTCCAGTAGTTTGGAAGCAAAAAGGAGAAGGGAGACAGGCCGGTAGCTGGAGAGAGCAGACGGGTCAAGGGAGGGTTTTTTAGGTATAGGGGATACAACCGCATGTTTAAATATAGAGGGAAAAATACCAGTAGATAGGGTAAGTTAAAGACTGAGGTTAGGGCTGGAATGAAAGAAGAGGAGAGCGGGGGAATAAGATGAGAGGCAATGGGGTCAAGGGGGCAGGTGGTGAGACGTGTCCTGGATAGGAGAGATGAAAGTCCCTGTTCTGTTATAGTGGTGAAGCTCATTAGGGGGCTAGTAAAGGGATTAACCAATGAAGGGAGGCTAGACAGTGCAGTGGTAGGGGTAGAGACGGAGGGGGTGAGCAACGAAGGGAGGTTGGATAGTGCAATTGTAGTGGTTAGAAGCTGTAGGGAGGAGCTAGGGCGCACAGGAAAACCACTTCGGATGTTTTCAATTCTTTCTGTGAAATCTGAGGCTATTTTACCAGACGATAAACAGGGGGTGGGTGGAGGAGGTGGCGAACAGAGCAGGGAGTTGAATACTTTGAAGAGCTGTTTGGGGTTATGGGATTGGGAGGATATAAGTGAAGAGAAGTAGTTTTGTTTGGCTAAGGACAAAGCACCTCTGATCCGACAATTCGAGAAAGACGATATTTTTGTTACTCTTGCGCCAGCATCGCTCAGCTATTAGAAGTGATAAAACCAGGTGATAGATCAGTGCAGATTTTATTTTCTGTGACATAAAATGATAACAATGTTAAAAATATTATGAGCATTACAATACATGGTTCCAGGTATCTGTGTCTCTATATATACAGTATATATACACACATTCACATTATAGTATAGGTATATACTATAGATATAGATATATAAGAATATTCAGTTCTTAGTTAAATAACATTTAAGTCCTAAATTGACATTGAGTCCAGTGCATTTAATGTATAAATCCAAAATTATTCTCTTCTGAGTAGAGCGTTATCCTGGTCCCCTCTGCTTTTATGTGGTGGTATGTGGTCAATCACCATACCCGAATTCATTAGCTAAATGGTTAGCTTTAATGCAATTGGCTACTACATGTGGTAATTCTTCTTTGGCCTGTGTCTTCCTCTCATGTGCTAATTTTACATCACTCTTGTGTTTTTGGAAACGTTTTTTGAAGGGTCCTGTGGTTTTACCCACAAATATATTCAAGCAGGGGCATTTATGATGGATTTCCAAAAAGTATCTTTTGGCCTCTATCCCTTTATCATGTATGATTGTATATAATGATGTTATGTCCATGTTACTAAGTATCCATTCTGGTTGCCATTCCCCCAATGTTCGTATCTGTCCCAAGAAATCTTGTGTGTCACCTATGTACGCTGGCCCTGTGTGTAATCCAGGCAGACTCAACGGTACTTAGATCTCTTGTAATTACGGAGATCATTGGCAAACTTTGTAATTTGTTCCTGGAGGTCCTCCAACAGTTTATCTTTATCAGAATCCATTTGTGTCTGTAGGTGCTCCTCCATCTTGAAAATTTCCATCTCGATCCCAGTGAGTTGTGTTTTTGTCTCCTCTATTACCAAGAACATGAGATTCATGGAACACTTTGAAGTCCCATTGAAGTCCCAGATATTTGGAGGAATCTGAAGAATTTATACTTTAGTGTTAATTCTAGCAAAATATCTGTTGTATTCAGTTCGATAAACTGGACTTAAAATTTAGTTCTTGAAGACGTTTCGCTAGTCATCCAGCTGGCTTTCTCAATTCAGAATTCTAGCAGATCAATTATAAACTCTTTTTGAGCTGTACTTCCTTGCCAATATTCATAAATAAAGTCTCTTACAGTGGCAATACCTCCCTCATGGGGGGTGTTAGTATAAAGACTAGTAACATCCAATCAAATGTACGTAATTTGGTAGTAAAAGCAGACTGGAATCCTCGTGCAGGGGTCCAACAGAGCGATAAGTTGGGTAATAATGCCAATGGTTGAATTAAGTGTTTGGGATGTCAAACATATCGATATGCAATGGTGGGCAAAGATTTCCCTCCCCCCTAGTGGAAAAAGGTTTGATATACGCTTTAGACTCATCTGTACACATAATGATGTATAATGATGTATACATCATTATTTGCCCGAGTAGTTTATATTATGTGGATAAGACTAGTACCATCATCAGAGCAGTGTTGTCTGAATATGGAGCACCAAAGGTATCCAAATATGGGGAAAAGTCTGTGGCTAGACATTTCAAGACTGCCAGGCATAGTTTGTCCATGTTTAAATGAATGCCAATTGACCACATTCCTGCCAGTGTCACTGGCCCTTTAAGAGACAAAAAACTTCTCCAATTAGAGGTACAGTGGATAAAGAGGGGCCTAAATGAAATGGTCTCATTCGCATGTTTTTTGTAAAGCCACTTTGGAGAATGCGGTTTTGAGAAGTGTGGATTGACTCCGAATCATTGAGTAGTGACTGGTCCCCCTGCCACACGAGGAATAAAAAATCTTTTGGGAGTTTGTTTAGTTTGATTGCCGATAACAGGGTATCTGTAATTATTTGTAGCTATTGTGTTTTTGGTTTATGATTTTATGATTTTTGGTATGAGGTTTTAAAGTTTTTAAAATACACACAAGGGGTTAAAGGTTCGGGAGGCGTGGTTCTCACGGCCCAATAAGATGGTGAGAGTAACCAGAACTGTTGGTCCTGATGATGATATATTTTATTTAATCCAATAAAAATATTGTTTGCAGTAATAAAAGGTCTAGACTTAGACCTAGTAATGTCTCATTTTTGTGTTTGTTGGTTATATTTTTCCTTGCAGATTGTTGCCAAATCTGCAGGCATAACTCTCTATGTGACCAGATTAGCAGGCATTGTTTATTACAGAGAAACTATGACGAGCCTATTTTTATTTATCAACTATAAGTAGATGTAACCTGTACATTGATATATCAAATCCCCTTATGCTTATGTATATGAAGGTAGTTCAAGAATCTGCTACAAAATGTTCAGACAGATGTAATATTGGTTCCCATCACTTCTTACCTGACCAAGCTCCTGTTTTGCAGTAATAAGTTACTCCATCAGGTATGGGGCACCAGCTTGTGACGGGTTTAATAGGTTGATGAAATACATGCTAAAAACATGCTGGTCGATGAAATACATGCTAAATTTTGCGCTACTGAATGTGTATTACAGCTCCCAAAAAAACACATTCTTACCTGATATTACATTGGCAGCATGGCTTTTACACTCAAAAAAAAAATGCCTCGGTGCATTACCTTATGGGGGCAACAGGGAGTGATTGCGGCTCTCTATACATCACCCCAGTTGTGTTAATTTGCAGTGTTGAATAAACACAGTCAGGCTCATTTACCCAGAGCCGCTGGGCAATAATATGTAGTTAAAATACCGCTAACTGGTTCACTATTGATTAGAGCGAGTTAACGCAACTTTAACTCCATGTTGCAGTTACGCAAAAGACCCGCGTATCCGTCACATGTGATTCAATATTGTATTTGCGCTACTTTTAGCGCTGGATTTTAAAGGGACAGTAAACTGCAAAAAAAGACTTGTCTTTATCCATCTCTATATTTTTAGTACTGTCAGTGTTCTGTATCAAACGCCGCTTTATGCAAAGACATTGACATCCCTCCTAGACCCAGTCTGTGTGGACAGTATGGCCTCTTGCTGATTTGGTGAAATCCACAGACAGCTTTACAATTTCAATTGGACACAGAAGTTTAATCCAAAGTAATTTTACTTCAGACTTAACTTTAGTGCAATACTGATTTCCATTATTTTATTTTTTTATTTTTTTTTTGTAAGAAGACAATGACTTCCTAAACCTCACTCTAACATACTAAAAGCAGACAGTGAGTGTCTAGCTATAGGAAATACTAATTAACACTAAACAGGAGGGGGGGGCAAAGGAGCATACCAAGTTAAAGAAACAAGTGGAAAATAGGGGAGCATATCAAAATACAAAACTATAAGCTGCTGTGGCAGCACAGTCAGGAACTTGATCCCTTTTTGCTCTCCGTGATCCCTGTCACTAGATCTCATAATGTCCTGTTCAGTTCATTCCTAGTTAGTATGCATGTCTCCTCTCTATGTATCCACCCCCTCCCAATACTGAGGCACAGCTAGAGTGTGGAGCACGTGCAGTGGAGATGTTCTGTGCCCCCTACAGCCAATAGCATTCACCCAGTGATTTTGTGTTAGTGAAAGTGAAAGTAAAACTGCTTTGCTATGGGAAGGTAAGCAACACTGGGAGCTGTAATCACTGCTTGAATCAAATAAGATTTTCTTTTAGCTGTAGGGTTTTGAAGGTGTGTGTGTGTGTGTGTGCGGGCGTGCGTGCGTGTGTGTGCGTTGGTGGGGGGGGGTCTTTTGGAATTGATTTCTTTAGCTATAGTGCTACATTGGGATTTAAAGGGTATGTCCATCCTAATTTTAAGTTTCTTTTTAACTGTTTTACTGAAGAACAGGGGGTAAATGCATTATCTCTTACCTCCTGTTCTTCAGTAAATCTTGATGGAGAGCAGGAGAAACTTACCCGCAGATCGCTCCAGCGCCGGCTTCTCTGACAGTCTCCGACGCATCCTAGCTCCTTCACACTTTGTGTGCATGCGCGCACAATGCAAAGGACTGGGGATGCGTCGGGGGATTTCAGCCGCGTCTCTTGTAGTGCTGGAACGATGCGGGTAAGTGTCTCCTGCTCTCCTACAAGATTTACTGAAAAACGGGAGGTAAGAGATGCAAAGAAGTGCATTTACCTCCTGTTCTTCAGTTAAAAATAAACTTAAAATTACAATGGACATACCCTTAAGTAACAAAGACAGCAGGTAACAGCAGGATTGGGTTTATCTGCATAGAAAGTACAAAGAGCACAGAGTAACAGATAATGCTTATTCCCTTTCCTGATCTTAATGCTGAATCAATTAGCCATGCAGTGACAGAGAAATAAGCTTTACTTTTATAAAATGGATAGTCTCTATATGTAGTGTGCCAGGGGGAGGGTCTGGGTGATTGAGAGTTCTTTACTGACTAGCTGTGCCCCTTCCTCTTTAAAAACGAAAACTTCCAAAAAAACAAGGGATAGGAAGGTCAGAGAAGAAAAAAAAAAATCTGAATTAAGATTGGTGGTAATAAATCCTAATTACTGTGTGATTAGTTAAAAAATAATTTGCCCCAGTTTACATGTCCTTTAACGCCAGATAATAGCTTTGGGTAATGAGTCTGAGTGAGTTTATTGGTCTCCCTATCATATAACTGGACTTAAGGTTTGTACACCTGTGTGTACGAATGAATGTTTCGGACGAAACGGTTGTTCATTTGGAGATCCACCAAGTCGGTCGTTCAACGATCCCCGAACAAACGACCATTTCGACCAAAAAAGATCCTATGCACATCCACCAGCCTAAGTGCAGATCCTTCCTACCCCTACCCCTTGGGCTTAATGGACACCAATCTTGTAAGAATATATGGAAGGTCATACACCTAAGTATAAATTGTGAATACTTTATTGAACCATAACACACAACACTTCGGAGGGTTCAACCCCCTTCATCTGATGAAGGGGGTTGAACCCTCCAAAACGTTGTGTGTTATGGTTCAATAAAGTATGAAACAGGAAAGGAAAAGAGAAGTACCGCACTCAATAATTCGGTATATAAGTAAAAACCCTTTATTGGTAGACCGATAAAGGTCAGAAATGGGGGTACACACATAGAAATAGATAAGAATTAAAATTCTAAAAACATATCACATCTCGGTATTAACCTCTACAAATCAATAACATAGCAAGTGCACAGAGTCCTTTCCCAACAGTCATAAAAGCCTAATTACAGTCCAATACCTACTTAACTGTCAGAAGTGCTGCAAAAGTAGCGACACAGCATCGGGGGTCCCGATGGGTGGGGAGGGCTCATATAGAGGAAACACCGGTGAGCCAAGTATTGAGAACGCCGAGTTCAATAAAGTATTCACAATTTATACTTAGATGTGAGACCTTCCATATATTCTTGCAAGATTGGTGTTTTATTATATCTACCTTATATGCTAGAATGTACTAATATTATACTACCAAGATGGAGGACTTTTGTATATTTATATGTTTTTAACTTTGCATTTATCTTGGTCCTTACCCCATGTATTTACAAACTAATAAAGGGATTTTATATATAACAATGCTGCATCATTGATTGAGTGCTGTGCATCCTGTCTTTCTATGTAAGTTCTATAAATTTGCTTAATGCATACTTTTGCTTATATAAAATTGTATTTGAAATAATCCCAGTTATATTATGTTACTATAGTAGCTGGAGACATATGTCGTCCACTGCCAATATGCCTGGTACTTTCAGAATAAGTGCTTGTTCATTCTGGTCTTAGTTTATTTCTTTATTGGGAAACAGGTTATCACTAGGCAACCTGTAAATTATAGCACAATTTGTGTGACAGAGCAGTGTAAAGCTATTTTTAGACTCTTGCTAATAATTTCCAGTCCTTACAATAGATACTGTTCTTTACTAGCTCGGAAATTATAGTTCCTCTGTCTGATTACCCTGACTCTCCAAAACATCCCAGAGAGTCTGTCTGGAAGCAATTTTAAAGAGAAACACCAGTCAACTATCATAACTATCTAAAATGTATTTTTAAATTGCTCATTAATTAAAACTATAATTCTTTCCAAATATCACAGTACCATTTTTTTTATCAGTCCCCAATTCCTGTAGAGAGCCTAAAACATCTTAGTTGTCAATCAAGAACTTTTTTTTTTAATCATAACCTCTTCTGCCATGTGCTGTTTATCTGAAGCTGGAAAGGTGACAGTTGTCATGTGTAAATTGCATGATGAGAAATTCCATTTCCTAGTGCTGCCTCACAGTGATTGATGAGCATGTTTGTCCTTACAATTGCAGTGCGTTGAGTGATGTTTTAATACGTTTTTGTATCCATTGCTGAACATTTGCGTGTGCATTATTATCCGTTTGTGTCAGTTGCATTTTAACATGTTTTTGACCACGTCATTGGGCAGTACCAATGACATCACATGGATTCCCGGACATCCTTTTCGAAAATGGTCACAAACGCGTGTGTTGTTTTTCTGCTGTTATCTGTTGTACCGCGTATTCATGCATTTTAAATGTGTGCAGCAATGCATTTTTAAAACGGACTGGAATGGAACGGAATACAAGGCAGCAAGTGTGAATGATATTGTGAAATCCTATGGATTTTTACTATCTGTCCATTTTTTAAAATGCATCTGCCTTTGAGAAATAGATACAAACTGATGTAGTGTGAATGAGCATTACATGTATTCTTTTATAGATTAAAGGGCATGTCCACCCCCAAAACTATAATCCCCCCAACTACTGGCCCCACCATGTAGTGTAGTTTAATCCTTACCTCACATCCCAGCTCCATAGGGTTCTCCTGTAAACCCCCCCCCCAATTCCCAAAACTAACCACCAGGAGGCATAGCAGGGCTCTGCCTGCTATCTTGCCTCGGGTAGATTATTTGCCATTCGCACTGCAGCCCTTCTCCCCCCTCCCTCCCTCCCTCCCCCTCTCCCTCCCTCTCCCTCCCGTTCTCCTTATCCCCCCCCTAGCTTCAATCCCCTTAATATGTCTGCTCCCCCATGTCCCCCCGGCCCCAACCGCATTTTTTTTTTCTTCAAAAAGCTCCCCAACTCTTACTTACCTCTCCCTTTCCTCCGCTGCACTGAATGACCGGCAGCCGCGTCCGTGGATTGGCTGCCGCTCAGCCAATCACAGAACGGACTGCCGTCCCCCCGCCCTCTGCGTGCATTCTCGCAAGCAGAGGGCCGGCAGTCGGCGGAGGAACAGGGGAGGTAAGTAAGAGGTTTGGGGGGCTTCTGAAAAAATATTTGTGCGGTTGGCTGGGGGACCAGGGGAGCAGCATATTAAAAATAAGTTTATGGGGTGGACATACCCTTTAAAGGGACACTAAACTGAAAAAATGACTTGCCTTTATCCTTTTCTATATTTTAGTGTTGTCAGGAACTTGATCCCTTTTTGCTCTCAGTGCTCCGTCACTAGATCTCTCCTGTGTCCTATTCAGCTCACTCCTAGTTAGTATGCATGTCTCCTCTCAATGTATCCACCCCACTTCCAAAACTGAGGCACAGTTAGAGTGTGGAGCATGTGCAGTGGAGATGATCTGCGCCTCACTACATCCAATAGCATTCACCAGTGATTTTGTGTTATGTGAAGTGCTTTGCTACGGCAAGGTAAGCAGCAATGTGAGCTGTAATCACTGCTTGAATCAAATAAATTTTCTTTAGCTGTAGAAGTTTGAGTGGTGTGGTGTGTGTGTGTGTGAGGGGGGAGAGATGCCTTTGTAATTGATTTCTTTAGGTATAGTGCTACATTGGACTTAAGTAACACAGACAGCAGCTAACAGCAATTGGGTTTTATCTGCACAGAAAGAGCACCGAGTACACAGATACTGCCTATTGCCTTTCCTGAGCTCCTAATGCCAAATCATTAGCCAAATGCAGTCTGACAGGGATAAGATTTACTGTTCCTATATACCAGAATGTAGTAGTAGTTGTCAGGCCAACCGGACCGCATTACTATTTTAGCAAGAAAGTCCCCCGATCTTTATTTTCCTTACCTTCGCCGTTCTGCCTCTCAGCCAATCACGGACTGTGGCTGCTGGCCCCGCCCCCTGCTTGCAGTTTCTATGCAAGCAGAGGGTGGGGATTGTGCAGCGAAGGAGAGAGTAAGTAGTAAATATTGGGGACTTTCTTGCTATAATAGTAATGGCAGTGGGCTAGGGGACCAATAACTATATATGGCAGTGAGTTGTTTTTAAGGGTGGACATACTCTTTAAAAAGTAAAACTCCCAGAGCTACTAAACAGAAAAAAAACCAAGGGATTGGAAGGTCAGAGAAGACAAAAAAAAGAAAAAAAAAAGATTTAAGATTGATGGTAATTAATCCTAATTACTGTGTGATTAGTTAAAAAAAATGATTTGCCCCAGTTTACATGTCCTTAAGATAAGTATTTTTTTTTAAACCATATAAGTTAGAATACCCAAGATAAACTAACTACTCCCTTTGTGTCATATGTTTATCCTACCTATGATCATAAATTGTAGAAAACCTTATGAACCAAGAATGGTAGTAAAGCTGCCTTGAAGGCTCCCTATCACTAATATGAGGACTTGATGCCCCTAAACTGTGATCATTTTAATTATGGTAATCTACAGACTGGTCGAAAAAAATAAAAAATTCCTGCAGTACTTTAGGTTTGGGCATGTGCCAAAGAACACAGTGGTCAGTGATCCAGCGATACTGGAACGCGAAAAATAAGAATTTAGCCACATGTTAGAAAGGTAAATTTCCCATCACCTACATCAAAATGAGAGGTAAGAACGCGATTACTGCTTTTTTTATGAAGTGGTCTGTCTTCTGATTCAGTGTTTGTGTGGTGGCTTGAGTTGCCCTTTAAGGCTGAGGCCACACTGCAACGCACAGGAATCATGCACACATCACAAGCATTTGCACGATTCTTGTGTGTTTTTGCGTTTTGCGTTTTTGCGCATGCAATTTGTGCAGTTTTCCGTTATGGAAACGCTTGCGTTACCACCAAAAACTGGTGAACGCATGCGTTACCAAAACACACCGCACTCACAAATCGCATGCGCATTGGAAAACGCGGGAATTTTCGTGAAGTGGCTTTGGGGGATGCAGAGTGCTTCACTGATATGTACATTCTAGTTGCAGTGTGAAGGTCTTTAGACAACTCCCAGTTCAGCTGCAGTAAGGGGGAATGTTGGAGGGTAGGAAGATGTGGTGTTTTTGTTTATACTCAGACAATTTCCCACAGTCCCAGCCTTCTTCGGCATCAATTTTATAATAAGATACACTCATTAGAGTAGCATTGCAGAGAGCTATGCTAAGATTTGGTTTACTTTCATTACACAAACCCCTGCAGCTTAGCACCATGTGTGTTGCAATGTACTGTTTAGAGGGGGAATGTTGGAGGGTATGAAAACATAAATTTCCCCTTGTATATAGAACTTACACCAAGCTGGTGCTTTGATCAGGTACACTTCATTTCTTTTTTGTCCCGAACCAAAATTTTCCTGAAATCAAGGTCTCTACATTATTCTCTACCTGCAGCTTTGCTCTATGTCATTTCTATGTGTTAGAAGTGTACCCACTTAAGGGAATGATGGACGGTATTTACCAAGTAAAGGTTACTGTTGGAGGGCATGCATGTCCCATAAAACTGATGCAGCAGGAGGCGGCCCTGTGGTAAATTTTGCATAGCAAAAAATACATTCTTCCTACCTTCCATGCTGGATTGCCATCATCATCTAATCTCATATAGGGACGCACTTAATATGTAATTACAGGGATCACTGACTTGCGACGTGATTGCAATTAAACTGATTAATTCTAACTTAGCCATGCTATATGTGTTCCACATGTTTCACTGATCTGGTAACCTTTTCCCCTTTAAATAGGTACACTATTAAGAATGCATTGCACAGATTTGTGCCAAGGTCAGGTTCACTTCATTATGCAGCTCTGCTCCTGTTGTTTATAATGTAACTATTAGCAGGATCACTCTTAGAATTGTAAAAGGGTTGGCCAACTTTCCCTTCGAAACTTAAACACATAATTTGCATCATGCTTTAAAATTATATACAATATAACACTTCTAAAAATAGTACAGTACAGAAATAAACACATAAAAATACACGCATCTTGCAGAAAAACCACAAAAACAAAGGGTTTAACAGGTTGCTTCATTAATAAAAATGCAAAGGTTAACAGATAAATCCCTCTGTACCATTCTGCTTGGCAGCAAATCAGCTAATCATATTCTCTCGCTGGGGACAATGGCTTTGGTGGAGACTTTGGGGCCAACTGTTAAATACAGCTTAGCATAAGGGGGGTGGGAATACAAACACAAGGTACCTAGTTAGCCTGTGCAGAAGTTTTGCGTCTGTGACCCCCAAGGAAGAAACAACGCTAGAACAGATTGCCAGTAACCTAAATATTCTATAAATTATTCTTCACTAAGAGGATATATTCAGAAGTGTTAGATAAATGGTTTTACTAAGTGACAATTACAGTATGTGTATTTTGGGATTCATTCTCTTTTTAAAAAAATGCCAGGAAGGTTTCTCATTTGCCACTAGATGGCAGAACATGCAATGTTAGTGATATGCAAAGCATTATCAAGTTAAGATAATAAACCAGATATGTAGATTTTTTAAAAAAAATATTTTTTGTTTTTAAAATGCTCAAAAATGTATTGTTTCAAGCTTCCTGAAATCTGGTGGGTAATTACCATAGGTTCTTCCAATAGGATTTACGTCAGTTTTCTGCGATAACTAATCTGATCGGAAAACCTCAGCCCGTTTATGGCTAGCTTGGAGATTTAGGAAAAATGAGGGTTATATTTAAAGAAATTATTATGACCTATTGACCTACAAAATAGAGTTGTAGAATTGAACTTACAGGGGAACTGTGGTCCAAATTGACTTGGTAAATTGATAGGAATTGCTCCCCTGAGAATTTGTATTTTTCATTGTTTATTTTGCATAGTTTTGAAGATATTTGTACTTTGTGTGTGATTATGGTAGCAGCATCCACTTGGTCCCCTGCACTTCCTGCTTCCGTCGTCTAAACTGTCAGTCAATCTGTCCTGTGTCTCCTCCTCCCTTTGCAGCCCCCTGGTCCTCCCACTCATGGACCCCATGGTCCCTCCAGTTGTAGGCCTATGGCCTATTATCTTACAGCCCCATGTGGCCCTGCCCACTCGTGGGTACCTAAGCCCCACCCACTCACGGGTGACAAGCCCGTTCCACCCGCGGGTGTCTAAGCTGTTTTCACACAGTAAAAGAGAAGGGCTGAAGATTCCTTACCTTCTCACGCGAGAGAGGAGAGGACTTCCTGTCTCCCTCACACCTGGGGGAGTCTGAGGCTGTGCTCGCCGGCAGCACTGTGCAGGAGAAGCCTCAGGAATTCACATGTCAGCCTCCCACCCATTAACTTTCTGGTTAGTCATTTCTTTATATCTTAGGCCGTGGGAGCACATAGAGAGGTGGTTGATGGCGTCGTTTAAGGTAGGAAAAACTGTCCTTTCATTTAAACGTAACTCGTTGGAGACCCACAGTTTCCCCTTTAAAAATCAGTTGTCTTTGCATTCTATTCTATAGGACTGTCATCAATATTAACCATTTATCGACCAGTCAGAAATTGTTCTGATTCCATCCACGGATTGAAACTCTGAGCGGATTTTAAAGGTGTAATCTGAAGCCGCCGGCGCGTGTTAGGGGATGGGCGACTGACCCCCCCGGCTCGTGCGGGGGTGGTCCCCGCCATGCATGCTGGAGTTGTAGTCCGGTGGGGTCCCGGTTTTTCTTCTTCTCCTCGGCGCTTCTCGCGGTGTCCGGTCGCGTCCGTGGGTGACTTCGGAGGTCGCCATGCGCGGGAGTGGATTGGCGTGCAGGGACCGGATCTCCGGCGGGGGGCACGGGAAATGTGAACGTCACAGTATGGGGGGCCGTGTCCCGCGGGGGCGCTATCAGAGGGCGGCCATGTTTCTAGGAGTTTCGGCCCATTTAAATAGAATTGCTATGAAGACAGAGAGGTCTGTTTTCTTCCTCTGAGCACCGGTGTGTAATTGGGTGCTGATTGTAAACAGTATTGGGTTTTGGAGAAAGTAGGGATGGCAGGGCACAGACACTGAGTATGCTTGTGGAAAAGGGTGTCTGAAAAAAATATTTGTGCGGTTGGGGCTGGGGGACCAGGGGGAGCAGCATATTAAAAATAAGTTTATGGGGTGGACATACCCTTTAAAGGGACACTAAACTGAAAAAATGACTTGCCTTTATCCTTTTCTATATTTTTAGTGTTGTCAGGAACTTGATCCCTTTTTGCTCTCAGTGCTCCGTCACTAGATCTCCTCATGTCCTATTCAGCTCACTCCTAGTTAGTATGCATGTCTCCTCTCAATGTATCCACCCCCTTCCAAAACTGAGGCACAGTTAGAGTGTGGAGCATGTGCAGTGGAGATGATCTGCGCCTCACTACATCCAATAGCATTCACCCAGTGATTTTGTGTTATAGTGAAAGTGCTTTGCTACGGCAAGGTAAGCAGCAATGTGAGCTGTAATCACTGCTTGAATCAAATAAAAATTTCTTTTAGCTGTAGGAGTTTGAGTGTGTGTGTGTGTGTGTGAGGGGGGGAGATGACTTTGTAATTGATTTCTTTAGGTATAGTGCTACATTTGGACTTAAGTAACACAGACAGCAGCTAACAGCAGGATTGGGTTTATCTGCACAGAAAGAGCACAGAGTAACAGATAATGCTTATTCCCTTTCCTGATCTTAATGCAGAATCAATTAGCCATGCAGTGACACGTTTAATGGTTGATGAAATACATGCTAAAAACATGCAGGTCGATGAAATACATGCTAAATTTTGCGCTACTGAATGGTGTATTACAGCTCCCAAAAAAACCACATTCTTACCTGATATTACATGGCAGCATGGTTTACACAAAAAAAAAAAATGCTCGGTGCATTACCTATGGGGGCAACAGGGGATGTGATTGTGGCTCTCTATACATCACCCCAGTTTGTGTTAATTTGCAGGTTGAATAAACACAGTCAGACTTATTTACCAGAGCGCTGGCAATAATATGTAGTTAAAATACCGCTAAACTGGTTCACTATTGATTAGAGCGAGTTAACGCAACTTAACTCCATGTTGCAGTTACGCAAAAGACCACGCGTATCCGTCACATGGATTCATATTGTATTTGCGCTACTTTTAGCGCTGGATTGTAAAGGGCAGTAAACTGCAAAAAAAAAGACTTGTCTTTATCCATCTCTATATTTTTAGTAATGTCCGTGTTCTGTATCAAACGCCGCTGTATGCAAAAGCATTGCACATCCCTCCTAGACCACAGTCTGTGTGGACAGTATGGCCTCTTGCTGATTTGGTGAAATCCACAGACAGCTTTACAATTTCAACATGGACACAGAAGTTTAATCCAAATAATTTACTTCAGACTTAACTTTAGTGCAATACTGATTTCCATTATTTTATTTTTTTATTTTTTTTTGTAAGAAGACAATGACTTCCTAAACCTCACTCTAACATACTAAAGCAGAACAGTGAGTGGTCTGCTATAGGAAATACTAATTAACACTAACAGGAGGGGGGGGGGGAAAGGCGATACCAAGGTTAAAGAAACAAGTGGAAAATAGGGGAGCATATCAAAATACCAAAAAAGTAATAAGCTGCTGTGCAGCACAGTCAGGGAACTTGATCCCTTTTTGCTCTCCGTGATCCCTGTCACTAGATCTCATAATGCCTGTTCAGTTCATTCCTAGTTAGTATGCATGTCTCCTCTCTTGTATCCCCCATCCCAATACTGAGGCACAGCTAGAGGGTGGAGCACGTGCAGTGGAGTGTTCTGTGCCCCCTACAGCCAATAGCATTCACCCAGTGATTTTGTGTTAGTGAAAGTGAAAGTAAAACTGCTTTGCTATGGGAAGGTAAGCAACACTGGGAGCTGTAATCACTGCTTGACATCAAAAGATTTTCTTTTAGTGTAGGGTTTTGAAGGTGTGTGTGTGTGTGTGGGCGGGCGTGCGTGCGTGTGTGTGCGTTGGTGGGGGGGGGTCTTTTGGAATTGATTCTTTAGCTATAGTGCTACATTGGGATTTAAAGGGTATGTTCCATCCTAATTGTAAGTTTCAGTTTTAATACTGTTTTACTGAAGAACAGGGGGTAAATGCATTATCTCTTACCTCCTGTTCTTCAGTAAATCTTGATGGAGAGCAGGAGAAACTTACCCGCAGATCGCTCCAGCGCCCGGCTTCTTCTGACAGTCTCGACGCATCCTAGCTCCTTCACACTTTGTGTGCATGCGCGCACAATGCAAAGGACTGGGGATGCGTCGGGGGATTTCAGCCGCGTCTCTTGTAGTGCTGGAACGATGCGGGTAAGTGTCTCCTGCTCTCCTACAAGATTTACTGAAAAACGGAGGTAAGAGATGCAAAGAAGTGCATTACCTCCTGTTCTTCATTAAAATAAACTTAAAATTACAATGGACATACCCTTAAGTAACAAAGACAGGGCAGGTAACAGCAGGATTGGGTTTATCTGCATAGAAGTACAAAGAGCACAGAGAGTAACAGATATGCTTATTCCCTTTCCTGATCTAAATGCTGAATCAATTAGCCATGCAGGACAGAGAAATAAGCTTTACTTTATAAAATGGATAGTCTCTAATGTAGTGTGCCAGGGGGGAGGGTCTGGGTGATTGGAGTTCTTTACTGGACTAGCTGTGCCCCTCTCTTTAAAAACGAAAAAACTTCCAAAAAAACAAGGGATAGGAAGGTCAGAGAAGAAAAAAAAAAAATCTGAATTAAGATTGGTGGTAATAAATCCTAATTACTGTGTGATGATAGTTTAAAAAATAATTGCCCCCGTTTACATGTCCTTTAACGCCAGATAATAGCTTTGGGTAATGTAGTCTGAGTGAGTTTATTGGTCTCCCATCATAACTGGATCTTAAGGTTTGTACACTGTGTGTACGAATGATGTTTCGGACGAAACGGTGTGTTCATTTGGAGATCCACCAAGTCGGTCGTCAACGATCCCCGAACAAACGACCATTTCGACCAAAAAAGATCCTATGAACATCCACCAGCCAGTGCAGACCTTCCTACCCTACCTGGGCTAATGAAACACCAATCTTGTAAGAATATATGGAAGGTCATACACCTAAGTAAATTGTGAATACTTATTGAACCATAACACACAACACTCGGAGGGTTCAACCCCTTCATCTGATGAAGGGGTTGAACCCTCCAAAACGTGTGTGTGTTGTGGTTCAATAAAGTATGAAACAGGAAAGAAAAGAGAAGTACCGCACTCAATAATTGGTGGATATAAGTAAAAACCTTTATTGGTAGACCGATAAAGGTCAGAAATGTGGGGTAACACATAGAATAGATAAGAATAAAATTCTAAAAACTATCACATCTCGGTATTACCTCTACAAATCATAACATAGCAAGTGCACAGAGTCCTTTCCCAACAGTCATAAAAGCTAATTACAGTCCAATACCTACTTAATGTCAGGAGTGCTGCAAAAGTAGCGACCACAGCATCGGGGGGTCGATGGGTGGGGAGGGGTCATTTAGAGGAAAACACGGTGAGCCAAGTATTGAGAACGCAGCGAGTTCAATAAAGTATTCACAATTTATACTTAGATGTGAGACCTTCCATATATTCTTGCAAGATTGGGGTTTTTATATATCTACCTTAATGCTAGAATGTACTAATATTATACCCAGATGGAGGAATTTGTATATTTATATGTTTTTAACTTTGCATTTATCTTGGTCCCTTACCCCATGTATTTACAAACTAATAAAGGGATTTTAATATAACAATGCTGCATCATTGATTGAGTGCTGTGCATCCTGTCTTCTATGTATGTAAGTTCTATAAATTGCTTAATGCATACTTTTGCTTATATAAAATTGTATTTGAAATAATCCCAGTTATATATGTTACTATAGTAGCTGGAGACATATGTCGTCCACTGCCAATATGCCTGGTACTTTCAGAATAAGTGCTTGTTCATTTTGGTCTTGTTATTTCTTTATGGGAAACAGGTTATCACTAGGCAACCTGTAAATTATAGCACAATTGTGTGTGCCAGAGCAGTGTAAGCTATTTTTGACTCTTGCTAATAATTTCCAGTCCTTACAATAGATACTGTTCTTTACTAGCTCGGAAATTATAGTTCCTCTGTCTGATTACCTGACTCTCCAAAACATCCCAGAGAGTCTGTCTGGAAGCAATTTTAAAGAGAAACACCAGTCACTATCATAACTATCTAAAATGTATTTTTAAATTGCTCATTAATTAAAACTATAATTCTTTCCAAATATCACAGTACCATTTTTTTTATCAGTCCCCAATTCCTGTGAGAGCCTAAAACATCTTAGTTGTCAATCAAGAACTTTTTTTTTTAATCATAACCCTCTTCTGCCATGTGCTGTTATTCGAAGCTGGAAAGGTGACAGTGTTCATGTGTAAATTGCATGATGAGAAATTCATTTCCTAGTGCTGCCTCACAGTGATTGATGAAATGTTTGTCCTTACAATTGCAGTGCGTTGAGTGATGTTTTAAACGTTTTGTATCCATTGCTGAACATTTGCGTGTGCATTATATCCGTTTGGGTCAGTTGCATTTAACAGTGTTTTGACCACGTCATTGGCCAGTACCAATGACATCACATGGATTCCCGGACATCCTTTTCGAAAATGGTCACAAACGCGTGTGTTGTTTTCTGCTGTTATCTGTTGGTACCGCGTATTCATGCATTTAAATGTGTGCAGCAATGCATTTTTAAACAGGACTGGAATGGAACGGAATACAAGGCAGCAAGTGTGAATGATATTGTGAAATCCTATGGATTTTTACTACTGCCATTTTTTAAAATGCATCTGCCTTGGAAATAGATACAAACTGATGTAGTGTGAATGAGCATTACATGATCTTTTATAGATTAAGGGCAGTCCCCCCCAAAACTATAATCCCCCCAACTACTGGCCCACCATGTAGTGTAGTTTAATCCTTACCCCACATCCAGCTCTATAGGGTTCTCCTGTAAACCCCCCCCAATGTCCCAAAACTAACCACCAGGAGGATAGCAGGGCTCTGCCTGCTATCTTGCCTCGGAGATATGATCGATTGCCTCCCCGTCTACTGCGCCCTCTCCCTCCTCTCTCCCTACCTCTCCCTTCTCCTGTTTACTATCTCCCCCTAGCTTCAATCCCCCTTAATATGCTGCTCCCCCATGTCCCCCAGCCCCAACCGCATCTTTTTTTTTCTTCAAAAAGCTCCCCAAACTCTTACTTACCTCTCCGCTTTCCTCCGCTGCACTGAATGACCGGCAGCCGCGTCCGTGATTGGCTGCGCTCAGCCAATCACAGACACGACTGCCGGTCCCGCCCCTCGTTGCCTTCTCGCAAGCAGAGGGCCGGCAGTGGCGGCGAGGAACTAGGGGAGGTAAGTAAGAGGTTTGGGGGGCTTTCTGAAAAAATATTTGTGCGGTTGGGGCTGGGGGACCAGGGGAGCAGCATATTAAAAATAAGTTTATGGGGTGGACTACCCTTTTAAGGGACACTAAACTGAAAAAATGACTTGCCTTTATCCTTTTCTATATTTTAGTGTGTCAGGAACTTGATCCCTTTTTGCTCTCAGTGCTCCGTCACTAGATCTCTCCATGTCCTATTCAGCCACTCCTAGTTAGTATGCATGTCTCCTCTCAATGTATCCACCCCCTTCCAAAACTGAGGCACAGTTAGAGTGTGGAGCATGTGCAGTGGAGATGATCTGCGCCTCATACATCCAATAGCATTCACCATGATTTTGTGTTAGTGAAAGTGCTTTGCTACGGCAAGGTAAGCAGCAATGTGAGCTGTAATCACTGCTGAATCAAATAAAATTTTCTTTAGCTGTAGAAGTTTGAGTGGTGTGTGTGTGTGTGTGAGGGGGGGAGATGACTTGTAATTGATTTCTTTAGGTATAGTGCTACATTTGGACTTAAGTAACACAGACAGCAGCTAACAGCAGGATTGGGTTTATCTGCACAGAAAGAGCACAGAGTAACCGATAATGCTATTCCCTTTCCTGATCTTAATGCAGAATCAATTAGCCATGCCGTGACAGGGAAATAGATTTACTTTATGAAGTAGTAGTAGTGCGTCAGGGGAGGCGCGGGTGATTGACAGTTCTTACTGACTAGCTGTGCCCTGTCCCCTTTAAAGAGCATGTCCACCCCAAAAACTATAATCCCCCCCTACTGGCCCCACTCTGTAGTGTATAAAAATCCTTACCTTAATACCGCTCCAAATGGTTCTCTCCAATCCCCCCCCCAAAGTCACAAAAAATGCCTACCAGGAGACTGCAGAGTCATATAGGACTCTGTCTCCTGTCTCCCTCGGGAGAATTTTGCCATGGCAGAAGAGCCCTCCCCCCTCCCTCTCCCTCCTGATTTGTTCTCCCTCCCTAGCTCCAACCCCTTTGCATATTATAGTTATTGTCCCCCGGCCCCAACCGCATTACTATTTTAGCAAGAAAGTCCCCCGATCTTTATTTTCCTTACCTTTCGCCGTTCTGCCTCTCAGCCAATCACGGACGTGGCTGCTGGCCCCGCCCCCTGCTGCAGTTTCTATGCAAGCAGAGGGTGGGGATTGTGCAGCGAAGGAGAGAGGTAAGTAAGGAAATATTGGGGACTTTTGCTATTAGTAATGCAGTGGGGTCGGGGACCAATAACTAAATATGGCAGTGAGTTGTTTTTAAGGGTGGACATACTCTTTAAAAAGGAAAACTCCCAGAGCTACTAAACAAAAAAAAAACAGAAAAAAAACCAAGATGGAGGTCAGAGAAGACAAAAAAAAAAAGAAAAAAAAAAAAAGATTTAAGATTGATGGTAATTAAATCCTATTACTGTGTGATTAGTTAAAAAAAATGATTTGCCCCAGTTTACATGTCCTTTAAGATAAGTATTTTTTTTTAAACCATATAAGTTAGAATACCCAAGATAAACTAACTACTCCCTTTGTGTCATATGTTTATCCTACCTATGATCATAAATTGTAGAAAACCTTAATGAACCAAGAATGGTAGTAAAGCTGCCTTGAAGGCTCCCCTATCACTAATATGAGGAACTTGATGCGCCCTAAACTGTGATCATTTTAATTATGGTAATCTACAGACCATGGTCGAAAAAAATTAAAAAAAATTCCTGCAGTACTTTAGGTTTGGGCATGTGCAAAGAACACAGTGGTCAGTGATACCAGCGATACTGGAACGCGAGAAAATAAGAATTTAGCCACATGTTAGAAAGGTAAATTTCCCATCACCTACATCAAAATGAGAGGTAAGACACAGATTACTGCTTTTTTTATGAAGGTGCTCTGTCTTCTGATTCAGTGTTGTTGTGTGGCTTGAGTTGCCCTTTAAGGCTGAGGCCACACTGCAACGCACAGGAATCATGCACACAATCACAAGCATTTGCACGATTCTTGTGTGTTTTGCGTTTGCGTTTTTGCGCATGCAATTTTGCAGTTTTCCGTTATGGAAACGCTTGCGTTAACGCACCAAAACTGGTGAACGCATGCGTTACCAAAACACGACCGCACGCACAATCGCATGCGCATTGGAAAACGCGGGAATTTTCGTGAAGTGGCTTGGGGGATGCAGAGTGCTTCACTGATATGTACATTCCTAGTTGCAGTGTGAAGGTCTTTAGCACTCCCAGTCAGCTGCAGTAAGGGGGAATGTTGGAGGGTAGGAAGAGTGTGTTTTTGTTTATACTCAGACAATTTCCCACAGTCAGCCATTCTTCGGCATCAATTTTATAATAAGATACACTCATTAGAGATGCATTGCAGAGAGCTATGCTAAGATTTGGTTTACTTTCATTACACAAACCCCTGCAGCTTAGCACCATGTTGTTTGCATAAGTGTACTGTTTAGAGGGGGAATGTTGGAGGGTATGAAAACATAAACTTTCCCCTTGTATATAGATACATTACACCAAGCTGTGCTTTGATCAGGTACACTTCATTTTCTTTTTTGTCCTCGAACCAAATTTTCCTGAAATCAAGGTCTCTACATTATTCTCTACCTGCAGCTTTGCTCTATGTCATTTCTATGTGTAGAAGTGTACCCACTTAAGGGGAATGATGGACGGTATTTACCAAGTAAAGGAGTACTGTTGGAGGGCATGCATGTCCCATAAAACTGATGCAGCAGGAGGGCGGCCTGTGGTAAATTTTGCATAAGCAAAAATACATTCTTCCTACCTTCCATGCTGGATTGCCATCATCATCTAATCTCATATAGGGACGCACTTAATAAATGTAATTAGCAGGGATGCACTGACTTGCGACGTGATTGCAATTAAACATGATTAATTCTAACTTAGCCATGCTATATGTGTTCCTACATGTTTCACTGATCTGGTAACCTTTTCCCCTTTAAATAGGTACACTATTAAGAAATGCATTGCACAGATTTGTGCCAAGGTCAGGTTCACTTCATTATGCAGCTCTGCTCCATGTTGTGTTTATAAGTGTAACTATTTAGCAGGATCACTCTTAGAATTGTAAAAGGGTTGCCACCTTTCCCTTCGAAACTTAAACACATAAAATTTGCATCATGCTTTAAAATATATATTACAATATAAACACTTCTAAAAATAGTACAGTACAGAAATAAACACATAAAAATACACAGCATCTTGCAGAAATAACCACAAAAACAAAGGGTTTAACAGGTTGCTTCATTAATAAAAATGCAAAGTGTTAACAGATAAATCCCTCTGTACCATGTCCTGGACTATTCCTTTATTAAAGATAGTTCTGAAACCAGGAGGAAGACTGGCAGAATCAGTTTGCTTTGGGCTGGTGCTTTACTCACAGAAACAATATTGGGAGGTAGGAATTACCAGTCCTATATCCCTGTCCCAAGTACTTTTCATTTTAATTGTTTTTTGAAATAAACTTTATACACATGATAGTTCTCCTTTAAATCACTGCCCTTTGGTGTCATATGTTTATCTACCTATGATCATAAATTGTAGAAAACCTTAATAACCAAGAATGGTAGTAAAGCTGCCTTGAAGGCTCCCCTATCACTAATAGGAGAACTTGATGCCCCCTAAACTGTGATCATTTTAATTATGGTAATCTACAGACCATGGTCGAAAAAAATTTAAAAAAATTCCTGCAGTACTTTAGGTTTGGGCATGTGCAAAGAACACAGTGGTCAGTGATACCAGCGATACTGGAACGCGAGAAAATAAGAATTTAGCCACATGTTTAGAAAGGTAAATTTCCCATCACCTACATCAAAATGAGAGGTAAGACACAGATTACTGTCTTTTTTTTATGGGTGCTCTGTCTTCTGATTCAGTGTTGTTGGTGGCTTGGATTGCCCTTTAAGGCTGAGGGCCACACTGCAACGCACAGGAATCATGCACACAATCACAAGCATTTGCACGATCTTGTGTGTTTTGCGTTTGCGTTTTTGCGCATGCAATTTTGCAGTTTTCCGTTATGGAAACGCTTGCGTTAACCCGCACCAACAAACTGGTGAACGCATGCGTTACCAAACACGACCGCACTCACAATCGCATGCGCATTGGAAAACGCGGGAATTTTCGTGAAGTGGCTTGGGGGATGCAGAGTGCTTCACTGAATGTACATTCCTAGTTGCAGTGTGAAGGTCTTTAGCACTCCCAGTCAGCTGCAGTAAGGGGGAATGTTGGAGGGTAGGAAAGGTGTGTTTTTTTTACTCAGACAATTCCCACAGTCAGCCATTCTTCGGCATCAATTTTATAATAAGATACACTCATTAGAGATGCATTGCAGAGAGCTATGCTAAGATTTGGTTTACTTTCATTACACAAACCCCGCAGCTTAGCACCATGTGTTGTTTGCATAGTGTACTGTTTAGAGGGGGAATGTTGGAGGGTATGAAAACATAAACTTTCCCCTTGTATATAATACATAACACCAAGCTGTGCTTTGATCAGGTACACTTCATTTTCTTTTTTGTCCTCGAACCAAATTTTCTACAATCAGGTCTCTACATTATTCTCTACCTGCAGCTTTGCCTTATGTCATTTCTATGTGTAGAAGTGTACCCACTTAAGGGGAATGATGGACGGTATTTTACCAAGTAAAGAGTACTGTTGGAGGGCATGCATGTCCCATAAACTGATGCAGGCAGAGGGCGCCTGTGGTAAATTTTGCATAAGCAAAAAATACATTCTTCCTACCTTCCATGCTGGATTGCCATCATCATCTAATCTCATATAGGGACGCACTTAAATGTTAATTAGCAGGGATACACTGACTTGCGACGTGATTGCAATTAAACATGATTAATTCTAACTTAGCCTGCTATATGTGTTCCTACATGTTTCACCTGATCTGGTAACCTTTTCCCCTTTAAATGGTACACTATTAAGAAATGCATTGCACAGATTTGTGCCAAGGTCAGGTTCACTTCATTATGCAGCTCTGCTCCATGTTGTGTTTATAAGTGTAACTTTTAGCAGGATCACTCTTAGAATGTAAAAGGGTTGCCACCTTTCCCTTCGAACTTAAACACATAAAATTTGCATCATGCTTTAAAATATATATTAAATATAAACACTTCTAAAAATAGTACAGTACAGAAATAAACACATAAAAATACACAGCATCTTGCAGAAATAACCACAAAAACAAAGGGTTTAACAGGTTGCTTCATTAATAAAAATGCAAAGTGTTAACAGTAAATCCCTCTGTACCATTCTGCTTGGGCCCAAATCAGCTAATCATATTCTCTCGCTGGGAGACATGGCTGTTGGAGACTTTGGGGCCAACTGTTAAATACACTTAGCATAAGGGGGTGGGAATACAAACCAAGGTACCAGTTAGCCTGTGCAGAAGTTTTGCGTCTGTGACCCCCAAGGAAGAAACAACCTAGAACAGATTGCCGTAACCTTAATATTCTATATAATTATTCTTCACTAAGAGGATATATTCAGAAGTGTTAGATAAATGGTTTTACTAAGTGACAATTACAGTATGTGTATTTTGGGATTCATTCTCTTTTTAAAAATATGCCAGGAAGGTTTCTCATTTGACCACTAGATGGCAGAACATGCAATGTTAGTGATATGCAAAGCATTATCAAGTTAAAGTAATAAACCAGTATGTAGATTTTTTAAAAAAAATATTTTTTGTTTTTAAAATGCTCAAAAATGTATTGTTTCAATGCTTCTGAAATCTGGTGGGTAATTACCATAGGTTCTTCCAATAGGATTTACGTCAGTTTCTGCGATAACTAATCTGATCGGAAAACCATCAGCCCGTTTATGGCTAGCTTGGGAGATTTTAGGAAAAATAGAGGGTTATATTTAAAAGAAATTAGTTGAGGACCTATTGACCTACAAAATAGAGTTAGTAGAATTGAACATTAAGGGGAACTGTGGTCCAAATATGACTTAGGTAAATTGATAGGAATTGCTCCCCTGAGAATTTATTTCCATTGTTTATTTTGCATAGTTTTGAAGATATTTACATTTTTGTGTTTGATATGGTAGCACATCACTTGGTCCCCTGCACTTCCTGCTTCCTGCTCTGAAACACTGTCAGTCAATCTGTCCTGTGTCTCCTCCTCCCCTTTGCAGCCCCCCTGGTCCCTCCCACTCATGGACCCCATGGTCCCTCCAGTTGTAGGCCTATGGCCTATATCTTACAGCCCCATGTGGCCCTGCCCACTCGTGGGTACCTAAGCCCCACCCACTCACGGTGACTAACCCCGTCCACCCGCGGGTGTCTAAGCTGTTTTCACCAGTAAAAGAAGGGCTGAAGATTCCCTTACCTTCTCAGCAGAGAGGAGGGGGACTTCCTGTCTCCCTCACACACTGGGGGAGTCTGACTGGTGCTCTCGCCGGCAGCACTGTGCAGGAGAAGCCTCAGAATGTCACATGTCAGCCCTCCACCCATATACTTTCTGGTTAGTCTTCTTTTATATCTTAGGCCGTGGAGCACATAGAGAGGTGGTTGATGGCTCGTTTTAAGGTAGGAAACTGTCCTTTCATTTAAACGTACTCGTTTGGAGACCACAGTTCCCCTAAAAATCAGTTGTCATTTGCACTTCTATTCTATAGACTGCTCACAATATTAACCAGTTTATCGACCAGTCAAATTGTTCTGATTCCATCCACGGATGAAACATCTTGAGCGGATTTAAAGGTGTAATCTGCTCAATCTGCTTCAATGGTGCAATTTTATATCCATCAAGTTTTGAGTGCTTTTACTCAGGTCAGGAAACTTCCCTAAATGGCCCCTCAATACTAGACCTGTACCCCAAAAATTTTTAATATTAATTAATTGTCATAGACTGGATTTATTTGTATTAGTTTATTTATTTTATTTTTTAAAATGATGACCTGATAATTGAATTTAATGATTTGATGGAATGGATCTAAAAGATTACACTCCTTCTTAATAAAAATTTCAACAAATAAATAAAATAAAAACATCTAATGAACCAGGAATATAAATTATATCTTTTTAATTGAGTTAAACAATTGTTCCAGCCCTTCATGACAATCTAAGTTTCTCATGCGGCATCCTGGGAAATTTATTGCCCACCCCTGATCTATTTCAAGGGGTGGATTACTTTTATCGAAAGTAAGACCTTTTATAGAAAAGTATTGATAGTAAACAATTAATAAAGGACAGTAAAAATGTTGTGCTGTACTTTTTATTATTCTTTACAGAGCAAATAAACCTAAATAAAAACAAAATAAAAACCTAAATAAAAAATAAGCACAATATAAACTTTAATCTTTTAGTATATCTATAGCACCAATGTTCCCAGTTATGGTGCAGAGCAGACAGACATCATTCAACTCAAAATAAACACAGATTTGTCCCCACCCCAGATCTGATGGGCCCAAATTTCTACACAACACCATTTCCAAACATAACACAGTAATGAGCTGGATTGCTACATTACTTTCTCCTTTGATTGAAGGTGAATAAAACAATGCACGTTTTATTTTCCTGTGCTTTAGACATTATTCAGTATTGGTTGACAGGTATGCTGGGGGCTGTTATTAAATAATGTAAGGTTTGCTTTGGGGCCATGACTCATTGCACTGCTCCTGTGTGTGTGGGCGCAAAAGGCTCAAATATAAATCTGTCTGTGAGAAAATGTGGTTTTATTCTGAGGTTTAGGTACAATATGCTAATATTTGTATTGCTGTTAAATTCTAACACAAAACAATGAATGAACAAAGAAATTAGATATTCTCTAAGATTTACAGTCTGTAATAGTATGTAATTGGTATATATAAAATATTTTCCATTTTGTGGATATTGCATTGAGTTTTTAGACTGTACTATGTAGGTGGGGGTAGGCTAAATAATATTACGGTATACATGGTTACAGTGTATATTGTAATGTATAAGGTATAACATTAATTAGTTTATTAATCTGTTCTAAATAAAGATATATAAGTGTGTAACATTGTGTAAATGGCATATGAAATAAAAAATAAAAAAATACTACATACAGAATCCCCCACGTTTAATGGACTGGTCAAAATGGGAGCTATAGACACACCTCTCAAATTTATTCAATTCTGCATGGGAAAATAAAAGGAAGTTTGCTGTAATTTCCTTATTGTCCTTATTATCCAATAGGTGTGCTTCTGGTAGCTGCTGTAGCACTATTAGCCAATGAAAAGAAAGTTGCAGTGTTTACATCACATCCGGATGTGCAATGCATGCTTTACAGTAACATCCTTTAGCTTTGCATTGTGGTAGAGACTTAGTGAGCATGTCGAGTTAAAGGGCATGTCCACCCCCAAACTATATCCCCCCACTAATGGCCCCACCATGTAGTGTAATAAAATCCTTACCTCACATCCCAGCTCCATAAGGTTCTCCTGTAGCCCCCCCCCAAAGTCCCAAAAACTGCCCACCAGGAGGATAGCAGAGTCCATATAGGACTCTGCCTCCTACCTGGCCTCCGGGAGAATTTGGCATGCGTACTGCACCCCTTCTCCCCCTCCCTCTCCCTCCCATTTTGCTATCCCTCCCCTACCATAAAACCCCTTGGCCACATAATAGTATATGTTCCCCCAGCCCCAACCGCAAAAAATTATTTTAAGAAGTCCCCAAACTGTACTTACCTTCCCTCTCTCCACCGGCATTCTGAGAAGCCGGCAGCCGCGTCTGTGATTGGCTGCCTCTCAGCCAATCACGGACGCGGCTGCCGGTCCGCCCCCTGCTTGCAGTTTCTTGCAAGCAGAAGGCCGGGCCGGCGTCGGAGGAGAGAGGAAGGTAAGTAAACATCTGGGCACTTTCTTAAATTATTTTTATAGTGGTTGGGCTGGGGGGCTGTATTCTATTGTGTGCCAAAAGTTTTTATTAGGGTGGACATGCCCTTTAATGGCCAATCAAAAAAAGTTTGCTTTCCCAGTAAGTGTAGCTGACATCTGCTGTATTGCATTGTGGGAGAGAGTGTCAGGATGCTTTGAGTTAATCCTGCTGTATTGCATTGTGGGAGAGAGTGTCAGGATGCTTTAGAGTTATATCCTGCTGTATTGCATTGTGGGAGAGAGCTTCACATCCAAATGCAATGTGTAGTGGGAGCAGCCAAATGCACTGCTTTACTAAGACTTTCTTTCTCCTACAGGCTGCTTTACTGAAGGATCCTTTTGTTTTGGCTTCTTCCTGAAGGGAAGTTTCCTTCTTATGCTGGTAAGTGTCTAAATGTTATTTTTGCTTTAGTGTACAGTCTCTCTGTGTCTCTCCCTCTCGTTTGTCTCTCTCTCTCTCTGTCTCTCTCTCCTCTGTGTGTCTCTCTCTCCTCTCTCTCTCTCTCTCTCTCCCTGTTTGTGTCTCTGTCTCTCTCTCCTCTCTGTGTGTCTCTCTGTCTCTCCCTGTTTGTGTCTCTCTCTCTGTGTGTGTCTCTGCTCTCTCTCTGTCCTCTCTCCCTCTGTGTCTCTCTCTCTGTTCTCTCTCTCTCTCTCTCTCTGTCTCTCGCTCTGTCTCTCTCTCTCTTCTCTCTCTCCTCTCTCGCTCTGTCTCTCTCTCACTCTCTTTCTGTCTCTTTCTCCTGTCCTGTTAGCAGCAGTGCTCACAATGATCAGCTTCCAGGTTAGTAAATTATTATAAATTGTCACATTACTGTAATAGTGGCCGACTGTATCTAGCACCAATAGGAATACCCCAATTAAACAAGCACCAGGTTCCTCCTTACTGCCGCATGTGTGTAAACTACAGCATCTAATAAACCCCTTTCACATTGGTTGGAATCCAGGTAAAAGCCAAGTGTTCTGTTTAACTGGGAGAGAGGCATTGCCTATAGAATGGTGGGCGATCCCTGCTGTTGCTAGGTATTGAGACGCTGCCTGTTCCTGCTTGAGAGCCCTGGGGTATAGCTGGAGAGGGGGGAGTTAATGTGTGTACAGTATTGTATGTATACGACTTGACAGCACCTGTCTGTCTCTCTCTCCTGAAGACGGAACTACCGGGAAGGGCTCAAGTGCCGCAGGAAGGCCCGCGGAGCCTCCCAACACTCGCGGCGGGGCCTAGAGCCTGGTTTTCAGCCGCGACCAGCCGCAAACTACCCCTGGAAGACGGAACTACCGGGAAAGGCTCCAATGCCGCGGGAAGGTTATTATTAGGAAAAAACTTTTCTAATACATAATAATTACACTACAAAAATAACAGCATTATTACTTAAAATATGTCATTCTTAATAGGACACCTAATATGGAGGGCCTGAAGTGCAGTAGCTTACACATATATTTTAATCAATTTGTAACTAACACTCCAGCAAATAAATCTAAATAAAATTAACTCCTGTGCACACTTTGCTAGTATGGTTATATGTGTATTTTATTAGTCTTACTTATGGTAATTCAGCTGCTTGATCTCCCAGCCTGTCATCTCTTTCCTCCTCCAGTTCTATCTTAAACTCGGCAGCTCTCAGTGGTGTAATTACCGCCCCCGCCCTCCCTGTGACTGTGGGGGGCAGACGGTAGCTGGGCCCGCCACAGCCCAAAATCTGTTCCGCGATCAGCCATTTTTAAACAGTGATCGCACGTATGAATGAAACATACACGCAATCAGCTGTTTAAAAAGACTGGACCCGAACTTCCGGACCGGGTCCGGTCTTTTGAACAGCTGATCGCGCTTCATTCATACGCGCAATCAGCTGTTTAAAACGGCTGATTGCGGAAGAGATCTTAGAGGAGGGGGTCAGGGGACCTACCTCCCATCTCATAGGGGGGCCTGGGGCCCGGGCCTCTGCAGGTATGCCCCTGGCAGCTTGGATCATCTCACTCTCCTCCAAAAGGGAACCTGCAACCCCAATATTGCAGTCCATAAGGTGGCATTTCATCAAACAAGAATCATATTCAATACCCTTCTTTTAACCTTTAAATCCCTTCACTCTACTGCAGGAGGAATTCCTGAATGGGTTACCACTGAACAAGCCAATCAGGAGTTTATGACCAATTAATCCATATATTCATTATTTAATTTATGGATCATATAATAATAATATATTCTCTACTTGCCATATTTATCATAACAGTTAGCCAATACAGATATCACCTTTACTTTTGTTTATAAAGTATATTTATTAACTGGGGTACACACAGCAAGATATTTTGGCCCAACTAACCAATATTTCCGGTTGGGCCAAAATATTAGCCGCTTGGGCGAAAAACCTGAGGTGATTTCGATAGCGACAATGTTGTCACCAACGTTAACATTAATTAATGTTGGTCATCTTCTGGTATAAGATTCCAATTACGATACTTAATATCAGTGATAGCCCCTGAACTAAAATCCAACCTTCAAAGGCCGTTGAGACCAAAATTAGATAAATTTCCTTCTAATCAATCCTAGAGTTTGTTTCACAACACAACACGTCCAAACAATGCATACTGAGCATACATCAATGTGAAAGAAACTGTAGGATTAATAAGGAAACATTTGGGGCTATGTGACGAGAGACGTTATTGTGTATTTCTGTTTAAAGTTACGTTAAACCGATGTAATAAGGGTAGCTTTAAAGGATTAATTCACTCAAAAGTTAAAGCTTTTCCTTTTGCATTAGGGAGGTAAGGACCTATCTCTTACCTCCTTGTTCTCAATTACTGTTACAGGAGCCAGAAACCGATTCTGATTCAACTGGGATTTCATGACTGTTTACGGATTCAACTAAACCTATGTCAGGTGAATCAGAAAGGGTAAGTTGAAGTGCTTACAAGTGCCCTTGCTTAGGGGGTCCGCAGCAGCCATACCGGGACCCTCCTCCCGGCCCTTGTATGGGTCTTGCGGCACTTAGGTGAGGAAGGGGGCAGACAGCTCGCCTAAACGTTGTGAGTAAGGGGATAGGCAGCTACCTGAAACTATGTTTTTCTGCATGAAACAGGGCTATGTACTGAGAGTACTGTGTCTTAAAGTCACGTTAGGGTGAGGCCACACTGCAACGCACAGGAATCGCGCACAAAATCGCGAGCGTTATCGCACGCGATTGTGTGCGCGATTCTTGCGCGTTTCGCGCTCGCGTTCGCGTTTTGCGCGTGCGTTTCCGCCTTTTCACGTTATGGAAACGCATGCGTTAACGCACCAAAAATGGTGAACGCATGCGTTACCATAACGCGAATGGACGCGCAATCGCACGCGATTGTGTGCGCGATTCTTGCGCGTTTCGCGCTCGCGTTCGCGTTTTGGCGTGCGTTTCCGCCTTTTCACGTTATGGAAACGCATGCGTTAACGCACCAAAAATGGTGAACGCATGCGTTACCATAACGCGAACGGACGCGCAATCGCATGCGCATCGGAAATCGTGGGAATTTTTGCGTTCCCGCGATTTCCATTTTAGCGAAAATCGCGGGCGCAAACGCGAGCGCGAAACGCGGGCGCAAACGCGCGAAAAACGCGCTAGTGTGGCCTAGCCCTTAAGGTGACTTTAGGACACAACTAACTGCAGTGGCTTGGGGCATTGGCTAAAGGGGGCAATAAAGAGTGATAGCGGCTCTCAGTACATAATAGCCTTGTAAATAAAGGATATCTATGAGGAGCTACAGCACCAACATTTTCATTTGCCAGGTTAGTCCTGGACTATTCCTTTATTAAAGATAGTTCTGAAACCAGGAGGAGACTGGCAGAATCAGTTTGCTTTGGGCTGGTGCTTTACTCACAGAAACAATATTGGGAGGTAGGAATTACCAGTCTATATCCCGTCCCAAGTACTTTTCATTTTAATTGTTTTTTGAAATAAACTTTATACACATGATAGTTCTCCTTTAAATCACTGAAATCGTGTGCTCCTCTCATCCTTACTGTTCCTAGTCTGAAGTGAACACGTTTGTTGCACTGTATATGTCCCAGTACTGCTGCTTTCCTTGTTGTTTCTGATCTGTTATTTTTTAACTAGAGCTGAACGTTGACCTAGTTTCAGACAGTGTAATCTCCAGCTTCTTCCAAACTGCTGTGTGGTTTTGTCCTTGTCAATAAAATTATTTTGAATAGAAAGGGAAAAAAATCCCAGCTCCTCCCACACAGACACACAAGGAAGGGAGAGCCTGGAGGATTTAGTTGTGTGGGAGACACAGCACAGTCAGGATCTGGCTGAGAGGATTATTTAGAAACTGTGAACATTGTTAGAACACAGCAAATAACCCCCCTTTTTCCACAACCTATACAAGGGGGAATCTCGCTAGATGAGCCTGCTGAGAGGCACTGGGAGCACTGCTGCTTTGTTTAGTTCTGTTTTATCTGTGGCACAAGTTCTTGGGACTCGCTCTGGAATTTATCAGCAATGAATGAGGATTTGCATCCAGTGCTGTGCTTTATTACCCAACCAGTATAGCACTGAAATGACCGGCTAGTTCCCCCTTTCTTCTTTCTTTTTTTATTTGGCTTCTCCTTAGACAGACCATGGCCAAGCATTACCTGGTGGGACCTTCAGAAGATCTCAGCACCATCAGCGATGAGGATCTGGGGCGCTGGAGCAAAGAGGAACTTATCAAGAGGCTGAAGAAAGTGGAGAATGAGAAGATGAGTCTGATGGTGGAACATGGAAACCTGATGAAAGATGTGAATAGGAGGCTGCAGGTCCATTTACATGAGATCAGGGGGCTAAAAGAAGTTAACCAGAAACTTCAGGATGACAACCAGGAGCTTAGGGAGCTTTGCTGCTTTTTGGATGATGATAGACAGAAGGGCAAGAAGCTGTCCAGGGAATGGCAGAGGTTTGGTAGGCACACTGCCACTGTGATGTGGAAGGAGGTTTCATCTTACCAGCAGAAGCTAAAGGAACTGGAGGGAAAGCAGGAGTCCCTAGTACGAGACAATCTGGAGTTGAAAGAAATCATTCTTATGTTGGATGAGGAGAGGAATGGTGCTGGGTCAAGGAGTTCAATTGATAGTCAGGCCAGCTTGACAAATTTGAATGGAGGCTCTGGCACAAGAGATGTAGGGGATGGTAGCAGCACTTCTAGCACTGGCAGTGCAGGTAGCCCTGATCACCATCACCACAATAACAAACCAGTGGAGAACAAAACTGAAACTGTCAGGAAATCCACTGATGATCTGTCCACCCCCCCTCACCACAGAAGTATTCCAAATGGCCTGAATGGTAAGACCTATCTCCACCGAAAGCTTAAACAGTCTATTTATTTATTATCTTCTTATAATTTAAAAATGAAAAGTCAACATTAATTAAAAACTATTTATACCCTTAAGGGTGAGGCCACACAAGAACGGACAGTACCGCACGTGTGCGTCACCGTCCGATTGGGCTGCAATTCCTGTAATATTCAGGTATCGGTGCACATGATTGCAGTGCAGCGGACTCCAGTGCACTTAGTGTGGTCTGACCAATTGGGGAGCACTGATGTACACTTTTTAATGCACGATCGGATCGCAAATGTGTGGCCCAGCCCTTAGTGCTAGTATTTCAGTTTTAGGAATTTAGAATTCACTTTAGAGTGAAAATTTCTAGCCTCTCCTCTAGATCTTCAAGTTCAGACTTTTTCGGGGAGATATAATACGCAAAGTTCGCATTACTTACCTTAGCCCGATCCCGCGATACAATAACTAACTGACATAAACGAGATTACGTCAGTTATTGCATCGCGGGATCAGGCTAAGGTAAGCAGCGGGAATTTAGCGATCCACAACCCGTAGCGTAAAGTTTCGCGCTAAGAAGTAGCACAAAACTTAAGGCTACTGGTTTTGGATCGTTAGCACAGCGCTATTTCCAAAAACATTCGGAAATGTCGCTGTGCTCTAAAATCCTTCTAAAACCCACGTTACCCCAAAATTTCTTCGGGTTAACGTGGGTTTTAGATGGAAAAGCCCTATATAGAATCTCCCCCAATATCTTTTAGCGTTAACATAACTTGTGGGTGATATTTTATGCTGTTGTTGGTCTGATAATTAATATCTGAAAAGCAGGTCCTTCTGTGCTAATAAATGATTAAAGGAGAAGTTCAGTCTAAAACACACTGTTCTCTGAAGTATAATCAGACTGTTCTATAAAAAATAATGTTTATTTGGTTTCTGGCTGTTGCTTTACCTGTGAAGCAGCCCATACACATTTGATAGCACTATAGTGCATTTGACCAGTACATCTCGATTATGAAGTTGCATTTAAACTTTACCATCCTGCAACATGGTATCCATCTTGGGTAGCTTTTAGCTTCAAATGGGATTGTCTAGGTCCAGGTCCAGTCTCCTTCTGATTGATAAGGTTATGTCAGTCTATTAGAACAGATTGCAAAGTATGGGTCAGTTAAGGAGTAGTCAGAATTGACTGGAGGGCTTGACAATACTAAGGTGTATTTCTAGTAAGAAATGCTTAGAAATGTGATGCATCATTTTAATAGATATTATAGATATTAAAATAAGAGTACTGTGATACTTTTTATATGGACTAACAGTTTATTTTTGACAAGCTTTCGAACCCTCTTCATCACTGCTCTAAGGACAGGTCTTTTTCTAAGGACAAGTCAGAGCAGTGATGAAGAGGGTTTAGCCCTCGAAAGCTTGTCAACTAAATAAACTTAGTCCATATAAAAAGTATCACAGTACTCTTTTTTTAATATATATAGGACCAATACGGCACTACAATAATTGTTTGTATCATTTTAATAATCAGACTGATATAATCATGCCTGATATCAAATCTTTTCCTGTCTGACAGGATTTGCCTAATTTTGGCACGGTGTCGGGGACCAAAAACAGCGTCCACAATGCCTACAAACTTCAGCGTATTTGAGGTTGGTCGGTGGAATACATGCAATCCTATGTGTCTGGCCACCTTTAGGGAAGTGTGTTTAAGGCTGAACTTGTTAACTATGGCTAGAAATATAGCAGTGTTTGTTTGTCACTAGAGAGTCAATGAGAGTAAATGAGACCATTTATAAGGCTCTTTAGCATAATTGTAGTTGTAAAATATCCACAATCTCCACAAGCTGTAAATTATACAAGAGAGATTAATAAAAAAAAAAACAATAAAGCAAGTAGAAAAAACAAAACAAAGCATTCTTAGGTCCAGCTTGTGAGACCTTGCAGCCTAGTGGAAACTCCCCATTTAATCAACGCAAACGATGTTTGATAACATGTGACACTGATGTATAGGAACAATAGAAATGCAGTGGCCAAAAGTCTGAAAGGGATTTAATTTATAAAGCTTCACTGCTCCCTGCAGTTCTCTACAAAATAATTGCTCTAAATATAGTCGAAGGCGAAAATTGATCTGGAAAAAAACATAAACATTGCTTTCCAATGCTTTGTGTGTGATTCTTACTGTATTACTTTATATTTTATACAAGGGAAAAATATATGGGTCATAACATACATAGTGAATTTTGCGTTTGTACATTCTTTATCGTACATTAGAATAACGTGAAAAATATTACTTGCAAAATAGGCCGAAGAATGTAAAGTACGGTATACAGATACATTGGTTTAATTGTCTCTGCCTTAAAATCTTACATAACATACAGACACAAGTAAGAAGGGTGTTTCCTCGTAAAGAGAGGGTTACAGAATTCCATAGCAGAAAATAAGGGGGGGGGGGGGGAAAGTATGGAATTGGTTTTTAAGGCTTTGTTCATTTTGCGTGCGATTCACATCACATTGCTGCGTTTTAGTGCTTTTTAAAAGCACGCTACATGCAGCAGTTTGGTGCATTAAAGCACAGCAATGACATTGAATTTAATGGCCGCCGCTGTGAGTTAACCCAGCGGAACATCGCACTAAATCGCAAATGCAATGTTCTGCTGCGTTAAAAAATTGAATAGTGTGAATGTAGCCTTAAGGAGGAGACTTACCGTAATGAGAATTGAAGAACAAGGAAATATTAGCACAGCAGTCTATTATGTGTTCAGGTGTAGCTCTTAATGGAATTGCCAGCATTCACTGATAAACCAGTCTTTAAAGGGCATGGCCACCCCCAAAACTATAATTTAACCCCATACTGGCCCCACTTTGTAGTTTAAAATAAACCTTACCTTACATCTCTGCTCCTTATAGTTCATCAGCTATGCCTTTTTAAAGTCCAGAAAACTCCTCTGTTCCATGCTGATTCCTTGTCCTCGTCAAGGTCTGGAGCATGTACAGTACCCCCTGCCCCCCCACCCATACTCAGCCATCGTTGCACCCAGTGTGAAATCCTTTGGAGGTTAGGAAAGTAACACCAGCCCCCAAATCCAACCGTTACAATATTTCTTAAAAAATCCCCCCCGATCCGTACTTACGGAGCATTCTCTCCCGCGGCGTTTCTAGTGACGTCAGCTGGGTCTGTGATTGGCTGCCTCTCAGCCAATCACAGATGCATCTGAGGTCTGGCCCCTGCTTGCAAGTAGGAGGCCGGATCAGATCACCACAGGAGAGAAGGCTGTGTAAGTAGAAATCGAGGGACTTTTAAAAGAAATATTGCGGCGGTTGGGGGTGGGTAGGAGTTACCTACCTTACCCCCAAAGTTGGTTTTGGGGGTAGGACATGCCTGTTAATTACGTCCCCTTTATTTGCTTCCAGAAACTAAATGGTTGTAAAAAATTGGAATATCTTACTGCAATTATTTTACAAACTTAAATTGCTATTCCCTAATTTCTCTAATTAAGGATATTAACTTCTTTAATAATGAATAATAGCTTGTATTAATTGTTGATAGTCTGTAGGTGAGGGCCATGCTTATCAGTCACCACTTTTAATGCCCATTCACACAAGTGATTTGTGTTGTGTGCTAGCTAACTTAAAGGGAGCCGACGCCGACAATAGTGGTTCATCTGCATTATGGGTGTTTTCAGGCCCCTTATTTTTCTGATATTGAGCATATCCCGTTGGATCTGAAGGGAATTGTTTAATATTGCCCTTATGTATGGCAGCCTTTAGAGCCAAGGTTCATAGCAGGTTATATTTTATTAATAGTATATAAATGAAGGGAAGGAAAGGGAACAGGGGACAAAACAGGAGGAAAAAGGTGCTACAACCCTTAAAGTGGGAATCGATTTGCATATAAGACACTCGCACAGAAACATGTGGTTCAGATGCTATGTGCCCCGAACCCTTCACTAGAAAATACAGTCATCCAAAAAAACAAGGAGGATAACAATAGAGACATATTGTAGTAAATATAACAACTCACATAAGTGAGCACATGGTTTGGGAGTATATACACCGAACCCTGCACTTCCTGAAATATTGTAGGTATATTGGATCATCCACAATATAAGTCCATAGGATCAATAAAAAAAACTACTCACTGATCGATGTTAGTGGCATGGGTGCAGCCAGCACCAAGCCCTTCGCATTGGCAAAACCACTTTGTACAAACGAGGCCGCACACCAGAAATGGAGTAAATTGAAGGATCATATTTTGCCTTATAAATAAACAGGGTTTTTCAATAAAAGTTTTTATAATTTAAAATGGTGCTAATTTTGCCCCAACCAATCAGATGTAAGCTTACAAATGTTAAATAAGATCTGATTGGTTGGGGCAAAATTAGCACCATTTTAAACGATAAGAACTTTTATTGAATCTCCCTGAAAGTTTTTTCAATCACATGACCCTTTGTGTGGATCTACTTAATTTCTGGTGTGTGCCACTGACCTAGTTTTTAGGACTAGGCCACACTGCTGCGCTTTTTTTGCGCATGCGTTTGCGCTTGCGTTTTTTCCATATCATTGAAAACGCTGCAATGCATCGAAAACGCGCATTTTCGGGTGCGTTGCGATTTGCGTTCCGCATATTAAATCTCAATCGCATGCGTTTTTCAATACTTAATGAAAAAACGCATGCGCAAATGCAACGAAATCGCACATGAAATCGCATGTGATTCCGTGTGCGTTTGTGTTGCAGTGTGGCCGTGCCCTAACATACAGGGTTATTCAATAAAAGTTCTTATTGTTTAAAATGGTGCTAATTTTGCCCCAACCAATTAGATCCTATTTAACATTTGAAAGTTAACATCTGATTGGTTGGGGCAAAATTAGCACCATTTTAAACGATAAGAACTTTTAATAAATAACCCTGATAGTTTCTTATATTTTATTAGGCTTATCACTGGAATTTCCATATAAAGGCAGATACTGTATGAAGGAGGATATAGCATCAATATTGTTGGTAGATATTAATAAAACATAATAAATATCTAATTTGGGTGGAAGAGTAGGATTCTTTGTTTTATTTTGAGTGTTATTTCTCCTAAATTATTCCACATAACATTTTTCTGCTAAAAGCAAGACAGGTCTGTGTGATGTTTTTGTGTGTCCTTTCAAGCACACAAGAACAAAAAGATGGATAGACAGTGTTAAATGTGAACAAATAGCAACAGAAGATAAGGAAGCAATTCAGGGTTGCTATTTTGCCCTTTGTGCTTATTTAAAGAAGAGTGCGATTGTGGGTCCTGACTTGCGACGCACAATGTGTATGAACGAACGTTTTGGCCGATAATCGGCCCGTGTGTAGGTGCTTTATCGGCCGATAAAGTGCCTACACGGGCCGATTATCGCGTGAAACGTTCGTTCGTACACATCGTGTGTCGCAGGTCGGGACCCGCGATCGCATGTGTGTACGAGCCATAAAAGTAAAGTGTTTCCCATTAATGAATGGAGGATAAATGCCCATTGAGTCACTTTAATTACAGTACATTTTTACCACAGCTGAAATATCACTGTTCAGGAAAAGATAATGGTAGGATTCTCAGGGAAAGGGGGTAAGAAAAATTGGAATGTTTGCAGTTATTAGTGGCAAAATTCCAACTTTTGAACCCCTTCACTTAAATGATAGCAGTGACTGGTGCCAGCTTGATAGGTCTTGTTATTGAAGGGAACCTTATTGCTGGGTTTAAGATCTGATAAATGTTGGATTTATCTGCAAATTCACCTGTTGAAAGTTTTGTTTTTCTCTTCTCTGGCCCTGGATCCTCTTTCAGATCATTACCTGTTGAACAATACAGGAGCAGTCTAGATGTAGGGTAAATTATGTGTAATTTGCAACCTAGCTCTGACGTTTCAGTCATTTTCATGATCCAATTTTCACAATGTTACTGCTGTAAAGGTAAGAACCGCTAGACAGAAAGATGTTTAAGGCAATGAGACGATTATCCAAACAAATGTCTTAAGGCTCGTTCACACCCGCCGAACACCCCCCAAGCGCAAGGCACACGGGCGACAAACGGCCCAACCGTAAGGATACACGCATGCTAATATGACACGCTCAGGGGTCGTGTGGGTGTAAAATCGTACATGTGTACATGAAGTATTTGACAGTATGTGTACACCAATGCCTTGGTATCTCTCCTTGCTGTGGGCTTCCCCCCTTCCTTCTGTTTTTATGTCAGTGCCGATCCTTGTTCTACTTCTCATTCACTTCTTCTTTTAGTAATCCGATCTCCTGCTTTACTATCATAGTTTTCAGCTCTCATTCACTGCCTGTCTCAGTAACCGATCTCAGCTTATCAGCTCTGTTCTGGCAAGGGAGTGGGGGACAGTGAGTTAAGCTGGGTACACACAGTAACGATAAAGCCCCGGGGGGGGGCAGTATCACGGCTTTATCTGCACTGTGTGTACCTTCGTTTTCCGAACGAGCATGTTCGTTTGCGAAAGACCGAAAATTTCCATCGGCCGCGCTAGACTCCCTATAGAGAAGTCTGCCGCGGCCTAGGAAAACACACAGTCCCAAATGTTCCCCTTATGATGTGTATAGGGAGAACGCTTGGGACTGTGTGTATGCAGATCTTTGAAAGATAACAGACAGGATCTTGCAGATCCTGTCTGTCATCTTTCACTGATCTGTACTGTGTGTACCCAGCTTTACTGAGACAACATTGAATGAGAGAGGGGACTTTTCTGATAAATGTACTAGTAAAGCAGGAGATCAAATTACTCACAGGCAGTGTATAAGAAGCAGAACGAGGATCGGCACTGACATTAAAACAGTGTGTTGCACATTTCCGAGGTCTCTAACGGTCTCCGAGGTTTTTCAACCGTCCCGGAAATGTCCAAAAATTTCCCTCACCCGTGGACGTCTCCCTGTTCTAAAGTATAGGGAGTCAGCTGCGGCTGAGGGAAATCTGCAAACTTGGGCGTTCTTTCTATCTTGAAGATTCTGTCTAATTCTATTTTTTAAAGAGTCTGCAAGTGTGTACCCAGCTTTAGTGTATCGGTGCCCATACTTTAAAACTCACACCCAACCAATCCCACGACATTCAATCAATTCTTCCAGTCCTGTCTGGCCTGCACCAATGCTGTCTGGTCTTTTCATTCTCTGATCATAGGTCAGTCACGAAAAAGAGCAGGAAAGGCGGTTCCAGAAGAAATGATTGGATGTCCTGGGATCGGTCAGGATCCCAGTATTAGTAGTATGGGCTCCGGAAGTGCCAATAACAAACAGCTCTCAGCATTTAGAAGATGGTGATTTAAAATGCAGCCATCCAGGGTGCTTGTTTGATGTCTTATCTCAAAGTTTTACCTTTAAACCTATGTTTTAAAGGGGCAAGAAACTAAAAATTAACTAAAAGAAAAAAAAAAAAACTTAGAAATAGTTCAATCGAAAAGTGAACTATTCCTTTAAAGGGTAACTGTGGTCTTGAATTCTTAAGAATGATATAAAAAGCATTCCATCGACCCTTCAAATTGAAACCTAAACCACATCTCTAGATAAAATTTGTGAGAAGTTATTGATGGAAAGGTTCAGTAATATTACTTCCTGCTTGAACACTTCCTGTTTTCAGCCATGTGACCAGCTTGTAGTCATGTGACCAGCCTCTGTCTACATTAATAGGCCCCCCTTCTCAACTGTCATTATTTTCCCCAGGTACTTCCTGATTTCCCTAGCATTAAGTCTTAACTGAGCATGCTTCTCCCCCCGGGGCGGACGGGCGGGGAAGAGGTCACTCAACCTACTGGAAGCAGATAGTTTGAACATTCACCCCAATGTAATGTCTCTCCTGCTCCAGACAGAGATGTGATGTTCAGGTCATTTTGAAGGAACTACTGCAGGCTTTCATTTAACCCTAACTAGTTTTTAGACCACAGTTGCCCTTTAATGTATTGATTGAAGACCAGGGGGTTATGGTGCTATACCTTACCTTCCGTTCTTCAATTAACTAAGCAGTAGCGATGGACGAAGAAAGCTGCTGCAGCGGAGGATTGTGTGTAAGGTAAATAAATATCTTCTTTCTTTGTCGCTCCTGCTCAATTGATTGAAGTATGAGAGAAAAGGCATAGCTCCTTAACCCCCTGGTCTTCAATCAATACATTAAAGGAATATTTTACTTTTCGAGTGAACTATTCCTCTATATGGAAATACTTGTTTGTACATTGTTGGAGTGGGATGAAGATTTAAGGAATCCAGACAGTCAGGTTTCTTATTATGACAATCTGAGTTTTAAATATTAGTTATACATTGTAGAATATTCATATAACAATAACAATGCATTAAAATATATAATACTATAAGTCAGTAGTTGTTCATCCAAATGGAATGTGCTATTACCATGAAAGATCTGTAGCTGATACACAAAAAGTAAACACTGAATTCTTCCTGTATGAACTGAAGAATTCCTGCATGAAAGACATTTACAGTATCCAAAAGGATTAACTGTAATGTGTTCTGCATTAAGTTTCTCTTATAGATTGACAGTGTATGTATGGACAGTATCACAGAATCCCTTTTCATTTTTGTGTATTCTCAGACATAACCTACAATGCAGGAAGAAGTGGCATATTTCTAAACCTGAGGTATCAGATATTATGCAGGTTTATATTGACTGCTAACAACATGGGTGTAAAATACTGTGGTGCCTTATACTGCCCTATATCACCACGGTCAGTATTTTAGGCTTGCAGTGCAAAATAAAGAGGCCATTGTAAAATAGATTCAAAAGTTAAAAATAATTGCTTTTTCATTCGTCATTTTATCCTTATTGTTCATTTATAGGACATAACACAAATGTAGTTTTATTTACATTGCGACAGAAGGAATGATGACTTTGCCTAGTAAACTTACAATGTAATTGCCATAGGAGATCTTCTTTCTTGCTGTAGCTTACAGTATAAGCTGGGTAGACACACGATAAAGGGCCAATCCCATCATTACCGCCAGGATTGGCCCTTTATAGCTAATGTTTGAACGTCCGAACCGCATGAGCATTCTCCATATACATTATAAAGGGAGAATGCTGGTGACTAGCCACGTCTTTGAAAGATTTGTTCAGTGTTTACCTACCTTTAGTTCTGTCAGTACAAAAGTGTATGTGACAAAAAATGGCATCTTATCATAGATATGATAAAAGTGCTTTTTGGAATGAGTTGCTTGTCCTCAGGAACTTGCAATTTAAATGCCATAGAAAATCACCTTTTTGGTCCTAGCTTTAACTATTTCTTAGTACTTCAGCATATGTGAGAAAAACATTTATCTTTGTTTGTATATCTGTAATGTGGCTTCCCCTCAAACATTCAAACACCACTGTCAGAAAATAATCTCTCCTTTTTACAGCACTGAATTAGATGATGGTCAGCTGGACAAACAATAAATGAGTTAATGGTTAAGCACAGCATTAATTGATTTTTTATTTTTAAAATTTAAAGCAGCTATAATTCTTTCCTATTTAGAGTTCAATAATGAATGAAATAGTCACTCCCTGCAGAGCTAACTTAATACTCCTGTGTGCACAGTATTATATGCTGAATGTGTCAATGAACAAGAAATGTCCCCTGTGGATACTTATTGATCTCATTTAAAGCCTCATTGTATTCATTCTGATCTTTAACCTGTATAGCATTTTATTGTTAGACTTGATCAATTGAACATGAAACACATGGTGAATAGGCAGTGAATTCCTCTCTCAGCATTGCTTTTGGAAGGGAAGCCTTTCGTTAGTTATATTACCCATATGGTACCAATGCGCCTGTTGTCAAAACTCATTCTGTGAAAAGCAATGCCATAAGCATACCATTTTGATGGCTGTTGGCAGGAATGCTAGGCTTTTAGAACAACATTTTTATGGAAGTACAGATGATACATTTCTTGCAGATACTGTCTGTCATCTTTCAAAAATCTGTAGTGTGTGTACCTAGCTTTAGTTCTGTAGATGAGCTGTGCTGATATTCTCCTCTCTATGTGCCAGAAAACTCTATCTGATGCAGCAAAAACTTTATGTGAAGAGAGGGAAAAAGTCTATACATCATGGGGTCAAAATGGGCCGGGTTATAACATGTTAAGAAAAAATGGAAAAAAGCAGTGTAGAGTGGAGGCCACCCCCCACCCACCCACAAACCAAGCAGAACTTTACAAGCTGATTGCAGAGGCTACGAACAGAATTTTTTTGGGGGGTGGATTTTTAAGAGATCCTTAGACATTGCGTGTTGTCTGTGCTGGGGGAGGCATGGCCTGATACACTCAATAGAGTGGGGACAGAAGTATATTCAAGCGGGCGCATTGTATTTTTTATTGTGTGTTTTTTTCCTCTATGTTGGGAGTTGGGATTCCTTTGGTCCAACGGAGACCCTCCACATGTTTATAAAATGGAGTTATAATTCCATCACTTTCCAAGTTTCTTTATTAGTGAGCGCTGCCGTATTAACCGTGTCTGTGTTTCTTATGTGTTCTTGTTATATGAAGGTTGGTGAACCTCCTTATGTTATTTGCTATCACGATTGCCTTATAAAACACTGCCCTATATAAAGTGTGGTTCTCCGCAGCAGCATGGACAGGCCCTGACCACTTTCTGGTTCAGAGTAACTATAGCGCACATGCACGATAATGCGTGCCATAGTTAACCTGAACAGGAAGTGGTCGGGAATTTTCACTTTCTTTGTCTATCGCGCCTGGTGGATTGATTGATCCTGGAGGTAAGGCATAGCTCCTTAACCTCCTGGTCTTCAATCAATAAATTAAATATGTAAGTTCACTTTTTGAGTGGGCATGTCCACCCATAAATTTTAAGTTGATTGTACAACTATCTTAACTGGTTTTTGAGGTTTTTTTTTTGTTTAGTTGCTTTAACAAGCATATACACTTGTTGCATCTATAATATAGTTTCATTTATAAAAGAATCACATTTATAAAAGAATCGCTTTAGTATCAAGAATCACTTTAATAATAAATAACATTTATAAAGGAATCGCATTTATAAAGAATCAAAAATTATGTGGGGTTCAATAGTTGATCGAACTAGTCAATTGAAATGTAAAACAAACTAACACAAATTGACCCATGTATAGCTAACTTTATAGTATTGATAAATGCTAAGGCACTAATAGAATGCTAAATTCATGTTCTGAAACCCCTTTGCTTAAGGTTCGTACACACCTGAAGATTTTTACCCGAGCCCAGTGAACACAAGCGACGACTGGACGAAAACGGCGTGCAGTTGGGGCTCCGGGTCTGGTAAAAATCTTCAGGTGTGTACAAACCTTTACTCTCCAGGGTAAAATCTCTACCTGTTCTGACTACCAGGCCACTATTTGTCCAGCCCTGTTAAAGACTATTGTGTTTAGCATCAAGGAAGTTTAAAAAGTTCCCACAGTTGGTAAAAAGTTAATTTGATGTTGATGAAGGCACTGGATCCTTACATTTTTTTTATAGTTAAATTGTTTGTAGCCATATTAGTACATTTAAAACAAAAAGCAAGACAGACTGCTAGTGTACCATGGAGGAGAAACGCCACCTTGGAAAGGATATTGATTAAAAGGCTTTTTTTATTATGTAGTCCATACATAGGATCAGATAAAACACATCGTAGAGGTAAAACGCGTAGCGCGTTTCGGACTCGGCACGAGTCCTTAATCCTAGGCCTCTACAATGTGTTTTATCTGATCCTTTGTATGGACTACATAATAAAGAAAGCATTTTAATTAATATCCTTTCCAAGGTGGCGTTTTTCCACCAAGGTACACTAGCAGTCGGTCTTGCTTTTTGTTTCATTAATCGCGGATCCAGCGAAGGGTCTGGGGCAGACTGCACCCGGACCACCATTCAGCAGCGGTGAGTTGTTTCCTTGCCATACTGCTTTGATGTGTATCGTTATCAGCAAAATTATACCATAGACTTCGGATTAGCGAGGGGTAGAGATATTAGGCTATAGAGCTTTGGAGTTTCCCCATTCCCCTATTCCCCTCATTAGTACATTTGTAGCATACAAAGTGAGGGAAAAGTATAGTATACTTATTATGTTTCCATATTCCATTATACCATTATGTTTCCATTTGGTTATTATACAATCTGGAGCACATGTGAAATCTTCTGTCACATACTGTAGGTGAAAGGTCTTGAAGTATTCAAAGCTTGATAATTGTTCTGTATTCTTTAAAACCACAGTGTGAAGATGTCTGGCAAAACTCCATGCTGCATGTAGTATATAGTGCATTTCATGGATACCAGTGTTTATCCCTGCTTCCAGCAAGGAAACAAATCAGGCTGGTGTAAAACTAAATGCACCTATTGTTGGGTAATGCCGGAAACAGAAGATGCTTTGAACTGCTTCATGGAACTGTTTAGTAAAGAATCTGCACCTTTTTTTCCCTTTACAAAAAGCACTTAAAGTTGCTGTCATTAGATGCTTCATTAGCATTTCAAAAAGTTGAGTTTGCAAATTGAGCCCCCATTCAATTTAATTGTTTATAATGCTTAGTTTCCTTTTTTTAAATTGTTACCAAGGATCCTCTAATAGCAAGTGACGAATTAATTCAAATTCATGTTGACATAGTTAGCAGAGTGCTGCTGTAGAGTGCTTACCGGTCTATGTTGGCATAAAAGGTGGAAAACCCCTTAATAATGTTGTTTTTCCTGCAAAAAAAAAAAAAAAAAAGACCTTGTACACTTGTGAGACAGTTGATTACTTGATGACATAATGTAGGCATGAAGGCACGTGTGTCATTTGAGTGCATTACTAAGTAAAAATTTTGCTTCTAGAAAAATGTTCTTGAACAGCCCTCCTTGTTAGGATTCCTTTTATTGCATTTGCATCTGATTCAGGAACTGTTTAATGGTGTATAAAGTAAGTTAAAGCGCTTTATTTATAAAGTAGCATTGTCAAGGTTAAGAATAAAGACACATCTTTGACGGTTCTGCTGGTTTCCTTTATAAGAATGAAGTAGCTTTAAATGTCTGGCAGATATATGACATTTCAAATCCAGGTTATATTTGGATTTTTTCACAAGACTGGTGCGATAGAATGAATCATGCTTTGCCACTTGTTGGCTCTTCTGTACATTGCGGTGCTGCAATGAAGTTCAGATAAGAAGATAAAACGAAAACCTATAGAACCAACGAGGCTATTTAGTCACCTCAATGTTCAAGACTGGTTTTAGAATATTAGAACGGATATATATTTTGTATAGGAAATCCTTGCTTGACATTATTTAGGCTGTACCAGACAGTAATGCGCTTAAAAAGTGCACACACGTTACTTACAGTTTGCTCTGTGCATTTAAATCACAAAAAATGGTAAGCGCTTGCACCCAATAAAAATTGAACTGGCATGCGCTGCTAACATGCTAACGTATTGCTGAACATGAACACAAGCATGTGAGAAAAGCACTAGTGTGGCCTAGCCCTTTCTCATTAGGACAGGGACTTTTTATCTGCAACTTCAATATCCAATATCACATCGATAGCTAAACTTTCGTTTTCTGAAGAACGTGTTCCAACAATAGCTGCAGGTGAAACATTCCTGGTTACTCACTTTTTAATCAAGAGAAAAACAAACAATGCTACAGTATATCTGTCGACTGGTGCCCTGCTGATCTCTTTTTTTAAACTCAAGAAGAAAACAAACTGACAATTGCCATATTACATTTACACCAGACTGCTATTCCCCATCACTAACATCCAGAAAAACATGTTTGTTTCTGGGAAACATTCTGCTGTTTTCCCACACTTTAACGTGTATGTGAGAACCAAAGTAATTGCTTTACCACCTAGCCATCTGTAGTACAGATTTGTACTGACCTGAAGTACTGCTTATATCATTGCAGTGGGGGCACTTTTGTTTTTAAACTGTCTATCAGGGAGATGCAATATCCCGTGCTAATGGGAAAATAAGCACTAAAATCATGCTAACTTATATACTAACATGTTAGCAAAGGCATTGAAAATGAATGCTTTTTTTAATTGTCTTTAATTTACAGCTAACATTTTCACAATGTATTAACGGTCACAATGTGGTAATACATTGCGGGAACGAGTGCAGGTAGGTTGCAATTACGAAATTTATTGCTTCTCCCCCTCTGTTTAAAAAAATAGTGCCCTTAAAGAGAAAGTTCAGTGAATAAAATATTATTTTTATCATTCTTAGTTTATATTATGCATACCTAGTTATTCTACATGTTCTCTTCCATTTTGAAAAATAGGTTGAATTTATACCCCTTGCTTATTCCCTGCTGTTGTAATTAGTGGTCTTCTTCTTCCATGTGCACTAACATGGAATGTTCCTAACTGTAATTTATACTGATTGGCTGTTGGATGGGTGAAACACGCTTAGATCTCTACAAGCTTAGGGCTCGTTCACACTACATCAGTTTGTATCCGTTTTTCAAAGGCAGGTGCGTTTAAAAAAATGGACAGACAGTTAAACCACATAGGATTTCATATCATTCACACCTGCTGCATTATAATCCGCTCCAGTCCGTTTAAAAAACGCACTGCATGCAGCATTTCTGTCCGTTTTTTCATGCATTTTCTATAGAAATCTATGGAATACACATTGTTAAAAAATGGATACAAATGTATGAAAAAAATGGATACAAACTGAGAGAAACACATGCTGTGCGTTTCTGTCAGTTTCTAGTGTGAACGAGCCATTATGCTGCACATCTTTTTCCACAATTTTATGAAATTAGTTTTATTTTCTTGTACTCCTAATAGCTAAAATAATAAATAATTTGCATTGCTGCAATGAATAACATTCTCTAGTGACTGCTGCTTCAATGAAAATAATTAGGACTGTCTGCTTCCAGTTGCAGATTGTCAGGGTCTAAAGCTGGGTACATACTGTACCATTCAATAATTCGGGCCGACTGACAGAGATTTCAGTGTTTCGGTCAGTCTTGCCTCGGCCCAAACTGACCACCGACCGTTCGTCCAAAATGGTCGAACGCGCAATTGGTTGCGTCGCAGCAAACTGTCACCCGTGGTCGGAAGTGCCGAACGGTCGGTCAGGAGAAAGGATTGCACCATGTGTACCCAGCTTTATATCATAGAGATTATTGTGAATAATGTTTAGTGCTCAGTCTGAGTACTATTGTAACCTGAGGGGAAAAGCAATTCACAATTGCGTCTGACTATCCACTAGAATTTACACGGTCATTATCCTGAGGAGACCATAGAGAATGTGCTCGTAAATTGGTTTGTCGCTGAAGAATTTTTATTTTACCTTGTTAGCAAAGTTTATTGCCTGTAACTGTCATATAAATAACATTGTTTTTAGAAAGTGAAAGTGAATATGATCGCACCAACTTCCGCAGACACCTGTTCCCAACGAAAGGTTCAGTGAAACAGTTCAGTTGTGGTTTCTAACCACAAAGTGGGCTTGGTTTTGTGTTGCTTTGTTTTCAGCTTTGTTCTTTATCCATTTAATTACCGGTATTCCCATAGATGTATCCACAGCGGGGCATACAATAGAGTTAAAGGTTGTGCAATTGTGCTTGACCAACCCTGATTGATTTACATGAAATTACAGACTTTTCTGGCTTTTAAGAGTAAAATAACACGGTAAGCGAAATTTCACAAAGTAACAAATACAAACTCCTTAAGAAAACAAAGAGACCAGAGCATTTTAGGCAGTGTTGAGACAGGTGTAATGATGGTAAAGCAGTTGTTTTGTGTTGCTATGGTAAATAAAACAAAATACATATAGTTGCCAAGATTTTCTACTATTGGGAGTTTTTTTTATCATTGTGAGTTTCAAATGCTTAAAGTTCCTGGCAGGGCTTAGGATTAATAGCAACCTGTGCAAGATTTGTTACTGGCACCTAGCACCCCCCCCCCCCCAAAAAAAAATCCCCCCCAAAACCTGGGCACGCACAATATGCTGCTGAATGCTGCTTGCCTTGCCTGCTTCCGAATCAGTCCGCACCTGCCCTTACTGTCTTTCAGTATCTGCAGTGCAAGCATAATTATATAACACGTACCTGCCAGCTTTAAGAGCTCTTTATGAGGGACAGAGAAGGCAAGTAATTGGGACGCCTGTTGTCATGGCTATTACTGACTGCCAGGAAAAGGAAAGTGGCTTTTTCCTAGGTCCCTATATGTGGGTGTTCAGCCCTTAGGTTGAATACTTGCATTTCTGCTGCCTTTGCCATTCCTTCGTATTGAAGGGCGCAAAGTCAGACTGAATTGGCAATCCAATGGGAGAACATGTTCTGCAAGAAGCTCATCCTCCCATAGGAGCCTCATTCAAAGAATATGATATTCATATGATATATGGTAGAGGGAGGGAGGCAGGTCCTGAGTGGAACAGCAAGAAGCTATGTTTATTAAATAGTAGCTGTACCCCCAGGAGTTTGGACCTAGGGTGTTAGTCCTCATCCTGGATATAACTATGAGGAGGGGGGTATTTTGGCTATAGTTGCCCTTTAAACACAAAAAAAATAAGAAATTTGTGTAAAGGAGACCATATCTGCAATTGATCAACCCACTCTGCCCAGTGTTTGAATACTGAATTATTTTAAATGTGGAATCCAAGATAGTAAGTGAGCCTTCTCTGTGACACAAGAAGTATATCCATTGCTTGAATTCAGCATCTTTCTTGGTTAACTGTTAAACTACAGAAACTCAGAGGCATGGGAATTTTTACCCACTCAGTAAACAGAATGCAACGGATCCTACTTTGTGGGTGAACAAGGGGTCATTTGCTAAGTAATTGCACTAGGGAAAAATCTGCAGGAAAGTTTCCAAGTGACTGAACAGCGTTCGAAGACAGGCATTCTGCTCGCTAAATTATAGAGGAGCTGCTGTCAGAAATGTAACACCTACCTGCATACATTTGCTTTCAGTGCAGGGGAGACAGACAAAGGGGAGCCATAGAATTCAGAAGCTGGACTGTATACTTTTACACTGGTAAAAGATTGACATTTTTTAAATGCTTCAGTTGGTATCTCCACAGATACACACGAATAAATCCTTCATCCTGGCTGACCATTTGGTACTTCGGACCTGTCGGCCAGGACGAAGGACTGCCCTCTATAGAGGACTGCACAATAAGTTGTGGTTTTCGGACATGTCCGTTCATTAGAGGTCAGTGGCGGCCAAACGAATGAACCTCCAATATTTTGGATTGACTGATAACTGAAATCACATTCGGGACGAATTATTACATGGTGTGTACCCAGATTAACACACTTTTTTCTTTCTAGATACTAGCCGATCTTTTAACGCAGCAAAACACAGCGTTTGCAATTTAGTGTGATTTTAAACTGTGTTAATGCATAAAGGTGCCCATTATTAATAATGGCACCGCTGTGCGTTAATGCACAAAACAGTTGCATTCAGTTCGTAAATAGTGTCATTCACTTCTTGGTGTGATTTCCCCGCATCAAATCACACCAAAACGCAGCCTAGTGTGAATAAAGCCTAAAAATCTCCAGGAGTCTGTAACAAAGATTTACTATCCTGGCTATCCTCTGCAAATCTTCCACCCACCCCGTCAATCATGGCCGTGATCACTTGCGTCACTTATCAACATTAATTGACCAAGATATCCTTTGCCAGTGCCTCTGTGCATTCTCAGCTCTGTGCAGCAGTGGGCGTGGTGGAAATTTTTTTTCCCAAAGCCTTCAATACTGATTTGCTAATCTGGTTTTTCTCTGCAAAGCCACCACCCCTCTCCAGCACCTTGTCAATCATGGCTGTAATCACATAAATAAGCTATGTTTATATGTTTCAAACTTTTTGCCAACTAACTTGTTCATGTTACGGTATATTTCATACTCTAAGAACAATTGCATCGTAGCATTTTCTAATACTGTGTTTTCCATGGAATTAGGTTTTTATTTAAGTATAATAACAAATGCATTAACCTAGTTTATAAACTTTCTCAGCGTCACAATGGGATGTAGTTATTCTTAGTGGCTGTGATTGGCAGCAAACCAGAGGGGTCCACTCTTGTATTGAAAAGTCTATACAGCTGGTGCTGGTTGCGCAATTGACTCAAGCCGATAAAATTTATAGAAAGTGTATCGAAAAAATGTATAGATAAAATAGGGGAGAAAAAAATATAAAAGCTTTGGTCAGACTCAAGTAATAGAAACCATAAAAATCAGTTAAAATACCCAATAAATATATTAAAAACACTTACACTTCTTGATGATAGAGTCTCGTGTAGCAGATTCCTCCGTGTGTTATTCCCAATATATACATCAATGATATGGGCTGGTCCCACTTAGGATTTTCCAGTAATATTTATTCAAATATCAAAAAAGACTCCAATGATACCACTAACAGATGTTTAAAAGTGCAGTAAATATCACTTAATAAATAGTGAAGAAGGGTTCCTAACAATGACAAAATGTGCTCTGTTAGAAGATCTTGACCATACATCACCACAGGAGGAGACAGCAAAGTTAAGTCCTTGAAGACGTTTAGAAAACCTTCACAAGCATCACAATGAATCCCTTAATGCAGGTACTGTCCACTGAGCTTTCACACACTTCACTGAGAAGTCATCCAGTCCTTTCTTGTAGCAGTAAACTGTTATGCATATGCATTTATAAAGCAACCTTTAGATTTCTGCAAGAGGCCATAGAAGTGTGTATATTGTGCAATATACTTTTAGAAGTGTGATGCTAGCTGCATTGATTTTAGTTTAGCCATACATGGTTAAGCTGGGTACACACGATTAGATATTTCGGTCCGATCGACCGATAGTTCAGTGTATCGGTCGATCGGACCTAAATTATCGAATCCGAATGTGCCCATGTCCGATCGACCGTTCGTCCGAATCGGACGAAAGGACGATCGGACAGGGTGGAAAACCTCGTCCGATCGTGCGGTCCTCTATGGACCGCACGATCGGTCGCGGTGACTATCGGACGCGGCTGCTTTTGCCGCGACCGACAGTCCTTCCTCCTGGCCGACCGTTCGAAAGTATCGAACGGTCGGTCAGGAGGAAAAATCGCTAGGTGTGTACCTAGCTTTATGTATATATCTAAATATATTCAAATGACAACTAAATAGCTAACCAGCTCAAGTTTCATGTTACTATTTAATACACTATTAGTATTTATTTCTCATTATTTATGTTGAAGGGCAACAATGTCCATATTTTAAAATCCCTTTACCAAGTAGAAGAGGTGACGAGGAACTTTCTTATAAACCAGTGACACACACTCACAGGAAAACAGAGGCAGTGCATTTCCGAGTGAGTGCCTTTAAACAAGGGAATTAGAAAAGGGTCTGGGGCCATGACAACCATATATACGCTGTAAGTTGAAAACCCCAATATTTAATGTGCAGACATTATATTTGTATGGTTTAGGAATTCCTATTCCTATCTCTCCTAATATTTTTCCTGACCGAGCGTTCGATGCAAGCGAGCACTCGGTCGGGAAAAATGACTCAATAGTTGCCACAGCCGACAGTTCGCACGACCGATCGTGCAATGCCATAGGGAACTGCACAATCGGGTTCGATTTACCAACGCGACCGAGCTCGGTCATGGCCGGCCGCCCCACGCCAGCATATACTTCCGGACGACCAGCCAATAGTGCCGTGGATCAGTCGGTTGGCCGGAAATATCTGCTGGTGTGTACCCAGCCAAAAGTTACTCTGCCAAGTTCTAGACAATGCAATGGTTAAAGGGCATGTCCAGCCCTCCCACAAAATTTTATATTTACTTTCCAACTTTGAAAACTTGTATATACTTTTCAATACTTACCTCCTGAGTGATGCTAAACTGAGATGCTCTCTGTTGTCCTTTTCCTTGGTTGTTGCTTACTCTTAAAGCTGTATGTTATGAGCATGCAAATGTACAGAGAATGCAGCTTAGTCAGCAGCGGTCATTCATTGGCCGTGACATCGTCCATCATGGCTGTGATTGACCGGGAGCGCCTGGAAGGCAGGTTGAGTATCTCAGTTCAGGAATGTTGGTGATGAGTTACGAGTTCTGGGTTTTTGGGCATAGGGAAGGTTAATATAAAGTTATTTGGGAGCGTGGACATGCCTTTAATAGATCACCGTTGCTTATATTTTTAATATTAAAGGGTATGTCCACCCTAAAAATTATATTTTAATATATGATAGATATCCCCTGCCCATCCCCAACTGCTATGTTGTTTTAAACCAAAGTTAACCTTGTGCCTTATACAACTAAATTCTATCTAGGTATATACCACAGACCTAATGAATACCCATTCTCATAACTGGCCTTTTGTCTTTTGTAACTAGAAACTAGAGGATTAGGTACGACCGATGCACTAAAACAAAGCAAGCGATTGTTGTAGCCATTAGAAATGGAGGTCATCAGTCCCTGTGAGCTTGCTGCTGGTCTAAGTACATTGTTGCATTAATTGGATTTTTGCTGATTTTATTCAGTAGTTGAGAACATGAGGGGAGAAAGAGACCAGATAGAAAATGCTTACTACATGAAAACAAACAAAAAGTGAGTCTTTAGGTCAAGACAAAGAGACACTACAGAAAATCTACCATCTATTATTCCAGGATAGAATATCCATTCATATGGAACAGGGACAATCAGTGACCAACATTAACTTTAGAAACTAATATATTGGGGATTCTTTTATTGGGATTTGTTTAAAAATACGGTGGTAATTCAGAGTGTTGCAGCTGCAAATAATTCAGAGAGAATATATTTAAGAAAGTTATGAAAAGTTCTTTGGTAAATTGTTTTATCCCCATCCCTGTGCTCTCTGTTCCTATTTTTATAAGCAGAGGTTTAACATACTCTCTCAGATGGGCAGATGCTATATCAGCCATATTTGTGCTTAATTAGTGCTAATCCCATACTACCTGATCAGGTTAGCATGGGTTTTGCACAATTTCGCACTGGCTTCACCATTTTCAAAAAAATGTGTTAAACTTAACGGCTTTTACTACTGTGGCATGTGGGGCTGATGCAGAACCAAAAAAGTTATGTCTTACCTGACAGGAATCCTGCAATCTGGTAAGGCGAGGGAGTCGCGGTCAGGTAAGATGGAACTTTAGTAATTTGCACAAGCTCATTATTTGTTTTACTTTTAAATATAAATATCTTTTGCTGCAAAGCAGGATAGGTATAAATCGTTAAAAACAGTGTTATCTTTCACAAAGTCTTGTGCACTTTAAGGTCAATACATATGTTCTGGATGGTGACATCTTAAGGAAGTATTTGGCCTTTCACCTTTTATAGGGTCCAGAACTTTGAAGCATAAAATTGAGTTAAGTTTAATGGTTCCAAAATGTCTGTTGGGAGGGTTAAAGAAACAACTTGCATTGAATAGATTCATATTACACAGCACCCTGCTACATTGGTTAAGGCTGTTGCCTCATAAATCACAGAATATACTGTTCATGTAGAGCTTTTGGGTCATTTAACCACACTGCAGGTTCCTATGGCAGGGTCCTAAAGCTTTTCAAACTGATATTTGGTCTTTTTCTAAATCATTGATGTTTGACCTGCAGATTTCAATATGTTATTGGTCTGCAAGTCCTGGCTTCTTTTACCTCTTTAGCTGCCCATATATTAAAACCTTCTTGCCGACCGAGGTGAACATGATTGCTTTATATTGCATCCTGGAGTTTCATAGTGGTGTGCAGAAGATGTTTGTGTTGTTTCCAACTGGTGTATGTTGGCTACTTCCACATACCTATAGCATGTTACTGAATACTTTCCAGGAGTGGCTTTTCTCACAATAACTAAGAAACATTAAGTGGCTTAATAAAACTACTCTAAACCTTGCTGGTATTTTAAACCTTTGATACTAAAAAGCATGCCTAATATCTTATTTTCCTAGTTTTTGTCCAGGCATATTTTAATATGAATACTGTTCTCCCATGTTGTTTACCAGCAACTGCATCATTCTAATCAGCTTATGGGTTTGTGGATTAGGGAGAAATTGTTGGGGGGAGTAGCTAGTGGTGCTGGAAGTAACTGGTTTAGGATCACATGATAACAAAATCTAAGGGGATTAAATATATAAATATAGTGCCATGTTTACCATGGTTATATAGTCCACAATATTGTTGCAGTATTTCACACTGCTGAAGTAAGAGAGTGTAATGTTACAATACAATATCAAAAGGCAGCACACACAGACATATTTGTCTCATTCTCATTTTGCTGTGGGTGTTGAGAAGATTACCTTATTAACGTGGGTGATGTGCTTTATTTCCCAGAATTTACCCAATACCCCCAAAATCTTTAGTCACTAACAGTTATGTTTCTAACACTTACCCAGTGCTTTTTACTTCAGGATCTCGTTACAGCAAGTAACTGTCAACTACAGTGCAGAACACAAGAATATTCCAGTTCTGATGGGATTGCCCTTTTAATGGCTAAGTGTGTATCGGGATAACAGTTGTTCACAAAGTTAATAACCATTTTCCGTCTGCCTCAGGGATAATAGGTACTGACCGCAGTTGGCTCGCTGTACTGTAGTATAGGGAGTCAGCCACGATCGCTTGGGTGTGTGGCAGTCCTGAACAATTCTCCCTATACTAAATATAGGGAGATGGTTCAGGACTGTGTATAGCCACATCTTTAACAGATGACAGACGGAATTACAGATTCTGTAATTTGTTAAAGATTGCTACTGTATGTTCCTAGCTTAAAGGTAGCCATACAGATGGCCAATACTTGACAAATTCCTTAAGATGAGGTTGATCATCGTTATCATGGTTTATTGTTCTTGGAAGAAAATTTCAGTCAGTCGATATCTTTTTTTATTTTTACTTCAGTAGAGGGAGCTGATACTATTGTCCCCATGTATGGATAAATTATATATAAAGTAGGTCACCGTGGTAGGTTAACAAATGACCCCTGACATATACACATGTGATTATCGGCCAAAACGGCCGTTCGCCTTGCGCATGAACGTGGTTGTGGGTTGCTGAAAATATCGTATGTATGTACAAGGCTTGTTTACAACAAAGCTTTGTTGTTAGTTTGTAATCCCTCCCAGACCCACCTTATTTGCACATATGGCAGGGGAGAAGGGTTGTGGTGACAGTCAACAGGGGGGCTTAAATGTGAAGCAGGAGGTAGAAGTGAGGTGTCTTACTTCTATGATAAATATAATTGTAGCAAATTTGTAGTTTCCTTATAAAGTAGTGAAAAATAGAGGTAAATGTAGTGTCAGCCTAAGAAATGTGTGCCCTGATATTAATATGGGTGATTTTAAATTCAGATTTAAAAAAATGAATATGGGTAATTTTTAATTCAAAGAACGCGGGCTTTGCTAATCCTCAGAGGCTTCAAGAGGTCAAGATGTAATAGGATGGGTGGATGCATCTTGTATTTCAATCACTGTTGCCTGCAGTGGACACAGTGTGTAAACACATTAAAAAGGGTTCTTATATCAAATCTTCATAATTTTTTTTTCTGTATCATGAATTTTACATTTTTCAACATGCATGTTGACTTAAAATGGAAACCATAACACCCCCCCCTCCCCAACAAAAAAAACCTTTTGCAAAAATAGAAAATACAAACTATGTTGTACTGTACGTTAATCATAAGGAGGACTACGGTACATGCAAAGATAGATGAGCCTAACCTCTGAAATACTTACATTATAAATAAATGACTTTATTTATGATATTCTCACTTGGGACCAGTTATTTGTTAAAGCAAATGGACTTCAATAATCACTTATTCTTCTTGATTTTCAGTTGCTCTGTAGTTATTTGTTCTAAGGAGGCATTTTTTCCAATTGGCAACTTCATTTCTTCAGCTTGGGTTTTTATCATTTGACAATCTGTGTTGATTTTTATGATCAGGAAGAACACTCTCCTGCGTAGATTACAATAAGACTAGTTACTAAAAAAAACGCATTTTGTACATTTTCATAGTTTGTATTTTTATTTGGTAGCAGCAATGAAAGGATTTTGGGGGGAAACGGAATTATCTATGTTTATTAGTTGGATTTTATTTAAAGGGAGAAACTTTCTAGAAAATATAAACCAGATACTGTATTTCAGCATTTAATTAAGGGCAAAGGGTGAGTGAGGCTTATGTAAATTAATAAAAAAAATGAAAAATAATAATAATCCACCAGACCCATTTTTGCCCTTTACGTCATTATTTTTACTCTGTTTTCCAGTATTATGGATGTTAAATAAACTACTTACCTAATTATTCCTTGTTTGTATTATTTTTTGCCTAAATTGCAACACTAATGTGTATGGCAAACTAACTGCTGGTGAATAGGTTGGATTGCTGCAGCTCTTAATAAATGAGGCTGAATTTACTTAACAATGAATGGTAGTCCTATGCTTTCTATACAACAGCTGCTGAATGTGATTGTGTTGGTATCACTTGAACTGTTTTAATGTTTGTCTGCATTCCTGTGTATACTGTTCTGAGTAAATAAGCTCTTGAGTGCAGAATAGGGCTTTGAATTTTTTTTTCTATTTTGTTTTGTATTTTTCAGGCTTGGCTTTTGTCTCATTTTGCAGCAAATCTTTTTTGGATAAAAAACCTAGACCTACTTACTAACCAAAACATATGGGCATAGTGAACAAAGCCTCGATTCTTAAAATCGGGGTTATGTAAGTAAGGTTCTGACAACATGGCTGTTTTGGAGCAAAGAGCAAAAGCCTAAATTTTAATTTTATTTTTCTGCTTTGGTGAATAGCAGGTTACAGCCCTGTCCAAATGGTGCTTTATAAAACACTTTCAAAGTAATGCAATAAACCTGCTTAAAACATACTGTTTTGTTAATGTTCACCCTAAAAACTCACCCTATTTCTGTCTTTAAAGGTATTGCATTACTTGTAAGACTTTCTGCAGCCATTGCTAATGCCATCTTTAACCCACATTACATTGCTGCAAAGGCTAGCAAGAGTTTTGCTTGCTGCTATTAGTTTTAAAAGCCTTTATATCTCTTCTATGGTTATTGCTTTGTAGGCTGAGTGGGAGACACCTGTTTCAGTCAATAGTCGAGTGTAGTTCAGTCGGTCGTCTGACCTGGCAGATCAATGAACAACGCCCAACCAAACTGATACCCACGTGCGATTATCAGCTGAAATGCCAGTTCGTCACAACCATGTCACCCACTCTGGAGTTTTGCCTCATGCACTATTCTCGAGGCTTTAGAGTGTAGTTGTACTTTTAAGTCCTATTGTACAAATTTTTTAGCACATGGTAGATTATTAATCACAGTATGAGCAGTTTCACAAAAATAAATAATAGGAAGGAGAATATTGCAAAGGTTCTCTGGCAAATCTGTAGCCTTAAAAGGTGTCAAACTATGGAAATCCTATACTTCCCTAAAGATGGGTACATATTTGGCTAGTAATTTACAAATCCAATCAGATCCAACAGATTTAGTGTGAAATAATTGTCAGCTGTGTGAATATCAATTGACTGCTTTAGTTAAAGGAAAGTGATGGTGATCATAGTGATGTATATACAACCAAATGATTGATTTCCATAAACAGTATGGGGAGGTTGAGAAAGTCAATTTGTATGCAAGTCACATAACATACAATAAGTCTTGCATATGTGTATTTAACTTAAGTTAGGAAAAAGGGTGCAATGGGATGGATATGGATGGGCATTTAACTGAACTGGAATGAATTTGTCACGAATGCCAGTTCGCTGGGCACGTGATCTGACCCATCAATCGGTACAAACTGCCACCACTTTAAGTTATGGCCTTAAAAACGCCCCAAAAACACTCTTGACTCTCACTGACCATGCACACCCCTGTCCTGGCAGCTAAATGGTTAACACTACACCATTCACTCCAGCAAAATAACTGGTTAATTAGCATCAGTCCTCCACAAGCAGTCACAGAGTTAATTAGCATTTACACTGCAAAACATTCTATTCAACCACATATAAACTTATCAGAGGCCAACTGAGTTCTTTTAGAGCATCAAAGACAAAACTTATTAAATTTTAGATTTAATATTCCAAAAGGTGGACAGTGCATATAATACAAAAATAAAAGAAAATGATGTTATAATAAAATGACATACAATAGGAACAACAGTTCTATAAAATAAAAAGGCTAAAAATATTTACAGACCCTACTCACTAGAAGAAGCCCTGTATCCCGGGGTGGGAAGAAACATCGGGTCCATACACACAGTTTTACCATGTCCCCTCAGTATGAACAAAGTTATAGGGGCTACAAGGATTTTTAAACCCCTTGTTGAACCTTCCCCCTCCTGGCTATGTGTCTAGGAATGTCCAGATTTACGACTAGCCAAAAGCATTCATTCCCCCTCAGTTAGGCAGACTCCATATAAATGTAGATATGTACATTGTATTGGGATATTGACCACATATTCCTCTCCTGTATTAATTATCAATTCCTCCAATACCAAACATGACCTGCGCGTAATACATATTTACCAAGATATTAGTAACTCGCCTTGGCAAGGAAATAAGGTCTCCATGTTGGGTATCATTTTAATAGGCCTACTTTCCCATTCACAAATATAATATTGGGTTCTGTCTTACATATTCCAATACCAAAATACATTTATTTTCCATGTATGGTTGTCCTTAAAATTACCTCTTAAGGTACCCACCAGACCCCTAGCTGAAGAGAATTCCAGATACACTGTTCGGCCCCACATTGTCTGAAAAAGAAGATCTGGTTCCATGCTTCACTTATCATAATATAAACAATAGGACTGTTCCAGGGTGGAATGGCATTTTTATTGGTCCTTTGCAAGAACTAATACCAATAGTTAACCCATTCTTGCCAAGTCTCCACTCACTTTCCTGACAGCTAGTGATGAAGAAGTATGGCTGACAGTGGTGCATCAAGGGGGAACTTGCATCATGAAAAGGGCACCCCGATAGCTGAAGATATGTATTGCCAGACATTCAGTGTATTGGAAGTTCTGTGTTAGGGAGTCAATACTAGATAGCATTAGAAATTTAATTTTACATTTAATTTTTAATATAATTTGAATAAAAACTATATACTTGTTCACAAAAAGCTTGTGGTATTATATATTAAATTGGAGAGATTGGTGCATTCTTTTAGTTTGGGGAAGTTGGTGAAATTAAATATTGGGGGTATAAACAGAATGCGGTAGTGCCAGACCTTTTCAGTCACTGCAAATGTCAAGGATTCTTTATCGAATACCAGAATTTAATAGCATGGCACAGGAAATACAATGGTGGATAAGAACAAGCGCTGCACAAAACAGAAACAGTCTTCTCATTATCTGTTGTATTCAATTAGATCAACTGGACTTGAAGTTTAGTTCTTGAAGATGTTTCGCTGGTCATCCGACTGGCTTTCTCAATTCAGAATGACAAGAATCTTTGGCAATTATGTACCCTGGAAAATCCCAATTAGCATATCACAGCCAAGTGTTAAGGGTGTGCTGGGCCATACGTTGATGCAGTTGCTGTTTGGTCTCCCCCACATACAAATCAGAGCATTCTTCACTGCACTGCAGTGCGTATATGATATCGCTTTTCTTGTGTTTCGGTAATTAAGAAGAATTTTCAAAAAACACCGTATCCCTGTCTGCTTTAAACTGGACAATACACTGAGGCAACAATTGGTACATCCAAAAGGCCCAATACCGAAACACAAGAAAAGCGACATCATATGTGCAGTGCAGTGAAGAATGCTCTGATTTGTATGTGGGGGAGACCAAACAGCAACTGCATCAACGTATGGCCCAGCACAAAAGAGCCAATTACTCGGGTCAGGGCTCAGCCATGTACCTGCATCTTAAAGGACAATTATACTCACCTTCCCTCCGCTCCAGATCTTCATGTAGTAACTTTTACCCAGGGTGAGGACCTGAACCGCTAGGTCCTCACCCCGGGATTCACAAAACCTTCAGCAGCGTGTTGCAGCAACGCTGCTCTTGTAGGCTCCGCCCCCTCCTCCCCGTCGGCGACGAGGCCAATAGGAAGGCACGCTTGTTGCAGAGGACATACCTTTGAAGATTGTAATGTTAACATATTGGAAAAGGAACGTGACTGGTTCAAGAGAGGTGTTAAGTAGGCCATTTATGGAAAATAAAGAAACCAAGCCTAAATAGGGGTGGGGGGGTTCGACACCAACTGTCTGCCATGTACAATGCTGTTTTGACACCTTACTCTGGGCGTTCCTATAACACCTCTTAGCCACTATCCAATCACACCCTTAACACTTGGCTGTGATATGCTAATTGGGATTTTCCAGGGTGCATAATTGCCAAAGATTCTTGTACAAGTCATTCTGAATTGGATGACTAGCGAAAGAAACTAAAACAAGTCCAGTGATCTAATTGAATACAACAGATATACCATGACAACCTTCACAAGCAGTCTTCTCATTAGATTTGACCAATGCATAAAAACCCATTGTGCAGATTTGGCTTTGTGCATGAGAAAATAATTTTATGCTGGGCAGATAATTGTGAAAGGTGAATTCCAAGCCTGGAGAGGAATGGACAGAATTTCTGTACAGATAATTGCTTGTGGGAGCTTCTACTTTCCCTGAAGCCATGAAATGTCTGCAAATCCTCTCCTAGTAATAACCACTATTTTCCTCTAGATCAGAATTTAATGAATCTAGCTGCAGGAGATATATTAGGTATGTAGAATGAAGTGTTTTTATACATGCTGTCAGGCCTAAGGATAGCTACTGTGCAATGGGGAGGTAATTGTTGAAAGGAGTTTATATTGGTCTGATAAGGCAGAGGCAAATCTGATATGACAAAATGGTGCACTTTTTGTGCAGAATAGTAAGTTATACCTTCACTTGAATTCTTTAACATGCTTAAACGCAAAGTGCAAATTTCAAAACCATCTTTCTGTATCTTAAAGTTAAACTGACCAAGTTATTGTAGGAATCCTTTATGCACTAATGTTAATATACATCTTGCTGTGTTTTGTTAAAGGGCATGTCCACCCCCAAAACTATAATCCCCCCAACTACTGGCCCCACCATGTAGTGTAGTTTAATCCTTACCTCACATCCCAGCTCCATAGGGTTCTCCTGTAAACCCCCCCCCCCCAATGTCCCAAAACTAACCACCAGGAAGATAGCAGGGCTCTGCCTGCTATCCTGAACTATCGGTCGATAGGACCGAAATATCTCATCGTGTGTACCCACCTTTACATGTATTCAATTACAGATTAAGATGACGCAAAGTAATTTTTTCAGTATAGTGTCCCTTTAATGCCAGCCATTACTTTAACCTGTGTTGCTTTAACACTCACTACTATTCTATCTCTAGGTATATCTGATCCAAACAATACGCACAGACCAATGAATACCCATCTCTCATAACCTGGCCTCTTGTTTTCTTTTTAACTAGAAACTAGGATGGTACGACCGATGTACTAAAACCAAAGATAGCGCATTGTTTTAGCCATTAAAATGGCGGTCATCAGTCTCCGTCAGCTTTCTTTCAATTGCATTGACGCCCTCAGTACATTGTTGCATTAATGGATTTTTTGCTGATTTTACTGCATAGTTGAGAACAGGGGAGGAAGAGAGCCAGATAGAAGAATCGCATTACTACATGAAAACAAACAAAAAGTGAGTCTTTAGTCAAGACACAAAGAGACACTACAGAAAAATATCTACCATCTATTATTCAGGTTAAATTCCATTCCGTATGGAACAATGAACCAAAAAAGTCATGACCACCATTAACTATTAGTAACAATATATTGGGGATAATTCTATTAATTGGATTTGTATGTAAAATACATACGGTGGTATTCAGATGTTTGCGCTAGCAATAATTCAGAGAGAATATATTTAGGAGGGTGAAGGTTGTCGGGCCCCGGGAAAGTTTCTTTGTGGTAAAGTTGGTTATAATAATCTCCCATCCCTGTGCTCTCTGTTCCATATTTTATAAGCAGAGGTTTAACATACTCTCTCGATGGGCAGATGCTATATCAGCCATATTTGGCTTAATTAGTGCTAATCCCATACTGACCACTCTGATCAGTTAGCATGGGTTTTGCACAATTTCGCACTGGCTTCACATTTTTCAAAAAAATAAGTGTTAAACTTAAACGGCTTTACTACTGTGGCATGTGGGGCTGAATGCAGAACCAAAAAATTTTGTCTTACCCTGACAGGAATCCTGCAATCAGGTAAGGCGAGGGAGTCCGGGTCAGGTAAGATGGAACTTTAGTAATTTGCACAAGCTCTTATTTCTTTTACTTTTAAATATAAATATCTTTTGCTGCAAAGCAGGATAGGTATAAATCGTTAAAAACAGTGTTATCTTTCACACAGTCTTGTGCCCTTTAAGGTCAATACATATGTTCTGGATGGTGGGACATCTTAAGGAAGTATTTGGCCTTTCACCTTTTAAGGGTCCAGAACTTTGAAGCATAAATTGAGTTAGTTTAATGGTTCCAAAATGTCTGTTGGGAGGTTAAAGAACCAACTTGGCATTGAATAGATTCAATTACACAGCACCCTGCTACATTGGTTAAGGCTGTTGGCCTCATAAATCCAGAATATACTGTTCATGTAAGCTTTTGGTCATTTAACCACACTGCAGGTTCCTATGGCAGGGTCCTAAAGCTTTCAACTTAATTTGGTCTTTTTCTAAATCATTGATGTTTGGACCTGCAGATTTCAATATGTTTATTGTCTGCAAGTCCTGGCTTCTTTTACCTCTTTAGCTGCATTTATATTAAAACCTTCTGCCGACCGAGGTGAACATGATTGCTTATATTGCATCCTGGAGTTTCATAGTGGTGTGGCAGAAAGATGTTTGTGTTGTTTCCAACTGGTGTAATGTGGCTACTTCCACATACCTATAGCATGTTACTGAAATACTTTCCAGGAGTGGCTTTTCTCACAATAACTAAGAAACATTAATTGGCTTATAAACTACTCTAACACCTTGCTGGTATTTTAAACACTTTGTACTAAAAAGCATGCCTAATATCTTATTTTCCTAGTTTTGTCCAGCAAATTTTAATATGAATACTGTTCTCCCATGTTGTTTTACCAGCACCTGCACATTTAATCAGCTTATGGGTTTGTGGATTAGGGAGAAATTGTTGGGGGAGTAGCTAGTGGTGCTGGAAGTAACTGGTTTAGGATCACAGGATAACAAATCTAAGGGGATTAAATATATAATATAGTGCCATGTTTACCATGGTTATATATTCCCACAATATTGTTGCAGTATTTCACAACTGCTGAAGTAAAAGAGTGTAATGTTCAATACAATATCAAAAGGCAGCACACACAGACATAGTTTGTCTCATTCTCATTTTGCTGTGGGTGTTGAGAGATTACCTTATTAACGTGGGGATGGTGCTTTATTTCCCAGAATTTACCCAATACCCATACCCCCAAAATCTTTAGTCACTAACGTTATGTTTCTAACACTTACCCAGTGCTTTTTACTTCAGGCTCGCGTTACAGCAATTAACTGTCAACTACAGTCCAGACACAAAATATCCCAGTTCCTGATGGATTGCCCTTTTAATGGCTAAGTGTGTATCGGGATACAGTTGTTCACAAAGTTTATAACATTTTCCGTCTGCCTCAGGATAATAGGTATTTGACCGACCGCAGTTGGCTCGCTGTACGTGTATTAAGGGAGTCAGCCACGATCGCTGGGTGTGTGGGCAGTCCTGAACAATTCTCCTATACTAAATATAGGAGATGGGTTCAGGACTGTGTATAGCCACATCTTTAACAGATGACAGTACGGAATTACAGATTCTCTGTAATTTTGTTATCTTGTACTCATGTTCCTACTTAAAGGTAGCCATACAGATGGCCAATACTTGACAATTCCTTAAGTGAGGTTGATCGTCGTTATCATGGTTTATTGTTCTTGGAAGAAATTTCAGTCAGTCGATATCTTTTTTTATTTTTACTTCAGTAGAGGGAGTCTGATACTATTGTCCCCATGTGGGATAAATTATATAAGTGGTCAACCGTGGTAGGTTAACAAATGACAACCCCTGACATATACACATGTGATTATCGGCCAAAACGGCCGTTCGCTTGCGCATGAACGTGGTTGTGTGGTTGCTGCCAAATATCGTATGTTGTACAAGGCTTGTTTACAACAAGCTTGTTGTTAGTTTTTATCCCTCCCAGACCCACCTTATTGCACATATGGCAGGAGAAGGGTTGTGGTGACAGTCAACAGGGGGGCTTAAATGTGAAGCAGGAGGTAGAAGTGAGGGTCTTACTCTATGATATATAATTGTAGCAATTTGTAGTTTTCCTTTATAAGTAGTGAAAAATAGAGGTAAATGTAGTGTCAGCCTAGTGAAATGTGTGCCCTGATATAATATGGGTGATTTTAAAATTAAACAGATATTAAAAAAATGAATATGGTAATTTTTAATTCAAAAAGAACGTGGGCTTGCTAATCCTCAGAGGCTTCAAGAGGTCAAGATGTAATAGGATGGGTGGATGCATCTTGTATTTCAATCACTGTTGCCGTGCAGTGGACACCAGTGTGTAACCACATTAAAAGGGTTCTTATCAATCAAATCTTCATAATTTTTTTTTCTGTTCATGAATTTTTACATTTTTCAACATGCATGTTGACTTAAAATGGAAACCATAACAACCCCCCCCTCCCCCAACAAAAAGAACCTTTTGCAAAAATAAGAAATACAAAACTATGTTGTACTGTACGTTATCATAAGGAGGACATACGTAAATGCAAGATTATGATGACCTAACTCTGAAATACTTACATTATAAAAAAATGACTTATTTATGATATTCTCACTGGGACCGTTATTTGTTAAAGCAAATGGACTTCAATAATCACTTATTCTTCTTGATTTTCAGTTGCCTGTAGTTATTTGTTCTAAGGAGGCATTTTTTCCAATTGGCTACTTCATTTCTTCACTTGGTTTTATCATTTGACAATCTGTGTTGATTTTTTATGATCAGAAGAGACACTCTCCTGCGTATTACAATAAGACTAGTTACTAAAAAAAACGCATTTTGTAATTTTTCATAGTTTGTATTTTATTTGGTAGCAGCATGAAGGATTTTGGGGGGAAAACGGAATTATCTATTTTATTAGTTGGATTTATTTAAGGAAGAAACTTTCTAGAAAATATAACCAGATACTGTATTCAGCATTTAATTAAGGGCAAAGGGTGAGTGAGGCTTATGTAATTAATAAAAAAATGAAAAATAATAATAATCCACCAGACCCATTTTTGCCCTTTACGTCCATTATTTTACTCTGTTTTCCAGTATTATGGATGTAAATAAACTACTTACCTAATTATTCCTTGTTTGTATTATTTTTTGCCTAAATTGCAACACTAATGTGTTGGGCAAACTAACTGCTGGTGAATAGTTGGATTGCTGCAGCTCTTAATAAATGAGGCTGGAATTTACTTAACAATGAATGGTAGTCCTATGCTTTCTATCAAACAGCTGCTGAATGTGATGTGTGTGGTATCACTTGAACTGTTTTAAATGTTTGTCTGCATTCCTGTTGTATACTGTTCTGAGTAAATAAGCTCTGATGCAGAATAGGGCTTTGAATTTTTTTTTCTATTTTGTTTTGTATTTTTCAGGCTTGGCTTTTGTCTCATTTTGCAGCAAATCTTTTTGGATAAAAAAACCCTGACCTACTTACTAACCAAAACATATGGGCATAGTGAACAAAGCCGATTCTTAAATCGGAGGTTATGTAAGTAAGTTCTGACAACATGGCTGTTTTGGAGCAAAGAGCAAAAGCCTAAATTTTAATTTTATTTTTCTGCTTGTGAATAGCAGGTTACAGCCCTTGTCCTAAATGTGGCTTTATAACACACTTTCAAGTAATGCAATAAACCTGCTTAAACACATACTGTTTTTGTTAATGTTCACCCTAAAAACTCACCCGTATTTCTGTCTTTAAAGTATTTGCATTACTTGTAAGACTTTTCTGCAGCCATTGCTAATGCCATCTTTAACCCACAGTACATTGCTGGCACAGGCTAGCAAGAGTTTTGCTTGCTGCTATTAGTTTTAAAAGCCTTTATATCTCTTCTATGGTTATTGCTTTGTAGGCTGAGTGGGAGACACCTGTTTCAGTCATAGTCGAGTTGTAGTTCAGTCGGGTCGTCTGACCTGGCAGATCAATGAACAACGCCCAACCCAACTCGATACCACGTGCGATTATCAGCTGAAATGCCAGTTCGTCACAACCATGTCACCCATCTGGAGTTTTTGCCTCATGCACTATTCTCGAGGCTTTAGAGTGTAGTTGTACTTTTAAGTCCTATTGTACAAATTTTTTAGCACATGGTAGATTATATATCACAGTATGAGCAGTTTCACAAAAAAATAAATAATAGGAAGGAGAATATTGCAAAGGTTCTCTGGCCAAATTGTATCCTTAAAAGGTGTCAACTAGGGAAATCCTATACTTCCCTAAAGATGGGTACATATTTGGCTAGTAATTTACCAAATCCAATCAGATCCAACAGATTTAGTGTGAAATAATTGTCAGCTGTGTGAATATCAATTGACTGCTTAGTTAAGGAAAGTGATGGTGATCATAGTGATGTATATACAACCAAATGATTGATTTCCATAAACAGTATGGGAGGTGAGAAAGTCAATTGTATGCAAGTCACAAACATACAATAAGTCTTGCAATGTGTATTTAACTTAAGTAGGAAAAGGGTGCAATGGATGTATGATGGGATTTAACTGAACTGGAATGAATTTTCACAGAATGCCTGTTCGCGGCACGTGATCTGACCATCAATCGGTACAAACTGCCACTACTTTAGTTATGCCTTAAAAACGCCCCAAAAACACTCTTGACTCTCACTGACCATGCACACCCCTGTCCTGGCAGCTAAATGTTAACCAACACCATTCACTCCAGCAAATAAACTGGTTAATTAGCATCAGTCCTCCACAAGCAGTCAACAGAGTTAATTGCATTTACACTGCAAAACATTCTATTCAACCACATATAAACTTATCAGAGGCACAACTGAGTTTCTTTAGAGCATCAAAGACAAAACTTATTAAATTTTAGATTTATATTCCAAAAGGTGGACAGTGCATAATAATACAAAAATAAAGAAATGATGTTATAAATAAAATGACATACAATAGGACAACAGTTCTATAAAATAAAAAGGCTAAAAATATTTACAGACCCTAACTAGAAGAACCCTGTATCCCGGGGTGGGAGAAACATCGGGTCATACCATCAAGTTTTACCATGTCCCCTCAGTATGAACAAGTTATAGGGCTACAAGGATTTTTCCCCCTTGTTGAACCTTCCCCCTCCTGGCTATGTGTCTAGGATGTCAGATTTACGACTAGCCAAAAGCATTCATTCCCCCTCAGTTAGGCAGACTCCATATAAATGTAGATATGTACATTGTATTGGGATTTGACCACATATTCCTCCTGTATTAATTATCAATTCTCCAATACCAAACTAACCTGCGCGTAATACATATTTACCAAGATATTAGTAACTCGCCTTGGCAGGAAATAAGGTCTCCATGTTGGGTATCATTTTAATAGGCCTACTTCCCATTCACAAATATAATATTGGTTTGTCTACATTTCCAATACCAAAATACATTATTTTCCATGTATGGTTGTCCTTAAATTACCTCTTAAGGTACCCACCAGACCCCTAGCTGAAGTAGAATTCCAGATACACTGTTCGCCCCCACATTGTCGAAAAGAAGATCGGGTTCCATGCTTCACTTATCATAATATAAACAATAGGACTGTTCCAGGGTGGAATGGCATTTTTATTGGTCCTTTGCAAGAACTAATACCAATAGTTAACCATTCTTGCCAAGTCCACTACTCACTTTCCTGACAGCTAGTGATGAAAATATGGCTGGACAGTGGTGCATCAAGGGGGAACTTGCATCATGAAAGGCACCCCGATAGTGAAGATATGTATTGTCCAGACATTCAGTGTATTGGAAGTCTGTGTTAGGAGTCAATACTAGATAGCATTAGAATTTAATTTTACATTTAATTTTTAATATAATTTGAATATAAACTATATACGTGTTCACAACAAACTTGTGGATTATATATTAAATTGGAGAGATTGGTGCATTCTTTTAGTTTGGGGAAGTTGGTGAAATTAATATTGGGGGTATAAAACAGAATGCGGTAGTCCAGACCTTTTCAGTCACTGCAAATGTCAAGATTCTTTATCGAATACCAGAATTTAATAGCATGGCACAGGAAATACCATGGTGGATATAGAACAAGCGCTGCACAAACAGAAACAGTCTTATTATCTGTTGTATTCAATTAGATCAACTGACTTGAAGTTTTAGTTCTTGAAGACGTTTCGCTGGTCATCCGACTGGCTTTCTCTTCAAATACAGAAGACAAAGAATCTTTGCAATTATGTACCTGGAAAATCCCAATTAGCATATCCACGCCAAGTGTTAAGGGTGTGCTGGGCCATACGTTGATGCAGTTGCTGTTTGGTCCCCCCACATACAAATCAGAGCATTCTTCACTGCACTGCATGTCGTATTATATCGCTTTTCTTGTGTTCGGTATTAAGAAGTAATTTTCAAAAAACAACCGTATCCCTGTTGCTTTAAACTGGACAACTACACTGAGGCAACAATTGGTACTCCAAAAGGCCCATACCGAAACACAAGAAAAGCGACATCAATGTGCAATTGCAGTGAAGAATGCTCTATTTGTATGTGGGGAGACCAAACAGGCAACTGCTCAACGTATGGCCCAGCACAAAAGAGCCAATTACTCGGGTCGGGCTCAGCCATGTACCTGCATCATTAAAGGACAATTAAACTCACCTTCCCTCCGCTCCAGATCTTCATGTAGTAACTTTTACCAGGGTGAGACCTGAACCGCTAGTCCTCACCCCGGGTTCACAAAACTCACAGCGCTGTGCAGAACGCGCCTTGTGCTCTCCGCCCCTCCTCCCCGTCGGCGAGAGGCAATAGGAAGCACGCTTGTTGCAGAGGACATACCTTTGAAGATTGTAAGTTAACTATTGAAAGGAAGCGTTACTGTTCAAGAGAGGTGTTATAGGCCATTTATGGAAAATAAAAACCAAGCCTAAAAGGGGTGGGGGGGTTCGACACAACTGTCCCATGTACAATGCTGTTTTGACACCTTACTCGGGCGTCCTATAACACCTCTTAGCACTATCAATCAAACCCTAAAGAGCATGTCCACCCGAATTTTTTTTTTTTTTTATATTGAATCCCCATGGGCTCCCAGCCCCACCCATAGATTTATTTTTTAAACAGCCCCCCAACTCTACTACCTCCCCCTTTCCCGCCGGCTCCGGCCTCTGCTTGCTAGAAAATGCAAGCAGAGGGGCGGACCGGCACCGCGTCTGTGATTGGCTGAGCGGCAGCCAATCACGGACGCGGCTGCGCAGCTCCTTCGCGGAGGAAAGAGAGAGGTATTAAGTTTGGGACGCTTTCTAAAGTAAAAATTTGCGTGGGGTGGAGCCCTTGGGAAATACTATATAATCATTTACTGCTAGGGGGAGGGAATCGAGAGGGAGGGAGAGGAGGGAGAGGGGGAGAAAGTGCCAGTACGATGGATCTACCTGAGGGGCAGGGCGTGCCTATATGGACCTGCAGCCTACCTGGTGGGCAGTTTTGGGCTGGTGGGGCGACTACCGGAGAACCCTAGGGCTGCGATGTGAGGTAGGATTAAACTACACTACATGGTGGGGCCAGTAGTTGGGGGGATTATAGTTTTGGGGAGTGGACATGCCCTTAAACACTTGGCTGTGATATGCTAATTGGGATTTTCCAGGGTGCATAATTGCCAAAGATTCTTGTACAAGTCATTTGAATTGGATGACTAGCGAAAGAAACTAAACAAGTCCAGTTGATCTAATTGAATACAACAGATATACCATGACCTGGATGAATGAGAACCTTCACAAGCAGTCTTCTCATTAGATTTGACCAATGCAATGAAAAACCCATTGTGCAGATTTGGCTTTGTGCATGAGAAAATAATTTTATGCTGGGATAGAATTGTGAAAGGTGAATTCCAAGCCTGGAGAGAATGGACAGAATTTCTGTACAGATAATTGCTTGTGGGAGCTTCTACTTTCCCTGAAGCCATGAAATGTCTGCAAATCCTCTCCTAGTAATAACCACTATTTTCTCTAGATCAGAATTTAATGAATCTAGCTGCAGGAGATATATTAGGTATGTAGAATGAAGTGTTTTATACATGCGTCAGGCTAAGGATAGCTACTGTGCAATGGGGAGGTAATTGTTGAAAGGAGTTTATTTGGTCTGATAGGCAGAGGCAAATCTGATATGACAAAATGGTGCACTTTTTGTGCAGAATAGTAAGTTATACCTTCACTTGAATTCTTTAACATGCTTAACGCAAAGTGCAAATTTCAAAACCATCTTTCTGTATCTTAAGTTAAATGACCAAGTTAGTGTAGGAATCCTTTATGCACTAATGTTAATATACATCTTGCTGTGTTTTGTTAAAGGGCATGTCCACCCCCAAAACTATAATCCCCCCAACTACTGGCCCCACCATGTAGTGTAGTTTAATCCTTACCTCACATCCCAGCTCCATAGGGTTCTCCTGTAACCCCCCCCCCCAATGTCCCAAACTAACCACCAGGAGGATAGCAGGGCTCTGCCTGCTATCTTGCCTCCGGTAGATATTTGCCATGCGCACTGCAGTCCTCTCTCTCCCCCCCCTCCCTCCCTCTCCCTTCCATTCTACTATCCCTCCCCTAGCGCAAAACCCCCTTAATATGCTGCTCCCCCATGTCCCCAGCCCCAACCGCATATTTTTTTTTCAAAAAGCTCCCCAAACTCTTACTTACCTCTCTGTCTTTCCTCCGCTGCACTGAATGACCGGCAGCCGCGTCCGTGATTGGCTGCCGCTCAGCCAATCACAGACGCGACTGCCGGTCCCGCCCTCTCTTGCATTCTCGCAAGCAGAGGGCCGGCAGTGCGGCGGAGGAAACGAGGGGAGGTAAAGTAGAGTTTGGGGGCTTTCGAAAAAATATTTATGCGGTTGGGGCTGGGGGACATGGGGCAGCAGCATATTAAAAATCAGTTTATGGGGTGGACTACCCTTAAGCTATCTACTGTGTGCATACCCTGGACCTTTTATGTCCAGGGTGTGCTTTAAGTAGATTTCCAAATGGTATTTACTTGTTGATTTTTAATTATTTAAATGAATAGCCAGTTTATACTTTATTTCCTCATCTCTAACAGGTATGCCCAAGTATAATCAACAAACTGTCCAATAAAGGTGGCCATACACCAGCACGATATTACTTACCCGACCGACCGCTCACGCGACGTTCCTGCGATCCTGCCGAACCACCTCTCCCGATCTTATATACGACCGACATGCGATCGCAAAATGAATGGGATTTTGCGATCACATGTCGGTCGTATATAAGATCGGGAGAGGTGGTTCCGCAGGATCGCAGGAACTTCGCGTGAGCGGTCGGTCGGGGAAGTAATATTGTGCTGGTGTATGGCCACCTTAAGCTACTCTGTATCCTCCTGTGCAGGGGGGCTGAGGTCTCTAGACTGCCTTATCTAGTGAAAATCTTATTGATGTCACAAATGAGAAACTGTCCACCTATGGACAGGTGAAAGGGTGATTTATTATATGCAAATGGCTGCTTTGTCATCTAAATTGGCCTTTTGGTAATGGCTCTTTTCCCGATTCGCCGTGCAGATTATCATGGAATGATCATTGGCTGAAACGGACATGCTACACATAGTGCAATCGCACATGTGTATGAGCTTTTAGAGAGTCAGGGCAGACCAGAAAGCTTAAAGTATATGTACACTGGGATTTTTTTTTAATTGCCAATTACTGGAAACAAATTACTCCCAACTATTACTGTACCATTTTTTTGTTGATCTGTCACCTATTTCTTTAGATATCCAGTATGAAACATCTTACATTTCAGCTGTCCATCAAGTGCCATATTATTATCATAACTCTTCTGTTATATATAGTTTTGCTGTAGCTGGAATGGCGACAGTTGGTATGTGAACTGCATGTTGGGAAATTCCCTTTTCCAATGCTGCCTCATAGGGATTACTGAGCATGCTTGCCCCACAGAGAGTAAGATAGTCTGGCAGGGGGCTGGGGGACTGAGGGACTGAGTTTGAGCACAACAAATACTAGATTAAAATCATGCAGCAAACACAAACACATCAGAGTAAGTGCTACTTACATGAAGATTCTTTACAGATGAGGCAAAGTTGTTTTTTCAGTGGCCAGTTCCTATAACATAAGCTAAGGTATGCGTATCTCTTTTGAACGAGGGCACTTATGGAGACTACAGTTACCCTTAAAGGGTATGTCCACCCTAAAATTAATTTTTAATACAAGATTCCCCTGCCAGCCCAGCCCCAACCGCTATTTTATATGTTTAGAAAGCTCCCCAAACTCTACTTACCTCCCTCTTTCCTCCGCCGCGCTCCCGGCTCTCTGCTTGCGAGAAAATGCAAGCAGAGGGGCGGGACCTGCAGTCGCGTCTGTGATTGGCTGAGAGGTAAGTAAAGTTTTGGGAGCTTTCTAAACATATAAATATAGCGGTTGGGGCTGGGCTGGCAGGGGCAATACTATATATTAAGGGATTTATGCTAGGGGGAGGGAATCCTGAGAGGGAGGGGGAGAAGGGCTGCAGTACGCATGCCACTTCTCCCGAGGCCAGGTAGGAGGCAGAGTCCTATATGGACTCTGCTATCCTCCTGGTGGGCAGTTTTTGGACTTTGGGGGGGACTACAGGAGAACCATATGGAGCTGGGATGTGAGGTAAGGATTAAACTACACACATGATGGGCCGTAGTTGGGGGGATTATAGTTTTGGGGGTGGACATGCCCTTAAAGCTGGGAGCACACATGCAAGATGTGTGCATGTGACCGCAGATGTATAATCTTCTGTTTTGGTTGATAATTGTAGGTGTGGGGTCACTCTGTTGTGCAATTTGTTTATAACCGTGTTGGACCACCAATGCCGTCTGACCCAATGACCACAGACGTCCTATTATGTCCGCTACGGCCATTTGCCTGTGATCAGGTGCAGAATCGCATGGGTTTACCCAGTTGTAGTGGTTCGCATGGTTTTACCCAGTTGTAGTGGTGCTTCATATATTTGTCTACTAGCAAAAAGCAGCCTGTTAAAACTGTAGATACATACAGGATTATTTACCCAGAGCTGCTATCGCTCTGGGTAAATCTAACGTGATTCAATATCGCATTTGCGACTGTTGGTAAATCCCAAAAATGGATTTTCTCACAGCGTGATTTTAAAGGGCATATTTACTGAAAAATAGGTTATTTTAAATTGACCATAACTGGAAACTATAATTCTTCCCAACCACCACTGTGTCATTTTTTTTTGATCTGCCCCCTATTTCTTTAGATAGCCAGTCTAAAACTTGTTATATTTCCGCTGTCAATCAAGTTCCTTGCTCTCAAAAACTATTCTTCTGTGAGTAGTTTTAATGTAGCTGGAATGGTGACAGAGTTTGACAGTTGGAAGCTGTATGCTGTGTGCTGGCTTGACAGTTGGTTTGTGGGGAAAAAGTCAGGTCGAATGAAAGTGGGAGAGGTTAAAAGAGGGAGGGGGGATACTGCCCTAGCAAAATGTGTGCTGGATTGTAGGCATGCAGCAACACACCCAAATCAGATTATGTGCTACTTAAGCTAGGTACACACCTAGCGTTTTTCCTCCTGACCGACCGTTATCTTACTTTCGAACGTCGGCCAGGAGGAAGGACTGTCGGTCGCGGCAAAAGCAGCCGCATCCGATAGTCACTCTGTCCAATCGTCCTTTCGTCTGATTCGGACAAACGGTTCATTCGGACTGGGCACATTCGGAGCGAATTCGGTCGATGAGATCGCTCGTCGATAGGACCGAAATATCTCATCTGTGTACCCACCTTTACATGTATTCAATTACAGATTAAGATAATAAATTAAACTGGTGAGTTTCGTTCCAACAACAGTCCAGCAGAACCAATTGAATTTATGAAATTCCGATTCAAACCAAATTAAATTAGATTTTCAAAATATTTTCGATTAGTTAATATTTGATTTTGGATAAAAATTCTGAGCTTTGAAAATTTTTAAAAATCAGTCGGATCCGTGTATTCTGGAACCGTCGGTCTTGAATCGAAATCGCGTACCTTTAGAAACTGGGACCCATCGCTATTATACATTATAGGACTTAATGTATAATATACTTCTCTAATGCTTAATTCACATCATTTTATTATTGATTGATTATATGTAAGTCCCACATAAAACAAATTAATAAAGATGTCCATCTATAGTAATAGAAATTGTTGTTCAAGATTGGTTTTGTGATGCATGCGACAAGGTAAAAAAATGAAATTTGCTAGTACACATATCATAGGCCAGGGCTGTCAAACCTGCTGCCCTCAAAATGTTTGCAAACTACAACTCCCAGCATTCCCTAGCAGTAGGTTTGACATCCCTGCTCTAAACCCTGCATTCTTCAGAATCAAAAGGGGAAAAGCAAGACAGGAAATAGAACATGGTCATCCCATATGTAACATGTTCGGGTAGGGCAAGATGCTCAGATCTCTACTAGCAGCCAACTGATTCCAACCAGGCTGCGGTCAATGGCAAGTCATAACAGTCTCCTACTAGGGTCCTGCAAACAGGAAGTTCAGTATTTCAGCGCTTACATTTATTTATACACAGACACAATGACCCTGAATGCGCAGATAATGTCATCCGGGATGAAAAAATACATGCTTTTTTATCTGATAGCATATGTATTTGCACTGAACTCCCTTTAAGAGTCGAGGCTGCCTGTAAGAGTTTAAAGAAATTAAAACTTACAGATAGTTAAAACGGAATCGAGCATTTTACTGCAGAGCAGCAACTATCGCCCTGACCAGTGCTCTGAATGATTACATAAGAGATTGCGGTTTCTCACAGAGCAAATAGCAGCCTCTAGGCTACATCGATCAGCAGCTTGGATGTTAAAACAGGGCCATGGACTATAGGAGAGGGAAGAAATGATTGCAGCTCATGATAGGCCGTGTCGATATATTTTAACCTCCTAGCAACTGGGAGATCAACTAAAAGTCTTTCGTGACTAATTTTGGCCCCCACCAATCAGATCTTATTTAACATTGAAAGTTAACATACTGATGGCTGGGGGCAAAATTAGCCCTCACCATTTTTAAACGTAAGAACTTTTATGAATAACCCTAGCGATGTTTACCTAGCATACAAGCATCTGTACTAACAAAACTGGATGTCAATGGTTGGATCTAGCTAGTTTGCAGTGACTTGTCTCCTTATGAAACAGCAGTTTAAAATGAGATACAATTAAAACAAAAACATTCTAACAATTCAAACATGTACTATTTAAGCAAATATATCATTATGAACAGCATATCTTCTCGCAGAAATTGAAATCTCTCCTTATAAGTCACACTAGTCAAGCGTCATTTGAAAGGAAGCAGATTTGCAATTCCCTCAAAATATTTCTGGACATCGTACAGATCTCCAGAGTTGTGCAAACAACAAACTCACAGCAATATCCTTAACTACAGAGTGCCTTGTAGAGGATGCAGGGAGTATGTTGTTTTATTGTTAAAAATCGGGGGGGTGGAGATCTATTGCGTTGCCATATCTCTGACGCTAGCGTTTCTGCCTGCGCGAATTGAATTATGATGGAAACCAAACAAAGTCCAGGTTTATATTGGGTTCTCTGCCACACAATATTCTCATTTTTCTTTTTTCCCACAGGGGTGGACAGTCCTTCTATTTCCTTGATTAGGAGGAGGATCAAGGCAATATTATTTAGTATAGTTGAATAAAGACATAGCGTCCATCCAGTCCAACCCATCTAGCAGAATACCCATTCCTAGCCGTAAGTGAGACCAGAGGAAGCAAAAAAAAACCCCGCGACAATTTTAAAGGGAGGTAAAAAATGCCTTCCTGACTCCACAAGTGGCAATCGCGAATTCCCGCGATTAACTCTACGTTTATGTATCAATAACCAGTAATTAACAACATATCACTTGTTGCCATTACTCATCCGCCGCTTTTTTTTTGTAAACTGAAAATGACCTGTGGCCATACAGTCCACTGGTAAACAGTTCCATGAGCTTTACCTTCTCCCCGGTGGAAAACACGTCCTTTCCGCAACTTCGAAGCCTAACCTTGTTTTTTCAAGTCTTAGTAAGAGGTAGGCCTGTTGTCCTCTGACATGGCTCCACTGTGCACGCCGAGGGTTTAGTGACCACCAGAGAACTGTGTCCTCTAATGCAGCAACTAGCGACCGGCTTGCCGTAAAGTATACGAGCGGAGAGAGCCTTTGAGCGGTTGCTGTATATGCGTGTCTTTATCTCGGAAGCCATCTGGCGGAGGGAGAGCAGACTGTCGTCTCAATGATGTCGCATTCGCGGAAGCGCTATGTTCCGGAAGTGAGTGACTACAGGGGAGTAGTGGCATGGGCCCAACCCTGAAAGTTGCTTTGCCTCTGGCCATGCGATACCTGTTAGACGCAGTTGGGGCAATGTGCGAGACAGAAGCGGTGTAGGTATGTATCAATGTGGGGACCTCATAGTGAGAGCCCAGTTTTTTGTAACAAGGGGCTGCTGTGATATTCCAGTGTTAGTCTCCTGGCAGTTATTATTGGCACTAACAGCTTGTCGGCTACCAGATGCACTGTAGGGTTGTATGTTTCATGGTAGGGTATCTATATTTTAGTTTGGCACATGGTGGGAGGGCGTTTTTATGGGTTTTCCGGACGTGTATGTTGTATGTTGTCACCCTGCAGGTGATGGGCCTCAATATACAAAGGAACACCTTTGGAGCCCTTGCAATTGTACCCACAGGTTGGATATCTAAAAAGGTTCCACAAATAAATAAACATACGAGGACCTAGACATTAAAATTGCACGGTGCTCTGATGTAACATCCTTAATCCCACTAATATATCCAGGCTGATCTGAATTGGTCTCAGGAATAGAAGCTAGCATTAAGATTTCTTTCTAGCTCTAAGTGAACCGGTCCCTTCTATCTATGGGCACACACAGCAACATAATCACCACGATAGTCATTAGATATGACGTTCGTATGACATTAAACGTTTGTATCATTGTGCATTACAAAAGAAGAGCATGGTCCTTTTATATTTTTTCGTATAACGTTAACGATAATGCCAACATGTAAAATATAGATAATCGGCAGAACAAATCCGCCAGGTGATGGTTGGAAAAAAAGCCGACAATAGTGATGCGATCGTTGGTCTTTGAGAGTTCATTGATGATATATTTTTCTACGAATATTGTGCGATTGCTCGTTCGTCAGCTGCATCATACACAATTATCCAACATGTGTACGAGGCTTAAGCATTCAGATAATAACAAGTATGTGCCAGAGCTTTAACCAGCCAAGTAGTTACTGTAACAGTCCCTTAAAGGGAAACTATAGTGCGTATAAAGTTTTTTAAAAGACAGTTAAAATAAAAGTACCGAGGCAGGGAGGTAGATTGTGGTTGCTTTACCTCCCATATAATTTATGAGGAGCAGCAGCACAAAGAAAACTGTCTTCTGCCAGTCTTCCGTATGCTTCAAGCACCTATGTTTAATTAGAATGCCCCAGGGCCATAACCTGGGAAAATTGTATGTGCTGTAGCTCCTCAACAAAACAAATTGGGAGGTGGGAATAATTATCCTATCTCCTTGCCCCAGGTCCTTTTCATTTTTAAAAAGTACATTTTACAGTACACATAAAAAAAACATGTCCTAATTACGTTTTCGAACGCTCAAGGGATTTTCGAAAATTATCGAAAATAGCCATGTACATTGAAAAATTATTGAAAATTTTTTCAAACATAATCCGCCTGGATTCGGATGTATCTTCAGGTTCGAACCGAAGGGTTCCATGTCAGATTCTGGGTCGTCCGAACCAGATCCATCTCTAGATACCAATGTGTCTTTCGGCACATTGCGATGGAAATTGCAGGTGTATGGCACCTTAGAGATCACACAGCAAAGATGAGTGCTAAAAAAAGCCCGCCTCTAGTGTCCCAGGCCGTGGTTAACACAGCACTGTCATTGGTGGTGGGAATGCGTTCTGGTAAAACATCCCCCCCCCTCCTCCTCTGCCAGTCAAATAAACTGTTATGTCCTGTTGATAGGGATACAGGCCTATAATCAAGCTGATACAGGGAGGGTGAGGAGTGGAGGATGTTTTCTCGATGCTAGATTTGAGTGACAGAGGCAGGAACGAATTGTTATAGCCCCCTTCACAGCATGGCTAATTGAAGGCCAGAGAGAGGCTCAAATCGGGGGGGGGGGGGGTGTATGGGGAGGGTTGCACACCTTAACTCTTTTTAAAGCAATTATAAATGCATTGCAGAATAACTGATTTGCATCATTGCAATAAGTAAGGTAACATTCATCAGCCCAAGACAAAAAAATCATTGCATTTTGTGTAAGTCCAAACTCACAAACAAACACAGAACATGTCAACAGTCCATTGCAGTAAACACAGCAGGTGCATTACATGAATAAAGATTTCACCAGCAGTTTCATAAAAAATGTTTTTTGCTGTCAAAATTAACAAAAAAAAAATTGTCTTCAATTCTACTGTCAGTTCGTGGCAAACATTGTAGGTATTGGGACAGTGAAATTGCTGATACCAGTAGTTTGTTTGAACTTTCCATACAACCCCTTTAATAAAGGACCGAATTTTTTCTTTTAGGTCTCTAATAAGGCAAATGTAGTTTTATGTAAAAAAAAACTCAATTCACCTTTATAATGGGGCATAGAGATGGGATCCGGGTCCGACACGGAACACAAAAATACAGTCCTCTGCACTCGAAAGGGTGGCTAACTCCTCATAAAATCCACCATTGGTGGATAAATATAAAAAATGCAAGTAACGTTGAGGGTCGCACTCTAACCAAAAATGTATTCCATTGAACAAAGGCCAACAATCACAAGTTTCGGGGGTTATGGGGGGCACGTTCACCCCCCCCCCCAAAAAAAAAAAGTTTGTGTGGTCTTTGATCAATGGAATAATTTTTTTCTTGGAGGCGACCGATGTACTTGCATTTATCCGACAACGGAACCCCTTGTTCCCAAAATCCGAAAGATACGTCCGAATCCAGATCGATCCTCCGGATTTCGGAACAAATTTTCAAAGATTTCCAATGTACGGAGCAATTTTCGATAATTTTGGAAATACTTCTAACGTTCGGAAAATCCGTGGAAATACGACTGAGACCACTTTCGAGTTTCCGATCGTATTTTTTGAAAATCCAACGTTTGGGCTATTTTTTAAATTATTGAAAATAGCCTTGAACATTTGAAAATCTTTGAAAATGTGATGTGAAACTCAAAAGTGGTCTGGTCTTATTTTCAGGATTTTCGAATGTTCAAAGATATTTTCGAAAATTATCGAAAATAGTTTTCGTACATTTGAAAAATCTTCGAAAATCGTTCCGTTTTCGGATCTTCAGATCTTCGGATTTTTCCCGAGATCCGGGAATCGAAAAACTGAACGAAAACTAGTAGTTTCGGCCATTCTACTCCACATCTCTCCAGCATGCATGTGCACAGCTGGTTACCAGATGTCAGGCTCAATCTTACTCCCTACTATGACCTTGGGGAGGGTTTGCAATCAGTTAAAATACACAGCATTTGGCTAGAGAACTCGGATACCTGGGGGGGGGAATGACAATCTACAAAATCCATTTACATGAAAACAAGTTTTGCCAAAATGATGGTGCCAATAAACTGGTTATCCAAACCCCCAGTGCACATTTCAAAATTAAATAAGTAGCTTCAATTGATACATCTAAGATTAGTATTTTTGAAATAAAGTACACTCTTGTCCTAAAGGTGGTTGATTCTCCTTTACCTCTAGAAGCAAAAATGTCCATTTGCTTGATGAGCTTACCAGAAAGAAAATCACCCCGGTGAGACGCTTCATAGGTCACCAGCTGTCTAATCCCCCTTCTTACTGGATTATAAGTCGAGATAATAACAATATGGAAACTTTGATAGCAGAGGATACCTCGATAAATTTATAGATTTAAACTTTTTCACATTGTAAAAAATCTTTATATAATACCTTACTAAGTTTCCCTGTCCCCAACCATCATTGGACTATGGACATAGAGGGCATTGGAAAGTATTTTCCCTTTTGGCAGGTCCATTCATTGTCTACTCCCCCACTACACCTTTAAAAATGTCAATAAAAACTACAGTTAAAAAAAACGAGACCAGTGGGAAATACCATAAGAGTGTAAGATAGATAGAAAGTACTGACAACAGTGTGTAAAGGACACAAGGCCTCTTGTGACATTATTCTTAAGAAGTTCTAACCATACCTAATTTTTCTTCGCTCTCTCTTCGGCAAGAATCCTCAATTAGCAGGTTTAAACCTAGCTTACATCTACCTATCCGGTAACCAGCACAGTATATGATATCATATAGATAAATCGATAGCCTTACATCCTACCTATGGTAACACAGCACACGTATATGATATCCTATAATCTATACTGATAAAATCTAGCCTTAACATCCTACCTATCCGGAACCAGCACAGTATATGTTATCAATATGATAAATTCAGCCTCTAAATCCTACCTTATCGGTGAACCAGCACCGCATATGATATCTATATATATATATGATAAATTACCACTTATCCAGACTATCTGGTAACCAGCACAGTATATGGCTATTCTATTATATCTCTAGATATGATAAATCTTAACCCTAATCTACCTATCCGGATAACAGCACAGCATATGATATCTATATGTCTATATATGATAAATCTACCTTAATCCCTCCTATCTGGTAACCAGCACAGTATATGGATCTATATCTATATATGATAAATCTACCCTTACATCCTACCTATCGGTAACCAGCACAGCATATGATATCTATATATCTAGATATGATAAATCTACCCTTACATCCTACCTATCGGGTAACCAGCACGTTATGGTATCATATATATCTATATATGATAAATCTACCCTAATCCTACCATCCGGTAACCAAGCCACAGTAATGATATCTATATATGATACATCTACCTTAAATCCTACCTATCTGGTACCAGGCACAGTATATGAATCTATATATCTAAATGATACAATCTAGCCTTACATCCTACCTATCGGTAACCAGCACAGTATAGGATATCTATATATGATAAAATCTAGCCTTACATCCTACCTATCCGGTAACCAGCACAGATATGATATCTATATATCTGATAAGATAAATCTACCCTTAAATCCTACCTATCTGAACCAGCACGTATATGGCATCTATATATCTATATATGATCAATCTACCCTTACATCCTACCACCGGTAACCAGCACAGTATTGATATCTATATACATCTATTATGATAAATCTACCCTTTACATCCTACCTATCTGGTAACCAGCACAGTATAGGGTCTATATATCTATATATGATAAATCTACCCTACATCCTAACTCATTCTGGTAACAGCCACAGTCGTATGGTATCTATATATCTATATATGATAAATCTACCCTTAAGTCCTACCTATCGTGGTATACAGACACAGTAAATGATATCATAATCATATATGATAAACTACCTACATCCTACCTATCTGGTAACCAGCACAGTGATGGATATATATCTATATATGATAAATCATCCCTACATCCTACCTATCTGGTAACCGCACAGTATATGATATATTATATATGATAAATCTAGCCTTACATCCTACCTATCTGATGTACCAGACAGTATATGATATCTATATATCTATATATGATACATTTAGCCTACTGCTACCTATCTGGTAATTCCAGCACAGTATATGGTATTATATACTATTATGATAAATCTACCCTACATCCTACCTATCCGGTAACCAGCACAGTGTATATATCTATATCTATATATGATTAATCTAACCTTACATCCCACCTATCTGGTAACCAGACAAGTATATATTATATATCTAAATATGATCAATCTACCCTTACATCTACCTATCTGGTAACCAGCACAGTAATGGTATCTATATATCTATATATGATAAATCTACCCTTAATCATACATATTGGTAACCAGCACAGTATATGGGATCTATAATCTTATATATGACAAATCTAGCCTTACATCCTATTATCTGGTAACCAGCACTATATTGGTATCTAATATATCTATATATGATCAATCTAGCCTACATCTACATATTGGTAACCCGCAAAGTATAGGTATCTATAGTATCTATAATATGATAAATCTACCTTAACATCCTACCTATCCGGTAACCAGCACAGTATCATATCTATATATCATATATGATTAATCACCTACATCCCACTATCTGGTAACCGCACAGTATATATCTATATATGATCAATCTACCCTTTAAATCCTACTATCTGGTAACCAGCACAGTATATGATTGATCTATCTATATATGATCAATCGCCTTACATCCTACCTATCTGGTAACCAGCACAGTATATATCTATATATCTATATATGATAAAATCCACCTTACATCCTACCTATTGCGTACCAGCACAGGTATATGATACTCTATATATCTCTATGATCGATATATGATAAATCTACCCTTACATCCACCACTGGCTAGTAACCAGCACAGTAGTGATATCTATATATGATAAAATATACCTTATTCATCCTACCTATCTGGGAACCAGCACAGTATTGATTTCTATATATCTTATATGTAAATCAAACCCTTACATCCTACACTATGGTAACAGCAGTAAGTATATGATATTATATAGATAAATCGACCCTTACATCCTACCTATCTGGTACCAGCACAGTATATGATCTCTATATATCTAGTATATTGATAAATCTACAATACATCTACCTATCCGGGTAACCGCACAGTATGTGGTATCTATATATGATAAATCTAGCCTTACATCCTACCTATCTGATAAACCAGCACAGTATATGGTATCTATATATCTATAGTATGATAAAATTATGTACCCTAACTCTACCCTATCCGGAACAGCACAGTGTTATCTATAATGCTATATATGATAAATTACCCTTACATCCTAACCTATCTGGTAACCAGCCACAGATATGGTTCTAGTATTCGTATATATGAAACTTACCCTTACATCCATACTAGCCAGTTAACCAGCCACACAGTAATGATATCTATAGATGATAAATCAACCCCTTACATCCTACCTATCTGGTAACCAGCACCGAGTTATGGATCTAGATATCTATATGATCAATCATACCCATTACATCATACCTATTCTGGTACCAGCACATCGTATGATGGTATCTAGATTTATATTATATATGATAAATCTACCCGATACATCCTACCTATTTGGTAACCAGAACAGATATGGTATTCTATCTATCTCTGATATATGATAAATCTACCCTTAACATCCACCATTTTGGTAACCAGAACAGTATATGATATCTATAATGATAAATCTACCCTGACATCTACCTATGTAACCAGAACAGTAAGTATGGTATCTATATATCTATAATATGATTAAATCTACCCTAATAATACCTAAGTCTGGTAAACCACACAGTATGATATCTATATCTATATAGGACTAAATCTACCTTACATCGTCATACCACTTTGGTAACCAGCACTTATAGTGATATCTAGATATCTATAACTGAGTAAATCTAGCTTACATCCACCTATCGGTAAACAGCACAGTTATTATGGTATCAATATATGATATATGATTAAATCTACCCTTAAATCCTACCTATCTGGAACCAGCACACTATGATTGAGTTTTATTTTACTGCATTCATCTCACTTAGCACTTATTACCGATGTCATGATTGTATGTTTACCCAAAATAGATTGTAAGCTCTACAGGCAGGGACATCCTTTCCTCTTGTGGCAAAGGCTCTAGCACTTATATACTACCCATATTTATTCAATATATAACTTATTATGTTAAGATCTATTAATGGTATTTTTATTTTGTCCCTTGTATGACTTTTTGTTTTGTTATTGTACAGTTGCTTGTGGCATATATAAATAAACTGACACTAGATACATACATACCGGTAGATTTAATTTGTCATATCTTTTATTGTATATTTATTACTTTTAAAGGTCTTAACTCAAACCATTTAATTCCTGTTCGATACTGTTTAATATCTCAAACACAAAGGAAGCGATACATTTTCCACACTTTCCATCCATTTGCAAGAACCTGGCACCCTTTGTCACTACCTTCACTACTGTTTTCTCATTTTATTTTTATTCTCTATTCAATTCACTTCTTAAATTTTCTCCCTCGTCTTCTTTCTCTCACTGCTTTTAAAAGGTGAATCCCGTTCTGAATACTTGAAACCACTTTGGCTATTCAGTTTTATAGAAGAACGGTGGAAAGGAGCTGTTGTCTAACCTCCCGTTCTCCAATAAAAATGTTCAGAGCTGAGGAACGAAGGTAAGGAACTTACCAGATCGCTTCCTCTAAAACAGGTCCCGACGGACTACTTTGGATATATGCGGGTAGTTACTTACCTTTTTTCCCGGCTCCTAAATGTTTTATGAAAAACCATTTTTTTTTTTTTTTTTTTTAATTCTAAAAATTTTATTAAGAAAGGATGATTTTATAGTCACATACTATTTAACTTTAGTTCTTAAAGGACAATTATACTCACTTCCCTCCGCCGCCTCCTCCCCATCGGCGACGAGGCCATTAGGAAGGCCACTCTTCTGACAACAAAGGTTGCCCTCCTATTGGCCTCGTCGCCGACAGGGAGGAGGGGGCGGAGCCTACAGAGCAGCGTTGCTCTGAAACTCTGCTGTAGGTGCGCGAAACCCAGGGGTGAGGACTTAGAGGTTCAGGTCCTCACCCTTGGTGAAAGCTAAGGAACAAGGAAGAGGAGCGGAGGGAGGTGAGTTAATTGTCCTTAATACAGTAAAGCCAATCTTCCAAGTATTCTTACCTGTCTGTTACATAACATCCCTTTTTTTCCCGTTACATTGAAAATAGTAAGAATAGAAAGTGTGAGAAGATAGAGGGATGGAAGGATAGGGGTGGAACCCAGGTCTAGTAGATAGAATTATGAGGAAGTCTTACCTTAGAAATTAAATAGTGTTTTAAATATATTTACAGGTAATTTAAGATCATAGTGGTCTCTTATGCAAAGTTTGCCATTGCCTGGTGAGAGTCTGATTTTGGAATGTTAGAAAGAAACTGACATTAGAGATGTCCGAACTTCGCAAATCCGGTCCGCGTCGAGGATCTGCGAATTTTCGAAAATTTTTCAAATTACAGTTTTCATGTATTTTCGAAAATATGTATTTTCGAAAATACGTATATGTATGGAATTAAGAGAAATCCTTGTATTTGTCGAAATACGTGTTTTCCTGTATTTTCGAAAATTCACAAAAATAAGACTCGTAATTTCAAAAATTTTCGAAAATACGAAAAATCCGCGAATCGGAAGGCGGAAAATCCGGAAACATCCGCCGTTCGCGAACGGGATAAATCCGCGGCGGATCCGTGTTCGGATCCGCGACCGGCCACCCTACTGACCATTTAGATACATAGTAACATAGTAACATAGTAATTAGGTTGATAAAGACAATTCGTCCATCAAGTCCAACCTATTACTTTTTTTTTTTTTTTATTTATTTTTTTTAACCCTACACTAACAGTTGATCCAGAGGAAGGCAAAAAACCCCTCTAAAGAAGGGGGGAAAAATTCCTTCCTGACTCCAAACGGCACAATCGGAAAGTATCCCTGATCAAACCAATCTATATGCATTAATACAGTAAGTTCTCAATATTTTTTAGTTTTAGAAACTTATCCAGGCCTTTTTTAAGTTATTCAATGAACTTGCATTACCACCCTGCTGAAGACAGTCCACAGTTTCACCGTTCTCACTGTAAGAACCTCTCCTAACTTGAAGAGAAATTCTTTTCTTCCAACCTTAAAGGATGTCTAGAGTTCCTCTGATATGACCTATTAGTGAACAATGCACCAGAGAGTTCCACTGTATGGGCCATAATAATTTGTTAAGGTTATCATGTCACACGCAACCGCCGCTTCTCCAATGTAAACAAGCCCTAACTTGTCTAATCATGCCTGCATATTCAAGGCCCCTACCATTCCCCTTATTAATTTAGTTGCCCTTCTCTGAACTGCCTCAATTTCCAAGATCCCTTTTGTATATGGGATTCCAAAACGCACCGCATTCCAAATGTGGCCTTACCAGATGCCTTGTAAAGAGGGAGAATATATTTTTCTCTTGATTCCATTCCCCTCTTTATACAGACATATCTGCTAGTATAGCTGTTGCTACCTGGCATTGGTTGCTACAGCCAAGTCTGGTATCTACCAGAACCCCAAATCTTTTCCATTAGATGCACTTAACACAGAGTATTTTATGGTGTTAGGTGGCACACAGGGAATTATTAAATCCCAAATGCATCACCTTACATTTATAAACATTGCAATTCATCTGCATTCTCTGCCCATTTTGATAATCTATCTAGGTACTGACTTCAGCACTTGCCCATGCTTGGAAGTGTTCCAAAGCTCTGCATAAATTTAGTGTCTCAGCAAACACAGAGACCTTGCTCTCAAGCCCCCTTCTAAGTCATTTTATAAAATAAAACAGATAATTAAACGAAGCGGCCCCAGTACAGAACCTGAGGAACTCCGCTTTAGAACTTTAGCCCACATAGATGTAGCTCCATTAACCACCACTCTCTGTTTGCGGTCCAAGTAACCAGTTCTCTATCCAGAACAAATGTTTTTTCAAGTGCAACAGTCCTCAGTTATATACATTAGTCGCCTATGTGGCACAGTTCAAAGGGGCTTTTGCAAAATCCAAATATACCACATCCACACGTGCCTGAACTAATTCTTACTCACTTCTTCATAAAACCATTTAAATTTGTCTGGCATGATCTATTTCTCATAAATCCATCTGACTACTACTATAAAGATAATCTCTGGGACAAAGTCAAGGATATGATCCCTTAACAAAGTTCCATCACCTTCCCTACACAGATGTTAGGGATACAGGTCTATAGTTACCAGGCTGTGAACGACACCTTTTTTGAATATTGGTATTACATTGGCTTTTTCCAATACCACGGCACACTCCAGACAAAAGCGAATCTGAAAAGATGAGCAGAACAGTGGTCTTGCTAGAACTGAACTAAGCTCTCTTTAAAATCCTAGATGGCAATCCATCTGGTCCTGGCGCTTATTGATATAACTTTGTCTAATTGATTCCGTTACCATATCCTTGTTATCCAATGTGAAAAATCTATTTCCTCCCTGCACATTGTTTAAATCCCACTGTAAGGATTCTCAACAGTAATAAAAACCGATGTGTAAAAAAACGGTTTAGCAGATTAGCCTTTTCGGCATCCTCTACAACACACCTCAGCTCCATTATTAATGGTCCCACATTCTCAGTCCTCATTTTTTACCATTTATATACTTAAAAAACAGTCTTGGGGTTGGACTTGCTTTGTTCGGCAATCCGTGTTTCGTTTTCATTTTCTATTTAGGCTAGTTTAATTGCTTTCTGCACTCTTTATTACAACTTTTGAAGTCCCGGTAAGCCTGTTCCGTGCCTTCTGCTTTCAAAATTTTAAAAGCCACTTTTCTTTTTTTCCATTTCCCTTTTTACTGAGAGCATTAAGCCATGCAGGAGTGGAACCTAATTTTTTTACACTTGTTTTCCTAAAGGGTACCAGATTTGGAAATGTTAATAGTTTTATATCCTTAAAAGTGGTCCACATCTGTCAGTATCTTTACCTAGAAACAGTTCCCCCCCCAATCATGAGCAGGAGCGATTCTTTAAACATAAAAAGCTTCCTAAGTTAAAAGTTTTTGTTAAGCAGTGCACTTTATTTCTGAACCTTATTAAATGACCTATATCATGGTCACTTTCCTAAGCTTCCATTACCTTCATCTCCAAATGAGCTCTGGGTATTAGATATCACCAATCCAAACAAGCTTCTTTCAGTAGGAACTTCTACCATCTGTGAAAGAAGCTCAATAGGAAATTTAAGAACTTTATACCTTAATTGAGGTGCTGGCAGTTATCTCCAATACTATTTCAGGTATTAAAATCCCCATAACCAAAATGCCCCTACCAGCGCTTCGCAACTGCTATGGAGATTCATTTCCCTCTTTCCGACCTGCGCCTCAGCTTGTGGCGGCGATCATATCCAACGCCACTAAAGTTCTTAATGGAGTCCCCGTCCATACACTTTTTACCCCTCCTGTCTGCTGTCCGTTCTCACCTTCCCCCGCCCATTTCTATACTAGCTTCTCCTCCACCATAGGTCGCTCTATCGCATGGCTTTCCCCCCCCGAGTATTCTTGGCTACCCGTTCTTCACACCTTCCATACCACGCTCCAACAAGGATACCCCGTTCCATTCATGATGCTTTTACACATTTCGCTTACAATTCCGTTTAACATACATAACTCTCCTTTCGTTCACTTCGTCACTACATTATACTCCGTAGTTCCACACTATAGGACTACTTCAACTGCCTTTCTGACCACCTTGTCCAGTCGTGGGATCATTAAGCCTGATCTGCTTACAATACATCATACCTTTCCTTAACGCTATTATTTTCAGTTCGCCGGTTTTTCCAGCCAGACTCCTGCATTTGTAAACAACAGTTTTAGATATCAATTGATTTACTTCCATACATGGTCGTACATGCCTCCTTATCCTCTATGCTCCCCCCTCCTCCTTCTCCCTACTCGTTGTGTTATAGCCCCCAGATCCCTAACTTCTCTATACCCCCTGTGTAGTTAAACATTCCCTCCCCCCCATACTAGTTTAAAATCTCCTCCAACCCTAGCCATCTTCTCCCCCAAAACAGTTGCACCAACACCATTGAGTGCAATCCGTCACTACTAAAGAGCCTGTAGCCAACAGAAAAGTCAGCCCAGTTCTCTAAAACCCAAACCCATCTCCTTACACCACTCCCTTAGCCACGCATTTATACTCCTGAGCTCCTGTTGCTCCCTAGTGTAGCACGTGGCTGCGGTAGTTTTCTGAAATCACTACCTGGGGTCCTTGTTTAAACTTGGCCCTAATTCTCGGAAATCATTTTTAAGGACCTCACCTCCACCTCTAACTTGTCATTGGCACCAATGTGAACCAAGACCGCCAGGTCACTCCCAGCCCCACCCAATAATCTGTCTACACGATCCACCACATGTCGAACCCTAGACCAGGCAGACAACACACTGTTCGGCATGCAGGGTCCTGGCGACAGATTACCCATCTACCCTTCTAATAATAGAATCCCCTACCACTACACCTGTCATCCTTCCTAGCCCCCAGTTCTCCCTCCCTTGTATTGGAGATGGCCGTCCCTGGGTGCTCAAGGGAAAGGCCCGCTCCATACATGCTGCTTCCGAGCCATCGTCCTCCCACATCTTCACCTAAAATGGCAAATCTGTTGGGATCGACCAGCTGGGAAGAAGCCCCCTATCTTCGTCCCCTACTTCCCCTGGTGACCCTTACAAATCTATCTTCCTTCTCCACCTTATCTGCCCCAAGATAGATATAGGGAAAGACCTAATACAGAACCTCTTTATAAAGCACTCTATCCCTGAAACCCCAATTGAAATAAACCATCAGTCACATAGCCCCCGTGTAGGAAAGTGATAAGAAAAGAGCGAATCTGAAAATATCTATATAAAAAAGACAAAACTTTATTATCACACATTAATATCAAAAAAACTGAAGTTAAAAAAATCGGGCGTCCCCGATCATAGGCTAAACTGACAACCTAAACGCAAGTGCTGAATGGACCTAATAATTCATATCTCAATAAATATGGAACCAAGTCCTATATTGTTGTATTCATAGATGTATATCCACCATATGCAGGAGAATCGCATTCAAATTGTTATTTGTATTGTCCGATCACAGTGAACCATATATTCAAGTAATCCTAAATGTAACAAGGGATTCCACACTATTATGAACTTTGGTATGTCACAAAAACGTATTAACATGTAAAACAATGGATGCACTCATCCGGCTCGTAGAGTATATCGGGACTTATGCTGGCATACAATTCGGTAGTTAAGTGTCACAATCCACTATATTGGAAACCATGTGCCCGATCATAGTTTAGCCTATGATCGGGGACGCCCGGTTTAACTTCCGTTTTTTTGATATTAATGTGTGATATAAAGTTGTCTTTTTATATAGATATTTTCGGATTCGCTCTTTTCTTATCACTTTCCTACACGGGGGCTATGTGACTGATGGTTTATTCAATTGGGTTTCAAGGGATAGAGTGCTTTATAAAGGGGTTCTGTATTAGGTCTTTCCCTATATTGTATCTATAATCAATGGCCCTAGCACCCCCTCTACGTGGGTAATCCCACACCCATTCCATTATATGGAGTATGCATCCAGACGTTATATTTATCACATAAAAACTGACCATTGTCTGGTAAATTTTTATTTTTACTTTATTATAATTATAGAGATTTTTCCTTGTAAACTTTTTTCATTTGTCCTTCTTTCCACTGTGATTGTAATCGTGTTTCTTCTTTCCCCAATGTATTTTTTATACTTCTAAATGCCTTAAATTGCCTTTTGCAATGTCATTTACTGTAGGTGTTTTCCTCTTACACTGTCCTTTCTTTTTCTCCCTCAATTATCTTTACTTCCTCCACTAATTCTATTAAGATAGATTGCTCCATCTCCCAGTACATTTTTAAGGGTGAACTAAACCCACATTTTTACACTTCAGAACTCCAAAAAAATATTCTCTAGAAATACCAATAAAACTGCTAATTACCACTACAGTAAATTGCATTAAAAGTAATGTAACCCCTTGAAGAACTGGATGAAATAACTGTGTGATGTACAGTGACTTACCACACCCTGGCCTCAGTCACATGCTCCCTCCATTCACTCCTGTAAAAGGATTGGATAGAGGCTACTAGGGGTGTGACAAACTGTATCAAGTTCCTGCAGTATTTTCACTTGACATATGTAAAGAACACAAGGTCAGTGACCACATGGAATGCTGGGAAATAAAGCACAAACCTCATCTTAGAAAGGTAAATTTTTCAACAACCATATCAAAATGAGAGGTGAGGGACTACTGCTTGTATATCAAGATGTCCTTCCTTCTAATTCAATGTGTCCATATGTTAGGTACACACAAGCAGATGTTTAGGGAATACTGGTCAGTCAGGCCAAAATATTGGCTGACTGACCAATGTCAGTCATTCTTTCATCTGAGACCTAAAGACAAACTGGACATGTCGGTATATAACAGCTGAACTGTTGACACTAAGGTACTTAATTTGACAGCTGAAATATAAAATGGTTCAGACTGGATATCTAAAGAAATAAAGGACAGATCAACAAAAAAATGGTACAGTGATAGTTGGGAAGAATTATAGTTTACGATAATGGGCCTTCTAAAAAAAACTAATTTCCCAGTGTACTATATTTTAAGCCACTTCATTTTTGTCCTCAGATTGGTTTAGTTTATAATGTCTGTGATAAAAGCCTTTTTTTTTTTATCAGGAAAGTCTTACCAAGTAAGAACTTTACTGTTAAGAAATGGGGGGGAGGGGGAAATAATTCCGCAAGAATAACATTATATTGAAAAGAAAGATATTGATCACATGGAATATAACAAAACAGTCTCAGGGTTGGCCTGGATCTGTAATAATAGTTTACAGAGTAAGGTGGAAGGCAAATCTGTCCAAAAGATTGCTTTCACCTGGAAAGGCAAGACAAAGGCAAGACTCAACACTTACCAAATAAGTCACTAAAAAGTCAGTCATGGATGAGGATTTCCTATATTAATATTGCTCCTTCATTTTTTTACATCATAAAATCCTGGTCCAGAAACTATGTAAGCGGTTCAGATGACATCATTGAATTGCTGGCTTGTGGTTTCTGCTTTGCTAGAGAACAGCTGGGATGGGAATTCACAGACTATACATATCAAGGGGAAACAAAGGTGTCCTCACCAATACAAACCACATAATTTGATATCTAGATTACAGAGTGATTTATGTGCAGGGCTTTTCTTAATGTTTCCATTACCTAATGATGCAACTTTCTTTAGTTACCAAATGATGTAACTCTATGCTACACCGTATGGATACAATAGTTAATTATTACTAGACAGGGAATCACAATGTAAAACAGAACTTCCCATTCTTAAATCAGGCAAGACAAAAAAACAGATACAGTATTGGGAGAGGGGAAGTCTTCACTAAAGTGAGTATGTTAGAAAACATCTGGAATTAGAAGCGGAACTGTAACGGCCCATGTTCAAGCCAGACAAAGGCATATTACACAGCATCTTCTTAGCTAAATTATAACCAGTCTTTTCCTAGATAGTACATATGCTGTAGAATAGATCATGCAGAAAAATCTGTAATACATGTTTCCAAGCATTAGCATTTAAGTTGTATTGGTTGTTGCAAAAAGGATGCTAATGGAAGTTAGATAAACTGGACTTAAAGTTTAGTTCTTGAAGACGTTCGCTAGTCATCTGACTGGCTTCTCCATTCAGAATGACTTGTACAAGAATCTGTTGGCAATTATGTACCCTGGAAAGTCCCAATTAGCATATCACAGCCAGGTGTGCAAGGCGTGATTGCATTGTGGCTAAGAGGGTTAAGGAACTGCCCAGGGTAAGGTTTCAAAATAGCATGTTGGTTGGTTCGACACCAGCTGTCTGCAATGTACAATGCTGTTTTCACACCTTTCCCTGGGCATCCTATAACACCTCTTAGCCACAATGCAATCACACCTTGCATTCAGAAGGACCTTAACACTGGCTGTGATATGCTAATTGGGATTTTCCAGCATACATAATTGCCACAGATTCTTGTACAAGCCATTCTGAATTGAGAAAGCCAGTCGGAAGACTAGCAAAGTCTTCAAGAACTAAAATTAAGTCCAGTTGATCTAACTGAATACAACAGATATATGCAGAAGACTTGTTTTTGATATAGTATGTGTGAGAAAATACTCACTAAAAAAAAAATCAACGACCTATTACAAGGTAAACATTTTTTATGTTAAGACCAAAAAAAGCAAATATAGTTTTATCAAAAATGCTTGTGAAGGTTCTCATTCATCCAGCTCATGATAATATGTTGTATTCAGTTGGATCAACTGGACTTAAAGGTTAGTTTTGAAGATGTTTTGCTAGTCATTGACTGGCTTTCTGTATTCAGAATGGCTTTACAAGAATCTGTTGGCAATACATACCCTGGAAAGTCCAAATTAGCATATAACAGCCAGGTTTACAGAAAACCAACCCACACAGACCAGTATTTGAGTTTGAATTTCACAATCCATTAGATCACAAGCTGGGTGTCATCAGAACCCTGCAACACAGAGCAGAGAACATCCCACTAGCCAGAGGCGAAGGCTAAGAAATTAAACATCTAAGAGGAGCCATTAAAACTTGTGAGTATCCAGACTGGGCCTTTGTTCAAAAGGGGTAGAAGGAAAGAAAAGAACACAAAACCAACAATGAAGGGGAAAAGCAAGACAGGAAATAGAACATGGTCATCCCATATGTAGCAGGGGTCTCCGAGAAATTAAGAAGAATTTTCAAAAAACCCTGATGCTTGTCTGCTTAAACCAAACAAACACAAGAGACAGCAATTGGTAAATCCGAAAGACCCAGTATTGAAACACAAAAAAAAAAGCGATATCCTATACGAAGTGCAGGAAGAGTGCTTGATTTGTACATGGGGAGACAAAACAGCAACTGCACCAATGTATGGCCCTGCACTGAAGAGCCAATTCTTCAGGTCAGATCTCCGCATACCTGCATCTTAAGGATAAAGGACAAACCTTTGAAGATTGTAATGTCAACATCTTGGCAAAGGAACAGGACTGGTTCAAGAGAGGGTGTTAAGGAGGCCATTTATGTGAAAATAAAGAAACCAAGCCTGAATAGAGGTGACGGGGTTTGACATCAACTGTCTGCCATGTACAATGCTGTTTTGACACCTACCCTGGGCCGTTGTTTTGATAACACCTCTTAGCCACAATGCATCCACACCTTGCATTCAGAAGGTCCCTAACTGTCATATGCTAATGGGACTTTCCAGGGTACTTAATTGCCAACAGATACTTGTACAGTCATTCTGAATTGAGAAAGCCAGTCAGATGACTAGTGAAAAATCTTCAGAAGAATAAACTTTAACTACAGTTGATCTAAATGAATACTACAAGATGTATATCAAAATCCATTGTTGAGCATGTCTATAGTGTAATGGCATGATCTAAACCGAACAAAGGAGTGCCACCTGCAAACCAGGAATCCTTTAGGGGTCCTCACCTTCCAACTGCTCTGTACCCAGCAGTGTATAGGAATATTCAATTGAGATATAAGAAGGGGGCACATGCAGTATAGCGAAGGCAAGTTTAATTTATTTCTGCTTACAAACATCCCCTTGAGCTAGGAATTAAGCCCAAGTATTGCGCCTGCTTTACTGATTTTTTTTACATATGTTTGTAAGCAGCAATAAATTAAACTGGTGAGTTTCGTTCCAACAACAGTCCAGCAGAAACCAATTGAATTATGAAATTCCGATTCAAACCAATTAAATTAGATTTTCAAAATATTTTCGATTAGTTAATATTTGATTTTGGATAAAAAATCTGAGCTTTGAAAATTTTTAAAAATCAGTCGGATCGTGTATTCTGGAACCGTCGGTTTGAATCGAAATCGCGTACCTTTAGAAACTGGGACCCATCGCTATTATACATTATAGGACTTAATGTATAATATATCTCTAATGCTTAATTACATCATTTTATTATTGATTGATTATATGTAAGTCCCACATAAAACAAATTAATAAAGATGTCCCTCTATAGTAATAGAAATGTTGTTCAAGATTGGTTTTGTGATGCATGCGACAAGGTAAAAAAATGAAATTTGCTAGTACACATATCATAGGCCAGGGCTGTCAAACTGCTGCCCTCAAAATGTTTGCAAACTACAACTCCCAGTATTCCCTAGCAGTAGGTTTGACATCCCTGCTCTAAACCCTGCATTCTTCAGAATCAAAAGGGGAAAAGCAAGACAGGAAATAGAACATGGTCATCCCATATGTAGCAGGGGTCTCCGAGAAATTAAGAAGAATTTTCAAAAAACCCTGTATGCTTGTCTGCTATAAACCAAACAACACACTGAGACAGCAATTGGTAAATCCGAAAGACCCAGTATTGAAACACAAAAAAAAGCGATATCCTATACGAAGTGCAGTGAAGAGTGCTCTGATTTGTTCGTGGGGGAGACAAAACAGCAACTGCACCAATGTATGGCCCAGCACTGAAGAGCCAATTCTTCAGGTCAGATCTCCGCCATACCTGCATCTTAAGGATAAAGGACAAACCTTTGAAGATTGTAATGTCAACATCTGGCAAAGGAACAGGACTGGTTAAAGAGGTGTTAAGGGGCCATTTATGTGAAATAAAGAAACCAAGCCTGAATAGAGGTGGCGGGGTTTGACATTAACTGTCTGCCATGTACAATGCGTTTTGACACCTTACCCTGGGCGTTTTGATAACACCTCTTAGCCCAATGCATCCACACCTTGCATTCAGAAGGTCCCTAACTGTCATAGCTAATTGGGACTTTCCAGGGTACTTAATTGCCAACAGATACTTGTACAAGTCATTCTGAATTGAGAAAGCCAGTCAGATGACAGTGAAACATCTTCAGAAACAAACTTTAACTACAGTTGATCTAACTGAATACTACAGATGTATATCAAAAATCCATTGTTGAGCATGTCTATAGTGTACTGGCATGATCTAAACCGAACAAAGGATTGCCACCTGCAAACCAGGAATCCTTAAAGGGGTCCTCACCTTCAACTGCTCTGTACCCAGCAGTAATAGGGATATTCAATGGAGATATAAAGAAGGGGGCACCATGCAGTATAGCGAAGGCAAGTTTAATTATTTCTTCTTACAAACATCCCCTTGAGCTAGGAATAAAGCCCAAGTATTGCACCGCTTTACTGATTTTTTTTACATATGTTGTAGCAGCAATAAATTAAACTGGTGAGTTTCGTTTCCAACAACATCCAGCAGAACCAATTGAATTATTGAAATTCCGATTCAAACCAAATTAAATTAGATTTTCAAAATATTTTCGATTAGTAATATTTGATTTGGATAAAAATTCTGAGCTTTGAAAATTTTTAAAAATCAGTCGGATCCGTGTATTCTGGAACCGTCTGTCTCGAATCGAAATCGCGTACCTTTAGAAACTGGGACCCATCGCTATTATACATTATAGGACTTAATGTATAATATACTTCTCTAATGCTTAATTCACATCATTTTATTATGATTGATTATATGTAAGTCCCACATAAAACAATTAATAAGATGTCCATCTATAGTAATAGAAATTGTTGTTCAAGATTGGTTTTGTGATGCATGCGACAAGGTAAAAAAATGAAATTTGCTAGTACACATATATAGGCCAGGGCGACGCAAAGTAATTTTTTCAGTATAGTGTCCCTTTAATGCCAGCCATTAGCGAATCAGGTGTTTTTTCCGATTCCCACATAGCCGGCACAAGGAAGGAGTTAAAGTCACTCTAACCAATACCATGACTTTAACTCCAAATAAGATAATGTCAATTAACATAAATTTAAAAAGGCAAAAATAAGTTTTGCTTTTCTGACAAAAAATAAATCATAAACTAGCAAAGCCAAAGACATAAATACAGTGATCTGGTATCTGAAAATTCCCTGTATTTGGCTCATGCTTTTATTGAAGTGTGAAAAGAGCTAAGGCTTAGTGAGGGAGTCTTTGCATTTATACTGTCTTTGTGACAGGGTTGATTTGGAGATGGGAGGACAGCAGATGCCACTGTCTCATCTCAGATAATTTGTGGATACACTGGACTGGATCTGGCTACAACATTTCCATGATCCCTGCTGTTGCTGGCCAGGATGAACAATTAATGCAGGCTATGCAATCCACCCATTAGTGCCATCTGTGCAATGCCATTGAAGAGGCACACAAAGGAACCTGGGAATAGCATGCACAGTCTTTTCGGCAGCAGCATTGAATTCTAATTCACAAAGGGAGGTGGATGCCTGGCCCTTAAGAAACAATTTCTGAGACAGTGAGATAAAGTCTATTATCGAATAATTTAATATACAACTATAGATATATCATACTGTATATACAACTTTAAGAATACTATATTGGGATGCTAGGATACATTATTGTGTTATGCTGCTGATAATTCATATGACAGTCATATTTAAAGGGTAAGTAAAAAACAACAATGTCCTCATCATTGGCATTATTGAGTTTTAAAATCTGCAGCACAAACACACACATTCCCTTCCAAAATGCAGCCTTTCAAGCCAAATTCAAAGTTTATACTCTGTTATTCTTGAAATTAAACTGTTCACATGAAGAATGTTCACTTGTAATTGGGTCACTAACTACTAAACATATGAAAATTGTATGAAAAATTGTAACTAGTGAGACCTGTGTGTTATTTTCTTTAATGCAACACAAAGTACATAGCGATTCTGTCTCATCAGAATGCTGGAATCTGCTCTTGTAAATTCCTTTGTCTTTCAATTTTAAGAGATGTGTACATAATGAGTGTTTTTGTTTAAACTACTGGTCCTTTGATGGTTCTATGAAACCTGGCTACATTTTTTAGAAAAGCATGCCAATCCCACATTTTTGAGATAACTTTAATAGGAAGTTTACATTTTCTAGTAGTAGTAGTCATGGTGAGCCATGCATCTGACGATTCCCTACTGCTTTTAATTAAAGCTACTCTTCCGTGTTATTTTTCTGTGATATAATAGCCATCAGCCTTTTTTAATATAAATGCTCATAAAATAACATAATACAATATTTTCTTAAATTCAAATAGATTTTGAAGTTGATTGAAAAGTTTTACCTAGTATAACAAGTATCTGTCCTTTTTACAGTTAAATTCAGTAGCCATTATTAATGCAAAATAATAAGTCTTGTAAGCAGATTTCTCTGTTTATCATTAAAGCCTCATATACACATGCAAAAGCAGGAGCCGACCCCTGCGATTGCTTGATGCACTTACATCTTACATTAGGCTGTGTACACACATTCTGCTATTTGGGCCAATCGACCACTGAGTTAATTTAGGTCGGACAGGACTGATATTGGTGGAAAGTTTGTCCATTTTATTAGGGAGTGCACTAAAATGTGAACACTTTAGAAATATTCACAGTTCAAGCTGTTTACATTTGTACTGTTGAGAACAAATTTTCATTTGGAATATGATTTCCAGTATTTCAACTTTATAATTCTGTGTTGCATGGGAATTCAAAAGGTAGCCCTATGCATCATTAGTAAGGTTTGATGGGCTTTTGTTTGGTACCATTGTTTATTTTCTAGATTGACTGATAAGAATCTTAGCGTGAAACCTTTCCCTTTGATGTAAAAACGATTTTACTATTTTTACTCTAAATGCAATAAAACAGATATAGATAACTGATAAATGGCATTTTATTATGTTTGTGTACAGTGCTAAGTTCCATTTTAGAAACACAGCATACAGGATTATCTGGAAACTCCCTAGGGAACGGGAAAAGTACATACCAAAGCAGAAAAAAAAACCACGTTAAACACATTGATGTATGCAGGTTCATTTATCAAGGAAAAACAGCACTTACATTTTGCAGGAAAAACATCATGTGGACATTGTTAGCATGCTATATTTCTTTGTACCTACTATGGATGTCCATGGAGTTGTAGTTTTTAAACACCTTGAGGGCTGCAGGCTTGTCATCCCTCTGCCTTATACCAAGTTTCAAGTGTTTGTGGTGTTGGCATGGCCAGTGTCATGAGGCCTAATGAAATAGAAGTATTCATTTTATTTGAAGCTTAGGGAGGAATCTGATCATAGCTATACCTGTAGTTGATGCACTTTTGAGATTTATAACACAAACAGCTATATTAGCTAGTATTTTACAAACAATTCCTGGCAAATATAATAGACAGGATCTGGCCCCTGAGAATTTATATTGTTTTATTTTTGTTCAAAATCAGCATAAATATTTACATTACTTCTGCTGTCATAGTTCTAGAGGGACTTACATGTTTTTATTGTAAAGCAACATTTTCTTCTTTTTAAAAATGGAAAAGATTCAAAGTTGTGTGTTCATACTGTATCTATGCAAAGAATGGGGAAATGGTTTGTTAATTGGTGCAGAAAATTGTGATTTTTCTTTTTTTTTTTTTACTGACCGGTTTTCTGGGCCCTGTGGATGAATGAGCATTGCTTATCCATTGAGAAAAGAACAAAGCAGACCTATCTCCTGACTAAAACCAACGCATTAAAGAGAAAAGTCAGCAGCTATTTTATCATGAAAACTTTTGGAGAGATTTAATTCCTTTAGGGGAGGACTTGTGGACTTGAGGGAAAACATAATGGCCAAGCATACATGCATGCTTTTTTTGCATGCAAATGTGCCAGTGCTATTGGGTAGCATTAACATGTTATTTTAGGTTTATTTATGGATACAAAATACATTTTATTGAAAAGTTTTTGTCAGTTTTCTATCTCTAACTAACCTTAATTATATCACCATATTGGACAGCAGTGTGGAGTTTGAATTTCTCACAAGTGCAAGCAAGTGAAGAAATCTCACTGTACACTACATTCAGAAGCAGCAACAGAGCTTTGACCATATTAAGACCATTGACAGGATAATCCAATTCTGTGAGGCTTTGTGGTAGGACACCACACTTACAGCTGTGACCCTAATAGCAAAGGGGGAAATAACCCTCTTTCCACTGGCCCAGTCCTCCCCTGCATTTATTCTTTGTTAACATTTTTATACAGGAAGAGTGTGATGAAACAGGTCCAACATTTATTGGGTTTAATAACAATTTGGATTATACTTTTACCCATAGTTTATTTCTAGATGTGTAATATAAAAATATTGTCTAGCATATAACTAAAATAACTTTGGACTAAGCACTAGAACTATAGGGGCTATGTACCGAAAGCCGCAAATGTCTTTTTACGTCTTAAAATTGTTAACCCATGTACCAAGGGTTAACGTGACTTTAAGACATAACTAATGGTGGTTGCAACGATACACACAAGTTGTGTGGCGTAAGCTATGTACCGAGCCGATTATGGCTCTTTAAGACGTAAACTTTAACGCCAGAAAATAGCTGGCATTAAAGTCTCGGAATTGGAAAACTCCATTCACTATGCACTGAGACCCATTATCGGCTCAGTGCATTGCCTAGTGGAGGCAATATAGAGTGATAATGGCTCTCGGTACATAGCCCTGTATATATCTAGTTTAAAGGGCCACTAAACAATACTATCAAGTTAAGTAAATCTGTATATAAGATAGTAGCATGCTATTCCCTAAATATACAGATGAACATGGTTTTAATATGGTTTTTGTTGATTTTATATTTGTTAGTGTTTGCTTAAGTTTTGAATAAAGCTCTAACGTTTTACCCACCACTGACTATATGACCGTTCAGGTCACTCTCTGTCATTATGACTAATATAACAATGGAGCAGCGTGAGTGCCTATATCCGGTTAGGGAATATGAATATGGTTGAATAATGGTACTTTAAGTGTCCCTAGGTATTCTTTTTGCTTTTTCTATTTAAGTGTTTACCATTAGTTGCACCGGTACCAATTGTACCTGAGCTCCTGGTTTTGATACCTATATCTTTAAATAGTCCCTTCATATTAATATACAGATGAACACCTGAAAATTATTCATGAAAAATTCATATATCTTTCTATATCTTTGATTTGAGCAGGAAATTGAAAGTTGGGCTTGAGTAAGTGAAAAACTCATGCAGAAATAAAAAAGCCTTCTGGTTGAGGAAATCATTCTTGCTAATGGAAGTTGAAAGACTAAACTGCGCCAAATTGGTGTAGAGGAAAGTGCCTTTGACATGGGCATTCTAACTGCGTCCTCTACACTCAGAACTGTCATGGTACATCAGCAAACCATAGCTCATGTTGGCAATGTACAAGGGAGTCCTGCATAGATCCAACTAGTCATGTCTCTGCAGTTACAAGATGTTTTATTTTTGTAATTGTTTTTGCATCCCACCTGTAAAAGTAAAAACTGACAAACATCTCTTCCAGTACTGTATATTTTTTCACCCCTAAAAGCTAGAAATAGCAACTGGGACACACGACAAATTGACAGATACTCTTTAAAGGGACACTATACTGAAAAAAATGACTTATCCTCATCTTAATATATAATTGAATACATGTAAGTAGCACTTAAGCTAGGTACACACCTACCGATTTTTCCTCCTTACCGACCGTTCGATACTTCCGACCGGTCGGCCAGGAGGAAGGACTGTGGGTCGATAGTTACCGCGATAGTTACCGCGACCGATCGTGCGGTCCATAGAGGTCCGCACCATCGGACAAGGTTTTCCACCATGTCCGATCGTCCTTTCGCCCGATTCGGATGAACGGTCGATCGGACATGGGCACATTCGGATGCGATAATTTCAGTCCGATCGACCGATCACTGAACTATCGGTCGATTGGACCTAAATATCTCATTGTGTGTACCCAGCTTAACTCTGATTTGCATCTGTTGCTGCATGTCTTCAATCTAGCACACATTTTGTTTAGTATCCCCCCTCTCTTTTTAACCACTCCCACTTCCATCCGACCTACACACAGCATACAGCATTCCAACTGTCAAAACTCTGTCACCATTCCAGCTACAGTAAAGCTACTTATAGAAGAATAGTTTTTGAGAGCAAGGAACTTGATTGACAGCTTAAATACAAGAAGTTTTAGATTGGATATCTAAAGAAATAGGGGGCAGATAAACAAAAAAATGATACAGTGGTGGTTGGGAAGAATTATAGTTTCCATTTATGGTCAATTTAAACTAACCTATTTTTCAGTATAGATGCCCTTTAAGCTATTAAACAGTCACTGCTCATGCAGTTGCTCTGGTTATTTTTTTAGGTGCAAGGTATAGAGTGAGTAATGCACCTCCTAATGTAATATAATGTTATAGTCAGTAAATAGCTATGTCATTACTGTCACATTATTCATTAATAATGCACCTCTTGTTAGATTTTACAATTGGGGTTGCATTATTCAATATGTATATGATATTCTTTGCTGTCTAGCCTGAGGAACGGGACTACATTCCCTGAAATGAATATGGTATAAGACTATTTTATGTGGTCCAAAAATGACTTTCGGTAAATTGATAGTAATTGCTCTCCTAAGAATTTTTACTTTCATAGTTTATTTTGCATAGTTTAGGAGATATTTACATTTTTGGGTGTGATATGGCAGCAACATCACCAGGTCCCCTGCTCATCCTGCTTCCTGCTCTGAAACCATGTAACAGTCACTCTGCCCTATGTCTCCTCCTGCCCTTGCAGCCCCCCTTGTCCCTAACACTCATGGGCCCCATGGTCCCTTCTTTGCAGCCCCCCTTGGTCACTTCCCTTACAGCCCTATTTGGCCCCGCCCACTCACAGATGCATTTGCCCTGCCCACTCATGGGTGCCGTGGGCCCCTCCCTCCTCAAACACCCCAGCCCCTCTACAGAAAACTGTGTGAAAACAGCCTTTTCAGGCAGAGTGAGAACTCTGCCTGAAAAGGCTGTTTTCACATAGTGGGAGGGTAGGGCTGTATTCTCTTACCTTCTCTGTGGGGATCTTTACACAGCAGGGAGGAACAGGGACTTCCTGTCTCCCTCACACACTGAAGTCTGAGGCTGCACTCACCGGCAGTGAGGTGGAGGAGCAGCCTTAAGAATGTAGCATGTCATCGTCCCACCCATTAACTTTCTGGTCTGTAATGTCTTTATATTTTGGGCTGTGGAGCACGTAGAGAGGTGGTTGATGGCTCATTTTAAAGGTAGGAAACTGGCCTTTCATTTAAAATCAACTAGTATGGAGACCACAGTTCCCCTTTAAGCTGTAATGGATTGTTGTGTATCAAACTTGTATTTAGTGGCACTACTCCCTTAAACAAACAAAAACCCGCATGAAACTATACATCCCTTAATATTTCTCTGGCTAGAAAACTTTATGCAACTTTCCAGTTCAATTACATTTTATATATACACATATATAGGCTGGGTACACACCAGCAGGTATTTCCGTCCGATTGACCGATAGTACAGGGAATCTGTCATTCGGAAATATCTGCTTGTGTGGGGCGGACAGCCATGACAGGGCTATGCAAAAGTGTGTCCGTTGGTGCACAATGGAAATTATGTGTGTGTATGTTTTGCATTGTGTGGATATAGAATCTTTACAAAGGTATATTTTAAACTGTTACACCAGCTTCCAGAGGAACCAAATATGATACTCCTGCAGGTCTGAGAGTAGACCCAGGCAATCCTTCCACACTGTGTGGTTGAAACTAAACATGCTAGGTTAATACTTATTAGTATTCACCACGGCAAGTGGTGATGGTACCTCATAGCATCATGCTATTATAATAGCAATGCCCTAATAATCTAACGTATAAACAAACATTTCTCATTCCCCGTTTACCTAAAGAAATGGATTTATCCTTTATTTACTCTTTTATACAGATCTAATTGATAATTGCTTCAGAGCAATTTTTAATAACTGATAACTGCTTTTTATTTCCGTGTTAGAGTAAATCCTTGGTATACCTGCCTGGCTTTACCACTAAGCAAAAGGCCAAGGACTTGCCAGCGAGCACCTTCATCCCAACCATTAATAGTGTCTGCCAATTCAAATTATTCTAGCCAATCAGCCCACTCCCAAGTTACCCCTTCAAATGTATCAGGTTTAAAAATAGGTTTGGCAATGGGGAATTTTATCTGCAGGAATCAGGACAGGAGGCTTTAAATCAATACTTTCAGTAGCAGCCTCCATAGCTTAATACAGTGAACAAATATACAAAGAAAATTGGGAGAATAAATGGTATTACCAGCACTGCTGCAACACCAATTTGTACCAGATCACTGCTTTATGGAAGGATTATGGGTAGCATGGCACACAGTGGGTTACTCTGGTGGTCTGGCACAAAGCAGACAGTGCACATAAACAGGTTCTCCACATAACATGTGCAGTAATCAGGGGTTTCCCTGCCTATGGTGCACCACTTTGAATATTGATCAGGCCTGTATAGTGTGTGTCCTTGTAAGTTGGTGTACACTTATCTGTTATCTCAGAGATTGTATCCAATAAGGTAAATTGTCTGTCCAATAATCTGTCCTCCAAACAGGTGGTAACAGGATCTTATACACAGGATCTTGTATTGCAGTCAATATCTCTCCAAAGCACTCACCACAATATACTTTCACTTTCTGTCCTCCTAGTCATAGAGAGCAGGGGTGTCTTGTCTTTTATTACTCACTGATGCCACCTGCAGGTTGGAGATGTTATATAAGGAGCCTTGGTGTATATGTCCATTACAATACACATCACATCCTGTGTAGCAGACAGAAACCTTTTCTGGATTACACTTCCTTTCACATGGAGCAGACACAGGGGTGTGGTTTAAGCTGCCATTTGACCATTCCATGTTGAAATAGGGATCTTAGCTCTGATAAGTAAGTTTATGTATTTTGTACATTTTGTGTGGTACCTAATATAAGTCAGTGCTATACTTTATATACATTTACTGATGGTCATTTAAATGGTAACAGTGAGATAGTACACACATTCATATACAATATCATATACCCACACCACATTGGTAGCTCCTAAAAACTCAATGCAATCTCCTATGAAGATATAAATATATTTATATAATATAAGGGATATATATATAGTGCAGGAACAGTAAGCACACCTCTCGAAAAATTATCCGCCCGGGTGCACACAGTGAGACCAAATATACAGGTAAAGACAGCACTGTTGGGACTTATCTTTGTAGTTTAGAGTTTTCTTTATTGGTACATCTACGCGTTTCTGCCCAACAAACGGGCAGTCTTCACATCCAATAAAGAAAACTCTAAACTACAAAGATAAGTCCCAACAGTGCTGTCTTTATCTATATATATATATCATAGTCTTAATTCCCTCTGCATTTTGCCTATTTATTGAAGTGTTTAGGTACAGGTAAGGTAGTTTTTCAATTACCAGATGGGCATGATCTATGTTGTGAGATCTGATGTTTTATTTTTTCTGTGGTCTCACCGAGATATAAAAGGTCATACGGACACTGTAAAACATAAACACAGCCATCTTAGTTACAGTTGAACAGTCATTGTATATACTGTATACCTTACCTGTACCTGGATGTGAAATTCAGGTAGTATTGAGGTTGAATAAAGACATACGTCCATCCAGTCCAACCCATCTAGCAATATCCTCATTTCCTGTAACTGTTGATCCAGAGGAAGGCAAAACCCCCACCAAATTATGAAGGGGGAAAAAATTCCTTCCTGACTCCAAGTGGCAATCGGAAATTTCCTGGATCAACTCTACTTTGTTATCCATACCAGAACTTGTAACATTCCTGTTTGCAGAAACTCATCCAGCTTTTTTTTTAAACTGGCCAATGAACCTGCCATAACAACGTCCACTGGAAGACAGTTCCATAGCTTTACCGTTCTCACAGTGAAAAACCCTTTCCGAGCTTGAAGCCTAAACCTTTTTCTTCAAGTCTTAAGGGATGTCTCGTGTCCTTTGACATGTTCTATTGGTGAACAATGCCCCAGATAGTTTATTGTATGGCCCTAATGTATTTATACACAGTAATCAATATCCCCACGCAAGCGCCTTTTCTCCAGCGTACATAATTGTAACTTTTCCAGTCTCTCTTCATATTCAAGCTCCCCCAATCCCCTTATTAAAGAGACTGTCCACCCCTCTTTTAAAAAATGAGTATGTGGTAGATAAGCCCCCAAAACCTAGACATCGTTTAAGTCTTAACCTTTAATTCGGCTCCCACACAGAGATAGTATACTTACAGCCTCCTCCTCGCTCCACCGCCGCGGCTCTGCACTTCCGGGTAAGGCAGTCAGTGTCGGCCGTGACTGTGACGTCACGGCCAATCACTGACTGCCATTCCCGGACCAGTCTCCACTGCGGCTGCTCGGGAACAGAAAAAGAACAGAGCAGCCACAGTGGAGACTGGGAGAAGAACCCGGAAGCGGCGGTGGAGCGAGGAGGATGTAAGTATAATATCTCAGTGTGGGAGCCGAATTAAAGGTTAAGACTTAAACGATGTCTAGGTTTTGGGGGCTTATCTACCACATACTCATTTTTCAAAAGAGGGGTGGACAGTCCCTTTAATTTAGTTGCCCTTCTCTGAACCCTTTCCATTTCAAAGATGCCCTTTTTGTACACAGGATTCCAAAATTGCACTGCATATTCCAAATGAGGCCTTACCAATGCTTTGTAAAGAGGGAGAATTACATTTTCCTCCCTTGAATCCATACCTCACTTTATACAAGTAATACCTCGCTTTATACAAGTAATCTTAAAAACAAATCGCCATTGCACACATTTCCTACATGGGAACATCCTACATTGGGGTAATCCCAAAAATGTGAAATTTTTTCCACTGGCATATCTGCTTGAACCAGGCTACTCCTTAGGCTTTTGGGTCTCTTATAAGATATTAATCTAATAATAAAGAAGCAGAAAATTCTGCATAAACTCTCATTGTCCTTCACAGTTCATAGCTTCTTGCAAGGGAAGTCAAGCAATTATTCTGACCACATCAGCGTAGTGAGATAGAATGTTTGGAAATCTACTAAACAAATCAAAACAGAAAATAGACATTGGCAAAGCACAGAAACATACGTTAGGCTAGGTACACACAAGCTAAACCGACCGATATTTCTGTGTATCGGAAGGTCAGGCCAAAAAAATCAGTGTTCTCGTTGTCTTCGGCAGTTGTCTGTCGCCCCGGAACGGCCGAACAGGAGATCGGATATGTCGGTAAATCATAGCCAATCCTATGGTCTATGGATTGCATGAACGGTCTTGTCAAACCGCAATAATATTTGCCACGCCCAACAGTAATTCCTCATTTTATTGATAATTTGTCTGTTGGGCAGTAATATCAGGTCACAATTAGCCTGTGTGTAGCCGGCCTTAGATTAATTTAGACAGAAACTACCCATACTAGTGCTTTGAGTATTAAAGCTGGCCATACTGTCTTCATGTCTGCAAGATGGTGCAGCTCAATTAAAACTCGATTGGGCAATTCTGATCAAATTTCCCCACCTTGCCAACCATCTATCTTGAACAGGTCTCCGCTTGAAATTTACCAAAGATACTGCAGCCACTGATGTGATTATTAAAATTGGGCATATACGATCTGCTCAATATTACCGGCAGATTAGGGCTGGAGTGACTGGGAAACTGAAGGGCTGATATATGGAGGGGTGTAATATATGTGCCAAAGAGAGATTGGTAATGGAAGTGCCCCAGAAATTAGACTGGTAAATATAAGTGTCCTCACAGACTGCTAAAATTATATGTGCACTATTTTTACTAGTTAATTATTATTAATTATTTTCCAATACTTTTAAGGTTTGACATGCCCTTTAAACTCACGCAGTAGATGTTTGAAAACTAAAATTCTCAGCATTCCTTGGTTGCAGAATGCAGGGAATTGTAATTTCAAAACATATGAAGGTTACCCAGATGTAACATGGTAGCACAAGCACACCACATACAGAGTGTGTTGCAGGTTTGCTGTGCCACATTTTTGCGGCCTTCGGAATCTTGCAAAAACTAGTAAACACATGCTAAAATAATCTCGTTGTTAAAAATGAGTCTGGACTGGGCAGTTTTGGCTGACCTACATCTAAATGTTTTATTTAATCACATCTGTGTTCTCTCAAGAAACTTTTTTCAGCCAGGTGGCATGAAAAAGTAGCTGGTGGGGCCCCCAGCTAAAAGACCCTAGGGAGAACACCGCTTAAATACTGATTACAGCACTATATATATATTATAATATATATAATATATTATATATATATATATATATATATACAGAGTTCCAGCGAAGGAGCCATCGTAGGACTTGCAAACAAGTTAATTAAATTGTTTATTTATCAACGCGTTTCGGCTGTGTTGTGAGCCGTCCTCAGGATCGTTGATAATAAAACAATTTAATTTACTTGTTTGCAAGTCCTACGAGTGCTCCTTCGCTGGAACTCTGTTATTACTATCAGGCAGCACCGAGGCATTTGAAACAGATAAGCGGGAGTGCGGGACACAGAGGAAAGTTATAATATATATATATATATATATATATATATAATATTATATATATATTATATATTTATAATATATATATATATAAAGTGGATATACTGGGATTAACATAGGATGTTTTTATATTTGTGTCCCTTCTGTTATTAAATGAAGTTTTGTATATATGACATGCTCTGCCTATTCTGTCCATAAGAGTGTTGCAGATTAGTACTGTACTTTCCTTCTTTGCTATGCTTGCTAAGAAAAATCTTGGGTCTTTTATGTCATTGTTAATCTCAAATTGCAGATTGAGCTAAATCTGCCATTGTACCAAGTTAATTTATTTGGTCATTTGTTCACTAGCTGTTTGCTAAAACTAGTGGTCCCTAGTAAGTAACTACATACCTGTTAACATTCAAAACGCAAATACTGTATGCTTATTTGTAGCAACCAATTAGATGCTACCTTTTTACTATTTGCAAAAATGAGAAAACGTTTGGTAACCTCTTATTGGTTGGGGCAGATTAACAGCATGGGGGGAAAAAATTACTAAGTAAGCCTTAAAATTGACAGAACAGAATACTAAAGCTTCGTACACACGTAAGATTTTACTCCCGTGTGCGGCACAAACGTGACGAACAGCATCTTTGCGCAACGGTATGTGGTAAGCCATCGTTTGTTGATCCGCCATGGCAGACCAACGAACGCTGGACCAAACCCATGCACACGTGCGATTATCACCTGAAACGCCGTTCATCGCCTTGGTGCCTTGCGCTCGTTCATCGGTGGTAAAATCGTACATGTTTATGAGGCTGGGTATTGCTGTCTGCATCCTACTAAAGATTCACAAATTTTCTGTTAACATGTATTTGCAGATCCAGATCTTTTTTCAGACTGGTAAAAAAATAGTGTATATTTTGGTAACATTTTAAATCACTTTTTCCATTTCCTGGTATTTTTTTTTTTTAGCGGAGTGGAAAAATGTTTGTTTACATGGCTCACTCTTCCCTTGAAGCTCTTTCCTACAGAAGCTGCCATGAAAAGATTTAAAGGAAGGATGGTTATTTATTTGATGGGATGTGTCAGCGATTGTTATTGCGAGCAGCATTTCTTGCCATCTCTCTAAAAATAGATCATTTAAAAGGACAAAGCTGCAGGCTTGCATTGTGTCTTTGTTTTTAGTTCACAAAGATTATTTAACTGTTAACATTGTATTGAAATTGGTTATATTTTGCCACATTTCCACTTGATTTGTTTTGCTTTTTTTGAAGTTGCTGTGGTTGAGATAAGGTGTGGATGTTAGATAAAAGGTGAAAAAATGTAAAATAAATAATGGACAGGCCATGTTTTGTTTTTCATTTTCTATGAAATACAAGGGCAATAGTTAACATGCAGAACTTTGCATATTCAGATTTATATTCAATATCTAGGTAGTACAAGTTGACTCTTAAATTAACATAGGTGTAACATAGGTTACACTGCTCTCGTATAGTGTATTCAGAGTGGCCACTTACCATATATTTTGATGCCAATGAAAATCAAGTTTATTTTGTAAGAAATTGCCGTAAAAAACTTTAAGTTAACCCACTACTGGCCCCACTGTGTAGTGCATAAAAATCCTTACCTTACATCCTGCTCCAAATGGCTGCCCTGCTATGCCCCTCCAAAGTCCCAAAATCTGGCCAACAGGAGCCTAGCAGAGTCCATATAGGACTCTGCCTCCTGTCTCTCCTCCAGGAGAATTTGCACATGCCCAGTGCAGCCCTCCTCCCTCTCCCACCCTTTTTGTTCTCCCTCCCACTAGTGTAATTCTCCTTTGGGGTACTGTAGGTCTCCCTCCCCCAGCCTCAAACGCCTTATTATTAATCAAGAAACTCCCCCGATCTTTACTTACCTTCCCTCTCTCCTTGGCGTTCTGAACTTCTGGCAGCCGCTTCCGTGATTGAAAGGGGTGAACATGCCCTTTAAAGGGACTATTGCAGTTAAGAAATATTTTTGTGAAAACACACACAACCAATGGAGTGGCAACCATTGACAGAGCAAGGAGTTTTAAACTGTATGTGAACTAGAGTCCATATGATACCCTGGTTCTCTTTATGCCTATGTGTCTTGCCACTGCTGCCCTGTCCCTAGAGTCTGCAGGATGTCTGCCTCTATTGTGTTGACTGGGAGATGAGTATACCATACATTATTTAGCACTAAGACAATATTTAGGTGTATATGATTCACTATTATTGTTTGTTGGTATTATCTATATTACTATATTCCTACTGCTCTATATAGGTGTGCAATAGTACTGTGCATTACTAGGACTTTGTATTCTGCGGGGTATCTATTTATATAAGATACATTATTATATATTGTATTGTATTTATTCACTTATATATATATTACTATGTGACTGAGGGTATGTTAGATAATACCTTGTGTTTTTAAGTGATTTTATATATATTTTTGGCCCATGAACAAGTATTAATAAAGGGTTTTTATATATTATATACTATATTTTGAGTGCCACAGGCTTTCTTTCTCTTTTTGATCTAAGTATTAAACTGTATGTGTATTATAAATTCTAATAATGTGTTATGGCCAGCATGGTTAATACTGTTGACTGAGTAATTAGATTGTGCCAAGTGTACTTAAGGTCCATACAAATGTGTAATCGCTGGGCCAGCCTGCAACTGTAGGTCTTTCGGACAATTATCGCTTAGTGTAGGATGAACTGAGTATTGTTTGGTGTATCTGACCAAGCACAGATAACACTAAACGATACTCTGCCGAAATGGTATTTTATTCTACAGTGGTGCATCACAGGTCAGCTCTGCAATCGCACCTCTGTATGGACCTTTAAATTGTAAGATCTTCAGGGCAGGGCCTGATGTGTATGAATAATTGTTAAGGGCTGTGTAATATATTCAGATCTGTATAAGGAAATACAAATATACATATAGTAGTTTGTTAAAGGGGAACTGTGGTCTCCAAACAAGTTAAGCTTAAATGAAAGGCCAGTTTCCTACCTTTAAAACGAGCCGTCAACCACCTCTCTACCTGCTCCACAGCCCAAGATATAAAGAAATGACTGACCAGAAAGTTAATGGGTGGGAGGCTGACATGTGACATTCCTAAGGCTTCTCCTGCACAGTGCCGCCGGAGAGCACAGCCTCAGACTCCCTCAGTATGTGAGGGAGACAGGAAGTCCCTCCTCCTCTCTGCTGTGTGAAGTCCTGACAGAGAAGGTAAGGGAATCTACAGCCCTTCTCTTTCACTGTGTGAAAACAGCATTTTCAGGCAGAGTTCTCACTCTGTTCTCACTTTGTTCTCGCTCTGTTCTCACTCTGCCTGAAAAGGCTGTTTCCAAAGAGTTTTCTGTAGGGGGGGGGTCTGAGTAATCCATGGCACCCGCAAGTGGGCAGGGCTTAGACACCCATGAGTGGGCAGATCTTAGGCACCCACGAGTGGATGGGGCTTCACCACTTGCGAGTGGGTGGGGCTTAGGCACCCGCAAGTGGGGGGTGCCACATGGGGCTGTAAGATAATGGACCATGGGGGGCCTGCAACTGGAGGGATCATGGGGTCCATGAGTGGGAGGGACCAGGGGGGCTGCAAAGAGGAGGAGGAGACACAGGACAGATTGACCGTTTCAGAGCAGAAAGCAGGAAGTGCAGGGGACCTGGTGATGCTGCTGCCATATCACACACAAAAATGTAAATATCTTCAAAACTATGTAAAATAAACAATGGAAATAAATTGCAAAAATTCTCAGGGGAGCAATTCCTATCAATTTACGTCAATTTACCTAAAGTCATTTTTGGACCACAGTTCCCCTTTAAAGTCTGAATTGGAAAAGGGACTACCTGTAAAAAAAAATCTGTCATGTTTTCCTTGCATAGTTTGGCTTCTAATTATTAAAATTAAAGTTTTCACAAATCATACAAATCAATAGCCAGTGAGAGAATATTAATATTCTACGGGCAGCATTGACAGTTAAGGTGGGCATACACAGTCCAATATTCTTGCCATCGTACACTTTCATAGACTGGTAGTTATTGTTTAAAATGGTTTGGTATATAAAAAAAATCCCTCTGTGAGAGATTTGGATAAAGTATTTTTGAATGTTCCTTAAGCTGGTTGCACACAATGAGATATTTCGGTCCGATCGACCGATAGTTCAGTGTATCGGTCGATCGGACCGAAATGATCGCATCCGAATGCGGCCATGTCCAACCGATCGCTCGTCCAAATCGAAAGGACGATCGGACATGGTGGAAAACCTTGTCCGATCGTGCGGTCCATATTGGTCGCGGTAACTGTCTGACGCGGCTGCTTTTGCTGCGACCGACAGTCCCTCCTCATGGCCGTCCGGTCGAAAGTATCGAATGGTCGGTCAGGAGAAAAAAATCACTAGGTGTACCTATCTTTAAAGCTTTTTACTGAATAGAAGCACACATCAAATCTTGTGTTAATCTGGAATACAAATCGTAAGTAATCATAAGTACTGTATCTTTAATGGCAGATGTTAGTGTTTATACTATATAGACTTTCTACGTAAATTAAAAACAATAAACTGTTAGGTAGGGTTAATGAGTAGGCTGTAAAGTTTGGACTAGATGAACACATGTCTTTATTCAACCTCCATTACTATGTTACTTAAATAACCTTCAGAGCCCACACATTTGCTTACTCAAAGTATTTACAAGCAATGAAACATCTGCTTAGTAGTATCTAAATCTCACTGTGTTAGGCCAAGGCCACACTACAACGCACAAAATTCTGCACAAAATCGCGAGCGTTATCGCACACGATTGCGTGTGCAATGTCTGTGCTTTTGTGCGTGTTTTCGCATTTGTACATGCGTTTTCACTATTTACTTACTAAGAGAGAAAAGGCATGGAAAAATTGTTGAATGCAAAACACAAGCGGACGCGCAATCGTATGCGCAACAGAAATCGCGAGTTCCTGCAATTTCCGTTTTAGCGAAAATCGCAGACGCAAACACGTACGAAAACGTGTGCGCAAACCCGAGAAAAACGCGCTAGTGTGGCCCAGCCCTTACTACCCATAGAATTAAGGTTAGTACACAGGGACCATGCGCACATTTGCTTACCGTTGACCATCTGCTGCGGGCAGTAATCGCCTGTGTGTATGCATTTGGGCGAGTGTAAGGTAAAAGATACAATTTACCACTTGACTTATAATCCGAAAGAAATCTAACAAGAAAAAGAATTGTATGGCAGTGAAAATATACATAAATTCAACGCCACGAGAGTTCATTATTGCAATAAGCCCTTTTATAATACATAAGGCTAGGCATTTTCAATGATAAGGTGCAGTGGCGAGAATCTATATAATAATCACTCAGTGATGTCACTGAGTAACTTCCTGTATTCCACTGCCCCTCCCACTGTCTCCCCCTCCCTGTATTATTCATTTATATAGAAAGCCCTGTTTATTCTTGACAGACAATGTGCGGTCCTTCTTTCTCTTTTCAATAGGTACGGTAATTAACTATTTATACATTAAACAGGGATTCCTATATAAATGACTAATACAGAAAGGGGAAGACACAGTGGTAGTGGGCAGGTTATTTTTTTTGCCTGGCCTTATAATATATAAGAAATAATACGCTACCTACAGTGTAATATATGGACTTCACCTCGGAGTTCCATGACCTGTATAAAAGCACTCGGCCTGCGGCCTTGTGCTTCTATATGGTCATGGAACTCATCGGTGGTGTAATATCCTTATATTACACTGTAGGTAGCGTATTATCCCTTATATTATGCATAGGCCAAACAGTGGCTCTTGTTTTTTCACCCTTCTCCCAACATTCACATGAGGGTGCGTTTGGAGTAAGTTGCACTTTGCATCACATCCAGTGTAATCACATGATCATGTCTTATGCTGTCATACACTGACTTAACGTTAGATTCATTCAATGTTCTATGCAACCTGAGAGTTGAATCAATCATAATCTTGACTGGTGTGGAAATTTTACCAGGCGATGTTCCCCTGATGGTTCCTGGACGAATCATAGAATGCATATTATGATCATTATATTGATCAGAAAATGATCAGGCCAGACAATTTTTAGAAAAATGTAAGAATGCAGGAAACTGACTTTTCAATCCCTTTGTTAATTTCACCCAGTCCTACATTTAATGACTCCTGTTACTGGCAATGAGAAAAGGTTGGCACACATGCAGACCACACCCCCTTAATACTGGCCTAAACATGGCTGGTATCTGCATTGCAGATGGGGCTTGGTTACATCATCTTTCACTTAAAGAATTTGAAGTTTTGGATCTCAATGAATATAAGCTTTAAAAGGGGAATTTAACCTTATTTTTCCGTGTTTAGGTTCTCATTTATCTATGTCATAGTATATCTGTGATATTCAGTTAGGTCAACTGGACTTGAAGTTTAGTTCTTCGAGACATTTTACTAGTTATCCCACTGGCTTTCTCAATTCTGAGTGACTTGTACAAGAATACGGTACCTTGGAATGCATCACAAATCAGCATATAACTGCAAGGTGTTCCAAGAGTCAGGACTCAGCCATATACCTGCATTTTAAGGAAAAAGGACATACGTTTGTGATGTGATGTGGTGTCAACATCTTGACCAGGGAACAGGATTGATTTGCAAGAGATGTAAAGTAAGTCAATTATGACAAAACAAAGAAACCAAACCTAAATAGAGGTGGCGGGAGGGGGGGTTTCAACACCATTTGTCTGCCATGTACAATACTGTTTTGACACATTACCCAGGGCAATTTTGATAACGCCTCTTAGCTACAATGCAATCAACGCCTTGCACTTAAAAGGTCCCTAACACCTGGTTGTTAAATAGTGATTGGGACACATTACAGGGTATCTATTGCCAGATTCTTGTACAAGTCATTTTGAGCATGTTTAAGAATTGAACTTCAAGCCCAGTTGCTCTAAAGGAATACTACACATATTTAACCTTACTTTCAACCTTTAATATAAAATCTGTACTCTTTGAATAAAGGCTATTTATTATTTTAGTTGCCCTTCTCTAAACTCCTTTCCATTCTAAGTTGTCCCTTTTGTATATGGGATTCATACATATTACTAAAGAGCTCTTTTCTCCATTGAATCTATGCCTCTCTTTATCAAACACAATATCTTGTCATATTTTTGGTGAATCTTTACATCTTAATACAAGGGATTTACTCAAAAACACACTGGGTGTGCCAGTATAGGAATCCAGCCTCTCCCTTAATGAATACAAGTTGTTTAACTGAAGAGTGTATCCCACAGCTTGAAACACCCAATGTTGATGGTACTGTTGGCAGAATACAGAGTCTTGCCTTGAAGAAACATTTAGTTGGAGCTTAATTGCTAGTATCCTGAAAGATTTAGTCTTTGATTGTTATAAAACAATAATACATTGATTCCTAGCACACATACCCTACAGTTGTTTTATATCAGCACACAAGTATTAAAGGTTTATTTGCTGGAATTCAGTGGTCTAAAATAACATCATTTTTGTTTATTCCTAAAAATGTCAAACCAATTTAGCCTGAATAAACTTCCTATGACAGTGATTATAAGCAGCTGATTAGTGGTGCTTTTTTATCATTATTTGAGTAATTTAGGGAGTGAAATAACAGGAACATCTCTTTAGGAATGCTGCTATGTTAAATACGCTCTTCTACTTCATTCATGTGGATAGGCTCTTAACCTCTTTAACACATGCTTTTTTTATTATTATTACACTGAGATAAAGCTGCTGCATTCTGCACCTAATTTCCAAGGCATGTAAAAGAAAGTATTGCTATGGTCCTTTCAGTAAAATCTGTTAATCAGCTTGGTTTGCTGCATATGACTGTTACATCATGTCTTATAGATTAAAAATAGCAGGTCAGAGGGAAAAGAAGCTTAAAGCTGAGAATGTACAACTTGTGATTTGAACCCTTTTGTAAAATGTGCAACTACTAAACTGTTATCAACATTTATTGGCTAAGGAGACAACAGTACTGCATGAACTAAAATGTGAATATTTTCTGCACTAAATCTTGTGCACATATTAAATAATTGTTGGCCAAAGGGTTTATTTGCTAACAGTCTAATATATGTGGAGGCATCCCATTAACATCCCCAAACAATGTTGCCTCCCTCTCTATATCCCTTATATTATATAAATATATTTTTATATTCATAGGAGATTGCATTGAGTTTTTAGGAGCTACCAATGTGGTGGGGGGTATATGATATTACATATAGGAAAGTTGGATATGTATGTGTGTACACATATCACTATTACCATTTAAATCATCATCAGTAAATATAAGCACTGAATAGAAAGTAAAGTAAAGAATAGCACTGACTTATATTAGATACAACACAAAATATACAAAATACATAAACTTACTTACAGAGCTGAGATCCCTATTCCAACATGTTATGGTCAAAATTGGAGGTTTAACCACACCCCTGTGTCTGCTCCATGTGAAAGGAAGTGTAGCTACACAGGATGTGATGTGTATTGTAATGGACATATACACCAAGGCTCCTTATATACCACCTGCAGGTGGTATCAGTGAGTAATAAAATACAAGACATCCCTGTTCTCTATGGATAGGAGGAGAGAGAGTGAAACTAGATTGCGGTGTATGCTTTGGAGAGATATTGACTGCAACACAAGATCCTGTGTATAAGGTCCTCTTACCACCTGTTGGGAGGACAGATTATTGGACAGACAATTTACGTTATTGGATACAGACTCTGAGGCAACAGATAAGTGTACACCAACTTACAAGGACACACAATATACAGGCCTGGTCAATATTCAAAGTGGTGCACCATAGACAGGGACATCCCTGATTACTGCATATGTAATGTGGGGAACCTGTTTATGTGCACTGTGCTTTGCGCCAGACCACCAGAGTAACCCACTGTGTGCCATAATCCTTCCATAAAGCAGTGGTCTGGTACAAATTGGTGGCAGCTGTGCTGGTAATACCATTTATTCACCCTGTTTTCTTTGTATGCTTGTTCTCTGTATTAAAGGGCATGTCCATCCCTTATTTTAACGTTTGATATAATGTAGTACTTGCTCCCCCAGCCCCAAACGCCATTATAGAATTTTGAGAAAGTCCCTGGATCTTTACTAACCTTCCCTCTCACCTCCGCCGCACTGCCCGGCCTTCTGCTTGCATGGAACTGCAAGCAGGGGGCCGGACCGGCAGCCGCGTCCCAAATTGGCTGAGAGGCAGCCAATCACGAACGCTGCTGTCGGCTGCTCAGAATCCCTGGGGAGAGAGGGAGGGTAAGTAGAGTTCAGGGGACTTTCTCAAAGTTCTATTATGGCGGTTGGGGCTGGGGGAGGAAGCACTACAATATTACTAAGCGGTTTGTAGCTAGGGGGAGGGAGAGCAAAACGGTAGGGGGAGGGCTGCACTGAGGTTGAGGTAGAGACAGGCACAGGATAAGTCACTGAGAGCTCCTACACTGCAGTTTTCTGGACTTTGGAGGGGCATAGCAGGAGAACCATTTGGAGCAGAGATGTCAGGTAAGGATTTTATTAAACTACAGAGTGGGGCCAGTATGGGGTTAAATTTCAGTTTTTGGCGGTGGACATGCCCTTTAAGCCATGGAGGCTGCTACTGAAAGTATTGATTTAAATCCTCCTGTCTTTGTACCTGCAGATGAAATTCCCCAATTAGACTCAGTAACTCTACCAAGCCCAATTGCCAAAACCTGATCCATTTGATAGAGTAACTAGGTAGTGGACTGATTGGCTAGAACAATTGGAAGCCATTAAAGGTTGGGATGAAGGTGCTCGCCTTTTGCTTAGTAGTAAATCCAGGCAGGTTTATCAAGGGTTTACTGTAATACTGAAATAAAAAGCAGTTGTCGGTTGTTAAAAATTGCTCTGAAGCATTTTTTTCAAATAGATCTGTATAAAAGAGTATATAAAGGATAAATCCGTTTCATTAGGTAAACTGGGAATGAGAAATGTTTCATGCTATTATATAACATGATGCTCTGCGGTACCTTCTGTTATAATATATGAGGTAACATCACCACTTGCCGTGATGAATACTAATAAGTATTAACCTAGCATGTTTAGTTTCAACCACACAGTGTAGCAGGATTGCCTGGGTCTTCTATCAGACCTGCAGGATTATCCTATTTGGTTCCTCTGGAAGCTGGTCTGAGTAACAGTTTGAAATATACCTGTGTAAAGATTCTATATCCACTATATCCACACATAGCAAAACATACACACACATAATTTTCTAATTTCCATATATATTCCAAAATAAATAACCTTGTGCTGGAGACCATGTCTACATTAATAAGCAATAATAAAGAATGTCTACACTCACCAGTCTTAATGCCAAAAAGTTTATTTGATATCTACATTTGGAGTTTGAAAATAGTTGAAAGACCAAACAATAATACAATAAAATTGCCGGTTGAAAAGCTTTTATCAAAACACTTAATAAAGGGTTTTTTAAACTGAAACATATTGTGGGACTAATAAAATAAGCCAGTTTGCAGCAAATACTGCTTTTGCTTTGGTTCCTCCCTCATTTATTTTTGATATGTTTTGGGTTCTTATGTGGAGTTTGATGGATGCATAGAGGGATTGGAACACAGTTGCCATTTGTGTGTGAAAGGTATTTCTTTTTGTTTTTTTTCTTGCAGAGTGTGTCCTCCCAGGCCCCAAATATATGCAGAGGGCAGGGCTGGATCAGAGCAGTTTAGGTTAGTATTGCAGGTTCCCTATGGTAAACCAAGGTGCCTAGTGGATTAGGTCCTCAACCGATGTATTTCATATTGGAGGGGGGTGGTTAGGAAAGTATAATTCTACTTTAATAAACTAAATTTCCTTATTGGTGCAGAGCTTGGTATTTCAAGACAAGAATATGAAGTTATATGTACAGTGTATTGTGCATAGTCTATGTTCATTTCCTGCCTACTTGTACTTTGCACAAAGCCACTACAAATATACAGAATATATGGGTATAGTAAATATGTGCAAGGTTACAAGGGTAGGAGGGAAGTACAGGGGCCACGGGGCTAAAAGATACTGTCTGCAGTGACATAGTCCTATTATATTTGTTAATTATTTGCTGAGCTGCTTTTGTGATCCAGATGCAGTTAAATCTGAAGAATAAAATGTATTCTGTTTCCTTCTCTCTTTCTGTGCCAAATGAAATTCCTGTTCTACCTGTTTTTCCTTTCCCGGACTCCGAGTAGTCAATATCCATTGTGTTTTACGAGGGTATGGCATTTTCTTGCCATTTTCTTGTTAAACTTAGGAAAATCAGTAAGGCTTAGTTTAAACGAGTCATTATTTTAAATGTTCAGCTGCACAGTGTGATATTTTGGTTCGGCTGAAATATCTTATTCACTTATTTTTCACTAAAATTGGTCCAGAAATTGATCAGTCTTGTTAGTAATTTTTGCACAATACTGCATGTTTTACCATGCTGGATTAGGAGTTAAAAGGTGCCCAAACGCTATGTATTCAGCTTGTAATGTTTACGCATAGTTCTTCCAACAGGCACACAACTTCCGAAGAATTGTCTAACCCATTCATTTTTTTTCTATAGAAAATACCATTTGTTAAGAATGGGCAAACTTTCTGTTATAATTACAAAAATATAAATATTTTATAAACCATGTTATGGCCAAGTGAAATTAAGAGGGAGGCAAAGACGGTGTGGCATTTATGGTTGGGGCTGTCTACCTCTGTCCTATGTGTTTAAAGTGTTTTCTAAAAGTGTTTAACAGACACAGCATTCATATAATTTTAACCTAAGATTTTGCTCATCTTTAAAAATAACTACTCTTATGTTGGAAAGGTCACTTATATCTAGAGTAGTTTCCATGGCTACCGGATTCTGGGATGTTACATCAGTTCATTCTCCATTATGATGCATTGGAAATATGTTTAAGAAAATGTACCTGTTCTCATCCATCTTAACAATATGCAATTCTAAAATTAAGTTCATAACATAAATTAGGACTAGAGATGTTCAAAACTGTCGAGTTTCATTCTGTTTCATATTTTTGGTAAAAATGTGAAAATCCAAAAAAGAACCCATATAAGTCAGAGGGACAAAAAAAGCAAGTAGGAAAAGCATTGTACATGGCTCAAGCACCTGGGAAATGGTCATAGGAACACATACAAATTAGCAAAACATTATTAAAAATGAACTCCCTTTACACACAAGCTATTTTTGAGTTTCCGCATATAGGCGAGGCTACTTTCTGTAACCCTTGACTGACAGATCAACAGATATATTGCATTGTAGTCTGTAGATCTGCTCCATCTGGCATATAAAGATAGGATTGAGTACCAAAATGTCAGATCTATAATTCAAACTATTTTGACAAAAAATTAGCTAAAATATTGTTTACTATTATAATTACTATAAATTATATGCAAATAACAATCAGCATTTGTTTGAGCTGAAGAATTAACCCTAGTGTTAAAAAAATAATTTGCAGGGAGGTTGGAGACCCATTCTTAGTTGGATAACTTCAAGGTAGGCTGGTGGTGTGTCTGACAGCTCTGTGCTCCTCCCCTGGATGGCAAAGTGAGACCCCCTAATCAATTGTAAAAGGCTAACTTTTTAAATACATTACTAGATATCTGTTGTATTCAGTTAGATCAACTGGACTTTGGTTCTTGAAGACGTTTCGCTAGTCATCCGACTGGATTTCTCCATTCAGAATGACTTGTACAAGAATCTGTTGGCAATTAAGTATCCTAGAAAATCCTAATTAGCAAATGACAGCCAGGAGTTGGGGACCTTCTGAATGCAAGGTGTGGATGCATTGCCAACAGAAAGTCCAGTTGATCTAACTGAATACAACAGATATACCATGACACCATAGCACATTACTAGACACACCTAATTTAAAAGTTTCCACACAAGTGTTGATTTTGGCACTTGTGTCTCTGATGTTGACTGTGTATGTGGGCTGATAACAGATTAGTAGGAGCAACTTCTTAATATGGCAAGTTTGGAGGGTGGACACTTAAAGCCTTTATTTGCTTGTAAACGGCAATCACCACTTAGTGAAGTGCCTATAGTTTTGTAAACTACAAAGTGTAGTTAGGGGAAAACAGATCACACACAATAAGGAGGGCAGGATAGGAGGTGAAGGAAGACAGAACATTAGTGTACGTACGTCACTAATAAACTAGTAAAATGAATAAAGCCTTCTAGAGTGCGTTCTTCAAACAAACACAAGCTACTGGAAGGAAGACAGAACATACAGTTTTGCATTGGAATGCTTTACTAGAGGGACCATACATTAGACCTATGTACTTAAGACAAAGAAAATCCATTTTAGTCTGAGGCCGCACTGTAGCACACAAAAACCATTTTGGCAATCCGTGCTGCATTTGCAAATTGCATAATAGTCCTTAATCATAGCGTATACAATCAGCTTTGAAAATGCATTGCTGTAACAGGCCAGAGCGTAATGGAGGCCAGCGGGGCCAGCTAAACACCAGGACTAGCAGGGGGCATAGCCATTAGTGTGGTTCCAGCTGCTCCTTTAACTTTTACTTAATAAGTCATAAACAGGCTCTACAAAAATAAAAAATTATACCATACATTTTATGGGACTTTTTACAAACAAATTCAAAGCTTCTCTTAGACCTGTTATTCAGAATAAATAAAACCGATCATTACTTCCCAATTAAATAAATGGAGACAATTTACTTTATCATCCAAGCTGTTAAATTCAGCAAGCAGATTTTATATATTGCCTTTTTATTTATGTTTTTTTAAAGAGTTTTTTTCTAACTCTGTGGTTGAGTAAAAGCTTACCTCTTAAACATTTATAAAATGAATTTATTTGTATTGCAGTTATCCTAGGGTAGTATAAGAATAAATTATTTCTGCATCTAAATGTGTCCAAAATCAAAATTTCCTGCAGAGAAAAAGATGCTCCTCTATAGCTTTTTTAATCTACAAATTCCTGCTCTGTTTTTTAATGTTTAAATGTTTCTATTACAAGGAGGTAAATGGCCACAAACTGGATTTTCTTTTTTAACTATGAAGTGGGATCTGGCCCAGAAGTGACTTTTAATGATAGACAATGAATTGTTATTTTCTATGTTTGTAGTAAACATTGGATATTGACAGTTACCTGTCAAGGAGTATCGTAAATCACAGAAAGTTTTGATAAATATTTAACTTTGTATTCAACAATTACAAGGTTTATAAATGTAAGGCTGTAAATTAGTACAGGAGCTTTTATTAACAAAAACATAATTACACTTTTTCAATCACTTTTTAAAGTACCACATTAACCAATTAACAGGGAGATTCAATAAAAGTTCTTATCGTTTAAAATGGTGCTAATTTTGCCCCAACCAATCAGATCTTATTTAACATTTGAAAGCTAACATCTGATTGGTTGGGGCAAAATTAGCACCATTTTAACCATAAGAACTTTTATTGAATAACCCTGTCTGTATATTAAATATTGAATTACAGTGAAAATACAAGTTTACTTGAAAAAAATAACTTTTCTTTTTCTTGTGACTTCTTTTTTCTTTCTGCAGTCTTGATATTCCCCCTGCAATTAAAGATTGTATTCCTGTAGGTGTATCAAACAAAATGCAAGACTGACATAGAGCTTTATTAAGCCCAGCAGATCACTGTAGTTTGTTTATTTATATGTGAGCTGACCACGTACAACATATCATCATAATACATTTACTTATTCAGAGTCCTGACTGGAATGTTGGGCCCTCCATGATGTATTTAATAAAATGGTCACACACCAATTTTCTCTACCTCTTTTCTTTTATCTTACTCACTACTCCTGAAACCTAGATATTCATTTGTCATTTCTTACTCTCCCCTCTCTGTAGATTATAACAAATTTTCTGCACTATCCTTTGTCATATTTTGATTTGTAGTTTAAAGGTTCGTACACACATGCAATCGCAGGTCCCGACCTGGGACGCACGATGTGTACGAACTAGCATTTCGGTCGATAAGCACTTTATCGGCTGAAACTGGCGCTGATTCAGTGATCCGCCCGGCATCGAGCAACGATGGCCGAACGAACGCCTGTTTCGGGCAATAAAGTGCCCATACTTGGGCCGATTATCGGCCGAAACGCCAGTTCGTACACATTGTGCATCACGGGTCAGCACCTGCGATCGCACGTGTGTATGAACCTTAATATTGAAAAGGTAAAAGACTTGATACAGTATGTTAAATAAGGTCTGCAGCTTAGAGCCGTGACTGCTTATTCATTAACTTTAAAGTTTAATTGAAGGAGTGGATAATATTGCTCTTAAAACAACCAAAATAAGCATTGTTCTTGAATACCATCTTATATCCACGGCTGAGATTCTAGCTTGTCCTGTTTGGGTAGAGGGAAAATGCTTTATCACCACTAAACAAAGAAATGCACTTGCAGACGCTTTATTATTTCTGGTATTTGTGGGGTCTTTTGATTACCTAGATCAGTTAAAGTTTAACTGTGGTCTCCATACAAGTACCCTCCATTGAAAAGAGCACACTGTGCATTATCAATAAAAAGAACTGATTTTACAATTAATGGGTTTCTGAGTATTATTAATTGTCTGTGCAAGTTTTTGTGGATTAGAATTATCCTTTTAAATGACAATTTAAGTATTGCTGGACAAATCCCAGAAGCACTCAGAAATGTGTACATCACAACTAACTTTTTGAGGAGCTTTCTATTAATGTCTATGGAACTGGCTGCTAATTAAAGCTGCAAATAATTTGTTGGCAGAATGGCAGTAAATAAACAGGGTTATTCAATAAAAATTCTTTTTGTTAAAAATGGTGCTAATTTTGCCCCAACCAATCAGATGTTAGCTTTTAAATGTTAAATAATATCTGATTGGTTGGGGCAAAATTAGCACCATTTTTAACGATAAAGAACTTTTATTGAATCCCCCTTAGTTTTTTTTTTTAAATAAATGTAAATTTCTTTTTACCCATCAAACATATTAGCCACAACCTGTGCTCAAAGATTACAATAACTTTTATGAATCATCCATGGCTATCTCTAGCCTGTGAGGTCACCTGTGGAAGGTGTTATGGAAGTTAAAAAGAGGACTCAAATTGCCCCTTTCTGTTTACCCATTATTGATATGTAGTAATCCAGTAGTGCTTCATATTTAATCCTTTTTTTTTTTTATCCTTTGAATGTGTTTAAAGGACAACTAAAGCCACAGAACAACACTGAACCAGAAGGCAGAACACCTTGATATAAAACCAGTAATCAGTGTCTTACCTCTCATTTTGATATGGGTGCTGGGAAATTTCCCTAAATAATATATGGTTTGTGCTTAATATCACAGCATTCTAATATCACACAGTCTGGTCAACGACCATTATGTTCTGCACATGCTCAGTCTTTAGCTGTGGCAGAAACTTTTACAGTTGGTCACACCCATTAATAATCTCTATCCAATCCTTTTACAGGACAGATAAAGCAAGGAAGCATGTGACTGAGGCAGGAGGTGTGGTCTGACACTGCACATACACACAGATAATTCATCCAGTTCTTAACAGGCTTACATTTATTTTAATGCAATTTACTGAAGTCATATTATATAGCTTATTGGTGTTTTAAGGGGGGTTGTTTTCAGATTCTGGAGTATAAAAAATGGATTTAGTTCTCCTTTAAGCTATATGCTGGTGTTCAAAAATGACAGTGGTTACTGTCAAAACTTCAGTACATCTCTTGTAGTATAAAGTGCCCCAAACAATCATATATTTACACTAAAGCCTGGAACATCAATACAAACGGGCTATCTATTAATATAAAAACAGCAATGTATGCACCACCTGTCAGCTAATATGGCGACACATATTAGCTGACAGGTGGTGCTATCGGAGATAAATGTAATAGCTATAAACACAAACACCGGGCAAAAGGTACCCAAAGAAAAAGATACCCACATGAAAGCACCAGGCCTTGTACACTATATCATCTATACATTGTAAGTATAGATTTCCCAGTGTTTGTGCTTATAGCCAATGAGTTATGACTGCTTTTTTGGTGTGTTTTGGATACTGAAGATTTCCTTTCTCTATTTGTATACAGTATTTCTTATTTGTTCTATGGGAATGAAGCCCCTTGTACCTGTCACAGTGCTGGGGAGCAGGGGAAAGGTGAGCCACGGGGGCCTCCCACCTTCATTATTGCCTCATGTGTCCATATATCTGGGAGCTGGCTGGCACTTCCGGGTCGCAGACGGATGAGGGTGGGGTGGGGGGGTGGGTAAGATCTCGAAAGATCTGGAGGCAAGCGGTCTCAGCTCTCTCCTTCTGGTTTCAGGTTAACAGCTGCTTAGATTTCCCTCCCATTCTTCCTTCCTAAGTTCCCTTTATTCCACTTGTAGGTGGAGGGCGAGGGCTAAATAAGGAGGGGGGTGGCATTTAGAGACATGGGGGGTTGTAATTCCAGGAGGCGAGCTACAGTGCTGCACTAACTAGATTATGATAGTTAAGAGAAACAGTTAGCAAGGTATAGGTTAATATATTGTTAATATATTTATTAAATTATTGTTACTTATTAAGATGAGAAATGATATTTTGGACAAATGTTTACAATTTCTAAGTTATTTTGGGTGACAAACTATATAGTAAAAGGATACTGCAGCCATATCTCATCCAAGACAGCTGTGGTGTGTTTATTTGGGGTGTTGGGGATGGGTCAGGGGGTCATTAGGGAGGGGGCAAGGGGAGACCCGGTGTCAACCGTGCCCTGTCAAGTGTGTTGAAATTGGCCTCTAGAGGGGAACATGATGCAAAGAAACTGTTCATTTTATTTCAACAGTGGAGCATTCAGTCAGTCATAGTACTGAATCTGTTCTGCTCTCATCCAAAGAGCAGACCTGTGATATTTTATTACTCTACTCATAGAGGCTTGTTGTCTGTCAGTGAATCTCCATGAATAAGATACAGACATGCTTCTGTTTACATCAGTGTGGTTAAACTTGTTCTACAGTTCCCTTTCTTGGCTGTGCCAAACCAGGAATCTGGAAAACGATTTGTTTTTAGAATTTTTTTTTCAACAAAAACAAGGATTGAGCATTTTTAAAATCCGTTTTATCATGTCTATCTATTCTGATCTCCAGCTGTATTAACGCCGATCATCAATATCAAAATGTATTTTTAAAAAAAAACAGAGCTAATTTTGCTATTTTCATCTATTTTCTAGATTCTTCTTCCACATACATTCGACAGCTAGAAAACAGAGTAAAGCTTCTTGAAGATGACAACAAACTTCTGACCCAGGTAAATTTGTCTAAATGACTGAAATACCATTACTCATCTATAGTTCTTTTTATAACAGTCCAAAACCTTCTAGAATACTTTTAGGTCCTCATCCTGGCTACTATGCTGCCATGGATTGGGGAAAAGGTGAGTATAATTGTCCTTTAAAGTATATGTCTCCCTTTAAAACAAAAAAAGTGCAAGGAATCTTAATTATCAGCGTTTGTTCCCACAACCTCTAATGATACTTCCGGGAACAGAGTATCATTAGGGGCCGGACCGGCAGTCGTGTTTGTGATTGACCAAGAGGCAGCCAATCACAGGTGCGGCTGCTGGATATGCAGAGAGCTAAAGGAACATGGTCTGTTAAGTAAGTTTTCAGGCATTTTTTTTTTCAATTTAAACATGCGGTTAGGGTTGGGAGGGGGGTGCCTACACTATAGAAAATAATTTATTTTTACAAATTTAGGTGCAGAGACGAGGGATCTGGAGGGTGGGAGGAGAAAGGGCTCCCTTGCGAGTACAGGGAAGGGGCAGAAAACATTTTCACACACAGGAAGGCTCCTACACTTCACTTTCCTGGACTTTAGATAGGCACTGCAGGACATTTAGAGCAGAGGTGTAAGGTAAGCATTTTTTAACCAGCAATTAGGCAAATTTTAGTTTAGGCATGAACATGCCCTTTAACGACAGCAGCTTTACAATTAATTTCACTTTAAGCACAAAAGCACAGGAAGATACAAAGTAGCAAATTTGACAGCTCTACACGCTTGGATGAAGCTCACTGAGCTTGCCTTACCCGCTGAGAAAGGGGTGGAGTGTGAGTATAGAATTGATTGAAGTCACAAGTCAGTTTTTGGTTTAAAGGGGAACTGTGATCTCCAGTTGAGTTTAAATAAAGGCCTACCTTTAAAACGAGCCATCAACCACCTCTCTACGTGCTCCACAGCCCAAAATATAAAGAAATTACTGACCAGAAAGTTAGTGGGTGGGAGGCTGACATGTGACATTCCTTGCCACCGGCAAGCACAGCCTCAGACTTCAGTGACAGGACAGGAAATCCCTCCCGCTCCCTGCTGTGTGAAGATCCCCAAAGAGAAGGTAAGGGAATCTACAGCCCTACTCTCCCACTATGTGAAAACAGCCTTTTCAGGCAGAGTGAGAACCCTTTTGATGAACTGGATGCACAGTGACTGGCCACTCCCCTGACCTCAGTCACATGCTCCCTTGCCTTCTCTGTCCTGTAAAATGATTGGCTAGTAGGATACTAGTGGGTGGGACCAACTGTAACAAGTTCAGTGTCTTAGGACTGAGCATGTAAAATAACACATTGGTCAGTGACCTCACTCTGTGATACTGGAATGCTGGAAAATAAAACACAAAGTTACATTTCTCAACAACCATATCAAAATAATAGGTGAGACACAGATTAATGCATTTATATCAAGGTGTTCTACATTCTGATTCAGTGTTGTTCTGAGGCTTTAGTTCTTTAGTTCTGAGGCTTTAGTTGTCCATTTTGAGATAGCGTATGTAGCCCACCCTTGGGTGTGGCTCAAGATTATTAGTTGCAGGTATACTGTGTTGCCCCAGTGACACCCCTATGATCCCAGTTAATAGACACCAGCACAAAGATAGCAACCAAAAGGTCCAGATTTAATTTTCTGAACCTGGCAGAAAAATATAATACAATGACAGCAACAATGAACAATTATGCAAACTTTGTTACCTTAATATACATATCTTAATATTCACGTTACAGTTTATTTGTGTACAACCTATTTTTGTAAAATATATTAAGTAATTTAAGTATTTTAACTGTTGAGCCGAGAGCACAGTTCTGATGGAATAGTAGAAGTTATCTGTCACTCTTATATTCCAAATGAGCAGAGTGGTTAACTGTTGCAGATAAACTTTAATATAATCCTGCAGTCTGTAATTTATCCTTAGCAGGGATTAAACTTGCTTTGTTAAGTTCCCTGTTAGTAGTGATAGAAATAGTATCTCCCTTGGATGTCCCACTGCAAGCCAGTATAGACAGGGTACTTTAATCAGAGGAATAACTGGTTGATTACACAGGGGTTTCCTCTGGTAAGGGTGCACAGTCTGACAGTCAGATTGATCAGTGATGGGTGATCACCTTGAACTAGTGGCCTGTTCCCCACACAAATCCAAAGTCACCTTACTGATATTCAAAGGACACCAGGCTCCAGATCCACAGCATGCACTACAGGTGAAGTTCTGCAAGCACCTCATCCAGTTCATATAGATCAAGGCCTGTACAAAAGCCTCTGCAACATGTTGGCAGCTCTCCTCCTGAACAGTACCAAACTGGAATGTCCTCCTTTTCCTGTCTTGCCTGAGATTACTCCCTATTGGCTTTCTTTATAGACTTCCTGTTGCAGAGCTCCTTGGGACATGTAGTTCATCAGGTAAAAACGAGTTTTCCAGTTCCTTCATACAATAAATGATGGGTAGGTGTGCATAGCTCAGGTACAGTTTTGCATTTAAATACTTTCTGACAGAATAAATAAACAATATTGTGTATAAAGTGCTACACGTATTTTTCAGGCCATCAATTGTGTCTCGATCACTAAAATGTTTAGGAATTAGCAGAAAGTGTGTAGTGTACTTGCAAAAGCCTAGCCACAGCTCCCTGCCCCATGGTCTGCCAGTTTTACCAAATTAGAGTGGCTAAAAAAAATGTCCAAAAATGTCACGTGTTTATGACTGTGTTTACAAAACTTCGTAAAGATCTAATTTTGTTTCTATTAAAAATATATTTATTTCTGAAAAGCCTCAAAACCATTTTATGCTGTTATGATGTTGTTAAACTGTTCTTTTTAAAACAAAAAAACAGCAAGAAATAGTTATAACTGTGTCAGTTAAAAATGCACAGGTGCAAACTGCTGATCTATGTATACGCACTGTTGCTAGCAGGATTTCAGAGAAGGGAACATTTAGGAACCAATCTTTGAATCTGAGTCAAGTTTAATATAAATCAAGACATTTATGCTTCTTGGCTAAATGTTGTTTTAAAAATGCATGGTTTGCTGAATATGCCTAATTACAACATAATCAGTCCGCTTATAACCAGAAGATACATGTAAATGTTCTTTCTTGCGGATTTTTTTGTCTTACTGAGGTTTTATTTATGTAAACAAGTAAAAAGTCTTAAACCCAGTTTGCTTAAAAAGAATTGTCTGAAAATTTTCTGACTCGCCCGATCTCCTTCGTTCAATATTGCCAGGCAATCTGTCACACTGGTCAATATTTTTATCAGCTACTGTTAGTGCAGTTAAGTTAAATCAATTATCACTATAATTACTTATAAATACTATTTTAATGCAGTAAATAATAAATAGCAAATAATTGGAAAATATCATTTACATGTGTTCACTTTGTCAGTAAATAATGCAGCTATGGCAGATCTTGTGACCAAATTAACATCACCCTAAGGGTGATTCCAGTGCGATCTGCATGCGATTTCTGTGTGGATTTCTTTTGAGGAAGGAAATTGCATGCGAATCTGCATAAAAATGCTAATGTCATGCGATTGCATATCGCAAGCGGATGCGCAATCACAATACATCCGAAATTGCACGATTCAGTGAGTTGCCGTGATTGCAATGTTGGGAAAAAATTGCATGCGCAAACACACAGAAGTCGCGTTAGTGTGGCCTAGCCCTTACTGTTCATTAGAAGGTTTAAAGGGTATCTCCACTGCTAAAAGTCACCTGGGTTGTAAGGATAGATATGTGGATGGTGGAAATGTACCTGCAGTATCCTGTGTCTTTGAGCAGTAGTTTAGAAGAAATCTAATGAGTTTGTCCCAGAACGCTGTGGATGGTGCTGGTCCGCCCACTTTCATTGACTGCCTGCACGTGTGTTTTCCTTTAGTGCATGCGCAGAATGTGAGAGGATCCGTCGGGACTGCTGTCTGGTCGATTCTACACACACGCACACGCACACGCACACACACACGCACACACACACACGACACAAACAAATCTTTATTAAAAACAACACAAGTTCCCCTGTATTTGTTACAGTAGTGTGGGAAGAGGGTTTAACTTTTCCTCCCCTGTCTCTCTCTGCATAATCAGCTGGAAAAATGAACTTAGAGAGTCAGGGAGGAAAGGATTTCTTACTGCAGCCAAGTGGGTGTGTCTGCTACCATGATGATGCACATTGAGTGACAGCACTCCCAGCACAGGGGAAGACACACCCCTGGAACCTGCACAACTTTCCCATGCTGCTGCAATCAACACGAAAAGGAATTCTGGGGAAAAAAGGTAGGGGGAGGTTGGGGGATGGTGTACTTTAAAATAAACCAAAAAAAAAAAATGCTTTTTCCTCAGTGAGATACCCTTTAAGAAAGTCACTCATACCTCTTATGACCTGTTATAGAACGGGTAACCTCATTTTGAATATGCGGTGGCATTTTGGATCCTATATATCAAATGGACATCTTGGAACTGGAAGAAGTTCAGAGAAGGGCTACTAAAATAAGGGGAATGAGGGTGTTGACTATGCAGGCAGATTAGACAAGTTTGCTGTTATACCAGAGAAAAGCCGACCGAGATCGCACAATGTGTATGCACAGCTGTGTGGGCACTTTGATAGACAAAACGGTTGGGGCTCGTTGATGATCCGGCTTGCAGAACAGGGAAACGACTCACTGACAAAATGGGCGTGCATACACCATGTGTGTCGCGTGTCTGCCCCTGTGATCACACGTGTATGCACTGTGAAGCTGTAAACGTGTGGAACTGTCTTCCAGCAGATATTGTAAATAATAACAAGTTCATTGAATAGCTTTAAAAGTGAGCTTGATACCTTTCTAAAATGAAAAAATATTGTGAATAACTGGTATTAATATATTTATACTGTAGTTCTGGTTAATCCAGGGATACTTTCCGGTTTGTCATTTGAAGGGAAATCATTTTTCCCCCTTGTCAGCTGTATTATTATTATTATTTTTTTTTGCCTTCTTCTGAATCAACTGCTAGGTAGTGTTAATAGTAGGGTATATAGGTTGAGCTAGATGGACATAAATGCAATTCAGCTCACCACTTCTCCTATAGAGTTTGTTTGGCCCAGATATCTGTTCCTGGACATAAATTCAAAATAAAAGTGTGTAGTATAGAGCAACCAAAAACCTCAGACAACCCCACAGGTATTGCTATAACCAAACGTGCTTTACTGTGCGCACCACGACATGTCCATGGCATTCGTGATGGTGATGTGCACAATAATGTACGTTTGTTTATAGCAATACCTGTGGGTTTGTCTGAGTTTTTGGTTGCTCTATACACACGCTTTTATTTTGAGCTAGATGGACATGTCTTTTTTTCAACCTCGATTATTATGTTACTCTTATTGGAGGGGGTCTTTTAGGAGGGTATAATTGTTCTATGGGGAGGGAAGGAGGAGTGTCCTTGAGTCCCCAGTGGCTCCCCTACGTGGTTTAGAAATGGATCACTAAACAACAATAATGCTATTGCCATACACATTCAATTTTAGTCCGAAGTTTACAGGGCCACTTATACCATAGGCAGATGGAGACATGATTCTCAGGCGGCACCCCTGCACTGAAGAAAAAAGGCGGTGGTGGTGGGCGTACAAACATTTTGACTTTATACTTTTATCCTACAGAAAGTATGGCATTCTAATGTATTGTAACAGTTGAAGCAACATGTACAGCCCAGGCTATAAAATAAATTATTGATTTGAGCAACAAAAACCTGAAAGGATATGGTAGTGGCAACACAAGCTGTTTAAGAAAGGATTTAATTCTGTTTCTGTAATTTACATTATTGCTAATTGCCAATTGATCTGGGCGGCATTCAAAGTTTGGCTCAGGCAGCAAAAACCCTAGAAGTATCCCTGGATGTTTACAAGCTGTACGAGAAACACTTCCTATGTCTGCCAGTGCAGGGGAAAGTTAGGGGAAAAGACTATAGGAATTGATTTTATTAGTCTGAAAGAATTAAAAGAACTTTTTCAAGTGAGTAAAATAATTAGCTGGTGGCAAAAATCAAGCGGGCACCTTAAAGGGACACTAACCTCCCCTAAAGCCAGAAAAATAACTATTTGCCATTCGTTTCTGTTATTCACAGGGAGGTAATGCTTATTCTCCCTCCCTGTGAATAATATTACGCTCAGGGGACTGGAACTTACCTACTGCCGCTCCTTCACTGACAGCCGCTCTGTCCCGACCGCATGCCCTATCTTAGGCACATGCGCGCCAATACAAAGATAGGGGCGCGCGATCGGGAGAGAACAGCTGTTCAGAGAAGGAGCGGCTACAAGTGGACAGGCTGTAAGTTCCAAGTCCCCCGAGTTCCTATTTTCACAAGGGAGTAGGATAAGCATTCTCACCTCCCTGTGAATAATAGAAACAATGGCAAATAGTTATTTTTCTGGCTTTAGTGAAAAGCATTGCAAATGCTTGGACAGTCAAAGCTGGATACAGAAAATGCCCTCTCTTCGCCGTGTCTCGATGTTTACAGGTTGTGATAAAGGTGGAGAGTGTTAAGAGGTTCCTTAATATATATATAGGATGCTCCTAGTATATTTATTACCCAATGTGCTTTAGATGTGTAAACCACAATCCGAATGTTTATTATTTTATACAGTGTAGGAATTTTTAGCCTGCACATAGCAGTAATTAAATACATTTTAAAGGGCAAGCCCCAAAATAAAGTTTAGCTATAAATGTTAATCACCCCTCAAACCTAGCTTCCGCATTACTAATATTTCCAAAGATTCCCCTGAAGTCTCTACCGACCTGGTCTTTCGCTGCCTAGGCGCACACATGCTCCTGTTTGAACGTCATTTCTAGCAAAAACAGGAGCAGAGGGCTTCTGTGCTGGCAGCTGATGTACTTCCTGGACGTGCCTGTCAGGTGACTGGGTATGACATCACGCCGTGCCTTTACTGACCACCGCAACCAGAAAGTGAGCAGCTGTCAGCCACAGAGCAGAGGAGGTGTTGCGAGGGACCGGGTCAGGTAAGAGACTTCTGGGGCATCTTTGGAATATATTAGTTGCAAAAGCTAGGTTTGGTGGGTGATCAACATTTATAGCTAAGTTTATTTTTGACTGGACATGCCCTTTAAACCTGTAAGACCCTATAATGTTTTCACCTCTATATTATTTTTATGGGAGAGAAGTTCTTTAATCTCACTTGAAGCTTGACGGTCAGCAATCCTGAGGATTTCCATAACAGTGAATTAATTTTGCTTCAAACAACAAAAATGGTAGGTTCGCTTCTCAACATAATAGGATCCAATATGGTGTCTCAATCCTCCATCTGTAAAGTAATCCACATACACTTCATATGTATTAGTAAGCAGGAAGATTAGATAGGGAGAGACAGTCAGCCAGTCTCAGCTGTGAAACAGTGTTTTATTACAAATTTCACTAAATCCAGCATGTTTCGGGCAACATGCACCTTTCTCAAGTTAGTATAGTTTTTGGACAAACCAAAAAAGACTTAATTATCAACAAGCTTGTATTTTTAGACAAACTCTGTCTAAATGTAATTATTCATTGCATAATATATCATTTTAATGTTTAATGTATGACATTCTGTCATTTCGAGCATATTGTACTCCCATCTGTAATTTACAGGATCTTCTATTTTTTGTGTCGTATAAGGCTGATCTGAGACAAGAAGGCAAGACTATTAGAAGTAAAGATGAGCCTCCCGCACCACCGTATAATAGAAGTAAATCTGCTGGGTGCCATTACAATGTCACATATTCCAAGAAAGAGCAAGAAAGTAGCGCACACCAGTCTTTAAGTGAACAACAGATAGTGTTTATTCAATACATAAGTGTAACATTTCGGTCAAATGACACCTTCATCAGACATCAGACATCATGATGTCTGATGGAGTGTCATGTGACACACCGAAACATTACATGTATGTATGGAATAAACACTATCTGTTTGTTCACTTAAAAGACTGGTTTGCTCGACTTTCTTACTCTTCCTTGAGAGAAGAAGGCAGTTATTTTTTCTGCTAGCTGTTTTCTAATTGATAGTGATTCTATGTAACAGGTGTGAAGATGAAGAAAATCATATACTTTATCTTGATTATCTTATAATTCATCAGGAATCTTGAAAGAGGTATATGGAATAAAATAACAACTGTTAAAATAATATAAAACTGACTTTAATATTGAGAACCACAGGAAAAAGTAATTTATCTTTAGCTTTTCCATGACAGTTAAACAACAAATATAAACATGAGACATTAACAGCTGCTTACAAGTATGTCATTTTATACATTACAGGGATTTGAAACAATTCTCATTCCGTTCTATTAAATTGCAGGTAAAAAGAATGCACAATATGATATATAACGTGGAATCGCACAACCATAATAATATTATAATATTAATAGGATATCACGCCCATGTTATTTGGGCAGTGCTGTGAGAGTAAAGGATATATAGACACAATAAACCAAAGAAACCCAGAAGTATAGACAAATCCCCTGTGTGCTTTGAACAAGACTCTACTATGCACAGCATCATAAACATTATAGTTGAAGGACAGCCAGTAGCTATAGAATTTCACACACGGCTTCAAACCAAGTTCCCACTTTTAATTTAACAAACCTAATACAAAAAATGCTTAGTATAGAGTGCATCATATCAAAAATGTATCATATACATAAATCATAAATAGAGAGACTGGATGAGTGGGCGACATGAATCCAAAGTTCATTCTCCTATATAGGGGGTCCAAATTATAGTCATACAAGTCCTCCTTCCAAGGTAAGTAAAGATCGGGGACTTTCTGAAAAATATATAGCGGTTGGGGCTGGGGGAACTATCCCTACTATCTGCCAAAAGTTAGGAAAAGGGGTGGACATGCCCTTTAAGGTGGCCATACATATGCAATTTTTACAGCATGTGTACCAAAGATCACATTGGTCGGTCATGGCGGCCATACATGATACGATCTTATCGACCCCATAAACTAAAGTAAAGGGAGCCGATATCGACACCACGAAAAAAGCCCATACACTTGAACGATAACGGAAAATCCCATCATGGAACCACGGGGAAAAGTAATTTATCTTTAGCTTTTCCATGACAGGTAAAACCACAAATATTAAATATGGTACGTAACAGCTGCTTACAAGTATTTCATTTTATACTTATTACAGGGAGTAAAGATAATGGGTAAATCCTGTTGTGTCACTTTGTACTACCGTTGTATAATGATTAGCTCTAAATCAAGATTTGCTTACCATTTGTAATAAGGGACAGGAAAGCTGCATATTATTTCATTGACCACTAGCCATGTAAGCTAGCTGGAATAAATGTGAAAATGTTTTTAAAAATGTGAAAAGAAGTCTGTGTTCTCCTTGCTTTAAAATATAATTATCCATATTGAATACAGTATGTTATCTGCGATGGTAATTTCTTTGTTGTTTTTTTTTTTTTTTTTTTTTTACTGCAGTCTGGCATCAACCATAGATTACTTTGAGATTTTCTTATGTTCTATTGACATATACATATGGTGGAGAGTATTAAAGCGGATTATTTACCACTAAGACTGAACTTTGTATCCAACATCTCTAGAATTGTAATTGTCTAGTGTCTGAATGGAATCTTTTGGTTAATATGGTGGGCAGACATATCTTTGTATATCCCAGCATTGCATTTTTTATTGGCATAGAATAAACTAATCATTTTCTTTCTTTACTTTTTTTATTAAATTTCACAATTGGTCAAAACTATATTGGTCAAAAATACTGCCCAGGTGTATTTTTAACTAATACGTTTTTATTTGATCAATTTTTTTAAAACATTAACAGAGCCCAGTTTGTTACTGTATAACAGAATATATACAGTTGCTTTATAGAGGATACTTGCCACACTCGATTTAGGCCAATGAGAACTGAGAAGAGAACTGTGTGTGTGACATTATTCTTATAAAGCTATAATGTGCAAGTGGTTTGCATTATATAGGGAATAATGCACAAGGCTGCAGCCGAGTACCTTTTATACAGGGCACGGACCTCCAAGGTAACTTCTATATCCCTTTAATTTACAGTTCGGGTGCATTATTTATTATAACCTACCCCTTTTTGGCTTCGGTTTCCTTCTCCTCCTGGAACTGTAAGATTATGGCTATAATCTTATAGTTCCTCCCATAGAAATCCACTACAGGGGTAGATATTATAACTATATTCATTGTTCTCCAGTCTGCTTTCCAATAATTAAGAATGTAGAAAAGTGCCTGCTATGTAAATGCACCATACAAATCGGTCTTCTTTTGTTTATCTCTTAAATAACTTTATAACCATCTTTTTTTAAACAGTCTTCCTCTGGAGAGTTAAAGACTTTAAGGAAGTTTGTCTCCATACCACTCTGAATCACAGCTGTCTCTGTGTCTCCTCAATACCAGGAGCCTCTGCAAAATGTAAGGGTCACTGTCTTCCAAATCTTATTCATCCAGAGCTAATCTAAATGTCATTTATTTGTAAGGAGAAGAGACAAGGCTTCTTTACTAAACTAAAAATGAATATTTATAGACTAAAAAATGGCAAGAGTATTTGCCCATAAATAATGCAGTTCATGAATATTTATAGAGCATAAACTCCGAGGTTTATGTCATTAGGGTGCCAGAACACAGATAGGCTTGGCTAAAATAATAATAATTATTGTTTTTTATTTTATGTGGATTTATATAGCGCCAACATTTTACATGTACAGAGGCTAGAAAAGAACAGTGATGGTGGATAAAATGGGACACCTCTAAATGTACGAATAATAAAAACCTCCTTTATTACAAATCATGGGAGTCATAAATTAATATATAATACATAATAAGCAAGCAAAGAAAAAAACCCAAATGTTAAAACACTCCCCAGGCATAACCCATATAGATGTATTGTTGATAGTAATAATATACCGGTATATCACACAGGGAAAATGGAGGGGCGTGACACAGTCGCATATCACTATAGTGTATATGTCTGTGTCCACTGCTCCAAAGCCCAAGTAACAAGGTACATATGCCTAATTAGTTAACAATGGTAAACAGTATCAATGGGTAAACGGCTATGGTCCCAGTTAGTACTTAATAAACACAAAAGAATAATGTGAATAAACATACATCCTAGTACAATATCAAAAAGCAGTAAAAGAGTAACCATGGGTTCAATATAACAGTAGCCTTTTGGCTATTAGGTATAATATAACGGTGTGGCAGACCAAAACCCAAAGCGAGCAGTTAAAGTAATACTACACCGGACTATATGGAGATATCTAGGGGAGCAAATTAAAACACCAGCTAGATGCATTTTGTCTTAAAGGGCATGTCCACCCCAAAACTATAATCCCCCCAACTACTGGCCCCACCATGTAGTGTAGTTTAATCCTTACCTCACATCCCAACTCCATCTGGTTCTCCTGTAGTTCCCCCCCAAAGTTCCAAAACTGCCCACCCGGAGATTCCTGCCATGCGTGCTGCAGCCCTTCTCCCCCCTCCCTCCCTCTCCCTCCCTCTCCCTCCCGTTCTACTATCCCTCCCCTAGCGAAAATCCCCCTTAATATTGTGCTCCCCCATGTCCCCCGCCCAACCGCATGTTTTTTTTTTTAAAAAGCTCCCCAAACTCTTACTTACCTCTCCGCTTTCCTCCGCTGCACTGACTGACCGGCAGCCGCGTCCGTGATTGGCTGCCGCTCAGCCAATCACAGACGCGACTGCCGGTCCCGCCCCTCTGCTTGCATTCTCGCAAGCAGAGGGCCGGCAGTGCGGCGAGGATCGAGGGGAGGTAAGTAAGAGTTTGGGGGGCTTTTTAAAAAAAACAAAAGAAGCGGTTGGGGCTGGGGGACATGGGGGGCATGATATAAATTTTTTATTTGTGGGTGGACATAGCCTTTAACTCAGATTTCGTCAATAGCAGCCTGCACTACTTATTTGAATTAATATTACTATGTGTTACCTAGCAACATTGGAAGCTGCTGTTGACGAAGTCTGAGTTAACACGAAACATGTCTAGCTGGTGCTTTAACTTACTCCCTTAAATATCTCCACCATAGTCCGGTGTAGTATTACTTAACTGCTCGCTTTGGATTTTGGTCTGCTGTTTTTTTATCCACCACCACTGTTCTTTCTAGCCTCTGTACAATCTTTAGTGGATGGAGAACCCCCTAGCTTAATTTATACCTCAGACTTAAGATCAGTGCATACAAACTCCTTGCGATGTGTCCAGGGTAGATTCGAATCAGTACATCAGCGCTGCAAGGAATCAGTGCTAACCACAATAGGGTTAAGGGGTTTATCACTAAAAGCTGAGCTGCTTTTTTCTGATAAAATATTTTGCATACAAGTATATAGGTCAACAGGACATTTTCTTCAGTGGCATGCTCAGGTTTCAATAGGATTATTCCCAGCTTCATGGATAACCCTATGGTATAATAGAGTCCTATAGAAGACCATACATGCTGCATGCCCACATGATACTCTGTATCATACACTCATTGTATCATGTCAAGCTAGTTCACACCACCCAACCTCACCTGACTACCTTGCCTTTACTGCCTTTATGTCTGTCCACCCAGCCTGCCCAAGACCCGCAGAGCAATGACAGTGGGCGGTTCGATAGTATGCAATCAGCCTTGTTTACAGAGAGGTCATGGACTATACAACATGTTTGTGCAACCTGCTCTAGAATGATTTCTATATTTATTTGGATTTGGAAGTAAGCTATACAGATAATAAAGAATTCATTCTGATTTCTATTTTAGCTTAGTTCTCCTTTTACAGCTTTCAGTTTTGCCAGTGAGAACCTTCTTTAAAACACAAATTAACGCAGTAACGTGTTTGTATACACAAATATTGGCTGTACCTTGGTATTTAAAAAATATTTCCCTTCTTGTGCCCGCAGCAATTATTTCATTCTTGCCCCAAACAGTTCTGCAAAACTAATTAGCAGGAAATTAAATCAGATTCAAAGAATTAGCAGTGTGGTTTAAAAACCCTGCATTCCACTAACATTATGTATTCATTGGGAAAATCAGGAATTTATTAACCCACCTGTGCTGTTTAACTGACATCATGTTTGTTTTACTAGTAAATGATTAAAACAGTTTCCAAATGATTTCTGAAAGTGGATTAAGTTTAGTGCTGATTACAATCCTGCAAACTCTACCTTGTACATTTCCTTTAAATCGGAATACAATATTCTGAGTACACTGCAGATGCTATATTAGTACAAAACGAAATTTGAGTTAAAATGGTCTCCTTTAAATAAAATATGGAATACATGGAATGTAGGATGTGATACCTTCATCTGTTGTGATGTGTTGCAAGAATCAAAAGGAATAAAATTAAACCCAGTGGGGTTAAATATGCCACAACGAATATCTTATTATTGAAGTTTAATGTACACTGTTAACCTCTGTATATGTAAAGAAGAACGAGAGGCCAATCATTAGACATTTGATCCAACAATCATTTTTATCTAGCAATCCCCATCAGACAGTTTGCTTGGCACACAATGAGGGACAAACTCTTTTTGCAGTGTTTACACAAAGCACGTACATGTCGGCCATTATCTGCCATTTAAATGTCTCGGTGGCATTTCTGACATGGATGATTGATGCATCTCTCTCTCCTAGCTGTGCCTGCCCCCAGTATATTATTATTTATTTATTATTTTATGTAGTATAAGGAAATAACAAAAATAACATACTAAAGCAACAAATATGTTACATGGGTTGTTCACTTTATATTGTTTACTTGAATGATATTTCATGGGATTGACAGGGTTCATAGTTTTACTTTTGCAATTTTCTTATGTATTTTAATCATGAAAAGGTTTCAGGGCAGTTGTTTGATTGCCTATTATCTTTAATTACGTTGAGAATATTTTAATGTGATTAAACTATTATGTGTTTTTTTTAGATGATGTTTTCAGCCTCACTCACAGAACAATAGAGCACAGCTGAAGCTTTGGCTTTGATATCATAAATGCTGAACTGCAGGGCTGTTTGTAGTCTGGTCACAGACACAATACCATATATATTCAAGTATAAACTGAGAAATTTTACCTTTAAAATCATCCTGAATGGTTTATACTGGGTCTGGGCTGATCTGGATGCTTGAAGGTGCAGCTGGACAAACAAAATCTGTACTTTGTAACACACATAATCTTGATTTCGGTGGGTTAGACAATTGTTGTCCTGCTCACAAACATCATTAAAGGAGGATCTTTAAAGGGCATCTATACTTAAAAATAGGTTATTTTAAATTGACCATAACTGGAAACTATAATTCTTCCCAACTACCACTGTATAATAACTATTTCTTAGATTTCTTATCTAAAGCTTCTTATATTTCAGCTGTCAATCAAGTTCCGTGCTCTCAAAGACTATTCTTCTTGAATAGTTTTACTGTAGCTGGAATGGTGACAGAGTTTTGACAGTTGGAATGCTGTATGCTGTGTGCAAACTTGACAGTTGGTTTGTGGGAAAAAAGTCAGTTCGGATGGAAGTGGGGGTGGCTAAAAGAGGGAGGGGGCATACTGGCTACTAAACAAAATGTGTGCTGGATTGAAGACATGCAGCAACACACGCAAATCCGAGTAAGTGCTACTTACATGTATTCAATTATAGATTAAGATGAGGCAAAGTTATTTTTCAGTATAGTTTCCCTTTAATATTCATGCTGCACAGAAAGGTATGCAGGGCACATCTGTATATGGGGCTGTGTTTGGGACTTTCTATGGGGCTGTGCATGGAATTTTTATGGGGCTGTGTATGGGATTTCTATGGGGCTGTGTATTGGACTTTCTATGGGGCTGTGTATGGGACTTCTATGGGGCTGTGTATGGGATTTCTATGGGGCTGTGTATTGGTCTTTCTATGGGGCTGTGTATTGGACTTTCTATGGGGCTGTGTATTGGACTTCTATGGGGCTGTGTTGGGACTTCTATGGGGCTGTGTATGGGACTTTTCTATGGGGCTGTGTATGGGACTTTTTATGGGGCTGTGTATTGGACTTTCTATGAGGGCTGTGTATGGGACATTCTATGGGTTTGTGTACGAGGCTTTCTATAGGACTGTCTGTGGAACTATCTATAGGGCTGTCTGTGGGAGAAAGTCAACCCTCGGTTTATACTCGAGTCAAGCAGTTTTCCTGGTTTATCAGTTAAAAATAAGTACCTCAATTTGTATTCTGGTCGTTTTGTACCCACGTATATACGGTAGCTTAAACTGCACTAATTATTTAATGATCCCTTAGTTCAGATTGCCATTGAAGCAAGCACTTAGTTAGAGCCTAAACCAGAACATAGCTAATTGCAGGTCACCTGGCCTGATCATCTCTAAACAATATCAGGGAGTGAGCCTTTAAAATGATATTTAGGCCCAGGGACAGAGAAATATTGTAATGGATGTACTATAAAATGCCCATATTGCCGTATTACAAGTTTTTCTTTGTTCTGTAGTTTTCATAGTCACACTAAAGCTCTCTCACTCTCCTTGTTTACTTCAGAACTGCGCAGTGATTATTTTTGTCTTTTTTAATTAAATATAAAATGCAACCAGGGGTTTTCATATGTACAAATTATAAACTACACGGCAAAAGCACTGCTATTAAAAAATGATGTAAAAAATGATGTATCACTTACTAGCCTTCTCTACATAAACCCTTGTTAAAATGTGTGTTCAAAACATTTTATTTCAGATAGCTCTGCGTTACTTTACTGTTGTGCCCCCCTGTTCAATGTTAAGAGAATTACATTGGTTTAACCTGTTCCTATTTGCAATGCATATGATATTCCTTGAGCAGTGACTACCCTTATACAGATATATGGGTAATTGTAAATATGTGCAAGGTTACAAGGGTAGGAGGGAAGTACAGGGGCCACGGGCTAAAAGATCTGTCTGCAGTGACATAGTCCTATTATATTGTTAATTATTTGCTGAGCTGCTTTTGTGATCCAGATGCAGTTAAATCTGAAGAATAAATGTATTCTGTTTCCTTCTCTCTTTCTGTGCCAAATGAAATTCCTGTTCTACTCGTTTTTTCCTTTCCCGGACTCCGAGTAGTCAATATCCATTGGTTTTAACGAGGGTATGGCTTTTCTTGCCATTTTCTTGTTAAACTTAGGAAAATCAGTAAGGCTTAGTTTAAACGAGTCATTATTTAAATGTTCAGCTGCACAGTGTGATATTTTTGTTGGCTGAAATATCTTATTCACTTATTTTTCACTAAAATTGGTCCAGAAATTGATCAGTCTTGTTATAATTTTTGCACAATACTGCATGTTTTACCATGCTGGATTAGGGTTAAAAGGTGCCAAACGCTATGTATTCACTTGTAATGTTTACGCATAGTTCTTCCAACGCACACAACTTCCGAAGAATTGTCTAACCCATTCATTTTTTTTCTATAGAAAATACCATTTGTTAAGAATGGGCAAACTTTCTGTTATAATTACAAAAATATAAATATTTTATAAACCATTTTATGGCCAATGAAATTAAGAGGGAGGCAAATAGGTGGTGCATTTATGGTTGGGGCTGTCTACCTCTGTCCTAGTGTTTAAAGTGTTTTCTAAAAGTGTTTAACGACACAGCATTCATATAATTTTAACCTAAGATTTTGCTCATCTTTAAAATAACTACTCTTATGTTGGAAAGGTCACTTATATCTAGAGTAGTTTCCATGCTACGAGATTCTGGGATGTTACATCAGTTCATTCTCCATTATGATGCATTGGAAATATGTTTAAGAAAATGTACCTGTTCTCATCCATCTTAACAATATGCAATTCTAAAATTAAGTTCATAACTAAATTAGGACTAGAGATGTTCAAAACTGTCGATTTCATTCTGTTTCATTTTTTTGGTAAAATGTGAAAAATCCAAAAAGAACCCATATAAGTCAGAGGGACAAAAAAGCAAGTAGGAAAAGCATTGTACATGGCTCAAGCACCTGGGAAATGGTCATAGGAACACATACAAATTAGCAAAACATTATTAAAAATGAACTCCTTTACACACAAGCTATTTTTGAGTTTCCGCATATAGGCGAGGCTACTTTCTGTAACCCTTGACTGACGATCAACAGATATATTGCATTGTAGTCTGTAGATCTGCTCCATCTGGCATAAAAGATAGGATTGAGTACCAAAATGTCAGATCTATAATTCAAACTATTTTGACAAAAAATTAGCTAAAATATTGTTTACTATTTATAATTACTATAAATTATATGCAAATAACACGCATTTTGTTTGAGCTGAAGAATTAACCCTAGTGTTAAAAAAATAATTTGCAGGGAGGTTGGAGACCCATTCTTAGTTGGATAACTTCAAGGTAGGCTGGTGGGTGTGTCTGACAGCTCTGTGCTCCTCATCTCTGGATGGCAAAGTGAGACCCCCTAATCAATTGTAAAAGGCTAACTTTTTAAATACATTACTAGATATCTGTTGTATTCAGTTAGATCAACTGGACTTTGTTTCTTGAAGACGTTTCGCTAGTCATCCATGGATTTCTCCATTCAATGACTTGTACAAGAATCTGTTGGCAATTAAGTATCCTAGAAAATCCTAATTAGCAAATGACAGCCAGGAGTTGGGGACCTTCTGAATGCAAGGTGTGGATGCATTGCCAACAGAAAGTCCAGTTGATCTAACTGAATACACAACATATATACCATGACACCATAGCACATTACTAGAACACACCATTTAAAAGTTTCCACACAAGTGTTGATTTGGCACTTGTGTCTGATGTGACTGTGTATGTGGGCTGATAACAGATTAGTAGGAGCAACTTCTTAATATGGAAAGTTTGGAGGGTGACACTTAAACCTTTATTTGCTTGTAAACGCAATCCCACTTAGTGAAGTGCCTATAGTTTTGTAAACTACAAAGTGGTAGTTAGGGGAAAACAGATCACACACAATAGGAGGGGCAGGATAGGGTGAAGGAAGACAAACATTAGTGTACGTACGTCACTAATAACTAGTAAAATGAATAAAGCCTTCTAGAGTGCGTTCTTCAAACAAACACAAGCTGCTGAGGAAACAGAACATACATTTTGCATTGGAATGCTTTACTAGAGGACCATACTTAGACCTATGTACTTAAGACAAAAGAAATCCATTTTAGTCTGAGGCCGCACTGTAGCACACAAAAACCATTTTGGCAATCCGTGCTGCATTGCAAATTGCATAATAGTCCTTAATCATAGCGTTACAATCAGCTTTGAAAATGCATTCCTTAACAGGCCAGAGGAATGAGGCCAGGGCCAGCTAACACCAGACTATGCAGGGGGCATACCATTAGTGTGGTTCAGCAGCTGCTCCTTTACTTTTACTTAATAAGTCATAAACAGGCTCTACAAAAATAAAAAATTATACCATACATTTTATGGGACTTTTTACAACAAATTCAAAGCTTCTCTTAACTGTTTTATTCAGAATAAATAAAACGATCATTACTTCCCAATTAAATAAATGGAGACAATTTACTTTATCATCCAAGCTGTTAAATTCAGCAAGCAGATTTTATATATTGCCTTTTTATTTATGTTTTTTAAAGAGTTTTTTTTCTAACCTGTGGTTGAGTAAAGCTTACCTCGTTAAAACATTATAAATGAATTTATTTGTATTGCAGTTTATCCAGGGTAGTATAAGATAAATTATTTCTCTGCATCAAATGTGTCCAAAATCAAAATTTCCTGCAGAGAAAAAGATGCTCTCTAGCTTTTTAATCTACAATTCCTGCCTGTTTTTTAATGTTAAATGTTTCTATTACAAGAGGTAAATGGCCACAAAAACTGGATTTTGCTTTTTAACTATGAAGTGGATCTGGCCCAAAGTGACTTTTAATGATAGACAATGATTGTTATTTCCTATGTTTGTAGTAAAACATTGGATATGACGTTACCTTTCAAGAGTATCGTAAATCACAGAAAGTTTGAATAATATTTAACTTTGTATTCAACAATTACATAGGTTTATAAATGTAAGGCTGTAATTAGTACAGGAGCTTTTATTAACAAAACATAATAAACACTTTTTCAATCACTTTTTAAAGTACCACATAACCATTAACAGGGAGATTCAAAAAAGTTCTTATCGTTTAAAAGGGTGCTCATTTTGCCCAACAATCAGATCTTATTTAACATTTGAAAGCTAACACATCTGATTGGTTGGGCAAATTAGCACCATTTACCATAAGAACTTTTATTGAATAACCCTGTCTGTATATTAATATTGATACAGTGAAATACAAGTTTACTTGAAAAAAATACTTTTCTTTTTCTTGTGACTTCCTTTTTTCTTTCTGCAGTCTTGAATTCCCCCTGCAATTAAAGATTGTATTCCTGTAGGTGTATCAACCAAAATGCAAGACTGACTAGAGCTTTATTAAGCCCAGCAGTCACTGTGTTTGTTTATTAATGTGAGCTGACCACGTACAACATCTCTCATAATAATTTACTATTCAGGTCCTGACTGGAATGTTGGCCCTCCATGATGTATTTAATAAAATGGTCACACACCAATTTTCTCTATACCTCTTTTCTTTATCTTACTCACACTAACTACTCCTGAAACCTAATATTCATTGTTCATTTCTTACTCTCCCCCTCTCTGTAGATTATAAACAAAATTTCTGCACTATCCTTTGTCATATTTTGATTTGTAGTTTAAAGGTTCGTACACACATGCAATCGCAGGTCCCGACCTGGGACGCACGATGTGTACGAACTAGCATTCGGTCGATAAGCACTTTATCGGCTGAAACTGGCGCTGATTCAGTGATCCGCCCGGCATCGAGCAACGATGGCCGAACGAACGCCTGTTTCGGGCAATAAAGTGCCCTACTTGGGCCGATTATCGGCCGAAACGCCAGTTCGTACACATTGTGCATCACGGTCAGTCACCTGCGATCGCACTGTGTATGAACCTTAATATTGAAAAGGTAAAAGACTTGATACAGTATGTTAAATAAGGTCTGCAGCTTAGAGCCGTGACTGACTGCTTATCATTAACTTTAAAGTTTAATTGAAGGAGTGGATAATATTGCTCTTAAAACAACCAAAATAAGCATGTTCTTGAATACCATCTTATATCCACGGCTGAGATTCTAGCTTGTCCTGTTTGGGTAGAGGGAAAATGCTTTATCACACACATAAACAAGAAATGCACTTGCAGACGCTTTATTATTTCTGGTATTTGTGGGTCTTTTGATTACCTAGATCAGTTAAAGTTTACTGTGGTCTCCATACAAGTACCCTCATTGAAAAAGCACACTGTGCATTATCAAAAAAAGAACTGATTTTACAATTAATGGGTTTCTGAGTATTATTAATTGTCTGTGCAAGTTTTTGTGGATTAGAATTATCCTTTTAAATGACAATTTAAGTATTGCTGGACAAATCCCAGAAGCACTCAGAAATGTGTACATCACAACTAACTTTTTGAGGAGCTTTCTATTAAGTCTATGGAACTGGCTGCTAATTAAAGCTGCAAATAATTTGTTGGCAGAATGGCAGTAAATAAACAGGTTATTCAATAAAAATTCTTTTTGTTAAAAATGGGCTAATTTTGCCCCAACCAATCAGATGTAGCTTTTAAATGTTAATAATAATCTGATTGGTTGGGGCAAAATTAGCACCATTTTTAACGATAAAGAACTTTTATTGAATCCCCCTTAGTTTTTTTTTTTAAATAAATGTAAATTTTTTTACCCATCAACATATTAGCCACAACCTGTGCTCAAAGATTACAATAACTTTATGAATCATCCATGGCTATCTCTAGCCTGTGAGGTCACCTGTGGAAGGTGTTATGAAGTTAAAAAGAGGACTCAAATTGCCCCTTTCTGTTTACCCATTATTGATATGTAGTAATCCAGTAGTGCTTCTAATTTAATCCTTTTTTTTTTTTATCCTTGAATGTGTTTAAAGGACAACTAAAGCCACAGAGCAACACTGACCAGAAGGCAGAACACCTTGATATAAAACCAGTAATCAGTGTCTTCCTCTCATTTTGATATGGGTGCTGGGAAATTTCCCTAAATAATATAGGTTTGTGCTTAATATCACAGCATTCTAATATCACACAGTCTGGTCAACGACCATTATGTTCTGCACATGCTCAGTTCTTAGCTGTGGCAGAAACTTTTACAGTTGGTCACACCCATTATAATCTCTATCCAATCCTTTTACAGGACAGATAAAGCAAGGAAGCATGTGACTGAGGCAGGAGGTGTGGTCTGACACTGCACATACACACAGATAATTCATCCAGTTCTTAACAGGCACATTTATTTTAATGCAATTTACTGAAGTCATATTATATAGCTTATTGGTGTTTTAAGGGGGTTGTTTGATTCTGGAGTATAAAAATGGATTTAGTTCTCCTTTAAGCTATATGCGGTGTTCAAAAATGACAGTGGTTACTGTCAAAACTTCAGTACATCTCTTGTAGTATAAAGTGCCCCAAACAATCATATATTTACACTAAAGCCTGAACATCAATACAAACGGGCTATCTATTAATATAAAAACAGCAATGTATGCACCACCTGTCAGCTAATATGGCGACACATTTAGTGCGGTGTGCTATCGGAGATAAATGTAATAGCTATAAACACAAACACCGGGCAAAAGTACCCAAAGAAAGATACCCACATGAAAGCACCAGGCCTTGTACACTATATCATCTATACATTGTAAGTATAGATTTCCCAGTGTTTGTGCTTATAGCCAATGAGTTATGACTGCTTTTTTGGTGTGTTTTGGGATACTGAAGATTTCCTTTCTCTATTTGTATACAGTATTTCTTATTTGTTCTATGGGAATGAAGCCCCTTACCTGTCACAGTGCTGGGGAGCAGGGGAAAGTGAGCCACGGGGGCCTCCCACCTTCATTATTGCCTCATGTTCCATATATCTGGGAGCTGGCTGGCACTTCCGGGTCGCAGACGGATGAGGGTGGGTGGGGGGGTGGTAAGATCTCGAAAGATCTGGAGGCAAGCGGTCTCAGCTCTCTCCTTCTGGTTTCAGGTTAACAGCTGCTTAGATTTACCTCCCATTCTTCCTTCCTAAGTTCCCTTTTTCCACTTGTAGGTGGAGGGCGAGGCTAAATAAGGAGGGGGGGGCATTTAGAGACATGGGGGGTTGTAATTCCAGGAGGCGAGCTACAGTGCTGCACTAACTAGATTATGATAGTTAGAGAAACAGTTAGCAAGGTATAGGTTAATATATTGTTAATATATTTATTAAATTATTGTTACTTATTAAGATGAGAAATATATTTTGGACAAATGTTTACAATTTCTAAGTTATTTTGGTGACAAACTATATAGTAAAAGGATACTGCAGCCATATCTCATCCAAGACAGCTGTGGTGTGTTTATTTGGGGTGTTGGGATGGGTCAGGGGTCATTAGGGAGGGGGCAAGGGGAGACCGGTGTCAACCGTGCCCTGTCAGTGTGTTGAAATTGGCCTCTAGAGGGAACATGATGCAAAGAAACTGTTCATTTTATTTCAACAGTGGAGCATTCAGTCAGTCATATTACTGAATCTGTTCTGCTCTATCCAAAGAGCAGACCTGTGATATTTTATTACTCTACTCATATAGAGGCTTGTTGTCTGTCAGTGAATCTCCATGAATAATACAGACATGCTTCTGTTTACATCAGTGTGGTTAAACTTGTTCTACAGTTCCCTTTCTTGGCTGTGCCAAACCAGGAATCTGGAAAGATTGTTTTTAGAATTTTTTTTCAACAAAAACAAGGATTGAGCATTTTTAAAATCTTTATCATGTCTATCTATTCTGATCTCCGCTGTATTAACGCCGATCATCAATATCAAAATGTATTTTTAAAAAAAAACAGAGCTTTTGCTATTTTCATCTATTTTCTAGATTCTTCTTCCAACTACTTCGACAGCTAGAAAACAGAGTAAAGCTTCTTGAAGATGACAACAAACTTCTGACCCAGGTAAATTTGTCTAAATGACTGAAATACCATTACTCATCTAGTTCTTTTTTATAACAGTCCAAAACCTTCTAGAATACTTTTAGTCCTCATCCTGGCTACTATGCTGCCATGGATTGGGGAAAAGGTGAGTATAATTGTCCTTTAAAGTTGTCTCCCTTTAAAAAACAAAAAAGTGCAAGAATCTTAATTATCAGCGTTTGTTCCCACAACCTCTAATGATACTTCCGGGAACAGAGTATCATTAGGGGCCGGACCGGCATCGTGTTTGTGATTGACCAAGAGGCAGCCAATCACAGGTGCGGCTGCTGGATATGCAGAGAGCTAAAGGAACATGGTCTGTTAAGTAAGTTTTCAGGCATTTTTTTTTTCAATTTAAACATGCGGTTAGGGTTGGAGGGGGGTGCCTACACTATAGAAAATAATTTATTTTACAAATTTAGGTGCAGAGACGAGGGATCTGGAGGGTGGGAGGAGAAAGGGCTCCCTTGCGAGTACAGGGAAGGGCAGAAAACATTTTCACACACAGGAAGGCTCCTACACTTCACTTTCCTGACTTTAGTAGGCACTGCAGGACATTTAGAGCAGAGGTGTAAGGTAAGCATTTTTTAACCAGCAATTAGGCAAATTTTAGTTTAGGCATGAACATCCCTTTAACGACAGCAGCTTTACAATTAATTTCACTTTAAGCACAAAAGCACAGGAAGATACAAAGTAGCTAATTTGACAGCTCTACACGTTGGATGAAGCTCACTGAGCTTGCCTTACCCGCTGAGAAAGGGGTGGAGTGTGAGTATAGAATTGATTGAAGTCACAGTCAGTTTTTGGTTTAAAGGGGAACTGTGATCTCCAGTTGAGTTTAAATAAAGGCCTACCTTTAAAACGAGCCATCAACCACCTCTCTACGTGCTCCACAGCCCAAAATATAAAGAAATTACTGACCAGAAAAGTTAGTGGGTGGGAGGCTGACATGTGACATTCCTTGCCACCGGCAAGCACAGCTCAGACTTCAGTGACAGGACAGGAAATCCCTCCCCTCCCTGCTGTGTGAAGATCCCCAAAGAGAAGGTAAGGGAATCTACAGCCCTACTCTCCCACTATGTGAAAACAGCCTTTTCAGGCAGAGTGAGAACCCTTTTGATGAACTGGATGCACAGTGACTGGCCACTCCCCTACCTCAGTCACATGCTCCCTTGCCTTCTCTGTCCTGTAAAATGATTGGCTAGTAGGATACTAGTGGGTGGGACCAACTGTAACAAGTTCAGTGTCTTAGGACTGAGCATGTAAATAACAGTAGACCTCACTCTGTGATACTGGAATGCTGGAAAATAACACAAAGTTACATTTCTCAACAACCATATCAAAATAATAGGTGAGACACAGATTAATGCATTTATATCAAGGTGTTCTACATTCTGATTCAGTGTTGCTGAGCTTTAGTTCTATAGGCTTTAGTTGTCCATTTTGAGATAGCGTATGTAGCCCACCTTGGGTGTGGCTCAAGATTATTAGTTGCAGGTATACTGTGTTGCCCAGTGACACCCCTATATCCCAGTTAATAGACACCAGCACAAAGATAGCAACAAAAGGTCCAGATTTAATTTCTGAACCTGGCAGAAAAATATAAACAATGACAGCAACATGAACAATTATGCAAACTTTGTTACCTTAATATACATATCTTAATATTCACGTTACAGTTTATTTGTGTACAACCTATTTTTGTAAAATTATTAAGTAATTAAGTATTTTAACTGTTGAGCGAGAGCACAGTTCTGATGGAATAGTAGAAGTTATCTGTCACTCTATATTCCAAATGAGCAGATGTGGTTAACTGTTGCAGATAAACTTTATATAATCCTGCAGTCTGTAATTATCCTTAGCAGGTTTAAACTTGCTTTGTTAAGTTCCCTGTTATTAAAGTTATATAAACTAGTATCCCCTCTCTCTCTCTCTCTCTCTCTCTCTCTCTCTCTCTCTCTCTCGTAATCAGGTACTTCCTTTTTCTCTCTCCCACTCCCTCCCATACCAGATTGCCTCATATTCCCAGCATCCCCTATGAAATCAATCTTAGAGTTAGACACAAACAAATCTTTATTAAAAACAACACAAGTTCCCCTGTATTTGTTACAGTAGTGTGGGAAGAGGGTTTAACTTTTCCTCCCCTGTCTCTCTCTGCATAATCAGCTGGAAAAATGAACTTAGAGAGTCAGGGAGGAAAGGATTTTTTACTGCAGCCAAGTGGGTGTGTCTGCTACCATGATGATGCACATTGAGTGACAGCACTCCCAGCACAGGGGAAGACACACCCCCAGGAACCTGCACAACTTTCCCATGCTGCTGCAATCAAACGAAAAGGAATTCTGGGGAAAAAAAGGTAGGAGGAGGGTTGGGGGATGGTGTACTTTAAAATAAACCAAAAAAAAAAAAAATGCTTTTTCGTCAGTGGAGATACCCTTTAAGAAAGTCACTCATACCTCTTATGACCTGTATAGAGAACTGGTAAGACCTCATTTTGAATATGCGGTGCAGTTTTGGAATCCTATATATCAAATGGACATCTTGGAACTGGAAGAAGTTCAGAGAAGGGCTACTAAAATAATAAGGGAAATGGAGGGTGTTGACTATGCAGGCAGATTAGACAAGTTTGCTGTTTATACCAGAGAAAAGCCGACCGAGATCGCACAATGTGTATGCACAGCTGTGTATGGGCACTTTGATAGACAAAACGGTTGGGGCTCGTTGATGATCCGGCTTGCAGAACAGGGAAACGACTCACTGACAAAATGGGCGTGCATACACATTGTGTGTCGCGTGTCTGCCCCTGTGATCACACGTGTATGCACTGTGAGAGCTGTAAAACTGTGGAACTGTCTTCCAGCAGATATTGTAAATAATAACAAGTTCATTGAATAGCTTTACAAGTGAGCTTGATACCTTTCTAAAATGAAAAAAATATTGTGAATAACTGGTATTAATATATTTATACTGTAGTTCTGGTTAATCCAGGGATACTTTCCGGTTGTCATTTGAAGGGAAATCATTTTTCCCCCTTGTCAGCTGTATTATTATTATTATTTTTTTTTTGTCTTCTTCTGAATCAACTGCTAGGTAGTGTTAATGAGTAGGGTATATAGGTTGAGCTAGATGGACATAAATGCAATTCAGCTCACCACATCTCCTATAGAGTTTGGTTGCCCAGATATCTGTTCCTGGACATAAATTCAAAATAAAAGTGTGTAGTATAGAGCAACCAAAAACTCAGACAACCCCACAGGTATTGCTATAACCAAACGTGCATTTACTGTGCGCACCACGACATGTCCATGGCATATCGTGATGGTGATGTGCACAATAAATGTACGTTTGTTTATAGCAATACCTGTGGGGTTGTCTGAGTTTTTGGTTGCTCTATACTACACGCTTTTATTTTGAGCTAGATGGACATGTCTTTTTTTCAACCTCGATTATTATGTTACTCTTATTGGAGGGGGTCTTTTAGGAGGGTATAATTGTTCTATGGGGAGGGAAGGAGGAGTGTCCTTGAGTCCCCAGTGGCTCCCCTACGTGGTTTAGAAATGGATCACTAAACAACAATAATGCTATTGCCATACACATTCAATTTTAGTCCGAAGTTTACAGGGCCACTTATACCATAGGCAGAGTGAGACATGATTCTCAGGCGGCACCCCTGCACTGAAGAAAAAAGGCGGTGGTGGTGGGCGTACAAACATTTTGACTTTATACTTTTATACTACAGAAAGTATGGCATTTCTAATGTATTGTAACAGTTGAACCAACATGTACAGCCCAGGCTATAAAATAAATTATTGATTTGAGCAACAAAAACCTGAAAGGATATGGTAGTGGTAACACAAGCTGTTTAAGAAAGGGATGTAATATCTGTTTCTAGTAATTTACATTATTGCTAATTGCCAATTGATCTGAGGAACTGTTTAAATACCTGTGTAATAGGAGTTACAAAATTTTAACATACTAGCCATGCTAAAACCAAGCTCACCGTCAAAGCCACAACCACTTTAACATAGCGGCTTTGCACCATGCCTGGAAATTATCAAGGGCGGCATTCAAAGTTTGGCTCAGGCAGCAAAAACCCTAGAAGTATCCCTGGATGTTTACAAGCTGTACGAGAAACACTTCCTATGTCTGCCAGTGCAGGGGAAAGTTAGGGGAAAAGACTATAGGAATTGATTTTATTAGTCTGAAAGAATTAAAAGAACTTTTTCAAGTGAGTAAAATAATTAGCTGGTGGCAAAAATCAAGCGGGCACCTTAAAGGGACACTAAACTCCCCTAAAGCCAGAAAAATAACTATTTGCCATTCGTTTCTGTTATTCACAGGGAGGTAAGAATGCTTAGTCTCACCTCCCTGTGAATAATATTACACTCAGGGGACCTGGAACTTACCTTACTGCTGCTCCTTCACTGACAGCCGCTCTGTCCCGACCGCATGCCCTATCTTAGGCACATGCGCGCCAATACAAAAGATAGGGCGCGCGATCGGGAGAGAACAGCTGTTCAGTGAAGGAGCGGCTACAAGTGGACAGGCTGTAAGTTCCAAGTCCCCCGAGTATCCTATTATTCACAAGGGAGATAGGAATAAGCATTCTCACCTCCCTGTGAATAATAGAAACGAATGGCAAATAGTTATTTTTCTGGCTTTAGTGTTCCTTTAAAAAAACTTTAATGCATGCTGCAAATGCTTGGACAGTCAAAGCTGGATACAGAAAATGCCCTCTCTTGCCCTGTTCTCGATGTTTACAGGTTGTGATAAAAGGTGGAGAGGTTTAAGAGGTTCCTTAATATATATATAGGATGCTCCTAGTATATTTATTACCCAAATGTGCTTTAGATGTGTAAACCACAATCCGAATGTTTATTATTTTATACAGTGTAGGAATTTTTAGCCTGCACATAGCAGTAATTAAATACATGTTTAAAGGGCAAGCCCCAAAATAAAGTTTAGCTATAAATGTTAATCACCCCTCAAACCTAGCTTCCGCATTACTAATATGTTCCAAAGATTCCCCTGAAGTCTCTTACCTGACCTGGTCTTTCGCTGCCTAGGCGCACACATGCTCCTGTTTGAACGTCATTTCTAGCAAAAACAGGAGCAGAGGGCTTCTGTGCTGGCAGCTGATGTACTTCCTGGACGTGCCTGTCAGGTGACTGGGTATGACATCACGCCGTGCCTTTACTGACCACCGCAACCAGAAAGTGGAGCAGCTGTCAGCCACAGAGCAGAGGAGGTGTTGCGAGGGACCGGGTCAGGTAAGAGACTTCTGGGGCATCTTTGGAATATATTAGTAATGCAAAAGCTAGGTTTGGTGGGTGATCAACATTTATAGCTAAAGTTTATTTTTGACTGGACATGCCCTTTAAACCTGTAAGACACCTATAATGTTTTCACCTCTATATTATTTTTATGGGGAGAGAAGTTCTTTAATCTCACTTGAAGCTTGACGGTCAGCAATCCTGAGGATTTCCATAACAGTGAATTAATTTTGCTTCAAACAACAAAAATGGTAGGTTCGCTTCTCAACAATAATAGGATCCAATATGGTGTCTCAATCCTCCATCTGTAAAGTAATCCACATACACTTCATATGTATTAGTAAGCAGGAAGATTAGATAGGGAGAGACAGTCAGCCAGTCTCAGCTGTGAAACAGTGTTTTATTACAAATTTCACTAAATCCAGCATGTTTCGGGCAACATGCACCCTTTCTCAAGTTAGTATAGTTTTTGGACAAACCAAAAAAGACTTAATTATCAACAAGCTTGTAATTTTTAGACAAACTCTGTCTAAATGTAATTATTCATTGCATAATATATCATTTTAATGCTTAATGTATGACATTCTGATCATTTCGAGCATATTGTATCTCCAGTCTGTAATTTACAGGATCTTCTAGATTTTTAGGTCCGTATAAGGCTGATCTGAGACAAGAAGGCAAGACTATTAGAAGTAAAGATGAGCCTCCCGCACCACCGTATAATAGAAGTAAATCTGCTGGGTGCCATTACAATGTCACATATTCCAAGAAAGAGCAAGAAACTAGCGCACACCAGTCTTTTAAGTGAACAAACAGATAGTGTTTATTCAATACATAAGTGTAACGTTTCGGTGTCAAATGACACCTTCATCAGACATCAAGACATCATGATGTCTGATGAAGGTGTCATGTGACACACCGAAACATTACATGTATGTATTGAATAAACACTATCTGTTTGTTCACTTAAAAGACTGGTTTGCTCGACTTTCTTACTCTTCCTTGAGAGAAGAAGGCAGTTATTTTTTCTGCTAGCTGTTTTCTAATTGATAGTGATTCTATGTTAACAGAGTGTGAAGATGAAGAAAATCATATACTTTATCTTGATTATCTTATAATTCATCAGGAATCTTGAAGAGGTATATGGAATAAAATAACAACTGTTAAAATAAATATAAAACTGACTTTAATATTTGAGAACCACAGGAAAAAGTAATTTATCTTTAGCTTTTCCATGACAGGTAAAACAAACAAATAATATAACATGAGACATTAACAGCTGCTTACAAGTATGTCATTTTATACATTACAGGGATTTGAAAACAATTCTCATTCCCGTTCTATTAAATTGCAGGTAAAAAGAATGCACAATATGATATATAATCGTGGAATCGCACAACCATAATAATATTATAATATTAATAATGATATCACGCCCATGTAAAAGGATATATAGACACAATAAACCAAAGAAACCCAGAGAGTATAGACAAATCCCCTGTGTGCTTTGAACAAGACTCTCACTATGGCACAGCATCATAAACATTATAGTTGAAGGACAGCCAGTAGCTGTAGAAATTTCACACCGGCTTCAAACCAAGTTCCACTTTTAATTTACAAAACCTAATACAAAAAATGCTTAGTATAGAGTGCATCATATCAAAAATTGTATCAATATACATAAAATCATAAATAGAGAGACTGGATGAGTGGGCGACATGAATCCAAAGTTCATTCTCCTATATAGGGGGTCCCAAATTATAGTCATACAATGTCCTCCTTCCAAGGTAAGTAAAGATCGGGGGACTTTCTGAAAAATATATTATAGCGGTTGGGGCTGGGGGAACTATCCCTACTATCTGCCAAAAGTTAGGAAAAGGGGTGGACATGCCCTTTAAGGTGGCCATACATATGCAATTTTTACAGCATGTGTACCAACAGATCACATTGGTCGGTCATGCGGCCATACATGATACGATCTTATCGACCCCGATAACTAAAGTAAAGGGAGCCGATATCGACCACCGAAAAAAGCCCATACACTTGAACGATAACGGGAAAATCCCATCATGGAACCACGGGGAAAAGTAATTTATCTTTAGCTTTTCCATGACAGGTAAAACCAACAAATATTATAATATGGTACGTTAACAGCTGCTTACAAGTATTTCATTTTATACTTATTACAGGGATTAAAGATAATGGGTAAATCCTGTTGTGTCACGTTGTACTACCGTTGTATAATGATTAGCTCTAAATCAAGATTTGCTTACCATTTGTAATAAGGGACAGGAAAGCTGCATATTATTTCATTGACCACTAGCCATGTAAGCTAGCTGGAAATAAATGTGAAAATGTTTTTAAAAATGTGAAAAGAAGTCTGTGTTCTCCTTGCTTTTAAAATTATAATTATTCCATATTGAATACAGTATGTTATCTGCTATGGTAATTTCTTTGTTGTTTTTTTTTTTTTTTTTTACTGCAGTCTGGCATCAACCATAGATTACTTTGAGATTTTCTTATTGTTCTATTGACATATACATATGGTGAGAGTATTAAAGCGGATTATTTACCACTAAGACTGAACTTGTGATCCAACATCTCTAGAATTGTAATTGTCTAGTGTCTGAATGGAATCTTTTGGTTAATATGGTGGAGCAGACATATCATTTGTATATCCCAGCATTGCATTTTTTATTGGCATAGAATAAACTAATCATTTTCTTTACTTTTTATGTAAATTTTCACAATTGGTCAAAACTATATTGGTCAAAAATACTGCCCAGGTGTATTTTTAACTAATACGTTTTTATTTGATACAATTTTTATTAAAACATTAACAGAGCCCAGTTTGTTACTGTATAACAGAATATATACAGTTGCTTTATAGAGGATACTTGCCACACATTCGATTTAGGCCAATGAGAACTGAGAAGAGAACTGTGGTGTTTTGACATTATTCTTATAAAGCTATAATGTGCAAGTGGTTTGCATTATATAGGGAATAATGCACAAGGCTGCAGGCCGAGTACCTTTTATACAGGGCACGGACCTCCAAGGTAACTTCTAATATCCCTTTAATTTACAGTTCGGGTGCATTATTTATTATAACCTACCCCTTTTTGGCTTCTGGTTTCCTTCTCCTCCTGGAACTGTAAGATTATATGGCTATAATCTTATAGTTCCTCCCATAGAAATCCACTACAGGGGTAGATTATATAACTATATTCATTGTTCTCCAGTCTGCTTTCCAATAATTAAGATGTAGAAAAGTGCCTGCTATGTAAATGCACCATACAAATCTGTCTTCTTTTGTTTATCTCTTAAATAACTTTAATACCATCTTTTTTTCAACAGTCTTCCTCTGGAGAGTTAAGAACTTTAAGGAAAGGTTTGTCTCCATACCACTCTGAATCACAGCTGTCATCTGTGTCTCCTCAATACCAGGAGCCTCTGCAAAATGTAAGGGTAACCTGTCTTCCAAATCTTATTCATCCAGAGCTAATCTAAATGTCATTTATTTGTAAGGAGAAGAGACAAGGCTTCTTTACTAAATCGAAAATGAATATTTATAGACTAAAAATAGGCAAGAGTATTTTGCCCATAAATAATGCAGTTCATGAATATTTATAGAGCATAAACTCCGAGGTTTATGTCATTAGGGTGCCAAGAACACAGATAGGCTTGGCTAAAATAATAATAATTATTGTTTTTATTATTATTGTGGATTTATATAGCGCCAACATTTTACATGTACAGAGGCTAGAAAGAACAGTGATGGTGGATAAAATGGGCACACCTCTAAATGTACGAATAATAAAAACCTCCTTTATTACAAATCATGGGAGTCATAAATTAATATATAATACATAATAAGCAAGCAAGAAAAAAACTGTTAAAACACTCCCCAGGCATAACCCATATAGATGTATTGTTGATAGTAAATAGATATGCCGGTATATCACACAGGGAAAATGGAGGGGCGTGACACAGTCGCATATCACTATAGTGTATATGTCTGTGTCCACTGCTCCAAACCCCTAAGTAACAAGGTACATATGCCTAATTAAGTTAACAATGGTAAACAGTATCAATAGGGTAAACGGCTATGGTCCCAGTTAGTACTTAATAAACACAAAAGAATAATGTTGAATAAACATACATCCTAGTACAATATCAAAAAGCAGTAAAAGAGTAACCATGGGTTCAATATAACAGTAGCCTTTTGGCTATTAGGTATAATATAACGGTGTGGCAGACCAAAACCCAAAGCGAGCAGTAAAGTAATACTACACCGGACTATGATGGAGATATCTAGGGGAGCAAATTAAAACACCAGCTAGATGCATTTTGTCTTAACTCAGATTTCGGCAATAGCAGCCTGCACTACTTATTTGAATTAATATTACTATGTGTTACCTAGCAACATTGGAAGCTGCTGTTGACAAAGTCTGAGTTAACACGAAACATGTCTAGCTGGTGCTTTAACTTACTCCCTTAAATATCTCCACCATAGTCCAGTGTAGAATTACTTTACTGCTCGCTTTGGATTTTGGTCTGCCGTTTTTTTATCCACCACCACTGTTCTTTCTAGCCTCTGTACAATCTTTTAGTGGATGGAGAACCCCCTAGCTTTAATTTATACCTCAGACTTAAGGATCAGTGCATACAAACTCCTTGCAGATGTGTCCAAGGGTAGATTCGAACTCAGTACATCAGCGCTGCAAGGAATCAGTGCTAACCACAATAGGGTTAAGGGGTTTGTTATCACTAAAAGCTGAGCTGCTTTTTTCTGATAAAATATTTTGCATACAAGTAATATAGGTCAACAAGGACATTATCTTCAGTGGCATGCTCAGGTTTCAATAGGATTATTCCCAGCTTCATGGATAACCCTATGGTATAATAGAGTCCTATAGAAGACCATACATGCTGCATGCCCACATGATACTCTGTATCATACACTCATTGTATCATGTCAAGCTAGTTCACACCACCCAACTCACCCTGACTACCTTGCCTTTACTGCCTTTATGTCTGTCCACCCAGCCTGCCCAAGACCCGCAGAGCAATGACAGTGGGCGGTTTGATAGTATGCAATCAGCCTTGTTTACAGAGAGGTCATGGACTATACTAAACATGTTTGTGCAACCTGCTCTAGAATGATTTCTATATTATTTTGGATTTGGAGGTAAGCTATACAGATAATAAAGAATTCATTCTGATTTCTATTTTAGCTTTAGTTCTCCTTTTACAGCTTTCAGTTTTGCCAGTGAGACCTTCTTTAAAACACAAATTAACGCAGTAAACGTGTTGTATACACAAATATTGGCTGTACCTTGGTATTTAAAAAATATTTCCCTTCTTGTGCCCGCAGCAATTATTTCATTCTTGCCCCAACAGTTCTGCAAACTAATTAGCAGGAAATTAAATCAGATTCAAAGAATTAGTAGTGTGGTTTAAAAACCCTGCATTCCACTAACATTATGTATTCATTGGGAAAATCAGGAATTTATTAACCCTACCTGTGCTGTTTAACTGACATCATGTTATTTTTTACTAGTAAATGATTAAAACAGTTTCCAAATGATTTCTGAAAGTGGATTAAGTTTAGTGCTGATTACAATCCTGCAAACATCTACCTTGTACATTTCCTTTAAATCGGAATACAATATTCTGAGTACACTGCAGATGCTATATTAGTAGCAAAACAGAAATTTGAGTTAAAATGGTCTCCTTTAAATAAAATATGGAATACATGGAATGTAGGATGTGATACCTTCATCTGTTGTGATGTGTTGCAAGAATCAAAAGGAATAAAATTAAACCCAGTGGGGTTAAATATGCCACAACGAATATGTTATTATTGAAGTTTAATGTACACTGTTAACCTCTGTATATGTAAAGAAGAACGAGAGGCCAATCATTAGACATTTGATCCAACAATCATTTTTATCTAGCAATCCCCATGCAGACAGTTTGCTTGGCACACAATGAGGGACAAACTCTTTTTGCAGTGTTTACACAAAGCACGTACATGTCGGCCATTATCTGCCATTTAAATGTCTCGGTGGCATTTCTGACATGGATGATTGATGCATCTCTCTCTTCCTAGCTGTGCCTGCCCTCCAGTATGCCTGTTATTGTATGTATAAGGAAATAACAAAAATAACATACTAAAGCAACAAATATGTTACATGGGTTGTTCACTTTATATTGTTTACTTGAATGATATTTCATGGGATTGACAGGGTTCATAGTTTTACTTTTGCAATTTTCTTATGTATTTTAATCATGAAAAGGTTTCAGGGCAGTTGTTTGATTGCCTATTATATCTTTAATATACGTTGAGAATATTTTAATGTGATTAAACTATTTTGTGTTTTTATTTAGATGATGTTTTTCAGCCTCACTCACAGAACAATAGAGCACAGCTGAAGCTTTGGCTTTGATATCATAAATGCTGAACTGCAGGGCTGTTTGTAGTCTGGTCACAGACACAATACCATATATATTCAAGTATAAACCGAGCAATTTTACCTTTAAAATCATCCTGAATGGTTTATACTTGGGTCTGGGCTGATCTGGATGCTTGAAGGTGCAGCTGGACAAACAAAACCTGTACTTTGTAACACACATAATACTCTTGATTTCGGTGGGTTAGACAATTGTTGTCCTGCTCACAAACATCATTAAAGGAGGGATCTTTAAAGGGCATCTATACTTAAAAATAGGTTATTTTAAATTGACCATAACTGGAAACTATAATTCTTCCCAACTACCACTGTATAATAACTATTTCTTTAGATTTCTTATCTAAAGCTTCTTATATTTCAGCTGTCAATCAAGTTCCGTGCTCTCAAAGACTATTCTTCTGTGAATAGTTTTACTGTAGCTGGAATGGTGACAGAGTTTTGACAGTTTGAATGCTGTATGCTGTGTGCAAACTTGACAGTTGGTTTGTGGGAAAAAAGTCAGTTCGGATGGAAGTGGGGGTGGCTAAAAGAGGGAGGGGGCATACTGCTCCTAAACAAAATGTGTGCTGGATTGAAGACATGCAGCAACACACGCAAATCCGAGTAAGTGCTACTTACATGTATTCAATTATAGATTAAGATGAGGCAAAGTTATTTTTTCAGTATAGTTTCCCTTTAATATTCATGCTGCACAGAAAGGTATGCAGGGCACATCTGTATATGGGGCTGTGTTTGGGACTTTCTATGGGGCTGTGCATGGAATTTTTTATGGGGCTGTGTATGTGACATTCTATGGGTTTGTGTACGAGGCTTTCTATAGGACAGTCTATAGGATAGTTCCACAGACTATAGGATAGTCTGTGGAACTATCTATAGGGCTGTCTGTGGGAGAAAGTCAACCCTCAGTTTATACTTGAGTCAAGCAGTTTTCCTGGTTTATCAGTTAAAAATAAGTACCTCAATTTGTATTCTGGTCGTTTTGTACCCGCGTATATACGGTAGCTTAAACTTGTGAAGGTTCTCATTCATCCAGGTCATGGTATATCTGTTGAATTCAATTAGATCAACTGGACTTGAAATGTAGTTCTTGAAGACGTTCGCTAGTCATCCGACTGGCTTTCTCAATTCAGAATGACTGTACAAGAATCTGTGGCAATTATGTATCCTGGAAAATCCCAATTAGCATATCACAGCCAGGTGTTAAGGGTGTGATTAGATAGTGGCTAAGAGGTGTTATAGGAACGCCCAGAGTAAGGGTGTTAAAACAGCATTGTACATGGCAGACAGTTGGTGTCGAAGCCAACCTTTACATGGGGAGGTAGAAACACAGGCGCTTAATACCTTTAAGGGCTTAGCACCCGCCACTGGTTCAGATATGTTGATGACACCTGGGTTAAAATCCACCAGAAGGAAGTACAAGCTTTCACAGAACACATTAATGCGGTGGACAAAACATTAAATCACAAGGGAAGAGGTACAAAACAACAAACTGGCTTCTGGACTGCTTGGTAGAAGTTAAGGAAATGGTAAACTGGAAGTAGAGGTTTACAGAAAAACCAACACACACAGATCAGTATTTGATGTTTGACTCCCACCACCCTTTAGATCACAGCTGGGGGTCATCAGAAACCTGCAAACACAGAGCCGAGAACTCCCACTAGCACCAGAGGCGAAGCTAAAGAAATGAAACATCTCAGAGGAGCCCTTAAAACTTGTGGATATCCAGACTGGGCGCTTTGTCAAAAGAAGTAGAAGGAAAGAAAAGAACACGAGTACCAACAGTGAGAGGAAAAGAAACAAGACAGGAGGAGAAGAACTGGTCATCCCATATGTAGCAGGGGTCTCCGAGAAATTAAGAAGAATTTCAAAAAACATTGTATCCCTGTCTGCTTTAAACCGAACACACCACTGAGGCAGCAATTGGTACATCCGAAAGACCCAATACCAAAACACAAGAAAAGCGACTCATATATGCAGTGCAGTGCAGTGGAAGAATGCTCTGATTTGTATGTGGGGGAGACCAAACAGCAACTGCATCAACGTATGGCCCAGCACAGAAGAGCCAATTCCTGGGTCAGGACTCAGCCGGGTATCTGCATCTTAAGGATAAAGGACATACCTTTGAAGATTGTAATGTTAACATACTGGCGAAGGAACGTGACTGGTTCAAGAGAGGTGTTAAGGAGGCCATTTATGTGAAAATAAAGCACAAGCCTAAATAGAGGTGGGGGGGTTCGACACCAACTGTCTGCCATGTACAATGCTGTTTTAACACCTTACTTGGGCGTTCCTATAACACCTCTTAGCCACTATCTAATCACACCCTTAACACCTGGCTGTGATATGCTAATGTTGGATTTTCCAGGATACATAATTGCCACAGATTCTTGTACAAGTCATTCTGAATTGAGAAAGCCAGTCGGATGACTAGCGAAACGTCTTCAAGAACTACATTTCAAGTCCAGTTGATCTAATTGAATACAACAGAGGTAGCTTAAACTGCACTAATTATTTAATGAACCCTTAGTTCAGATTGCCATTGAAGCAAGCACTTAGTTAGCCGTAAACCAGAACATAGCTAATTGCAGGTCACCTGGCCTGATCATCTCTAAACAGATCAGGGAGTGAGCCTTTAAAATGATATTTTAGGCCCCAGGGACAGAAATATTGTAATGATGTACTATAAAATGCCCATATGTGCCTGTATTACAAGTTATTCTTTGTTCTGTAGTTTTCATAGTCACACTAAAGCTCTTCACTTCCTTGTTTACTTCAGAACTGGCGCAGTGATTATTTTTGTCTTTTTTAATTAAATATAAAATGCAACCAGGGGTTTTCATATGTACAAATTATAAACTCAAGGCAAAAGCACTGCTATTAAAAAATGATGTAAAAAAATCATGTATCACTTACTAGCCTTTCTACATAAACCCTTGTTAAAATGTGTGTTCAAAAACATTTTATTTCAGATAGCTCTGCGTTACTTTCACCCTTACTACCTCCACCCCTTAGAACATTGAGATAAAAAGTAGTTTACATGTTACATCCCAAAAATTGTGCAAGCTTGCATTCTGCAGTAGACGTTAAAGATGCTTACACTAACCCAAAACATACAAATTAACTGGTCTCCATACAATATTACAATTGCCCTATATAACAAACAGATTACAACCAGCTACATTTAAAGAATTGTATTTTACCCCTGTGCTAGGGTTAATTTTAGGATAGAGCTGATTTTATCCTTAGGCTTGGGATCTGAGCATCAGATGCTTTGCCTGGCTCCTGGTAAAAGTACAATTCAACATAATATAACATTGTGGAATTTATACTAGGGAAGCACAGTCTGCAGATCTGCAGGTGCTGGACTTAAACATATTAGAGAACCTGTGTTACATTCAGTTAAGTTCTTATAGGTTCAACCCTACTGCATTGCTCTGTGCTTCTTATCTCTGCTCAGGTTCAACTTAAGTAAAACATAGCAAATAACAGAAATATAGGTACCAATATATTGTTGACTAAATACACAGAGAAATCAGGAGTAAATGTCTGGGCACATTTGCTATTGTATCTTCTAGGGTCTATGCAGTCTTAAGGAATGTCTGCTGGTCCTCTAATATATTATACAAAACAATATCTTGCTGGCTCTAGCTGTTGCCACCTGGCACTGCTTGCTACATTTAAGTTTGTTATCCACCAAAACTCCTGTTCCAGCAGAGATTCACTTAACACAGAGCCATTTATTTTATAAGCAGCACAAAGATTTTTAAGCCAAAAATGCATCAATTTACATTGAATCTCATCTGCCACTTAGCAGCCCAATGTGACAATCTATCTAGATCAGCATTTAACAAATACACATTCTATTAATGGTCGACAAAGTGTTTTATTGTCTGTAAAAAAAGAGACCTTGCTAACAACACCTACTTCCAAATCACTAATAAACAGATACAATAGAAGAGAATAGAAAATAATATATTAATCAGTGTTTCTGGTTTAATGGATATTATAACTTGTCAATGAATTTCATAGATTATTTTCCTGAATATTTCAATTGTAATTATATCCTATGTAAATCACTGCAGCTTTCACTCTTTTTCTGTTTCTTTCACAGGGTTCTGTTCGCATACCACCTGAAATGTCCTCAACTCCTTCTGCTGGTTATATTCCAGTTGGGCAGAAACCAGAAGCAGTTGTCCATGCAATGAAGGTACAAAAGCATATTTTTAACACTGGACAGCAGGCAGTGCCTGAAGATTGTATACACACACATACAAGTAACTCATTAGATTGGGTTTAGGGATGAACTGGAACTTTGACCCGAACCTGGTTTTAGCTGAAACTAAAGATTCCATCATCAGAATTTAGTTGCTCAGAAGTACTGTAGAAATATATTTTTTGACGTCTACATTTTGCAGTTTTGACTGTCAATTTCCCTTTGAAGCCTGGGTCTGTTCCAATAGCCCAGGCACCTAGGCCTCATTCACATCAGCAAGGTCGATAAAGGAGAGATTACTGTATGTCCGTTTTTCAAGCAGACAAAAACACATCTAAGTTTAAACACTGCTTTAAAGGGTAGGTTCACTCAGATTAATGCAAAAAAAGAATAATTCACTTTCTGAGTGAACTTATCCTTTAATGCAGGCGGCTATATAGACCTTTGATGTTTCTGGGACATCCTGAAAACACACCTGTCCTGATTACTTTGTAACTGACATTACACAAAGCATTCTCCAGTCAGGATTGTAGCTAGAAAAGTCAGTAACTGGCACAACTTCATCACTTATTCAACATACATGTATGGCCAATTTAGATCTGTAGTACATACAGTAACAATATATTTGAGTAATAAGGATTATGTTGCACTTAACCATTGACATAAAAGCTCTAATAAGAAGGCATGGCATGGCTTCTCCTTTAAGCCCCCATATACACACACATCATACACGTATACTTATTTTTGTCCAGGTTCTTGAAGTCCATGAAAACTTGGATAAGCAAATGTCAGACAGCTATGAAGAGGACCTCAGTGAAAAGGAGAAGGCAATTGTTCGAGAAATGTGCAACGTAAGAAAATGTTATTTTGTGTTTATGTATATTTGGGCATGATTATTTGGTAATGTATTGATAACTGTTGGGTATTCAAATATGTTAAATGATAAATAAGATTGAATCATAGAATAGGGAGTACAAGGGTTTAAAAAGCAATTATACTGCCAAACCTTTTGTAAAAGTACCCAAACTGCTAGTTCCTCACACCTTGGTTTGCTCTTTACCCCCCCCCCTCGTACCAAGACTCCAAAAATCTGCTGATATGGCCTCGCTCCCTCTCACAGTCTTAGGCTGGGTACAATTCAGCCTAGTTTTTGTGCTGGCCGAGTGCTTGCTACTAGCGATCGTGCGGCCCCATAGGGACAGGGTGTGCACCCAGCCTTAGATTTTTACTGGAATGGCCAATGGGAAGATGCAGAGAATCCCTTCCCATTGAACAAGTGCCAGACAATAGAAGGAGCTGGCGAGAGCAATTCACTACGAGCTGATCTTTGGAGTCTTGATATGGGGGTTCACATTTGTGGGAAGAGAGATTAGGGGGGGTGTCACTACATTCGTAAGTGATTGAATTAAATTAATCCATGTCCAATCATTAAAAACGGTGATTGAAGATGTTTGTAAATTTCACCCAGTCTTCTTCCATAGACTGCACGCTCATCTGGGCCAAAATATTAATAGTATCTCTTTAAAGGGTAACTTTCTCCATACAAGTGTACCTTTCAAACAAACCTAATGCAATGTCTCTAGCTTCTCTGGATCTTAAAGTGTATGTGCACTGATTTTTTTTTAACTTTCTGAAGAACGGGAGGTATCTGAGCTATGTCTTACCTCCCATTCTTCAGTAAAACTTGCAGAAGTGTAGGAAGAACTTACCGTGAAACACTCCAGCACTGGCTTCTCTGACAGTCTCTGACGCATCCACACTCCTTTGCACTTTCTGTGCATGCGCACATAATGCAAAGGACTGAGTATGCATCAGAGAATGACATTGGAGACTGTCAGTGGCGCTGGAAAGAACCAGGTAAGTTCCTCCTCCTCTTCTGCAAGTTTTTCTGAAAACGGGAGGTAAGAAATAGCTCATTTACCACCCATTCTTCAGTTAAACAGTTAAAGAAAGGTTTAAAAAAATCAGTGGACATACCCTTTAAGTTATATGCTTGTAAAGTTACACTCAGACAGTCAGGATAAACATGGAAGTGTGTGACAGTCACATTGATGATCTGTGTATAAAGCCCCACCCCCAAAAAACAATCTTTTCGAAGAAGACCTGCAACCATTCTCTGTCCATTCCTCTACCTATAGACACCTTAGGGAGAGAAAATAATAATTTTTAAAGCTAGCCACAAGCCTGAAAAGGAACAAGACGTTTGGAGGCAGGTCTTATAATGCAGCAGATGATGCTCTGTAACAACTGAGCATGCTCATGTCTAAGGCATGAGCAATGATGCTGATTATGTGCTAGCTGGAAACACCACCCTTTATACTACTGTAACTTTAGATCTACTGTAGCTAGAAGCATGATCCTGAAGTTTTTGTAAAGGTGGTGCTCTTGGCCCTGGAGTGTTTCGCCTGAGCAAAATTGTATATGGGCCTTAAAGGGCATCTATACCGAAAAAAGGTTATTTTAATTCCTCCCAATCACCACTGTATAATTTTTTTGTTGATCTGCCCTCTATTTCTTTAGATCTCAAAAACTTTTCTTCTGTGAGTAGTTTTACTGTAGCTGGAATGGTGACAGAGTTTTGACAGTTGGAATGCTGTATGCTGTGTACAGGCTTGACAGTTGGTTTGTGGGAAAAAAGTCAGGTCGAATGAAAGTGGGAGTGGTTAAAAGAGGGAGGGGCGGATACTGCTCCTAAACAAAATGTGTGCTGGATTGAAGGCATGCAGCAACACACGCAAATCAGAGTAAGGGCTACTGACATGTATTTAATTACAGATTAAGATGAGGAAAAGTCATTTATTCAGTATAGTGTCCCTTTAAGGATGAGGAAAATGCCACTGAAAAATTGTGTTGATTCAGCACTTAAGTTATAATAGACTGTAAAGTCTGAACTTTTCTCAAGCACTCACACCTTACTATACATTTAGGCCAAGAATATCTTATTTTATGAATCTAAATTTTGGTATAAATCTATATCATAGGTCTTGTATTTGCATTTTTGTTATAAATATATTTTGCTCTTTAATTATCACTATCCAGTCTTAACATTGATTGGAACAACATATTGTTAAGACCTGTATTAAAATACTTATTGTTTTTCTTTTGCCACAGGTTGTATGGAGAAAGTTGGGGGACGCTGCTAATGCAAAACCATCTATTCGACAGCATCTTTCTGGGAACCAATTTAAAGGACCCTTGTAGGAGACACAGTTGACAAATGATGAACCTAGAAATGTTAGCAGCACATTTCCATGTTATACTGTGAATAGTGTAAATATGGCCAATATCTTACCAAGACCATTGGCCCAATATACTGTAAATATGTTATCTGAACATAAAAGAATACATATTTTGTATTGTAGATCACTTACTGTACAAACTGTAGATAAAAAGTTAGCAAGAACACACTAACCTGTGAACTAGTTGTTTATATTGATGATATATTGATGTTTATATTGTTGAGGATAAGCTAATTAGGCTGGGTCATGTCAGCTCCCAGTGTGGTCATCACTTCTAGAGTTATGGTGGCCAAACATACGTTCGATTTTACTTCACATGGCGGCCTTCACATGTTCTGAAGGCTCAAAATAAAGAGAAAGTTGGCAGATATGAAACTAGTGAGTTTGTTGGTATCTACCAGAACCTAACCTATGTACCTAACAGAACATCCCTGTTAAATTAATTTCCTTTTCATGAATACAAGCTGCAATTACTTTATACAGTTTACATCTGTACCATTGTAGCAGTAAAGGTAATGCACATAGACATTGGCACAGAATGTTTTCAGTGTTAAAATGTAGACATAAGTTTGCTTGTGAAGGTTCTCACTCATATCTAATCACACCCTTAACACCTGGCTGTGATATGCTAATTGGGATTTTCCAGGGTACATAATTGCCACAGATTCTTGTACAAGTCATTCTGAATTGAGAAAGCCAGTCGGATGACTAGCGAAACGTCTTCAAGAACTACATTTCAAGTCCAGTTGATCTAATTGAATACAACTGATGTAGACATAAGTTCCTTTTCATAGTACTAGAAAAGCTCATATTTGCCTCCTATAGGGTTGATGAAATCCCTGACGTGCATCACTAACAAGTAATTATATATCAAAGATTTTGTAGTAGAAAGGACAAGCACTGCAAGGGCAGAATATAGTTTGGGGGTTTCCAGGAATAGAATCTCTTTGTTTTTGTGGAATTTTCATTGATGCCAACTTTACTCAAGATAACGTTTGATATAGGATCCTATAAACTGATATGAAGCAGAATCCTAAGCTTACAGTGTGGACTATTAGCAATAATTACACAAATAGGTATTCAGGTTTTTTTTTAAAGAAGTAAATTTTACAGAAAAAAAAATAAACAAAAAATTTTAAAGAGAAACTTTTCTTTCAGACGTTGAACATTCTGACATATTTATTATAGACATGTGTCTGTTTATACAGAACCCATTCGTATTACATAAACATTTCTGTAGAAATATTGTGATCCACAATTTACCTTAACCCAATCCCTTCTTGGTACCAACACCACATTATTTTTGCTGAACGAAACCCGTAAACAGAAGAATTCAGCACTATAAAAACTAGGACACTTGTCATTTCTAATGCATATAATTATTGCTAGGAACAAAATCACACCATGCAACACTTTCATTTTACACCTTGACATTTATGAGAATCAAAATCTCTTGAAATGTATGATGTAAGCCCTAATTATGCAAACGGATCTAGATGCACTAGATCTTGTTAAAGAAACGGTTACACTTATTCAGGGAGCAGCAGCACAAAGCAGCAGTATAACTGGCTTTGCATTATACTGAAATTGGACAGTAACCAAATTCTGAAAAATACTCATGAAATGCATTATTTTAAATGCAGTGCTTTATTGGTTTGGAGACACTTTAAAAAATTGTTTATTTTTTTAGAACGTTTTTGCTTCTTTAGAAGCTAAAGGCATCACAGGCCAATAAGAATAGGCCACATTAGGTATGGCCCTTACAGGCTACCACATGGAATATCTTACTAGATTTCAGTAATAAGATGTTTCCGTAGAATTTAATGAAATGTGTTAAAATGATCTACATGTTCTTTTGAACTAATTGGTCTGAAAACTTAGCATAAGATGTAGTACTTTTTTTAAAAGTATTGTTGACTTTTTTTTTTGTAATAACATTCCATTGAAATTACTTGCCTGTCATGATAAGGCTCTGTCATGATAAGGCTATACATTGCATCAGGGCAAAATATATCTTTCTGGTTAAAACCTAATGAAGAAAAAAGCATAATTAAAACTAAAGGCTTAAACAGTGAAATTACCTGAGCATAAGACAGAGATCCACCAACAAGTTTATGGCCTATTTGAATTTGCTGAATCGTGCATGGGGCTGAAGGTTTTTATCAGTCTAGATTATTGAAGTCCTTTGCACATTATTAGTGCATTTTGCAGAAACAGACAAGTGCAGTGGTCTCGGGTAAGTTTCTCTGCAACTGTGCATTTAGTTGCTGAAATAAAATTTAGGGTTCCGTTGTGAGGAATTAGTATGTATTTGATTTCTGTTCAAACAATAATTAAACAAGATTTTATGATCATTTTTTCAGAGCTCAGATTTATAATGTTTTATTCTGTTTAATATTTGCAAGTAACCTTATTTAAAAAAAAGAAAAAACAGCTATGGCGTTGGTATTTTTATTCAGCAATAAATGGAAAACTGCCAGTAAGATCCTAAAATTAAAGAACACATTTTAGCAACAATATTTGTTTTCAAAGAAGTATAATTTTTAATGATTATCTCCCAGAGTTTTCCTCTATCGTTAAAAAGGAAAGTAGAGAGACTCCTCACATAGGGCCATATTTATCAAACACCGTTATCGTTTTTTTATGATCGGCGTAAAATATATTGGCACTGTACGATGGCGATATCGTAGAATTACGATCGATATCGTAAAATAATGATTGGTATCGTAGAACACCGATCACGATGTTTGATAAATATGGCCCATAGTTGCTGCTGTAAATGCTTGAGGATGGGTAAATGTTACTCAAAACATGTATTACATGGTTCACTAAATAATGCCGCTTTTGCAGAAGCTGTGTGAAGTGATTCTTTCTAAAGCCTCATAACCAGCTGCGATTCTGGGGCTGACCCATGTAACACGAAAGTATATGAACAGACATTTCGTCCCAGTATCAGTAACGGCATGGGAGCTTGTTCGACAGAGCGCCCAACAATAACCATTAGTCTGACGAAACAGCCATTCGTGCACCATCATACACGTGTGTACGGTATAAGAGTGACCACAGCAGTAATTTAAACTAAGGGGCGTTATTATACATAACTGGGAACCTTTTACACGAAGGGCTCGTTCACACTAGAAACTGACAGAAACGCACAGCATGTGTTTCTGTCAGTTTGTATCCATTTTTTCATACATTTGTATCCATTTTTTAACAATGTGTATTCCATAGATTTCTATAGAAAATGCAGGAAAAAACGGACAGAAATGCTGCATGCAGTGCGTTTTTTAAACGGACTGGAACAGAAGGGATTATAACGCAGCAGGTGTGAACGATATTATGAAATCCTACGGGGTTTTACTATCTGTCTATTTTTTTAAACGCACCTGCGTTTGAAAAATGGATACAAACTGATGTAGTTTGAACGAGCCCTTACAGACAATATTTAACTATCGATTGTTATATCTAAGTCATAAATAACAATAATTTGTTTTACATGTAAACCATGCTTGTTATAGCATGCAGTATTATTATTTTAGAATACCTTGGCTTTACAGTTACGGCCCTAACTTCCTTATGTTCCCTTCATATTGGTAAAGGGTATAGGTTGTATGCTGAACTTTAGAAATAAATAAATAAACAACTTAAAGGGCATGTCCACGCCCCAAATCAAATCCTCCCCCGCTGCTGGTTCCACTGTGTACTATATAAAAATCCTTACCTTACCTCTCTGCTCCAAATGGTTCTCCTGTAATGTCTGACCAAAGTCCTAGAAAGTGAACACCAGGAGCCTGGCTTGAGCCTCTGATGTGTCCTCTGAGAGGTTTCGGGCTTGCTCACTCCCCCCCTTCCCCCCTCCCATTCCTTACATAGCACTATCTTCAGAACAATGAGTAACTTCCTCTCTACAGGCTTACATACTGAGTTTTTTTTTTTTTTTTTTACAAAGGTTAGAGTGATGTGTCATGTGTAGTAGGATTAAATCGCCGGCTTGTTTTTTTTCAAGCGTTTTATTTTGTGGGGGAATAAAGGGGGGGGGGGGGGGGGGGGGGGATATGACCGGAGGGGGAGAGGGGAGCCCTGTAGTAAATCAGACAGTGTGCAAACACGGAGCCACAGAGGAAGGTGGGAATAAGGCAGAATACACTAACCTTTTATTATGACTGGATTGGAGCAATGTATAAATTTCACTATAGATGCCCTTTAAATGGGGTATAAATTTGGTTACAAGGGGAAAAGTCTCCAGACAACATTGTCCTAATAGAGCACATTCACAAAGATACAACAAGCCGTGTCTTATCTCTACCTTTGATGTGGCTGATTGGTGATTTATGGGGGGTGGGGGCAGCTACCATTATCCATCTTAGCAGGGTGCCACCCAGTTAAGTGTATGCTGTGCACTTCAAAGAAGCTGCCTTATACTCTCCCTGTCTTAGTTAATTGCTTAGTGACAGATATGCAAAGGGCATAGTTACAAATTAAAATTTACTGAAGGGCATGATGAAGGCAGATTTTTCCTGAGCCTCTGGTGCAAGAGGATGTTGCCAGTATCCCCTACTCCCAGATAGTGGCCAGCTGTGAGCTGATCTTACAACTCATCGATCTGGGCATGGGATATCCTTCTGATGCCATGATACCATTCAGTTTGTGGTATTCCATACAAAACCTGTTATTTTGTGTATCCTTTTTTGGAACCAGAACTACCGGTGAGGCTCAGGTACTATTCGACTTCCAAATAACCCCCAACCTTAACATTTCTTCAATCTACTTTTTACATCTGCCTGCAATTCCAGGGATACACGATAAGCAGATTGCTTAATGGGTTTTTGAGCATGGTAGAGTTGAATGTTAATAATAAATCTAGAAATGGGTCAGCTTGTTCTGATTTAGGTTGGCTACATCCGGGCATAACATGTTGTACGTTCACACTTCCTCTTTTATACCCCCTTCTTCCAAACTGATCAAATATGTCACATAATTAATGCGCTTTATTGAATATAAACCATAACATAGAACATTAACTTTCTGCCCCACCTCATATGTACGTTCTCTGGCATTGCGGTCATACCAGCATTTCCACTATTGTTTTCATTTTGTTTCAGAATTTAAGCACACAATCTACTATAGATATCTCAGGACCAGCCATCTTTCCTCCCAGGTTTCTCTGACTAAATCTAGGGGACCTCTCATCACTCAGACCCTAGTTTAAGCAACCTGCCAGGGGAATTTCACGAGCCACCTTCAATATGTGTCCCCTGAATTTTTCTGAAAACACAGTGTGCCTTTTAAACTATTTCTGCTGCACTGCCATTACCTCTGCTAGTCATCCTCAGCTGGAAGTAAGCTTCTTAATAATAGGAGATAATGCTTCCTAGATCCGCTCCTAATAATACAGGCATAGGGATCTCATCAGAGACTCCAAGATTTTTTAACCCCCAAATCAATAAAAACCCTTGCTTGGGGTACCCACAATCAGGTCCACCTTACTCCAGGAAGGGTAAGAAACTTTTCTAGGATGAATTCTGGAAAATGCACTAAATCATGGTGCATTAGGGTGACTTCAGCTCCAGTACCACAGAAGCATGTATGGCTCACAGCCAACCTGTCCCCAGGTATATTTATCACATTATTAGATGTATTATTAACCAGATGTTAAAGTATAATTTTTTTGGCTCCTCAATCCATGCAGTCAATTAAGGCTGTGACTGCTGAAATTACAATCAATGATTGACAACCAATTCCCCTGCTGCCTCCTCTGCAAATATGTGGTTATAAAATGCATGAAAAAAACTTGTAAAAATAGCAGTTGGGGTTGCGGTCTGAAAACTGACAAGTCACTAGACAATCTGGACTCAACATTAACTTAAGCCCTTTAAATCACCACCAGACACATTTATGACCACTCTCTTTCCCCTTGGCTATCATTCTTTTCACCCTCCTTACTGTACTTTGCCAATTCTTTGCGTGACTCACAATTTAAAAAGATTCTTTGTAAATATGCCACTTGGGGCCATATTTGTAAACACATTAATTATTAATGAAGGTTCGGATGTAGAATACCATACGGTAGTGAAATACCGCAATGGTATTCTATGGGGATCGTCTGTCTACAATCGCATTTATTGTAGATTTTAGGTAATTACAATAACGACCGTATATTAACAACCGTTAAACTGATCGGAAATTAACGATCACCAAACTGGCCATTAAAGGCATGAAGAGATACCGCATCTTTATAAATATGGCCCTTGATTCTTACGGACCACCAAGATAAACATGCAGAATTTATTAAAGGACAATTATACTCACCTTTTCCCCGATCCACTGCAGCATAGTACCCAGGGTGAGGACCTAAAATCGCTAAGTCCTCACCCTGGGTTCTTTCTCTAACCCTGCACTACTTACTGCAATCTGCTTCGGCGATCCAGACTGTTCCACCTCTTCTCCTACTGTCAGTGACAGTCCGAGGCAGCCAATTGGAAGACACGCCTCCTTGCAGAGCGTATCTTCCTATTGGCTGCCTCGCGATCTGTCATTGAAGCAGGAAGAGCGGAGGAACGCAGCGATCGGCGAAGCAGATTTGGGGTAAGTAGTGCAGGAGTTAGAGAAAGAACCCAGGGTGAGGACTTAGCGATTTTAGGTCCTCACCCTGGGTACTATGCAGCTATGGAGGAAGAGGAGCGAGGGTGAGGTGAGTATACTTGTCCTTTAAGTTGCATTGTAGAAACTTTAACAGCCCATAAACTGATAGCAAATTGTGCTGAAATCTATGTGTTCCTCCAGTAATAACAATGGTTTAGTTATGTATGTTTTCCTACTTGGGTTGGTGTGTCTTCAGCTCTCTGTGAGATTAAAGGCAGATGTAAAAGTGAGACACTCTTGCAGCATCAAAATTAAGTTTAACTCATATATAAATTGTGATATAATGCTGCCACCTAGTGGATTTTTTATATATTTTTTTTGCTAATTGTTCAATTTGAATAATCCCTTTACAGGTGTTCTCTGGTTCTGGTACTAAACATGGAAGAGGTACTACTTTCGTCAAATTACACTAGCAGGTTTGGTGCAGAAATCATATAAGAAATGTATCCGTTATAGGCAGAGGAAATATCTGTCTTTCAGGCAAGATAAAAAAAGTTTGTAGTGCTAGTCCAGGGGCATAAACTAAAAAGATGAGTATTGTAGGATATAATGATACCTCTTTATTGTTCATTAATGTAACAGTTCATTAATACAGACAAGCTTTTTATGATGTGAATGTTGAGAGGAAAGTTTTAGCTCAGCATATTACTTCAAATGCCATTATTCATACATATCTCTGGGGGAAATTCCTGAATCGGCGTGCATCCAGTCAGGTGTTGAATTTCTGAATATTAGGTCTGAACAGGCCATGGTCACTGATTCTTTTCTGGTTTTCAAGGAGGCCCTGGGGCCATATTTATAAAGGCACGGTAGCGATACTGCGCCTTAGAATACTAACAGTTTACTACCGCATGGTATTCTATGACCGAACCATTGTTAATTACATTTCCGATTATGCGTGGTATTGCTAAATTGTGATACAGTGCTTTAAAAATATGGCCATTTTTTATAGCTTTTTAGAGCTATCGCTAAAAAGCGATACTGCACTTTTATAAATATGGCTCTTGGCATCCTCAATTGAGAGAACCGGTATTGGATGATCCTGTGACACTCCCTATTCAACAAGATCTTCTATCCGTGGTTCCAATTCAACACTCAAAGCTATCAAAGATCAATTTGATGTAATGGATGTTGAGCAGGAAGGTCTTTAGCTCAGAAAGGTGTTGCAGAGGCTATTATTATTTATACCAATAATGTCAAACCTTGGCACACCAGATGGCTGAAAACTACAATTCCCAACATGTCTTGGTTGCAAAATGCTAGAAGTTGTAGTTTCTCAACATCCTAAATTGTGAAGCTTTCATGTTTATCTGAATATTTCCCTTACAAGTTTTTGACTGCAGAGATAAGGCTGTACTTCATCCCCCTTCTTGATAGCTTTCACTGATTGATGATGTGTCACAAAGAGAGAGAGAGTACTGTAGCAGTAAATTGTACTGTTCTCCCTTCTCTTCCGTGTCCCCAGGACAGCTTTCTTTCTATTGGCTACTATGCATGTTTTTTTTTTTTCAGGATGTTGAACATTTAACTCCTGCTGCATATGATAAGCTTGTCAGGCAGCCAGAGTTAAGACATGGAGAAGGTAACAGAGGGGAGGGGGAAGGGGGGAATTCTGCAGAGAGATCTGACACCTTGGAAAAACAGAGTCACTGACAGCTAGGAGAAAGGCAGCGCAGAGTAAAGAAATGTAACTTTGCAAAGGGGCAATTTGTGTTTTTCATTATAGATGCCCTTTAAGTGAACCCCTTTTGGAAAATTATCTTGGAGTTTGGTGTATAACAAACTTAAAGGTAGCAAGCAGTGCCAGGCAGCAACAGCAAGGGCCAGCATGGTATTCTCTTGTATAAAGAGAGGTATGGATTCAAGGGAGAAAAATGTTATTCTCCCTCTTTACAAAGCATTGGTCTCATTTGGAATTTGCAGTGCAATTTTGGAATCCTGTGTACAAAAAGGACATAAGTTACAATTATGCACGCTGGAGAAAAGGCACTTGCGTGGGGATATGATTACCGTGTATACATACATTAACGGGCCATACAGTAAACTATCTGGGTCATTGTTCACCGATAGAACATTTCAGAGGACACGTGGACATCCCCTAAGACTTGAAGAAAAGAATTTTAGTCTTCAAGTTCGGAAAGGATTTTTCACTGTTATGGCAGGTTCATTGGTCAGTTTAAAAAAAAAAAAGCTGGATGAGTTTCTGCAAACAAATAATGTTGCAAGTTACTGGTATAGATATATAAAGTAGGGTTGATCCAGGGAAATGTCCAATTGGCAGCTGGAGTCAGGAAGGATTTTTCCCCCCCTTCATAAATTTGGTGTGGTTTTCTGCCTTCCTCTGGATCAACAATTAGGTAGGTAATGAGGATATTCAATACAGACTGCAAGGGAGAGAAAAGACCCCTTAATCAGCACCCACCGCTATGTACACCCCTTAAATCTTTAAGCCCAACTGGCCAATAAGAGCACAATTTCAATAATCAAAAGTTCACGCAATATTTTATTACTGGAAACCCCACACATAAATATAATGTGAATAAAACATGATTACTCCTGCACTACTTACTGCAAATCTGCTTCGGTGATCGCTCCATTTATCTGCTCTTCCTGCTTCAGTGACAGATCGCGATTGCAGCCAATAGGAAGACATGCTCTGCAAGGAGGCGTGTCTTCCAATTGGCTTCCCCGCGACTGTCACTGACATTAGAAGAGAGGTGAAACAGAGCGGATCGCCGAAGCAGATTTGCAGTAAGTAGTGCAGGAGTTAGGGAAAGTACCCAGGGTAAGACTTAGTGATTTTAGGTCCTCACCCTGGGTACTATGCTGAAGTGGATAGGGGAAAAGTTGAGTATCATTGTTCTTTAACAATGGTATGCTAATGCATCCTACCTTCACCCGGTTTAGTTCAGCACAGACTGCAGTTGTAAGGCTGGGTACACACGGTTAGACTATTTGTCCCAAGCGAGCTCTCGGCCAAGACCGTAGCAGAAAATTTGTCCGCGGCCAAATTTGCAAACGATCGATCATGCAGTCCCAAAGAGAACTTAATAAATTCCACGTTATTTTTAAATTTATCCATTTCTAATGTCAGTGAGTTTAGCTTTACTCTGGTTTCATCCAATAAATCTGAACTTCTTTGTTTAATCAATTTCATGATACCCATTGAGCATTTAGACAATTGATCCTCCCATTGTTGGCGAAAAGCTCCATCATCCCCTTTCAGGAGATTCGCACCAGGCAAAAGTTTCAGTCTCAATCCTCTGGGTATCATATGATTAGCCACATATCTCTCAAAACTAGTGATTTCCCATTTCAATCTTAATTCAGTTGAAATGGATTTTGTATATTGTTTAGATAATGCCTTTAATCCATCGCCTTATTCTACCCCATCTGATGTATCGTCACTTGTAAATATCTCGGCTATATCCGAATCCCAACCTAACTCTTTTAGTGAGAAGGCCATTCTGATAGCTATATATCTTACACCTTGTTAATCTAAATTGTAAAGAGGGTATTGCTAAGTTAGGTTTGGACTGGATGGACAGATGTCTTCATTCAATCACAAATACTATACTATACTAAAGGGTATCTAAACTGGAACTTTTTTTTTTTTAAATTACCTATTACTGGAAACTATAACTATTTCCAACTGCATTATTTTTGTTTGGTCTGTGCCTTTATATGCTGTAGCTGGAATGGTGGCAGTTGGTATGTGTGAATTGCATAGTGGAAAATACGGAATTGATTACGGAATATGTTTGCCCTCACAATTAGTGTGGAGGATCGTATGCACACTTGTTGTGCACAGTGGAGCATAGTGGCTACCTTTAGCAAGTTCTTTATAATGTTCTCATAGTTATTCCTTTTGCAGGCCTGCAGCCATACAAATTCCTGTGCCAGGATCACTGCGATATTATATTCCAGAAAAAAAAAAAATTCATAAAATAACAATTTTCTATGAGCTCTGTTTTTTGAAAGAGCTCATAGTCCAGGTCATGTATCAGATGACAAAGCACAAATGCATCATGTCCACAGGAGCGCATCCCCCTTCACCACAGGACCCAGACCCACACCAAGACAGGGCTAGCCACCTGCCATTATACACATTAAGCAATAAAATGAATGGTGACTGCTCCGTAATCATAAATTAGCATTCCACGGATATCCATTGATAAAGAAAAAGCAGCTTTAAACTTGCAAAAAGTTTAGATTTAAGTTTACCACCATATCTGTCCTCGATCTGTGGGGAATAACTTAAGTCCTGCCCTTTCTCTGGCATGGGACTTACCCAAAACTTTTCTTGAAAGTAATTTTACATTTATTTACCCTTTAAAGGACAACAATTAACTCTTTACTCCACCCATGTTTGCTTTATGTTTACAAGCTAAGCACCAGATACAAGCAATTTTCCAGTGAACACAACTTTATAGTTTGGCCTAAAATCTTAGTTCTAGTTTGCTGGTAATACAGCTACTTTTTAAGACAGAATTTCTTGGGTTTAAACACTAGAAAAAGGGACAGAGCCCACCTGCCCACCTGCTTTTAAAGTATCCCTTTAAAGCACTCACACACATCATCCACAATAGAAGAAAACTATTGACACAGAACTAATCTTTAAAACATCATGTATGACATGCGTCACAATACTCCTAATCAAATATAAAGTGCATAAACTCAGCTTAACTGGGTGTCCCCAGTGACCAAGCTATAAAAATATCTATGTTTAGGACTCGTTCACACTAAAACTCTTTTTATTGCTTTTTGGCGCGTTTTTCTGTGTGTGAGGGGGGGGGACAGAGGACCTGCGATTAGCTGTTTAAAACTTCTTTCGTTTTGGGACCGGACTTTTGAACAGCTGATTGTGCATATCTTTACTGCAAATGCACGATCAACTGTTCCTTTTACTTTTTTGTCAAGCTTCAGGTCCCTTGGCTCTGGTTCAAGTGTGTCATTGCCCCGCTGTAACACATGTTTCGCTTGACTCAGGGCAGGGCCACATCAGAGTGAGACATTTGTCTCAGCAGAGTAAGACATTTGTCTCAGATGGCACCCCTGCACTATAGAAGAAAGGCGGCAGACAGGCAGTGGTGAAGAATATTTTTTTTCCTTGACCAGTCAAAAAAATAAATATATTTCCCCTAATAACAGATATGATGTTAAAATTATTTTATATGGTTAGGTTAGCTTTAGTTTGTTAGGTTAGACTAGTTGGGTTAGTTAGGGCTTTGCTGAAAGACTCTACCTTGACGTGGTGGCAGTTGAACCAACATGTACAGCCCAGGCTATAAAATAAGTTATTTTGATTTGAGCAACAATAACCTGAAAGGAGCAATATGGTAGTGACAACACAAGCTGTTTGAGAAAGGGATGTAATATCCTTTTCTAGTAATTTACATTATTGCTAATTGTCTGTCTGAGGAACTCTTTAAATAGGAAGTTCAAAATCGTAAAATATACCCACACCCATCATCAAAACCACGCACTTTAACGCGACAGTGGAAATAATCAAGGGCGGCATTCAATACTTTGGCTTAGGCAGCAAAAACCCTAAAAGTGCCCCTGCCTCAGGGTCTAAGCACCACACAAAGAGAAAGAAGGTACGCAACTCGCGTGAGTAGTCTAGCAAGAAGGCAGCCAAGATAAATCACTGTGCGTATCATGTAGGCCACACCCACTATTTATCAGCCAATGGGTACCCATAGGAAATTAGCATATGAAAACAAGAACAGTCATATAGTCAACATGAATGGACAGCGAACATTACTACATTATCAGTAAACAGATTAAATTCAAATTTAAAAACCCAAGTGATATATAAGTATGTATAATGCAGAAGGGAATAAGCTGTAATAATAGGAGTACATTAGTAGCAATTGGCAGGAAAAAAATCACAATACAAGTTCCACAGAAGTATGCTATTATGTGTTAAGCCGAGTAGATCGTACACCAGGACAAGTAAAGCCAAGTCCAACAGATACGTCGTCCATAAAAGCTGGAATCCAAGTTATCTTTGTGAGGAAAGAAACTAATACGCTGAAGGCAATTAAAGCTAAGTATTTCCCACAACAATGTTTTAAATGTGTTTCCTGAGTATCCATGAGGTCTCAATTAAATGTAAGTATGTTCCCACGGAGATGTAAATAACGTGGAACCAAAGGAATCCATGAGATCAAAATAAATCCGCATAGTAGGCAGGTCTGCCAAAATACAGTGTGCTGAAGCAAGAAGTCCCACATGAGTGGCCTAATATGTACATCCCATCTGGAATACTGGATTCCAATAAGTGGGTTCAAAGTGTATACATACATAAGTTAGTAACATGGTCCAGCAGTAAAATACTAATATATGTCAGAATGGTTCATCAGGAGTTAGTCCTTAGTCTAAGTAGCACAATGTCACAGGAAAGGTAGGAAAGGTGTTAAGTCTAGGGATTCATTTAACCCCCCCAGGGTATAGTGTATTTAAATAATAAATCCACCTGCTCTCGTGACATAGAAGTTTCTTGTCTATGTCACAACCACGCAATGTGGTTGTCACTCTCTCAAGACCAAAATATTTCAGGTCTTTGTAGGGCCCCCTGTGAGCAGTCAGAAAATGGTGTGCCACAGTCCTCTGAGTTTTGCCCTCAAGTCTATGTCTGTCAGCCAGTCTGATATCAGAGATGTGTTTGACCAGTCTGTGCTTCATTTTTTGTACAGTCTTACCGACATATAGTAAGCCACAGGGACATTTAATGGCATATACTACACTGTCCGTATTACAGTTGAAATATTGGGTCAGAGAGAAATTTCTTATGGCATTATAATCACGTACCTCTGATGTTTGGTACATAAACTGACAGTAGGTGCAATTGCCGCAGAGGTATGTGCCCTTAAAGGCTATGTCCACCCTAAAAATTTTTTTTTCATATAAGGTCCCCCCTGGGCTCCCAGCCCCAACCGCTATAATTTTTTTTTTAGAAAGCCCCCCAAACTCTACTTACCTCCCCTCGATCCTCCGCCGCGCTCCCGGCCCTCTGCTTGCAAGGAAATGCAAGCAGAGGGGCGGGACCGGCAGCCGCGTCTGTGATTGGCTGAGCGGCAGCCAATCACAGACGCGGCTGCCGGCAGCTCCCGGAGGAAAGAGGAGAGGTAAGTAAGCTTTTTCTGGCTGTCTCTGTAATGAAAACGACCAATGGTTTTATCATTTTTGATGATATGCCAAGATTTTGCATGTTTAAGTGACTCCCATTCCCTTCCGTATGTGGTGATGTATCTGATAACACTAGTGGGAGAGTCAGTGTCTAGGCTGCAATAAATCCAACTGAGTACACTGTCCTGCCTTAGCATATTCCCGTGCAATTAAGCCCCTAGGGTATCCTCTACCATAGAGTCTATCGGCCAGTTCTTTAGATGCACTATGGAAATCAGCGTCAAGAGTACCATTCCTTCTTAACCTAAGAAATTGGCCCCTCAGAATGGATTTCTTAAGAGATAATGGGTGGGCGCTGGCAAAATGCAGAAGCGAGTTAGTCGCTGTGGGTTTACGGTACAAGGAAGTTATAAGTATGTCACCATGTTTGTTGATCATGACATCAAGGAACTCAACACTTGCAGTGGAGATGCTGTGTGTGAGTAGGATATTAAGATAATTGTATACTAATGAAAAGAAAAAAAAAAGACATTGTCTATGTAACGATACCAGACCTCAATGTATGCCATAAAACAAAGAAGGTCATCTCCCATCAACCCAAGAACAGGTTGGCCTATGAGGGAGCGCATCTAGCGCCCATTGTGGAACCCCTCTGCTGTACATAATACTGGCGGTCAAAGAGAAAATAGTTATGTTTAAGTATGAACTCGATTAGACATAGAATAGACTGTCTCCCAGTCAGACCATGCTTTTCCATATGTAAAAAGTAACCAACCGCATTATGGCCAGCCTCATGCTTACTATTTGTGTAAAAGGAGTCCAGAGCAGGGGCATGCGGTTGTAGGTGCCCATCCAGAAAGATAAATAGGTTTTCATTTAGTCCTCCTATGCCTGAAATAATGGGCCTACCTGGTGGTCTTGTAGTGTTCCTTTGGATTTTAGCTAGCAGGTAAAAAGTGGGGGTGACTAGATGGTCAACCTGTAAAAACATAGCTTCCCTTGGTGTGATTAACTTCTCTTCCTGTGAGTCATCAAGTAGGTGTACTATTTTTTTTTCAAAAGATATGTGTTGGATCAGAAGGTAATAGTTTATAGTTATCTTTGTTAGATAGTTGCCGGACCGCCTCGCTTCTATATAAGTTATCTGGCCATATAACTATATTGCCACCCTTTTCTGATGGTTTAATGACCACATAGATTGACAATCTGCAATTTGTCCAGAATGAAATAAAAAGAAAGAGGAAGAAAAGAAAATTCCCCAAATGGGGAAGATTATAGAAAGGATGAAGCCTATAGCTGGTATATATAAAAAATAGCAAAGAATATATATCAGACACAGAGAATAAAAATGGAAGAGATGAAGCCCCTTTAGGAGAATGTATGAAAAAATGAGAAGAGGAAACAGTGGTAAGAAGAAAGGAAAGGTGCAGTTGAAGGGAGGAAATGATAAATGATGAAAGGACAGATGAGAACCAAATAGAAGAGAGAACAGATTTTAGAAGTAGGTATATCCCTCTTGTCAAAAGGTCTCACCTTTGTCCTAACAAATAAGATCAATAAGTTTGAGGTAACCAAAGATCTAAACCTTTTCACTACATCAAAAGAAAATACACATATACTGTATTTGGAAGTCAAGAATTTGACCAAAAAGCGTTGATTAATTTAATAGACTTGATGGAAGAAAATATAGGTGAAGACATTGAAGAGAATGTAGCTTTCTTTGTTAGATTGGTAACTTTATCCACACCAAATCTGATGAAGGCGGAATGGATAGACTTGAAAAAAACTATAAAAGAATACTAATATTATAATGAAAATATCTGATAAAGGTGGAAATGTGGTTGGGATGTATATAACCCAGTACAAAACAGAAGTAATGAGAAAACTTTTGGATTGTAACCAATCTGAAAGGTTGACGATACATCCTGTAAGACAAATACAAGAGAGGGTAAAAATGATCATAAATTCAGGATTTGATAAAGCTTTATTAAGTAAGAGAGAAAAAGAATATGTTGCATACCAAAAATGTCCCACTTTTTATAAAATCCCAAATATACATAAGGACAAGAAGAATCCACCTGGCAGGACTATTGTGTCAGGGATCAATGGACCTTCGTAACACATGAGACAATATGTTGATCAGGTACTTATTCTATACAATTTCTATATATATATTTCTAATTCTGGCTCATTTATCCTAAACACAGGAAATATATTACAAAACCATATGGGACTGTGGTGGAAAAAGAAGCTATTTTGGTAGCACTGTTGTGTCCTTACTCTTTGATGTCTTCATGATGTGGTATGATTGTATACAGACTATTTACATCCATTGTACACATACTGTACATGTTTCATCCTCCGTTTTTTGAATATTGCTTATTCAAGAAGTCTGTTCTTTCTTTCAAAAGTTGGGAGTTCTATAACTATGGGTGTAGGTAAGTATCTAAAAAACTGACAGTGGTTGGAATACTGAAGAGCAGGCTGAGTCTATGGGTCTACTAGGTGGGTTTTTGGGATCTTTATGTATTTTGGATAAGTGATAGAACACTGGGACCCTAGGATACTCTGTTGTCAGTGACTATCTGAGTTCTTCAACAATAAATCCTCCCAGTGTCTCTTCATTTAAGTGGATATCTATTTTTTGCTTAGTTTTTAGTGTAGGGTTTCTATCTATAGTTTTTAATAGATTTCTTACTTACCCAATTGTCTTAATGCTTCATGTATATAATCACTTCCATGATAATCGTTTCACCCTTATTTGCCTCTTTTCTAATTATCGACTCATCCTTTTCCAATTCATCTAGAGCCTTCTTCTCTGGGATAGACATGTTTTGCAGGGTCAGCATGGGACTGTGCCATAGCAGTTGACATGACAACAAAATTATTGGATATAGAGACTATCAGGGCTATACCCAGAATGACGGTATCACTCTCTATTGCTTCCTGTAGACAATGCACTAAGACAATAGCGGCTCTCAGTGTATAGCAAATGGGGTTTTCCCATTTCGAATCTTTAATGCTAGTTATCTGCTGGCATTAAGGATTCTGTCTTAAAGAGCCGTTATTAACTCAGAAAATCACTTGCGGCGGTTGCGAGACACACTTTGCGTAGATTGCAACATTTTTAACCACGCCCACTTTGCTAAGGTCCCACACTTTGTTTAACTTATGCCCATTTGTTAGACCACTATTACCATTTTACATAGTTGCCTGCAAAATTTCAAGTGTATGATGTGGTTATAGGACAATTGTAGTCCTAAAATCTCCTTCCCCCCCTTACAGGTACCTGGGGTGAGGACCTAAATGGCTAAGTCCTCACCCCTGGGTACAAGTCAAGTTGTTCTTACCCAAAGTTTCCTTTGTTCCTAATGAACTGGAGGGCTGACTATCACCGGCTAATGAACGGAAGTGCTGACTAACACCAGCTAATGGAGGGCTGGCAAACACTGAATAATAAATGGGGGCACTGGCGTATCTATGCTAAAAGATTCGGGGCACGTGCCCCGGATCTTTCGCTCGGTGCCCCGAATCTTTTTAGTAACCCTTTAAAGCGCGGTGCCCCAAATCTCCGCCGGCGCGTAGCCATGATGTCGCCGCGCCACTTTGCAGAAGTAGGCGGCGGTGCGCAAGTAGGGACAGGGACGGACTGTCTGGCTGCAGTGGCTGCCTATGCCTAGGACGCGTGCTCTGACTCTGAGTCTCCGAGTCTTACCTATATGGGGAGTGACGAGTGAGAGACGAGGAGGAGTCTGGAGGACTCAATACATTCTTGGGCTGGCCTGGCTCCCTGGCTGAGAGAGACACTGAGTGCAGTCTGCAACTCTGCATGAAAAAGTAGGCGGGGCCAATACGCCAGTAGGGGCTGGGCCTGGGTTTACCAAGTTGGGACTCTGGGAGCCTGGGGCTGCCTATAAAGGCGTTTGCTCCACCTTTCTTGCTTCTCTCTTTGGCGCCAAAAGCATCAGGGAAGGAAGAGGGCAGCACCGCAGGGGCAGGTAAGATCAGATTCATTCAGCCATTTTGGGAGCAGGGAGGTTAAGAACTTAAGACAGAGGTTTGAAATTTGAAGGGATTATTAGGGATAGGAGGATTATTCATTCAAATTCAATTATTCAATCATTCCTAAAAAACAACTTATGCTGCCTGCTTGTGCTTGTGCCTGGTATTTGAATTTGATTAATATACATTAGATCATTCATCATTGTATTGTTATGTAACTTGTATAATACATTTATTATTGTTGATTTGTTGTATATATAATAAATTTGCATTGCAAATGTATTTGGCCATTGGCATTATGGTTATATGAACAGCTTTCAGGAATCCACACAAGATAGAACCTTCACAATTGACAAACAATTATTCCCAAAATGTTTCAGCATGTTTTCTTATTTCTTCTTTGTGGATTCATGCAAGCTTCATATCCATTTTGGACCTCCCCTCCACCATTTTATATTGTATTTCCAAGGTCAAAATGGAGTTCTGTGTGACTGCCTGCCATGTGGCTGACTAATCTTGTATAACCTAGTCCTAAACCACTGGATTGCATACTAGATTTACTATTAAAATTATCTTAGTACTGCTGCCTGTGTATTTGGTCAATTGAGTGAATTTTATTATTGGTAATGTGTTACCACAGAACCCTTGCCTTCTCTTGCTGTAAGTAAAGCCTTACCTAGTCTTACCAGTCCATCACTTGTGATTGGAGGGCTCTTAACATGAGGTGGTGATGTTTGTTTTTTGTTTTTCTACATAACTTATACTTTAGGCTCAATTTTGCCAGATTCACCTGCATACCCGTCACTCAAAACAGCCACCATTTATCATCACTGCCAGGACAGGCAGCCAGCCCTATTAATGGAATAAATGACTTCTCAACTCATGGTTACCACAAGCCCTTGCCTTCTCTTGCTGTAAGTAATCCTTACCTAGTCTTACCAATCCATCACTTGTGATTGGAGGGCTCTTAACATGAGGTGGTGATTTTGTTTTTTGTTTTTTCTACAATTGTACTTTAGGCTCAATTTTGCCAGATTCACCTGCATACCCTGCACTACACAGCCAGCCATTTATCATCACTGCCAGGACAGGCAGCCAGCCCTTATTAATGGAATAAATGACTTCTCAACTCATGGTTACCACAGAGCCCTTGCCTTCTCTTGCTGTAAGTAAATCCTTACCTAGTCTTACCAATCCATCACTTGTGATTGGAGGGCTCTTAACATGAGGTGGTGATGTTTGTTTTTTGTTTTTCTACATAAATTGTACTTTAGGCTCAATTTTGCCAGATTCACCTGCATACCCTGCACTACACAGCCAGCCATTTATCATCACTGCCAGGACAGGCAGCCAGCCTTATTAATGGAATAAATGACTTCTCATCATGGTTACACAGAGCCCTTGCCTTCTTGCTGGAAGTAAATCCTTACCTAGTCTTACCAATCCATCACTGTGATTGGAGGGCTCTTAACATGAGGTGGTGATGTTTGTTTTTTGTTTTTCTACATAAATTGTACTTTAGGCTCAATTTTGCCAGATTCGCCTGCATATTTAACTCTGCACTACACAGCCAGCCCATACTAGTGGAACATCTGACTGTCTATTAAAGCCTTGCCTCATCTGCTATGAAACTGTTTCCTTGCTGTAAGTAAACCTTAAGTACTGATACCAGGGATAATAGTTCACTCTCTTAAGGACTAACAGGGCTATGTACGGAGAGCCTTATCGCTCTCTATTGCCTCCACTAGGCAATGCATTAAGCCGATAGCGGCACTCAATGCATAATAAATGTGGTTTTGGTTTTCCCATTCCATAAGAGAAGGAAAATGTGTTTTTCCATTAAGCCTTAAAGAGCGTATCGTTGCAACCACCGTTTGTTATAGCTTTGTCACGTTAACCCATATACCAAGGGCTAACAACATGACTTTAAGACGTAAAAAGCCATTTGCGACTTAACACATAGCTAGCCCTGTAAGGCTGTAAAGCGCTAATTAAACATTTGCAAGTGTTTTTTTTTTTTTTTTTTTGTAGGTTCTAATCCTACCACTGACTGAATTACTTTATTTTGAAATGGATATTAGAAAGTTCTTTGCTGGAAAGTGTGCCCTTGCTAAGAAAATCATGCAGGCTAAATCAACAGCATTGCAATTCTCTGATATAGTTATAGAGGATGATGAGGAATCATTATTATCTGATAATATTTCAGCACAGTCTTTATCTGTCCAGTTGGATGAATCTGCATCTTCCACTTCCAGCCAGATTCAGAGAGACACTGTGGTTTCCATTCTTGATGAGACAGAGACAGACATCTTCCATCTCAGGTCAAGGAGAGCAAGACACCCTGTCAAGGGAAGAATGTAGCTGTTCTAGTTCCACATTGCCATTTGATCTTGGAGAGAAACACAAGGGCCCTAGTCAGCCAAACTTATTAAAGTACCCTTCAGAGCAGTATGGCTTAAAGAGGCATTGTTTTAGGTACCAATGGTTTGAAAAGTATGGGTGGTTAGAATATTCTGTACAGTCAAACAGCACTTTCTGTTTTGCATGCCGACACTTTGGGTTAACCCAAACCAGGGTTCATAAAGATGCTTTGTGTGCTAGAGGCTTTAAAAACTGGAAGCGAGCTCTAGATTCTTTTGCAGAACATGAGAAATCATCTAGTCATATGGCAGCCATAATTTCAAAGCATCACAAACTTCAGGTAATATTGTTGATCAGATATATTCAGCATCTGAAGCACAAATAAGAGATAGACGTAATAATATTCTTCGTCTTGTTTGTATTACAGAGTTTTTTGCAAAGCAAGGTATTGCTTTAGGGGTCATGATGAGACAGAAGAGAGCCATAATCGTGGTAACTTTATAGAATGTCTGTTGTTACTAAAAAAAATTTGATCCTTTCCTACAGAAGTATGTTCCGCTTCGCAATGCTTTATACACAGCTCCCTCATGTCAAAATGGGTTTATTCAATGTTGTGCGGAAGAGATTTTAAGTAAGATGGTAAACGAAGTGAAAATATCTGGCTTCTATGCAATCATGGCAGATGAAGCTAGAGATAAAAACAAAGAACTTCTTTCACTTTGTATTCGATACGTGGAGGAAAATAGTAACTGTACAGTGGAGCATTTTCTCGGCTTCACCAAATTGAAAGAGTTTAATGCGGATACAATTACTGAGGCTATTGTAAACTGTCTAAGAGTCTATGGGTTGTACAATATTATGTGTGTTGCTCAGACATATGATGGGGCAGCTGTTATGAGTGGAGCAACTGGAGGTGTTCAAGCCAAATTTAGACAGATTCATCCACAAGCTATCTATGTCCATTGTTATGCCCATGAGTTAAACTTGGTTTTGTGCTATACCTGCAAAGCTAACAAACAGCTTCTGTTTTTGAACCTTAAATCATTATACACTTTTTTACTACTCTCTTGTGCACCATCACAATTTAATTAAGTGCAATCACAACTAGGATTAAAAGGAAATGAGCTTGTTCAACTTTGTCCAACACGTTGGGCTTGCCAGGTCCGGTCAATAAATGCAGTTGTAGCAAATTTCCCAGCCATTACCCAGTGCCTTTCTGATTTCAGTCTTCAACAGCAAGAGGTTTGTCGTGCTAATATTAGAAAGTTGAGCACCACTTTTTCATTGTTCATGTTCGAGCCTTTATTAGGGACTACAGAGTGCTTCCATAAACTTCTACAAAAAGAGAGTTGATTTAACAAGGCAGTAGACCTCAAACAGCTGTGTGTACTACCTGACATCAATGCGCACACCTGAGAAAGTTCAGGAACTATATTTGAAATGTGTAGCTCTGTGTCAAGACAACAACATTGACATTTCAAGACCTGATGTAAGAAAAAGCCAAAAAGAATGCAAGACTATTTGATTGAGGTGTCAATGTCAGGTGCTACAAGGCAAGAAGAATACATAAAACAAGGAGTTGAGAGTAATCTTTTTTTCCCTTGCTTAGATAGAATGCTTTCTGAACTTGACAACGGTTTTCCACCGTACAGGAGGCTTGATGAAGGGAATTCATGCATGTAATCCAAATTCTGACAACTTTCTTTCAGATGATTAGAGGCTCTAGCAATTCATTACAACCAAGCATGCCAAGAAGAATCCTCTTGTTGCCAAAAATTATTTTAAGTTAAAGACACTTGATACAAATTATACAACGTCTAAGGTTTATGCAGAGTTGGACCCTCTAATATTCCCATCTTTAGAAAACTTATGCAGATTGCATTAACAATCCCAGTCAGTAGCTGCAGCTGCAAAAGATCTTTCAGTGCCCTGAGACGCCTGCACACTTGGCTGAGAAGAACAATGGGCCACAAACGACTAAATTATTTAGCATCCTTGCCATTGAAAAATCTTATCTGCAAGATATCTCTGAAGATGCAGTTATTGACCGTTTTGGCAAATATGCGACAGAGAAGAAAAACACTTGTGTGTAACAAGCTAAACTGTTCAGGGCCTTTTATGCATTATTGCATTATTTGGATCACTGCTTGAATTCCCTCCATTGTTAAACACTAAACAGGCATTTTTAACTACATTCCATATGTTTGTATTCACAGGGAGGTGAGAATAATAGCACGCCCGGGGGAACCTGTAACTTACCTTATCGCCGCTCCACTCGCAGCTGCTTCTGCACTGACAGCCACGCTGCCTGATCGCGTGCCTAACTTTTGTATGGCGCGCATGCGCCAAAGATAGGCACTTGGTTGGGCAGTGCTGCTGTCAGTGCAGAAGGAACTGCGAGTGGAGCAGAGGTAAGTTCAACTCCAGTGTCCCCCGGGCGTTCTATTATTCACAGGGAGGTGGGAATAAGCATTCTCACCTCCCTGTGAATATAAACATATGGAATGTAGTTAAAAATTCCTGTTTAGTGTTCCTTTAACTAATTTTGAGAACTTGAAAAAGTATTTGAGAGGCACTGGGGTTTTGTTTTTTTAAATCTTAATTGACATCTCTATTATGTTACCGTACATCATTTCTTAGTAAAGGAGAACCTAACACACACACTCCCATCACACAGGAAAATGTTTCTTGGCATGGTTTTTCCTTTAGAAGTAAATTAGCAATTGTATGATATGGACCAAAGTCTATAGGTTCTTAACTCTTGATTTACCTTCTATATCTTCAACAATTTTTGTAAACTTCATTTGCTGGGACATGTTGCTCCACCCAACCCTCTGGCTCAACCAATAAGAAGATGCACCCTAAAAGAAGTGCATGCTCCTATTGGTCACTGACGGAAAGGAGGGGGAGCACAAAGTCCTGACAATTGCAACTTTTTTTATTTGATTGTGGATATAGGAGGTAAACCTATGGTGAGTACCTAGCACTAAACTGCTAGAGTTTAGGCACTTTTAACTGGGGTAATTAGGGCAAGTATAGTTCCACTTTAAACTTCCTCATCCCCACCCTTACTTGTGCCGAAGCACACAATTGTAAATTGCAAATCCTGCTCGCTCTGTTCTTAACCTTCTACTTGATATTGTCCAACCCATAGATTCTTAACAATTATATGCTGTCTTCTCTTTTTTTTTTGGCTAAACTGAAGTCTGGGTCTGAATAATGACACTTGGGAGATGTTCCCTATGGTAGCTGTCATCTGTAGTCAGAAAAGGAAAACTGAACTTGCTGCTAAGGGCGGCTTTATTCCAAAAATCTTTATCCACTGTAAAGGGGCTTGCCCAAAAGGTACAGTTTCTTGGGGGGTTGCGTAGGTTGCAGGGACCAGAATGACTCCAGACGAAAAAACAACAGTTTGTGAAAAACTTTCCAGGTTTAACTGACTGCAATCAGCTTTATTTCACCAGTCCAGAGCACAGTGGTACATCAATACAAAACATAAAAATAATCCTAGCCTGTTCGGCTCTAACTAACATTCAGAATTCCCTCTCTATGTGACAGAGAGGACCTAATATCCAACTCTGAAATAACACCATACAACAGTTAGTTCCTCACTGTGTCTGGCTCTCTCCTTTACTGCCTCCAGACAGTTCCCTGGAAGAGAGAGAGAGAACCCTTGAGACGCCTATTCAAAGGGTTTTCCCCTGCAGCCTAATGAGGCTATTAATTAGCCAGGATCACCAAAAGCCTGGATAGTCTGGTGAATGGAAGTCCCACCCGCTCACTTCCATTCGCTCCAGGGCCCCTTTTACCGGCTTTTCCAAAAAGCCAAATGCAGTGAAAGAACACCCTTTCACTGCTGAGCTGCTTACCCTGGAGCTAAATACACATAAGAGAGAAATCTGGGGGAAATATAAACACCTTCCACCACCATCCCAGCATTTCTCTCACATACCCTCCCCCTCTGTTTCGACGTAGGGGTCGGAACACCTGTAGCCTCAAGACAGTGTACCCGGGACAAGGCATCAGCATTCGCTAGCTGTGCCCCCGGTCTATGCTCCACGGTGAACTTGTAGTTCTGAAGGGCCAAGAACCATCTTGTCACCCTTCTATTCTTTTCCCGATTTTCACACATCCATTTAAGGGGGGCGTGGTCAGTAACCAATGTAAACTGATGGCCTAAAAGATAGTATCTGAGTTCCTCCAGCGCCCACTTAATTGCTAAACATTCTTTTTCAACCGTAGCATAGTTTTTCTCATGGATATTTAGCTTTTTACTCAGAAAACCCACCGGATGCTCTTCACCTTCTCTGATTTGTGACAGTACCGCTCCCACCCCCAGATCAGACGCATCAGTCTGCACAATAAATTTCTGTGTGAAGTCTGGGTTTATCAGCACTGGTTGACTACATAGGGCTCTTTTAAGGGTCTGAAAGGCCTGTTCTGCCTCAGAGTTCCACTTGATCATTACTAACTTGTTCCCTTTTGTAAGGTCAGTCAGAGGGACAGCTATAGTGGCAAAGTCAGCTATGAACCGTCTGTAGTAACCAGTGATTCCCAAAAAAGCTCGAACTTGTTTTTTTGTTACTGGTCTAGGCCAGTCTTGAATTGCCTGCACCTTGTTAAGCTGAGGCTTAACTAGCCCTCTACCAATGTGATATCCCAAATACTTGGCTTCTTCCAGGCCTATTCTGCATTTATTTGGGTTGGCTGTCAATCCGGCCTTACGTATGGAATCCAGCACAGCCTGTACTCTAGGTAGGTGGGATTGCCAATCTGGGCTATGGATAACCACGTCATCCAGGTAAGCCACTGCATACTTCCTATGGGGCCTTAATATTTGGTCCATGGTACGTTGAAAGGTGGCCAGGGCACCATGTAGACCAAACGGTAATACAACGTACTGGAACAGACCTTCTGGAGTACTGAAAGCTGTTTTCTCTTTGGCTTGGTCAGTTAGGGGAATCTGCCAATAGCCCTTCGTCAAATCTAAGGTTGTTAGATACCTGGCTGTCCCTAGTCTATCAATTAATTCATCCACCCGAGGCATAGGGTAGGCATCAAACTTGGAGACAGCATTTAATTTTCGAAAATCATTGCAGAAGCGCCAACTCCCATCCGGTTTTGGAATTAAAACAATGGAACTGGACCAGTCGCTATGCGACTCCTCAATAACTCCCAATTCCATCATCTTTTTAACTTCCTGAGATATGACTTCTCGTCTAGCTTCAGGTACCCTATAAGGTTTTAAATTAACCCTTACCCCATGCCAAAGAGGTTCGTCCCGGCTTCTCAGAAAAAACATCTCTTTTCCTGATTAAAAAGGTTTGTACTTCTTTCCTCTGAGTATCTGACAAGGAGTCAGCCAACTTAACCTCTGGCACTAGGGGTTCTGCACTTAGTGACCAAGTAGGCTTAGTGACCAAGGCCATTCTTTCTTTCCAAGATTGATGTGGTAAACCTGCTCGGGTTTCCTTTTACCTGGTTGGCTAACCTTATAATTTACCTCGCCCATTTTTTCAAGGATTTCAAAGGGTCCTTGCCACTTTCCCAAAAATTTGCTTTCTACCATGGGTATAAGCACTAAGACTCGATCACCTGGGGAAAAGTTGCGTACTGTGGCACCCCTATTATACACTCTCCGTTGGGCCTCTTGTGCCTGCTCCATGTGTTCCCTCACTATGGGCAGTACTGCTGTTATCCTGTCCTGCATTTGGCATATATGTTCAATGACACTTTTAAAGGGGGTGGGTTGTCCTTCCCAGGTCTCCTTTGCTATGTCCAACAAGCCCCTAGGGTGTCTACCATACAACAACTCAAAAGGTGAGTACCCCGTAGAGGATTGAGGCACCTCCCCGATGGCAAACATTAAATACGGTAGCAAGTAATCCCAATTTTTCCCATCTTTGTCCACCACCTTTTTGAGCATATTTTTGAGGGTTTTATTAAACCTTTCCACCAACCCATCAGTCTGGGGGTGGTATACAGAGGTGCGAAGTTGGACCACTTTGAATAACTTGCACAGCTCCTTCATCACCCGGGACATAAAAGGTGTGCCCTGGTCGGTAAGTATTTCCTGTGGAATTCCTACCCGACTAAAGACATGTACCAACTCTCTAGCAACAGATTTAGAGGAGGTATTACGTAGAGGAATGGCCTCAGGGTAGCGGGTAGCATAATCCATTATTACTAATATATGCTTATGCCCCCGGGCAGATTTTACTATCGGCCCACCAAATCCATGGCTATCCTCTCAAATGGGGTCTGTATCACAGGGAGAGGGACCAAAGGGCTACAAAAATGCGGCCTAGGGGCTGAATACTGGCATTCTGGACAGGAACCACAGTATTCTTCGACTTCTCTATGGAGTCCTGGCCAGAAAAAACGTTGCAAAATTCGCTCCTTAGTCTTCTCTACCCCCAAATGTCCACCCATCACATGTTTATGGGCAAGGTCAAGTACCATATGCCGGTAAGGTTTAGGAACAACCAGCTGCTCAACTAAATCATTTCCCTTTTCTACCACCTGATATAGTAGGTCATGTTGCAGGGCCAAGTAGGGACAAGAAGGCCTAGAGTCAGGGTCTACGGGTTTCCCATCTATAATTTTTACGTTGGCCCTTGCTCTGGACAGTGTGGGATCTTTTAACTGTTCAGACGCAAAATTATCCCTCCTAATCTCTAAGTCAGGCATGTCATTGTCTCGCCCCATTGGCTCTACATGGTCTTCACCACCTGGTACCCTCTGGGTTGCTTGGGGTTCCCCGTCTACCTCGTCAGATTCCCCCGCTAAAACAGAGAAGGGAAAATCTATTGTAGTGACACCCTCCTGTTCAGACACTTTATTTCCAGATTTGGGGGTGCTTTCCTTTAAGCAAGCTTGGTCTATAACCTTGTCAGTCTCTCACAATTTCCAAAAATGTGGGAAATTCCTCCCCAAAATTACATCATGTGGTAAAGTGGGAACCAACCCTACGGGGTACATTAATGTCCTGTAGGAAGTTGTGATTTCCACGTTAGCCATAGAATACTCACGAGTATCCCCATGTATACATGTGACCCCTATAGTATCAGGCATTGCCTGAGGAGTGTCAACCAACATCATTTCATTAGGGTAACCTGACTGCCAGAATCCAACAATGCATTCACTGACTTTCCTTGCACAATAATATTACACAGGTAGTTATCACTCCCTGTCTTAGGTATGGCAGTACACACAGTCTGAGCATACATTGACATAGGTCTATTTGTTAACGCAGTGTCACACTGCATAGGTTCATCCGTTAGGCCACAGTCTGCATCGAAATTGCACCTGAAACACCGCACCTTAAGTCCTTATTAGGCCCCCCGCGAGGAGGGGTTCCCCCTGATGCATTTTGCCCGTCTCTGGGTCTAGCACCTGTAGACTCTTGATGGGGCATACTCTTATCAGCTGTAGGTCCTTTTTTACATGCAGGAAGTTTGCTGGGTATGCCAGAAAGTTTTTCCCTGGCAGCTCGGAGGCGCTCTACTGGTTGAGAACTAAGCAGCTCCTCTGCAGCAGTGTACCTCTCTACCATCTCCACAAGCCGGTCCGCCGTTGTTGGCTCAGCATGGCATAATGTCATAATCATTAGCAGCTGCATGATCCAGATCAAAATAGGCTTTTTGTGGCTCTCCAGATAAAAAGGGAGCTACCAGGCTCGCCCACTGTTCTTTAGGCCAGTCCTCTCGTTCCGCTATCCTTTCAAATGTGGAAAGGTACGCTTCAACGTCATCAGTTGTTGTCAGTTTTTGAAGATAGTAGCTAGCACGTATAGCATTTTGTTTAGGCGTTTCTGTAGGAGGTTCTTCCACATTCCTTGCAGCCAGCTGCTGCACTACCTCTTTGAGGAGTTCACGGTCTTGTCGCTGTGCCTCTTGGTTTGCCACCAGCTGTTGCTGCTGAACTCTGGTGGCCTCTTGCTGTGCTGCTATAGCCTGTATTAGGGCTTTGACAACATCCTCCATAACGTCACACAGCAAAAATCTTTATGGTGAAAAGATTTGAGATTGGGTTTCTGTCCCTTTAAAAAAAAACAGAAAAAAAACAATGTGTTTTTTTTTTTCTTCGTTTTTTCTCTTTCTTGGCTGCTGGATTTTATTGCCCGCATCCTCCACCACATGTAAAGGGGCTTGCCCAAAAGGTACAGTTTCTTGGGGGGTTGCGTAGGTTGCAGGGACCAGAATGACTCCAGACGAAAAAAACAACAGTTTGTGAACAACAGTTCCAGGTTTAAGCTGACTGCAATCAGCTTTATTTCACCAGTCCAGAGCACAGTGGTACATCCATAAACAAAACATAAAAATAAATCCTAGCCTGTTCGGCTCTAACTAACATTCAGAATTCCCTCTCTATGTGACAGAGAGGACCTAATATCCAACTCTGAAATAACACCATACAACAGTTAGTTCCTCACTGTGTCTGGCTCTCTCCTTTACTGCCTCCAGACAGTTCCCTGGAAGAGAGAGAGAGAACCCTTGAGACACCTTATTCAAAGGGTTTTCCCCTGCAGCCTAATGAGGCTATTAATTAGCCAGGATCACCAAAAGCCTGGATAGTCTGGTGAATGGAAGTCCCACCCGCTCACTTCCATTCGCTCCAGGGCCCCTTTTACCGGCTTTTCCAAAAAGCCAAATGCAGTGAAAGAACACCCTTTCACTGCTGAGCTGCTTACCCTGGAGCTAAATACACATAAGAGAGAAATCTGGGGGAAATATAAACACCTTCCACCACCATCCCAGCATTTCTCTCACATACCCTCCCCCTCTGTTTCGACGTAGGGGTCGGAACACCTGTAGCCTCAAGACAGTGTACCCGGGACAAGGCATCAGCATTCGCTAGCTGTGCCCCCGGTCTATGCTCCACGGTGAACTTGTAGTTCTGAAGGGCCAAGAACCATCTTGTCACCCTTCTATTCTTTTCCCGATTTTCACACATCCATTTAAGGGGGGCGTGGTCAGTAACCAATGTAAACTGATGGCCTAAAAGATAGTATCTGAGTTCCTCCAGCGCCCACTTAATTGCTAAACATTCTTTTTCAACCGTAGCATAGTTTTTCTCATGGATATTTAGCTTTTTACTCAGAAAACCCACCGGATGCTCTTCACCTTCTCTGATTTGTGACAGTACCGCTCCCACCCCCAGATCAGACGCATCAGTCTGCACAATAAATTTCTGTGTGAAGTCTGGGTTTATCAGCACTGGTTGACTACATAGGGCTCTTTTAAGGGTCTGAAAGGCCTGTTCTGCCTCAGAGTTCCACTTGATCATTACTAACTTGTTCCCTTTTGTAAGGTCAGTCAGAGGGACAGCTATAGTGGCAAAGTCAGCTATGAACCGTCTGTAGTAACCAGTGATTCCCAAAAAAGCTCGAACTTGTTTTTTTGTTACTGGTCTAGGCCAGTCTTGAATTGCCTGCACCTTGTTAAGCTGAGGCTTAACTAGCCCTCTACCAATGTGATATCCCAAATACTTGGCTTCTTCCAGGCCTATTCTGCATTTATTTGGGTTGGCTGTCAATCCGGCCTTACGTATGGAATCCAGCACAGCCTGTACTCTAGGTAGGTGGGATTGCCAATCTGGGCTATGGATAACCACGTCATCCAGGTAAGCCACTGCATACTTCCTATGGGGCCTTAATATTTGGTCCATGGTACGTTGAAAGGTGGCCAGGGCACCATGTAGACCAAACGGTAATACAACGTACTGGAACAGACCTTCTGGAGTACTGAAAGCTGTTTTCTCTTTGGCTTGGTCAGTTAGGGGAATCTGCCAATAGCCCTTCGTCAAATCTAAGGTTGTTAGATACCTGGCTGTCCCTAGTCTATCAATTAATTCATCCACCCGAGGCATAGGGTAGGCATCAAACTTGGAGACAGCATTTAATTTTCGAAAATCATTGCAGAAGCGCCAACTCCCATCCGGTTTTGGAATTAAAACAATGGAACTGGACCAGTCGCTATGCGACTCCTCAATAACTCCCAATTCCATCATCTTTTTAACTTCCTGAGATATGACTTCTCGTCTAGCTTCAGGTACCCTATAAGGTTTTAAATTAACCCTTACCCCATGCCAAAGAGGTTCGTCCCGGCTTCTCAGAAAAAACATCTCTTTTCCTGATTAAAAAGGTTTGTACTTCTTTCCTCTGAGTATCTGACAAGGAGTCAGCCAACTTAACCTCTGGCACTAGGGGTTCTGCACTTAGTGACCAAGTAGGCTTAGTGACCAAGGCCATTCTTTCTTTCCAAGATTGATGTGGTAAACCTGCTCGGGTTTCCTTTTACCTGGTTGGCTAACCTTATAATTTACCTCGCCCATTTTTTCAAGGATTTCAAAGGGTCCTTGCCACTTTCCCAAAAATTTGCTTTCTACCATGGGTATAAGCACTAAGACTCGATCACCTGGGGAAAAGTTGCGTACTGTGGCACCCCTATTATACACCTGTTGTGCCCCCCTGTTCAATGTTAAGAGAATTACATTGGTTTAACCTGTTCCTATTTGCAATGCATATGATATTCCTTGAGCAGTGGAACAGTGGTGATTTTAGGCAATAATAAATTGTCACATTGTTTGGTTTTTAAAGAGCATTACACTGCTTTAACCTGTTCCTATTTGCAATGCATATGATATTCCTTGAGCAGTGAGCAACACCCAGGGCTTTAGATTTCTCTGGATTGGACTCATTTACATCTATTTGGCTGGCTGTAAGGTTTACTCTATCCATACCGTTTTATTTAAAGTTTGATATGAACTAGCAGCATTTGTCTAGTTAATGTTAACTGTAATAACAGTTGAAAAATATGACTGGTTTGTGGAACTGTGGTGATTTTAGGTGATTATAAATAATTGTCACATTGTTTTGGTTTAACATTGAAGGTTTCTTCTTGGTGTAATCTCCCACACACCTATAGGGAGATTCAATAAAAGTTCTTATCATTAAAAATGGTGCTAATTTTGCCCCAACCAATCAGATATCATTTAACATTTGAAAGCTAACATCTGATTGGTTGGGGCAAACTTAGCACCATTTTTAAAAATAAGAACCTTTATTGAATAACCCTGTTACTCTTTTATTAGGGTCCAAATGTTGCCGGTGGCTGCTGCTGCCTGCTGGACCACCACTGTCAGTGGTATTAATACCAAGAAAATAACAGGAAATCCACTGTGGACTTCCTGTTATTTTGATGAAGGCTTCAGTAACTTTACTTACCTATATAAAGATATTCCTGAAATGCTGTAAGAACATTAATAAAAAGGTAATGTTGGCAAACATTTTATTTTTCACTTGGCACCACTGCCAGTTCGGTATTAATATCCATGATAACAGGAAGTCCACAGTGCACACCAGTCTTAGCGCATAGTGTAGTTTATTATAACACAAACTACTAACGCTAAGATCGGTGTGCACTGTGGACTTCCTGTTATATATTGATAAAGGTTTTGGTAACTTAACTATATATGAAGATATTCCTGAAATGTTGTAAGTTGAGAACATTAATAAAAAGGCAATGTTGGCAAACATTTTATTTCTCACTTTCTGGAGTGGAGCACCACTGCCAGTGCACTGTGGACTTCCTGTTATATATTGATAAAGGTTTTGGTAACTTAACTTTATATGAAGATATTCCTGAAATGTTGTAACTTGAGAACATTAATAAAAAGGCAATGTTGGCAAACATTTTATTTCTCACTTTCTCATTTCTTTGTGTCCAAATCTGCTACAAAGTATATACAGTTAACCTTAACTTTCAAATAGTAAGTAATATTTAATTGGTTGGGGCAAAATTAAATTAAGCACCACCAGTTTTAAGTATAACTCTTGGAGAATAAGCCCGTTAGTATTTGATGGGTGTGTGGTTAATTAGGGGCATAGCCGGGGGGTGTGTGTGTGACCTAAAAAATTTCACGCTACGTGCGGCGAAAATAAGCCTTTATGTATTTTATGGGTGTGGGTAATTGGGGGTGTGGCAGGGGGCGTGGCCTAAAATATTGCGGCGAATGGTGCCCGAAAGTGCTCCGGATCTTTCACAGCTCTAGATACGCCCCTGAATGGGGGGCTGAATAACACTGGCTAATGAACTGGAGGGCTGACAACATTGCTAATGAACTGGAGGGCTGACTAACATCAGCTAATGAACTGGAGGGCTAACAAACACTGAATAATAAATGGGGGGGGGCTGACAACACTGGCTAATGAACTGGAGGGCTGATAACACTGGCTAATGAACTGGAGGGCTGACAACACCGGCTAATGAACTGGGGGGCTGACAATACTGGCTAATAAGCTGGAGGGATGACAATACTAGCTATTGAACTGGAGGGCTGACAACACCGGCTAATGAACTGGAGAGCTGACAACACTGGCTAATAAACTGGAGGGCTGACAACACTGGCTAATGAACTGGAGGGCTGACAACACTGGCTAATGAACTGGAGGGCTGACAACACGGGCTAATGAACTGGAGGACTGACAACACTGGCTAAAGAACTGGAGGGCTGATAACACTGGCTAATGAATTGGAGGGTTGACTAACACTGCTAATGAACTTGAGGGCTGACTGGTAAACGATCTGAAGGAGGAGGAGTTTCCTGATCCTTGCCCATGTTAGAGCTAAAGGTGTGTGCTGTGCCTTTCAAGCACGTAATTTACTAATACTACTAGGCCAGTCCTCCCCTGATGCTGTGGGATGCGATAAGATATAAACATGATGTTATAGTTACAAGACAAATGGACACAAAAAGAAAGGATACATTAAGGGAGATGTTATTTTCAATGGAGTAAAATGGTGTTAAGCTGGGCACACACAGGAAAGACCTTTGATCTGCAAGATCTTGTATGTCATTTTTCAAAGACCTGAATAAACACAGTCCTGAGTGTTCTCCCTATACACATCATAGGGAGAACCCTCGGGACTGTGTGTTTCCCTCGACCAAGGCCGACTCCCCTATATCAGCCTCGAAAACTGCTTGCGGCGGTTGCGTGACACTTTTTTCATACCACCACTAGTTATGTCTTAAAGTCACGTTAACCCTTGGTACATGGGTTATCTGCAATGGAGTAAAATACACAGCATAGGGAGAACGCTCGGGACTGTGTGACCGCGGCAGACTCCCCTATAGGGAGACTACTGTGTTAGATCGTGAGACCGTGAGACCGACCCGAATGTTCGTCCAACACACACACTGCCAATAAAGCCCCGATCAGACGGTATTGGGGCTTTATCGGTACTGGGAGTACCTAGCTTAAAACCCATGCTTCCTGATGTAATTTCGGGTTAGCGTGTGTTTAACTCCAATTTTCCAAGGCATCACCTTTTTGCATTAAAGGCACAGGCACCCTATGTAAAATTGGTGGCTGTGCCGTTAATGCAAAATCAGGTGATGAGTACATCCCTTGGCCCTGGGCATGCGTTCAGATTAGCCAATCACAGCGCAACAAAGAGATGAACTCCTAGGGGAATATTTCTAAAAGTCCGTTATTTTCACCGTATTATCGCCGCGGAAAAATCAATATTATCACCATATTTAAAAAGGCGATCATTACCGCAGCAAAAAGAAACAACTTGGGATCCTCTGCATCCCTCACCGCAACATATTAAACAACTTGTTCACAACTTGGACATTGCCATTTTCAATCCAACCAGATGCTTATAAATAATGAGTGCTAACCCATTTGCTTCTCTGCATCCCTCACTACAAAATACAAAAAGACAAGACAGGGCTGCCCACTACCCCCTTTATTATTTAACCTTAGTATAGATCCATTACTTAGAATTAAAATTGGAAAAGAAGAATTGAAATTGTCAGCATATGCAGATGATATTCTCCTGTTCCAATCCATTACTATCAATACCGGCAATAACGAGAGACCTGACTTACTTTGGAAAGCTATCTGGAATACAGATTAACTATAATACATCAGAAGCATTGTTGCTTCGCTCAAATAGTCCTCCAAATTGGTCACGTAATTTTCCATTTAGATCGCCATTAACTCCATAACATATCTTGGAGTCTCCCTTCCTAGACATTTAGACCTATTGTATTCCAAAAATATCCCACCTCTCATATCCTGATTAACGAATACCTTGATGGCATGGAAACAATTCCCTCTCTCCTTCACATGACGTGTTAACCTCATAAAAATGATATTGTTCCCCAAATTACTATCGTACCCTAACACTTCTAAAGAATAAGGGGGGAATTGGATTCCCAAATATTGAACTCTACAATTTTGCATCACATCTTAGGATAGTCAGAGACTGGCTGCATGCCTCCTCTACTTACACACGGACAGATCTGGACCAACAAATCTGTACATCCCAATCATTATCTTCAAAGCTACGCACATGATTTTTGGACCTGCCAGAGGAGAGTAGGAACAATCCCTTGCTGATATCAGGCTGGAAAGCATGGAACAAAGCACGCTCTATGATGAATCTTAACCAACTGCATTCACTCTGGCTCCCATATATCAATCACCCAGGTATTCAGGAGGGGAGGGCCCATCTGATCTTTCATAACCGGGGGGGAAAAAAAACTTAAAAACAAACCTACAGAATCTGGTTCGTAACCCAGGGAGTGCCTGTAGTTTGGATGTACAAAGGCTCAATTTGTATATTGGCTAAATAGGATTAGTTACATTTTTATAGATATCACTTAATCCAAATCTGCAATGTTAATCAATAAACCAAGTGACATAACACAGAATGATGACAACTTTAAAGGGCATGTCCACCCCTTTTTAGGGCTTTTGTAGTATTGTAGAGCTCCCTCCACCAGCCCCAACTGCTATAATAGTTTTGGGGCTGGGGGAGGGAGCCCTACAATACCACAAAAGGGCTTTAGTGCGCATGGCAAAATTCTTCCGGAGGAGAATTTGGACTCTGCCAGGCTCCTGGTGGCCAGTTTTTTTTTTTACTTTGAGGAGGACATAGCAGGGCAGCCATTTGGAGCAGGGATGTAAGGTAAGGATTTTATTACACTACAGAGTGAGGCCAAGTAGTGGGTTACATTATAGTTTTGGGGGTGGACATACCCTTTAGTTTTTCAAGATGTTACCATCATAGAACATATATACCACTCATAAAAAAAATAAAGTTTTAGAAATGCTTTAATATTTTCATTTTCTTTCATAAACTATTTAAAGGGTCAATGGCATAAGGAGGATATAGACCGCTATGTACTCATGACAGATGTGTGGTATGTAAAATCAAGCATTATTCAACAAATCATATCAGTACAGGGTGATCAATATCCTTCTTATGCAATTGATCCCTTTACGGAACGGTAAGCTGAACCTGACGTGGAAGAGAGGAGTTGCATGCCAGGACATGTGACCTTATGGTTTGAAGTTTTAAGGGCAGCTTTTGATATTTAATGGGACACTTTGGTCTCCCCACACGTGCCCTCAATACAAGAATCTTAAATTATACACTTGTAAAGTTGCACTTCCCAGTCAGCAGTCTCTCAGTCTCTGACAGGCACAAGTTACAAGTAGACATGTTTATTAACGGGGCAGGGACCTCATTACCTCTTGTGGCAAAGCCCTAGCACTTCCATTTATATAAGTTATATATTTATGTACTGAACTATCTATATATTTATCCCCCTTGTATGACTTTATTGTATTTTAATACTGTACTGCGCTGCGTGCCCAAGTGGCTCTATATAAATAAACATATGCATACATACATGCTCAAACCAACAGCTAGGGGGCAGAGCAATGGTACTGGTGATGTCAAGGCTCGTAGTGCAAACAGGAAGCACCATCCCTTAAGGTGGCCATACACACAAACGATAATTACACAACACACATTAGTTGGCACACCAGATTTCTGTTAAATGTGAAATGGGCAGCAATTGTTGATTTGGTAGGGGCGGGGCAGGCCTCTTTCCCACTCACAAAGCTCTGCTTCAGCCAATGAATGACCATGTATGGGAAGGGGGGCACAGGCAGTACAAGTTAGCTGGCCTAGAGGAGAAAAAAGTATAAATCCGGCCCTGGCAAGTAGGAGACGGGCCATCACGTTCTGGTAACAGCCAAAACATGTATGTGTATGCAGAGCGTTAATTTGGAGTTCACTATGTAAGATACTGAAAGATGCTGTTTTCTCTATGCATTTCGTATTGGCGATGTGTCTACACAGCATCTATCTACTGCTGTGTAGTGTCCTGGATAACATACCGCCCATTATAGCTTGGTTTGCCCGTACAGATAATATGTGGAATTGCATCTTGTACTCCCTAGTGAGGAATCTGATTGTATAGGACAATCCCCTTTACCTGCTTCCCCCTTTATAAGTTAGTGAAGCTTGCATTACTAGTACGGGAACAGCATGATATATATTAGCGCATCACATTAAAATTAGTCTGGATGGGTGACTTTAATTGAAGTAACTATCTATATCTATTTAAAACTCTAAGGATATTTAATGCAAATTTAGCATTGGACGCCTAGGCATATCAGTCATTAATGGTTATATCTGACAACTGGGCAATTTGTACTGTTTTTCACTCCCTGCATTGTTTTTTCATCTATTCACCCGCTGAGCACTCATCCGAATACTGAATGGGTTAATTCAAACCACTTAGGCTGAGGCCACACTGCAACGCACAGGAATCGCGCACAAAATCGCGAGCGTTATCGCACGCGATTGTGTGCGCTTTTCTTGTGCGTTCGCGTTCTGCGCATACGTTTTCGCTTTTTCGCATTATGGAAACGCTGCGTTAACGCACAAAAAATGGTGAACGCACGCGTTACCAAAACGCGAACGGACGCGCAATCGCATGCGCATCGGAAATCTCAGGAATTTTTGCGTTCCCGCGATTTCCATTTTAGCGAAAATCGCGGGGCAATCGCGAAACGCGTAAAAAACGCACTAGTGTGGCCTAGCCCTTAGTGGCTATTAGTGGTATTTTCCTTCTATAAATATGACTAGTATGTAGTTTCCTAGCCGCACCAAGAAGCTAATGTCATCAGCGAGTGCGTTCAGCTTGTCTCGCGTTCTACCACATCCACAGAGCTGTTTGGCTCTACCCTCTTGCTTTGGCCGTTACCAGAACGTGATGGCCCGTCTCCTACTTGCACCTGTCTGTCTGTAGACTTTAATACTGTATAGCACCGACAGATAAGTAGCTGATTATATACTCTTCACTTGTTAATGGGTTGCCCAATACCTCTTAACATGTACTGGCTTACCTTTATTTACCTGATGTATTTGGTAGATGCACTTTAGAGACATGTATATACTTTTTAAAATGTTTTTAAATTTATCTGAGTCATGTGATATTTATCCCTGTTTGAAATAAAGAAACAGAGTGTCCAGGACTATTCATAGGGATCTTTCCTCTCTCTATATATCCATCATTGTCTCATCCCTTCCTAGCACCTCCCCAACATATAAAGGGTTACATTGATATTCTTTTGCCTACACTAGTGCCCTATCTAACCACATCTATCTATATCAGTTTTACGTTAAGTAGAGGGAGCCAATACGATCATGCGGTGCATGGCCGCACGGCCGACTGACCCCCATACTCAGTATGGGGATTGGTTGGATCCGTGTGTGCTGTTCCCACAGCATGTGTGCCAACACATACCAAGGTCATCTGTTAGCACATACTGTGAAATCGCATGTGTATGGCCACCTTTATGCGGCTTTAAGTTTGTGTACATACCAGCTAGAAGCATGTTACTGGAGCCATTTTAAAAGGTGGAGTGTGCTATTTTTAATAGAGACACAGTTCCCCTCTAATATACATTTATGGCAAATATTAAAGTTATCTATACTATCAATATTCCCATTTGAAAATTTCCTTTTCTAATTCTTTACTGTGAGATCTAGACAAGAGGAAAAAAAATGCTAAATCTATATACAACACAATTTGTAGTTTTTCATGTTCAAACAGCCAATGACAGTTAATTTTATACGCTAAAAGTAACCAGTGTTATTTTTTATCTCTTCATTAAAATATTTACACGTATTTGCAAAAACATATTTATAAAAAAAAAAAAAAACAATCATCCAGTTTTGCCATTTTTTTTAAATCAACTAGAAAAACAGGTAACACCAACCTGAAAACATTTTAATATTTACATAAATATGTTGGCCAATATGGCCCGGAAAACATTCTTAATAGGGACATGAATAGCGTATATTGTGAACAAAATATAGAAGGAAAAAAAAAACCATTAAGCACATTTCTCTACAAGAGAAGGCTTTGCCGACACATTTGTAATGTCAACTGTATTTAACTAATTAAGGGGTTACTATTTCTTTTCAATAACGGGTTGCTTTTACTCTAAGTAGTTATGTTCTAAGGACAAAAAATGTATTAAAGGCACGTTAAAGCATTTATTGAATTAATGAGAACAAAACTGCATCCAATACCACCCGGAGAAGTGTTTCTGAGTCCAGCAATTTCAGTAGAAGCACCTCTTCCATGGCATATAGTCTATCACAGGAGTCTGATTTGTAGATCATTTGCTCAACAATTTCAATACATTTCCAGTAAAACAAAGAAAAGAGTTTTTTTTGTTCTTAAGAAATATCTCTGTGTTGCAGGAAATACAAGCAAAACACAAGTTATAGTTGTAGGATGCTGTCTTACTAGCAGCACTTTTAAAAAACAGAAAGACAAAATTAAAGAATGTCTTTTTGAAGGTGGAATTAGTCACATGACATTCAGCAAAAAAACAAAAAAACCTGGAGGATCATTTTATATTTGATTGTAGCAAATAATCTAAATTATCTCATCCAGGCAGCACGGCCCAACCCAGCCACCGGTGGCAAACCAGGTGGTGGAATCGGAGGTGGAACCACAGGAGGCTGAGCTCCAGGTGGAACAGCGGGTGGAGGATATGTAGTTGGTGGCATACCTATTCCTGGAGGCGGATGACTGGGAACTGTATGAGTGGGTGGCAGTCTAGGAGGAGGAAAATTGGGGTTGTAAGCAGGTGGAGGTGGATACACAGGTGTAGGAGGAGGAATATTTGGAGGTGGGAATGAAGAAGGAGGAGGTGGTGGCACACTTGGAGGTGGATTTGGCGGGAAAACATGAGGATGATATGGCATATGAGCAGGTGGTGCATATGTTGGGGGCAGACTTCCATAAGATGGCCCCTCAGTTTTCATCATGGACTGTAAATTCTGGTAACCCTCCCCAGACATGTAGGAGTTTGTGGTAGACATCCCAGTTATATAACTAGCGGGTGGAGGAGGGGGTGGACGATGAGGTATCGGTGGAGGCTGATGAACAGAAGCAGAATGAGAAGGAGGAGGAATCTGAATCTTTGTAATTTCTGTTGCTTCAGAACCACTAGCAGGCTCTCCATCACTTGCTGGAATATTTACTACTATAGGCTTTCGTTCTGCAAGCATAAGAAAAGTAAAAATATTTGCAAACATATTTACAAAAAAATTAGCACACTTGAATCAACATAATAGACAAATATTTATCTAATGTTAGAATAATTTTTTGATCCAATAGCAAACTTTAGGCACTAGTGATACTAGCATGTAACAACCGACTGGCTTTACTGCCCTGCATAGGTAAAAGTCAAGACTGCAATGCACCAAGACCCTGACTGTTTATAAACACTGTTTCAGGGATGGAAAGCAAAGATGATAGACGTATTTTATAGTTTATCCCTGGGTGGGAATTTTCAAGAGTGTACGCGCAGCACACCAGATTAAACAACAATATGACATTCAAGTTATTTGCAAATTTGTGCAATACAATTAACAAATTTGCTCTCCATGGTGTTTATGCCATCAACACTTTTTGAAGACTCTTCTTTTTGTGTTCATTTTAACAATGGTTTAGTTTCTAGCACTGTCCATCACTAGGATTAACTAGGGGGTTTTAGTGGAGGTGTGTCTGCCCCATAGATATTTTTTGGAACTTTTGCTTTTAAAAAGAAAATTGTGTATAATTTCCAAGATTTAGCAGTTTGAATGTTATAATTTATGTAAGGTTCTCAAGGCAGGGGAAGTCAATCCAAAACCCCAAAAACCAGACTGCTCAGTTTATGACCCCTCCACCTCCTCTATTTTTAATATACGGTACTAATGTACTTTACACATTAATTGAATGAAGGTAATTAACACAACATACAAGAAATTTTATTACTGCCAAAATTCAGCAATTTTAATGCTATATAAACACAGGGGCTCATTTAACCAGAGCGCATTTTTAAAGAGCATCTATACAAAAATAGGTTAATTTAAATTGACCATAACTGGAAACTATAATTCTTCCCAACCACCACTGTATCATTTTTTTGTTGATCTGCACCTTATTTCTTTAGATATCCAATCTAAAACTTCTTATATTTCAGCTGTCAATCAAGTTCCTTGCTCTCAAAAACTATTCTTCTGTGAGTAGTTTTACTGTAGCTGGAATGGTGACAGAGTTTTGACAGAATTCTGTATGTTGTGTACAGGCTTGACAGTTGGTTTGTGGGAAAAAAGTCAGGTCAGAAGGAAGTGGGAGTGGTTAAAAGAGAGAGGGGGGATACTGCTCCTAAACAAAATGCGTGGTGGATTGAAGACATGCAGCAACCCGCGCAAATCAGAGTTAATAATAGATTAAGATGAGGCAAAGTAATTTTTTCAGTATAGTGTCCCTTAATGGAGTTAAAGGGCATGTCCACCCCAAAACTAGAATTTCCCCCACTACTGGCCCCACTGTGCAGTGTAATAAAATCTTTACCTTACATCCCAGCTCCAAATGGTTCTCCTGGATTCCCCACCCAAAGTCCAAAAAAGTGGCCACCAGGAGGATAGCAGAGTCCACATAGGACTCTGCCTCCTGTCTCCCCTCCGGGAGAAGTTTGGCATGCACACTGCAGCCCTCCTCCCCCTCCCGATTTGGTCTCCCACAGCCTAGCTCCAAAAATTTTTAACAATGTTCTGCTTCCTCCCCCAGCCCCAACCGCTATATTTGTATTGAGAGAAAATGCCCCGATAGTAACTTACCTTCCCTCTTTCCTCCGCCGTTCAGGACTATCGGCAGCTCGTGTTGATTGGCTGTCTCTCAGCTAATCAGACGCAGCTGCCAGTCCGGCCCTCTGCTTGGCGAAAATGCAGCAGGGGGGCGGACTGGCAGCTGCGTCTGATTAGCTGGCAGTGCGGCGGGAGAGAGAAAGAGTAAGGTAAGTTACTATCCGGGCACTTTCTCTCAATACAAATATAGCGGTTTGGGCTGGGAGAGGAAGCAGAAATCATGTTAAAAGGTATTAAAAAGGGTGGAAATGCCCTTTAAAAGAGTCACTAACTAATATTGAATTGAATAATAGACATGCCAGCTTTCGGGATATTAAATTTGTGGTGAAAAATTTACCAGGAGCGATAGCAGCTGTGGTAAAAAATCACCCCCACCCCCGTTTCTGTTTTTTGAAACCGAATACTTTCTAAAAAGTGGATGAACTATCCGATACTGGAAACAAGAAAAGGTGTACCGTGCATCTGTCGTAAGCTTAATAAGTGTGCTCTACCATCCACTGGAAGGCCTCACCACAGGCCCACATCTATGGAACAGAATACAAAAAAGTACAGACGAGAGGCAAAACTTTAATCAATGACCAAAGTTTATTGGTAGATGCAGCACATGCTGCAAGCGTGCTGCATCTACCAATAAACTTTGGTCACTGATGGATTAATACCAAGTTGTGTGTGTCTCTCCGGTACTTCTTTGGATTCTATCCGATACTGGTCATTCAAGCCTGTCACTGCCAAAATAAACGAAGATTAAGATACTAGCACAGAATTACTTCACCAACTAAGATTTTTTTAGAAAATATGCCTTTTTAACATTTTTTTTTTTTATTACAATTCAAACTTATTAGGAGTAGGAACATTTTTGCAGACTTCCACAGCCATAATGAACCTTGAGGTAAGAAAAGACTCAATTCAAGGTACAACTTCAAAAAGATCAGTATGTTTCTTTAAATGACAAACTGCACCACAACTAATTCTATAGACATTGACCTCAAATACTATTTTTACAATGTTTAACACAGTTTTAATCCAAACCATGATCCAATTGTGTGTTGTTAAATAAATGCTGAATGTACTGCTTTAACCCTTTCACCAAAAATATGTAGGTACCTCACTTTTCCTGTACAGGAGACCCCCCCCCCCCCCCCCAAACCAAAACAGCACTTTAAAGAATATTACACCAAATTGAAATGTATAACCACTTCTGATGGTTAACATAGAATATCTACCAAAATCAACTAAAATATCCCCACAAGTGAGAGAGTTTGGAGAAATTTACGAGTGAGGTACCCGGTCGCAGTTGTTCTAATTCTACGTTTTTTTTTCTCACATTTTCTTTTTTGACCCTCAACTGTAAAACCAGGGTCAAATGTGAATTTCAACTAAAATCTGTAAAGAAAAGTTCAAAAGCATCTCAAATATGAAAGCCTAACCCCTCCTGAATAAAATAGTAGCCTCATTCATGTGTGTACTCAGAGACATGGCTACTAATTAACCCAAAGCGGGACAATATCAAACGCCAGTAACAGTAAAAAATACTATTAGCCAGCTCTGTATTTGAACAGCCTGCCGTTTTTTTACACTAAACACCCCTGTAACTCAGAAATACCTCCATATATATTCCTGCAATCTACACCTTCAGCTACACAATGCTGTAGTGCGTTTTTTTCATACCATCAATGGCGTGGGTGCAGTTCTTCCTAGAAGTTGGCACTTTTACCAGATTTTGTGAAAAATTTACAAAAAAACAACAACAACAAAAAAAAAGGTAGAAATCATGCCAAAACCCCATGGAATGTAAAGGAAAGTTACCAAATATCCATCTTACAAATGTCCTAAATAAAACGGTATGCCACACGCAGATGTGGAATACACTAGCCACAAAGTGAGCCAATGCACAGTGGCCCAACTACAGCAACAAACAAGAGTTTTCACACTAAACACCCCTCTTATATTAAAAATACTCTTCAAAACTATATATTCTTGGAAACTACACAGGTCTTCAGTCAGTCAATTAGCAATAATGTAAATTACTAAAAACAGATATTACACCCCTTTCACAAAAAGCTTTGTTGCCAATACCATATTGCTCCTTTCAGGTTTTTGTTGATCAAAATAACTTAATTTATAGCCCGTGCTATGCATGTTGGTTTAACTGTTAAAATACATTGGAAATGGTGTACAAAAGATTTTAGCCAAAAGATTTGTAAGCTCTGCTACCACATCAAGGTAGACTCTTTAAGCAGGGCCCTAACTAACCTAACAAGTCTAACCTAGCCTAACAAACTAACTAAAGCTAACCTAACCATTTAAAATGATTTTAACAACATCATATCTGATGCTAGGGGAAATTCAGCAAGAGTCATTTAGTAAAACATTTTTCCATCCTAATGACCTTATCATGCCCACTCAGCATTTTGTCTGTGTATAAAGTACCGAGTTCCTGTTTGCAGGACCCTTAACAGAGTACGATATGGTCTTGCCCTTGACTCTTGTTCATATTTTTACTGAGCAACAGAGGGACTGTTTGACCCACCCAACAGCCATTCAGTAGAAATGAATGTTAGGAACAAAAGGAAGTGGAAAGAAAGGCCGTTGAAGATCATAAATGGCAGCGTATTATCAACAAATAGCAAAGTGGATGAAATTGAAATCAACAAATTTTTTAAAATGAAAGAATATGTAGAATAACTAGGTATTTTGCCTACTCTTTAAAATGAAAGAGTAGGCCTGCAGCTTTTTAAAGTTAAAGGGCAACTAATTCCGCTTTCTTCATTTTTTTCCGAACTGGCCGAAAATCCTCAAACGCTTGAGGAATATGTATTCATATTTGAATAATAAAATTCAAATATGATTGGTTAATGTGTGATCATATGATTGAAAGCATTGAAATATTAACCAATCATAATTGGATTTGGTCCATCAGCAAACCTATATAAAGAGGTGCAACCCTCCGAGGAACTTAGAAGTCATCACAGCGATGGCAGAAGAAGAACATCGCCTGATGTCGGCGACATCATCGGAGCTGGGTGTTGCCGACTGGAAAAAAAGAAGAGCCAATGCGGGTCCTGGATTTGAGCTGCAGGATCCTCAACAAAGGCACTTTTCAGTGGCGCTAAGGCACTTCTCAATGCCGGGAAGGGGGTCCCCTGTAAGGGTCACTATATTCACTCAAACAACTTTGTATAATTTGAAAGTACAATGTTAGGGAAGTAAAATCATCCCCGACGCATTTCAGGCTTTTGTTAGATTGATCGCTGTGCTGGCTGTTTGTTTCCCGGAGTGCGCCAAACCCTTCAGAATTTTTTTCAGTATACAAGTGAATGGAACATAAGTGAGGGGTTCGGGGCAGGCTGCACCTGGACCACCGATTGGAAATGGTGAGTGCCAGGTCTGCGGCAGGAGTGTGTCACAGGAAGTCACTTACAGGAGCCCCACCCAGCATGTGTGCTTGCTTGTCAGAAGGGAGAAGTCTCTCACACAGCAGCCCCCCCCTTCCCCTACCCACTATCAGCAGTGTCAGGAAGATATGTTAATGAGCTGTATAGTGTCTGGTTGTGAAGGCTCTGCAAAATGTGTATAAATGTATCCAGTATCGGCTGGAGTTACAAGAGGGCAGTGACTAAGGGAGGTTGGAGGGGCAGTAAGGAGCAGTTACTAAGCATTGAAAATTCTTTAACAAAGCAGGCACAGACACATGTAAGTAACATCATTTTACTACCCTAACATTGACTTTCATATTTTTTTTTGACAGAGGGGCCCCGTTATCTGGGCCCCTTGGTTGTCTTGTGCATTATCTAGCCCTGCTCCCGAACATCCGGTTGCAGGCCGAATTCCAGAATCCTCGAACATTTGAGGATTCTCAAATTTTTCCGTACCAGTAGTGTACGCTACTACAGTTTTTTGCAGTTCTTCCTACAGGGACGTGTTCCCCGAGCCATTTAAATAAAGTTACCATTGCTATTTTGCCTAATATTTAGGTTGATATGTGCAGATTTTTTTCTCCTATTGACTTAAAATGGGTTTTTCCGCAAATTTTCTCGAAAATCTGCAAATCTGCTGGTGGAACAATTTTAACAGTTTCGCCCATCTCTACTCAATATCATTTCTTCCTGACAATGCTTGTCCCGCCCCTTCTACCTAACTGACCAATAGCATGCCAGCATTTTGCTCTCCAACTAAACACAGGCAAGCACTGTTAAGATTTGCTGTGCAGACCCAGACAGTCTGGAGGAAGTTCTGTGACGTCACCGGGGTCTCTCTTTCCAGTGATCTCCTTCACTCTTTGTGGGACTGGCAATTACTATTACTTTAGAGAAAGCCACAGAACGTATATATACATACTATATGCAAACTTAAGTCATCATTTATGTCCAAGAATTAAAAATGTAAATATAGAAGTCCACATGCTCACAGTGGGGGAAACTAGCTTACCTAAATTTGGTGTTAACTTTCAGTTTCCCATTGATATTGATATAAATTTGGGCTGTATTTGTTAATGGGGCGTTCAGCTCTAATGTCCGATAATCCTTTATTGTTGTCTAAAAAACGGTAGTATTGGCATGGTTTTCCAACTTTAGCAAAGCTTTTCCACTGGGCAAAAATTAAAGTGTGTCCAAAAAGCCGATACTAGCTGTTTTTTTTAGATATACTGAATACAGCATTGAAATACCAGCCAGTAGTGGTCTTGTTGGCCTGAAAAGCGTCATCCAATATATAGTGGTAATTGTTTTTAATGCCGATAAAAGGATCATTATCAAACAAAAAAAAAAAACTCACCTGGTGGGGGAAGAACAACAGGAGGTAAAGGTGGGTGTGCATTGTCAACTTTTGATAATTTAGGAAGTGGTTGTTCTACAAACAAAATAAATATAGTTTAGAATGTGCAGCTAACAGTAGGAGAGAAAGTTAAACATTTTACAGTTTGGGCCACTATAACCCTAAAGATTTTGTTAATTGACCGACATGAAAAGCAAATGATTCCACAAAAAAGGCCTGTGACACTGAACGTAAAATCTATTTTTTCCACAAATTCATTGGCAAGAAAACCATGATTTAATATACAGTAGATGTGAAACTTCTCTGTGCTGGTACACAATAGCACACTGTGTCAGTTCTACTTACCTAATACTTTACTATCCTCTTTGGGTGAGGTAGGCTAAATAAAAAAAGCCAAAAGAAATAAAAAGATCTTTTGAGGTTTATCTTAAGTACCGGTACATTATAAATACTGCATACTAAAACAATTTTTTTATTTAGATTTTTAATAAAATGAAATTCATCTGGTGTCCCCTTGGACATTACAAGGCAAATGTTTCATATCTTCTCCAGGTGCTTACAGTATGATCTTTAGTCTATGCCAAAATCAAAATGCTAAACTACAAATATGCAAATCCTAAACATTCAGAGGGCTTATGCAAGAATTTTTGATTGAAAAAAAACTTTTACCAGGGGCCTCTTTACTGGTTTTGGAGGACTTGACTGAGGAGAGGGCTTCTTGGGAGGCTGGGATGTGATCTGTTGCAGATCTTTTTGTAGAACTGCCTGGGAATCTGTATTTTGGTTCTGCTGCTGAGGCTGCACCGAAGCTATTTGTGCCTGGACCTGTGGTGGAGTTTGTTGGCTTCCATGATGTGGCATTTGCTGTTTACCTTGTGAATACAAGTCTAGGATTTGATGACAGATATCTGAAAAAAGTAATATATATATATATGTAGAAATGGGATAGTATACATCCACGCAGAGTGCAGCTAGAGACCAAATTAATTTAATACATACAAAAATTAGAAGCCTAGTGCACATCCAATTAATTTGCTTACATTTTACTTTACTATTTTAATGCGACTTAAAAAGCCTGCCCTTCTCTCTGGATAAATTAAAGCAATTAGTTCAATAACTTCACCATTTGCTTTATTCTGCTGAGTCCTAACTTTTAACCTTTTTTACATTAGAAATTTTTTACCTTCTTAGGAGACACAATTCTCAAACTTTGTCTTTATATCAGTACCTGCCTTTTATGAGATGAAAGTCCCTGCTGCTCTTTCGCTTGCTTTCTTGGGACTGACTCTCCAGCTTTCAGTACTTTAACAAATGACCCACCGTGGGTGGAGTACACATTTCCCAGAGGCTTGGTCAAACCTCCAATGCAACAAGCAATATATATATATACATATAGAAATGGGATAGTAGCATCCATGCAGTGCAACTAGAGACCAAATTAATTCAATACATACAAAAATTAGAAGCCTAGTGCACATCCAAAAAAAAAGTACTACATGAAACATTTCAATTGACAATACTTAAAGAATATCTAAAGGCAAAATTTATAACTTTAAGTACTCCGTTTTAGATCAATTTGTTGTAAAAGTTCTTATCGATATTAAAATCGAACATAAAAATACCCACTCATTAAGTGTAATTCAAAAACCTTTATTCACTACCATCTGGGGTACAGGAGTAAAAACAAAATTACCTTTAAGACATTTAAGGTGCACTGTGCCTTTAAAAAGACTCGAGTCACAGCTGTTTATGCCAATATAGAAATAAGCAGAATGCACTTTATATATGAATAATACCTTGTATGTTGAATATAATGCTTATTTCTCCTACAGCCTACAGGGGGACCCAGCAACACAGGGGTTAAGTACCCTCACTTCAGGAGCGGACACTTTAAAACTTGAGGCTCCAGTGCTCCTCCCCTCCTATATTAACTCACCAGCACCGGAAGCCTCCTCAGTTTTAAAGTGTCCGCTTCAGGAGTGATGGACCTCTCTCCCCTCTTCTTCCAGATGGACTTCAAGGAGCCGGTGAATCCACGGGGATACCAGCTCCCCACGTGGGATCGCATTCAGCAGAGGCTCTCCTCCTGCGAATGCGGCGGAAGGGCTGGCCATCATGACCCGCGGGTCTAAAATGGCCAGAGCCCCCCCTTCCGCACGGAACGGCGAGAGCAGCGGCCGGCCGCCGCTCCAGCCGCAGGGGATCCTGGTGCGCTGAGGGAGAGCGCCGCGGAATCCTTTGGAGGCGGACCGGTCTTTTTCTCCCGGGCTTTTAGGGGGCGGGACTTCCGGAGACTTCCTCTTTCCGGCTGTTCTCTCTGCTGCTCAGCCGCGTGTAGCCAGCATCGGGAGCCTCTGTCTCTCCACATCCAGCTAAGTTCCTCTCTTAAAGGGATTCTTCATTTTTTCTTTAATATTCTTTCTTTCTGTGGTGTGGACAACTTTGCTTTCTCCTTGTCCCTAGATCTATAGATATTGGGGGCTTTCAGGTAGTCCTGCAGTGAAGCCTTTTCTCCTTGTCTCCAACCAGTCATGTCAAACAAGGAGAAGTCCGCCTCCCGCCCCAAATTACCAAAATCCGAACAAGTGATCTCCTACGTCTGCGCTTCTTGCCAGACTAAGTTGCCAGCCGGTCACTCTGGGCCACTTTGTGATCCATGTAGTGTTACCCAGGATCCTCAGCCCGCGCAGATGGCGATGGCCAGTCAAGAGCCCGAGTGGGCTAGGACTCTCCGGGCATCTATTGATTCCATGCAAAATCCACCCGCTAAGTTGGGGTTGGCCCTAGACCCTTTGGGGGCCCCTCCTCAGGAGTCTGAACCGGCCTGGGCCAGATCCTTGTCAGACTCCATGTCGGTGCTATCGGCTTCTATGTCACAATTCTTTCAGTCGATTAGTTCCACCGGAGCGACTGCCAGACCGCAAAGAGCGGTCAGGGCTTCAGGACCCATGCCTTCTCTTGCAGTGGAAGAGAACCCCTTAGAGGAAGGTGAGGAATCGGAAGAAGGAGAACTAGACTCCTTATCTTCCGAGGTGGAAATTCAGACCACATTCACGCCAGAAACGATCGACGATCTTATTAGATCGGTTCTACAGGTTCTGAATATACAGGATTCGGGTGAACCAGTAGATCCTGCCAAATCCTTATTCAGTCGTCCCAAGAAAACGTCTGCTACCTTCCCTTCATACGATCAGTTAGAACAGATCGTATTGGAAGAATGGGCATCTCCAGAGAAGAAGCTTCACTTTTCTAGAAACTTCCAGACGATGTTTCCTTTTCCTAAAGAGGATGTGGATAGGTGGTCTATGCCTCCAGTAGTCGATCCCCCGGTGGCTAGGCTTTCCAGAGCCACAGCCATTCCCTTGGCAGAGGCCGCCACCTTTAAGGACCCAACGGACAGACGTTTGGAAGGCCTGCTGAGAACATCCTTCGCTGCTTCAGGGGCTGCCCTCAGACCCACCTTTGCTTCGGCTTGGGTGGCCAAAGCGATGGAAGCATGGCTGGACCAGCTCTATCAAGCGGTGGCGAAGGAATCAGCAGACAGCCACTTAAAGGGCATGTCCACCCCAAAATTTAACTTTTGATATGTGGTAGGGCATGCTCCCCCAGCCCCAACCGCATTAATATAGTTGTTAGAAAGTCCCCCGATTCTTACTTACCTGCCCTCTCTCCCCTGCTGCAGTGTTCAGGCCCTCTGCTTGCATGGAATTGAAAGCAGGGGGCGGGACCGGCAGCCGCGTCCGTGATTGGCTGAGAGGCAGGGAGGGCTGCACTGAGCATGCCTCAACCTTGATGAGGTTGAGGAAGTCTCAGGCACAGCATGAGTCACACACTGCTCCTATACAGCAGTTTCCTGGACTTTGGAGGGGCACAGCAGGGGAACTATTTTGAGCAGGAATGTAAGGTAAGGATTGTTTTAAACTACTTGATGTGGCCAGTAAGGGGTTAAATTTTAGTTTTGGGGGTGGACATGCCCTTTAATTGATGTTATCCAACAATTGTCGGATGCGGCCATATATATTGGGGATGCAGCTCTTGAAACTAGCCGTCTCATTGCACGGTCATCTGCGGCCTCTACAGCGGCTAGGCGGTCCTTATGGCTTAAGGCCTGGGCGGCAGACCCTGCTTCCAAGAAGGCACTTACCAGCCTACCCTTTTTGGGGCGCCTCCTGTTTGGGCCTGAACTTGAGAAGATTATTGCACAAGCAACTGGCGGTAAGAGTACCTTCCTTCCTCAGACTAGAGCACGTCGATTTCCATCCTTTCGACGTTCGTCTTCCTTTCGTCCGCCCAGAGCTTCCCGTTCTACAAATCTCTCAAGGCCGGAGGCTACTAACCCCTTTCCTGCGCGACAGGGACAAAGACCCTTTACCCCCTGGCCTGCCAAGCGGGGGGGCTTTAAGGCAGGGGGCGACAAACACAAGCAGGCATGACTGTCTGCCTCCACCTTGGGTCGGGGGTCGCCTTCGTTTTTTCTTCAAGGAATGGCAGCTGCCATCCACAGACTCCTGGACTATGGAGGTAATATCCAGAGGCTACTGGATAGAATTCTCTTCTCGACCTCCTCCTCGTTTCTTTCCTTCTCGGATTCCCCGCTGCCTCAAACAGCGCAAGGCCCTAAACAGCTGCGTGCAAGCTCTTTTACTAGCAAGGGTTATATCCCCGGTTCCAGAAATTCAAAAGTTCCAAGGCTTTTATTCAAATCTGTTCCTTGTTCCAAAGAAGGACGGAACCTTTCGACCAGTGTTGGACCTCAAGGCACTCAATGTTTACATACAAACGTTCAGGTTCAAAATGGAATCCCTGCGTTCAGTGATCTTGGCGATCGAACCAAACGACTTCCTCGCTTCCCTGGACATTCAGGATGCGTATCTCCACATTCCCATCTTGACCGGACATCACCGTTATCTCAGGTTTGCTATAGGGACCCGACACTTCCAATTGACGGCCCTGCCGTTCGGACTAGCTTCTGCGCCCCGGGTTCTGAACCAAAGTGATGACGGCAGGCGGCCTTCCTTCGGCTTCAGGGACTCTTTGTGCTTCCTTACCTGGACGACCTGTTGATAAAAGCAGATTCTTTCGACCGGGCTCAGGTCAGGTATCGCAGTGCATGGCAACCTTATCCAGATTTGGATGGATCATCAATCAGGCAAAGTCTTCTCCAATTCCATCGAAACAGATGATGTTCTTAGGAATGCTGTTCAACACAGCCGATCACAAGATCTTTCTCCCTCAAGACAAGATCACTGCCTGAGAAAAAATACAGTTCAGAGCCTAACCGCCAAGACCCTCTCAATTCGGCAGGCTATGGCCTGGTAGGAAAGATGGTGTCCTCAGTGGAAGCGGTTCCGTACGCTCTATTTCACCTTCGCCCCTTCAGAGATATCTTCTCAGTTGTTGGGACAAATCTCAACAGTCACTGGACTCTTGGATTCGCCTCCCGCTTCCGGTTCTAACTTCTCTAACTTGGTGGACTTTGGAGAACCACCTGTTGACAGGAAAAGCACTCTGCTTCCCCGTTTGGACTGTGGTGACAACGGACGCCAGTCTTCGGGGATGGGGGGCGGTGGGCGAGTCTCTCCAAGTCCAGGGTCTCTGGAACTCAGGGGAGGCCCAGTTGCCGATCAACGTCCTGGAATTACGAGCGATCTTCCTAGCTCTGTCCCACTGGACAGACTGGCTGAAGGGCAAGAGTGTGCGCGTGCAGTCTGACAATGCACGGCTGTGGCATATATAAATCATCAGGGGGGCACGAGAAGCGCTCTAGCGATGGCGGAGCTCACAAGATCTTAACTGGGCAGGAGGTTATGTGCCGGCAATATCAGCAATCTACCTTCCCGGAGAGTCCAACACAGAAGCAGATTTCCTCAGTCGAGTCACTCTCGATTCCGGGGAATGGGATTGAACCCGGGATGGGGAATCCCGGACATCGACCTGATGGCTTCCCGACACAATCGCAAAGTTCCGGTGTTCTGCGCCAAAACAAGGGATCCACTAGCGGCCTGATAGATGCTCTGGTGGTGCCTTGGTGTTTTCACCTGGGTTACGTGTTCCCTCCAACACCTATGATTCCCCGGATCCTAAAGAGGATCAAAAGGGAAAGAGCTCCGGTCATCTTCATTGCTCTGAGATGGCCAAGGAGGGCTTGGTTCTCGGATCTTTCACCATGTCAATCAAGGAACCCTGGCCTCTTCCGCTAAGACCAGACCTGCTAGTACAAGGTCCTTTCAGACACCCGACCTCCACCGCCTCCATTTAACGGCGTGGCGCTTGAATCCGCCATAATGAGAAACAGCGGAGTTCCCTCTTCAGCCATTCCGACGATGTTAGCGGCTAGAAACCCTTCTTCAGCTAAGGTTTATTACAGAATTTGGCAAAAATAAGTTTTGTGGAGTTCGTCCAAGGTTCCCTCCCTCCAGATTTGTTCTATCCAGAATCCTAGCTTTCTTCAAAAGGGTTTTGACGGGGGGGGCTTTCTCTTAGTGCCCTGAAAGGACAAGTTTCAGCCTTGTCAATTATTTCCATCGGAAACTGGCGAACAGGAAGGACATTCAAACCTTCTTACAGGGAGAAGCTCATTTACGTCCAGCGACCGCTCTCCAGTCCAACCTTGGGATTTACGCTGGTTCTTAGGGCGCTCAAGAGACCTCCTTTTGGGCCATTAAATGTATTCCTCTTTCTCTTCTTTCTTGGAAGACTGTTTTTCCTTGGCCATTTCTTCTATACGACGGGCTTCGGAATTGGCAGCTCTGTCGGTGGAACCCTCATGCTAACTTTCTATTCGGACAGGGCAGTTCTCCCCCCTTACGCTTCCTTTCTGCCGAAGTTGGTCTCATCTTTCCACATTAATCAGGAAATAGTGGTTCCGGCTTTCTTTCCTAATCCTCCTTCTTCCAGGGAGCGCGACTTACACCTTCTCGATGTGTTCAGGGCCCTGAAAACTTACATTGCTCGCACGGATGGCATACGTTCCTCTCAGGCATTATTCGTTCTCCTGGCAGGACCTCGCCGGGGGTCTCGGGCCTCTCCTTCAACTCTAGCCAGGTGGATTAGATCTACCATTGTCCGCTGTTACTTAGCAGTTGGAGCTGTTCCTCCCTTGCGGGTTACAGCTCACTCTACCAGGGCAGTTGGAGCGTCTTGGGCGGCTCGTCATGGAGCCTCGGTGGACCAGATATGTCGGGCGGCAACTTGGTCTTCAATCCGCACGTTTATAACATTTTACCGCCTGCAGGTATTTACAGAACGGGATACTGCCTTAAGCGGCGCTATCCTTAGAACCGCCGAAGCTTACATTTTTCGGTTTAAATTGTCCCACCCTACTTTCCTGTCGGGACTTTGGGACGTCCCCTGTGTTGCTGGGTCCCCCTGTAGGCTGTAGAAGAAAAGAGGATTTTTATGTTTTACTCACCGGTAAAATCCTTTTCTCCTAAGCCGTAAGGGGGACCCAGGTACTTCCCACCCTTCGTTGACATGATTGTCTTTGGCCTGTTGCCTGTTACTTTCTTGTTTCTATTGTTACTTATTTTTCGCTCCCTCTTTGGGACCAACTGAGGAGGCTTCCGGTGCTGGTGAGTTAATATAGGAGGGGAGGAGCACTGGAGCCTCAAGTTTTAAAGTGTCCGCTCCTGAAGTGAGGGTACTTAACCCCTGTGTTGCTGGGTCCCCCTTACGGCTTAGGAGAAAAGGATTTTACCGGTGAGTAAAACATAAAAATCCTCTTTTTCCATTTTACTACTTATTAGATGCACAATGAACTTTGTATGTACACTGGTTTTAGATGTTTTTTTAGATGTATTTAAACAAAGTTTTTAGGGATTTTTATGAAGTGTAGCCTGTGACACCATTATATATGTTCTGTTTTTTTGTTTTTTTTTTAATACGCCTATCCTTTAAACACCCTAAAACACCCAGAGCCCTAGAGCAAAAAAATGCATCAAAATATTCCTTATATTGGCCTTTTATATGAAACGCGATTCCAACATGGCGCTGGAACGCATGTTGGAACATAAAATGACGCATATAGCATTTAAAAGGACAAACGAGATTTAATCTGACTAATAAGACATATGGATTCCTGAGGAAGCATGTACTTTTATAGGTTATATCAGATTTTAACATAGATAAGAACTTTTAAAACAAATTGATCTTTTTATGTAATTTGAGCGCAACCAAAACAGATTACTTTTTCTTTGAAGTGGAATTTTTTGGAGTGGCGCAAGAAGCTGTAAAACACTACATAAAATATAAAACTTGTATAGATAACATGTACTCTGACCAATTTAAAAACGTTTTAACAAATATATTAAAAGGGGTTAGGACCTTTGCCAAAATACACCCTTTACAGCAGATTGATAAAAGAAACAAATTCTTTGTTATATGAAGGTATCTTGAAATTACTTGTATAAATTAGAGGAGAAATTTTTTAGATGGGAACATTTCAAACGCCTACATTTTTTAATTTTAAGATTAAAGACATTTCAAACGTCTGACAATGTGCTTTATCAATTTTGTTTTATATGCTTCAATGCCCCTGAACATCAAACTACAGTGTCATCCAGAAAAGACCATAAACAAATCATCAGTACATTGGAGTCCATCCCTTTTATATTTTAGAGTTTGAAAAAATTAAAAGCAGGGAAGTTAATGTCCATTTGACTTAAATGTGAAGCATCCGTCGCTGGTCGCCCCGCAATGGCATGTGTCTACAAAGCTTTACAATGGCCAGAACCTCCTGAAGAACAACATATAGCAGATTATAAAACACATTGTTTGTGTGTCTGGGGAATGATGTTAAAATACCTTCAAGAACATCAACAGGCACATCTTGGACAAACTGTTCCCACCATCTTCTGTAGAGTGGCTTTGATGTCCATTCCTGGATCTCAAACTTGCACAACCTTCCTGCTAGGTACATTACAGCCACAGCAATAATCTCTGGCTCCCACTGTAGGGATAGTGTGGTACACAAGCTAAAAAAGATTAATACATGATGAATGCCCATATGCTGTATAGGTAAACAATATAACAAGCTCTATTTTTGCTCTGAACACCACTTAGCACTCTAGGCAGAGTACGGTCTAAATTTCTGATGTAAAATAATGGAGAACATTTCTGCAAGCCCTTTGAAGGTGGGTCAGTTTGTCTACAACCCCAAAGGATGGCAGTGGTTTTTTTTTAAAAAACATTTTAAACATTTTAATGCATTTAATTTTTAGAAAATCACAGAAAATACCCATTGACTTGTCAGTCTACAGGTATACATTTTAAAAAAAAATGTTTTTGAAGTGATAACTATTTTTTATGCACTTCCTAATTATCCTGTGTTACAGAAATTCTAACTAACATGAATTCTATTTTGTTCTTGTTACTTTTACATGTGTAAGGGTGTGTGTGTGTGGGGGGGGGGGAACAGTGTGGGCTAATTTTTGACACTGTAATTACAAAATATTATGTTAATTTACCTGTCATTGACAAAAGTCCATGCCATTTGAACTAATTTTTGTATTTTGTTCTTGTCACCTAAACAAAATATAAGAATTAGAAATGCCAAACATTTAAAAAGAAAAATCTTCCACTGAAAATAGTGTTACACATTTAATTTTGGGTAAAAAAAAAAAAAAATAAACCACCAACAGTCCTAATTAATCTAAAAGAAAACAAACAAACAAACAAACAAAAAAAGTCTCCAAATGATTACTACACCAAACTAGCCAAGAATAAAGCCAAACATATGCCCACACAAGATGCAGTCACCAGCTATAACACTGGATATTCTTCCTGTCCAGGAAGACATCAAAGCCTCCTTTGAGCGTACAGTTTCAGCTGACAACATTTTCAGGCAACTTTACTGTCCTCAAAGTGAAGAACTATTTATTATGCTTAAGCTGAAATGAAGCTGGGCGGCCTCTGGTCTTTTGCTGATGTCCGAGAGAAAAGATCCCCTGCTAATTAGTTAAAGTTCCCTCTAACATATTTGTATAGGTTTATCATATTCCCTTGCAAACTTTTTCTAGGGAAAACAAACAACTTTCATAAAGGAACTGTCTAAAAATGAGTAGGTAAATTGATAGGAATTGCTCTCCTGAGAATTTTTGCAATTTATTTTCATTGTTTATTTTGCATAGTTTTGAAGATATTTACATTTTTGTGTGTGATATGGCAGCTGCATCACCAGGTCCCCTGCAATTCCTGCTCTGAAACCATGTCAGTCAATCTGCCCTGTGTCTGCTCCTCCCCTTTGCAGCCCCCCTGGTCTCTCCCACTCATGGACCCCATGGTCCCTCCAGTTGCAGGCCCCTTTGGCCCATTATCTTACAGCCCCATGTGGCCCCGCCCACCCACGGGTGCCATGGCCCCACCCGCTCGTGGATGCACAAGCCCCGCCGACTCACGGGTGCCGTGGGCCATTTAGACACCCCCACCCCCCACAGAAAACTCTGTGGAAACAGAGAACTCTGCATGAAAAGGCTGTTTTCACATAGTGGGAAAGAAGGGCTGTAGATTCCCTTACCTACTCTATCAGGACTTCACATAGCAAAGAGGATGAGGGACTTCCTGTCTCCCTCACACACTGAGGGGGTTTGAGGCTGTGAGCGCCGGCGGCACTGTGCAGGAGAAGCCTTAGGAATTTCACATGTCAGCCTCCCACCCATTAACTTTCTGGTCAGTCATTTCTTTAGATCTGGGCTGTGGATCACATAGAGAGCTGGTTGATGGCTCGTTTTAAGGTAGGAAAACTGGCCTTTCATTTAAAACTCAACTTGTTTGGAGACCACAGTTTCCCTTTAACTATCACTTTTATCAGTTTTGTTGACCGTCTCTGTACTCTTTCCATGAAAATATGCCTCGCTACTTTGGACCTATGCCCCTTTTTATACAGGAAAGATTTGCTTTAGCAGATACTGTATAACACGTCCTAGAGATACTAAATCTATTGCCCACAATAAGTCCTTCTCTATTAAGTCAACTCCTTACTCTACCCCATTTAGTATATAACTAGCATTTGTGTTGTTTTTTCCCCCAAATGTATAACTTTTTCTTAACATTAAACTTCATTTGCCACTTTGCAGCACAATCAAACCTTTCAGTTGCTTTGCATATCGAAGGAGGAACTGGTATGGATGCTCCACTTGAAGGTCAAACTTTATGGTTTGGAGAAGAATTCTCTCAAGGACCATAACTTCTTCCTAAAAAAGTAAACGTTAAATACTCATTTAACAAACACTAAAACGTACTCCAGCCAGGAATAGAGAAGTGCATTGAGTGCCCTGTGAAAAATGCTAATGAAGCACTTTTACCTCCAGCTTTTAATCAAAAAGCACAATTGGTGGAACAGCCACATCAACATGAAACCTGATAATCCATTTAAACCATAAAGGGTATCTCCACTGGAAATGTAAAAAAAAAAAAATTGGCATTTAGTTTTATTGAAGAATGGGAGGTAAAGGAGCTGTGTCAGATCTCCCGTTCTTCAATAAAACCTGGAAAACCAGGAGAGAAGGTTCCGGCGCACTTGCGCATAGAAGACAGAGTCCGTCAGGAAGAACGGGAGATAAGACACAGCTTGTTTACCCCCCGTTCTTCAACAAAACTAAATGCCAAAATGTTTTATTTCCTGTGGAGATAGGAGTGTTTTTATTTTTTGCTTGTTAATGAGTTCCGGTCATTTTTTAACCCTTGCATTGTACTCAGCCCTCCCTCCCACCCAAATATAAATCTATATCCATTTATAGTTAAATATACATACAAACATCCATAACACGTCAATATACTAAACAGTTTATTGTTCTTTGATGTTTTGTGCGTTTCTCCAAAAACATTCAAATTCCATTTCTTACCTTGGGATCATCTCCAAACTGACCAAACTGCACATCGTTTAGTAAGCTACGAGCTGTTTTGATGATATCTTTACATTTCTTTGGAGTTTCTTCAACTTTTCCAGCCAGGAAGAGACAGCAGGCACCCGTCACCTAACACAAAATTTAGAAGTTTTAGATATTTCATAAAGTTTCAGTAATTTAATCATTTGTGACATTAGGAGTCCAAAAATTTAAAAGAATCTGACATTGTGGGTTATCATATGCCCTGGCTAATCCAAAGTCATTCATAAAAAACCTGTGATCAGTTGGTCCCAAGCAGTAAATTTCTAAGCAACCTGTCTCATAAGCATTTTTACAGACATTTTTCATTCAGAACCACCAAAGGATTTATGAAAACCTACACTTCACAAAGCAAGGCTGTACATTAACATGTTGAATCACACCGTCATATCTTTCAGAAAAGAAAAAAGCAGCTACTATGCTTGCAACCAGTCCTGTTTGTTTGTATCAAAAATTAAATAGTTGAAAGATGATTAATAGTCATACTTACATATCTAGGAAATTGCTTAAAGGAATGAAACATATAGAAGCGATGAAAATATATGATTCCAGTTGCTAGAGTATCATAATGTCTGGTTTACAGGTTAAGAAAATATTTTTTTGTGTACATATAAGGCTAAGAACTTTGTTCCCATAGTTTAAGAATACTTACCAGTATGACTTTTTTGAAAAATGTGAAATCAGATAAGAAGTGGTCTTAACATTATATCCAAATATGCTATTTACAGTGGCATGTTGCAGAACTACAAATATACAGGGTGATTCAATAAAATTTCTTATTATTAAAGGGGAACTGTGGTCTCCAAACACGTTGAGTTTAAATTAAAGGCCAGTTTCCTACCTTTAAAGGGTATCTCCACTCGTATTTTCAAGATTTGGGAATCCAGTTCTATTGAAGAACGGGAGGTAAAGGAGCTGTGCCTTACCTTCCGTTCTTCAATAGAACAAACAGGAGCCGGTAGAGAAGGTAAGAAACTTACCCGCTCGTTCGCTCCCCCGGCGCTTAGTCTGACAGGTCCCGACGGACCTTGTCTTCTATGCGCATAGATCGCGCATGGTCTGCATATGCTCTTTGAAAACATGAGAATGTATCCAGCCACTTAAGGTTTTCTTTGAAGGTGCTTGACCTTTTCTCTGTCCTTTAGGTATAACAGTCTCTGATTTCCGCCAATCTTTTGCTTATTAAACGTTAATTTTTAATGCCACGACCAGATCTAAAATATGCCACAGCTAAATTGTAAATCCATATGGAACTCAACTTTGCGCAGAAAATAGTTCTTAATTAACGTTACCTTCCAACATACTGTCTCTGAAGAATTTGCAGAAAGTGCACTTAATTCTCCCACTCTCCCAGCCAAGGTTATCGCTACAAGAAAAAAAGACTTTGAAAGTCATCCGCCAAATAGACTGTCTGAAAGTTCAAATAGTACTGCGGTTAAAACATGCAGGACTATGGGTAAGTCCCACAGAGGTAGGTCAAAAAACCTTTGGCCCAATATGTAAAAGATCTTAAGGTGATTTGATGCACAAATCTTGGTCTGTAAGGCCAGACAGAGCAGAAATGTGTACTTATTTGTAGATCTCTCTGGAACACTTTATTGTTGGAGAAGGATCTAGTGGAGAAAGGTTCTGTTCCGCAAATTCTTTAAAAAAGCAATTGAACACTGAAAAAAAACCTTTTTTCAATCTCTAAAATAAAGACATGTAAGCAGCACTTGCATTGGGAAAAGGAATTTCCCACCATGCAGTTCACGTACCAACTGTGACCATTCCAGCTACAGAAAAACTATACAGAAGAGTTTATGAAGCTAAGGCACTTGATTGACAGCTGAAATGTAAGATGTTTCTCTGAACTAGTTCTTAAAAGATTGAATGACAGAGTCCACTTTCCAGGGTCTTAATCTTGACTGCTTAAATAAATAAAAAATTAATCCCTGGGCCATTTTCTCTTCTATAAGGGCTAGGCCACACTGCTGCGCTTTTTTTGCGTTTGCGGTTTTTTCATATCATTGAAAATGCGCATTTTTGGGTGCGTTGCAATTACGGATTGCGTGTTTCAATACTTAATGAAAAAACGCATGCGCAAACGCAACAAAATTGCACATGAAACTGCATGCGATTTCGTGTGCGATTGCATTGCAGTGTGGCCGTGCAGTGCAGTTCCCGCGACGCACGATGTGTACAAATGTTCGTTTCGGCTCGTGTATGGGCCCTTTAACGGCCATTTGGTCGGGGATCGTTGAACGACCAGCCGTTAAAAGGCCCATACACGGCCCATTATCGACTGAAACGAACGTTCATTCACATCATGCGTTGTGGGTCGGGACCCGCAAACGCACGTGTGTACGAACCTTTAGATCTATTCGTATACTGTTTGGCAATCTTAAGGTTCGTACACGTGCGAATGTGTCCGAACATTCGTTTTGCCCGATAATCGGCACGTGTATGGGCCGTTAATCGCCCGAAACGGCCAGTCGTTCGGAGATCTGCTTGTTCGGTTGGGCAACGATCCCCGACCAAACGGCCGTTTCGGGCGATAAAGGGCCCATACACGGGATGATTATTGGTCGAAGCGAACGTTCGGAAACATTGTGCGTTGCGGGTCTGGATCCGCCATCGCACGTGTGTATGAACCTTTAGCATTTTCTTCATCTTTGGTGTGAACATCCCACCATAAACAAACGAAAATGGTGCAAACTACTCATGTGCCACTTTACCATCAGAATGGCACAGACATTAGGCCCAATATATTTAGCAAGGAAAAAACTTGAAAGCTTCCCGATACGCCGAGTATCTGCTATCAAATTTTCTATCTTCTCTATTATACAATACACCAGGTACGTTGTCTGGAACTGGGCTCAGAGATAATCTCTTGCAACAGACTCAACTTTTCTATGCTGACTATCCAGCTATGTTCCTGGAGGGATTGGACAACTTTACCTGTATGTCGATGCAATTGTTATTCCAAAACAACATATAGTCTAGGTAATGATACACTGCAATTCCCTTTGTTCTTTGCTAGACCACAAACATTACTTTTACCTTTGAGAATAAACTTATGAGACTGCGAATGTCTGAATGGCAAATTTGCCATTTGCCTAAGACAACCTCCCGTATCAAAACGAAACCATTTTCTTGAACGAGGCACATAAAAATGGCAAGAATGCTTCCTAATTAGTTTTGGTATGGCTTGCAGAGACTCCATCCTGAATTTACTTTTAAAACATAGGTTTTTAGAAGTCGCAGATCAAGCACTGTTCTGTGGGCACCTGACGCATTTAACACCAAGCACAGTTTTGAGTAAGAACCTCTTTCTCCTGGCGGGACTGGTTTTATTGCCATCCCTATGGTCAAAAGGAACACATGGCAAATGAAAAATCCTTCTTTCCTTGAAAGGCCTTAAAATTTTCCATGTAGGTTGTATGAAGTCCTCCTTACCAGGTTTATAGGATCTAATGGACCTAAATTACATTCTTTGCTTGATATTCAACGCACCCTTTCTTTATTTTTCCCCAGCTTTGTTAATTATTTCATCAAGCTATTCATATAACAGCCTATTTCCTTCTAAGGGGATTTGGCACAGGTTAGCCTTTGATGTTGAATCTGCAGATCATGGTCTTAACCACAACGAGCAATCGGTGCTTCTGCAAAAAAAAATCAACTTAGCTTCCAGTGTCGGATAGCATTTCCTTTAATTTTGATCTCTATATATTGGAGTCCAAAGCTTGTTAAAATCTCAGACATCTACAGCTTCATAGCTCTAGATAATGATGTCAGAGCCAAAGATGATCTAAATGCAGCTCCTGATACAACAAAGTTTTTTTAAGCTTTAAAGGCTCCTTATAAAAAAAAACGGCGAGTTGACCACCAGGTTCTACTGGCCTGTCTTGACTGCCGCATCCCACTTTTTAGCCACTGATTCCTCAAAGGGATATTTCTTCTAGTAGTCAGGCTTTTTTTATATTATTTTTCATTTCTGAGGAAATAGAATGATGCACTGGGAATATAACAGTCTTCTTAACTGGCATAAAAAAAATTTCCACCAGTGATGGTTTCGTTTCCTCTGTTGAAAGAGAAAGGAAATTCCTTACAGCTCTGATTAAGGGCTCTATAAAAGTAAGATCAAAATCAGACAAAGGACCTATAAGGGTGATACAGACTCCTCAGACAATTCCTATTCAGAATATTCTGACTCCCAAAAAGTGTGCCTATAAGTAGACCCTCTTGGCCTCATCTTAGCCAAGCTCTCCTTGTGTCCAGTTGAGAGGTGGAAGGCACAGGCATAGACTGTTCAGAGGACACCAAAGATTTTTTTGAATCATTATCCATACCGTTAACAGGCTTTCCCAAAAGGTGAGATGCTGCAAGGTAAACCAGAGATGGGAAAAAAAAAAAAAATTCACACTATCTATTTTTGGGCAGTTGTGAGTGATCCCCAGAAAGACTTGTGAACGCTCGGAATTTTGGTTCACACTTTAACGATAAAAGGACAATTCTGTTGGAACCGACAGAATCGCAGTTTTATCGTTTAAGTGTGTACCCAGCTTTACTAAGACCCTATGAGTAGCTACAAAATAAACAAGAATAACGAAATGGAAAATGAGTCACCTACTAGCAGGCAGACAAACGCAGAGTCTCTGCCGAAAACACCAGCCTCTGCTACCCATGCTTGCACAAAACCATGTGTGTCCTTTTGAAATAAATGAACAACTGCACAAATATCATTAGTGGTTGAGAAAGCTCCACTTTACACGTGGTTCCGGGGCAAAAAAAGGAATTTTTGACTGAATTTTGAGACTGGTAGCTATACTTGTGTGCAGTTATGAAACTATAACTTGTGTATTTACTTTTGTACTGCTCTTAGCTTTTAGATGTTTTTATATTTTTTTGTCCCCATGATAATAAAAGATTTTTAAATTTTAAAACTATTAAGTGAGTTGTGTACCCTATCTTTTTCTATCTATGTGTATATCAAATGTCAGTCGTGGACGCCCGGAAAAAAAACATTCAATGTCGATCGTCCGATACACTGAAAAGTCGTTCGGTCGACCCCGAAATTTTGGATGGTGTGTACCCAGCTTAAGTCTAGCAGAGCAAATACCAGTTAATCGTTGAAAGGTTAAGAAAGAGGATGCTGGGGTAGGCTCCCTAAACTCACCACACGCTTTTCGTCCCTACACGGCACTTTAACAGTGGTACTGTAAGGGGCTGAATATGCTGTATGCTGCTGCCTTCTTTACAGCTTGGTGAGCTTGTGCAGCTTTAAAGCAGTCAGCTCAACAGCAGTTGCAAGTCATTGGCATAATCATAACTTTGAAAAAAAATGCTTTGTTTACAGTCCATGGTTGTTGGAGACATGCCAGGAAACATTAACTATATCTTTTACGCAAGAAGTGACAAGCATATTCACCAGGTAATTTCAAGCATATTCACCGGGAAATTTAAGTCCACGGACTCAAAGGGGTAAAATAATAAAATGTAATCTATATTACTGGTAAACCTAAAAAGGATACAACCCTAATCGTGTTCCAACATCAAATATAAACCTTGCTCCCTCTCTCCGGTATCTTGCTTCTGTAGCTGGGTCAAGCCCCTCCAGCTGAGATGGAGTATGGGCCAAGTCCTTCTTGTCCCAATACCAACATGGCTTTACATGGTCCAAACTTCCAGGAGCAGTGGAAGGACTAGAATTTTCCTTGTTCTCTTTCATTGATATTTTCTTTGCAGTACAGGTTTGATCTGAAAAACAACAATATTTATCAGCGAATATCAACTGCAGCATAATATAACCCTCTACACAATCTCGCTGGTAAACATATTCTACTATACATGCTTCAAACATTACTTAAACAGCCAAATCCCTCACCAGCTGGTAAAATCCTCCACTGCTGCTTGTTCATGTAATCTATATGCAGCACAGCAGCACATAGTTTAAACATAGGTAGCTTCTCCTCTGGAACTCTGGGAATAGCAGCTGCAGAGTAGAGAGCAAAGCCCAGTAAGAGATTGGGCTGTGTAAGAAACATTAGAAGCTTAAAAAAAATAAAATAAAGTATAGCAACAATTTCGTTTGGAAAGATTGTGTGTTTATGTGTATAGACTTAAGCTGCTGGAAATATTAAAGGGTATCTCCTTTCCAAAATATACTTTTAAAACTTTAAAAAGCACCCAGAAACGTACTTACCAACCTTTGTTCCCTTGACCTCTGCCTCTAATGCTACTTCTGGGAATGGAGTAGCAATAGGGGCCAAACTGGCAGCGGCTTCGGTGATTGGCCGAGTCAACCAATCAAAGACACTGCTACGGGCTATGGAGAGAGCATAGGGAACGAAGATCGGCAAGTAAGTTTCTGGGCACTTTTTAAAGTTTTAAACATGGTGGTTAGGATTTGGAACCCCCAACACTACAGAAAAAGGTACATTTTTTAAAAATTAAGTGCAGACGAGGAATTCGGAGGGAGGGGGAGGAAGGGCTCCCCTGTGCATGCCAGAGTCCTAAAGGAAATGGCAGTGGCGAACTGCTACCCCTCCAAGGACAGAGCTATGTGCCAGAGTCCTCCTGGAGGACAGGGATGGGGCAGATCTATTTTTATACACAGGAAGGATCCTACTTTTCAGTTTCCTGGAATTGGAATAGGCACTGCAGTACAACTATATGGAGCACAGGAGAAAGTTAAGGATTTTTTAACACTACACACTGGGGCCAGCAGTGGGATAAATTTTAGTTTTGGGGATGGACATGCCCTTTAAGTAGAATCGCTCAGCCTGGGAGCATCTTGTAAACCAAAAATGGGCTGATTAACATGAGGTAGTTTTTTCTTAGGGGGTGTACATGCCCTTTAATAGGTATTTGACTGATGGGGCAACCCTGGTAACAGCCCTACTACTGTATGTGTAGATCTGACCATATACGGGCAGACATACTTCCAATCAGATTTCAGATCAAGCATAACAATGGAAAAACTGATCGGGAGAACCGATCAAAGCCTCGAAATATGCAGAGAAATGGGGACTGAAGATGGGGGGGGGGGGGTAATTTTCCGACCAGCCTGATCAGGGTTTTTCCAATAAACCACTTAATATTGCTGATTCACCTGTCCTCTACCAGACTATAAAAGTTTTTTTAGGCTGAAAATGCCCTTTTATAAACAGATGAAATAGATGTGGCCCCAACACAGAATCCAATGGCAGATAATATCTCATAAATAACTGCACACCAATATGCAGGAGAATAACATAAGCTGGGTGCATGCAGATGGACACCTAGCTAATTACATACAACATAAAAATACTGTAGTACACAGCACAATAGGAAGCTTAATAAAAAGCTCACTCTATAACGTCTTCCTCAGATGGGACTGACCTCTGCCCGCAGGGTATTAAAGTAGACAGGGTCCTTAATACCTCACACTTACCGGCTGAAATCCCTAGCACATCTTTGCCATTAGTCCCGGAACTTCCGGGACAGCTCCGGGTTTTAGGTAGCAGTCCCGCTTTCCTAAATTCCCGGGGAAAAGTCCCGAGATCTGGGCCGGACCGGGACACTGTACCTTTAAAATGAATTGATCCTGTGCGGCGCCGATATCACGGCCGTAACCTGACAAGTTGCGATGGATCAGACAGTGTCGACACGTCGTTAAAGCTTGACGTCCTCTGCGTGCGACAACACGTCCCTGCACGCACACAGGGGGAGGGGGTACAGGAGTTTACTGAGCAGCGAGAGGCTTGTCTGCGACTGCGCGTAGCTGAGTCTCCTGGCGGTGCTGAAGTTGGAGGGAGAGCGTCAGAGTCACTGTGAGACAGTCAGTCATTATGAGACAGTCAGTCAGTTATTATGACACACTCACTCAGTCACTGTAAGTTGAGCTCAGCTGTGGTTTATGTAATGAAGAATTGCTGTATACTGTGTGTATATGTGTGTAAGGGGACTCCATACTGTATATGGCAATTCTTATTTCCTCTAATCAATACATTTTTATTAAATGTAGTCTGCAAGCAAATAATAATAAAGATGGACATTAATACTATTAATCAATCAATGTAATTTTATTTATATACAATGTAAGAACTTTTTATCTGGACTGAATTGCCCAAGTCCAAAGGATTCAACACCATATTTGTCGTAGTGGATAGGCTCACCAAGATGTCTCATTTTATTCCATTAAAAGGACATCCTTCGGCGACAGTAACTGCTAAAGTATTCGTCAGAGATATCATTCGTCTTCATGGAGTTCCAGATGATATTGTTTCTGACAGAGGAGTCCAATTTACCTCGAAATTCTGGAAGGGGCTTTGCAAGGCATTTCAAATTCACAATTAATTTTCTTCTGGTTATCATCCACAATCCAACGGACAGAGGGAGAGGACCAACCAACCTCTCAAACAGTATCTTATTCTCTTCCACTTCTCAAGAAGATTGGGCATCTTTATTACCTCTAGCCGAATTTTCCTATAATAATGCCTATCATTCCTCTATTAAATGCTCTCCATTTTTCACTAATTATGATTATAATCCAACATTCCTTACTGATTCCATCTACCAGTACCATGCCAGATCTCCACTCAAGATTGGAGGTACTGAAAGAGAAGACCGCTGATCTCAGAACCTTGGTTGCTCAAGCTCAAAAATGAGCTAGGATATCTGTCAAGAAGATATTCTACAAACTTCTTAGTGAATCACTTAGTTTGGCTTTCCACTCGAAATCTTCGGCTAAATTAGGCCCTCGGTTCATTGGTCCTTTCCGAATCAAGAGTTATTACTTCAGTGTATCTGTTGTATTCAATTAGATCAACCGGACTTGAAGTTTAGTTCTTGAAGACGTTTCGCTAGTCATCCGACTGGCTTTCTCAATTCAGAATGACTTGTACAAGAATCTGTGGCACTTATGTACCCTGGAAAATCCCAATTAGCATATCATAGCCAGGTGTTAAGGGCGTGATTAGATAGTGGCTAAGAGGTGTTATAGGAACGCCCAGAGTAAGGTGTCAAAACAGCATTGTACATGGCAGACAGATAGTGTCGAACCCCCCCACCTCTATTTAGGCTTGGTTTCTTTATTTTCACATAAATGGCCTCCTTAACACCTCTCTTGAACCAGTCACGTTCCTTTGCCAATATGTTAACATTACAATCTTCAAAGGTATGTCCTTTATCCTTAAGATGCAGGTACACGGCTGAATCCTGACCCGAGGAATTGGCTCTTCTGTGCTGGGCCATACGTTGATGCAGTTGCTGTTTGGTCTCCCCCACATACAAATCAGAGCATTCTTCACTGCACTGCACTGCATATATGATGTCGCTTTTCTTGTGTTTCGGTATTGGGTCTTTCGGATCACCATCTGTCTGCCATGTACAATGCTGTTTTGACACCTTACTCTGGTCGTTCCTATAACACCTCTTAGCCACTCTATCTAATCACGCCCTTAACACCTGGCTGTGATATGCTAATTGGGATTTTCCAGGGTACATAAGTGCCACAGATTCTTGTACAAGTCATTCTGAATTGAGAAAGCCAGTCGGATGACTAGCGAAACGTCTTCAAGAACTAAACTTCAAGTCCGGTTGATCTAATTGAATACAACAGATATACCATGACCTGGATGAATGAGAACCTTCACAAGCATATTACTTCAGTGGCTTTCGAACTGGATCTTTCTAATTTCCTAAAGGTGCACCCAGTTTTTCATGTCTCATGTTTTAAGAAATACTTCCCGGCCTCTTCATCTCCTTCTCCTCTTGTGACCGGCAACGGAGGTGAAAAATTTGAAGTCGAAACTATTCTAGATGCCAAGGTATCTGCAGGGAAGTTGAGGTATCTGGTTAAATGGAAAGGCTTTGGCCCAGAAGAAAATTCCTGGGAACCAGCAGAATGGGTTCATGCTCCCCTTTTAATCAAGAATTTCTATTCTAAGCATCCTGGCAAACCTGGTTCTAAGGGCACCCAGAGGTTGCCCAGTGGGGAGGGGGCAATGTTATGGCAGCAGTGCCCTTAACGGAGCTCCTGGTCCTTCCAGTGCATGCACGCCCGCTGAAAGACCCAATACCTAAACACAAGAAAAGCGACATCATATATGCAGTGCAGTGCAGTGAAGAATGCTCTGATTTGTATGTGGGGGAGACCAAACAGCAACTGCATCAACGTATGGCCCAGCACAGAAGAGCCAATTCCTCGGGTCAGGACTCAGCCGTGTATCTGCATCTTAAGGATAAAGGACATACTTTTGAAGATTGTAATGTTAACATACTGGCGAAGGAATGTGACTGGTTCAAGAGAGGTGTTAAGGAGGCCATTTATGTGAAAATATGTGGACATACGAAACCAAGCCTAAATAGAGGTGGGTTCGACACCAACTGTCTGCCATGTACAATGCTGTTTTAACACCTTACTCTGGGCGTTCCTATAACACCTCTTAGCCACTATCTAATCACACCCTTAACACCTGGCTGTGACATGCTAATTGGGTTTTTCCAGGGTACATAATTGCCACAGATTCTTGTACAAGTCATTCTGAATTGAGAAAGCCAGTCGGATGACTAGCGAAACGTCTTCAAGAACTACATTTCAAGTCCAGTTGATCTAATTAAATACAACAGATATACCTGACCTGGATGAATGAGAACCTTCACAAGCGGTGTTATACAATATTTAGAAGGGTGTTTATTTTTACTAGGGGGTTGTCCAAGATTTCTATGTTTCATAATTCTTTTTCACATTTGAATATCTAAAAAAGTACACATTTCTAAAATAAACTATGGGTAGAATTCTGCATGTATTTGTGAAAGCATGGCCCTGTACTAAAAGGTGTGTAGTTTGCGGGTTATTGTCAAGTTTGGGGGTGTTTCCTTTGAAAAAGAGTAAGCTGTTCAAATTATAGAGCACTTTGATTTTCTCTTGTAATTGCACTTGTGCATGCATCCCATTTGAGCTAGTTGGTGGCCATGTCTCTGTGTGCACCCATGCATATGGGATACCTTTGATTCAAAGACATGTGGGAGATTGACATTTAGTGGGGTTTAGGTAGGATTTCAACCTTTGAATCATCTATTTTATTTTTTCACGAAATCTTCTTAAGGGCAACTCCACCCTCATAATACATCTTTTAGAAAGAATGGCCTCTTTAAAATATGTTGATATATCCTACTTGTCCTATGAATTCTACTGTATGCCTGCTATGCTTCTGGATGCCTCATGGAAAATGAGCAATTTAGAAACCTGTACTGAGCATTTACTGAGCCTGGGCATGCTCAGAAGAGGCAGATAGGGGATTAGCATTCAGTCATAGGCTTTGATGTCAACTGTCAAATCCATAACTGACAGTTAATAACTGGAAGAACCAGGAAGTAAAACAGGGAAATAGGAACTCGTGCAGGATTTCAGGTTAGACTTATATATTTCAGGTTTCAAACTATTACAGTTTAGGGTTTGGGGGGTGATTTACCTGTATGTAAGTTTTCATTTCAGGGCTGGACTTGCCCTTTAAAGCACGTAATTCTATGGAATACTGCGTCTGAAATTCTTCGTGTATGTATGAAAGCATGGCACCGTTACATAGCTAAAGGTGTGTAGATTCCAAAAATCTATAGTTTGTTTTCAAGTTTCGAGGTTGTTTCGTTGGAAAAAATGGAGATTCCTGCATCTGATATTCTTCATGTATGTATGGAAGCATGACACGAAAATATACTTTGTGGGGGGTATTTCCAAGGTTTGGGGCTGTTTCCCTTGAAAAATAGGCGTTCAATTAAATGGCAAATGTAATTTTTTTTTACACATTTACCCATAATTCCAGTAAAATCTCCAGAAAAGTTAAAAAAATTCTGTTACGATGTTAAAGTACACTTTGTGCTGAAAAAACAATGTATAATATTCCTGATTTACTGTGGGGTTTCCTACTGTAAATTATCTAATAAATCGATCGAGGGAAAAATCCTGAAAATTCTGCTGGCACTGAACGCAAACAAAATTAAATTCTCCTGGCACTGAAAGGGTTAAAAAAAATAAGCCGTTGAGTTTTTAGAAATAAAGAATGTTTAAGTTACTGGTATCGATACATAATGTTGGAATTGATTGTTGATTCAGGGATATTTTCGATTGCAACTTGGAGTCAGGAATGGATTTTTTCCCCATCACACTGTTTTTTTTTGTTTTTCTCTTTGCCTTCCTCTGGATAACCTGTTGGGCAGGAATGTGGGTATTGCTGAGCAGGCTGAACTATAAGGAGGAGCAGAAGTAGCGCATCCTCTGACTCTCCTGTCAGTGAGTTGGTAAGAACAAGTGCCTCTTCTTTGGGGTTTAGAGGTGGCAGGAGCATTTTTTTTCTTGTTGGCCTAAAAAGTTTGATGAACCTTGCCACTCCAGATATTTAGAAATTACAACTCCCAGCAGCCAAAGCATGCTGGGAGTTGTAGTTTCCAAACATCTGGAGTGCCAAGGAATTGGGGGTTACTAGATTTGGCTATTATTTTGCCACCAATACTGTATGGGACTATTGTATGGGAATTCTGTTTATTATAAAATGGTCCATTTAAAGGGCAACTAAAGCTTTAAAACAATACTGAATCAGATGGAGTATATTTTGTTGAAAAGTTTGCTACTGTTGAACCTTGGCACTACAGAAGTTTAGAAACTACAACTTCCAGCAACCAGAGCATGCTTGGAGTTGTAGATTTATTAATTACAATTTTGCAGTGTGTCATAATTTCTAACCTCAGCTTATGCTCGAGTCAATCATTTTCACTCCTTTTTCAGGTAATAATAAGTACCAATCGGCTTTACTCTAGTATATACGGTACTCACCTCTGATTCATTGCAGATTACTGTTCTTCGGTCTTTTTGGTCTGATGTGTGTACGTTGCTCCATGCCCACTTTTCTGGATTCAATGCAAACAGACCACTGAGCCATAAGATTTATCCTCCTCGCAGTAAAGGTCGTTATAGATGTGTGATTGTGGGGCTGACCCCAATGCTACTTGAGAGACAAAAGGCCGTTTCGGCTGACTATCAGTTGGTCTATGTAAGTTCCCTCAGGTGTTAAATATCTGCCCGTCCATGTTCCCGTAGACAATACAATAGTCAGCAGAAAGATCTTTCGTCTCACAGTTGTGAGTCGCACGTGCACAGAGTTTTAGTAAGGTTTTATTAGGCAAATGCTGAATGTGTATCACAGATCACTGTAATGTCTAAACACAATGATAAAATGAACAGATAAAAAGTTCTTACATGGTATATAGATAAAATTACATTGATTGATTAATAGTATTAATGGTCATCTTTATTATTATTTGCTTGCAGACTACATTTATAAAAATGTATTGATTAGAGGATATAAGAATTGCCGTATATAGTATGGAGTCCCCTTACACACAGTATACAGCAATTCTTCATTACATAAACCCAGGTGAGCTCAACTTACGTGACCGACTGAGTGTCTCATAATGCTGATTGACTGTCTCACAGCGACTCTGACGCTCTCCCTCCAACTTCAGCACCGCCTGGAGACTCAGCTACGCGCAGCCGCAGCAGCCCCTCTCGCTGCTCAGTAAACTCCTATACCCCCTCCCCCTGTGTGCGTGCAGGGACGTTTGTCGCACAAGAGGACGTCAAGCTTCAACGACGTGCTGACACTGTCTGATCCATCGCAACTGTTCAGGTTACGGCCGTGATACCGGCGCCGCACAGGATCAATTCATTTTAAGGTACAGTGTGCCGGTTCGGCCCAGATCTCGGACTTTTCCTGGAATTTAGGACGCAGGACTGATACCTGAAACTCGGGACTGTCCCGGATATATATATATATATATATATATATAATATATATATATATATATATATATATAAATATATATATATATATATATATATATAAATGCAGTGCATTATAAAGTATACACCACGGAAGCTAGCACCTCCTAGTCTGTTAGCCACATCGGTGTTTGAAGTCTTTATATGATGTGTTTATCCCTTGTGGAATAATAATGTTATGGGATCTAGTGAAAGGTAATTGTGTATGGATTAAAGATAGGATTGAACTGCCTCTTACTGCTAATTGACATTCCATTCATTTTCCTTTATGAACAGACATGTTATCTTCCCTGTAGTTTATTTATCCTTGGCTAGTTGCACACCAACCAGTAATTCTGTAAGTCGGGACAAAATATCTGTACTATTTGGCATGCCACCAACCAATGTCAGGCTGTCTTTCTCCCAAACCAGATGACCGACTGTCTGTAAATTTTGCGGGTTTTTTTTTTGCCACAAATGACAATATATCATCCAGTCAGTAATGGCAATGGTAGGCTGGGATAAATATATATATATCTAATGACAATATATCACCAGTCAGTAATGGCAATGGTAGGCTGGGATAAAATATATATATATCTAGCCTTTATCTAGACATACATGGGACAATGTTTTTCCGATCGTATTTTCGATCAGCTGAAACAATTTTTCCACTTGGTGCCACCGATCTTCTGTAGATTTCATCTTAAAAACTACGGAAGACGAGGTTGACAAAAAAATACGCTCTATTAAAAAACAGTGGAAATGTCTTTGACATTCCAATAAATTTGATTGAATTTGACTAATTGATCAGAATATCAATGCCGTGTATTGGGCTTTAAGATGGCCATACACTAGGCAGACAGGTGCCCCTATCTTACTTAAAGAAGAACTAAACTATTTTTACTCCTAAGGTAAGCTTTTCCCCCCAGAACACTTATAATTTTAACCAGAACCGCCTTTCTCATCCATTTTTGCGACCGACATGCAATTGCAACACATTTATTTTGCGATTGCATGCCGCAAAGAAGAACGAGAAAGACCGTTCCGGCAGACTTAGTCTAATGTCGTAGGATCGCTTGGTCGGGGAGTAAAATCTTCCTAATGTATGGCCACCTTAGTGGTATCCATGTTGTTGCCAGTACAACCCACTCGCTATATATCTCAAAGAGCCCCATCCCTTGACCCCAGTATCACTGTCTCTATTCACAGTATTTTTCATACAGATGTCTCCACACCAATATGGAAGTCTCTGATAAGACTTGAAAGCTGCTTGTTACCCTGCAGTTTACTTTCCAGCAATTCACACTGGCTGGAAAAAAACTGCAGGGTAACAGATTTTAAAGTCTTATTAGGGACTTACATTTTGGTGACATCTATATCCTTTTTTTTATTATTCTGTTCCTAGCAAGAGATAAATCTTCTAAATGTACATGGGTTTCTTGCCTATGCTATAGTGTCTCCCCTGCTAAAGCACCTGTTTAGACATACACAGTCCAGAAGGTTAAAATCTTCAGACTTTATTGATTGTTAGGCTGTCTGTCAGAAATATTTTCCCTTGTGTACCAGCTCTTACCCAGAAAGATTCCGTTCTGGCAGTTGGTCATTGGGGACATGCTAGATTTTGGCTAGCTTTAAAAATTATTTAAAAGTTTGGGGGCAGGCTTAGGATGCAGATGATGGTGCTCTGTCCCACATGCTTAAGGTTTGGGCAGACCCCATAATTCTGGTGATGTCACAGATCACAGTGCTACAATAAAAACAAACATTTATACTGCTTTAACTTTGGATAGACTGAAGCTAGAACATGATCCTGGAGTAGGTAGGGTGATCCCTTTTAATAAAGGCTGCTTGCATGGAGACCACAGTTCCCATTTAAGGGAATTTTAGTTGCCCTTCTCTTTAATCCTCTACAATTCTATTATTTTTTTGTATATGTGGTTCCAAAACTGCTTAGCATATACTAGATCAGGATAGACAACCAATAGCCCTCCAGATGTTGAAAACGATAACTCCTAGCTTTCCTCTACAAGAAATGCAACAGCATAGGGAAGTCAGGGAATGCTGCGAATTGTAGTTCCCAAATATCTGGAGGTCATTTTCCTGTTCTAGATGAGACCTAGAGCAAGGGCTATTTAAGATGGGGTTACCAGTGCCCAGAATCCCCCCTTTCTAATGGCTCATAGTTACCTCCAGTTCTGGCACCTTGAGTCATCCAAATTGTTAGTCTGGAATGGTGTATAAAACAATGGGAGCCAGATGTAGACATTGAAAGTATGATATTGAAGTATCTATTTAACACAGATCATTCAGGTGTTGTTGGTCCGACCTGGGTGATCATCAAATGACTCCTGACTAAATGGCCTCATATGTGTGATTATTGTTCAATGTGCTTTTATGCTTGAAAATTCATGTGTACAATCCCTTAGTACAAACCTGGGCAAGCAAGGCCCAGGGGCCACATTCGACCTTAGGCTGCCCTACTGGTCCCCTGCACTAGACCTGTACATGTAATGGATCTGAAATATTACACACTATTTAAAATTGCAGTTTCTATCATGAGATTGAACCTATTCCAACGCTTCACAAAAGCCCAAGTTTCTCGTGCAGCCCCTGTAAAATTTAATTGCCCATCCCGCCGCCTTAGTTTTTACTTTTTTTTAGACCAGAAAAAGTGATCACATAGGCCACAGAGTAGCACAAATGGGAACTAATGTTTAGGCTTTTTGACCTTAGTCTCATGTTACATCAATTAACCCCTTTATTACAGCTGGTCGCACATTGCTAATCACATTGCTCACAGATGGACAAGTACAAGGACACAATGAACAAGGATTTATAGTGCCATATTGTTTTTACTATAATGAGGTTTGTACCTGTAGTAAAGGATAGAAAATGTTTACATTTTGAGATATTGTACATACCTGTACCTCATAATTTTATATGGTTATAAAACTCCTTGGGGACTTAATATATCCTTATTTAAAGGACATCTAAAGTGAAATTTATACATTAATCCAATCCAATGTTTACATGTTTAATGTATGCTGCCTTATTCCCCACCTTGCTCTGTGTTTACACACAGTCTGATTTACTGCGGAGCTTGAAGCTCCCCCCTCCCCTCTCCCTCTCTGGTCATTCCCACTTTCAAATATAATCAGGCTGTGAACCAAGCCGTTCATACGCATTAATCCTCCTACATGTCACTCTAACCTTTAAACAAAAACCCCTGTAAGCCTGTAGAGAGAAGGTTTCTCATTTGTTCTGGAGACACGTGCTACTTAAAGGCTATGTCCACCCCTAAAATAAAAATTTATATCATGCTCCCCCATGTCCCCCAGCCCCAACCGCATGTTTTGTTTTTTAAAAGCCCCCCAACTCTTACTTACCTCCCCTCGATCCTCCCCCGCACTGCCGGCCCTCTGCTTGCGAGAATGCAAGCAGAGGGGCGGGACCGGCAGTCGCGTCTGTGAGTGCTGAGCGGCAGCCAATCACGGACGTGGCTGCCGGTCATCAGTGCAGCGGAGGAAAGCGGAGAGGTAAGTAAGAGTTTGGGAGCTTTTTTTAAAAAAAAACATGCGGTTGGGGCTGGGAGACATGGGGGAGCATGATATTAAGGGGGATTTGTGCTAGGGGGAGGGATAGTAGAACGGGAGGGAGAGGGAGGGGGAGGGAGGGGGAGAAGGGCTGCAGCACGCATGGCAGGAATCTCCGGGGGCCAGTAGCAGGCAGTGTCCTATATGAACCTGCTAGCCTCCTGGTGGGCAGTTTTTGGAACTTTGGGGGGACTCAGCGAGAACCAGATGGAGTTGGGATGTGAGGTAAGGATTAAACTACACTACATGGTGGGGCCAGTAGTTGGGGATTATAGTTTTGGGGGTGGACATGCCCTTTAAAGGGCATGTCCACCCCCAAAACTAAAATGTAACCCCTTACTGGCCACATCAAGTAGTTTAAACACATCCTTACCTTACATTCCTGCTCAAAATAGTTCCCCTGCTGTGCCCCTCCAAAGTCCAGGAAACTGCTGTGTAGGAGCAGTGTGACTCAAGGTTGAGGCATGCTCAGTGCAGCCCTCCCTCTCCCTCCCCCGTTTTTCTCTCACCCCCCCTAACATTAAACCCTTTGGGTAGCGGTAGGGCATGCTCCCCCAGCCCCAACCGCATTATATAATTGTTAGAAATCCCCCAATCTTCTTACCTTCCCTCTCTCCTCCCGCTGTTCAGAACTACTGGCAGCCGCGACCGTGATTGTCTGCCTCTCCGCCAATCACGGACGCGGCTGCCGGTCCCGTCCCCTGCTTTTTCCATGCAAGCAGAGGGCCGGAACACTGCAGCGAGAGAGAGGGCAGGTAGTAAGAATCGGGGGACTTTCTAACAATTACAGCATATCAAAGTTAAATTTCGGGTTGGACATGCCCTTTAAGGTGGGAGGGGGTGAGTAAGAAGAGATCTAAGTCCTACCTTATCACTGCAGCGCTCCTCGGGAAATGACCCTGCTAGTATGTTTTTAAATTGGGTTGATGGTTACACTAGTATTTTTTTCGCACTGGCTATGGGTCCCTTGCTTTAAAAAAAAAAAAAAAATGTTTATATGCCTTTTGGATTGGTATAGTTTCCTAATTATCGACTGAGTTGGTATGAAAACCATCCTACATAAAATGGACCTCAGTCAGTGTCCAGATTGAAAAAAAAAAGGTGAAAATCTCCATCTGTTATTAGCACCCTACACTATGGACAACTTTAGTGATATTACGGTATCTCTCCCTTTAAATCTAAAGTGCATGTCCACCCCCAAAACTAAAATTTACCCCACTGCTGGCCCCACTGTTAAAAATCCTTAAATTCTCCTCAGCTACTTATAGTTGCCCTGCAGTGTCTATTCATAGTCCAGGAACTGAAGAGTAGGAGCCTTCTCTGTCTAAAAGCGTATATTTGCCCCTTCCCTGTCCTCCTGGAGACTCTGGCATGCGCAGGGAGCCCCCCCACCCTCCGGATCCCTCCTCATTGCAGTAATAGTTTTAAAATAAATTTTGTTCTGTAGTTGGGCACCCTCCTCCCAACCCTAACCACCAGGTTTAATGTTAAAATTGCCCAGAAACGTACTTGCTACATTCTTTTTGCTAACTCAATAGCTGGCAGCCGCGTCTGTGATTGGCTGACCCTCCTACCCCTACTCTGTTCCTGCAGTGGCATTAGAGGCAGAGGCCAGGAACAAAGCTTGGCAAGTAGTTTCTGGGCACTTTTTTAAGATTTACCTGGGTTCAGAGGGGGGGTCAGGCAGTGTACATACCAACACAACCCCTTGCCTGGGCTTCTTTTTAAAACAATATATCTTACACAGTTAATCGTGGTTCGGTGTAAAACCTTAAACCCTCTCCCCCAGTTATACTTTAAACAGCAGTGTTGAAGTATATTATTATTTACTCACTGCTACTGCACAGTGGTCCGGGTGCAGCCTGCCTGGAAACACTTTGCTCGGCTCGATAGACACAATATTCAAAATAAGGCCTCCCAGTGCTCTCCGTTCACTAGTTACCGTGTAGATTGTGTAAAATCAATCAATGTGCACAAAAAGTTAGGGGATAATAGCTGACAACCCCTTGCTACTGGCTGGCAGTGTTGGGTAGAACAAAGTTTACAAAAAAAAACAAAACACAACTTCCATTTTTAAAAAAAAAACTTTTCTCTTTCCTGACACTGCCTGTCAGGACAATGCAGAGCAAAACGGGACTTACCGTAAGCGAAATTTCGGGACAATCCCCTTTGATCGCGGACAGCGAGACAATGTGAAATCTGTAAATGTCCTGGAAAATTGGGGACAGTTGGGAGGTATCAGTAAAGATCAAATATCTGTAAGGAGGTGATGACACAGGCAGGGCGTGAGGGTGTCCTCCGGGGGGGAAAGGATATACTTTTACCAGGCCTGAGAGGCTTTTGGTGGCCTGGAGACCCCAGTATCTAAAGAAAACTGGGCCCGCAATATAATTTAACTTTGGGACTTCCAAACACGTTTGTGGATCATCGGGCCCTAAAATTCCACTCACAAACGTCGCGCTTCATGGCGTTAACCACTAAGGCCATCCACTGCGGAGCGCGTCACTGCTCTTGTACTACCAGTGTTGTCAGTGCTCCATGTGCGTCATCAAGTCCAGCCCAGCTATTGGTGTAGTAAAATCTGCTTTGCCTACTTTGCTTGTGGTTGGGGTATAGGTGCATTGGCTATCTTGCTCTATTTTAATTCTAATTCATTCACAGTTTTATTACACCCGTTAATTCATCTCTGAAAAATGAATACTGTATAGAGAATGATTGTTAATGCTTCTTTGTGCATTTTTCCAAGTGTGGATTATTTTTTACTGCAGTACTCTAACATGGGTAAGAAGAGCAGAGTGAAAACACAGAAGTCAGGGACTGAGCAACGCTGCTGTGCACCAAAGAAATGCTAAATTTAATCAGCGAGTTATTGCAAAGTACGTTTCCTTCGTCATTGTGTGTATACATATATGAGTACCAATAAAGTTCTAATAATTTTCATCCATTTAATTAATGACAGAAAATTAACTTTTGTCGGCCTAGGTGTCTCTGGGGTTAAAAGTAGGGGAGACCTCCAATGTCTAACAGTTACCTCCCTTTATTATTTTATCTATTATTATTATGATTTATATAGCGCCAACATCTTCTGTGGCGCTTTACAATTACATAGTCAAATGTTACATACAGGTAATATATATTACATACATAGATAATACATTATATAAGTACACAGAGAGATGAGTTACTTACAGGAAAGAGGACATTGCCCAAAGACTTACAGGAAAGAGGAAATGGGGTGAGACATAAGTGACGTGAATCAGTAGGGTGTAAATAGATTGGCAGTGGAGTGTTAAAGGCAGTTTGGATTAGTTTGGTCAGTCAGAGGGGTAATGTCTAGGCCAGGTTTATTGCTTGCCTTAAGGGTGGGTTTTAGGTTACATTTGATATATTTGGGATGTGTGACAGACTGAGGAGGGAGTTCCTGAATACAGGCATGGGAAGAGGTGACAAGGGTGGATGAGTGGAGGATATAATTTGCAGAGTGGAGTTGTGTGTCTGGGATGGTATTGGTGGATAAACTCTAAGATATATGGAGGGGCTGTGTTGGATAATGCTTTATAAGATAGGGTTAAGCACTAGAACTGGATCCTATGTGTAATGAGTAGCCAGTGGAGGGACTGACAGAGAGGAGAAGGCAGAAGAGAAATGAATGAGTCTGGCAGCAGAATTTAGGGTGGATTGAGGTGGTACCAGGTGGTTGTTTGCAGTAGTCTATCCGGGATTGATTATGGCATGGACTTGGACTTTTGTAACTTTCAGCAGAAGGGAGGAATGCGGAGAGGGTTTTGAGTTGAAACCGACAGGAGTTGGTAAGCGTGTTGACATGGGGTTTGAAGTAAATCTCTGGATCTAGCATATTCACAGGCAACGGACATGAGGAGATGGGAGATAGGTTGGGAAAAGAAAAGTTTAGTCTTTCCCATGTTTAGTTTTAAGAAAGGGGGAGGACATGAAGTTAGAGATGGCACTAAGGCAAATGGCAACCTGGGAAGTCAGTGTACGGGATCCGGGGCAGAGATGTAAATTTGGATATCATCCGTATACAGGTGATACTGAAATCCAAATTAACTAATAATGAGTTGTCCAAGGCCATGGTGGTCAAAGAGAGAGTTAATGGGAAGATTTCCCCAGAATCATGTAACTAAATACCTGTATAAACAAGTGTTAATAAACCAATTGCAGTACCACAGTCTCCGACAACAGATAGAATGAGAATTAGCAATTACTGACACAGTATACAGTTTGTGAAATTATATTATGAGAAGGCACCAAAGAGTTGACCCATAGTTGAGAGTTATTGATTGTTGGATTATGATTAAAATTAATCATTAAAAATTGAGTATGTATATATAAGAATAAGAAAAGAGATACCAAATGCTGATGTTTAATAACACGATGTGAAACAAATATTTGTATAATGTTTATATGCATGCTCTATTTTTATAATAAAGTTCCTCCACTGGAGGGATTTTAGAAAAAAGAGAGAGTTAGTAGAGAAATTATGAACCAGGTCAGCATAGATGGTCTTTCCAGTAGTTTGGAAGCAAAAGGGAGAGAGGCCGATGGGTCCAGGGATCGTTTTTTATGTATAGGGTCCACCACAACATGTTTTAAATGAGGAGGGAAAATACCAGTAAATAGGGACAAAAAGAGGGTTGGGCTGGTGGGGGAGGGGGGTGGGGTGGAGTGGGGGGCGAGTGTGGACTGTCCTGTGAGAAAAGGTCCCTGTTCTGTAATAGTGGTGAAGTTCATTAGGGGCAAGTAGAGGAGTAACAAATGAAGGGAGGCTAGATAGATGCAGTGGTAAGGGTATATATGCAGGTGATTATGAAGGGTGGTTAGGCGGTGCAATAGTAGTGGTTGGAAGCTGTAGGAAGGAGGAGCTAGGGTGGGCAGAAAGCCATTTCTTCTGTATTTTCTTTTCCCTTTTCTGGATTTCTGCTGATATATTTTCACATAAATGGCCTCCTTAACACCTCTCTTGAACCAGTCACGTTCCTTCGCCAGTATGTTAACATTACAATCTTCAAAGGTATGTCCTTTATCCTTAAGATGCAGATACACGGCTGAGTCCTGACCCGAGGAATTGGCTCTTCTGTGCTGGGCCATACGTTGATGCAGTTGCTGTTTGGTCTCCCCCACATACAAATCAGAGCATTCTTCACTGCACTGCACTGCATATATGATGTCGCTTTTCTTGTGTTTTGGTATTGGGTCTTTCGGATGTACCAATTGCTGCCTCAGTGTGTTGTTCGGTTTAAAGCAGACAGGGATACAATGTTTTTTGAAAATTCTTCTTAATTTCTCGGAGACCCCTGCTACATATGGGATGACCATGTTCTTCCTCCTGTCTTGCTTTTTCCCTTCACTGTTGGTATTTGTGTTCTTTTCTTTCCTTCTACTTCTTTTGACAAAGGCCCAGTCTGGATATCCACAAGTTTTAAGGGCTCCTCTGAGATGTTTCATTTCTTTAGCCTTCGCCTCTGTGCTAGTGGGGATGTTCTCGGCTCTGTGTTGCAGGGTTCTGATGACCCCCAGCTTGTGATCTAAAGGGTGGTGGGAGTCAAACATCAAATACTGATCTGTGTGTGTTGGTTTTCTGTAAACCTCTACTTCCAGTTTACCATTTTCCTTAACTTCTACCAAGCAGTCCAAGAAAGCCAGTTTGTTGTTTTGTACCTCTTCCCTTGTGAATTTAATGTTTTGGTCCACCGCATTAATGTGTTCTGTGAAAGCTTGTACTTCCTTCTGGTGGATTTTAACCCAGGTGTCATCAACATATCTGAACCAGTGGCTGGGTGCTAAGCCCTTAAAGGTATTAAGCGCCTGTGTTTCTACCTCCTCCATGTAAAGGTTGGCTTCGACACCAACTGTCTGCCATGTACAATGCTGTTTTAACACCTTACTCTGGGCGTTCCTATAACACCTCTTAGCCACTATCTAATCACACCCTTAACACCTGGCTGTGACATGCTAATTGGGTTTTTCCAGGGTACATAATTGCCACAGATTCTTGTACAAGTCATTCTGAATTGAGAAAGCCAGTCGGATGACTAGCGAAACGTCTTCAAGAACTACATTTCAAGTCCAGTTGATCTAATTAAATACAACAGATATACCATGACCTGGATGAATGAGAACCTTCACAAGCGGTGTTATACAATATTTAGAAGGGTGTTATATTTTTACTAGGGGGTTGTCCAAGATTTCTATGTTTCATAATTCTTTTTCACATTTGAATATCTACAAAAAAGTACACATTTCTAAAATAAACTATGGGTAGAATTCTGCATGTATTTGTGAAAGCATGGCCCTGTAGCTAAAAGGTGTGTAGTTTGCGGGGTTATTGTCAAGTTTGGGGGTGTTTCCTTTGAAAAAGAGTAAGCTGTTCAAATTATAGAGCACTTTGATTTTCTCTTGTAATTGCACTTGTGCATGCATCCCATTTGAGCTAGTTGGTGGCCATGTCTCTGTGTGCACCCATGCATATGGGATACCATTTGATTCAAAGACATGTGGGAGATTGACATTTAGTGGGGTTTAGGTAGGATTTCAACCTTTGAATCATCTTATTTTATTTTTTCACGAAATCTTCTTAAAGGGCAACTCCACCCTCATAATAACATCTTTTAGAAAGAATGGCCTCTTTAAAATATGTTGATATATCCTACTTTGTCCTATGAATTCATTACTGTATGCCTGCTATGCTTCTGGATGCCTCATGGAAAATGAGCAATTTAGAAACCTGTACTGAGCATTTACTGAGCCTGGGCATGCTCAGAAGAGGCAGATAGGGGATTAGCATTCAGTCATAGGCTGTGATGTCAACTGTCAAATCCATAACTGACAGTTAATAACTGGAAAGAACCAGGAAGTAGAAACAGGGAAATAGGACATCGTGCAGGATTTCAGGTTAGACTTATATATTTCAGGTTTCAAACTATTACAGTTTAGGGTTTTGGGGGGTGATTTACCTGTATGTAAGTTTTCATTTCAGGGCTGGACTTGCCCTTTAAAGCACGTAATTCTATGGAATACTGCGTCTGAAATTCTTCGTGTATGTATGAAAGCATGGCACCGTTACATAGCTAAAGGTGTGTAGATTCCAAAAATCTATAGTTTGTTTTCAAGTTTCGAGGTTGTTTCGTTGGAAAAAATGGAGATTCCTGCATCTGATATTCTTCATGTATGTATGGAAGCATGACACGAAAAATATACTTTGTGGGGGGTATTTCCAAGGTTTGGGGCTGTTTCCCTTGAAAAAAATAGGCGGTTCAAATTAAATTGCAAATGTAAATTTTTTTTTACACATTTTACCCATAATTCCAGTAAAATCTCCAGAAAAGTTAAAAAAATTCTGTTACGATGTTAAAGTACACTTTGTGCTGAAAAAACAATGTATAATATTCCTGATTTACTGTGGGGTTTCCTACTGTAAAATTAGTCTAAATCGATCGAGGGAAAAATCCTGAAAATTCTGCTGGCACTGAACGCAAACAAAATTTAAATTCTCCTGGCACTGAAAGGGTTAAAAAAAATAAGCCGGTTGAGTTTTTAGAAATAAAGAATGTTTAAGTTACTGGTATCGATACATAATGTTGGAATTGATTGTTGATTCAGGGATATTTTCGATTGCAACTTGGAGTCAGGAATGGATTTTTTCCCCATCACACTGTTTTTTTGTTTTTTCTTTGCCTTCCTCTGGATAACCTGTTGGGCAGGAAATGTGGGTATTGCTGAGCAGGCTGAACTATAATGGAGGAGCAAGGAAGTAGCGCATCCTCTGACTCTCCTGTCAGTGGAGTTGGTAAGAACAAGTGCCTCTTCTTTGGGGTTTAGAGGTGGGCAGGAGCATTTTTTTTCTTGTTGGCCTAAAAAGTTTGATGAACCTTGCCACTCCAGATATTTAGAAATTACAACTCCCAGCAGCCAAAGCATGCTGGGAGTTGTAGTTTCCAAACATCTGGAGTGCCAAGGAATTGGGGGTTACTAGATTTGGCTATTATTTTGCCACCAATACTGTATGGGACTATTGTATGGGAATTCTGTTTATTATAAAATGGTCCATTTAAAGGGCAACTAAAGCTTTAAAACAATACTGAATCAGATGGAGTATATTTTGTTGAAAAGTTTGCTACTGTTGAACCTTGGCACTACAGAAGTTTAGAAACTACAACTTCCAGCAACCAGAGCATGCTTGGAGTTGTAGATTTATTAATTACAAGTTTGCAGTGGTGGTCATAATTTCTAACCTCAGCTTATGCTCGAGTCAATCATTTTCACTCCTTTTTCAGGTAATAATAAGTACCATCGGCTTATACTCTAGTATATACGGTACTCACCTCTGATTCATTGCAGAAATTACTGTTCTTCGGTCTTTCTTTTGGTCTGATGTGTGTACGTTGCTCCATGCCCACTTTTCTGGATTCAATGCAAACAGACCAACTGAGCCATAAGATTTATCCTCCTCGCAGTAAAGGTCGTTATAGATGTGTGATTGTGGGGCTGACCCCAATGCACTACTGAGAGACAAAAGGCCGTTTCGGCTGACTATCAGTTGGTCTATGTAAGTTCCCTCAGGTGTTAAATATCTGCCCGTCCATGTTCCCGTAGACAATACAATAGTCAGCAGAAACGATCTTTCGTCTCACAGTTGTGAGTCGCACGTGCACAGAGTTTTAGTAAGGTTTTATTAGGCAAATGCTGAAATGTGTATCACAGATCACTGTAATGTCTAAACACAATGATAAAATGAACAGATAAAAAGTTCTTACATTGTATATAGATAAAATTACATTGATTGATTAATAGTATTAATGGTCATCTTTATTATTATTTGCTTGCAGACTACATTTAATAAAAATGTATTGATTAGAGGATATAAGAATTGCCGTATATAGTATGGAGTCCCCTTACACACAGTATACAGCAATTCTTCATTACATAAACCACAGGTGAGCTCAACTTACAGTGACCGACTGAGTGTCTCATAATGACTGATTGACTGTCTCACAGCGACTCTGACGCTCTCCCTCCAACTTCAGCACCGCCTGGAGACTCAGCTACGCGCAGCCGCAGACAAGCCACTCTCGCTGCTCAGTAAACTCCTATACCCCCTCCCCCTGTGTGCGTGCAGGGACGTGTTGTCGCACATAGAGGACGTCAAGCTTCAACGACGTGCTGACACTGTCTGATCCATCGCAACTTGTCAGGTTACGGCCGTGATACCGGCGCCGCACAGGATCAATTCATTTTAAAGGTACAGTGTGCCGGTTCGGCCCAGATCTCGGGACTTTTCCTGGGAATTTAGGACTGCAGGACTGATACCTGAAACTCGGGACTGTCCCGGATATATAATATATATATATATATATATATATATATATATATATATATATATATATATATATATATGCAGTGTACAATTTAAAAGTATTACCCCACGGGAGTTAGCGGGACCCGCCTAGTCTGTTTAGCCACATCGGTGTTTGAAGTCTTTATAATGATGTGTTTATCCCTTGTGGAATAATAATGTTATGTGATCTAGTGAAAGGTAATTGTGTATGGATTAAAGATAGGATTGAACTGACTCTTACTGCTAATTGACATTCCATTCATTTTCCTTTATAGAACAGGACATGTTATCTTCCCTGTAGTTAGTTTATCCTTGGCTAGTTGCACACCAACCAGTAATTCTGTAAGTCGGGACAAAATATCTGTACTATTTGGCATGCCACCAACCAATGTCAGGCTGTCTTTCTCCCAAACCAGATGACCGGACATGTCTGTAAATTTTGCGGGGTTTTTTTTTGCCACAAATGACAATATATCATCCAGTCAGTAATGGCGAATGGTAGGCTGGGATAAAATATATATATATCTAATGACAATATATCATCCAGTCAGTAATGGCGAATGGTAGGCTGGGATAAAATATATATATATCTAGCCTTTAATCTAGACATACATGGGACAATGTTTTTCCGATCGTATTTTCGATCAGCTGAAACAATTTTCCACTTGGTGCCACCGATCTTCTGTAGATTTCATCTTAAAAACTACGGAAGACGAGGTTGACAAAAAAAATACGCTCTATTTAAAACAGTGGAAAATGTCTTTGACATTCCAATAAATTTGATTGAATTTGACTAATTGATCAGAATATCAATGCCGTGTATTGGGGGCTTTAAGATGGCCATACACTAGGCAGACAGGTGCCCCTATCTTACTTAAAGAAGAACTAAACTATTTTTACTCCTAATGTAAGCTTTTCCCCCCAGAACACTTATAAATTTTAACCAGAACCGCCTTTCTCATCCATTTTTGCGACCGACATGCAATTGCAAATCACATTTATTTTGCGATTGCATGCCGCAAAGAAGAACGAGAAAGACCGTTCCGGCAGACTTAGTCTAATGTCGTAGGATCGCTTGGTCGGGGAGTAAAATCTTCCTAATGTATGGCCACCTTAAGATGGTATCCATGTTGTTGCCAGTACAACCCACTCGCTATATAATCTTCAAAGAGCCCCATCCCTTGACCCCAGTATCACTGTCTCTATTCACAGTATTTTTCATACAGATGTCTCCACACCAATATGGAAGTCTCTGATAAGACTTTGAAAGCTGCTTGTTACCCTGCAGTTTACTTTCCAGCAATTCACACTGGCTGGAAAATAAACTGCAGGGTAACAGATTTTAAAGTCTTATTAGGGACTTACATTTTGGTGACATCTATATGCCTTTTTTTTATTATTCTGTTCCTAGCAAGAGATAAATCTTCTAAATGTACATGGGTTCTTTGCCTATGCTATAGTGTCTCCCCTGCTAAAGCACCTGTTTAGACATACACAGTCCAGAAGGTTAAAATCTTCAGACTTTATTGATTGTTAGGCTGTCTGTCAGAAATATTTTCCCTTGTGTACCAGCTCTTACCCAGAAAGATTCCAGTTCTGGCAGTTGGTCATTGGGGACATGCTAGATTTTGGCTAGCTTTAAAAATTATTTAAAAGTTTGGGGGCAGGGCTTAGGATGCAGATGATGGTGCTCTGTCCCAGCATGCTTTAAGGTTTGGGCAGACCCCATAATTCTGGTGATGTCACAGATCACAGTGCTAGCAATAAAAACAAACATTTATACTGCTTTAACTTTGGATAGACTGAAGCTAGAAGCATGATCCTGGAGTTAGGTAGGAGTGATCCCTTTTTAATAAAGGCTGCTTGCATGGAGACCACAGTTCCCATTTAAAGGGAATTTTAGTTGCCCTTCTCTTTAATCCTCTACAATTCTATTATTTTTTTGTATATGTGGTTCCAAAACTGCTTAGCATATACTAGATCAGGGATAGACAACCAATAGCCCTCCAGATGTTTGAAAACGATAACTCCTAGCTTTCCTCTACAAGAAATGCAACAGCATAGGGAAGTCAGGGAATGCTGCGAATTGTAGTTCCCAAATATCTGGAGGTCATTTTCCTGTTCTAGATGAGACCTAGAGCAAGGGCTATTTAAGATGGGGTTACCAGTGCCCAGAATCCCCCCTTTCTAATGGCTCATAGTTACCTCCAGTTCTGGCACCTTGAGTCATCCAAAAGTGTTAGTCTGGAATGGTGTATAAAACAATGGGAGCCAAGATGTAGACATTGAAAGTATAGATATTGAAGTATCTATTTAACACAGATCATTCAGGTGTTGTTGGTCCGACCTGGTGGATCATCAAATGACTCCTGACTAAATGGCCTCATATGTGTGATTATTGTTCAATGTGCTTTTATGCTTGGAATTACATGTGTACAATCCCTTAGTACAGACCTGGGCAAGCAAGGCCCAGGGGGCCACATTCGGACCTTAGGCTGCCCTTAACTGGTCCCCTGCTACTAGACCTGTACATGTAATGGATCTGAAATATTACACACCTATTTAAAATTGCAGTTTCTATCATGAGAATTGAACCTATTCACAACGCTTCACAAAAGCCCAAGTTTCTCGTGCAGCCCTCTGTAAAATTTAATTGCCCATCCCTGCCTTAGTTTTACTTTTTTTTTAGACCAGAAAAAGTGATCACATAGGCCACAGAGTAGCACAAATGGGAACTAATGTTTAGGCTTTTTGACCTTATTGTCTCATGTTACATCAATTAACCCCTTTATTACAGCTGGTGCTCACATTGCTAATCACATTGCTCACAGATGGACAAGTACAAGGACACAAATGAACAAGGATTTATAGTGGCAATATTGTTTTTACTATAATGAGGTTTGTACCTGTAGTAAAGGATAGAAAATGTTTACATTTTGAGATATTGTGTACATACCTGTACCTCATAATTTTATATGGTTATAAAACTCCTTGGGGACTTTAATATCCTTATTTAAAGGACATCTAAAGTGAAATTTATACATTAATCCAATCCAATGTTTACATGTTTAATGTATGCTGCCTTATTCCCACCTTGCTCTGTGTTTACACACAGTCTGATTTACTGCGGAGCTTGAAGCTCCCCACTCCCCCTCCCCTCTCTGGTCATTCCCACTTTCAAATATAATCAGGCTGTGAACCAAGCCGTTCATACGCATTAATCCTCCTACATGTCACTCTAACCTTTAAACAAAAAACCCTGTAAGCCTGTAGAGAGAAGGTTTCTCATTTGTTCTGGAGACACGTGCTACTTAAAGGCTATGTCCACCCCTAAAATAAAAATTTAATATCATGCTCCCCCATGTCCCCCAGCCCCAACCGCATGTTTTGTTTTTTTAAAAAGCCCCCCAAACTCTTACTTACCTCCCCTCGATCCTCCGCCGCACTGCCGGCCCTCTGCTTGCGAGAATGCAAGCAGAGGGGCGGGACCGGCAGTCGCGTCTGTGATTGGCTGAGCGGCAGCCAATCACGGACGCGGCTGCCGGTCATTCAGTGCAGCGGAGGAAAGCGGAGAGGTAAGTAAGAGTTTGGGGAGCTTTTTTTAAAAAAAAAACATGCGGTTGGGGCTGGGAGACATGGGGGAGCATGATATTAAGGGGGGATTGTGCTAGGGGGAGGGATAGTAGAAAGGGAGGGAGAGGGAGGGGAGGGAGGGGGAGAAGGGCTCAGCACGCATGGCAGGAATCTCCGGGAGGCCAGGTAGCAGGCAGTGTCCTATATGAACCTGCTAGCCTCCTGGTGGGCTAGTTTTTGGAACTTTGGGGGGGGACTACAGGAGAACCAGATGGAGTTGGGATGTGAGGTAAGGATTAAACTACACTACATGGTGGGGCCAGTAGTTGGGGGGATTATAGTTTTGGGGGTGGACATGCCCTTTAAAGGGCATGTCCACCCCCAAAACTAAAATGTAACCCCTTACTGGCCACATCAAGTAGTTTAAAACAATCCTTACCTTACATTCCTGCTCAAAATAGTTCCCCTGCTGTGCCCCTCCAAAGTCCAGGAAACTGCTGTGTAGGAGCAGTGTGACTCAAGGTTGAGGCATGCTCAGTGCAGCCCTCCCTCTCCCTCCCGTTTTTCTCTCACCCCCCCTAACATTAAACCCTTTGGGTATGCGGTAGGGCATGCTCCCCCAGCCCCAACCGCATTAATATAATTGTTAGAAAGTCCCCCAATCTTTACTTACCTTCCCTCTCTCCTCCGCTGTTCAGAACTACTGGCAGCCGCGACCGTGATTGTCTGCCTCTCCGCCAATCACGGACGCGGCTGCCGGTCCCGTCCCCTGCTTTTTCCATGCAAGCAGAGGGCCGGAACACTGCAGCGGAGGAGAGAGGGCAGGTAAGTAAGAATCGGGGGACTTTCTAACAATTACAGCATATCAAAAGTTAAATTTCGGGTTGGACATGCCCTTTAAGGAGTGGGAGGGGGTGAGTAAGAAGAGATCTAAGTCCTACCTTATCACTGCAGCGCTCCTCGGGAAATGACCCTGCTAGTATGTTTTTAAATTGGGTTGATGGTTACACTAGTTATTTTTCGCACTGGCTATGGGTCCCTTGCTTTAAAAAAAAAAAAAAAAATGTTTATGCCTTATTGATTGGTATAGTTTCCTAATTATCGACTGAGTTGGTATGAAAACCAGTCCTACATAAAATATAGGACCTCAGTCAGTGTCCAGATTGAAAAAAAAAAAGGTGAAAATCTCCATCTGTTATTAGCACCCTACACTATGGACAACTTTAGTGATATTACGGTATCTCTCCCTTTAAATCTAAAGTGCATGTCCACCCCCAAAACTAAAATTTAACCCACTGCTGGCCCCACTGTTAAAAAATCCTTAAATTCTCCTCAGCTACTTATAGTTGTCCTGCAGTGTCTATTCATAGTCCAGGAAACTGAAGAGTAGGAGCCTTCCTGTCTGTAAAAGCGTATATTTGCCCCTTCCCTGTCCTCCTGGAGGACTCTGGCATGCGCAGGGGAGCCCCCCCACCCTCCGGATCCCTCCTCATTGCAGTAATAGTTTTAAAAATAAATTTTGTTCTGTAGTTGAGGCACCCTCCTCCCAACCCTAACCACCAGGTTTAAATGTTAAAAAGTGCCCAGAAACGTACTTGCTACATTCTTTTGTGCTAACTCAATAGCTGGCAGCCGCGTCTGTGATTGGCTGACCCTCCTACCCCTACTCTGTTCCTGCAAGTGGCATTAGAGGCAGAGGCCGAGGGAACAAAGCTTGGCAAGTAGTTTCTGGGCACTTTTTTAAGATTTAAACCTGGGTTCAGAGGGGGGGTCATGCAGTGTACATACAAAACACAACCCCTTGCCTGGGCTTCTTTTTAAAACAATATATCTTACACAGTTAATCGGATGGTTCTGGTGTAAAACCTTAAACCCTCTCTCCACCAGTATACTTTAAACAGCAGTGTTGAAGTATATTATTATTTACTCACTGCTACTGCACAGTGGTCCGGGTGCAGCCTGCCTGGAAACACTTTGCTCGGCTCGATAGACACAATATTCCAAAATAAGGCACTCCAGTGCTCTCCGGTTCACTAAGTTACCGTGTAGATTGTGTAAAATCAATCAATGTGCACAAAAAGTTAGGGGATATATAGCTGACAAACCACTTGCTACTGGCTGGCAGTGTTGGGTATGAACAAAGTTTACAAAAAAAACAAAACACAGAACTTCCATTTTTAAAAAAAAAAAACTTTTCTCTTTCCTGACACTGCCTGTCAGGACAATGCAGAGCAAAACGGGACTTACCGTAAGCGAAATTTCGGGACAATCCCCATTTGATCCGGGACAGCGAGACAATGTGAAATCTGTAAATGTCCTGGAAAATTGGGGACAGTTGGGAGGTATGCAGTAAAGATCAAATATCTGTAAGGGAGGTGATGACACAGGCAGGGCGTGAGGGTGTCCATCCGGGGGGGAAAGGATATACTTTTAGCCCAGGCCTGAGAGGCTTTTGGTGGCCTGGAGACCCCAGGTATCTAAAAGAAACTGGGCCCGCAATATAATTTAACTTTGGGGACTTCCAAACACGTTTGTGGATCATCGGGCCCTAAATTACACTCACAAGACGTCGCCGCTTCATGGCGTTAACCACTAAGGCCATCCACTGCGGAGCGCGTCACTGCTCTTGTACTACCAGTGTTGTCAGTGCTCCATGTGCGTCATCAAGTCCAGCCCAAGCTATTGGTGTAGTAAAATCTGCTTTGCCTACTTTGCTTGTGGTTGGGGTATAGGTGCATTGGCTATCTTGCTCTATTTTAATTCTAATTCATTCACAGTTTATTACACCGTTAATTCATCTCTGAAAAATGAATACTGTATAGAGAATGATTGTTAATGCTTCTTTGTGCATTTTTTCCAAGTGTGGATTATTTTTTACTGCAGTACTCTAACATGGGTAAGAAGAGCAGAGTGAAAACACAGAAGTCAGGGACTGGAGCAACTGCTGCTGTGTCACCAAAGGAAATGCTAAATTTAATCAGCGAGTTATTGCAAAGTACGTTTCCTTCGTCATTGTGTGTATACAATATATGAGTACCAATAAAGTTCCTAATAATTTTCATCCATTTAATTAATGACAGAAAATTAACTTTTGTCGGCCTAGGTGTCTCTGGGGTGTAAAAGTAGGGGAGACCTCCAATGTCTAACAGTTACCTCCCTTTATTATTTTATCTATTATTATTATGGATTTATATAGCGCCAACATCTTCTGTGGCGCTTTACAATTACATAGTCAAATGTTACATACAGGGTAATATATATTACATACATAGATAATACATTATATAAGTACACAGAGAGATGAGTTACTTACAGGAAAGAGGACATTGCCCAAAGAGCTTACAGGAAAGAGGAAATGGGGTGAGACATAAGGTGACGTGAATCAGTAGGCTGTAAATAGATTGGCAGTGGAGTGTTAAAGGCAGTTTGGATTAGGTTTGGTCAGTCAGAGGGGTAATGTCTAGGCCAGGTTATATGCTTGCCTTAAGAGGTGGGTTTTAGGGTTACATTTGAATATATTATGGGATGGTGACAGACTGAGGAAGGGAGTTCCTGAATACAGGCATGGGAAGAGGTGACAAGGGTGGATGAGTGGAGGATATAATTTGCAGAGTGGAGGTTGTGTCTGGGATGGTATTGGTGGATAAACTCTAAGATATATGGAGGGGCTGTGTTGGATAATGCTTTATAAGATAGGGTTAGCAGCTAGAACTGGATCCTATGTGTAATGAGTAGCCAGTGGAGGGACTGACAGAGAGGAGAAGGCAGAAGAGAAATGAATGAGTCTGGCAGCAGAATTTAGGGTGGATTGAGGTGGTACCAGGTGGTTGTTTGCAGTAGTCTATCCGGGATATGATTATGGCATGGACTTGGACTTTTGTAACTTTCAAGCAGAAGGGAGGAATGCGGGAGAGGGTTTTGAGTTGAAACCGACAGGAGTTGGTAAGCGTGTTGACATGGGGTTTGAAGTAAATCTCTGGATCTAGCATTATTCACAGGCAACGGACATGAGGAGATGGGGATATAGGTGTGGGAAAAGAAAAGTTTAGTCTTTCCCATGTTTAGTTTTAAGAAAGGGGGAGGACATGAAGTTAGAGATGGCACTAAGGCAAATGGCAACCTGGGAAGTCAGTGTACGGAGATCCGGGGCAGAGATGTAAATTTGGATATCATCCGTATACAGGTGATACTGAAATCCAAATTAACTAATGAGTTGTCCAAGGCCATAGGTGGTCAAAGAGAGAGTTAATGGGAAGATTCCCCAGAATCATGTAACTAAGATACCTGTATAACAAAAGTGTTAAATATAACCAATTGCAGTACCACAGTCTCCGACAACAGATAGAATGAGAATTAGCAATTACTGACACAGTATACAGTTTGTGAAATTATATTATGAGAAGGCACCAAAGAGTTGACCCATAGTTGAGAGTTATTGATTGTTGGATTATGATTAAAATTAATCATTAAAAATTGAGTATGTATATATAAGAATAAGAAAGAGATACCAAATGCTGATGTTTAATAACACGATGTGAAACAAATATTTGTAATAATGTTTATATGCATGCTCTATTTTTATAAATAAAGTTCCTCCACTGGAGGGGATTTTAGAAAAAAGAGAGAGTTAGTAGAGAAATTATGAACCAGGTCAGCATAGATGTGTCTTTCCAGTAGTTTGGAAGCAAAAGGGAGAGAGGCCGATGGGTCCAGGGATCGTTTTTTATGTATAGGGTACACCACAACATGTTTAAATGAGGAGGGAAAAATACCAGTAAATAGGGACAAGTTAAAGAGAGAGGTTAGGGCTGGTAAGAAGGAAGAGGAGAGGTGGGGAATGAGATAAGAGGGGGCAGGTGGTGAGACATGTCCTGGATAGGAGAGAAAAAGAGTCCCTGTTCTGTAATAGTGGTGAAGTTCATTAGGGGGCAAGTAGAGGGAGTAACAAATGAAGGGAGGCTAGATAGATGCAGTGGTAAGGGTATATATGCAGGTGATTAATGAAGGGTGGTTAGGCGGTGCAATAGTAGTGGTTGGAAGCTGTAGGAAGGAGCTAGGGTGGGCAGGAAAGCCATTTCTGATATTTTCTGGGGGGGGGGGGGGGGGGTGTGAAAAATGAGGCTATTTCATCAGCTGATAAACAGGGAGGAGGCGTCGGACAGAGCAAGGAGTTAAATACTTTGAAGAGGTGTTTGGGGTTATATGATTTTGTGGATATGAGTAAGGAGAACTAATTTTGCTAGCAAAGCACTTCTGATCCGATAAAGGTTACTTTCAAATTTTAGAAAGTCTTTATTTTTGTTGCTCTTGCACCAGCGTTGTTCAACTATACAGGAGTGCCTTGTCATCTGTTTAATCTGATCAGTAAGCCATGGTTGAGGGTTTTTACGACTAAGGCAACGGGTGGAAAATGAAGCAATTAGGGAATCTAGGGCATTGGAAACAGTGTTGTAATAATGGAAGGCTGCAAGATTAGGGTCCAAGAAGGAGGGCATAGAGAGAAGTTGTGGAGGGGACACGAAAGTGAATGGGGGTCAAGATTACGCAGGTCCATGCATCTGTATGTTTGTTTGTTAGGGGTCATGGTTGGGAAAGATGACACAAGATTAAATTTGAGAAGAAGAAGGGAGAGTTGGAGAAGTTAAATATTGAGCAGAGGCGAGTGAAGATCAGATCCATTGTATGCCCCTTACAATGGGTCTGTGCCATTAAGTAAGGCTAAGGGAGGAGGCAAGAGAGAGAGGTTTATTGGCAGCAAAATTGTTAATATCAGGCCTAGTAAATGGTCTAAAAAGTGTTTGGTTTTCCTATTTACAGAATGCAGTAACCCTAATTCTGTTCCTGGGAAGGAATGGGAGGAATATTTGCAGATTCGTACGCTTGTTGAAAAAATCCAAAAGAAACAGAAAGGTGAGTGCCATTTTAAATAAAAATGTTCTACTCCATTGTGATAATTGCTTTATAATGGTTATTAAATGACCACTTTGCACCTAAGAATATCTTTTTCAATTATAAGAACCCCTACTTGTTTGAGATTCTCTTTGTGGGGCATAAAGTCGGTAGCGATATCATATACTAGTTAGTTTACTGGACCTACTAAGCTGCCAATAGAAGAAACCCCTGACATGCATTGTGGCTGCCAAAGCAGGAATAGGGCGATATAAAGAGAGAAATTTTATAACAGAAAAAAATGCAAGATTGTATTGAAATGAAAAACTGGTGACCAGTGGAATATTTACACATCATAAGATCCAAGACATAAAAAATCTTAGCTTATCCCAGATGCCTTTATATTTAGATCAATTCATCTGAAGTACTTTCCTTTAGCTTCAACCATGTTGAATATAATATAGGTTTGCACGACTTAACGGGTTTTTTGGAGGCTGTGATGGTTTCCTAAAGTGAACCACACAGCTGCCTCAACCCAATTCAGTATCGGTTTTGCATAGCTTTATTGTTAAAATGAAACAATAACCTCAAGGTTGGTGTTACCTTTTGCAAACAAAAGCATGGAGAGTGGATTATAGCAAAATTGGCTTTTGGTAAATGAAGCCGTTGCTAGATGACTATAATGCAATGCTACTTAACTGGATATTCCAATCTGTTTATAAGATGCAGCATGATAAAGTAAAAAAACAAACAAAATAAAACAAAAACAATATAAACTGGGGTTATTGGTTACTGCTGCACAGTCAAATTTGGGTACATATTGCATCTACTCACCTTCCTTTGAAAAAAAGTTTCTTTCTTGATGAGGCTGTCACACCCCTTGCATAATCACTAACAACTTGACAACATACCTGTCAGCTAATACATTTTAACAAATAATCCTTTACAGATAATACAGGTCCCAAAAATTTAACTCAAAGGAGAACTAAATCCAATTTTTTATACTCCAGAATCTGAAAACTACCCCCCTAAAACACCAATAAGCTATAAAATACCAGTAAATTGTATTAAAGGGTAACTGTGGTCTGGAATTCTTTCAAACTAGTAAGAATTATATAAAAAGCCTTCCATCGTACCTTCAAAATAAAACCTAAATCACATCTCTAGATAAAATTAGTGAGAATTTATTGCTGGAAAGGTTCAGCAATATTACTTCCTGCTTAAACACTTGCTGTTTTTAGCCATGTGACCAGTTTGTAGTTATGTGAGCAGCCTGTCTGCATTAATAGGCTCTACTTTTCAGCTTTCAATTTTTTCCCCAGCTTCTTCCTGATTTCCCCGGCATTAAGTCTTAACTGAGCATGCTTCTCCCTCGGGGCGGAGAGGAAGTCAGGTGATGTCACTCAACCTGCAGGAAGTTTGAACATTCACCCCAATGTTATTTCTCACAGGCTCCAGCCAAAGATGTAATTGTCCGCTCATTTTAAACAAAATACTACAGGTTTTCATTCAACCGTAACTTGTTTTGAGACCACAGTTGCCCTTTAAAGTAAATGTAAGCCTGTTAAGAACTGGATGAAGTATCTGTGTGTATGTGCAGTGTCAGACCACACCTCCTGACCTCAGTCTCATGCTTCCTTGCTTTATCTGTCCTGTAAAAGGATTGGCTAGAGATTATTAATGGGTGTGACCAACTGTAACAAGTTTCTGCCATAGCTTAGGACTGAGCATGTACAGAACATAATGGTCATTGACCAAACTGTGATACTAAAATGCTGTTAAGTAAAGCACAAACCATATGTTATTTAGGTAAATTTCCCATCGCTCGTATCAAAATGAGAGGAAAGACACAGATTACTGGTTTTATATCAAGGTGTTCTGCCTTCTGGTTGAGTGTTGTTCTGTGGCTTTAGTTGTCCTTTAAAAGTTTTAGCAATTTCTCGCATAAAGAACCAGCTCTTGTTTCTGGACTTAGATATGGCAAGTGTGAATAAAATAGCAAATAGTTCTTAGTAGGCAACAGGATTATATAATTACAACAAAACTTTTTTTTAACTTTCGTAATCATAGAGCAGAATATGTTTGACTGATATGTTACACTGACACTACCTTAATACATCAAAAATCAAAACAAATTCTTGATAAAGCATACAATTCCCAGCAAGCACACACAAATGAACTCAATCTAACCACCATTTCTTTCTTTGATCCCTCTGGCTGGTTGCAATAGGCAACAGAATCCTGTAATCACAAAAAAAAAAAAAAATTGTAGACTATTGTGCTTATCCAGCCATTCTCACACATTTAAGATCTTGCTGTCCAATAGGGAACGGTCTGCCAATGCATTTTGGTATATGCTTTAATATTTTTTCTAATGGTGTTTTAAGGTAGAGATTTTCTATAACTACATTTTCTTTGAGTGTACAATTTTGAATTACTTTTTGTTTATGTTTCTCTATCAGCCTCAGGGGCACCCTGGCACACTGGGGTTAAGTTCCTACCCCAAGGAGTGAGGCTCTGGCCCTGCCCCTTGCCCATAAGCACCTGGGCGCCGGAAGCCTCCTCCGGTTTATATGTACACTCAAGTGTAGGATCACCAGCACTCCTCCGTGTGCATGAACAGGAACGTTTGCGGAAACTATCATCCATGGCCGTGGAGAGGGTGCCTAACACCACTCTGCTTCACCAGCAAGGTGTCAGGAGGCTCTACCCTCTCTGCTATAGGGAAACATGCCTCCGTTCCCCTGTTATCCTGCACTGCTTGGCCGGCTGGCAAAAGGGGCGGAGCCTGTATCTCACCGCTTCACATGGCGGTGGCCATCTTGGATTCAGCTCCTGCAGAGGAAACACCTTTCCAGCCCACAAGGATCTAATCGCCGAAGTCTCCTCCAGATAAGAAAAAATATTTTTTCTTTTTTTCTTTTATTACAGCAACGATGTCTGCAGCAAAAAAAGCCACCCCCAGGCACCAAAAATGCAAATACCCAGTTGGGCTTGTAGTTCAGCACTACATTTGCAATATGTGCAATGCTTAATTGCCAGTTGATCAACCGGATCCACTATGTTGTTCGCAGCAACGCCCATGACCCATCCCTCTGATCCTACATAGATTCTCTTAGGAATCAAAACTTTGGGTCTGTGGTGCAGGCAGCTCCCGCGGTTCTCCCACAGGAGACTTCTGTGTGTAAGGTTTCCTTCTACACCACAAAGCAGTCCATGTCATGTCCAGGAGTCAGATCACCGTCAAACAAGCTATGAGACTCATCAGCAAAATGGTGTCCTCAACAGAAGGGATCCCATATGGGATATTCCACCTAAGGCCTCTACAGAGACACATCTTGAGACACTGGGACAAATTATTATTATTATTGATTTATATAGCGCCAACATCTTCCGTGGCGCTTTACAATTACATAGTCATACATTACATACAGGGTAATACATGTTATACAAAGTCATACATATTACATACACAGGTAATACATAATATAAGTAAACAGAGTGAGGAGTTTCTTACAGCCATACCGTGATACAATAGGAGAGAGGACCCTGCCCAAAGAGCTTACAGACTAGAGGATATGGGGGTGAGACATTAGGTTGCGGGAATCGGTAGGCTGTAAATAGATTGGCAGTGGAGCGTGAAAGGCGGGTTGGATCATATTGGGTAGTAAGGGGGTAATGTTTAGGCCAGGTTATATGCTTGCCTAAAGAGGTGGGTTTTAAGGTTACATTTGAAGGTGTCCTGAATGCCGGCATGGGAAGAGGTGACCAGAGTGGATGAGAGGAGGAAATCATTTGCAGAGCGGAGGTTGCGCCTGGGACGGTATCGCTGGATCAGCTCTGAGATATATGGAGGGGCTATGTTGGCTAGAGCTTTATAGGATAAGGTAAGCAGTTTGAACTGGATCCTTTGTGTGATGGGCGACCAGTGGAGGGACTGGCAGAGAGGAGAGGCATTAGAGAAGCGAGAAGAGAAATGAATGAGCCGGGCAGCAGAGTTGAGAATGGATTGAAGCGGTGCCAGGCGGTTGTTTGGTAAACCACACAGTTGTGTGTTGCAGTAGTCTAGCCGGGATATGATTAGGGCATGGACTAGGATTTTCGTAGCTCCCTTTGAGAGGAAGGGTCAATGCGGGAGATGTTTTTGAGTTGGAGCCGACAGGAGTTGGTAAGCGAATTGACATGATGTTTGAAGGAAAGATTGAAATCTAGCATTATTCCCAGGCAGCAGACATGAGGAGATGTGGATATGGGTGTGTTGTTAATATTAATAGTAAGGCTAGGGAGGGGAACAGATCGTTAGGGTGGGAAAAGGACAAGTTCAGTCTTGTCCATGTTTAGTTTGAGGAAGCGAGAGGACATGATCCCCTCTCTCTCTGGGCTTTCCCTTGCTCCTTCCTTTAGACATCAGGCAATCGCTGCACTGGTGGACTCAGCCACAGCACCTGCTGCGGGACAAGGGACTTCCGTCCTGGGCAGTAGTCATGAAAGATGCCAGCTTTTCAGGCTGGGGAGGTTTATTAGAGGTGGGCCAGACAGGTCAGTGGTCCCCCGAGGAGACTACGCTACCCATCAGCATTCTGGAGCTATGAGCCATTGGCAATGCCCTGCTCTTTTGGACCCCCCCTCCTAACAGGGAATTATGTCTGAATACAATGTCACAGCCGTGGCATACCCAAACCATGAAGGGTATATGACAATGGAAAGTAATGATTCTGCACACCTTTAACTCAAGTTACACTAAATGAGTGTCTCTTCTTAGATGCTGGTTGCCGCCAGAGCTGTCACCAACACAGGCAGGTAATTAGAGAAGAAAATAGCTGGGCACACCAGTCTTACAGCAATGCAAAACATAGTATTTGTGACGTTTCGGCACACATTTTGGGCCTTCTTCATTAAAATTTTTATCTGAAGAAGGCACAAATTTTGTGCTGAAATGTCACACTAAACACTGTTTTGAATTGCTTTAAGACTGGTGTGCCTAGCTATTTTCTTCTCTATAAACCTTGCCCTTCCTCTCTCACGGAAAGACAGACTCACTGTTTGCATGTGGTCAGGGCTCTTCGTGTTTACCTCGCCCGAACTAAGGACATCAGGTCTTCTTAGTTTGATTTTTGTTCTCATGGCAAGCCTGCGTTGTGGTTCTAGAACCTTGCCTCAGACTCTTACGAGATAGATAAAATCAGGCATCCTGCGCTGTTACCGTCTTGCTGGGGTTGCTCCTTCCAATGCGGGTTGCTACCCATTCTACAAGAGCCATGGGCACTTCATGTGCCGCCAACAAGGGGGCCTCTATGGGTCAGATCTGTCAGGCGGCAACTTGGTTGTCCATTACGAAGTTTATAAGATTCTATAGATTCTATTTCCTCATGTCTTTGCCTCCACAGAAGTGTCATTGGGACTTTTTGTTTTGCAGGGTGTGATGGGTTAATTTTTTGTTTTCTTCCCTATTGCTACTGGGGCTTTGGGATGTCCCCAGTGTGCCTGGGTCCCCTTGAGGCTGATAGAGAAAAGAGAATTATTATACTTAAATAAAATGCTTTCTCTGAAGCCAAAGGGGGACCCAGGAACACCCCTCCCAGCCAGTGTCGCCTCAACGTCTTTCTGTAGTTTGGATTGTTGCCACAAGTTTGATGTTTGGAGTTTTTAATTTTTATATAATTATTACTCCTTTGCTCCCTCTTTGGGACAAACTGAAGGAAGGCTTCCGGAACCTGGATGCTTATGGGCAAGGGGCAGGGCCGGAGCCTCACTTCTTAAGAATTTAAAGTGTCCTCTCCTTGGGGTAGGAACCCCTTTGTGCCAGGGTCCCCCTTTGGCTTCAGAGAAAAGCATTTTACGTAAGTATAAAAATTCTCTTATTTTTAATAGGTTTATCTGTTGTATTTGATGGGAAAAGAGAGGATTATTTTTTTGAACTGATAGAGTGGAGCAGAACAAATGGTGCATCCTGTGAAGGCTTTGAACTGGCAGAATTTCCAGAAGAGGGCTTTGGATTAAAAGCTACTAGAGAAATAAAGGTGAATGACTGACTAAGTATTGGGAATGTAATGAGTGAGCCTATGACTTACTTTAATTGGTAGATTCTTAACATTTTTAACATGTGGTCGTGTTGCAATCTCAATCGGATAACATGTTAAATCGCTGTAGTGTGCCTAGCCCTAAATGCTGGAAAAACAGAAATTACCTGCACAGACATAAAAAAAAATTTTAATTTGAGAAGGCGAGTCTTCAAGCTGGTCACATGGTTAAAAATAGAAAGTGTTTTAACAGGAAAATAATATTGTTGAACAAAGCTGTTTTGACACCTTTCCCTGGGCAGTTTCAATAACACCCCTAAGCTTTAATTTATCCACACCTTGCATTCAGAAGGTCCCTAACAACTGACTTTCATATGCCAATTGTCAACAGATTCTTGTACAAGTCATTCTGAATTGAGAAAGCCAGTTGGATAACTAGCAAAACGTCTTCAAGAACTACATTTTTAGTCCCGTTGATCTAACTGAATACAACAGATTTACCATGACCTGGGTGAATAAGAACCTTTATAAGTTCTAGCAATAACATATTTTACCCAGTGGTGTGATTTAGGGTTAATTTTGAAGGTAGAGTGGAAGGCTTTTTATATATCCCTAACTGATTTGGAAAAAATGGAGACCACAGTTACCCTTTAAAATTTTTTTTATATATTTATTTTGACTACAAGTTTGGCAAAAGTTATGAAATTAAACGATTTTTCAAAATTGAAGCAAATACACAGAATAACTAGGCAATAAAAATATAAAAAAAAATCCCCTCTAATTTAAAGGCTGATCCAATTATTCATCAGATTGCCAGTAAGTTCAAGTTGTTACCAAAAACACTGACATATTCCATACTTGTAATTCAAAGACAATCAGGTTCATTTACCCAGACTTGCTGGGCAAATATATGGAGTTAAAGTCGCGCTAACCGGTTCGCTACCGGTTAGAGCGATTTTAAATCCATATTCGCGTGGGATGCATGGGTTTCGCAAAAATCACCCGTGCATCTGCCGCTCGCGATTCAATATCGAGATTTGCCCTAATTTTAGAGCGGGATTTTAACGCCAGCAAATAGCTGGCCTTAAAATCCCGCAGTGGGTAAATCCCTTACTAGGATTTACCCAGATTCGCAAACGCGATATTAAATAGCGAAAGGAGCATTTACCCAGAGCGATATCGGCTCTGGGTAAATGAGCCTGAAAGTGTCCCAAAAATGGTAAGTAATAGAGCCCCTTCCCACTGTATATAAATCAACAAAAAGGAAATAGATAGGAGAACTTCGGCTATTCAATATAAACATTTAATAGATCGAGGTGCGCAAAATATCAACATAAATAGTGACACCCATAACTATTCGAATGCCCCCCCCCCCCCGCCCCGGTGACACAACCAGAAAACTATATGATCACATAGTACATCCCCATGTTCCTAGGTTACTATAATACTTAACAGTGCAGTCAGTCATTCAGTCTGTCTGTGCACAGATCTGGTATAACATCAGAAGTACTGGCTGAGACACGGGGGTATGGTATAGTGCTGGTAGAGGGGGCTCTAGTGACCCTTTAACTTGGGCTATTTCAATGGCGCTGTGGCCATGTGTACCACTTCCTGATTACTTATACTCTGTGTCACTATTTATGTTGATATTTTGCTCACCTCGATCTATTAAATGTTTATATTGAATAGCCCAAGTTCTCTTATTTCTTTCTTTTTTGTTGATATAGTCCACACTTGTATTTATATATAGACTGTTCACAATACTGTTTGTGCAGCAGCTTAGTGATTAGCATAGAATCAGTGCAACACTAGGTGCATGAATGACGCTGGAATTTGTTTGTGGCATGTTTGGCAATGATGAAGCTTCTGTTGCAGCTAATTTGCTGCTGAAGTTTTTTTTTTTACATAGCATGAATTTTTCAAAAGCTTTCCAATGAATTAGGCTGATTAGGTTTCTGACACAAATGACCATGCTGGATAGTTATGGCCAAATATATATTTATAAGGCAAATTTAATTACTGAGTAGCTTTTTAGTTTCTCTCATTATTACACATCTCTTTTTTGTTGTTGACACAACTGAAATGATTTTATATCTTATTCCTAGGCAGAAGAATTATTCCTTTGGGTTCCAAGGAAGCTGCTAATGACAGTGGAATCTGCTAAAAGCTCTATTTTGGGTAAGAATGTATTATTTTTTATTTGGGGTTTCCCTCATCAAATCAGGGGTGCTGGAATTGCTTTATCTTTTTTGTGTTTTTCTTCATTTAACCCCAAATTATCTTCTAAGTTTCTTGCAAACTTTAAAGTGTTGCAGAATACTGATAGTATACTTTTTCAGTTTCAGGGCAGTAATGGATAAAATTCTGACCTATAAAGTTTATAAAAAAACAAAAAGAAAAATGTGACAGAAATAATAATTAAGAGTCTCTTAAAATGGGGACCGCATAGAAGTGGGGACAACACAACAACAAAGGCACACAGAGAAACACACTGCAATAGAGACATAGATAATTATAATAATCATGAAATTTATTCCAACACATTGTCGGTAGAGCTGGCTTTCTAATTTTTTTCCCCAGTACATTTAAATTCTTTAGAATATTTTTCTACATTTATGAGGTTTTGATTAGATTTTTATATATTGTTTCACTGTGAAATACACATGCAAACAAGTAGCAATTGTCCATGTTAACTCTTTGTCCAGGCTATTTATGTTTTTAAGGGCATGTCCACCCTTAAAACAAAAAACTGTTCAGTTGTCCGTTACCTGCCTCCAACCCCAAGTGATATATTTTGCACTTTATTACTTCCATTAACCAGATATTTAAGGATAAATATTAAGCTATCATTTTTAAAGATGAAGGTACACACAGTATATGGAGGGAAAGTTCTGGACTGACATTTTTCCTATGACCACGCCCAGGAAATTTTCTGAAAATAATGAAGGACCCTGACGCAGACATTTGTGCGGAACAAACATTGCAGAGAAAGGGGCAATTCCGAAAGATCCAACGGAATCATCCTTGTGTGCACCCTGCATCATCCCCATTTTGCAAGAGTAAACTGGCTCCTCCGTCCATGCAGTCAATTAAGGCTGTGGCAACTGACATCCCAGCCAATAATTTACTACTGTTTCACCTGCAGCTTCCTCTGCACATGCTCAAGCTTACTAAAAGCTTATTGAGCAGAGGGAGAAGGCAGATACCTTTGCCAGAAAGAAATAGAAAATATCATTAAATATCTGGATACAAATGCATGTAATAAGCTTTTAAAAATAGCAGTTGAAGTTGCAGGCAGATAACTGATAGAAATAGAAAATATCATTAAATATCTGGATACAAATGCATGTAATAAGCTTTTAAAAATAGCAGTTGAAGTTGCAGGCAGATAACTGATAGAAATAGAAAATATCATTAAATATCTGGATACAAATGCATGTAAAAAGCTTTTAAAAATAGCAGTTGAAGTTGCAGGCAGATAACTGATAAGTCACCAGTTTTTTGTTTTAAGGGTGGACATGCCCTTTAATTACTTTTTGTTTTTAGGGCCTCTGTATGCACATGACCGCATTTTACAAGCCATGGGCAATATCACTCTGGCTTTCCACCTTTTGTGTGAGAGATCAAATCCTAATTCGTTTTGGTTGCCATACATCAAAACTCTTCCCAGTGAGTATGACACGCCGCTGTATTTTGATGAAGACGAAGTTAATTATCTCCAGTCCACCCAAGCCATCCATGATATCTTCAGCCAATATAAGAACACCGCCCGGCAATATGCTTATTTCTACAAAGTTATCCAGGTATGGGGATGATCTGTTCTGCATACAAGGTGTCTATAATCTATATCATACTGCCACGGTTAATCAACAGTTTATTTAGTTAAAAGGAAATTAAATGATTTTTTTTTTGCTACATTCCAGATTTAAATATAATTTATTATATGGGCCAATAAGAAAAACTTAGAAGAGGTTCATAGAAGAGGAAAGTGGCCTGCTGCATTTCTCTGCTCACAGTCATAAATATTTATGAAATAATATGTCTAATGGGCACATTGCTTCTAATCCAGACCAGTTTGTTATTTTAATATACAGCAAATGATGTGTAGCAAATGTAAATTGTTGATGTTTTAGCACAGCCACTTATATTTGCTTGCTCCTTTATGCTGTTAAATCTCCCCGTGCAAGTAGCCTACTGTAGATTTTTAACTTTCCCTATTTTTTTTCCCTACCATTTAATAAATCTTTTTTTTATAGTCCCTTTGAATTCCTACATAGGTAGGAATTGTGATAATTCGTTCATTAAATGCATTCTTAGTGGTTTATCCACCATCTCTCAACTGCCCCCTAGCATCTACAGACAGTATATATGTAAGTATATATTATCATCACTAAGTTTAGTACCATTGCGGAGAGGATTCATTTGAGAACAGCCTAAACATGGTAAAGTAAGATCACTTTCCAAAGCATCATGCACACGTGCAATCACGGGTGCGGACCCCTGACGCACGGTGTGTATGCACGGCTGTTTCGGCCAATAATCGTGTATGCACCGTGTATGCATTTCAGCTGACAAAGTGCCCATACACAGCACGATTAACGGCAGTGCATACATGCATGTATGAAGCTTTAGTCTCTGCTAAAAATCACAAAATGGTTCATATAAGTTAGGGCAAATATTTTGATTTTACTTACATTATTATGTTAGGGTGTAAATTAACATTAAAGTGTCCTATAAGTGGGTTGCTACAGGGAGGGGGAAAACATGCTCCTGTAATGCACCCTTAATAAATGGTCCCGACGATAAAAGACCCTGAGTGCACTTTTAGGTTGTCTGATTTATATATAGTGTTTATAATCCAGGTGCTGTTAAGAGAAAATATGTAATAATTAAAAAAGAAATGATGCACTCAAAATGGTCTTATTTTATATTTTAGTCAACATTTAATTGAGCCAAGTACAAATTCCACTTTTTTCCAGCCCTCCTTCCTCGTCCTCCCTCTTTCTTTTCTTTTCTCCCTTTCCCCCTCAACGCACCACTTTCCCTCTATTTCTCTTTGTATATATACAGTGTCAAATGAAAGTGAGTACACCCCTCACATTTTTTGTAAATATTTTGTCTTATCCATGGGACAATACTGAATATATGACACTTTGATACAATGTAAAGTAGTCAGTGTACAGCTTGAATAACAAATTGCTGGCAACCAAAGTGAGAACACCACTAACCTTGAGGGGAATACACTTTACATTTGAGGTACTTTACATTTGTCTGCTTTGCCATACTCTTTAACAATAAACATGGAAAATATGCAGTACAGCTTATTATGTTATAATAATTACAATCTGATAGTTCTCTTTTTTGTTTACCTTATGGTAATGGTTTTTTTTTGTTTTTTTTGTAAGTGGTGTTTTTAATTCTGACCAAATTATTAAATAGAACTGCTGCTTATTTTTTGAAAGGAAAAAAAAACCAAACATTAATTTTATTGGCAGCTACTTAAAATTTCCTGTAGCTCAGGGATATCCATCCTCCAGGTGTTTGAAAAACTACAACTCCCAGCTTTCCTTGGTTTCTTCTGCAATGGAGGAATTCTGGGAGATGTAGTTTTCAAACATCTGAAGAGCCGCAAGATGTACATCCCTGCTGTAGCTTGTCTGTGCAGTTTTGTAGCCTTTACACAGCCTGTCTGTTTGTATGTAGATTGATCATAGGATAACGCTAAACTATCAAATCATACAAACTGTTTAAACCATTAAAGGCACATACACACCTGCGATCTCGAGTGCCAACCTGCAACACACGATGTATATGCACGGCCAATAATCGTGCAGTGTATGGGCACTTTGTCGGCCGCTCGGTTGAAGATTCGCCCAGTCGGGCAACAAACCCTTTCCGAATGGCCGTTTTGCAAGTTTGTATGAGGATTTAGGGTCTTTTAATGTTTAAGACCTTTTGTTGGCAATGAGATCAGTGGAAGAATGAGTTTAATTTACACATATATAGAGAGAAAATAATTGATTGCTTTATTTTATAACCATCAGATTTTAATTTTATTTTACTACAATTGTGTTAGTATTGATATATTGGATACTATCCATGGTACAAATTGTGTATAGATTAATTGCATTTTATTTAGTTAGAAAGAAGTTCACTACTCACTAGGCAGCTCTGCTGATTCAAAGACCCTTCAGGTTTGAGATGATGAATGCTGCGTCTGTAACTGCTGACATAAACATTCTCCAGTTTAGCATCTTGTTTCATTGACTTGTCCATAAAAGGCAGTGAAGTTAGGGTAGAATTAGCAAAACCTTTTCTGTTTGTTGGGGGCACTGGAAGCGGATTTTATGTTAACAGCTGCTGTTACAGTCCAAGCTATGGCCTGATTTTGATGAGAAAAGGCAGGTGTGAAACTTTTGTAGACAAAAATAAATACTAGTGCATGCAAAATGAAACTTAGGAAATAGGACCTCATTAAAACAGAAGCAGCTAGCTTTAGTGAGCTGGGCTGGGCTTCGTACACACCCAAAGGTCTGACCGGTGAAATATATCCGTTAAACAGGACAAATATTGCCTAGAATTACTGTAATGATTAATATTTTGTTGGACCTTTTATTTCTGTAATCTGTCAAAAAAAAATAGATCAGGCATCTGTAAATTTCCTGCCAATTCTGTATGACCACATAGTAATGTAAATTTTACAGCATTAAGTGCATGGTGCTGGAAACTGTGTAGATTGAGTAAAAGGAGTGCAAAACCCATGATTGCCCAACCATGCAGTAGGAGGAACTTGGTATAGCACACATTTTAAATATCCTATATGATCATACATAAAATGCCACGATTATTATTCATTCCATTATATATTCCATTTGCGTAGTGTAATTTATATATTGACAAGAGAAAAACTACTCACAGAAGAATAATTTTTGAGAGCAAGGAACTTGATTGACAGCAGAAATATAAGAAGTTTTAGATTGGATATCTAAAGAAATAGGGGGTAGATCAACAGAAAAATCATATAGTGCTGGTTGGGAAGAATTATAGTTTCCAATTATGGTCAATTTAAAATAACCCATTTTTCAGTATAGATGCCCTTTAAAACATTATTTCAAAGGGGGAATCTGTTTAGGAGATGCTCATCCCAATCACCATATACCAACATACCCCTGGTGCACTCCCACGAAGAGCAGCGCAACACACACTCCCACCCCAGCAAGGCCAGGGATAACTCTACACTGCTCCTCTACTAGATGTGCATACCTGTTAAATATGGTAATACTACCTCTGCTGAGGTATATGTATTAAAGGGCATGTCCACCCCCAAAACTAACTTTCTATGTTTATTTGGCCCAAATAAATGCTCCAAAACAAACTTTACAGCATGTAAATCGGTCCAGTGGTTCAAAAGTTACAGACCTTTGTAGCTGGCTTAATCCTGCAGCATGGACCAATACGGCGATGAACAGAGACAGGTTACATCACCTTGCCTCTGTTCTTTTCATGTTCTTGAGCATGTCTGTTAACACCCAGCAGTGAGAACAGAGGAAGTTGCATCAGTAATGACCCCTGGATCCCGCCCTCTTTTCCCTCTCAACCAATCGCAGCTGTAAAGTTATGTGTATGTGTAAATCCAGGATCAACATGCTGCAGCCATCCGGCTTCGAGAGAGAGACACACGCACACACACACATACTCTCTCTCTTTCTCTCTCTCTCAAAAATTGTACGAGGGGAATACTCTCCAAAAATACGAGCTATGTCTTACCTCTCATTCTTCAATAAAACCTGTAGGAGCCGGGAACAAATTTACTCAGCATCGCGCTCCTCTGCTGTTCTTTTGACAGGTGCCTACGTATGCGTGTACAGTAGGAGCAGAAGGACAGAGCATGCTCACTTGTGACTGGGAAAGACAGAAAGTACCAAAAAAACAGTTGAGAAGAGGGGCCTGTAAATGCAGACAGACAGGATTATAATCTAGTGTAAACAGAAAGTGTCCAGGAAATGATATTGCTAAACCTTTCCAGCAATATTAATTCTCACAAATTTACCCGGTTGTTAGGTTTTTATATATTCTCTATAATCACTTAGCCTAATAGCAGCCATTTTGTTCTATGACTCCATTTTGTCTTATATAACTATCCCCTCTTTAATAAAGACCCAAAGGTCTAAAAACAATGCTTGAATAAAAAAAAAAAAATGAACCGGGAGAAAACAAAAACTTAAATTGAAATAATAACATTCTCAGGGAAAAGTATGAATGCAGGAAAGAAACAAAAGAAACGGAGAAAAGAGTAGCAACTTAACACATATATGAGATAACATTCCCTTAAACAACATGAAAAAGAACTCACAATCATTTCATTTAAACAACTAAAACATAAGGAAGATAATAATCCACAAATTAAATTAATGTAAAGTCAGCTCACCATTCTCATTAATAAACTATCTACTGCCAAATTCTACCAAAAACCAACTACATTAAAATCATACCTGGAAACAATGAACTAACATCTTAAACCTTAAACTAAACACAAGTATGGGTTAAAGAAAAGATTAAGCTAAATAAACAAAACACGGTAACGGACTAAATTCTAAACAGAATCTGGGAATTGAAGATCTATATACACTATACACAAACACTTACAACCATAACAGCTCTAATTGGTAGAGAATCAAATCGGACTGAGGAGAGATTTACACCTATATTTAAATATTAATTGCTTGGGTATTCATTTAACCTAATCTTAATACAGTAAATAAAAGGAATATACTATGGGTAAGACCAGAATATATCTAACTTGTAAGACCATGATGGATTTAAAATAATCTCATACTCTGTGAGGCATCGGATAGTTCATATTCTATTCTTTAGCATTTATAAAACATGATTGGATGTTAATTAAACATTCTCCGTGCCCAATATAATAGAGTTAGAGGCCTCAACGGCCATTGCACAGGCAGCAAGGATGCGCGAACATGGAGGCATCCCCTGAACTGTAACTGGCAATGTTTAGAGAAAAAAAAAAAGTGACTAGTTTCAAAGTGTCTCTGTGATATTGTGATAAAACTGCCACCATGATTTTACAATGTTCTCTTATAATACAAATGAAAAGATTTATCATAATTCAAAAAGCTCAGAGCAGGGGCAGAGATAAATGTTATTACAATTATTCAAACATTCTTTGTCATTTTCGGTGTCCATAGAATGATGTTTGGACAGTTTTTAATTGTGCCTTTTGGAGCATTTGGTCCTAGTGGGAGTTGGCTGGGATTCATTGTTGGTAAAAGTTCATGAAGCTGACCAATTCAGCTTTATTACAGGGTGTTTGAAACACAAAAATATCTTTATCTCTGGCGGGACTGACCAGATATTCACCCTTAGATATTATACAACCAAGATATTGAACTGAGTCTTTGCAATATTGTATTTTCTTAAATCTTTTGATGCAACACAATTGAGGAGAGAGAGAGAACTTTTACATACCTCCATGCTCTAGATACACAATAACCACATTAACATATTTGACAATTAACATATTTCAATAATTTCATTAATCCTAGAACCATGTGGCTGAACCCATTATTATTTTAACACTTCACAGAGAGCCATAGAGTCTGTCACTGGCAAGTCCACCAAGTCTTTATGTCAAACAGTGACACATGAAATGGGACTCTTCAAAAAATGAATACAAAAAGACTGAGCCGTAGCACCAGCCGACACGCAAAAGAAAATCATGTCTTAAAATCAACAACTGTATTACATTGGGTATTGGCAGAAATGCTAATAAGGGCTTAAATATCCAAAACTATAGGAACTATCTGTATTATGAGCGGGCTATAATAGGGGTATAAAATAGGAAGATAGTCTTTATAATTACCCATTGCTTTACAAAGGTACAAACCATTGGCAGAATACTATTAATTATATCCTGTCAAATCTACTATCGTTTCCCACGAGCAAAAGAAGAGAAGAAGGAGGCAGGCGGGGGAAGCGGGGTGTTAAGAATGTAAATACAGATAACGGTTAGACACAGAATTTTACGTTACTTGAAAAATCCAGGAAGGAAAATACATTTATAATAGAAAACATAGAGTCCAAACATTCTAAGTGAAACCAGCATTAACTAAATTTAACCTCACTTATTAATATAATCAGATTTATAATAAAATTAACTGAGAGCTCTCAATGAGAATATACATCTTTTATCCAACCAATATATTATCAAACCATGGATTTCCATAAATTGTACCACCAATACGGATCACTTAATCCTCTAGGAAAATTCTTCGGAACTTCTGTACCAGTCTTGTTATCAGTATTTTTCCACACATTGGAAACCTGTAAACTTAGAAATTAAACACTTTAATATACTTTAAAGGACTTATCATATTTGGGTCAGACACCTTACTGTGAAACTTTCCATCCTGTAAGCAAGAAGGTTAACAATAAGCGCAAAGCAAGCAAGCTCAGCAGATTAACAAATATGACAGACAAAACTGTTACACATAAAACACACAAGACATACAAAGGTATGGTCTCTTAAAGGGCATGTCCACCCTTAATAAAAACTTTTAGCATACAATAGAATACAGCCCCCCAGCCCCAACCGCTATAAAAATAATTTCAGAAAGTGCCCAGATGTTTACTTACCTTCCCTCTCTCCTTCGATGCCTGGCCTGGCCTTCTGCTTGCGAGACACTGCAAGCAGGGGGCGGGACCGGCAGCCGCATCCGTGATTGGCTGAGAGGCAGCCAATCACGGACGTGGCTGCCGGCTTCTCAGAATGCCGGGGGAGCGAGGGAAGGTACGTACAGTTCTGGGGACTTTCTAAAAATAATTTTTATGCGGTTGGGGCTGGGGGAACATACTTTATTATGTGGCCAAGGTGTTTTATGGTAGGGGGAGGGATAGCAAAACGGGAGGGGGAGGGAGGGGGAGAAGGGCTGCAGTACGCATGCCAAACTTCTCCCGGAGGCCAGGTAAGGATTTTACTACACTACATGGTGGGGCCATTAGTTGGGGGGATTATAGTTTTGGGGGTGGACATGCCCTTTAATGTTCCGTATAATGCTAGCTAGCAAAGAAACACATCTCAGAAGTTCGAACTTCAAATGAACCGGACCACACTGTCCGTTCTATAAATGGTTAAGCTTAACTCTTTCCGTCCCCAATCCCTAACTCCCGTATTTTACACTTCACGCACGTATTTTACACTTCTCGCATGCTGAAGCAACTTCTATCTAAGAAGAAAACATTAACTCTCTATGTGCAGGTTGCCGCCTGCGGGAGTATTATCTTGTATTCCAAATACAAGTTGCGAGTCCTACCCCTCGCCTAGGGATCCTATCAATCAGGGGAAATTATATTTCTTGTACGGCTCCCAGTTAACTCTTCCAAAGAGAAACTAAAAATGCCACCTGCGGGAGTCTACCTTACTCTTTAACTCTTTAGAACACCCAGCACCAAGTTTTTACATTCCACTCGGAATAAAACTCTTTCAGAATTTAACACTCCACCCACGAAGCAACTTCCTCAAGAGAACTCGATCACAGGTCCCAGCCTGCGGGCATTCTACTTACAGACCCCGTCTGTAAGACGTGGGGCATGCGTCCGCCCTTCCAGACCCACGTTTTAAAATCTATACCAATGTGCTGATACAAGTTACAGAACAAGCAAGACAGAACTTAAAATTAATAAGTTCAATACTTACTATGCTGTAGGTTGTATCCCACTTCTGACACCAATTGAAAGAATAACATATCCTATTCTAGTCACGCCCGAGACCTTCAGCGCTGGGAGAAAGGATTACACAACACATTCGGTGCAGTAGAACCCAGTTTCTCGGTGTATTCACATGTTACATTGGGTTTTCACAAAGAGAAAAAGGGGGCGTGGCCAGACAGTGTCTGCAGATGACATACTAAAACCTTGGAATGTAGGAGGCAAAAGACCTTGAGCTCACTGGGAAGCTCAAGTGTTATCAAATGAGAGAGAACATTTGGAAACAAAACATCTGCAATAACACGACAATAATATAAGACAAAATGGAGTCATAGAACAAAATGGCTGCTATTAGGCTCATTTTAAAGGTATGGCAAAAGGGCTTTACTTAACCCCAACTTGTTTGGGGACCACAGTTGCTCTTTAAAGGGTATATATAATCTAATTTTCAAAATTTGTACCTTTAGCTACATCGCGTTCACACTATTCCAAACCTGATTCTGAGAAATCATCATTTAAAATCACAGCATTTACAGGGAAAGGCCTGTCACTCCAGAAGCAGAAATTATAATGTGTGCCACATCCTTGACCTTTTTCTAGGATATTTGGCTGCCTGCCAGCACAATTTCTGCAACAATTATGAGACTCAGCAGAGAAAAGAAGGCAGGGGGAGGGAGGGGTGTGTGTGCTGTGTCTATGGTAAGGCTGTGCAGGATTTTTAAGTGTCGCAGACACTACAAGAAGGGAGGTGGGGGTCAATTAGGAGCACTCTCATTGTTAACATTAATAATTTAAGAACAAAGCAAGCACAGATAAATATGTGAGAACCACCCATAGCTCCCAACCTTCCTGTTTTGCTGGTCCTTTCCCAGTGTCTGTGCACCCCTCCTAAATTCCCACATCTTCACAGATTTGTACCGGCTGGGCAGTGTCAGGCCATGAATAAAGTTTTTCAAAACCGGAAGTTCCGTGATCCTGACACACTGTTGCAGCCGGTAACAACTTGGCTAATGTGAAGGAGTTGTTATGGGCTGAAAGAAGTAGGCATGGCCATAAGAACTCCTTCACATACAGTCACTACTGAGCAGCACTGCAGGGCCGGTTTATCTAAATCCACAAGGTAAAAACTGATGATTTGATTAATTGAAAGCCAGTGTAGAAGGCTAGCTAGGGACAGAAAACGGTGAGCAGCACCCTCTCCCCACAGTTCTTCCCTTGTCATGTCCTGCTATATATCTGCTAAGGTGGACAGACATTAGTCTTTGTACCTAATAATAATGTGTATATTTTGCTTTCAGTGTGTTAGAAGTTGGGAGGTCAGAATAAATTAGCTCCCTAGTTAACCCCATTATGTCTAGTTGCGTTTTCCTTCCTTCTCTTCCTTATCTGACTAGGTTTTTAACCACTACATCACTGTAATACTGTGTAATGTGCATGTGTGTAAGAAAAAATTGTAATATTTCTTTAGTGTAAGAAAGTGTGTAGTGTGAATGTGATGGTATGTATGTGTGATAGTATGTGTAATTGTCAGTGTATGTGATTGTGTTTGTAAGAGTGTGTGATAGTATGTGTGATTGTGTCAGTGTATGAGTGAGTGTATATATGCAAGAGTGTGTGTTATAGTGTGATTGTGTTTGTGATTGTGTCAATGTGTCAGAGTGAGATAGCGTGTTTATTCGAGATCGAGTGTGTTTGATTGTCAGTGTATTTGAGAAAGTGTGTGTGGTAGTGTATGAGTTAATGTGCGAGTGATAGTACATGTGATAGTGTATGTGTGTGAGAGAGAATGTGGTTATGTATGAGTAAATATCTGTGTGAATGATAGTATATGTGATAGCGTGTGAGTGTTTGTGTGACTTTGTGTATTTGTGATTGAGAGTATTTGTGCGTGTGTAAAAGTGTTGAACTAAAATGCGGATTGAAAGGAAATAAAAAGGGTTGAGAAGTACCAGTAAATAGTGAGAATTAAATGGATTATAAAAGAAGTAAAAGAAATACTCTGATTGTTCCTCTAATGTTAAGGTACATTACTTCTGACACTTGGATTGCTTAAAGCATTGTGGGTGCTGGCAGTACCTAGGTGACCAGCCTGACACCGACTGTGACTGCTTTTTGCTTTTAATGGCGGAAAATAGTTGTTAACAAAAATGTATACTAAGTCACCACTTGTAAGGCCATTCACTGGTTTACTTTATTGTGTGAAGACGCTGTCAAAGGAATGTCTGCTCTTGTACTGCTTGTTAAAAACAGCCCTCAGTGGCCTGTGCCCTCTGTTCATTGGCCTGTGCCCTCTGTTCATTGGCCTGTGCCCTCTGTTCATTGGCCTGTGCCCTCTGTTCATTGGCCTGTGCCCTCTGTTCATTGGCCTGTGCCCCTGGTTCATTGGCCAGTGCCCTCGTTTATTTGTCCATTGTCCTCAGTTCAATAGTCAGAGCCCTCCAGTTTCTTAGCCAGTATTGTCAGCCCCTCCAGTTCATTACCAAGCATAGTTGGCCCATCCTGTTCATTATGACCCAGCATTATCAGCCCCTCCAGTTCATTAGTCAGTATAATTAGCCCTTCAGTTCATTAGCCAGTGTAGTCAGCTGTGTAAAATGGCAGTAGTACTTGATCTGAAGCTCCCACGCTGAGCTATACTTCCCATCTCACTTTTGAGAGGTAATTAAACTAAAAATGCAAACAAATGTGTGGGAAATGGAGATTAACACTGTTAAATATCCAAACTATGTTTTCAACACTGAGAAATCTCTGTAAAATTTCTGAGAGGCAGAATCTGCAGCTTCCTTGTTTTGATCTATTGAGCACTACAGAGCACGTGAAGTGTACTGTACACGCTTAAAGGGTAACTCCAGCCCTAAGCTAACTTCAGCTATTTCAAAGGTTACCCCCCAAAATCTCACTTTCGTTATAATCTTACCTTTGTAATATGCTCCCACACTGAGATATTGCTACTTACACACAGCCTATCCCTCACCACTTCCTCCTCCTTTTACGAGTAATGACTATCAGTCATGGCCCGCAAACGGTAATGATCTGGTTACGATTGTGCTCAGGAGCATGCCGCGCTTGTAACCAGCTCGCAAGAGGAGCAGAGGAGGAGGGACTTCCGGCAAAGAATCGGCTGTGTCTAGCTATATTTCTGTGTGGGACCATCTGACAAAGGTAAGATTATAAGGAAAGTAGGCTTTTGATGGGTAATCTTTCAAAAGTTATCTTGGGGCTGGAGTTACCCTTTAAGTGTGTGCAATACACTTCACATACTCTGTAGTGCTCAACAGATCAAAACAAGGAAGCTGCAGCCTTAAATTGGGTTACCCTATTAGGATTTGAATGCCCAAACGTTCCACACGAGAATAGCACGTGTGTAGGCGCTCAGTTGGGCGTGTGTACAAAGCTTTAGTTGGGTGTCAGCCAGCTAAAATGGATTATGGAGCTGACCCCTAGTACCCACAGGTTAATATCCTGAATCACCCAGCAGCTACAGCTAAGGTAGAGCAGAGACAGCTTGTTTTATCTTTGTGAGTTTGCTCTGTATATTGGGTTAAAGTTGTCTGGAGACTTTATTTCCAATTTAAATTTTTAAGGTGTCTCATTTTTACATATACAAACTTTGATCATTTAACATACTGCGCCTGATTTCTTCAATTCCTATAAGCTCCTAAGAGGTTATAGGCTGTAGATTGTAACCGTATTTTTTATAAAGAATTTTTTTTTTTTTTTTAAATATTGACAAATCACAACATTCACATGCTGAGAAACGGCTATCTTCTGCTGTGAGTTATTAAATATCTGTCAATTAGAAATACCAAGGTAGTATGTTAATGTCAAAACTGCACCTCAGAAATTCACATAATATGAGTTCTTTAGCAGTATTTAATGCATAATGCAATTGTCATTTTCTTCTTATGATTGTATTGACATCTTAATTGCTGAAAGCTTTTTATTGGCCAAGTGACTGTAAGAAAACAAGAAAAAAATATAGCTGAACATTACCTAGAATATTATTTAGGGTTAGAGTCTTTTCCATGCTACTTTTGTATTGCACTTTGAGTTGGCAGAAGGGATCTGTTATATAGCAAGGATCTGTTATACAGCAAGGATCTGGTATCCAGTTATTCAATTTATTTACAAAAGCACATTTAAAGGGAATGTCCACCCCCAAATTGGCATTTGATATTCTAATTGAGAATCCCCCAAAACCCTAACACCCTACCTTTGCCCAAAACTGCACACACAGCTAATTCTTCCTGATTTAGATACTAGCAAAATTGTTCTCACTTCCTGGTTCAAAGCCATGATGTATGATGTCACAGCCAATGACTAGTTACCTGAAGGCTTGTCCACTGATAGCAGTAGAAAGCTCATATGAGGTTTTCTTGCCCTCTGCAAATTGCCTCCAGGGATTGTGCTTAATAAATAGCTTTGTGTGCAGTTCTGGGCAGTGTGAGTTTAACAGTATAAAGGTTTTTGGGGGCTTCTCTATCAGAATATCAAATGTCATTTTGGGGGTGAATATGCCCTTTAATTTACATAGTAACTAGTTTTCTCTGATGACAAAATATCCGGGTAAACCTATGCTGTTTTTATGAAACAAAAACCTGTAAATATGACCTTATACAGATGGAATAAACCCAAGTATTATTGTGCTTGTTTTTTTATGTTGATTTGCATTTCCAGAAGAAAAGTTTAAACACCATTTTACCAGACATGCTTTCCTTTTATGAAAGGGACTGGAATCAAAATCAAAATGCTTCTACTTTACAGATTCTTACTGTCATCCCCACTCATTTCATTTAGTATACCAACATCCCTCTTAGGCTAGGTACACAAGGCAACCTGTTTTTTTTTTCACGAAGAGATCGGACAGAAAAAAATATGCAGGGGGAAAAGAAAATATCCAATGTGTCTAATATATTGTTTCGTTAAAAAAAGGAGCCAAAAAGTATTGGTAATGTGTGAAATTCTGGACAGTATAATACTTGACCCATGTATAGCCATCTGATTTGTTTTATTGCCACTCTCCACTATATCCTTGGGTTTATCCTTAACATACTCTGCAGCTTAAAAGTGTTTGGTTGGAGCTTGTTGCTCTATATAGTATTTCATTATTTGGATCTAAAGATTAGGACCAACTATATACTATCGTTTGTGATCTGCCAAAGCTGTCGGATGACAATTGTATTGTGTACAATGCATTAGTCACTCATGCTTACTGAAGCAGTTGTATTGTATTGTTCTATTGTATGTATTTATTTCGAAACATGGTCAAGCTTCCGTTTGGTAGTAGCACCCCAAAATGGCACATTATTGAAGTTTCTATGCCTTTAATAGAAAGCACTGAATGGACGGCCTCGTCCCTCACTCTAAAAAGCCAGTGGGCGGAGGGTAATTGATCCAGTGCGCAAGTTTAAGCAATGCAAAGGTTTGCTAAAAGTAATTTAGGTAAAAAAGGTTAAAAGGTCCTTCGAGACTGGGGTTACCTTGATATGGTTGGAAGGCTTTTCCTTCATGTGATCACAGTAATGTATAATAAAACCCCTTTGTTTATAATATATGCAAGTGCGCAGATAATGATATTGTATGGGGCCTAAGAATGTGCATTGCATCTTTGGTAAAGGTAAGCAATTGTTCAGGCAAATACATGTTATTAAGTATAAACCGAACAAAGTATCAACCAAGGTACCTGAAAAAACCAGTAAAAGTGATTGACGTGAGAATAAACCGAGGGTAGAAATTATGACCACTACTGCCTGCTGATTCAGTATTGTTTTGAGGCTTTAGTTGCCCTTTAAATGGACAGCAGAATTCCCATACAGTAGTACCATACAGTAATAGTCATACTGGATTTGGCTATTACTGTATGGGAATTCTGCTGTCCATTTAAAAGGCAACTAAAGCCTCAAAACAATACAGAATCCGAAGGCAACAATAAATACCATCATCCTTCTGATTCTGTATTGTTTTGAGGCTTTAGGTACCCTGTAAATGGACAGCATATTTCCCATACAGTAGTCCCATACAGTAATAGCCATACTGGATTTGGCTATTACTGTATGGGACTACTGTATGGGAATTCTGCTGTCCATTTAAAAGGCAACTAAAGCCTCATTCTTTGGCACTCGAGATGTTTGGAAACTACACCTCCCCAGCATGCTTTAGTGGCGAGTGGCCCCGGATTTGCAAAGTAATTAACTGTCTCAAGATAAACCGAGGTCAGGTTTTCAGGCTGATTTTACAGCCTAAACCCCTCTGTTTATACTTGAGTATATACGGTTAATGTTATTTATTGGACTGGTAACATACATTGGACCTAATGCGGAAAGCTTTCAGTTTATGAAGGTATAACATTTGCAGGAGATGTAATAAAAGTTCTTATCGATAAAAATAGTGCTCATTTTGCACAAACCAATCAGATGTCCGCTTTCAAATGGTAATAACATCTGATTGGTTAGGGCAACACTAACACCATTTTATCAATAAGAACTTTTATTTCATCTCCCTTATAGGGTTTAGTTCTTATTTAAGGATAAGGGAAATATTTCTAATAGTATACAGTGCAAGAGCTACCAGAGTTCAGACTACTAAATAAATACGTAAAATCCATGGAAACTGGCAACCTTAAGTCAAATTTTAAAGACAATATTCCTTACCAGAGATACACGTGAAGTCAAGTGCTCCACTTACTGTAACTCATCTTTCTTCATACACCACGGCTCATTAGAGATGGACACAAATCCTAACTGGAACCCGATGTGAGTAGAACTTTACGAGTTCGGCGACGAACTCAACTATTCAAAACTTGTTCGTACTCAACGCCCAACAATCCCATGGACGACGTTCGGGGGTTCTGCAGCTTGAAACCGGGGCCCCCATTCCCCGGCACTAAGAAGTGCCCTTGTGGCCCTGAGAAGGGCCCTTTGGGCTTAAGGGCTCCCGCAGCTCGAACTTATACATGCCTTTGCAGCACTAAGAAGGCCACTAAGAAGGGCCCAAGGTACTTCTAGTGCCACAAAGGCACTTATAATTCGAGCTGCAGGAGCCCTTAAACCCCAAAGGGCCCTTCTCAGGGCCTCAAGGGCACTTCTTATTGCCGTAAAGGGGTGAGCTGCGAGACCCCTTAAGCCCAAAGTGCCCTTGTCAGGGCCGCAATGGTCCTTGTAAGATATGTCCGTCTGTGGGATTGTCGGCCCTTTGGCAATCCTTGAGTGTCCGATTTCAGGAATCCGGGCTGTTCGAGGATTTTCGGAATTGCCGTTCGAGTTTTACTGAACGTTTAAATATCCTCGAATGTTCAAGGATTTTCGAAAGCACCCCACGGAAACCGGAAGTAGCGTGTATGTGCGCTACATCCGTTTTATTTGCTGTTATCCCGGCCCATCTCCCAGGTCCCAGAGGCCTGTACGATTAGTTTCTTATGAACTTCCGAACTATTTTAACCCCCATTGACTTTAATGGGTACATTTTTTTAACTTTCAACTTTTTTAGAAGTTCGAAAACGGACCGAAACCTTATGAAGTCAGCCATCTCTATGGCTCATGATGCAATGTACTTCACCCTGTATAATGACCTGCTTTACTTTAAGTAGCATGTAAAGGAAAACTCTCAGGGTGAAAATGTATTTTATCAGGTGTTTATCTGGTTAGGAAATACAAATAAAGCAAGAGTTACATGGTTTAATCAGCAGTTAATGGTAAAATTTTGTTTTGGCCTTAAAGGGGAAGTTCAGTGCAAATCATATACTTTTCAGATAAAACAGCAGTATTTTTCATCCCAATGACCTTAATCTGACAATTCAGCATTTTGTCTGTGTAATAATAAAATGCAACCGAAATACTGACTTCCTGTTTGCAGGACCCCTTTTAGAGTCTGTTATGGTTTTGCCCTTGACCCAGCGCTGGGGTTGATTCAGTTGTGCTCAGTATAGATCTGAGCATCTTTGACCCATCCAACAGCCAATCAGTAGAAAATACTGTTAGGACATTCCAGGATGTATGGCATCCTGGGAAGAAGGACTGTTAAACCTGAATGTCAGCTCACTATGTCAACAGCAGGGAAAGCAAGGGCATGAAATCAACTGATTTTTCAAAATAGAAAAAAAAATTGTAGAATAACTAGAAGGCATTAACACAACTAACAATTTAACAATATTGATCATTTCCACTGAACTGTCCCTTTAATGACTCATTTATGCAAAATTATGTTATGTCTATTCCACGACTATTTTTGCTTACAACAAATTGCCCAATCAGATAAAAATATGGTAATTGGCTAAAACAATCATTATTTACTGTCGGTATGTAGCCTTGGTCTGTGCAAAACAAATATCGCAGTCCTTTTCACTGTTTTTAATGATCACACACTAATTTACACAATGGTTTGTTCATTGAGAACTTGTTGAGTTCTTAGCTATGTTATCAGTTATAATTCTGAATTTTATCTTGGGTAAAGATTTTATGCCAGTTAATGAGCTAGAATTACACTAATGTAGGTTATTGTTATATATGTAGAAAGTTACTTTTTTTTTTCTGTCTAGTCGATTATTGGTTATGAAGTTACTATAAGGGGGCATATTTATTACCATGCACCCATCAATGTAGAAAGACGTAATGTGTATCAGCTTTTACATGTTGTATTACATCATGTGTTTTTTCCGGGGCGAACATAGTACTCTCGGATGGCAAAAATATTTTTTATAGCCATGCTTCTAGTTTGAATGTTACAATAATAGATGTAGTCTCTAAAAAAAAATCCCCACCCAGCTTGGAGTCTTGCAGTGTGTATTTTCCTCAAATTGCGCACTGTGCTAAATCTTTTGTTTTCTAATGGATTTATAGTTTGAGAGCCACTTTTACCTCATCTCCTACTGTCCTATACACAGTGCCAGTGATGACAATTATAGTAAAGGATGATAAATTGCCTTGCACTTGAGATGCTAATGCACCAGAGTAAAACGGCATGCTGCACAGGACTTCATTAACAGCTAAAGAACAAGCTTCCCTGCACATTCTGAGTTTTCTTTTATTGTAATCTCTGCAAGAAGAGTTTGATTACATTTCTTAGCACAACACAAATGTGACTGCACCCTACAAAGCTTGTAATAGCCTTTATTGGGCTGACAAAAGAAGTTTTACAAATAAGAGAGAAAAAACAATGGGTCAAGGCACAGGCAGTTATCTGACTTCTAGTTGCTAAAATTAATTTGTGGACGTTTTTGTAAGAATAGTAAGGCAGCACAGTGGCTCAGTGGTTGCACTGATGTCTTGCTGTGCTGAAGTCCTGGGTTCGATTCCACCCATGGACACTTCTGCAAGGAGTTTCTCCCCCCGTGCTTGCGTGGTTTCCTCCAGGCACTCTGGTTTCCCCCACAATCATAAAGACATACGTATAGATTGTATGTGTCAAATAAATGGCTTAGTTTGTAAGCTCTACGGCGCCTGATGTGAATATATACATGTAATTGTAAAGTGCTACAGAAGCTGTTGGCGCTATATAAATCCACAATAATAATAATAATTGTTTTATTAGGCTATGGTCCCAATGCATCTTATTAAAAAACCCCAGTGTGTTTGCATTTGTACAACAATAGAAATATAATCAATGCACATTCCTAGGCCCCATACAATATCATATTATCTGCACACTGGCATACTTTATAAACAAAGGGGTTTTAGTATACATTACTGTGATCACATGAATGAAAAGCCTTCCAACCACATCAGGTAACCCCATTCTGGAAGGTCCTAACTTCTAACCTTTTTTACTTCAATTACCATAAGGTTACCAATTACCAAAAGCTTAGAAGTTAGGACCTTCCAGACTGGGGTTAGTTTGCATTTGTTCCACATGTGCAGAGGATGCAGCAAGGTAAGAGCAGTCATTCATTGGCTGTAATGTTAGAAATGACAGCCTTTTATGACTGCATGGAGGAAGGAGCTAGCTTACTTTGCCAGCAAGGGAATAATTATCCTTAAATATCTGTATAGTAATAGTCTAATAGTGTGCTGAATATATTGGTTGCAATTGGGGGCAAGTAGCTGAAAGGTGACCAGTTTTTTCTTTTAAGGTGGATACGACCTTTTATGTATTTATATAAAGTGATCATATCCACATGCAAGCTCCGCTTCACCATTATAAGACTAGAAGTCATATCTTACTAGTTATTGCCATTCCTGCCAGATATTGTTTGCTACGCCCAAGTCTGTTATCTACTGGAACCACCAAATATATATGGTGAAAGATGTATTGAATTTTACTGTTGCATACCAACACATGCTGGTGTTCAAGTTATATCAGTGGTGATTGTTTTGCTATGTTTTTATGAAACTTCTGATTTTTTCTTAAATATTTTTCTTATATTATTTTATTTATTGTTTAAGGAAGGGATTTTATGATTATTGATTTTGCCAGTGGCTTAACACTTTTTATATTATTATAGTTTCCTCTATGACATAGTATGACTATTATAAGAATATAACTACCTACCCCAGTATTGGATTTCTATTGGAGGAACTGTGAGATTATAGCCTATAATCTTACATTTCCAGGAGGGAAGGAAACCAGAAGCCATAAAGGGGTAGGTTATAATAATAATGCACCCCCAACTGTAAATTAAAGTGATATTAGAAGTCACCTTGGAGTTCCGTGCCCTGTATAAATGTACTCAGCCGTGCGGCCTCGTTCTTTTATATGGTCACGGAACTCTTCCGTGACTTCTAATATCCTTATAATTTACAGTTGGGGTGCATTATTCACTATATAATCATTGTCTATAACGCACACACATTTTGATATTGTTAGTCCTGCGTCAGTGTTTTTTTTTTTTTATTCATTACTAAAGAACTAAAATGAAATAACCAATAAACCAAAAAAACTCCTACAATGTAAATATAAAATAATTGTTGAAAAATATAAATGGGTATGAATAGTTTTTGTTCCAAAGTGTGGGCCTTTGTCAAAATCAATAAGGATGGTAAAAATTGCATAATTCCATCCTCTGTATGAAGCAGGATCTACATTGATTTCTCATATATGTAAACACATACTGTAATGTGTTGGTATTATAATGGCAATACTTTAAATTTTAAAGTATGTGGGAGCAGTCATTTAGCGTATATACGGTACATACACGCTATATACTAAAAGAGCAACATATGTTCGTTTTCTAATTATACGGTCTGAATATGGAACATTGGTATAAACCCTGTTAAAAAACTCATGCCATTGAGCAGTATTGTGCAACAAACTACAAGTTACTCCTCTTTAACTTTGTGGCCAACAAGACATACTGAATTAAATGTATTAAATAAGTGCACACCTTTAAAGTGACACAATATAAGTGCTTCAATCACAAAACTAACTAAAACTAACTAAAACTAAAAGAAAATAACTCTCACATAACTAACAAAACTTTTGCAGTCCTGCTGTTAAATATCATAGTGCCACCTGGAAAAACTGCTAAATTGGCTGGCAAATGGAGACTGGTAAAATGGCTGACAGTTAGACTGGTGAATTTGCTAGCATTCTGCGATGGGTGAATTTGCTAGCATTCTGCGATTGGGGAATTGACTGCATTCTGAGACTGGTGAATTGGCTGTTATTCTGAGACTGGTTAATTTGAATAAACTGGAAAACTGGTGGGTTTGAATAGACTGGCAACCTAGACTGGTGATTTGGCTGGAAATCTGAGATCGACTTGAACAGAGCATGCACCTTATAGTTACAGATGGCTGGGACGTCAAAGTTTTGTGGGCGAAGAACTTTGCAGTAAAATTCCCCTCTCCTTTTTTACGAACGCCCATGATAGCACAAGTTAAAACATTTTTGTTAAAGGCATACAGTTTTCCTTATTTCCTTAATAGCATGGGTATAGCTTAAAAGTAAATCCTTTTATCCAAGTTGCGACAGATACTTCAGTCTTTATTAAGGACAACTATACTGTAAAAATTAAAATACCTGGGCAGCAAGGTAAGACTTATTATTTCCTACTTCCTAATATTGTTTTGTTGAGGAGCTACAGCCCATACAGTAGTTTTGGCAGAAGTATTTTTCTTAATTCTCCCATCTTCTTTTTTTTTTTTTTTTTTTTAAATGTTAAATTTAATCCAGGCTAATTCCTAACATGTGTAAATAAAGGGTTTCTTTCTCTGTCCACCTTTTTATGGTATTTTTTTTGATGTCTGTGCACTCTATTTAGTCTTAGTTATAAAGACACAGATTAATGGCAGCTGCTGGGCATAACAATTAACTTGACAGTGATGTATGAGAACATAATAGCATGTTGATCCCTGTGTAACATTGCTGGACCGCTCCTGTTTCATTTGGCGTACTTAATGGTTGAGGAAGCAAAATTATTAAACTGTATTAACTACTTTCCCATTTTTTGCTTTCTCTCCTTGAAAAATTTCAGACACTCCTAATCCACAAGCTGCCCTTAAAGGATTCATTCACATATGATGAACAGGTTGGTCCGTTTATATTTTCCATAGCATGATGACTAGTGGACAATGCTGGCTTCATGTCTTGAAAGACTAGATGTTGCATGTACTTTTTAAAATTACAAGAGAGTTGTGTTATGTAAGAAAATAGTATTAATAAGATTAAAGGCTGATAAAGCCTAAACCCCCAATCTGTGATTCTATGGACGGTAGGAGCTCTTAGTGCTCTCATTCTCCTGTCTGACTTTAATGAATAATATTGTTACAAATTGTGAAGACATTTACCTGCATGACTTCCTACTTGCAACCATGTTTTTCATTGAAGGCACACAGGAGATTGAGAGCTGCAAGCACTCCCAAAACGTCTAAGGCTAATTAGTTTTTACTTGAAATAACCAAAGCTGACTGACGTGCTTTGTTTACCAAAAAAAAAAAAAATGTTGTCAGTGTTAATGCTTCTTTTAAACACATATTCTGATACAGATGGGCAGTTTCTTCTGTCATGACAAGGCAAAATCAGATTCCAACAGAGGATGGATCAAGAGTTACTTTGGCATTGATCCCATTATGGGATATGTGTAATCACACCAATGGCTTGGTAAGTGTTTTTTTATGCAGTCCTTTAAATGCAAAATGTATCATTTTTGGGGGAGATAGGAGATACTTCTGAAATGAAAAATCAGAATTAAGGATAAAAATGATTTATACTTCACATTTAGCAGTTTTCATATATTTATCTAAACGGTGCTGATTATTTAGAAGACTGTATAATCTATAAGCATTGTTTGTACTGTTGGCTGCAGCTCTGTGGTAACTGTCTGACATTTTTGAGTCTTAAATAAAGTTGCTCTTAGAACATCATCAGAAAGCAGGTGTGGAATGAGCCTACAGTTTTCCCACTCTGAGTCCTGGGTGTTTATTATCCTCACTAGATTTCATAAAATATTCAGTTCCAAACCTGTCATGTCAGGTGAAACAGTGCAGCTTATTGAATGATTTTCATTAATTTTTTATGCAGTCTAAAGAGACAAACTTGCTTCAGGTAAAACCGTATCTAATGAGTTCAAATCTTTATTCATTACTTTTTTTCCTTGGTTAGATAACTACCGGTTACAATTTAGAAGATGACCGTTGTGAGTGTGTAGCTTTGCAGGACTTTAAGTTTGGGGAACAGGTAAGAATACTCTTTAAATTGATTATATGCTGTTGTAAAATAAAAAGTGAGAGTGTTTGTTGCTGAAAGACAGAAGCATTTTGTGTAAATAACTTTCCTACTAGGTTCTCTAATAGCAGGGACCCAGTAAAAAGCTAACATCTGATTGGTTGCTGCAGAATAATAGCACTTTCAAACTTGTGCAAACTTGTTGCATCAGCCCCATTGGCTCAACAAACCTAAAAAAGCACTCGCTACTCGGAAACAATTGTATTGTAAAATTAGAATTAATACTGCTCCATTTTGGTCTTTTTAGACCAAAAGCTAAAATTGTCATCTGATCCACTGTTTTGGGTAATGATTTTGGAAGTGGATCATGTTAATAAGCTGCTAGCATAAATGTTGACCCTTGCCCCTTTAAAAATCTCTAATGGTTAATGAACAATCTGACAGTGGTAGTTTTATTATTATTATTGTGGATTTTTATAGCACCAACATCTTCCATAGCTCTTTACAATTACGTAGATACATACACATCAGGCCCTGCTTCGAAGAACTTACAATCTAAGCACATTTATTTGACGCATACAACCTATCAGTATGTCTTTATACTTGTGTGGGGAACCGGAGTGCCCGGAGGAAACCCACACAAGCACAGGGAGAACATACAAACTCCTTGCAGTTGTGCATGGCATTGGTGTTAACCACTGAGCAACATGGAGGGCTGGTAGGTGTTGGGGTGATAGAAATTTAGCAATATTGGGCTAGATTACAGCCAAATTAATATGTTGTGTTGAAATCCTCTGATAGATTTAAGGCCCTGGTGACTTTGGATGAGGCAGTCAGGGGCTCATATATTAACCTGCTGTTAAATGTGCCAGTTTGTAAAAATCACGGCTGACATGAATATGTTGATAATAAAATAGATTTTTAATTGTGGATTTTACAATCCACACTACTTACATTTTAACGTGCAATCAGATCGCACATTATAAAGCACACACTAGCATGGCGATACACAGAGATATGCAAAGTTGCCGGAGATGTTATATGCCGAAAGTGGCTTTTGGTGCATAGCTAAGTGGCGGAATCTATTTTGGCACTTTTAACGCAAGCTATGTGCTGGTGTTTAATGAGGTGCAATAGAATGCCACTTTCAGCATATAACATTGCTTGCGGCGGCTGTATGGCTAACTTCCATGCAGCCACCACAATGAAGTAGTTTTAAGTCACGGTAACAGATATAACATCGGTTAGTGTGACTTAAACTCCAGAACAGGAGCAGTGCACAAAATGTATTGAAAACTTTAATTTGTAGCTTTATTTATGTTTTTTATTTCTTCATCTTCTGTTTTAGATTTATATTTTTTATGGCACACGGTCAAATGCTGAATTTGTTATCCACAATGGGTTCTTCTTTGAAAATAATCTGCATGATAGAGTGAAAATAAAGCTGGGTGTCAGTAAAAGCGACCGGCTGTATGCTATGAAGGCTGAAGTACTAGCTCGTGCAGGCATTCCAACGTAAGTGTATTCTAGTAATGTAATGAAGTTAGCAATTTTTTAAAATTGATTTAACACAATCCAGCTGTTTAAATATTTTATCTATTTAGACTAGTGGTACTCAGACTTTATTAGACTTTTTTTGTGTTTTTAATATTGTAGTTATCCATATTTTATGCACATTATTGTACAAAATGTTGATATATATTGAAGTTTGAATACACATACATCTGTCTAGACTTTTTAGCCTACCCATCAAGCCAACCAAAGGCTGTGGCCACACTGTGCCGGATTGCAATGTGCATAAGAAGCGCATGTTCGTTGGTGCACATTTCACACACATTATGTCCACTTGTGCTGTACAAGCACAATCACATACGTTACAAAACGGGTCACAGAGCAATGCATGTAATGTGGCCACCTGCATTAACATGCACTGCTCTGCGATTCTTACGTGCTAACGGATTAAAATGGTGATCTTTAGCATGTAGGAAAACGGAGCAGTGTGGCCTAGCCCTTGCAGTCAATCCAGATAAAGGCAAAAAAAGCATAAAAGGGAATAAATTACTTTCCAACTCCTAATGCCAATCAGAAAGGATCCCTGGATCAACCAGATGTCTTAATAACCGCAGTTTTTAATATTTTTATTCTTGAAGCCACCTAGTAAACTGCTATTACCACATCATCTGGTAGATGGCTCCACACTTTTACTGTCTTGAAGATGAAACAGGTTTACTTCCCTGAAATTATATTTCCTCATGTTTAATCTGTCTTTATAGTCGAGCCAAGAAATTTCCAAGATGTCCCTTTTATATCCAGAGTTTCAAACATGCACAGCATATTCTAAATTAGGCTTTACCAGTTCCTTGTAAAAAGGGAGAATAACATTTTTCAAGCTGAATCCATATTCCTCCTAATACTGGACAAAATCTTGCTAGTTCTAGCTGTCGCTGCCAGGCTCTTTATGTGCCGGTACTGCATTGTAGGAGCAAGTGAGCTAAGTTGCATTGGTTAGCAAGGGTTTGCACGCTAATGTTTTTGCATCGGGTTCATGGCGCCATTTCCAGAAAGTACCAGAAATAGACTCCACATATCCACTAGAAAATGCATGCAAGCCTAATGTCTTTATGTTTAGCTTGGGTTATGCACTACTTTAAGTGTCTGGTTACGTTAATAAACAAGTTCTGTAATAAGTTTAGTAGTTCACTGTGTCCAATTAGAAGGTTGTAGTCCTGGGGAAAGTCTGGATTATGGACATGGACAAGTTTTTTTTTTGTTGATAAAGAAAGATGCCAGGTGTTTATTGTGTGAAGTAGATATGGTATTTTGGAGGATTGTTCTCTATTATAATACAGTGACCCTACATTGTTGCTTAGTAGTAGAGGTAATAAAAACTTGTCAGTTTAACTTTTTAATCCTACCCATGTTTGCCTAATGTTGGCTATACACTTGTTTTCCTTTAAACATTTTTTATGAATAGAAAGTGATTCTTTTAAATACAATCCAGTGTATAATATCATTGAAGTGTAATCAAAAATATCCCAAACAAATCTAAAAAGACATAAATATTATGCAAGATGGCTACAGTGACTTAGTGACTGGCTGAGTGGAGAAGGCTAAAAAAATGTTTACATTTGTTTGTGTCGGACTCCATAAAGATGCTTATTTAAAAGTAGAATAGATTAACAAGTGTGTTCACTAAACCAATCACTTTCATAGCTCATTAATGAGAAAACTGCTTGAGCCAGCAAATCTAATTGATTTCTAAGCTAAATAAAGTATCTGGTAGTATTTAGCAATATATACTCAAATATAATTTATTTTCAATTCATGTGCTGGACTGGGATATTACGAAAATGTGGAGCCGGATTTATCTGCTCAGGAGGTTTTATATATGTGCCAGTTTATCTGTACAAAAACACAGAAGGGGTGGGATGCAGCAGTTTTCTTGAAACCCTGAAACTGAAGATTTAGGGGAATGTCCAAGGCTAAAATCAATTTCCAAACAGATACATATCCTCCAGCATTCACATTTCAATACGTACACTATTGAGAAATGCATTGCTAAGATCAATTTCACTTCATTATCCTCCACTGTATCCTTCACTTCTGTGCTATGTTGTTTCAAAAGGTATAAATATTAAAGGGGTAATGGTAAAGAACCCAAATCTACACAAATCAAAAAAATCTTTCCTCCCACTGGCATTTTTTACAAGGGGACAGAATTAATGAGGCACAGGATCACGGTTACTTTGCAAGTAAAGCAAGCAATATCTAGCCCGAGTGGGCCCAGGTGCTAGTACTTTATAAATAATACAACAACTAAACAAAAAGGAGAAAGAAGTACCGCACTCCATATTTACTGGATAAGTATAAAAAGCCCTTTATTAGGGGAACCATAAAGGTCCACAATGGGGTACATAGATAGAAGGCAAATACAAAGTTAAAACCTTAAAAACATATAACGGTATCCCAATAAGCATAATAATAAAGTGCACACAGCCAAACCCCACAGTCAAAGTCAACAAGGTCACAGTTCAGTACCCACTTGTCTGTCTAAGGTGCTGCAGCATAGGACAAAGTATCAGGGGGTCCCAAGGGGCGGGAAGGGCGACTGCATTTTTTAAGCTTGTAACATATCAAGCCTGAAAACATGTATGGGCCAATGTAAAAATAAAAAAGTTATGTCTTACCTGACCAGAATCCTGTGATGCAGTCAGACCCAACTCTGACTGCAGCCTGTGAGAAATTATGTTTCAGGTAAAATTGTAAAATTCAAACTTCCTGCAGAATAGCGCTCATCTGGAAGTAGCCGAAGGCTGTGTACTCATCATGCAATTTTTCTTCCTGATCGTTCAGTGAATTGGTCGATCAGGCCAAGAAAATTGTATGTATTTGCCCAGACAGACATCCAACCTTTTGTTTATCTAAATCAAACAAATGGGCGATCCGACGCGTTGGAAAACCGTGGCTAATTGTCAACTATGAACCGCATGCTCAGTCGCGTCGAACTGTCAGGGGCGCGGCTACTTTTGCCATGAACAACAGTCCTTTTTCCTGGACAACGAGACACTAGTGGTGAACAAGTCGCTCGGGACAAATGATCCCATGGTGTGTACCCAGCTTAACACGCTTACAGCAAAAAACAGTACCTGCACACCGCTAAAGAGTTTATGATAAATAAATGTAACATCAGTTGTAACATCATTCTAAAGAAATAGGGAACCGATAAACAAACAGGTGGTACCGTGATAGTTGAAAAACTAAATCTAGATACAGCTCAAGGCTTTTTGTTTTCATTTAATTTCTTCAAAAATGCACTTGCCAATGGCTGCAAATACCACATGTATTACCATCCATTGTAATGTTTGGAGAGATTTTTTTTTAAAACATACATATTTTAAAATTTATATATATATATATATATATATATATATTTTTTTTTTTCTTTTTTGCTAATTCGTTTTTTTTTCTGCAGCTCTAGCGTATTTGCTCTGCACATCACAGAACCCCCAATTTCTGCACAACTTCTGGCTTTCCTTCGAGTTTTCTGCATGACTGAGGGTAAGCTGGGCATTCTAACATTTCATAAAACCCATAGATTTTAAAATGTATTCATTCAAAAATATGGTAATATGTAATACATATTCCTAGTTTAAAAAAAAAAATTCTGCATTTTTAGAATAAGAAAAATTCCCTTGCTATTTTTTAAAGGAATAGTTCACTGCAATAGTGAACTATCCCTTTTCTACATTGATTGAAGCCAGGGAGGTTAAGGAGCTATGCCTTAACTCCCGTTCTTCAATCAATGTTTAGATAGCCAGGTACAAACTTCTGAAAATCTTACCTTTCACACGATCCAGCAGGGCCGCTCTGAAATTTCCGACTGCTTCCCGCTTCTGTTACACTATAACGTGCATTATCAGGCATGCGCATTATAGCGTAACAGAAACAGGAAGCAGTCGGGAACTGTCAGAGCGGCCCCGATGGATCAAGTGAAAGGTGAGATTTTCGGAAGTTCGTACCTGGCTAAACATTGATTGAAGAACAGGAGGTAAGGCATAGCTCCTTAACCTCCCGGGCTTTAATCAGTGTAGAAAAGGAATAGTTCACTATTGCAGTGAACTATTCCTTTAATTAAAAATCAGGTTTATGTATAAATTACCTCTGGCACACAGTGGGTGGTAGATATGCTAATTAAACATATAATCAGTGACCAGAGAGGACAAAGATCCTGTAGACACAAGACGATATTTCAGCCTGATCAACCACTACCAAAATATTTTGGTAGATCGGGCCAGAAATTCTCAGCATTGGCGATAGGCCTTGATTGAATGTTAGTCCAAATCAGCCAAAAAGTAGATCAGAACTGTTGGTGAAATTCAGCCAATCACATGGCCTTCTTTGGCCTGAGTGATTGGTCATGATAAAATGAAAGCGACTCTGCATAATATAGTTATTGAGGTTGAATAAAGACATACGTCCATCCTTTATATCCTCCTCTTAAACCCTACCTAGCAGTTGATCCAGAGGAAGGCCAAAAAAAAAAAAATCTAAATAAAGGAAGGGGGGAATTCCTTCCTGGCTCCAAAAGGAAATCATAAAGTATCTCTTGATCACCCATAACTACAGTTTAAGTAATTCTCAATATTTTTAAGTTTTAGAGACGTATACAGAACACTTAAAGCTGTTCAATGAACTTGCCATTACCACATCTGCTTACCACATCTTACCACATCTGCTCAAAGAAACCTTTCCTAACCTGAAGATGAAACTTCTTTTCTTCTAATCTTAAAGGGACACTAAACTGCATTTTTTAAGTACATTGCATCTGTATCGATTATTCAGAGGGAGTTGAGAACAATTATTCCCACCTCCCTGTAAATAATAAAATGCCTGGGGACACTGCAAAACTTAACTTATCAGCGCTCCACTCGCGGCTCCTCCTCAGCTGGCAGGCGCACTGTCTGGATTGCGCACCTAACTTCTGTATTGGCATGCATGCCCCGAAGATGAGCGCTTGGTCGGGACAGCTGAGAAGGAGTCATGAGTGGAGTGCCTGTAAGAATTCTCGGGCATTCTATTATTCACAGGGAGGTGGGAATAAGCTTTCTCACCTCCCTGTGAGATATAATGTATATGAAATCTATTTAGTGTTCCTTTAAAGTATGTCCACGGGTCCTCTCATATGATATATTAGTGAACAATTCACCAGAGTTTATTATATGGCCCATTTAATATATTTGTATAAAGTGATAGTTTCCCCCCTCAAACAACGCTTCTCCAGTGTAAACAGCCCTAACTTGTCTAATCTGCCTGCATATTCAAGCCCCTCCATTCCCCTTATTATTTTAATTGCCCTTCTCTGAACTCCTTCAATTTCCAAGATGTCCCTTTTGTATATGGGATTCCAAAACTGCACTGCACTTTTTCTCCCTTGAATCTAACCCCCTCTTTATACAAGACAATTACTTGTTAGCTCTAGCGGTGGCTTTCTAGCATTGTTTGCTTCATCTAAGTCTGTTATCAACTAGAACTCCCAAATTGCATGCTAAGTGAATCTTGAATGAAAAACAGTTTTTTATGGTGTAGGTGGCACAAGGATTGTTATACCCCAAATGCAAATCATTTATCAACACTGAATCTCATCTTCCATTTTGCTGCCCATTTTGATAATTTATGTAAGTCCAGAATATGATCCCATAACTGAGTTTCCAGCACCTTCCCTACCACCGATGTTAAGGTGTCCATACTGTACATATGTTTGATTTTACTTACCCAACCGAGCGCTCCCGCCTCGGAACCGCCTCTCCCTTCTTCTATGCGATCACAAAATGAATGGGAGATGGGAGAGGCGGTTCCGGCAGGATCGATCGAATGTCGTGGGAGCGCTCGGTCGGTTAAGTAAAATCGAACATATGTATGTCCACCCTGGTTCTATATTTACCAGGCTGTGGAACGGCTGCCTTTTTTGAATATTGATATTACATTGGCTTTTTTTCCAGTCCAGCGGCACATCACCAGACAAAAGTGAATCTGAAAAGATAAGCAACTGGTCTAGATAAATCTGCACTAAGCTCTTTAAAAATCCGAGGATGTGTATCATCTGGTCCTGGGGGTTTATTGATGTTAACTTTGGGCATGGCCACACTGCAACGCAAACGCACACAGAATCGCATACGATTTCATGTGCGATATTGTTGCGTTTGCGCGTGTTTTTTCATTAAGTATTAAAAACTGCATGCGATTGCGATTTAAAATGCGGAACGCAAAACACGTGTTTTCGGTGCGTTGCCGCGTTTTCAATGATATGAAAAAAACGCAAGCGCAAATGCAAAAAAAGTGCAGCAGTGTGGCCTAGCCCTTAGTCTGATTGTTTCCGTACTATACCCTCTGTCAGTCAGAGTGAATATTCCTAATTTATACCCTTTCATATTAACAGTCCGAGCTATAAGGACTAGGATTCTCTAGTGAATACAGAGGGGAAAATAAAACGGTTAAACCCATTAGCCTTTTTGGCATCCTCTATAACCTTCTTAGCCCCATTATTTAATGGGCCCACATTCTCAGAAATCATATTTTACTATGATACACTTGATTTTACTCGATATACTTAAAAATCATTTTTGGAGTTGGATTTGTTCTGCTATCCATATTTAATTTTCTAATTTACCTAGTTCAATTGCTTTCTTACTTATTATTTTTATACTTCCTGAAAGCCTGTTCCCTCTGATTTCAAAATTTTAAAAGCCCTTTTCCCCCACATTTTTCTCTCTCCTTCACTGCATCCTCCGACAAGTCCCAACGTGCTTAGTACGCTATGCACTTGCGCATAGCGTGCTAAGTCCCACGGGACCTGTCAGAGGACATGGTGGAGGAGCGAGAGACCGGGTAATTTCTGCAAGTTCCCGGCTCCTTAACCTTTAATTGAAAAATGTGAGGTAAGACACAGCTCCTTTACCTCCCGTTCTTCAATAAAACTGAATTGAAAAAAGTGATTTTAGCAGATGAGATGCTCTTTAAGCCAGGCAAGAGGGGACCTAATTTTTTACATTTATTATCTAAAAGTATAAATTTAGAAATGTACCGTATAAACGGACTTGAATATAAACTGAGGTACTTATTTTAACGGATAAACTAGGAAAACCGCTTGGTATAAACCAAGAGCTCCCATAGACAGCCACCCTAGATAGTTCCACAGACAGTTCCAAAGAAAGCCTTACACTGCCCCATTGAAAGTCCAATACACAGCCCCATATAAAGTCCAATACACAGTCCCATATAAAGTCCAATACACAGCCCCACAGAAAGTCCAATACACAGCCCCACAGAAAGTCCAATACACTGCCCCACAGAAAGTCCAATACACTGCCCCACAGAAAATCCAATACACAGCCCCACAGAAAGTCCAATACACAGCCCCATAGAAAATCCCACACACAGCCCCATACACAAATGTGCCCTGCATACCCTTCTGTGCAGCCTGAATATAAAATATCCCTTCTTTAGAGAAGTTTGCTAAATCCTGTTACTTCTCCCATCTTCCCCCCCTTTCCCTTGCAGTCTGGGCTGATCTGAGTGAGCAGGACAAAAATTGCCTTACCCACCGAAATCAAGTGGATTCTGTGTGTTACAGGGTACAGTTTTTGTTTTCCCAGGACTATGTGTTTTTGTCCAGCTGCTCTTTCAAGCATCCAGATCAGCCCAGACCCGAGTATAAACAGAGGGCAGACTTTCAGGATTATTTTAAAGGTAAAATTTCTTGGTTTATGCTCTAGTATATACGCGAATAGTTTAATACCCCTTTAAAAGCAGTCCACTTCTGTTCAGTATCTTTACCTAAGAACAAATCCCCATATGAGCAGGAGTAATAGCATAAAATTAGCTTTCCTAGAGTTAATGTTCGTTAATGCAGTGCACTTTTGATTTTTGCAACCTATATATTACTATTCCCTAAACTTTTCATTAACTCATCTACAAAATGAGCTCAGGGTTATTTGATATTACCAAATCCAACAACACATCCTGTCTAAAAGGAACTTCTATAATCTGTGTACGAAAATGCTCTTATAGTAAATTTAAAAACTTTATAACTTTTGAGGTGCTGGTAATTCCCTTACTCCAATGTATATCAGGGTAATTTAAATCCCCCATTACCAGAACATGCCCCATACCAGCTGCCTTTGCCAACTGCATATGTAGGTCAATTTCCACCCCCTCACTGGCATTTGGTGGATATAGCAGGCAGGCATGTAACAGTGTTACTTTGACCGGCATACTAGTTATCAGTTTATCGATCAGTAGTCCGTGGGTCCAAAGAATAGGGTCAAGATTGACCCATGTGTACCAGATCTTAGGTCTTTCACAAACAAGCTGATTTTGGTAAAAAAAAAAAAAAAAGATCTAATACACTTATGGTAAAAATGACTTCATAGGTGAAAGTTATCATCATGAACCCAGATATTTTGGGACTTGCAGGCTCTGGGTACACACATGGTTGATAAAAAATAACAATCGGCAAAATGTGTAGCAAAAAAACGGACAATCCCATGGCAGACAAAATACCACCATCTGGAACGTCCAGGTTTGACTGAAAACTTCCATTGGTTAATATTAGTTCTCCATATTCTTGTAAGGCTGGGTACAACACATGGCTGGATTTTTCGTCCCAACCGACAGTTTGCCACAAGTGAGTGGTCAGCCCAGGTCAAATCATGACAGTTCTCGGTGACCAATTGTGCGGTCCATAGGAGACCACATGATTGGCCTTGATTTACTGGCACGTCCGTTTGTCCAAAAAAGACATCGGGTGATGGCAGAAACACTCTTGATTTTTCCAACCAATATACGATAATATCGTCCATTTTGGCCAAAAAATCGCCTTGTGTGTACCCAGCCTTAGTAAACTGCTGCACTAGAGACCACAGATTTTCCGGACATTATTCTTTGAGAAGAACCTTATTAGAATTTCAACAAGTAAAGGCTTGTTCACACTAGAAACTGACAGAAACAGCATGTGTTTCTGTCAGTTTGTATCTATTTTTTTCAAAATGCATGAAAAAACACTGCATGCAGTCCGTTTTTTAAACGGACTGGAACGAAATGGATTGAAACGCAGGTGTGAACGATATTATGAAATCCTATGGGGGTTTACTGTCTGTCCATTTTTTTTAAACGCAACTGCGTTTGAAAAACGGATACAAACTGATGTAGTGTGAACGAGCCCTAAGCAAGTTTGAGTCTCTCAGCTACTTTTTTTACATGTTATTTTGCAGATGAACTTAAGGAGCATTTAATTGGAGATCATGCAATTGATAAAATCTTCACACTTGGGAATTCTGAATTTCCTGTGAGCTGGGAGAATGAGATAAAACTGTGGACATTCCTTGAAGCAAGAGCTGTGTTACTTTTAAAAACGTAAAAAACCACAGTTGAGGTAACATTGCATTAGCTAGGGCTATTGTAACTGATGCAAACTATGATTTTCTTGATCTTTGCTGCACTGAGCTAACCTACAATTAGTAAGCATGCACAATATGCTGATTTTGATTAGTAAGAGATTAGAGTGGCTATGATTCTCAAATTTTCTCCGGTCGTTCCACAAGATAGCAGTGCCAGCGATTTAAAGGACAATTATACTCACCTTCCCTCCGCTCCTCTTCTTAGGTCCGTACCTTTTACCCAGGGTGAGGACCTGAACCGCTAGGTCCTCACCCCTGGGTTCGCGAAAGTTAAAGCACAGCGTTACTGAAACGCTGCTCTGGCAGGCTCCGCCCCCTCCTCTCGTTGGCGACGAGGCCAATAGGAAGGCACGCCCTGCAACGAGCGTGCCTTCCTATTGGCCTCGTCGCGCACCCTGGGTAAAAGGTACAGACCTAAGAAGAGGAGCGGAGGGAAGGTGGAGTTTTAATTTTGTCCTTTAATTAATATTTGAAAATGAATTATTTTTTGTCATTAAATTATACTTTGTTGCAATATTATTTAAAAAAAATGTTGTATAAGCATTTTTTATTATTATAGTGCTAAAAGGTAGGAAATGTTCAGGTGCATTTTAGGGAAACTAAATGGCCTAATAATTGCTACTTATCACACTGGCCGTATGTACATAGTATTAGGCTTGGTACACATGGGTTGTTAGTTTTTTTTTTTTTTACCCTATCTTTTAAACTGATATATTGACGATTTATAAAATTATCAGTAGTCTGCAAATCAGAAAAAGAAGTGCCAATATTTTGGTGCAGCTTATTGAAGACCGGCCAAAATTGTCATGCCTCATCAAATCTTTGTCCAAATTGGGCAAAAATTCTACCAAATTCCCTTGGTCATGCTGAAAATGTCTTTAATTATTTTAATATATTTAATGAACTGTAAACCAAAAAAACAAGTGTTTGCCAATCGTTTCTATTAATCACAGGGAGGTAAGAACGCTTATTCTCACCTCCCTGTGAATAATAGATCAGGGACACAGCTTACTTTACCTGGTGCTCTCACTGCTCCGTCTGATCTGACAGCCGTGTTTCTGTCTCCCGACCACGTGTCTATCTTTGGGCGCATGCGCGCCAATACAAAACATAGGCGCGCGATCGGGAGAGCAGGACAGCGCGGCTGTCAGATCAGAAGGACCTGCGAGTGGAGCGCCAGGTAAGGTAAGTTCGGCTGTGTCCCCTGATCAAACTATTGTTCACAGGGAGGTGAGAATAAGCGTTCTCACCTCCCTGTAAATAATAGAAACGATTGGCAAACACTTGTTTTTTTGAGTTTACAGTTCCTTTAACCAGCATTGGTTAAACCAGTATTGTCCTGCGTATAGTGGGTCTAAGATAAAATATCTCTATGCCATATATGTACCTGCCTTTAAAGGATAAGTACACTGTAAAATCAAGTTATGTTCATTTGAAAGCTGTATCTTTAAAAATACTGTTGCCATATTTTTTTTTTACCTATTCCCCTCCAGAGCCTGCCTTTGCCTTGAAAGTTGCCGACATCTTGTTACTGGTTTGCTGAATGTTAAGCTCCACCCCTCTGAGATTTCCTCTGCTTTCTCCTGCTTGAGCCTCAATCAATAATTCCTGTAAGTTCCGTGCATGTGCACGGAACTCAGTCATTACTGTTTGAGGCTTAAGCAGGAGAGTGCACGGAACTCACAGGCATTACTGTTTGAAGCTCAAGTAGGAGAAAGCAGAAGAAATCTCAGAGGGGTGAATCCTAAAGGGGAACTGTGGTCTCCAAACAAGTTGAGTTTAAATGAAAGCCAATTTCCTACCTTTAAAACGAGCAATCAACCACCACTCAACGTGCTCCACCCCAAGATATAAAGAAATGACTGACCAAGTTAATGGGTGGAAGGCTGATATGTGACATTCCTAAGGCTTCTCCTGCACAGTGCCGCCGGCGAGCACAGCCTCAGACTCCCTCAGTGTGTGAGGAGACAGGATCCCTCCTCCTCTCTGCTGTGTGAAGGACCTGCAGCTGCAGAGAAGGTAGGGAATCTACAGCCCTTTTCTCTCACTATGTGAAAACTCTCACTGTGCCTGAAAAGGCTGTTTCCACAGAGTTTTCGGGGGGGGGGGGGGGGGTGTCAAGTGCCCCCAGCGCCTGTGAGTGGGCGAGGCCACGGCACCCACGAGTGGGCATGGATAGGGGCACCCACGAGTGGGCGGGGCCACATGGGCTGTAAGGGAATGGGACAAGGGGGGCCTGCAACTGGAGGGACCATGGGGTCAATGAGTGGGAGGGACAAGGGGCTGCAAAGGGGAGGAGACTCAGGCAGATTAACTGCCAGGTTTCATAGCAGGAAGTGTAGGGGACCTGGTGCTGTGCCTATCACACACAAAATTGTAAATATCTTCAAAACTATGTAAAATAAACAATGGAAATAAATCTCTCAGGAGAGCAATTCCTATCAATTTACCTAAAGTCATTTTTGGACCACAGTTCCTCTTTAACATTCAGCAAATCAGTAACAAGATGTCAGCAACTTTCAAGGCACAAAGGTAGGCTCTGGAGGGGCATAGGTAAAAAAAAAATATGGCAACAATATTTTTAAAGCTGCAGCTTCCAAATGAACATAACTTGATTTTACAGTGCACTTATCCTATAAGGGAATTTTATGGATTCATAATTCTATAAATATAGCTCTTTTCTTTAAAAATATAGATCCAGTGTAAGGTATGTGCTTGGAAATAACAGTTCTTTCTTTTCAGGATGATAAGCATGTTCTAGAGCAGCCAGATCTGAGTTTTCATTCTGCAATGGCAGTTAAGCTGCGTAAGGTGGAAAAGGATATCTTGGAAAAGGCAGTAAAGAGTGCTGGTGACAACAGGAAGATGTACAGTAAGCATAACGATGAAGGCACTCCATTGCCAAAGTATGAGGAGAGTAACATTGCTTTTCTAGAAAACACTGTGTCGGACTCTAAACTTCCTCTTGTTCTGAGGAACCTTGATGAGGATGGAGAGCTAAAACTACAGGAAGCCATCACACTGTCTGAGATTGCGGAAAATGGATTTGTTAATGGAAAGGAATCACTTCCAAATGGGACAACATCTGAAAATAAAAATATCCTTGCAGAAAATAGTTTGAAAGTTACAGAGAATGCCAAAGAGTTCTGTTCACAAATCACCGAGGAAACAAACATACAGTTGTAAAAAATAATACAATAAAAAAAGCTTGACTGTATAGTGAAAACTAAAACTGGCAGATATTCATGAGACAATGCTTTTGCATTGGTGTGTTTTACTGTTAACATTGTTGCAGATAACAGTTGCTGCTTTACATTTTCCTCTATTGTTTAAGTATTTGTCTTAAAAAGACACCCAAGGACGAATGAAGCTGATTTATTTTAATCCCTTACCAAGCTTTCAACATACAGAGTTCTGTAGACTTGTATGCACTTTTGTTAAATGTGTGAAATATTAAGCTCTCTTTATTTAAAGTGATATAGTCTATAAGGCCTAACCAGACAAGCGCTTAAGGCATATAAAGTACTGTGACGGAGTCTACTTTTTTCCCCCCCATCTCTTAAATCGAGTATTGTGCATCGCATTAAATGCTCTCATCTAGTTCTGGCTTAAGACAACCTAATAGCTAATAGTTAGATGTTTGGTATGTCTTCTGCTATAGACTGTTTTTTGTTTTGCATATTCATAAATGTTAATTCTCTTAAATTAGGAATGTTCCAAATTAGTGTCAAGGAGATTTCTCAATAGCTGATAATATTATGTAAACATAATATGCAAACATTGGTGATAACAGGCAAGCAAAGACAACATGCAAAATTTAGCAAGTGGTGATGATTATGTTCCCCGGGAACAAAGGTGTTTTTGCTGTTGAACATTAGTTAGTAGTGGGTGCAAAATTCTGTGAAAACTAATATCACAGCTTAATCTTCTTCTGCATATTGACACTGGGAGTTAAGAGGCACACAAATCTGTGTAAAAGCATAAACCCGTTCAGTGGTATTTTCACTCTTCTGTTAAAAAATTACCATTAAAAGAAAATTACCCGGTTTGTGGTGTCTGACTCTCTGTTGACCTTAACGTTATGATCGCTGCCAGGTATTTAAAGCTTCTGTATCTTTCATCTTGCTCTAAATTTCAGTTTGATTAGAACGTGAAATATAGGTTGTAAGGAAGCCGTCAATGAGGACAGCAGTCTTTTCTGTGCCACATTTCATGATCATTAATGATACTTGTCCATAACCATGCTAATACTTGTCCAGCTTGCTGGCAGCCTTGTCTTGGAAAAGGACTGATGACTATCAAAGTGCAGAGTGTAAAGCCTGATACACATCTTTAAATTCTGTCCAGAGTGATCGGACAGCCAGGACGAAGGACTTTTGGTTGCTGCAAAAGTAGCCATGGCCTATAGTTCACAGCAGCCGATCGTGCTGTCCATAGAGGCTGTGATTTACGAACACATCTGATTCGGATGAACAAATGTTCAGATATCGTTAGCAGGCCGCTGAAAAGCCACCAATACACTGCACTATTGGTCAGTCGATTGACCCTAAAGTTTGCATGGTATGTAGAAGAATATGCAGGTTGTATCCAAAAGAAATTATAGGAATTTGAGGGCCTCCTGGTTTTCAAAACAATTATGTAAAAACTAAAAAGTAATATTTTTATTTATGGAAGTGTCTGTTTTTGTTCAATGCTTTATTCTTGGGTTCTGGACATCTTTGTACATGAGTCATAAAAAGTCTAATGTGAACAGAAGTGATTGGACATCATAAAATGTATGGTTTATCCTAAAGCACAAGGTTTCTGCTGTTCACAAAATGATAGGATCAGCAGTGGACGTTGGAAGATCCAACAGTAGAAAAGTACCCCCCCCCCCCCCCCCGTTTAAGTATTAATGACATTCCTTAAAAATGTTTTCTCATTTCCCAACAGTTATAGTAACATTAATGGAACATAGTAACATAGTCCTGCCTCCAGTTATTGTGCCTCCAAATACACAATCCATAGCCAACCATATGACTGTTACTAATAAACCTTGATTGTTTCTCATACAGATCATTGCTGGTTCTGCTCCTAATTTTTAGGTTATTCCTCTTACCATGCCAGAACATCACATCTTTCGCCTGATGACAGGCTTTCCCTACACTTTAGCTGGGTACACACTAGGAGATTTTTTTGGCCTGACTGACGAAAAATCTGTGTTTTTGGTACCCTTTGGACCTCATAATTGGTCTCCGCTACTTTTACTGCAACTGATAGTGATACCTCCTGGCTGCCCGCTCATTAGTGGCAAACAGTCGGCCTGGAGAAAATGTTTAATATGTGTACCTAGCCTTACAGATTCATTCACATGCAGACTGGAATTTTCAGACATGCTTGATGGGGGGGGACTTATCCATTGAATAACCTTGTTTTGAAATAGAAAACACGGTACATTGATTTTTTTTTAATACAAATAGTCTGTTTGTATGGCCATTTTGACTCTGACATCAGATCTCCAAATCTGTAGCAATAAGCATCTAAAAGGATGGGAACATTTTAAATGTAGATTTTTGATCTTTTGCCCATGCAATCTAAAATTATTTAGAAAAATAGATGTGTTTACCCTGCTAATACCGTATATACTCGAGTATAAGTCGAGGTTTTCAGGCTGTGAAAACAGCCTGAAAACTGAACTTTCGACTTATACTCGAGACAGTCACTTACTGGTGGAGGAATCCGGCTGCCGCGTCCACTGATGGTCGCATCCACTGACGTCACGACTCGGCGCCGGGAAATTAGAACGGCGCGAGTCGTGACGTAGTGGATGCGACCATCAGTGGACGCGGCAGCCGGATTCCTCCATCAAGATGTCGGGGGCCCGGACTCTCCTGCAAGGTAAGGCATTAGTAGTAGTGTAGTGTAGTGGCAGGGTGGAAGATGGGTGCAGGGAGTAGTGTAGTAGTACTGTAGTAGTGTAGTGTAGTGTAGTGGCAGGGTGAGAAGATGGGTGCAGGGAGTAGTGTAGTGTACTGTAGTAGTGTAGTGTAGTGGCAGGGTGAGAAGATGGGTGCAGGGAGTGTGTAGTGTACTGTAGTAGTAGTGTAGTGTAGTAGTGGCAGGGTGAGAAGATGGGTGCAGGGAGTGAGTAGTGTAGTGTATGTAGTAGTTAGTGGCAGGGTGAGAAGATGGGTGCAGGGAGTAGTGTAGTGTACTGTAGTAGTGTAGTGTAGTGGCAGGGTGAGAAGATGGATGCAGGGAGTAGTGTAGTGTACTGTAGTAGTGTAGTGTAGTGGCAGGGTGAGAAGATGGGTGCAGGGAAATAGGTTATTCCTGGGGCGGAGGGGAGACTCTACCCGATCTACTCGAGTCAATTGGTTTTACTTATTTTGAGGTAAAAGTGGGTATCTCGACTTATACTCGAGTATATACGGTAGATAGTGGCCAAGTCACAGCAATTAAGGGTAACCTTGGTGTTCCTTCTACCCCTCAGTAAAAAGTTTCTAATACTAGAAACCACAAGAAAATCCCCACAATAGGGTGAATTATCAAAATAAATCTATTCATCCATAGTGTAGAGATTAATAGAATTATTATTTGGGAGGTAGGCGCTCCATTTCTGCCTCCAGTTTTGCTGTATAGACAGAGATCACAGCTGTCAAATTTTCCCCATATTTTCAGCTCAAGTTTATGCTCAAGCCTGCATTCTCTCTCCTAAGGTAATCCAGGTCAGTGCACATGCCTGTGAATAACCAGTCAGGAGGTCAGAGCCCTACTGTACTTGGAGAAAGCTGCAAATAAGTAGAATATTTGACGGGCAAAAATATTATATTCCCATTTATACTGTTAAGTTGTGCACAATACCTCCACTGCTATAAAAGACTTTGGGCTAATTAGTTTTATTGAAGATCGGGAGGTAAAAGAGCTATGTCTTACCTCCCGTTTTTCAATTACCGGTAAACCTGCAGGAGCCTGGAAAAAAGGTAAGGAACTTACCCGGTCTCTTGGTCCTATGCCTTCCTCTGAAAGGTCCCGACACACTCTGTATTCTATGCATGATGTGATCTCAGTTTGGTTCAGTAAGAGCATAACATGTTGGGCAGTAGTTTAAAGGTGTAGTATATAGCAATACTCCACCAAATGCTTGCTTATCTTACAGGGAGTTTGTTGAAATAATATTTTGTCTTAAATGTTTAAATATTTCTAATAAACAGGAAAAGGAATGTATTGGCTGTGAATACATTTATACTGTTTCATTGTTTATATTTTCTTTGAAATAACGAAAAAATGTAATATCTCAAGGTTTATTGAAACTGCACATTTAATTTTCACTACAGAGTGGCACAGAGTAAGAGTTAATACATGGATTTGCAACAGTCTCTGCCTGAACTCCTGGAAAGGCTGCAGGAACGTCAGCCAACCCAGCCATGTTGAATGGTACAATTACCATCTCCCTTCTTGGCTTTAAATTATGCTTCTAATTGCAACAGATTCTACAAGAACCAGCATGAAACTGCATGATGAATGGCTGGTTGTGTAGAAAAGAAATGTTTATGAGGATGTACTTCTGATTTAGGTGTTGTTTTTTGTTGGGAATGTAATTGTTCAACGCTACTTGACATTCATTGAGTGCTATAGGATGCCATCTATTGTCTGTTCCATTGAGTTTTCACTCACACTGCTGGAGTTAATTGCTTTGTAATTTGATACTTGGGTCTAGAAGAGAGAGTGTTGCCAAGATGGTGTGTGCTTAGTTTGAAATGTTGCTCAGAAGTAAATGCACAAATTACCAAATATTATTCCTTGTTTTTAAAATGTTTTATGTAAAACTGCTGAGTGGAAGTGCAAATTGGTATGTCCAGAGGCAGAGAAAAAGTACCATATAAAAAAGATTACATGTAATTCAGATTGACAGCCCTTCCAATTTTTAATAAGATGTCATCATAAGCTTATTAGGCCAGTTTTAAGGCCAATATATTTGATATTTGTTAATGCAGCTAGATTAGCTTGATGATGGAGAAACACACTCCGAACCGGTATATCCAACCATAAGTCATTGCTGTTCACAATGTGGGAAGTTGCATGAGAGGTTAGTGAATGCTTCATAATCCTAACAAGAGGATATTGCTTTCATTAAGTTATACTAGGGGGGGGGGGGGGGGAGTCAAACCTGAGTTATGTACATGTGACTCTTGGCCACCCATGGACCGGTTGCTTTTGGTCCCATCCGTAGGATTGCATTCTGATTAATAAAAGATGAGATTTTTTTCCCCGTGGCTTTTTATTGTGGGAAAATCCATGCTCAATGTGAACAAACAAAAGGAAACAATCTCACCAATCACTAGTCTGTCTGAAACAAATAGGATTATAAAAAATGCACTAGCGGTTAGAAATGCTAATGTGTTAATAGCATTTAAGCTTTAATTGCAAACATTTTCCTGTTGAAATGTATAGAAAATCCTGTTAAAATGTAAATAAAAGGAAAATAATATTTGTTATAGCATACTCCGGATTGTCTGATCAATACAAAATTGGAAAATACAAACAAAAACACATGCAACTTAGAATTAACGCAATTTTAATGCAGTAAGTGCAAGTGTGTGAATTTGGGTGTGCTCAAATGAATATGATCCAGATCCAACATTTATTTATCCTTATGGCAAATGTTTTGGGTTTTTTTTCATTTCAATCAACAACTTTTCCCCTCCAAATTTTTATTATTATTGTGGATATATATAGCGCCAACATCTTCCGTATACATTCACATCAGGCCCTGCCCCGAAGAGCTTACAATCTAAGCACATTTATTTGACACATACAACCTATCAGTATGTTTTTATTATTGTGGGGGAAACCGGAGTGCCCGGAGGAAACCCATGTAAACACAGGGAGAACATACAAACTCCTTGCAGCTGTGTCTAAGTGTGGTTTTGAACATCGTACATCAATGCTGCAAGGCATCAGTGCTAACTACTAAGCCACCATGCTCCCAATACATATGTTAATTTCACAATCTAAGCCATGAGACAGATTTTCACATTTACTCCTCATGCTGTTATCTATCTAACTTCATTGCAGTGGGCAATCCTTGTTGGAAACAGAACTGATGATATTTCTAATGTGCAATTAAAATTAAGGTTCAGTTAAATTTCAATGTATTCAGCTTATGACCTACTGTACCACCTTACCAAAAATATATGTAAGGCTGAGGACATCAACATTAAAGGAGAACTAAAGCCACAGAACAAAACTGAACCAGAAAGCAGAACACTTTGATATGAAACCAGTAATGTGTGTCTTACCTCTTGTTTTGTCATGGGCACTGAGAAATGTACCTAAATAACATATGGTTTGTGCTTTACTTCACGGCATTCTAATATCACAGAGTTTAGTCAATGACCATTATGTTCTGCACATGCTCATTCCTTAGCTATGGCAGAAACTTGTTACAGTTGGTCACACCCTTTAATAATCTCTAGCCAATCCTTTTACAGGAAAGATAAAGCAAGGAAGCATGTGACTGAGGTCAGGAGGTGTGGTCTGCACACATCTGTGTGCACATACACACAGATACTTCATCCAGTTATTAACAGGCTTACATTTACTTTAATACAATTTACTGAAGTGGGATTTTATAGCTTATTGGTGTTTTAGGGGGGTTGGTTTCAGATTATGGAGTAAAAAAAATTGGGTTTAGTTCTCCTTTAAAGTTAAAATCCCTACTATGTAAGAATATTTGCCTTTTTCCTGTTCAATATATTTAGATTCTTCTGAAGGAAACCCTGTTCAAATGTGAAGTTTATATTTGTTTTAATTATGTATACTTAATGACTTAATGTTATAAACAGGAATATAAAAAGAATTATTAAAAAGTCCTCAATTACTAGTTGTTTATTGGCATATACTGAAGAACATTTTCAAAATGTTATTCTTCTGGTATCCATCAAAAACAGCACAGACTGCAACACTCGCTATGCAAAAGTATGTATGTATGTACATATATATATATTTATATATATTGGACAAAGTATGGGCATAAACTTGGGGACAGGATTATTACTTCTGTGTTATAATTGGCGCATTGGGATCCATGGGAGGGGTGGGTTATACAATATATATATATAATAAACTAGCACCTTCCCTATTCTTATAGGACATCTCTTCAGTGCCCTGATTGCATTTATTTTATCACTTCTTACTTTATCTTTGGAATAATGAAGGGTAACAGACAAATAATATATGTTCGTTCCTTTTTTAGTTTTTGATTGCGTGGTTGGCTGTTTTTCCTGTTACTGGCGCTTTGATGAAGGAGCTGATGAAGGGGAAATGTGGAAATATGACTAGTTTATTTATAAGATAAGGTACTACGGTCCTTTATTTTTTATATGTAAAATGCAAGTAAGGACAAAAAAAAAGTTTTAAAATAATGGATGAATTTCAACATAATCCCTTTTCCACTGCGAAACTTTAATCTATTAATATTAAGTTATTTTCAATTACACTGTACTTTACTTTTAGTTTCATTGGATGATTGCATTTACCTTTGATTTACTGTAGACCACTCTGAAATGTATTTGCTTTTGTTGTGTTACCATGTACCAGGCTCTGTCAAAACTGATTATTTATTCCTTTAATGTTATACTTGTGGTGACTGTGACTATTTAATTGGTTTATATGGATCAGATTGTCCCACTGTTGAAAAAAGTATTTATAAAATTATACATCATTCAATGATAAATGCATGGATACTAATGGCACTATGGTCAGAAAACTTGATGTAGGAAGATGAACAAATTAATGAGTTATTAAGAGGCCATTGTGGACAATATATAACATAAAAGAAACCTTAAAGGGTATGCAAACTGAAAAAAAATTACTTTGCCTCATTGTAATCTATAAATACATACATGTATGAAGCACTTTGAGGTGTGTGTTGCTGCCTTCAGCCCAGTACCTTTTTTTCCTCTTTGTTAAAATCATGGGCGTTGCTTTTTATTACCCTTTTGTGTGTTCCCATCTTAACTAGTGCTTGCCATTGGTAGAATTTTTGTTTTTAATTGAAATATTTACAAACCAGGTCCTCACTACAGGGGGAATCACTGAAACAAAATGTATCATTAAATTGTAAATGAAAACTAGAAATGTTCCATCTTAGGGCATCTGTGCAAGTAACTCATTGATAAAGTGTCTGAAAGTCCAGGCAGCAAATCAAAACTATAGAACTGCATTTTTACACATTTACAATTTATTTTTACTGGTCCCGAGGCAGAGAAATTTGGGGAAAATACCAGTTCAGGCTCCTTGGGCAAATCTCATTATTTATTGTGCTTGGGGCATTTAATACAACATTCAAAGTGTGCTAAGGAAATCAATGCATAAACATGTGTGTTTGGACAGGAGGAAATAGTCTGTGTAATTTATTATTGTTTCAAATGAATGAAACTTGCTAAAATAATATTACAAACTTGAATTTAGTGAACTGTTTTGTCTACGTTTATGATCAGCAATAGAAAAGCACCTCACAGCTTTTCCTTTTCAGTGGCTCTTTCTTCAATAAGGCAAGCTAACAACAAAGTGTGCAGTTTTCACCTGGTAGAGTTACATTCTTTAAGCATTTTTTAGAACATCACCAGTACAAAGCTGTACAATCAAAGGGTTTGAAGAGACACAGCAAACAGATACAGTTAAACTGCAAAATCCTTTTTATTCTGAGCCCATATGCAACATGTTTGGGGTCCCATGACATTTCTCATGCTAGTTACACCATACTTACTGTATTCAAAATATATTTTTACATTATTTATAGAATTTGTCTAGTCTTAAATAATCAACTAGAATCAAATTGGCAGCACATCAATACTGTTAGCATAGTATCTGAAGTTATAAAAAAGGCATGTGCCCATCCAGTCCATCCTACACTGCAATACCTACATTTACTGCTGTTAATCCAGAGAAAGGCAAAATGAAAATTCCTTCCTGATTCTTAAAAGGCATGTCCACTCTCACAATAATTTTTATATATGTTATGGAGGTCACTATCCCACCCCCAACCGCTAGTTTTTTTGTTAAAAACGATCCTAACATAACTTAATTTCCTTCATTCCCCCGGAGCTGTAATCTCATCTCTGCTTGCTGGAACTGAAAGCAGGGGTCTGGGCCTGCAGCCACGTCCGTGATTGGCTGAGAGGAAGTAAATAATGTTTGTGTCGTTTTTTTAACAAATAAGCATAGTGGTTGGGGGTGGGATAGGGACCACTACACTACAGCAAAGGGGTTAAGAGTTAGGGGAAGGGAGAGAAAAAAGGCATCTAGAGGGGGGTAGGGCTTCACTATGCATGACAAAATTCTCCCTGAGGAGAGGTGAGAGGCAGAAATCTTTTGGGACACAGCCAGGCTCCTGCTCTTTTTGGGAGTTTGCAGGGCAGCCATTACACAGTGGGGCCAGTAGTGGGTTAAAGTATAGTTTTGGGGGTGAACATGCCCTTTAAGCTGTGTACACACCTTTCAATCTTATATCCTCCTGAGCGACCATTTGGCTCAGGAAGGACTGTCATTCGCGGCAATAGTGGCCGCGGGCGACAGTTTGCCGTGACCTAATGTGTGGTCCATAGAGGACTGCAAGACCTACCATGGTTTTCTGACTTTTCTGATCATGCATTTGGACGAACGGTCAGATGTTCAGTGGCGGCCGCAACAAGGAATTATCCATTTTTGATATGTGGTAGGGCATGCTGCCCCAACCCCAACCACATTAATATTATTGTTAGAAAGTCCCCCAATCCTTACTTACCTTCCCTCTTTCTTCTGCAACCAATAGGCATTGGTGTACAATACTGTCAAATACTTCATGTACACATGTACGATTTTACACCCACACGACCCCTGAGCGTTCATATTAGCATGCGTGTATCCTTACGGTGGGCCGTTTGTCCCCGTGTGCCTTGCGCTTGGGGGGTGTTTCGGCGGGTGTGAACGAGCCTTAAGACATTTGTTTGGATAATCGTCTCATTGCCTTAAACATCTTTCTGTCTAGCGGTTCTTACCTTTACAGCAGTAACATTGTGAAAATTGGATCATGAAAATGACTGAAACGTCAGAGCTAGGTTGCAAATTACACATAATTTACCCCTACATCTAGACTGCTCCTGTATTGTTCAACAGGTAATGATCTGAAGAGGATCCAGGGCCAGAGAAGAGAAAAACAAAACTTTCAAACAGGTGAATTTGCAGATAAATCCAACATTTATCAGATCTTAAACCCAGCAATAAGTTCCCTTCAATACAAGACCTATCACAGCTGGCACCAGTCACTGCTATCATTTAAGTGAAGGGGTTCAAAAGTTGGAATTTTGCCACTAAAAACTGCAACATTCCAATTTCTTACCCCCTTTCCCTGAGAATCCTACCATTATCTTTTCCTGAAACAGTGATATTTCAGCTGTGGTAAAAATGTACTGTAATTAAAGTGACTCAATGGGCATTATCCTCCATTCATTAATGGGAAACACTTACTTTTATGGCTCGTACACACATGCGATCGCGGGTCCCGACCTGCGACACACGATGTGTACGAACGAACGTTTCACGCGATAATCGGCCCGTGTAGGACTTTCTTCGGCCGATAAAGCACCTACACACGGGCCGATATCGGCCAAAACGTTCGTTCATACACATTGTGCGTCGCAATTCAGGACCCACATCGCACTACTTCATCTTTAAATAAGCACAAGGCAAATAGGCAACCCTGAATTGCTTCCTTATCTTCTGTTGCTATTTGTTCACATTTAACACTGTCATCCATCTTTTTTTCTTGTGTCTTGAAAGGACACACAAAAACTCACACAACCTGTTCTGCTTTTAGCAGAAAAATGTTATGTGGAATAATTTAGGAGAAATAACACTCAAAATAAAACAAGAATCCTACTCTTCCACCCAAATTAGATATTTATTATGTTTTATTAATTACCAACAATATTGATGCTATATCCTCCTTCATACAGTATCTGCCTTTATATGGAAATTCCAGTGATAAGCCTAATAAAATATAAGAAACTATCAGGGTTATTTATTAAAGTTCTTATCGTTTAAATGGTGCTAATTTTGCCCCAACCAATCAGATGTTAGCTTTCAAATGTTAAATAGGATCTAATTGTTGGGGCAAAATAGCACCATTTTAAACAATAGAACTTTTATTGAATAACCCTGTATGTTAGGGCACGGCCACACTGCAACACAAACGCACACGGAATCACATGCGATTTCATGTGCGATTTCGTTGCATTTGCGCATGCGTTTTTTTCATTAAGTATTGAAAAAACGCATGCGATTGAGATTTAATATGCGGAACGCAAATCGCAACGCACCCGAAAATGCGCGTTTTCGATGCATTGCAGCGTTTTCAATGATATGGAAAAAACGCAAACGCATGCGCAAAACGCAGCAGTGTGGCCTAGTCCTAAAAACTAGGTCAGTGGCACCACCCAGAAATAAGTAGATCCACACAGGGTCATGTGATTGAAAAAACTTTCAGGGAGATTCAATAAAAGTTCTATCGTTTAAAATGGTGCTAATTTTGCCCCAACCAATCAGATCTTATTAAAACATTTGTAAGCTTACATCTGATTGGTTGGGGCAAAATTGCACCATTTTAAATTATAAAACTTTTATTGAAAAACCCTGTTTATTTATAAGGCAAAATATGATCCTTCAATTTACTCCATTTCTGGTGTGGCGGCCTCGTTTGTACAAAGTGGTTTTGCCAATGCGAAGGCTTGGTGCTGGCTGCACCCATGCCACTAACATCGATCAGTGAGTATTTTTTTTATTGATCCTATGGACTTATATTGTGGATGATCCATTACCTACCAATATTTCAGGAAGGCAGGGTCGGTGTATATACTCCCAAACCATGTGCTCACTTTGTGAGTTGTTATATTTACTACAATATGTCTCTATTGTTATCCTCCTTGTTTTTTGGGATGACTGTATTTTCTAGTGAAGGGTTCGGGGCACATAGCATCTGAACCACATGTTTCTGTGCGAGTGTCTTATATGCAAATCGATTCCCACTTTAAGGGTTGTAGCACCCTTTTTCCTCCTGTTTTGTCCCCGTTCCCTTTCCTTCCCTTCATTATATACTATTATAAATATAACCTGCTATGAACCTTGGCTCTAAAGGCTGCCATACATAAGGGCAATATTAAACAATTCCCTTCAGATCCAAACGGATATGCCTCATATCAGAAAAAAGGGGCCTGAAAACACCCATATGCAGATGAACCACTATTGTCGGCGTCGGCTCCCTTTAAGTTAGCTAGCACACAACACAAATCACTTGTGTGAATGGGCATTAAAAGTGGTGACTGATAACATGGCCCTCACCTACAGACTATCAACAATTAATACAAGCTATTATTCATTATTAAAGAAGTTAATATCCTTATTAGAGAAATTAGGGAATGCAATTTAAGTTTGTAAAATAATTGCAGTAGAAGATTCCAATTTTTTACAACCATTTAGTTTCTGGAAGCAAATAAAGGGGACGTAATTACAGGCATGTCCTACCCCCAAAACCAACTTTGGGGGTAAGGTAGGTAACTCCTACCCCACCCCAACCGCCGCAATATTTCTTTTAAAGTCCCTCGATTTCTACTTACACAGCCTTCTCTCCGTGGGTGATCGGATCCGGCCTCCTACTTGCAAGCAGGGGCCAGACCTCAGATGCATCTGTGATTGGCTGAGAGGCAGCCAATCACAGACCCAGCTAACGTCACTAGAAACGCCGCGGGGAGAAATGCTCCGTAAGTACGGATCGGGGGGATTTTTTAAGAAATATTGTAACGGTTGGATTTGGGGGCTGGTGTTACTTTCCTAACCCCAAGGATTTCACACTGGGGTGCAACGATGGCTGAGTATGGTGGGGGGGCAGGGGGTACTGACATGCTCCAGACCTTGACGAGGACAAGGAATCAGCATGGACAGAGGAGTTTTCTGGACTTTAAAAAGGCATGCTGTGAACTATAAGGAGCGAGAGATGTAAGGTAAGGTTATTTTAAACTACAAAGTGGGGCCAGTTATGGGGTTAAATTATAGTTTTGGGGGTGGCCATGCCCTTTAAAGACTGGTTTATCAGTGAATGCTGGCATTCCATTAGAGCTACCCTGAACACATTAGACTGCTGTGCTAATATTTCCTTGTTCTTCAATTCTCATTACGGTAAGTCTCCTCCTTAAGGCTACTTCACACTATTCAATTTTTTAACGCAGCAGAACATTGCATTTTGCGATTTAGTGCGATGTTCCGCTGGGTTAACTCACAGCGGCGGCCATTAAATTCAATGTCATTCTGTGCTTTAATGCACCACATGCTGCATGTGCGTGCTTTTAAAAAGCACTAAAACGCAGCAATGTGATGTGAATCGCACGCAAAATGAACAAAGCCTTAAAAACCAATTCCATACTTCCCCCCCCCCCCTTATTTTCTGCTATGGAATTCTGTAAACCCTCTCTTTACGAGGAAACACCCTTCTTACTTGTGTCTGTATGTTATGTAAGATTTTAAGGCAGAGACAATTAAACCAATGTATCTGTATACCGTACTTTACATTCTTCGCCTATTTTGCCAAGATATTATTTTCACACGTTATTCTAATGTACGATAAAGAATGTACAAACGCAAATTCACTATGTATGTTATGACCCAATATTTTTCCCTTGTATAAAATAAAGTAATCCAGTAAGAATAGTAGTGGTGATAATTTCTACCTCGACTTCAATCAGTTTTTACAAATTTTCAGGTAAAAATAGGGACATTGACTATTATACTCGGATCGACTTATTCTCGAGTATATACAGTATGCCCATTTGGAAGCTGCAGCTTTAAAAATACAGTTGCCATATTTTTTTACCTATGCCCCTCCAGAGCCTAGCTTGTGCCTTGGAACTTGCTGACATATTGTTACTGGTTTGCTGAATGTTAAGCTCCGCCCCTCTGAGATTTCCTCTGCTTTCTCCTGCTTGAGCCTCAAACAGTAATGCTTGTGAGTTCAGTGCACACGCACATGCACGGAACTCACAGGCATTACTGTTTGAGGCTCAAGCAGGAGAGTGCACGGAACTCACCGCATTACATTGAGGCTCAAGCAGGAGAAGCAGAGGAAATCTCAGATGGCGGAGATTAACATTCAGCAAACCAGTAATAAGATGTCAGCAACTTTCAAGGCACAAAGCTAGGCTCTGGAGAGACATAGGTAAAAAAATATGGCAACGGTATTTTTAAAGCTGCAGCTTCCAAATGAACTAACTTGATTTACAGTCCACTTATCCTTAAGGTGCTGAAAACCATACACACACAACGTTTCGGGGAGTCTAAGCCCCTTCCTCCACTTAACTGTTGTGGCACGGATTACAGGGGGTGCACCTTTTACTCTACCAGTCCAAGACTCCACAAGTCTTTTATACGTAAATGTACACTACCCATAATAACCTCTCTGGACACAACCAACCCATTAAAACTATTAGTATAATATAGTAAAGTATAGCATAGTATAGCATAGTATTTGAGGTTGAGTAAAGACATATGTCCATCCAGTCCAACCCATCTCACAATATCCTCATTTCCTGCCTAACTGTTGATCCAGAGGAAGGCCAAAAAAACCCCCACCAAATTTAAGAAGGGGGGAAAAATTCCTTTCTGACTCCAAGTGGCAATAGAAAATTCCCTGGATCAACTCTACTTTATATATCAATACCAGTAACCTGCAACATTCCTTGTTTGCAGAAACTCATCCAGCTTTTTTTTTTAAATCTGACCAATGAACCTGCCATAACAACGTCCACTGGAAGACAGTTCCATAGCTTTATCGTTCTCACAGTGAAAAACCCTTTCCGAACTTGAAGCCTAAACCTTTTTCTCAAGTTTAAGGGATGTCCTCGTGCCTCTGACATGTTCTATTGGTCAACAATGGTGTATGGCCAATTAATGTATTAATACACAGTAATCATATCCCCACGCAAGCGCCTTTTTCCAGCATACATAATTGTTACTTATCTAGTCTCTCTCATATTCAAGCTCCCCCAATACCCTTATTAATTTAGTTGCCTTTCTCTGAACCCTTTTCATTTCAAAGATGTCCCTTTGTACACATGATTCAAAATTGCACTGCATATTCCAAATGAGGCCTTACCAATGCTTTGTAAAGAGGGAGAATAACCTTTCCTCCCTTGAATCCATACCTCTCTTTATACAAGACAATGCCATGCTGGCTCAGGTGTTGCCGCCTAGCACTGCTTGCTACCTTTAAGTTTGTTTTCCACCAAAACGCCAAGATCCCTTTCCCACAGGGATTCACTTAACACAAGCCATTTATAGTATAAACAGCACAAGGATTTTTAAGTCCAAAATGCATCACCTTACATTTATCAACATTGAATCTCATCTGCCACTTAGCAGCCCGGTGGGCAACCTATCTAGATCCCCCTGCAACTATTGCACATCCTCTGAAGTTTAAATGGTGGACAAAGTTTTGTGTCGTCAGCAAACACAGAAACCTTGCTGACAATACCCATTTCCAAATCATTAATAAACAGATTAAATAGAAACGGCCCCAACACAGAACCCTGTGGCACCCCACTTAGCACTTTAGTCCATAATGATGAAGCCCTATTAACAACTAATCTCTGACTCCTATTCATTAACCAATTTTCTATCATGTACAAATGTGACTCCAAGACCAAAAGACCTCTTAACAGTAGTCGTCTATGGGGGACTGTATCAAAAGCCTTTGCAAAATCCAAGTAAACTACATCTACTGCTATGCCAGGGTCTAAATTTTTTTTACTTTTCCATATAAAAGCCAAGCAAGTTAGTTTGACAAGATCTATTCCTCCTAAATCCATGCTGGTTACTACTATAATATCAGTCCTTGTAACATAACTAGAACATGTTCCCTTATAAACGTCCAGGATCTTCCCCACCACTGAAGTTAAACTTACAGGCCTGTAATTACCGGCTTGTGAACGACTACCCTTTTTGAATATTGGAATAACATCAGCCTTTTTCCATCCAGAGGCACACAACTGGACATGAGGGAATCTGCAAAAATAAGAAACCATGGGCTAGATAAAATCTGCAAAAATAAGAAACAATGGCCTAGATGAAACTAAATTTATTAAACAAGATCAGAAAATAAATCTAAATGTTCCTTAATAAATTTTACAACTCCTACCTGTTCGATTGCTTTATTCAAACTTTAAAACTAGCAGCATTGTGGAGGAATAATCATTTAATTCTGCAGTGTAGGTCACGACAGAATTAATAGTTGTATGTGCCCAGTGAGTTCTAACTACCCCTCTTTGTTTTTCATTGCAAAGCTGTACTGTTGGATCTTCCCATGACCTCCCTATAAACAAAAAAATGAAGAAGTATTCATTGTAAGGGGGTGTGGTGCAGGTACTGTACCAAACCAGGGAAATAAAAAAAATCTTTACAATGTTATTGCTTCAGAGGTAAATGTTACCACTAGATTTAAAAAAATCTTTTCAGGCTTGTTTATATTTTAGCATTATTTCCCCTTTAAAAACAATATCTTGGACTGATCGCCATTTTACATCTTGCTGTTATACTTTATTTTGTTGAATTTTTGTATTAGGACGATTGATTGTGTACAATAAGCACAGTTCAATAATACATTTCCAAGGCATGTGTGGAGTAAACAGAAATCAAATGTAGATGTATACACCCATACAGCACAATTCAAATTTAAGTTATTGGAACTAAAAATACAAAGGGTAGTGCATATAAATAGCAGTATAAATTTATATCTCCAAGGCATTGGGAAGAAAAAGAAAAGATACCAAATGGTGAAAGAGTAGGGAGTAAGCAATATACTTTTGATATCCAAGGCATTGGGAGCGCAACAGGAACCAAAAAGATGATGTGTACACAGTTTATTTATTGTTCATTTGACTTTTTTTTTAATAAAACATTTCCAGATATCAAAGAAAGATTCCACAATGTTTTCTCTTGAATGTTTAATTCCATGTCCAATTTTTCTTTGTGGAGAATTGGATGAGTTCCTGTGTTACTTCCAGAGAGAAGGAGGTGTAGGGTTCAGCCAGTGCCGCATAATAATTCTTTTACTGTAAGGTGATTAAATGCAGAAATCTGTTCTGAGCCTTTTATCCTGAGTTGAGTACCTGTGTCGCCCTCACGATGGGAGTAATGAAACAAATAGAGCAGTGGGTATATAGAGAAATATATGTTACAGATTTCATAGCGTATTGAGACATGAATTTGGAAATTAGAGGGCATTCTACATGTAATAGGTTGCTTTTTGGGTTTTTTTGCTGTTAACCTTGATAACTAATGTGTAACACTAAATTGAGGTTTAAATTTTGCTTTGCGGGCCTGCACGCATTAATGGAGAAGAAACCCGATGCACAAAAGCAAACCGTTAAGGCGAAAATAAATGATGATCTTTCAATCGAGTCATTAGAAATGACCTTCCTAGTTTCCGCACATTCAGTAAGTTCACTGTGATTGCTGCATTGCCAGGACCAGAAGGTAAGTTTTACATCTCCTAGTAGCTCTTGTATGGTGGAAATGTAACTGTAAACACCAGATGGATGGTCTCATTCTATACAAGTACACAAAATATCTAGAATTCACTGTGTTGTTATAGGTATTACTAGTAATATTTTTATTCTGTTTCAACAAATACGTTTTCTGGCCCAAGGCATCTCTGACTTGGAACCAGAAATGATCTAATGGCATTGCCAATTGAACAGGCCTTGCAAACATGCTGTTTGGGAATCATTGTATGAACAAGTATTTAAAGTTCTTTCTGACACTGAATCCAACACGACTCTTTCAAACTGCACAGCTCTTGGATTGATAGCAGAACCCTGTGTGGTAACTGTCAGTCTATATGGATGGGAGAAACACCACTAAATTTTACACCATGTTAATTATTTTTGTGCCTGCGGTTATGTCAATGGGTATGCGGATTTAAAGTCATGACTTTTTACTGCTGTGTGAATAAAATTGCTCACATTCGTTTGTGTAGTCAGCCTTCCAGTTGAATGTGCATTGGGTGGATTAAAAGATTTGTTAACAAACCTTTATTTCTTTGGTTCCCACTTTTTCTTTGATAAATCTAAACATTTGTTTGGAGGAAAGATGCCAACACGGTTACGCAATAACTGAGGCAAAAAATAGAGATGTACATGGCAAACACCCACACCACCACTGAGACCTTGCATGCTCGTATAGAATGTGATGGGAAAATAAAATAAAAACTACTATGTGTTTTATGGGTTAGGTATGTCTCTGCATGACTATTTGTGCGTAATAGTATGTGTGTGTTTATTTCATTGGTTTGATTAAATCGGAAAAAAAGCAAGTGAAATGGAACTGGGCAATAGATGTGAGGGAGGAATGGAGACAAAACTGGGGTGGAGGAGAATTAAGAATACAGAAAAGGAAAAGAGTGACGTTGAAGAGTGAAAAAAGTCAAGGGCATGTTCACAACAATATACACATACACTAAGCACCCCCTACCCTATTTTGATTGGGGGGGGGGGGTGGTTACCATTCTCCCCAGCATCCTAAATAAAGAGATATCTTACCTTGAAGTCCTCTCGGTGCTTTTGAGCCCTATGTGAGCTTGATAGCCGTTAAGCTCCTGTCTTGTGCATTGCAGTAATTCCTGTGACATCAATATCAGGGTCTTTACTACAACTGGCACCTTGGAAAGGCTGGGAAAGTGCTATTTTCTTTTTTTTTTCATTGACTATAATCTACATGCACATAGATTCTGTGCATTAAGAATGTTTCCAAAGTACAGAGAGATATACATCTATATATATATATTTTTTAATTAAGAAAAATGGAGCATATTATAAAAAATCGCTATTTTACCATTTCGCTATTGCATGGCAACATAATGGCAAGATCCAATTTTTACATATTTATAAAACGCTCATTTTCGATTTCACGAGGGAAAGGTATCGCTGCGGCAATTGGGGCGGTAATATAAACGATGTGTGCTGATAACTTCACCTTATTAATTGTGTTAGTTGGTATCGCAGCAAAAGAGAATGCTTTAGCTTCAGCGATTACCAGACCAGGGCTGCACTAATGTATATGTTGAATTTAGAGCATATTATAAAGCAGAGTAGGTATAATTTCAGAGTATTTTGACATTTTATTTAAATTATTATAAACTAGGTGACATTTTGCCTTTTTGTCACTTTTCTGCCTTTTTTGATTTTTTGCACTTTTACCAGAATTTTGCCAAATTGTTTTTTTTAATTACTGGAATGTTCCATTAACATGACTATTTCTTACACAGCATAGGTATGTTCCCATTTAATGGAAATGGTGGGATAAGCTAGTGCAGTTTCGAAAATAAGCAATACTAACAAAGATGGGTGTGTCAGTGTGTATTAAACAACAGGACACGACTTTGAAAAGCCATCAGGGCAAAACACATTTCAGCATTATTAATGCTACTTTTTGCCACATAATTTAATAATTTAATTTTTTATTTTATAATAATAAAAATTTTTAATAACTATGCCGAAAAAAATGTTAAAAATTTTAAAAAATGTGGTGAAGTTGGTGGAAAATATAACTTTATTGGTAAATAAAGAAATCGGAAACTTAAAGAGCGATCTTAGGTAAATCGCAGATCGTATTACAGTAAATGATGGAGAATAGCCTAACAGCCTCTGGTTACTTATTAGTATTGAGAGGTGAGTATTGTCGACAAAAGTCTTGTGTTGCTGACGAAACAAACCTTTGTGAACTGTTAAAACTTCGAGGATGTGCAATCGTGCAAGGGGATCTAGATAGATTGCACATGGGCTGCTAAGTGGCGAGTAGATATCAATGTTGATAAATGTAAGGTGATGCATTTTAGACTTTGTTTTACAACCTCACTGAAATGATCAGCTTTATAAATATGGTGAAAATAGCAATCTTTGCTATTGCACCCTAATGTTAAGGGTACTTTCACTTCTACTACTTCAGAGAAACAGATGCAGAGCACAGAACAGCGTAGGTCTTTTTATATTTCTTTTTTCTCATGTACTGTAGATGCACAGTTAGTTTTGTGTCATAGCAGGTCTTGTCCATGTTTTTAGGTTGCATGGTGATATACAGACAGTCCCCGGGTTAAAACATAGCAAATGGAAGGGGCATAGGGCAAATGTGTACTGTACGGAATGGGGGTCTGAAGTGTTAGAAAGTCCCCCAATCCTTACTTACCTTCCCTCTTTCTTCTGCCGCACTGTCCCGGCCCTCTGCTTACAAGGAATTGCAAGCAGGAGGCGGGGCCGACAGCCACGTCCGTGTTTGGCTGAGAGGCAGTCAATCACGGTCGCGGCTGCCGGGAGTTCTGAACAGTGGAGGAGAGAAAGAAGGTAAGTAAAGATTGGGGGACTTTTTTGCAATAATATTAATGCGGTTGGGGCTGGGGGAGCATGCCCTACCGCATACCCAAAGGTTTTAACTTTAGGGGGAGGGAGAGAAAAACGGGAGGGAGAGGGAGTGGGGGAGGGCTGCACTGAGTATGCCTCAAACCTTGACGAGGTTGAGGCAGACTCAGGCACAGCATGAGTCACACACAGCGGTATCCTGGACTTTGTAGGAGCACAGTAGGGGAACCATTTTGAGCAGAAATGTAAGGCAAGGCTTGTTTTAAACTTCTTAATGTGGCCAGTAAGGGGTTATATTTTGGTTTTGGGGGTGGACATGCCCTTTAAAGCAATACATATATCAAGTTCTGGTATAAAGTAGACTCAGTTTACCACCTCAATTATGTGCTTCATTCAAATTCATCACAAATGGGGTCCCTCAGTTAATAAAAATTAAAATATGAGGTAGATGTCCCACCTAGAATCCAAGCCCCGTGGGTTTTAGTTTCTAGCTCATTCTGTAACAAACATAGGCTTTTTATTTTTCATACTCTTTTGTTCTTTGGTCCTTCTATTCTCAAAAGCTCATCCCTGTTTTTGGTTTTCACTGCCTTGTAAGCTCTCCTCACATCCTATGTATTATAACCCAGATCCAGAAATATAGTACTCAAATTCTCCACTGCCCTTTCCAGTGCTGGTTCAGTTGAGAAGTTCCTTCAAATACGAGTAAACTGCCCAAAGGGCATACCTCTAACAACATGCTTCAGATGGTGGCTAGAAGCTTGAATCACGGTGCTTTTAGTGACCTAGTTCTGGAATACTGCAGTGTGTGCCATTGTCCCAACATTATGACTACAGTGTTGAGTCTAAAAATTGAATGAACCTCTCTGTTGTATGTCTCTGTACACCAAGTTGCAGTTTTTATTCAGGTATTGAACAAATTCAGATAATGATCCTTCATCACTTCTAAATATAATTTGTAGGTCTACCATAAATATATGTTTGCTAAATTCTTACACACCAACCCATAAAACAAATAAATGTTATGGCTGAGTAGGAATTTAATAGATTTCAAGATTGACAGGGAGATTCAATAAAAGTTCTTATTGTTTAAAATGGTGCTAATGTTGCCCCAACCAATCAGATGTTAATTCAAATGTTATATAACATCTGATTGGTTGGGGCAAAATTAGCACTTTTAAACAATAAGACTTTTATTGAATAACCCTGTGAATCCCTAAAATTTTCTAAATAGTTTGAAAACCTATTCAGTGACTACCTACTGCCTCAAGGTCATAGAGTGTTGTATCACTGAATAAAGGGATTTTACATCCAGTATGAAACTCCAGGCAGATGATCTAGACAAAAAGCAAATGGAAGTGCCAGGGGGGTTTAAATAGGCCTAGACTGTCATTGGTGGAGCCATGTCAGCGCAATGTCACCAATGCGTGCAACGTCATAGGTGTGACTTTATAATGTTTGAATTTAAAATAGAAACACGGTGCTCTTTTGAGCCCAATGGATGAACCCTAAAGGTCACTGTTGAGCCATTACACTGACGTTTTAATGGTCAAAATATTATCACAACAGACCTTTCTCAATTGATCCCTCTTTTCTACCGAAATATTCTGATTCTGCTTATTCCTCTTTTTTTTTCTAATCCGATTGTGCAGTCTTTTGGGATTTTTCTCCACCCTTTGTTTAAACTGATCAATGTAACTGGGTAAAATGTGGTGTCATGGTAATCAAGAAGAGAGAGTTTATCATTTGAATAGTGGCTTGCTGAAGAAGTCCAATTTTTATCCTGTAAATTTAAAAGACCTGTGAAATTGATCTGCTTCAACAAAGGATAGAGAAAGATCTAAAAAGGCTGCACAGGTTTGCGAATAGCTGGCGAAATTCCTGGGCAGAAGTTTACAGACTCACTTTTTAGTCATTTTGTCACTGAAACCTCAAAATAATAGTTGTTGTTGTAGAAGGTCATTGAAAACCTTTTTTCAAGCCAAAATTAAAGCCCATCTCTAGCAACAGGGCTCTGCTGTGTGTCCTGTTATTGAAATAACTATTGAGAAGAGTTTGTTTGCAACTCCATAGGGTAACTTACTGGAATTTATATAAGTAAGCAGTATTGAACAACCTACTGTTTTCTACTTTCACCTCTCTCCTGTTATAATTGCCTTTGAAAACCTCTTACTGTAATAGTTCCTAGGTTCTTTTTATTTTTTATTTTGCAGATATGGACATATTTAAAGATAGGCTGTAAAATCCTAATAGGTTTCCAAACAGTTCTTAATCAAAAATGCAGGCTTATTATTTAAAAAATCATCAAAGCTGTCATTATTACATAATTTTTTCTTTTAAAAGGCTTCTGATTATACAGTACTCCACAAACTGCTAGGTTGCATTTACTGTAAATTTGCAAGATTTACAGTAAACCCATGATTAATGCTGAAGGACTCCAAATCAATGCATTGGCTATATAAAATGAACATGTAAAATTCACCAAAATAAAGTTGCCAGCTAACAACTTCTAACGCCCATTGATTTTAACTAATTTTGTCTTTTGAGTAAAAAAATTGTCACTGTATGAGCTAAAAGTAAAGTCTGCTTTTTTGTTTTTTCTTATATATTTTAGAGCTTAAAGGGTATTTCCACCCCTAAACAAAAATTCTTCTGCTGATTGAAAACACCCCATAACCTAGTCCACGCATGATCTAAACACCTCAGAAACACCACAGAAAAAGGCATGGAAGACTAGCAGAAGGCTGAACGAGGGCTGATAAGTATATTTGGAGGCCGAATTAAGGTGTTTAGACCATGCAAGGTCTAGGTTATGGGGGGGTTTCCCATCGGCAGAAGAATTTTTGTTTATGGGGTGGACATACTCTTTAATATTATTAAATTTTAATGATTACTTTCATACAAAGGTTAAAGAATCCTGTTTTGTTCAACAATGAAGATGCGTTTGTATGAGAATAAGTTACTGTTCTCAGTTTTCTGCCATTTGCAAGTAAATTTGTGCGCATGCACATAACAAATGCATGTAAATTTCATGTCTATGATTGTGCCTATTTCCTGAACCCCTTAATGGTCTTGATTCCTGTGCTAGTCTCTGCAGCTACTTTTCTCTCTGGTTTTGGCATGGCTTGGCTGATGACAATTTCTGGCTTTTGATCTTTGGCTCAGTTTATAACTTTCCTTTTCTGCTACGCTTTTCCACGGTTCTGTCTAAGGTACGCAACCTGGTATGATTTGCAGCAAAACATTCCAACAAAAGGAGCTATGAAAAAGATTAGCCAGTTCTTAGACAATTAGAGTAGACACTGTGCTGAGAAAGGATCACCCGAAGAAGGGAGCACTGTTTTTTCCCCCCGAAACAGTGTGATATGATCTGTGGTTACTAATAAATCAAATTATTTTTGGAGTGCGACCCTCTACTGTTTTTGCTTCTGATATACTTGATCCACCAAGGGTTGGATTTTTGAGGCGTAGGCACCTATACTTGGATAGAGTGCAGAGGGCCATATATTTTCTGTGCTGTGATTCTTTTGGATGTGTGGGGCATAATCAGTGGGTTTCTATTTTTGGGTGGTCAATTATTATTGTGAAATAATGTATTTTATTGTGTGGATGCTTTCATTTATTGTATTTATATTATCTTGAATATGTTTTAATATATTTATTATGCTATAAGGTATATGCTGTAATTGAGAAATGTATTCAGTTTAAAGGGGCAATCTTTTTTTTTTTTTTTTTTCATTAATATCCAAAAAGCATAATCCAGATCTTCCAGGTAGAAGATGGTACATCTCCTACATCTTACCTTGCATCTTAAGTCAGAAGAGGAGGAGCAAGGTGGATCAGGAGAGCTGACAGCCACTTCAAAAATGGCGTAAGGCAGAAGAACAGTAACTAGGAGGTGGGTCTCCTACCCCTGTGGAAAACATGTTTAATTATTTTTAAATGTAGTTTTAAAAGGTTCACTAAACCATACAATTAACTATTTCCCCTTGAATTTATAGTTGTATGGGAACTAGGAACAGTTATTCCTACCTCTCATTTCACTAGCTTTAGTAGTTTTACCGCTAGCAGCTTGGCCTTATCTCTTACATCAAAGAAAAGCAAAATATTGCAACTTTACTATAACTGGCCTGGGAGGTCAATTCTATGCCTGACCTTTAATTTTTAATTTAAATAAATGTACAACAGTATATAATATAGAACCATTTTCCAAGGAAAAACAAAAAATATTTTCTTTTCAATGTGTCTAAAATTAATTTTTTGCCCCTTATTTCATGATAGGTAACTGTGTCTGACCTGCTTTAGAGTATTTCAATATTAAGATGATCTCTGTCTATGTTCATGATTAAAATAAAAAAGCTTCAAATATCAAACACAAGTACAGTAGTGGGAGAACTAGAAGATTTGTGCCTACCTTTGTTTTTAATCTGGCTTTGTGAATTATGGGCTCCCGACTGTGATAAAGTAAGGGCTTTGATAATGGTAGATTGTTCATTACAAAACATATCTCGGTGTCTAAAGTCACAAATTGACTCAGGCGTTCGAGCTTTATTGAAAATTCTCAGTAATTTCAAGTAATGACCAGTTCTTTACAGCAGAACAAACACTTGCAAAAGGTCATTTTTATAAGCGGGGAAAAAATTGTGCTTTTTTTCCTTATGTTTTGCTGTCATCTTTGCCTGTAATTAATAAAGTATGCTTCTCCGGCAGTGCTTTCAATTGCAGTAGCACTGGGGGACAAGACTGCCGGTGACATTTTTAATGAAAAAATGCAAATCATATTTTTTGGTAACCGTATAATATTGGTGTTCATTAACTAAAGTTAAATTGTAAAGGAAAACCTGGGGATATACATCTGCCATTGATCTGAATGGTAAATTAACACAGTTTAATGCATACTTAAATTGTGCAGTATAAATAGGTGAGTTAGTATTACTGGAGCTAATAAAACAGGGTACACACAGTGACGATAAAGCACCGATACTGTCGGATCCGACGGTATTGGGGCTTTATCGTCACTATGGGTAGCAAATTTTCCAACCGATCTTGGCGCGTGCGTCTCCCTGTACTAAAGTATAGGGGTCTCAGCCTGTGGGAAACATGCAGGTCCTGAAATTTCTCCCTATGTATATAGGGGAAACGCTGTGTGTACACTGATCTTTGAGAAATGACAGACAGGATCTGTGTGTCATCTTTTAAACATTTTTGCTTTGTGTACCCAGCTTAAGGGAAGTCAATCAGACTTCCTTTAAATGGGTGTATGGTCTCCACCAACTCTTCATATTAACAGGATATTAACAGGTGAATTATCAGTCCATTTACTGAACTATATGTAATGCTCAGTAACCTGAGACTTTAACATTCATTAATCTGTTTTACCATGTGAAATTATACAAAATTATTTTTTATTCATGTAAAAGCTCTAATTTTTAAATGCGTATTATACACTTTACACAATTCCAGATGTTCCTGATCCCATATCCACATTTTTATGACAGCAAATGGGGCCTTGAAATTTGGTTAAATGTACACATACAAAAAGGTTGAAGGGAGGCACACTTGGCGTATATATTCAAACAATTATTTATTAAAGGATAAGTGCACTGTAAAATCAAGATACCGTATATTCTCAAGTATAAGTCGAATTTTTCAGGCTTTAAAATTAGCCTGAAAACCTAACCTCGACTTATACTCGGGTCAAGTCCTAATTTAGATCCAAATTCTGCAATTGCGGATAGTAACCAGTAGGTGGCGCTGTGTTAACCTGCATAGAAAGTTACAGGAGCTGATCTGCCTTTACGCTTCCTGTAGTCTGGCTGCTGGACTCGCTCAGCACTGTCCACTGCTCATCTGGATGCTGTAAATCTGATGGGTCTCCTCAGTTTGGGGCAAAAAACAGTTGCTAGTACAGTGCAAATGACAGCTTGAAACTACAACTCTCAGGTGATATTTTTAACTATTGGGGTCAGAGAGTCCTTTACTATATTGGGGCCAGAGGGCCCTTTACTATATGGGGGTCAGAGTTCCCTTTACTATATGGGGGTCAGAGGGCCCTTTACTATATGGGGTTCAGGAGAATTGTAAATGATGTTAAGCTTAATTAAAAGTTTACTGAACCTTGCCACTCCACATGTTTAGAAAGTCCAAGCAACAAAGCATGCTGGGAGTTGGTTTCCAAACATCTGGAGTGCCAAGGAATTGGAGGTTACTGGTACTGGATTTGGCTATTACTATATGGGATTCATGTATGGGAATTCTGCTGTCCATTTAAAGGGCAACTAAAGCCTAAAAACAACACAGAATCAGAAGGCAGTAGTGGTGATAATTTCTACCCTCGACTTCAATCAGTTTTTACAAATTTTTCAGGTAAAAATAGGTACATTGACTTATACTCGGATCGACTTATTCTCGAGTATATACAGTATGCTCATTTGGAAGCTGCAGCTTTAAAAATACAGTTGCCATATTTTTTTTACCTATGCCCCTCCAGAGCCTAGCTTTGTGCCTTGGAACTTGCTGACATATTGTTACTGGTTTGCTGAATGTTAAGCTCCGCCCCTCTGAGATTTCCTCTGCTTTCTCCTGCTTGAGCCTCAAACAGTAATGCTTGTGAGTTCAGTGCACACGCACATGCACGGAACTCACAGGCATTACTGTTTGAGGCTCAAGCAGGAGAGTGCACGGAACTCACAGGCATTACTATTTGAGGCTCAAGCAGGAGAAAGCAGAGGAAATCTCAGAGTGGCGGAGATTAACATTCAGCAAACCAGTAATAAGATGTCAGCAACTTTCAAGGCACAAAGCTAGGCTCTGGAGAGACATAGGTAAAAAAAATATGGCAACGGTATTTTTAAAGCTGCAGCTTCCAAATGAACATAACTTGATTTTACAGTCCACTTATCCTTTAAGGTGCTGAAAACCAATACACACACAACGTTTCGGGGAGTCTAAGCCCCTTCCTCCACTTAACTGTTGTGGCACGGATTACAGGGGGTGCACCTTTTACTCTACCAGTCCAAGACTCCACAAGTCTTTTTATACGTAAATGTACACATACCCATAATAACCTCTCTGGACACAACCAACCCATTAAAACTATTTAGTATAATATAGTAAAGTATAGCATAGTATAGCATAGTATTTGAGGTTGAGTAAAGACATATGTCCATCCAGTCCAACCCATCTCACAATATCCTCATTTCCTGCCTAACTGTTGATCCAGAGGAAGGCAAAAAAAACCCCCACCAAATTTAAGAAGGGGGAAAAAATTCCTTTCTGACTCCAAGTGGCAATAGAAAATTTCCCTGGATCAACTCTACTTTATATATCAATACCAGTAACCTGCAACATTCCTTGTTTGCAGAAACTCATCCAGCTTTTTTTTTTTAAATCTGACCAATGAACCTGCCATAACAACGTCCACTGGAAGACAGTTCCATAGCTTTATCGTTCTCACAGTGAAAAACCCTTTCCGAACTTGAAGCCTAAACCTTTTTTCTTCAAGTCTTAAGGGATGTCCTCGTGTCCTCTGACATGTTCTATTGGTCAACAATGGTGTATGGCCAATTAATGTATTAATACACAGTAATCATATCCCCACGCAAGCGCCTTTTCTCCAGCATACATAATTGTTACTTATCTAGTCTCTCTTCATATTCAAGCTCCCCCAATACCCTTATTAATTTAGTTGCCTTTCTCTGAACCCTTTTCATTTCAAAGATGTCCCTTTTGTACACATGATTCCAAAATTGCACTGCATATTCCAAATGAGGCCTTACCAATGCTTTGTAAAGAGGGAGAATAACCTTTTCCTCCCTTGAATCCATACCTCTCTTTATACAAGACAATGCCATGCTGGCTCAGGCTGTTGCCGCCTAGCACTGCTTGCTACCTTTAAGTTTGTTTTCCACCAAAACGCCAAGATCCCTTTCCAACAGGGATTCACTTAACACAGAGCCATTTATAGTATAAACAGCACAAGGATTTTTAAGTCCAAAATGCATCACCTTACATTTATCAACATTGAATCTCATCTGCCACTTAGCAGCCCGGTGGGCAACCTATCTAGATCCCCCTGCAACTATTGCACATCCTCTGAAGTTTTAAATGGTGGACAAAGTTTTGTGTCGTCAGCAAACACAGAAACCTTGCTGACAATACCCATTTCCAAATCATTAATAAACAGATTAAATAGAAACGGCCCCAACACAGAACCCTGTGGCACCCCACTTAGCACTTTAGTCCATAATGATGAAGCCCTATTAACAACTAATCTCTGCATCCTATTCATTAACCAATTTTCTATCCATGTACAAATGTGACTCCCAAGACCAACAGACCTCTTATACAGTAGTCGTCTATGGGGGACTGTATCAAAAGCCTTTGCAAAATCCAAGTAAACTACATCTACTGCTATGCCAGGGTCTAAATTTTTACTTACTTTTCCATAAAAGCCAAGCAAGTTAGTTTGACAAGATCTATTCCTCCTAAATCCATGCTGGTTACTACTTATAATATCAGTCCTTGTAACATAATCTAGAACATGTTCCCTTATTAAACGTTCCAGGATCTTCCCCACCACTGAAGTTAAACTTACAGGCCTGTAATTACCCGGCTGTGAACGACTACCCTTTTTGAATATTGGAATAACATCAGCCTTTTTCCAATCCAGAGGCACACAACTGGACATGAGGGAATCTGCAAAAATAAGAAACCATGGCCTAGATAAAATCTGCAAAAATAAGAAACAATGGCCTAGATGAAACTAAATTTATTAAACAAGATCAGAAAATTAAATCTAAATGTTCCTTAATAAATTTTACAACTCCTACCTGTTCGATTGCTTTATTCACACCTTTAAAACTAGCAGCATTGTGGAGGAATAATCACTTTAATTCTGCAGTGTAGGTCACAGACAGAATTAATAGTTGTATGTGCCCAGTGAGTTCTCTAACTACCCCTCTTTGTTTTTCATTGCATAAGCTGTACTGTGTGATCTTCCCATGACCTCCCTATAAACAAAAAAATGAAGAAGTATTCATTGTAAGGGGGTGGTGGTGCAGGTACTGTACCAAACCAGGGAAATAAAAAAAAATCTTTACAATGTTATTGCTTCAGAGGTAAATGTTACCACTAGATTTAAAAAAAAATCTTTTCAGGCTTGTTTATATTTTAGCATTATTTCCCCTTTAAAAAAAGCAATATCTTGGACTAGATCGCCATTATTACATCTTGCTGTTATACTTTATTTTTTGTGAAATTTTTGTATTAGGAACAAGAAAATATGATTGTGTACAATAAGCACAGTTCAATAATACATTTCCAAGGCATCGGGTGAGTAACAGAAATCAAATGTAGTATGTATACACCTCATACAGCACAAATTCAAATTTAAGTTATTGGACTAAAAACATAAAAGGGTATGTGCATATAAATAGCAGTATAAATTTATATCTCCAAGGCATTGGGAAGAAAAGAAAAGATACCAAATGGTGAAAGAGTAGGTAGTAAGCAATATACTTTTTGATATCCAAGGCATTGGGAGCGCAACAGGAACCAAAAAGATGATGTGTACACAGTTTATTTATTTGTTCATTTGACTTTTTTTTTAATAAAACATTTCCAGATATCAAAGAAAGATTCCACAATGTTTTCTCTTTGAATGTTTAATTCCATGTCCAATTTTTCTTTGTGGAGAATTTGGATGAGTTCCTGTGTTACTTCCAGAGGAGACGGAGGTGTAGGGTTCAGCCAGTGCCGCATAATAATTCTTTTACTTGTAAGGATGATTAAATGCAGAAATCTGTCTGAGCCTTTTATCCCTGAGTTGAGTACCTGTGTCGCTCCTCACGATGGCGAGTAATGAAACAAATAGAGCAGTGGGTATATAGAGAAATATATGTTACAGATTTCATAGCTGTATTGAGACATGAATTTGGAAATTAGAGGGCATTCCTACATGTAATAGTGTTGCTTTTTTGGGTTTTTTTGCTGTTAACTCTGATAACTTAATGTGTAACATAAATTGAGGTTTAAATTTTGCTTTGCAGGGCCTGCACCGCATTAATGGAGACAGACACCCGATGCACAAAAGCAAACCGTTAAGGCGAAAATAAATGATGATCTTTCAATCGAGTCATTAGAAATGACCTTCCTAGTTTCCGCAATTCAGTAAGTCTCACTGTGATTGCTGCATTGCCAGGACCCAGAAGGTAAGTTTTACATCTCCTAGTAGCTCTCTGTATGGTGGAAATGTAACTGTAACACCAGATGGATGGTCTCATTCTATACAAGTACACAAAATATCTAAGAATTCCACTGTGTTGTTATAGGCTATTACTAGTAATATTTTCTATTCTGTTTCAACAAATACGTTTTCTGGCCCAATGGCATCTCTGACCTTGGAACCAAGAAATGATCTAATGGCATTGCCAATATGAACAGGCCTTGCAAACAATGCTGTTTGGAATTACATTGTATGAACAAGTATTTAAAGTTCTTTCTGACACTGAATCCAACCAAGTCTCTTTCAACCTGCACAGCTCTTGGATTGATAGCAGAACCCTGTGTTGTGTAACTGTCAGTCTATAATGGGATTGGGAGAAACCACCTAAAATTTTTACACCATGTTAATTATTTATTGTGCCTGCAGGTTATGTCTAATGGGTATGCGGATTTAAAGTCATGACTTATTTACCCTGATGTGTGAATAAAATCTGCTCAACCTTCGTTTTGTGTAGTCAGCCTTTCCAGTTGAATGTGCATTGGGTGGATTAAAAGATTTGTTAACAAAACCTTTATTTCTTTAGGTTCCCACTTTTTCTTTTGATAAATCTAAACATTTGTTTTGGAGGAAAGATGCCAACACGGTTACGCAATAACTGAGGCAAAAAATAGAGATGTGAACATGGCAACACCCCACCCACCACTGAGACCTTGCATGCTCCGTATAGAATGTGATGGGAAAAATAAAAACTACTATGTGCTTTTATGGGTAGGTTATGTCTCTGCATGACTATTTGTGCGTATATAGTATGTGTGTGTTTATTTCATTGGGTTTGATTAAATCGTAAAAAAAGCAAGTGAAATGGAACTGGGCAATAGATGTGAGGGAGGAATGGAGACTAAAACTGGGGTGGAGGAGAAATTAAGAATACAGAAAAGGAAAAGAGTGACGTTGAAGAGTGAAAAAAGTCAAGGGCATGTTCACAAACATATTACACATACACTAAGCACCCCCCTACCCTATTTTTGATTGGGGGGGGGGGGTGGTTACCATTCTCCCCAGCACTCCTAAATAAAGAGATATCTTACCTTGAAGTCCTCTCGGTGCTTTTTGAGCCCTATGTGAGCTTGCATAGCCGTAAAGCTCCTGTCTTGTGCAGTTGCAGTAATTTCCTGTGACATCAATATCAGGGTCTTTACTTACAACTGGCACCTTGGAAAGGCTGGGAAAGTGCATTATTTTCTTTTTTTTTTCATTGACTATAATCTACATTGCACATAGATTCTGTGCATTAAGAAATGTTTCCAAAGTACAGATTATGAAATATACATCTATATATATATATTTTTTAATTAAGAAAATGGAGCATATTTATAAACAATCGCTATTTTCACCATTTCGCTATTGCATGGCAACATAATGGCAAGATCAATATTTTCTACATATTTATAAAACCGCTCATTTTCGATTTCACGGGAAAGGTATCGCTGCGGCAATGTGGGCGGTAATATCAACGATGTGTGCTGATAACTTCACCTTATTAATTGTGTTAAGTCTGGTATCGCAGCAAAAGAGAAATTGCTCTTTAGCTTCAGCGATTACCAGACCAGGGCTGCACTAATGTATATGTTGAATTTAGAGGCATATTTATAAAGCAGAGTAGGTATAATTTCAGAGCTATTTTTGACATTTTTTATTTAAAGTTATTTATAACTAGGTGACATTTTGCCTTTTTGTCACTTTTTCTGCCTTTTTTGCACTTTTACCAGAATTTTCGCCAAACATTGTTTTTTTTAACTTACTGGAATGTTCCATTAACATGACTATTTCTTACACAGCACTATGGTATGTTCCCATATTAATGGAACTGGTGGGATAACTAGCTGCAGTTTTCCGAAAATAAGCAATACTAACAAAGATGGGTGTTCAGTGTGTATTAAACAACAGGACACGACTTTGAAAAGCCATCAGGGCAAAACACATTTTCAGCATTATTAATGCTACTTTTTGCCACATAATTTAATAATTTAATTTTTTATTTTATAAATAATAAAAATTTTTTAATAACTATGCCGAAATAAAATGTTAAAAATTTTAAAAAATGTGGTGAAGTCTGGTGGAAAATAATAACTTTATTGGTAAATAAAGAAAATCGGAAACTTAAAGAGCGATCTTAGGTAAATCGCAGATCGTATTACAGTAAATGATGGAGAATAGCCTAACAGCCCTCTGGTTACTTATTAGTATTGAGAGGTGAGTATTGTCGACAAAGTTTCTGTGTTTGCTGACGAAACAAACCTTTGTGAACTGTTAAAAACTTCAGAGGATGTGCAATCGCTGCAAGGGGATCTAGATAGATTGTCACATTGGGCTGCTAAGTGGCAGATGAGATTCAATGTTGATAAATGTAAGGTGATGCATTTTAGACTTTGTTTTACAAACCTCACTGAAAATGATCAGCTTTATAAATATGGTGAAAATAGCAATCTTTGCTATTGCACCCTAATGTTAAGGGTACTTTCACTTCTACTACTTCAGAGAAACAGATGCAGAGCACAGATACAGCAGCTAGGTCTTTTAATATTTCTTTTTTCTCATGTACTGTAGATGCACAAGTTAGTTTTGTGTCATAGCAGGTCTTTGTCCATGTTTTTAGGTTGCATTGGTGATATACAGACAGTCCCCGGGTTACAAACATAGCAAATGGAAGGGGCATAAGGGCAAATGTGTACTGTACGGAATGGGGGTCTGAAGGAGCATACAGTCAGGTGGCCCACCAGTGTTTAACGGGCCCCCAACTCCCCCCTTTGCAACCTTGCGCTGTACCAGTTATTGCAAACGCAGGCAAAACTTTTCCTTTTTAAAAATGCGGCAAACATCTAAGTTGCACTTAATAGGTAAATGTTCAAACTTACATAAATTAAATAGGATAGGGAGAGAATAAGGCTTTGAAGCTCCCCTTTCAGAATATGCAAATAAGAAACAGAGACTTCTGGGTAATTTCCATGGCAGCTTTTAGGAAAGCTATATCTTTAAAATAAAATTCTATCAGTTTGGTATATCTGGACTTGGCAATTTTTGCCTATAATTCGTAGAAATGTTAGAAGAACCGGATACGGTTGCCCCTGGACTTAAATTGCAAGGTATCTGTGCTGAGGCCAGAGATACCTGAGAAAACTGAAGCACAACTAGCGGACTAGGCACTTCCAGATAGCAATGGACAAGCTTACAAGAGTAAGCAGAATTGGATTAAGGGACGGAGCCAAGGTTTAGAACACCGTAATCAGTCAGTGGATTGAGGTACCAAAGGATCAAGAGAGAACATAGTCAAAGGGCAAGCAGAGTCAGGAGAGGTGTCAAACAAGCGTAATCGGGAAACGGCAGGAACCAGAGATCAGAAACAGCAGAAAAGACAAGCAAGAACCAGATAGATATTCGAATTGCTGTCTTTATAGCAAATGGGAGAACAGGCAGATGAAATGGTACAATCATTTCAGGAAACGAACAAAGATTTTCGAAAATGCTTGCGAGCACACATGAACGTAGCCAAACCTACCAGGAAGAGCCATAAACAGATGAAGAGGTGGACAGAGCAGCCATAGGAAGGGTAAGGAATGACAAACAGTGTAGCCATGATGTGTTCCCTTCAAGCCACATTGATTTAAAACTTTCCCATTCTAGTTCCTTACTAATGCTTCACTGCTCTCCTTTAAGAAGAACCTAATTTAAAATTAATTAAAATTAAAGGTTCATTCACATCATTCCACATCTACTTTTTAACTTTAAGAAGGTAACTGAGCCACTTTCTATTTCCCAGGACAATCTGCATTTTTTTATGTCCTCCACATATTTCTGGTATAGAAGAGGGACGTTTTATTTAGCTTCTGTTATTAAATATATATTTATAGACTGGAAAAATTATAACTGTAACCAATTTATTTCTGTGTAAAACAGCCTCCAGCAGAATGTAATTCCTCGGCAATATATGTGTATATGTTCTTTACTGTCTCTCTTATCTTCCACCATGTCATCCAATGCATTCCATTCTTGACCTTTTGAACTGGTCATCCCCCCCTTCTCAGGCCAATAAATTTACGGTCATTTATAGATAGAGAAAGTCTGTACCTAGCACCAGGACAAACCCCCCTGTCCAAACAGCCCTGTCTGGTAGCAAGGTTTATTAGTCTTTCTGAATTGTGAACATTTACATTGTAGTCTCTGCACCACAGAGTCTGGCAGAAAGTAAACATCTGAAAATGGAAATGAAGGCATAGTTGTAAATAATAATCACAGCTTGAAAATGTCTGGAAAGCGCTTTGTTTGCTGTCCGAGTACTGAAATTGTAACTAATAATAAAATCTATACTGTCTTATTAAAATAGAGAGTCAAAAAGTTTGTGGATTTAAACATATTAAACATATTGCTGTCCCCTACTGAGAAACTGAGACTAAATAATGTAAAGCTAATGATATATGTTGTAGTGTATTTTTTTAGTGTAGACTGGGGTTACTGATTTGCCAAACAGCATTAGAAAGCATCATAGAAGCTCCAGTAATTCTCAGTGCAATACATAAATTTTTTATTAAGTGAGAAATCCTAATTGTTTACTGTTTGTTTACTGAATGCGACCACCCTCGGCGGAGTGGGCTTACACCCCGCCCTCTCTAGTGGCGATCTCGGACGTTTTTTGAAACTGTGGCTGAGGTTAACAACAGGGCTCATTTACCTCCGCTTTATAAATAGAAGCGAGCGGTTATTGATGCGATGTTATTGCGGTAACTTTTCGCCACCATTTTCGCCCTTTTTTTTAAATCGCAGTAATTCCGTTTTTGACGAAAATTGCGGGAAAAATGCCGGCAGAAAGTTAACAACGCTTTATAAATATGCCCCTAAATCTGAGTTTATGGGGCCACCCTTTAAAGGGGAAGTTCAGTGCAAATACATATACTTTTAAGAGAAAACAGCAGGGTTTTCCACTCCTAATGACCTTAACCTGCTCATTCAACATTTTGTCTGTGTATAAATCAATGTTACCAAAATACTGACTTCCTGTTTGCAGGACCCACAATAGAGACCATAATGGACTTGCCCTTGACCCTGCACCAGAATTGATTCAGTTGCTCAAGTAAAGACGGAGCAGTTGACCCATCTAACAGCCAATCAGTAGAAATTACTATTGGAAACATTCCATGGTAGTGTGCATTCGGGTAGAAGAAAGAGCGTTACAGAATCTAAAATGTCAGCCCACTAATATCAACTGCAGAGGGGGGGGGCGGATATCAGATAGGGGGGGTCCCTGAATTTAGAACAGAGGGGGAGCCTGGATTTGGGACAGGGGGGCCTGCATTTGGGACAGAGGGGGTGACCCTGGATTTAAAGGGGGGCCCTGGATTTGGGACAGAGAGGGGGTGGATTTCGGACAGGGGATGACCTTGGATTTGGGACAGAGGGGACCCTGGATTGGGATAGAGGGGGCTGAATTTGAGACAGAGGGGGGCCTGGATTTGGGACGAGGGGGACCCTGGATTTGGGACAGAGGAGGGACCGGGATTTGGGACAGGGGGGGCTGGATTTGGGACAGAGGAGGGACCCTGGATTTGTTCATTGAACCCCCCTGAGAAATATACATTACCCACTAGAAAATTTGGTGTTGCTATGAACATTTTTAGATATAGAATTGGTTACTGTATAACCATGTTATCGCAAGCATTGAAAAATCAGAATTGGATTAGGTCCTTCAGCAAACCTATATAAAGAGCTGCAAATCTCAGCAGAGCTCAGAAGTCATCGCAGTTGATGGAAGAAGAAAGAGAAAGAAGAGGCCAGTAACATCAGCTCAATTGAAGCTGCCGGTGCCAGCAGTGTCACTGAGATGTCAGTGACCACATCTGGAATTGGGGTCACTGGCTGTGAAGAAAGAAGACCTCAGATCAAGACAATGCTGACATCGGCTTCGTTAAAGTAGCCAGCTTCAGAGGTGCCCCTGGGGTCACCGTATAGAATAAAGAAGACACGCCGAAGGGCTCTTGTAAGAGCTAACAGGGTCCTGTTTTGAGCAGCAGGACTCCTAACAAAGGCACTTCTCAGTGCCGCAATGGCACTTGTCAGTGCCAGGGAGGTGGGTCCCGGTATGAGCTGCAGGACCCCTTATGCCCCAAAGGGCCTTTTTCATGGCCGCAAGGGCACTTGTCAGTGCTGCAAGGACCCTTATAAGGGCTGGGAAGGGGGGTCCCGGTTCGAGCTGCGGACCCTTTAAGCCCCAAAGGCCCTTGTCAGGGCGGCAATGCACTTATAAGTGTCAGAGAACGGGGTCCCGGTTTGAGCTGTGGGACCCCCTAAGCTCCAAAAGGCCCTTCCAAGGGCCGCAAGGGCACTTCTAAGTGCCGCAAAGGCCCTTCCAAGGGCCAGGGAAGGGAGGTCCGGGTTCAAGCTGCAAGACCCCCTAAGCCCCAAAAGGCACTTCTCAGTGCCCCCGCTGGAGGGTCCCTCCACCCCCCACCGGGCCCCTCCCTTCCCCTCCCCGCGAGTGTATGGGATGGGGCTGGGAGGGGTTGCTGGGAAGGGAATGTGCGGCGGGTGCTCTCCACTGCCGAGGCGAGGGCAGGGTGGGCATACACGCCTCTCTCGCCACGGCTGTGAGGGCGGGGTGGGCGTACACCCTGCCGTGCCCCTCTGGCGAATGCGACCACCCATGGCACAATCCATTTCCAGAAGCCCCTCCCAGCTCCCTGCTCCATACGTCGGGATTTGAGCACTTCGCGGTGATAATATACTTAGCGCATTACGCTAACTACATTATCGCGGTGAAGAGAGCTCAAATTACCGCCGCACATTGCTGTGATATTGATTTTCACAGCGATATTGATAGCCTTTATAAATATGGCGATAATAATGATTTTTCCGCGACGATGTGCATCTGTAATTTTTTGCCGAAGATAACGGCCCTTTATAAATATGCTCCTTAGAGTTGTAATTTATGAGGTTGTAGTATATCTCTAAGAAAAAATGTGTAAATAGTAGGGAACATAGGGCCATATTTCTAAAGGCACACGCGATACCACGCCTTAAATGATCATTTATTTCTGATCAGTTTAACAATCATTAATTTAAAATCATTATCATACATAACGTTAACGACCATAAATTACCGATAACAATCGTAAATCTGTAATAACGTGATCGTAGATTTACATGAACGCAATAGTACATTTACGATCTCCATAAAATACAATTGCAGTAGTTTACTAAATTGCATCACTAAATTGCAGTGCATGTATAAATAATAAACCCTTATTAAAAAGTGGGTGAGCTTTAATAGCATAATACCCTATATGAACATTCAAGTTTAGTTTGAATTAATACAAGCATCTCAATAATATAAAAAAGGAAGTCCATTTTATAATATATATATTCTGCTGGGAAATATTCTATATTCTGAGTACATGCCTATAAATAATGTAGCCGCCATCAAGATCATAGAGAGACTTGGCCTTTGCCCTTATCCAAGTCATTCTACATCTTCAGTATATGCCCTTTCATATGAGCTTTAAGGAAATATCCATGAAATGAGAATCTCCACATGACTGCCTCTCTGTCCAAACACATAGACATCTAGGTCCTATAATTGCCTTATGCATGTATTATTAACCAGCAAGAACCATTTGGTCAAAGCTCTAGGTATATAGTACATCATTTATTTACTCTGACTTAAAATAGCTGCACTATACCTGATAAATAAACAGATGACGTTAAAGTGTTCCTTGGAGAGACTATATCAAGTACAACTCTCAACTTACATGAGATTGCCCATTTCTCACATAATATTAATATCTCAATATATCACTATGTCTACCTTGTTCTTCACTATATCTGGTATAAGTTGCAAATTGTTTCTACATTTCCAAACCAGTTGTCAATCCAATTGAAATACTAAAGGGCATATCCACCCCCAAAATTGAACTTTTCCCCACTACTGGCTCCAATGTGCAGTGTCAAAAAAAACCTAACATACCCCCTTGCCCCAAATGGTTCTTCTGCAATGTCTGTCCAAAGTCCCTGAAAGTGAAGACCAGGAGCCTGACTGACTGTGAGTGAAAAGGTTTCCGCCTCTTACCTTTCCTCTGAGAGGTTTCTGACATGCTCCTGATCTCTCGCTCCTCTGACAAGCCCAGACGGACTTAGTGTGCGATGGGCCTACTAAGTCCATTGGATAGAACTCTCATTCTTATATGCAAATAAGGGTAGGAAAGATTTCCATGTTAGCTCAAAATCAGTGCACAACTTTTTTTTTGTTGGGGGAGGCATCCATTTCTCAAGTGCACGAGGAAAGGGTGCCGCAATCAAACATTGTGCACTAAGGTTGAGCTACTATGAGTGAATGAACTATTTGTTAGTGTGCTTCCATTCTACTGATTTTGGATCTTGGGGAGGTTGTGATTAAACAGCACCTGCTGCTTTTTAGCCCTCTATAGTAATTTCAATGTTACCACGGAACACCATATGGAAATGCTACTTCTTCTTTGAGATTTGAACAGCATTCTAATAAGTGTTAAATGCAACTAGAGAGCCATTATTGAAATGTGATCACGTGCTCTGTAAATCAAAGTATTTGTTCTTCACTGTTAAGATAGTAGGGAATGGCAAAATTAGAGAATGTTTTGACCTAATGTTCTCCAACAATGGAAGAAACCTAACCTCCAAGAAAATGGACACAAAAGTACTAAAAAATTCTATAACATAATTTTGCATAAATTGTTCCGGAACTGACACAAGGTATTTAAGAATCAATTGCCAGGGGGTGTTACTGTTTACATCAAACTCCTTCTATTATATAGTGGTAATTATGAAAGATTGCAGTGCTGTAAATATTCTGCCAGTCACCTTGAAATCTTTATCAGTGTCTTACAGCTTGCATCATTATATTTATCCCTGTTCCTTTCTTGTTCTGTTTAATAAAATAGTTCAAAATCCAGGTGCAAAAGCTTGCCATTGCACCCTTATTACACAAGCATTTCAGTGGAGGGAGATGGAAAATTGGTCACTTTGACGTTGGAAATCCATTTTCTATTAATGTCAGAATGCTTAGTCATGGACCTTCAGACTCAAAATCTAGTTCATGGATTTTTCTTCCTGTTTCAGATGTTCGATTAAGTATTTTTCCATTAGTGGTTCACAGGGGTTTTTTTTTACTTAGAAAAAAAGATTTTGACAAAAATGAATTCCACAGATATCCCATTGATAAAGGAATGCCTACCAACAGATGTGCTGAGCATGGCATTTTCTAAATCTTGCATTGGTGTTAACAGAGCTTGCATATAGTGGAAGCTGTCTGACCATTAAACTCATTGTAACAAAATGTAATGTGTTTAAATGGACACGATTAAATCCAATATCAATACAGCAAACGAGTGCTAGTTTGATTTATATTCTAGACTGACACACACAATTACATGTGTATTTATGAACTTTTAAAAAAATAGATTTATTGAAATGTAAATATAAAATACTCTGTAGCCAGACTTAAAGGGCAACTGTGGTCTTAAAGCAAATTAGGGTTAAATGAAAGCCTGCAGTATATCCTATACAGTGAGCCAACAATCACATTGGGGTGAATGTTCAAACTTCCTGCTTCCAGTAGGTTGAGTGACATGACCTGACCTGAGCTCAACCAGGAAGTTACATTGCTGAACTTTTCCAGCAATAACGTCTCACTAATTTTATCTAGAGATGTGATATAGGTTTTATTTTGAAGGCGTTTTCTATTATTACTAGTTTGGAAGAATTTGAGGCCACAGTTACACTTTAACTCCCCTAATGCTTAAACAGGGAGATTCAATAAAAGTTCTTATCGTTTAAAATGGTGCTAAACTTGCCCCAGCCAATCAGATCTTATTTAGCATTTGAAAACTAACACCTGATTGGTTGGGGCAAAATTAGCACCATTTTAAATGATAAGAACTTTTATTGAATAACCCTGAAATTAGCACCATTTTAAATGATAAGAACTTTTATTGAATAACCCTGAAAGTGTGTAAATGTACCACATCGATACATTATTTGAAAAACTACATACATACTGTATTACCTCAATTGTAAATAGAGGATGGCCAAGGTTTATCTAGTTATCTAGAATAAAAATGTTGCACCATAAGATCTGTAAGCTTGCCACGACATCAAGTTAGACTCTTTCAGCTGGGCACTATCTAATCTAAATAATGCAACCTGGCTTTGGGGACATTAAAGGGTGTCTCCACTGGGTAAAATGAGTTTGCGCTATTCAGCTTTATTGATGAACATAGTATAGTATAGTATTTGAGGTTGAATAAAGACATATGTTCATCCAGTTCAACCCATCTAGCAATACCCTCATTTCCTGCCTAACTGTTGATCCAGAGGAAAGCAAAAAAAACCCACCAAATTTATGAAGGGGGAAAAATTCCTTCCTGACTCCAAGTGGCAATCGGAAATTTCCCTGGATCAACTCTACTTTATGTATCAATACCAGTAACCTGCAACATTCCTTGTTTGCAGAAACTCATCCAGCTTTTTTTTTAAACTGACCAATGAACCTGCCATAACAACGTCCACTGGAAGACAGTTCCATAGCTTTAGCGTTCTCACAGTGAAAATCCCTTTCCGAGCTTGAAGCCTAAACCTTTTTTCTTCAAGTCTTAAGAGATTTCCTCTTTAGGAGGATAGGATATTAAAATAAAATCGATCAGTTTGGTATGATGGAATGGCAATTTTGTTATAATTGTAAATGTTAGAAGACAGATACGTTGCCCTGGACTTAATTGCAAGGTATCTTGCTGAGGCCAGAGATACCTGAGAAAACGTGAGCACCACGGACTAGCACTTCCAGATAGCAATGGACAAGCTAAAAAGTAAGCATTGGATTAGGACGAGCCAGGTTTAGAACAACCGTAATCAGTCAGTGGATGTAGGTACCAAGGATCAAGAGAGAACATAGTCAAAGGGCAGAGCAAGTCAGGAGAGGTGTCCACAGCGTAATCGGAAACGGCAGGAACCGAGATCAGAAACAGCAGAAAACAACACAGAACCAGATAGATATTCGTTGCTGTCTTTATGGCAATGGAGAACAGGCAGATGAAGTAGGACAATCTTCAAAAAAGCAGATTTCGAAATGCTTGGACACACATGCGTAGCCAAACCTACCAGGAAGAGCCAAAACAGATGAAGAGTGGACAGAGCAGCCATAGGAGGTAAGGAATACAACACGTGTAGCCATGATGTGTTCCCTTCAAGCCACATTGATTTAAAACTTTCCCATTCTAGTTCCTTACTAATCTCACTGCCTCCTTAGAGAACCTAATTAAATTAATTAAAATTAAAGGTTCATTCACATCATTCCATATCTACTTTTTACTTAAAGAGGTAACTGAGCCCACTTTCTATTTCCCAGATAATCTGCATTTTTTATGTCCTCCACATATTTCGTTTAGAAGAGGACTTTTATTTAGCTTCTGTTATTAATAATATATTTATAGACTGGAAAAATTATAACTGTAACCATTTATTTCTGTTAAAACAGCCTCCACAGAATGTAATTCCTCGGCAATATATGTGTATATGTTCTTTACTGTCTCTCTTATCTTCCCATGTCATCCAATGCATTCCATTCTTGACCTTTTGAACTGGTCATCCCCCCCTTCTCAGCCATAAATTTACGGTCATTTATAGATAGAGAAAGTTCTTACCTAGCACCAGGACAAACCCCCCTGTCCAAACAGCCCTTTCTGGTAGCAAGGTTTATTAGTCTTTCTGAATTGTGAACATTTACATTGTAGTCTCTGCACCACAGAGCCTGGCAGAAAGTAAACATCTGAAAATGAAATGAAGGCATGTTGTAATAATAATCACAGCTTAAAATGTCTGGAAAGCGCTTTGTTTGCTGTCCGAGTACTGAATTTTAACTAATATAAAATCTATACTGTCTATTAAAATAGAGAGTCAAAAAGTTTGTGGTAAAACATATTACATATTGCTGTCCCCTACTGAGAAACTGAGAACTAAATAATGTAAAGCTAATGATATATGTTGTAGTGTATTTTTTAGTGTAACTGGACTGGTTTGTTGCCAAACACAGTAAGAAAGCATCAAGAAGCTCCGAATTCTCAGTGCAATACATAAATTTTTTATTAATGTGAGATCCTAATTGTTTACTGTTTGTTTACTGAATGCGACCACCCTCGGCGGAGTGGGCTTACACCCGCCCCTCTAGTGGCGATCTCGGACGTTTTTTGAAACTGTGGCTGAGGTTAACAACAGGGCTCATTTCCCTCCGCTTTATAAATAAAAGAAGCGACGGTTATTGATCGATGTTTTGCGTAACTTTTCGCACCATTTTCGCCCTTTTTTTTAATCGCAGTAATTCCGTTTTTGACGAAAATTGCGGGAAAAATGCCGGCAAAGTTAACAACGCTTTATAAATATGCCCCTAAATCTGAGTTTATGGGGCCACCCTTTAAAGGGGAAGTTCAGTGCAAATACATATACTTTTAAGAGAAAACAGCAGGGTTTTCCACTCCTAATGACCTTAACCTGCTCTTCAACTTTTTGTCTGTGTATAAACAATGTTCAAAATCGACTTCCTGTTTGCAGGACCCACAATAAAGACCATAATGGACTTGCCCTTGACCCTGCACCAGGATGATTCAGTTGCTCATAAAGATCGAGCATGTTTGACCCATCTAAAGCCAATCAGTAGAAATTACTATTGGAAACATTCCATGGTAGTGTGCATTCTGGGTAGAAGAAAGAGCGTTACAGAATCTAAAATGTCAGCCCACTAATATCAATTGCAGAGGGGGGGGGCAGATTTCAGATAGGGGGGGTCCCTGAATTTAGAACAGAGGGGGAGCCTGGATTTGGGACAGGGGGGGCCTGCATTTGGGAACGAGGGGGTGACCCTGGATTTAAAGGGGGCCCTGGTTTGGACAGAGAGGGGGTGGATTTCGGACAGGGGATGACCTTGGATTTGGGACAGAGGGGGGACCCTGGATTGGGATAGAGGGGGCTGAATTGAGACAGAGGGGGGCCTGGATTTGGGACAGAGGGGGGACCCTGATTTGGGACGAGGAAGGGACCCGGGATTTGGGACGGGGGGGCGGATTTGGGACAGAGGAGGGACCCTGGATTTGTTCATTGAACCCCCCTGAGAAATATACATTACCCACTAGAAAATTTGTTGTTGCTATGAACATTTTTAATATAGAATTGGTTACTGTATAACCATGTTATCGCAAGCATTGAAAAATCAGAATTGGATTAGGTCCTTCAGCAAACCTATATAAGAGCTGCAAATCTCAGCAGACTCAGAAGTCATCGCAGTTGATGGAAGAGAAAGAGAAAGAAGAGGCCAGTAACATCAGCTCAATTGAAGCTGCCGGTGCCAGCAGTGTCACTGAGATGTCAGTGACCACATCTGGAATTGGGGTCACTGGCTGTGAAAGAAGAAGACCTCAGATCAAGACAATGCTGACATCGGCTTCGTTAAAGTAGCCAGCTTCAGAGGTGCCCTGGGGTCACCATATAGAATAAGAAGACACGCCGAAGGGCTCTTGTAAGAGCTAACAGGGTCCTTTTTGAGCAGCAGGACTCCTAACAAAGGCACTTCTCAGTGCCGCAATGGCACTTGTCAGTGCCAGGGAGGTGGGTCCCGGTATGAGCTGCAGACCCCTTATGCCCCAAAGGGCCTTTTTCATGGCCGCAAGCACTTGTCAGTGCTGCAAGGACCCTATAAGGGCTGGGAAGGGGGGTCCCGGTTCGAGCTGCGGACCCTTTAAGCCCCAAAGGCCCTTGTCAGGGCGCCATGCACTTATAATGTCAGAGAACGGGGTCCCGGTTTGAGCTGTGGGACCCCCTAAGCTCCAAAGGCCCTTCCAAGGGCCGCAAGGGCACTCTAAGTGCCGCAAAGGCCCTTCCAAGGGCCAGGGAAGGGAGGTCCGGGTTCCTGCCAAGACCCCCTAACCCCAAAAGGCACTTCTCAGTGCCCCCGCTGAGGGTCCCTCCACCCCCCACCGGGCCCCTCCTTCCCCTCCCGCGAGTGTATGGGGATGGGGCTGGGAGGGTTGCTGGGAAGGGATGTGCGGCGGTGCTCTCCACTGCCGAGGCGAGGGCATGGGCATACACGCCTCTCTCGCCACGGCTGTGAGGGCGGGTGGGCGTACACCCTGCCGTCCCCTCTGGCGAATGCGACCACCCATGGCACAATCCATTTCCAGAAGCCCCTCCCTCCCTGCTCCATACGTCGGATTTGAGCACTTCGCGGTGATAATATACTTAGCGCATTACGCTAACTACCATTATCGCGGTGAAGAAGAGCTCAAATTACCGCCGCACATTGCTGTGATATTGATTTTCACAGCGATATTGAAGCCTTTATAATAGGCGATAATAATGTTTTTCCGCGACGATGTCATCTGTAATTTTTTGCCGAAGATACGGCCCTTTATAATATGCTCCTTGAGTTGTAATTTATGAGGTTGTAGTATCTCTAAGAAAAATGTGTAAATAGTAGGGAACATAGGGCCATATTTCTAAGGCACACGCGATACCACGCCTTAAATGATCATTTATTTCTATCAGTTTACAATCATTATTTAAAATCATTATCATACATAACGTTAACGACCATAAATTACCGATACACTCGTAAATCTGTAATAACGTGATCGTAGATTTACATGACTGAACGCAATAGTACATTTACGATCTCCATAATACAATTCAGTAGTTTACTAAATTGCATCACTAAATTGCGGTGCATGTATAAATAATAAACCCTATTAAAAAGTGGGTGAGCTTTAATAGCATAATACCCTATATGAACATTCAAGTTTAGTTTGAATTATACAAGCATCTCAATAATATAAAAAGGAAGTCCATTTTATAATATATATATTCGGCTGGGAAATATTCTATATTCTGAGTACATGCCTATAAATAATGTAGCCGCCATCAAGATCATAGAGAGACTGGCCTTTGCCCTTATCCAAGTCTTCTACATCTTCAGTATATGCCCTTTCTAGAGCTTTAAGGAAATATCCATGAAATGAGAATCTCCACACTGACTGCCTCTCTGTCCAAACACATAGACATCTAGGTCCTATAATTGCCTATGCATATTATTAACCAGCAGAACCATTTGGTCAAAGCTCTAGGTTATAGTACATCATTTATTTACTCTGACTTAAAATAGCTGCCTATACCTGATAATAAAAACAGATGACGTTAAAGTGTTCCTTGAGAGAGACTATATCAAGTAACCTCTCAACTTACATGGATTGCCCATTCTCACATAATATTATATCTCATATATCACTATGTCTACCTGTTTCTTCACTATATCTGGTTATAGTTCAAATTGTTCTACATTCCAAACCAGTTTTCAATCCAATTGAAATACTAAAGGGCATATCCACCCCCAAAATTGAACTTTTCCCCACTACTGGCTCCAATGTGCAGTGTCAAAAAATCCTTACCATACCTCTTTGCTCCAAATGGTTCTTCTGCATGTCTGTCCAAAGTCCCTGAAGTGAAGACCAGGAGCCTGACTGACTGTGAGTGAAAAGGTTTCCGCCTCTTACTTTCCTCTGAGAGTTTTCTGCCATGCTCCTGATCTCTCGCTCCTCTACAACCAGCGCGACTTAGTGCGATGGCCTACTATCCATTGGATAGAACTCTCATTCTATATGCAAATAAGGGTAGAAAATTTCCATGTTAGCTCAAAATCAGTGCACAACTTTTTTTTTGTTGGGGGAGGCATCCATTTCTCAAGTGCACGAGGAAGGGTGCCGCAATCACATTGTGCACTAAGGTTGAGCTACTATGAGTGAATGAACTATTTGTTAGTGTGCTTCCATTCACTGATTTGGATCTTGGGGAGGTTGTGTTAAACAGCACCTGCTGCTTTTTAGCCTCTCATAGTAATTTCAATGTTACCACGGAACACCATATGGAAATGCTACTTCTTCTTTGAGATTTGAACAGCATTCTAATAGTGTTAATGCAACTAGAGCAATTATTGAAATGTGATCACGTGCTCTGTAAATCAAAGTATTTGTTCTTCACTGTTAAATAGTAGGGAAGGCAAATTAGAGAATGTTTTGACCTAATGTTCTCCAACAATGGAAGAAACCAACCTCCAAGAAAATGGACACAAAAGACTAAAAAATTCTATATATAATTGTCATAATTGTTCCGGAACTGACACAAGGTTTTAAGAATCAATTGCCAGGGGGGGTGTACTGTTTACATCAAACTCCTTCTATTTATAGTGGTAATTATGAAAATTGCAGTGCTGTAAATTTCTGCCATCACCTTGAAATCTTTATCAGTGTCTTACAGCTTGCATCATTATATTTACCCTGTTCCTTTCTGTTCTGTTTAATAAAATAGTTCAAAATCCGGTGCAAAAGCTTGCATTGCACCCTTATTACACAAGCATTTCAGTGGAGGGGATGGAAAATTGGTCACTTTGACGTTGGAAATCCATTTTCTATTAATGTCAGAATGCTTATGTCATGGACCTTCAGACTCAAAATCTAGTTCATGGATTTTTCTTCCTGTTTCAATGTTCGTTAAGTATTTTTCCATTAGTGGTTCACAGGGTTTTTTTTACTTAGAAAAAAAGATTTTGACAAAAATGAATTCCACAGATATCCCATTGATAAAGGATGCCTACAAACAGATGTGCTGAGCATGGCATTTTCTAAATCTTGCATTGGTGTTAACAGAGCTTGCATATAGTGGAAGCTGTCTGACCATTAACTCATTGTAACAAATGTAAGTTGTTTAAATGGACACGATTAAATCCAATATCAATACAGCAACCGAGTGCTAGTTTGATTTATATTCTAGACTGACCACCCAATTACATGTGTATTTATGAACTTTTAAAAAAATAGATTTTGAAATGTAATATAAAATACTCTGTAGCCAGACTTAAAGGCAACTGTGGTCTTAACAAATTAGGGTAAATGAAAGCCTGCAGTTATATCCTTACAGTGAGCCAACAACACATTGGGGTGAATGTTTCAAACTTCCTGCTTCCAGTAGGTTGAGTGACATGACCTGACCTGAGCTCAACCAGAAGTTACATTGCTGAACTTTTCCAGCAATAACGTCTACTAATTTTATCTAGAGATGTGATATAGGTTTATTATTGAAGGCGTTTTCTATTATTCTAGTTTGAAGAATTTGAGGCACACGTTACACTTTAACTCCCCTAATGCTTAAACAGGGAGATTCAATAAAAGTTCTTATCGTTTAAATGGTGCTAAACTTGCCCCAGCCAATCAGATCTTATTTAGCATTTGAAAACTAACACCTGATTGGTTGGGGCAAAATTAGCACCATTTTAAATGATAAGAACTTTTATTATACCCTGAAGTGTGTAAAGTCCCACATCGATACTTATTTGAAAAACTACTACATACTGGTATTACCTCAATTGTAAATAGAGGATGGCCAAGGTTTATTCAGTTTACTAGAATAAAAATGTTGCACCATAAGATCTGTAAGCTTGCCACGACATCAAGTTAGACTCTTTCAGCTGGGCACTATCTAATCTAAATAATGCAACCTGGCTTTGGGACATTTAAAGGGTGTCTCCACTGGGTAAAATGAGTTTGCGCTATTCAGCTTTATTGATGAACATAGTATAGTATAGTATTTGAGGTTGAAATAAAGATATGTTTCATCCAGTTCAACCCATCTAGCAATACCCTCATTTCCTGCCACTGTTGATCCAGAGGAAAGCAAAAAAAACCCCCAAATTTATGAAGGGGGAAAAATTCTTCCTGACTCCAAGTGGCAATCGGAAATTTCCCTGGATCAACTCTACTTTATGTATCAATACCAGTAACCTGCAACATTCCTTGTTTGCAGAAACTCATCCAGCTTTTTTTTTAAACTGACCAATGAACCTGCCATAACAACGTCCACTGGAAGACAGTTCCATAGCTTTAGCGTTCTCACAGTGAAAATCCCTTTCCGAGCTTGAAGCCTAAACCTTTTTTCTTCAAGTCTTAAGAGATTTCCTCGTGTCCTTTGACATGTTCTATTGGTGAACAATGCCCCAGATAGTTAATTGTATGGCCCGTTAATGTATTTATACACAGTAATCATATCCCCATGCAAGCTCCTTTTCTCCAGTGTACATAATTGTAACTTTTCCAGTCTCTCTTCATATTCAAGCTCCCCCAATCCCCTTATTAATTTAGTTGCCCTTCTCTGAACCCTTTGCATTTAAAAGATGTCCTTTTTGTACACAGGATTCCAAAATTGCACTGCATATTACAAATGAGGCCTTATCAATGCTTTGTAAAGAGGGATAATTACATTTTCCTCCCTTGAATCCATACCTCTCTTTATACAAGACAATACCATGCTGGCTCTGGCTGTTGCCGCCTGCCACTGCTTGCTACCTTTAAGTTTGTTATCCACCACCTTTCCAACAGGGATTCACTTAACACAGAGCCATTTATAGTATAAGCAACACAAGGATTTTTAAGTCCAAAATGCATCACCTTACATTTATCAACATTGAATTTCATCTGCCACTTAGCAGCCCAATGTGACAATCTATCTAGACCCCCCTGCAACGATTGCACATCCTCTGAAGTTTTTAATGGTCAACAAAGTTTTGAGTCGTCAGCAAACACAGAAACCTTGCTGACAATACCCACTTCCAAATCATTAATAAATAGATTAAATAGAAGCGGCCCCAACACAGAACCCTGTGGCACCCCACTTAGCACTTTAGTCCCAGACAACATTGTCCCAATAGACAGAGCACATTCACAAACATACAACAAGCTATGTCTCACCTCAACTTTTGCTGTGGCTCCCACAATACACCTTAGCTGGGTAAACCCACAGCTAAGTGTCTGCATACAGGCACATGCTCTGTAGAGCTCAACAGATCAAAACAAGGAAGTTGCAGCTTTGCTTCCTAGAAGCTGACAGCCAATCACATTATAGCACAGAGATCCTCCCTCTCCCTGACACAGAACAGGGATTTCAGTTTTTTGTTTTCAGGCACATGCAATGCTCCTGTCCTAACGATATAATCCTTTATCATACAAAAAGAAAAGTAATGTTTGCAGTGTATTTCAAAGATAGCATGGAAGTAAGAAACAGAATACTTACATTTCAGCAAAAATAAAAGGAAGTATGGGGAATAGAACCTGCAACTTGTACATTTACTCTGTCTTGCTAAAAGCAGAGCTCCTACCTCCTGGCTAAGAGAGATACTATATAAACCATTGGTACAAGTAGAATATTGTACTAGGAACATAATGGAAACAAAAAATAAAGGTAAGCTTTGGGATTCAAACTTGTGACCTTCTGAACTGTTTGCATCTTAACCTGGTGCCTTACAAGGTGAGCCACCACTTAAGAAGCTGAAAACCTAGTTATAGGAATATAATAGAAACAAAAAAAAGTATGTCTGGGGTATTGAACTTGTGACCTTCTGAACTGTGTATTTTTTAAACCTGGTGCCTTACCCGGTGCGCCTGAATAAGTAGAGAATACATGTACATTTGGAAGCTTTATCTTTTGCTAGGAAACTCGCACTGACTGGAACAAGCAGGGTCACAAGCAGCTTTCAAAGTCTTATCAGGGACTTCCATATTGGTGTGTAGACATCCGTATAGAAAAAACTTTGTGCATAGAGACAGTGAATACTGGGGTCAGGGGGCTTGGTTCTTTGATGACATCATGGGCTGTGGGTTGTACTGGCAACAACATGGAAACATTCTTATTTACAGAATCTATTTCTCATATGTACTAAATGCAACTTACTAGAGAAGAATCTTACAAAGTCTTTTGGGGAGAAAAACTTTCACATTTGGTTTTAAAAAATGTAAATTTAGTTCTCCGTTATGAATGGGATTATGTTATACTGTAGTGACATGACTTGTCCTTAACATAGGGGCATATTTAAAAAGGTTTGTTAAATCTTTATGTTCGTTATCGCAGCCTTTTCCCAAAATTTGGACTTTTTGCAATTTATAAAGCATTGATAACCAGTGGGGAAAAGTCATTACCGCCACCTTTCACCATTTCACTTTTCGCCACATATTTCACTGAGGTAACCTCTCAAGCATATTAATAAATTGGCGAAAAGTGTTTTATTGCGTTAAGTTCAGCCATTAAAAATCGCCAAGTCTGAGGTTGTAAAAAGGCATAAGTGACCATCTATCTAGCCTGCCAATGGGTCCATGGAAGGTGTCAGTATATTGTGGAGTGTTTCTCAATACTAAGTACCCAGTGAGGTGTTAGACTATTTTCCAGCATTTACTGTAATAGGGTCTGAGATTTCTGATTTTTCTTCTGATTTTTTAAGGTTCTGATTTTCTTTATTTACCAATTAAGTCAAATGGGGGGTCTAAGGGAAAAATTTATAAAGGGGCATTATTTTCTCAATTTTTTTTCCTCCAGACTTTACCACAATTTTTTAAACTTTCAACTTTTCTTATAAAGTTATTAGAAAGGTGAATTTTTATCAAAGGTGAAAATCACGTAACAAAAAGTAGTACTAATAATGCTGAAAATGTGGCGAAAAGTTCAGTACAAATGATGGTAAATAGGTAACACTCCCTGATGGCTTTTCAAAGTAATGTCAAATTGGTTAATACACACTATAATAGCCTAACTTGGAACATACCGTAGTTCTGTGTAAGAATAGTCAAACTAGAGAGGCCAATGACCCCCTGAAACTTTTGTGCCAGGCTACTGACACCCCCTTCCCCTTCCCAGCGGCAGGTTGATACCGCAATCTGTTTTTAAAAAGCTGATTGCACGTATGTTAGCAAAAGTACACACAAACAAAACTGGACTAGCAGTAGTTTAAAACAGCTGATTACTTACCTTTACTTATGTACGCACATTCAGCACGATTGGCGTCCCTCTTAGCCCCCAGGCTGCCTGCTCCCCAGTGGAGGGGCTACTGGGGCTGTAGTTAAGCCAGTGACCCTCACAATGGGTCTTCTGTAGGGGTCTTGTGTGTAGTATTAGCTTTCCCCATAATGGCTTATATCTGCCAATACAGAACAACCTTCTGTCGGGGGAAGTGTGCTAAACTAACAGAGAGACAGTATTGGCTTTTTCCATCTTAAAGTCACGTTAACCCATGTACCAAGGGTTACCGTGACTTTAAGATATAACTAATGGCGGCTGCAGCGGTCCACAAAAAATGTGTTGTGCAACCGCCCAACCGCCTAAGACAGAATCTTTAACACCAGCAGATAGCTGGCATTAAAGATTCAAAATGGGTAAATCCTATTCGCTATACACTGAGAGCAGCTATTGGCTTAGTGCATTGCTTAGAGGAGGCAATAGAGAGCGCTAATAGCTCTATTAGTGCTCTAACCTTTCAACTGGCATTAATAAATGGGCAGAGATATTAAAGGTACATTCTTGTTAACTATGAATTATCATTCAGTATCTGTGCCAGTGCATAAATAACAAATGGCCATGGTCCCACTGCCAAGCAAGTACAGCATCTTTTAGGTTGTTGTACGGAACAAGGAGTATCATAGTGTTAGTTAGTACACCTTCATAGGAATAAATGTAAACTTATTCATTCAAATAATAAAATTTCTTATCTTTAATTTGTTACAAAAATGCATAAAAAAATAACACCACCCATAATGTACCTAGCAATAACTAATAAAACTCACTGGACCATAATAGGCATTACTGGAACCACAGAGCCCTAGTGAACCAGGTAAGACATATCTGGGACAACAAATCTCTATTAATGTTGCCACAGGGGATAATGTAGGTGCAAAGATATGCTTGCTTTTTATTATTATGTGATATCAGTATGATGGTTCCCTGAATGAGATGCCCAGAGGGAGCAAATTTTAGCCTCCCCGCCTCAGGTCACCCTGGAAGAGTAATCTGCAATAGAGAATACAGAGACTGCGGACTCAACAGACTTGGAATTAGGACCTGAGGGCTGGGAGGAAAAGATTTGATTGGCAAGAGCCTGGAGCTGAATTGTGCTGTGGGGGTAAATTAAGTAATTTTCCTTTGTGAACTGATTTCTGTCTCCAAATTACACTAATTTACAATATTGGTAACACCAATTACATTGTTTAAGATTCACAAGTTACAGTAGGATTTCTACATCATATTACCTGTTTTTGCCACTTACTTATGTTTGCTCAACCTGTTAGTGTTGTCATTGAAGTTGAAATAATGTAAGGTGTGTTCCAAACAAAGAAAAGATGATCAGCACACATTTCTTTATAATATGGTCGCACGTTATTACATATTATATTTGCATCATGTTTATGATTATAAAAATGAAAATAATTTCAACCTTACCAACTAACAGTAAAGTATGATGTTATTTTTGGACTTGGAGTGTCCATTGATCATCATAAGATACTTCTCTAGTGAGCTGCATTTATGTACACATAAAAAGTAGATTTCATAACTAAGAAGGCTTCCATGTTGCTGACGGTACAACTCAGCCTTAGTCTCACCCACACCCCCTGACCCCACTATTCACTGTCTCTATACACATATTTTTCATACAGATGCCTCCCCACCAATATAAAAGTCCCTGCTAAAACTTTGAAGGCTGCTGATTATTTTCCAGCTAGCATGCATTGCAAACAGCTTACCAGGAACAATACCAAATAGTTAGATGATTTTGGCATATTTTATTTGTATGCTTCCATTCTGTTCCTAGCAAAAGATGACATTTCTAAATGTTTCTCTGCTCTTTGTGCTACCTCTAATGCCTAAGTGTACTAATGCTCTACTTTTAGAAATACACAGCCTATGAGGTTACAGGTTGAAATCCCCAAACTTATGAATTTTAAATTTATTTTTTCTTCCTTAATACTATAATAAATAAACTGTAAATATAACTTCCAGGGTTTTTTTGTAAGAAAAGTTGGGACTGCTGCTAGGAAGTACATGTCTCACTAGTGCTGCCCACCTCCACAGACAGGGAACCTGCACCCCACCATGGGCTTAAGGGAGCTTAAGGGAGCCCTCCCAACTTGACCCCCCCCCCTGCATGGTACACACAAGTGCCCTTGTGGTACTGAGAAGTGCCTTTGTGGCACTGAAAAGTGCATTTTAGGGCTAAAAGGGTCATGCAGCTCAAAACCAGGACCCCCTCCCTGACACTAATAAGCCACCCTGCGGCATTGAGAAGCGCCTCTGTTTTGCAGCTTGAAACCAGGGTCCCCACTGGTTCATAAAAGCGCCATTGTGGGGACCTGCAGATTGAAGCTAGGATCCCTGTCTTTTAATAGAGCCCTTAGGACAAGGGGCCAAACAGCTCAAAACCGGGAGCTTTTAGTCTGGCATATTTCAGCTTTTTAACTATTGCAGTTTCAGAGTGTGAGTTACCTATATAGAATTTTTCATTTAAGGCTGAACTTTTAAGGCTTTTCATTTAAAGGAACACTAAACTGGTATTTTTAACTACATTCTATATGTTTCTATTATTCACAGGGAAGTGAGAACGCTTATTCCCACCTCTCTGTGAATTAACATCCGAGGAAAATGGAACTTACATTACCACCACTTTACTCGCAGTTCCTTCTGCACTGACAGCCGCACTACCCGACCAAGCGCCTATGTTTGGCACATGCGCGCCAATACAAATGATAGGCGCACAATCTGGCAGCGTGGCTGTCAGTGCCGAAGGAGCTGAGAGTGGAGTGGTGGCAAGGTAAGTTCGGCTGTGTCCCCCGGGCTTTCTATTATTCACTGGGAGGTGGGAATAAGCGTTCTCATCTCCCTGTGAATAATAGAAACATATGGAATGTAGTTAAAAATACCAGTTTAGTGTTCCTTTAAAGCTCTTCTAAGGATAGATCCTTTACTAATGGGCCACGTACCTCCCACTTTGTGGGTGGCCAGGAACACAACATTGATGGAGCCTAATCTCAAACTGCCAATTCACACCCCTGAACTACCCTGGCCATGCATCTGACTGCTCAAGCCCTGAAGAGTGTGAGAGAAATGCTGTTACAGGGACACAGGAAGAACATGCATTTAAATGCTGGTGTAGACTATTAGAAAAATACAGGGAACATTATGTTATGTGATGCACGTTTGTGGTTTTGGTCAATATGAGTTACCTGTGAGTCCCACTGTGGGCTATTTGGTTTCATTATTACTGTGCAGTAAATGAAAGTTATCACCGGCAATGTTATAAATCTTTGTGATTCTGGAACAAATTACAAATCGCTGTGCTAGACACAGTAAATGTTTAGTACATTACAAACCTGTTGTCCGCTATGTCATTTTGGAACATGAGATAATTGAAATTATATTTATCCATTCATGTACAATGCTGTTTTGACACCTTACTCTGGGCGTTCCTATAACACCTCTTAGCCACTATCCAATCACGCCCTTAACACCTGGCTGTGATATTCTAATTGGGATTTCCCAGGGTACATAATTCACACAGATTCTTGTACAAGTCATTCTGAATTGAGAAAGCCAGTCGGATGACTAGCGAAACGTCTTCAAGAACTAAAATTCAAGTCTAGTTGATCTAATTGAATACAACAGATATTTATCCATTCAGCTATACAACAGAAAACTAAGGATCGTATCTTCTTAGGGCTGTGGGTAGTAGAATTGAACAATTTTTAATTCCCAATTTTATTTTTCAGTACTAAAATCCAAAGTAGCAATGAAATGCAGATATCTGTGTAGACAGAATCCGTTCAGGATGAATGAAAATGAATGCAAATGAATAAAAATTACATTGTCGTTGTGAAACTTTATGTAAAAATATCTAACTTTTCTTTCATTGTAATTAATTAATTAATCGTCTCTTGATTAATTGGGGGTGATAATCACCTTTCAATAAAAGAAGCTGCAGCTCTTCTTCTATTATATCACAAACAGTTTATTGAGGCTTACATATAGTATCTTAGTCCATCAAGCCTGGAGAGAGTTGTATGAAGTTTATCTTGGTTCTTTCCTTCTCCAGTGTCTCCTTTCCAAAAGTCCCTCCAAAATCTCTCTCTCTGTCTCCAAATCTCTCTCTCTCCCTCTCTCCTTCTCTCTTTTTGTCTCCAAATCTGGGAGCGACAATATATAAACATCACATTCCTTTATAGCTGGACTTAACTAACTAAAAAGATATTAACCCTTTCTTACATTCATATTGATAAAATAGATTTATTTCTTTTATTGGGTTGAATTCTACAGATTTCTAAATGGTCTAGAAAGTTGAGAAATAATATAATAGCCTTGACATTGCTGAAGAAATCCATCCCATGTGGTTACAGTTACGGAGGTAGATTAGGTAGTATTTCTGCATTGAGTTTCAGCACATGTTCCATTCTCCCCATTTCAGCCCCATAACTACATAAGAATAACACAGGGCTTGAGGGATGTTTGTTTAAGTCTTGACCTTTATAGTAGTAGCTGGCCAATGTAAAACTGTGATGAACAGGGTAAAGGCACAGTATCAATGTAGTAGCATACTGCATTTGTTTAAAGAGGAGAATAACATTTGTGCAAAACCTTAAAGTTTTAAAGGAATACTTCACTTGAAAAGTGAACTATTCCTTTAATGTATTGATTGAAAACCGAGAGGTAAAGCTATGCCTTACCTCCCGATCCTCAATCAATATCTCAGGAGCCAGGGATGAAGATAGAAGAAACTTACCTTTCACGCGTTCCACTGCAGCAACACTGAAAATTCCTGACCGCTACCTTATCAACTATAGCGCGCATTACCACGCATGCGCGCTATAGTTGATTAGAAAGAAGGAAGCGGGTGGGACCTGTCAGTTCAGCTGCGGTGGATCGCGCGAAAGGCTCCTGAGATATTGATTCAGGAATGGGAGGTAAGGCATAGCTTAACCTCCTGGTCTTCAATCAATACATTAAAGGAATAGTTCACTTTTTAACATGTTATATAGCAGGTTGATTACTAAAAATCTGTCATTTACTACCTTGATTAGCAAGGTCAAAATTATACTTAGAAGTAAGTAAGCACTGAAAATGCAGAATATTGGTCCCTAGAGATTGCAAGTATCATATAAAAATGCCCCCCTCCCCCTTAGTAGAAGTCAGAATATGTTACTTTTCATTGATGCTGCCAGTGCTATTTGCAGTGTTACCATATTCTTCGGAAAGGAATTCTGCTAAATTTAAGCACAACCCCTCTTAATGTCAGTTGCACGAAGGTTTCCTCTCCATTCTGAATAAGATTTGAATTGCAATGCATAGAGAGTTACTGGATAACATTATAAGTATTAACATATGCAGGAACCCACGTGTAAACATTTGCTCTAAATTTGTTAATCAAAGTGACATGAGTACATAATGTACTATATAAAGTAGAAATCTTGTATGCATGTATGTATGTATGTATGTATGTGCTCACCTCACAGCCACTCCCGACTGCATCCACATGCACCGACGCCCTCTGAAAGGGCTGACGCCGGTGAAGTCCAGTTTAACAAATAAAAAGCCTGCATGTCACTTGCAGGGTGTGATTTCCCAATTCTGTAACTCAGATGAAGGGCCTGGGCTCTGTGTGCTGCCCGACTTCAACAACACAAAATAGACGACAATTGGTTAGGTACCGGCACAAAAATTTGTAGTTTTAGTGGTTATATCTGCAGATAGGTTCTTCCCCTATAAAATATATCGAAACACAAAGAAGACAAAAAAGTATGGGTATTAATGGGCACACTAACAGCTAAATAATGCAAAAATATAAAAATTTATTAACCACCTATGGTACATAGAGATAAATATAGCACACTCCCAAGTCCCATCCCATAAAGAGTTAAAAACATCCCCCTATGACTATTCCCTGCCTGCTTACTCAATATACCTGTATATTGTATGTACAATTACTGGCAATAATATATTTGCATCTCAACACAATCATATAAACGTATAAAGTATATTGCTCAAATAATATCAGCAGTGAAGCTATGATCGCATTATACAATACCACAGGTCACCGGTGTAATGGAGGCAAGGAGATCAAGGGCCATTAAAATATCTCCAGACACATTTCATCTGCCATAGCGGACTTTCTCAATGGCGCAAAGATGTGTCATAGGGGTGCGACTCGGGAGTTTAAGTATCCTAGAACTCTCGCAAGACTGCAATTTGAAAATAAAAGGCAAGAAACAGCCATATTTGAGTAGGGAAAAGTGCCCTGCATATTCTATCATAGCATCATCATGAAAACTACATTCAGAATAATAAACAATGTATATTGCACATTGTATACATATATGAATCAATCATAAGTTATGCATATATCGGAGCTCCTCCAATAATCATTATAGAGTATCCTACTTCATCCAATCACCACTTAAAATGCAGCATAATGTAAAAAGTACGGGCAAATCCTTGTTACACATTTTTCATGTTCATGTTGAACATGCTAGGAACAAGATATTTTCCATAAGGTCTGTAAGACATTACAATTTGCTCCTGGAAGGTATCAAATATAAACCCAGGAAAGACTATCAGGGAGATGTAATAAAAGTTCTTGTCATTAAAAATGGTGCTAATTTTTCCCCAACCAATCAGATGTTAGCTTTCAAATGTTAAATAAGATCTGATTGGTTGGGGCAAAATTAGCACCATTTTTAACATTAACAATTTTTAATGAATCTCCCTGATTGTTGCTATGGGTAATATGATCCTCATTTTCAGTTTTTGATATCCCCTCCTTAGCGATGGGCGCTGAAGAGTAGGGGAGCCATAGTTGTAGGAGAAATGATGGCTGCTGTTTTAGATTGAAGAGTATTTCTGGAGTTTTGGAGTCCACTCATAAGTGAACTGTTTCGAGATATAGCTGTGGGATTACCAATATCCGTGTCATGAGGGCTTGTACTGCATGAACTTAAGTTGGAGAGGTCATGTATATAGAGCCCAGAAGGAGTTGTGAGTATAGCCGGTAGTGGTAATTGTGAAAAAACTTCTGATTGATGCACTTACTAGATGCCGAGACAAAGTAACTCAAAAGATTATAACTTACTTTGGATGCCTCTTTTGACATTAGTAAAACTACCCAAATGGGACCTGCTATATCCGATTGACTTACATGTCTTTTAGCCAGAATCTCTCGCTAGACTGGATTTGACTTTGAAGGATTCCGTTATATCCAATAGGCTGTGACCTGGTTCGGACATAGAACTCCCATACTTTTTGTATTTTTGATAATTCTAGAAAACATGGAGGTACATTGGAGGGTTACTGTATTGCTTAGTATATATATGCGGAAACTCGAAAATAGCTTGCGTGTAAAGGAAGTTCGTTATTATTGATGTTTTGGTGATTTGTACGTGTTCCCGTGAACATTTCACAGGCGTGTCTGAGCCATCTACAAGTTACTATGCTTTTTCTTCCCTTACTTTACTCTCAACTTTCGGATTTTGTTCTGCCTATGACTTCTATGGGTCCATTTTAGGATTTTTTTGAAATTTTTAAAAATCTGAAAATGGAACTCTAAATTGATGGACTTACTATATTCTAATTATTACTATTAAATAAAAAATGATTTCATGTATGATTGATTATGTACTAACGATCTAGCAAGGTAAAATGCTTGTTAATATGACCAATCAGGAATCAAATGAAAGGAAGGAACTTGTAATGATCGAGGTTCAGTTGTTTCTACATTTGATATTACCGGTAATCATATTTTGTTGATTAAATGCAAAAAAAAAAAATTAGATGAATTGATATGACTGAAGCAATCAAACTGGGGGAAAAAATACACAGCTTTGTTCACCCTCAGTGTCCTTTATGTTATTCAACTGTTTATTATATTAAAAGTGTTTTTATGAATGTATCTACCCCTGTCCATCCACATAGCCCTGCTTTGTAACTTAGCTTTTGCAATTTTGGGGAACTTGTTGACCCTGTCCTTTAAGGGATTTATGCATACAGTATACAGTATATTTACTATACCTTAATCTGAGGTACAATATGCATTTGGCCAAGGCTATAGATATCTGCTCTGACCTTCTGCAGCTACTCTGGCACAAACATTAAATTATGACATTTTTTAAATTCTTGAGATTGCAACATCTGGGTCTGGTTGTTTTATTAGCTTTGATAAATGAGAACCCAACTCACCTTTACTGTGTCACATGTGGTTATTTTCAGTGGTTTATTTTTATGTATAATTCTTTCTTTGTTTTTTTTAGTGCCATTTTAAAGAACTGTTTCAGATGTAGCAGGAAATGCAAATTTCCAAATTAAGAAAGGTGCCTGGGTTTATAAAAGGTTTCCTGTATGTGACTTGTCTAATAACATTTCTCTGAATTGCCAAGGCCAAATTGTTCTTTGCTCCTTGGAAAATGCACCATATGCTTTAGCTGTGTGAAAATCTTGCCATTATTAACTTCCACTTTGGTGGTAAAAGCAGCCAATCCCAGTAATCGGTTCCTCCTATTTGCTCCTCCTGAAGCTCACATTTTCCGTCTTTTTTTTTACTTTATTGCAGTAGGCTTGTGAAGGTTCTCATTCATCCAGGTCATCTTTACTGTGTATTCAATTAGATCAACGGACTTGAAATGTAGTTCTTGAAGACGTTTGCTAGTCATCGACTGGCTTTCTCAATTCAGAATGACTTGTACAAGAATCTGTGGCAATTATGTACCCTGGAAAATCCCCATTAGCATATCACAGCCAGGTGTTAAGGGTGGATTAGATAGTGGCTAGAGGTGTTATAGGAACGCCCAGAGTAAGGTGTCAAAACAGCATTGTACATGGCAGACAGTTGGTGTCGAACCCCCCCACCTCTATTTAGGCTTGGTTTCTTTATTTTCACAGGAGGCCATTATGGTGGAAAATAAAGAAACCAAGCCTAAATAGAGGTGGGGGGGTTCGACACCAACTGTCTGCCATGTACAATGCTGTTTTGACACCATTACTTGGGCGTTCCTATAACACCTCTTAGCCACTATCTAATCACACCCTTAACACTGGCTGTGATATGCTAATTGGGATTTTCCAGGGTACATAATTGCCACAGATTCTTGTACAAGTCATTCTGAATTGAGAAAGCCAGTCGGATGACTAGCGAAACGTCTTCAAGAACTACATTTCAAGTCCAGTTGATTTAATTGAATACAACAGATACTTTATTGCAGATTTGTAATTACAGATTTAATACACACAATTTATAAAGCAACTGACCATTTTTTCATATTTTGTTTCATGTTTTCATTTTTCTATGTTGCATTGATTTATTATAGAGAATTCTCACTACTCACATACATCAATGGCGTATTTAAACATCTAGGGGATGATGCAATAAAATGTGCAAAAGTTTGAGATACTTGATCAAATTGATACAATTAACTTACTAAGTCAGTTACTTAAGGTGCCCACTGAAGGACGATAAACACACAATTTTTCGGACAGCTTGAAAAAATATTTCCTTACATGAAACCCAGATCGTATGAGCGTACCATGAATGCTGTCACCTTACACTTTAAAGAGAGAGCCCGAAAACAGCTATGGTAATTTCCCAGTATGTGCATTTGGCTGAAAATGAGACATTATAGTTTTAGACTTTGAAAGAATGTATGGTGTTTAAAACGTTCTCTGACCTTTGGTTCAATACAAAGTGTCAGTGTCGTCGATAGGGTTAATCCTATTTTCTCTTCTTTTTAATCTCATTAAACTGTCATTAGCGCTTTTTGACAAGAAAAAAAACCACAAAAGTTTGTGGAATGTGTCTGTGTGAACTACTGCAATGTCACAGCTTGCAAGGTCTGTTCTTGAGACAGGTGGTAACCCTGCACCGAAACTGGCAATGTCCTTTTTTGTCCCATAGGCTTTGAATGTTTAAATATTTCCATGCAGTATGGACATAGATGGGTGGAGGGGCCAGTGTTTTATAGTTACTCTACTGGGAAGGGAGGGAGCTCTGTGTCTCATCAGTCATTCGCCTGCCACAGGGAAGAGACTGCTCTGTCACTCTCCTTACTCTAATGGTGTCTTCCCACAGTCTGGTTTGCCCCCCTCCTATCCTGTTGTCTGGCCCACTCCCCCTTGGGTCATGGGTAAACAATAGGCTGAGCCGCAAGGCCAGAGAGAGACAATTTGCCCCCAGTTGCTGCTCTCATGATAAATTGCTGGCCTGGTATAAGCAACAACATGTAGACTAGTGATAAGGTTTGCAAATGGGTAAAGGGTGAAAAAGAAGAGATAATCAGGCAGGAGAAACAGTGGTCCTTAAGCCCTTACTCTGTTATTCAGGCATGCATCTTTGTAGTTTATTCCCTGTGAATTACGGCCAGGCCAGCCAACTGAAATCTCAAGGATTCAGAGATCATTTGTGAAAGATGCAAAGGACATTGAGACTAAACAATGGAAACTTGAATAGCTAGCCTTGATATTAAAGGAAACAGACATGAGACAACATTCATATGGATTTGCATATAGATTCCCTAACTGAGGTCCCAGTAACCATTAATAACAATTCCTTGTTTGACATTCCAGTTAACAAGCTTAAGGGAGCATGCACACTGTTATAATAATAATAATTAAAAAGAAATAATATAAATATATTTGTAAAGTAGATTAAAGATATCATATAAATAACATATAGAAATAGTATAGCTATATTAAGTACAGCATTGTCTGGATGTGTGTTGTTTATAGACTGGTGTCCTTGGTATCCAAAAACCCTATAAATGAACTGAGAATATTGCAACCGACATTTCCATAAATTGTCAGCTTTAAAATCCAAATGATCCATTTTCATATAAAAACCCCACAACAACAAACAAAATTCCCACTCCTAACTAAAATATAAAGAATATGGTGGAAATGACACTGCAGGGCTGTATTGGAACTGCTGCAGTAACATTTGCAAAGATCTTACCATACAACTCACTGCCTGCTGGAATACAGAATACACTCTAAAAAGACTATTATGGTTTATTAAAAGAAGACTCAGGGCTGAGCAGATACATTAGCATTTTCCAAACTGCATTCTGCATTCCCATACTGCAGCTATTTTATGGAACTAGTTTGTACAATGGATTGATTGCCTTAATAAGGCTGCAGGTACAGAAACCACCTATGCAGCCAGAGATGAAAAGCATCTTTCTAAAAATTATTTTTACATAACCTCTGACAGTGCCAATAGTTATAAAAAAAAGCAGAGCAACACCGGCTTATGGTTTTAATTTTATATATGACAAATATAGCTACACTGGATTTGAAAACTTGTGTTAATAGATTTTCAGTTCATTTGGATGCTGTAATATGGTGGTTAATGATACAGTGCCGGTCATGAGAGTCTGTGTTGAGAACATTCTTGTTGCTCTGATTTTGCACCCTTCTCTTAAGGCACTGTCTTAATTTTAAGACGTGATGTCTACACCAAAATGTTTAACTTGATGGTGGTGCAGCCCTTATATATAATTATATATCAGTGCCAATAGTTTTGCCTGCCATACACTTGTCCGACATTCCAATAATTCTAAGTTTAATCATACAGTACATTGAATCAGTAGAAACATCGGGCCAGAGCTTTCTTACCTTGCAACGTTCAATCAATGTTCCCAAAGATAAATGCACCTGCTAGTTTTTTGGAATGTGGCGGGTAAGTCTTCTCAGTATTATTTAAATCTACTAATGTATGCAGGAGAGGTTGTGGTAAGATCAGTACCATGCCCATGCCTTATATTTTATAGTACCATGCTTTATATTTGCTTGCCTAGCTGTATCCAAACTGTGAAATCAAAACTTGGTTTGCAAGATTTCAAAAATAATAACCAAACTCAACAGAAATATTAGCAGTTTTAATAACCTTTAATGTTACACTGGATTGGACAATATAGATCAATTTTAGGTTTTCAGTTGTGGAATAATTCACATACAGTTGTGGAGGCCAGGGTCTGAAGAAGTAGAGAGTGATTAACAGTAAGCAGAGGACAGGTTAAGAAGAATGAGCAAAGAGTAGTGACCCTTAGATTTAGCACTAAGTAGATCATTGGTCACTTTAGTGAGGGCAGTTTCTGTGGAGTGGTTAGGGTAAAAACCCTGACTAGAGGTGGTCAAAAAGAGAATTAGTAGAGAGGTGGTGAACCAGGTAAGCATTGATATGTCTTTCCAGCAGTTTGGAAGTGAAAGGGAGAAGACAGGCTGGTATCTGGAAAAAGCGGGTGTTTTTTTGGGTTGAGATGGGGAAAGTACCAGTTGATAGGGACAAGTTAAAGAGAGGGTATGGTATGGAGATGGTATGAAGGAAGAGGAGAGGTGGGGAATAAGATAAAAGGGGATGGGGTTGAGGGGGCAGGTGGTGAGATGTGTCCTGGATAGAAGAGATAAGAGTCCCTGCTCTGTTATGTTGGTGAAGCTCATAAGGGGGTAAGTATGTATGTATGTATTTTATTTCTTATTTAGCACTACATATTCCTCAGAGCTTTACGATTATTTACTCAATTCACATTAGGCCCTGCCCCAAAGAGCTTACAATCTAATCACTTAATGTACACATACAACCTATCAGTATGTCTTTATGATTGTGGGGGAAACCCGAGTGCCCGGAGGAAACCCACGCAAGCATGGGCAGAATATACAAACTCCTTGCAGATGTGTCCAAGTGTAGGAATCGAACTCAGGAACTCACCTCCGCAAGGCAACAGTGCTAACCACTGAGCCACTGTGCTGAGTAGCCAATAAAGGGAGGTTAGGTGGTGCAGTGGTAATGGTTGAAAGCTGTAGGGAGGAGCTAGGTTGAGCAGGAAAACCATTCATCAGCTGATGAACAGGGAGTAGGGGAGGAGGTGGTGGACAGAACAAGGAGTTAAAAACTTTGAAGAGCTGGGGGGGTTATGAGAATGTGTGGATTTGAGTGAAGAGAAGTAGTTTTGTTCGGCTAAGGACAAAGCACTTCTGATCCGGTAAAGGGCACTTTTAAATTCTAGAAAGTCTTTATTTTTGTTGCTCTTGTACCAGCGTAATTCAGCTATATGGGATTGCCTCTTCATCTTTTTAATCTGATCCATAAGCCATGGTTGCTGGTTTTCATGACTAAAGCAGCAGGTGGATAAGGGAGCAATAGAGTCTAGAGCATTGAACAGTGTTATTGTAATGGACGGCTGCAAGGTCTGGGTTAGAGAAGGAGGGCATAGAGATAAGTCGTTGGAGGGGGCCAGAGAGTAATTAGGATGGTTATGTGAGCAGCCTTTCTGTCTGGGTTGCAAACTATAGGAACTAATTCTACAGATCAAGGCATTTTTATGGTCAGGGTTACCTATAAATCACTCTATAAAGTTACTCCAGTTTAATGGGTCATCTAATTGAGAGTATCTGATCCTTGAAGCTTCCTCAGGCTTCTGGAAGAAAGGACAAGCTGGAAGCCTTCCTTCTGTTAGTAGCAGGTAAAGGTATGAAGAATGAATGCTAGAACCATGCCTGTCTGCCTTCAGTGTCGCTGTCTGTAGTAGCCTACGAAACTCCTTTAAGCTACTGCAGATCAGAAGTCCAGGGTCTTTTGCTGGTGAACAAAGAAGCTCCCTTGTACATTGTAAAAGACATAGAACATCAACCTCAATAAACCCACAAAGGTCTTAAAGGAAAAGCATAAATAAGCTGACCATGCACTGCATGCATCTGGAAATGGAACAAGACACAATAATGGTACTATACATGTTTATGAAACACATTCGGTATCTCTAAATAGCTTAGGCTTCCCCTTCATGTCAGAAAAAATTAAACACAGGAATAAAAAAATAAGCATGGAAATAAGCTCATAAATGCAATGACATTTTTGTCACATAATAGAGAAGTACTACTGGTCCTAAAGCAATCAAACAAAACAGTAAACAAAAATTATTGGATGTCCTTATAATGCCTGCTATAAACTCATATGAATGGTGTTTCACTATATCATTACAGTGTCAGATACAAACACACTATAATTTACAATTTATCAGGAAAGAGCTTTTGAAGGTTCTCATTCCTCCAGTTCATTGTATATCTGTGGTATTTAGTTAGATCAACTGTGCTTGAAGTCTAGTTCTTCAACACGTATTGCTAGTTATCCGACTGGATTAGTCAATTCAGAATGAGAAATAAACTTGAAGTCCAGTTGATCTGACTTATTACCACAGATACACAGATATATCAGGAAAGTGGTATATCAAGAAAAAAGTTATATAGTTTACAATGGGGGAAAGCTCTCAAGAGGATCTGCATATATGTCCAGTGCAATTTAAAAAAAAATCCTTTTATTGGCTGTTAAACAGCATGCAGGAAACGTTTCAGCTCTTTAAGAATGATGAACACCCCTGCTTTATGGCTTCTCATGCTTGTTAAACCAGCAAAAGGGGTGGAAATGAACAGAAGATGGGCCAATGGAAATGGTGGTATTTTTGTCAAGATAGTTTAGGGTTTGGGGGGTTCTGGTTTAAAAGAAAAAAAAATCCACCTGGATTAATTTTGCAGGACAATAGTCGCACCAGGCACCCAATACAATTACCAAAAATAAAGGGAGCTTTGCTCCTCCATATTTTTTTTTAAATGCTAAAGGCACAAAAAAGGGAGATGCAATTAAAGGAACGATTAAAGGAAATGTACACTGGAATTTTTTTTTTTTTAAATTGCCCATTACCCGCAAACTATAATTCTTCTCATCTATCACTGTACATTATTTTCTTGATCTGTCCCCTAATTCTTTAGATATCCAGTCTGACACATCTTACTTTTCAAATGTCAACCAAGTGCCCTAGTGTGCCATAAGCTCTTCAGCTGGAACGATGACAGTTGGTACGTGAACTGCATGGCGGAAAATTGCCTCTCCCAATGCTGCCTCATAGAGATTACTGAATGCTTGACCTTACAGAGAGTCAGATAGTCTGACAGGGAACTGAGGGACTGAGTTTAAAAAAAAAACAAGTACTGGATTAAAGTGATGCAGCAACACAAACAAATCAGAGTAAGTGCTGCTTACATTATTCATTTATTGATTGAAATGAGGCAAAGTAGGTTTTTTTTCAGGGTAACATTCCTTTAAATAAGCTTGCCCATTTATTTTAGAAACAGTGCCAGGCACCCAATAAACAAAAGTTACTTTTGCTCTAAATCATCACAAAACCTTTGATGAACTTTACCTTCTTCACTACACAATGTTTTAAAAGTGTTCCCTGATTACTAGCGCTTCCGTCTGGGTCATAGCTGATTAAATTCACTTTTGATTTCTACTACAGCAATAGCACGGCACTCCAGATATTGTATGATACTGGCAAACGAAATAGAGAGTTCAGTACAGGTGCCCACTCTAGATCGTGGTTCTATGGAAACTGTATAGAACCAGTAAAATAAACAACCCCCCTTTTTTTGTCAGACAGAAAAATATGTCTCAAGGACAATCAGAAAAACATGAGGGAAAAGATGCAGTTTTGACAGTGTTACAATTAAAATTTAGTTTGCTTCTATTCAATAGAAAAATTAAAGAACAGGAATCATTTGGGACACAATTCAGTCTCTTCAATTAGATACTCTCCACATTTTGACACATTACAAATTTTATGCTGCCACTGCATGTAAAGCAGTTCAGAATAATTGAAACCGCAGATATAGGATAACTAGCAATGGATGAGAATTCTTAAAGACAAAAGACAGCACTTTAATTCTACTGGTATTTTAACTCAAATTTCATTTGCATCTTCATATTAAAACCAAAATAATTAAAACAATGTTATTGCTTTATCTAGTTTTCAAATTAATGCTATTGTTAAAGCAAGAACCAAATTAAATCCAAAGTTGTGCTCTTTGATTCTTTCACTTAAAGGGGCAGTCTCATTTATAATGCCTTCTGTATGGAAATCATTTTGTAGTTACATATAATTTAGTAATGTAAAAGGGTTTTGTATTTCTTTAGTTGCTAATTGGGAATTTACTCACTGTTTGATCCTAAGCGTAGAGCAGATTTTTGCCTTTCTAGGTATCAGTTTGGTGACCAATGAAGCAACTTGTAATGATAATTATTGGGACTGGATCTTAGTTTCACAATTTACTAATCTTGGCATTTTTTGCCTGCCAAGGATAAGTATAAGGATAAGTCAGGGAGATTAAATAAAAGTTCTTATAGTTAAAAATGGTGCTAATTTTGCCTCAACCAATTAGATCTTATTTAACATTTTAAAGCTAACATCTGATTGGTTGGGGCAAACTTAGCACCATTTTTAACAGTAAACAGGGTTATTCAATAAAAGTTCTTATCGTTTAAAATGGTGCTAATTGTGCCCCCCATCATATGTTAGCTTTCAAATGTTAAAGGCTATGTCCACCCTGAAATTTTTTTTTATATTGGTCCCCCCTGGGCTCCCAGCCCAACCGCTATAATTTTTTTTTAGAAAGCCCCCCAAACTCTACTTACCTCCCCTCGATCCTCCGCCGCGCTCCCGGCCCTCTGCTTGCAGGAAATGCAAGCAAGGGCGGGACCGGCAGCCGCGTCTGTGATTGGCTGAGCGGCAGCCAATCACAGACGCGGCTGCCGGCAGCTCACTTCGCCGGAGGAAAGAGAGAGGGTAAGTAAGATTTTGGGAGCTTTCTAAAAAAAAAAATGCGGTTGGGCTGGGAGACATGGGGAAATGATTACTTAAGGGGTTTTATGCTAGGGGGAGGGATAGTAGAACGGGAGGGAGAGGGAGGAGAGGAGGGAAGGAGGGGAGGGAGGGGGGAGAAGGGCTGCAGTACGCATGGCAAAAATCTACCTGAGGCCGCTAGCAGGCAGTGTCCTATATGGACTCTGCTAGCCTCCTGGTAGTTCATTTTTTGGGACTTTGGGGGGGGACTACAGGAGAACCCTATGGAGCTGGGATGTGAGGTAAGGATTAAACTACACTACATGGTGGGGCCAGTAGTTGGGGGGAATTATAGTTTTGGGGGTGGACATGCCCTTTAAATAAGATCTGATTGGTTGGGGCAAAACTAGCACCATTTTAAACGATAAGAACTTTTATTGAATCTCCCTGAAGATCTTTTATTGAATAACGCAGAGTGTCTTTAACTCAGCATTGGTGAGCATCAGGTGTAAGTTAAAAGCAAAAGAGTACTGGAGATTTGGAAGATGATCCCTTGTTGCAGACTGTAAAACTGAAATGCTTGTTTAAAGCTAAGTGCCTCTATATCTAGAAATAAACTATTGTACAGCATATGGTCTAATGTTCTGTAACCCTGCTTTTCTTAAAGGACATGTAAACTGAGGCAAATAATTTTTTATCTAATCACACAGTAATTAGGATTAATTAACAGCAATCTGAAATCTGCTTTTTTTTTTTCTTCTCTGACCTTCCCATACCTTGTTTTTTTTAGCTATGGTAGTTTTACTTTTTTAAGAGGGCGGGGCACAGCTAGTCAGTGAAGAACTGTCAATCACCCAGCCCCTCCCCCTGGCACACTACATGTAGAAACTATCCATTCTATAAAAGAAAAGCTTATTTCACTGTCACTGCATGGCTAATTGATTCAGAATTAGGGCCAGGAAAGGTAATAATCATTATTAGAGATTATGGATCTCGGGATCATCCCGAAGATCCAAAACCGGAACAAATTTTCCATACTTTTCTAAATTTTCCGTCTATTTTCGAAAATAGCCTCTAACATTCAAAAATAATCGAAAATACGATTGGAGACCATTTCCGAGTTTCTGATCATATTTTCGAAGATTTTCGAATGTTCGAGGCTATTTTCGAAAATTATTGAAAATGTCTTCCGAAGTCTCGAAATCCGGAGGATCTCTCCCAATTCGGACGGATCTTTCGGATTTCGGAACCAAGGGGTTCTGTGTCGACACAAACCTGGATCCCATCTCTAATCATTATCTGTTTCTTTGTGTTCTTTCTGTGCAGATAAACCCAATCCTGTAGTTAGCTTGCTGTCTGTGTTAGTTAAGTCCCAATGTAGCTGTGCAGCTAATGAAATCAATTACAAAGTTCTCCCCTCACCACACACACACACACACACACACATACACACACACACACACATACACACACTAACTAGGAGTGAGCTGAACAGGACATGAGGATATCTAGTGACGGAGCACTGAGAGAGGGATCAAGTTCCTGGCAGCACTAAAAATATTGAAAAGGATAAAGGCAAGTCATTTTTAAAAGAAATTTTCCATGGCCCATTGCTCACTGGATAGCTCATAGATTTTTTATTGATTTTTGCACTAAATAGCCATGATGGCACTAGACAAATGCCAAAGGTTCAAAAAGTGAATCTCCTTAATGCATATCTAGACTCAGCACATATGGAAAGATGAAAAGCAAAACCACCTGCCTGACCTTTAAAAAGTCTCTTAATGCAGAAAAAACATTGCGGGACAGGAGCACTTTTCTAGGTAAATTAATTTACCCACAACACGTAATACAAAAGGCATAGGTGCAGTGCAGCTTTACCCAGGCTCACCAAAGAATAATACAAAATCTACATTTGTACAACTATTACCGAATGAATGGCTATAGGGTGAAAAAAATAAAAAGCAACACAGACCCAAAAAGAAATGCACTGAAGGCAGTTCAATGGCAAATCACTATTGTCTGGTGCATTTTGAGCTTGACAATCTTAAGGTAGGCATAGATGCAATGACATGGTCGTACAATCCGGGGATTGTATGATTGTATGGGCCAGCAAAAAATGTTTATCAACTGGCCCAATAGGGAGAAAAAAACTGTACGACTGGGATTGCAGCGTGTATGGCCACCTTAATTCATAGGTGCATTCTCATTAAGTGTTTGTAAAGGTCCATCCGGGTGTGTGTCATTAAAGGGCATGTCAACCCAAAAACCTAACTTTTAATATAATAATATAATAACTGCTATATTAATACTAAATAAAAAAACTTTCTAATAGTTACTTACAGTTCCTTCGCTCCAGCTGCTATCTTCTCCCACTCTATGCTAACCGGAAAACAGCGGAGAGAGGCCGGACCTGCCAGTCAGCCAATTACAGACTCGGCTGCTGGCTATAAAGGTAGAAGCGGGAGCGAAGGGATGTAAGTATGAATCGAAAAGTATTTTTTGTACTAACACGGCGGTTGGGGGTGGGCAAGCCAGACGAACATTATATTTAAAGGGTTTTACGCTAGTTGCAGATCCAAAGAAAGAACCAGGCAGGCTACCAGACATTCAAGAACTTTAAAACTTCATCTTTATTTTAAAAGTTAAAATCATGGGAACAATGAGCCGATCCACCAAACAAACACATAAAACTCTGCCCTGCATGTTTCGTGCCTCCACACGCCACTTAGGGTTTTACGTCAGGTAAAAGGGCAGCCCAATGGGATCTGGAGGGAGGGGGGGGAGGGCTCCCCTGTGCATGTCAGCATCCCTCCTGGAGACAAGACAGGAGGCAGAGACCTTTGGACAAGAAGACAGCTCCTACTCTTCAGTTTCCTGGATTTTGGACATGGACTACAGGAGAACCATAAGGAGCAGGGATGTAAGGTAAGGATTTTTTTAAATTTATACATAGGGGCAGCAGCACTGGGGCAAATTTTAGATTTGGGGGTGGACCTTTAACTTTCAACATGCTCCTTAACAAATAAAATACTACCAGCTACCAGATATTAAATTCCAAAATAAAGGCAGACTGATGAAACGATTACAAATGTATGACTAACATCCTATTTTAAGCTTTATAAAATATAAAGTCCCTTTCACGGTTTAATGGGAAACACATTTCTTTTATCACTTTAAAAAAAAATAACAATTAAAAAAAAAACATATAAAAATAGTTAAAAATTCTGAGAAAAATATTTTACTATTGATTTAGACTGCAGATTTTACAGGAGCCAGAAGATGGCAGTAGTATATTAGGTGCAGAATATATACAATATAAGTCTAAATATACATACTGTACATAATCGTATTCTAAAACAGGTATGGATTTTAAGTTTCGAAATAGAATATTCCAGAGATATGCAACATCTCATCTTGCTACACATTTCAGTGGAATCTCTACTTTGTAAAAGGGGTTTTCCACTTCGAGAGAATCAAACAAAATTAATTGTTAACAACATACGCAGGTGTTTGGACATTAAATCTACTCACATTTTAAAACGTGGAGAGAAACAGTAGGACATTAATGGAATATAAAACATAATACCAGTACAATCTGGGTGGTACAGTGACTTTACACCAGGGGAGGCAATTAAAGTATAAGTACACTGTAAAATTAAGTTAGGGTCACTTGGAAGCTGCAGCTTTAAAAAAACTTTTGGCATATTTCTTGTTTCCCTAAGCCCCTTCAGAGCCTACCAAAGTTGCTGACATCTTGTATGTCCTTAGGTGCACGGTTAGCTCCACCCCTGCGAGATTTTCATCTTCCTCCTGATTGGTAAGCCTCAACAGGTAAGTCTCGGACCCTATATGCGATCCATGCAGGTGCGCATGACGGCACGGCACATGTGACGTGATGTCAGTGCATGAACAGATGTGTGCGCACGTGACGTCAATCTCGGCGCATGCATCAGAGACGTCATGCGAGCGCCCACGCGAACAGAGTGCACAGAGCGGCCGAGACTTACCTATTGAGGCTACCAATCAGGAGAAAGATGAAAATCTCGCCTGGGTGGAGCTAACCATGAACCTAAGGACATACAAGATGTAAGCAACCTTGAATGGAAAAAGGTAGGCTCTGGAGGGGCTTAGGGAAACAGGAAATATGCCAAAAGTATTTTTAAAGCTGCAGCTTCCAAGAGACCCTAACTTAATTTTACAGTGTACTTATCCTTTAAATTTCCCAGGGGGCCCCATGAAAAACTTGGATTGTCATGAAGGGCTGGAACAATAGGTTCAACTCAATTCTCATTATAGAGTTTGCAAAACTGAATTTTAAAAAAGATTTAATTAAAATACCTGGCTCATTGGATTTTTTTTTTATTAGTTGCAATTTTATATTGAAGGAGTGTAATATTTTAGATTCATTCCATCAAATTTAATTAATCAATTATCAGGTCATTATTGTTTAAAAAATAAAATTAACCTAATACAAATAAATCAATTAACCAGTCTATGACAATTAATTAATATTATGATTTTTTGGGGTACAAAAATTAATGATAATTAATATTATGATTTTTTGGGGTACAAGTCTAGTATTGAGGGCCAATCAGGGAAAGTGGCCCCGGCCTTATTTTGCCCAGATCCACTTTACACTGAGCCCTTTAGCATAAGCAAAAGAGGTTGGCATAAATTATTTACTGTCTTTTTATGGAGAACCAAGAACCCAGGAGGTATTGCCTGCTATATAAAGCGCAGGTCTAAATGAAGAATGGAAAAAGTTCCAAATACTCTGTAACAAGAATAACCATGTTCTCACTCTGAGTTCTCACTCTGCCTGAAAAGGCTGATTCCACAGAGTTTTCTGTAGGTGGTGTGTGTGTGTGTGTGTGTGGGGGGGGGATCTGAGTAACTCATGGCACCCGCGAGTGGGGGGGGGGCTTAGGCACGCGCGAGTGGGCGGGGCGTAGGCACTCACGAGTGAGCGGGGTTTAGCCACCCATGAATGGGCGGGGCTTAGGCACCCACGAGCGGGTGGGGCCATGGCACTCGTGAGTGGGCGGGGCCACATGGGGCTGTAAGGGAATGGGCCATGGGGGGCCTGCAACTGGAGGGACCATGGGGTCCATGAGTGGGAGGGACCAGGGGGGCTGCAAAGAGGAGGAGGAGACACAGGACAGATTGACTGACAGTTTCAAAGCAGGAAGCAGGAAGTGCAGGGGACCTGGTGATGCTGCTACCATATCACACACAAAAATTTAAATATCTTCAAAACTATGCAAAATAAACAATGGAAATAAATTGCAAAGATTCTCAGGGCAGCAATTCCTATAAATTTACCTCAATTTACCTAAAGTCACTTATGGACCACAGTTCCCCTTTAACATATATTCAGTAAAGTGATTGAAATTGACCAGAGGTCCAGAAAGGTGACCAGGAATCAATTTTTGGCAGAATTTTTCAAAAAAGGGTCCATATTTAGTTATATTAAAGGTGGAACTGTGGTCTTCAAACAAGTTTATTTTAAATGTCCCTGTCTCATGTCCACAGAGCCCACAAGTGGGATAGGCCACAGGGCCCATGAGTGGGAAGGGCCCATGAGTGAGAGGAGCCACAGGGCCCACAATTGGGAGGGGCCACAGAAGGCTGCAAGGGAAAGGCTCAAGGAGGCTGCAAGGGAAGGGGTCACATGGCCCACAAGTGGGAAGGACCATATGACCCATGAGTGGGTGGGGCCACAGAGCACATAAGTGGGAGGGGCCACAGGAGGCTACAAGGGAAAGGCCCAAGGGGGCTGCAAGGGAAGGGGCCAGGGTGGGTCTTCAAGGAAAAGGGCCATGGGGGCCCACGAGGAGGAGGAGACACAGGGAAGATGGACTGTCACATGGTTTCAGAGCAGGAAGTGCAGGGGATCTGGAGATGCTGCTCCCATATCACACATATAAATGTAAATATTTATGTAAAATAAATAATGAAAGTAAATTGCAAAAATCCTCAGGGAAGCAATTCCTGTTAATTAACCTAAAGTCATTTTTGGACCACAGTTACCCTTTAACACCTTGGATAGTATAATTGCTGAGAACAATGCGCAAATGTACATTTAAATCACTGATACATCCATAACAAATCCCTTTAGACCTCAAAGAACCTGTGAACCCCCATAAACATCTTAACCTAGTAAAGCATGTTTTTGTTGAATGAATAGTTCACTTGAAACGTGAACTATTGCTATAACATATAGATTGAAAACCAGGAGGTTAAGGAGTTATGCCTTACCTTCCATCCTTCAATCGATTGACCAGGAGCCACAGACGAAGATAGAAGATATTACCTTACACGCAATCCCCTGCAGCAGCACTGACAGGTCCCGACTGCTTCCTGGTTCAGATTAACTATTAACTAATGCGTGCTATAGTTAATCTGAACCAGGAAGCTTAGTCAGGACCTGTCAGTGCTGCTGCAGAGGATCACGTGTAAGGTACATATCTTCTATCTTTGTCCCTGTCTCATGGTTAATTGATTGAAGAACGGAAGGTAAGGCATAGCTCCTTAACCTCCCGATCTTCAATCAATACATTAAAGGGGAAGTTCAGTGCAAATACATATGCTTTTCCAAAAAAAGAGCAGTATTTTATCATCGCAATGATCTTAATCAGCCAGTTCAGCATTTTGTCTGTATATAAATAAATGCAACCGGAATATGGACCTTCTGTTTGCAGGACCCTTGACCCAGTGCCTGGGTTGATTCAGTTGATCAGTAGAGATCTGAGCATGTTTGACCAATCCAACAGCCAATCGGTAGAAATTACTGTTAGGAACATTCCAAGGATGTGGTGCATCCTGGGAAGAAGAAAGACCATTAGAGCCTGAAATGTCAGCTCGCTAATGTCAACAGCAGGGAACAGCAAGGGGTATAAATTCAACAGATTTTTCAAAATGGGAGAGAATATGTAGAATAACTAAGAAGGCATTACACAAACTAACAATTTAACAAATATTGATCATTTCCATTGATCTGTCCCTTTAAAGGAATAGTAACATTTTCAAGTGAACTATTCCTTTAATTATCTTCTTGTTTTTTTCTCAGGTGTATGTTTCATGTCCCTTATGCAGGGTACATTATATTCTGCTTACAGCAGTTTGATTTAGATCTGTCTAATATTTTAGAGACAGAACTTACCTATTTCCCTGATTTTAGATGGGGCCCCTCAACCCATCAAAAAAAAAAACAGTTTGGTACGGTTCAACCCAACTTGGGCTCCCAGGCCTAGATATTCCACTTATAAAACCCTCAATCCTTCACTGGTGTAGACACCCCTCCGCTGATGCTGTTGCAAGCTGGTTGGTTACGAGCATGCACAGTAGCAGAGGAGTCTCATTATGGAACGGGCATCAGCCATTGGCCAAAATGTCACAATGTTTTTTAAATAGAATATCTGAGCCTGAGAGCCTCTTTGAAAGGTTTAAGTAAAATGAAAAGGGGGGTTGTGGGACTGAAGTACTGTACATGAGGTAAAATGTTTATAAGAAGGGTGGAAATGTCTGCAGGGGATCTGGTAGGGCCCCCTTTGGCTCTGGGCCCCATAGCAATCACTATGGTAAGGTTGCTATGGTGATCCCTACGCCTCTGTCTGTAGTGTAGCCCGCCAACCCTAACTGCCATGTTGGTTTAATTTTAAAAAAAGCTCAGAAATAGACTTACTAACCTTTGTTCCCTTGGCTCTCTGCCTATTTTGCTACTCCATTCCTGGAGGAAGCAATTGGGGCCAGACCAACAGCCAAACATACTGAGAGTCAGCCAATCATACTGTATATGTGGCTGTCAGCTATGGAGAGAGGTGAGGGAATGATATTCGGTAAGTCTAATTTTGGGCTTTTTTTAACTTATAAATCAAACCTGGTGACTATGGTTGGGGATGCCATACACAACAGAAATGTTCCCCACAAATGTACAATGTACAGAGCATAGGAAACCTGATTGTGGATGGGAGGGAGGGGGGGAGTGCTTCCCTGCACGTGCAAGAGTTTTCACTGAGGCCAAGGAAGTAGCAGGCACTAGATGATAGACAGGCACCTACTCTTCTGTTTTTGGGACTTTCAGGAGACACTGCAGGACAACCATAAGGACCTGAAGAGTAAGGTAAGAATTTTTGAACACTACACAGCGGGGCCAGCACTGGGGCAAATTTTACTTTTGGGGGTGGACATGCCCTTTAAATTTGGGCCAATCATTCTGTGATATTTAATCGTAAAATGAACATTCCAGGCTGGGAAACAACATGATAATGTCACAAGGTGAGTTGGTTATTCTGCCTGATATTAGATTGATTTGACTTTTGAACATTGAATAGACTTACTATCAGACTGTGCATGGCTAGCAAAACACATATATAGCATGTATAGATTTATTGATGACCAGTTCCTTACCTGGAAAGAAACCAGGGATAACACTGCTCAAATAAACGAGTTCAAGTTAATAATACAGTATAATTGATGTCCTTATTGCTTTCTCATTGTTCATATTTCCATAATAAAATTCCCTTGCAGTGGTTAGTGAATAGAGAGAGATACAAAATAAAACACAGATGCTAGTATATAGTGCCATAGACAAGTAAACAAGGGAAATAGCTTGAGTATACTTGTGCTTATATAGAGAATGCAAAAATATAATTATTAAAGGTAAAATGGAGGGAAAAAATACCATCTCCAAGTGCTGATTTTTCATTGGGTTGGGGATAATGGAGACCATTTATTGAGGCTGATGATTTCACACCCACTCATAGCAGCGGGGAAGGTACTTTCCCCTTGAATAGATTTAAAACAATAAAATACAAAATGGCCCTTTTATTCTTTAGCTCCCAGTATTTGATTTTGTACAGCTGTGTTTTACTGGATCATTTCAAAACCACTAAGATAAAAATGTAAATGCTGATAAGCTATTCTAGTGAGAGACATATATTCTGTGTTACTTTTACGTATTATTACGGATTCACTAATTCACACATATTGCTTGCCTCTGGAAATAAAAAATAATCAAACAATCAATTAATAAAATGAAATCACAAAGTAAACTAATCAATGAAACAATAAACATGTAACAATATTTTAATACACTACTTATGAATAGCACTAAAGGCTTCATTCCTACTAGTCCATGAACCTTGCTTTATTACAGGCTGCTCAGTGAGGAACCTTGGATATGTACTGTATATCTGCTCAGTCCATTAGTGCTTTAGCATGTGTTTATAAGGGGCCATACACATTTGATCATTAATGGCCAACGTTTCCACCAAGCTAAAGGTAGGAAAGGTTCCCCATGGCATTGTTTAGTGGTATATCCTGCTGGATCACTAAAGGATGTCAGGGTATCATGGTATATCTCCCTATCACCCCCTATCCCCTCTCTATAAAACAGACCAGGATGTAACCAATTTCTTGAGGAAGAATAGAAAAAGCCAAATTGCACCATTTATCTAATCTGACCAAGCTACTGCAGCTGCAGATGGTATTGTTAGAAAATGTTTTGACCTGTCCGATCATCTTCTGCTCAATCAATAGACTATCTATCAAAAAGACAGCCTTACATAGGTCAATACATTTGATCGAACCAATCAAATCAAATGGTAATTCAGAAGGCATTGTCTGCAAATTTTGCAGTCAGATATCTTCTTGCAATTGATTCTAAATACCAGCAACACCAAAGTGCTAAAATACCTAGTTATGTTATAGTAGGGCTACTGAAATTTTGAGGGCATGTCCAACCCCAAAACTAAAATCTCACCCACCACTGGCCCCACTGTGAAGTGTTTAAAAATCCTTACCTTACATCTCTGCTCCAAATGGTTCTCCTGCAATGTCTGCCCAAAGTTGTAGAAAGTAAAGAGCAGAAGCCTGGCTGGGAGAGAAAACGTTTCCACCTTTTACCTTTCCTCTGAGAGGTTTCTGGCTTGCTCACTGCAGCCCTTTACCCTCCTCCCTCCCTCCCAATCCCTGTCATGTTCCCTGTGCACTAGCATAAAAAACATTTTCTGTAATATAGTGGACCCTATCCCACCCCAACCGCCATATTTGATTGTAAAAAAAATATTCCAAAATGCCTCATTTCTCCGGAACGAGGCAAAATGCCTCTCAGCCAATCACGGACTTGGCTACCGGTCTGGCCCCCTGCTTGTAGTTTCATGCAAGCAAAGGGCCGGGTCTGAACTCCGGGGGAACGAAGTTCAGTAAGTACATTTCGGATTCTTTTTTTTACAATCAAATTTGGGTTGGGAGTGAAATAGCTTCCCCTACACTACAGAATTTTTTTTTATTAGAGGAGGAGATACCCATTAAAGTATGATCATGCAAAAACCCTCCTGTAACTGAAAAGATATTGACATGAATAAAATCATGCAAACTCTTTTTATTCTTTCTTTAAAATTAGCACCATTTTTAACGATAAGAACTTTTATTGAATCTGCTTTTATGCCCCTTATCATTGGAACCTGCTCATCAAGTTTATCCATCCCTTCTACTTTCAATGACCAGGTGATGATTCACAAATTCTATGGACAGTGGATAGAAAAAAGGAAGACAGAATCATAAACGCTGGTGACTTTGCTGAGATGGCTGCCCAGCCTTTGTTTGCTCTTTTCTCAATTTCTGTTGGGGAAAGGTTAAAGATTACTGAGATAATTGGCAATAAATGTGTCTAATGTTGTGACTTTTGACCAGCAGTCATAACCTGCTGTGTGTTCCATGTACATTACATACAGGATTACTACAGTTCTCCACCTGTGGATGAAGTCAATGTCTGTAATATATTACAGAAAAAAAAGTATTAAAGTCCTATCATATAAAGAATGAGGACATGAAAAACTGGTTAATATAACTTGCAGAGGTACACATGAAAGGGAAAGAACTATTAAATATTGTTTATGTACCATGCAAATTAATATATACCCTTTATTTTTTGCTAGTTATTTTATTTGTTTTTATATATTTTGGAAAAAGTTTGTATTGTAACAAAATAAATATTAAGTGAACAGGTTCTCATTATAAAATGTATACATTAAAAAAGAACCAAACAACCCCCCAATCTAAGGCCTTTTTTCCAGCTAATTAAAGTTTAGTCAAAAGCAACTTTTGATGTTGTACTGTAGTTTTGCAACATCCATCTAGTCAAACTTTGTTCCCTACCCCTGATTCCTACCAAACAGTTGAGTCAAACGAAGGCAAAATAATCTTAACTTATCTAATCTGTCTCCACAGTCAAGCTTCTTCATCCCCCTCATTAATTTAGTTGCCCTTCTCGATTCCCCCTCTTGTTTCAAGATTTCGTTTTTGTATGCAGTAAAAAAAATATTTTAAATTACTGCTTTGTAAAGATGGAGAATAATATTTTTCTCCCTTGGACCTATAACACTTTTTACATAAGACAATATCCTGCTAGCTCTAGTTGGCTCTGGATGACACTCCCTAAATTTGTGAATGTATGTTCTAGACAATTTTGATGAGAATTTTGGACACAGAAAAAAACCCGTGGGCTACTTTTACAAACCCCTTATCCCTTTTTTCGACCCTTTTATGATAAAGAGCATGTCCACCCCCCAACTAAAATTTGTCCCAACTGTGTAGTGTTAAATGGCTTTCACCTTTCTCTTCTGCTAAACAATAAACAATAGGAGCCTTTTCCATTTACCTCTAACTGTTCCTCCTAGAGGTTCCTGGCATGTACAGTTCCCCTACTCCCCCCCCTCCCTCCTGCTGCTGTTCCATGCACAAACTTTTATTTCATAAAAAATTAGTATTTTACTAGCAAATTCCAATTCTAAACTTACTTACCAGCCTTCGTTTCATTGCTCTCCTTATGCTGCTTCTTCCAATTGTGGAAGCAGCAAAAGGGGGCCAGACAGGCACCTGCTCAGTTATTGGTCAGTTATTGTCCGGCCCCTTCAGCTGCTTTTATGATTGGAATAAGCAGCAGAAGGCCCTCAGTCCCTCATTTAAGTTCTAACCTGTGCTCGTTTTAACATCCCAAGCAACTGTCTTGCTAACAAAGACACATTCCAGTAAACAAAAGACCCCACTGGAAACATTATTGGTTGGTTTAGCTTACAACAAAAATGCTTTTAATTTAAAGGGTAACTAAACATTTTTTTTATTAATAATAAGTTAAAGCTTTTCTCCTTAGAACACCTATACACTGTAAGATACTTCTCTAGTTAGTTGCAGATATGTACATGTAAAAAGTAGATTTTTGGAACTAAACCTTCCATGTTGTTTCCTCACAGCCCATGTGGTCTTCAAAGAGCCTTGTGGCCACACACCCTGACCCCTGAGAGACAGGATCTGCTGTAACATGATCTGTGCAGTGATATGATTGGCAGTAGGCTTCTAGAGGGCAAGGCTGCTGCTTCCTATTTTTAATCTTGTGAGCACTAGAGAGCATGTGAAGTATACTGCAACCACTTGGACTTCCACCAAAACAAAAAGGTGGGTTATGGGAGCAGGTTAGATTCAGAAATAAACCAATAGCCACAGCAAAGGGAGAGAAGAGGCACAGCTTGTTGTAACTTTGTGAATGTGCTCTGTCTACTGGGACAATGCTATCTGGTGACTTTAGTTTCCCTTTAACTCAAACATCCATAGGTATATCATGTGGCTGCAACATCTTCAAACATCAGGTGGTGTCATGCATCTGTTTTATTTGCTACATTCAGGTCAATATACTATATAGAGTATATATTATATATCAGAACAGGTAAAAATTAATATGTATGTAAATGCACCACGTATGGCCAACCTGAGAATCCCCATAGGCTGTCACAATAAATTTGATGGATGGGGTGCACAGGTTTAGCATGAAAGATGCAATTGATGTGTAAGTTTTGGTTATTTTCAGTATGAAGATATGGCACCCCCTATGTATTTGGTTCGGTAGAGATGATCAGTATAGCTAACTGTATCTAAAATATCTTAAACACCTAATAAGTTTTTCATTAAAACTACCCCTTTAAACAAATCACAATGAACCCCCTTTAAATAAATTGTAATTCTTTAAACTGGGCATAGCTAGACATTTTTTGCATGAAAGGGTGAAGTACTTAAGAGCACAGGATTGACACAATTTAATAAAAGTAACAATAAAAAAATCCATTGTCTGCAACACTTCCCCCCACCTGCTTTAACTCAATTTATTTTTCATTTTGTGGACAAGAGATTCACCCCTTGGTATTAGTTTATGATTTTGCTAAGAGAATTATCTAACATTCACTCTCAAAAAGGAAATATTATTTTTTATTATTTATTTCAGACCTGCTTCTTACCTAGAAACAAAACTGAGTGAAATCACTCCAGTACGACTGTGTTTTTTCATTATAAAGTTATTACATGTAGAAATTACTGCAAATTATCTAAAATGAATGGAAATTATGAGGTTTAAATTCCCCAGGTTACAGCAAGCACAGAACTGGAAATTTAGTTTGTCATCTTGCTGAACATAATTGCTACAACAAAATTTCTTCCATTTTACAAGTGCAGCATAACTTATTTATATCACCGCTGTAGTAATTCTACATCAATAAGATGCAGGGGAAAGAGTGCACCAGGGGTAACTGAAAACAGTCATTGAACTTCGGTTCAGGTGGAACAGTTTACAGAGACAAATGGAACAGGTGTATGGCTACTTTGCTTAGGACTTCAGGTATTCAGTGGGTTGTTTCAGGCATTTGCTATTTCCATCTTTTTAGCAGTTTACACATTTGTATAAACCTTCCCTTATTATTCTGCTTAGAAAATATCAAGAAAAGGTCTGTAAAAAAACAGATACAAATAAAAAGTGCTTCATTCACTACTGCGTTTACTATCCAGGACCACCAAAAGGCGTCAAACAAAGGTTTTCTCTATAGGTCAACAATAAAACATAAATCTATTTCTGATTATGTAATAAAACAATTAAAAATATAATGGTGTTTCACATTTTCCCTATTTGCTACCCAAAGAGGGTGCTCCAACTTAACCATTTTATGGGTGACTGAGACATTTTGTACAGATGCTACCAGATTAGTAGGTGCTTGAAATGCATATCTTTTAGTGCCTTGGAAAGACTATTGACATTACAATGCATTTTCTGCCATTCTTATGCTGGTAACACACTGAGTCATTCATCTGACTGAGATGCAGCCGGGGTGATCATTTTGAGATTGAAATTATACTCTAATATAGATTGCAAACAAGTAGTACAGACCTATGAATACTGACCATCAGAACAGTGGAGTCAACCTCTATACTATATAGAACAGTGGTGGCGAACCTGTGGCACTTGGAGCCCTCTCTGTGGGCACTCATGCACAGCAAAGTTCACCAGAGCTTGTTACCAGAAAGCCAGAGAGAAAGACTACACTCACATTCATTTTTAGATGACAATTGTTATGGAAATGTTAAAACAGGATTATTGTTTTTGAATTGATAAAGCATAACATAGTTTTTATTATTTTATACTAGTGTTTTCAAACACTTTTGCATCTCCCATGTAAAAATAACTTTTAGGACACCCATACACAATGATCTATACATTAAAGGCTCTGAAATTAAAGCATAACCAAGTGTTTACATTAAAGGCACTCTGGGTCCTTGGGCATTTTAAATGCCTCATTGAGATCAAAATCTTGCATTAAGTCCCATACTCAAACACCAACACAAAAAGGTGTGAAATCATCATAGATAATGTTAAAGTAAAAATTATTAGAAAACCGGCTTTCTTGTAAAGCTTATAAATGGGAAAATATGCCTGATTGCATTTGCGCTAGTAAAAAAAGAAATCTATTATCCCTCAAAACATTTTAACACAAGCTTCAACAATTCAAATTAACTAGTGTGTTAAATATTTATAACAAGCAACACAATATAGCAGTGTGCTATTTCTTTTGCTTATGCAATCCTTTTGGCGTGCTTGTAGTGCAGTTCCATATTTATTTTTGTCTTTTGGATCTGCTATATAAGCTGCCCAGTATTTTTCTTTGTTAGATTTAAGACCAGCAATTTTTATTTTCATCCACAATTGTAAATCTTTAACAGAGTCACATGAATAATGAACATTCTAGGAAAATATGGACCTCATTTTCACAAACAGTGAGATGTATTTATACGAAACATGCATGAATAGCAAACCTCTATTTAGGGTAAAGGAGACAAGCAAAAGATTGATAGATTTATATTGTTAAACTACAACAGTTATTATCAGCAGACAGTTGGTAGTTTAAAGGTACAGGTCACTTTCTTTTATAGCCATAGATTCCGAGTCAACCACTATCCCGCCCAAATTGTTTATCTCTTTACTGTTGCTGCGACCCATTCTTTTTACTTCTTTGTACACACAAAGCCATAAGCTGGGTACACACAGGACTGATTTTTCAAAAATCAAGATACACACAGTCCCGAGCATTCTCCCTATACACAGCATAGGGCGAATACTCAGGACTGTGTTTCCCTCGACTGTGTCTGAATCTCTTATAGGCCCATCTCTTTAATCAATGTGGATACCAAAATACTATCAAAACTGATGGCGGACACTCACCATAATACTACCATCTAATATAGTCTCTAACCAAGTGGCATTTATTAGTATCATCAGGACAGTTCTGACAACACTAGACTGGACCCAAGGGTCTGTTAATCAAAGATGCCAAAAATGCCTTTGACAATAAGAAATGGGAATGGCTATTCTTGGTACTGTACTGCACAGAATTAACTTTTCAGTAGCCTTCATTAAAGGGCATTATCCACCCCCGAAACTAAAAATTCTGCCTAAGTACCCCCCTAAGTACCCCCCCTTCCAACCTAGACAATTGCTAGGTTTAAAATGCTCTCCAATGCTCCTTAACATACTTACCAGGACTGGTTCCTTTGCCTCTCAGCTGAACTTCTTATACTAATAAGGCCCCGGCCAAAAAGGAGACAAATCTAAACTTTGGCAGATATTTTTTTCCTTTTTGACCACTTCTATATTCCCACCAAAATGATTCTTGTAACAATAGTTTAGTTTGTATAAATGTCCTTTGAAGGTTTTTGAAGAACTTTTGTAGACAGAAAAGGCAGCGAGACTTGGGAAAACTAAGTGGTGGAACTGCTGTATGAGGTAGTTAGTTATTAGTTATCAGGTAGGAGGTGGTCACTGTTTAATAAGATATCATTGTAATGTTTTTTAATATCAGCCTATAATGTACAATATGATACAGTATAGTATGGGCCTTGAAACTTGCATTGGCCAGGTTTTTCAACTGCAGCAATATTTGAATTTTTTTTAAATTCTCACCCTGTATGCCTTGGATCAAGTTGACACTAGATTCAGTAATATTCTTGTGATGTTATTTAAATGAGGAAATAAAACACCTGTTTTGATTTATTACTTCGTTCTCTTTCTAAAAGAAATTCGAAAGAGAACGAAAAGAAAGTCATACATGCAATCTCTTATGTGGAGGAAACAGAAAAAACACTCACCAGCAATCCAATTTTCATGTGGAAAATTGCAAAAATTGGAAATAAACAATGAAGGGAACTAAACTAAAGAATTCTGAAATAACTGCAAATTCCTGTATGTTGACCCCCTCTCCCAATTTTTTTAAAAATATATTATTAATAGTACAGTATAAAGATAACATACTGAATTAAAAAAAAATGTAAATATGATGATGGAATAACCAATACCCAAAAGGTAAATGTTCCAAATCTTTTATATGTCTAATAATTGCTTTCGGACAATTACAGGGTGATACGCGGGGATCCATAGCGAGTTAAAATCACGCAAATAGCTAAATTCTGGTTCACAATAAATGGGGAACCACTGTCTGTATATAGAAGCGTTGGCACAATTGTACCTGTTCATTTCATAGACTTCGGTGATAGAGATAAATTAGCAAATATAAATGCTGGTAATGGCCTCTTACACAGTGACTCTATCAGGAGTCAGACCTGCCATTGCTTTTAACCCCTCCCACACCCATGATGCAGCACTAAGCTTTATATTATATTCTGATATCCAGAGACCTGGATATCTGCTTTAACAGTCTAGGAACATCACAGTCTCCTTCTTAAGAGGGATTTGTGGTCTTACATGTGTCAGTCAGGTTCTATGTAAATTTGTGTGACAAGTCTGCTTTGTTGCATTAGGAAACCCTTTTAATGCAGCTTTGTGGCACTGGTCTTAGATCAAACAAATCTATGAGGTTAAAGGAACTATAGTGCGCGTAAAGTTTAAAAAAAAAATAATGAGATAGCAGGGAGGTAGCATTGATGATTCCTGCCTACCAATATTGTGTCTGTGAGGGGTGCCAGCATGAATGTTTCTACCCTCCCTGTCAACCCCCAGCTGCCATCAGGGTGTATCAAAGAAGGGCTCGATTGGGAAAGCTGGAGATCCTAAAAAGGACCCAGCCTGTTCCACCACATATGTGTACAAACAAAAACAAATAACATTTTAGTGGAGAGTGGGGAATAAGTGCTTTAATGTGAACAAATAAGAGTGCCAATTAATCATGGCAATTTCATCTAGGGGTGCCAAATAAGGCCTAAGCCATAGTCGGCCCAACTAGGCCCAAAAAAAAAATGTATGCCTCCCAGAAGGGGAAACCAGGAAGTGTTGAGAGTAAGGGAAACCAGGAGTGCACAAGGGAGGCTTGGACTCTCATACACTTCCGGCTTAAAGGATATCTATACTCTAAAATTTAACTTTTTAAAAATGGAAAGTACCTGGGGCAGGGAGGTCGTATTGATTATTCCTAACTCACAATATAATTTTGTTAAGGAGCTACAGCATACGCAGTGTTCAATTGCCAGGTTAGTCCTGGACTAGTCCTTTATTAAAGATAGTGCTGAAGTGAGGAGGAAGACTGACAGAATTAGTTTTCATTGGGCTGCTGCTCCACACAGAAACAATATCGGGAAATAGGAATTATCCCTGTCCCAAGTACCTTCCATTTTAACTTTTAAAAAAAAAAATGTTGTACACGATAGTTACCCTTTAAGGCTTCGATCAAATTGTGTAGTGTGCAGATTGGTTCATTATCTTTGGAAAGGGGAGATCACCCCCAACCTTTCTACCATGCTTCCTCCTGCATTCAACACTAACTTTAATACAGGAAAGCCCAGGATGCTAGCCTGGCAGAAACTATCTCCCTGCCCCAGGTGCTTTCATTTTTAAAAAGTTAAAGGGCATGTCCACCCCCAAAACTATAATCCCCCCCACTAATGGCCCCTCCATGTAGTGTAATAAAATCCTTACCTCACATCGCAGCTCCATATGGTTCTCCTGTAGTCCCCCCCCTAAAGTCCCAAAAACTGCCCACCAGGAGGATAGCAGAGTCCATATAGGACTCTGACTCCTATCTGGCCTCCGGGAGAAGTTTGGCATGCGTACTGCATCCCTTCTCCCCCTCCCTCCCCCTCCCTCGCTCTCCCTCCCGTTTTGCGATCCCTCCCCCTACCATAAAACCCCTTGCCCATATAGTAGTATATGTTCCCCCAGCCCCAACCGCATAAAAATAATTTTAAGAAAGTCCCCAGAACTCTACTTACCTTCCCTCTCTCCCCCGGCATTCTGAGAAGCCGGCAGCCGCTTCCGTGATTGGCTGCCTCTCAGCCAATCTGCTTGCAAAATAGTCTATGAATACCCCTGCAGTGTCTTGCAAGCAGAAGGCCGGGCCGGGCGTTGGAGGAGAGAGGGAAGGTAAGTAAAGATCTGGGCACTTTCTTAAAACTTTTTTATAGCGGTTTGGGGCTAGGGGAACATATACTATCATATGCCAAAAGTTTATAATAAGGGTGGACATGCCCTTTAATGTATTGGTGTATTTGTCCTATAATGGCATGAAACCTCACGCTTCTAGGTAATCACTGATTTAGTAATAGAATACTTCATCAAAAACAATCTGATTGTCTCATTGTGTTATACTAAGTGAGAGTAAATAAAATTGATTTTTCACATGTGAACTAATAACATGTACATTATTCACAGAAAGAATTTAAATAAATTACGGATGCTAGATATTTCATTCCTTTAATTTGTAACATCCACTGTACAATGTACAAGAGAAAATCTTTTTGTATTCATAGACTATTTTACAGACACACAACATACCCAAATTGCCTTACTCTCATGTAAGGTTAGGGAACATTCTGAAAAGTAAATGATAAGTCCTTGGAAATTGAAGAGAGGAAGCTGTATAAAATTAAGGTTTTTGAGCTGCAATTTAAATATAAATACATCGTACTTATATGTAGAAAAAGTTTAAAAGAAGCACATCAAGGATGTACAGTATAAAAAATGATAGACATTGATGTCTTGCATCTTCATGGAAATGTGGGAAGACAAAAAGGAGTAAAATGATGGCAATTTTAGTTATTGCACATAAGGGCCGTCTGAGTTAATGCACATGACAGCAAACTAAGGACGAGTACTGTAATAGAGGCATGATCACAAGGAGGATTCTTTTCTGTGAGCTGAGCAATGGATCTTAACTTCATGTTTGCCAGAAGATGTTAAAAAGAAAAAGGAATATAGCTAAAACACAAATTCACTATGTTATAATGCTCTGTTCAAAATGGACATTGGTAAAATCTGTTTCTGATATAGATTCCTAAAATCATATTTCTATTTGATTTAAGGGTAGTTTTCATGACTGTTATACTTAAAGTGGAGGGGAAACATTGCAAAACTTGTCTCTAGGCCCATTATTGGGGGCTTTTGGTGCTAGCAATCTGCCTCTAGTGGGAGGCACAGATGGCTGGTTACCTTTCATGGGCGGATGTGCCAGCAGTCTTTCCTAATATTTCCCTGGGGGTGCCCCAATCAGGCTTTACAGGGGGTGTTGCCTCTTTGAACCCACACAAAACTTGCCCTGCCTATTCCACCTTAACTACCAATTTCTGCTTTTAAAAATCCCATTAGTTTTGTTCGATCTTAAAGGCAAAATTCACAAAAAAATATAGTTCAATGCAATGCTTACAATTGTTACTCATGCACCTTAAGGCAGTTTGTTTGCAATTAAGATCTTTGGTTTAAACAGGAAAAAAAAAATTAATATTTTTACTTCTTTTAAAGCACTGTATAAGAAGAAAGGCACAAATTAAACCATACAAATATTCTTATATATAGGATAAAGGAGAATAAGATTTCCTACATTCCTGCGTGACTATTTTCAGGAGTGGTGAGATAATGGCTCACTGCACATGCGTATCTTGTTTGTTTTATTGATTTTATGTGAACTAATACTTTGTATGGCCAGTAATACAATAATGCATCCAGTTTATATGTCGACTATTAAGGGGAACTGTGGTCTCCATACAACTTAATTTTAAAGCACACACTTCTACTGGTCTTCCCCCAAGTTAAAGGTTGGAGCATGCCCATTGCTGGGACAGAGCAACATCAACTGCGTCATAAGTCCCACCCCAAAATTCTTTAAAATCCCCAAGCCTGGAAGTATTTTTTTTTCTCTCCCTAAGTTGCCTATTGGTAGAGTAAAGGACAGAAAATGGGTGCATTTCTGTAACTGGATTCAGGAAAAAAAAAAAAGATTTTTGGGTGTGGGGATTATGACACAACTTATAACACATGCCTGTCACAGAGAAGTGCAATTTTACAAGCCTATAACTTAAGATCCAGAGAAGCTGGAGTGGCTTGTTTAAAATGTATTTATAGGGTACTTTTATAGACACACAGTTACCCTTTAGGGCATTTTAATGGATATGTAGCTGCATTCATGATATGTTTCCACCCCATTGGTTGCTAACTAGTGTTATCTAAACTGACAAAACAAGCAGATTTTTGAATTATACTTTATTTTAGGTTGACTGTCATTTTAAAGCATGAGTGCAAAGAAAAGAGGCAAGCAATGCTTATTTCAGGGCCAATTGTTATCAATGCAAGTGGATAAAATACTGATATGGGTAAAGTGTATGAAAACCCAGATGATAAACATGCAGGAAAGAATATGGTGCAAGAAAAAAAGATACATTTGTGCCCCTTATCACTTTTTACCCAAATAACTTGTTGCTGGCAAATAATAAGATAACTGTTAGTGCTACAGCACTAACAGTTTTCATTTGCCAGGTTAGTCCTGGACCAGTCCTGCCTTAAATATAGAGCTGAATCCAGGAGGAAGACTGTCAGAATCGGTTTTCTTTGGGCTATTGCTCCTTACAGAAACACTATTGGGAGGTAGGAATTACCAGTCCTATATCCCTGTCCCAAGTACTTTTCATTGTAACTTTCTACACACTATAGTTCTCCTTTAAGAGAGACATTGGTTGGAAGAATGTGCACATAAAGAATATCTGATATACTGGCAAACTTTATTTTGAGATTCCATGTGCATGCATTGCTTCCTAGCTTTTACCATATCATCTTACCTACTACCCTTAGATTGGTTATCTCTATTCTTTGCTTTGTTTTTTTTCAGGCGTCTTCACTAAAAACTGTCAACATGAGCATTTTGAGAATGCTACCAACTGCATTATACTTTTTAATGGGATTGTTTTAGTGGATACATTGGTTTTCACATGTAGGATGCCTTACATCCCATAATAGGCATTCTGTTTCTTAGTGCTGGAAAACCCTACAACCAGGGTTGCTAGTAATCGTTCTTCCAAAACCCTTCATTCAGCTCATGACAATGTTTCAACACTGAAATGAGTGAGAAAAAACTGACTATGATCGACATGGCAAATCATAACACATCAAGAAACTTTGTTTTCTTTGAGTTTGGTGGAAACAAAGTAAAAAAAAGTAGAAATCCAAAACGGTTTATTAAAATACTTTTCCTTGGTTAGATGTTTGTTTTCAGCCAGTTTCACCAGTTCCTTCACAATCATGTATCTTCCTTCACAATCATGTATCTTCCTTCACAATCATGTATCTTCTTTCACAATCATGTATCTTCTGCCGTGGGATTGTGAAAATCCCCCATTACTCTAGGTATAAAGGTTTAAAAACATAGTATGTAATCATATATATAATTGAGGTGAACAGGGAATCTATTAATTTTTTTATCCCCCTATATTATTAGCATGTGAGAGACATTCTCTCTGCTCTATTTAAATGTGGAGTATGTGAGCACATTCCAAATAAACACAACAGTGTATTCCTACATCTGTGAAACAGTACCACATGAACTATAGCTATATAAAAATAAACAGGAGACAAGCATCCATAGAAATGAACTGCTGCAAATTACCCAAATTACCATTCCCCAAACTGTAATTTCTCAACTTTGTTTGAAATATTGTTTGAATCAGTTGGGGTTTAAAACCACCCATGTGGTTCAGAGAACTCTATGTATTGTGAGGCAAGTAGTGCTTTCTACGATGTGTATCACAAAACATTAAATTTGAGTCTACCCTATACGGTCCAACATGTCATGCTTATGGGAGAAAACAACAATGTGTTAATGTAGCTAATCATAGTTATTACAAAGGATGGATCCAGGCTTATTTTATGCACCGGGAATGAAACTTTCTTGTTTGTTTGTTTTTAATTTGTTTTTGCCATAAATTTAGATAATAAAAGTTTTTGCCATTTATTTAGATAATAAAGAATAGTAAAACAATGAAAGATCCTAGAGTATTTAGCCAAGTAATTGTTAAAATCAACCCCTTCATTCTATAATAAAAAGAACCCAATTTCACCCACAACCCCTGATGAATAATTGGCAATAATCGCTGGTGTATGCGTTCATTAGCCGTTTGTTTATCTGGTATTGCGGGTGTGCATCTCTCGTGTGCACAAACCTAAAAGGACAACTCCACCCTCATAAGAACATCTTTTAGAAAGAATGTCCTCTCTAAAATATGTTGATATATCTTAGTGAATTCATTACTGTATACCTGATATGCTTCTGGGTGCCTCATGGAAACTGAGCAATTTAAAAAACTGTACTGAGCCTGGGCATGCTCAGAAGACAGACAGGGGATTAACTTTCAGTCATTGGCTGTGATGTCAACTGACAAATCCATAACTGACAGTTGCTAACTGGAAGAACCAGGAAGCAGAAACAGGGGACATAGGACATTGTGCAGAATTTCAGGTTAGACTTATATATTTCAGATTTCAAACTATTACCGTTTAGGGTTTTGGGGGGTGATTTAACTGTATGTAAGTTTTCATTTTAGGGCTGGACTTGCCCTTTAAAATCAATCTGCTAAAAGCTCTGTTACTTATTGGGATACCTATAGATTTACTTTGATTAGATTACTGTCAGTGCCACTTTATTCCAGTACAGGCATATTCAATAATAGGTGGAAAGGCTTGCCTGTGCTGTTAATTTGCCTCAACCAATAAGACTATACCATTTTTTACTGGGCATGGGCAAAAACATTACACCTGTCATTAAATAAGACTCAGTTTATGTAAATTGCTCCCACATCCTAATAAAAATGTAGCTGCTTATTTTTTTTCTTTAGTGTAGAACTTTAAATTAATGTCTGGTGGTATGTTTCCAACAAAAAAAGCACAACAGGGCCCAAGCAAAAACTGTAGGGATAGTTTACTAATGCAGTGTTTTCTTTAAATTGAGGCAGTCCAATCATACTGATTTTTGGAGGAGAGACCATTGTCTGAAAGGGGGTGGCTTGAGTGGGCTGGTGCAGGGTTTGGATGGGGTGTGGCTATTTAGACAGTCATGGAGGAATTTTTTGAACTGACATGCCCTGTCTACTTCCAAGACCTGTTTGGGAGATACAGATTAAAGGAGAACTAAACCAGAATTTTTAGACTTCCTAAGACATAGATTACTGCTTTTATATCAAGGTGATCTGCTTTTTGATTCAGTGTTATTCTGAGGCTTTAGTTGTCCTTTAAATGCTCAAAATGTCCTTAATCAGGTAAAATACATTAAAAAGAATCCTTTCAAAACCATTCTTATTCGATTGTGTCCCAGTAAACCTTTGTTTTTGATACTTAAAGATGCCGAAAGTGACCTTTCTAGAGTATTTTTTTTAAACATGCATTTGTGTAACTTTGAACTCTTATGCAGATTTATTAGATTTCTCCAAACATTATTACTGTCACAGTGAACCATCTGGATTCTGCCAAAATGACTGTAGTGGTAAAGTAAACTACAGTAAATGAAAACCACACCCCATAGCAAATTATAAATCGCAGTTCTTTTGAAAAAAGCCTCAGACACATAGAACACCAGATCTCCACACGCAGATGTGCATCTAAATATCAGAAGATTATATTCTACTTTCTTTGAAATAATAGTATATGATTAGTCACCTGAGAGTACCATCACACGGAAAAAAGCACTTGGCTTGTAGCCTTAAGTTTTACATGGCCATATAACTTGATTGTTGACTTCTATTGCCCTTTTATTACACCTGAAGTGGTACACTGTCTGTTATATATTATGCAATATATTTCTGTGGTGCTTGTGGGACCATTTGCAAGTAGGAGTTTTAACCATTGACCACAAATTACTGGAGAGCACTTCTTCATTAAACTTCTCGGATTCTTACTGAATTTGCTGCAGTAGTTCAATTCTGATTGTGTTCCTAATTGTTGCAGTTACTAATAAGGAAATTAGATTGATATTAGTAAATACATTGCCACTGGACACTGGCAACTGTGTGTCTATGTTTATCATATTCAAATGTTTTGTACAAAAAAAAATATCCTCTCACTGCTAATAAGATGATAGCTTTTGTGAATGGAAATACCCAGAAGTCTCATCTACTGATTTACTATACTATACAGGTAAGCAAAACCTGTAGTTAAACCTTCCCTCATTGTTCAAGCAATGAGAAAATATAAATATATGGACAAAAAAAATCAACTTTGCTACTTTAGCAAAAGATTGCGAAATGTAACATTTACAAGGGTAATTGATGAGGATGTATGTGGCATGGGCTCATTGCTTCCTTTAATATATTTTCTTCTAAAGTTACCATAGCACCATCTCATATTCTTTCTTGTTGTCATACCCCATTATGTTGTACAGGTGAGATTATACTCTAGCAGCCTGTGTTGTGACAAGTAATGAGTCCATGGATATCAGAATAGAGCATGCAGACTTAACATTTCTTAACCCTTTAAGTGTTAAATAAATATGCAAAATATTTAGATTTCAGATTGCAATAATTTAGTTAGAGGATCTCAAAGCTGCCATGTGTTCAACGTAAAACCAGGCCTAAAGGCTATTTTGGAATAGTAAAAGTTTCTCCCTGCTCAGTCAGTAAGAGTCCTTTGCTGTATGAAGCAGATGCCACTAAAATGAAGTTAAAGTTAAATAAATAGGCTTACATATGACTCCTTGATACTTTCACCCGATCAACATTTTGGTCACAATACTGGTATTAACTTTTTCTGTGATCAACATTTTATGTCCAATTTGGAAGAAAAATTGATTTGACATGTCAGTAAATTTTGATTGGTACTCAATAGTGCCGAAATATCGTCAGTATATATGTATGTACAATAATATAATAAAAAAAGTTATGCAATGGGGACAAAAATATAAATCAATACAAAAGAAATTACAGTTTGTACATGAACCATGCAGCATGAGGAAAGTGGTCCCGGTTAGCGTGACTTAAAGCCTTGGAGAGACACTCATGCAACCACTGCCAGCCTACATACCAGTGGCTGCGCCCGAAACTCCAATACCCCAGTGCAACTTTAAAAAACAAATCGATATACAGTCAATGAAGTGCACCCACGCGTTTCAGCCTAGTGTCAGGACGTCATCAAGGTAACAAACTAACAAACAGTGACACTTCTATAAATACAATCAAGCAACCCCCCACAAAGCGCAACAATAAAAATCAACCTTATTTAACCATCATATGATAATGATGAACATATCCAGTTAGCAAGTGCAGATCATCATTCTCAGTCACGGCTCTCAACACTGACCAAACTTTGTGGAACTAAACTTGCTATCCAGCATGTGACCAGTCAGATGTTCCCATTTCCATGGCAACCAAACAAAAATCCCCAGCCGGGCAGAGTTACGAACAGCAGTCTGGGAGACCCAAAGAGAATCCTATAAAATACAAAGACACAAATTTAAAAATACAAATCTTAAACTGCTACACATTCTTAAGATGAAAAAAGAACAGCAGGAGGACGGCAGTGGGTATAAATTGGCAACACAGCAGGTATATGGAAAAACAATCCAATATTTAATTTCAAACCTATACCAATAAAGTGCATAGTAAAACGTACAATAAAAACACATCCCACTAGACATCAAACCCCAAGTAAAGTATATATACTGGTATATATCCTAAAGCTAATCCTATGCTATATTAATACAATAATATACATCATGAATACACATATCATAAACACAGGGAACAATACCACAGACTAATCAGACCGGCAGACCACTCCGAATAACATCAAACAGGTACCAGGGTGAAGCAGGGCAAGCACATAAAAGAAAGCCAGGCGTGTTTCGTCCTCGACAGACTTCCTCAATGCTGAAGATTATACATGTGTTAATATAGGCCCTGAGGTCGCACTGTTATGACGTTATCCAAGCAGATCACATGATTGGCATCATTCAAAATTACTATCGTCCCCCTCTTAAGACAATAGTTACATTACTATTAGTAGTATTAGAATAATGTATAAACTGAGGACTGTTGGCCTTGAAGAAAACATTTGTTCATGGATAGAGAACTGGTTATCGGACCGCAAACAGAGAGTGGTGGTTTATGGAGCTACATCTATGTGGGCTAAAGTTCTAAGCGGAGTGCCTCAGGGTTCTGTACTGGGGCCGCTTCTGTTTAATCTGTTTATAAATGACTTAGAAGGGGGCATTGAGAGCAAGGTCTCAGTATTTGCTGATGACACTAAACTATGCAGAGCTTTGGAAACTTCCAATGATGTGCAAGTGCTGCAAGCAGACCTAGATAGATTATCAAAATGGGCAGTAGAATGGCAGATGAGATTCAATGTTGATAAATGTAAGGTGATGCATTTGGGTTGTAATAATCCCTGTGCCACCTACACCATAAATAACTCTGTGTTAAGTGCATCTGTAATGGAAAAAGATTTGGGGGTTCTGGTAGATAACAGACTTAGCTATAGCAAACAATGCCAGGTAGCAACGGCTAGAGCTAGCAAGATATTGTCTTGTATAAAAAGGGGAATAGATTCAAGAGAGAAAAATATTATTCTCCCTCTTTACAAGGCACTGGTAAGGCCTCATTTGGAGTATGCGGTGCAGTTTTGGAATCCCATATACAAAAGGGACATCTTGGCAATTGAGGCAGTTCAGAGAAGGGCAACTAAATTAATAAGGGGAATGGAGGGGCTTGAATATGCAGGCAGATTAGACAAGTTAGGGCTGTTTACATTGGAGAAGCGACGTTTGCGTGGGGGCATGATAACCTTATACAAATATATTAATGGCCCATACAATGAACTCTCTGGTGCATTGTTTACTAACAGGTCATATCATACAGGGCAACCAGTTGAGGAGTAAAAGTATGTCTTGCCTACATTGATTATTGATTCTCAATAAATGCTAAGTTTTACTTATTAGTGCTTACCATTTCCACTGTAGGAGGCATACTATTTTGCTGTACAGTATGTGTACTTTTGAATGGGGGAAGGCTGGGTTAGCCTGAAAGTATAGCCACTACAGATAGGCATCTACTAGGGAGGTGTCAGATATTACAACACACTTCCATGTCTATTTTGTCTTGACCACAGTCAAATATGGTGGTTAAAGTGTGATTGTTTGGGTCTGCATGAGCACTGGCAGCACTGGGGAGCCACAGTTCATTGAGGGAACCATGAATTGCAACATGTTCTGTTACATACAAAATCAGAGTATGATCCCTTCACTTTAGAAATCTGGACGCAGGGCAGTATTCCAAAATGATAACAACCCCAATCACACCTCCAAGACGACTTATTCCTTGCTAAAAAAAACTGAGAGTAAAGGTTCTGGACTGGCCAAACATGTCTTCAGACCTAAACTCTATTAAGCATATGTGGAGCATCCTCAAATGAAAGGTGGAGGAGAGTAAGCTCTTTTAACATTCGCCAGCTCTGTGAAAGAGGATTCCAGTGGCAACCTGTGAAGCTCCAGTGAACACATACATGTATATAATAAAATATATAATAAATATATATATATATACACACATATATATAAAAAAATATATATACACACTCAAATATATATATATTTATATTATACAGGTGAACTAAAAATCACAAGTTTAAGTTAGTATATATAGTCCAATATATAGATTCCAATACTGGTAGATACAGAACTCTCTTCATAAAGGATTTATTTCAAATAGAAATCACATCATCACAATGACACAGTCTGTGGCGTTTTGGAGGTTGTCATCCCTTTCATCAAGCAACAAACATTATACAATATTATATGATGTATAATGTTTGTTGCTTGATGAAGGGGATGGCAACTCTGAAATGTCACAGACTGTCATTGTGATGATGTAATTTCTTTTTTTGTAATAAATCTTTTATGAAGAGAGTTCTGTATCTACCTATATTGGGCTCTATATACATATAGAGCCCAATTCACCTATAATTCAAATGCTTTTCTTGCAAACTATAACTAACCAAAAGCATTTCCTCTTTATGACAAATAATACCTTGTAAAATAATGAAATAAATAAAACACAGAGGAATTGGCAGTAATTAACCAGGCAAATTTTGCTTGCCTGCTACTGGTAATCCACGTATTTATATACAATATTCAAACACTAAACATTAATCTATCAATTTAGCAGAAAGCAATACATCTTATAAACATAGATGTTTTTAGATCTGATGGAGCCTTGGGTATGCAGTATATTAAAAAGTAAACATGGTACATTTATTGAAGTGTGCATGTCATCAACAATGTTAGGGCAGAAGCTTTAGGGGCCTGGCCATTCTAATAACAATAACAACAAGGATCCCAGACTTTGTTTAAATCATGTTAATTTGAAAGCAGCATAGGATAAACTTTTAAGCATAAAATGTTTACCAAGCTTTCAGAGCAGCACTAGCAGTACCAAATACACAACAAATTGAGGGTTGCACTCCAAAGATTAATTTCCAACATCAGAAACAAAATGCCCCCTTCAGATGATCACCTTGAGGAAGGGGATATGCTTACTTCCCCCTGAAACATTGTTTCTGATGTGTGGTCATCTATAAAAGTTGGAAATAAATCTTTGGAGTGCAACCCTCAATTTGCTGTGTATTTGATATTTGTGTTCCAGTGAGGGTGGATACCAAGAGGAGTCTGCACCCAGGGTTGGATAGAGTGCCTAGGACTTTTGCTTTGTTTGCACTAGCAGTACCCTCTCAGTTCAGACAGCTTTATAACGTCTAGTTTAAATCACGTCAGATGTATGGAAAAAGAACAAAATAACCGTCTGAGGTATTTATATTCATGTGGCTGCTGCATTTTAGTACAGGCCTCGCTCTTAACATTACCAGCAGGTGACTTTGAATGCAGACCTTTTAAAGAAAAGACAAAGGAAATACAATAAAACTTCTTCAAGAAGATGAAATAAAAGTTCTTATGATTAAAAATGGTGCTAAGTTTGCCCCAACCAATGAGATGTTAGCTTTCAAATGGTAAATCTGATTGATCTAAAGATCTGATTGATTGGGTCAAATTTAGAACCATTTTAAATGATAACAACCTTTATTACATCCCCCTGTAAATCATTAAAATTTTTGCTAATTTTGCCCCAACCAATCAGATTTTGTTTAACATTTGAAAGCTAACATCTGATTTGTTGGGGCAAAATTAGCACCATTTTTAACGATAAAAACTTTTTATTGAATCTCCCTGAAAATTTTCACACAATAGCCAAACATATATATTCCACCAAAATGATTTTTTATAATTTAAGTTCTAGTAATACAATTATTTTATGCTGCTTTTGAATTCAGCTATGAAGGAATTAAATGACTAAATGATGTTAGAACAGTTATTACATTTTTTTTATCCTCTTAACTGATCAATGATGAATCGAACTGTGGTCATATAAACTAAATGTTGGAGATAATTTGTGGTTTGATACCACTTCTTTCATGTCTGGTTGTGTTTATTGAGTTTTGCAGAGCCAGTCCTTTATGTTTGTCTGCAGTCAGCCCCCAATTATAACATGGTATCTGCAGGGCATAGTGGGAAACCACAACACAGACCAGCTGCAGATGGAGCCTGGGTCGGGGAATAGGTCAAGGTTGGAATGAAAACTGCAATTGATCTAGCTTCCAATGTGAGACAGAGATAGCAAAGTGACTAAAGGGGGAGCTGTTAGACAAGACATAGCAGTCAGAAGCCCCAAACAACAGAAAGCAAAGAAGATATTAGATACTGTTAAATAATTAGAATTTTTGGGAAACATGCTAATATATATATATATATATATATATATATATATATATGTATAATTTTTTTAGAGAGAGGGAGATTTTTTTTAAATAATACTGATTTTAATAATCTAATTTTAAGGATTTGTACAATATAAGTTAAAGAGGATCTATCTATCTATCTATCTATCTATCTTTTTATCTATCCTCTTTCTATCTTATCTATCTCTATTTATCTATCTATCCTTTTTCTATCTACCAGTATCTGTCTTATCTCTCTCTATCCAATCTATCTGTCTTATCTATCTATCTATCTATCTATCTATCTATCCATCCATCTATCTATCTATCTATCTATCTATCTACCTATCCTCTATATATCTATCTATCCTCTATCTATCTATCTACCCACTTTCTAGCTATATTATCTTTATCTCTCTGTCCTCTTTCAATTTATCTGTCTTATCTATTATCTATCTATCTATCTATCTATCTATCTATCTATCTATCTATCTATCTATCTATCTTATATCTCTATTTCTTTATTGATATAAGTTTGTATTCAGGAATATCTCTTTTTCAATAGTATTATATAATTCATTTATATTTTAAAAGGACTAACAGTATCATAGAGAATAAACTAATTGTTAAATATTTTTCTCTTTTTTTTAATGAGGTTTTCAATATTTAATATATCTATATACTATACTTTAACAGGATTTCAACTTGAATGTATTTCCCCCCTTATTAAAGGATTTAGGGACATGGTTTAACAGACTAGAGTTAGAGAGGTAGCTGTAATTCAGAATATTGCTCAACTGCTATTCTTTGTGTAAATCTATGGGACAAGTGTTCTGCCCATATATTGCTGTTATTAAAGATAATGTGATCTTTCTCCAGAAAGCTGGGCTAAACTGTAAACAATGTTTTTGTTTTTTCAGACTGGACAGAAAAGTAGATCAATAATTGAGATAAATAGGGTAATTTTCAAAAGTCCATTGCCTTCTTTTGAATTCATATTCTAAACTTTTCTGCATTCCTGACAAGGCTTAAATGACCAGAGGGCATCCATCAATATGACAGCAGGTGGGGGCTGGGAATTAGCAGACTTTAGGTGAGAAAGGGGAGGAAAAACAACTGGAGGAGCATTTTCTTTAGTAAAAGATGAGGGAGTGTAGAATAAAAGAGGTGTGTATTTAATACATGGGACACACCTACTTCCCCCCCTTCCCCCACCAACACTAAGAACATCCCCATTCATAATCATAGCCTTGCTGATACCAACAATTATATCATTAACTCTTCCAGGGCTGCATCACAAAGCAAGCATCAATTTCCTCAGTGAAAGTCATTTTCTCAACTCTCACCTTTTATGTTAAGACTTTTCCCAGGAACAATAACTTTCTATGCTATTGCAGTGTTTTTTTTTAACCATTTCCTGGCCTGTCAACAGCTGAACATTTCCAAAATTAGAAGAGATAAAACAGCCGCCATGCTAGTGAATTTAAAAGAGATATATTACTAATAAGTTATAATGTGCAGGACTGTGTTAGTATTTCGCCTGGGGAAAGCAATGTGAAATAAACCATTGCCTGCCCCTTCCCCCCTCACCCCCACCATAGTTCTAGTCTGAATCCTGCAGTCCAGAGAGAGCCTTTGCTTATCACAAGGGGTTAAAGGGCTGATGAGGTACTGATGGGAATGATCGCTCACTCAGAAAAGGACTTCATCTTTTTTCTTTGTTTTTTATTTTTCTAACTAGCTTTGTTAGTTAAAAAATATTTTATTTGAACTATTAGACACATAAAAGAGCAGTCATAAATGGACTTAATGTAAAAAGCCAGAATGATTTCAAATGGCCTGAACTGCTCATTACAAATGTATATATAAATATTTATTATAAGTGCTTTAACGATAACAAATATCTATTTTGTTCTTCCTAAGAAATAAATATAACAGGGTATCTCCTTTTCACTAGCCACAAGGCAAATGAACAGTTTAACAAACCTGCATTTTATAGCATTTTGAAGAGATATAATGGTTTTCATTAAATGTTTATTGGCTGGGTACCATTTAATACACGAAGATGATTTTATGCATAACGTGCCAATTTTTTTTAAATTGAATTAATTATTTTTAAAACTCCCTCTCTGAAAAATGCATTCATATTTAATATATACTATATAATTTTATAGTTAAGTAAACTAAAATAATACTTCCTCGTGTTAGACTACAATCATAATTAATATGCAAAGGTGTAATTATACATGCATGTAATATGTATATGTTGCTAGAATGAATTCCTGCGTTTGCTTCATATCCCCAGTGATTTTAATTGTCTCCCTCAATCTCCTTTATTCACCTCCTGCAAATCCTCTGGCTTCTGCTTCTTTCATTTCCCCCCCATTCTGCATATTTCTTATGAGCCACAGAAAGAAAAGGTGTCCTTCGAGAGAAAATTGCAATGATGTCTTATTGTCTCACCCGTTTAATTATTGCAAATTCCATCAATGATGTACGATATGTCAGCGTCGCTATATTAACTTTTTCCCATGTTAACATGTCCCATGGTTGTTTTTTTTTTACCTTTTGAAAAACCATTTCAAATTATTGTCATTTTCACATATTTATTGCTTTTTGAATAAACTTATGAACGCAAAAAGTTGGAGTTTGTTGAAAAATACCATCCTACTAAAAAAAATAATAACTGTAATAAAGCTAAAAAAATAATGGAAAACATATTTAAAAAAAAATGCCTGGTGCATATTGAGTGTTAGTTGGGAACTGCAGAAACTAAACTAAAAACCAAACACTGTTCTTTTGGTTAAATACTGGATGACAGCCAAAACAATTACCCTTTAATCAGACACAGTACAGTGTGGAATCCTAAAGATTCTTTATTGTAAATGTAATTATACAACCAAAGTGGGGACCTATCCACACATATAAAATGTAACCAATTCCCAACATTGGATTATTTATTTATTTTTAATGATTAGCAACCAAACCATCCTGTGGTCACTATTTCTACTTTCTATTAGTTTAGATCAGGTTGTATGCCTGTGACTAGTTTAAATAAGGCACAGTGTTATAAAATGAATCACCTAACCTTTTGCAGAAAACACTGCAAGTACTTGTCTTACACTGGGGAGAAAAAAAAATCAGGCAGGAGATGGGTACAACTGGGCACAGGGTAAAGGTGCCACACAAACACAACTGACCTGGTGCAGGTGTACAATGAACTCCCCCTGTGTTAAAATTAAAATGGGGGCCAGTGGTGTCCCCCTGGCTTCATCCTGGCAGTGTGCAGTGCACTGGGTTTAGCAATCAGTGGGGTTGCTGTAGCTGTACAAAAAGCCTTGTGTGCTGTAGGCATGTGTGTGTGTTTTTTTTTCTTGTTGTGTTCAGGGTACAATGTTAAAAAGCCACCACTAGTCGCCCCCAGTGCTCCTACTCTCTCGGTCTTTTTGTCTCTGGTGCAGATTAAACGTCACGTCCGTACTTGAACTTGAATTTTATCCCATTGTACAGAGGCAGACCTAGCCACAGAGAGACAGAGAGCTCCCAGAGAACCAGGACTCCGCCATCTTCACGTTCCAATTTTAATAGTAAAATCCAAGCAGCAGCAGCAGCAGCAACACCAGCACTGGGGGTGAACAAAGTCCTCTCAGTGCCCAGACAAGTGGAGAGCAGTGGCAAAGTGCTGGTCATTGCATTCCAGGGCAGTGCCAGTGGAAGGAGACCCACTCTCTCTCTGGCAGCCCCTTAACCAGCAGGGTCACCCCCACCCCCTTCTCACTATAAAGATCATCTGGGTGTTGATGGAAGAAGTGTCACCACCGGGCACTGTGGATATAGGACTGGGGAGATCGCACCCCTAACTCACCCCAAGTGGACCCGGTGACCTGCTGGTTATTGTGATTGGACACTTTTCACTCATTCCAGTTTATCCTCCGTTTCTTTGCATTAAATAGAAGAAGAAGAAGAAGGAGGAGAAGAGGAGGAAAGGTTGGGGGAGGAAGGAGCCCGGGTCGCCCCATAACGCAGAACAGATCTTCGGGCGATGCCAGTTTAAATGCCAGGGCAATGTCCCGTCGCAAGCAGGGAAACCCGCAGCACTTGTTACAAAGGGAGATTATTGCACGTAAGTCTGAATGGGGAAAGGGTTAAAGTCACCTTCCAGCCGGGAGGGGAGGACGGACGGACCTGGGCAGGCACTGGGATGTGCTGAGCGATGTGTCAGGGAGCCCGGGCAGGGGAAGGCAGGAAAGTTCCGGAGCACATGGGATCTGACAGCAGAAAGTAAAAACTCCAAACCCCCCACCCCCATCTCCACTTTCCTTTTACTTTCTCCCCCCTCCTCTATCTGTAATACGGTCCTAACAGCGTCTGTTCCACCACAGCCAGGAAGGTCTAATTTGCCTTTTGGGGGAGGAATATTCCTACATGTCTGTAATGAGGTTTTTATGTGCAGGGCTGGGTATTGTACCTGCTGTCGGTGTGCTGGGTGTTGTACCTGCTGTCGGTGTGCTGGGCATTGTACCTGCTGTCGGTGTGCTGGTTATTATTGTTATCATCATGGTATTTATCACACAATTGCAGTTGGGTCACAGGGCCAGTGACAGCCAAGGCAGTTGCAGTTGGTTTGCAGCCCTACCAGCAGTGTACAGTGGGGATGGGGAAGGGAGAGACCTGGGCAGGACTGGCTGCAGGGGAGTTAATGACAAACACATGGCTAGGAGAGCGTGGTTGCAGCGTGGAAATGCAGGGAAATTGGCAGCCCTGGGAATGTGGAGGGAGAGAGGGGGGGTGGGGGATCTGGATCGATTTATTTAAAGGGGAAAATGAAACTTCCACAGTGACTGGAACCTGCAGCTTTCCGGGGGGGTTGGTTGTAGGCAATTGGCTCAGAGCTGACTGGCCCTCACCATAGCACCCCATAGTAAGTGCTGCCTGAGCTGGGGAGGGTTTTCCTGCTGAGCGCTGCTGCGTTTCAACCCCAGGCATCTCCACCCGGAGACCCTGGAACTAAAGTCAGGTCAGCTCACTAGGGATAGGGGGGTCACAAATCCGCATCGTTCCATGGTCTGGACATTCACCCAGGTGGAGTTACAATGGAATGTTCCAAAGGGGAAGGGGGGGCGACTTTTTTTAAATTTTTTTATTAAACTTCCCTGATTGGTGGGCACAAGTTTTGTCCCTTAAACTCCTAAAGTAATAGGGGATGTGAGGCAGTATTACATTGTATCACACACGGGTATAGGTTAAACAATGTTTATAGAATGGAATCTAAACACAACAGATCAACACCTGGACCCTAACCCTGCACTGGCAATGCTGACTACATGCAGAGTAAGGGAGAGAGTACTGGGAGTATTCCTATATGTTACATACTGGGGACATGGCCAGGGGACACCATGTCAATGTGACACTCACTAGATCTGCGATCCAAACCGAAAGCTGCACCATTCTGTGTACAGTGGTTTCCTTTTTATTTTCCCTCCTTAACTATGAAGCACCTTTATCTAAAGAAACATTTATTAAAGAAACACATATATGTACATAGAATACTGTAACCACATACATGTGTTCATAGGACACTAATTAAAGAAATGTAGATAGGATAACTGTAATCACACATGTTCATAGGACACTAAAGAAATGTACATAGGATACTGTAATCACACACGTGTTCATAGGACACTAAATAAAGAAATGTACATAGGATACTGTAATCACACATATGTTCATAGGACACAAATTAAAGAAATGTACATAGGATACTGTAATCACACATATGTTCATAGGACACTAATTAGTTTTCTGTACATAGGAAACTGTAATCATACACATGTTCATAAGACACTAATCACACAAATGTACACAGGATACTAATCACAAATATATTCATAGGACACCAATCACACACATGCAGATAGGACACTTTAACCACACGTACATAGGACACTGTAATCACACACATGCACATAAGACACTAATCACACACACAAGTGTACATAGGCCAACTAATCACACACGTACATAGGACAACTTAATCACACACATGTACATTGGACACAAACCACACACATGTACATAGGACACTAATCACACCGATATGTACATAGGGCACTAATCACAGATATGCACATAGGGCACTAATCACACACATGTACATAGGGCACTCATCACACACATGTATATAGTACACTAATCACACACATGTACATAGTACACTAATCACACATATGTACATCGGACACTGTTATCACACAGATATGTTGCACAGGACACTGTAATCACACACATGTACATAGGACACTGTAATAACACATGTACATAGGAAACTATTATCACACAGATATGTAAATAGGACACTAATAAGACACTTTAATCATAGGACACTTTAATCACACACATGTAAATATGACACTAATCACACACATGTACATAGGACAATGTAATCACAGATATGTACATATGGCACTCTAATTACACACATGTATATAGGACACTTTAATCACACACATGTACATAGGACAATGTAATCACGGATATGTACATAGGGCACCATAATCACATGTATATAGGACACTTTAATCACACACATGTACATAGGACAATGTAATCACACACATGTTCATAGGACAATGTAATCACACACATGTATATAGGACAATGCAATCACAGATATGTACATAGGACATTTTAATCACACACATGTACATAGGACACTAATCACATACATGTACAATGGACACTAATCACATACATGTACAATGGACACTTTAATCACCCAGATATGTACATAGGACAGTAGTTAGGGAAGTTTGTTCAGGTTTGAACAGTCTTGGTGGGTATATATAGTGTCTAGTATAGAGTCTGGTACTCTGGTTACAAGGGGACACATTTCCATCACAATAGCGGGACGTGGGTTCATTTGGGTCGGTCAGTGTGACGGAACCAGGGGCTTTGGGTCAGTCCATCGGTAATATGATACTAGGGAGAAGGAGGTAAAGGGAACCAGACGGGGAACTACGTGCTGAGATCTTCCCGCCCACAGCCGCGCGCCAACACTCGCTTTGCATTCGATGACCCTGCGGCTGGAGCCCGTCACATCACAGGCAGAGCGAACAACCGGCTGTGTATCTGCTGCAGTCTGTGCCCGGGACTTCCATGTGCAGGGGGCTCGGAGTGTGCAGAGCGCCTGGGAGGGAGAAGGAAGGGAACGTTCCTGGTAGAATTGAAATAAATAAATATATATAGGAATATATAAGGGGCTTCCCCTCCCTGGTTTGCCAGCAGAGCAGCCCAGTCTCTCTCTCTGTTCATTCCATTACATTGTGGTTTCTCTCCCCACCAGTCTGAATGGCTCCATCTTCCAATGTTGGTGTTTGTGTTCTTGTTTATTTCCTAACCCACATTGTAAACCTCAAGCATAGGGAATGTTCTCACCAGAAGGAGCAACCTGTGCATCCTACTGGCCCGGGTGCAGTAAGAATTGAGTGTAGGGTGAACACAGAAGGGGCTGTCTCCCTGGGACCTTGGATGGGGGCATTCTGGGAAAGCTCTGGATAAAGCCATGACAATGCCCCCACTCAGTGCTACAGGGAAGAAACTATTGAGAAGTAGGCCTGTGTTTTACAATCTCCTGTGATCCTTCCATTGTGACCTGGTTAGAGGATTCGAGGTGCCATTGAAGTAGGTAGGTATCCCGAGCTCTTTAACTCTTTAATGTGAGGGATCATTGATGGAGGTGTTTGGAATGACATTGTGTTAGCATGCACAGTAACCCCTTGTCTACCTGAGCGGCCACTGAGAAATTGAAATTTATTAAGTCACAGCAAAAAAAATGTAAAAAACGGAGTAAACAGTTTGGAAGCCAATGCTGGTACAGTTTTAGGGACAAGTTTACATCATGAACTAGCTGCACGGACATAGAAATCAATGATGGGAGACTTGTGTTATTTTGGTATTAAGGGCTTTTTTGAAGTTAGCAAAGGCACTGGTGGTTGCAGGCGGAACAAGACTGGTGTTCAGTAATGCCACTGTTTATTTGCTTACCACATCGTTTTGGTGATTACATAGATTCAGTAAGGTAGCCGATAATAAAAGGTCACATGCCAAACCTAATAGTTTTGTTAGTTTAGAAAACTGCTTATGTTGGCCAGGCATGTTGCAGTAATGCTTCCAATATTGCAAAATGCATATGCGCATTAGAGGACCGTTGAGTGATCTGCATGCTTCATTGCAGAAACTTCCTTTCTAATGGTTGAAGGTTTGGAAGAATGTATAATTGCATATTGTTCATGTGCGCGCGTGCACATACACACATATTTTATATATAAAAGACTAATATATTTTTGCTATAAACTTTTGGGTACTGGCATTCATCAACAGTATTTTTGGCTTGGATTATGAGTACCTAAATCAGAAGTAATTGTTTGAGATTAGGAGAAGCAAGATATAATTATCTACATTAGATTGCAAGCTCTTGTAGTGATATCTATCAATATATATATATATATATATATATATATATATATATATATATATAATGTAAATATAATTTCCCCTCTTTCTATTGAGTTTTTTTTGGTTCTCTGCATTGTTCATGCTAAATTATTTTTTATGTTCATGCGTCTATGGAATATCTTGGCATCTTATAAACATAAACAATAACAACTAAGCAGTGTTTCTGGTTTTAAGAAGTAAAAACAAGAGTGATAAACACCATTTCATGGATGCAGACAAAGACTGGACATTTCTGACAATTTTCTGTGCTACAGATACATTTATTTTATCAGATACTTTCATGCAAGGAAGAAATAAGGTTGAAATGAGAGACTGTGGATGTTTTAGCATAAAAATACCTGCAGATTTAGTTGAGAGAGCAGTCAAACCAGTTTTTATTGTTTATTGTGTAAAAGCTTCTGGTTTCTGTTATATAGGAATCTGGAGACTGTGGGATCTTTCTGCATCAGATATCCCAGAATGTTTTCCTTTTTCCACTTTAAGTGAATGCATCAAATTTTCTGCCTGCAGGGAAAATAATTAAACATTTCGGAGATGGGAAAACATATCCTAAATTTTATCTTGGCTGTGCGATGATCATTTTACAATGATTTCACTAAGGAGACAGAAACAACAAAGCCTTATTGCTTTGCTATGCATCGCTGATAAATGCAGTTATTTCGTTTAGTTGTTGGGAAATTATGCATAATTAACACATTTCTCTTTAATGTTCAGTTAAAAGGAATATGTTTTCTTTGTTTACAGAAAATGCTTTAGGAACCTACAATTAATACTAGCCTAATTCCATGTATTATTCCCCATGAATTTGCACTGAGTTTAATATCAGTTACATCAAACGTGTTGTATATCACTTGTTAAATGTATTTTAAAGAGGATTAGTACATTTATTAACTTTATGACTGCACAGTACAGCATTTTATTATTTTCTTCTAGCGTAATTTTTAATTGTCTGAAATCATAAATGCAACACAATTTTAACTTAAGTTGCCTTAATACATTTTATTATCCAAATTTACTGGTTTGTTCAGATGCATCATCCTTTTTTGTAACATCCGATATATTACCTTTTCCCATGGGATACATACTAGTATTTTAAAAGACAACAAAACCGAATAAAAAAGTTAAAAATGTTAGCTGCTAAGCAGGAAATTAGTCCAATATAACGATTCATTTAAAAGTCATATTGTTCAGGTAGATTCAACACAACTAACCCATTCACTGATAATACCAAGAGCAGATAGGCAAATTACTGCGGATTACAGTTTAATGTTTTCTCAATTAGATATGAGACCTGCCCTTAAGTTATATGCTTGCTGACTTTTTGTCCTGTATTAGGCACTGTAAAATTCACAAAATATCAATGCATTTGTGATTTCCCAACATGTGTCATTCAGCTGGTAACTCCTAGCAGCATACTATGCATCATAAACACTTACTTGTTTATATTGATATTAGCAAGATATTACACATTTACTTCCCTTATGTTATGTTACACATTTGTATTTATATTTGGCTTTAACAACATGCAGGAACAAAAGTGAATTCAAGTTTGAGCTTTGCTCAAAGCACATTACCTCTGCAGAATGACATAGCTATGTGCATGACAGAGACAGGCTTAAAATAGTGTTGAGAATAATTAGGTTTTAATATAGTGCAGAGCAGGGACGATTGATTGGATTCTAAACACCCAAGAACTGATAGCATTTAGTTACACTGCAAAAGCAAATTTTTTCTTTTTCTACATGGTCCACTGTTATCTTTTTCTTTATTTTCAGTTACCTGTCATAATAAATGTACATTATGTAGTTGCTTTTACAAATACTTTTCACACTAAACTTTGAAGCCTTCTTTTATTTAATTTCTGAGATGCACATCTCAATTGCACCTTCAGGCATTTAACTGACAAACTCTGACTACTAGGGGGAGCTCAAAGCATGCAACATTGAAAACTAGTGCCTGAGCTGCACTGTAGTGTTACTGTAGAGCATTCAAATCAATATTTAATTTATTGCATCAAAATTTTTGTCATGGACTAAAAAAAATCTGCATACATTAAATGTTTAACTTTCATTTTTGTGTGAGAATGGTATAGATTTTGCATAGTTTGAAAGTATGGTCTTTTTTTTTTTTGCAAACTGAATGCTTGGTAAACATTAAGTCTGGCACCAATAGTTTTGGATCTGTGTAATATTCAGGAACATTTGTGGGAAGAAATTTAGTTTTTATGAATGACAGGAATACCTTTTTTCTAGTAACCATCCCTGATCCAAAAGACAGAATCAATGATTTATGAACTTTTCTTAGTGCCATAGATGCCAGATGCCTGTGGTGTGTATTAAATATGCCCCATGGGGGAATACTCTTAAAAATGGTACTTACAGTAATCCAACTGATGTAGAATTTAACACTTTCAGCAAATGACAGTAGGCTTCTTACTTGCGATGTCTCTTAATATAAGCAGTATAGTTCATTCAGTTTTCTTTTGTGATTAATAGTAAAATGTATTTTCCTGCATATCTGTCATATGAAAAACTAGTAAAGATTTTAGCTTTGGTTCTTGTGTATTTTTAGTGGTAAGAGGGTTTGGGCTTACAGGTATGAGTGCCTTCACAGTGAACTTTAAATAAAATTAACTGCACCAGAAAAGGCCAAGGCTTTTGGTATACTTAACATTTACAATCGCTTCTAATAAATAAGACCCGCAAATCTGTGTAATTTAAAGGTAGTTTGTGAAGACAATTTAATGAGGATTTCACTTTTTTTATTCTTTATACAATTTCTCATATTTTGTTTAGTCAGTTAGGTTAAAGAGGTACTACATTGTAATTTTATATCTTTATGTTGATAGCACTAACAGCATTGCAGAGTTCAGTACTAATGTACTTAATCGATGATAACATTTTAGAGAATATAACATTATTGCGTTGTATTAGAAGCAAGCAGCTTGGTAAACTGCCAGAGGATAAATATTTAGTTAGGATGTAGATGCTGCAGAATATGTGAATGTTGTCATAATGTGTTCACACATGCAATTTTTTAAAATCTTTATTTTGCATATTACATTTGAAATGCAGAATCCTACTTATTTATAGTTTCAATAAATATTTATAATAAAAGTAATTTATATGCTCAATAACAAAGCAAGCATCCTTTTAGGGCAGTTCACAAACTCAGAGGAAGTCTTACAAAATGATTCTTTTTTCCTCCATTACTGTACGTCAGACACTCTTATGTTTATATGTTTGTATAGGATTTTACAAATCGTTTGACCACTTAGCCAATTTCTACTTAGGTTCATTAAAAAAACCTAAAAAATTAGTATCTAGTGATAACAAGTATAGTATTAAATAGCAAGCACATATGTACATGACACGTTATCATTCACTAGAATAAGCAGAAGAAAATTAGGTATACTTTTTAAAAACTATTTTAACTGAACCTTTTTTCTCACGTTGACCTGGGCTGCCCAGACTAATTATTTTTATGCAAAATTACTATTTTTTTTTTTTTTTTTTTTTAGCAAAGTACCTTAATGGATTGATAAACTATAGACTGACTAAAAGCTATAAACAGAGGAGGCATTATTCTTACCGCCTTTATATACCCGTGCCATAACTTTAATTCACACTTCTGTGCGTGAACATTTGTAACTGTTCTGAAGTCTTAAAATCTTTGTGTTTAGATACCCTAATTTGCATTTATTATTGGCTGCTTCAAATTACAGCAGCTTGTAACTTGTTGTTTTTTATATTTGCACTACAGATACATTTCTTTCTCTCTGAATTTAATTTACAAAGCAAATGTTCAGAATCAGAAAGAAAACATACAATAATATGTACCGGTATCTGATATAAATCATCTGTAAGCGTAAAATGTTATAGTTCACATTTACCTCTTAAAAAAATTGTCCCCATTATTAGTTAGATGGCATATATGTTGCTTTGTGTCATGTAATACTGGTTATTCAAACAGTGAAATGTTCGACATGTCATTTTCCAGGTGTAACACTTTAAAGTGGCTTAATTTTCCTTTAAATGTATAAGATCCAAAGTGTGACTCCAGATAAATTGCAAGTGATTCTTAAAGATTTTACTTAATATATCATTTAACCTTTCAAGAACTTTTCTTCAGTTCTATTCAGGGAGCAAAATACATTTAGCTTTTTAATGGTATTGTTATAATGATGAACCTAACAAAATGTTAGTAACTCTAAATTTAAAAGTACTGGAAATAAACATGTTTACAAACAATTTATAACATGTTAAAATAGGAAAATGCTTAAACATAGACAGCAAATCATGCCATTAACTTTGGATTCTATCCTATATTATAAAAATAAACAATAAATCAGTTTTCATGCTGAAGATTTTATGACTTTACATCGCACCAAACCTTTCATTCTTTTTAAGAGTTTAAAAGACTGTGAGTGACAGTTCTTTCCAGTGAAGTGTGAAATGCATTTAGTTTGACATTCCTTTTATAATGTATATTTTGTGTTACAGTGTTATTACAACTAACACAAAGAGACAGCGCATGCTTGTTGCTTCTATGGGCCATATTTTAAGTTACTGTTGATGCTGGCCTATGGTGTGCAGGTTTTTTTTAGCTAACAAAATCTTACAAACTCGTGTTTACATAAACATGTGACTATTTTGTGCAATGCTTTGAAAAACCTTTTCTGTCCCTTGGGGTTAAAAGATTGTATCATTGTGGGGTTGCTATGCAGTGTTGTTCAAGCAAGGTTGTATAATGAGTAAATGGAAGTAAATACCTGCACACATTTGCTGTAGGGTTGTCATGGGTGGGTAGTATGATCTGAAAGTTTAATAATACATTATAGCTAATTTGCTGGGGGAAAAGTTTTACAGCTAAGGAGTAGTTTTGTTTCCTAAATTTTTAAGTCGAGATCACATTTCAGATATTACTATTTTTTAAATTTTTTCAGTGGAAAAGGATTAGCAGAAATTTCACTGCAACTCCTGTTGAATCATAATAACTTGTAATAATCGATGACCTTTATAGACTTAAATGATTACCTGGACATTGAAAAAATATTTAGAAAAAGATGTGGAGTTTGTTGATCTTTTAAACCATAAGTAATAAGCATTTCATAACTTTTAGTATTTTAGTAAAACGGTTGCACTATTTCCAAGCGCAGAATGTCTTTTTTAACTTACAAAGTCAGAAAGAAAAAAAACATAAAAAAAAAAAAATCAGATTCCCAACTGGTTATGATGCCAATTTGGTTGATGGTTGAAACATTATCGCAGCTGATGCTATTTGCTTATAAAATATGCAAACAAGCACATATTCCTTGTAAAGTTGGTTTTACTGTACATAACTTTGTAGAAAGTAAGTGAATTTTGCAGTACGAGATTTATGGATCACCATATTTATTAGTTTTCCTAATCATTAGATGCATTTCTTATTTGAAAAAAAGACTTTAGGGTTATGGAGTATTTTAATGATTAATTTTTAATTGTTAGATTAAGAAGTCTTTATTCTTTGTAACATGTATATAGAACTGTATGTTCTTTATATAAATATGTCTCACTATATATTGGTTTTGGGAGATTTGCTTGTTTTAGGATTGATAATCTACGGTATATAGTACTTAATAAATATATAATTCTTGATTTTTTTAATCACTGACATAAAAATCATATAGATTTCTAAAATGATATAGCCCCTTGCAGTTCAAAGCAGTTATCTGGTACACATCTTCAGACTTTCGGGCAAATTTATATTACAGTTTTTTGTTTGTTGCCTGCAGGGCATCTACACACAGTACAGTACAGCAAAAGTACAGTACAACATAACGCATTAGAGCAGTGTTTCTCAACCTTGTTATCCTTGTGGAACCCTTTAAACTATTTTCATCTTTTTGGAAACCGCTTTGTAAAAATATTTAAAATATTTTTTTCTTCCAGTCATCAATCAAAATACATATTTCAGTCAAATATAACTGATAGATAAATAAATCTATTTTAAAATGTATCCCAAGGGTGATAATTCCTGTCACTATCTTTTGAGGAACCAATAATAATCTCTCAGGGAACCGTATGGGGTTCCTTGACCCCCGGGTTGAGAAACAGTGTATAACAGACAACATAATAGTTGACCCCAATGTAAAAAAAAGGAACATTTTCTTACCGTAAGCAATATCAATAATATAAATAAAAAGATACAATAGTTACTTTTTGTTATTATTCTAACATGTAGTAGTTACATACATTTGGATTTGTGTGAAGAAGTCTATAACATTCATCTGTTAGGACTTTTCTTGGCAATTGATCACCAAACTGGTAAAAGTAGTTTTTGTCAAATGATATGCAGGTTACATGTTTGAAGACAATACCTTTGGCAGGATTGTACTAAGCATTTCAAAACATTTTCTGTTCATTGAATGAACCAGAGTCTTATTTAAATGTTTTCTTCCCATTTCTTAAATGCCCAATGTAGAATAATATAAAACAAAGCAAAACTGAACAATGCCTACTAGGAAATATGAGGAAACTTAATGACTATAGCTATATTTTATATTGTTTAGTGCATCCTGCTTTTCATAATATGGGGGGGGGCGGCGACCTTTACATAGAGGAGAAGATTTTGTAGATATCTACACTTTTCTTTGCTTGTTTATGGCATGAAGTTTTCAAGAAATATATTTTCAGTTAAAAGGTATTTCAAAATAAAGTCTGTTAAAATATATGTTTTTATGTACAAGTTTAATGAATGTATTTCTTAAAGGTATAAAATTGCATTTTCATATTTTCATATGTAAGGGAGTTTAATAATTTGACACATTCATTTCTAATAAATGCTTTTGCTAACAAGATGCTATACTGTCATATAATTGTTTTTCTATTCTATTGTCTGTTTTTAATTTTTGGATACTGAAAAAGAATAAAGTAAGGATCTGCTTGCATTGCAGTGGGGTCTAATATGTAAGAATCCTCTTTGTTGTGATTTGTAAGGTGATTTTTACATACATAGACCCTGCAATGTGAGAAGGGTCTTACTTTTTCTTGCATTGGGCTGTTGGAGATTATATCAAGATCTTAATGAAAGACTCCTGTATTATTTTAGGTCTGAGAGGTCTTTTGATGTTTGCTGCTATATATTCATTTTATATGTGGGTGCAAACATTTTGTTGACTTAGGTTCCTCAAAACACAGATTTTTTTTGAGTCTGTGTTCTGCCCTGTCTTTAAGTTAAATTATTTTTAATGTACCATATTAAAGATTAATTTTATTGGTTTTGTTCTCTTATGTAGCTGAAGACCATCACATTGAAACAGTCATCACAGATGAGGAAGAAGCTATTGCCATCCCAGAGCCTTCAGCCATCAGCCTAAACAGCAGTGGGACTGACCCAGACTTGTTAACATGTGGACAGTGTCAGATGAACTTTCCGTTAGGAGACATTTTGGTTTTTATAGAGCACAAGAAAAAACAGTGCAGTGGCCCAAGTGGGGTCTGCTATGAGAAGAGGATGGATAAGAGTAGCCCTCCTCCTTCATCTCGATCTGAGCTCAGGAAAGTGGCCAAACCTGTGGAAATCGGCATCCAAGTCACACCAGATGAGGAAGACCGTCTTCTCACGCCTACAAAAGGAATTTGCCCTAAGCAGGAGAACTTTGCAGGTATGGTTCAGTATAAATTATTTTCTAACGTATACACTGTAGCAATGGCCCCGTTACCTTAGTGTCAAATGTACAGCATGATTAATGCACTGAAGTTCTGTTAATTCTGTAAATAAGAGAGAGACACAACTTTTTACAAGTTACTAGGCATTTAGCCAATGTATGCATCTCTGTGTGTCTATCTTTTTCTGTTTGCACTTGTTGTTTCATTTCCAAATACACATCACAGTCCATTTAAGCCACACATATAAACATGCAATGGCATCTAATGTCTAATAATTAATATATTTAGTCTTCCTAGTCTTAATGTTCTTGTTAACCATACGTTTCAACCTTTTTTGACTTGTTGTTTTGCATGTTAGATGTTCGGGGATTACCACTAATCATGCATCCTACTTATATAGAAGCCTTTGTGATCTTCAGCAGTCTGCTTAAAATAAACTTAGTTTGTGTGATGGGAGATGTGAAAGTATATTAGTATAGTATATTTTAGGCAGTTGAGTAAAATAGTATATTTATGTGATTCCTGTTAAGACGAATACTACAAATTGCAAATTTGAGAAAAGAAGCACCTGTTACCAAAGCAAAAGCTAACAAAAGAACTGATTGGTCTGGTATTACAGAAGTTGTAGAAACTGTAGAATATGGACCATCTTCTGAAGATTGGCATGGGATGACCTTGATATTCTCTCCATTGTAGACAGATTTAGCTTTGGCTTTTCGAATGCATGTATTAAATGGCATCTATAAAGGGAAAACTTTTTTTATTGTTTTTTAATTGCCAATTATTGGAAAGTATAATCCTTCCCAAGCACCACTAAACTTTTTCTGGTTTTTGCTAATCTGTCCCCAATTTCTGTAGATATAAAAACTAAAAATTCTCAGATTTGAGCTGTCATCCAACTGCTCTGTTATCATAAACTGTTAGGGGGAGATGCAAAAAATGTTCCTATCGCAACTGAACTGCACTTGTTCCCGTGATGTAGTAACCACTTTGCAACTGTTAAAGCCACAATTGAAAAGGCTTTAATTTTGGTGCAAAAAATAAGCACAATAATCATTGCTAAATTTATTGCATCACTTGCACTGTGCTTTTTCCAAAAGTCTTTGGAAATGAAGCATGCTAAGCAAAATGAGTACAAAAACCTCGCTAACACAATATTACATCAGTTAGCATGGTTTTTGCACCTATCTTTCCCCTTAGCATGGAATTTTGTATCTCCCTGTATTTCTATGTGCCATTCTGCTGTAACAATCTGGCAGAATGATAGATTGCATGGTGGGAAATTCCCCTCTCACAACACTGGCTGATAGTGATTACTGAGCATGCTCATCTTAACAGATAGTCAGGTCAGAAAAAAATGGGAAGGGTTTAAACAGGGGAGGGGGGGTTGCAACTTTTATCTTAAACTAAATCAGCTGTTATAAGTTTATTTTCTTTTTATTTCTGACTCACTGAGGCAAAATTATGATAAAAAGTAAAGAATATTTTTTCTGTTTTTAAAGGATAAGTACACTGAAAAAACAAATACAGTTTAAATGGTAGCTGAATCCCTAACTAACCTCCCCCCCCCCCCTTTTTTTTTTTTAGGTCCCTTCAGTGTCTACCTGAGCCCATGGAAAGTGCTGGCCATCTTGGAAGATGAAAGAAGTCTGGTAAACTCCGCCCCCCGAGAGCTGCTGGACCTCGTTTCCAGCTTGTGTCTAAATCTTCAGTGCCAGTTAGGTCCGTGCATGCACGCGCCACCCGCCATGCGTGCGAGTGTCATCATGACGCATGTGACGTTAGCGCGCGCACAGCACACTAATACAAGCGTGCACGGCGTTATGACAAGCTGGAAATGAGGTCCAGCTACTCTCGAGGGCAGAATTAACCGGACTTCTTTCATCTTCCAAGATGGCAGCACTTTCCATGGGCTCAGGTAGGCTCTGAAGGGACCTAAAAAAAAAAAGGGGGGGGGGAAGGTTAGTTAGGGATTCAGCTACCATTTAAACTACATTTGTTTTTTCAGTATACTTATCCTTTAAGGGCAGTAAACAGTTAATCTCCTTAGATACTGTAAGGTTTGCATTATACAAGTGCTTGCTTTCTGCAAATTATGCAAAGTCATGGACAATTGCAAAATGAATATAAGAATATGCCGAAAATTTACACCATGAGGCTACCTGGGTTGACATGTCATTTAATTCCCATACTGCAGGATTGCCATGTATTGCTTTATGCTTCTAAATATAAGAAGTGAGGATTATTCTGGGAGCAAGAGATAAACAGTCCTATTGGCATAAAATAAGCCATCTGATTCATTTATAATTATTTTGTTACAAATGAAGATTACTGAAATCTGTGTGTGGACGCGATTGATTGTTGAAAAGAATGCTTGGATTATCCTTTTTTTAAAAGTCATGACAGCTAATTATTAGAGCTGTCTTTTTCTAAAAATTCCCATTAATTGCTGTATTCCATGATGGGCATTAGGTATCTCTGAAACATGCAGACCTGACATTTGTTATATCACTTTAGAAACCTTACTAAAATACATACCCTTTGACTGCTTTTGTACTATAATAAAGCTCTATTTGTATGGGGTTGGATATCAATATACCCCCAAAACTAAAATTTAACCCTATGCTGGCCCCAATGTGTAGTGTAAAAAAATCCTTACCTTACACCTCTGCTCCAAATGGTTCCTCTGCAGTGTCTGTGTAAAGTCCAGGAAAGTGAAGAGTTGGAGCCTGTCCTCCTTTGCAAATTTTCTGCCTCTTCTTTGGCGTCCGGGTGGTATTCAGCCATGCAGTGTGGAGCTGATTCCCCCCGCCCTTCATCCATCCAGATCCATCGCGCTGTAGGTTTACTTTTGCGTTAAAACCTTTTGGTGTAGTGTAGTTTCCCCCCTCCCAACCCGAACCGCATTGTCTGTTTGTAAAAAAAGTTAGAAGAAACTTACCAGACCGGGATTCCTCTGCTAAATCAATAGCCGGCAGCTGCGTCTGTGATTGGCTGAGTCTCAGCTAATCACAGACGTGGCTACCAGCCAAGCCCCCAATGCAACTCTGTTCCTGAAAGCTGCATTGGCGGCTGAGGCCGAGGGAACCCATGCTGGTAAAGTAAGTTTCTTTTAACTAGTTTTACAAACAGACAATGCGTTTAGGGTTGGGAGGGGGAAAACAACAAAACACCAAATCATAGTTTTTAGGGTGGATATACCCTTTAATGTAATGTGTAATACCAGCACACTTTTAGGTCACATTTTTTCTTCTTCTTATAAATGGCGAAGAGGCTTTGGTTTTTTTATTTATTTATGACTTTTGCAGCTTAATATTTTATGTGATAGTGATGCTTGAGAATCTAAATCTAAATATCTTTATTTTTGGGGCTGGTACACATCAATATTTTGGCTTGTTCAACTGCCAGGAGTGTTAAGTTGGGATTAAATATCTGCCAAAACTTCAGGGAGGCAGGGCCGCTGGTCTCCTAGTGCTCCTGTTTTTGCACCATCAAATGTCAACAAAATATAGTGAAGACTCTGAGCATTCAAGCTGCTAGCAGGTTTATTAGTGCAATGTACACATGTTTTGGGTGTAAAACCCTTTCTCAAGTGTGAGAAAGGGTTTTACACCCAAAACATGTCATGTATATTGCACTAATAAACCTGTTTGCAGCTTGAATGCCCAGAGTCTTCACTATATTTTGAGGACACAAATTACTTGACCACTGATCCAATCGGCCACTCCCTCTTCTTATATACTTTGCCTAGCATATGAGAAGACACACTCTGCATGAACCGTACCTTCCCATTAGCCATGTGACAGAATGAAAGAGGGGCAGGTAAACTGGCAAGTCATTGTGATATTTAGTTCCTTTTACTGTGAGGGGTTGGTTGGTATGTGTTTTATTGTCCTTATAATGCCCTGACCTTTTCAAAGAAGTCACATCCAGCTAAAGGGTAAATAAATCTTTAAGGGCATGTCCACCCTTACATTGTTATTTTATACACAGGGTAAGCACCCCCCAAACTAAAATTTAACCTCATACTGGCCCCACTGTGCTCCAAATTGTTCTCCTGCAGTGTATATCCAAATTCCAGGAAACTGAAGAGTAGGAGCTGTCTTCCTCTGTGAAAAGTTTCCGCCTCCTACTCATCTGTTGAAAGGCTGCCTCTCAGCCAATCAAAGACGCGGCTGCCAGTCTGGCCCCCTGCTTGCAGTTCCGGCAAGCAGAGGGCTGAGATCAGAGCGCTGGGGGATCGAAGGATTGTAAGTAGAGTTCTAAAGCTTTTTTAAACAAACAGACTTAGCGGTTGGTGGTGGGATAGGGTGCACTACCATATGTTAAAAAAATATTTTGCAGGTGGACATGTCCTTTAATGAAAAAGGGGGTTGTAGGGCTGCTTAACCAATATGTACAATATCAATTTGACCTGCTCTTTAAAGGGCATGTCCACCCCCAAAACTATAATTCCCCCCACCACTGACCCCACTCTGTAGTAAATAAAAATCCTTACCTCACATCCCAGCTCCAAATGGTTCTCCTGAAGTCCCACCCCAAAGTCCCAAAAACTGCCCACCAGGAGGATAGCAGAGTCCATACCGGACTCTGCCTCCTGTCTGTTTGGCATGCGCACTGCAGCCATTCTCCCCCCCTTCCCTCCCGTTTTGGACTCCCACCCCCTAGTGTAAAATCCATATTATATAGTGTAGGGCTTAGTCCCCCAGCCCCAACCGCTATATTTTTTTTAAGAAACTTCCCCGATCTTTACTTACCTTCCCTCTTTCCTCCACCGTTCAGATCTACTGGCAGCCGCGTCCGTGATTGGCTGCCTCTCAGCCAATCACAGACCCGGCTAATGGTCCCGTCCCTCTGCTTGCATTTTCGCATAAGCAGATGGCCTGGCAGTGCGGCGGAGGAAAGAGGGAAGGTAAGTAATGTTTGGGGAGGTTTCTTACATTAAAAATATAGCGGTTGGGGCTGGGGGACTAAGCCCTACAATATATAAAAAATCAAAAAAGAAGGGTGGACATACCCTTTAAATATACTTACGCTCAAATACTAGTATCTCAATACTAGTCGTCAGACTACAATTCATTTTGTAAAATATTTAGCACTTATCAAAAAGCCAGTGTGATTACCGGTGCTACTCTGCCTTTTCCTCCCTCTGTTATGGGTAGCACCTACTGGTTAGCCAAATCTTCATTTAGGCATCAGTCCCATTTAGAGTACTGGGCTGTTAACACTAATACCAAGGAACTAGAAGCAAAGTGACTTAAATTATTATATTGTAAGGTATGTGTTAAAGGGTATGTCCACCCTAAAATGTATTTTTTTATATCCTGCTCCCCCATGTCCCCCAGCCCCAACCGGGTATTTTTTATATTCAGAAAGCCCCCCAAACTCTTACTTACCTCTCCTCTTTCCTCCGCTGCGACCCGGTCTTCTGCTTGCAAAATGCAAGCAGAGGGGCGGGACCGGCAGTCGCGTCCATGATTGGCAGCAAAATGCAAGCAGAAGGCCGGGAGCGCAGCGGGGGAAAGAGGAGAGGTAAGTAAGAGTTTGGGGGGCTTTCTGAATATAAAAAATACCCGGTTGGGGCTGGGGGACATGGGGGAGCAGGATATTAAAGGGGATTTACACTAGGGGGAGGGATAGTAGAACGGGAGGGAGAGGGAGGGGGAGGGAGGGGGGAGAAGGGCTGCAGTACGCATGGCAGAATTCTCCCGGAGGCCAGGTAGCAGGCAGAGCCCTATATGGACTCTGCTAGCCTCCTGGTCGTCAGTTTTTGGGACTTTGGGGGGGGACTACAGGAGAACCAGATGGAGCTGGGATGTGAGGTAAGGATTACACTACACTACATGGTGGGGCCAGTAGTTGGGGGGATTATAGTTTTAGGGGTGGACATGCCCTTTAATACCCCCCTTCCTCTCTTCTGTTCAATGGGGCTGCGTTAGAGCAGGGGAGCTGTCATTGAGAGCAGCATAGATGTATTCACTCAGTGATTTCGCCTGCTGCAAGTAACTTTTTGAAATAGGAGTGAATTCTTCACCAATCTATATATTTTTCTCAGTTTAGTGGCCAGATGCCAATTACAAGGAGAATAATCTTAAAAATTTTTGGATGCCACAAAATCTGCTTAATACAGTTTGTGGTAAATGAAGGCACAGGATTAGTGGAGAATGTGCATATGTCACTGATTTTGTTTTGTTTTTTTGTTTTATTTTAAAGTAGTCCATCCCCCAATCCTCCTCCTACCTTTTCCCCCCCAGAATTCCCCTTTGTTTGCTTGCAGCAGCATGGGAAAGTGCTAGCTCCTGGGTGTGTCTTCCCCTGTGCTGGGGGTGCTGTCACTCAATGTGCATCATCATGGTAGCAGACACATCCACTTGGCTGCAGTAAAGTAATCCTTTCCTCCCTGACTCTCTAAGTTCATTTTTACAGCTGATCATGCAGAGAGAGACAGGGGAGGAAAAGTTAAAATCCTCTTCCCACAATACTGTAACAAAGGCAGGGGGAAAATGTGTTGTTTTTAATAAAGATTTTTTTGTGTCTAACTCTGAGAGGGGTGGTTGAAAAAGTGATCTAAGATTGATTTCATAGGGGATGCTGGGAATATGAGGCAATCTGGTATGGGAGGGGGTGGGAGAGAAACACAAGCAGATGTGAGAGGGACCGGGTGTATTGAGAGACAGAAAAAGGTAGTACCCGATGATTATTCCTCCATTAATTAGTGAACTCAGCAAGCTGCTGTGAAGGTCATGTGATTATTCCTCCATTAGAGAGAGAGAGAGTGTGTGTGTGTGCGTGCGCGCGCGCACAGACAGCAGTCCCGACGGATCCTCACACATTCTGCGCATGCACTAAAGGAACACACACGTCGGACATTTCCCAAGCAGGCAGTCACTGAAAGTGGGCTGACCTTCACCATCAGGGAGAAACTCATTGGATTTCTTCTAAACTACAGCTCACAGACACAGGATACGGCAGGTACATTTCCACCGTAGACATATCTATCCTTACAACCCAGGTGACATTAATTATGAATTGAAAATTAGCACATTTTATAAAAACAATCCCATGGATGCATTACTTTTAATGTTAACATTTTTCAGGTGTAGTTTCATTTTCAATTGCAGTTTTGAATCTTCCATACAAAAAGAACTATGCTAAAGGTTTATGATCAGCTTGTTTCCTTGGGAGCACTTCACATTACTGAACACCTAAAAGTGCGTGTTAAAATAGCTTGGCTAAAGCTGGAAGAATTCTGGTTATACTGCTGGTTACTGTCACCTTCATGACAGAAAAAAATCCAGCAGATACTAAGCCATAAATGGTTTCAGTGAACTTCAGTGTTTGTAGTCAGATTTTTAGCCAGTGACACAACAGCTTTGAAAAAACATATATGACTTAAGGGAATTGCATAATTGCTTGATAGAGAAGAGCACAGAAACATTAGCTGGTCAAACCTGCTAATTTTGTATGTTTTTTTTATGTATCATAATACCTGTGTACAGGAGCTGCAGTAATGGCTCAATGTTTCAGCAGATAATATTAATATTAACAGTATATTAACAGTGGACTTTAATAAAAAACAAACAAAAGCCCTTAACTTGTTCAGCATTATGTATTTTAGTACATTTTCTTAACAATGATTCCCCCCACCCCAGTTAAGTTGCAAACCCTAGGATGTTAGAGCGTTTAATGTAATAAATCATGTAAGCATGTGGCCTCTGGTTATTTGTCTTAAGTAACTAAAATGTTAGTTTATATACTGTGGTCTGAAGTGCATTATGAATAAGCAAATAAAACAATATACACAAAGGGATTGGTACAGTCTCACACTTACTCAAACTTATTTAACACACATAAAACATCAATGAACAGATAAGGCTTTGACTTTTTGGATCTTGATAATTCTTGACCAATAATTGTCTCTGATGTATGCCATTTTTACAGCTTTTGTATTCATTTTTGGGATATGTAGTTCTTTCTCTCACAATTTTTCTCACTTTGGAGTCAAGTTAGCAATTAGCTAATGCCAGACTCATGCATGCAGGTTAAAATAGTCAAGTAAATAGCTATTAAAAAATATTGCATTCATCTGAGGGTTGTAGTGGCAGTAAGTTGAGCAGACAAGACAAACTTTTATTTCAACAGAATTAACCTCCTGAAGGATTTCAGTGGATTTCCATGAAATATTAGTGATGGTATTGCTCCTAAATCAGTTCTTTAAAGGAATGCATTAAAGGTATGAACTGCCTTGTCCCCTTTTTATCTGAAGGAGCAGCTACTCAGGGTCTGTACAAGGGTCGGTTAGTTCAAACACCTTTCCTATTTTTTCTGCTTGCATGCACAATATTGTTATTTTGGTGATCACTATTAAGTCATAACCATAGGTGATAACATCCCTTTACCAATCAAAACAATACCTCAAAGTACACTTCTTACATTCCTTTACAGTAGTCAAGCTTTCCCCTCACCTGCATAACAATTGCCTGAAGCTTGTGTTTTGGGTGATTTTTTATCAGCAAGCCAGACTTTTAGAGGGACTAAACAGCGCATAAACCCCCCCCCCATAAATTGTGTACTCTGGTTTGATAAGTTGCCCAAAGACCAGTGACTACACTTTCAGTATGGAATGCTGTTATGTTTTGGTAAATCCAAATTCACATTACAGCACATAAATCAGGTTCCACAGGCTAGAAGCATAGACATATCAGGATATATTTTAGCTTTTTATTTTCTCTCTTTAACCTACATCTTTTTATCTGTGTAGGCTGTCACTTATTTCTCTTCAGCTAGTTAGTAGATTGTGTGTATGTATATATATATATATATATATATATATATATATATATATATATATATACCAACCAATATGAGTGGCACTCAGAAACAAAAATACATTCAATTGTAAACCTGGGTGCCTCCTGTAGATTAGTAAGATAGACTTCAGTAAACTTCAGGAGCACTCCAGGATTTCTCCGAAATAGTTTGTTTCAGCTCTGTGTGTGGAGCCTTTATCAAACTATTTTGTGTATATATATATATATAGACACACACACACACACATACATACACACAATCCACTCTAGCTCTATCCATCACATATGCCTTAAGAAAAAGTATGGCAGCTTAGAATTGTCTTTTTATGGTGGCTTGTACACACTTCTTTCTGTTAACATTTGTCCATTCTGGGTAAAAGCTAAAAAAAAAGTGGGTGGAATGTCAAGGGATTTAAAATCTGGGCTCCAGAGCTAAGCCGGAAATCCTAGAGATGTAATGAAAACAGAGAAGACTTTTCACTCACACTGTGGCTTTCTGGCAGTGAGATCTCTTTCACGAGCCAATGTTTTCATTGTCGGTGTTCTAGAGAGAAGTAGTGGGAATGACTTGTTAACCCTTAACTTAAAATAAATGCAAATGAACATATATGATCTACTCATTAGATAAACCTATACAGGAATGTGTATCATAATAACACTTACAAGTTACAGATAAGACTTTCTTTTTATAATACATTGTTAGTGGGGTTTTTTTTTTTTAGAAAGCAAGAGTATTGTTGTATATAAGAGCTGCCCAAACTGAATTCTTTGTGCTTCTAAAGATAATTTTGTGTGCTATATGTATAATTTAAATATTTTAGTGACATATTACACCAGAATGACACAGAATAGGAAAATTTGTTCTTTAATGCTTACATACATTTTTGTATTTGCTTTTTTTCTTGATGATTGCACAAACATTACAAGATAGTATTGTTAATGGTAAACGTTATTTATTAACTCTGCGCTCCTCTACTTAGTATCCTGATTATGGTTTTAAATTCCTAATACACCTTATCTTACCTTTTTAGCCTTTTCATTTTTTCTAAAGTCTTTCTTCTCAGCAGTCTCATTACTGTCTTTCAACTGTAGAATTATAAGCTGAGCGAACAACATTAGATCTATTCTATGTATAAGAGCATCTAATCTACTCTTTAGAATCACAGGGAGCAATTAAAATCATTACACCTTCCTCTGGATCTTTCTTATATGAAATGCCATGCAGATTCTTAGAATTTCACGTCTGTGCATAATTTGGTGATAATTACACAGCTGCTATTGGGTCTTGCTTGTCTGTGCTGACCTTGGTCAGTGTGCCTGGTCCCTGAATAGATGTTTGCATTCTGTCTTCCCCTTTTTTTGTTTTCCTTTGACAGCTCCCCCTTCTCCCCTCTACTCCTTGTCTGTTCTCATTCCGTAAACACCAGAATCATTAGAAATGTGCTCCCATGGAAGGAATGGCAGCTCTTTTGTCATTTTTTCCTCCTCTCTCTGAGGCTAGGAGTATATAGGAATGGTTTTCATTTTTATTAAGGCCTTATAAATATCCTATAGTCTTTCTACTAGAATAGGTGTGTGCATTAATAAATCTAAATTTAAGGGTAGACAAGAAAGTATTAAACGTGATCGGTGCCTTATGAACATGTGGATAATTTGCAAAATTAGACAACTGTATTCTCTTTTATTTTTAGTAATAGGAAGTATTTTGAGGTCTGTCCAGGAATTGAATGACAATTTACACAGATATACAGTGCTACTTCTGTTACAGAAATAATATACACATTATGGGGGCAATGTGATATCTTTTCCAGTATAACTTACTTGACCGTAATCCTGCAATGCTGTAAATGACTGCATCGCGGGATCCCCGGTTAGGTAAGACATGCAGTTTACGTCTCCATTGAAAAGTTGTTGTGCAAAATGTTAGCATAAAACTTAACCCAACATTTTCTGCATCGCTGCACTATTTCCAAAAACTTTTGGAAGTATAAAAGTTTCAGTAAGTATAAATCACATACTAACCTGATAATACATTAGGCAGTATGGGTCTTACACTAATTTGGACAAAATGCGGACAATATATATTATCCAAAATCTGTAACTTTACACATTATAAAACTTTTTTGTTGTTGCTGAAAGAGTAGATTAGGTCTAGTCCGAAAAAGATTTTAGCTTAAGGGTAAAGATTATATTCTTCTGCATTCAAGAAATAATAAAACACATTTATTAAGGACAAAAATAATTTTTGTGTTTTATTGCACCAAATGGGTCATAATGTTTCTATGATTTCTTTTTGTCCCATGTTTTAGGGTGTGATTTTGCCAGCTCATAAAAATAGGAGACTAAAAGGAAGTTTCCAAAGCAGGAAGTTTCCATCAGACTTTTTTTTCACGAGTGGTAGCTAGACTTGGCAAAAAGCCACTGTATCGTTTTAGAAATTGAGAGCCATTCCAAGCTGAGGTTTATCATTTTAAAGGTATCTTGCTTGCCCTTGGGGGTATGGGTAGGGGAAGTTTTTATTATTTTAAATTGCTATAATAAAGTTTGTTGGCAAACTAATTCCAGTGTGCAGAGGTTTTGGGAGCTACACAGATCAAGCAAGCATCAAAACAGCACAGAATAAAGCCTGCATTGCCTCAAGTGGTGGATAGGCATAAGTGAGTGTTTTAAGAATTTTAATGTATGGAAGTGTCATTTTAAACTGATTTTTTTTACAGAGACCTTGATCTTAATCTAGTTATTTTTTACTTTTTGTTTTTACCCTTCCCTTACCCATACCCCCAAGTGCAAGCAAGATACCTTTAAAGATTTTATAAACAATTCCGTGGACATCTTGCAGTGCAGCCACCCTACACAAGTAAACATTCCCTCCCACACCAGAGCGCGGAAGTAACCCCATCTACTGAGATTTATATTACACATAGTGTAGTAAGTTCAAGAACTGGAGGCCACCAACAGCCTTTTTGTTGCTTATCATTTCTGCAGGTGGTTTAGCCAGTTTGCTTACTTTAGACTTGATACCCAGCTGACACTCTCATTTCTAAATTTAACTGTTAAAGGAGAAATAAACCAACATTTTTGTAATAGAGAAAATGAAAACACCCCTAAAGAACAGTGATAAACTGTTAAAAATACTACTCCAGTCAATTGCTTTAAATTCAAGTAAATGCCCTGAAGAACTGGATTATATACACCTCCTGACCTCATTTACATGTTCCCTTGCCTAATCTGTCCTAAAGCCCACAAGTGGGTGTGGCCATCTGCAACAAGTTTCTGCAGTAGTTTAGGAATGGGAAGGTGTAAAGCACATAATGATCATTGGCTAAACTGTGAAAGTAAAATCCTGGGATTTCAGGAACTCCATGTTAGTAAGGAAAATTTCTAGCAACTTTATTAAAATGACGCAGATTACTGCTTTTATGTCAATGTGGCCTGCCTTTTGATTCCGTATTGTTTTGAGGGTTGTCCTTTAAGTAACAGTTATTAATATCTGATCAAAGGCTATTTTTAGGTAACTGGTTTAATATATGAAAGTAATTGTTAATAAACTCTTTCAGTTAAGCAGAACTTTGTGAACGCCCAGAGACAGGAAGACACATTCATTTGGTTTAGTAAAGTTGAAAAGAGTTTTATACTTTCTCACAAGATTTTACAGAATTTTGGATGAAACATGTTACATGTTCAAACCTTTCACAGATTTTTGATTTTTTTTGGAAAAGTTATGTTTATGCACACAACTTTTGCTTTACCTAACAGCTCAGCTTCTCTCTTTTATGTAAAATATATAGTCAACCCACTATCATCTAACTTCATATTTTATGAAACTGCAAAGCCTCAGCTATGAAACAGCGCCATTCTTTTATATGCATATGCAGAATTAAGCACTGACTTCTGTACAAGTATGAAGCTGTACAGTTCCTGTCACTATCTCTTGAGGAACCCCTAGCAACCTCTTCAGGATCCCTATGGGTTGCTGGACCAGTGAGGAAACTGAACAGAGAAGGAAGCTTCACTGATATCTGTGTTAAAATAATTTTGATTTAAAGTTGGTATAATACAACTACACAACAAATCCAGTTTTTTGGTTTCCTGACATCTTGTGCTCTTGCGCTTACCTTCTGTTATATGATTAAAGATCAAATCAACAGATATTGCACACAACTCTCCAGGTGTATCCAGTGAGCCCACACCTTCCGACTGCTCCGGCCCTGCAGTCAATAGATATTCCTTGTATATAACAAGTAGGAAGGGGACTCAAAACAGTAATTCAAACTGCAAACTGTTTAATTTTTTGCGACATGTTTCAGGCTTGCAGTAAGCCCTTTCTCCCCTTCCTACTTGTTATATACTATATGATTAAAGATACACTTGGCAGATGTTACAGGTGGAAGCTACTTTCTCTTCTCTATTTTACCAAAGTTTAGGTAAATTAAATAGTATACATTTTGCCATTATGATACATATTTTATACAAAGTCAGAAAACCTTTTAAGTAGAATGGACTTATAACCTCATTGGATCGCTCCTCAGTCTCTCTCCCAGAGGTTTTATATCTGTATTGAATCCAGTTTGCTTTTTGCTGCATTAATTCATTTGTTTGCAGCAATTTGAGGGATCGGATTGAGGCTGTTGGATTGTGTCCGACATGAGCTGTCAAGCAGGGCAGACACGAGAGAGGGGTTTTCCCTAGTATTATGGCAAAAGAGAATTAGTTGTCTACTGATCTGTTACATAGAAACAATAAACTTAAAATGGGGTTTTAGTGCATAGGTGGTAGGGAGTAATATAAGAGAAAGCAAACAGAGCTTGAATTTTTACAGAGAGCTGCAGCAATTACAAGGCTTGCACTTTTTTTGCATTTGCAATTTCTGCATTTACTAGCTTATCTGCCTGATCTCTTTAACTGTCTAACTACTAACTACTCTAACTATACAGGTGAGGCAACGAGCAACATAGTTGTATACCAACGGTTTTCGTGGGTCTGGTCCGCCCACACTACTGTATGTATGTATGTATGCATCTGTCTATCTATCTATGAATATATATAGTTTATCAGTGTCTTATCTGAATGCATGTAACTGATTGAGGTTTCTTTAAAATTGTAAATAAATAATCTGATAAATCTTATTTTAGTTTTATTTGAATTTCGTGTAAAACATTTATTTCCTCCTTTCCTGTTGACTTGTGTCCTCTTAACTTGGTCAATAATTCTGATATATTAGATATATATAGATAGCTATAGATATTTAAACACATCTTTAATCTCTCATCTTGTCTCCCCCTTTTGACTTATAATATTTACAGTCTTTATGTCTTGTATGTTTTCTGTTCTGTCCATGAACTACTTAGTGGCTCTGCTCAGAGCGTTTCTGTTTATTAATGCAAGCTATGTAAGGCTTCCTTACATGATTGGTAGTGCTAATAGCAAAGTTCTTTATTCAGCCTTTAAGGATCAGAATACCATAAATAACCGATTTTTGATATTGAAAGATATTCTTTTTTTCTCTTGTTTTCTTCCTATTTCAGTTCCCCCCTTTTTAAACTGTATTGCTTGCTTTTTCATGATACTATTGAAAGGTTTTCATGGGACATTTCAAGAGGTTAAAGGGCATGTCCACCCCCAAAATTAAAATTTAACCCACTAATGGCCCCACTGTGTAGTTTAAAAAAGAATCCTTACCTTACATCCCTGCTCCTTGTGGATCTGCTGCAGTGTCTGTGCAAAGTCCAGGAAACTGAAGAGTAGGAGCTGTCTTCCTGTCAAAAGGTGTCTGCCTCCTCTCTTGTCTCCAGGAGGGATGGTGACATACACAGGGGAGCCCTTCCCCCCACCCTCCCTCCCACCCTCTGGATCCCTCTATGGCTGCCCATCCAACTTACTTAAAAAAATGTTTAAAATCTTGTAGGCCACCCCTGCCCACCCCAACTGCCAAGTTACTAATAAAATAGAATCAGAGACATACTTACAGCCCTTCGTTCCCGCGGCTGTAATTACATTTTTAAAAAAAAAATTGTATAAATCTAGAAGTTCATGTCAATACATACACTAATTTTAGGTGGCACACATTGTAAGGAAGATAGTGGAGACATTGCAAATTCCTGAATATATTCCTTTTTTGTGCTATATAACTTGCAAATGTTCCCCTTAAATATTATGGCTGCTGATAAACTTTTTTTTTCCCCCCAACACATTAACATGCCATAAAAAAAAGACCAAAACCTCTGCATAGAGTGTAGGATGTGTGTCTGTAACTGAAGTTTTTACTCACCACCCAGCAGAACTCTACACTATATGAAAGCAGGAGTGGATGTATTGAGCACAGCCCTAGTTGCTTTTTTATGTCCGTATATAGTAGATGTGGGCCCTAGGCACTCCTTCAGGCAATGTGCCAGTATGCTTCAGGTGCTGCTTCCCTCCGTCCTCTACCCTAAGGACTTCCACGCTATAGCACAAGCAAAAAAGGGTTGATGGAAGCGCACACCGTTTGTCAGAAAAATTCTGTTTTATTGCATCACACAAACACACACAACGTTTCGGAGAACGCTATGTCTCCTTCATCAGCTGATGAAGGAGACATAGCGTTCTCCGAAACGTTGTGTGTTTGTGTGATGCAATAAAACAGAATTTTTCTGACAAACGGTGTGCGCTTCCATCAACCCTTTTTTGCTTGTGCTATTGCTTTTTTATGTGCAGTTGACTATTTACTTGATGTACAACGATGGCAAAAGTTCATGGTGTTGCAAACTATGCTTATTCCACTAATTTCAAGTAGTTAATAAATGACCCCACAGGGCTGCAAATGTAATACCCATGCTAACTGTTTTTTACTACAGAGAGATGATAGTGATTTTTAAGAATTATGGTTGAAAAATAAAAAAAAATTAAACCACTATATTGCTATATTTTTATTAACGATATAGAGGTTCTGTTGTACAAGGGACATTGCCTGAAGCTTAATGTATTATTAGACTAGTTTGGTGACAGTTTCACTAAGACTGTTGCTAATATTCATTGCAGTTCAGTTTGCAGTTTTAAGTAAAACCAATTAACTATAACACAACACTCAGTAATGTGGTGTGGAGTAGTAACATTGTTCAACTAAAATAAGTATGTGTTCAGTTTATTACATCGCATTCTTTTGCTTTTGTGTATGATTAATACATGAGCTGCATTTCCTAGAGCATTTTCTACTTTTTCTCTATACCCAGAAAGTTAGATAATGGTATTATCAGCCCTGGCTTTATCCCAGTATGCCACACGTACCACAGGCACCCCTTGCATTATTTGAGTGTTTGCATAATGCTGTATTTAGGAGAATTTTAACTGATTTTCATTAACAATTTGGCAAAATAACAAGTAAGATTTTGAAACTGGCAGGTTTCATGTGCATAATTTGACTGCTAAGATGTGCAGCAACCCCCCCTCCTTTAGTCTCCAAGAAGGAAAAGCTTTTCACATCTGCTGGAGCCTGTGCAATCATTCCCCTGGGCCCCATTTATAACAATCTAACAAGATCGGATTTGCCTTTGAATATCTGTAAATATGGCTAAAGATCACAAAACCAAACTCATCATTGTTGAAAACTAAAAGATGGAAGGCTGTGTTTGATGAATGTGCATATTGTACTTTTTTTTGTGCAAAGGAGCAGAGATAAAACACTTTAGAAATGGTGCTTTTTTTCCTGCAAACATCTGCATTTCTACAGGTTTAATTGCATATTGCATATGGTAAGTTAGCATGCACTTGTTTTCATTAGTTAAATAGTTTACTTTGGATAAAGATAAAGCGTTTTCATAAAAAGGACAACTCATTTGGAATACTATTTCTGCCAAAGGATCAAGACTATTCTTGAGATGTTAAACTCTTACTTATTTATGGAAAGTTTGGTTGTATCATACAAATTATTATTATTATTATTGTGAATTTATATATTGCCAATATCTTCCGTGGTGCTGACAAATGTTTAATTCATGCCTTTATTCTATTATTTTTCACTTGGACAGTTGGATGTCAAAATGACATCTTTCTGTCCTGAAGGAAAGATTGAAAATGAGCCAGTGAGTTGCACTAAACCAAAGAACACATAACAAAATAACAGTATAAACTGAAATGCATTCATACAGATTTGTTCTCTCGCTATTCTAATTCATTAAAGGACATGTCCACCCTCCAAACTAAAATAAAATATCCTTACCTTTCGCCTCTGCTCCTTATGGTTGTCCTGCAATGGCTGCTGAAAGTCCAGAAAAATGAAGAGTAGGAGCCTTCCTGTGTGTAATCTTGTATTTTTCCATTCCCTGTCCTCTTGGAGGACACTGGTATGCACTGTGGAGCTCTCTCTTTCTCAGCCAATCACAGACACAGCTGTTGGTCCAGCTCTATTGCTACTCCATTCCCAGAAGTAGCAATAGAGGCAGAGGAAACTAGGTTGGGTTAGCTTATTTCTGGGCACTTTTAAAACGTAAAACCCTAGCATTTAGGGTTGTTGGAAGATCCTCTACACTACAACATATTATAGATTTTTGGATGGAGATACCCTTTAAATCACTAAACTAAAATGTTTAAACAACAGTATCATATAATTAAGCACCTTACCAGAGGAGCTTAATTAACGCGCTGCCTCTGCCTTTTATGTGCACTCTAGCAGTGTAGTAGAGTAATTGTACTTGATAGTGAGCACCCACTTGATAAATTTCCTTCATAGTGCAAATCTAGTGTGCAGAATCTGCAACTTTATCTGAGATATCAACTACAAGGAATAATTCCTGCATGCTCAATAAATTGAAAGAAAACAAGGATGTATTCCAGTAAAAAGCTGTGAAAGCACCAATTATGATACTGGAGTTATACTGGGGGTGGAGCTTGACTGATGGAGTGATTTTAGGTATTACTTGCCACTTAAGGTAAACGCAGGTATGAAGACCATTTAGGTCCTCAATTTTTTTTTTTTTTGACTTTTAATATGAGGGGGTGTTTTGGGATTATATATTTACCCATTAATAAGATGATTTCTTTACAATACTGTTGATTTTAGAAGTGACAAAGACAGTTAGAAATTAAAAGTTTATACAGTATCACCTAGATTTAAGCTTTATGTCTCCTTTAAATTTTAAGGTTTGGTTCACATGTTTCTGTGCAAGTAATTTTGTAAACACCTGTGCTTTTGAAAAATATCTAATTTCTTTAATTTATATCTAGTGTATACTTATATTATAATGTGCAAGTACTGCCTGCTAACCTGCAATGCTCACCTTACTTTGTAATTCAGCATCCTGTAGCTTGTTGGTAAAAAATAATTTGCATATCAGTGCATGAAGCAACCAATAGCAAATGAGCAACCGAGTGCTGCCATTGTTTGCTGAAAACACATTCAGGTGTTAGGCTAACATAATGTTTTTCTCCAATCAGCCAAAAGCTACCAGTTGAAAGATGCTGCGGGATTCAATCATGTACAGTACATTGTGCCAATAGAATACACATACATCAATTGGAAGTTAAATAAAATGCTGATACAAGCAAAATAGTGTCATCTGATTGGATTAGACAGCAGTCATTCAGAACAGATGTTAAAGAGTCACAAATATTGTTCTATTTCGTGAATTCTCTTTTTCTTTTATGTGTCTTCTTTTCCATAGCATTTTTAGGGGGATAGAAATGGGATCTTTATTTAATTTTTTTTACTTGTGCCTTAAGCATGTCAAAGAAGTTTGGTTCAAGAATCATCATACATAGCTAAATAAATCATGTTCTCTCTTGAGGTTCCTGGTAAAATAAAAATGTATTTGCTATTTCTTCTTATTCATTTTTAAGCGTTTACTTCCTACCTGTTTTTGAGTGAGTGCCCAGAAATAGTAGTTTTTGTCAAAAGAGGGAATTACGCCAGGCAGTTTTTATCCTGCCAAGTAAACTGCTGGACTGCAAAACTGATGTTCTTAAGCAGAGCCTGTGTTTCCTGAGAAGTTTTAGATACTGAGAGATCAGTATTCTTTATAGCTCATATGAGCACACAAATTGATTAGATTAACCCTAATACTTGCAGGTCTTGTGAAAAATATTTCCACACGTTTGTCATCACTTTATTACACCTTAAAAGAACAAGTGGAAATTATGACTTTGCAGTTATTAAAGCAGAAAGTGTGCTCTGCAAGCTTTCAATAAATAAAATGTAATGCTTCTAATAAATAAATATTCTGATTGATTAGCTGAATACTTAGTAATGAGGTTATACACCAAAATGTATAGTTAATGTGTCCTGTAGGTGGTCAGTATTAGAGCAGTTATGAATTAGTGTGTGTTTTTTTAATGTGGCATGCAATATTATGTGAATCGTACATTTATTACTACTAAAAGTTTTATTTTATTAATTTGATGAAGACCATTGTATTTATAATTACCACCTCCCATTATTGTTTGTGCATTGATTATAGCTAGGTACACACAGGGCCGAATTTTGTAAAGGCACTATTTCCTAATACTTTGCCTGTAACGCTAATTACTTTTATGGCCACAATCGTACTATTATGAGCACTGTTGTACAATTACGAACTTTCTGATACAGTGGCTTTTTTGCCCGCAGAACTGCTAAAAGGCAGATCCTGTCGACCTTTTATCTGGCACATGCATGGCGACGAAAAGCAGACAATCCCACGTCTGATGAACTACCATTGTCAGCTGCAGCCAAAATTTCTATTGGCCCCTATGATTTAATATAGGAAGCCAATAACAGCTTCTGGCCACACAAACAATCTCTCAATACAAAGTATAAGTGAACCATTGGGAATGTGTCTGTAATATATTTTTACTGTGTGTACCCAGCATAAGTCAGAGATTTTGAATACTTTGAATTTATTTTTTGTATCTATTAGCTAATGCTAAACGTTAGCTGGTTGTATTTGGGTATTGGACATAAGAAGTGTGGTTAGATCTTTCATTGGAAATTATCTTTTAACCCTTTTTATGTTTGTGGTTAAGATAGTGATGTGTTCATATGTTTACATAAATGTATATGTTGTTATCACCAGCATATTTTTTGTATGGTCCCTGCAGCAGCACTTAGCTATTATTTTTTCATGTGGTCTGCTAATATATTCAGTTGGCCAGGCAACTTGTTAAATAAAACCCATACCTGCTTTTTCTTTCCATATTCCTTTCTGAATAACTCTAACAGGATTTCATCCTATGGACCAGGTCACTGAGCAGATACAGATGTTTCCTACAGTTTTGGATTTAACAAATACATATATTTTAAGTTGAAGTTTCTTTGTATCTGTTTCTTGCACCAAGTCCCCCTTGCTTTTTTAAAAGTACAATTGTAACGCTGTGCTAGTCATCTCTCCTAAAAAGGTTGTATGACTGGCTCCTAATGTTAAAAATAATTTGTCCATCCTTGTTTCACCTAAGAACTATTCTACTTAGACTCTTCTTGCTTTTATCTGCATGAAAAGTGTATGCATATTTCAGAACCTGAGGGGACCTGATTTCAGTCTTTATGAATCCATTCATTCTTTACGCTCTGACCTATTTCAACTTGTCTTCTTACAGTTCCTGTCTCATCTGCCCTTCTTAAAAAAGTTCACGCCTTCTTTATTTTTTAGTATTAAATATCTTTATCATAGACTCATTCTACCCCTTCACATGTACAAGAGCCATGTGCCTATTATGTTTACTTTACTCTTCATTCTGGCTGTATAATGTGTTTTTGCTCCAGGTTGCAATGCCATGGTAACATGTTGGTTGCTTACCACCAACCCCAACTGATATATTCAGCATTTCATTATATGTATTAGCAATCAGATATTTAGGGATAATTATTGTCTCCATACTGGCAGAGTATGCTGGCCCCTCCCTCCATGCATTCAATCAAGACTGTGATTGCTGACATCACAACCAATTATTAACTGCTGTTTCCCCTGCTGCCTCCACTGTTCATGCTAAAGTTTATAAAAGGCTCATTGAGCAGAGGGAGAAGACAAATACCTTTGCCAGAACAGAGGAGAACCTATCAGTAAATATATGGTTACAAACGCATGAAATAAACAGGTAAAATAGTAAAAATAGCAGTTGGGGTTGCGGGCAAATAACTGACAAGTCAACAGTTTTTTTTTGTTGCATGAGTGGCCATGCCCTTTAAATAAAATCTGCTAATTAAAATACATATTTTTACCACAATATAAAGCTTTACCCTAAAGATGGATGGCTAGGATTTACTTTGATTGCAGTGAAAGTTAAAAATGATTTAGTTTCCATGTTTGTAAGTATCAATGCAGAAAACCAATGCCCTGTGCACACTTGGATATCTGTTTATGCTCTAATACATACATTTACACATTAATTTATCTATCTTTAATACATGTAGTCCAAAATAGTATAGACTGTTTTTTGGTAGGTAGCCTTACTAAAAGCAATCTAATAATTCAATAATTTCCATTCAGTGTTTTTAGCACATTCCTTGTGCCCTTCTTCACATAATGTGTTTAAAAATTATTTTCCTATTTAGAGTTAATAACATACTGCTTTTGAAGACACTACAAGATCAAATCCTTCATGGCTAGGAAGGCAGCCTCACGTGATTTTCAGCAAGACTAATGTGAATGGGCCATTTTTGTAATAGATTTTTGTCAGGGGTAAAATGGAACAGATGTGGTGGAAAAACGGCTGATCTGTTTTATATTGTAACTACATCTTGTGGTTCATAGGAGATGAAAATGTTTCACTGAGCCATTCATGTGCTTGTTTTGTTGCTGCACTTGATTTTGATTAAATGAATCCAGTTGTTAAACTGTAGCTACTGTGTGCTAAAAAGGGTAACTTCCATATTTTTGGAGCAGAGGATCAGTATATTCATAAGCATTGCTTGCAAAAGTAATCATTTTAGCGATGTTACATGACAAAAAATTACAGAGAAAATAAGCAGTTAGTGTGGCAGAAAATGGACTGCAATCTCTGAATGTCCTAGAGAAACCATGACCTGATTAAGAGTGAACTGCACTACAAATATTTATGGTTGGATTAGAAATTTCTATTTTGCTTTTATAAATAAACTACAAATAAAAATCTCACCAACTACCCGTCAGCTTTTTTTCAGAATGTTCTATACTTCATTAGCATTTACACAATGCCTTGTATGTAATTATAAACAGGGTAACAACATATCTAAAATTAGATGTGAAGCAACAATTATCAGATAATCACTTAAAACTGTTACAGTTTTATTCCCAGAAACAAAACCTTTGGGATATCTTTCTCACATAATTCAGTGAGGGATTTGCAATATATATACAGTATATATAAATATCATTATTTTTGCTTTTTCCTCTTTTCTTTTTGACTAAGCAGTGTGTGCGCCATTGTACTGTATTACTGGATTGAGTTATCTTCCTATCTAAAAGGTTTTTTCCTTTTCTTTTTTTACTGGCTTCTCTGTACAAGATATGACTCTCAAATCTTCTGCGTCTCTATTTCCATTGCTGCATCCTTGTTCTTTGTTAATCACTTGGCAAGCGCTTATTTGAATATTAAAAATTTCTTTAATCATCAAAGGCAGGAGCACAGCTTCATGAATATTCATATTTTTCTCCTCAGACTGGATTCTAGTTCATTACCCTGCAGTAAAGCCAAACAGTCATCAATCGCGCTCATTACAGCCGCTGGCGTTTTGATTGGCTGCCTGCTGCTAGGAGCTTCTTTTTTTTCCCTCTCCTCCTTTAGTGTAACTTGCAGTGTACCTGCCAACAACAACAAAAATATCAACAGTGTTAGAGAATTAGACTACATTTTTTTTTATTGTTATTTATTTTTTTAAAAAAACTTTACAGACTAATCAAACTGGTTTCTTAATGAAATAAAAAAAAATGGCGTGTATGTATACGTGTTTTCTGTTTATGGAGTGTGTGTGTATTTATATATATATATATATATATATATATATATATATATATAATATTTAATAAGAAACTAAAGCTTTAGAAGAATATTTGTCAAGAGAGTTGACGTAAGTTTCATTTGCATAATGACTTTGTACTTCTGCATTAATAAAATTTGCATATGAAGCCATGTTAATTACTCCTGATCATGCTTTTTGCATTCATGCATAGTAATTTTCTCCGACTTGTGAGAATTAATGTCTTGGCATTGGGGGGAAGGGACAGGGTACAGTCTGCAGTATCTTTACTGACAATTCTTTTATTAACTGTTAACACACCCAAGTCTTTTTCCTGGGCAGTAGGATGAATTTGAATACCTCAGGGTAAATATTTTCAAATCAAAATATTTTAGAAAAAAGCATACTGATAAAATCATTGATTTCTGTAGAGAAATTTAGGCAAACCCATTTTAAAAAGTAATGTTTTGCAGATATTTATATTCTGTAACATTGTAATATTGTGCTGTATAGTTTTTCAAAAAAATCTTATGGGATCTACTCATTTCAATTTTTTTTATGGTTTTTAGAAAGGGTTGATGAAAGTAGTCTACACAGAGATTGAACAGTGCAATATTAGGAAATTCTTTTACTTTAGGATTTAGTGAGGCTAAGAAAGTTATGTATTTCAGTCTAGATACTAATAGGCACTTTAAACACCAGCCATTAGCTAGCATTAAAAAGTGCTACAATGGTTATTTGCTATCAGCATATACTGTAACATTACTTGTGCCAACTGCATAGTTTACTTCCACGTTTGCCACACTGCTGCTACAACAAAGCATGACTTTAACTCCATTTCCGGGCAATGCAGCAATTAAAATATTTTTAAACTAATAAACGACAACTTTTTTCAAATATGAGGGCTTGTACAATAATAAGTGTTTGTCTGCATTTCTGTTTTATAATAACAACATTTATTGGAACTCTCAGGGCAATGTGTTGAGAGCTGTAGTGACCCTTAATGGCCCCAGTACTAGAAATGCTAGTAGCATCCCATAAGTGAATGCTAGATTTTTTTCCTATTTTACATATCAGTCCATTAACACACCCCCATATATATTCCTAGCAACACATAAATAAAAAAGACTTAAGATAAACTGTCATAACTGTGTAACTATGTAATTGTGGCTAGGCATATACATTAGGGTTTTTCTTAATAGACCTGTATGTAAAACTTTTGTTATGTGTACCTATTCACAGTAAAAGAAAAAGTTATATTGTAGCATTAACAGTAAAACTGCTGGTCCAGCACTAATTGTGCTGTAGTTTCATGGCAGAATACCTTTTGCTAGGATCTCTGCATAACTGCCTTTTCGCGGCATGACATTTTTCTTCCTGACCTCTTTATTTCACAACTGGAATACAGCAAACACTTTAGCTGTAAGCTATTTCACCTCTTGATACTCAACAGTTTACATTTCCTTCTCTCATTGTATGATAGCAGTGTGTAGTCAGCTTAATGTCTGTTACTGCAAAGGGACCTGTTCTATTTTATACAAAATACATTTAGCTGTCTCACTGTTTTCAATAGGGGTTGGCCCTAGGAGTGAGTAGTGTCGATCACAAATTATTTTTTGTTTTAAACATTTACACAAAATACAAAATTAGTTAAGAATTGAGTGAATTGTCTTAAATTTAAAGGGACACTGAAAAAATGACTTTGCCTCATCTTAATCTATAATTGAATACATGTAATTAGCACTTACTCTGATTTGCGTGTGATGCTGCATGCCTTCAATCTAGCACACATTTTGTTTAGAAGCAGTATCCCCCTCCCTCTTTTAACCACTCCCACTTCCATCCGACCTAACTTTTTTCCCACAAACCAACTGTCAAGCCTGCACACAGCATACAGCATTCCAACTGTCAAAACTCTGTCACCATTCCAGCTACAGTAAAACTACTCACAGAAGAATAGTTTTTGAGAGTAAGGAACTTGATTGACAGCTGAAATATAAGAAGTTTTAGGTTGGATATCTAAAGAAATAGGGGGCAGATAAACAAAATGATACAGTGGTGGTTGGGAAGAATTATATTTTCCATTTATGGTCAATTTAAAATAAACAATTTTTTGGTATAGATGCCCTTTAAGACTGCAAAAAGACAGGTAAATAATGATATTTCTTTCAGTGAAGACTATGAAAGTCATTAAAATGTCATCTTTTCAAGAATCCCAGTGCTTCAATTTTAAAATGTTTTTTTTCTTATGTGACATTTCAATTAAAGGGCATGTCCACTATAAAAATATTTTTTTTTGCCCACCCCTAACCACCATGCTATTTCTTTAAAAAAAACATTAGATCTGTAATTACAGCCCTTCGCTCCTGTGTCGCTCTTTTTCGGATCCCTGCGTGCCGGAACTTGCAAGCTGGGGCCGGACCGGCAACCACGTCTGTGATTGGCTTAGCAGCAGCCAATCATAGACACTGCTGCCATGAATGGAGGCGCCGTTGGAACGAAGTGTTGTAAGTACCGATCTGAATGCTTTTTTTTAAGAAGTAACAAAGCGGTTAGGGGTGGGCAGGGGGGAGCTACCATTTATTAAAATTATTTTACACTAGGTGGAAGGGCAAGGGAGGATGAATCTAGATGGTGGGAGGGAGAGGGGGGGAAAGGCTCCACAGCTCATGCCACTGTCCTCTCAGAGGACAGATCAGAGGCAGAGACCTTTTCATCGGACAGCTCCTACCCTTCAGTTCCCTGGACTTTAGACAAGCACTGCAGAAGAACCATAATTTTAGTTTGGGGGGGTGGACATGCCCTTTAAGCATTAATCCTGCTGACACACCTACTGATCTACTAAAGGGCAAGTCCAGCCCTCAAGTAAAAACTTATATACAGTTAAATCACCCCCCAAAACCCTAAACTGTAATAGTTTGAAATCTGAAATATATAAGTCTAACCTGAAATCATGCACAATATCCTGAAGCCACTGTTTCTACTTCCTAGTTCTTTCAGTTAGCCACTGTCAGTTGACATCATAGACATTGACTGAATGGTAATCCCCAGCTGCCTCTTCTGAGCATGCTCAGGCTCAGTACAGGTCAATAAATTGCTCTGTTTCTATGACACATCCAAAAGCATAGCATGAATACATTAATGAATTCAGAGTACAACGTAGGATATATCAACATATTTTATAGAGGACATTCTTTCTAAAAGATGTCATTATGGAGGTGGAGTTGTCCTTCAAAGTGCATGTGCCTCTCTTTAGGCCCGATTGATCCTCTGTGGTCCATTGAATACCACAGGATTGACCTCGAATGGTCAGGAATGATCACTCACACCTACTAATTTTTCCTGTTCAGTCAAAATATTGGTCGCTGCAGTTGATTGGTCCAAAATACTAGCCCATGTGTATAGAGCCTTAGGATTAGAAAGGAACAAATATAAGGCAGAAGTTTGTCAATAATGTCCTTTTTTTGTTGTTTTGTTTTCAAAGAGCTTTTTATATGCTTGAGCATGTGCAGAGGAGGCAGCTGGTGAAACAACAGTCAATCATTGGTTGTGATGTCAGCAGTCGTAGCCTTGTTTGTCTGCATGGAGGGAGGGTCCATCTTATTCAGCCAGAATGGGGACAATACGTATCATTAAATATGTGGTTAGTAATGCAGGTAGTAAAGTGCAAAATATATTAGTTTAGAGCAGGTAACTGGCAATTGACCAGGTTTTTGTTTTAAGTGTGAACATGCCCTTTAAGCAAGTTGGCTTGATTGGTCAGGTAGATAAAAGTATCCTTTTAGAAAAAAAAAATCACATTTATAAACAAATCATTTTAATAAAGGAATCATATTTATAAAGGAATTGCTTTATAAGAATCATATTTATAAAAGAATCACATTCATAAAAGAATCCAGTTTATAAAAGAATCGAAAATCATGTGGGGTTCTGTGTTTTATTCAACAGTCAATCATTCTATCTAACAAGTCATGCGAAATATAAAACCATCAAACTCAAATTGAAACATGTTTGGTTAGCTTTAGTGTTGTGAATGTATTTACTCCCTTATCTGCAGAACAAGAGGGTATCTCCTTTTTTAGCACTATGTTTATTCATTAAGGTTTACATACATCCATTCTAAAGCTGTATGTGGGCATTAAAGGGGTATCAACTGTGCCCACAATTCTGTTATTTTACTAATTTGCCTTTTGTTCTAGAAAGCTTAATTTAAGGTGCAAATTATGGCTTTAGTTAACATGCAATAGGAAATGAAATAATTTAACACATTTGATAGCTCCAAGTAACATGTCAAAAGTATTGTAGAGAAAAGCAAAAAACTTGATTTTATAGCTGGGTACACAAAGTAACAATAAAAGGGTGATTGCTTCAGTCTAACGGGTAAGTATTCATGATGCCATGGCCTGCGGCTGAAATCTGCTTTTAGACAGAGAACTTGAGGTTGCAGGTTCAAATCCACAGACTTTTATTTTATTTTTTTTTTTATTGAAATGTTTATGTTTTGTTTCTTACATTAATGTTGACTAAAAAAAAGAAATTGTAAAGACTTTATTTTTATATATAAAGCAAAGGAATATACTTGACAGGGACAAGACTGTTGAAGTAAAAAAAACTACACTGAAATTCCTGTTCTGTGTCTCTCAGCTGTATTTTGATTAGCTGTCAGCTTCTAGGGGGCAAGGCTGCAGCCTTAAAGTGTACTGCACTTTTTGCACCAAAGAAGGGGTGGATTATGGGATCCAACACCTAGTACCCACAGGTTTAGTTCATAGATCATCCAGCAGTCAGAGCAAAGGGAATAATTTGTAACCTTTTAAAGGGATATTTCAGACATAGTACTTGTTGTGTAATGAGAAATTTATCATAGATTAAGAAACAGATTTAAAATGCTGATGGCAGGAAATGAGTTTGTACGGAAATTCCCCCCAATGATCAGAACTCACAAAAAAAGCACTTAGTGTAACATTTTAATTTCTGATACTTAGAGCAGTAGTATTTAGTTATGGAATTTATATTTGTGGTTTGGCAAAAGACTTTGTTTAGCACTGGTAGTCTCTAAGCCATTTGAGATAAACAACAAAATAAAATGCAGTCCTTTGTGTGATTATTGCATCACAACAAGTGAATGGTCGTGGGTTTCTAAAACCTGTTTTTTAAAGGAACTGTAAACTTAAAAAAAAATTGTTTGCCAATCGTTTCTATTATTTACAGGGAGGGGAGAACGCTTATTCTCACCTCCCTGTGAATAATAGTTTGCTCAGGTGACGCAGCCGAACTTACCTTACCTGGTGCTCCACTCGCAGGTCCTTCTGATCTGACAGGCGCGCTGTCCTGCTCTCCCGATCGCGCACCTATCTTTTGTTACAGTTCCTTTAAAAAACAGGTTTTAGAAACCCACAACCATTCACTTGTTGTGATGAAATAATTTTTTTTTTAGGTTTACAGTTCCTTTAAGCCTGGTACATGCTATTTAATTTTAAACTTATGCTCCCAACCAAAAAACAAGGGGAAAATATTATTATACACCTATAATAATGGGCCATACTTATTTGTTTCCCCTAGATTCAGAATCTGTAGATTTAGATGTGGTTATTTTAGGTTCACTAGACATGAAAAGTTTAAGAATTTTAAATGTAAAGAATATTGAGGGTTACCGTTATGTGTTATGGCCACCTTTAAATGTCCGTTTTAACCAAGATCGTGCCCTCCCACCGGGACAGACCTACTTTGTAGGGTCTGCCCCAGTGACCAGGAATACCTGCATTTTCCCCATGGTGGTAGGGTTTCGATAGTCATGAGGTATGACCATGGCAGATTTGGGACATAAATGGATGTTCCGTGGGTGTGATTATTGTGATTATTGAGTGATTAACATCTGCTTATCATATTTGTAGCTAGCAAACAGGCCCTACTTCTTTATTGAATCTGTGGTTTTGTTTTTGTTTTTTAAACAGTGAAATGTGATAAATTACAGGCAAAACAAATCAGATTTGACAACAAAGTTGCCGTTTAAAACAACTCTTAAAAATAAGTTGTGTTTGCACTATGGTCATTTTTGTGACTTGTGTAAAGTAAATTTTCTTATAGAAATGTGTTGGTCCTTTGTATACACAGGTTATTAATAGTTTAACTAAAAAGGAGCAAAACACAGTAAACGCATAAAACAGAATGATTTGAAAATCTATAAATTCATGACTTTGTCTGGGCTGGTTGGTACTGTTAGCTCTCGAGTGATCACTTCAGCGGAAAGTGATGCCAGCTTTGCGGAGAAATCGACTTGTTTTCTAGGCTTCCCATAATTACTGCTGCAGTCTAGAGCACTTAGAGAATAGGGTATATCAAAGCACACACTAAGTGTTTATGACAGTATTTGGCCAAGCTCTGCCTGCAAGAAACATTATCTCCCCATGGAAAGTAAATGAAGACACACTTAACCCTTGCATTTTAGTCCATTAAAAAAAAAGAGCTGTTCTAAATTATTAAAATCAGGGCCCTGCACATTTTTTAGAGAGGCACTAAATTCAAAGGTTACTCAATATCTTACCTGTAACACAAACAAGAATAAGGCTTTGTAGGGCTGTTTGTATTATTTTGTGGGGGGGAGCCCATGGAATATTTTTTTTCCTGATCATCAGACTACAGGTTTATTGATTGATTATTGGTGTATTGGACCAAAAATAGAACCTATGTGAAAGAAAGGGCAAGCCAGCAATCTAGCATTGCGGCTTGATAACTGCCTTATTTGATATCTGATAGATTTGACATTTAGTATATTATGTATGCTAGTCTCTAAAAACTGACCAATTTACTTAGTGATGGGATATCTAAATTTTCCAGGAACACTGGAAAGTAAGTTTCCTAGTGCATGTTCAGCATTAAGCCATTGAACACTTGGTGTAGAATAGTGTTCCAGCATCTCTGCTCTGGATGGGAAACTAAATTCAGCATTTAGATGGATTATTGCTGGGGAAACAGTAGGCACAAATCACATGGTGATCAATTAAACTGTAGAAAATAAAAGTAAACCGCAAACAGCAAGTTTTGGCATTTTTATGAAAAAAATCTTAGTAAGGCTGGGGGCAAACAAGCAGATTTTTCGGCCCAATTGAGATTTAGAATATTTATAAAGTTCAGTGTGGGACCATTTTCTTCATACATTTTATAAAATTTAATTATAGCTTGTTTCCAATGTTACAGTCTATACTATATAACTACTGTTTGTATAGTGGACCACAAATTGACTAAAAGGTCTTTGTAGTTTACACATATGGCATGTCTCCAATAGTTTAGTGCAGCATGTTATAATGGGACTTTCCCCTTCCATGTAAGGGACAAAAGGCAGCAGTAGTTATTAAGACACAACTCTAAACTATTCACAAATGAGCTCTAGATTCTTACATTATTGACAAATGTAATCTTATCTGGCAGTTTTTCATAATGTTCAAATAGGGTTAAAGGGCATGTCCACCCCTCTTGCAAAAATTTAGCATGCAACAGAACACCCCCCAAAAGCTAGGTTCCGTTTTATTTACCTTTAGCAAAGATACTCCCAGGCTGTGTAAGGATCCTTACAAAAACTCACGGTCCTTGCCTCCACTGCTGCTGCATGTTCCCTTTATGTGCACAAGCAGCAGTAGCAGAGGCTCATTAGGTAATGGCTGTCAGTCATTGGCCATGATGTCACGGCTCTTACGAGGAATTAGTTGGGAGCCGCGGCACTGGATCGTGAGTTTGTAAGTATCATTATACAGCCTGGGAGCATCTTTGCTAAATGTAGGTAAAACTGAACCTAGCTTTTGGGGGGTGTTCTGTTGCATGCTAAATTTTTGTAAGAGGGCTGACAATCACTGCTGTAGTCTACATCAGAAATCTTTATGTGACTCAAACAGTGGGCTTAATCAAAGGGTCCTGTTTTAAAATTCATATAATGTTTTCTACAATGAGCATTTAAATTGCATTTTCTCTCTTTTCCTTTCTTCTTTTTTTCAACCTTTCAACTGATAAATAAGCTTTCTTAATAATTTATCAAGTGCGTAACATTCTTCTCACTGCTGTACATGCCCTTTAAGTTTAAGGCACTACTTTAAAAAAAAAAAGACTAATGGTGCTTATACACTGGCTACTTACCTGCTACATTCCCATATTGTTCCAGTAATGTTGATTATAAAGTGAAATCTGGCTTCAGAACTTTCAGATTCTCATTAAGACATTAGGAGACAGAGGGTGTTTGTGATTGTCTAATTTTAAGAGAGCCTTTAAGAAAAAAACAGTATTTCTCTAATCTATTGCTCTTGGAAGATAGCATTCATTTATACAACACCAAGAGAGAAATAATTTTTGCCTGCACGACTTCTTATCACTAGATAAGGTGATTGGATATTGGGGATATCTGGGGTCACGCCTCTGGACCCAAAGTCCCTATTTTATCATCAAGTCTGATTATTGAATTTTAAACTAAGGTTTAGATAAATCGTGCGTGAAACTATAGCCATATTACAGGTTATTTTTTTCTTTTGATGAGAGTGCAACATTGTATGGTTTAGCAAAAGTAAACCTCATGTTATTCAGAACAATGGGATGCAACTAGTCCAGTCAGTACAGGATATTTGTAACTAAACAAACTTTTCTCCGTCTATGGATTAATATAGAGGTTATAACTTTGTTGGTGCAACTAGTAAGGGACACAGACCCTTCTTTTAACCTTTAAATTCCTTCACTCTGCTGTACCACCCTACTTATCTTCTCACTTTGCCTTTTAGGTTGCTCTAGTTTGTATACTATCAGGGTTATTCAATAAAAGTTCTTATTTAAAATGGTGCTAAATTTACCCCAGCCAGAACTTATTTAACATTTGAAAGCTAACATCTGATTGGTTGGGGCAAAATTTAAAATATAATTTTAAATGATAAGAACATTTATTGAATAACCCTGTATGCATTTTATAATGTACAGCTCTGTGTACCCAAGTGGCGCTTTATAAATAAAATAAAATATGTAACCACATAATCTTTGCATGTTATTTCACAGTAAACTAAACTAAAATTTAACATTTCCTTGTAAATATTAACGGAACATCAGTGTACATAGTTACCAGTAAAATATTTTTTACTACCAGTTGGTAAATATTATTTGGTAAATCTGTTGGAAGAAATAAACAGGCTGAACATGGCATGTGTGTATTAGCTCTAAAAGCTAATCTAGCTCCCATAGGCATCAATAGAAAAAACTTGAAAAGTTGAACTATCCATACATGGGCAGATGTTTTTCTGATCGGATCTTCAAGTGACCGCAACAAACAGAATTCTGATCGAAGTTTGTGCTGCCGATCTTTCGCTGCCGGACTTGAAGATGTGGTCAGTGGAATATTTTCCATCTGGCTCGATCTTAGTTTTTTCAATAAACTGATCAATATGCAGTCGATTGGAAAAATGAAAAACAGTTATTGACGTTTTGAGAGATTCGACTTTGCCAAATTGCTGAAAATATCGATGCTGTGTATGAGGGGCTTTACTTGTTAGATGTTAATTTCAAGGCTCCTTGAATTTGTCCATCTTTTTTATTCTCTTGTCAGACATTTTCACTTGGTTTACTTTGAATGTTGATGTAGAAGTTAATATATCCATGTTGTGAATAAATTCTTATTTTCTTTAAAATGGTGTATTGTTAAGTATAAGCAAATCACATGTAGTAAAACCTAATGCTGCAGGATTCTATAAACAGTATTTGTAGGCATTTCAATACTTTCATTTTTAAAATCGAGAAAAATGTAATTTAATATTCTTTTAAAGGGCATATCCACCCTCAAAACTCAAATTTAACCCACTGCTGGTCTCAAATGGTCCAAATGGTTGTCCTGCAGTGCCTATCCAAAGTGCAGTAGCCTTCCTGTGTGTGAAAACATATCTACCTCCTCCCTGTCCTCCTGGAGGACTCTGGCATGCCATTTTAGTCTTTGTGTGTAGTTCTGCAGTGTTGTGTGTACAAACATGACATCACAGCTTAGAGGGAGCATAAATGTACTGTGAAATAATGTGAAATAGTGTGTTACAATGCTTCTGGTTATATTATAAATCAAAAATTCTATTTGTTTTTTTATCAATTAAAGAGGACCAAATATAAATATTTTTTACTCATGTTCACTAGTATTCAAAAAGAACCAGGCCAATCTTCTCTCTTTGCTTATGGCATGTGATTATAGATAGCTGCTGACATCACTAGCATTAGACATTGACACTGTTCCTTTAAGATACCACTTTGGGGTATAGAGTTCTTATATAATCTTGAACATTTTTGTGATAATTTTACTATCTTGTAGCCTGACTTATTAACAATGACTTTTTTGAATGGCATGATATTTATGTATTAGCATTATCAAAACCCAGGAGAAATCATTCAGACCTGTGAGAGAGCAGCATCACTTTTTAATTTCATGTTGATGCAAAGCCCTGTGTAATTTTCTCCCTGTCTATTCCCATTGCATTCACTAGAATGATTTTCCAGGCTTCTGAGATAAGCATAAAAGACTGTTTTATTGCATTGTGAGATGTGATAGAAAACAGAAAAACTGTCAGGAATTGTTTGTAACTCTTCCTTTCTTTTTTTCTTTAACTTTTTTTGGACGTATATTGGATGCTCTAGTGCCTTAAAGGATTCCCCTTTGCAAAGGCATTCTGTTCTATGATGTTGCTGTGTTTTGTGCCATTATGGTTTCGTTCCTCTCAAAACCTTGGTTTTCTATCCCAGTTCTTTCCTTTCATTTTGCAGTGTTTTCCCCAGCATTTTTTTTTCTGATGGGTGGCAGCAAAAGTAGCTGGGTAGGGTGGGGGGGGGGGGGAAATTTGGTGATGGGGAAAATTTAAAGGATAAGTACACTGTAAAATCAAGTTTTGCCCCTCCAGAGGTTACCTTTGTGCCTTGAAAGTTGCTGACATGTTGTTACTGGTTTTCTGAATGTTAAGTTCCTCTGAGATTTCCTCTGCTTTCTCCTGCTTGAGCCTCAAACAGTAATGCCTGAGTTCCATGCACTCTCCTGTTTGAGCCTCAAACAGTAATGCCTGTGAGTTCCCGTGTACCCTCCTGCTTGAGCCTCAAACGGTAATGTCTGTGAGTTCCGTGCACGGCAAAAGCAGGAGAGTACATGGAACTCACAGGTATTACTGTTTGAGGCTCAAGCAGGAGAGTGCACGGAACTCACAGGCATTACTGTTTGAGGCTCAAGCAGGAGAGTGCATGGAACGCACAGGCATTACTGTTTGAGACTCAAGCAGGAGAGTGCACGGAACTCACAGGTATTACTGTTTGAGGCTCAAGCAGGAGAGTGCAAGGAACCCACATGCATTACTGTTTGAGGCTCAAGCAGGAGAAAGCAGAGGAAATCTAAGAGGGGTGGATGTTAACATTCAGCAAACCAAAAAAATATGGCAACAGTATTTTTAAAGCTGCAACTTGATTTTACAGTGCACTTATCCTTTAATGTGCACTATTATTACTAGTTAATTATTAATTATTTTAAAATGCTTTTAACTAAATGCCCTTTTAACTAATGCAATATTACTACATTGAATCCAGTACAGCCTGTTTCCTTCATATTCTAATGTATATATATATGTCTACAGTTAATTCAGAGGTTCAGAGGAAGGCATTATATATATATATATATATATGATAATAAGGGGAAAAATTAAAAATTGTAAATATCCCTGGATCAACTCCAACTTATATATTTGAATATATTTGAAAACTACAACTCCCAGCGTTCCTCGATTGCAGAATGCAGGGTGTTGTAGTATTAAAACTGAAGGGCTGCAGATCCTTAGATCCTTCTCTGCACCCAAAAACACAGCACATATGACCCACATACAGAGCACGCTGCAGGATTGCCAAGCCATGCTTTTGCGGTCTCTATAAGTTCCTGTGAGTGTTAGTAAGGGGTCCTGGCCAAACAGTTTTATGCATGTATTTTGTCCAACCTTGGTGCAGGGCGAAAACACCTCTTGAACCTACATCTAAATTCTTTAATAAATTATAACATTTTTATACCCAGAATTTTTTCCAGGCGGGTGGCATGAAAAAAGTAGCCTGGTGGGCCACCTGGCGGGCTGCCTGGCTAAAAGGTGTTCGGGAGAACTCTGATTTTGTTTAGGTCACTTCAAACTACAGCAGTGAAAATTAAACAAGGACAATATAGTCTTTCAAAGATTTTAGGGATACATGTAGATGACACATAAAAGCACTGTATGTGACAATAAAAATGTTGTCATGTCTTAAATAGAATACTTCTTTCTTAAATAGTTTAGTTATAGACAAACAAAACATTTAGGAGCTCATTCAATAAGAGCTGCAACATGTTGCCTGTATCTGCAGCAGCTTATCAGATGTTATCTAATATTTTTTAACTGCAGTAGACCATTAAAAAGGTGACATCTGATTGGTTGAGGCAAATTAACAGCTCAGGCAAATGTATGTATCTCATATTTAATACAACTGTTAATGTATCTTTTTTGAAATTTAAAATTACTTTAAATCCAATAAAACTTCTATTGTTTATTTGGGCAAACACAAATTGTCTCACACTGAGTGCTACACAACTACCATGTATGTATTTATAATATGTATCAATATATTTGTAAATTAAGATGTTGTCCACAGAAGATGTTAGTCCCATTTTAATCTATAATAATAATAACAACAACAACAACAATATTGTCTCATGGGGATTTGTAGGTTTCTCAGTTGGACAAATCTAAAATTCCGCTCATTTCTCGATGGAATCTCTACCCCTATAAAAAATCTGCAGACACAGGAACGTCCGGCATTCTAATGAGTAACAGCAGGAAGTGCTTATGCTAATTACCGCCTAGCAGGGAAAGAGAGACTTGTGCCACCACGCTGAATTAATGGCCTGTCTAGCCAGAAACTGCTGTAGGTATGATCATCCTCTTCCAATAATTATTTAATGGTTTGAAGGCTCTTTTGGTGGCAATAGAAAAGAAGCACAATTTTACATGTTTACACAACTTAAAACTTTACTCTCTTAAATATAATATAATGTATTTGTATTCCATTTAGAAGTGAACAAAACTAACAAAGCTAAGCCTACTAAAAAGCAAGTTTAAGATTATTTTGGTATGTATGGATCGATATTTTAGTCTGATTTACTGGTCAGCCTAATATTCTGGTTGATTTATGGCTACCTAAAGGCTGGTACAACCCGTGCAATATTTCGGTCTGATCAACCGATATGTGCTTTCGGCAGTGTCCGACCAACCGTTTGCTGGAATCGGACGAAAGGGTTATCGGACGCATGGTAAAATCACGTCCGATTGTGCAGTCCTCTATGGACCACACACTCAGTCGACCAACAGTCCTTCCTCCTGGCCGACTTGGCCAACATGCTTTATTCCTTTTTTCCAACAGATCTGACAGTAGGAAAGATCAGTACAGGTTTGGCCAGTGTGTAATATCACTAACCTTTTTTGGCAGCCAGTTCTATAGACCTCACTAGATTAAAAAAGTAGTTGGCAAAAAAACAAGTACATTTCTAGTCATATTGACTTTACTCACTGGCTAATTTTTGGCCATTCCCTCTGCTCAGTCCTTTTGTCGGATCAGGCCATGATCAGCTGTGATCTGCAGAAGTGATTAAAGTTTGGACTAGATGGACGTTTGTCTTAATGCGACCTTCATTACAATTTTACTATGATTAAAGGGCATGTCAACCCCTTTTACAAAAATTTAGCATGTGCAGCAGCAGCGGAGGCGTGGGCTAAGCGTCGCTGGATCGTGGGTTTGTAAGGATCTTTACACAGCCTGGGAGCAGCTTTGCTAAATGTAAGTAAAACAGAACCTAGCTTTTGGCGGGTGTTCTGTTGAATGCTAAATTTTTGTAAGAGGGCTGGACATGCCCTTTAATTCTAATTCACTGCTGTATCCACGCCACAAATCTTTATGTGGCTCAAACAGTGGGCTTAAAGGGCATCTATAGTGAAAAAAACACATTGCCCCTTTGCAAAGTTAAATTCATGTACTCTGTGCTGCCTTAATCCTATATCTGTCACTGACTCTGTTTAACCACGGTGTCAGATCTATGTGCAGCACTCCCCCCTTCTCCCTCCCCTCTGTTACCTCCTCCATGTCTCAGCTCCGGCTAACCGACAAGCCTTTTATGTGCAGTAGGAGTTAAAAGTTCAACATCCTGAAAAACACACCCACGCACAGTGGCCAATAGAAAGTAAGCTGTCCTGGAGACAAGGAAGAAGGAGATCAGTACAGTTTACGATCTCTCACTTTTTGACCCATCATCAATCAGTGAAAGCTATTAAGAAGGGGGGTCAAGTGCAGCCTTATATCTAACATCAAAGCTACCTTTCTCCCCCTGCTAATGCTGTTATCTCTATGTTTATTACAGAGCAGGGAGGGGGGATCACGTCACAGGGATTTGATTGACAGTCCAAGTAGGAGTAGAGGAATGCAATCACGTATTCTTCTAACTGGTGTATCTCAGGACAGAGAGGGAATCTGAAAAAAGTGAAGACACTCTGGGGGTTGTAGGGAATTATAGAACACATGGAAAGAAAGAAAAAAAAGTTAATTTTCCCACTATAGATGCCCTTTAATCAAAGGCCTATTTCAAAATTCATACAATGTTTTCTACAATGAGCATTTAAATTGCATTTTCTCTCTCTTCCTTTCTTTTTTTTATAGTAACCCTTCAACAAAATCTATTCAGTTATAACCTACCCCTTGTAGTGGATTTCTATGGGAGGAAATCTTACAGTTCCAGGAGAAGGAAGCCACAAAGGGGTAGGTTATAATAAACAATGCACCCCGAACTGTAAATTAAAGGGATATTAGAAGTCACCTTGGAGTTCCGTGCCCTGTATAAAAGGTACTCGGCCTGCGGCCTCGTGCTTTTATATGGTCACGGAACTCCTCTGTGACTTCTAATATCCTTATAATTTACAGTTGGGGTGCATTATCCACTATATTATTAGAATTTTAACTTAAAGATAATAGGGATTATTGCATTTTGCAAGTTTGAGTAGCAGCTCATAATAAACATTGCAAAAGGGAAAGGGAACTGTTTCTTTAAAACGTAAAGTTAATGGTCAGTTTTACTGTGGCTGGTTTCATTTATACTGGAGCCAGTCTTACTGTGTGAGAGCTGTTCACATGCTGAAATTAGTCCTTAGTTTGCTTCTGTGGCAATGCCAAATTTTCATGTTAATGTTTTATTAAGAATTCTTTTTCACGGCCAGTCAGATCCATCCAGGCACACATACATGCTGTTGCGGCCCATGAACAAAGTAAGCAAAAGCATGCATTTTCTTTGGCAAAACCCATGGCCACAGAATAGCGTTGTGTTCAGAAAGTGTTACTATTATATTTGATTTCAAAAAAATACATCTTTGACCAAAAGCAGATGTGCAAAGCAAATATGTACATTTAAGTAACTTAAATTGTAATTAAAAAATAACAAATGTTTAATAAATGCAACTAATAAAATGCAAATACAAGATGTATATTAATAGGAAGAGATGCTGTAACTTTGTATGGAAGATTTAAGTTAATTTACCGTACTGTGGTCACTTAATACCTGATTGCTGGAACCTATTATTTGCAAGGAAGATCCATGGAATTTTAGTCATACTTTCCAAAGATGCTGCAGATAACTTTGCAGAGACTATTTATTTGACAAAACTTATTTTATGGGGCTCTATTCAATGACTTTTTTGCAGAAATTGCCACTGTGCAGCAATATCACAGTTTATCATGGTGCTAAGCAAGAAATTCTATTATTTCCAGATGTGTTTTTTATTTTTAAAGTGCAAACTATAACAAAATCTGCCTCTATCAGATTTATTATCTCCGTCGAACTTGGGATTGGTTGTTTTTAAGTGGAAATTACGGTCAGTCACTTTTTTTGACTCCCGCTATATGAATGGGGGCTGGAGAAATTGAGTGAGCTTTTGACAGTGCTGGACAAATCCCAGGACACCTATAAATGTACACATGGCAACTAACTTGATGTCAATGTTACTGGCTACCTGAAAAACCTTTATTGGGTCCTAGGTTTTTTCTATAAATGGTTCCTGTGTCAACAATGATTTTTCTACCCCTGATGTAGCATCACCAAAACACCATACAAAGGTATTGGAAACTTAGTAGTTTAATGCATAAAAATAAAAACTTGTTACAAAGCTTGAAATGATCTACCTTATGTACAGGTTTACTGTACCTTGGGAATGGTAAAGAAACCAGTATGCAGGACATACGTCATTGTCATATTTACTCTTTGTGGAGGTTTGCATGTCTTGTAGCTTGAAAAAAAATGTACTCCTTTTAAGTCCAATGCAACTTTTTAGAGTTTAGAATAATTCAATTTGTTTCAAGTATCTAATTGCTGCTGTAGAGAATGATTAATGTCCGGCTGAAAGAATTCCACATCTATGAATGAGAATTGCAAACAGATGCTTTTGGATTTGAAGGCAAAAAAGCAGAGGCAAAAACAGTATGTTGAAATGTGTGCAGCACATTTAATGACGGTTAGTTAGCCTGTCCACATATCAGATATCACAGAAACAGATTTTAATTCTGCTTTATGTATAGCATGCTTATGTAAGTAAGGAATGATAGGTTATTGTGGTTTGTGCTGTACTCTGGTATGAAGTATTTGAAATTAATACTGCCTAGAAGCTAAATATATTAATTACAGAATTTTGCCATTCACACGTCATCATTTCAATAGTTGTTGTTACTTAGCAAACTGGCTGTATTTTTAAAATATAATGTTAGTGTGCTTCTAATACGAAAGTTATTTGATTATATTTGTCCTGTGGATACTTCATGGACAAGCCAAATGGTAATAATTTCTCTGATTAATTTGTTAATTTATCCATAAAAATGGTATATATGCAAATATTGCAGTATATATGTGAGTCCTTTTAAGAGACCTTCCTGAAGGCCCACTGATCAAATTGCAGATGGTCCTGATTAAAATTGGCAAGGAGAGAGAGACTGCTGATTGTGCTGGTCAGCTTTTACATATCTTGTAAAATAAGAATATTTGAAAAGAATAAGAAAGGAATTTTCCTAGTCCGTTTTTGGAAGAAATAAGAAAACAATCTCGCATTTTTCATGTATTTTCATGTATGTATTTTGTTTAATATTGTAAAGACTGGTTGCTATCTGTGTGATAGTTAGGGGTGTTTGGAGGTTTGACACAAATCTGTTTTTAGGTCTGAACTAATTCTGCTTTTACAATTCTAGTAGTCAAAAAAAACCTACTACTCTTAGCTATTCTTGTTACAGAGACAATGGTTTAAAATTGAATGCTGGTCATACACTGCAAACTTACCATACAACATTCCAGTGTCCGGCCCGTATCCAACATACCTGTTCCCTTTATCGTTAAAGGAACATTCGCTGCTGGCCTCAGGATCTTTTGGAACTGCACGAAAATTTACCTTGCCTACGGTTGGCCCCCTATACTAAATTATAGGGAGTAGGCCACAGATGAAGGCAATGTAACAGTCACAAATGTTCTTCCTATAATCTATAAAGGGAGAATGCTCAAAGGGAGAATTCTCTGAACTTTCTGTAGCCTAATCTAAAAATCATAAAGATTTTGTTTAAAAGCTGCAGCTTTTAAAACACTGTTGCCATATTTTTTTTACCTATGCCCCTCCAGAGCATAGCTTTGTGCCTTGAAAGTTGCTGACAAACGATAATGCCTGACACTGACAGGCATTACTGTTTGAGGCTCAAGCAGGAGAGTGCACGGAACTCACAGGCATTACTGTTTGAGGCTCAAGCAGGAGAGTGCATGGAACTCACAGGCATTACTGTTTGAGGTTCAAGCAGGAGAGTGCATGGAACTCACAGGCATTACTGTTTGAGGTTCAAGCAGGGGAGTGCATGGAACTCACAGGCATTACTGTTTGAGGTTCAAGCAGGAGAGTGCACGGAACTCATAGGCATTACTGTTTGAGGCTCAAGCAGGAGAGTGCATGGAACTCAAAGGCATTACTGTTTGAGGTTCAAGCAGGGGAGTGCACGGAACTCACAGGCATTACTGTTTTAGGTTTAAGCAGGGAGTGCATGGAACTCACAGGCATTACTGTTGAGGCTCAAGCAGGAGATGGCATGGAACTCACAGGCATTACTGTTTGGTGGTTCAGCAGAGAGTGCATGGAACTCACAGGCATTACGTTTAGGTTCAAGCAGGAGAGTGCATGGAACTCACAGGCATTACTGTTTGAGGTTCAAGCAGGAGAGTGCATGGAACTCACAGGCATTACTGTTTGAGGTTCAAGCAGGGGAGTGCATGGAACTCACAGGCATTACTGTTTGAGGCTCAAGCAGGAGAGTGCATGGAACTCACAGGCATTACTGTTTGAGGCTCAAGCAGGAGAAAGCAGAGGAAATTTCAGAGGGGCTGAGCTTAACATTTAGCAAACCAGTAACAAGATGTCAGCAACTTTCAAGGCACAAAGGTAGGCTCTGGAGGGGCATAGGTAAAAAAAAATATGGCATCAGTATTTTAAAAGCTGCAGCTTTTAAATTAACATAACTTGATTTTACAGTGCACTTATCCTTTAAAGATCTTTGCTGTGTGTACCTACCTTTATTATCATGCTACTAAATGAGATCTCCATTTACGCTTGCATTTATTATCTACTGCATAGGACATACTAGGTATGTTAGACTTTGTTTAAAAGGATGATTCTGACCTCGTATGATTGCCCTTTTTCGCACATGTAAGGAGATGGGAATGGTTTTGTGCACATTCAGAGTAATTCATTCTATTGACAGCAATCAGAATCTGAAGCCTGTTGAAACTTCCTCTCTAATTGAACTGGGAAAGGTAAACCAGTTTCAGGGCTCTGCACACTGTAATTGCAATAATTTAATTTAGCTATTTAACCTGTAATTCAGTGGTATTTATTAAAGAGCATGGGAGAAAATGAGGCCATTAAGAGCCAGAGATGAATACATTGAAATGAAAATGAACGCTTCTAACTGCTAGTTGACCTTCGTTTTGTTGCAGTTTTTATTAGGCTGGTCATGGTAATTACTGTGATGTGAATCATAGGAGAAAGTGAATAATTCTGTAATGATTTTTTTTTCATGTTGCATATACCAAAGGGTCTTTTGAATGCATACAGTTTTATTTATTTTGGGCACAATTACATTGTGGGTATTTTGATAACAGAAAAAAATAGTGAATGAATTTGCATTTAAAAATGGAAAGCTGGGTATACACTGCAAAGATTTTCAAAAGATTACAGACAGAATCTTTAAGATTCGGTCTCTCATTTTTTAAGGATTAGCTTGCAGTCCCGAGCATTATCCCTATATAAACTATAAGAAGAGCGTTCAGGGGTGCCACATTCACTTCAGCTGCAGCTGACGAGATAACACACATTATCGATAAAGGGACGATTCTGGCACATCCGGCCAGGAGTTAAAATGTTGTAAGGTAAGATTGAAGTGTATTGCCAGCATTAGATTTTAAAGGGACACAAAACTGAAAAAAATACTTGTTTTTATCCTTTTCTATATCATTAGTACTGTTAGTGCTCCCTGTCTCTAGATCTCCTCATATCCTGTTCAGCTCACTCCTAGTTAGTATGCATGTCTCCTCTCTATGTATCCACCCCCTTCCAAAACTGAGGCAGTTGGAGTGTGGAGCATGTGCAGTGGAGATGATCTGTGCCCCCCTACAGCCAATAGCATTTGCCCAGTGATTTTGTGTTATAGTGAAAGTGAAACTACTTTGCTATGGGAAGGTAAGCAGCACTGGGAGCTGTAATAACTGCTTGAATCAAGTAAGTTTTTATTTTAACTGTAGGAAAAAGAAACTGTAAATTATATTACAGAGACTATGGTTAGTGGTGTGACAGAAACAACTGGTTTAATTATCATTTTCTCTACTACATGTAGACTATAAAAAGGCCATACAGTGACAAATTATTTGGTTAAGTAGCGTAGTGTATATATGTATATGTTTATTTATATAATTGCTACTTGGGGATGCATCACTGTATAATATTATAATACAAAAAGTCATAAAAGAGGGACACACAATATAATTCAGTACATAAATAAGTAGGTGCATTGATAAGTACACAAGTGCTGGAACCGTGCAACATGAGTAAAGAGGTCCCAGTCCAAAGAACTCTAGTGTATTTAAGGTAGTCCAAATATTCTAAACCAGGGAAAATGTGTTTTAGGTACTCTTCTGGTTAATTAGAATTTTTATTAATAAAAATGAAACATTTACATTACAAAGCAACTTGAAGATGATTTATTTAAAATTTTAACCACCACTGAAACAACAGGTTGAATCTAGTAATTAACTTGTTTGTTGACAAAAAGGGCAACAAACTGGTAATAAGGTACCGTATATACTCGAGTATAAGTCGAGGTATTTAGGCTTTAAATAAAGCCTAAAAATCCTACCTCGACTTATACTCGAGTCACTAACCTGAACTCTGGCAGCCGCTTGCTTCCTCTCTCTTCCGCATCCACTGAGCTGTGGCTGACGTCACTACTCAGCGCCGGTCTTACCCGGCGCCAAGTAGTGACGTCAGGCGCCTGAACATTTGATGCGGAAGAGGGAGGAAGAGTGCTGCTGCCGGAGTTCAGGTTAGTAATGCATTCTTCTATCTGCACAGCCTGGCATGGATTGTTTTGGGGGCATTACTGAATGTTAAGGCAAGTCTTCTATCTGCACAGCCTGGCTTGGATTGTTTTGGGGGCATTACTGAATGTTAAGGCAAGTCCTCCACTGGGGGGTTAAGTACTTCACTGGGGGGTTAAGTACTTCACTGGGGAATGGGGGTGGGGTGGGGGGGGTAGGTGCACTGCTTGCAACTGAAGATGTTTGGAAACTACAACTCCCAGCTACTAAAGCATGCTGGGAGTTGTAGTTTCCAAACATCTGGAGTGGCAAGAAATTGAGGGTTAGTGTGTGGGATTCCTATCAATTTAAAGAGCAACTAATGCATTACAACAATATATGGTAAGATTCAGGAGAATGGTATGTATTGTTACTGTATTGTTTTGAGGCTTTAGTTGCCCTTTAAATGGACAGCAGCATTCCCATACAGATATAGTCATACTGGATTTGGCTATTATTGTATGGGACTACTGTATGGGAATTCTGCTGTCCATTTAAAGGGCAACTAAAGCCTTAAGACAACACAGAATCAGGAGGCAGTAGTGGCCATATTTTCTACCCTCGACTTATACTCGAGTCAATCATGTTTTACCAATTTTTTAGGTAAAAATAGGTACCTCGACTTATACTCGGGTCGACTTATATTCGAGTATATATACGGTAGATCATTTTAGATTTTTTTAAGTAAAGAAGTCACTGGATCTAGACAAAGGTATGTGGAATCCAATGTTATAGCGTTGAAAATGGAAAAATTATACATTTCCTGAAATTAAAAAAAAAACAAAAAAAATGCCAATATTGTATGCATTAGTAAAATATTTTAATTAGAGTAATGAGCAATACATTAATACGATCTTAAGAGTTATATTGTTAGAAATCATCCCTAAACGATCTGAAGGTAGACACCGTCATGTCTTGGAACTTTAAAATCCCTTCATCTGCTCAGTTGCTTAGGAACAGGATCATTTGTCATGTATTTTAGAGGGGGAAAATTGCATGTACTGTTGAAAATGCAATGAGCACATTTGATCATATCTAATTCCCATTTATATTGCTGTGGACATCCTTACTGCCCAGCTGCCCTCTGAAAGACTCTGAGCTAAGAGATTTTGTGATGCATGAATGAATACTGGGCATTTGGCCAGAACTGTGCTCATAAGCTTCTTCATCATTTATTACCTTCCAATTTTAATTGTTTTCCTGTTTTTCTCCCCTAAGATATTTATCAAAGAGGAATAGTGCTTTCTTACTGTGTTTCATACACTCTTCTAAACAGTGGGAATTATTGCTTACAAAAAGCACATCCAATCATTAAATAAACATCTCTGCGCCTGATAAAAAAGCATATTTACTAAAAGATATTTATTGCCAATCAACTTGACATAAAGGACTTTACTTGCAGGCTTGCATGTTGCCATGAAAAAGACAATAAACCAGTGATTTATTCCGTCTGTCTAGTTGTTTATTATAATCAAAAACTGCAATAACCCAGGTGAAGTGCTGGCAAAGAGTTACAGTAAATACTATCTTTATGGCATTGACCTTCCTTGCTCAAGACATAAAACTCAAACATCATTTTTAAAGGCGTCCCGCAATCAATGAAATGCTAGGAAGCAGATCAAAGCACTCCTTAGTAGGGGAGAATAAAATATTTTAGTTACAAAGATAATCTTTTATATATTTTAGATTTTTAACAAAATAAGGATAGCTTCACAAAAAAAGAATAAGTACGTCTAATTGGTCGCAAATTGCAAAATATTAGTTTAATATTGAATGAGTTTATTATTATATAGATTTATACTGCTTATAAATACCTTTATGGTTTTATAAGAATTTAAGCAGCAGAGACATTTTTTCCATATGATGAAACCCTTCAGTCCTGTAGATATACTACCAACAAAAGTATATTTCAGTGCTAATTAGTTGAAATGTTTATACAGTTCTTATATTACAGAAACACAATACAAAATCATTTTAACCTGTCCTTTCTACTGCTATTTCTTTCTTCTAAGCTGAGTGATGGAGGGAGTACACGTTTGTGGCTCATGCGCATATATATGTGCTTGTTGTCTCCTATCTGTGCATGTGCTATGATCATCAAGATGTTAGATTGTCAGCAAAGATTGTGTGCCAAACTTTGGATGCTGGTCTCTCCTGCTGCAAGGGAGGGGGGGGGGGTGTCAGCATAATGCATGTCTGTACATTAACCATTTTAAGTCAATTGTGTTAAAAATCTATTTTATTTAAATCCACTGTATGTCAATATGCTTACACTCAAAGAATTGGTGGTGTAAATAATTCTGGCTAAATTGCATTTATTACAAAGGATGTACAACTCAATTGAAAGTTTGGTAGTTTCTACTGGTTCCAGTTATTTATTTTATTACCACATATGTGTAACCATAAGCTGTCCTAAAAGTTTAATTAGACGACAAACACTTCATCTTCTAAATCTGACAGAACAGTAAACGGAATTTACAAAGAGCTGCAACCGTTAAATTTAAATCTTAAAGGGGAACTGTGGTCTCCAAACAAGTTTAAATGAAAGGCTAGTTTCCTACCTTTAAAACGAGCCATCAACCACCTCTCTACGTGCTCCACAGCCCAAGATATAAAGAAATGACTGACCAGAAAGTTAATGGGTGGGCTGACATGTGACATTCCTAAGGCTTCTCCTGCACAGTGCCACTGAGCACAGCCTCAGACTCCCTCAGCTGTTCATTTTGTTTGAGAATGTGGTTATTTAAAGGGTATGTTCACCCCTAAAATAGCTTTTTTTCTGTGTGGTCTTAAAAAAAAAAGCCATAGAAACATATTTACAGATCTTTTGCCCCCCGGGGCTCTGCTCCAGGCTCTCTGCCAGCCAGGAAGCAACAGAGAGGGACGGGACCAGCAGCAGAGTCTGTGATTGGCTAGCCGGCAGCTAATCACAGATGCGGCTGCCGGCTATGCACATTGCCAAGGTAACAAAGGTCTGTAAGTATGATTCTGAGGCTTTTTTTTAGAAACCAAATTAGGCGGTTAGGGGTGGGCAGGGGTGCCCTACACACAGAAAAAGGAAAGGTAAGAGCCGGAATCTTTTTGGCACCTCACAGCCTCCTACTGCTTGCTTTCTGAAACTTTACTCTGGCCATCCTAGAAAAATAGAAGTACTACTGCAAAAACGTGAGTGTTATTTTACAAGTAGCATATGTATGGTGGATTTTCAGTTTGGGGTGGACATGCCCTTTTATTCTTGTGTAGAGTATAGTGGCAGTAAAAATCTTTTGGGGAAACTCAGACAGTTCTCTTGCATAATTTCATAGTTGTATTGGGAATTAACAGAAAAATGTATTATTGAAACAAAATCAGTTTAAGGCTGGGTACACACCATCAAATTTTTAGTCCCGCTCGCCACTGTGTGGTCCATGGTTGATCGACTTTGATTTTCCAACATACCTGATAATCCGTCTATTTTTCGGCTAGCCCATTCGTCGGATTTGGGCAAATGGGTTATCGCCATCAGTCACCACGGCTGCGAGTTGGCCTAAAAAAAATATGTTTGTATCCAGCCTTAACGTTTGAAGTGCCAGACAAACAAACCAATATATTAATCTTTCACACATAGTAAAGAGTCCCAAATAAAGTAAAGTGTATGTGTTTTTATTGGGGGGCATAGTATGATATTTTTTTTTAAAATTTGTGTGACTTATAAATTCCTTCACTGGGGTGCTTGATCGTTAATTAACTATAAATTGCACTTTTAAAATAATACAATTCTAAATGTCCTCCCTCTATGGGACATCTTCCACACTTAATTGCCTCTGTCTTTTCACAGTTGTTTGCCCTCAATTATCTAGAGGTGGGGTTCACAATAAGTTAATATTCAAAGTGAACTTAACAGAACTCCCACATAAATTTAAATGTAATTTTTGAAAAATCAAATATTTTTTTTTTTAATTTTTCCATTTTTTATTTAAATATCAGGGAGAGTCAATAAAAGTTCTTATCATTTAAAATGGTGCTAATTTTGCCCCAACCAATCAGATCCTATTTAAGATTTGAAAACTAACATCTGATTGGTTGGGGCAAGATTAGCACCATTTTCAACAATAAGAACTTTTATTGAATAACCCAGTATATTTTTAAATTTGGACAATCTTTAGATCCAAACGTTGGCGGTACCTTTGTTCATGTTGGCAGTGACAGGCTTGGATGTTTGTTCATAGAACTAGAATCCACCTTTATATAGCATTAATATTGTTGTTTTGGCAGTGATGAAATTCCTTGTATGAAGTACTATTTCCCAGATAGTCCAGACCAAATGGTAGGCACACAATCAAACAGGTATAAAGGGATTAGACGCCCTGGTGCTACTTAAAATAAGTGATACAGTCCATGTGAAGCTTAGTGCACTCAGGGTAATTTTTCAAAGATTATTTATTGTGCAAATAGCATAACAGCAACGTTTCGGCCCTTTTCTAGAGCCTTTTTCAAGCCATATATATATATATATAGCTGGAGTCTATTTTTAACTTTTGTTCTCCTTTAAAGATGTAACTTTAGAGAGTAAAAAATATTATTTATATGGTATTAGAACCCTCTGTGTTTTATAATGAACATTTCATTAGCACTAACTAATAACTTTTCATCTGAATTGTGCTTGTGTTTACAAACTAGAGCAAAAACATATTTCAGACCGTTTTAAGGTAGGAGTTTTTAAATGAGAGTGAAAATCTGTATCCTGGCATATGATATCATAGTTCTTTGCCAGCAAGTATATTAATTTACCACATGATCATAAACTCTAATAGTGTGTATTACAGTTGCCTACAATAGGCAGAATCTGATATGATCTTCATTTAAGCCCTATTCGTCCTAATGACCATGGAAGGCTGAGCAGGATATTAAATAAGGATATGTTTGGGGGCTTCCCATTGCGAGCAAATAATCCTAAATGAATATTGGTGCAAATTAAATGGTGAAAGTCAGTGTGATTCTACAAAGTATAAAATTCGAAAGATTCATAGAATTGTCAGGATATATATATATATATTTTTTCTTTTAGTCTGTAAGCTGAGAACTTTCTTAATAACAATGGCGTTTCACAGACAGAAAACCACACAAGATATAGAAAAGCTTACAGGGAGGGAGAGGAGAATCCCAAAATATACTGGGTGATGCTTGTATTAGCTTCAAACAAATGCACTTGGATGCTGCATTTATTCTAAAAATAACCTGCATTCACTAGGTTTTCTGCAGCTCTGACTGTGTTGTTAGAAAACGCGTGGATGGGATGGTTGAAATGAGAGAGCTACTGTATGCAAGGGAGATACTCACTGTGTACAATCCAAGAAAAGCCTGCCAAGGCAGTGTATGAACTGGAGCCAAACAAAACACAGGCGCCTTTCCAGCAAAACCGGCGCACTTCTGCAAATAGAGGAAAAATTGACTCTCATTCTAGTATTGCAGCCGTGATTGTTTTAAAAATAGGTTTTAGGCAATGTGCTCTCATAGAATTTTAGATTCTTAGCATTCCTTTATTTAGTCTCTTATGTAATGAATACTGATCCAAAGAAGGAAAGCAGTTTGTTTTGCCTGGATTCATTTTCCTCTCTGCTATGCAAGCAAAAGCTAGATGAAAGAACTTAGTACCTAAATTCTGTCAAATGCCATAAACTCATCTGTTTTTTTAAATCACATTTGTATAGTTATATTTTTTTTTAAAATGTGGCATCCTTTTCCTGAATGCACAGTTATTAAGATTTAGCTTTCTGGTTTTAGTTTTTGTTCTCTTCCTCCTCTAGAACACTAGTATTAAAAGTAGTAAAAATCCTGTGAAAAAGCAATCGTGTAAAGGTATCGTAGCTTAATTGATGTGTTGATTTTGTAAATAAAGATTAAAAAAATAAATAATGAATTAAACGAGACCTTAAGTTACTTTCATTTTCTGCACAGGGCATAGAATTATACAAAGAAGCTGATTTTAGAATTCCTTTCTCTCTTTTTGTCTGGGTGAATCAAGTTTAACCTGAGCTCAGTGAAAACTGCAGGTTTTCCGTTTGTCTATCTGTCTGTCTGTCTATCTAATCTATCTAGTAATGAGAAAAACAAAGTACACCCTTCAGGGAGTCAGGGATCTGCTATTAATTTCAGGGAGACTCCATGAACTTCAAGGAGAGATTGGGATGCCAAAGGTGATATTATTTATTTAACAGAAATTGAAAATTTTTAAAAAATTATAGAGCCAGTGTGTGTACAATGAGGCAATAGGTAATTATTTATTATTATTTCCCCCACGGATAACTATGTATATGACATATAGTGCATATATTTCAACACAGTAAGTGATAAAGGTATCAGAAGGCTGTTATATAGTTTAAACAAATAGCACATTGTGGATTATTGTTTGCATGCTTTCTCAAAATCTTTATAGTGGTTATTATATGGATTAAGAGAGATCAATTCCTTACTATAAACTCTGGTGATTTGGTTTGGGCTGGTCCTGGTGGAAACAACCTGGCATGCAAATACTTGTTGGAGAAGTGTACACTGACATTCCAGAAGCATCTTTATTCATTCCATCAGCCAACATTAAATTCAGAAAGGGTGTAAACGGCAAGAACATTCAGCTCAGTGAGATTGACCAGGGTTTCTTTCTATTTCTCAGTGAGTTAGATGAAGGAAGTTGGCATTGTCAAACAGTGAAAGCTCTGCAGAAGTGCCGCAGGTTTTTCATATGGAAATGTGAAGTAATGGGGTGATTAAATAGAGCTGTATATTAAAGTACATCTGACATTAGAATTAGCATAATGTGCTCTAGCCCTAGGCAGTAGTACTTTATTTGCCATCTGCGTTGGACCAAAATCCCCCAGGGAAGCGCTAAAATATTCTGAATAAACTCAGCCCGAGTTCTTATTGAGAATAAAATACCATTTGTGCCACCTCGTATTGATTCGTCTTAATTGCAGTGCAGAAAAGAACATTCAGCTGCTGATGACTTTTGTGCACAGTGACAAGACTGCAGGAGTTATTCTAACACTGCAGTTGGTTAACCTGAGTAGGCTGTTTCGATCAAGTGAGTTGCAGCTTTTACCTCTAGGTAGATAAATTGCTCCATTAAAAATGGAAAATAATTTTGCTAGTACCACCTTGAATTTTACCAGGTATTGTCAGCAATTCCATACACTATGAAGGGTGGCATCATGGAGGGGTGCTGACATTTAATTCATTTGACTCTAATTCTCTGTGCAATGGAGTTTATAGCTGTGTTGAATACATAATTATGTACATTATGACTCTTCTTATTGATAGCAAAGTGAGGTTTAAACATGTAAAAAGTGGATAACCATATACAGACTGTTTTGTCCTTATAGAGAAATTTTCATAAATTTTTTCACATAAAAAAAGGAAAAAAGCACAAAAAGTGTGCAGACAATAATTTTTATTCTACAGCAGCAAGACTTACACATCTAAGACTGGGTACACACAGGCCGAGATTTGTCCTGAACGACTTGTTGCAACTGGCAACCTGTGCCACGGCTGTGGCAAAAGTAGCTGTGGTCGGCAGTTTTCTGCAACCGTTTGTATGGTCCCATAGGGAACCGCACATTTGTCAATGATGTACCAATATACACAATCAAGGTCAGTTGTGGCCGCCACCACCCACACCAAACAATATTTCTGTCAGCCCTACTGATACACGATATTGTCGGACGGTTGCTCCGAAATATTGTAAGATGTGTACCCAACCTTAGATTTCAATATAATGTTAGATGTTGAATGTGAAAGTGATGATACTTTGCTCGAAGCCCATAATGGTGCATATAAAATATAACATTAAGAAATATTTCATTTCTGGACTGATGATAACTGTTCTGCATACTCTGTATGTCACAATCAATTATAAGATCCAGTTTTTACCCTCTCATTTTCTATTATTACACACAATTTAAATATTCACACTTTCACCGCATACCTTAGTCTATTATGTTGTATTACATATTCAGATCAAGAGAATAACCTTTAACTTAAAAGACAATTGAGGCAAATTTACAAGTTGCATGTCTGCTATTTTCCTGTGTTATATAATTCCCAGCAGACCTGATCACTTTTCTGTGGTGCCACCCAGCACAATATACATATATTACTACTTGTTTGTACTGCTCCAGTAATGAGTCCCTTTTGTATTAGATAACCTATATAGTATAACATCCAGGCTTTCCATAACGTCAATTATGCACAGAAAGCTAAACGAACATTGCATTAGAATAAGATTTACAACCTTTGGAATATTTCCTAGGCTTTTGTAGGACAGAGTTTCATAGCAATACTGGTATAGTTTTGAGTAAGTAATTTTTTAACAAATGAACAAAAATTCAGAGTACTGAATAACAATAGTGTAAGAATTTTAAAGGGTATGTCCACCGTTATTTTAACTTTTATGTTTCCAGTTTAACTGAAGGACAGGAGGTAAATGCGATATGTCTTACCTCCTGTCCTTCAGTAAAACTTACAGGAGACCAGAAGAAACTTACCCGCGTATCGCTCCAGCGCCAGCCTCACTGACAGTCTCCGCCGCGTCCACGCTCCTATGCACTGTGTGCGCAAGCGCACACAATGCAAAGGACTGTGGATCCGTCGGGGAATGTCAGTGTAGTCGGAGGCTGTCAGCAGCGCTGGATCGTTACGCGGTAAGTTTCTTCTGGTCTCCTGTAAGTTTTACTGAAGGACAGGAGGTAAGACATATCACATTTACCTCCTTTCCTTCAGTTAAACTGGAAACATAAAAGTTAAAATAACGGTGGACATACCCTTTAACTTAAAGACAAACAGAGTGAGCTGAGTAAGCAGGCAGCAGTGATGGCAATAAAACTCCAAAAACTATTAACTCTTAAATGACAGTGAAACAAGAGGTATAGATTCAAGTAGTTTGTTTGTGGTTTAGTGGTCCTTTAAACTGTATGGAAAACAAGGTTGTCTTTTCAAAAACAGACTTATAATGTAGGTAGAACATATTCAAGTTCAGCTGGAGCTGTTATTGGAATACCAAAATTATTAGCATTTAGTGCTGGCCATGATCCCTTAAATATTTTTTTAAAATTTGCATGACGCACAATCCGCCATGGTTGGCTGGATGATTTGCTCTGTACAAAAAGACACAAACATTTTGACATACAAGGGCAATGAGATTAATTAGAAAAGAATGAAGCTAGATACAGAAAGGTATAGAGTATCAATTGAAGCTAATCTTAGGTGTAATAATGTACATAAATGAGCAATAATGTAAAGCAAACCTTTAAAAAGCCAAATTAAATTCTTGTATGTAGAAACAGGGAATTAATTATAGGTATGCAAAACAGTAATGTTTCATAAATAACTTGGACTTCACCTTGAATACAGGGTTACCTGTCTCCTCCAAGGCTGGATATTTATGTGTATCAGTCGGTATGAAAAATCTTCTTGCCATGACCGACAATGTTTTTCCCAACCAACTGCTGACTAGTGTTGTGTGGTCTGCTGGGACCAAAAATTGCATGGTGTGAGAACTTGATAAGGTCTACAGGGCTTCTCTAATTTGTCAATGACTTCCACTATTGTGTGCCAATCAGGCTCCTTTGATCTAGATTTAAGCCCTTTTTTATAACTGACTTCCAAATAACTACTACATTAACTACTACACAATTGTTTTTAAGCTTGTTAGGTGATGTGCAAATATCAAGTTATTGTGTTATTTTATGTATTTTGTTGCTTTGACTATAAACATGAAACAAATATGCTAACCTTGCAATCTCCACTGACTGCTTCATGTTGACATCACCCATTTTGGTATTACAATCTACAGCAATAAAAGAAAACTGAGAATGTGTATAGTAGTTTTCCTCACCAAAGTTGGGGACCATTACTGTGGTCTCCATTCAAGCTTCCTTCATTTAATAGAACTCAGTTGACTTTTAAACAATCCCAATATCATGTTTGTAGCTGCAGTCTGTCCAGAGGTACAGCCATGACACAGAGGACTGAAAGCTGCTAATTAGTTTACAACTTTTTTTTTATTAAAAAGACAGACATCTGTAAAATGCTATTACATGCTTCTGTCTATGTTAGGCAGAGAGAAACAGACATTCCCAGGCCTCTCTCTTTGTCAAATAAGAATTCTTGGTATGCTAATTAGCAGCTATAAGTTATGAGGGCTTCCCTCTGTGCCAGAAAGTAAAGACACCTGTGAGCATGTTCAGAACATGGGTGCAGAGGGTTGTTTTACAGATAATTACAAAGCTGTTTTTCAAAATTAAAATAGACATAAAAAAATTGTGTATTTTGAGTAAAAATCTGGTTGTTTTCAGCAACTGAACACTTAATAAATAAAAATAGGTTATACTTTGTAGTGTCAGTAAAGTAACTGATTGAGGGTCGCACTCCAACAATAAATTCAAACTTTTATTAGTGGTCACTAATAAAAGTTTGAATTTATTGTTGGTGTGTGACTCTTAATAGGTTACTTTCTCGATACTTATAATCCAATGAGGATTGGATATTCAGAGGTGTCTGCAGCCATCGTTGGACAAAGTTCAAAGAACAACTTGTTTTCTTGGACTATATGCTGTAGTGTACCTATGAGTCAGTTCACAGTGTTCTTGTTACTAAGTAAATACTGTTTTAAAACCACTATGCTATGATACACATGCTATGGTTATTTTTCTCTAAAATAGCTAATGCAGTGTTAATCATACACATGACTGAATGCATCTGCTTTTGAATATGTTTGTTTTCATATCCGGGACAAGGGAAAAAAACTTAAATTGTTTACATCTACTGTATGAGTGAGTTATAGAGAACAAAGAAAATTTACAGAAAGTCTCAATCAGTTTCCACTGCACCTAATATTGCAATGTGCCAACAATATTTTGGAACTTGGTACACGGCAATTTTATTAGATGCTAAGATCCTGGTCGTATGATATTGTCCTATAGTTTTTCCCATCGGCCCAGTTGAAAATTTTTTTGCCTGTCAGGCAATCTGATAGCACGACCCATAGATCGTACATTCAGATTGTAGAGTCTATGGCCACCAGACATGCTCAGATCTCTACTAAATGTGGCTATAGATGCTACAATCCTGTTGTACTATCCTCAGTTCGTATGATCCATATTTTGTACAATTGGATTGTCTGATAGAAATAAAATTTCAACTGGCCTGATAGAAGAAAATATTTACGATTTATTGTATTTATGCATAATTTATGTTTTGTACTAAATAATCCATTTTGCAATAGATTCATGAACAACAGGATTTTTGGTAAACCGGTATATACATACTTTAGTTTATCTATCTATCTATCTATCTATCTATCTATCTATCTATCTATCTATCTATCTATCTATCTATCTATCTATCTATCCTGTATCTATCTATCTATCATTTATCTGTCTACTGTTTAATGTTTTGAAATCTACGATAATCTTAAATTCCACCATTTCATATTATGTTATTAAGGCTCTATTAAAATATGCCATTTTAATGTTTCTGAATGCCGATTAAGGGGATTTTTTTTTAAATTAAATATTATGAAATCAAGGGGAGATGCAATAAAAGGTGCAAGTGCTTGTCAATGTGGTTAATCTGCAGCAATTATTTAACTAACTGCAAATAATCCATTTCACCCCATGTTGCATATGCCATAGGTTATCAAAAAAACTGTTAAGTGTAGAGTTTAGAATTTCAGTATCTAAATGTAAACCCTTCAACACTGGTGTGTTCCTAGGAGTCAAATATCTGGTCCCCTGGTTCACAGACATTGCTTTTTAATCTTATAATAAACTGAAATCCCATACATTTTTATTTGGTGTACATTTGAACTATTTACTAGCATTTTCAACATCAACATATATGATTCTTTACATCGCCGTGTGCCCAGGTGATTCTGTTGAAGCTTAATAAAACTGCAACATACATAACTGGCATTTGAAACAGAAAAATCCAGATGGAAAAAATGAATATTCAAGTGTCTGTTTTTTTACAGAGCAAATCATCTGTTTAGTTATTCCGTTTTATGTAAAACTGCCCAGGCAAGCAACTTCACAGTAAACAGTAAAATAAAAGTAATAACTTGTATGTTATTTTCTAGTTAATTCATTTTTTACTTTAAAAGAAACTTTTGGAGATAATTTACTGGGGCGCAATACAAATGCCTACTTTTCGTTTTTACATTTATCAGTATGTTTTTATGTTGATTATTTAATTTTTTTTAATCAAAAATAGCAATTTTTTCCTTTATAGTCTTTGTTAGCTTTAAAGTGTCATTAACAACCTGAATAAGTGCAGTTAATCTAATTGATCTCTCCAGCTTGTGAGGTGGTAGTCCATAAGTTGGAGATAGAAACCAAAATGCTTTTAGGGCAGGGTCAACCCACCACTCTGGCTTGACCTGGCTGGTTCTAGGGAGGAAATAAGTAAAGGTCAGTTTGCAAGATAAATGAATTAAATAAGGAGAAACAGATTTTTTGGGGTGCCTTAATGTGTACATCTATTATTACCAGTGATTTATATTTTATGCATATAATTGAATAGCATGTTGATAACTTTTATTACTGTTTTAGGTGATGTGTCCCAAATTGTAAGCCCTCGTGCAATCAAATATACATTTAGCATACAGTATGCAGCGGAATGTAGATAATTTGTGAAATACTTTTACCATGATTGAAAGCCTTTGCCAATTTATATATCATACCTCATACCTGTGTGTGTGTTTATACATGCATGTGTATGTGTTTGTGTGTATATTTGTGTGTGTTTATAGATGTGTGCGAGTGTGTTAAATTATGTCCACCTTGTACCCATAGACTACAGTATTGTATATATAAGCTACATCTTATACAGTTCTATTAAAACATATTCAAAAAATATTCCAATTGAAATTTCTTATACTGTAAAATCTTTTGAGTTCAAATTGTCTTTCAGTACTTACACATTTTTATAATTACTTTCAGTGCATGCATTTCTTAAATCACATGGCAAATAATAGCATTTGGTTCTAACAATTATATTTGCACTTTTTATGTCTTTGGCAGGTAAAGATGAGCCTTCAAGCTATATTTGCACAACATGCAAGCAGCCTTTCAACAGTGCATGGTTCCTGCTTCAGCATGCTCAAAACACACATGGATTCCGTATCTACCTGGAAGCAAGCCCATCTAGCAACTCACTTACTCCACGCATCACTATCCCCCCACCCCTGGGACCAGAGACTGTTGCACCATCACCCCTGATGAACTTCCTTGGAGACAGCAATCCTTTTAATCTTTTGAGAATGACAGGACCCATTCTGCGTGATCACCCAGGCTTTGGTGAGGCTCGGCTCCCTAACACTCCACCACTTTTCAGCCCACCCCCACGCCACCACCTAGACCCGCATCGCCTTAGTGCCGAAGAAATGGGGTTAGTCGCTCAGCATCCCAGTGCCTTTGACAGAGTTATGCGTTTAAACCCCATGGCAATTGAATCTCCAGCAATGGATTTTTCCCGAAGGCTACGAGAATTAGCTGGGAACAACTCCACTCCTCCTCCAGTATCTCCTAACCGTGGCAATCCTATGCATCGCCTATTAAACCCCTTTCAGCCAAGTCCTAAATCACCTTTCATGAGTACTCCGCCACTCCCCCCCATGCCTCCCAGCAGTACTACCCCACCACAAACACAGACCAAGAGCAAATCCTGTGAATTCTGTGGGAAAACATTTAAGTTTCAGAGCAACCTAATTGTCCACCGCCGCAGTCATACAGGTGAGAAACCTTATAAATGTCAACTGTGTGATCATGCTTGTTCACAAGCAAGCAAGTTAAAACGCCACATGAAAACACATATGCATAAAGCCGGTTCTATGACTGGCCGATCTGATGATGGATTGTCAGCTACTAGCTCCCCAGAGCCAGGCACAAGTGAGTTAACAGGAGAAGGTATAAAATCCAATGAAACAGACTTTAGGAATGAGAGTGACCCTTCTTTAGGCCATGAAAATGAAGAAGAAGAGGAAGAAGAAGAAGAGGAGGAGGAGGAGATGGAAAATGAAAGCAGACCAGAATCAAGCTTCAGTATGGACTCTGAAATGAGCCGCAATCGTGAAAATGGTACAAAGCCACTTCATGATGAGAAATCTCTTGTACTGGGAAAAGTAATGGAAAATGTGAACTTAGCAGGCATACAACCATATAATGACATGCTAAATGAGAAACATAAGAGAAGTCATTTTCTAAAACAATCAGATCCAAGAGATCTGTGTCGGAGGATAACAGGGGATGAAGATACAGTTGAGAGGGATCTTATACGTAATGATGAAGGGACAGTAAATGGGAGAAATTTTGGCTCAGGGGAACCATTTCCGGGCTTGCTCCCACGAAAACCAATGCCAATTTCTGGTTCTGGACTTAACAATTCATCAAAAAGAATAAAAATAGAGAAGGATTTGGACTTACCCCCTGCAACGATAATCCCTTCAGAAAATGTATATTCCCAGTGGTTGGTAGGATATGCAGCATCACGGCACTTCATGAAGGATCCATTTCTAGGATTCACAGACTCTCGACAATCCCCCTTTGCAACTTCTTCTGAACATTCTTCAGAAAATGGTAGTCTGCGGTTTTCCACACCACCAGGTGACATGCTGGATGGGGGTCTCTCAGGGCGTAGTGGGACAGCAAGTGGAGGCAGCACGCCACACATTAGTGGACCAGGCCCTGGCAGACCCAGTTCTAAAGAAGGACGGAGAAGTGACACATGTGAATTTTGTGGAAAAGTATTTAAGAACTGCAGCAACCTCACAGTCCACCGTAGAAGTCACACTGGGGAGCGGCCTTACAAATGCGAGCTCTGCAACTATGCATGTGCCCAGAGCAGCAAGCTGACGCGCCACATGAAAACGCATGGCCAGATAGGTAAGGAGGTCTACCGCTGTGACATTTGCCAGATGCCCTTCAGTGTTTACAGCACCTTGGAGAAACACATGAAAAAATGGCATGGAGAACACTTGCTGACAAATGACGTCAAAATTGAGCAGGCAGAAAGAAGCTAAGGCCCCCTATATGGGGTTAAATCAGGGGTCTAGTTATCCATTAAAATTGTACAGATTTAACTATTGCCAACTGAGAAAAGCTGACCTATCTTGCCTCCTTTAAATAGCATAAATATATTAGGTGTCACAGGTGTGGCACTTAAAATATAACCTGTGTCTAATGTTCTAATAAACTTGAGGGTTGTATAAGGCAGTAAAAATCCGGAGCCTTTTAACTGTGCAATAATTTCTGTATTTATTGGGGTTTTATTTGTAATTTCGGCATGTGCAGGTATTTTTTTTTTTTTTTGATGTTTAACATTTTTTTGTCAGTTTTTTTAGTTTTTATTTTTTTAGTTTATTTTTTATTTCCAATGTGCATCCTTATTACAATCCCTTTTGGGCTTCAGGGGCTAGAAACCTGTTCCAAAACAGTGCTGCCATCCCCCTCTAGAACAAAAGTGGTTTATCCACTGCTCTTTGACCCAGTAGTAGCCTGAGACCTTATCCTTGTAGAGAAGAGACATATCTAAAATTATAATTTTATGGGCTGCTACCTGCAATTTAAGCTAAACATGTAATTTCTTGCAAAGAAGCCATTAGCTGTCCGATTTATTGTTTTAATGTTATCCTACAATTTTTTTTTAAAAAAAATCATGTCTTAAGAGCAGTTTTGCATAGCGGGTTACAATCTTTAAAATATTAGCACTTAGATGTATTGCATATAATAGAATCTTGTATGTAAAATAAAAGTACAAGATGACAGTTGTGGTGCTTTAATATTATTAGAGATTATGAGCCACAGTCATAGAAAGGAAGTAAGTCAATACTTTATAAATTAATTCTAGTTGGATTTTATGGATAACATTGGAATACACACAAAAAGAATCAGTGCTTTATGTGTTGGTTAAAAAAGTATAAATTTACACAAAGGGAGATGAAATATAAAAGGAATACGTGAACTTAACCCTTTTACTGCCAGAGTGACCTGCATTTCAGTGTATTCCTGGTTACCCTTGCAGAGAAAATGTTAAGTATTGTGGACCCTTTTAACACTGGATACACAGTTCTTTGTGGATGATTCAGATTTAAAAGGATGAAGAGTCATCACCATGATTAAACACATACATTATGTTATTGTAATTGGTTATTGAATTCAGGTACTGTGGATAGAAAATGAAAATGTTATAATTTTTTTTCTAAATAATGCAAATTCCAATAATGACACCTGCTTTTAAGATCTTTTTTCCATTTTTTTTTCCTTTTTTTCTTGCGTGCACCAGGAGGACAGCAGAGATCAAAAGGTTATCCATTTTAATTATGTTGACCGCACTTTAAAACTTGATTTTTATGTTTTCAATGGCTTCTGAACAAGAAATTACACCATATTCTCCTACTCAACCCAGTGATGGGTGCACTCTAAAAGGGAACATCTGAGATTAAGTGTCAGTGTTGCTAAGCATGGCATTCACAATGCTGGCACTATAAAAAAAAATATATAATTTATTGGACAGTTTCTCTACTGCCATTCAGTTTGTTGTGAGTGCCTTGAAAACTGATCTTCCTATCTGAGTCTCTTGAGACAAAATGCAAAACATTTTTGTGAAACAAAAAGACTTTCTAAAAATAGTAATACAAAAAAGTACATTTCTTTAAAAAAAAAAAAATCAAAAAGCCACATTTACTTATTAAATTCCTGTTTGAAGATAGTGGACACAATTTTGCCATAAGATCCAATCTAATGAAGATGTTTACCCAGCACAACTTTGAACATTCTCTGGCTGATTTATTGTCAGCTTTTTTTTTTTCAGGACAACGCTGCTTAGAAAACGGAATGAAAATTATTTACTGCTGAATTGAAAATGAAATGACACAACTTACCAGTTATCGTTGAATGGGGAAAAAAACAATTCAGGAACAACGGCTAATTTTTTATTGTTAAATTTAGTGCACTCTGTCTTAAAATACGTTTACAGTATTCAATACGTACAAGGGTAAAAAAAAAAAATAATAATTGTGTGTATGTGTGTTTGGACGATCATTTCTTTTCAAGTTTGCTTAATAGGTTATAAAATGCCATAATGGCCATGTGTATATTGTTTTTCCTTTGGTGACGGGGTTTTAGTATAAAATATATTAAAATTTCTTGATTACTGTAAAAGTGGACCAGTATTTGTAATAATGGAGAATGCCTGGGCATTTAACAAAATCTGAAAAAAAAAAAAATCCTTGAAAATGTTGCAGTAAAATTTAAATGGTGGGTCTATAAAATTTGTTCTTGTCACTGTAATTGTAAAGTCTAAGTTCTAGTATTTTTTTTTCCTGCTTTGGGTGTTGATTTTTTTTTAATTCTGAAATGTATAGAAACTTGTATTTGGGGATTTAAAAAAGGTGATTGCTACACCATGTAGAAAAAGTAAGTAGAAAAAAAAGTGCTAAATATTGTTATTGCTTTGCAGAAAAAAAAAAATCACATTTCTGACCTGTGCTTATTTTTCTCTCCTCTAACCCCTCTGGAATGGATATTGATATTGATTGGTTCACATAATGTAGGCACTTGCTGTATTTTTACTGGAGCTTGTAATTTTTTAACCGTACGCTTGTCCTTTTAAAAGGATTAAATGTACCTTTTTGTTAGTGAATTTGAAAAAAAATTAAATAAACATGCTGCCATAATATATTTTTTTAAGTTGGCAGGATAAAATATTGAGAAAAAAAAAAAAAAGAATGGAAAAAAAGAGAAAATAAATAAGTCATTTGTAATTTAAGTCCTACTGTACAGAAAAAGGAAGTTGTTTAACAACATCCAGTTCAATGAAACAAAACATATTTCTTACATGTTTTGTTGACCAGTAATTTAAGTTGTACAGTTTGTCATTATGGCTTATTAAACCGTACTGTTCCTACAGGGATGAAATAACCCCTTTGGTGCCTGGACCTTGTATCAAGGCCTCAGCAGGTATGGACTGATTGGTATGAGATCTCTGTTTTTTATAAATACTATAGGAACATTCCATGTATGCTCTTAAATATTCCAGAAAACCTCTTATAGAGAGTGTGATATTCTCCACAATCCCTCCCCAGTATCTGTTGTACCTATTTTACAATGTACAAAACACAAAGTGATTTCCTGTCGATACAGATGCAACTTTAATAATCAATTCAGTGGTCCAGGCCCAGCCATCCCATCCCTCGTTAGAACAGGACCTCTTCTGTACACAGGTCTTGCCAGTTCATGTCATATCTGCTTTGCTCTCCATTCCTTTTTGTACATTCCATATATTCCTGAATGTTTGATGGGCCGAGATGAAATTCTGTTGCATTAATACAAACAGTGAATAAGCAGTTTAGGCCAGAATTTCCTATCTGTCTGGTGCAGTATGTGAGTCTTAAACTTGATACATTTTTCATATCAGGCAAGACTGATAGTGGCTGCTTACCTTGTATACACTGCTTGGTATCCTCAGGCAACTGTGTGACCAAATTTTAATTTTGATATTTATATGTTTAATTGAAGCACTCTTCACCAGCAGATCTGGCTAACTTCTTTTTCACCAGTTTGGTTTATAGTTCAGTGCAAACCTATGGCACTCTAGATGGTTATTGCATAATATGCCTTTTATATTACAAAGGGATGAAAGGAAAAATAAGCACAATTTAGTGTTTTGGCTGTGCACAGTATGAATAAACCCCTCTTTTCTACAGCATTTAACCACAAGCACAATCTGTAAAAGATTTAGTTTATCTTTCTACTTTCCTTAGTGAACATCAGCATTTCATCCCAGCCCACCCTAAAAGACAGTCCAATATTTGTGCATTGCAGCAGCCTCGTCATTATGGTGCTCTATGTATTTTAGAACTGCAAAGCAAAATGTCACTTAATTTGTTTGCATTTGTACGGCAAGGCAAAATATTTTTATTACCTTTTTCTATTATTGTATGAGCTTTTGTTGTTTACTTGGAGGTTTTCGTCTTTTACTACAAGTTTGAAACTATTTATTATTGCTTGATATTTGCGCTCTGTTTAAAAAACGAGCATTTTTTTTATTATGGATAAAATGTTGGGACGGCTAGAGGTCATTTCAACATGACTTAGTGAAATATTTATTGTTTTTCTTATTTTTTTTTCTGTACAAGATTATGGCCTCTTCATTTTATCTTATTGTCACAATGTTGAGTTCAGCATGTGTCTGCCATTTCATTTGTACGCTCGATTAAAATAAGGCTTGTTCCAGTTTTCAAGTTATTACAAAAAAGAAAAAAAAAACAATAATAAATTGGACATTTAACTTGATTATCTTCAGACTTCTCCTTTTTTATTTGTTTGATTGTATCAGAAAATGTTGAGGTATTGTATTAATTTTCTTGTATAGTGCTGAACATGTAACTCAGCACTATAATCTATTCATATCAGGACCTGCCTTGAAGAGCTTACAGTCTTATGGTGGCCATAAACTCTACGATCGCAGTTGTACGATCTGGGCATCATACAATCATCATGCTGCGTACGGACGATTTGCAATATCTATTCCCCCCCCCAAAAAATTAATATCCAATCAAAGCATCTATGGCCACTTTTAGTACCATATCACAGACATGCATTTTCCTGCACAAGCATCTATGGCCACTTTTAGTACCATATCACAGACATGCATTTTCCTGCACAAGCACAGGAGAGACATACAAACGCCTTTTAAATGTAATCAAGGTTGGATTGAAACCTAGGAGTTGCAAGGCATCAGTGAGAGTGAATTGTTACCCTTTATTGACCTAAAGGACAGTGCAGTACAGACCACCATACTCGCATCGATATTCTGATCAATTTAAAGAATTCAATCAAATTTATTAGATTATCAAAGCCATTTTTGCATTTTTACGATAGACCGATCAGCAATATCGATTAATCGGAAAAAAAACATGATCGTGCAAGATGGAAAATTTTCCATCGACCCCCATTTACCAGAACCAGATCTCCCATAGTTTTCATGTGGAAATCTACGGGAGACTGTCAGCGCAAAGTGAGGATTTTCGATCAGATCAGATTTTTGATAATTTCTGCTGATTGGAAAATCATTGGACTTTGTATGGCTAGCTTAATAATCACATTAAATACTTCTTACTCAATGACATTAATGTATTTTCTATTTGACAACATTGTCAACATTGTTTAGGCCAAAAAAATACCTTAAATATTTTCCATCACCCTTTATTTATACTAATCTAATATATAATAATTATATCACTATTTATAATGCAATATTCCTTAAAAGTAACTTGACCTGTGGGAAATGATTTGGGCCTGCAGCCTTGTGATTTTACATGGTCGCTCACTATGATTTCTGATCATTTACACAGAAAACAATGGAATGAGATTATGATTATTGTGGATTTATATAGCACCAACATCTTCCGTAGGGCTTTACTATTAATAACATGTATACATTGACATCAGACCCTGCCCTGAAGAGCTTACAATCTAAACACATTTATTTGACACAAACAACCTATCAGTATATCTTTATGGTAGTGGGGGAAACCGGAGTGATCGGAGGAAACCCACGCAAGCACGGGGAGAACATACAAACTCCTTGCAGATATGTCAAAGGGTGGAATCGAACTCAGGACTTCAGCGCTGCAAGGCAAATCTAGCCACTGAACCACCGTGCTTCCCTAAGTGCAATAAAAGGACACTGAGCAAACAAAATGAAGCAAAATGTCTGTTATTTATTTTGTTGAAGAAAGAAACAACAGGTATATTATAGATGGTGAATCTAAAACAGTGAAATAAATGTACCAGGCAGTTAATAACAAAACTTCCACACAAAATAACTCCTTGTGCTTTTCACCCAGTTAATAAGAGTAATAAATAATGGTAGAAAAAGCATAACATTTTTGATGGTGGTGTGCCAATTTTTGATATGAAATTATTACTCTGTACAAAATGAAATCTGATTGGAAAAACTCACCTGTGCTTAATACAATGCATGAAAAAAAAACACGTTTTGAATGAAGGTTTACAGTGGTAAAGGTATTAAAAAATATAAAGGACAGTGTGACAACTTGGTAAATAGTGAAAACGGGATAAGCTACGTAAAGCTAAGATTATATTAGTAACAGTCATCAGAAATAAGTTTTGATGAAGTTTTAATAAAATACCTATTACCAGTATCCTAAGGTGGCTTGTTAGAAACCACAGCTCGACAATGTGTTGTTTATATAAAATGCATACTTAAAGGTTACAGGTGTTGAAATAGCTGTGACACAATTTGAGAGAATTTAATAGTACCTAGGTTTCTCTTTCATTGTAGCTAGCTAGAACTACACTCATTCAGGGATGGATTTTCTATGTTTTGGTAGTGACATAATCCAAAAAAAAAGTCTGGATTTTGGGGTAGACAAGAACCAAAGATGATTGTAAGTAATTAGTACATGTTACAGTTTAACAATTGTACTGAAAAAAAAAATACTTTACCTCATCTTAATATATAAATAAATACATGTTAGCAGCCTGTACTTTGAAGTGTGTGTGTTGCTGCATGCCTTCAATCCAATACTTTTGCTCAGGCTCAATAGCCCTCTCCCACTCTTAACCGACTCCTTCCATCTGAAATAACTTTCTGTGAAAACAATCATGCTCAGTAAACACTTTGAGCAAGCACAAGGAGAGGGAATATTTCCACCATGGTATTCACACTTACCAACTGTACTCTCGAAAAATAACAGCAGAAGAGTTTATGATAATAAGGCACTTGGTTGAAAGCTGAAATGTAAGATGCCATTGATCGGCTATCTAAACAAATAGAGGACTGATTAACAAAAAAATGGTACAGAGATGAATTATAGTTTCCCTTAAAGGGCATGTCCCCTGTCCCTCCCCCTCAAATTAAAATGTAACCCCATACTGACCCCACTTTGTAGTGTCTGAGAGAACGGGCATGTGCAGGAAAGCCATTTCTCCTCCATTCCTCTGTAGCCCTCTTTGGTGCTCTACCTCTAAAATCTCTTAACATATTGTAGGGCACCCTAGCCCACCCTAAACCGCTTAGTCCATTTGTTTAAAAAAGCTGCAAAAACCTACTTCGTTCCCCCAGCATCCTGTATTGTGGCAGACGCATCTTTGATTGGCTGCCACTCAGCCAATCAAAGAAACAGCTGCCGGTCCAGCCCCCTGCTTGCAGTACCAGCAAGCAGAGGGCAAAGATCAGAGCACCAGGACATTAAACGATTGTAAGTAGAGTTCTGCAGCCTTTTTTAACAAAAATTCCATTTGTTGGGGGTGGGCTAGGGTCCTCTACAATATGTAAAAAAATTACTGCAGGTGGACATGCCTCTTAATGGTAAATTAAAACCACATTTTTTTCAGTATAGATTCCCTTTTATGCTGCATCCTAAACTACCTCCGTTGCAGTGAGCTTGTAAAGCCTTCAGAGGATGCTGCAGTATTCAGGACTAGGACCTGCAAATAGGATGATTTTTTTCCCAGAGGCCACCAGGACACCAGTAAGCATTTCAGTTTTCAGGGTCCTTTCCAGTAAAATTTTAAGTTTTGAACAAAAATACATTTAGCAGGAAGGTAGGAGACCTTGCGCCTACCTTCTAATTTGCCCCTTAACCCCCACTGTGAGCTTTTGCAGATTTCACAGATGTGTTGTTCTTAATTAGAATAAATATACTTTGATTTCTTTTTCACTTCCTATTTAGTTTTTTCCCTGGAGCATTATCAAAAAGGGCATTGATAAGTACCTGATTTAAAATGTCCAAAGATATATTAGTCAATGATCTAGAAATGTTTGAGCATTTTTGCTTATAAATTTTGGTTTTTATATATAGTATGTAATCAACATTAGAAATGAAGAGCTATAAACTGTATTGAATTTTTATATTTCTTTTTTTTTTTTTTATTGTTTTTAATTTAACATAATTTCCTTTTGCAGACAATTTGCTCCTGTTGTTCACTATATGATCATTCTAGTAGATGAATCATACTGGATATGTTCACCATCACAGAAATCACTTACTGCCTTTCAGACCTTTATCCATGTCAGTGCTTAGCCTCATGTATCACTGAGCAATTTTAGGAGATTCTCTTCCACAACTTCGGAATTTTGGAACCAAGGGGTTCCATGTCGGATCCGGGACCAGAACTTGAAATAAATTAACTTAATACACTCACACTACTTTCGAGCTTCTGCATACAACATACATAATTATCACAAAATTTCAATTTATTTTTGAAAATTCAATATTTCTGAAAAATTAGATAGTTTATTCGATATTCCTCTTGTGTATTATACAAGAGGAATCATGGCCAGCATCAAGTGGCAATGCTTCCTTGTTGCATGCCTTAAAATGGGGTAAAAAATTTTTTTAAAATTCTGTCTTTAAAGGGAAAGTTCAGTGGAAAACATTATTTTAAAAATTCTTAGGCTGGGTACACACAATTTGATATTTCCGGCCGATCGACCGTGTATTGGACGGTCAGTCAGAAATAATTCATGGTGTGGGTGTGCCACAGCCATGCTCGGTCGCCCGTTCGTCTGGTTCCCATATAAAGATACTTATATCAAAATGCTATAGAGCAAAGAAAAAGTAGAGCTTCATAAAGTCCATATATATGAAAAGAGTCTCTTATTAAAAGTCCATACTGTATATCACAAGAATTAAATATAAAATACACACAACAAATGTAGAATCAGGTCAGTTCCAAAAGATAACACAACCACCTTTACCGCTATCAAACGGTATATCAAAGGATAGCCAGAAAACTGTGGACACCCCTATAAGCTCCATAACACTGCAATCCCTGCTGATCGACCCCCGAGATTGAAGAACTGCTGGCCTCAATAGTCACAGATCTTAACTCTCTCTCCTGCAGCCCAATAGACACCACTCCGGCACTAGTCTGGACTCACGCTCAGCACTTTCGTCATCATCACCACTGCAGATAGGAAAGAGGTTCCGTCTAAAGATGGATCACTCCACTAGCAGACCGTTTCAGGGCTGGAAAAGGGATCCGTTCATCGACTGGCCAGTACACCGCAGGAATTGGGAGGGGTAAGTGTGTTTCTGACCTGAGAGAAAACAATATATAAAGGCAAAATGTGATACTATTATTATATATATATATAGAGAGAGAGAGAGAGGGGGGGGGGGGAACCGGAGCACTCACAGGACTTTGTTCACAGAAAATAGAATTTTATTCAGCTTATATGATATATTGATATACGCTGAATAAAATTCTATTTTCTGTGAACAAAGTCCTGTGAGTGCTCCGGTTTCCCCCTCTCTGTATATGCCTGTCGGATGCACACGAGGCTGTTGTATCACATAAGGGTGTGCTGGGGAAGTAATACATACTAATATAATATATATATATATATTTATTATATATATATATATATATATATAATATAATATATATCATGTAATAAACACCACTTAAGGGGAGACAATACTAGCAGCTTCATGTTTCCTGACAGATGCAACTTCATCTGGCATGTAAGAAGTCATCACTTGGATCAGTTATATCCTATTGGAACCAACTCAGAGACTTTTATAAGAGACTCTTTTCATATATATGGACTTCATGAAGATCTACTTTTTCTTTGCACTATAGCACATTGCTGTTAGTATCTTTATATGTTACTGTTCATTTAGTGTGTATATCTGTTTATAATGGGAACTGAAATTAAACAAATATTTCTTAGTTTATTTTCTGATATTCCAAGTACTAATTTTATATATGAATAATAATTTTGCTTTGTAGTGTAGAGTATGTCCTTTTCAACTTCATTATTTGCCCTTTTCCATATTGTACTTGTTCTCACAATCTACTTCAGTGACTTTAAATGATGACTTAGTCACAGCTATATAATATATTAACTAGCTAAATCCTTTTGTCCTAAAACTACAGATCTGTTCTTTTTGTCAAGCAAAAAGTTGTCTGCTGACTATTACCCCAGCCAGTGAAACTATTTTCTTTTAATTACATAAGGACAGGAAAATTCCCCTAAAGTAATAATTTATGTTTTATTAACACCCTATCAAGTACTTTCCCCCTTAAATATAATATTAGAGAGATTACGGTGCTGGTTTCCTGTAGAATTCAGAACTTAGTAAAAGCAGAGAGGAAAAATGGTTCAAGCATAATGCCTAAACACACATGCATATATAATAAAAATGTTGTGCCTTTAAGGGGCATGTCCACCCCCAAAACTATAATCCCCACCCCCACCCCCCGCCACCAGTACAGTCGTTTAATACTTCCCTCACATCTCAGCAAAGTCCCAAAAACTGCCCACCAGGAGGATAGCAGAGTCCATATAGGACTCTGCCTCCTACCTGGCCTCCGGGAGAAGTTTGGCATGCATACTGCAGCCTTTCTCCCCCTCCCTCCCTCTCCCTCGCGATTAGCATTCCCTCCCCCTAGTGTTAATCCCTTTATATGTAACATTCCACCTGTCCCCCCCAGCCCCAACCGCTCTATTTATTTTATTTGAAAGTGCCCCAAACTTTACTTACCTCCCCTCTTTCCTCCGCCGAAATGAACTCCCGGCAGCCGCGTCCGTGATTGGCTGCCGCTCAGCCAATCACAGACGCTACTGCCGGTCCCGCCCCTCTGCTTGCATTTTCTCGCAAGCAGAGGGCCGGCAGCGCGGCGGAGGAAAGAGGGGAGGTAAGTAAAATTTGGGGCATTTTCTGATAAAATAAATAGAGCGGTTGGGGCTGGGGGGACAGGGGAGTAACATATAAAAAAATATTTTTAAGGGTGGACATACCCTTTAAACATAATGAATAAAGTCCCCAACCCAAAGAGCTTACAATGTAAATAATAGGAATTCAAATCAGTTGGAATAGCGTGGTGCAGCTGACTGAACATATACAGAAAGTAAGGCTGGGTACACACCAGCAGATATTTCCGACCGACCGATCCACGTCACTCTCGGTTGGTCAGAAATATCTGCCGGTGTGGGGCGGCTGCGACGTGTAATAGGCTGGTGTGTACCCAAGAGGCTGGTGTGTGCCCAACCTAACACATTTAAGTGTAACAATGATCTATTAGCATTCCTATCTAAAACCAAGAATGGACCAAACTATTTAAGGACATGGGAGAAATCACAGTGAACATTAGCATTATACATATTTAGATGCATACAGTTGTAAGTAAAAGTATGTGAACCCTTTGGAATTATATGGCTTTCTGCACAAATTGGTCTTAAAATGTGATCTGATCTTCATCTAAGTCACAACAATAGACAATCACGGTCTGCTTAAACTAATACAAATAATTAAATGTTTCCATGTTTTTACACCATGTAAACATTGAGTGGAAAAAGTATGTGAATCCTTGGATTTAATAACTGGTTGAACCATCTTTGGCAGCAATAACTTTAACCAAACGTTTCCTGTAGTTGCAGATTAGACATGCACAACGGTCAGGAGTAATTCTTGACCATTCCATACAGAACTGTTTCAGTTCAGCAATATTCTTGAGATGTCTGGTGTAAATCGCTTTCTTGATGTCATGCCACAGCATCTCAATCGGGTTGAGGTCAGGACTCTGACTGGGCCAATCCAGAAGGCGTATTTCCTTCTGTTTAAGCAATTCTGTTGTTGATTTACTTCTTTGATTTGGGTCGTTGTCCTGTTGCAACACCAATCTTCTGCTGAGCTTCAGCTGGTGTATAGATGGCCTTAAGTTCTCCTGCAAAATGTCTCTATAAACTTGGGAATTAATTTTACCTCCAATGATAGCAATCCGTCCAGGCGCTGATTCATCAAAGCTGCCCCAAACCATTATGCCCCCACCACCATACTTCACATTTGGGGTGAGGTTTTGATGTTGGTGTGCTGTGCCTCTTTTTCTCCACACATAGTGTTGTGTGTTTCCAAACAACTCAACTTTGGTTTCATCTGTCCACAGAATATTTTGCCAGTACGGCTGTGGAACATCCAGATGCTCTTTTGCAAACTAAACTTGCAGCAATGTATTTTGGACAGCAGCGACTTCCTCTGTGGTATCCTCCCATGAAATCCATTGTTGTTTAGTCTTTTACGTATCGTAGATTTGCTAACCGGGATGTTAGCAGATGCCAGACACTTTTGTAAGTCTTTAGCTGACACCTCGTTGAACATTCTGCGCTGTGCTCTTGAAGTCATCTTTACAGGATGGCCACTCCTAGGGAGAGTAGCAGCAGTGCTGAACTTTCTCCATTTATAGACAATTAGTCTTACAGTGGACTGATTAACAGCAAGGCTTTTGGAGATACTTTTATATCCCTTTCAAGCTGTATGCAAGTCAACAATTTTTAATTGTAGGTCTTCTGAGAGCTCTTCTGTGCGATGCATCATTCACATCAGGCAATGCTTCTTGGGAAAAGCAAACCTATAACTGGTGTGTGTTTATAGTGCAGGGCAGCTGTAACCAACACCTCCAATCTCATCTCATTGATTGGACTCCATTTGGCTGACACCTCACTCTAATTAGCTATTGGAAATGTCATTAGTCTAGGGGTTCACATACTTTTTCCACCTGCACTGTGAATGTTTACATGGTGTGTTCAATAAAAAAATGGAAACATTTAATAATTTGTGTGGTGTTAGTTTAAGCAGACCATGATTGTCTATTGTTGTGACTTGAAGAGATGAAGATTAGATCACATTTTATGAACAATTTGTGCAGAAATACATATAATTCCAAAGTTCACATACTTTTACTTGCAATTGTATAACCCTACAATAACACTATTTATTCAATAGTTTAATGCAATCTTTATGTTGTCTTTTTTTTGTTAGTTGCTGTTTTCAAAAACATGGAGATGTAATATGTGGTAAAATGGCGTTAACCTTACGCTTCCTGATGTAATATTGGCTTAGTGGGGGGCTAACTAATTTTTCAGGGGCCTGCACCATTTTGTATTTATACCACAGGTATTTAATGTATTACCCCTAAGTGTTTGCTTGAGGGGTAATTAGTAGAAAACAAATGCCTTTTTTTGGTGTTGCCCTCCTCCTTACCTTCCAGGTTTTTGTGATGCAGTAACTCACGCTAAGTGATTACTGCATCACGAGAACTGGAAGGAAGAGAAGCGCAGAGAGTTAGTATTAACCTCTCCATTTATGTGTATTAACTATTTGTTAGCTTTTTATAAGCTTGAGCATGTGCAGTGGAGATAGCAGGTAGGGAGGGAGGGGCCAGCTTACTATGCCTGAATGTGGACAATTATTATACTTATATTTGGTTAGTAATATAACATCAGGTAGCATGGGTTTTACAATTATTTTGCCAATATCTCCCTAAAAATGTTTACTTTTTCACAGCCTGTAAGAGGGATGAACCTATTATTAAAAACAATCTAATAATTAATGGCTTGTTTACTGGCTAGATGTTGAATACTGAATAAAGTTTTCTTTTGCAGATTATACTTGTCCACTGATCCCTTAATACTATGGGGACCCCCTATCATGTTTTTACTTTAACATTCCAACCCAGCATGTTGCAAATTGCATATTACTGGTCCATTTCTGGAGTTTGGATGTATTTGTGCTGTAAAAAATACAATAGATTGGCACCTTCTGGTGATGTGATATTATCTGTCCAATTTGCATAATGACAAGTTTGATCTAAGAAATATATACACATATATATCTGCCAGCAGGGACTGACATCAATTGAAATTCAAAGTTGTGTGTTTACACCAAATAAGCATTAAATTAAACTAATATCTATTTTTATCCTGGCAAGAAAATTCATTCATTTTTACCAATGATACCTTGCTATATTGTGCAGCTGTTGCGTGGCTGCCTAACCTCAATACATCACTTATGGTCCTACTGAGTTGCAGTGCTGCACCACACTGGGATGTCTTTCATAGATCTGTGCCCCAGTATTAACTTTTAATATGAACAGCCTGCAGCCTGATGTCTCCTCTTTCCTAAGTTTTTTGTGATGCAGTTTTTTGACTAAAGAAAAGTTAACAAGGCTGATAATTTTATTCAGGCCTTAAAGAATGAGCGCACAGAATAACACTAATAACACATAGTTTGTCTCAGTAGAAACACATTTTCTTGCCTTCAGCTTGGAGACCGGTCAGCAAGGTTATTGTAAAACGGCGGCCAGACATACTACTGGGCCAGCTCAGGTTATGCACCCAGCTAACAAGAATGTGGGCCTTGTTAACCTCATTTTACTTAGGCCATTAATTAAATGATAGAAATACTGTATTAAATGAACAGTCTGAAATTTTACCAGCCATAAGTGGACAGGAAACATTTGACCTTATTTTATTAATCTTTTATAGGTCTGCACATGTGATTGTGTGTTTAATTAATATATTTGGCCCTGACAGACACTTTGTTGCCTGGCTTTACACAGAAAACAGAAGCATCTGCTATAATATGTTAGAGCTGTGCATAAGGTCACTAGTACAGATGACTGCATATAAACAGGTACTTTACAGTCGCCCTAGTCAGTATTTGGATGTTCTTTTTTTTCCTTGAAGAATTTTATTTACCAGCAAGTAGAAGTTGGAGTTGTGGTGTCTTGCAGAAATACTATAATTTGCAAAGTATGCAACTGTGGTCTCTATTACACATTTCAAAATGGGCAGTTTTCCTACCTTTAAAATCATTCTACAGACACATCTTTATAGATCATTCTATTAGCTATTGTCTGGAACAGGTCAACAATTTCTGAGACCAATGCCTCCTAAACACATCACTGTCACTTGCAGTGCAGGAAATGTTGCAGTTAAGTTCATTTCCTTCATTTTCCACATCAGAAAACTCCCCTGTGTACAGTGTGATGTCTGGGATACCTATTACCTACACATGCATACTGGAAGACATGTGAAAGAATGACTGTACAAACAACTGTAAGGCTGTGCTTCTTAAAAATGGCAGAACTGGTGGTTAAGGTGCCTCTGCCCAGGACCATTGGGCTTCTCCTTGCAAGTACTGGGTACGGTATCTGATTGAATGTTCCTCTGATTTATATCGCAGACGAAAATTACTTCTGATATTTTAGCCCAATTGACACAAATTTTGGTTGTGTTGGTCGATCAGAACAAAATATCAGAATGTGAGTACACAGCCTAAGACAGACCTAGTGCCCTACACCATACCTGGGAGCGAGGGGTGAAAACAGCAGTAAAATAATGAACAAAATAAAAAGATAAACATCAAAAGAGTATGCAGGTTAGGTAACATTACCAACACATGGAATGTTTAACATCATCTGCCATGGCCATGACTGATGGCTCTACCCAGAAGGATGAATGCATCAAGAACATAAGTTGATAACATTTTTGGTGGGTTCGGGGCAGCTGTGAGTATTACAATCAAGGGGTTTGGCAGGGTTGCTTTACTAAAATATAATAATCAATGGCTAAAAGATATATACAAATATTTATTTGTACTATTCAAGAATATTTATTCAATGCTAGTTTCTTCTATATTAAAACACTAAGGGCATATTTATAAAGCTTCGTTAAGTTTACGCGGCTGTTTTCCCGACATTAACGCATAAATCGCGTTTAACCGCGATTTATAATGTCCGAAAACGGCGCGAAAAGTTAACGAAGCGTTAACCCTTTGCGGCGATACTTACCTGTTACCGCCGCTCTATTATAAAGCGGCGGTTGTGTTTCACACTGCTAGTATCGGCTGTTTACTTCGCCACCTTGAAGGTGGCGAAAGCAGCCGATCTAGCCTCCCTGCGGCGGGATGGGCAGGCAACCCGCGGCGGGTGGTCGCACCTGCCCCGGAGGCACGCCCACCCCACTCACAACCCCCCGCGGGAGACCACCGCCGCCGCTCCCAGCAGCCCCTCCCAACCCCTTCCCCACCACGCAATCTCGGAACAGGATGCTAGGAGGGGCTCCGGGAAGGGGCCGCCAGGTGGTCGCGACCACCTGCCACGCACCCCCTCCCAGCAACCCCTCCAAGCCCCCGGCCACTCCGGGGAGGGGAGGGAGGGATCTGCTGGAGGGGAGCGGGGCCCTGAGAAGGGCCTTTTGGGCTTAAGGGGTCCCGCAGCGGAACCGGGACCCCCTCTCCGGCCCTTGTAAGCCCTTGCTGACAAGTGCCTTTGGTGGGGTCACCCCCAGTGTGCGCTCTTAAAATAGCCCTTGGGCGGTGTCTTCTTTCTTCCAGTCCCGGTGACACCAGCTCCGCTGGAGGCCGCCGACCCCCGAGAGGTACCCTGCGGCCGCCAGGGGGTCGGCGGCCTCATGGGCTGGTGTCACCGGGACTGGAAAGAAGAAGACGCCGCCCAAGGGCTCTTTTAAGAGCGGCACACTGGGGGTGACCCCGCCAAAGGCACTTGTCAGTGCCGCAAGGGCCCTTACAGGGCGGGAGGGGGGTCCCGGTTCGCGCTCGGTACCCCTTAAGCCCCAAAAGGCCCTTCTCAGGGCCCCGCTGGGAGGTGCCTCCACCCCTCCCAGCAGATCCCTCCCTTCCCCTCCCCACGGCCTGGCGGGGGACTTAGGGGTTGCTGGGGAGGGGGTGCGCGGCCGGTGGAAAGTTCTGGAAAGTTCTGAAACTGATTGGTAATGTAAAGCATGTAAACCAAGCATGTAAACCAAGAAAACTGCAACCTATATAAGAGGTGCACTCCGCTGCGGAACTCAGATGCCTGGCGTCTGCAGGGTTACTCTCGGGGGTCGGCGGCCTCAGTGGAGCTGTGTGGGACTAAAAAAGAACGCCCCAGGGTCTCTTTAAGACCACACTGTACCCCCCAAAGGCACATGTCAGTGCCCAAGGGCCCTTACAAGGGCCGGGAGGGTCCCGGTTCGCGCTGCGGTACCCCTTAAGCCCCAAGAGGCCCTTCTCGGCCCCGCTGGGTGCCTCCACCCCTCCCAGCGGATCCCTCCCTTCTCCCCGGGAGCCCGGGGCGGGGGACTTGAGGGGTTGCTGGGGAGGGGTGCGCGGCGGGTGGTCGCGACCACCTGCTGCGGCCCCTTCCCGGCAGCCCCTCCTAGCCTCCTGTTCCAAGATTGCCATGAGCGGGGAAGGGGTTGGGAGGGGCTGCTGGGAAGCGGCGGCGGGTGGGGCTTAAAACGACCGCAACACATCGCGGTCGCGATACATATCGTGGTAATGACGCTCGCCGTTATAAATATGGCGATAGCGCTATTTTCGCGGCCGCGATGTGCGGCGGTAATTTTTTTGCGCTAATTTCGCTTTTTTATAAATATGCTCCTAAGTAATGTGGATTCCAACATTCCAACTTTTGGTGTTACTGTTGGCTATAAAATGTTGATCCTGTGAGGTACAGAATTAAATTTCTTTCAAAGTAATTTTCTGTTGGACTGGTGTATTTCCCAGTGGGCACACAGCCCATTTACCCAAGCAAACAGAAAACTGCTAAAATTTAAATGGCACCAAAGGCACAGTGAGGCTGGGTACAGACTATATAATATTTTCGGCTGGTCGATTGGTAAATTACGTCCCAGCCTAGGAAATGCATTTTAATAAACAATATGAGTCATAAGGAGTAAGATAGATATGTAAATAAGCAGATAATAATATCTGGGTATCATTTGCCATTATTGTTGTGTTTGTGAAGGTTTTCATTCAGCCAGGTCATGGTATATCTGTTAAACAGATATACCATTATACCATCTAAATTACCAACTAAACTTCAAGTCCAGTTGATCTAAATGAATACAACAGATACCCCTTATTGAAAAAGATGTAAGCAATTCAGCTTGCCTCCAATGATGTTATAAATGCAGCTAACAATGAAAGCCGCCACTGACTTTCCCTTTGAACAGTGGGCACATGAAGGATATGTATCAATAAAGCCACCGGAAAAAATAGAAGTCTAAGCTGGTGATCTCATTCCATTATTTTTAACTTCATGCATTGATAATTAATTTGTCTGACACTGTATTGATTTCTTACCATCATTTTTATTGACATTTTCTTTTTAATGCACATATGCAAACCTCCCATTACCTTGACACATAAAAAACCCAATGCTCCACAGTTATTATAATTTGATTCAATATTGTGCATTTGTGCTCAGTGACAATAATATGGCCTCACCCTTTTTAACCCAGAAAGCAACATCTGTTTGAAAACAATGCTACCTGTAATAACTGAATAATTTCTGGATAAAGTATTAACTATTTTATTTTCTAAACAAAATTAGCCTCTTTACTTAGAGATTTATTTCACCAAAAAAAGGGCAGAACTAGGCCTCCTAGGTGTCAGTCTATGTCCCATTCCAAAAAGGGAAACTTCCTGCTTTTCAAAAATATACCTGCAATAATGTTTGACTAAGACGCCTCTCAGAAATGGACACCCCACATAGTCAAAGAAACTCCTTTGAGCACTCCTAGAATTCATTAATATGTTCATTAATACAGATGGCCTTATTTATAATGTATATATTTTGGGTAGTTATTGTTTTTGAGATATGTATTCAATAAAAAAAACATCACTGGTGAACTAGTCCCTGGAATGTCCTTTGTATTTTTTTCACTCTTTTCCGCTCAGTGTCTGTGGAGCTAGTATTTGCAGCCTCTATAAGTTTATAGTAGAGGCAGGTTAGGTTGAGGACTTTGGCCTGCTTGTCTATCTTTCACAAAGTTGTTTAGGATTTCAAATGGAGACGCATGTGTGTATATCAATTATGGTTTAGTTATTCCAGACCATTGAGAGTTAACACTTTTATCCAGCCGATATGGAGGTTAATGCACCGAGTAGCACTTTGTTGAAAGAAATTTAAATGGTATCTTCATCCCAAAAATGAAGGAGAAAGTCCCCAAATTGGCTCCTAAAGGTACTTACCAGCCTTCGTTCCTGGCCCCTTACGATGCTCTTCTGCATGAACCAGCAGAAGGACCCAGACCTGCAGCTGTGTCTGTGATTGGCTGAGACTTAGCCAATCAATGGCACGGCTGCCGGTGAATAAGGGCTGGTAAATACCTTCAATTATCAACAGCTTTGTGGAATCCAAACAGGTAGATGTCGAGGTGCACCCCCTGAGGCCTGTGCCACGTCAGGTAAGTATCAAATCAATATAGAATATGCAGGGAGGCAATTTGCAATTAACTTTCACTTGAGTGTGCCTCCCTGCATATTCTATATTGATCTGGTAAATACCTTTATTAGCCGATTTTGGTGTTTTAAACCTAGCATCTAGAGTTGGGGGGCTTTCCTTCTCCTTATTCATATTTGCTTCTGGCTGAGACACAATGCTTTATCAAAGGGAACTGGAGGAAGGGGGAGAGCTGCACTGCGTATGCCACAAACCTCTCAGCGGTGCAGAAAGAGGCAGAAACGGTTGTGTTTTTTTTTAGTTTTACCAGAATTATTGCCCAAAATCAGTAAAGCATTTTTTTATAGTATTAAGTGAAAATCAAAGAGGTATTTATAAAGTGCCAAAATGTTCCATTAACATGACTATTTTTTACAAAGCACTATGGTATGTTTCCATATTAATGTAACTGGGTTAATAATTAACTGCAGTTTGGGTGAGTTTTACACTATTTATCATATCTTTTGCTGAAAAAAACACCACATGTGTTAGGCTATTTCTAAATAACAAAGATGGGTGTTCAGTGTGTTTTTACCAATTTGACAATTTGAAAGGCCACCAGTGAGTTTTACCTATTTACCATCATAAGCGCTGAACTTTTTGCCAGATTTTTAGCATAATTATTGGTACATTTTTGCAACATAATTTGAAAATTCGCCTTTTTAATAGCAATGACAAAAAGTTTAAATTTTAAATGGCTGAATTTAAAGGGCATGTCCACCCCCAAAACTATAATTTCACCCACTACTAGCCCCACTCTCTAGTGCATTAAAATCCCTTACCTTACATCCTAGCTTCAAATGGCTGCCCCTCCAAAGTCCCAATAACTGGCCACCAGGAGCCTAGCAAAATCCATATAGGACTCCGCCTCCTGTCTCTCCTCCGGGAGAATTTTGCCATGCACACTGCAGCACTCCCCCACTCCCTCCCTCTCCCACCTGAATTGCTCTCCCTCCCCCTTGTGTAATTCCCCTTTGGTATATAATGTTAGGTTTTTATATATTCTCAATAATCACTTAGCCTAATAGCAGCCATTTTGTTCTTTGACGCCATTTTGTGTCCGTATTATTCAGACATTGTTTTTCTGGAAATGTACGAAGAGGTTCTCATGTTGTAGATAATATTTTATCTCAAGGTCTTTTGCCTCCTACATTGTGTGTCAAACTGACTCTATCCTTGCATTCCAATAGATGTTTTATTACATCATCTGCAGACACAAAGTCTGCAATGCCCCTTTCTCTGGCAAAGCCCCTTTTTTTGCTTTGATATATTCCAATGTACGAAATGAATAAACTGAGAAAAGAGATTTTACTGCACCTAACGTGTTGTCTAATCCTTTGTCCCAGTGCTGAAGGGTCTCTCAGTGGGTCTAAGACAGGCATCAGGGTCCGGCGTGACTAGTGCAGGATATTTATTCTAACAACTGGTGTCAGTAAGTGGGGATACAACCGACATGACCGTAAGTATTGAACTTATTGATTTTAAGTTCTGTCTTGCTTGTTCTGTAACTTGTATCAGCACATTGGTATAGATTTTAAAACGTGGGTCTGGAAGGGCGGACGTATGCCCCACATCTTACAGACGGGGTCTGTAAGTAGAATGCCTGCAGGCTGGGATTCTAACATATAGCAGCTCTCTACTAGAGTGAAATGTGTCCCTTGTTCTAAAGGACCTTGATCTCAAGGACATGGAAGGGTAGGGTTGGTTCTTCCCAGATTGCCCATCCCAACAGATTTTCCCCATTAGGTGATGAAGTGGAGGAGGGCAGCTTGTGCAGGATCATAATCTAAAATGTATGTTTGCAAATGCAAGAAGCCTGGCTGACAAAATAGGTGAATTGGAAATTATGGCGTTGAATGAAAAGTATGATGTAATAGGTATAGCAGAAACGTGGTTGAACAGTTCTCATGACTGGGCTGTAAATTTAGAAGGATACGCCTTGTTTAGGCAGGACAGAGAAAAAAGGAAAGGGGGAGGAGTATGTGTTTATATTAAAAAATTGAATTGAATTGAAGCCAAATTTAAAAGAAGAGATAACTGGCGATATGGATGTTAAAGTGGAGGCAATATGGGTGGAATTAGGCAACAGGAAAGGGGATAATGTCATTGTTGGTGTCTGCTATAAGCAGCCAAATGCTAGCAGAGAGGAAGATTGTTTCTTATTTTTGCAGATTCCCTCATGTCCGGATGTGTGCCTCAGGATTGGAAAAAGGCTGATGTTATTCCAATATTCAAATAGGGTAGTCGTTCACAGCCGGGTAATTATAGGCCTGTAAGTTTAACTTCAGTGGTGGGGAAGATACTGGAAAGTTTAATAAGGGATCATATTCTAGAGGATGTGTCAAGGACTGACTTTATAAGTAGTAACCAGCATGGATTCAGGAGGAATAGATCTTATCAAACTAACTTGCTTGGCTTTTATGAAGAAGTAAGTAGAAATTTAGACTCTGGCATGCAGATGAGATTCAATGTTGATAAATGTAAGGTGATGCATTTTGGACTTGTGCTGCTTATACTATCCTTGTGCTGCTTATGCTATAAATGGCTCTGTGTTAAGTGAATCCCTGTTGGAAAGGGATCTTGGAGTTTTGGTGGATAGCAAACTTAAAGGAAGCAAGAAGTGCCAGGTGGCAACAGCCAGAGCCAGCATGGTATTGCCTTGTATAAAGAGAGGTATGGAATCAAGGGAGGAAAATGTTATATTCAGTGCAATTTTGGAATCCTGTGTACAAAAAGGACATCTTTGAAATTGAAAGGGTTCAGAGAAGGGCAACTAAATTAATAAGGGGATTGGGGGAGCTTGAATATGAAGAGAGACTGGAAAAGTTACAATTATATACGCTGGAGAAAAGGTGCTTGCGTGGGGATATGATTACCATCTATAAATACATTAACGAGCCATACAATAAACTATTGTGGCATTGTTTACCAATAGAGAATGTCAGAGGACACGTGGACATCCCTTAAGACTTGAAGTAAAAAAAAAAATTAGGCTTCAAGTTCGGAAAGGGTTTTTCACTGTGAGAACGGTAAAGCTATGGAACTGTCTTCCAGTGGACATTGTTATGGCAGGTTCATTGGCCCAGCCCCAACCGCTATAATAGATTTTCCAGAGACTCCCTACCTTACCTCTCTCCCCCAGCGTTCTGTGCAGCCGGCAGCCGCATTCGTGATTGGCTGCCTCTCAGCCAATCAGGGACATGGCTGTCGGTCCGGCCCCCTACTTGCAGTTTCATGCAGAGGGCCGGGACAGTACGCTGGAGGAAAAAGGGAAGGTAAGTAATGATCGGGGGAGTCCCTGGAAAATCCATTATAGCGGTTGGGGCTGTTGAAGGGAGAGCTATTATATATCAAAAATTATTAAATGGGGTGAACATGCCCTTTAACGCAATACAACACTTTTCACCATTTTATAAATATGACTGAGTGGTTACCGCAGCGATGTATGGCGAAAGGTGGCGGTAATGACTGGTTATTTGTTCTATTTAATTTTATGAATTGTATCCTTTAATATTTTTTTTTACATTTGTACTACAATGAAAGCTTTTAGATTACTTTGTATCTGTGTTTCTTAATGACTTCAATGTTTCTTAATGATGTTCAATGAAGATCATGTATGATTATGATTATCCACCCCCCCCCTGCATGCTAACATGTTGGTTTGGCTCAGAAGATTTATTACTTCCGCCAGTTACACTTCATACTGAATCATTCAGTCTATAACCAGTAGATAAGGAATTACAATTTTGGAATCTTCAGAATTGTATCTGTCCCAATACACCCTGGAGCATTACTGGTAGATTTGGTGCAGCCAAGGGTGTCGAAGGATCAGTATCCCTGTTCATAGGAAGCGTAATATCAACGCTAAAATCAAATTCTCAGAAAGACAAAGGCACTTCATGCGTTCACTAGAAGTTTATATAGAACAAACCCGGCATCTCTCTTGTTGCTAGTGTACTACACCCAGTCACTAACATTGTGATAACAAAACAGCGAAGGAGCAGTTTGACAGAGGGCTTTAATTCAATAGCAAATCTGCTTTATCTTAAGTGAAACAGCATCCTGCATACTTCTTCCTCGCTCCATTTTCCTATTTACATGCTATCCAACCCTGTACTGGCAACACTACATTTGTCTGTGCAGCTTGTAGGATCAACGCTATCAATCACTTCAGTTCCCTATCAAACAGAAGCAAAATAAAGCAAACGATGACAACATTCTTCTTCCTGTACCTCCATCTGTAAATGATGGATTAACTCATTTTTGTTCTGCAGCCAGAGAATACAAGGTATTTGCTCACAAACTGAGCTTTCCCTGTTTTTATTTTAGCGCAATGAGGGAAAAAAAACAAAACAAGGGACAGTTTAAAAATAAAATAAACTGGCAGTGACGGCAAAGTCTATTAACATGTGAAACTGTGTGAATTGAAATTATCTGTTGAAACAATAGGAGAGATTTACATTTTTCCATATCTCCAAAGCAGATGTGGGCTTTGTTTTCAAATAAACCTCATCAAGTAAAATCCATTTGTTTGCCTGATAACCCACCAGAGCAACAACTGACACTGTAAAAACACATTAGTGTGTGCTAAGTCAAACCTTCAGTATCAGTACCACTATCAATAGGGAAAGTCATTTGGATATTATCAGGGCTATAGTTGTAATGCTGTAGGGCAGGGATGCAGTAGCAGCCAGAGAATGCTGGAAGTTGTAGTTTCTGACATCTGTGGGGCCGCAGGTTGTCCATTACTGCTGTAGGTTGTAGCCGTTCGTATAGACAGACTGCGTAATATGGATGTCTGACATGACATCTTTACGTCTATTGACCTCATGTAGCTTTTAGATTTCTTCTTTTAAGCTTCTTCAACAACAACCTTGCCAGTAAACTCTAGAACATAACTGTAGGCAGTTTAAATAAAACTTAAATGCTCAGCATTGGATACACAGAATTTTAAAAGACGTTACTGAATGAGAAATAAGCGTTTCATTTAGTAAATAGTGCATTCCTAGTAAAGATATTGGTTGACATAGTTTGCGTTTGTATGGAGAATTGGTTTCATTTTTTTACTCTATAATGTGAAAACATTCAACCCACCCAAAGTGAACTATTCCTTTAATGCATTGATTGAAGACCGGGAGGATAAGGAGCTATGCCTTACCTCACGTTCTTTAATCAATGCAAGTGGAACCAGGAACGAACTTAGAAAATACTTAGCTGTTACACGATCCTCTGCAGCAGCACTGATAGGTCCCGATTCTGGATTATGTACAGCTATAGCGCGCATGCACGATAATGCGCGTTATAGCAGAACCCGGAAGCAGTCGGGAATTTCAGTGCTGCTACGGAAGATCGCGTAACAGGTAAGTTTGTTCTTCCTTCATTCCTGACACCACTTGAAAAATGGGAGGTAAGGCAGAGCTCCTTATCCTACCAGTCTTCAATCAATGTATTGGTAGTGAACTATTCCTTTAAATGCCATTTAAGTAAATGTAATCCCCTGTGACTCCCCTGAGTAATATTGATGGTAACAGGATTGGCTAGATATTGCAAGCAGGGAAGGCCTGCTGTAACAAGTTTAGGACTGGGCATGTGCAGAGATCACACTGGTTAGTAATCACACTGTGATACTGGAATGCTGGGAAGTAAAACACAGACCCCGTGTTAGAAAGCTAAATGTTCCAGCACTCATATCAAAATAAGAGGTGAAACACATATCACTGCTTTTATATTTAGGCTTTAGTTGTCCTTTAATGTGCCCATACATTAGTTCTTACCCTCTGACTGATCAGCGACATTCTAGGAATATTCCTGGAACTGCCTTTCTCATTTTTCTTTTGCCGCCAACATAAGACCGCGAGCTCTTGCCTAGTCCCATTCATTTTGCAATCTTATGCCGGTTGCAAAAGAAAAATGGGAAAGGCGGTTTCAGGAATATTGATTGAATGTTGTGAATCGGTCAGGGTATGGGCTAACTGGTAGTGAACCAGTTAGTGAGACTTTAACTCCATATATTTGCCCAGCGAGTCTGGGTAAATCGACCCCATAGAATTCAAAGAGGGATATTCGGGGAGATTCAATAAAAGTTCTTATCGTTAAAAATTGTGCTAATTTTGCCCCAACCAATCAGATGTTAGCTTTCAAATGTTAAATAGGATCTGATTGGTTGGGGCAAAGTTAGCACCATTTTAAACGATAAGAACTTTTATTGAATCTTCCTGATTGTTTTCTATCTTCAGTTCCCCTTTAATTTAATGTGCAGAAAAGGCACAAATACAGCAGCCCAGTTCTGGGTTGGTTATGACAAATCTGAAATGTGTTTTTATAATCTATATAAAGTGTGCAACATCACAGTCACTGAAGGACCATCACAGAATGTTAATGGATAGTACGTAATGTTTCACTTACATCCTTTCTTATTGGTTTTGTTATTTATCTACCTATGTACGAGCTTATAAATTGTTATCTAGCATGGTCAATTTTTGCATTGGGTGATGTCATCTTTATGCTCTGTGTTCATTAGAGCATCCTGCAATGAATTATGAAAATGCAAACACCTGTCACTTTCCCTTCCTTAGTGCGGGCAGGACGACCTTAAGTTGTTCAGAGAAATAAATCAAACAAATTAATAAAGAGAAATTGTCCTAAGTCAAGATATCTATGTGTCTCTTTATATAGAGTTGAACAGAGAGTCTAACTGACTGTATGGCAATAATTATGATTGCTTATATTTTGTTATAGAAGTGATATATTTATTGCCTTATTATTCTGTTTAACATAATTGCTTATTTGTTCATAGAGAATTGATATATAGAGGATCACAGTATTAATATCATCTACCAATGGGATGAGGCCCTTTTAAAGAGAAATTGACTAGATCAGGTATTTTGCACTGAACAGCCTCTTCAAAAGTATTTTCCTGCAAACATTTTTTAAAACCAGACTGATTAAGGCTGACTGGGAACATCTGTATGTATACAACAGCTCCCAGCATGCTTTGTATGATAATTATAAGTGACAATTAAAATAATACAACATAGTTATTTCCATAATGATGAAATAATGTCATATCATTACTAATTAATAAGATTGTTTACCGTGTATGTTTTTTTTTTTTAGGAGAGGTTCTAAAGTGGTGTATAACTGCTTCATGCTATGTGAATAATATGTCACTAAGAGAAGCGCTCTCTTGTTTGAACTACTATATGTTTGGCCTATAGAGTATATGTGCCACCCAACATTCATTTTTAACCTACCCCCCAATATTCACATTGCATTAAATTAAGTATACTGTATTAAAGGGCAACTCCACCCTCATAAGAACATCTTTTAGAAAGAATGGCCTCTTTAAAATATGTTGATATATCATACTTTGTCCTGTGAATTCATTACTGTATGCCTGCTATGCTTCTGGATGCCTCATGGAAACTGAGCCATTTAGAAACCTGTACTGAGCCTGTATTGAGCCTGGGCATGCTCAGAAGAGGCAGCTAGGGGATTAACATTCAGTCATTGGCTGTGATGCTAACTGTCAAATCCATAACTGAAAGTTGCTGACTGGAAGAACAAGGAAGCAGAAACAGGGAAAACAGGATTTCAGGTTAGACTTATATATTTCACATTTCAAACTATTACCGTTTAGGGTTTTGGGGGGGTGATTTACCTGATTGTAAGTTTTCATTTTAGGGCTGGACTTGCCCTTTAAGTAGCAAAACTTTTTTTCATAGATCTTAAAGGGCATGTCTGCCCTCACAATGAAAATGAATCCAGTTATTAAGGACACCCTCATCCTCACTTTGTACTATACTTACCTTTACTAAAAATGCTTCTATACTTACTGTACCCACACAGCATGATCCCTCACCATGGCTCTGCTGTCTCATTTTGCATAACAAAATAATCAGATTTATGTGCATGAGTGAAACTCTATAGGACACATCTGTATGTGTGCATCCATAGGAAAAAAACATTTCACACATCTGGAGGGCCCCAAACTCGATATCCCTGATTTAAATGCACAAATGCTTGCTACCTGGAAACAGTTAAATAAGAGGTTGTTTTACAATGCTGTTTTACAATGCTGTGTTGGTTGAAGAAATAAGAAGGAGCAAGAGAAAACAAGGCAATGATCCAGCTGAAGACACCAAACTCTGACAGCCCTACTTGTAGGGCTAGTGGGATAATACATGGGCAAAATTGTTTTTAGGATAAGGGTGGAGATGCAATATCCTGTGCTAACAGTAAAATGAATGCTAAACCCACACTACCCGATGTGTCAGGTTAGCATGGGTCCAACACTAATTACGAAGTCTGCACCGTTTTCTGTATTTTTGCAATAAGTTAAAATTAAAATTTTGCAACCAGCGCTGCTTTCGTTCCTTTACTCCAGTGATGCACTAATCATTTGACAATGTAAGTGCAAAGGTAAGCAGCACAGAAAAAATATTGCATCTCCCTGATAGTTCTTTAAATTCTAATCCTATATGGTAAATTATAAGTTTTTAATTAACATCAGAAAGTGTCCAGATTTTAATTTGGGAAATGCAATATCCTGTGCTAATGGGAAAATAATGACAAATCACACACTACCTGATGCACTAGTGGGTTAGTGTGGGTTTAACACTAACCCAACTTTTGCCCATTTACAGTATTTTATTTTTTTTAAGGGCAACTCCCACTCCCAAAAACAAAATTTTGCTATCCTGCAGGGAATTGCTATAAACCTCAACCTCGCAAGGTTTATAGGACTCACTGCTGACCCCAAATGTACTTACCAGCCTTCGTTTCCCCTGCTGCCTTCTGCTTAACTCCTGTGCCTTTTCTGTGCATGGAAGTCAAGCAGGCGGGGCTTGACTGGCATCTGCCCCTATAATTGGCTAAGGTTGAGATTTGCAGGATAGCAAAATTTAGTTTGGGGGGTGGTGTTGCTCTTAAAACAGTACAGCTCTCCCGATGCATTAAGTAAAAAGTTACATTTTGGGCTGTTATGTAGCATGAAACATAACACTTCAGTCAGGGCAATGCAGTGTGGCGCTGATTACTTTCCTTTTACATGTCATAAATGACCCACAAACTTACAAATGCAGTAATGAAAACACTCATTTATCTCCCTTGTGTGTATCTACTAATTTTTCATACATTGCTACGTTGATCTTCTCTGATATCATACGAACTCCTTTCTGGTCTTTCTTTTTTTCCCTTTGCGACTTCAGTGACCAAAATGCAAAGTACTATTAAATATTGTTTGCTTCCTCTGTGGAGCTAACATAAATAATGGACAAATACAAAAGGCTTGTCTGAGGCTTTCCTCTGTGTCTGAAATGGTTAATTTGAAGTTTTCAGAAGTCTGCTGTTAAGAATCATTCATTGGTGTTTCTTTGAAGTCCGGTATGGCTGGTCTGCTAAATTAAACATTAAGCGCAATTACAGTTTTGGAATGAAACTCAATCTGTAGGGAAATCTGAGCTTGTCCAAGGCAGATATTTAATTGGACAAAGGGATTTTTTTCTGACCCTTTCTGCAGACCCCCCTCCTGCTCACAGAGGGCAGCTCATTCTATATTTCTACCAGTCTGGGTGTGCAAGTATCAGTTTAATACAGATAAGGCAGAATGGAGGGTCTGAATTGCATTTGTTTTCTCCAGTAGTAAAACTGTATTTGTAAATGGTCATAGTTTTGTTTTCAGCAATATTGTTCTAGTTCTTTATGTGAACGTGTTGCAGAGTTAAACGAAGCACAAAACAATGTCACACCTGCATTTTATGCATCTGGAGAGACTGTAGCAAGGATGTGGTCAAGTACATCAAAAGGAATGACGGGTGGGTGGCTTTTTTCTTTTATTCATATCTTACCAGCTCTAGGAGAGCTTGTAAACTATTATCAACAGAATCAAACTATTATTTTCCAAACAAATAAACTATTCACATTTAACAATTTACAGTCCTAGACTGGGAGGTAGGGGAAATGCTATAATCTTTTTTAGAAGGGCTAAAATTTAGTAATATACATTAGGGATAATTCTAAATATGTATCTACATTTAGAAGGGTTTACCACAGAATTAGAAATGTTGCCAGTCTTAAGATATCAAGCTGGGAATAGATTAAGGGTGAAGGCTATTTTCAGATGGACAGTTTGTGGTCCATTTTCTCTGAGTGGTTCCATATGCTTTATCATTTTGCCTTTTGTTAGCAGTGGCTGCATTCGTCTGTGTGAGAATACCCGACCAAAAAACTTGTTGGATGCAATCTTTTTTTTGTCTTTTTGTACAAAAGCATGACTTCCATTTTTCTAAAAAGAATGGAATTTGGGGTACTGCTTCTTTTACTCTTTTCAAGCTCCTCTATTGCTAGTAATACTTTCCGGCTGTCCAAATCTTTATTTGGTTCAAGACACATAAACCTTAATGTACATCAAACCTAAATACTACTTCCTGATGGAGGGATATAGTCACACTGACTGCAACAATAGTCTAAATGTATCACTTATAGAGACTGAAAGTTGTTTTACAACTTCACCAGGCAGGGTTTCATATTGTTAACCATTGCTCTTAAAAACCTTAGGGATGAGCTATTCAATTAACTGCTAAAGCCGTGTCCATTGTTTAGGGGTCAATGAAGCAAACTGCTGCAGGCAATGCGTTATTCACAACACTCGTAGGCATGAACGGTAACATTCATCCCTATGACCAGAGCATTTTGGTGCGATTTCTCCACATGAAATTGCACTTAAATACTTCCTAGTGTGAAGAGAGCCTAAAACGTTAAACAACTTTATGTCTGTTAGGTTTCAATATGGCACCCAATTATGTGCTGTTTGTTAGACATGTGGGAGTCTTTGCCAATCAAAAAAAGTACTGTATGTAAGGTTTATGTATCATAAAGCATCTGCACTCTCTCCCCCCATAGGCACAAGGAAGGATTCTGGAGGTGGTAGGGCCAGGATTTGTTTGTGTTCAGCCTGGAGATAAATAGGAGGGGAAGAAGCTGCAAGAAAGGAATGTTTCTGAGAGGGTAATATATAATATATATATATATATATATGTATACAATTAACCAAGATGGAGCGGCACTCCTGACCCCAATGAACAACTGCCGGGTGCTTCCGCTGTATGGTGAAAATAGAGCAAAACTAGAGAAAACGGAGCACTCCTGGGTATCTTCTGACGAAAAAAATTATTGATTACAATTATCGACGCGGTTTCAACCCTATACGGCCCAGTATAGGGTTGAAACGCGTCGATATACGTGAATTCAATACATTTTATGTCAGAAGATACCCAGGAGTGCTCCGTTTTCTCGTAATTTGATATATATATAATATATATATATATATTATATATATATATATATATATATATTATATAGATTAATATCTGGTACAATTGGCTGTACACATGCCTACATATTTAACACACACACAAGTACTGTCTCTGTCCATATGTAAATATATTTGATAATGCTGTCATATAATGTCCCATATATTACAGAGGGGAGAACAATAACAAGATTGCAGTTCAGTGATAAAAACACAAATTTAAATAACTAGCTCCAGGGTTCCAATCAGCAGTAGAGGTAACCAAATGCTTCCATAATAAATATAGCTCATCATCCAGAATTACACAATGATATAAATAAACACTGTCCTCACATCCACATCCCCCCCCCCCGACACACACACTCACTACTCATAAGTAGAATATCATATGCAGGCTTACTTTTTTTTAGGGGCAAATCAAGGTATTGAAAAAGACATGTGCTTTGCACATATTACAGTAAGACTAGTTAAAGAGGAACTGTGGTCCAAAAATGACTTTTAAATAAATAAATAAATAAATAAATTGATAGGAATTGCTCTCCTGGGAGTTTTTGCAATTTATTTCCATTGTTTATTTTGCATAGTTTTGAAGATATTTACATTTTTGTGTGTGATATGGCAGCAGCATCACCAGGTCCCCTGCACTTCCTGCTTCCTGCTCTGAAACCTGTCAGTCAATCTGCCCTGTGTCTCCTCCCCTTTGCAGCCCCCCTTGTCCCTCCCACTCATGGACCCCATGGTCCCTCCAGTTGCAGGCCCCCTTTGGCCCATTCCCTTGCAGCCCCATGTGACCTCGCCCACTCGTGGGTGCCATGGCCCCGCCCACTCACAGATGCTGTGGGCCTCTCTGACACCTCCCTAACCCCCCGAAAACTCTGTGGAAACAGAGTGAGAACTCTGCCTGAAAAGGCTGTTTTTACATAGTGAGAGAGAAGGGCTGTAGATTCCCTTACCTTCTCTGCAGCTTCAGGTCCTTCACACAGCAGAGAGGAGGAGGGACTTCCTGTCTCCCTCACACACTGAGGGAGTCTGAGGCACTGTGCAGGAGAAGCCTTAGGAATGTCGCATGTCAGCCTCCCACCCATTAACTTTCTGGTCAGTCAATTCTTTATATCTTGGGCTGTGGAGCACGTAGAGAGGTGGTTGATGGCTCATTTTAAAGGTAGGAAACTGGCATTCCATTTAAACTCAACTTGTTTGGAGACCACAGTTCAACTTTAACACCATCTAATTGCTGGCGTTAAAGCCGCGCTGTGGGTAAAACAGATATTGAATTTTCAAACGATATTGTTTAAATCTCCCCGTGGGTGTTATACAACTGTAATACAATGCCTAGTCCAGTAATATAAATATAAGTCAAATGATAATCTCCAGTAATAATATTTATAAAGACTGTATACATACGTACATAGCCCCATACCCTCCTCACATGTATGCAATTGTCTCTGCCCATACTTAAATATCTTTAGTAAGGATGTTTTATAAATGTCCCATTGTGCTTGTTTAACCCCTCACTTGCACTGGCTGTGAGGGAATTATTAAAGACACCTGTGCAGCGTATTCAGTAACACCATGTGTTACCATCTAATTGCTGGTGTTAAAGTCGTGCTGGGATTTTTGGTACTAAATACCAGAACAAACATTTACCCAGAGCGATTGCCGTTCTGGGTAAATGAGGCCCTCGGTTTTTTATAATTGTAATAAAATACTCAGTCATATTCAGTAATATACAAAATACAACTTCCAGTAATACTCAAAACCATACCCCCTTCATATAAGTCCAAATGGCTCTGCCCATACTTAAAGGACAACAATCAGTCTCCCACCCACCCCCTCCCAAAGGTCCTCAACCTTGGGCTTAGCCTGTAGAAACCAAACAAAACTGTAATATTTAACTTTGTGCACCCACCTCGATCTACCCCCCATTTGGCCCAAGGGCCAGACCACCAATAGGAAGACACACTTCATACACAGCCCATCTTTCTATTGGTCAGACCTCAGGACTGAAGCAGGAAGTGGAGCACAAATGTAAGTATTACAGTTTTGTTCCAATTATACAGGTTAAACCAAGGGGTTAGGAACTAGCGGTTTAGATCCTTCCCTAGGTATAACTGACTAAGGAAAAAAAAGAAGCAGGCTGAGAGGGAGGCAGTGTCTGACCAACCAGCAATGCCATTTCTAGCCATCTTGGTGCCCTAGGGACCCTCTCACCCACGTCACGTCACAATGTCACGAAGGGGTGGAGTGTGTCATCACATGGAGGTGGGGCTAGCCTTCTAGGGGTGGTGGGAGTTGGGGCATTCCTGAGCATGGTCCTCAAAAGGGGGCATGACTGAGAAGGAGACTAGAGTTTCCGCTCAGTTGCGGGAGTCTGGTCACTGGAGGCCACCCCAGAATGAGGGAGACCCCCCCAGGACAATCCGAGAGAGATGGGATACCTGCATGTCTCCTCCATTGAATTATTCACTCCTCACCCACTCTAAGTTCTAATTGGAGAGTTGGATGGAAGGAAGAAAGAGGCAGGGATAGTGATCTCATTGCTGCTAGTCACAGGGGTCACTGTTATAAAGTCTGCAGCAGCATTGGGTTATTTACAAACATTAAATAGAAGTGGACCCTGTACAGAACCCTGAGGTATCCAACTAAATTCTTAATAACCTCTTCATATAAACAAAGCAAGTTAATACGACAAAATCTATTTCTCAGAAATCCATGCTGATAACCACTTATTGGGTCAGCCCTTGAAACATAGTCCAGAACATGATTCCGTTACAAAGTTTCCAGTATTTTCCCCACCACTGATATGAAATGTACAGGTCTATAATTACCAGTCTTTAAATGATTACCCTTCTTGTTTCTTTTTAACTATTTATAAAATACCATGTTATTGGCATTTACAGGGCGATTCACCTAGTGGCGCTGGGCATTTATATGGAGTTAAAGTCGCTCTAACCAGTTTGCACAAAAGACACTCGAACATTCTCCGCTCGCGATTCAATATCGTGTGTGCACTACTTTAAGGGCATGATTTTAACTCGCATTCGGGAGATTTACCCAGAGCGTTTATGGCTCTGGGAAATCTCCTTGTTAGAGCTTACATGAGCTGCGTGCAAAGCCAGAATGCCTTCCATGATCTGCTTTCAGCTTTGTTAAGCCTCATCAGTGCAGAGTAGGAAAGTCTGAAATGCATAGTGAAACTCTATTTAGGATAATCATAAGTGATGTGATTCAAACAAAAAAAAATGCTTATGACACAGGTCAATTTAAATATTGTGAGGTTATTGCAATAAAAGGAGGAGAAACCAATCAGCTGTTACCTAACTGCAGTAGCCCAGTAAAAATTTAACAACTGATTGGCTGCTTCAAATTAGTAGCAGGGACAAAATGTTGCACCTCTTATTGCATCAGCCCTACTGTCTTTTATTCTTGTTTGCAACATTTCTGTTTTCTAAAAAAAAAAAAAATTGCAATTAGAGAAAGAGGCTGAGGCACGTTAAAACATGACTTGTATGTCTTTGTATGAATGAAATAACCTTTGCAAAGATGCTAGAATATTTTTTTTGAACTTGGTGCCTGAATAAGAGAATTTTTTGAATCAGTTTGACCATTTAGGCAAGTGGAAACATTTTTATTTCCCTTGTAGTCGTACCTATACTCAGATTCCTATTTGACAAATTAGTAAATATAGACGTATCTGTTTCCTTGAAAGCCGTAGCTATTCTCAGATCCCCTTCTGATCACATAAAAGTAGAGACATGTTTATTTACTTGGTAGGCTTGGATTCATAAAGGTTTGCAGGCAGGTTGGGCTGACATCAGGAAAGAGTTACATCTTACACACATGTCTAACTGGCAGTGATGCATGATAAAATGAGTAACAGCACTTTTAGTACACTAATATAGATTTTCGGTTTTGGTTAGGTTTCGCATTAATATTTGCCAAAGAAGCCCCTGAAGTTCCTTACCTGACCTGGTCCCTAGCCGCCTGGGCACAGCTCCCTGCTCCTGTTTCGAGCAAAAACAGGAGCAGAGGGGTTCTGGGCTGACAGACTCTGCTTCATGGTCGCAGCTGTCAGGCAATTGGTGTGACATCACATTGCACCTTTACGGACAGCCACAACCAGGAAGTGGAGTGGCTGTTAGCAGCGGAGCAGAGGAGAAGCGGCGATGGACCAGGTCAGATAAGGAACTTCAGGAGCATCTTTGGCAAATATTAATAATGCGGAACCTAGGTTTGGGGGGTCCTCTACATTTATAAAGTTTTTTCCACTGGAAATACCCTTTAATAAATGGTGCACATTTTTGCCATGTTCTTAATTTACAGCAACTAATCAGATATCATCAGGTGTTGTTTAACTGAATTAGACCAGTAAAAGGTAACATCTGATTGGTTGTTGCAGATTAAGAGGGAGGCTGTAGAGTGCACCACTATAACATTTCCCTGTGCAACATTATATCAAAGTAATATGTTCTGTATACCAGAGTATTAGTACAACATTGTCAAGCATCCCAATTACATTCATTTAAATTATTTGGGTTCTAAGAATCCATTGTGCTTCTCGCTCCAATACTTTTTTGTTCCAGTCTCCGCCCCTTTTAATTCTTACTACTTTTTTGATCCCACGGGCTTGTGAATCTACTGGGTGTTTATTCCAGGCTCACAATAGTGAGTTTCCTGTTGTGGGTTTGGGATTTCTTTCTGTATGTATCTGTTTATCTTTTTTTTGTATTAGCAGGTTCAATAATGGGATTTTTTTGTGTTCAACCTGATATGTGAATTTTAAACATCATTCATTAACACTCCTTGTGAGTGAATCCACCTCTTCTTTGGTACCATTCTAAAAGATGAGCATGTCATCAATGTAACAGACCCAAAGCAAAACTTCCCAAGGGCACATATGTATTAATCTCCTATGAAGATATTACCTGTCTTTGCTATTTAAAAGGACACTAAACCAAATGTATGTACTTCATTAGGTACATGAAACCAGTATATATTATTCACAGGGAGGTAAGATTGCTTATTCCCAACTCCCTGTGAATAATATAGCACCCGGTTAACAGAGATACGCTTACCTACCGGTGATCCATTTCCAGCATCTCTCCACCAGATGTCGCTGTATCCTGACTGAGCTCTTATCTTTTGCGCATATGCGCCAATACAAAAGAAAACTTCTACAGTGCAGGTGTTAGACAATACATTTATGAGTCAGGAGTATATATAATTTTGAGTAAAGATCCTACTATAGAGATGATGTCTAAAGTGAAGTCTCTTACAAATTTGGCACTGTCATGTAATTGACCAACAGACCTGTGACTTTATTAATGAGTTACATCCCAGGAGACTGGTACTGTATGGGCTTCCCAAGATTCACAAGGACGTTTTGATTCCTCCACTCAGACCGATTATGTCTGCGATTGGCTTAGTGTTACAATTACTGGGACAATACGTTGATTTTTATCTTAAACTGATTGTGTCCTCACTCTCTTCGTATATGGGAGACACAGTGAGTTCTTGGAGAAGCTCAGCAGTACCAGACCTTGGCAAAGTCATTGGTATATGATTACTGATGATATTACTTCACTCTACACCAATATTGAACATGATAATGTACTCAGTGCCATACAATATGTTTTGGCTAAGAAACACACAGGTAATCCACCCAGTGAGTTTCTCATTGAGTGCTTGGATATTATCATATGCAATAGCTATTTTAAATTTGAATGTGACTTTTTCTTACAGGCTGTTGGCATGGCAATGGGCAGTCCTGTGGCGCCATCCTATGCAAATTTGTACGTGGCTTCCTTGAGAAGAGTCGTGTGTACTATCATCCATTATTTAAGGCCCATGTGATTGAATTCTGTCATTATAAAGAGGATTTGTTTATTATTTGGTCAGGGCCACTTGAGCAGGCCGATGAATTTATATAATTCTGCAATTCATTGGATGACCGTATTCAGCTAAGCGACCATACATTATTTAGATGTTAAGGTTCTTATATGTGATAATTGTGTACACACGACACAAAGCCCACAGACAGAAAAATTCTTCTTCATAGGAATAGTTTTCATCTGCAACACATCTTTGAGTGTCTACCGAAGTCCCAGTTTACATGAGTGCCCAGGATCTGTTCTGATCCTGATGACCGTGCTATCCAAGATGGCCAATAAGTTGAAAGCACAACAATATTCTGGTTCCGTGCTGAATGAGGTTCTTGTAAACATGGTGGTATCTAAAACTGAGTGCAAACCTGTTTCATGTGTTCCTTTTGTTCAACGATACTCAACGGGTTCACGCATTATTCAGCGTAATCTGAATAGATTTTGGTCATCAATTGAGGGAGATCTCTTGGTGGATGTGGAGACACATTGAATTCCAAACTTGGTCTCACATGTTTTAAGGAGATATATTCTTTTCAAGGTTAATTTCCTTGCAAACAAATGGATGTCTTTAAGGAGGGTGATCTTAACCCCTTGATAGAACAATGTTTGTTTTAGATGGAATCTGGAGAAATTTACTACACAATTTACCTGACCCTTCTTGCATGAATCGTACATTTTATTGTTTCCCTTGCAGGGCTCCTTCTATCCTTCTATGTTCTTCCTAAATCCATTTCTTCTCCCTCGGATTTCTTCTAAAAAAAGTTCAGTCTATCTTTTACCCATTTTTCATTATCTGTATCTGAGCTACTTATCTGGGTATGTTCTTTCTCATCATACAGATAGATATTTCCCAATCTATAATCTTCACAGTCTATAGCAAATTTCTCTTTTTTCTGTTGTTTAAAATTAATCTGTTATCTTTCTATAGCTTTTTTTTATTATCATTTACTCTATCATAGTCTTAATGTTCTTTCCAAACCACTAGATTTTTAGCTCACTGATCTATTTCCTTTTCTAACTGACATTAATTGTTCATTATATATATATTATTTTCCATAATAAGAGCTGCTTCTTTAAAAAAGGATCCCGTTTTTCAATGAATCCTGATGAAATTTCCAGCATTAAGTTATTCCCTCATTGAATTTTTCACCTCAATCCTCATGGGATCATTTTGGGCATAGTTCTCTAAACGAAAGATATTTTACTGTGCGATCACAGTATCACTACTTGATATTCCCTCAGAAAATGCTTCACTCATATATGTGTCCCACTCTAAGTCACTGATTTTATAGGTCATGCTTGACAATGACGAAACAGACCTGCAGCCTGTATATGCAAACATAAAAACGCTGAAGAACAAAGAAAGAAAAATTAGTTTCTTAAGACTATAGAGCTAATACTCAAAAAACAAATGTCAAATCCTAAAAGGAGAAGATATGAGCATCAAATGCTGATGGGCAAAGGGAGAGCTACATACACATGTATACTGTGGGTGCTAGGGTGCTTATAAAAAAAAATACACCAACCTCATACCTATACCATCTATACCACCAGGTGATGGAAAAAGGATGATCATCCTTTTTCAGGAAACTCCTCATAGGCACTCCGGTAGCTATATTGCCCAGAAGGAATAACAGTTTTTGACCCATAGCCATTATGTAAAAGTACATACTGAGGGTCTGTTGTTAACACTTTATTCGGCTTTAATATATCATAAAAAATCAATTAAAATCATTAAAACAAGTGTGTTTGTTAAGGTTCTCATTCATCCAGGTCATGGTATTTATGTGGTATTTAGTTGGATCAACTGGACTTGAAATTTAGTTCTTGAAGACGTTTCGCTAGTCATCTGGCTGACTTTTTCAATTTACCATAACTGTCCAGGAATCTGTTGGCAATAAATACCCTGGTATGTGTCCCAATCAGCATATAACAGCCAGGTGTTATGGACCTTCTGAATGCAAGGCGTGATTGCATTGTGGCTAAGAGGAGTTATCAAAAGTGCCCAGGGTAAGGCATCAAAACAGCATTGTACATGGCAGACAATTTTGTCTGCATTGTACAATGCTTATTTGATGCCTTTAACCTGGGCAGTCTTGATAACTCCTCTTAGCCACTAAACTTTAAGTCCAGTTAATCTAACTGAATACCACAGAATAATAATAATGATAATAATATAATAATTATAATAACAATAGTGCATAAAGTCCCTTGTACATGAACATGAAACAAGTCCCCTCCAAGTATAAAACACTCCAACGAAAAGTTTGAGAAACATAGATTTTCATGTTCTACAAAAAATTCCAGAACTGGTAATAGTGGAAAAGTGGCTTACTCAAAGATAGAGCATCATTCAGGGGAGATCCATTGTGAAACCACACCTGCACAGCATACTATTTATCCAATCATTCTTATTGCTCCCTTTGACCTTGTTTAAGGGTAAGAAACCTAGGAAGTCAAAATCAATTCCATATTATAGTGAAATGGAAAGTTCCTATGTGTAACAAGACAAAGATCCTCTGAGACACAGCACATTACAAATAAGCACAATAACTTTTCTACATTAATTATCTAGTAGAATAATGTTTTATCCATGACAGCTCTTTGCGTGTTCAAAATTATTTTTAGAAGCGCCATCATATTCTTTCGAAAAAGTGTGTTATTTTGTTTGCTTCTGTTCTTGCTAAATATGTTTCCTGTTGACCTATAATTATAAATTGTGCAATCATTAATATTTAGATTGCTTGCTTTAAATAAGGATTTTAATAACACTTGTCCACATAGTTTGTATACATCTGACAATGCCCCAAAGATAATTACATTATGTACACACCTACTTAATATTCATAAACAAAGTTTTTTTGTACTCTAAAGGGGCAGTTATAGCTGAGAAGTCATGTTAAAGAGCAGCTAAGAAGTCATGAGTCAGGTGTCACAAAAAGAAACCCCAGAGAGTGAATTTTGGTCCTATCATGTTCCACCTATTATAGTCACCTTTGGCTTGAGGTGTGACCCTAACTGTTTAACCTGTTGTATGGGCTAGGTTGATTCCAATGTAGTAATAACAGACAAAGACGTGGTAGAATATTTTGATCAGTAAATGCCCTAGAGAGATTCAAGCAGACCATTCCTACAATACAGAGCATACTTAATGGGCAATTATGCCCCCCTCCCCTTATTTAACATTTACCCAGGGTGAGGACCTAAACTGCACTTGAGAAAGGGTCCATGTGGCCTGCAACATGTCAGTTTAACATGGAATTAAGCAGCCTTTTTTAACTTGTGTACCTCTGATCTAACAACAGTACTTAAACACACCTGGGTCCTACTTGATCATTGAGAATAAACCCTGAAAAGTCATGAATCTGCTTTCAGGGTTTCCCTGCTATAGTCCCAGACTATGGAAGGGCTGATCAATGGGAAGATGCGCTACTTGCAAAAGGCATTTTCCTATTGAATGAATAGTGGGAAGAGGAGGGTGTGTGTCAAAAATGCTGGTTTTGGAGGGATTGTTCTAAGTGATAAGGTAAAACCCAGGGGTGAGGACCTAGAGGTTTAGGTCAGAGATGGATTAAGATCATATGGTTCACTAGGAAGGGCCATCATTTAGGGGCCCCTTTTTTTCTACATATTTTGTAAAGACTGTAATATTGTTACTACTTCTGAGATTGGGCCCCCAGAAGTTTCCTGGGCCCTAGGCAGGTGCCTAAGATTGCCTTGTGGATAATCCTGCTCTGGTTTAGGTCCTCACCCTGGGTACTATCACTGGGACAGGGGGGCTTGGGTGGGGGTGGGGGGGTGGAGTTTATAATTGCATTTCAATTAATTATACGAACCGAGAACCTAATATGTCAGCAAATACTGAAAACCTTTTGCTTTCTGATATACATATAGTGATAATGCAAAACATAACGAGAACCAGTGTGTCTGTCTATTTGTCTCATACAAGAAAGGTTTATAGATATAATCAAGTCAGGGGTTGTTCTAACAAGAAGGTAAAAAGCCAGTTAGACCTGTTTTAAGCTGTCTGCCTAGTCTGCAACACCATCCACTGTGCCTGGGGCTCATAAAAAAAATAAACCAGGTTCCGTAACAAAAGACTTACAGCTCAGTGTCTTTGTTTTTGCCAATGTCTGTGGCCACTAACATCGCCCATTTACACTGTGGCCGAATAATATGCCCCTTTCCTGGCAACATAAAAGCTCCTTTACATTTTAATGTGACCTTAGTGCTTTTCAGAAATCACTGGCACATCTGACTACACTTGAAGTTGAATCGAGCTAATGGCATTCACCTCATATTTAGATGCAAAATTTGGAGATAAAAAGACCTTGATGTGAAAAGGAAAAAAAAGGGGGAGGAAACGGGTGCATCGGGGCGGCAGAAGCAGATTAGAGATATTGCTAAAAAATCTTATGATTGTACGTTGATAGTAAAATGTCTCTCTTTCTTTCTAGAAGAAAATAAAACTGCGGTCTTGGGAGATGTCCTTATGCTTTTTATTTCTAACGATAGAATCTTTTTATTCTCTTGCCGAGGAAAATTTCAATGTAGCTGCATATGTGTCCAAGAGATACATTGACCTTTAGCAAATCTTACTTTTTAAATCAGATGGAATGGTTATTGCAATATTCTTGCCCTGTAAGATTAAAAAAAGAGCTTTCTTCCGCAGTAATCAGACCTGGATTACATTTATTAAAAGTGCAGCATCTACATTTAAATGACACTTGTCATTCTTGCAGAATTATATTAAATCCTCTGAAGATGTTTTGACCGCCTGGATTTTAACCCCAGCGAAACCTTGTTAAATGTTGGAATTTTTTAGAAACGCAGAAAGAAATAACATTCTCTGCAGTTTTACTTTAGGTAGCTAAAGAACAAATCCCGTTATACATACCACTATTATTTCCATTTTCTGGGGTAAGCAGATGCAACAGACGCACATTCATCATATGATAATGCCAAAGAGCAATATAGACTTTCTCTGGCTATAAGAAAAATGGATTGAATAGCTTTGTTCTGTGTGATGCCTGTACCTTTTAGAACTCATCGTGCCTGTGGGATAATGGGAAACTGTTGAGAAATCTGTAGATAATTAATTTGCTTCTTCAGGTTTGCATTCTATTATATCTTCAGATTTTCTCTCATAAGGTTTGTACAAATGTCCGATAGGACGAATGATGCATGACCGCCAAGCGCAGGACACATGTGCAACGAAAGCCTTTTCTGATCCACCATGGTGGATTAATAAACAACGCTTGACCGAGCACATACACACATGTGATTATCACCCGAAATGGCCACTCGACGCACATGTGTCCTGCGCTCGGTGGTTGCGCATTGTGTGTACAAGTCTTATGTGGAGTGCTGATTCGAACCCAATTGATTTGAAGACTTTTAGATTTTAGATTACATTATCATTATCAGTAGGTCCCAGCATTGTTTTATGCATAATAGATCCTGTCTTTTACAAAAACTTAAAGGAACACTAAACTTAATAAACAAGTATTTGGCATCCGTTTCTATTATTCACAGGGACGTGAGAATGCTTATTCCCACCTCCCTGTGAATAATAGGACGCTCGGGGGACCTGGAACTTACCTCACCGCGCTCCTCTCGCAAGCCGCTACTTCACTGACAGCCGCTCTGTCTCGACCGGGCGCCCTATCTTAGGCGCATGCGTGCCAATACAAAAGATAGGGCATGCGATCTGACTTCACTGACAGCCGCTCTGTCTCGACCGGGCGCCCTATCTTAGGCGCATGCGTGCCAATACAAAAGATAGGGCATGCGATCTGGACAGAACAGCTGTTCAGTGAAGGAGCGGCTGCGAGAGGAGCGCGGTAAGGTAAGTTCCAGGTCCCCTGAGCGTAATATTATTCACAGGGAGGTGGGAATAAGCGTTCTCACCTCCCTGTGAATAATAGAAACGGATGCCATATACTTGTTTTTTTAAGTTTAGTCATAAACCTAGATTTTAGTAGGCGAGTGAATGGTTAGAATGGTTATTGATGAAACATTTTTTGTTTAACCTATTAATAAATGACCTAGTGATTAAGAGCAGAATCTCTGTATTTGCTGATACTGAAATGTGCAGGACTATAGGCTCAGTGCAAGATGTATTTACCAACAAGCTGGTTTAAATAGTTAAATATTTGAGAACTGCAAAGTTATGCATTTAAGAAAAAACAACCGGAACCCTAGTTACACCCTGGAATAGTGTTAGGAGTTGACTCCACAGAGAAGTCTAAGCAGTGTCATGCATTATCTGCAAAAGCAAATAAAAGGATAAAAAGTATAGAGTCATTGGAGGAAGGCAAAATTGTGCCTCTTTATAGAGCCCTTGTTAGGCCTCACCTTGAGTATGCAGTGCCGTTTTGGCCACCAGTCCAAAGTAAGGATATTGACAAATTAGAAAGAGTACAGATTATTGGTTACTTTGTAAGTTTGAGAAAGGCCCCGAAATGTTGCCATATTTATTTTACTTTTATGAGAGAATAAAGTACTTTTTTCACAATTACTAACAATTACCTTCTTTTTTTGCATTTGTTTGGGGGGGTGGTTGTTTGTACCAAATGCTACTTACATGCTGTCAAAGACCGGAGCACAATGACAGACTAACTCCACCCCTCTTAGTGGGCAACAGTTATTCAATGGGAAGACAGGCTCAGCAAGGAGTGCATCTTCCTCTGGGACATTTGGCATGAGTACCGGACCACCAGAAAGGGGTAGACTTGACCACCATTGTGATCATGAGTTTTAAAACTTAATCAGTCACATTTAAAGAAGACCCTAGGTACTATTAGGGGAGAGAGGGGGCTAGATTCACTTAAGTTGCCCTTTAAAGTTGTAATTTACAGGATAAATATGGATCCTTTGTATTATAAGGATATATTACTCAAAAGTCATAAATATCCTGTAAATGATATAATTTTAAATGATGCTTAGTTTTGCCTTTACCTCTAATCGATGCATCACATGACTTACTGAAATTTTTGTATTATGAGAACTAATGCTCTCCATCTTATATAAAGATATTAGAAGTCCCATTTCATGATAGGGCAGGTATATGAGCTCTAAGCCTATGGCCTTCTGTTTTTCTATGTTCATAAAACTGTCACTTCTCATATCATTATATATGTCTTATTCACTATATAATAGACACTAAGTTATGCCAGAGACTTAAATTAAGGAGACAATGTGTTCTCTACTCATCGTGGGATAGTAAAACTTTGAGTCCAATGTGGTATCCTGCACCCATGGAACACTATAGCATTTGGCATAGGCTACCTCTGAATAGAATGGCCCTGTCCTCCATAATGGAAAAGAAGAACAAAATGTATTATGTATGGATGTTGACCTAGTCCTTGTTTAGAGGCATGAATTTACCTCTTTTGTCAATTACATGCACTTGGTTAGTCAATACCAAGCAGATAGTCAGGCTACCATTTTAATGAACTATGACATATATCTAAAATCATCTAATATCTAAGTAGTGTATGGGAACCTTAAGGTATCTACAAGTTGTATAATAAATCAGTCAAAAGGAGATGTTTTCTAATCAGCTTGTTTTTACTTATTAACATAATAGGATTATAAAATAAAATAACTAAAGGGAAAATTATTTTTTGGTACTAAAATCACTTTGTAAAAACCTTCTAGAATATGTAACTGTTTCCTTCAACAATTGTAGCTGAACTGTGGGAAATGTTTTGTTCTTCTTTGTTCCACCTATCAACCCTCCCCATAGACATTTCTGTTCTTATTTCGGTGCGTATACAGCATGTGCTGTCAACCCTCTTAGAGCAAAATATCGCCTGGATGCATTATAATAATTGTGGCTTGATTTGTTAGACTCAGTACAGGTGCAGAGAGGCCATTAAGAGCTTCCTACCTCAGCTGTTTTATTTCTGGACTATGGAAATAGTAAAAAATACATGTAATAAATGATGCTGCATCCAACAAGATGCAAGAATAGTTTGTAAATCACTTACAAATAAGAGACTTTGCTTTGACTTTGCATAACTGTACACAGCTGCCCTGATATTTTTAAATGGAGAATGCAAAAAAAGAATCAAATTAACCAATATTCCAATTTTACAATAATTTTAATTATACCTTTAAATGTTGCAATTTAATATGTTCTTGTCATTTCCCTTTGACTTGGAAATGAGATGGATCTTATGTTTAACTTTTCATCTTTACCTTTCTTTACATGGTACCAAAGTGGGAGTGCTATATCTTTGTTTAATTAAGCACAGTAATAATTTTGTTGAATCTACTCACACTCATCATACAGTATAAATATAGAATATTTTGGTTTGGAATGCAGGAAAAAAAATACATTTAAAGGAGAACCAATAGTAAACTATAAATGACCCTTCATTAAAGTTAATTGTTAAGGGGGAACTAAAGTCAAATTGGAACATTGTCCCAATTGAAAGAGCACATTGACAAACATACAACAAGATGTGTCTTACTTTCTCCCTTTACTGTGGCTGCTGGGTGATTTATGAAATTAATCTGTGGATACTAGAGGTCATCTCCCATAATCCATCTTAGCTGGGTGATAGCCAGCTAAATATACACAGTACATGCACATGCTCTGTAGTGCTCAACAGATAAAAACAAGGACGTTGCAGCCTTGCTTCCTAGAAGCTGACAGCCAATCATATTACAGCATTCATATAACAGATCTTCCCTCTTCCTGACACAGAACAGGGATTTTAAAAGTCCATGACCTTTTGGACTGCCGATGCAAAGAATCTCAGACCATTTAGAAGCAGAATAAAAAAATGTCAGTAAAAAAATTGACTGTTTTGTATTGCCCCAGGAAGGCTGTATGCAGTTCACACTGGCTGGTAAATAAACTGCAGGGTAACAAGCAGTTTTCAAAGTCTTATCAGGGACTCCATATTGGTGTTGAGACATCTGTTTAGAAAACTTAGAGACAGTGAATACTGTGGTCAGGGGCTGTGGGTTTTACTGGCAAGAACATGGAAGCCTTCTTACTTAAAGAATCTATTACTTACATGTACTAAATGCAACCTACTAGAGAATAACCTTACAGTTTAGTCCTTTAACTAACAGAAACATTTTGGAGAAATAAACTCTTTGGGAGCAATGCAATATGATAAGCCAGCACAGCTTACCTGCCTAAGGTCCTGCATGCAAAAATCCTTGTGCAAGATTTAGTGCATTTTGGTATTGCTACATGGTAAAGCAAAACTTAACACGGGGGGTTTTGCACCGCCTACGCCTCGCTTTTTCCAAATACTTTCCGAAATAGTGCAGGCACCTCAGAGTCAGTGTAAAACCTATGCTAACCAGATGATACATTGGATAGAGGGGATTTTTACACTGACTTGGGCATTTGGCGCCCGATATTGAATCGACCCCTTTAATTCTGCCGGTTTCTAGCTTTTACAGGCACTGTAGGTTCTACAAGAGAAACCAGTAACTGATTTTCAACAAGTTATTGTAAAAAGAACATGCTTACATGTTTATTAATCTAATGATAATATTTTTTATGCATATTTACCATAATGTGGGTACTGCCATTCTACTTTGTAAAAGTTAAAATTACATATCATCCATGAATACCAGCAAAATTGTGTACAAGAGATAAACTAGGATATTGATGGCCAGCCGCAGCTAATAGTTGGCATTGAATAGAAACGTAGAGGGAAATCAGTACCGCACAGCCAGAACCGCACAGCCACCGGGGAATTTCACTACACAGATCTTACCTAGAGCAGCTGTGGGTAAATCTCCCCAAAATTGTTTGTTAAATATTGTACATAGAGATAACCAAACTTCCTAATGTTCTGTTAATTTTGATAGCTTGAAAACAGACCCATTAAAGTCAACGGGGACCAAATAGTTTGAAAAGTTTGGATAAATACTGTAAAAAAAAGGAATGGTAACTTACAGTACATGGCTCTGGGACCTAGGAAATGGTCAGAGGAACATATCACCAAAACTTTTCCCAGGGTTGAGTTATTTTCAAGCTTTCGCATTGAATTTTCAAGGGTTACCGAAATCAAATGCCACAGTCAAGGGTTATCACCTAATTAGAGGGTTACGAAGCGCTACCAAGAGACCCTGAGGGCACAATATTACTTTTTATATTTAAACATTTATATATTTATACAAAGACAAGTTTAGATACAGCACTCTCTTGAAAAAAACGAATTTTCTTTCTGTATCTATCCTTCTTTGTATGCATTTAAATGGAAGCAGTCTTCCCTTTTAAGGTACGTGCACCTCAATATCTATTTGGTTATACTTACCTAGAAGTGCTGATCCGATACATATACAGTATTATATATTTCAAGTTGTGTATACATATATATATAGATAGATATAGATATAGAGATATAGGGGTATAACAGTGCACTCACGGGTCTTTTTATTTCAACAATTTTTATTGGTGTACAGGCAACATTTCTCAAGGCTTGACTCGACACAGCACTTTGATGCAGAACAAATGTGTATTAAATGTGTATTAAAGGTAATACATTTTAAAGGTAGGTATACATTATTAATGTATAAGGCGTGTAATTCTGCATATATCCGTCTGGACCTAGATGGCAATTAGTATATTCTGACAAATAAGTTAGTTATGTAACTTTGTCAGAAAGATTGCAGGAAAAATATTAGGAGGCTTTTTGTTTTCCAAAGTATCATCTAGAGTGGGCGACTAACCACAGCCATAGAAAAATTATAAAAAGAATGTTAGGAAAGTCAACAAAGGCATAGATATTCTCATCTATTCCACAAATTCCATTGAATTGCCTACTATCGATGATAATTTCTATTTTTTCCATTCACCGATTGTCGATATCAATCGCAGTATCGAAAAAAACTAAATTTGGGCACAGTTTTTAAGAGAATGTCCACCCCCAAAACCATATTTTAATATGTTATTGGCCATTATTCTAGCTTTAAAACAAGCCAAACCGCATTAAAATCTGTTGAGCCAATTATAAGATACAAATGTTTTTACTATCTTCTTTTTCAGACCAGGAACATCTCAGTGTATTTCCAAGCTCTTATATTAACTCACGTCCGTGCCTTATCCATTCCCATGCAGCCTTCATCATCCTTCAGAGAACCCAAACAGGAGCTGCATATTTGTGACACCCCCCCACCATCCAGATCCATCCTTGCTTGTCCTTTCACCTAGTGTAAAATCCTTTAAATATTTAAAAAGGTTAGAAGTTAGGACCTTCCAGACTGGGGTTACCTTGACGTGGTTGGAAGGCTTTTCATTCATGTGATCACAGTAATGTATACTAAAACCCCTTTGTTTATAAAGTATGCCAGTGTGCAGATAATATGATATTGTATGGGGCCTAGGAATGTGCATTGATTATCTTTTCTATGTTTGTATAAATATATATATATGTGTGTGTGTGTGTGTTTGTGTACATACATATAGTGTGTACACAAACACACACACACATATATATATACAAAATACTGTATATAGTTTTGATACATTAGAAGGAAAACAATACTGAATAAAGCATAACCTCAGTAACTCACTTGTCTGATTTGATTAAGAAACTCTTTTTCAACGCATGATTTAGCCTCTTGGTTACAATTCAACATAATTTGCAATTGTCTGTAATGCGGAGTTGGCTAGCAAACCACCAATTTGAGATAACAATGAGAACTATTTTCTCATACTTATGTAAGGCCTACATTTATAGTATTTACATGCTGAGGTGATTATGGTTAAATCAGTTAATACTGACATATCCATTTTGTTTCATTATGACTATATTGTGAATTTCGATTGAGGTTCTGACCTCCATTTCGTAGCAAACAAACACTGGTCATTTTACCATTTGTTGGAGATTGTCCCTCAGTAGGTTTAGTAATTTAGTGGATTCCCCACTATTTGAATAATTAATTCTACTGAAAAAGAAGTCGGTCTCCTATATCAGAACTGATATTTCACCCTACAAAATTGACTTTTTTCCCTTAGCTTACAAAATAAGGAGGAAAGTACATCACAGTCGGGTCTTTATACAAAGGAACAATCAATAAAAGAAAAAAGGTTTGTTATATTTTGATATTAGATAATCTCAGATGCATTATTATTATAACTAGCAGTAATACTTCACCACTATATAAAAGGCTATAAAGCAGGGATGTCAAACTCGTGTTCATCTCTAGTTTGATAAAACTGCTTACAAAGGGTTTACCTAAGACAGAATAAAGCATACCATAGGTGGCTACATGATATTGCAGCCAGTTGAGGTACTACCATTTAAAAGTTGATCAGAAGCATCACCGGGCGTTATCTATCTTGAGAAAATTATAAGCTAAAATCCACTTAAGATAATGTGTCAGTTGATGGGATTGTCAGAAAATTTTCCAAGGCTTACAATATCAGTCAAACTTATGAGACCGCAGACCCATGGCCTTACAATTTCATCTTTCTGATCAGCGTTGATGTGTCTGTGACACTAGCACATGCTCACTGTGCTCTGGGTTGCTGTAGCTATCAAAAACTTAATGGTAAATTCAGATGTAAATGTTTGATCATTTACTAATCTGTCCTTTAAGGATGATCAGAGAAACCTCTCTCTGCAGATTAGCATCTCCGTATTTCTTATTTAAAATCAAGCATCAATAAAAATCCCTTTTGCAGGGTTGATTACTAATCATGTCTGATACATAATGCAGGCTGGCCTGATTTCTGTAGATTCGAGCAGTTCACATTTAGCTAATTAGTAATCAGCACATGAGAATGAGGAATATATTGGCATTTGCTTTTATAAGTGCTGAAACCTATCAAACACGTTCTGTGTGGCTTATTTCAACCATACTAAAATTTGCCAAATGCTTCAATAATTTTCTATAGTGGGCAAACACCGATGGGTTAACCATAGCAATTGCACAATAGGTCTTAAGGGGAAAGATAAGTTTAAATATTGTATAGCCCACACACACCTGATTAAAAGGATATACCAGCTATCTTTCAAAGTGATTCCTGACCAACGGTATGACATCTACATGATATCAGTCATGCACATCTCTAGTGTGTGTACTCCACTCATGAATACAGTAATATTTGCCTTTGAAAACCTATATGTGCAGTTTTACAGTGGATCTTTTCCTTTCCCATTCTAATTTACTTTTGGAGTCACATGTTGTGCATCTTTAAAATGGACCTGAATATGTATATAACGCATGTATTTTGATAAGATTGTTTATTACTCAGAGACAATGGGCCATGTTAATAAAGGCCTTTAACGATCGGTTTCACAATCATTATACCAATCGTTGATTTCGGACTGTTATTGTAAATTAACCATAGCGATCGTACATTTATGCCCGCTGTCGTACATCAATAAAGTATGCTATAACTAAATTAGCGACACCGTGCTTTATAAATATGGCCCAATGTTGCATATAAACTAATGGTTCAAGTCACAACACAATACCTTCTTTCTTTTCCATGAGAAACTAGAACTGGGCAGTTTCTGACAGGTGCCAACATGTAACCTGTACTAATGAGTGATTCTAAATACTGAAATTCTTTGTTTACACTTGTACATATGGCCGAATAATATGAACATGTTTACAATATATATCATGAAAAACCTTGAAACATCTGAAAATAAAGTTTCTTTTTTAGCACTTTGCTTTAAAGGAGAACTAAACTATTTTTTTCAAATCCTAACGTGAAAGCTTTTCTACCTAGAACTTCTATACATTGTAAGATTCTTCTCTAGTAAGTTGCATTTAGGTACATGTAAGTAATAGATCCTGTAAGTAAGAAGGCTGCCTTGTTGTTGCCAGTAAAACTCACAGCCCATGTAGTCTTGTTTTATCTTTTCTCTGACACAACCTATTTCTTATAAATCCATGCTGACTACTTCTTATAAGGTAAGTCTAGAATATGATCCCTTAATCTTTACTAATACTGATTTTAGACTTACCGCATTATAGTTACCAGGCTCTAAACAACAACCTTTTTTTGAATATTGGTAATGCCTTTTTTCCAATCAAGCAGCACATCATCAAACAGTGGTCTCGATAAAACTAGTATAAGCTATCTTAAGATCTGAGGATGTATTTCATCTGGTTCTGGGGCTTTATTGATATTAACTTTGTCTAATTGTTTCTGTACCATACCCTCTGTCAGCCAGAGTGAATATTCCTCATTTAAACCCTTTATATTTTTACAGACCCTGATATAAGGACTAGAATTCTACATAGTGAATACAGAGAAAAAAAACATCTGCCTTTTTCACATTCTCTATAACTATATAACTATTAGCCATATTATTAATGGTCCCACATTCTCAGTCCTCATCTATTTACTACTTGATACATAAAAACACTTTTGGTTGGACTTGCTTTGTTCAGCTATCCATATTTCATTTTCTATTTAAGCTTATTTAATTGCTTTAAAGTTTAAGCCCCCTTATCCCTTACACCTCTATCTACCCCTATGTAGTCCAAAGTACCCACCCCATACCTAGATTAAAATCTCCTCCAACCCACTAGCCATCTTTCCCCCCAAAACAGCTGCACTATCTTCACTGTGGTGCAATCTCTACTCAAGATTTAACTGACAGAAGCTGGCCCAGTTCTCCAAAAACCCAAACCCCATCTCTTTACACCAACCCCTTAGCATTAATACTCCTAAGCTCCCATTGCCTCCATAGTGTAGCATGTGGCTGCCCCACCCAATAATCTGTCTACACGGTCCACCACCTATCAAATCCTAGCACCAGGCAGGCAACATGTTCAGCATGTAGGGGCTTAGCGACAGATTACCCTATCCACCTTTCTAATAATGGATTCCCTTACCACTACCACCTGTTTACCCTTCCTTGCCCTAAGTTCTCCCTCCCTTGTATTAGAGATGGCAGTCCCTTGGGTGCTCAAGGGATCGGCCTGTTCCATATGTGCCACTTCTTAGCTGAATGCTTTCAAGTGAAGGGTTGGAAAAATTAGCTTTAGTAAATAATAAAAGCAGTTGCATGAATTCCTGGTCTGGCAGTTTCTAGGTGTGGCCCAATATATTTAGTTGACCTTATTTGCAAGCAGTATTGTTATTGGGCATAGGTATTAAATCTGTAGAATGGAAACAAATTACATTTTTTTGACAAAATGATATGTTAAGGGATCCCCATAATTACATTGTGTAGATTGAAGATAGATGTTGTGAGGGATCGGGAGCAGGTATATGTATGGCTGCCAAAGAAATGGAAGGGTAGGTCAGTAGGTGTGTGTTCTTGTGATAGGTTGGGGGTATGTGTTTTTTGTATTTTTGACTTTAGTTACCCTTTAAGTAAAGCTGCCACAGGAATGGAAGGATAGGTTAGTAGGTGTTTGTACCTGTGTCTGTGTACCCATTATAGTTTATGGGGAAAAAATGTCCTGATATTTGCCGATAATAGGGTAACGCTTCCGCAGATTCTTTAGCTAAGTAATAGCACACTTTTTCGCATGTCTGTACCGAATTTCGTGTCTCTAGCTTAAAAACTGTGGGAGCAGATTCAGTCCTAAAAAGCGGAACAATAAAAGAAAAGAAGATGAAGAGAAAGAAATAGAAAGAATAGTAATTTGGCTTTTCAAGCCCAAAAAAATAAAATAAATAAAGCTAGAAATAAGCACATTCTATTGGATGTAACAGTCTGCACATGTCCTAAAATGTACAGAAAAATACATCATTGTGCCATTCCTAATGTTTCAGGTTATATGTATCATTCATCAGGTATCAGAGTCAAGTATTGTCAATACAATAACTAATAATTCTGTGTGCACCACTCTTAATCAGGTATGACAACGCACTATAAGGCGGGTACTATCAGGGGTAAAAGTACTAATCCAAAATCATTTATCCAAGGGCATAGACACTCAAGGAACTAAATACCCCTATAACAACAGCACAAGGCCTTGTAAACCAAAGATAATTAGCAAAATTTAACAACCTTTATTGCTTCTTTATAACACACACATATATATATCCATATTTCCAGCACCTCTCCGGACTCTCCGGGCTACTGAGGCTAAGTTCTTCACCTGTCCCCTGAAGAACTTAGTTTGGTGGACAGAATAGCCTCAGTAGCCCGGGGAGTCTGAAGAGGTGCCAACAGAACTTATCAGCAACAGAGGAGGCTGATTGTGCGACAAGTTATCAGGAGCTGGTAAGTATGTTTAAGAGCAGCTGGGATCATTTTAATAGAACAAAGGTTATGTCCACCCCTAATAAAAACTTTTAATATTTTGTTCAGGACCCCCAAAAGCTAAGTCATGTTTTGCTAATCTATCTAATGTCTAATCTATGTAATGTCTGCCTCATGTACGGCCAGCTTAATACACAAAATTTGATACCTGATAAATGACACCTGATACCTGGCATCCAATACCTGACACCTGATACATGATGATGTCCTAAAATGGACACCGTAGGTAAGGTGTATGGCCACCTTTAAAGATATAGAACAATGGAAAACAAGTTACTTATGCACACAAACTTTGGTGGGTGCTGACCCCCTGGATTCTCCCCACTTCCAAGGAAGGTAAGTATCAGAAAATACTGGATTTTGGAGTCGCACACCTAGGTGAATTAAAGTGCTTTTATTGGAAACCACACATCAAGTACAACGTTTGCAGTCGCATCACCTGAAGAAGGAGGCACGTTCCCCCAAAACGTTGTACTTGATGTGTGGTTTCCAATAAAAGCACTTTAATTCACCTAGGTGTGCGACTCCAAAATCCACCTTTAAAGATACCACTTTACGTTTTAGTTAAACAACCTTTAAAGGTATGTTATCTTTAGTGAGTAAAAGGAATCAAAAATAGACTTTTGTATAACTCTGATAATACAGCCAGAAAAAATCTGATCCTGAAAGTATGAATATTGCCATCTCAGAGTTAACAAGAATTTGTTTTCTGTAAGTAAATGAGTTGGGAAAAAAAAATCTGCGCTTATAATTTGAAGAGCAAACCATCAGGCTGCGTATTAATTGTGAAAGCTCTAAGTGCCCAGTTTCAGAAGAAACTCACTGCTGGATTTTTGAATAGAAGATTTTGAAACAAAACGTTAAAGCCTGAGAGGAAGGTCACACTTTCTACATTAGTCTGGATACTTTTGTCACCACTCAGCATCACCAGTCAATACAATCCATTCAGCTCTAAAAGGTGCCTGCTACTGCATGCTCTTCAATGCATTTCACACTTTACCAGAAACAGTGTAAAATGGTCTAAGGCTCCAAATGGTCTATCAGCAATTACACAAACAATATCATAAAATGCATTCTTCACAACATATCTGACCTTGCTTTCCCATTCTCTCTTCTTTTGTCATTACACAAAGCTCACAAGAGCCTGACAAGGATTGTGGTGTGTTCTCAATCACTGTTTTTTTGGCATAACCCTTGTGTCTCACTTTACTATCTGGATAAGACAAAAGAAGTGACAAAAGAGTATCCTTGTACATTTTTAATGGCATAAGTATACTGAACTACAAAACAAAGCTAAGGTATGTGTTTACAAGTAATGCAGCTTTCTTTAGAGAAAAAAAAATTCCAATTGTTTGTGGCATTTTTATTAAATCTGCTGATATCGGGCTAAAATGAGTTACAGAGAAAAAATGGTTTTCCTTATATTGTTGTTATATTTTATTATGATTCTTACTAAGAAAAAAGCATAAACAGGGAGATTCAATAAATGTTCTTATCATTTAAAATGGTGCTAATTTTGCCCCAACCAATCAGATCTTATTTAACATTTGAAAGCTAACATCTGATTGGTTGGGGCAAAGTTAGCACCATTTTTAACGATAAGAACTTTTATTGAATAACCCTGAAAGTATACAATATATATGACCCTAGACCCTATGTAATTTGGTAATTTGTGCCCACAAACGCAATTGCTTTGTGGACAGTCTGACAGCAGCCTTGGTGAAACAAACTGTGGATGGTAATTTTTCTTAACAGACTCATATGGTTCAGCAAATTTTTTTTTGTTGGGGGGGAAACTATGATGGGGCCCGTAACTCTGCCTGATCTACAGTGGTTTTCTGGGAAGAGGGTATAGTTATTAAAGGAAAGATAAGAAAATAGTGCCCCCTGCAGTTTCCGGGCCTGCTCCCCTGGTAGTTACCGCCCATCAGCATAATGATACACAAACTTTTCAGGTGATCAGAATATATTTTGAGGTAAGAAATAAACACAGTATATAAAATATAACAAAGACATTATTATGCATAAAATGACTCTCAGGACTCCCTGCTAATCCTCTGTAATACCTTTCACTAGCAGAATATATGCAATTTGCAAAAAAAATGGTTCTGCGCTCTGGAAAACGAATCGTGTTGCACCCAGAGTGGCCAGACCAATTAGCCAACACTATTGTGTGCTTTTTTTCAGATCGCACGTTAAACACTCCGGTGTGGCCTCGCCCTTAAACTTATATACCAACTTTTTTGTCTTCGCCATTTGTCCAGCAACCAACATTGGCATCTTTATTTTTTTTTTCTTTAATAAAGTTCTTGGCCAAGAATTTCTGGTTTCTGAGCTTTAATTCAGGAAATCTGTGTTTAATCTTAAACTTTCCTATTTAAATCCAAAACATCAATGACAGTTATTCTAAACATAGTTATGTTTTTGTCTGTTTGCATAAACTTGCAGGGAAATGCACCAAGAGCTGTTTAACTATAAGCCCAAATGGTTCTACCACTGTTTAACCATAAGCTTGTGTCAAAAAGTTCCTCAATGTCTATGCGTTATGCTATGCCTAGATAACATTGCTTGTTGCAGCTGTGGGGTTAACTTTCACTTACCCTAAGCAGCAATTTAGGGGTTAAATTTGCGCTAACTAAAAAAACATTGGTGCATCGTCCTGTTAGTGTGTACTGTAAGACACTACCAATTTCTAGTATTTGCTTCAAAACAAAATTAAGAAATTCTCATTGTTTCCCTTCAGGATGGAAAAAAAAGTCTTTCTAATTGTTGTATGTATTTAAGCTACACAACAAAAGTTGTAGGGAAAGTTACATATGCTACAGCTTTAAAGGGCATGTCCAGCCTTAAATAAACTTTTCATAGAAATGTTTGCCACCACACCAAACCGCATTATCCATACCTTCCAAAGATGCCCATGAAGTGTCTTACCTAACCCGTTCCCTGGCTGCTTCCCCTCTGCTCTGTGACTGAAGGCCGCTCTATTTCCTGGTCACGGATGTCAGTTAAGGTGTGACGTGACGTCACGGACAATTACCTGACAGGCACAACCAGGATGTAGAGTGGCCGTCTGCGCAAAGCCACAATGCTCCTGTTTCTGTTCATAATGAGCTCGAAACAGGATCAGGGCGGTGCCCAGGCAGTGAAGGACCAGCTTAGGTAAGTCACATTATGGGCATCATTGTAAGGTATGAGTAATGAGAAACCTTGATTTGTGGGTGCGTGGTGAAAAGTTTTTTTTAGGCTGGACATGCCCTTTTAATAAATACTTTACTATGAAGATCTGCAAAAGTTGCAACCTTCTATTTTATTCTAGTAAAACGGGTTATTGTTAGAAAACACTGCAAATTTGTTCTATACATCGTAACTGAGTTTTTTTCACACCACAATCAATTAACACAGCATGCACAAGTCTATCTGGGGTTTCATTCAATGTTAAACAGTCATTTACCATGAAAATCATTTTGGATCTACTATTTAAAAAACCTTATGGAATGAAACATCTTGTCTATGGTCTCTTTACCCCCACCTCTTAAACATTATGTATGTTTAGTTAGTGACAGTTCTTGCAAATTGCTGGTAAAGAACCTCAATGTCTAATTACATTTCAGAGATGTTCAGACATTTGAAGACATGTGATTGATGCCCATCTAGGTATATGTGTTTAATGGAGTCCTCCTGACACAATCTGCAAAAAGCCCATTTAACAACTGATGTTTTGTTTTGATCTGCGTTGTCATTTTTTTCATTGCTGATTAAAATTAAAAATGCGCCTAGCAACTTCATTGTAAATGTATAATTTTATTATTTTTTTGGGAGAAATCGAAGGGTAGAAATTATTTTGTCAATCTTCCAGCCATCAGTTGTGACTGAAAATTATGACTTTTAGTGTTGCCCAATTTTTTTTCTTTTCTTTTTGCCATCAAATAATTACAAGAAAGTTTCAACTCATTTCGACCCAAGAAAAGGTAATATAAAGGTTTTGGAAGCATGAAATGAAATGTGCACCTATTTCTCAACAGTAGGGATGTACCAGAATTTTGCCACAATCCCGGTTTTAATTCAACAATCAAAATTCCATTGGTCAAAACTATAGAGAAAAGGTTGCCACAAATCAACATTCTGCTACAGAATTTTAAACCACTATTTTAAGAATCTTGTGCTACAGAATTTTAGTGAAAAAATCTTTTCTGACATTACTTGTGAGATCTCTGTCTACATGGAGTCTTTTTCTTTAACATTCTCTTAGTCTTTTGGTGTATTTCCACTATGCTTTACAACTTACCTCTTACTACAATTATTTCCACTGTCCAAACACATTTGAAATAGCCATTCTTTGAACAGTTTGAAAACATTACATTAGGTATGATATGACTTAAGCTCTATAACATGAAATTACAACTTTTGTGGATTTTTATGTAATAGTTTCCCACAGTGTAGACTGTCCCAATTGACTTTAGTCTTTCAGTTGCCTTTAATTTTTTCAACTCCTGGTCAATTTTAGCATGTCCTGTTATATCGCTTCCTTAGATTATGTAATGAATATGTGATTATCTTTATCAAACCACTCCAGCATTCTTTTTCTACCCTAACGTACACAGCTATGCTGTGACCCCCAGTTTTTAGAATTACTGACATGTCATTATGTCATTTAGTATATATATATATATATATATATATATATATATATATATATGTGCGTGTGTATGTGTGTGTGTATGTGTAAAATAAATGTATGCAGCACTTCTGGGCTCAAAACGTTTTCAAAGTGCACGTGTTCCTATGGAGTATTGATCCTCGACTACAATAATATAAGAAACAAGGTAACACAGCACTGCAAATAAAACTATTCAAATAATTATTCTGCTCATCAGCCAGAAATGTTTCAAGGGTGACTCTGCTCATATGATCAATTAACACATATAAGGCATATATATTCTCCCCCCCTCCTTTATTTCTAAAATAGTATTTGAATTTCAATTTTAGTTTTTTTTTATTTATTGCAAGGATAGATGTCACTAAACAATTCCTGGTAATATCCTTATACTAATAATGCATTTATTATATATATATATATATATAAATATGTATTCATTTTTTTTTACGGTTATAATTCCATGATTAGTCTGGCGTTTTACCATCTGGCGTGGCATGATGATTTGCCTTTCTAGGGCAGCATAGACGTGGACAGATTTTACAAATTCATGACAAAATTATAAACCTGATTACATCTGACCCTTCTAAAGTGTAAATATAAGATTAACTTACCCTTGTATGTGTTGAATTAAAATAAGAAGCACTGACCATGTTTCAAGGTTCATATCTAATCATATATGTGTGTACATGGCATGTGGAAGAAATGTGTAGTGCCAAGCACGTCCTTCTGGTAAATATATCTAAAAAAATAAATAGAACAGCTACAAATGTTAAAGCTTTCATTCTGTGGATCCTCATACTTTCACATTAACATAAATAGATGAATAGTTTAGTGCTCATTTGAGGATTTTAAAGACAAAATAAAATCTGTCTTTTAAAATTATTTGAAATCATATTTCTTTATCCAATGTACGTTTGTCATTTGAGCAGTTTTTGTCCTGGAGAATGCATTTTATCTTTTAATATAATCTCCTGGTTCATTATTGATTGCAAACTTTTTGCTCATTGTTGCAGCTTATATTGTAGATTCCGTCTTTTGTCATTTGACAACAGCAAAAAATGTGAACGTCTTTTATTAGTTTCTGGTGGGCGACTGAAGAAGTATCAAGACATTATTAATAAGCGAACTAAATGGGAGAGTAAATATGACTAGTAATAATGTAAAGATGGCCTCGATTAATATGTGTTGAATATTTTTATCCTGCAGGAAGAATAAGATTGTCTGAATAATAACCAAACATTTCATTTCCAGACTACAGTAAACCAAAGTTATAATGGACTGCATGATGTAGGGAATATTTAATCTAACTTTCCTTTTTACTGTTTGCACTAAAAAAAAATAATTGAATGCAGTTTTAACCCCCTACAGGGTTATTCATAGCCGATATATCATTATCCAGATGACTTTCATTGAAATGAAGATGATTAGCTTTCCTTTTTTTTCAAAATGTGACTGAATAGTCTTAAACAGAAACTGTCTCACCATATGAAACCATCTGCCCCTTCACTGTAATTTTGGGGATCCATGTATTCAGATATTAATTCAGAGTGTATAGGAGACATTTAGAGCTAGGGGGCAATTACTTAATTTCACAAATCTGGCTGCACCCTCAGTGCTTGTTGTTCCAATCTAAACTGTCGGTGTTGTTCTTGAAGGGTTGGACATATCATTATTGCGACAAGGGACAAAGTAAAGTTACACACCCAACCCTTATACAATGAAGAAAGGATGGCTATATCAAAAAACAAGGTGAGAAAGTCGCACTCCAAATGTAGATTTATTAACTAGTGAACCATAAAATCACAACGTTTCAGGGTTTTACCCCTTCATCAGGTGGGGGGTAAAACCTGTCAACTGATAAAGGGGTAAAACCCTGAAACATTGTGATTTTGTGGTTCACTAGTTAAAGGGCATGTCCACCCCACTTGTAGTTTTCTGCTGTAGTGTAGGGCTCCCTCCCCTAGCCCCAACTGCTGTAGTTATATTTGTAGAAACTCCCCCGAACCATACTAACATTACCTCCATCCAAGCAAGGGGCCGGACCGGCAGCCGCGTTCGTAATTGACTGAAAGGCAGCCAATCATGGACGTGGCTTCCGGCTATCCAGAACGTCGGAGGAGAGAGGTAATGTAAGTATAGTTTGGGGGAGTTTCTGCAAATATAACTATAGCGGTTGGGTCTGGGGGAGGGATGACATTTTTCTCCCGGAGGGGAGACAGGAGGCAGAGTCCTATATGGACTCTGCCAGGCTCCTGGTGGTCACTTTTTGGGACTTTACAGGGACATTACAGGAGAACCATTTTGAGCTGGGATGTAAGGTAAGGATTTTTATACACTACAGAGTGGGGCCAGTAGTGGATTAAATTATAGTTTTGGGGGTGGACGTGCCCTTTAATAAATCTACATTTGGAGTGTGACTTTCTCACCTTGTTTTTTCATATACCATATTCCTATGCCCCTTGGGGTGGGGGTCGGGGACATCTGCACCATATCAGTCTAAGTGTGCATTTGGGACCTTTGCTAATACAAAGGATGGCTAACCCATTTATTGGTTTAAGGGGATCAAACAAACAATCAAACAAGCCACTCCTCGACACCTCTTTAGCAGCATTTTCCTTTACCTGCCAACTGCCCCCCCTCTAATATCAGTGGGCATTGCACAAGGGGCAAGGCCAAAAAAAACCCTGCAGAACCCCTTCATGTGCAGTTTCTAACCTTTTATTTAATGGCTGAGGTGGAAATTATAGGGACTGAAAAAGAAACAAATTACTGATCATTATGGTAATGCACAAGGAGACAATAGTAGAAGTAGAAAACTGGAAATGACAATTATGCCATCAACATAGAAAAAGTGTCCACACAATGGCTCAGTGACTAGCATTGTTGTACAATAATAGAAAAAGGAGATAAGCTCAATCCCTATGTATATTATAAGAGGTATCAATCAAAATGAAGGCAAGTTACTTTCAAATAGTTAGACAAATGGTCCGGGCATATAGAGCATCAGACCCCACACTACAAATAGAACATCAATGCCCTGAAGCGTTGATAACAAAGTGGATAGTATCAAAAAGCTAGCACTCTCCATCAGTTAATGGTGTAATCTAATCAAAGTAAACTGTAGAGTAGTGCAAAGTGTGGAGTAGTGCAAACTGAACAGTAACCCGTGACCATGCAGAGACACCATCAGATATATTTAAATAAAACTTTATTCACACATGAGAGAGGAACAACCTTTCAATTAACTGGACAATTTACACCCTTAGTCATGGGCAAATACTGAAGGTGCTTGTTGCCTGAAATGTGTAAGACTGTCCTTCTGTGTTCTGTTATAGTTTGAATATATCTCCCGGTGTCTCCACATGGTTCCAGATTTGTTTTTTGTGTGCACCACTCTGCTCATATGAAAATAGTTCACTAGCATTGTTGTTTTGCAGCTGAAATATAATGGGTACAGGTGTACCATAGGCACTAACTGCATTGAGATGCATGTTCTTTCTGTGTTGCATGACATCTTGTTAAATGTTTTACTTCCACGCAAAAACCCCAATGCACCCAGCAGAAATATCACAATAAATAATGATTTAATGTGAAATGTTACAAAAATTATATGAACCATAATCAATAAGTGCTGATTGTTGGTGGCAATGGTATAAGATCTAAAATCTTCTTTCTACAAACCAGATAAATTCAAAAAATCCCCCCCCCTCCCAAAAAAGGGGGGAAATGTTCATATTTGCCAGGAAAAAAATTAAAGCTCCAAATTGTATTAACTGTATTAAATAAAATAATTAAACTGATGTTTATGATGTAATATTCTTATTTTCTCATATTTAGGACAATGTAATTTATACTGCAAATAATGAAGAGGGTTTCCTGGGAAAAACATTTACAAGACAGCAAATGCATCCAGTCTTTCAGTACAGCCCAGTAAAACCAATTTGGGGTATACCAGGTGGGACACAAATATGTTTTAATATGTTTATGATTCGTTTTTCTGTTGTGTTTCTTGTCGATGCCCCAGTACATGTGAAAGAATATCTTCCGATTATTTTGCCCTGTAAATAGTCCTTCACTTAATATGCCTCAGAATGTTTTATTTCTACTACTAGAAGATTTAATAATATGCAGCTAAAGAGTGACAATCATTCAAAAACAATATAACAAAATATGCAAGATGTTGTGATTATTATAAATCATTGGAACTATTATAGCTTTTCTTCAGCTGGGAATTTTTACTAAGACTGCAAGTTCTCTAGGACATAGCTTTTATCTTTACTAGAAAGCCATCAATATGAAATGTGATAAAAAAAATAAATTGCCTCACAATGAAGGAGTTAATTTGTTTAGACAAAGAAAAATAAAAGCTTACCAGCTGGGAAGCTCACTGAATTTAATGTCATGTAAAATGTATTGTTATTATGGGAGAACATTGCACTTTGAAGAGAGGCTGAAGAACTGGCATGGGGAAGGACAGGCAGGGGGAAACATGGGCTTCAAACACAGAAAAGGGCCTGATTGCACTGCATGTCACTCATGTGTTAATTACATGCAAATTTAACCAGAAAGGAGTGGTTTATGTAGATTCAAGGTCTTTCCAAGCACAGTAATTAAGATAAAGGCATGGAAAATTAGGTGCGGAATGGTAAGCTCATTAACCCATTCTCTGACAAGGGAAAGCAATAGCTGTGCTAAGGTACTCTGACAGTAAATGTAGAATACATTCCATCTATAAAAGTGATGTTGACCTTGTGATGAGCAAAGAGCCAAAGAGCAATTAAAACATAAACCTTCTTTCTGTGTTATAGTAAATGTGCATTTAAAATAAGTTTAAAAAAATGAAAGAATATCCCTCGAGATTTACTGTTTTATCCTGTGGGAAGGCATTTTGCCACCCCCTAAGCTGCAGCTAACAAAGGGTGTCTGGGCTTTGCCTATTCCTGTAGAACACACACTGGCAGATTATATTGGTCACTGAACATTTGTTGTTTGCTCAGTATCAGGTGGGCGTCTGTGCTTAAAACAAATACCTGGAGTTGCTGACATTGTCAGAAAAACATCAAAGCATCTGCACAGTATATTGAATTCATTACTTTCTCACCTTGACTGATTCAGTGTAAGAGTGTACTGTACTTTGGTATCCAAAGCTTATAATGACAATAGGGATATCATTTTGTTAATTCTTACTTGGCTGATTGATCTAAGATTAAACACAATACCACCAGCTTCTAATACATAGTGAAATCAACACACTCAAGTATAATCAAGTATCAAACATTTAATGTAAAAATAAATAACATTTATAAAATAATCCAGCAACAGCATCCATACTTGGATGACCTCTGTAAGTTTTTGCCAACTAAAGCAACAGTTAAATCCATGATATTCAGTTGGATAAACTGGACTTGAAGTTTAGTTCTTGAAGATGTTTCACTAGTCATCCAGCTGGCTTTTTCATTTCAGAATGACTTGTATCCAGGGTTTAATTGCAAACAGATTCCTGTACAAGTCATTCTAAATTGGGTGATCCAATCGGATGACAAGTGAAATGTCTTTAAGAACTAAACTTCAAGTCCAGTTGATCTAACTGATTAGCACAGACTCAGGAGTACCATGATGTGGATGAATGAGAATCTTCACAAACAACTGTTAATTACTAGGGGATTCTTCCACCTAAGATGAAGTATTCTGCCACCTAAGATGAGGCATTCACCTGACCTAATAAAGAGAACCTACTGGCTCATTTAGAAATAGTCAGCTAATGGCCATAGTAATCACAAAAGTTATGTTTGTTTGATATGGGATAAAGAGTGGATATTCAGAGCAGTGATTAGCTAAAACAGCATTTGCTATTGGCAATCTATTGCAAATATATAAGAGTAAAGTCATAAAATGGCCATTGCTAATAGGGCCCTAATCAAATACTAGTTTTTAAGGATTTCTTTAGAGTCTCGGTACTAACGTTGTAGAAAACAAAACTACCAATACTAATGGATATTTTAATTCTACAAGGAACAGTAAAACCGTTTTAGAGAATTATAAATAATCAGAAACAAATTGAATACATTATATATTTTATTAAAAATGTTTTTCCTTGTTCTTTTTATATTTATTATCTATATAGAGAGTCTGATCTAATAGAAGGTGTGTTGAGTACTATAAAATACAATTATAGGGTTTTACCAATATCAGTGATGCCCAACCTTGGCACATAACTGACCTAGATAGAGATTGACAATGCCAAAATTTTTTATAAATGAATAACTTTTTCTACTTTTATGCATAAACTGTGCCATGTTAGTACTTGTTGATCACTTAAAATCAGCTGGTTATTCACAGACTCAAGAACCAGCAAATCATGTGGGGCAATGTTTTCATTGCTGTGGTATTAACCAGGATCTTCTGCAACATTTTATTTGACATGTTTTCTAGAAGAACAGCTGTTATTTACTGTGTGGCTTAGCTTTGCCTTATTTCATGTAACCAATTGATGATTGTTGTATATAACATACTAAAACAAATGGAGGGACAAAGCTAGCCAGAGCATTGAATAAAAACTAGTGTACTAACTGGGTTCCAGTACCTAACATGCTGAGCATTGCATCTTCTTACAGTAGAGATGAATTGTGAAGCAGTCCAGATCACACTCCAGCACACCGCTGTTGGCTTTATGCCAGACAAATCCGTAGGTATGGCCCCCCTTCCCTCCACTCCTAGGGCCAGACAATTCTTAAGCTCTAGAATATATAGGGGAGTACACTACAAATGGTGAATCCAAAATTTTATTGTGAAAAACAACAACAACGTTTAGGGAAGCCCTGAGGAAGGGACAGGGCGTCCTGAAAAGTTTGTAGTTTTTCACAATAAAATTTTGGATTCACCATTTGTAGTGTGCTTCCCTATATATTCTATTGCTTCGAGATGAATTAGAAAGTAGAGATGGCTGAACTTTCGAAAGTATGGAAAGTTCGAAAACAGACCCATTAAACTCAATGGGAGTCAAATAGTTCGAAAAGTTCTAATGAAATACAAATAAAATATTGATGGTAACTTAATGTAAATGGCTGTGGGACCTAGGAAATGGTCTGGGGAACATGTTTCGAATATCCAGGACATTCGAAAAATCTATTTTACTCTCACTGGCCCTATTTTCTAGCTCTCGCGTTTGAACATTTGATATTCGCGCCTATGTATCATGTACATTTTACTCGCAGATTCGATGCTCACGTATAGATTTTAATTGACACTTTACTCGCAGATTCAATGCTCGCGCCTAGATACCATGGACATTTTACTTGCAGATTCGATGCTCGCGTATAGGTTTTAATGGACACTTTACTTGCGGATTCGATGCTCGCGCCTAGATACCATGGACATTTTACTTGCAGATTCGATGCTCGCGTATAGGTTTTAATGGACACTTTACTTGCGGATTCGATGCTCGCGCCTAGATACCATGGACATTTTACTTGCAGATTCGATGCTCGCGTATAGGTTTTAATGGACACTTTACTTGCGGATTCGATGCGGGATAGTTTGAGAAGTCCAAATTCGTTCAAATTTGAATCGTTCGGCTCGAACTTGGGTTCGAGTTCTAGTCCATCTCTAGTCACAAGCTAGGGAAGGCCCACATATTATTGACACATTTATAAATCAGGATGATAGGATTTGACTAGGCAATATTTCACCATCACACACTGGATTTCATAAATGCAAATGTTATGGTCAAATCTTGCCTAGTTGGATTTTAGCGTGCGCGGCCACAACTTGCACCCACACCTTTGATGTTATGCAGAACTCATTAGAACTATATGAGAGTAGGAATTCTGAGACACTGCTATTTTACTAATGGTGCAGGAAATAAGGTTTTATATAAATCAAGTATGTTCATTTTGGGGGGATTAAAACTGTTTTTGGGGCATCAGATTTTACAGAGTAGTAAGATTAGTAGTTTAATTATTTGCTACTAATATATAACTGTTCAAATGGTAAAATGGGAAGTAACTGGTATTAAACAAGTTTCTATTAACAGTCTGAGTACTGAGTACAGAGTGTTTTTTTGTTCTAGAGCAATAAGAAAAACAAAAAAGTGTATATATTTTTAGTATTTATGATGATTAGAGATGTCGAAAATCCTAAAATGGAACATACTTTTGAAGGTTCCAAATATATTTTTATTTTCCGTAACCCTTGAAAATTACCCTGTACTTTCAATAACCCTCGAAAATATTACTTTCTAGTTTCTGGACGTATTTTCGAGGGTTATTGAAAGTAGAAGGCAATTTTCAAAGGTTACCGAAAATACCCCGTACATTCGGAAACCCTTGAAAATATGATTGGAAGTTCAGAAATCTGAACAATTGGCTCGGTCCCAACTGAACGTTCAGATTTTGGAACTAAACTGGTTTTGTGTTGCATCTGGGTCTGAGTTGGACCCAGATCCCTTCTCTGATGATAAAAGATGATCAGAAAGAAAAAAGGGAAATAGATGGGATGTAGCTCAGTAAAAGGTTAAGGCCTTCATATGGACTTGGCGCTGATACATACAGTAACTAAAAAGACAACTGACTTTTTTTCTGTGTCCAATAGAAATCAACTAAAATTCTCCATTTGTACAGTGACAAAAATTATGTAATTATTGGTTAAAAATTAGAATTTAGTTGAACATATATATGAGGGATACCCTTCCCTTTAAACCATAAAACACTTTATAATAAGCTCACTTTTTCTTAAATGAGGCTCAGGTGCTTAAGCCCCGAGCCTGTCACTTCAAATATTACCGAACGTCTTTCATTACACTTTATGCTTGTAACATTCAACTCACCGCTCCTTGTGGTTGGTCTAGGTGCAGACCTCCCCGAACCCCTCACTTGGATTTAGACACAACACAGGTTAGACTATGACTAAGGACCAGCATGGACTGAAATGCGTAGCGAGTGTCCATTAGCCATTTTTAGCTTGTCAGCGATCATCTAATAATATGGAATTAAGCCATTAATATTTGTGGAAGCAGTTAGGGTCAGCTACCTTTTATCAGAGTGCAGCGTGTCTTCACTTACCTGTGTCAGTGACAAAAATTTTGGCAATTAAAATTCTATTCCTTTCTCCCATAATTCAACTAATTGGTACATGTTTAAATCATGTTCAATAGGCTACGTTGTTTTTTTTTCAGATGGCAAAGGTTAATTGATTTTTTATTTAAATATTCCTATTTATAAATTGACATTTTTGGTGATCAAGCCATCCTTCGGCCAACAAAATCCTGGTTATGTTAAATATGTTTTATTTCAACATCCCCACAATATCACCTTGATATACTGTAGCAGCCTTATATATTTTATTGTGTAAAACTGTTTTTTATACCAAAGCCCTTAAGCCTACATCTTTTATATGCTGTAATATAATGTATCATATCATATATTAAATAAGATCTGAAGATGATCACAGGTTGTTAGCACAGTCCTGCTGTAAAACCTATTCTTGTTTCAATGAGTTACTGCTTTAGCTGTCACGAAGCAACATCGAAATAGAGGATAGAAAAGACCAGAGTTGCCAATTACACTTTGTTGGTATAATTAAAACCAAGTGTGGGCAGTTTAGAATTGAACTTTTTACCTTGCAGTCCGAAGAAAAAAATGCCACATGTTGAGTGGAAATACTGATTAGAGCTATTAATTGAACATTTTTGCAAATGTAAAAATTCTAATGTACTTGTTCATCCTTAAGGCCCCCCTGTAATGGACCCCTAAACCTAATATTTAGTGAAAGCAATACATATGTGGTGTCAAACTACACGTGGCAATGATTATTTGGTGACTTATCTTAACTAAGTATACATGATATACTCCTTTAGGGCAAATGTATTGGAAAATCTAAATTTGTGATAAGGTTCTACTTATGAAGGTGAGCTAGACATTTTTCTTATGGTATAATAACTTGTTCCCCTTTGCTTGTGTGGCACATGGACAAATGTGGAAAACAGTTGAAAGTGATCTAGATGCACTACACAATAATGAGAGGTAGAACTAGAAGTGCACTGAAACAAAAATAGAAAATGTACATTTAACTCTGCAGGTAAACTTATTTTACTTACTTACGCAAATATTGTAATTACCATAATATAATCCTTTAAAGCACATTTAGTAACAACTCTCTGCCCCACTATACAAAATGTTCCAATTCTTTAAAGAAAGTGGGGAAATCTGGTGGCAAGGATAGGGTTAATAATCCACTTTGCTTACCACAGAGAGGTTTAAAATCTTAAAATTATTGGAAACTCATCACATCTGATTACTACTTTTAGAATATATTATACTGATGATTTAAAATATAGATTTTCAAATGTTTATTAGAATCAATGGTCAATACTAGAGTTATAAAGCAAAATGCCTTATTAGATGAAGAAATTGTCAGTGAAAAATTCAGTCTTTTCCCTTTTTGCTCTCTGGGTAAATCCACAGCTTCTAATCTCGCTGTAAGTTCTGCACGCTTAATGAAGATGTCAAAAAATGGGCAGCCAAGAGTCAGCGCTAAGCTGGAACAGTAAATGCATCAAATATTTAATTGCTACCCATCCCCAAGGAATGTTCAGAGAACTAAGAATGAAAATGATATCAGAAGCAGTGTTTCTGGACAGAAATATGGAAATCCAATGTTTTTGAGGGGGTTAACTAAACAATGATTTAATAACCGGGCTTTCATTTCAACAACCTGTTTATGCTTTTAACTTGGGTAATTTAGACGTGTTGGCTACACCAGAGATGAAATCATTCCAAGCTACAGTATTACAGTAGATTTGGCTTCTTCGTACAACCCATCATGGATGCCAGTTTTCAAGTTATGGCAGTGCCCATTTTAATCAGTGGGAATATAGGACAGATCTATATTTGGAAACCAGTCTAGAGAAACAGAACTGTTAACATATCACAATGTGTGGAGTATTCATTAAACAAAACTGGCATTTTCTAAATGGAAATCCCTTAAAAGAAAAAATGGATAGAATTACAAACATTAGATCTTATTAAGTCTCTCTATGCTGATTTATGCTTTATCATAATTAAGGTGGCCATATATATGAACGATAATGGGTAAATCCTGTTGTTCCACGACGGGATTTACCCATTATCGTTCAAGTGTAGGGCTCTTCCCGACCAACCGTAGTACCGACGAACGACCACAGTCGCCATGACAGTCGGTTGGGAAAGACGGAAATTTTCCATTGGTCATTATCAGCTCCCTTTACTTTAGCGGTTACTTTGCGGTTACCAACGCAATGTGCCGACAGATACCAATGTGATCTGTCGGCACATTGCGATGGAAATCGCATGTGTATGGCCACCTTTACAGACAGTGATGAATAGACATTCAATAGATATACAATACTTCCAATAGTTTGAAAAAGTGTAAGAAAAATTCAAGTGTTGTTATGTTTATAGTGTTTATTTAAGAAAGATTAGCAATATGATTTCAGTCTCTGAAAACATGTCCATTGGATCTTAAAGTATAGGCTTAAAGGACATGTCCAAATGTCCCACGAAAGTGCAACCAAGCAGGGAGTGTCAGCCCAGATAAATGACCCAAGCTGATTTTTTAGGACTTTCCATACTGGGGTTACCTTTACATGGTTGGAAGGCTTTTTACTTTTATGCATAAAATTGTAATTAAACCCCCCCCATGTTTTTACTGTTTGCACTAGCACATATATAATGATAGTATATGGGGCCCAGGAATGTGCATTGATGATCTCTTTTCTTGTTTGTTAAAGGTCATATCCACCCTTAAAGGATAACTGTATTGCCTCAATGCATTTTTTTTAAAAAACTGCTTTAAAAAGAGTTAAGATATGCAGCCCTCCCTATACATTTTCCCCCCTGATTTTGAGCCTCTCTCTGCCTTCAATTAGCCATGCGAGAAAACAGTCTTCCACCCACCATTGATCAGCTTGATTATGTAGGCTGTATTCTAGCAATAGGACATTTCAAGTATGTTTGACTGGCAGAGAAGGAGGAGAAAGGATGTAACAGACATTCCTACCAGCCAATGACAAGTGATATGTTAACGATGGCCCTGGGCTTTCTAGGAGGCGGCCTGTTAGCACTAATTTTTGCTGTGTGATATCTAAAGGAGTGCAGCATAGTAAATGAGAGTGATTTCAGCTGCTGGAAGTGTGGACATGTAATGGGGGAGATGTTGTTTTTTTTGGGTATTTTTGTCCTTTAAAACAAAAAAATGGTTCATTGTCAGTTACAGTATATGCCCACAACCCCAACTGCTATTTTACCTGATTATTACATGCATTTGTAACCAGATATTTCAAAAGTTCCATTCATCTCTGACAAAGGTATCTGCTTCCTCTATCTGCTCAATGAGCTTTTTTAATCTTGAACAGAGGAGGCGGCAAGGGAAACAGCAGAATGGGGACAATAATTATCATTAAATATCTGGTTAATATTACATCTATTAATGTGTTACATTCTATCAGTTGGGGTTTGAGGCAGGTAACTGACAATCAACCATTTTTCTTTAAAGGGTATGTACACTGGCAAATTTGTTTTTTTAAATTGTGCATTATTGGAAACTATAAGTCATCCCAACTGTACTGGTTTTTTTTTGTTGATCTGCCCCCTATTTCTTTAGATATCCCATCTGAAACATCTTACATTTCAGCATTTCTGTAAGCAGTTTTGCTGTAGCTGGAATGGTTTGACAGTTGGTGTGCTGTATACTGTATGCAGTATTGACAGTTAGTATGTGGGAAAATAGTCAGGTCAGCGGTCAGAGCCTGAGCAAAAAAAGTAACTTTATTGAAGGCATGCAGCAACACACACACCTCAGAGTAAGTGCTACTTACACATATTTACTTATAGATTAAGATGACGCAAAGTCATTTTTTCAGTATACATACACTTTAAGGGTGGTCATACCCCATACCCTTTTAAGAAATATCATAAAGGTACAGGCTTAAATACATGTTATTTGTTCTAAGGCTAGCCATACACAAGTTGAGTTTTATCTGATCAAATTTTTATTTCAATAAAACAATTATCACTAAATATTTATGAGGGGGGACAGCCTGACACCTTTTTATGGTTACCACCGCTTCATTAGAGACCAAACATTGCTATGCTTGTACACATGTAGTACACATGGAAAATACAGGTCCATGTGGCTTCTGCTTTCAAAAGTGTTCTAGGTAGAAGTACAGTAGGAAGTGATAATATTTTGACCTTTTCTGTGTATTGCAGGTTTTACGTTTGTCTCTAGGACTTTTCATGTTCAAAGTGTAGAAAATTAAGGAAATAACAAGACACACACAAAAAAAATCGCTTCTGTTCCAGTGGATATGAGCCTAAGCACTTGCAGCTGCTGTACAGTAGTTTCCATTCACTTTGTAAGTGAGTTAGTGTGACTTTAAGACTGGAAAATGTATGTTGCGACTCTCTGTAAATCTCCCCAAAAGTAAATTTCTGAAAATGAAATCTACTATTGAGTTATATCAGTATGATATATTTGAAAAACTGTAGATATGAATAGGGCTATGTACTGAGAGCCGGAATCATTCTCTATTGCCTCCTCTAAGTAATGCACTGAGTCGATAACAGCTCTCGGTGCATAGTGAATGGGGTTCTGCTTGTGGCGGTTGCGCGACACAGTATTTACGTATAGAGATGGACTAGAACTCGAACCCGAGTTCGAGCCGAACTATTCGAATTCGAACGAATTCGGACTTATCGAACTATCCCGAACCCGGATTTTCGATATTTTCAGACTTTCGATAAATATCGAATGTTGGACCGTTTGAATGTGCAAGTAAAATGCCTATTATACCTATACGCGAGCATCGAATCCGTGAGTAAAGTGTCCATTAAAACCTATACGCGAGCATCGAATCCGCAAGTAAAATGTCCATGGTATCTAGGCGCGAACGCGAGCATCGAATCCGCGAGTAAAGTGTCCATTAAAACCTATACGCGAGCTTCGAATCCGTGAGTAAAATGTTCATGGTATCTAGGCGCGAGCATCGAATCTACAAGTAAAGTGTCCATTAACGCCTATACACGAGCATAGAATCCGTGAGTAAAATGTACATGGTACCTAGACGCGAAAGGAGCTCGAAAATAGCGCGAGTGAGAGTAAAATTGATTTTTCAAATGTCCTGGATATTGGAACATGTTCCCCAGACCATTTCCCAGTTCCCACAGCCATTTACATTAAGTTACAATTGATATTTTAATTGTATTTCATTAGAACTTTTCAAACTATATATATGTATATATATATATATACATAGCCCTGGAAATGTGCTCTAAATAATTGCTTCATTATGTAAATTTAACATCACCAAATAACCAATGATAAGTAAATGTACATTTACAAACCGTTAACGCTTGATTAACTTTGCCAAAAATAATTTTAGTTTTGAGGGAACATAAATTTGCAATAACATGAAGGCTTGTTTGATTTTTCTATATTTTTTCTGCTCTCAAACTAAAGATAAAGTAAAATCTTAAAAAGTTTCTTGCTTGCACTTGGGGTACACAAGCAAGACATTTTTGAAGATTTTATACACAATTCAGCAGACAACTTGCAGTGCAGCCACCCCCACTTGACTTAACATTCAAGTGGCTTGAGAAAGGACCCTGTGTGGTCCGAAACATGTTGCTATTAAAATTGTTGCAGTATTGATTGCTGTGTGGTGCTCCCTTTCTATCTTTTGATGTTATAGTTGACTTAACATTTCCTATCACACAATAGCGCAAAAATAACCCCATCTACTAGCATCTTTTAAGATAAAAGTAATATTTATATACTTTTCAGATTACCTATGAAATATAAACAGAGTATATAAATAAGGTATTATAGTTGGACTAGGTTTTAAAGTTGAAATTGGCTAAAGATTGATGGTGTAAGGTTTATTTTCATTGTTACTTCCTTGATTGCTTGATGGGTTGTTCCATTGTGCATCTGTTGACCTATGTACAGTTACACCTAAAGCTGGGTACACACAGTAACTATAAAGCCCCGATACCGTCTGATCCAACGGTATCTTTATCGTTATTTGTGTACCTTCGTTTCCCGAATGAGCGCGCGGCCGCCGAACGAACGGGTCGGACGAACGCTCGTTTGGCAAAGACCAAAAATTTCCATCGGCCACGCTAGACTCCCTATAGAGGAGTCTAGCGCGGCCGATGGAAACACACAGTCCCGAGCGTTCTCCCTATGATATTCATAGGGAGAATGCTCGGGACTGTGTGTATGCAGATCTTTGAAAGATGACAGACAGGATCTTGCAGATCCTGTCTGTCATCTTTCAGAAATCTGTACTGTGTGTACCTAGCTTAAGGTAGTAGAAGCAACAATCAACTAAAGGTGCCCATATCTTCTGATGTCCCAGCAATGGTTCACAGTAATATCAAAGGAACTGTCTGGCACAAATTGACTTGCGATCACAAAACGAATGGGTTAATCGGGGAACATCCTTGGAACAGTAAAACTAGCGGTTTTAGTATGTCATAAGACATTTAAAGGAATTGAACATTGAATCTATAAAATGCCTCAATAGTGTATAGCCAGCGTAACAACAGCAACTAACTTGGCGTTATATTGATGATTTATTAACATCTTAATAAATTTATTAATAAGTTTATTCGTGTATTTACTGATATATCAGTTTCGCTGGCTGTAATATTTGAATTCTTAAACTAGACTAAAATTAGATGCATTCACTTGTTACTCTATTGCTGACCTAGAGGATGTATTTGGAGTCTCTAATATGTTAAAATTAGGCAATAGACTGGTATTAGTACAAATGTATATCAGTGATTTGCAGGTGATAAAGAGATAGCATCGTGCCATGAGAATGTGTTCCTATATTGTGGGAACGGCTTTTTTTGTATAAACGCTATACTACATGAGGATGACAGAACAAAAAGCTTGGACACTCAGACAAAAAGACAACCATTTAGCCTTTTCACTGAAGTCTAGGATCCTTGCTGGGAGATTATTTTACATAGGCCTGTGTTTTGGCTGTCAAGGCCCAAGATTTTACTTAAAGCCAAGCACCAGATGTCAGGCCTCAGAATTCTTCACAAATGATGACCCTACTGGGTCAGGTCCTATACAACGTTCTTTGCCTCAAGCTGTGTATAACAGAAGCCACAGAAAGGCATTCCCTGAGCAGGCCTGTCTAAGCTACTAGACCCTACGTTTTCCCCCGTATGTTAAAGTCCTTTTGAGACTCTAGAAACCCTTAACTTTTTTCTGTTTGTTTTTTAAAAGATCTTTTTTGAGCAAGAGGAAGACGCAAGGGACAAAAGTCACGTATTGTTTTGCTCATCTACAGAAATTCATGTTATACAAATTATTGGTTTATGATAACAGTACCAATGTATGCATTGCAAGTAATGTCAAAGATGGACATGTACTATCATCAAAAAAAAAAGCATGAAAACATCAACTCCTCATGTATTTCTCATTTTTTTTAGTTTAGACTGATGGTAAATAAAATAAAGCAACAACCACATAATTCATAAATGTAACAATAGTTGAATCAACATACATGAAAACAAACAGAAAATCAGCGCTATGCTGGAAGTAAGGGTTTAATAGTGTAATAAAATCCGACCATTATGCGCTCAAGGTTTTCGTTAAATCAATGAGTTCTTAAATCTAAAACGTAGGCTTGCAAACTTGAAGAAAACCCACAAGGACAGTACACAATGCGAGCGGCAACATTTTTCTGTCTTTATTTGATGTCAAGGGCAATTAAATACAATGGATATGTAGAGCACCATAGCCTCTTAGGGAGGACATCTTAAACACTGTATAGCTTAAAGTATTTTTGAGGTCATCTTAAAAAAAGGTTGGATTGTGTACAACATGTGTCATATTTTGAGAACAATACATATATAAGCAAACCTTTCCATCAACGTTGAACACTAACCTCGACTCTCTTTAATTGCACTATTTTTACATGTGTTTTTTCTTATTGCAGATGACTGCATATCTCAACTTTCACGTTTAATGATATTTATAGGCACCTCGTGAAGGTGACTGACCATCAGCTAATGAACAATAGGAGGGATGAGTTAATGTGGGAAAAATTGGAGAAGACTGTTCAAAATGTAAGCAAGAAAGACCAAACAAAACCATATTGCTATGTGCTCAAATGTACAGTTGAAGAGACAAAGCCAAAACTTAGCCAACATATAACTCTAATTTAGGCAAAATGTCTAAAGTTCAATTTCTGGGAATACATTTGTTCGATGTTAAAGCCAATTTGATGTGAAAAGATGAATGCCGAAGTCTAACTCCAGAGAGGTTACCTAGCTTTATAATGCTTTATGATCAGTGTTATGCTTGTAAAAAAGTTATCGAGCCGGGCAGTTGTCTGGAATGTCATGGGGATGTCTGCTGGTAAGTGCAAGTGGGCACCTTATATCACACCGTAGTTCTGATCATTTTAAACCTTCCAGGGAAAAAAAACAGCAAAAAAATAGTTTGTTAGAAATAGTCAAATAATGCCTGGATGCTTTTCGGCATTTCATTGAATAAAGGAAAACCCAATAGTTATTTTTAGTTTTTTAAAGGATATCTCCACTCAAATTTTATTCTTACCTTTTTTCAGTTTTATTGAAGAACAGGAGGTAAAGGTAGCTATGTCTTACCTCCTGTTCCTCAATTATTTAGTCAGGAGCAGTGGAGCAGAACTTACCACAATTGCTGCTTCCTCTGACAGGTCCCAACGCACCTTTACAATGTATGCTCAAGCACATACTTTGAAAGGACATATTGGGACCTGTCAGAGGAACAGCAGAGGAGATACGTTCTCTCGTGTCTGTCTCCTGACTAATTGAAGAAAGGGAGGTAAGACAAATAAAGCCATAGCTCCTTTATAAATAAAGCCTACTCCTTAATAGAGATGTCCAAACTTCGCAAAATCCGGTCCGCTCGACGGTCCGCGAATTTTCGAAAAAATTAGAAAATTCGAAAATCCGCGAGCTGAATGTTAAGCTCCGCCCCTCTGAGATTTCCTCTGCTTTCTCCTGCTTGAGCCTCAAACAGTAATGCTTGCGAGTTCTTGCACACGCACGTGCACGGAACCACAGGCATTACTGTTGAGGCTCAAGCAGGAGAGTGCACGGAACTCACAGGCATTACTGTTTGAGGCTCAAGCAGGAGAAAGCAGAGGAAATCTCAGAGGGGCGGAGCTTAACATTCAGCAAACCAGTAACAAGATGTCAGCAACTTTCAAGGCACAAAGCTATGCTCTGGAGGGGCATAGGTAAAAAAAAAATATGGCAACGGTATTTTTAAAGCTGCAGCTTCCAAATGAACATAACTTGATTTTACAGTGCACTTGTCCTTTAATGAACCAAATTAAGAAGCTACTTTTAAATTTGTGAGATTTTCATTGTTTTGACAAGACCTTACTTGGGTCTTTTACCTTTTTCCTTTATAGCCTTGATATAAAATATATGGGACTAGTATGTGGTATGGTCTTTATGAATGTAAGCAATTTGATTTCTCAGTTGGATTGGGTCAGCTGAAATTGGCAAAACAGACATTTGTCTATTGGGCTTATAAAATAAGTGTCTTTGCAGCATCTGATTGGTTGCTGCAGATTAATAGCAAAGGCAAACATTTCACATCTCATTAAATAAGGCCTTATGTTTGTTATCTATGTTTATATACAAGTCTCTAGGATTTTTTGTAGGGGTTGGCAGAGCTTTGTTTCTAAACATAGACCGCATTGATGTTATTTAAGGGTTTTTCCTTTAAGCTCTCTGCCCCTTTTTTCTCTCTAGCTAGAGACATTATCTTCATTCTTGTCTGTAAGGCTGGCAATAAATTGAAGATTAGTCTTATGTCAATCAATGAAATATAAGCCCTTTTCATTTAAATATATAACAGTTCAGGATGTTACACAGAGAATAAATAGAATGTATTTATCCTTCAAGTCACAGAATTTGTTTGGAAATCTTTACATTAGTTTGGTTAGTGGTTTGTCCTCCCTGGACATTCACCCTTACGTCTAAGAAATAAATTACAATTTTATAATAATTACGAAAATTTCAGCTGCATAAAAAGAAACTAGCTCTGATGTATTATAGTAAACCAAATACTCAATCTAGTAAGAACCTTTAAAAAAACATTTATTCCTCTTTTATATGAAAGGCAATATGTTTTACATATCACCACTTAGGCACAATATTTAAAGATCAGTAAAGGGGATGGGGACAAACTAATTTAATATTTGCCACGGGCAGTTAATTTAAGGGAGAACTAAACCCAATTTTTTATACTCCAGAATCTGAAACCAACCCCCCTAAAAACACCAATAAGCTATAAAATGCCACTTTAGTAAACTCTGTTAAAGTAAATCAAAGCCTGTTAAAACTGGATGAAGTATCTGTGTGTATATGCAGTGTCAGACCACACCCCCTGACCTCAGTCACATGCTTCCTTGCTTTATCTGTCCTGTAAAAGGATTGGCTAGATATTATTAATGGGTGTGACCAACTGAAACAAATTTGTGCCATAGCTAAAAACTGAGCATGTGCAGAACATAATGGTCATTGACCAAACTGTGTCATACTAGAATGCTGAGAAGTAAAGCACAAACCATATGTTATTTAGGTAAATTTCCCAGCGCCTGTATCAAAATGAGAGGTAAGACACAGATTACTGGTTTTATATCAAGGTGTCCTGACTTCTGGTTCAGTTTTGTTCTGTGACTTTAGGTCTTCCTTATACTGTGGGGATGGTTGCTGGGTGGCAGTATGAATGATTTACATTTACCAGTACAGTAATTTATTATTTAAGATTATTTAAAGGTACAAAGCATTCCAGCATTCTAAACATCTTGCCACTCCAGATGTTTAGAAACTAACTCCCAGCAACACCAGCATGCTGGGAGTTGTAGTTTACAAACATCTGAAGTGCAATGGAATAGTTGGTTAATAGATTATTATTAAAGTATGGTATTCGGGGAAATAGGCTCTTCAACTGCTGTATGAAACTGAATATTGCTGTTTATTATGCTTGTTATTGTTTATTATAGCTGTTTATTATATAAGTCAGTTTAAAGGGCAAATAAAGCCTCAAAACAACCCTGAATCAGAAGGCAGAATTCAGCAGTAATCGGTGCCTCGCTTCTAATTTTAATGTGGTTGCTGAGAAATTTTTCTTACTGGTTCTTCTGTGTTTTTTTAATCTGTTAGAAATGGTTGATCGTGTTAAAAAATTTCGCAGATCATACGACGCTGTCTTTAAACTAAGGGTTGTGTCAAGAGCAGAAGAAAGCAATAATTCTGTTGCAGGCTGGGAATTTGGCGTTGATGAAAGACAGGTGCGAGACTGGCGAAAAATGAAGTCAGAATTGGAAAACATGAAACTGCAAGCGGGGGGCTGGACCGGCAGCCGCGTTCGTGATTAGCTGAGAGGCAGATGTGGCTGCCAGCAGTGTAGAATGCCAGGGGAGAGAGGTAAGGTAAGTAGAGTTCGGGGGTGTTTCTGACAAATCTATTATAGCAGTTGGGGCTGGGGGAGGGAGCCCTACTATATACCAAAGGGCTTTGTAGCTAGGAGGAGGGAGAGCAAAATGGGTGGGAGAGGGAGGGGGGGCTGCAGTGTACACGACAATTCTCCCGGAGGAGAGACAGGAGGCAGAGTCATATAAGGACTCTGCCAGGCTCCTGGTGGCCAGTTTTTAGGGCATAGCAGGGCAGCCATTTGGAGCAGGGATGTAAGGTAAGGTTTTTATGCACTACAGAGTGGGGAGTAGTGAGTGGAATTGTAGTTTTTGGGGTGGACATGCCCTTTAACTTTTCGCCACATTTTCAGCATTATTAGTGCTACATTTTGCCACGTAATTTTCGTCTTTGATGAAAATTTGCCTTTTTAATAACTATGATGAAAAGAAAAGTTGAAAGTTTAAAAACCTGTGGTGAAGTCTGGAGAAAAAAAAAATCAAAAATAATGCCCCTTTATAAATATGTCCCGCAGACCCCCATTTGACTTTATTGGAAAATAAAGAAAATGGCAACCTTAATTGGTATGTCCACTCCCTAGAAACCAATTTAATATTTTAGGCAGAACCCCCCAAAACCTAGGTTCCGTTTTGGTAAAAGTTAATAAATCTGCTCCTAGCAAGATATAATCTACTTACAAGCTCCACGATCCACCGCTGCAGCTGTCTGGCTCTTCCAGGGTAAGGCAGTCAGTCTTGGTGGTGACAGTGAACTTCCATGCCCAGGCGAGCCTCCACTGCTGCTGCTCGGGAATGAAAAAAGAACGGAGCAGCAGCAGTGGAAAAGGAGGAAGTGGAGAGGAAGCGGCAGTGGATTGTGAACTTGAAATCATGATTTCTCTTGATGGGAGGTCCTGCCTAACATATTAATGTAGGGGTGGACATTCCCTTTAAGTACATTTACTTACAGTAAATGTTGGAAAATAGTCTAACACCCCCCTGGGTACGTATTAGTATTTAGAAACACTCCACAATGTACTGTCACCCTCCATGGACCCATTGGCAGGCTAGATAAATGGCCACTTGTGCTTTTTTGCCACCACAGACTTGGCGATTTTGAATGGCTGAAGTTAACACAATAAAACACTTTTCACCATTTTATTAAAATATCATTGCGCAGTTACCACAGCAATGTATGGCGAAATGACGAAAGGTAGCGGTAATGACTTTTCCCTCACTGGTTATCACTGCAAAATGTTCAAATCTGGTGAAAAGGCGGCAATGACGGAGGCAACAAACCTTTATAAATATGTCCCTAGGTCTGAATAGGTCTGATTATAGAAACAACTATTGGAGTGTAATTTTCATTCTCTATGCAAAAGAATGATCATTAATGCAAACTGAAGTACATGACTATATCGAAGTTGCATGATTCTCTCTTTGTAAATGTGTTCTTTTTAAGGGCTCCTTATTTAAAATTTAGAACATTTTTTTCAAAGGGAGATAGAAGCGATCAATCCTACCTCCTATCCTACCTCCTATCACCACTCCAAGACATATACAATAAAATGCCCTTTAGGAAGAACAAATAGATTTTGTAAAGGAGCAAAAAATCTTTTACATACCCTCCAACCTTCCCCCTTCAGTTGGAAATAACATGATGCAGAGCTGCAGGGGGAGGATAATGAAGTGAACCTAACTAATACTATCACAGCTCTGTGTAATGCATTTCCCAGAGCACCTATACATTGTAAGATTGTTCTAAGTAAGTTGCTTTTCAGAAGTAAGAAGTAAAATCTATAACTAAGAAGGTTTCCATATTGTTTCCAGTTACTCACATCCCATGTTTCAAAGAGCCTTGTGAGCATGAATTGCATACAGCATTCTAGGAACATTAAAAAACATTGTGGTGTTGGGGTCCCATGCAATTGCCCTCTTTGACCTACTGAGCCTAGCCAGAACTCAATGCTGACCAAATGATCTCACCAGGTTCATCCTCTATATAACCATGCAAGATAGACCCACCACTTAATCAGTAGCTCTACAACACTAGGCATTACTGTACCTAGGGCTGAGTGGATTAGATGTATGCAAGCAACTCATCCTACCTTCTCAATAAATAGCACCGTAAATCACTTGTGCCAGCTGCAATACCAACACAGCTGTTGCAACTCCTGTTTTAAAGCCAGGCTTACCTTTGGTAAGTAGATTAGTGTGACCTGCATGAATCAGCTAAGTGTATGGTATGTTTTACACCCAAATGACAGACAAATCTGGCACCCATCTCCTCGCACAAAAACACTACCCCTCTCTGCATTACAAAGATCCTATATGTTACCCATATAATATAGCATAAAAAAAACTTTTTATATTCTGGTAGAGCACCCTCCCCCCCCACAAACTCCATTTTTGCATTATTAAAAATTGTCAAAGATGCCTCTGAAGGGACTCATCAGACCCTGTGCCTCACCTCCTGGGCACAACACCCTTGCTACTATTTTAAGCTCGTTTTGAGCAAAAACAGGAGCAGTGCAGCTCTGCGCTCTACTTCCTGGACGTAGCTGTCAAGAAATTGGACGTGACCTCATATCCTGCCTTGAATGTTTCACTTGCTGCCTCCTCTACACATGCTCAAAGTTAATTGAGCGGAGGAAGAAGGCAGATGCCTTTATCATAAAGGAATAGAACTTTAACCATAAAATCTGGATACAAATGCATATAGTAAACTGGTAAAAATATCTACAATAATTGATTTAGCAATTTTCAAATTTTTTTAAAAAAAATCTGCTATTCAAATAATCTGAAAATCCGAGAGTTCCGTCAGAACTTTAGAAATTAAGTCGGAACTGGGTCAAATCGAAACCTGACTTCATTCCTAATCAGTACAGCATAAGCGTAACTGTGCCCCCTTATCACCTACGTGCAATTCATTAGGATTACATGTTGTATATTTTCATATTATTATATTGTTGAATAGGACAGAAAACTGTATGTATGGAGATTTACTGATACACGGGATATGTCTTTTACTTCTATACCTCATTTTTTACTTTGCTTTTTTCTGTATAATATTATTGCGTGTAATTTTTCAAATAATAAATTCATGCATTGATATCAACAATAAATGGTATGCATGCTTAACAATTCTTTCAAACAATTTAATACAAATTTAATGAGAACAAAATAACTAACATATTAGAATAAAATACTGATTTCATTTACACAGTGTGTTACTTTTCATTGTATTTGTACCGTATTTTATTGAAGATATTCTGACAGCATATTGAACACAATACCCCAAGAAGCTTGTATATTGTCTTAAATGATTTTAGGCAATTATTCAATCAACATTTTAGTAATATATTAACTTGTCCAAAACCTAAAGGTTCGTATACATGTGTGATCGTACACGAAGTGTACGAACGGCCGCTTCAACCAATAATGGTCCCGTGTAAGGGCACTTAACGGGCAAAATGGCCTTTCGTTCGGAGATCCGCCTGGCCGGTCATGCGGTCATGTAACGATCTCCGAACGAACGCCCGTTTCAGCTGATAAAGTGAACATACACGGGCCGATTATCGTCCGCGTGGGACGGCACCCGCAATCGCACGTATGTACAAACCTTTAGTCTAGTCTAGTCTCCACTCCACAAACACTTATTTTGCTTAATACTTAAAAAAAAGTTTGCTCTACCAGTGAATATGTGCACTATGCTTAACCACCTTTTGTTGAAAATGTAGAAAAAATTTGTAATATCACTGCACAAATGAAGGGTAGGTGGAAAAAATGGTGCATAGCTACTTCCGAAAGAGAGATTCAAGGGGGAAGAAAGGGAACTGCCCTAGCATAATTACATTAGAAATTTATCTGGCTAGGTATTTTACCTTTAGATTCATCTATTGAAAAGAAAAACGTGTATCCATATTTGCTTATAGGACAATTATACTTACCTCCTCCCCGCTCCTCTTCTTATATCCAAGCTTTCTACCAAGGGTGAGGACTCAAGCCGCTAGGTCCTCACCCCTGGGCTATTTGCACTTACACTAATATACTTAGGTACACGGCGCAGCTCCGCTCCCTAGTCTGCTTCCGCGATGGGTCCAATAGGAAGACACACTCCTTGCAGAGCGTATCTTCCTATTGGCCTTGTCGCCGACGGAGAGGTGGGGGCGGAGCTTAGCAGAGCAGCGCTGTGTAAGTATATCAGTGTAAGTGCAAATAGCCCAGGGGTGAGGACCTAGCGGCTTATGTCCTCACCCTTGGTAGAAAGCATGGATATAAGAAGAGGAGCAGGGAGAAGATAAATATAATTGTCCTTTAAATAATTGGATTTGTTAACAGAAGTCTGAAGGTCAATATACTGTCGGGGAAAAGAAAAATCAGACACTATCACCCAAATCCATGCAAAACTCATGCTACCCAATGCAATATATGGTTACCATGGGTTTCTAGTGGCTTTTCGGCAATTTTTTGGCAATGTAGTATTGCAATGGTACACTAGTTAGCGTGCCCGTGCAGTACCAACAAGTAATGATTACTGCTTTGCAGTATATATTATACAATCCTGTGTATGATTTTGAGTAGTATGGCCATCATTTTAAATGGTCTCTTAGAAATTGTTCTCCAGTCATCAATTTTAAATAACCAGTGTGTTTTGCAAAAAAAAAAAAAGGTAATTTTTTTCCAACCGATTGGAACTTAATTCTTGTAGGTCATTTTCAAAGACAAAAGCTCAGTTCTGTTTAGTAAATAGGAGTAAATTGCCTGCGGCAACATTTTAAAAGAACAATTTCTTCCTAGGGTAAGGTGGCACAGTTAACTTAAGCCAGCGGTCAGCAAGCTGATGGAACTGTCAGCATTGTAGGATGCCTGTCAGTCAGTGCAGGATGCCTGCTGAGTATTGTTGCGTTCCTTGTATTAACATCCCGCTGAGATAATTCTTTTTTATCCTTTTTTTTTTGCCACCAAGTGGGCCTGCCACTGTACTGCTGTTTTTCATCTTGTTAATTGAGTCATTTATTTCATTAAAAGGTGAAATTTTATCAGGATTTGTGTGCCAAATGTGAGAAGACACAATTAATGATACATTTCACATTAAAAGCTTGTAGTCCTCCCTGTGCAGAGATCGGTGTATTTAAATAGTGCCACAGAAGACAAACATTAATCACTAAACATTATATAAAACATTACATACACTAAAAATAAAACTGTGACAAATCGTTGTTCAATACTGTGCAAGGCTATTTATGGCTTTGGAATGAAAAGGAGTTAAATGAGCGTTTTAAATATAAATATTCGTTTGCAAACAAAAGCAAATAATTCTGATATATAGTATCTATCTGTTTGTCTCTCCTGACTTCTATTTCACGTGCATAGATACAACTGGATTGACTTAGGTGTGAGACTTACCAACAGTTCAATAACCTGTTAGCAAAGTTATTTTTCCATATGAGTTTCCACCAGCTAATCTTTCAAATCCAAACTAGTTTTTGGCCATGTGCATTCAATAGCGATGTCAGTCTTTAAAAACACTCTGTTAAGTGCATTTCATATGACACAGATTACTATATACTTTGCTATGTACATCTCTATTTTAGTTGTATAAAAGTTTATTGGTTGGTACAGCCAGGCAAATGTTATGCACGAGACCTATGGTCCAAAAGGTAAAAAGGCTGCTTCTTAAAACAATGTATCAAATCCCTTTTATGTAATTCTTAAACCACTGTTACGTAAGTATGTTGAGGCTTAGTTATCACTTCATCCAGGTACAGAAATCATTCGGGGTACACCGATGGATTTAGTTAAAATAGGCAATCTTTATTCATATAGTATATGCAGCATGTCCTACTGGTAGCTAAACCGTTAAAAGACCTGACGCGTTTCGAATGCTGCCGCGTTCTTACTCATAGGCATGCTTGTGTTAACACTTCCTGTGCTTAAGTACCCAGGTGGGGTGGGCGGACCCGACCTCTCGAAAGCCAAGTAACACTTTGTGTTGTAAATGAGGAGCCGACTCTTAAAATTCTGAGACTGTTGTATTCCTCAATAAACAAGTGACAAAAAACACATATAGAAATATATACACAATATACACAAAGTCTAATATAAAAACTCACTATGCAATGTTAAACTAGTTAAAATACACCTTAAAATCCTGAACTGTATCTAGTAAATTGCTAGTCCTAGAATAGCAACTAACTTTCTGTTTAGATATAATGTATCATACATATGTATATTTTATTTATTTTATTTTTCATAGGGCTTCCTATTTTGCTACATATGTGAGCCTAGTATCATTCCCGGTATAAGTAGGGAGGCCACAAGGTAGATATATCTGCACTAAGTGCAAAGAAATTGTCTAAGCTATAGGCTAAAAGTCAGTGGCTATGTCCAGAGGTATTGCACAAAGGAGGTATATGGGATACTCTGTACTTACTCCCCTCTCTATTCTTAGGGTATATTCTTAGGGTATTTTCTTAGGGTATATTCTATACCAGTGTGACTGTTTAATAGCTGGTATAAAAAGTTTACTTACTGATTTAGTTATGAAAACGATACCTTGGTCCTCTACCGGAAATATCTATTAAATCCCAGTGTTCACTGATGGTAACAAGACTAAAAACTATACCCTATTTTAACATGTGGATTGAATAAGATGCAGTGATGAAACTCTAGTCTACAAAACAGGATATGTCCTCTATTAAATTCAGGGAATCGAAAATAAATATCCGTCTAGCCTCCGCTTTCAAAAGTGGGGTCTGTCTGTCCTTAGATCTCTGGTTAGGGGACACTCTTGTTATTGCCTGAACCTGTATTGGTTGAATGCCCATACACATGCGTATGTGCCTGGCCACGGGCTTCTCTCATTGCCATTCTTAATATCCAGGATATGTTCCCTTATCCTGTTTTTCAATGGCCATGTGGTCAGGAAGCACAGGAAGTGTAACATGTCTAATGGTTGATACTTTTACTGCTTAGAAAAAACACATTACATTTTACACACTGGAACAATTGCCAAGTGCAGATATGAATGTTCATGGGGCGTAACAACTGCCCCCATTGGGGGCACAATCAATTGATTTGTGGTATCCACCTGCTACAAGATGGTTCTGTGGGGGCTTCGATAATTTTCTGATGAATAACTATGTTCTGCATGATTTCTTTGCTTCCCTTTTACAAACACTGCATATGTCCAACCGATGAAAAACAATTGACAAAAAAATTCTAATGTGAAATACACATAAAAGAAATGAGATTATGAGATTTTTGAACACTCCATAACAATTTTGTCTTTACATTGACCATTTTAGAATTGGATTGTCCAGTCTTGACGACTGAGAGAGGGCGCAGCTTTGATAGCTTTGATTTAGGTAATTACTACAAATACAGGGGCGAGTACTTAAAAGTAACTGTAAAAAAAGATTGACAGTTGAGGGGGAGCTATCAATGCAGAGAGAGAAGGCAAAGCAGTGCTGGTTACATGGCTACAAGCTGCTGAAAGCTTAAAAAGCAAAATTGAGTTAATAGTGTTTATAAATCAGAATGATGTTTTGCAGTTTTACTAATGCTAGTGTCCTTCCTATAGATTCTAAGAGGAATATTTGCTAATGGTAAATTAGTGTACCTCATAAGTGTTAAATAGTTGCAGTAATTTACTGGTTACTAAATATGCCCACACTAATTAATTGTTAGTAAATACCAACCTTCTATAATTTAACAATGTTAAATTCTGACTGCTGGCAATTTTAAATTGCCCAGTCCTTGATTAGAGGTCACTTTGAAATATAAATTGCAAATCCTAGTTTTCACTTTGTGTGAATTTTAGCCAACCTTATCTCACCTATATCTGGAAACCTCTTTTAAATGGATATAGCATGAGCATTAAATACTCAATATGGTCTCTTTTTTGAGTTTTATAATTTTAGCTTAATGCATAAGAACAATAATAAGAGAAAATGTTGCAGTTCAGTTCTTTCAGATTATTCAGGCACAACAATTCACAAGTCCAGCAAGAGACAGATTTCAGATTATGCTGTTTCACTTCTGTTTTCAGTTCTCTTCTGTATTTTATAGTCTGTCCTCAGGAGACCTGTGGTCTACTTGATATCATCAAAGCACCAGAGGAGGAGACATTTATGTGAATCTTTGAGACATTTTTTTCATATTCTTCCTTTTCTTCTTTAGTCTGTACTTTTTTTAGTAGAAAGGTGTTTCCATAATGACACCATAGCCCTTTCACAAGAGCCACAGTATTTATTTTTTATCTTCCTTTTTCATGCACATGTATGTTGGCAGCAGCAGCTCACAGACTCAATTTTTTTCAAAACACTGAATATTTGTCATAAGAATTGGATGGATGAATGCTTTATTGTGGTCATTTCATCATGTTTTTTTATTACCACAGTAATTGTCAAAATTCAAGTGTTCTCTAGACTGGACCTGGTGAAATATATAATTTTCTTATAATATTTGTCTGTATGTAACTTCAAAATTAACCCTAACCCACATCTCTGGGTAAAATCTGTGAGAAGCTATTGCTGGAAAAGATAAGCAATTTTACTTCCTGCTTGAACACTTCCTTTTTCAACAGCTTGTAGTCATGATGACTAGAGATTAGTGATGGCCCAGTTCGCGGATCCGAACCCGAGTCCGTGGCAGATTTACCTCGTTCGCGAATGGCGGATATCGCGGATTTTCCGGTTTTCCGCCTACCGAACTTTTCCGAACCGCTTTTTGGAAAATTATCGAAATTACGAGGATTTTCCGTATTTTCAAAAATGCGGGAAACTCGTATTTTCGAAATTTTTCGAAACTACGAGGATTTCTCGTATTTTAGAGGACTTTTTTCATTTTAATGGGTCCGCTCGTGGATTTTCTAATTTTCTAATTTTTTCAAAAATTCACGGATCCTCGAGAGGACCGGATTTTGTGAAGTTCGAACATCTCTACTAGAGATGGACTAGAACTCAAACCCGAGTTCGAGCCAAACTATTCAATTCAAACGAATTCAGACTTCTCGAACTATCCCGGACCCAGATTTTCGGTATTTTCAGACTTTCGATAAATATCGAATGTTCGACCATTTGAATGTGCGAATAAAATGCCTATTATACCTATACGCGAGCATCGAATCCGCGAGTAAAGTGTCCATTAAAACCTATACGTGAGCATCAAATCCGCAAGTAAAATGTCCATGGTATCTAGGCGCGAACATCGAATCTACGAGTAAAGTGTCCATTAAAGCCTATACGCGAGCCTCGAATCCGTGAGTAAAATGTACATGGTACCTAGACGTGAACGAGCTCGAAAATAGCGCAAGTGAGAGTAAAATTGATTTTTCGAATGTCCTGGATATTCGAACATGTTCCCCAGACCATTTCCCAGGTCCCACAGCCATTTACATTAAGTTACCATTGATATTTTAATTGTATTTCATTAGAACTTTTCGAACTATTTGACTCCCATAGACTTTAATGGGTCCGTGTTTTCGAACTTTTGAACTTTCGAACTTTCCATATAGTTCGAAAGTTCGGCCATCTCTTATGGTGACCAGCCTCCTCAACTGTTGTTTTTTTTTTTTGGTCTATGCAGGTACTTCCTGTTTTCCCAGCATTAAGTCTTCAGAGAGTATGCTTCTACCCTAGGGCTGAGAGGATAAGAAGTGGGAGACCAAAATATTTTTTTTTTATTATAAAAAGTGTTACCCATACTACAACTGTACACTACCTGTGCTCATATTATTATGTTTCTGCCTGGAAGAAATATATATTGACTGTAGCATGACCGTGACCTAAATTTCTGTAGAACAAGTATAGGGACATAAAATTAAATAGGCAACTTTGTAACTTTGTCTATTTTTAGTATTCATCCCATGTCATCCTACATATCAGCTATCTACAGTAGGTTCAGTCATATAAAGCTTTACAATTACTAATTTTGTTCCAACAAGATAAGTACTAATGCATAAATAAAAAAAAGATTCATTTGGTTTTTTTATACATTAATAAGCTTTAAATATATAACAATTGCTGCCCCCCAACCAACCGGAAAAACCCTTTTTTTATTCATGCTTAACAAAGAACACCAGATAGGGTGAAAATTGCATGTTTTGTAAAATGAGAGCATGTAATAACTTTTTGCCTATTGTCGACTAATGTTTTTAAAGAAAACCACATGTTCAGGTCATGTAAGTCAGTAACACTCTGTTGCAAGATTATTCATCATACAGTTGAAAGGGATAATTCATTTTTATTTAAAATAATATTAAAAAAAGAAAACAAGTTGTGTTACCGCTGATTTGAAGAACAGCACCATTTGGAAGCCCTTAGCCAGAAATCTACCCACGGACAGCTGGTTCGACATAATAATAGATTTTCAAATATGACCATAACACCTCTACTCGAACTAAGTAATATGAATTAGCCAGAGAAGACTTTCATTGATTTTTTTTTAAATAAAAATGAATATGAATAGGTTTCAAACTTTAACATACTAACAGTTTCATATTAATTCTAAAATTTTATTTTTCCCATGTTCTCCGGTGATGTAAAGAGAATTCCTGCAGACGACACGCAAATGATTGTAATGTAATACAAAGTGAAAATTATTTACTGTTTTAGAACATCTGGGGGATATGAGAAGTGAATGCATGCTTGCATTATTTACACTTTCAGGCCAATGCCCCATGAGCTGCTCTACAGTGCAATCACGCTGGAAATGCTATATGCTGATAGTGGCTTTCTGTGCATACAACCAAGTGGAGCAAACCAGATGGTACAAGAGCAATCTGAAAAACAATCCCCCAAAGAAGGCCCAACTACCTAAGGCTAATAAAGTACAAAATGGTTTATTTGTGACTCGTGAGTACCACGAGTATCAAGAACTCAAAATAAAGTGCACATAAAATCCTCTCTCTCCTCCCTAACCCTACATACCCAAGAAAAAACCTTTATACAAATACATGGTCTAAAACCAAGTCCACAAACCACCCATCACAACAGAGTGTCCCTGGTACTAAAAAGGTAAGGGCATCAGCGAGCTAGCGGTACATGAGCAATGATAAATATCAAATACTGGTATGAGTAAACTAATAGATCTGAATTAACAACATATGGGACTGCCATGAGAAGCAAAGACTAGGTTATCGGTATCATACATTACCAGTCTCCCAGACGGACCACACTCTTCACCCGAATGGACCTCCACTTGGTGCTCCAACTGTTCTTCCTGGAACGGAATACATCCAGTGCTGATGCACAGATCAATCCGGATAGTTCAAACTCTACTGCCAGAGATCAAACAGCTCTGTCACCGCACAGCTCCCAAGCCGCCTTCTAGCCTTTCTGCGCATAGCAAAGCACATTTAATCATTGTGGCAGTTTTAATGCCAGCCATTAGCAGGCACTAAAAGTGGTGCAATAGTTAGCCGCTATCAACATATACCTTCAGCACAGTTCATCTATGTAGTGGATTGCTACCAAGCAATCCTGGAAAAAAGTTATACCCTTCTAATGTAAACCAGGTAAACACAACAAGCAATATGTGAACATGCACAAAAGATAGGTGGCAGATCAGGACAGCTGTTCAGAAGCTGCAAGTGGAGTGCTGGTAAGTTTTACCTGCATCGGGTCAGTATTATTTACAGGGAGGTTAAAATAAGCTATCCTACCTCCCTGTGAATTATAGAACCTGACAGCTATTTAATTGTTAGTTAAGTGAGTAAAGTGCCCCTTTAAGTTCAATATATAGTTAGTGGCATCTACAGAGTGATAATACTTTAACACATAGATGTGTTGTGTGTTGGCATCCATGTGGAGCTGGGTGGAGTTAGAGTAGAATGAGGATGGGCTGGGGTGGACTGGAGGTTGAGTGACACATAGCAGGCTGGTTCCTATCTAAAGTGTTGCAAGTGCAGCCCACAGTTTAAGGTAAATAAGCATCCCAGCTTTAATGAGTTTGCTTTAAAGGGCAACTAAGTACTACCTGTGACATAATCTTAATAGGTTTAATGCAGATACCTACAGGTATAGCAGACTAATCAATTTAACTGGCCATTTACAGTTTGCCACTTGTGGTCTTATTGTCTTCCTTTGCACTGTGTGCTTGTCCTCTGTTGGTGCTCTGTTAATCTATGGAGAAAATCAAGATAGATTTCCCCCTCATGTTCAAACCTCCTTTATTAGATAAATGCATTTCTCATTCTTTTTTCACATCCATCCCTATATAGTAATGAAATATTAACCTGCACATCTGTATGGTTTACAAAATATAGAGGAAGAACAAGATACCTTAAAGTACCAAAATATTCAATTGATTTATTTTCTCTGCCCCTGGAATATTTTAACTGATGAGTCAGCTGTGATTAATTTAATTGAATTATTCAAATGTGGGCTAAATGTGGCAGTGTGAGATTGCAAGCTAACCAGTTTGTCGTATACCATTTAATCTATATGTCAGATGCTTTATGAATAAACATGTAAAAAATATGCAGGGTTCATAAATAAGCTATTCCAAAAAGACCTGTTGGAAACATAATATTGATACTGCCTTATTGAAACATTCTTAAAATGGGACTTTTCGTGTAGGTGTCCAGATTGACAAATCCTACCCTACAAGCCAGACGCTGCTCATTCCAGCGATTTGCTCAAATACGCAAGTAAAAGAATGACTGTTATTTAAAGTAAAACTGAACCTAAATCAAGCTTTTTAACAATACCGCCATCAGCTATTTACAATGCTGACAGACAAGAAAAAAACCCAAACTATAAGGAAACAAAAAGAGCATTATCTTGATTAAAGCCACCAGACAACACCAAGAAAACATTAGGCAGTCTTCTGATAAAAAAAATAAAATATGGAGAGGCAGAAAAAAAAGGCAAAAAAAGTAATACTCTAATATTCTGTTCGCATTTTCATCAATCACCCAAGCAATACCCCCTAGATCAGCGCATTAACTTGTTTATCTTTTACAACGACGAAAAAACTTCATAGCTTCATCATTCATTCCAGAGTGAGGGAAGAAAAAAACAAAAGGCAGCCACCGAAATTTGCATGGTGCTCAATTATACATTAGTGAACATCACTTGGCAATCTGTTCATATCAATTTAATTGGATTTTAATACTGCTTCTGATCTTGTTTTCTAATTAACAGCAGTGCCTGGCAATAAAGCGGATTCATGCACCCAGTAACACCTTTGATCTCAGCCATATGGAGATTCTTCGTGTTCTCAAATTTTTTTCCCCCTGACTCAACACAGGCCGGAACAATGCAAAGACCTGGATAGCCTTTAATCACTCCCGCCAGCAACATTATTGATTATTTTTATTTCTTATAGGTGCTGATGGAAAATAAATAAAACATAGTCTTGAAACTGGATACACATTGGTGTCAAAGGCCTTTGGTTATGTTAATTGCTTTTTCTGAATTTTTTCCTTTAATGTCAGCTCATACTCTTAGTTAAAGGGATAAATGAACAAAAATATAGGATTTTTTTTTTTTACCCACAGCAAACTTTTAACCATTTATTAGGGTTTATAATAGGGTTGGAATATGGGTATTGGGGACCTTTAACCCTGTCAAACCTATAAATTATAAAGTATAAATCTTTATTTTAGTACATGAGTTTTTTTTCTTGTTTGTAAAATATACAATATGTAAATAGGGGTAGCTGCTTTCTATTACAGATTCACTATTTTTCAAATAATGATTTTCCTTTCCTTTAAAAACTATTGATTTCCAGTCAGCATTATTGTACTACAAGGCTACACACTGATCTATATTTTGGCCCGATCAACCAATTTTATTTCCGAACAACAAACTACTGATTTTTTTTCCCCTAAATGTGCCTGATCTCTTTGTGTTACCTCTGGTGGGCCAGTAGTCTAATTTTAGAAACTCATGAGGTTACAGGTTCAAATCTCCAAACGAAATAATTAAAAAAAAAAAATTCCCCTCAATTATTGATAGATAATAAACTGCAAAGATTGCTTTTTTTTTTGTATGAAAAGTAAATAAATGCATGGGAAACAGATTTTTTTACCCCACTGTAACATCTCAACAGTGTGTTCTCAATGCTGTTAAATCTCTTGTCTGTGCTTTAGAGGCAGGATCTGCTATAAAATGATCTGAGACCAGGCCTCTGCACTATAATAGACTGCAGCTTCCTTGCATGTACTACGTATGCTTAAACTTCTACCTAAACAAAGAGGTGGATAGTGGGAGCTGACCCCAAGTACCCACAGGTTAATTTCATAAATCAACCACCAGCCACAGCAAAGGTAGGAGTGAGCCACAGCTTGTTGTATTTTTGTGAATCTACTCTGTCTACTGGGACAATATTGTCTGGTAAAAATTAAAACTTTCCTGTAACAAATTTGTTAATGCACTGGAATGAGCTGTAAGTGCTAGGCCACACTAGCACAACTGCATTAACTTTTTTCTAATTTTGGAATCCTGGCAACACACGGAAATCACACGATTTCAGGGTGCATTGCGGTTGCGCATTTGTTTGCGATACACAATGGCATGCGTTCACCATTTTTCTGCATAATAGCATGCAATTTTCTATCTCAAAAGGAGAAATCGCAAGGGCAAACACACAGAAATCGCTCTTGAATTGAACATGACGCAATCAGGTGTGATTGTGTGAGCACTTCCAGTGTGATGCAGTGTGGCCGTGCCCTAAATGTCTATAAACTATAAATGTAATTTGCCAAGATCTTTAATCGCTATTCCAACTTAAAAAAAATATTGCTACAGTATATTCTTTGTGAACGATGTGAAGATACTCAAGTATAAGACAATTGAATGACCTTGAATTTTGGGTGGTGTAAATCATCTATTTGCCACAATATTAGAATTCCCTATCTACACTTTGTAAAGACTGGTGGGATTTTTTTACTTAAACCATAAAGTTTAGCTAAAAGATAACTTCCCATTTCCCTCACATTTGCTGCACCCAAGAAAAGGACGGAGTACAGCAGAGATGGAAAAAACATACCTGGAAACTGCCATTCTGGTCTGTCCCTATCCCATCTCTGTCCCTTTCACTTGGCCTATGAAAAGAAACATTTTGCACTTTAGGTGGCTGTATAAGGCTTTCCATATACATTTTCTCCTGATTAGCTGGTCTCCCGTGGATGAAACCTAACCTTCAGTATGTCAGATAATAGGGATTGTGAGTTAAAGGACATGTAAACTGTGCCAAATAATTTTTTAACTAATCACACATTAATAAGGATTAATTACCACCAATCTTAAATATTTTTTTTCTCTGATCTTCCTGTCCCTTGTTTTTTGGGACTTTTTTTTTAAAGGGGGGCAGGGAACAGCTAGTCAGTAAAGAACTGTCAATCATAATCATTCAGCCCCTCCCCCTGGCACACTTCATGTAGAAACTCCATTCTATAAAAGTAAAGTATTTCTCTGTCACTGCATGGCTAATAGATTCAGCATTAAAACCAGGAAAGGGAATAAGCATTATCTGTTGCTCTGTCCTCTTTTTGTGTGTACAGCCAACACACAATCCTGCTGTTAGCTGCTGTCTGTGTTATGAAGTCCCAATGTAACACTGTACCTAAATGAATCAATTACAAAGCCCCCCCCACACCTTCAAACTCCTACAGCTAAAAGAAAATTACAGATGCCAGAGCTGATAACCTTCCCATAGAAAAGCAGTTTTACTTTCACTATAACACAAAATCATTGGGTGAATGCTATTGGTTTTAGTGGGGCACAGATCATCTCCACTGCACATGCTCCACACTCTAACTGTGCCTCAGTTTTGGGAAGGGGTGGATACATAGAGAGGAGACATGGATACTAACTAGAAGTGAGCTGAACAGGACATGAGATCTAGTAACAGGGAGCACTTAGAGCAAAAAGGGATCAAGTTCCTGACAGCACTAAAAATATAGAAATCATAAAGACAAGTCATTTTTTTTCAATTTAGTGCCCCTTAATAATGCTGTGTTTGCTGCACCTTCTTCCTTGTTGCTTGTAACACTTAATGGGTGCCCAAATCTCCCTCCCCCCAATTGTAACAAAACATATAAAGAAAAATAAACTGGTAACGTAAGAATAAATTAAAATTTTACCTTTTTAAACAGCTCCCTTTGATGTGAACATCCATTTGATAAACATCAATGTGCTTCATATTTGTGGGGCTTAATCTGCGTACCCTAAGGGTTAATTGAAGCAAATAAAGTTTCTAAATTGCTAACAGTTCTCCAGATCTGATCTTGTTTTCTCACCACCCTCAAGCAATGCAAGAAGAAATGTGAGTGATAGCCAGAATTATAAATTATTTCTTGTGAGCTGAATACTTTAAAAGAGAATATAAAAATCTGCTACGTGTCAGGCGATCCATGGAGGCTTTAGCAAGCGTGGATGATTCTTAGTCCCCAGAAAGCTTGGGTGTTAATTTGTAAATCTAGGAAAAGTACATGGAGGATGCTAATTTGTCATTAGTAAGATTAACACAGCCCTGGGAATGGAATAGATTATTGACATATAAAATACAGGCGATCACGATAGTTTAAAAACATCCCATTAAATAAAGGCAAGTGGTTTAGGTTTTAAAAATAATATTAAGTAGTAATTTATATTTGCTTTACTTGATGGTGTAACCTAGTGTTTGGAAATAGTCTGGTATAGCAGAATTAGGGAATTTCAAAAGAGATACACAAGTCTGAAGTTTTTTAAATATTTCTTCATAATAACGTTAATGAAACAACCATAACCGGAATTAATCACGACAATATTTTTACCACGAAATGGCAATCAAATGACTTTAAGATTATGACTGGGTTATTTAATAAAAGTTCCTATCGTTAAAAATGGTGCTAATTTTGCTCCAACCAATCAGATGTTAGCTTTCAAATGTTAATAATATCTGATTGGTTGGGGCAAAATTAGCACCATTTTTCCCGATAAGAACTTTTATGTTTTATGTAAAAGTCACAATGATATGCCCATTCTGCCACTGAACTGCTCAGGTAATCTTTTTTAGATTGGATTGATGGTGGATTTCCTTTTTTCTATAATAATTTAAAATCCGTATGGAACCTTTGTCTGGACATTGAACCTTTATGGTCATTGTGTATATATCACAGACAAATGTCAGAAAATGTTCAAACTGAAGATACAGCCAAGAGGGATTTCTAACATACTTTAATGTAACATAAAGAAAAGCACACAATATCTGGTGGCCATTCAACCAGATAATTTTCCCAAAATGCATTGCATGTTCCCCTAAGCTGTAATAAAATAACATGCTGCATAGCTCTTGTGTGTGCATGTCTAGAGATAAAGGGTCCATTCATACTTGTATCTGCTTGATTTCTACAATGCATATGTTTTGAAAAATGCAAGGGCAATTGTTTCCAATTGAAATACATTTCTCGCTATGCACATCAATATGCTTTGTAACAAACTGCTGCATACATTTCTGTTAACGTATTATAAATATACTTAACTTGACTTAGCAATATTATCAGCCAATATCTGGTACCAGCTGATTATCGATCCTTGTATGGTGTCCGCCAACAGTTTCTTTCCTTTCCACTGTCCAGGACCTGGCCAACGGGGAAACTATCTACATTATTTTTTATAGCCGTGTTATAAAATTTTGATTGATGAGATAGAAAATTGATATTTTGGGATTTCAGTCCTTTATTAATATGACCTTATGGGATTCCATGATCCAGTGACCCAACCCTATTTTGTGCAATACAATTTTATACTAAAAAGTTTTTAACACTAAAAACAATACAAAATAATACTAAAACTTTAATATGAATGAAGTAACTATTTTTGGTGTTTTTTGTCCGGCAAATGCAAATTTGATTTTTTAAATTTATGTCATTTAAAATGGGTATAATGACCTTTCCCCGAGTGTTTTTCATTAACTTATTAACATTTAATGTATATTAAACCCTGTCTTGTAATTCTGATTTGCCTTGAATATTCCTATTCCTAGATTCCTGGTTACTGATGCTGGTTCTTATTAGAAGCTTCTTCTCTCTGTGTCTAGTTCTTCTGATTCCTGATTCTTCTCTGCATTTATATCCAGGTTTGACATTGGCCTGTTTTGTGACAAAACTTCTCTTAAATCAAATTGTTAAGACTGTTACTGGTACATATTAATTGTCAAGAAAGTGTTGAAACAAAATAAAATTTTAGTACAAAATGGCAAAACTTGTCATTTGACCAAATAGGAAATGAAAAGCCTAGGTAAAATGGCCTCCTTCAGTTAGATGGAAAAGATTTAGTTAAAAATGTTGTAGTATGTTGATCTATGGATATGTTTACATTTTGGAATGTTACTATATTTCCCCTTCACAGGCAACTTTAACACTAATAAGGAACTGTAAAGAAGGTGAAGGAATTCAAACTTAGCACATCTCTTAATGTGTAAATGTTCTTTTCTGAATCACTAAGCATCTGCAAGAAGGAAGATGGAAACTATTACTGGGTAATGTATGCCCCCAATAATTTATACAAAGGAATAATTATTCTTGTGTAGCACCTCTAAAATGAAGGAAAGTCACATTCTTTAAATGTGAGGTCTCATTAATTAGAGAGTGACACTGAATCTAGGGGTTATTGGTAGGTGGTTTTGAATAATCAAATTAAAATTGGTCAGTTTCTTGTTCTGTTAAAGAAATGTAGTATGCTGGCATAATGATTTTTGTGTGACAAAACCCCTCACTTTCAATTTATGAAATTGATTGGAAACCCTAAATAACAATGAAACATTGAAAATGATGTATTTAGAGCAACTAGGCTTACAAACCCAAAGGTTTACCGCAGCATGTATTCAATGGGATCTGTATAGGCATCTATAAAGGGCATGTCCACAGTCAAAACTAAAATTTAACCCACTACTGACCCCACTGTATGGAGTTCAAATAGCATTACCATACTCCTCTGCTACAAATGGTTCTTCTGCAGTCCCTGTTCAAAGTTGAAAAAACTGAAAGGTAGGAGTTGTCAGTGAGTCATCCAGTCCCTGCTTCCTCCCTGTCCTCTGAGAGGTTTCAGGTATGTGCAGGGGAGCCCTCCCTCCATCCATCCATCCAGATCCCTTCATGGCTGCCTTTTCCTTAGCGTTACACCCCTTTTCTGTAGCGTAGGGCACCCTAGCCCACCCCCAACTGCTATGTTTGTTTAGTTAAAAAAGCTGCAGAAATGTACTTACATTGATTCTTTTCCCCCAGCGTTCTGCATTTCTGGCAGCCGCGTCTGTGATTGGATGCCTCTCAGCCAATCACAGATGTGGCTGCCAGCCCTGCCCCCTGCTTGCAGTTCCAGTAAGCAGAGGGCCTGGAATAAAGACACCTATACATATGCTTTTAAGAAGAAAGTAGTATTTTTCCATCCAAATCACCTTAACCTGTCCATTCAGCATTTTGTCTGTGTATAAATAAATGCTACCAAAATACTGACTTCCTGTTTGCAGGACCCCTAATAGTATTTGTTATGGTTTTGCCCTTGACCCTGTGCCTGGGTTGATTCAGTTGCTCAGTAGAGATCTGAGCATGTTTGACCTATCCAACAGCCAATCACTAGAAATTACTGTTAGGAACATTCCAAGGTAGTGGTGCATCCTGGGAAGGACCATTACAGAACCTTAAATGGCTACTCACTTATGTCAACTGCAAGGAATAGCAAAAGGTAAGAAATCAACTGATTTTTCAAAATAGAAGAGAATATGTAGAATAACTAGGTATGCATAATACATACCTTATATATTCGAGTATAAACTGAGTTTTTCAGGCTGTAAAATCAGCCTGAAAAACCGACTTTGGTTTATACTCAAGTCAGTACTTGAGTATAAAGTACTTGCTCGCTCCCTGTAAGATGCATCGCTCCCTGTAAGATGCGCCAGCTGACATCACTGCCCAGCACCGAGTAGTGACGTCAGCCGGCGCTGTAACATACCGGTAAATGGAATGCAGCAGATTCAGCCTGTTAGGGTAAATATGATTACAAATGGTGAACTTGGGAACGGTACAGATTATGGGAGGATTTCCAGTGCAGTGATGAAAACCCTTCATTGCTCTGGGGAAGAGGAAGGAGATAGGAGCATGGCCACAGGTTGAGACAGCTGGGATATGGAAATGTGAATGAAAGCCGTTTACTGTAGAGAAGATTGCCCAAAATAGGATGCCACAGAAGAAAGCCCACAGAAGGAAGCTACTAACGCATGCTGGGAGTTGTAGTTTCCAAACATCTGGAGTACCAAGGCTTTAGTTGTCTTTTAAATGGACATAAGAATTCTCATACAGTAATAGCCATATCCAGCATTAAAAGGGCAACTAAAGCCTCAAAACAACACAGAATCAGTAGGCAGTAGTGGTCATAATTTCTACCCTCGGTTTATGCTCATGAGTCAATCAGTTTTACTAGTTTTTTTTGGTAAAAATAGGTACCTTGGTTTATACTTGGGTCGGTTTATACTCGAGTATATACGGTACCAAGAATTTTAAAAAATATTTTCCACCGAACTTTCCCTCACACATAATTGCATTATGTGCACATAAAGACAGTTATGTGCACATAAAGACAGTTATCGAGCAAAGCCTGTCAGCAGTAGCCGAGCAGCCTGTTCTGTTTAAATGCAAAGTTGCGTGGGGAACAATCGCATTGTCAAGTGATTGGCAAAGATGATCAGTAAAAGAGTCTATTTTAGATTGTTGGCTTAAGTGATTTTTTTTTCGTCCAGCAACTATTATCTAAAGTTTATACAGGCCATAAACCTCTTCTACCAAGCATCCGTTCACAAGAACTGTTATGTTGGACAACCACATAGACAGGTATGAGGGGGCACTAAAGGAGGAGTGATGGGGTAACTTTTGGAATGCATAATGCTTGACTGTGCTATGTAAAACAATGACAGGTTTTCTGTAAAACAGCAGGGACCTGTCAGTTTCTTTTAAAATAAAAAAAATCCCCTTGCATATAAAATGTAAAATATCTTTTATAAAGTAGGTTATAAATAAATATGACTGATTTTGAAAAAAGGAAGTTATATGGTTCTACACCTTGTCTAATTCGTTGGCTTTCTTTCAATGATAATATGGTGCCAATTCTCCCTAATATACATATTTTTTTCTCCTTTTCTTTGGCCATCTGTACAGTTGTAAAATAACCTTCAGGGCTACAAGTTAATGAAGAAAACTCTCTCTTCCCTTTCATTTAGCCCAACAGCAGACGATTGCTTCAAATCTGTGTTGAAAAGGTCAATATTTTTACTAGTGTTCAATCATTCCAGAACAAAGAAAGACACAATTTAATTTAGATGTGAGTAGTCAAAAAGGAAAAAAAGGTACCGGTCTAAAAAATTTATTGAAATGGCTACAGACTGAACAAGAAGAAAAATGATTAGCACATCCTGTATGAAAAATATACAGTAAAAAAAATGCAACATTATCATTCTGCAATAAAATCTGCTTGCTGAATCAAGGTGCAGTCCTGTGATTTACATAGGACAGAAAAAGAAGAATGGTTAATATACATTGTGTTGAGCTAACTTCTAAATTATATTCTTAGTTTTCAAGATGTAATGCCAATATTAGAGCACAGAAGTTGGAATTATTCTTATCTAGTAACAATATTAAATCAGAGAAGTTGTTTTTTTTCTATAAGAACTTACATTGTTTATTACGTATTCATATTTTTCCCACCTGAGGCTGCTAAGCAGACTTTTTTCTAAGCATTTTTTATTTGTTAACTAATGTCTAATCAATATATAGAAGACCAACCGCAATCATCCAATTTTAAATATATATATATATCCACAGGTGCCTCCAGGCCACACGGTTCCTTTTAACTGCGTCTGTATTCCACAGATGAATTCAATCAATTCCCGGGCACAATTTTATTTTCAACGTTTCAACATAACGCAGGACGTCTTTATCAGTACAGCATCATGTTAGTTCTGATGAAGACATCCTGCGTGACGTCAAAACGTTGAAAATAAAATTTATATCATTTAAATGCAGTGTGCCCGGGAATTTATTGAATTTTTCTAATGTCTAATCAATTAATCTAATATAAATACAGCAAAATATAGGCAAATGAAGCATAGCTTATATGACTAAATATTGTAAAATGATGTATCATTATTTCGTCTCTGTTGTAGACTTTTTTGAATATATAACTTTTGAAAGGATGAAAGAATATACAGTATAATAAACTTAAAAGGGGGATGTACCGAGAGCTGTACTTGCTTTCCGTGTCGCTTTGTAATCTGATGTACGGACTTGGTACATCACAATTTTATCTTAAAGGGTATCTCCACTCCCAAATGAAAAAAAATTATATAGTGTAGGGGACCCCTCTAACCCAAAACACTATTATATATATTCTAACTTTAAAATCAGCACAGAAATAGACTTACCCACCTTCGTTGCCTCTGCCTCTATTCTGGCAACAGAACAGCAGTATTGACTGGACTGGCAGCCACTTCTGTGATTAGCTGAGAGTCAGCCAATTACAGACATGGCTGCAAGTTAATAGAGGGAGCCGAAGGAACAAGGTTGGGTAACTCTATTTCTTGTCTCTTTTTAAAGTTTGAACCCTAGCGGTTAGGGTTGGGGGGTCTCCTACATTATATAAATGTTTATTTCTTTTAAAAGATGAATGCAGCTCAGAGGGCACCGGATTACACACAGAGAGGTGCTTACTCTTCACTTTTCTGGATTTTCATCAGGCACTGCAGGACGACCAAGGACCAGAGGAAAAAGTAAGGATTTTTTAACACTACACATTGGGGCAGATTTTAATTTTGGGGGTGGACATGACCTTTAATTTTTTGTGTAAGTTTAATGCCAGCAATTGGATGGTTTTAAAGAAGTTACACAAAAATGGCACAATCGTGTAGGTACATCGGTTGTAACAGTAAAAAGGTGCATCTTTTTGCTGGATCAACGCAAAGAGATTAATGGGACTTTAAAGGGTACGTTACCCGCTATAGATAGAAAGCTGACAAATTTACCTGGTGTGCAGCAAAACCTTTCAAAAGGTTTCTGCCACCTCTCTTAGCTATTTTACTCACATTTAATCTCACAAATTCTCAGGGGATTGGCTGTGATGTCAACTGTCACATCCATGACTGATACCTGCTATCCAGAAGAACCAGGAAGCAGAAAGTGGGGTAACTAAATATACGGCAGCATTTTAGGTTATTATTACATCTTTCTGTCTAAAAGAGTTTTTGGCTTAGGGAAGGACTTCAAGTAAAAGTAACTTCAAGTAAAACTGCCATAACGTAAAACTTAGATTAAGTTATCCCACTTTGGAGGCTTCTTTATATTTAGAGCCACAATTTTGAGTTGAGCTTAGCATTCAAATTTGTCATCTGTATAAATTAATTGTGTCAATTAGATCATAGTGTTATATTTTGGAAACCTGCTGAATACTTTTTACAAAATGAATTTGCCAAAAATTGGAATGGAAAATTGTGGTTGGGACATAAATTAAATCTCTAAAGAACCTAAAGCAAAAATTTTTTTGACTGTTTTAAAGAACAAATATCAAGAATATAGTTGATAAATGCTTTCAAGTCAAAAAACAAATCAGGCCTATGTTATAAAAGCTCTTATAATTAAAAATGGTGGTACTTTTGCCCCAACCTATCAAATGTTATGTACCATTTGAAAGCTAACATCTGATTGGTTTGGGCAAAATTAGCAACATTTTTAACGATAAGAACTTTTATTACATAGGCCTGAATAAATGTGTTTTATATGTTATAAAATATTGAAATCTCCTCCTTCTATAGACAGGGGAAAGAGGGTAAGATAGAATGAATTATTACCTCAATGTAAATGGCAGACGTCTGCATACAGACAACTAGAAATGCTACAGGGCATTTTATTTTAAATGTAAATATGGCAGTTGCTTTCTTTAAAAAAAAATGGCCCAAATCCCAATTTCCTATAGACATGTCCTATAGACATGTGATCCGAAGCATATTTGTGGAATCTTAAACCTAAATATTTCACAACGGATTTGTACGTAAATATGGACTTCTTAATACAATGATGTAACTTACCATAAAAAGACTTTTGAGCTAATACTGTCCCAGTCATTATTACAAGAGAAATCCAAAGATCACTCTGTCCAATTAACACTACTGCACATGGCATGTTGCTTTGTGCATTTAAAGAAAAATACAACTACTAACCTATAAGGATTTTAAGTCTATTTTCTGAGTTACATAGTCTGCCAGGGATCAGGACTTTTATTAAAGTCACTGTCATAACTATGCACATTGTTTACACACAGTAAAACAGGACCTTAAAAGAATCGCAGCACCGCAAGTTCAGCTCAGGCAAAGATATTTCACAGGGACATTCCCAGCACAATGTCCTAACATGCTGGCAATAAATTTAGTCATCTGAGAAGGAGGTAAACGGGGAGTGGGAACAGCACAGGCTCTAAATGTAAGTTAATAATGTTTTGCTTTTACCTACACTGCTGGAGGATATTGGCAGAGAAGAAGATTAAAGTTTAATTATCCAAACTGTAACCTGTCTTGTGGATAAATAGTGATGATACCATTTATTTAAACAGCATAATTGAATTTATGAAGGACTTTTCCTTGTTGGTCATATATGACTTCTTTTTTCCCCCATAGTAAATAATTATTTAAAACAAAGTTAAATTACTCAACAGCTAGGACCCACATTATAAATTATGGGAATATCCATAAGAACATAGTAATCAAAGTTGAATAAAGACTTACCCTGTCTATGTTTGTACCAGGGGGAAGCATCCTCTGTCCCGGGCACGCTAGTGGCGCTCTTTCTGGGTCTCGAGGTCGCACACATAGTGACGTCAGTCACTGCGCCACAGGACTTGGTGGAAGGGGCGCCCTGGTTTGCGCGAGAACTGGGATTTCAGAGGTGGCGCCGTGCATGGTGACATCATCGCATGTGGTATGCGCAAATTCTATATAAAGCCCCACCTCATGGCCATTGGTGCCATCAGAGGAACTAGCATTCGGGACTCATTTGGCTCTGGGCTAAAAACAGTGGCTGGAGGCATCTGCAGCTTGGCAGATAACATTGTGGAGCAGGTAAGGGAGAGGATCAGCCGAGAAGGGTCCGGATGGCTAGAGGAGTTATTGGGGCCTGGGAGGTCGGCCCAACTAGGTGGGGCCTCTGGTCTCAGGCCCACAGTCCGGGATGTGGGGAGGGCCACACGGTCATCATGCTGTTCTGTAACCCACACACTGCTAACAAACATAGAGGTTAAAAGAAAGGGTGCAAGCCAGGGGGCTCCCTTCAAGGGGCACAGGGGTAAGGTATAGCAGGAACCTTTGCTGCCCTTCATGCACAATTACAGCCCGAAGCACATTCAGCAGCAAGCCTTCACAGACAAGAGGCAAGGGAGATAGCTGGGCCTTCACCCTCAAGAGAGGCAGATTTAGTTGGTAGGGTGTTGGTAAACCTTAGTAGAGTGGGCCTCAGGATAGGACAAGTGGGAAGACCAACAATGGCAGCTGCGTCCCCGAGAGAAGTGGCACAGGATGTGATAGCAGAAGTCCCTCGGGGAGAATCAGTGGGCCTCATATTCCACGATGCTAGATCCACAGAGATGTCAGCAACTTTCAATCTGCACAGGTAGGCTCTGGAGGGGCATAGGAAAAAAAATATGGCAACAGTATTTTTAAAGCTGCAGCTTCTAACTGAACATAACTTGATTTTACAGTGTACTTATCCTTTAAATAGTTTTGCAGAATGGGGTGGTGGTAGGATTTTCGTTATGCCCCTGATCTACAGAGTGGGTAGATTCTGTTGAATTGGGGTCCTGATGTTAGGGGCAGGTCCAAATTCTGTATTTGGCCCTTAAGTTTGTAGTATTAAAGGGCATCTATACCGAAAAATATTTTAAATTTACCTTAACTGGTAACTATAATTCTTCCCAACCACCACTGTATAATTTTTTTGTTGATCTGCCCCCTATTTCTTTAGATATCCAATATAAAACTTCTTATATTTTAGCTGTCAATCAAGTTCCTTGCTCTCAAAAACTATTCTTCTGTGAGTAGTTTTACTGTAGCTGGAATGGTGACAGAGTTATTACAGTTGGAATGCTGTGCGCAGGCTTGACAGTTAGTTTGTGGGAAAAAGTCAGGTTGGATGGAAGTGGAAGTGGTTAAAAGAGGGAGGGGGGATACTGCTCCTACACAAAATGTGTGCTGGATTAAAAGGCATGCAGCAACACATGCAAATCAGAGTAAGTGCTAATTACATGTATTCAATTATAAATTATGATAAGGCAAAGTCATTTTTTAGTATAGTGTCCTTTTAAAGTAGAATTAAAATTTATTTATAGTTTATATTGTCCTGTTATTCTAAAAAAAACCCAACATTTTCCATTTAAAATTAAATAAATCTTAGTAATCATTTGAAAAGTAATTCAGACGCTGCCTCCTCTTCCAGTTTGTCACCCTCTCAATGCAACCAAGCAAATGTGGCCAGCAATAACAAGACATTTCACAATATTAATCACAGCCATCATTTAACACTGGGATACGCTGAATTGGAGGTTTTGGGGCCTAAACCAGACATTTCAGATTGTTGTAATAGAAATGATACTGTGGAGAATATTGTAGTTCAAATGTTTACTTGACTTTAGTAAAAAAAAAAAATTCCAACTCAGAAAAGTATTAGTAGGATCAAAAAGGGAAAGCAAGTGAGAATTTCTAGCAAAGTAGCAAGCAAAAAACATCCAGTAATAAGACAAGGAATAGAAAAGATTGAACCCTGGACCACCCTGGTACACAAGCAGTCACCATTAATATACAGAAATTGCTATCATGTTGCAAGAGAGAATATAACTTTAAAACCCAGTTGGTAAATACATGGTAAAAATGTGTTGCTTACATTACCTGTGTTAATGAATAGTGACTACATGTCACTGCACAGGCCCAGGGAAACATCTAATGATAACAATATTGGGCTGGATTAAGAAAGCGAAAACCAAAACAGACAAACAAACAAACAAACAAACAAACAAATGGGAATTAGCCTTCAGAACTAGAGCGGGGAAGGCGGAAGACAGAGTTCTTGTATGATGTTGGTTAAAACTTACCCTAGTAAACCTTTTAGCAACTGTCATTTTTAATTCCTTACTCCTTACTCTGGGATACCTGGGAGTAAGAAATTACATCTTGCTTCTTAGATTTTGTGGACAATGCTATTCATATAGCATGAGACTGCTGGATACCTTCTGTTTAAGAAGGCTTTGTTCCATTTTGAATTCCTATGACACAACACCAAAAGTTTAGCCCTATGTAATTTATATAAAGTTGTGACTTTTCAAGAAGTTTTCATTTAAGTTCTATTCCTTCAAAGAAGAAATTTCAATATATTTTCCAAAATAATCCCTATGGATACGTTTGCCTTTAATGTCTTTAAATCCTTGAAAAGGATTTAGGGGTCTGGAACAGAAATATCAGCTGGAACACTTGATTGTCTGGCTCTGGTTGACACTGAAAACGTAAATTCCAGGTAATTATTGCTTCAGGCTACAACCACAATCTGTTATTGATAAAAGCTGTGTGCAAAACACAACTGATCTATCTATCATTTGTCTATCTGAATATTTTTGAAAACGTAAAATAATCTGTGGTTAAGACAAAGTTCTTACCAGAGAGAAAAGACAGTTCTGATGTAGTGTTAAACTTATGTACTTTAATGTTTGCGACAGTGTGGGGGTAACAATGAAAATATATTAGTTGGAGCAGAACATTGCTGCCATCATAAACATTTTATTAATTCCATGGATAAAGGTTTTAAAGCAGAGGTGAAAGTCGCATGCAAAAAGAGATGCAAACTCTTCTTACATGGGCCGCTATTGTGATGCAATAAGAGATTCAGGGTTTATACTGCATTTTAAATTTGTATAATTTATCACAAAACAAAAGTGCATTAAAGTCACCCAATTTTTGTCTTAATTTTTAAAAATTTTCAACATTGCCACAAAAAGTTTTGGAAATGGGTTTAGTAAAAATCACACATAACGGCTCATATCCCATCACTCTGATGGTGTGTCAAGTATGAAAATTCGAGTAGGGTAATACTGAGTGACTGCTATATTAGCACTGCTAAAATGGAGAATGGAACTGTGGTAAAAAAGACTTTTAAATATTGTATTAGGATTGGTATAGAGTGTGGATGTATTATGATCAGTGTTGACACACAGAATGCTTTTATTTCAATCTTAAAGGCCATCTATACTGAATTGCCCATTATTGGAAACTATAATTCTTCCCAACTATTACTGTACCATTTATTTGTTGATCTGCCCCCTATTTCTTTAGACATTCAGCTGACAATCAGGTGCCTTTTTATCATAAACTCTTCTCCCTGTGCAGTATTGCTGTAGTTGGAATGCTGACAGTATGTGCGAATTGCATGGTGAAAAATTCACTTTGTAACAGTGGGTTTTGCCCAGAGCCACAAGTATGGGATTGAATAGCTGAGAGCCAAATGCTCTAGGTAAATCTGGCTTTAAGGCAACACAAAGCACAAATGCAGCATTAAATAGCCTTGAACCTATATTCTAGATAAATCCCCCTGATTATCTTTAACATAAATAACATTTGCTGATGAATGCTGTGTTTACAGTAATAGATAGTGATAGGTGCTATAGCATGAACATTAAACTTAAATGATGTGCAAATATTATAGTGATAGCTATAAGGTATAGTGCAGTGTGGGTAACACACAATTTAATGAGTGTGTTAGTTAAGGATAGAGGGGGTGCCATTCTTACTGTTTTATTCCAAATGAAAAAAAAATGCAATAGATTAATTTTCTGTTACAATTTAACCCCCCCCACCCCCCAACCCCCCCCCCCCCCCCATTTCCTTACTACTTCCCCCCTGGAAGTAGTAAGGAAATCAAACCTTTGACATACTGTTTGCATTAGTTGTTCCGACATGTCAGTGTGAATGTGTTGCAAAGTATCCTTTAAGACTGCTTGGCGACCTAAATTTCAGATTTAGTTGCAGAGAAAATAAGGGAACAAGAAAAAGTAATCAAGACTAGTATTACTTGTTCCAAGATCAGAAGCAGAGAGTGGGTGGGACTGAAAGAATACAAACTGTAAGAAATAATTTATAGGACAAATCCCCCTCAAGACCAAGGAAGAAAAAGAAAGACCTTCCTCTTGACACTAAAGGCTTAACATCAAATACGGCCAGAAATCCATTTTCACAGTTTTATTGCCCATTCTGGACGCTTCATTTCAAAGGAAAAGAATTTGAATTCAGACACATAAAATTCCCTTTGTTCTCTTGCCCTCCAGCTTTTGTGCCAGTGTGGACTCAACTGCAGGGATTGGTTGAGATCAAAAAAACTTACAGCTCAGATACCTGGCCCCAAATGAAGCCCTTTGGCATTCTTAATTAAATCAGCTCTCCTTTGGATTGACAATGCACTGTCTATTACAATCATTTATAAAACCAACTGAGCATTTTAAGGAACTTTCAAAAGCAAAAAAAAAATACAGGATTTTACTGCGTTGTAATGGTTATTTGAGACGGATTATAGGGCCATAGGAAATTTCACTGCATGTAAAATACATTTATACATATGGAACCGGAATGGTTTCCTTCTTGCAAAGCAATGTTTGACTTTATAGGCTGTAACACATAAAAAATAGGCAATGTAGCTCTTTTTTAGAAATGAGTAAAAATTAGAAAAAATTTAGAAATGGGTAAAAAATTTTTAAATAGGATTGGAAACATAACAGTATCTGCTTTACTGTGTTCAGGGGTCTGATTTTTAGAGTTTACTTACTGTAGAAAGCTACATACCAGATGCAGAAACATGGTTATTCTGAAATTTTGTTTATCTCATTCACATCTACGTTTCATAATTTGATCAAAAACGGTTTCCTTACAAAGGTCAGCATTCAGCTCTCCAAATATGGGTAATTAGGTCCTACAAAGAATTGTAAGTCAAAATGACAAACATGATTTGTTTGGCTGCATTACAATTTGTTATAGGCCTAAGCATCTTGGGACAGATAACCCTTCTACACTTGCACTAAAATGTATGATATGCCCAAGTGCTGTACAATAAATTAGAACATAGGTAAGGGATGCAGTAAGCAGCTTGAATAAAATGAAATAAGATGTCAGGAGGCCATGTTTTCATGAGGATTATGTTAAATTGGAACTGTGAAACGAATGTTTTGTGGTCCAAATCTAGTCCTTTAATTGTACAAACTGACCCAACATCAACCCCTTGATTTCAATGCTGTCTCCATTCTTGCAAATAATTCAAGATTATTTGCTTTAGGAATTTGCATTGTTTAAAGGGGAATTAAGTCTAAAATAATAAATTGTTTAGTGAACTCTCTCTTATTTAAGTGACATGTTTACATATTTATTTGTTTGTTTCTGTAATTTTAAAAAGATCCAGGTGTTATTGCTATCTCTATTTTACTGTTTCTCCCATCATAAAAATTAACCCTTCATTCATGCTATAGAGAGTTTTGGTGCGATTTCCTGTGGAAACATCGCACCAAAATGCTCTGCTCATAGGAGTGAATGGCACTGTTCACATCTACATGCTACGATACAGTGCATTGCGTGCAATGCACTGCATGCAGCAGTTTTGTGCGTTAACACACAACAGTGCTATTGAAAATAATGGCCACTGCTATGCGTTAACGCACTGTGACATTGAATTAAATTGCAAGTGCGGTGTTCCGCTGCGTTAAAAAAATGCAGTGTGAATGTAGCCTAAATCACATCTCTTGGTAAAACCTGTGAGAAGTTATGTTGCTGAAAAGGTTTTACAAAATAACTTCCTGACCACATCCTGCTTTTATCAGCTTGTAGCCTTGTGATCATTTTATTCCTGCATTAATAGCTTAATTGAGCATGCTCTGCTCTGGTGAGAGAGAAGCAGAGGATCACGTGATGTCACTCAAGCTACTGCAGGTTTTAACATTATCTGTAATATACTTTTTACTGGGTGCATCCAGAGATGTTGTCCAGGGCTCATTTTAAAGAAAGACTTAAGGCATTTATTTAACCCAAAGTTGTTTGGAGACCACAGTTGCCCTTGAAACTAAATTGCTAGGTCCTTATGTCTGGTTTTAACCTTTACCTTGTTCTGATCACAGGTTCAGACAGCCTCAATAAGGAACCTGGTCAGGCCCCAGCACTAGCAGGGGGCAAGGAAAACTAGACAAGTGGTCTTACAGTAGATTTCAGTTAATGGTTCCAACAATTAAATCTCACAGGGATGAGAACCTAGCAGTTTAATCATAACATAGATTTGGCGGAAATATGTTACTAACATCTTCATACAAACAGGGATAACATCTGCCTTAGGTCCTCTCATGGCAGATATACTACTGGACAATAAGTTTGACATGTCTTATTGATTTAAAGCAAGGGACAGTATTTATTACCAATATCGACTCTTTATCAAAGTCGGAAAAAAATACAGCCCTTTAACCCCTCTTGCAGAGCATTTCTTTCCATTGGTTAGATCCTGGGCCAGAAGGGGGGTATAGCAACAACACTACAGTTGTCCTGGTCAACTGTAAATGATTGAAGTAGCACTAGTGCAATACACAACATAGGATTTGGCACCCCTGGTCTAGCAAGTATCATATCATCAGTATAGAGGCCCAATGTTTTTGAATGGGGACCAAGTTTTATATTTTGTCCATAATATCATGGTTAATTTGAGTCCATATAAGGATTCTTCTGATCTTGATAGATGTGATCTTGCCTGGAATGAAACCCCTGAAACACACTGATCAATGATAACATCACCAATAGTATTCTGTTCAACTGTTTTGGCCAATATACAGAGAGAATGAAGGATACAGGTCTCATGCCTAGGATTTGGGTACTCCCCACAGTAGTAGACCATGCTTATCAGAAGAGAAGCAATTAAGGATGGAATATCAGTGATCTATTAGATATTCACAACACTAGTTAGCTCCTATTTGCTGTAGATATTACATGTAAGTAACTGAGAGTAGCATACAATAGAAATCATCAAGTTTTTGGAGTGATTTTTTTTCCCTACTAGTTAACCAGTTACTGTACTCTTTAAATGTTATATGCTTTCTTAAGCTATTGCTTCTTGGATTGATTTTAACGTTTAGCAGCATTCCATTACAGGTTGGTTTTCTGTTGTTCCCTTGCATAATGTTTGCTAAATTCTTCCTTGTTTTGTGATGATTTGGTTTGCACTCTGTGAATAGACCAACCTTTGCCAACAAATGCCCTCTTGCCTAGATATCAATATTAAAATGGAGAAATGGCTTTTAAATATCTAAAATAAAGATATTCTAATTTTAATATGATGTTACTGAGATGGATACATAAGACACATTACAAACACATAACAGGTTTGTTTTAGCCCAAAGAAAGAAACATCACTTGGTATAGATCACAGTAACTGTGTTTATTTTGTGTGTTTATATGTGAAACTACAAAGCTAGTTTTTTTTCCTGTTCAAAGTTAATCTACAAAAGCCATGGCAGGCTTGAGGGGGATTTTCCAGTTCTTTGTTTCTGTTTCTTGGTTTTTAGAGCTTTCTGCAAGGTACCAATACAATCAATTTGCATTGATGTTTATTTTACTTCCTAAAATATATATTATTCTCTTTACCAGATATATGAGTCCTGATGAAGTATACCTCCTGCTAAAAAACTGCAATGTCTTGGAATATATATTATCGCCATATCAATTGTCTCCATGTCACAGGAGTCCTTTTCCAATGAACTAGCAGAGAAGATTAACCTACATTAATTATTTTAAAAAAATATCTGGAAATGTTTGGATACAAAGAAAGGAGAATAAATACCATGTGCATGAAGAGAACATTTTGAGGCTTATTTACCAGTCACAGATTTAAAGAAATTATGGATAACTTGCTTTCTATGAGCTTGTGACAGTTTTGAGCCGGAACACATATTATATCTACATATTACAAGGCTATGTAGCAGTTCATTAAATACATGCTTGCGGAGGTTCTAATTCATCCAGGTCATGGTATATCTGATGTATTCAGTTAGATTAACTGGACTTTAATTCAACCCTACACATGTATGTAGGGTTTCTAGATTAGTGAGAAATCAGCAGACGCCTATTAAAAATACATGCAGCAAGTAATCTCAGAAGTAATGCAGTTTTAATGCAATCAGTTTGTAATCAGTGCAGCCTTGCTACATTTATTAAGCGTGCCCTACAATTGGCAGGTTATCTGCAAACCCGACATGTATGGTTACATTGAAATCAATGCAGCCTGCATGATGTTTACAATGTAAATACCAACCAGCCTTTCAGCATGCAGATTTTAGAAGTTTGGGCTTAAAGGCATCTATAATAGCTGGGTTGCCAGATCATCCTATAAGAACACACTTAAATGTATTTAGCAGCACTGATTGCAATTAAAAAACATTCATTTTAACTACGCTATGCTGCATGTGCTTTAATAGGTGTTTTTTTGCCCCTACTAGACAAATGAACTTGCAACCCAGTTGTCACCTTTCCTCCAAAGACATGAATATATATATAAAATCCTGGGGCTTAGAGGCTGGTTGGTATATCCATTAAAAGCACTATGCAGGCTGCATTAGTTTTAATGTCGCCATATATAATGTATGTAATTAACTGCTATATAGCCTTGTTATATATAGATTTAAAATGTTAAGACAATCTCGCACAAACTCAACAAGATTTTAATCTGCCACTGTGTCTAAGATATTTGCCCACATCTAAAAAAACACTTCAAATCTGCTCACAGGTTGCATTCCATCTACATGCCCTTCATCATTACCCCTTTAATGGGTATTGGTTTAAAGGTACACTTATTGGAACATTATAGTGCAGAGCTGCAGGTGGAGGATAATGAAGTGAACCTGATCTTAGCAAAGCTCTGTGTAATGCATTTCTCAATAGTGTACTTATCTGTATGTGAATGTTTGAGGATATGCATCTGCTTGCAAAATTACATTAATCTGACACAATATCCCAATCTCACTTTCAGTGTGTCAGAAAAATGCTGATTACCTCCCATGTTGTGTTTTTGTACAGATATTAACTGCCACATACATATGAATCCTTCAAATCAGATCAGTTCCACATTTTTGTCATATCCCTATCCAGCATGTGAATTGGTGACACCTTTAGAATAGAGATGGGATCCAGATTCAACATGGAACCCCTCGGTTCCGAAATCCGAAAGATCAGTTCGGATGCAGTTAGGCAACTAGCATTAGGACCTGCTGCCAAGGAGACCAGCTCAGGTTTCTGGGTTGTAAATCACCTGTTCTCTCTCTGACCAAAATTATTTTAGCTTACTTACAGTACAGGGAAGATAAAGGTGCCTATACGCTAGTAACTTACCTGTGATGCTCCACAATGTTCTCGGAACCGGATTTACAGATCCACTTTACGACAGATGTTACAGAAGTAACTTTGATTATAAAGTGCAATCTGGCAGGAGAATGACACAGGTAAGAACAAGAAATGTTACAGCCCATTAGACATTTGTCTGTTTTTTGTGATCCATGTAGAGTTTTTTGCCCCCGTGATCCTTTTGTGTTCTGTTGTGATTTTGTGATGCATACGATCACCATTTTTGGTCCGTTTCTGTCAGAATCACACTTAATTCAAGTCTATGGAAAAATCAGACACAAGGGGACACCAGTTAATAGGACATGCAATTACCAATTTTCCTCTGAAAAACACAAACTATAAGTGGATACAAGCGAACACAAGTGCATGGCAAATGATCACAAAAATGCAAATCTCTTTTTTTTGTGTGTTACAGTATGGCCTCAGCCTGCATGGTCCTGTGCAGATTTATCCAGAGCTGCAGCTGCTTCCACTATTTACCCTTATTTAAGTATTTATGTGCCTAGAGCGCGGGTGCCTTTGGCGAAACTCACGCAGGCACCACAAGCAATGGGTTAAAGTCACGCTAACCAGCAGTAAATCGGTTAGCATGATTATATGATGCACGTGCTATATGTTATATATGTTTTCTCGTAAGCACAGTATTCTTTCCAATTACAATGATACAATTTTCACATTTTCACATATAGATTTTCTTTTAAAACCGATGAATGAATTGTTCCTCCTTTTGTTTTTTGTTTTTTTCTTTATTTAAGGTTTTGATCTCAAATCATAGTCTTGATAATGGAAAACCCAGACAGTCCAAAAATATATCATGCAAATATAATCCATTCGAGAGTACGTAATGGAGCAAGCTTTCATTGTTAAAACACTGAACCAAAACAGAGCTTTCATTACAAGATGCAAAACAAACGGTGTATCCAACTGATTCATATGCACTCAGTTTATAAGAAAATTGTATAGGCCGCATCCAGTGAAATCCTTTGATCCGTTCTATGAGGTTCAGAGAATTCCTGCAGAATAATATTATGTCTGTAATAGTTCAAAGTATAAAGAGCTTTCAGCTACTAGCTCCACTCGCCAATTTAATTTTGGGACATCATCGTATTTATGTCTTAAATTTGATGGAATCGGCTTTTTCTGCATTTTCTCTCCTTGTGATCAAGGCTTTGCATTTTCAGCACAACTATTCCTTACTCTTTACAGCCAGTGAAGCAGCATAATAATCAAGACAAATGTAAATTTCCACGGCGTAGAATGATAGTATGAGAAAGTCTACAACCAATACCCTCCCGAGAAACAAAGTCTCAGGCTTCTGTAGATTAAATATCTCCCCCATAAAGTTTCCACAAGGTTTTAGTAGTAAATTTGAGGATAGATATTCTAAAAGCCTGTCCTGTTAATGCTACCTGATCCTCAATGCTGCGAGAAGTCTAGCACCTACAACACAAAACCTTTCTAGCCTTTTTTCTGATAATATGATTTACTTTAGGATCACCCAGCTTGTGTTTTAGACAAAGCTCCTATGCTAAAGCTGATTATATCACTTGTAATCATCAATTCAGCCTTATGCTGGCCATACACTTCAAACTCGACCCTGGCCTGATCAATATGTGATTTATATTGTGATCTTCGATTTATATATCGACCGTAATTATGATCGGAAACATGGCAGGTAAATCTGTTGCTCTACTCGATATTACCATTGATTCTACATTCATCCCAGATAGAAATGTAGTGTTTGGCCAGCATTAGACTTTCATTTTAAGCAAAGGATCAAGCAATACACAGCTCAACTATTTCATTTGAATAAATGTGTATTTGAGTCATTACAGCAATTGTTTTATGGTTATCTCCACTCAGAATTAATACTGAACCTTTTTCAGTTTATTTAAAGAAGAGTAGTCTTATATGTCTTACCTCCCATTCTTCAGGCCACACTACATCAAGAAGAAGCAGGCCAGAAAAGAGCACAAAACGTTTTTGGTGTGCTGGGATTGCACAATGTTGATTGATTATGGAGTTCAGGGACCACTGGGAGGAAAACAAATATGAAGATCTTGGGGTGGGTGAGAAAGGAAGGTATAGAATTATGTTCAGGGGGGTGGACATGCTCTTTAAATAAATTCATTGATTTTAATTAAGCAATACTGTTCCAACAAAATGGCATTTAAAGACAATACTTTTCGTTCATTGATTGTGACTTAATTTCCCCCCCTTTTCGATAAGAAACAAAAACCTTCTGCTTCTGCTGACCTACTGTAAGGGCCGATGCATTAAAGGCAGATTTTGACTAAAAGTTGTATAAAAAACACGCTCCCCAATGTAAAATCAGGTTAGCGTGGATCTTGAACTACTTTTACGCTGGGCGCGCCATTTCCAGGAATTTTGGGAAATATCATGGTGTATAGATACTATAAACCTGACAGGAATCCTGCAATGCAGTATGTTTTGAGAGACTTTTAATGCACGTCAAATGCGCGCATAGTGTGGCCTCAGCCTCAACCTGAAGAACATTTGACATGCCTATTATTGCTAACTGAGTCTTCCTAATAAATTGCGAAGCATTAACCAAAGAATACTAAAATGAGACAAATGTTGGAATATGAAACCTTGTCCTGACCCACCGCCAAATGAAATCTTATCTGCCTTGTTAACTTTGTGCGCGTTAGTGCCTGTTTGTGCTGCACACCCTGTCATTTTCGGGGATCAGAGCGCATGCGAATCGCACCAAAAATGGTGATTACATGCTCTCCAGTCAACAGATCAACTAATGGTCCAAGCGCACCTAATGTGGGCAGTTCTATTGAGTCACACTAGTGTGCGCTTTTTAACACCGGATTGGATCGCGTGTTAAAATGGCCTGGTGTGGCCTTGCGCTTATACCCTTTCTGTTTACAGCTGGAAATCTTTACCTTGTTAAAACGTTCTAATGTTGCCACATTACTACTAGTAGTATAGACTATAGAATATGTTCAAACAGAATTTAAAGTCATTGCTAAAATGGCTGACAGTATTTATACATAAATATGCCAAACTAAACTACGTTTTATGAAGAGAAGAATAATATGCTGGGACTGAAGGTAAACAGCAGCGTTCAGACTATCCTGTTCCCAATGATCTGTAATGTTGGAGCTTGTGTTTGACCACAAGACCACTTCTAAATAGATTTTCCCCTGATGATTTGACCTTCTAATAAGTGGTTGTACCCCAGCAAAGTTACATTTCCCAAATGATCTGATAGGTTGCCTTGATTCCTTTTTGTTGACATTGCCGTGCAGTTCTTTTCTATAAACATGTACCTGGAATCTGTATTAATTTCCTGCCAACAAAATTTCATAAGAGTTATTCATCCAGCCCGACCAAAACCTCAATCATATTTGTGCATAAAACACCCACATCGGCTATTTGTTTTGGACTTGATTGTTTGGCAATAGGCCTCACTAAAGCCTTCAGTTTAAGGGCTTAGTAAAGAATGCTGGCATTCACTGGTTTAATGTCCACGACTGACCCCACCCACTGTACTTAGCTAACAGCAATTTGGCAGGGACATGAAACCCACATAACATGTTTTATCATCTGGTAAACCTGTCCTTTAAAAAATAAAAAAAAAATCAATAAAATTTCAGCAACTATGGTACATTTTAATTAGGTGCGCACCACATAATTATAGATTTTTTTTCTTAGTGTATACTGTTTTAAACGCTATAATAATTTATTTATCTTCCTGTATCATTTATTTAACCCTTTGTTGTTCTGTGAGTATTAGAAAAGTGTTTAATTTGTGGCTGCAATATCAGAATTAAGGCATTAAATAACGTGTCTGGGTCTTATTTACAGGCGTTCTCTAATTTCCCTCATAATTCACAGGCTCTGCTTTCATTGTGGCTGCTGTTGAGCCAATATAGCTGATAAGAATATTATATCTGAACGTGTCCGCTTCAAAGCAGCCACTAATACAATTTGCGTTGATAAGAAAGATTCTTTTTTTGTGTTAATTGATTGTACAACATATGGTCATTGTGCCTTTAAAGCACAAAACCCTGTAATTTGTCATTAAAGGCAATTAAAAGTACAGAGCTACTTTTGTAATCTTGTAGATATTTATTGCTTAAGGATTTTGTCGCCGAGGACCGATGCATTGCCCTATGCACATGTGCGGGCGTTTTGGCTGAGGTTCAATTTGTGTGTGGATGTCCAGACTGGCGTTTTTGGCCGATTCGGCAGGCAGATCATCAATGCCTGTTTCAATCCCAAACAAGTTCCCATATATTAAACGATAGTCAATCGAATTAGGCATTCTTAACACAACAAGCGTCAAAGGTAGGCCCCGCAATTGCATGTGTGTACGAAGCCTTAAATCAAGAACAGCAGCTAAAGGTAGCCATATACAGTCCAAAGAAACGGCAACACTACAGACACAAGTTGTTATGTTTATATCTGTAATGCACCCTTCACCAGGTTGACTTACTATAACAATCCAAGACATATGTTTGCAGCATTAAAAATTAAAGGCAGCAGTCTTCCGGACAAAAATATCACAGGTTTTTTGTCTTTTTGTTAACACTATTTTTAAGCCAGCGTTATTTTCACCACAATACCCCTAAGGGACCATAGGGGTTCCACAGCTCAAAACTGGGATCCCTCTAAAAAGAGCCCTGCAGCTCTTTGAAAAGCCTTCAAATGAGAGGGGTCCCACAGCCTGAGATCAGAATCTGCTGCAGCCCTAAGTGCTAGCGTGTTTCTCACCTACTATTTTGTTATCCGTTAGTGCATGAGAAACACGCGTCAGCGTATCACAATGGGGGTGGCAATATTATGTGCACTGCATTCCATTTTTGGCGCTTTAAGGGCACGGCCACACTGCTCCGCAAACGTGATCGCACGCGATTACGCTGCGTTTGCGCATGCAATTTCTTCTTTTGAGATACAAAATCGCATGGGATTGCGCTTTAAAATGGTGATCACGTATCGCAAATGGAAACGCAATCGCATGCGCTGTGTTAGAATTGCATGCGCAATCGCAAAAAAAGCACGATAGTGTGACCTAGCCCTCAGACTTTGTTTACACATGCGGCATTTCAGTGCATTTTCATTCTGAAAAATCCCACTAAAATGAATTGAACATAGGAATGCTTTTTATCGTTCATGTGATGTGTTGAATAAAAAATGTACAGCATGCAGCAGTTTTACTCGGTAACCCAGTGCCTTATAGAGATGGCTGAACTCACTGAAAACTGTTTCGCTTGCAGATTTGCAGATTTTTTTTTAAAAAATTGAAAATACGCATGTGAACCTGTGTATAAGTCAACGGGAGTTATAAAATTCAAAAGTCCTGCTTAAAGGGTATGTCCACCCTTTCAAAATTTTGTTTTACATATAGTAGGGCTTCCCCCCCTTGAAAGGCAGCCAATCACGGACGCGGCCACCGGCTGCTTAGAATGCCGGGGGAAAGAGGTAAGGTAAGTAGAGTACTGGGGAGTCTCTGATAATTTTATTATAGCGGTTGGGGCTAGGGGGGAAGCACTAACATACGGCCAAGGGGTTTCACACTAGGGGGAGAGAGACCAAATAGAGAGGAAGGGGGGGGAGGGCTCTTCTGCGCATGGCAAAATTCTCCCGGAGGAGAGACAGGAGGCAGAGTCCTATATGGACTCTGCAGTACTCCTGGTGGGCAGTTTTTGGACTGGAGGGATTACTGGAGAACCATTTGGAGCTGGGATGTAAGGTAAGGGTTTTACTACACTACACAGTGGGGCCAGTAGTGGGGGGGGGTTATAGTTTTGGGGGTGGACATGCCCTTTAAAAATAATTAGCAATGGTAACTTACTGTAAATAAATGGCTCAGAAATCCATTTCCCATCTGGGAAATGGTCTGGGGAAATATTTTTTAAACTTTGTGCACTTACTGTTTGGGCATTTCGTGAAGTATTTTGGAAATTTCCAATATACAAAATCCAAAATTTTTGAAATTTCTTCTTGAAGATTAAAGGGCATGTCCACGCTGAAAACTATAACCCCCCCCCCACTAATGGCCCCACCATGTAGTGTAATAAAATCCTTACCTCACATTCCAGCTCCATAAGGTTCTCCTGTAGTCCCCCCCCCCAAAGTCCCAAAAACTGCCCACCAGGAGGATAGCAGAGTCCATACAGGACTCTGCCTCCTATCTGGCCTCTGGGAGAAGTTTGACATGTGTACTGCAGCCCTTCTCCCCCTCCCTCTCCCTCCCTCTCCCTCCCGTTTTGCGATCCCTCCCCCTACCATAAAACCCCTTGGCCATATAATAGAATAACTTCCCCCAGCCCCAACCGCTAAAAAATAATTTTAAGAAAGACCCCCGAACTCTACTTCCCTCTCTCCCCCGGTATTCTGAGAAGCCAGCAGCCGCATCCGTGATTGGCTGCCTCTCAGCCAATCACGGATGGTCCCGCCCCCTGCTTGCAGTGTCTTGCAAGCAGAAGGCCGGGCCGGGCGTCGGAGGAGAGAGGGAAGGTAAGTAAACATCGGGGCACTTTCTTAAATTTGTTTTATAGCGGTTGGGGCTGGGGGAAGTTATTTTATTATATGTCAAAAGTTGATAATACCGGTGGACATGCCCTTTAAAAATTTTCGAAAATATTTCGTAAAAATCCTCCGTTTTTCGGGAGATCCAGAAAGTATTCTTCTGAACCAGGTTCAGATTCAGGTCCTTCTCTAGTGCTGCTTACCGTTGCATAAAACACTACGCTGTGCATTGTGAACATCGTCTTCTCCATTGGCTTCTTCTATGCTGTTTTCTTCCAGGACCCTTTTTTAGCTCTCAGTCATACTCACACCTGAGCTCTGCTTCAATGTGTGCCAATTTACGTAAGATTTATGATGGGTCCACAATCTAATCTTGACCAATCCAATTTTCCAAAATTTGATTGGTAAATATTAGAATCCAGATTAAATTTCACAATCTGTCAACACCCATGGTGGTAAAAGGATTTTACTTTATAAATTCCGCCCTATATTTATTGTATTACGTTCTTTTTTTGAGGAAAGCATTGCATGTTTTTTATGCACATAAATGATTATTCAATAAAAGTTCTTCAGGGAGATTCAATAAAAGTTCTTATCGTTAAAAATGGTGCTAATTTTGCCCCAACCAATCAGATCTTATTTAACATTTGAAAGCTAACATCTGATTGGTTGGGGCAAAATTAGCACCATTTTTAACGATAAGAACTTTTATTGAATCTTCCTGATAGTGGCTTAATATTAACCATCTGATATATGGCGCAGACATTTTATTGGGTTGTCGTTCATTTTAATTAACATATTGCAACCTGTACATATTAAAATCTTTACATACTGCGTGTTGCTTGGTGAATATGATGTACCTCCTATTTTACCATTGCTCTATAAGGATTTTAAAGGCTCCATGTTCAGTACTGAACATAACATTAATCTCTAAAGAAAGTTAAAAGTAAACATTCTCCATACAAAAATTTCTTGCAGTTCTTTTTTCTTTTGAACTAGCATGTGATTTTTATTTAAAATAAAAAAAGCAAGAGAAAAAAGTGATCTGATATTTCCCTACATACCATGAGAAATTACTGTACAGCAGTATGTCAGGAGCGCAGATGTAAAAATTTTAAACAAATAGTAAAACAGACATACATGCCAATCACTGCCTCTTACTATTACTATTATTATTTTCATAATAATATTATTACTATTATACTATTAATGCAAATCTTTTTATTTTTTTTATTTTATTTTATTATTTACCTTATACATAACTCCTTTATTTTTCTTTGATGTCATAAGGATATCCAAATCTATGACATAATGCAGAGCAAAGCGCAAAAAAAGCTGATAAAACTCCAAAACAGACCCAAGACTTGGAATAACTCAGAGAATAAGAAGGCCATTGTAAACCTTGAAACACTGCAGTGAAATTGCATGAATCCTTTACATGCCTGTGGGTAATAACACCACATTTATGGTAATTCATAATTAACACTATCAATTCATCTCTGTATGGTGTTTTTTTTTTTTTTTTTTTTTGGCAAATATCTCACTGCCAAGTGTATTGTGCATTGGGTCACTGGCTGAGAAGGGGAATTGCCCTTTCAACATGTTTGAGCGCCTGATTGAAGTTTGAATGCCTTGGGTGACATGATTTAAAGAGATTTAATTAATTGATGTTTGAGCCTCCCTGAATGTCAAATTGATAGTAACGTTGGGCATGTACCATTTCCTTAACTTATAACATTCCAGGCAGGATAATGCTTTGCAACCAACATTATGCCTATAATGTCGCAATAATACGGCCAGGCACTTTTACGGAATGTCGAGAAATGTTGGAGATAAGTAATATAAATGTATGGGTACCTTAAGTATCCGGGAGAACGAAGGGCCGTAAGTAGAGTTCTGCAGCTTTTTTAAACAAACAGACTTAGCGGTTGGGGGTAGGATAGGGTGCCCTACCATATCTTAAGAGATTTTAGAGGTAGGGCACCAAGCAGCGAAAAGGGCTACAGAGCAGAGAGACAGTGGCACGTGGCAGGAAACCTCCTACTTTTGGATAGATACTGAAGGAGAACCATTTGGGGCAGAGATGTGAGTTAAGGATTTTTTTAATACTACACAGTTGGGCCAGTATAGGGTTAAATTTTAGTTTTGGGGGTGGACATGTCCTTTAAGAATTTTTGTGGTAAATGTACTGAAAGCGATAATGTACAATTGAATTAGGCTGGTAAAACATGTTACGATATTTTGACCCTAGCCACCAATCTCCTTGGTCAACCATGTTAAAATATTACCAGTTAAAGGGCAAAAGTGCTGCCGCAGAGACTTGAGTATAATTCTGCTGAGACTGCATGACGGGGTGAGGAAGGGAGTTCCAGAGCAAAGTGGTGGTGCAAGCAGTGCAAGTCCTGAATGCATATGTAGAGAGAAACGACTATGGTGCCTCCCATAAAGCAAAGTGAAACATTTGTTCAAGGCATCCCCCTGTGGTCCACTAGAAAGGCAGAGAAGGGAAAGGGGGGGGAATCATTGGTGTTCGTGTGTGCACACTTGCAATTTCCGCCATATTCCCTGCATTAACTGCCGCTTTTCTAGTAAGCTGTCTCTCACCCAGACAATTGATTCTGCCACTGCTGCCGCAGTAAGTTGCTACTGTGGGAAAACTTATTTACCAATCACTGTGGGCTAATTTATGTACCAATCACTGTGGGCCAACTTATGTTCCAATCACTGTGAGCAGACTTATGTACCAATCACTGTGGGCCAACTTATATTCCAATCACTGTGTGCAAACTTATGTACCATTCACTGTGGGCCACCTTATGTACCAATCACTGTGGGCAGACTTAAATACCAATCACAGCAGGCAGACTTTGTACAAATCACTGTGGTCAAACAGTCACTGTGTCTACCAGACAGTTAGTCAGCCCACCACACCCACCTTTACAAGCCACACCCACTTTCCCAGACAAATGTTTGTACCAATTACCGTGGGCAAACTTATATACCGTTTACTGTGGGAAACTTACTTCCCAATCGCTGTGGGCAAACCGTCACTGTGTCCACCAGCCAGTTAGTCTGCCCACCAAACCCACCTCCACAAACCACACCCACTGAGGTGGCACCAAGTGGAAAGGACAAATACGAAGAAGTTGAAACTGACAGGATTGGTTAGTGTGTTAAATGGTATCTTTACTCAAATTTTCTAAAAATGCTCCAAACCCTTTTCTCATTCAGAAGCCATCATCAGCAAGCATGTACGGCATTCACGTGTGTGCCGATTGAAATGCGATGCAAGCTACTTCCCGGTCCAATAATATATTATGTATATTGCCTTATATAATGTAAGGAACCCCCCCCAACTCAATTCACACGGAAGAGCAGAAGGGGTTGGTCTGTGTGATTGGCTAAGACTCAGAACCAGGTCTGTTTTAGAAGTTTTTAATCTAGCGTATAGGGTTGGGGGTTTGCCTTACCTTTTTTGAAAAAAGAACGATCCATGAGGGATCCAGGGGGGGAGCAGAGAGTGGCAGGCACAGATTACTCTTACTCTTCATTTTTCTGGACTTTCATCAGGCCCTGCAGGATAACTGCAAGCAGCAGAAGAGAAAGGTAAGGATCTTCTACACTACACAGTAGGGCAAAATTTAGGTGGGAGGTGGGACATGCCCTTTAATATTAAAACTCTAATGTGAAATCAAATAATTAAAGGGACAGTTCAGTGGAAATTATCAATATTTGTTAAATTGTTAGTTTGTGTAATGCCTTCTTAGTTATTCTACATATTCTCTCCCATTTTGAAAAATCAGTTGATTTCATACCCTTTGCTGTTCCCTGCTGTTGACATTAGTGAGCTGACATTTCAGGTTCTAACGGTCCTTCTTCTTCCCAGGATGCACCACATCCTTGGAATGTTCCTAACAGTAATTTCTACTGATTGGCTGTTGGGTGGTTCAAACATGCTCAGATCTCTACTGAGCAACTGAATCATCCCAGGCACTGGGCCAAGGGCAAAATCGTAATGGTCTCTACTAGGGGTCCTGCAAACAGGAAGTCAGTATTTTGGTTGCATTTATTTATACACAGACAAAATGCTGAATGGGCAGATTAAGGTCACTGGGATGAAAAAATACTGCTCTTTTTTCTGAAAAGCATATGTATTTGCACTGAACTTCCCCTTTAAAAGAGTTTTTTTGTTTTTTTTATTTAAACAATTATTTATACCTTTAATATGAAAAAAGCTTTTGTGTGAGATTTTTGGTTTAAGTTACAGGAGTACAGATAAGGCTATAACTGAGGGACATGTTAGCAATTCTTTTGATATGGAAAGTCTTACAAATGTCAGTATCAAATTAATGATTGTAGATAAATTCATAATTACAAGCCATGTCTCTAGGGGTGAAAGCACAAGGTAGTCTGATTTCAGGATTACTGACTGAAAAACAAAATCATCTAGCACATGGTGATCAAGAAGGAAATATTTAAAATACAGAGAGGATTACGGTATTTCTATTTCGCATTGGTAACAGGTTCAGGTCTTACACTGCAAATTACTAGTATCTCTGGGATACAGTTTTAAACTAAACAAACAATCCTGAAATCCTAATCCTTTTGAATTATGGAATATGTGAATTTTTTGTTATAAAAATAAAACAAACAAACAAAATAAAAAGAACTAACAAATAAATAACAAATAACAATCCAGGTTATGTCAAAACTGGCATAATATTATTCTATAAAGCATTTAAAGGGTAACGATTCTTGTGCATTTACTTGTACAGATTTCTGGCTCCTCCCCCAGTCTGCTCTTTAACATGTGCTTGTCTTTATGAGTGATAGGAAGAGTGAGCAGGGATTGACTATGGGAGCCATCAGTTACTGAATGGAACTCCATGTTCAGCACATGTATAAGTCAGCAATTAATATTGTATCCGATCACTGTTTTATGGAATGATTTATGGGCAGCATGGCACACAGTGGGATGCTCTGATGCTCTGGCACAAAGCAGACAGTGCACTTACTTTCTTTAAACAAGATAAACCAGTTTTAATTACATTTAACAATAAGTATTGCAATGATTTAATAACAAAACAAACAGTTTCCCCACATAACATGTGCAGTAATGGAGTAGTCCCTGCCTATGGTGCACCACTTTAAATATTGACCAAGCCTGTATATTGTGTGTCCTTGCAAGTTGGTCAACACTTTTTTGTTGCCTCATAGTTTGTATCCAAAGTTAAATTGTCTGTTCAGTAATCTGTCCTCCCAATAGTGGTAACAGAATCTTAAACTGGCCATATACATGCGATCCCACAACATGTGTGTTGACATATCACAATGGTATTTGTCAAGACACATGCTGTTGGAACAGCACACATGGACCCGACCGATCCCCATATGCGGTATGGGGATCGGTTGGCCGTGCGGCCATACACCGCACTATCGCATAGGCTCCCTCTACTTCAAGTAAAGGGAGCCAATACCGACCAGCAGAAATTTTTGTCATTCCCGATCGATCGGAGTGCTGACTACGGTTATTCACCGGCACTCTGATTGGTCAGGAAAAGTCCCTACCCACAAACGATAATAGGTAAATCCCTTTGTTCATAGACGGGATTTACCTATTGTCGTTCATATGTATGGCCACCTTTTTACATCGGATCTTGTGTTGCAATCAATCAGGACATCACACTGTGCAAGGGATTACACCTCTATACACAGACTGTATAAAGGATCACACCAAACAGATCGGTCCCAACAGGAGCACACCACCACACTATCTACTTTCACTTTCTGTCCTTCTAGCCATAGAGAGCAGGGATGTCTTGTCTCTTATTACTCACTGATACCTCTGCAGGCTGGAGGTGGTATATAAGGAGCCTTGGTGTATATGTCCATTACACTGCCCCCCTCTGTGAGAGGATGCGGCCTCGGATCCTATAGTTTGAAGCACAAAATCAGAATGCCAAATTGGTCTGGCAGGTAAAAGAAGAACTGGCTGCTTTGTGAGTTTTAAAACCACAAGCAGACTTAGGGGCATATTTATAAAGGTTCGTTAACTTTTCGCGGCCGTTTTCGCGGACATTAACGCATAAATCGCGTTTACCGCGATTTATAAAGGTCCGAAAACGGCCGCGAAAGTTAACGAAGCGTTAACCTTTCGCGCCGATACTTCCTGTTACCGCCACTTCTATTTATAAACGGCGGTACTGGTTTCGCTCGGCTAGTATCGGCTGTTTTACTTCGCCACCTTGAAGGAGGCGAAGTCAGCCGATACTAACCTCCCGCGGCGGGGATGGGCAGGCAACCCGCGGCGGGTGGTCGCACCTGCCCCGGGAGACCCGCCCACCCCGCCCACACCCCCGCGGCGGCAGCGCGACCACCCGCCGCTGCCGCCACTTCCCAGCCCCCTCCCAACCCGTTCCCCGTTCGCGCAATCTCGGAACGGGAGGCTAGGAGGGCTGCCGGGAAGGGGCCGCAGCAGGTGGTCGCGACCACCCGCCGCGCACCCCCTCCCCGCAACCCCTCCAAGCCCCCCGCCCCGGCCGCTCCCGGGGAGGGGACGGGAGGGAGCCGCTGGGGGTGGAGGCTCCCTCCAGCGGGGCCCTGAGAAGGGCCTTTGGGGCTTAGGGGGTCCCGCAGCTCGAACCGGACCCCCCTCCCCGGCCCTTATAAGGGCCCTTGCGGCACTTACAAGTGCCCTTGCGGCTCTGACAAGAGCCTTTGGGGCTTAAGGGGTCCCGCAGCTCGAACCGGGACCCCCCTCCCCGGCCCTTATAAGGGCCCTTGCGGCCTTATTAGAGCCCTTTGGGGCTTAGGGGTCCCCAAGCTCGAAACAGGACCCCCCTCCCGCCCTTGTAAGGGCCCTTGCGGCACTTACAAGTGCCCTTGCGGCACTAATAAGTGCCTTTGGCGGGGGTCCCGCAGCTCGAACCGGGACCCCCAGTGCGGCTCTTAAAAGAGCCCTTGGGCGACGTCTTCGGGCTGGCGACACCAACCCCACTCAGGTCGCCGATCCAGGCAGACTCACTGCAGCCGACAGTGAGCCCGCTGGCACCGCCGGCCTCACAGAGCCGATGTTGCCAGCCGCTTCTTTCTTCTTTCTTCAGCCATCTACTGCGATGGCATCTGAGTTCCTCGGCGGAAAGCTCCTCTTTATAGTTTGCAGAAATCCATAATCCGTTTCTGATTGGTCAATTTTTAATACTTGCTTTACATTAACCAATCAGATTTCAGAACTTTCCAGAAATCTGATTGGTTAATGTAAAGCAAGTATTAAAAATTGACCAATCAAAACGGATTTTGATTTCTGCAAACCTATATAAAAGGACTTTCCGCCACGGAACTCAGATGCCATCGCAGTAGATGGCTGAAGAAAGAAGAAAGAAGCGGCTGGCAAACATCGGCTCCGCTGAGGCCGGCGGTGCCAGCAGGCTCACTGGCGGCCGCAGTGAGTCTGCCTGGCATCGGCGACCTGAGTGGGGTTGGTGTCGCCAGCCCGAAGACGTCGCGTCGTTCAAGACGCCGGCAACATCGCCTCGCTGAGGTCGCCGGCGCCCGCCGGGGGTACCCCTGCGGCCGCAGGGGTACCTCTCGGGGGTCGGCGGCCTCGGCGGAGCTGGTGTCGCCGGGACTGGAAGAAAGAAGACGTCGCCCAAGGGCTCTTTTAAGAGCCGCACTGGGGGTCCCGGTTTCAGCTGCGGGACCCGCCAAAGGCACTTTCAGTGCCGCAAGGGCCCTTTTAAGGCCGGGGAGGGGAATCCCGGTCGCGAGCTGCGGGACCCCCTAAGCCCCAAAAGGCCCTTCTCAGGGCCCCGCTGGAGGGAGCCTCCACCCCCCCAGCGGCTCCCTCCCGTCCCCTCCCCGGGAGCGGCCGGGGCGGGGGGCTTGGAGGGGTTGCCGGGGAGGGGGTGCGCGGCGGGTGGTCGCGACCACCTGCTGCGGCCCCTTCCCGGCAGCCCCTCCTAGCCTCCCGTTCCGAGATTGCCGCGAACAGGGAACGGGTTGGGAGGGGCTGCTGGGAGGCGGCGGCGGGTGGTCGCCGCTGCCGCCGCGGGGTGTGTGGGCGGGGTAGGAGCGGCGTCGGGAAGGGATTTTAAGTCCCTTCGCGGCGATACTATACAGTATCGCCGCGAAGGGGCTTAAAATTACCGCAGCACATCGCGGCCGCGATAGGTATCGCGGGAATAGCGCTCGCCGTTATAAATACGGCGATAGCGCTATTTTCGCGGCCGCGATGTGCGGTGGTAATTTTTTTGCGATATTATCGATTCTTTATAAATATGCCCCTTAGTCTTATCCGCATCAGAGCAAAAGCCAGAAGGTTCTCCTGGTGGAAGCGGGTCCATACACTCATCAGATGAATCACTGGAAGATGTAGCTGTATTGGAACAATGTCAGAAAAAGTGCCCAGAGATTTTGGTTGCTCAGCTGTGGAAGTAAAATGAGTTACAAATGGTTTTAAACAGACATAATGCTGAACACTGGTATTCCCCCAGTATTAATATCGCAGAGTTGATACAACACATTAGACAATTTCTGTACAATTTCATATGGACTAAGTTTAGGGCCCACACCCCTCTTACGGGTGGAATTTTTAACCCACACAATTTCTCCTGGATAGACATGAGATGTAACTTTGAAGTCAAAGTATTCTTTCTGCTTTCTAGAGGCATTGACTTTGTGAAATTGAAACATAATTTTAATTTCTGAAAGGCGCGTTTCTGAGACAACAGAACACTTATCTTTTTCCTCAGAGTTTGTATCCAATAAGGTTAATTGTCTGTCCAGTACCATATATACTCGAGTATAAACAGAGGTTTTTTATTTTAAAATGACCCTAAAAATCTAACCTCCGTTTATACTTTGGTCACAGACAGTAGGAGACCCGAATGGAAGGAGACCGGAGACGTAGCAGACACAGTACTGAGTGCCATGAATGCCTCAAAAATTTGAGACTGGAGCAGTCAAGATCCGCATGCACGTAGGGCACATAAGTTGCCCCCTCTCAGCCCTCATACCAGTAATGAGCAGATGATAAGAGCGTCCTCTGTCAGGCCCTGCCATACTGGTAAGAAGCCTAAGCAACCATTTTTCTTTATGGCCTATGGGGGGTTAAGAGGTGGCTTGGAGGTATTTTTTTGGGGGTGGGTAGGGGAAGCACTGCGGATAAATATGTGTTATTGTGTTGTGGAAAACTACCATATACTGTATTGTTTTATTATGGGAGTTCATTTTCTAATAACTTTTACTCATTACAGGTTTGCAGTAGTGTTCATATTTTCTACCCTCGGTTTATATTCAATAGGTTTTTACTTGTTTTTCAGAAAAAAATAAGTATCTCGGTTTATACAACAGGTGGTAACAGGAACTTATACACAGGGTCTTGTGTTCCAGTTAATCAGCACATCACACTGTGCCAGGGATCACACCTCTCCATACACAGACTGTATAAGAGATCACGCCAAACACTTCTATCCACTTTCTGTCCTCCTAGCCATAGAGAGCAGGGATGTCTTGTCTCTTATTACTGCAGACTGGAAGTGGTATATTAGGAGCCTTGGTTTATATGTCCATTACAATATATTTACGTTATATAGTCATAAAGACAGTAAATGGACATCTTTTTGGTAAACTCAATGACGTGACCTAATACCTCTGTCCTTTAAGTTATTTAAAACACTGTAGACAGAGATTGCATATCCTGCAACCATCACATTTTCCTGTAGGTGGGCTTGGATAGACCAGGGTCGTGGTCATGATGTTTGGGAATTCTGGGGTGTGGTTGGTTGATCCAGAGATGGAGCTATTCACATCATCAATAAGCTCCTATCCATGCCTCTAAACATCACAGGCACACCTCTAAACACCACACACCCAAACTTGACACCCATGCCCCAAAACATCATACCCACGCCCCTAAATGGCATGGCCATGCCCACGCTTTGAAACAGCATGTCCAGTCCCCCAAATATTGCGACCACCTACTGTCACGTGCAAGTCTCCTGGACACCACAACATCACAGATGCGCCCCCAGACCATCCACATCCTAGAATGCCCTTCTCCCCACCCACCGCAGACATGCCCCATCCACCTACTTAAACCGGGACAGTTGAGGGGTATGGACTACATGCGAATTACCTGCATTACCTAGACTTAAGCACCAGACACACACTGCCCACATGTCACACACTTCACAGACAGTTGTAACTAAAAGAACAATGACATCATGGCACTTTCAATTTGGATCAGAAAGTAACTTTATTGATTGGGATCTAATAGTCAATATAAAGTGGTCCTTGAGCAAGTATAAAGTGTTTAAGTGTAAACAAAATGATATACTGCTAGCTAATGTGCAAAAAATAGAGCACGCTTAATAAAAACACATAAAGTTCAGACAGAGCAACAGAATGAAGCCCAAATTTAACAACACAGACATGAACCGCATATCACATGCTTCAGAGAGACTGATGCCCATCACTCACTCAAGTGCCGCGGTATTCAGTTGCAATCAATATGTTTTCCCCACGGAAAATTCCATGTAGCAGGTTCATCACAACATTTGTATATTTACGCTCCAAGTGGAAAAACTGATAACGTTGTATATAAACTTTTGCTATAAACATATGTGCTATACGTCCCTCAAGCAATGTCACCTCCTCAACTCATAACTATTAAATTACATAACATACTTTACCAAATGTGCACTTCTTTTCCATCTTAGCTAAACACACACCTGCATGTAAAAATACTATACCCACATGTGTACACAGGCAACGCCGGGTACAACTGCTAGTAGGCTTTAAAATAACATGTGATAATAGTCCAGAAAATGTGGTACATCTTTTAACCTGTTTGTAAGTTTCCATCCCTGATTAAACATTTAGATTTTCTGTACAACTAAAAAGACAAAACCCAAACACTTTAATAAAATGAAAGGAGAGAATCACCATTAGGGTTGGAAGCTAGAATTACTGCACTAAACACTGAATTTACTGACCTATAGATTTAGTAGAAGTAGTTTAATATTGCCATTATATCCACCTGAAGTTTTAGAAGTTAAACAGTAGGGGAACATCATTTTTTAGCTACAAACTTGCTTGGTGACTTTAAATGTCCCATGGTGCTTAGTTCCTTAGGGCTAGGCCACATCAGCATGATTTCTCACATGCTAACAATAGCTTGTATTATGCCTGAGGAAGAAGCTTCATGTACTTCAAAAGCTTGTATTTTCATACATTTTAATTAGCCAATAAAAGCATTATTTTATATCCAAGATGTCTTAACTTTCATCAATGGCTAACATGGTACAATTCTCTACAACGATCCATTAGCATGTGAGAATCGCAGCACAGTGCATGTAGGTGTTTTTGCTGATCACATGTGCTCACATGCGCACTATTGTGTGGATCGCATTACCATGTAGCTGATGGCAACACACGTGAAAGTGCATTACTTTTTCTTATCTAATGTATGTGCAGTGTTAATTAGTTCTGATAAGTAAGTATACATGCAAAATAGAGATGACTTTGCTATTTATCCTCAGTCTCTAAGGCATGGCTATTGGGTATGTACGATACCCAGTAATTACAGGAGGAGCAACAGCCCCCTGGGACAACTTGAAAACTATGTAACGTCACTGTCATTGGGCTGTTGTCACTCTGAGTAGGTGCATTCTGTAAGCTTGCACTATCAGGGAGATGCAATAAAAGTTCTTATCGTTTAAAATTGTGCTAATTTTGCCCCAATCAATCAGATATCATTTAACATTTGAAAGCTAACATCTGATTGGTTGGGGAAAAATTAGCTCCATTTTAATCAATAAGAACTTTTATTGAATAACCCTGATATGTTTCTAGTTTTTTTTTCACTTTAGTTGCCCTTTAATGTGTTTTCTGTAATTGTTTAATTTTTTTCATATAACATTGTGCTTTAAAAATAAGAAGTAAAGGCATTAAGTTAAATCTAACACCAAAGGTGCTGGTAATGTCCATTCCTAACTCTGAGTAGGCCAGCAACAAGGGGAGCTGGACTGCAGCCAGCAACAAGGGGAGCTGGACTGCACATGCTCTGGCTCTTTAGAGGACCAGTGACCAGTACTTGCAATGGGGATATGGAACATGATTTTTCTATATTCATTCTGAAATGGATTTGTGTACACTTAAATAAACAAAAATGAAATAGCAATACTGAGCACCGACTCTTTTCTGACCTTTAATTCAGGTTACAATAGCAGTATTTCTACAATTTTTGGGGGGAATAAAATGTAAAAGCATGTTCATTGTTATTTTGTGCTAGCATAAGTTTATATGGTTTAATGTTTGGACAAGCATTTTAAACTGATGCACTTAGAGGAAGTTAATTAATTGAAATCTGTTCATGATTCAAGGCTTTATTTGTCTGACGAGCATTTAGTTTTATATAAAAATGAACTTGCTTTAATAGGTAGCCTTCTGAAATGAATAAGGTTCATACTACAATACCAAATAGACTTTAAATACAGCACATCTTAACTAGGAACTGAATTAGGTGTTCCATTTATAGTATTGATCTTAATATCTTTGTCCCATAAGTACCAACTTTATGATAGCAATAAAACGGAGCACTGGCAACTCCTAACAATAGACTTTCCTTACTCTATAACTGATGCATTTGAATGAATGTTAAAAAAGATATGTCATTGTCACACACATTTTAGTACGGGATTTTATGTCTGTTCAATGATCCTCAAAACTCTAATTAATTGAACATTTTAGAGTTTCCAGGATTTGAACTGGGAAAATCCATATATTTTAAAGAATAGCCATTTACTCTGGATAGCAGTTGATAAAATACAGTACATTTGGAACATAATGGACTGCAAGATTTCATCAAAGAATGTAATGTACAGGATATAGAAACTGCATATAATATGCCACTTAGCACTAAACGACTTATATAATTATGCATGCAGTCTTGACATTACAAAAATAAAAACCTTGCAATGGAAAACTTTAAAATGCACATTGTTGCATTTGCGGTGCACCTTTTATACGATATAAAGAACTATTTTCTGTGTTTGGTGATATAATCCTACATATATGTGACTGGGTAGAACAAAAGGATGCTGTTTGTAATAAAATTAGATTTATTCCTAATTGGAGTTACAGATCAATTTGTATTGATCAATACAGTATTAGGCCAAATGATCAACATTTTGGTGCTATCTACACCTTTATCGGGACACATTTAGCCCATGTTTCCTGCCTAACAGTTGATCTAGAGGAAGGCAAAAAAAAAAAACAAAACTAAATTTCATTCCTGACTCCAAGTGGCAATCAGAAATATCCCTGGATCAACTCCAACTTTATGTATCAATAACAGTAACATTCTTTCTTTTTAGAAACTCATCCAGCTTTTTTTTTTAAACTATCCAATGAACCTCGTCTAATAGTTTTACCATTCTTAGACTAAACTTCTGTTCTTTCAGTCTTAAAATGTATCTCTACTCCTAAATTAAACTTTCAATCCACCCCATCCCACCCCCAACAGCCAAGTTAATTTTGCAAAAAATCCCCAGAAAGTTACTTACAGACCTTCAATCCCCCGGCGCTCTGTTCCCGGCTGCCGGCTATTCAGAGCACCGGGAGAACAAAGGTCTGTAATTTAACTTTCTGGGGATTTTCTTGCAAAACTGACTTGGTGGTTGGGGGAGGGATGGGATAGACTGCACATAGTAAAATGGTTTTCACGTTAGGGGGATGCAGCAGACAGAAGGGATCCAAAGGGCTCCCCTGTACATGTCACAGTCCTTATTGAGGTTAAGGAAGCAGCAGGGACAGGATGACTCACTGACAACTCCTACTCCTCACTTTCTTGCACTTTGGACCAGCACTGCAGGAGAACCATAAGGAGCAGATATGTAAGGTAAGAATTTTTTAAACTACACAGTGGGGAAGCCTCTATTTCTAAGATGTCCTATTTGTTTAAAGGTTTCCAAAATTGTGCGTTGCATATTTCAAATGAGGCCTTATAAGTGCTTTGTAAAGGGGGAAAATAGTATTTTTCTTCCTTGAATCCATACACACACAGAAACTTGATTGGTCTAAGCATCCACACTACAATCCGCCACTTAGCATATTGATTACTAAAGGGTGTGCAGCGTTCAAAAATATGGTGTTTGTATACATTTAAAAAATTATGTCTTAGACTAATAGCCTATTATAGATTGTGGCTCAAGCCTGAAGAGCCAAATTACTGTTCTCTTATTCTTCTTCCCCTTTTTTTGCTTTTTTGGATTATATCTCCTCCCACAGTTTTCAAGCTAGAGTGCCAAGGAAAGCTTAGCACTCAGTGAAAGCTTTCCTATGTTTCATATCTGTTGTATTCAATTAGATCAACTGGACTTGAAATGTAGTTCTTGAAGTCACTGGTGCACACCTACTGATACTCAAACACCCACCCCACCTCTCTGTTCGATGGTAACCATATACACATTAATAAAAATCTATTTATTTAATCAGGAAGAATTATGAAATTTAAATTTCATAGCAAGATTATTGAATTTTAAAACCTGCAGCACAGACAAACATATACAGGGTTATTCAATAAAAGTTCTTATCGTTCAAAATGGTGCTAACTTAGCCCCAACCAATCAGATGTTATTTAACATTTGAAAGCCAACATCTGATTGGTTGGGGCAAAAGTAGCACCATTTTAAACAATAAGAACTTTTATGAAATAACCCTGATTGTCTTCCAAAATGCATATGCATCCTTTTAAGTCAAATTTAAAGTTTAGAGTTAAACTTTCCCTTTCTATTTTTTTAAAAAAAAAATGTATTTGTTGTAGGTGTGGGATTTGCAGTTTAGCTGGGTTTAAGGGGTATCTCCACTGATATAAAAAAAAATGGCATTTATTGAAGAATGGGAGGTAAAGGAGCTATGTCTTACCTTCCGTTCTTCAATAAAACCAGCAGGAGCCGCTCGCTCCTCCGTTCGGGTAAGTACTTTACCTTCGCTCCCGGCTGCTGCAGGTTTTATTGAAGAACGGGAGGTAAGACACAGATCCTTTACCTCCCGTTTTTCAATAAAACTAAATGCCAATTATTTTTTTTAATCAGTGGAGATACCCTTTAAAATAATGGGGCTTACTATATATACTCGAGTATAAACAGAGAAATGTTACCGTTAAAATCATCCTGAAAGTCTCCCCTTGGCTTATACTTGGGTCTAAGCTGATCTGGATGCTTAAAGGAGCAGATGGACAAAAACACATAGCCCTGAGAAAACAAATGTTGTACCCTGTAACACACAGAATCCTCTAGATTTTGGTGGGTTAGCCAATTGTTACCCTGCTCACACATAAATTAGCCCAGACTGCAATGGAAAGGGAAAGGAATGAGAGAAGTAACAGGATTCACCAAACATCTCTAAAGGATGGATCTTTAATAATCAGGCTGCACAGAAAGGTATGTAGGGCACATCTGTGTATGGGACTTTCTATAGGGCTGTATATTAGAATTTCTATGGGGCTGTGTATAAGGCTTATTTGGTTTATACTCAAGTTCAGCAGTTTTCCCATTTTATCAGTTAAAAATAAATACCTCTGTTTATATTTGGGTCAGTTTATACTCGATTATTGTATGTATGTATATGTTTATTTAATAAAAAGGTGCAATATTTTTTCCTGAGCTCTCTGCAGCAACCAATAAGATGTTTACAATGGATTAGCATTCATCTAAAATGGAAATTATGTGGGCTGCCTGTGTTTCAGGAAAAAAAATAAAAATCATGCAGCCCCCACCAGTGATTTAATATCTCATTTAACGATTTGTAGTATTCACTAGCAAGGGTAAATTGCCACAAATGCAATCATAATCGGGGGAGTTTTTTTTAAATGACATTGGTCAGATTCATGTACTTTAAAGATGCAGATGGACAGGGAGTAGAGATGGCCGAATTTTCAGAAAAATTTGAAAATCTGTGAGTGGACCCATTAAAAAATCTGAATATTCTGCCTGCATTTATGGCAATATTAATTTACTGTTAATGGCTCAGGGACCTGGGAAATGGTCTGGGAAACTGTATTGCCTCAAAGCATTTTTAAAAAAAAATCTGCTTTCAAAAGAGTGAAGGTGTGCAGCCCGCCCCATACATTTTTTTCCTGATTTCGAGCTTCTCTCTGCCTTCAATTAGCCACACTGTGAAGGGGGCGTAACAATTCTGCCTGTAACTGTCACTCAAAGCTACAATGCGAGAAAACACGCCTCCTCCCACCCTTGATCAGTTTGATTATGTAGGCTGTATCCTAGCAACCGATCAGTTCAAGTTTGTTTGACTGGCAGAGGAGGAGGAGAGAGTTTGTAACAGACATTCCCACCAGCCAATGACAAGTGATATGTTAATCAGATCCCTGGGTCCTCTAGGAGGCGGGCTTTTAGCACTCATCTTTAATGTGTGATATCTAAGGGAGGGCTGCACGGCTGTAAACAATTCCAGCTGCTGGAAGTGTGGACATGTAATGGGGGTGATGTTATTTATTTTGATATTGTTGTCCATTAAAAAACACAGTCCAGTACCGGAAATGTCATGCGCTTCCTGTTTTGACATTCGCGGATCTTGGTGATCTATCTCAGAACCGGGTTCAGAATCCATGTTCTGCTACATCTCTAGCAGGGAGCTGGTGTCAGCAATGACTTTATCAGTGCCCACTATCTGTCATTGGTCAAACTTTGGGGAATACACTATTCTTTTCATATATTTATGTACTTTGTGTTCCTGTGAATCAATTAACACCCCTATTTTTTTGTTTTACCTTTTAATTTTCCTTCTACACGTATTTGATCTAGCTAGACTCTTCTAAACAATAATTTCTTTCTAAATCTATGAAAAAGTACTATGAACTGTTTTCCTGAAGTTGATCACTAAATAGCCTAGCCTTAATGGTATATTGCCATGCATGGAATAATTAGTTGGTTATGATTCAAGAGAGATTTAAACATGGCTCTCATTAAAAGGGTACAGAAACGTTTCAGCTGTGAAGAGTTTTCCTTTCTTAAGACACTATGATATAAAAGCCTTTTACATTTGAGTACATCACCCTTATAGAGGGGTAAATCCCTCTACTACTACTTTACCCAAGAAAAGGGGATTTGCGGGATCAGGTAAACACAATGCATGATAAAAAATGTTGAATATGATTTATGATATTTTCTTTCCTCTATTTTTAATATAGATATTCTTTATTTGTATATAATAGAAACATGGGAACCTGTCAGCATTGCTACAATAGCATTGTTTTACTTAAGCCAATTAAAGCAGTGATGGCATAAAAATTAAATATTCTAATTTGACGTGAACATAGAAATTGCTTGAGGCTATTTAGTCTGCAGAACTTCTGAAGAGTTAGTCATTCCCACGGGATTTAAAAGGCATTAGATTATTTTAGAATTTTTGTTAGTATGGTAATTAAAAGGTCATGAGGATGATACTTTATTTATCATGTAAAGTACATATTTAAAAACATATACAGGCTCATTTACCCAGAACCGCTATCGCTTTGTGTACTTCAATTTCAGGTTTGCGTCTGTGGGTAAATCCCGAATAGGGATTTGCTGACATCGGGATTTTAATGGCAGCTATAAGTCGGTGTTAAAATATAGCGACAAAAATAGCACAAACGCGATATTAAATAGCGAGTGCCAGATGCGCGGGTGTCTTTTATGTAACCCGTGCATCCCCCAGTAACATGGAGTTTAAGTCACGCTATCTCATGCTAACCAATAGTGAACCAGTTAACTCTATATTTTTGCCCAGCGGCGCTGGGTAAATGAGCCACAATTATTTTCCGGGTAATTTTATAGCTACTTATCATGTTACCTGGCTTCCCAGTGACCATCTTGTTTTTCAAAGAAAACTTTGCAATGGCATGTGAGAAAAGAATGGCGCTACTGTATCTTAGAAAGGAAACTGCTATTGACTGTGCATTGAACAACAATGATATCTGGTCAGTTTTGAACTGGTTTTTCCAGATGGGGTGGAGAACAGTAACTCTGTAAGACCCAAGATCACCTGCGTAAGCATTATACTGACACCTTTGTTATGTTAAATGTCCTTTAAAGTATAAACACTCAGGCTGCTTCTGCATGTTGAATAAAATATACATGAATATTATATAATCGCTCCAATCTGTTAGCATGCTGGCATTGTCTTTTATTGATAAAAACACTAGATGCAATGAGGTGACCAAACTTCCATTATAATCATTTTAACAAAATGCAGCAAGAAGTGCATAACTCATATTTATCCTTCCTGATGATGTTGTTTACATGGACTGAGCATTGTTTACGCAGATCGCTGTTTGTGGGTACGGCAATTTACTAATTAAAACTAATGAATGCAACATCCTATATATAGGCTTTAAATAGCATGTGTATTTGTGCTCCCTTTCTGCCTTGATGTTTTTAGACAGAACATAAACACATGTCTATTTACCTATTTTTGCCCAAACCCTTGGCACATATTTAAAGGCAAGTCCAGCCCTAAAATTAAAACTTACATACAAGTAAATCACCCCCCAAAACCCTAAACGGTAATAGTTTGAAATCTGAAATATATAAGTCTAACCTGAAATCCTGCACAATGTCCTGTTTCCCCTTTCTGCTTCCAGGTTCTTCCAGTTAGCAACTGTCAGTTATGGATTTGGCAGTTGACATCACAGCCAATGACTGAATGTTAATCCCCTATCTGCCTCTTCTGAGCATGCTCAGGCTCAGTACCTGCTCAGTACAGGTTTCTAAATTTCTCAGTTTCCACGAGGCATCCAGAAGCATAGCAGGCATACAGTAATGAATTCATAGGACAAAGTATGATATATCAACATATTTTAAAGAGGCCGTTCTTTCAAAAATATGTTCTTATGAGGGTGGAGTTGTCCTTTAATATTGCATTTGTAGCTATGGGTAAATTCTTTTTTTTGGTTTGATCTCTGCATGACTTTAAAGGGTATGTCCACCCAAAAAATAAACTTTTTATATGTTATTTATATAATAGCACCAACCTCAAACGCCATGTTCATTTTTCTAAAAATCATTTGCTTTGCCCGATATTTAATGAGATATATATCAGGCTGCACTTCCGCTCCACTTCCTCTTTAGGTGACCCCGCGCTGCAGCTTAGACAAAAAAAAGAGAGATTCTTCCTTGCCGGACGTGGAAGCCAATCAGAACCCATCATTCACGGAGAGGGGTGTGTGTGTGTGTGTGTCTCGAAGCCGGCTGGCTGCAACATGTTAATCCTGGATTTCTTCCGTACACATAACTTTACAGCTGCGATTGGTTGATTGGGAAAAGAGGGCAGGATCCAGGGGTCAGATCATTACTGATGCAACTTCCTCTGTGCTCACTGCTGAATGTTAACAGACATGCGCGAGAACATAAAAAGAACAGAGGCAAGGTAACGTAACCTGTCTCTGTTCATTGCTGTATTGGTCCATGCTGCAGGATTAAGCCAGCTACAAAGGTCTGTAACTTTTGAGCCACTGGACAGATTTACATGCTGTAAAGTTTGTTTTGGGCCAAATAAATATAGAAAGTTAGTTTTGGGGGTGGACATGCCCTTTAAAGGTTAACTATATGGTTTAAAAATAATATTTTCAGATTTTAAAGTATATAAGGTAAAAAAACGTATTCCTACCTCCCTGAGTGGCTACTGACATAAGTTGCCAGTCACTGCACAGCATGCCATTTATCACTTGTTGCAATGCGTAGGTGTGACTATCTCTTCTAACCCTAGAGATAGAGGAGTGGGACAGAGCAAGGAGTGGTGAGCTGTCAGCTACTGCATAAGTGGAACTTTAACCGCTTACAATTCCTGTAAGTGGCCACCCAGGGGAATAGGATTTTCTACCTCCCTGGGAAATGCATTTTCAAATGTGAAAAGATTTTTGGGGTCATATTTATCCTATAATGTCAGCTGTAGTCCTGAAAACTGCAGTAGTAAAGTGTTTGCAGAGGGGTGTGGGGTTCTGTATGTGTGTAACTTATCCTAAACCCCCATGCAGTGGCGTAACTAGGAATCACTGCACCCCCCCCAGCAAAACTATGATGGGGCCCCTATCCATGCTTCATCAACTGTGGTTTTCTGGGATGAGGCTATATCTGTCATAGGAAAAATAAGAAGATGGGGCCCCCTTGGCACCCCCCCCCCTTCTCCCATTGTAGCTATGTCCCTGCCCCCATGGATGCCCCTGCCCCATGGATGCCATAAATCTTGTGTTAGTTATAGTTAACATTGGTAAATAGGTTAGTGTGACCTTAACAAAGGAACTTTGCAGTGTGAGTTTTTATAAATAGCCAAAAAACTGTTGAAAGAGCTTTATTAGTAGAGAATTGTACCGTGTTAGCCATAGATGAAAGTGAAGACATCTTGGATATAAAATAATACCTTTTATTGGCTAACTAAAATGATTGAAAATGCAAGCTTTCGAAGCACTAGGCTTCTTCCTCAGGCATGATACAATACTGAATCTTATAAAGAACTCTATTTTATACATACTAGAACAAAGACTTTCTGACATTACATAGATGTTATCTTTTGCCCCCATGCCTGATTGGCAATGTCTGTCGTAAATAAAACAGTAAATGCACATTCAATGATCACACGCAGAAATAAAATAATTAGCAAGGGTTAAACAAACAATCAGATACACTTCACCTCTAGTGTCCATGGAGGGTCTGGTATAAATGAGATATTTATGGGTTTGGGTAGTTTAGAGGAATTTAGTCTGATTAACTCTACATGACATTAAGATTAGAAACATAGTGACACAAAAAGTTTAGATCTTTGTTGAGTCCAGAGTCCCACATTTTTGTATAAGTTTACATTCCCATTCTAACCTCTCCTTTTGGGATCTGAAATTTCCCATGAGCACTGTGACTTTTAGGTCTTTCAGGCTGTGTCCTTGGCTGCAGAAATGGGCACCCACAGGGACATCTCGTTTATTGTTGTTAATTGTGAATCTATGAGAGTTCATCCTTTGCCTCAGGGTCAGTCCAGTCTCTCCTACATATAGTCCTGAGGGGCACCTAGAACATAAAAGCAGGTATACAACATTGGATGATTTGCAGTAGAAGGTTCCCTTTATTCCCTTTATACTGTATACAGTATGTTGGGTTCCTGGTATTGGTATCCTGTCTTCAGTGTGGATGTACTTGCAGGTTTCACACTTTTTCTGTTTGCATATATAAACTTATACAAAAATTTTGGACTCTGGACTCAACAAAGATCTAAACTTTATGTGTCACTATGTTTCTAATCTTAATGTCATGTAGAGTTAATCAGACTAAATTCCTCTAAACCGCCCAAACCCATAAATATCTCATTTATACCAGACCCTCCATGGACACTAGAGGTGAAGTGTATCTGATTGTTTGTTTAACCTTTGCTAATTCTTTTATTACTGCGTGTGATCATTGAATGTGCATTTACTGTTTTATTTACGACAGCCATTGCCAATCAGGCATGGGGGCAAAAGATAACATCTGTGTAATGTCAGAAAGTCTTTGTTCTAGTATGTATAAAATAGAGTGCTTTACAAGATTCAGTATTGTATCATGCCTGAGGAAGAAGCCTAAACAATTAAATACATTTTTTTTTACATTACCATTTTAGATGCAGTATTTTGTTCAACTGTAAAATTCATATCAATATCAAAGCCTATACATAGACTATTCAATAGTTCTGTTTAGTAAATTGGCATTTAATAAATGATTAGAGATGGGATCCAGGTCCGACCCAGAACCCCTCGGTTCTGAAATCCAAATGATCCGTCCAAATCCGGACTGATCGTCTGGAATTCGGGACTTCGGAGCCTATTTTCAATAATTATCGAAGATTCGAGGACTATCAAATATAGCCTTGAACGTTTGATAATCCTCAAAAATACGATCGGAAACTCAAAAGTATTTTCGAGGATTATCGAACGTTCTAGGCTATTTCCGATAACCCATTCCATAATTTCCATAATTCCATAATAATCGAAAATTTCGTTCTGTTTTCGGATCTTTGGGATTTTCCCGAGATACGGTAATCTGAAAACGGAATGAAACTGATGAGTTTCGTCCATCTCTATAAATGATATGTTCCTACCTTTGAAAGTCAGCACCCACATACAGTGATTTTGATATTCTCACTGGGTACATGTAGAGGTATAAATGTGGAAAGCACCTGGGCACTCCAGGGCAAAATTTTAAAGCTACAAATGTTCACACAAGGGAAACATTAATTGCTTCCTTAAGTCTTTGACAGCCACTGGTTCTTTTTTTTATGTACCTGATAGTGTTTAGTCCTAAATGCATTAATCGAAGGAGAATGCTTAGAGCCATTTTGTAAAGGTGGATTTCCATCTTCATGTGCAGACAGTTCGCATTGGTTTCTGTTGACACATTGAGATGGGAACCGCACACATGGACCTGACTGATCGCCCATATGCGATATGGGGATCGGTTGGTCATGCAGTTATAGACTTGCCAATGGTATCCGCTCTCTTCTAAGTAAAAGGATACGATACCAACAGACAAAAATTTGCCATCTTTCCCAACCAACCGTAATGCCGATTACATATGTTTTTGTTTGCATTATGGTCAGTCGGTTTTGAGCCCTACACACTGCCGATATTTGGAAAATATTTTTTTACCTAATATCGCTAATGTATACAGCCACCTTAAGTAATTAGATTCAAAGGTCCTAGAAAGGATGTGATGCATTTCTACATTATTACAGCAGCTTTTACAGAGAGTCAGCTGTAAATATAGGAAGGCCACCATGGGAAATTAATGCATTAGTCTATACAGTTCACTGCAACACCTGTTGGACCTTTCTTGCTTTCAATATTTATTTTAGTAATGGAAATTAAAGTAAGGATGCACATTTACTTAGTGTTAGTCATTTGCCTAAAAAACGACCATGTAAGATAACTGCAACAAACACTACATCAAATTAAAGAGTTTGGTGTCTCCAGTGTATGAAATGATGTTTGTATCTGATTTCGGTTACAGTAGTTTTTTATTGTTATTATTTTTAGCCCCAAGCGCAGTTAATGAACCAAAATTGTTTCCTTTCAAGTGTTGCAGAAGTTCTGGAAACCACGATCATTAGATGTCATGTTGGCTCAAAGATGTCAGAGAAGAAAAATCTGTTCCAATTGAACTAGCGAATAATAAAACCATTTACATTTCTTTTCATTATGAATTTAGTGAATTGAAATACTTGGTGCTTTTCAGTCATTACTGTGAGTCTATTTAAGTTAAACGAACCATAAAAATCTGGTTCGGTTGTACAGAGAACTTAACCAGTTGGGAGGTGTTTCAGGTTTGGCATTTATGTGTTTGTTTACATAGGTAACATTACCCATTCACTTAACTAAGCAAAAATAAAACATCCCAAACAAAAAAAGAAAGTCAGTAGTTTTAGCTTATATACTCTTGTTATGGAAAGGCTTAGTACAAATACTTTTTTTCTGGCCATACACTGGCTTCATCCAGTCAAAATTTGGGGCTTCCATATTTTCCCTGGCCAACAATCACCATCCCATACCACTTATTATCAAACATAATATCAACTTGAAGATGAGTGTTCCATTTGTTTGATTGGTTGTGGGAATGTCACAGCATACGTCTAATGCTTCATACACACGATTGCGGGGGTCGACCCATACACATTGTGCATCTCAGGTTGGCACCCGCGCTCGCACGTCTGTATAAACCTTAAGGCCAGAGGTAGAGTCAGGTGCCTATACACTACTTTAGACATTTGTCTATAGAGGTTTGTCTGTATACAAATTTCTTATCTACCTAAAAACTGCTTAGCCTGTTCTTTTCTGCAACTTGAGATCACAAAATGAATGGGCCAAATTGAATTATCTCAAGATAAGACAAATGTCTAATCTATCGAAAGTCTGTCTAGTGTATGGTCAGCTTCAGTGGCAAGAACTTGGATCCAGCCTAATCCATTAAAGGGCATGTCCACCCTTTATACAAACTTTATGTATATTATAGTCCATGTTCCCCCAGACCCAACCGCTATAATTATATTCTCAGAAAGTCCCTTGATCATTATTTACCTTACCTCTCTTCTTCGCGGAAATGCCCCGGCCCTCTGCTTGCATGGAACTGCAAGCAGGGGGCGGGACCGGCAGTCACATCTGTGATTGGCTGAGAGGCAGCCAATGACGGATGCGACTGCCGGCTGCTCAGAACGGTGTAGGAGAGAGGTAAGGTAAGTAATGATTGGGGGACTTTCTGAGAATATAATTATAGCGGTTGGGGCTGGGGGAACATGGACTATAATATACATAAAGGGATTTACGCTAGGGGAAGGGAGACCAAAGCGGGTGGGAGAGGGAGGGGGAAAAGGGCTGCAGTGCGCATGCCAAACTCCTCCCGGAGGGGAGACAGGAGACGGGGAGACGGACTCTGCTATCCTCCTGGTGGCCAGTTTTTGGGACTTTGGGGGGGGATTACAGGAGAACCATTTGGAGCTTGGATGTAAGGTAAGGATTTTATTACACTACAGAGTAGGGCCAGTAATGAGGGGGATTATAGTTAGGGGAGGGACATGCCCTTTAACTAATCTTCCTATAAGACCCATTTCTAGAACAATTGACCTATCTATAACTGTCTCTTGTAAGTGAAAAAAAGTGTTTGTACACTGGAATTTTTTTTTTAAATTGCCCATTAGTGGAAACTATAACTCATCCCAACTATCACTGTACCATTTTTGTGTTGATCTGCCCCTATTTGTTTAGATATCTAATCTGAAACATCTTACATTTCTGCTGTCATTCAAGTACCTTACTGTCATAAACTATTCTTCTTTAAGCAGTTTTGCTGTAGCTAGGAGGATTTGACAGTGGGTGTGCTGTATGCAGTTTTAACAGTTGGTATAATGGAAAATAGTCATGTCAATAGTCAGAGTCTGAGCAAAATAAAAGTACTGGATTAAAGGAATGCAGCAACACACACTCCTCAGAGTAAGTTCTACCTAAACGTATTTATTTATAGATTAAGATAATGCAAAGTCCTTTTTTCAGTATACATACCATTTAAGCCTAGGCAATGTTCAACATTTTGGTACATTTTGAAATCTCATACGCATTTGAAAGTCCGGTTCAATATACAAATCAACTTCACATATGAAAAATAAAAGAAGCTGTGAATTACATTTTTTGCTTATGATCCAATCATCAGTTTTTCCTGACTATTTTTCTCTTTCATAGTCATCCATGGACAATATGTTTTTAATGTGTAAGAACAAGTAATGAGGTACTTAAAGGGACAGTTCAGTGGAAATTATCAATATTTGTTAAATTGTTAGATTGTGTAATGCCTTCTTAGTTATTCTACATATTCTCTCCCATTTTGAAAAGTCAGTTGATTTCATAACCTTTGCTGTTCCCTGCTGTTGACATTAGTGAGCTGACATTTCAGGTTCTAATGGCCCTTCTTCTTCCCAGGATGCACCACATCCTTAAATGTACCTAACAGTTATTTCTACTGATTGGCTGTTCAGTAGTACACAAATTAATCTTTTTTTCTTTTCAGTCTACAGATTTGTACACACGTGCGATTGCGCGTGGCCGACACGTATAGTATTTGAGGTTAAATAAAGACATTCGGTCCAACCCATCTAGCAATATTCTCATTTCCAGCCTAACTGTTGATCCAGAGGAAGGCAAAAAAACCCAAACCAAATTTATGAAGAGGGAAAAAAATCCTTCCTGAATCCAAGTCGGAAATTTCCCTGGATCAACACTACTTTATGTATCAATACCAGTAACTTGCAACATTCCTTGTTTGCAGAAACTCATCCAGCTTTTTTTAAACTGACCAATGAACCTGCCATAACAACGTCCACTGGCATAGCTTTACCGTTCTCACAGTGAAAAACCCTTTCCGAACTTGAAGCCTAAACCTTTTTTCTTCAAGTCTTAAGGGATGTCCACGTGTCCTCTGGCATGCTCTATTGGTGAACAATGCCCCAGATAGTTTATTGTATGGCCCGTTAATGTATTTATACACAGTATTCATATCCCCACGCAAGCGCCTTTTCTCCAGCGTACATAATTGTAAGTTTTCCAGTCTCTCTTCATATTCAAGCTCCCCCAATCCCCTTATTAATTTAGTTACCCTTCACCGGAACGCTTTCCATTTCAAAGATGTCCTTTTTGTACACAGGATTCCAAAATTGCACTGCATATTCCAAATGAGGCCTTACCAATGCTTTGTAAAGAGGGAGAATAACATTTTTCTCCCTTGAATCCATACCTCTCTTTATACAAGACAATACCATGCTGGCTCTAGTTGTTGCTGCCTGGCACTGCTTGCATTGTGATGCACGATGTGTATGAATGGGCATTTTGGGTGATAAAGTGCCCATACATGGCATGATTATCACCCAAAATGGCCGTTTATACACATGGCACCCACGATCGCACGTGTGTACGAACCTTAAGCATTGTTCATCAGTTCTAAAATTGTTACATCTCAAATGACAATGCTTTACATTGAATGTCCACCCTATAAATGTCTACTTGTATTAGTTATACTGACCTAAATAAAATCATTTAAAGGGGTATGTAATATCCGTAAATTGGGCATAAAATGGCGAATGGTTAACCTCATGCTTCATGATGTTTGGTTAGCGTGGTGTAAAATCAAAAAACTTTGTTTGTGCTATACCTTGTAGCGTGAAAACAAATGTGGTTTCAAATGTGGCCGTTACCCCCACGCTCCTTACCTGCCTCTTTCCACATCATTGCAAAACCAATGTTATTTCCACCATATTTATAAAGCCGTGATGCTGTACTTAGCGCAACAATGTCACCTGGTGGTGCTAGTCCTACATCTCCAACTTGTGGATGCTACAAAGCAACTTAAGGCTGCAGCACACCAACACCTGTTTGGTGTTAAAAGGCAATAATCCCATTTTGTAGGAATTCACAAAAAATAACCTTTTGGGGAGGGGAGTGGGGGACAAAGGTTGGAGAAATCTCTCCAAAAAGTTATTTCTTTTGAGTTTGTTGTGTTGTCTTCATTTTGTTTGTCATACTATTAGGATTGGGACAGAGCTGTAAATAAAATGTTCCCTGATATCACTGCTATCTGCTTTTTGCAGTGAAAGAGAGAGGATTGTCTGAAAGGATTGACTGTCTGGACCTCAAATAGGCAGGATCACTATCTATGTTATATAGAATATACACTGTTCAAGTTTTGGTGATGTACATTCCCTTTAAACCAAATTTTCCCTCTGTATGTTCTTAAAAGCAAACCTGGTAATTTTTTCAAACAAACTCTCTTCAAACCAGCTGTAATCATGTTTACTTGAAGCATCAAAAACACAGAATTTTTCAAGCCGCTTCCCTGTAGAGTTAATATTAAAATGTGGTTTCTGATGTACAAAAAGAGTGACATGCCCATGGCTATAAGAAATAACACAGTAACCTTGTGGTCACAGTAAATCTGCATCCCAATTACTTAAAAGTTGTTTTACACTCCTCTTTTCTATTTATGCATAGGCAAATGCTTAGACTGTGATGCAAAGCAGAATATCTGCAACTCTTTGTAAAATGTACAGGTTTAAAATGTATACAACCAAATCATCCTAAGTCCAGAATCATAGAAATAAGACCATTCTGGAGCAGATGTCTGATGTGTCTTGACTTATTCTCTGCGACGATGTAGGAGCCCTTTAAATTATAGTTAAATTTGCATTATATTCAAAATAATTAATATTTGGGACATATTTATAACGGGTGATGTTTTGAGCTATTATTGATAACAATAAATTATGGAAATTTATAAAATGCAAAAGAATTTCTACTTTTTCGACTGATTACATTTTTCGCCACATGCCCAAAATACGCAGTTTTTCGGCATAAATTTTGCACTGAAAAGTGTCGAGAATGCATTTCTGAGGGCCGGGAAATATTTTAGTTCAATCTTGATTCAGGATTTATGACCCACACGATTTCAAAGCAAACATCTCTAACAATGAGAGGCCTATTTATAAAGCCACATTATTGGCATCCTAAGATTCTGCTTCAAAAGATCTCCATTGTGTGTTTCTATTAATGTCTGCATGCTTCTGGTCGCAGATCTTGCCACTATGACTTCTATTGAAAAGGAACGCCATCGGGGGCAATCTGCTCCTGGCGCCAGACTCCCCTAACGGCACTCCTGTTTGCGGAATATACAATATGGGAAGTCTTCATAAAATGAAAGGTAGAGTAACTAAAAGTATAAACTTTGAATTTAGCTTGAAAGGCTGCACAAAGCTCTATTAATGTGAGTGCCTGCGTGTGCTGGGAGTTTTAAAACCTGCCTCTGTGACATAGGCAATCAAAACAGCTAATCTGTACTGATTAGGTCTGCTCACACCTAAAAGCAATCAAGAGGCAGCTAACTTCTATGTGTCCCGCATGTCTGCACTGAATTTCGTATGTAGCCCGAAAATTTGTATGAGGAGATACAGTCCAAAAAATAAAAAGAATAATATGGAAGAAAAAGAAATAGAAAGAATAGTAATCTGGCTCTTCCAAGCCAAATTAATAAACCTGACTGCACTGTTTTGGTAAAATAAAATTAAAGCCATATAGTTTTTTGTTCCAAAAAACAACGATACTAAAAAGAGGTAGAAAAAGCACAGTGTAGTATTTCTGAGAAACAGTTTATTGTTTTACAGACTAAAAGTCACTGAAATGAGCAGTACTATTTATTTTCTTTATACTGGTCATTCAGTGCTTGCCCTGTTTATTGAAGGTTAACCTAGATTATTGCTAAGATCTTGGAGTGAAGAAGAAACATTTTTGTGGTTTAGAAAGGCAATAGAACTGGATGCATTTCAGTGGAAATTTAGATCATGTCCTTGGTTGTGGAGAAAGAAAAAGTCTACTTTGATCTGAAACCTGATCTTGCTCAGTCTAGAGGTTTCTAGACATGCACTGAAAGTGTGGGATCATGTAATAATGTGGCTAGAACCTAACATTGGCTGATCCATAGCAGCGAGCATTAAGAAATATTGTGGTAGTATAAACAGTTTATGCTAAAATCATCATAATAATAGCTTATTACACAGACAAAATGGAGACAATGGCATTTCTTACCTTACTGTGCTCCAACCAAACCGTAAGCAACGTGTGACACTTAAAGCATTGCACATTTTAGCATCACACAAAACTTAAAAATTATTTTGGAAAACGTGCAAATGCTACAAATGAAGTGAAAAAAACAACTTTAACCTTGTATTAGACTGGGTAACTTGGGTTTTTAAGTGACTTTACTGCATTTCCTCCCAAATTCCAAATTGATTGCATGATTTATGATCCACACGATTTTAAAGCAAACCCTCTCTAAAATCCGAGGCCTATTTATAAAGCCACATTATTGACATCCTAAGTGACAACATAGTAATGACCTGTAATTTAAGAGAATGTTTTTATTTTATGGCCATGTCATAAAAGACTGGTTGTTATCAGTAATTTACGTCTGCATCATTATTTTACAACCATATCATAAAATACCACAATAATAGGATATATCAGTATTGCTATGCAGTAAAATACTAATGTAGTCACTAAATACCAATACTGGCTATATTAGGATACCACTTCTTGATCAATATGACCCATGCACTGACATTATTATTGGTCATTTTTCAGGCAAAGATACTAAACAAAAGTAGACCATTTTTAAAAGTATAGCTAGTCCGAGAATGTGCTGCCATGAAATAACTGGACTAAAATGGTTGTAGTGGATGCTACAGTGCAATGGTACTAAACTGTTTATTCCCTTTGATGGAGCAACCGGGTTCTGAAAGTACAGATTGGGACAGTAACAATGGTTTAACTGAAATAAATGAAATAAAAACCTTTTAAAAAAATGTCTGTAAAGCTCCTAGATAAGCTCTGTACTGTAAAACTATTGACTGTTGACTGAAAATAAATCTGAGATCTACCTAGAGGAATCAATATATGGTTAATTCTGTGCTGATTATCTAGCAATACTTTTTATGATTGACAAAAATATTTCATCTTGTCTAAACAATGATTTTTACACTTGATATTGATCACTTTTGGTCATTTAAATGCTAAAAAATAAAAAATCCATGCCATTGTGTAACTGGAATTTAAAAAGGTTATATGTTCATTTGTATCTGGATAGAGAACTGGTTGAAAGATCATGCACAAGTTGTTGTCAAGTGGGCATACTCTACATTAATTTGTTTAAAATACAATATAATATAAAATATAACTAATTCAGGAATTACAATTAATATTTACTGAAGGCATCTTTGCACATCCACCCATGTTAGTTATGTAACTCTACTCGAGTACCAAAAATCATTGAAGATAAGCAAATAGATATAGGAAAATAGGATGGGCCTCAAACAACACATCTACAGGGTTATTCAATAAAAGTTTAAAATGGTGCTACGTAATTTTGTCCCAACCAATCAGATGTTAGCTTTCAAATGTTAAATAAGTTCTGATTGGCTGGGGAAAAATTAGCACCATTTTACACAATAAGAACTTTAAGAACTTTTATTGAATCTCCCTGCTAATGTCTGCAGTAAGGCTGGTCCATTTACAATGTCCTAAAATTAAAGTGCTGACTAGCCAGTAAAAGCCTTACTACAGACACTTGATGTGTTGCTTAAAGTTTATCCTGTGCTCCTTTATTTATTTGCTTATTTTTAGTGCTTACACTTTGTGGGATTTCAAAAACTTGTAAATCTCTGTTGAAAGAAGTTCTAATAACAGGATTAGTTGTAGCAAACAATATCAAAAAAGTGTAAAAGGTGTGTAAAGAATTGTAAATTTTTACTAGGATATCTAGAATATTTCATACAGGAGTCTTGGCTATATTGACAGATTAAATATGTTAGGGTTATTTAAACTGGATAAGAAGGGTTTTGAGCATATTTTCATTTATTCCATTACAAACGGCCTAGCAATAAACTCTCTGGTAGGTGGTGTGTACCCAGTCTAAGGCTGGCAGCAGATATTTCTGGCTGGCTGGCCGACCGACCGATAGTGCCTTGGATTGGTCAGTCAGATGGAAATATCTGATGGTGTGGCGATCAGGTCAGTTGGTAAATCACTGCTGATCGTGTGGTTCCCTATGGGACTGCATGATCAGTGGCACACACAGTGGAGCGCAGCCGACAGTCATTTCTCCTGGCCGAGCACTCGCTCGCAGCGAAGGCTTGGTCGGGACAAATAATAGCCCTGTGTGTACCCAGCCTTAAAGGACAGTTTACCTGAGCTTGGAAGAAAAGAGATTACGAGGGAAAGGAGGGGGTACTTACCGTATATACTCGAGTATAAACCGACCCGAGTATAAACCGAGGTAGCCAATTTCAGCTACAAATCCTAATAAAAGTTATTGACCCGAGTATAAACTGAGGGTAGAAACTTGGCATTCAAGATGTTTGGAAACTACAACTCCCAGCTAATAAAGCATGCTGGGAGTTGTAGTTTCCAAACATCTTGAATGCCAAGTGATTTTTCAGCCTGAAAAACTCGGTTTATACTCGAGTATATACGGTAGATAATAAAGGATCCAAAGTGCTGAATAACTTTTTGAAGAAAATTGATTAATAATGAAATTAACACACAAGGTTGAATTCTTCTGATTGCCATTTGTATTAGAAAGGAATTTTATTCCTAGCTGGAATGAATTAGAAGTGCCTTCAAAAAGGATTTCTTTTATTCCTTTTGGAACTTATTGGTGTTTCCTATTTTTTTCTATGCCTGAGACATCCCCCTTTTATGACCGTTCCATGCATTTTTTTTACTTCTAAGAAACATTTCGGAACTAAACACATTTTTGAAAAGTGTGCTTAGTGGAGCTAGTCATACAATTGTTACTCTTAAAATGTGCAGCAATGTATAACTGGAGAAAAAGAACCACAAAACGCAGTTTAACATATTTTCCTCCTTATGTCACCTGGGCCTTAAAGGAGAACTAAATTCTCCAAACTACGTTAGAAAGAGCACATTCACAAAGATTAAAAAAGCTGTGTCTCACCCTTGCCATTGCTGTGGATGCTGTGTGGAAAATAACCAGTGGGACTAGGGGTCAGCTCCCATAATTCACCTTATCAGGGAACACCCAGCTAATTGTACGAAGTACACTTCACAATCACAGGAAGCTTCAGCTTTGCTTTCTGGAAGCTGACAGCCAATTATGTTACAGCTCAGAGATCATCCCTCCTTCTGACACAGAACACAGATCTCAGTGCAGTTTTTGTGAAAGCACATTACAAATGCTCCTGTCCCTAACAATGATAAATGCCTTTGCTTTTCATACAAAAAAGAAAACTATTGTTTGCACTACATTTCAAGTCCAGTTGATCTAATTGAATACAACAGATATATTGTTTGCAGTTTATTTCTTTGCTAGCATTGCTGTAAAAACTGAATATTAACATTTCAGTAAAAAATAAAAGTAAGTATGAGAAATCGAACCTACAACCTTGTGTACTGTGCCTTGCTAAAAAGAAAGCTTTCTACCTTTATGCCACAAGGGCTAATAGGGGGATAGTAGTAAATGTAGAATATGTGTATTTTGCTAGAAACATAATAGAAACAAAAAAGGTGTGCCAGGGGAATTGAACCTGCGTCCCAATTTTCTATTTGTTTCCAAACCCAGCCCTTCAGTGGCATGCCACCACTGCAGATGCAATAAATTAAAGCACATTTTAGTAAATATCAGTAAAATCAGTTCACTATTTTGTATTGCTCCATGAAGGTTGTCAGCAATTAATGCTGGTTGGTAAATAAAAAACAAAGCTGCTATAAATAAAGTTTATACATAAGTAGAAACTTCATATTTTTCTAGAAACATGATGGGAATAAACAAACAAAAAAAGCAATAACTCAGGCAGTAGACTGTTATATTGTTTCATAAGTAAACTAGGGGATTTGAACTTGACTTCTCAGGCCGAAACGTTGCTATTTATGAAGTGAATAAATGAATATTATTAAAAAATCCTGGAGTTCTCCATTGTTTCTGGACTTAATTGATTTTTTAATTTTGTTTATTGATTATATATTAACACGGAGGCACAGAGGTTATTTTTCGTTTTGTTTTTCCTAAACACACGAAGAGTGCTACCCTTTTGGACTTTATTTATATATATATATATATATCCCTTTCCCTTATATATTATATAAATATATTTATATTTTCATAAGAGATTGCATTGAGTTTTTAGGAGCTGCCAATGTGGTGGGGGTACATGATATTACATCTAGGAAAGTTGTATATGAATGTGTGTACTATCTCACTATTACCATTTAAATGACCATCAGTAAATGTATATAAAGAATAGCACTGACTTATATTAGGTACCACACACAATTTACAAAATACATAAACTTACTTACAGAGATGAGATCCCTATTTGAACATGGTTTGGTCAAATGGCAGCTTAAACCACAGCCTTGGGTCTGCTCCATGTGAAAGGAAGTGTAATCCAAAAAAAATGTTTCTGTCTGCTACACAGGATGTGATGTGTATTGTAATGGACATATACACCAAGGCTCCTTATATACTACCTCCAGCCTGCAGGTGGTGTCAGTGAGTGATAAAAGACAAGACATCCCTGCTCTCTATGGCTAGGAGGAGAGAAAGTGAATGTAGATTGTGGTGTGTGCTTTGGAGAGATATTGACTGCAACACAAGGTCCTGTGACCACCTGTTGGAAGGACAGATTATTGGACAGACAAGTTACCTTATTGGATACAAACTGTGAGGCAACAGATAAGTGTACACCAACTTACAAGGACACACAATATACAGGCCTGGTCAATATTCAAAGTGGTGCACCATAGGCAGGGACAACTGCATTACTGCACATGTTATGTGGGGAACCTGTTATGTCTGCTTTGTGCCATGCTACCCATAATCCTTCCATAAAGCAGTGATCTGGTACAAATTGGTGGCAGTGGAGCTGGTAATACTATTTATTCTCCCTGTTTTCTTTGTATGTTTGTTCTCTGTATTAAGCTATGGAGGCTGCTACTGATAGTATTGATTTAAATCCTCCTGTCCTTGTACCTGCAGATTAAATGCCCCAATTAGACTCAGTAGCTCTACCAGGCTCAATTGCCAAACCTATTTTTAAACCTGATCCGTTTGATAGGGTAACTAGGGAGTGGACTGATTGGCAAGAACAATTTGAATTGGCAGCCACTATTAATGGTTGGGATGAAGGTGCTCGCTGGCAAGTCCTTGGCCTTTTGCTTAGTGGTAAAGCCAGGCAGGTTTACCCAAGATTTACTGTAATACAGAAAAAAAGCAGTTATCAGTTATTAAAAATTGCTCTGAAGCAATTTTTTTCAATTAGATCTGTATAAAAGAGTATATAAAGGATAACTCCAAACTGGGAATGAGAAATGTTTGTTTATACATTAGATTATTAGGGCAATGCTATTATAATAACATGATGCTCTGCGGTACCTTCTGTTATAATATATAAGGTACCATCAACCACTTGCCGTGGTGAATACTGATAAGTATTAACCTAGCATGTTTAGTTTCAACCACACAGTGTAGCAGGATTACCTGGGTCTACTCTCAGACCTGCAGGATTATCCTATTTGGTTCCTCTGTAAGCTGGTGACTGTCTAAATAACAGTTATAAATATACCTGTGTAAAGATTCTATATCTACTATATCCACACATAGCAAAACATACACACACATAATTTCCATTGTGCACCAACGGGCACACTTTTGCTAGTATATATATATAAATATATAGGTAACAGATTTGAATGCACTCACGGGTCTTCATAAACTCAGCAAACGCTTATTCAACCACGTTTGAGTGAATAAACATTTGCTGAGTTTATGAAGACCCGTGAGTGCATTCAAATCTGTTACCTGTGTTCCCATTGTAAAGTCTAGCACCCGGGCAGATGTTATATGTATCAGAAAGGAGTGCCCACTAGAATGTCATATATATATATATAATATATATATGTATATATTATAATATATATATATATTATATATATATATAACATACTAGACGTTTACTAGCATGCACAAAAAAGAGTTTAGAGAAAATGTTGTTTCTAGTGCCTCATCAATTCCTAATTTTGCCCCAACCAATCAGATGTTAGCTTTAAAATGTTAAATAAGATCTGATTGGTGGGGCAAAATTAGCACCATTTTTAATGATAATAACTTTTATTGAATCTCCCTGATTATTATTATTATTATTTGGACAATTTGCTGAGAGAAATTAGTGAAGCTGCACTAAAGGGACACTAACCCTTTAGTTTCCATTTAAGTACTAACTAGTGCTATTCCAGTATCCCTCTGCATTCCATTAACCTGCCAAGGATCTGGCATGGAATTTTTAACTTTACCAAAACTTTAAGATTTATTTACATACTTGAGTAATAGTATCTTTGATTTGTGTTGCCTTTTGCCATTTTAAAACAAATCACTTACTAAAATTCTAAGTTGTAGCAATGTCTCATCTTGTTTTGAAGACTATAACTTTGGATGATACATGAAGCAGTCTTTCAGAAGAACATATGTAGCAAAACAGATTGTTTTCCGGAAGAAAATAATGATGATGCATTAGTATTTGGTCAGTAAGTCAGATTAACAAGGGTCTTATAGTTTATATTATTGGGCAAGACCAAATAATGTTTATCTACTGAAACATGAATGAATTAAGCTTGACACTGATTTTATCTCTGCATGGTTTAATTTATTTAATTTTTTTCTGCATTGTTATATTTAATCATTTGTTGTAAAAATACATTCAGTATAGATTTTAAATCCACTGTTTTTATTTTCTAAGAAGTCTACATAAAATAACCAAGTCTTTTGAAATGTTGCCATATCTGCCCTGTAGACCAGTTCAGTGATATATGCCTAGGCAATTTCATCTATTTTGACCCCCAAATCAGATGTTCTTGTTTAAGCTTTACTGATTGGTTTGCATCACTGCAAAGATTTCTATTTTTATTCCTCGGTTCTTTAAGCTTGCAATAATATGAAAAAGAAATCACAAGGTGAGTTATAAACGCACATAAGATTATTTCAGTTACCACAAAGTGGAAGTTGCCTTCACAGGGAATTTTTAAGCACCTTGTAGCAATTTCTTTTTAATTGACATGTATTTGAACAGAGTGAAATGGCTGAATGTAAAAGTATAAGTAAAGTATGAGCTCTCAGAGGCAGGGTTATTCGTTTGAATTGAGACAGAAAGAGAAAGAAAGAAATAAAAACCTATTTTATACTCATTTAACTTCAAAGCAACAATAGTGTCTTCCATCTTTTCACTGGGATTTTTTTTCATTAAAAAATGTTTAAATTTTTTTTTTAAAAATGTACTTTGAAGAGTGACTGAAGAAACCCAGTAATTTTATTATTATACTAAACAACTGAAATAATCATTTATTGACAAAAGGCTGTAGTTAGACTGCAAGCCTTAGTATTTAGCTGTCAGCCCATGGATCAGAAAATTATTCTTTAAGATGTGCATATATTTACTTATAAATAAAACAGAGCCTTTGAAATGTTCAGTACAGTGACAAGCCAATGGCTATGCAGTGTCTCGTTCTCCTTTATTGTGTCATAAGGAAAGACATCCTTACAACATCACAAGGGGAATGATAGAAGATTTCAACTTGTGAAAAGTTTTTTGAAAAAAAAAACCTGATGGTTTATTACAATTCATCAAAGTAAAACCATCATGTAAAGCTCCGGAATCCCCAAGTATCCGTTCAGCACAGATACCCCTATCTAACTCCACTTGCTTCACCAATAGTGAAGCCCCCATTTGCCAGAAGGCTAGTAGCGCCTCACTGGACACGGTTGCCTCCTAGACTTAAAGTGCAAGTGCTGAGGCCGTGGACACTCAAGAAAACCAGGAACGCAACAGACAAAAGGGCACAACTAGCTTTAGAGCTAGGAAGCGTAGTACAAAACCAGATTCCTAAAGCAGAATTGAGGACGGAGCCAGAAGTCGGTACACAAGAGACAGTCAGCCAGACGTAGTACAGAGGGAGCAGCAAAAGGCAGGCAGCAACGGATCAAAAGGACAACAGGCAAAGGTCAGGAATCTGGGAAACCGGATAATAAAAAAACACACCACTAGTAAGGGAAACCACAAACTATATCGGGTAAAGAATCAGACAAAGGCAGGAAGTTAAGGGAGAAGAGCGAATGGAAAGTCCAGAAAAGGCTAGGCAGAACAGCATAGGACAAAACGATTTTGAATTTGCTGCTCAAGAATATCTAAACCAATATGTAGCAGAGAGATATTGGCCAATACCAATTCTCCCACTCAGCTGCTAGACAGCAGGCTGAGGAAGAGAAGGAAGGGAGATTGGGTCAGAAGAGCACTCCCGTCGGTTCGCGCGTGCAAGATGCTGGTTTCCCCGAACGTGCGCACGCCGCAGGTGCATGACCAAAGAGCAACATCCGGACACGGAGGAAGCTTGTTGCGGGAACCGGAGCCAGGTAAGTGAATACTGGCACATCATTTATGTATTCTAACATTTAGCAGAATGCATTGACTGGTGAAGAGTGTGAAGAGAGCAATGTGAACAGGTGATTAGGTAGAGTTGGTTGACAGACATAAGCGAATCACTTAACTATCAAATCTTGGATCTCAATGAATCAAAGTGATTTGTGTTGTGATTTTCACTGTTTCTCCTTTATGTTTGTCTATTTTTCCCTTCAAACGTCTATTTAGATAGAAGGCAATAAAAATGTATAATCTTTATGTCATTTCACACATTGCAGAACTATCTACATTAAGGGCTAGGCCACACAGCTGTGTTTTTTGTGTGTTTGCGCTTGCGTTTGCGCTTGCATTTTTTTTTCAGATCATTGAAAAAGCGGCAATGCACCGAAAACTAGCGTTTATCGGGTGCGTTGCGATTGTGATTTACATTCCACATTTTAAATCGCAATTGCATGCGTTTTCCAATATTAATGAAAAAACCACATGCGCAAATGCAACAAAATCGCACATGAAATCGAATGCGATTCTGTGTGCGATTGCGTTAGCATTGCAGTGTGGCCGTGCCCTTACAGCCCAATGTAATACTTCCCCTCTATGCTCCTTTTCCTTCTGGGTTCTCATGATGCAGTACTCACTTAGTATGGCGTTACTGCATAGGAGGTACAAAGTAGGTAAGGAGCACGTAGGGTAATGGCAGCTTTTAAATAATGTTTTCTTTATTGCATTGGGTGCCTGTGCTGTGATAGAAAATGGTACAATAAGAAATAATAAGTTAAACCCACACTAACCCGATAATACTTGGGGAAGCTTGGATAAAACGTATTTTCGGGCCTATGCAGATGATATTTCATCTCCCTATAGATCGTTTATTAAAAAAATTGTAGTACATAAAAGTCAAACAAAATATCACGGCAGCGCACTCCGGTAAGAAAGAAGTCAAACAGCCCAAAACTGCCAAAAGTTTAAACTAGAATTTCTGATGGTATTTCACCCATGAGACAAAGTAAACATGCACATCGGGTGGCAAAATCTGTGCAGTGCATGTGTGGAAAGTTGAGCTGGCTTGTGTCTGGCAGCTTCTCTCTCAGAAATGCTTTTGCTTACTAAATATTTTGTAGAAGCTTAATGGCAGTTGGATTTTTCAGATTCATCCATGTTTTTTCTTGACATATCTAAAAATAGCTCAAAACAAAAAAAGGAACTGTAGAAATAATTCTTTGCAAATGTTGCTTTTTTGAAAAAAATCACTAACATTAATGCTTTTTTCTGCAAATGTATTTTAATGTATAATGTACAGTAAAGAGATTTAACTTTTTTTTGCATCCACTAGGACCTCCAGGCTTATTTCTCTAGGGGTATATACCCCATCAAATATCAAAATAATGACCTGACTAAACCTTTAGGATTTATATAATTAGGATATGGGGCTAATAATGACTTATATACATGTTTAATGGAAATAAGTACCGTAAAATGATTTTGTATAGGGAAGACATTATGGGGATGTGGACCTGTAACTACACGGAGGGCAAGAAGTGGAAACTTCTAATGTTTTTAGAATTAAAATTACTGGATTTCTTTAGTCACTCTTTAAAGTAAATTTTTTTTTTTTAAAAAATAGCATTTTTTAATGAAAAAAAAAATCCTCTTCATCATGGCAAGATAATACAATACAATACATACAAAAATACAATACAATACATTAAGATTTGTAAAGCACTTTTCTCCTAAAGGACTCAGAGCGCATATATTGTCTCAGATCAATCCAGAGGAAAATACAGGTGGGAAATAGTCAGGTCTTCATAAATTCCAGACTAAACAGGTGGCTTTTCAGTTTGGATTTAAATGTTTCCAGGGATGGGGATGTCCTGATTGGGTGTGGCAGGAGTTCCAAAGTGTAGGGACACATAACAGAAAGCTCTGTCTTCAAACATTTTAAACTGGACTCTGGGGGGTGACGAAGTTTTGGATCCTTTTGATCTAAGATTGTGGAGGGGTGATGTGAAGGTATACACTTGGTCTCCACACACCCCTTTAACAAGTGGTTAATAGTGCTGGGTGCTACTATAGCCATAGCCACTGGCCACTCAATCATATATAGTAGAAAAAAGTATATAGCGCACTCCTCTTTAACAATATCCAGTGTATTTTTCACACATGTAACATTTCAGTACCCGTGTGGTCCCTTCATGTTGTCTGAAGAAGGTACCACACGGGTACCAACCGTTTCATGTGTGAATAAATACACTGGATATTGTTAAAGACTGGAGTGCCCTATAACTTTTTTTTACTATATATGAGGGTGTGATGAAGTTGCAGCAAGTCCTTCAGGTATCCAGGCCCAGATTGTGCAAGGATTTGAATGTCAAAAAGCCAATCTTACAGAATTCCATGATGTGATGATGCATGGACCAGGGTTGGAAAATCTGCTGGAGAATGAGGTGCTTAAGTTAAGCAATGTTCCTTAGGTTAAAGAAGGAATTTTTCACAACAGCTGAGATTTGGTTCCTGAAGTTTAGTTCCCAAGATGTGGAACCTTCTAATGTTCCTAGATTAGGAACATTAGACTTAAACATTATATTAAATTCTTATTAATTTGGCTTGAAAAAGCCAAATTACTGTTTTCTTCTCTTTCTTCTTTTTCTTCTTCCGATTTAGTCTCCACTTTTTTGTATTGTATCTCCTCCTACAGTTTTTGAGCTAGAGACATGAAATTTGGTATAGATATGCAAGGCATAGAGGAGAAGTGTGCTATCTTCTAGCTAAGGAATCTGTGGAAGCGTTACGGCATTATCGGCGAATTTCCGGACATTTTTCCCCCATAGATTATAATGGTAACAATTATCAAATGTGGATATTTCAAAACAGTTTGTTTCATGGTCATAAATCAAATGGTGATACCCCCACACCACCCACACAGTCACAAGTACCCCCACCTCTGACCTACATTTCCTCCCTGGAAGCCATATTTAAAGGGTGACTAAAGTCAAAAAAACTAATTTGGTTTATCCTCAATAAAGATAGTTTTATGGTTGTAAACACAAAAAAGACATACCCCCTCAACCAGACCTAGGTACACACATTACTAATCTACTTATCCATTACTATGGCAGCCATACGTAAAGGGTAACTAAATTAAAAAAAAACTAATTTTGATCAATAATCAAAAGTTTGTTTTTTTAACTTTCAACCTGATCCAGGTACACACACCTACTGACCCACCCTTCCATTTCCATGGCAGCCACATTTAAGGGGTAAATATAGTCAAAAAAACCCATTTGACCAATCATCAAAAAGTTAGTATTTTATCCCCCAACCTGAATAGAATACACACATACCAACTGACCTACCTTTAATTCATGTGACATATTTAAATATAAGTAAAACAACATTGTCCTCTTCATTGGCATTATTGAGTTTGAAAATCTGCAGCACAAACACACAATTCCCTTTTCAAAATGCAGTTTTTTCAAGCCAAATTCAAAGTTTATACTTAAACTTTCCCTTCTAGTATTGAAATTGTGTATTTTTGCAATTTATATAGAGAATTATGCCCCAGCTATTTTTAATTTGAGATTAGCAAACGCAATTTATTACATCCCTATATAAAAGCACACATCTATAAACCAAATATAAGTACAGTATATAGGTCATGGAACTACAAGAGTCATGTAACATTAATAACATAGCATTGTTAAAAATATTTACAAAACATTATGGTTCTTCTGTAGTACAAAATAATGATATTCCATCTTAAAACAAAAATGAAAAATAACTGACTTCTCTATGGGGTTGGTTTTCCAACAAGCTCCATAGCTGGTTACCTTTTTACCTGTGTAATTGTAGTTTAATAGTTTAATTATTAACTGAGTTTATTGGTACAGCACTGCAAAGAATAAAAGCCCAGGTCCTTTAATGTCTAGGTGGCTGGGGACAAGTAGAATGCATTTTTGACAGTTCTCGTCTCCTTCATGCTAAATGCTATACTTTAGACAAATGTATTCTGTCATTACTAACTACATGTATTCGTATCTTCTTCATAAATCACAATTGCTTATTTAAGGTGTTGATTTTAGTCTACCTAGGACAGATTTGGAATGAAATAAATGACACAGGAGTATTTTTACAGAATCATATGCAAAACCTTTACGTAAATAAGCATATTGATTTTAAGTGCAACAGCTAAAAACACTTCTAAATTACTGTAGTAGTTAATACACCTGTTGCTTAACAAGCACTAGCTACACATGTGTAATCAGCTCTATATTAGATCTTATCACTGATTTCTAAAACTGCAAAACTTGCCTGGTATAAAAAATGCTGAAGATGGCAAACAGTTTTTAAGAAAAGAAGTCTACCACAGTACTAGATACAGTATTAGATGAATATTGAAATAACCTTATATCTAGTTGACGTATGGCCAGTATTTAGACATACTTCAGAGACATCCACTCCACCTTGCATAAATATTTGAAAGATTCTGCAAATACCATATGGATCTCTCAAAATAATGAATTGAGCGTTTTAAGGGAAGCTATTGGTTCACATGTATTGTTATGAATAAAGTTTACTCATCTTTACTTTAGCATGTGATACGTCATTGTTTTACTTGCTCAGCATTACTTTTCTTTATCCCATGCATGCTGGGGAAAGCTGTGCTGAAGGATAAACATCAATATAGAATTATGTTCAAGATGACTATTCCTTTAAAGCAATGTCTAAATCTTGCTTGTCTCAGAGAAAGAAGAAAACTTTTGTATCTTTAATGAACTGTAACCCTGATATGCCTCAGGCAATGTCACTTGAGGGCAGATTTTTGCTTCTCTGTAGGTTTTAGAAGTGACAGTTCCTGTTCTGTAATATTTTCTTTTCCTGTAAGTTGTACAAATAATGTCTAAGTAGAGAACAACACCAACTGTGGACAAAATTGCTCTGCAACAGAATATCATGAAATTCGGTCCAAATTTTCCATATTATATTTATCTCAGTTTTGCAACATTCATGTTAGAGAAATGAAGTTATTATATTGTATGATGCCATCTTCCTACACTTTAATAATTTAAAATAGTTGTTTTCACTCTTTTTTTCAGTTGTTTCTTTCACCTAACTTCTAAGTTTTTAATTCCCTTGTTCATTTTAAATATGAACAATTAATCTATCTGAAGGTTTATTTACCTAAGTGTAACTAATAAAGGGCTATCTAGATAAAGTGCAATCTGTGAGAGACTGTGACATTTTAAAGCATTTTAGATGATTTGGGCGATTAAAAGCAATATCTAGAGACTGTGGCAAATAAAAACCTATTTTGTGACTATGATGGACTAATGATGGATCTAATGGCAGATCTGTATATGATAAATAAGGGTGTACTATAGTAGTAGTATTTGAGGTGAATAAAGACATACGTCCATCCAGTCCAACCTATCTAGCTATACCATCCTTTCCTGCCTAACTGCCTACAACATTTATGAAGGGGAAAAAAATTCTTTCCTACTCCAGCTTTTTTTAAAACTGCCAATGAACCTGCCATAACGTCCACTGGAAGACAGTTCCATAGCTTAACCGTTCTCACTGTGAAAAACTCTTTCTGAACTTGAAGCCTAAACTTCTTTTCTTCAAGTCTTAAGGGATGTCCGTGTGTACTCTCACATGCCCTATTGGTGAACAATCCCCCGGATAGTTTATTGTATAGCCTGTTAATGTTTTATGCACAGTAATCATATCCCTACATAAATGTAACTTATCCAGTCTCTCTTCATATTCAAGCCCCCCCAATCCCCTTATTAATTTAGTTGCCCTTCTCTGAACCCTTTCCATTTTAAAGATGTCCTTTTTGTCACAGGAATCCAAATTGCACTGCATATTCCAATTAGGCCTTACCATGCTTTGTAAAGAGGAAAAATGTTATATGTATAAGGCTGTGTAGCAGGCCATTAAAGACATGTAGGAACGCATATTAAACGCATTGCAGCATCAATGAATTAATGTTGTTTAATTGCAATTTGCAATTTGTAATCAGTGCAGCCCATTTATTAAGTTTGCAATGATCTGGCAACCCAGTTGTCACCTATCCCTTTAAGACACAAATACATATAATGTACACACAGAAAGGCTGGCTGTTATTAACATTATAAGCTATGATGCAGGCTGCAATAATGTCAATGTACCATATATAATATCATAATGAACTGCTATATGTCTTGTAATATGTATATTTCATAAGTGTTTATGATCAAACTTTTACAAGATGCACTAAATAACTTTCATTCTACTATTTACAAATGACAGGAAAAAAAGAACAGGGAAATGAAAACATTGAAGTTTATTTCTATATTCTTTCTATATTTTATTATAATTATATAAGTCTTTTTTTTTTAGTTTATTCCACTCTGGATATTTTCGGCTGACCGACCGATTCACGGCACTTTTGGTTGCGACCGACCTCGATCGTTTCATTCGTCCAGATCGAACGAATGGACGATCAGATGTGTCGGTAAATTCCGATGGATTGTGCGGTTCCTAAGGGACCACACATCGGTCGTTCGCACTTTCGGCAGTGGCCAAATTTGCCGATGGACATTTGTCCCGGCCGATCGCTCGCTCTTGACAATACACCCTTCGTGTACCCAGCCTTAGTCTGTTACAGTCAAAGACTATCAGGGTTACTCAATAAAAGTTCTTATCGTTTAAAATGGTGCAAATTTGACCCACCAATCAGATCTTATTTAACATTTGAAAACTAACATCTGATTGGTTGAGGCAAAATTAGCACCATTTTAAATGATAAGAGCTTTTTGAATAACCCTCTGCGTCTTCTGAACAGGGAACATTATAGTAAGTACAAATTCACCCAGCAGGAAAAAAGGCTCAGTTCACCTGAACAGGAATCAGATCAGGAGTTGCATACACATACAGATAAAGCTGCAGTTTATCTGTAGACTATTCATTTATGTGTGTAATGCCAGTTTACTAAGCAGACTCAATGGCCTTATTTCTGACCTGATTGATACCGTCTATCATTTTGGTTACATCACAAGGTATCGATATGACAACAGCAACTGATCATTGATATAGTTACATGTATGTATGTATAGTTTATTTATTGGGATGCAGCACTGTACAATACCAAAATACAATAAAGTCATACAGGGGGATAAAAACATAATAGTTCACTACATAAATATATAAATTATATAAATAGAATGTCTAGAGCTTTGCCACAAGTGGAAGGGGGTCCCTGTCCCTTAGACCTTACAATCAAGTCATTTGGTGACAAAATTAACATTAGCGGAACTCTCATGATGTTCAGATCAGAACATGGCTATAAATGGATAATTCTACTTTGAACTACAGGAATAATAGGTATCAAAAATGTTCATATTTGCACATCTGTTTTAGCTCCTACTTAATGTTTATGAACAAATCACCTTTAGATGAGGGTTATATGTACCGTATATACACGAGTATAAACCAAGGTTTTCAGGCTTTAAAAAAACCTGAAAATCGTACCTCGGTTTATACTTGAGTCACCTTTCTCCTACCTTGTCCGGCGGCCGCGCGATCCGCATCCCATTGCGCATCCGGATGATGTCACTACCACCCGCCCTCTCACTTTGCGGCGCCGAGTAGGGACATCATCCGGATGCGCACTGAGGATGCGGAGCGGCGGCCGCCGGACAAGGTAGAGAATATCACTGACACAGGGCAATATTTACAAATAAGAGTAAAACCTTCTTTATTTGTGCATACTGTATGCACAAATAAGAAGGATTTACCTATTTGCAAGTTTTGCCACTTAGGATGTTTGAAACTACAACTCCCAGCATAAAGCATGCTGGGAGTTTAGTTTCCAAACATCTTAAGTGGCAATACTAACCTCCCCTCGGTTTATACTCGAGTCAATATCTTTTCCCCCTTTTTTTGCTAAAACTATGTACCTCGGTTATACTCGGGACGGTTTATACTTGATTTATATGGTATTAGGAAAGATTACAGAGTAGGGTGAATATTTTTTGTTTATCTGTATGTAATGTATTGATATGTTTTTGTTTTTTTTAGAAACCACAGTAATATTCTTCAGTGTGCGTAACATGACAACACATATTTCTGCAGAACAACCATCTCTACTCCTGGCATGCGTTACCTGAAATAGTTTCTGGTTTAATCATGCATATATTTTGTATTACTCTAACTAGGATGAAGCTGTAGAAGCTAATGTATTCTGAGTCATACAAACTGCCTCTCATGAAGAGGGGGAGAAAAAAAGAGAAAAGAGCTTGCTTGAGTAACCGTAATAATTGGAAAATTATTTTGATAGCCTGAAACAATCTAATATATTACAGAATTTTATTAAAATAATCAAATCAAATTAACTGCTATTCCATAATGAATTATTACAAGGTAGGGCAGATATTAATCGGTCTTGGCTTGCAGGCAGGGAGCCAGGAATTTATTAGCTATTAGGCTTTGAGAGCAAGACAACAGAATCCGTATCACAGTCTGCAAGGAAACCCCTGAGAAAAAAACCTTTACATTTTTTTTTTCTTACATTGAAATTTAATCTATCAGGAGACACTTGTGTTACTTTCTTATATGTATTATGATTTCTTTAGAAAAATCTAATTGCTTGCGATATTGTAATCCATTTACTGTGCAAAAAACTTAACTTGGGTACATCCAAACATCCTCCGCATTCTAACAAAACAAAAAAACAAAACTTTTGGTTTGGAAAATCAAACACAGTGATTATTTACTGATGCCTTCCAGAAGTTTTTAATATTAATTATGTATTAATATCTATAAATACTGAAATATACAAAATACAATTTGAGCAGCACCTCATTTCTGGCGGTAATGAATTTGTGTTGTCTTGACTAACTTGAAGTCAATGAATATGTATCTGGTATGTGATGCGAAACATGTTTTTTGCACTTTATGTATCTGCAGTGTTTACTAGGAGTTGTGTTACTTTCAGAAGAAAGCCTTGTGTGTACCAGTTTTAATACTTGATTGCTTATTGTGTATATCCTTTGGTTTTTAAGGGATAACTTAAAATCAGAAATTGTTACTTTGGTAGCACAACATAGCTTTTTTGCCATCAAACAAAACTCACTGTAATAAATTCTCACAATACGTGTTCTTTGAATGGATACCAAACGAAACACCTATTTATTATCTGCAATAATAAAGATGAATGAAACTAGCAAGTTCTCGTCCCCCACATTCCACAGAACTTATTGTCATTTCGAAATCCAATCAAACCTAATTGAATTGAAGCTGAATTTCTTGTTTTTTCAGCCACGGTTTTTTCGACTTTTGAGTCTCACCTTTCAATTTTCAATGTTTGTTTTTTGAATTTTTTACTTTCAGAATTCCTCCAGATCCACAGATTTTCGAGTTCAGCAGCTCCGAAACCAGGTTAGTTAGAAACCGGTACTTATCTCTAGAAATTATTTTCTAGGTGGCAAACGTTTTAGTTTTCTCTGGTTTCCTGTTAAACTGGTAATTGGTTTGCTGGAGAAATTTTGCAGCAAAATTTCACCTGTACTGCCATTCCCAGCTTCCTATAAATTTTACACTCAATTTAGGGTATTATATTTGATATAAAACAAGAGATATTTACATTTTGCATCACATAGATACATTTGCAGAATTTTGCTTTATTACCAGAGGACCTAAAACCATTGGTTTTGACCATACTAGTACTAATTTGTGTAAGGGAATTAAAATATTTAAAATGAATTGATAAAATAAGTTTTAAGTATTAAATAGTTATTATTGAAGGTTAAATAGATAAACAGAGGCTTTTGAGCTTGTATATCCAGTTAAAACCTACTGTTTGCCCCTTTTGTAAAATGTCAGTCATTCCATTCATTTCCAGGTGCCTTACCTGGGGAGAATATGTAAAATATAAAAAATTATTCTAATCAGTGTTTTCTCAATCAGGAGTCTAGGAACCTCTAGGAAGAGGTTGCTTGGAGTCCTTTCTCAGCACAAGTTTAAAAGTGAAAAACAATTTAGGTAACCAGGAAATGAGCCCATCCCCCCATTTCAAGATTAACCCTATGTGTACACAGAAAAGCTAAAATAAAACATATCATGACATAAGGATGTCACAACGTCCAAGGGTATCCAATATTGGTGAATATCCAAACAAAGGTTAAAAAACAAAGGTATATATGTCTGAAAAGTGCAAAGATTGTGTCCATTGCATGCACTTTTCAAGCAAAACATTATTGTTTGGGTATAAGTGGCTCCTTCTCTTCCCTTTTTTGGACTTTGATATGCACTGCAGGAGTACCACAAGGAGTAGGGAAAAAGGGTAAGGAAAATTAAAACATTTATTCTGAGCTGCTCTGTTTCTAGTTTTCACTAGACAGTGATCTGCAAACCACCAGGAAACATGTCTTTAATTTTCTGGTAGTTTGCAGCATGATCAAAGTTTGGTGTGGGATAACAAGGAGAGGTAGGGTAGGGAGAAATTACTAGTTTTAAAGAGTGGCCAGAATTTAAGCCAAATCTGAATACAACCACACAAAATGATTGTAGTGTAACAAATGGCCGGACGGCCGGGTACTCACAGTACGCTTTAGGAGGAGGCTGATAGTCCGGAAGGTGCAGGATACAGAGGCTGCTGGGAACTGTAGGCTGAAACAGGAGCAAGGTGCTGCTGGAACTGAAGGCTGGTTACTGGATACAGGTAAGGTAGTAACTGGATACAGATGAGCTGAGTAGACGGAAACTGGATACAGGCAGGTAGTCACTGGAGACCGGCAAGGTAAGTCTGGATACGGCAAGGTATTACTGGTACTGGCAAGGGGTCACTGGAGGCAGGCAAGGTAAGTACTGGATACTGGCAAGGTAAGTACAGGATACTGGCTTGGTAAGTACTGGATACTGCAAGGTAATTACAGGATACAGTAAGGTGGTCACTGGAGGCAGGCAAGGTATACTGGATACTGGCAAGGTAAGTACAGGATACAGGTAAGGTGTTACTACTGGAAGCAGCAAGGTAAGTACTGGATACTGACAAGGTAAGTATAGGTTACAGGTAAGGTAGTCCTGAGGCAGGCAAGTGTAAAATAGGAGTAGGAGCAGAGCAGTATCCAAGGCAGGTGAGTAAGGAGCCAGGGTAGCTAATGCTACTATCGGGCGCCGGGGTCCAGGAGGATGCCGGCTTTTCAACATCTCCGCGCCGCCCGCTTCCAAGTGGCGCGGACCAGCGGCGTAAGTTCGTGACAGTACCCCCCCCCCTTACGGGGGGCCACAGGACCCAACGGGCCAGGTTTCTGTGGAAAACTCCTATGGAAAGCTCTGACTAGACGGATTTGCACATCAGCATTTTTAATCCAAGCTCTTTCTTCTGGACCAATCATTTCCAGTGGACCAAATAACTGAAGAGACCTCCTCCAGAACTAGAGTCCAAGATTTTCTCAACCTCAACTCCTGTTGACCATCAACAGAAATTGGAACTGGAGGTTGTCAGATGTGTGAATACGATTAGAGCATCTGGCTTGTATGAGGAAATATGAAACACATTAGGATCCGCATGCTGGAAGGCAGTTGGAGGCGAACAGCCACTGGACCGATTAATTCCAGATATGGAAAGGACCAATAAATTTGGGTCCCAGTTTAGAGGAAGAACCCGTAGGTTTAATATGAGCAGAGAGAGCCACCTTTTCTCCTACAAATAAGCTGGGGGTTCTCTACGTCTCCTATCTGCTGCAGTTTTTTTGTCCAAAGCAATTTCTGAAAGGCTGACTTCTGTAGCATCCAGATAGCGGTCATCTGGGCCGCCGAGTCATTGGCAGCAGTACTTGAGTGAAAAGAGATTCGTCCCAAACACACACACAAAAAATATTTCCCAGTAGAAGTATGAGGTGAATTGTTATGGGCGAACTCAGCGCCCAAGGCAGAAGGTTGGCCCATCATCCTGAGTATAGGAAATGTAACAACGAAGATATTGTTCCAAAGACTGATTAGTGCGTTCAGTAACCTCCCTTGGACTGGGGTGGTAAGCCGAGGAGAACTGTAACTTGATGTTCTGGACTTACAAAGTGGCCCTCCAAAATTTGGAAACAAATAAGAAACCCTTTTAGGTAAATTTCAGAAGGGAGTCCATGAAAGCGGAAGATATGTGAAATAAATAGTTGCGCTAACGTTGAGGATGGTTTTGGGGAGGGTACAAATGGGCCTTTTGCTGAGCGGTCTACTGTCACCCATATAACCGTGTTTTTCTTGGAAGGTGGAAGTTCAACAATAAAGTCCATGGGATAATTGGTCCAAGTCTGGACGGGAATGGGGGGGGTTGAAGAAACCACAGGGGAGGGTTTCTAGAAGACTTGGTTTGAGCACAGCTGGTACACGCGGAATAAAGTCTTTAACATCTTTTCTCATTTTGGTCACCAAAGGAACGGCAGAATATTAAAAGTTTTGTTAACCCCGGAATGCCCGGCTTCTTGAACAGTGAGTATGAAGAAGGATATGCTTTCCGAAAATGAAACAGGAACAAGATTTTTGCCAGAGGGTGTGTCTGGAGGAGCAGAATCTGTGCGGCTTGGATCTTGGAACAAAGTTGAGGAGATATAGAGGCCAAGATTTTAGTGGTTGGTATAATGGAGCCTTATCTTCATTAATACAGTCGAAGCAACAATGACCTGGACAGGCATCAGCTTTCTTGTTTTTGGAACCAGGTTGGTAAGTGATAAAAAGTTGAATCGTGAAAAGAATAAGGCACACCGTGCTTGACGGGATTTAACCTTTTGAATTCTGGATGTATTCGAGATTTTATGGTCGGTAAGATGGTGATAGGTACAGATGTGCCTTCCCATAGATGACGCCACTCCTCGAGTGCCAGTTTGATGGCAAGAAGTTCCCTATTTCCAACCTCATAATTTTTGCTCATTGGTAGAAACTTCTTCTGAGAAATAAGCACAGGGATGGAGTTCCTTTAGGCCTTGTCTCTGGGAAAGGACGGCTCCAGCCGCCAAGTCATCATCAACTTCGATGTAGAAGGGAAGACTAGGATCTGTGATGTAACTAGAACAGGAGCATCAGCAAAGGCCCTCCTTGATCGTTTGAAGGCTTCGGGGCTGCAGGGGTCCATGAATGAGGCTTACCACCTTTACTAATGAGGGCTAATATCGGAGAAATTATTGACGAGAACCCCTGAATGAATTGTCTGTAGTAATTGGCAAACCCAATGAACCTTTGACATAGCTTTGGTTCCCATAGGAAGAGACCATCTTGAATGGCCGAACTTTAACAGGATCCATCTGGAACTCTTGTGCAGAACTATGTAGCCCAGGAAGGGTACTTGTGAACACTCAAAGATACTTTTCCAGTTTGGAATATAGGCTATTCTCTCTCAGACGTAGTAACACCTGTTTAACATGGATGCGGTGTGAGGGCAGATCATGAGAAAGATTAAAAGTCCATCGAGATATACTACTACAGAGATACCACACAATCCCGAAATGTCATTTACGAATTCTTGTGAACACCGCTGGAGCATTACAAAGGCCAAGGGCATTACGAGATTTCGTAGTGACCGTCCCTGGTGTTAAAGGCGGTCTTCCACTCGTCACCTTGCGCATACGATCAGATTGTATGCCCCCCGAATCCAGTTTGGTAAATATTTTAGCCCCTTTTATCTGGTCAAATAGCTCAGAGATGAGAGGGAGAGATAACGATTCTTATAGTGATGTTATTCAACCCTCGTGTAGTCCTATGCAGGGTCGTAAACCTCCGTCTTTTTTTTTCAACAAAAAAGAACCCAGCTCCAGCAGGGGAAGTGGAAGGTTGTATGAAACCCCTAGACAAATGTTCAGTAATGTACTCTTTTCATGGCTAGAGTTTCTGAGGGAGACAGTGGGTATGTGCGTCCCCGAGGAGGCATAGTACCAGAAAGAAGATCGATGGTGCAATCGTAAAACGGTGGCGGTGGTAGCTTCTCCAGCTCGCTTTTTACAGAACACATCAGAGAAATCACGATAACATTCAGGGTTTTTTTCTCAGATTTATTCTCACATGTAATGGTAGTGCAATGAGTAGAAAGGCAATTTTTGAAACAAAAGGGGCTCCAAGACTTTAGTCACATTGTTAGACCAATCTATAACAGGTTTGTGTAGTCTGAGCCATGGAATTCCTAGAATGAGGGGAGCAGAAGGCTTTGGATGACAAGAAAAGATAAAACGTTCTTGGTGAAATATGCCAATGCGGAATAGGGACTTCGTATGTAGATTTGGAGATGAATTCTGAAGCCAACGGGTTTTATCGATAGCCAGAACCGAAGCGGTTTGCTGCAAGTGAAAGGAAGAGGAGCCCAATGTGCTGTTAGGTAATCGAGTGAAATTTCCACTTTCCAGCGGCACCCCAAATCGACAAAGGCCTGAGAGGAAAAAGTTTTACCATTACAGGTGATAGTAAGCTGGTAAAAAGAGTTTCAGTGGTTCACATTTGGCAGAGACTAACATTACCCTAGAAGGAGCTCCTCCTTAACTTCTAGGTCCAGGAGTTTTCCCGACTTCTGGGGACAATTTTTTACAAAGTGTCCTTGCCCAGCACAATAGATGACAAAGCCCATTGGTACGTCGGCGTGATTTTTCCTCGGGGATAGATGATGCCGCCAATTTGCATCGGCTCCTCACCCGAAGATATGGGGTTGCGGCAAGGTCTGAGCAGGTCTAGGAAGGTCTTAGGGAGGTTGGAACGAGCTGCAGACCTTTCTGCCTGCCGTTCACGAAAGCGGGTATCAATCTGTATGCATAGTGTAATCAAGTCTTCCAATGGACAGTTATTTCCCTAGATACTAATTCGTCCTTGAGGCGATCAGAAGAGTCCCTGCCAAAAGGCTGCGTAAGTGCCTCATTGTTAGGGAGGCATAGAACTCTGAACGTCGACGCCGAGTCGAGCCGACTGTTCGAGTTCGAGCGGACCCGGACTTCTCGACTATCTCGGACATCGGAACTTTCGATATTTCCCGGACTTTCGTGATTTATCGAATGTGTACGAACCGTTCGAGATCGCAACTTCTGCCGAGTAAAATGTAGCATGGTATCTAGGTGGAACATCCAATCTGCGAGTAAAGTCTCCATTTAAAGCTGTATATGCGAGCATTACGGAATCTGCGAGTAAAATGTCCATGTTACCAGACTCGAACAGTCGAACTCGCAACGCTCGAAAGTAACGCGCGTGAGAGTAAAATTCGATTTTACGAAAGTCCTGGCATATTGAAAATGCTCTCCCAACCATTGCCCAGGTCCCCAGCCATTTATCATTAGTTTACCATTAATATTTTCAGTTTGATGTTGAACTTAAACTTTTCGAACTTGCCCCCATAGACCTTTAATGGGTCATTTTTCGAACTTTCGAAAAAACTTTGTCGAACTTTACAATGTTTCGAAAGTACGAAAACGGACCGAACTTTCATAGTTTCGACCATCTCTCCTCATTGTTTTTCCAAGAAGTCTCCGCAGCGGGTAACGCAAATTCGTAAGCAATTGACCTCACGAACGTGACCTTGGCGGAGCTGTCATCAACGGGGAAGTGAGGCAGCAGAGGTTCCTGGAGGCATCGAAGACCTTGCGAAACATACTCGGAAGTCCGACCTTCAGACTAGAGATCGGTCTTTTTTCCCATAAAGGAGAGCCCCAGGCCAGTGCCATTGCCCTCCAAACAGCCGTGATGTATCCAACCTTACAGAATCCGAGGCAAATGAGGAGGGGTATGAAGTTCAAATTGGGATTCGGCCACTGATTAATGAAACCCACGGCAGGCTTGGGGATCACCATCAAACGTGAGGGTGGGGTATCAGGGCTCTCATCCGAGAGAAGGATCCCGGATCCGGCCCGCCGAAGGAGGTGGCGTAGACCCGGAGCAGATGGCAGCACTGGGGGTAGCCAGACACAAGGGAAATCCATAACTGCTCAACTGGCCGCTGAGATGTTCAAACAGTCCCATGCGTTTGGAACAAAGCTTGGAGATTTTTACTCAACGGCGGCCATAGCCCCCTCAGGCGTTTTCCTGGCCCGATAGTACTGTAACAAATGGCCGAGACGGGCCGGGTACTCACAGTACGCTTTATGAGGAGGCTGATATCTCGGAAGGGTGCGGATACAAGGCTGCTGGGAACTGTAGGCTGGAAACAGATCAAGGTGCTGCTGGAACTGAATGCGGATAATGGATACAGGTAAGGTAGGTAACTGGATACAGATGTAGGTGTAGATAGACGGAAACTGGATACGGCAAGGTAGTTCACTGGAGACCGGCAGGTAAGTACTGAGATCTGGCAAGTAAGTACTGGATACTGGCAAGGTGGGCTCACTTGTAGGCAGGCAAGGTAAGTACTGGATACTGGCAGAGTAAGTAAACAGGATACTTGCTTGGTAAGTACTGGATACTGGCAAGGTCAATCGGATACAGTTAAGGTGGTCACTGGAGGCAGGCAAGTTAAGTACTGATACTGGCAAGGTAAGTACAGTACAAGGTATGGTGGGTCCTGGGGAGGCATGGCAAGGTAAGGTACTGGATCTTGGCAAGGTACAGTCACAGGTTACGATGTAAGGTAGTCACATGGCGGCAGGCAAGGTTAAAGTATAGGTCAGGAGGGGCAGATCCAAGGCAGGTGAGTACAGCCATGGCCGGGACCGGAGCGTCAGGTAAGGTTGCGTGACATGTAGAGGCAATTTGAATGACAATCCTTGAAGTGCAATCAGTAACAAACTTTACAAAAACATTAAAACAATGCAAAACCATGGTTTTATAGGCATTAGGAAATATAAGTGGAGTGGTAGACTCGCTTTATAAACAAACCTAGTTTTAAAGTCAGAAACCAGTTGTAAAAATAATTTGCAGATATGGTGGAACATAATTGAAAATTGTGGTTGAAATTCGATAATCAGCTGTGTAAAATACCAGGTCTAAGTCTGAATTCGCTGTCAAATCACAGACTGGGTCTGTGGTCTGGCCCCTGCTTACAACCTTTCCTTCGGATTGGTCGCTGCGGGAGAGAAGGCTGTGTATATGAAACCTTGGTTTGTTTAAAGAAATATTGCGGTGGTTTGGGGGTGGGTAAGGGTTTACCTACCTTACCCCCCAAGTTTGTTTTTGGGGGTGGACTGCCTTTAATGCACCTCCTGCTATCTTTTGTATGTTTGAATTGTGGTATTCACTACAAAGGTCCCTGAAGGTGAAGTTTTTGCCTACATGTAAGTGTATCACTATACTTTACCAAACTTTAAAGTGCATGTCCACCTACAAACAACACTTTTCCATATATTTAGGCAACCCTAGCCCATCCCCCAACTGCCCAGTTCCATTTGTAAAAAAAAAAGAAAACTCTACTTACATCACATTTCCCCCCCAGCGATGTTCAGGCCCTCAGCTTGCTGGTAAGTTACAAGCATGGGCCAAACCAACACCTTCCGAGGAATAAGTAATGTAAGTGATAGTTCTGCTTCTTTTTTTTTACAAAACAAACTTGTCGGATTTGGGGTGGATTGGGTGCCCTACATATGTTTAAAGTTTTGAGAGGTAGGGCACCAGGCAGCAAAGGGGATCCCAGAGTGGATGGGAGGGGGGTGGGTTAAAAGGACTCCCCGTGCAAGTCCTTACTGAGTGAGGAAAAGGTTTGAATGCAGGGACTGGATGACACACCAGACAGCTCCTACTCGTCTGGTTTCCTTAACTTTGAACACCAATCTTGAGGAGGAACCATTTGGAGTCAAGCAGTAAGGGACAGGATTTTTTTTAACACTACACAAATTTTTAGTTTTGGGGTTGGATATGCCCTTTAACCTATTATGATTTAAAGCTCTCTTCACAGACATGCAAAGTAATATAGTAGGTAACACCCACTCTAGTATAAGAGAAAAAGTCGCCTTGTATTCTTAAGATTATGTAACTTCGGGAAAATGCAGGAAATCACTACGTTAAAATATGAACTGGCCTTGTAGTACTTATTGCTTGAATTATCTGGGAATCTTTTTGCACAAGAAATGGTAATATTGTGTTCTCCTCTTGTGCAGCATAACACTCTATGTCCCACAAAGAAATAATTCATACAAGACTAATAAATCACATTTCTAACAACATCCCTGGTGCATCATTAGCACAACGGTTAGACCAACAGGTATTCAATTTTTACTTAATTATAAACCCCCAATTGTTTTTTTTTATAATCTCTTTTATTTCAGTGGTTGAACTTAGAGAAATATTAACATCATCAAAAACAACTTGAAATCAAACTACCTAAATTTAAAATGGTGACTAGAGCATACACAGAAATATTGTACATTTGTGGTATTCTATTATTTATAATCTATGTTAAAAAACAAGCCATAATTCTGGATATCACTTTTGAGTCCTTGACTATGTCAGTCGTAAATTTAGTTCCGTCAGGGGTCGAGCACCTTACGAACCTGATTATATATGTTATGTATTATAAGAGCATGTCTCTCCCTGTGCACACTCTCCATCTGTTTATTTTATCAGGAAGGGTATACAAAGACACACTCTGTAAGATAAAACTTTTTCAAAGCTTACATGCCTTTGTTTTATTTATTTTTATGCAGTATTGTTTTGTTAAAACATTTTGTAAAATTATAAGGCAATCTTATAGACCACTTCTTAACTTTTTTCAAAACTGTTAAGGACAGTTGTTTACCAAGACCTATGTCTTTCAAAATTGTATTGATGTGCCTTTAATGAGAACAATAATCACTAACATATAATTTTGGTGTCAAAAACTCCAATATCTTTCCACCACAGATGTTATTTTTACAGTAATTTATTACAGTATTTACAGGCTGAGCTACATGCCATTTTTTTAATATAAATGTAAAAATATTAAACTCTATTTGATATTTTGTTACCTATTGTTTTTTTTTTTTCATTTACTCTATCTTTTGTATATAACCGTAATGTATTTGGTTTTGAGAAATTGTCTTATCTTCAATGACTAATTAGATTGTTGTTGTTTACTCAATACCATTTATTTTACAGTGCAGTAATTTCACCCCCAAACTAAATTGAACTTACTACTGGCCCCCACTTGTGAATTGAATGAAATCCTTACCTTACATCTCTGCTACTTTTGGTTCTCCGCAATGCTTGTCTAAAGTCCAGAACAGTGTAAAGTATGGACTGTTTCCCTGTCCAATATTTCTGCCATCTTCGGCAGCCACAGTTCAGGTAGCTGTGACATGTGTGCAGGTGGAGCCCTCCCCCTCACTCCCTCCCACCATCTGTATCCATCCATGTATTGTCCTTCCACTTAGCGGTTAAATCCTTTTTAACATATGGTAGATGCCCCCTGCCCACCCCTTCTCACAAAAAAAATCAGCCCTCATTCCTTCATCACTCTGTGATTTGCACCATACCCCCGGTTCTGGGCACGCAGGGAGACAAATCAGTTTGCCGCAGGTCGAAGGGCTGTAAGTACAGTTCTAACATTTTTTTTTAAGAACAACACGTGGTTTGTAGGTGGCCAGTGTATGTACCATATATTAAAAAATATTCTTAGGGTGACAATGCCCTTTAAAAAAAAATGTTATTTAATTTTTTATCATTATAACATCATAAATGTAAAGTCACAGGTGCAAAACAACAACATAGATTCTTGTTACAGGAACTTGCACGCCAGCAAACACAGCTATTGGGTAAATTCCACATGAAGGTGTTCCTTATTTATTTAAAAACAGAAAAGTGTCAAGGTTGTGGTTGGGACTCTTTCTTTTCTTTTTAGGACTTAAAAGTATGGCTTCCATTTTTTTCTGGGAAGGTAATAAGACAACTATTATCTATAGCTACAGTAATTTGTTTACAGTTTGGCTACTGTAATTTGTTGCTTATAAATCCCCCTGCTGTTTTACTATTACAATGACCGTGTGGATATCTCCTCTGGCTATTTTTGCTGATTTTGTGACTTCAACTGAAATGTATGCCGTAATTTAAGATACCCCTTAAATGTTATGTTCTTATTCAGCGAGAATTCTGCACAAAGGCAGAAAATTTCATAGATATCCAGAGTAGAGAACAAGAAAGGATTTGTCTGCTCCCTGTATCAACAAAGGCCCTATAAATAACCATCACACGTTTCAGGACATTCCTGTCAGCTATTTGCTAGGGCTTTGTTCTGAGGCACATGTGGTACAAATTTCCTACCCCATTCCCCGTCACTGACAGTGTCTGCCATCTCTCGGTGAGACACCATGTTAATAAGAGAAGGATGGAGTCCCATAGAGCTGTAAGTTCTTGCATAGTATGGTGTTGCATTTAAGGGTGTGTGTGACCAGGTCTTAACTTTATACCAAGTGTTAATACAAAACAATATGTTAGTACTACTTGAAATTGCACAAACTATTATACCCAATTTCTAGTGACTTCTTTTTAGGTTTGATGCATTTACTACATAAGTTTAGGAAGAGAAACCCTTTAACTGTATCAAATTCCTTGAAAGGACACCAAGTAAACATCAACAAATGACTGTCACCAGAATCAGCTCACCACTGCTCTCATAGATGCAATCAAAGGACCTAGTATCAGGGTGATACTAGATACTGAAAGATTAATGATGTGATACTTAAGACTGACCCTTGTTTTTTTTATTTCAGAGGTTTAATTGAACCATGGGTAACAGATACAATGTAACAAAAGTTCCACTTGTGCCAAATTGAGATGGGGCAGATTTGCCAGAAAGTACTCAGGTGCCTCCTCTAAGAGTCCTCTAAACCAGGACCCAATTGGCAATAATGAGGAAATTGAAGAGTTGGACACCTGAATGTACAAATAACTGAGTTTATTGCAACATCACTCATACAACGCTATGGGAGCCATCTGTTCCCTTCCTCGCTGGTGTTACTCCTTCATATCTTCATTTAAGCCACATTGTAAGAATGGAGGAGTTACAACTAAGAAAGTGGACAGATAGCTCACAAAACTTTATTTTCAAATTTCAGTGTGCACCGCTTCATTTCCTTCATCACAGCAGAGATCATCATTAAATTATCTATCGAACTAGCATTTATGTTGAAGTTACTAAAGATATTCTTGGTCATTCTAGTTTAGAAAAAATTGCTTAGTAGAGGCAGATCCATTGAAGTTTTCTGAACGATCACAAAAATGTGGTTAACTTAGAGGTAAAAATTGCAGTCAACGTTAAGGATCATGGTTAAAAAAAATCAAAATCTCTTTGCAAAAAATTAAAATGGTGAAGAAAAACAAAAATTTTCCTTCAATTCGACGCCAGAATATTCAAAATTTGAAAAAAACGTTCTAGAGATTGTGCTTATTGGAATGAATCTACCAGTTTAGTTCTCTGTGGTAGTGGAAAACGATCTATCCATGGTAGAAGTGTTATCTCCTTCTATTCTCTTCAGAAGAGCTTGGAAGCACCATTTTAATTAACCGTTTTTACCAGGTATGTCTTATCCATTTTGCTTTTATATATAAAAGTTGTACCCCCGTTTCTGATTAATTAATTGCTCTAAAATAAGTAAGCAGATTTGGAAAACAATGCCTTTCTATAATAATAATAATTCAAGTAGAAACAAAATCTGACATAAAATAGAGCAAAATTAATAAGTCAGTGAAACAAAACAATTCTATAAAATTAAACTAAGCAGGAACAAGAAATGACAACAAAAAAATCAGTCTAAGCACTTTCCTTACTGGACTGAATATGGAGTCTAAGGTTTTTCAGTAAGTCACAAAATTGAAACTGTGCAGCTAGACTGTGGTGAGGTTCCTGAACTTTAGCTAAAATTTAGGCTTACCAAAGGCATACAGAACTACTGTGAGGCAAGATATGGAATTCGTATACTGGGCAATATCACAGGAAAAGTGTTACAAACGTGGATCATTTGATGTTTGGAAATTTTTATCTGGCGTGATTTGGCTGCAAAACATAGGGGAAAGGGGTAATTTTTCCCTGATGTTAATTTTTCTACTCGCTTTCTTTCAATGTCCATCAGTTTGGATCAACGGGTAGACTCTGTGATGAGCTCTCATGCTTTATCAAAGCTGTGGCACAGCTTATAACGTGGCAACTGCTACTAATAGTTTGCAGAAACTCCTCTATTCATTCAATCACCAGGTGGCAAACAGAAGTATGATACCCCTAAAAACTGCGGTTACAAGATCTGCTACAAATTACATTTTTTGAGACAGTATAAGTAACTGCTTGTCAGTTTTTAGATTGAATTCTTCAGGCCATTCTGAAAGAATGAAATTAGAGCTTATAAACAGCATGTTTTTTTTCCACTGCTTTCCTTTCTACTAACCTCATAGTGAAAGAGTATTCGTCCTGCTTCTCTGTAGGGGTTACAGGACGCCTGTAATAAGTACGTTATCCTGAATTACTGGATTTCTTTAGTCACTCTTTAAAGTTAATTTTTTTTTTTAAAAAAATAGCATTTTTTAATGAAAAAAAAAATCCTCTTCATCATGGCAAGATACAATACAATACAATACAATATAATACAATACAATACATTAAGATTTGTAAAGCACTTTTCTCCTAAAGGACTCAGAGCGCATATATATGTCTCAGATCAATCCAGAGGAAAATACAGGTGGGAAATAGTCAGGTCTTCATAAATTCCAGACTAAACAGGTGGCTTTTCAGTTTGGATTTAAATGTTTCCAGGGATGGGGGATGTCCTGATTGGGTGTGGCAGGGAGTTCCAAAGTGTAGGGACAGCATAACAGAAAGCTCTGTCTTCAAACATTTTAAACTGGACTCTGGGGGGTGACGAAGTTATTGGATCCTTTTGATCTAAGATTGTGGAGGGTGTGATGAAGGTATAACACTTGGTCTCCACACACCCCTTTAACAAGTGGTTAATAGTGCTGGGTGCTACTATAGGGCCATAGCCACTGGCCACTCAATCATATATAGTAGAAAAAAGTATATAGCGCACTCCAGTCTTTAACAATATCCAGTGTATTTATTCACACATGTAACATTTCAGTACCCGTGTGGTACCTTCATGTTGTCTGAAGAAGGTACCACACGGGTACCAAACGTTTCATGTGTGAATAAATACACTGGATATTGTTAAAGACTGGAGTGCCCTATATACTTTTTTTACTATATATGAGGGTGTGATGAAGTTGCAGCAAGTCCTTCAGGTATCCAGGGCCCAGATTGTGCAAGGATTTGAATGTCAAAAAGCCAATCTTAAACAGAATTCCATGATGTGATGAATGCATGGACCAGGGTTGGAAAATCTGCTGGAGGAATGAGGTGCTTAAGTTAAGCAATGTTCCTTAGGTTAAAGAAGGAATTTTTCACAACAGCTGAGATTTGGTTCCTGAAGTTTAGTTCCCAAGATGTGGAACCTTCTAATGTTCCTAGAATTAGGAACATTAGACTTAACAATTATATTAAATTCTTATTAATTTGGCTTGAAAAAGCCAAATTACTGTTCTTCTCTTTCTTCTTTTTCTTCTTCCGATTTAGTCTCCACTTTTTTGTATTGTATCTCCTCCTACAGTTTTTGAGCTAGAGACATGAAATTTGGTATAGATATGCAAGGCATAGAGGAGAAGTGTGCTATCTTCTAGCTAAGGAATCTGTGGAAGCGTTACGGCATTATCGGCGAATTTCCGGACATTTTTCCCCCATAGATTATAATGGTAACAATTATCAAATGTGGATATTTCAAAACAGTTTGTTTCATGGTCATAAATCAAATGGTGATACCCCCAACCACCCACACAGTCACAAGTACACCCACCTACTGACCTACATTTCCATTCCCATGGAAGCCATATTTAAAGGGTGACTAAAGTCAAAAAAACTAATTTGGATTTATCCTCAATAAAAGATAGTTTTATGGTTGTAAACACAAAAAAAGACATACCCCCTCAACCAGACCTAGGTACACACATCTACTAATCTACTTATCCATTACTATGGCAGCCATACGTAAAGGGTAACTAAATTAAAAAAAAACTAATTTTGATCAATAATCAAAAGTTTGTTTTTTTAACTTTCAACCTGATCCAGGTACACACACCTACTGACCCACCCTTCCATTTCCATGGCAGCCATATTTAAGGGGTAAATATAGTCAAAAAAACACATTATGACCAATCATCAAAAAAGTTAGTATTTTATCCCCCAACCTGATATGAATACACACATACCAACTGACCTACCTTTAATTCATGTGACATATTTAAATATAAGTAAAAAACAACATTGTCCTCTTCATTGGCATTATTGAGTTTGAAAATCTGCAGCACAAACACACAAATTCCCTATTCAAAATGCAGTTTTTCAAGCCAAATTCAAAGTTTATACTTAAACTTTCCCTTTCTAGTATTGAAATTGTGTATTTTTGCAATTTATATAGAGAATTATGCCCCAGCTATATTTATAATTTGAGATTAGCAAACACAATTTATTACATCCCTATATAAAAGCACACATCTATAAACCAAATATAAGTACAGTATATAGGTCATGGAACTACAAGAGTCATGTAACATTAATAACATAGCATTGTTTAAAAAATATTTACAAAACATTTATGGTTCTTCTGTAGTACAAATATAATGATATTCCATCTTAAAAACAAAAAATGAAAAATAACTGACTTCTCTATGGTGTTAGTTTTTCCAACAAGCTCCATAGCTGGTTAACCTTTTTACCTTGTAATTGTAGTTTAATAGTTTAATTATTAACTGAGTTATTGGTACAGCACTGCAAAGAATAAAAGCCCAGGTCCTTTAATGTCTAGGTGGCTGGGGACAAGTAGAATGCATTTTTGACAGTTCTCGTCTCCTGTCATGCTAAATGCTATACTTTAGACAAATGTATTCTGTCATTACTAACTACATGTATTCGTATCTTCTTCATAAATCACAATTGCTTATTTAAGGTGTTGATTTTAGTCTACCTAGGACAGATTTGGAATGAAATAAATGACACAGGAGTATTTTTACTAGAATCATATGCAAAACCTTTACGTAAATAAGCATATTGATTTTAAGTGCAACAGCTAAAAACACTTCTAAATTACTGTAGTAGTTAATACACCTGTTGCTTAACAAAGCACTAGCTACACAATGTGTAATCAGCTCTATATTAGATCTTATCAGCTGATTTCTAAAACTGCAAAACTTGCCTGGTATAAAAAATGCTGAAGATGGCAAACAGTTTTTAAGAATAAGAAGTCTACCACAGTACTAGATACAGTATTAGATTGAATATTGAAATAACCTTATATCTAGTTGACGTATGGCCAGTATTTAGACTTCGAGACATCCACTCCACCTTGCATAAATATTTGAAAGATTCTGCAAATACCATATGGATCTCTCAAAATAATGAATTGACTTTTTAAGGAGCTATTGGTTCACATGTATTGTTATGATAAAGTTTACTCATCTTTACTTTAGCATGTGATACGTCATTGTTTTACTTGCTCAGCATTACTTTTCTTTATACCATGCATGCTGGAGGAAAGCTGTGCTGAAGGATAAACATCAATATAGAATTATGTTCAAGATGACTATTCCTTTAAAGCAATGTCTAAATCTTGCTTGTCTCAGAGAAAGAAGAAAACTTTTGTATTCTTTAATGAACTGTAACCCTGATATGCCTCAGGCAATGTCACTTGAGGGCAGATTTTTGCTTCTCTGTAGGTTTTAGAAGTGACAGTTCCTGTTCTGTAATATTTTCTTTTCCTGTAAGTTGTACAAATAATGTCTAAGTAGAGAACAACACCAACTGTGGACAAAATTGTCTGCAACAGAATATCATGAAATTCGGTCCAAATTTTCCATATTATATTTATCTCAGTTTTGCAACATTCATGTTAGAGAAATGAAGTTATTATATTGTATGATGCCATCTTCCTACACTTTAATAATTTAATAATAGTTGTTTTCACTCATTTTTTCAGTTGTTTCTTTCACCTAACTTCTAAGTTTTTAATTCCCTTGTTCATTTTAAATAATGAACAATTAATCTGATCTGAAGGTTTAATTTACCTAAGTGTAACTAATAAAGGGCTATCTAGATAAAGTGCAATCTGTGAGAGACTGTGACATATTTAAAGCAATTTTAGATGATTTGGGCAGATTAAAAGCAATATCTAGGAGACTGTGGCAAATAAAAACCTATTTTGTGACTAATGATGGACTAATGACGGATCTAATGGCAGATCTGTATATGATAAATAAGGGTGTACTATAGTAGTAGTATTTGAGGTTGAATAAAGACATACGTCCATCCAGTCCAACCTATCTAGCTATACCATCCTTTCCTGCCTAACTGCCTAACACCAAATTTATGAAGGGGAAAAAAATTCTTTCCTGACTCCAGCTTTTTTTAAAACTGTCCAATGAACCTGCCATAACGTCCACTGGAAGACAGTTCCATAGCTTTACCGTTCTCACTGTGAAAAACTCTTTCTGAACTTGAAGCCTAAACTTCTTTTCTTCAAGTCTTAAGGGATGTCCGTGTGTACTCTCACATGCCCTATTGGTGAACAATGCCCCGGATAGTTTATTGTATAGCCTGTTAATGTATTTATGCACAGTAATCATATCCCTACATAAATGTAACTTATCCAGTCTCTCTTCATATTCAAGCTCCCCCAATCCCCTTATTAATTTAGTTGCCCTTCTCTGAACCCTTTCCATTTTAAAGATGTCCTTTTTGTACACAGGAATCCAAAATTGCACTGCATATTCCAAATTAGGCCTTACCAATGCTTTGTAAAGAGGAAGAATGTTATATGTTATAAGGCTGTGTAGCAGGCCATTAAAGACATGTAGGAACGCATATTAAATCGCATGCAGCATCAATGAATTAATGTTGTTTAATTGCAATTTGCAATTTGTAATCAGTGCAGCCCATTTATTAAGTTTGCAATGATCTGGCAACCCAGTTGTCACCTATCCCTTTAAGACACAAATACATATCCAATGTACACACAGAAAGGCTGGCTGTTATTAACATTATAAGCTTGATGCAGGCTGCAATAATGTCAATGTAGCCATATATAATATCATAATGAACTGCTATATAGTCTTGTAATATGTATATTTCATAAGTGTTTATGATCAAACTTTTACAAGATGCACTAAATAACTTTCATTCTACTATTTACAAATGACAGGAAAAAAAGAACAGGGGAAATGAAAACATTGAAGTTTATTTCTATATTCTTTCTATATTATTATTATAATTATGATAAGTCTTTTTTTTTTAGTTTATTCCACTCTGGATATTTTCGGGCTGACCGACCGATTCACGGCACTTTTGGTTGCGACCGACCTCGATCGTTCATTCGTCCAGATCGAACGAATGGACGATCAGATGTGTCGGTAAATTCCGATGGATTGTGCGGTTCCCTAAGGGACCACACAATCGGTCGTTCGCACTTTCGGCAGTGGCCAAATTTGCCGATGGACATTTGTCCCGGCCGATCGCTCGCTCTTGACAAATACACCCTTCGTGTACCCAGCCTTAGTCTGTTACAGTCAAAGACTATCAGGGTTACTCAATAAAAGTTCTTATCGTTTAAAATGGTGCAAATTTTGACCCAACCAATCAGATCTTATTTAACATTTGAAAACTAACATCTAATTGGTTGAGGCAAAATTAGCACCATTTTAAATGATAAGAGCTTTTATTGAATAACCCTCTGTGTCTTCTGAACAGGGAACAATTATAGTAAGTACAAATTCACCCAGCAGGAAAAAAGGCTCAGTTCACCTGAACAGGAATCAGATCAGGAGTTGCATACACATACAGATAAAGCTGCAGTTTATCTGTAGACTATTCATTTATGTGGTAATGCCAGTTTACTAAGACTAAGAACTCAATGGCCTTATTTCTGACCTGATTGATACTCAGTCTATCATTTTGGTTACATCAGCAAGGTATCGATAGTGACAACAGTAACTGATCATTGGTATAGTTACATGTATGTATGTATAGTTTATTTATTGGGGATGCAGCACTGTACAATACCAAAATACAATAAAGTCATACAAGGGGGATAAATACATAAATAGTTCACTACATAAATATATAAATTATATAAATAGAAGTGCTAGAGCTTTGCCACAAGTGGAAAGGGGGTCCCTGTCCCTTAGACCTTACAATCAAGTCATTGGTGACAAAAATTAACATTAGCGGAACTCTCAATGATAGTTCAGATCAGAACATGGCTATAAATGGATAAATCTACTTTGAACTACAGGAATAATAGGTATCAAAAATGTTCATATTTTGCACATCTGTTTAGCTCCTATCTTAATGTTTATGAACAAATACCTTTAGATGAGGGTTATATGTACCGTATATACACGAGTATAAACCAAGGTTTTCAGGCTTTAAAAAAAACCTGAAAATCCTCGGTTTATACTTGAGTCAACCTTCTCCTACCTTGTCCGCGGCCCGCGCGATCCGCATCCTCAGTGCGCATCCGGATGATGTCACTACCCACCCGGCGCCTCTCACTTTGCGGCGCCGAGGTGGACATCATCCGGATGCGCACGTGAGGTGCGGAGCGAGCGGCCGCCGGACAAGGTAGGAGAATATCACTGACCCAGAGGGCAATATTTACAAATAAGAGTAAAACCTTCTTTATTTGTGCATACTGTATGCACAAATAAATAAGGATTTACCCCTATTTGCAAGTATTTGCCACTTAGGATGTTTGAAAACTACAACTCCCAGCAATAAAGCATGCTGGGAGTTGTAGTTTCCAAACATCTTAAGTGGCAAATACTAACCCCCTCGGTTTATACTCGAGTCAATATCTTTTCCCCCTTTTTTTAGCTAAAACTATGTACCTCGGTTTATACTCGGGACGGTTTATACTTGAGTATATATGGTAGTAGGAAGATTACAGAGTAGGGTGAATATTTTTTGTTTATCTGTATGTAATGTATTGATATGTTTTTGTTTTTTTTAGAAACCACAGTAATATTCTTCAGTGTGCGTAACATGACAACACATATTTACTGCAGAACAACCATCTCCTCCTGGCATGCGTTACCTGAAATAGTTTCTGGTTTAATCATGCATATATTTTGTATTACTCTAACTAGGATGAAGCTGTAGAAGCTAATGTATTCTGAGTCATACAAACTGCCTCTCATGAAGAGGGGGAGAAAAAAAAGAGAAAAGAGACTTGCTTGAGTAACCGTAATAATTGGAAAATTATTTTGATAGCCTGAAACAATCTAATATATTACAGAATTTTATTAAAATAATATCAAATCAAATTAACTGCTATTCCATAATGAATTAGGTAACAAGGTAGGCAGATATTAATCGGTCTTGGCTTGCAGGCAGGGGAGCCAGGAATTTATTAGCTATTGAGGCTTTGAGAGCAAGACAACAGAATCCGTATCACAGTCTGCAAGGAAACCCCTGAGAAAAAAACCTTTAACCATTTTTTTTTCTTACATTGAAATTTTAATCTATCAGGAGACACTTGTGTTACTTTCTTATATGGTATTATGATTTCTTTAAGAAAAATCTAATTGCTTGGCGATATTGTAATACCATTTACTGTGCAGAAAAACTTAACTTGGGTACATCCAAACATCCTCCGCATTCTAACAAAACAAATAAACAAAACTTGTGGTTTGGAAAATCAAAACAAGTGATTATTTACTGATGCCTTCCAGAAGTTTTAATATTAATTATGTATTAATATCTATAAATACTGAAATATACAAACATACAATATGTGAGACAGCACCTCATTTCTGGCGGTAATGAATTTGTGTTGTCTTGACTAACTTGAAGTCTAATGAATATGTATCCTGGTAATGTGATGCGAAACATTGTTATTTGCACTTTATGTAATCTGCAGTGTTACTAGGAGTTGTGTTACTTTCAGAAGAAAGCCTTGTGTGTACCAGTTTTAATACTTGATTGCTTATTGTGTATATCCTTTGGTTTTAAAGGGATAACTTAAAATCAGAAATTTGTTACTTTGGTAGCACAACATAAGCTTTTTTGCCATCAAACAAAACTCACTGTAATAAATTCTACAATACATGTACTTTGAATGGATACCAAACGAAAACACCTATTTATTATCTGCAATAATTAAAGATGAATGAAACTAGCAAGTTTCCGTCCCCCAGCATTCCCACAGAACTTATTGTCATTTCGAAAATCCAAATCAAACCTAATTGAATTGAAGCTGAATTTCTTGTTTTTTCAGCCACAGTTTTTCGACTTTTGAGTCTCACCTTTCAATTTTCAATGTTTTGTTTTTTGAATTTTTTACTTTCAGAATTCCTCCAGATCCACAGATTTTCGAGTTCAGCAGCTCCGAAAACCAGGTTAGTTTAGAAACCGGTACTTATCTCTAGAAATTATTTTCTAGGTGGCAAACGTTTTAGTTTTCTCTGGTTTCCCTGTTAAACTGGTAAAAATTGGTTTGCTGGAGAAATTTTGCAGCAAAATTTCACCTGTACTGCCATTCCCAGCTTCCTATACAATTTTACACTCAATTTAGTGGTATTATATTTGAATATAAAACAAGAGATATTTACATTTTGCATCACATAGATACATTTGCAGAATTTTGCTTTATTACCAGAGGACCTAAACCATTGGTTTTGACCATAACTAGTACTAATTTGTGTAAGGGGAATTTAAAATATTTAAAATGAATTGAATAAAATAAGTTTTAAGTATTAAAATAGTTATTAATTGAAGGTTAAATAGATAAACAGAGGCTTTTGAGCTTGTATATCCAGTTAAACCTACTGTTTGCCCCTTTTGTAAAATGTCAGTCATTCCATGCAATTCCAGGTGCCTTACTGGGGAGAATATGTAAAATATAAAAAAATTATTCTAAATCAGTGTTTCTCAATCAGGAGTCTAGGAACCTCTAGGAAGAGGTTGCTTGGAGTCCTTTCTCAAGCACAAGTTTAAAAGTGAAAAACAATTATAGGTAACCAGGAAATGAGCCCATCCCACCATTTCAAGATTAACCCTATGTGTACACAGAAAAGCTAAAATAAAAACATATCATGACATAAGGATGTTCACAACGTCCAAGGAGTATCCAATATTGGTGAATATCCAAACAAAGGTATAAAAAACAAAGGTATATATATGTCTGAAAAGTGCAAAGATTGTGTCCATTGCATGCACTTTTCAAAGCTAAAACATTATTGTTTGGGGTATAAGTGGCTCCTTCTCTTCCCTTTTTTGGACTTTGATCATGCACTGCAGGAGTACCACAAGGAGTAGGGGAAAAGGGTAAGGAAAATTAAAACATTTATTCTGAGCTGCTCTGTTTCTAGTTTTCACTAGACAGTGATCTGCAAACCACCAGGAAACATGTCTTTAATTTTCTGGTAGTTTGCAGCATGATCAAAGTTTGGTGTGGGAATTAACAAGGAGAAGGTAGGGTATTGAAAAATGGCCAAGAATTTAAGCCAAATCTGAATACAAACACACAAAATGATTGTAGTGTAACAAATGGCCGGACGGCCGGGTACTCACAGTACGCTTTAGGAGGAGGCTGATAGTCCGGAGGTGCAGGATACAGGAGCTGCTGGGAACTGTAGGCTGAAAACAGAGCAAGGTGCTGCTGGGAACTGAAGGCTGGTTACTGGATACAGGTAAGGTAGGTAACTGGATACAGATGAGCTGAGTAGACGGAAACTGGATACAGGCAAGGTAGTCACTGGAGACCGGCAAGGTATAGCTGGATACTGGCAAGGTATACTGGTACTGCAAGGGGTCACTGGAGGCAGGCAAGGTAAGTACTGGATACTGGCAAGGTAAGTACAGGATACTGGCTTGGTAAGTACTGGATACTGGCAAGGTAATTACAGATACAGGTAAGGTGGTCACTGGAGGCAGGCAAGGTAAGTACTGGATACTGGCAAGGTAAGTACAGGATACAGGTAAGGTGGTTACTCTGAAGCAGGCAAGGTAAGTACTGGATACTGACAAGAAGTATAGGTTACAGGTAAGGTAGTCACTGAGGCAGGCAAGGTAAAATAGGAGAGGAGCAGACAGTATCCAAGGCAGGTGAGTAAGGAGCCAGGGTAGCTAATGCTACTATCGGGCGCCGGGTCCAGGAGGATGCCGGCTTTTCAAATCTCGCGCCGCCCGGCGTCCAGAGTGGCGCGGGACCGGAGCGGCAGGTAAGTTCGTGACAGTACCCCCCCTTACGGGGGGCCACAGGACCCAACGGCCAGGTTTCTGTGGAAAAACTCCTATGGAAAGCTCTGACTAGACGGAGTGTTGCACATCAGCATTTTTAATCCAAGCTCTTTCTTCTGGACCGAATCATTTCCAGTGGACCAAATACTGAAGAGACCTCCTCCAGAATCTAGAGTCCAAGATTTTCTCAACCTCAAACTCCTGTTGACCATCAACAGAAATTGGAACTGGAGGTTGTACAGATGTGGAATACTGATTAGAGCATACTGGCTTGATGAGGAAATATGAAACACATTAGGAATCCGCATGCTGGAAGGCAGTTGGAGGCGAACAGCCACTGGACCGATTAATTCCAGATATGAAAAGGACCAATAAATTTGGGTCCCAGTTTAGAGGAAGGAACCCGTAGGTTAATATGAGCAGAGGAGAGCCACACTTTATCTCCTACAAATAAGCTGGGGGTTCTCTACGTCTCCTATCTGCTGCAGTTTTTTGTACCAAAGCAGATTTCTGAAGGCTGACTTCTGTAGCATGCCAGATAGCGGTCATCTGGGCCGCCGAGTCATTGGCAGCAGGTACTTGAGTGAAAAGAGGATTCGTCCCAAACACAACACAAAAAAGATTTCCCAGTAGAAGTATGAGGTGAATTGTTATGGGCGAACTCAGCCCAAGGCAGAAGGTTGGCCCAATCATCCTGAGTATAGGAAATGTAACAACGAAGATATTGTTCCAAAGACTGATTAGTGCGTTCAGTAGACCCCCTTGGACTGGGGTGGTAAGCCGAGGAGAACTGTAACTTGATGTTCATGGACTTACAAAGTGCCCTCCAAAATTTGGAAACAAATAAGAAACCCTTTTAGGTAAATTTCAGAAGGGAGTCCATGAAAGCGGAAGATATGTGAAATAAATAGTTGCGCTAACGTTGAGGATGGTTTTGGGGAGGGGTACAAATGGGCCATTTTGCTGAAGCGGTCTACTGTCACCCATATAACCGTGTTTTTCTTGGAAGGTGGAAGTTCAACAATAAAGTCCAGGATAGATGGGTCCAAGGTCTGGACGGAATGGGGGGGGTTGAAGAAGACCACAGGGGAGGGTTCTAGAAGACTTGGTTTGAGCACAGCTGGTACACGCGTGAATAAAGTCTTTAACATCTTTTCTCATTTTGGGTCACCAAAGGAACGGGCAAGAATATTAAAAGTTTTGTTAACCCCGGAATGCCCGGCTTGCTTGGAACAGTGAGTATGAAGAAGGATAGCTTTCCGAAATGAAACAGGAACAAAGATTTTGCCAGAGGGTGTGTCTGGAGGAGCAGAATCTTGTGCGGCTTGGATCTTGGAACAAAGTTGGGAGAGATAGAGGCCAAGATTTTAGTGGTTGGTATAATGGAGCCCTTATCTTCATTAATACAGTCGGAAGCAACAATGACCTGGACAGGGCATCAGCTTTCTTGTTTTTGGAACCAGGTTGGTAAGTGATAAAAAAGTTGAATCGGAAAAGAATAAAGGCCACCGTGCTTGACGGGGATTTAACCTTTTGAGATTCTGGATGTATTCGAGATTTTATGGTCGGTAAGGATGGTGATAGGTACAGATGTGCCTTCCAATAGATGACGCCACTCCTCGAGTGCCAGTTTGATGGCAAGAAGTTCCCTATTTCCAACTCATAATTTTTGCTCATTGGTAGAAACTTCTTGAGAAATAAGCACAGGGATGGAGTTTCCTTTTAGGGCCTTGTCTCTGGGAAAGGACGGCTCCAGCGCCCAAGTCGATCATCAACTTCGATGTAGAAGGGAAGACTAGGATCTGGATGTACTAGAACAGGAGCATCAGCAAAGGCCTCCTTGAGTCGTTTGAAGGCTTCGAGGGCTGCAGGGGTCCATGAATGAGGCTTACCACCTTTACTAATGAGGGCTAATATCGGAGAAATTATTGACGAGAACCCCTGAATGATGTCTGTAGTAATTGGCAAACCCAATGAACCTTTGAATAGCTTTGGTTCCCATAGGAAGAGACCAATCTTGAATGGCCGAAACTTTAACAGGATCCATCTGGAACTCTTGTGCAGAACATGTAGCCCAGGAAGGGTACTTGTGAACACTCAAACAGATACTTTCCAGTTTGGAATATAGGCTATTCTCTCTCAGACGTAGTAACACCTGTTTAACATGGATGCGGTGTGAGGGCAGATCATGAGAAAGATTAAAATGTCATCGAGATATACTACTACAGAGATACCAACATATCCCGGAAATGTCATTTACGAATTCTTGGAACACCGCTGGAGCATTACAAAGGCCAAAGGGCATTACGAGATATTCGTAGTGACCGTCCCTGGTGTTAAAGGCGGTCTTCCACTCGTCACCTTGCGTCATACGGATCAGATTGTATGCCCCCCGAATCCAGTTTGGTAAATATTTTAGCCCCTTTTATCTGGTCAAATAGCTCAAGATGAGAGGGAGAGGATAACGATTCTTATAGTGATTTTATTCAACCCTCGTAGTCCGATGCAGGGTCGTAAACCTCCGTCTTTTTTTTTCAACAAAAAAGAACCCAGCTCCAGCAGGGGAAGTGGAAGGTTGTATGAAACCCCTAGACAAATGTTCAGTAATGTACTCTTTCATGGCTAGAGTTTCTGAGGGAGACAGTGGGTATGTGCGTCCCCGAGGAGGCATAGTACCAGAAAGAAGATCGATGGGGCAATCGTAGAAACGGTGCGGTGGTAGCTTCTCAGCTCGCTTTTTACAGAACACATCAGAGAAATCACGATAACATTCAGGAGTTTTTTTCTCAGATTTATTCTCACATGTAATGGTAGTGCAATGAGTAGAAAGGCAATTTTTGAAACAAAAGGGGCTCCAAGACTTTAGTACATTGTTAGACCAATCTTATAACAGGGTTGTGTAGTCTGAGCCATGGAATTCCTAGAATGAGGGGAGCAGAAGGCTTTGGATGACAAGAAAAGATAAACGTTCTTGGTGAAATATGCCAATGCGGAATAGGACTTCGTATGTAGATTTGGAGATGAATTCTGAAGCCAACGGGTTTTATCGATAGCCAGAACTCGAGCGGTTGCTGCAAGTGAAGGAGAGGAGCCCAATGTGCTGTATAGGTAGAATCGATGAAATTTCCAGCTCCAGCGGCACCCAAATCGACAAAGGCCTGAGAGGAAAAAGTTTTACCATTACAGGTGATAGTAGCTGGTAGAAAAGATTTCAGTGTGTTCACATTTGGCAGGAGACTTAACATTACCTAGAAGGAGCTCCTCCTTAACTTCTAGGTCCAGGAGTTTCCCGACTTCTGGGGACAATTTTTTACAAAGTGTCCTTGCCCAGCACAATAGAGACAAAGCCCATTGGTACGTCGGCGTGATTTTTCCTCGGGGGATAGATGATGTGCCGCCAATTTGCATCGGCTCCTCACCCGAAGATAGGGTTGCGGAAGGTCTGAGCAGGTCTAGGAAGGTCTTAGGGAGGTGGAACGAGCTGCAGACCTTTCTGCCTGCCGTTCACGAAAGCGGGTATCAATCTGTATGCATAGTGTAATCAAGTCTTCCAATGGGACAGTTATTTCCCTAGATACTAATTCGTCCTTGAGGCGATCAGAGAGTCCCTGCCAAAGGCTGCAGTAAGTGCCTCATTGTTAGGGATGGCATAGAACTCGAACTCGAACCCGAGTTCGAGCCGACCTGTTCGAGTTCGAGCGGACCCGGACTTCTCGAACTATCTCGGACTCGGACTTTCGATATTTCCCGGACTTTCGATGATTTATCGAATGTTCGAACGTTCGAGTATCGCCTGCCGAGTAAATGTACATGGTAATCTAGGTGCGAACATCCAATCTGCGAGTAAAGTCCCATTTAAAGCTATAGGCGAGCATCTAATCTGCGAGTAAAATGTCCATGTTACCCATCGAACAGTCGAACGCGAAGCTCGAAAGTAACGCGCGTGAGAGTAAAAATCGATTTTACGAAAGTCCTGGATATTGGAAAATGCTCCCCAACCATTTCCCAGGTCCCACAGCCATTTACATTAGTTACCATTAATATTTTAGTTTGATGACTCAAACTTTTCGAACTATTGCCTCCCATAGACTTTAATGGGTCTTTTTCGAACTTTCGAACTTTCGAACTTTTACAATAGTTCGAAAGTACGAAAACGGACCGAACTTTCAATAGTTCGACCATCTCTACTCATTGTTCCAAGAAGTCTCCGCAGCAAGGGTACGAAATTCGATAGCATATTGACCCACGGAACGTGACCCTTGGGCGAGCTGCATCAAACGGGGAAGAGGCAGCAGAGGTTCTTCTGGAGCATCGAAGACCTTGCGAAACATACTCGGAAGTCAGTAACATTAAGACTAGAGGATCGTCTTTTTCCCATAAAGGAGAAGCCCAGGCCAGTGCTTGCCCTCCACAAAGCATGATGTATCCAACCTTAGCACGATCCGATGCAAAATGAGAGGGTTGAAGTTCAAATTGGATTCGGCACTGATTAATGAACCCACGGCAGGCTTGGGGATCACCATCAAACCGTGAGGGTGGGGTATGCAGGCTCTCTCCGAAGAGAAGGATCCCGGATCCGGCCGCCGAAGGAGGTGGCGTAGAACCCGGAGCAGAGGCGCAGCTGGGGGTAGCCAGACAGCAAGGGAATCCATGAACTGCCAACTGGCCCTGATGATGTTCAAACAGTCCTTGCGTTTGGACAAAGCTTGGGGAGTTTTACTCAACTCGGCCATAGCCCCCTCAGGCGTTTCCATGGCCCGATAGTACTGTAACAAATGGCCGACGGGTCCGGTACTCACAGTACGCTTTAGGAGGAGGCTGATAGTCCGGAAGGTGCAGGATACAGAGGCTGCTGGAACTGTAGGCTGGAAACAGGAGCAGGTGCTGCTGGGAACTGAATGCTGGATACTGGATACAGGTAAGGTGGTAACTGGATACAGATGAGGTGGTAGACAGACGGAACTGGATACAGGCAAGGTAGTCACTGGAGACCGGCAAGGTAAGTACTGGATACTGGCAAGGTAAGTACTGGATACTGGCAAGGTGGTCACTGGAGGCAGGCAAGGTAATTACTGGATACTGCAGGTAAGTAACAGGATACTTGCTTGGTAGTACTGGATACTGGCAAGGTAGACAGGATACAGTAAGGTGGTCACTGGAGGCAGGCAAGGTAAGTACTGGATACTGGCAAGGTAAGTACAGGTTACAGGTAAGGTAGTCACTGGAGGCAGGCAAGGTAAGTATAGGAGCAGGAGCGGAGCAGGATCCAAGGCAGGTGAGTAAGGAGCCAGGCGCGGGACCGGAGTGGCAGGTAAGTGCGTGACATGTAGGAGGCAATTTGATGACAATCCTTGAAGTGCAATCAGTAACAAACTTTAAAAAACATTAAAAATGCAAACCATAGGTTTTATGCATTAGGAAATATTAGTGGAGTGTAGACTCGCTTTATAAACAAACCTAGTTTTAAAGCAGAACCAGTTGTAAAAAAATTTGCAGATATGGTGGAACATATTGAAAATTGTGGTTGAAATTCGATAATAGCTGTTAAAAATACAGGTCTAAGTCTGAATTCGCTGTCAAATCACAGACGGGTCTGATGGTCTGGCCCCTGCTTACAACTTCCTGCCGGATTGGATCGCTGCGGGAGAGAAGGCTGTGTAAGTAGAAACCTGGGGATTTTTTAAAAGAAATATTGCGGTGGTTGGGGGTGGGTAAGGGTTACCTACCTTACCCCCAAAGTTTGTTTTGGGGGTGGACATGCCCTTTAATGCACCTCCTGCTATCTTTTGTATGTTTGAATTGTGGTATTCAACTACAAAGGTCCCTGAAGGTGAAGGTTTTGCCTACAGTGGAAGTGTATCACTATATTTACCAAACTTTAAAGTGCATGTCCACCTACAAAACAAACTTTTCATATATTTAGGGCACCCTAGCCCACCCCCAACTGCCCAGTTCATTTGTAAAAAAAAAAGGAAAACTCTACTTACATCACATTTCCCCCCAGCGATGTTCCAGGCCCTCAGCTTGCTGGAAGTTACAAGCAGGGGCCAAACCAACAGCCTCCGGAGGAATGAAGTAATGTAAGTAGAGTTCTGCTTCTTTTTTTTTAACAAACAAACTTGTCGGTTGGGGGTGTGATTGGGTGCCCTACAATATGTTTAAAGTTTTTAGAGGTAGGGCACCAGGCAGCAAAGAGGGATCCAGAGGGAGGGAGGGGGGGGGGTAAAAGGACTCCCCCGTGCAAGTCCTTACTGAGTGAGGAAAAGGTTGAAGCAGGGACTGGATGACACACAGACAGCTCCTACTCTTCTGTTTCCTTAACTTTGAACAGCCACTGCAGGAGAACCATTTGGAGCAGAGCAGTAAGGGAAGGATTTTTTTAACACTACACAATTTTAGTTTTGGGGTGGATATGCCCTTTAACCTATTATGATTTAAAGTCTCTCTTGCACAAGAAAGGCAAAGTATATAGTAGGTAACAACCCACTCTAGTATAAGAGACAAAGCTGGCTTGTATTCTTTAAGATATGTAACTTCGGGAAAATGCAGGAAAAGTAACTACGTTAAAATATGAACTGGCCTATGTAGTACTTATTGCTTGAAATTATCTGGGAATCTTTTTGCACAAGAATGGTAGATATTGTGTTCTCTCGTTGTCAGCATAACATCTATGTAACCACAAAGAAATAATTCATACAAGACTAATAAAATACATTTTCTAGACAAATCCCTGGTGGCATCATTAGCAAACAACGGTTAAGACCAAACAGGTATTCTATTTTTACTTAATTATAAAACCAATGTTTTTTTTTATAATCTCTTTTAGTTCAGTGTGAACTTTAAGAAATATTAACATAATCAAAAACAACTTGAAATCAAACTACCTAAAATTTGAAAATGTGACACGAGGCATACAAGGAATATATTGTATCATTGTGGTATTCTATATATTTATAATCTGTTAAAAAACAAGCCAATAATTCTGGATATCACTTTGAGTCCTGATATGGCAGGCGTAAATTTAGTTCCGTCAGGGTCGAGCACCTACTAACTGATTATATTATGTTATGTATTATAAGAAGCATGTCTTCCCTGTGCACACCTACTCATTGTTTATTTTATCAGGAAGGGTATACAAAGACACACTCTGTAAGATAAAACTTTTTCAAAGCTTACATGCCTTTGTTTATTTATTTTTATGCAGTATTGTTTGTTAAAACATTTGTAAAATATAAGCAAATCTTATAGACCAGCTTCTTACTTTTCAAATGTTAGGACAGTTGTTTGACAAGACCTATGTCTTTCAAAATTGTATTGAGTGCCTTTATGAGAACATAATCCTAACTATAATTTTGTGTCAAAACTTCCAATATCTTTCCAACCACAGATGTTAATTTATTACAGTAATTTATTACAGTATTTACAGGCTGAGGCTACATGCCATTTTTTAATATAAAATGTAAAAATATTTAAACAGCTATTTGATATTTTGTACCTATTGTTTTTTTTGTTTCCATTACTTTACTTTTGTATATACCGGTATGTATTTGGTTTTGAGAAAATGTCTTATCTTCAATGACTAAATTAGATTTGTTTTGTTACTAATAACCATTTATTTTACAGTGCAAGTTCACCCCCAAAACTAAAATTGAACTTACTACTGGCCCCACTGTGAAGTTGAAATGAAATCCTTACCTTACATCTCTGCTACTTTTGGTTCTCCTGCAATGCTTGTCTAAAGTCCAGGAAAGTGAAAAGTAGGAGCTGTTTTCCTGTCCAAATATTTCTGCCTCTTCGGCAGCCACAGTTAGGTAGTGTGACATGTGCAGGGGAGCCCTTCCCCCCACTCCCTCCCACCATCTGGATCCATCCATGATTGTCCTTCCACTTAGCGTTAAATCCTTTTAACATATGGTAGATGCCCCCTGCCCACCCCTTCTCACAAAAAAAATCAGCCCTTCATTCCTTCATCACTCTGTGATTGGACCATCCCCGGTTCTGGCAAGCAGGGAGACAAATCAGTGTGCCGCAGGAGCGAAGGGCTGTAAGTACAGTTCTAATCATTTTTTTTTAAGAAATAACACGGTGGTTGGAGGTGGGCCAGTGGTATGTACCATATATTAAAAAAATATTCTTAGGGTGAAAATGCCCTTTTAAAAAAAATGTTTAATTTAATTTTTTATCATTATAACATCATAAATGTAAAGTCACAGGTGCAAAAACAACATAGATTACTTGTTACAATGACTTGCACCCAGCAGAACAGCACTATTGGGTAGAATTCACATTGAGGTGTTCCTTATTTATTTAAAAACAGAAAAGTGGCAAGGGTGGTTGGGACTCTTTTCTTTTTAGGACTTAAAAGTATGGCTCCATTTTTGCATGGGAGGTATAAAAACTATTATCATAGCTACAGTAATTGTTTACAGTTGTGCTACTGTATTTGATTGCTTTATAAATCCCCATGCTGTTTTTACTATTACATGACCGTTTGGATATGCTCTGGCTAATTTTTGCTGATTTTGTGACTTACACTGAAATGTATGCAGTAATTTAAGATACACCTTAAATGTGTTGCTTTATTCAGCGAGAATTCTGCCACAAAGGCAGAAAATTCATAGATATCCAGAGTAGAGAAAAGAAAAGGATTTCTGCTCCTGTATAAATAAGGCCCTATAAATAACCACTCACACGTTTAGGACATATCCTGCAGCTATTTGCTAGGGCTTTGTTTTGAGCACATGTGGTACAAGTTTCCTACCCCAGTCTGTCACTGACAGTTCTGCCATCTCTGGTGAGCACATGTTAATAAAGAGAAGGAAGGAGCCATAGAGCTGTAAGTTATTGCATGAGTATGGTGTTGCATTTAAGGGTGTGTGTGACCAGGTCTTAAATTTATACAAAGTGTTAATACAATACAATATGTTAGTACTACATTGAATTGCAGCAAACTATTATCCAACTTTCATAGTGAATTGTCTTTTAGGTTTGATGCATTTACTACATAAAGTTTAGGAAGAAAACCCTTTTAACTGTAATCAAAATATCCTTGAAAGGACAAAGTAAACCATCAACAAATGACTTCAACAGAATCAGGCTCACCAACTAGCTCTCATAGATGCAATCAAAGGACCCTAGTATCAGGGTGATAATGATAACTGAAAGATTAATGATGTGGATACTTAAAGACTGAACCCTTGTTTTTTTATATTCAGAGGTTTATTGGGAACCATGGTAACAAGATCAAATGTAACAAGAAGTTCCACTTGTGCAAAATTGAGATGGCAGATTTGCCAGAAAAGTACTCAGGTGCTCCCTCTAGAGTCCTCTACCAAGGACACAATTGGCAATAATGAAGGAAATTGAAGAGGTGGACACTGAAATGTACAAATAACTGATTTATTGCAACATCACTCATACAACGCTATGGGGAAACATCTGTTCCCTTCCTCGGGTGTTACTCTTCATTCTTCATTTAAGCACATTGTAAGAAGGGAGGAGTTACAACTAAAGAAAGGGACAGAGAGCTCACCAAAACTTTATTTTCAAATTTCAGTGTGCACCGCTTCAATTTCCTTCATCACAGCAGAGATCATCATTAAATTATATCGAACTTAGCATTTATGTTGAATTACTAAAAGATATTCTTGGTAGTTCTAAGTTTAGAAAAAAATTGGCTTAGAGGCAGATCCATTGAAGTTTTCTGAACGTATCAAAAAAATGTGGTTGAAAATTGAGGTTAAAAATTGCAGTCAAACGTTAAGGATCATGGTTAAAAAAAATCAAAAATCTCATTTGCAAAAAATTAAAATTGTGGAAGAAAAACAAAAATTGTTCCTTCAATTCGAGCCAGAATTTCAAAATTTAAAAAACGTTCTAGAGATTTGCTTATGGAATGATCTTACCAGTTTAGTTCTCTTGGTAGGTGGAAACAGATCTATCACATGTAGAAGTGTTATCTCCTTTATTCTCTTCATGAAGAGCTTGGAGCACCATTTTATTAACCGTTTACCAAGGTATTTTATCCATTTGCTTTTATATAGAAAAGTTTGTACCCCCGTTCTGATTAATTAATTGCTCTTAAAATAAGTAAAGCAGATTTGGAAAACATGCCTTTTATAATAATAATAATAATTCAAGTAGAAACAAAATCTGACATAAAGTAGAGCAAAATGAATAAGTCAGTGAAACAAACAATTCTATATTAAACTAGCAGGAACAAGACAATGAACAAAAAAATCAGTCTAGCATTTCCTTACTGGACTGAATATGGAGTCTAAGGTTTTTCAGTAAGCACAAAATTGAAATGTGCAGCTAGACTGTGGTGAGGTTCTGAACTTTCAGCCTAAAATTTAGCTTACAAAAGGATACAGAACTAACTGTGAGGCAATATGGAATTCGTATGAACTGGGCAGATATCAGGAAAAGTGTATCAAACGTGGATCATTTGATGTTTGGAATGTTTTACTGGCGTGATTTGGCTGCAAAACATAGGGGAAAGGGGTTAATTTTTCCCTGATGTTAATTTTTCTACTCGGCTTCTTTCAATGTCCATCAGGTTGGAATCAACGGGTAGACTCTGTGATGAGCTCTCATGCTTGATCAAAGCTTGGCACAGCTTATAAGTGGCACTGCTACTAATAGTTTGCAGAAATCCTTCTATTCATTCAATCACACAGGGCTGGCAAACAGAAGTATGATACCTAAACTGCGGTTACAAGATCTGCTACAAATTTACATTTTTTTGAAGACAAGTATAAGTACTGCTTGTCAGTTTTTAGATTGAAATTCTTCCAGGCAATTCTGAAAGAATGAGAATTAGAGCTTATAAACAGCATAGTTTTTTCCACTGCTTTCCTTTCTACTAAACCCATAGTGAAAGTAGTATTCTGCTTCTCTGTAGGGGTTACAGGAACGCCTGTAATACAGTATGTTATCCTATACTCATGTTTTGCCAAATGTATGTGTTCTATATTTAAGATTTTGTGCTTTACAGAACACATACATTACGAGCAGGTTTAGACATGATCAGACAGGGGGAGCAAGGCTGTGATCTTAAAAGTACAGTATAAGCTTAATACAAGCTGCTTTAATGCAAAAGTTTTAAGACACCCAAAATTATGGATTTGAAATATCCTCTAGACTAATGGAAACAATTTGGGCCTCACATTTACCCTGAAGAAAAAAAATGTTTTTTGTGTCCTTTATTTGAGCTTAAAATTGTAAAGCCATAGAATATGATGAGCACTGCAGATGAATAATGAAACATGGACTGATAGATTATAATGCAGAATAGATGAGGGCTATCCTCAGAATGATGAATTCCTATGATACAAACACTCAAAAGTCTCTAATGCAAATATGTTTTTTTTTGTTCATGAGAAAGGACAGGTTAGGACTAGAGATGTCCGAACTTCGCAAAATCCGTTCCGCTTGAGGAAAAAATTCGAAAATTCAAAAATCCGCGAGCGGACCCATTAAAATGAAAAATATCCGCGAAATTACGAGGATTTCTTGTATTTTCGAAAATTTTCTAAATAATGGGGTTTCGCGTATTTTCAAAATTTTTCGAAAATACGAGAAAACACGTAATTTCGAAAATATGTATTTCCGAAAATACAAGTAATCCTCGTAATTTCGAAAATTTTCGAAAATACGTATTTATGGAAATAAGAGAAATCCTTGTATTTTCGAAAATACGTGTTTTCTTGAAAATTTTCGAAATTGCGCGAAAACTCATAACTTCGAAAATCCGGAAAATCCACGAATGGGAAGTTCGGAAGGCAGAAAATCGGGAAAATTCCCCCGTTGGGGAACGGGTTAATCTGCGGCGGATCCGGGTTCAGATCCGCGAACCGGCCATCCCTAGTTAGGACTAGAGATGTCCGAACTTCGCAAAATCTGGTCCGCTCAAGGATCCGCAAATTTTCTAAAAAATTAGAAAATCCGCGAGTGGACCCATTAAAATCTGTTAAAATGAAAGTTCGGCAAAATCCGTTCTTCGAAAATACGAGGATTCTTCGAAAACACGAGATACAGGGATTCTTCGAAAATATGAGGATTTTTCGAAAATACGAGGATTTTTCGAAAATACGAGGATTTTTCAAAAATACGAGGATTCTTCGAAAATACGGACCCGAAAATGTGGGTTGCTCCGTCCAAAAATGTGAAAAATCCACTAAATTTTGAATTTACGAGGATTTCTAGTATTTTTCTATATTTTCGAAAAAATCCTTCGTAATTTCAAAAATTTTCTAAAACGCGGTTCAGAAAAGTTCGGAAGGCGGGAAACCGGAAAATCCGCAATATCCGCCGTTCGCGAACGAGGTAAATCCACCTCTAGTTAGGACCTCATATTTCTGTGTTTTTGTACCACATTACTACATTGTAAAAAACCCCATCATCTTAGGTCCTCTAAAGCATACACAAACCAATACCAATTGTGCAATCCTGCAATCATATCGCCATTGGTCAGATAAAATTTTTTCCTATTTCCTGATAAGGCTAAAAATCTCCTATACATGATCTGACGATTGAACAGTATTACAATATTGTATGAACGGAGATTGGATAGTGTTTGGGCCCCTTTATATAATCCTTGATAAATTCTATAACAAAATCTAGAACCAATCAGATTTGTTGTTAAAAATTGATTTCACAATTAGCACAGTTGTTGTGAAACTACAGGTTTTGTATAGGAAATTTCATCACCAATCTGTCAACATTTTATGTGAAGCTCGTAGGGGAGCTTACATAAAGACAGCATTTGCAAAGTGTGTGATATCTGAGTAACCAGGCTGATAGTACAGGAGAAATCACCAAGCAGCAAGGTAGAAATTCACTTTACTGCTCCTCACTTTACACTCTTTAGATTACACATCTAAACACGTCCGTGTCCCATAGCTCCACCCACTTCCTTAACCCCTGCTTAGTTCCTAGTTAAACATGCATGATAAAAACAAACAGAGAACATATTAACAGTAAAAGAAACAACATCACAAAGTGGACACAGAGAATAAGAAAGACGAAAAGGGGAGAAAGAGAGAAGACCATCCTGAGATACATTGATGAAGTAGACACAAACATGTTTGTTGCGATCAACTATTTAAAACAGGGTGGCCAACCACCAGGCACCCTTATTCCCCTGGCTCCTCCAATGGTCATGGGGGCTAACGTTATGCCACTAATCCCCATAAAGACAGGCTGTTTGGCAGTAGCCAAGCAGCATGTTGTCTTCTATGGGAAAGGGAGGTGGGAGCAGCAGTAAAATCTCCCACAGTAAGGAAAGCAAAGACCCTTGCTCCCCAACGTAATTTACTATTAAAGGGTATGTTCATCAAAAAAGTAAGTTTGTTTCTATCAGATTTACTGAAGAACAGGAGGTAAATACTCCCATTCTTCAGTAAATCTTACCCACGGACCCGCTCCAGTGCCAACTTCACTGACAGTCTCTGACGCGTATTTGCTCCTTCGCACTGTGTGCGCGTGTGCGCACAGTGCAAAGGACTGGAGAAGCGTCGGAGGGAATTCGGCGCTGGAGCGGGTCCGAGGATAAGTGACTCCTCCTCTCCTGTAAGATTTACTGAAGAACGGGTGGTAAGAGATGCATTTACCTCCTGTTCTTCGGCAAATCAGATAGAAACCAACTTAATTTTTTGATGGACATACCCTTTAATAGTAAATTATGTTGGGGAGCAAGGGTCTTTGCTTAAAAGGGGGGGGGGATTCCTTCCTGACTCCAAACGACAATAGTAAAGTGTCCATGGAGCAACCAGAACTACAGTATATATATTAATTCCAGTAATTCTTAATGTTTTTTAGTTTCAGAAACTTATTTAGCCCACTTTTAAAGCTATTCAATAACCTGCGATTACCACATCGGCTTGAAGACTGTTTCATCGTTCTCACTGTAAAAAAACCTTACCTAACCTGAAGATGAAACTTCTTTTCTTCCAATCTTAAAGGATGTCCATGGGTCCTCTGATATGAACAATGCACCAGAGAGTTTACTTTATGGCCCATTAATATATTTGTATGAAGTGATCATATCCTGACGCAAACGCCGCTTCTGTAAAATAAACAACCCAACTTGTACAATCTAGCCTGCTAGTAAGCCTTCTCCGTTCCCTTTATTATTATAGTTGCCATTCTCTGAACTGCTTCCAATTTCCAAGATTATGGCATTCCAAAACTGCTAGCATATTCCAAACAAGGCCTTTCCAGGGAGAATAATATTTTTCTCTCTTGAATTTATTTCCCTCTTTTGGGGGGCACCACGCTGCCTAAGCAGCGGTGCCCTTGACTGAGGAGGGGGGAGCTCACCTTCAGCTGCTTCCTCTCCCCTCCCCTGGAGGGAGTCTCCCTCTTGGCTCTCGTTGCCGTTGCGCGGCTTGGCCCGCCCGCGGCTGGAATCATGGCCACTGCATCCCTTCCCAAGGATGCATTGCAGCTGGGCAGGGGTCGCGGCGTAGCGCGTCAGAGCGTGATGACGTCACGGCGCGCGCTGCGCCTATATAATTCGGGAGCCACGAGGGAAGGCGCCATTTTAGGTTAGTCAGTGATAGGAAAAGTACTGCTGCCGATTTTAGTCAGTTGGAAGATTAGGACTAGATAGTGAAGATGGCAGAACTCGACCAGCTTCAGAGACAGGTGCTGGAGAGGATGGGCAGAGAGGGGGCTGGATGGAAGGTCAACCCCAGCATCCACCAGTAGGGGTACTGCCCAAACACAGAGAAGTAGCACCCTGGCACCAGGGCGCAAGGGACATCGGGTGCCCAGGTGATGGGGGGTCATCGGTTGACCCCTAGTAATTACCCGTCCCTTAGCGAGTTTACGGTACCAGCCGTGCTGCGGGCTGACGCCACGGGCAGGTGATACAACTGAGGAGGGAAACTAGATTTCACAGATGCTCGCCCCACTATACGGGCCGCCTCCATGGTCAGGGAGGACCTGGGGAGACGCACGCCAGACATAGTGGGGGCTAAGCCAATGCACTGCAGAGTGGAACCCACGCAACGCTCCCAAAGACCTAGGAGGGAGTCTTCCTCCTCTAGCAAAGATGGAGGGGGGGAGGCGTGGCAGATCTCATAGGAGACGCTGTAGGGAGCGTTTCGTTCCAGTGCTCGCGGGAGCACTGGGCAGTGCTCCCAGTGTCATTCCAGGGCATCTAGGAGGATGCGCCTGAGAGGGGACAGTACACTCCTCTGATTCCTCCAATTCTCCACGCTGAAAAGGGCCCACGGCCGGAGGTACAGAGGGAGGTCCAGGCTTCCACCAGACGCAGTTCCAGGCGGGAACAACAACCCAACAATGCCACCCAAACGGCCCCGCACCACCGGCACCAACTGCTGCCCCCGGGATCTACGTCTGGTGAGTTGTCATGTGCTGGGGCTGGGGTGGATCTGCCGGAGGGCACCTAAATGAGGGTCCTTGGCTGGCAGTGTTAAAAGCTATGTTGAATAAGGCGGGGGCACCCACTTCAGGTACGGATGCCCCAAGCTCTGCCCCAGGGGGAGTTACACCCCTCCCGCCTGCGAAAGCAACGGTAAATGCGGAAGCCTTTAAGGAGGCCCTTTTATGTGTCACCAGCAGAGGTGAGGGAAAAGATTGGGAGAGGAGAATATGTGGACATTTGGTCCCTTATATCAGTTGATAGCCCTTCTGTGGATAAGGAGAGGAGGTTTGAGAAGGGAAAAGAAAAGGAGCCAAAGGTTGCTAAAACCTTTGGGAACTGGGTACAGGCTTTTTGCGTGCTGGCGAGTATTGTGGGAAGGGGCCACCCGGAACAGAGCGCTGATCTCTTTGTCTACCTCGACCAGATTTTTGGAGCATATAAAATTCATGGAGGCTCCGCCTGGTGGAGGTACGATGAGGAGTTTCGGCAGCGACTGGCTCTTAGACCTGAGGTCGGTTGGAGCTCCAAAGCCACCGACGCATGGATCAGGTTAATGACGGCTCCTAGCGCCCCTTTCCCACAACCCAACCATATTTTAGCCCCATTGCTTCCACTCAGGGCCCTGGCAGGAGAGCAGGCCCTTGCTGGCTCTATAACCAAGGTCAGTGTCATTTTGGGCCTGCGTGCAGGTTCAAGCACGACTGTTCTGTGTGTGGGGGCTCCGGCCATGCGGCAAACCGATGTTTTCGCCGGCAAAGGTCTGAACAGAATTCCATCTCCTTCAGTGGCCAGGAGACCTCCGGTCAACGATGGAAGGCTGGCTCTCCGACTACCCCAAGAGGGAGGAGGCAGACCTACTTAGGTCAGGTTTCACAATAGGTTTTATAATCCCGTTTGTTTATTCCCCTTTCCCCAGTTATCAAAAATTTTTAAATCTGTTCGAGATTTACCAACAGTAGCAGAGAGAAGCTGCACTCGGAGGTGAGCCTGGGCGCGTTGCTGGTCCTTTCTTGGAGCCCCCTTTTCCCAACCTGGGATTTTCCCCCTGGGTGTGGTGCCCAAGAAGGAGCCAGAAAATACAGGTTAATCCATCATCAGTCCTACCCCAAGGGTTCCAGCGTAAATGATGGTATCTCCAAGGCTTTAACTTCAGTTTCATACGTTTCCTTTGACAGGGCGGTAGAATTAGTCAGAGAGGCAGGGGGGGGCACATTAGCGAACTGGTATTGAATCCGCCTTTCGATTGTACCGGTTCATCCAGCTGTTCATTTGTGGATGCCAACTCGAAGGTCAATATTTTTCGATATGTGCCTACCCATGGATGCTCCATATCCTGTTCTTATTTCGAACTGTTCAGTTCCTTTCTGGAATGGATGGTGCATTACGAGACGGGATCTGAAGCAATAATTCACTATTTAGATGATTCCTATTCGTGGGCCCCTGGACTCTCCACGCTGCGAGTTCTTGTTAAACACCTTCAGGATACTTATGGAACGTATAGGAGTGCCTCTTTCGGCTGAAAAGACCATAGGTCAGTTACAATATTATCTTTCTTAGGTATAGAAATTGACACTGATGAAATGGTTTTTCGGCTCCTACTGCAAAAGATTACTGAGATCAATAGCCTAGTGGGTACGTTTTTCGCAGCCAAGAAGGTAACTTTGCGGCAAGTCCAGTCACTACTAGGCTCCCTAGTCTTCGCTTGCCGAATTATGCCCATGGGCAGAGTCTTTAGCCGCAGATTAGCGTGGGCGACGAGGGGTCTGTCCAGCCCGTCCCATCATGTCACACTAAACAATCCCTAAAAGAGGATCTTAAGGTGTGGAGATCCTTTTTACTAAAATATAACGGTAAAACCTGCTGTCAGGAGCAGGAGGTTAACAATGAAGCCTTGGAGTTATACACCGATGCTGCAGGGGCACACGGCTTTGGGGCCATATTTGGCAAGGTCTGGTGTGCGGAGGCTTGGCCAAAAACATGGGTGGACTAGGGACGGTGTAAGAATTTAACTTTACTGGAGCTCTTCCCCATAGTAGTGGCAGTCGAACTGTGGGGTGCGGAGATGCGGAATCGGTCTGATAACATGGGAGTGGTTCAGGCCATCAGCAATTTCTCCTCTTCCTCTCCTCCACTTTTAGCATTGTTACGCCATTTAATATTACATTGCCTGGAGTGTAATATCCTTTCAAAGCTGGCATATCCCAGGTACCAATAATATGATTGCTGACGCTTTATCATGCTTTCAATGGCAGGTCTTTCAGTCTTTGGCGCCATGGGCCAACAAGGAAGGCGCTCCTTGCCCACTGGCCCTTTGGAACATCGTGGAGTAAACCTGCACCAGCTGATTCAAGCATCAGTTGCTCAATCCACCGGGTCCAGTCATGGTAAGGCATGGGGGGAATGGGTTGAACTTGTCCAGAACCAGCGTTGGGAGGACGAGCAAGTAGGGCTGCTCTGCCTTAGTCGCCCAACGTAGAATGTCAGGTCTGTCCTTTTGCTTCAAACTTTTGGGATGAAGGATATACAAAGGAATTCTGGGTACCTCCATTTTAAAAGGTTGGAAAAAGGAAACATGTTTCGAGGGAATCCAGACGCCCTATTTCCTTCAGTTTATTAACTCGACTATGGTCGGTGTTAGAGGAGGTCACTAGCGATGATATGAATGTTGTGCTCAGGGCCAGTTTTGTGCTGGCATTTTTCGGGGCCATGCGAGTAAGCGACTGGTCCCTCCTAGCCGACCCGGCAAGGGGGCCTATCACTGAGGGACGTAGTGGTCAGGAGTCCCTTGTACAAATACGTATTTCCAGGTCAAAGACCGACATATTCGGCGCTGGGTCATGTTTTTCACTATTCCCCTTACAGTCTCCCTGTTGCCCGGTGGCGAACCTGAAGGCCTACTTAATGGTTAGAAGGTCATGATCTCAATTTCTGACACACGTCGACGGCTTGCCATTAACCAGGTTTCAATTTGAAGCCGTTTTGAAGTCCGCGCTACGTTGCTTGGGCCTAAACCCAAAAGACTTTGGCACCCATTCCTTTCAAATTGGCGCAGCAACAGAAGCCAGTGGCCTGGGTTTCACCAACGCTCAGGTCAAGGGGATAGGCAGATGGCGCTCAGATTGTGTGGCGCGTTACATTCGCCCGAACTTGGTTACTGATTGATTTCTCTTCTCAGGTACAAGTAGGCCCACCTTTTGGATCATCGGGCACTCCTACACTCACTGGGCGGAAAGACGTGCTGAAGTTCGGCCGGGGGGAAAACAGCTTGGCTTTTGTGAAGCGAACATCCAGTGGATCAAGGGACTGAATTGGATCAGGCTGCTTCCAGAAGTCATAGACATTAGTAGAAGGTGACGGGGGCCGGTTGGGTTGGTCATACATGCAGCTGGGAATGACCTTTGTATAAACAGACTATCGGACCTTATAGCAAATATTAGGTCTGATTTACTTCGATTGGGTGAATTTTTTACATCATCTATAATAGTTTGGTCAGAGGTCCTTCCCAGGCAACACTGGAAGGGCGCAAGGGATCCCGTGGTGATAGAGAGGTCTAGACGCGTACTTAATAGGCCGGATTTCTCGTTTCGTTCGTTCGCTGGGGTGTGTGTCCATAAGACATCGAGAGCTCGAAGGTGACAACAGAGCCTTGTTACGTCCTGATGGGGTTCACCTTAATGAACTGGGCTTGGACATATTCCTCTGCAGGCTATAAGACGGGATAGAGAGAGCACTACGTTTGACGAGGGGGGGTCGGAGGCGTTAATAGGTGTATAACGGCTCCTAGTGGCGGTCAGATCCTTGCAAATAGGTATGGTATGGTCTACATGCCCTCCTAACGGGAGGCCGGAATACTGACAGGTGGGTTTTGGAAATGCCTATATATATGGTTGTGGGGTTGCTATGGCAACCACGGTTATGGTAATTTGCAAGGATCATTGACAAAACATCTTACCTCATTACCAATAAATGCTGTGGCCGTTATTTTCACCCAACACTCTTGTCTCTCTCTCGTTATTGTTAAATGGAACCTAAACTTTTTACTGCGTGTAGGTTGGTTAAAATCTGGCGGGTGGGCGACTTCCCCAATAATTCAGTCATACAAGACCATATCTTGCTAGCTCTAGCCGTTTTTGCCTGGCATTGTTTGCTACAACTAAGTCTGTTATCTACCAGAACCACCAAATCTTTTTCCATTAGATATTAACTTTACACAGGGTTATTTATAGAGTAGGTGGCACCAGGATTGTTAAACCCCAAATGCATCACCTTACATTTATCAACATTGAATCTCTTCTGCCATTCTGCTGCACATTTTGATACCGTAATCTATCTAGGTCCGCTTGCAGCAATTGCATGTCATTTGAAGTTTTCAAAGCTCTGCATAGTTAAGTGTCATCAGCAAACACAGAGACCTTGCTCTCAATGCTCCCTTCTAAGTCATTTATAAACAGATTAAAAAGAAGTACGGAACCTTGAGGCACTCCACATTAGAACTTTAGAACCCACAGAGATGTAGCTCCATTCACAACCACTCTGTTTGCGAACCAATAACCAATTCTCTATCCATGTACAAAAATATTTTTTTCTAGGCCAACAGTCCTCAGTTTATACATTAGTCGCCTATGTCGCACAGTAGCAAAGTAGCAAAGTATACTACATCACTTCTTCATAAAAACCAAGTAAATTTGTCTGGCTTGATCTATTTCTCATAAATCCATGCTGACTACTACTAATAAGATCAGTTCTTGAGACATATGATCCCGTTACAAAGTTTTCAGAACCTTCACTACCACTGATGTTAGGCTTACAGGTCTATAGTTACTGGGCTGGGAACGACTACCTTTTTTGAATATTGGTATTACATTGGCTTTTTTCCTATCCAGCAACACATCATAAGACAAAAGTGAATCTGAACTGTAAAATACAACTCCAGTTAATAGCATTCATTTAAAGGGCATGTCCACCCCCAAAACTATAATCCCCCCAACTACTGGCCCCACCATGTAGTGTAGTTTAATCCTTACCTCACATCCCAACTCCATCTGGTTCTCCTGTAGTCCCCCCCAAAGTTCCAAAAACTGACCAAGGAGGCTAGCAGGTCCATATAGGACACGCCTGCTACCTGGCCTCCCGGAGATTTCCTATGCGTGCTGCAGCCTTCTCCCCCCTCCCCCCCCTCCCTCTCCCTCCCTCTCCCTCCCGTTCTACTATCCCTCCCCTAGCATTAAACCCCCTTAATATTCTGCTCCCCCATGTCCCCAGCCCCAACCGCATGTTGTTTTTTAAAAAAAGCTCCCCAAACTCTTACTTACCTCTCCGCTTTCTCCGCTGCACTGAATGACCGGCAGCCGCGTCCGTGATTGGCTGCGTCAGCCAATCACAGACGCGACTGCCGGTCCGCCCCTCGCTTGCATTCTCCAAGGAGGGCCGGCAGTGCGCAGAGGATCGAGGGGAGGTAAGTAGAGTTTGGGGGATTTCTGAAAAAAAAAAATATGCGGTTGGGGCTGGGGGACATGGGGGAGCAGAATATTAAAATTCGATTTTAGGGGTGGACATAGCCTTTAATTGTAACCCTGAAGAAATGGATAAGATAACTGTGTATGTGCACTGCGTGGCAACACCTTCTAAAGCTAGGTACACATGTTGCAACCTTTCCTCCTGACTGACCATTCAAGGCTTCCAGCTGGTCAGCCAGAAGGAAGGACTGTTGGTCGCGGCAAAAACAGCCGCGAACGTCAGTTACCCACGACCTATTGTGCGATCCATAGAGGACCGCATGATCAGTCATGGTTTTCCGACCTGTCCAATCATGCTTTCGTCCAATTTGGACGAAGGAATGGTCGGCGATTGGTCGAAGCCGCCATACAATAATTCGGCCTGACCGACCGAAACACTGAAATGTCGGTCGGTCGGGCCGAATTATTGTATGCTGTTTACCCAGCTTAACCCTCAGCCACCTGATCTCTTGCCTAATCTGCACTATAATGGGATTGGCTAGAAGTACTAGTGGGAGTGGCCTGCAGCAATAGTGAAGCTGCATGCCCCCCCCCAGAAGCACAGCAATCAGTTTTTAAAAGCTGATCACACATATATAGTAAAGGCATATTTAAAACCCTGTTACCGGACCAGCAACAGTTTAAAACAGCTGATTGTGCGTATCTTTACTACATATGTGCAATCAGCTGTTTAAAAACATCTGATCGGCGGGCCCTCTTAGTCCCTGGGCCCCCGTCGTAGCTGACCCTGTAGTTTCACAAGTGGTCTGCAGTAAATTAGGAATGGGCACAAATGCAAAGAGCATAATGAATGGTCAGTGGCTGAACTGTGTGAGTTTGGAATGCTGGGAAATAAAGCAAAAAATCACATGTTATTGAGGTACATCTCTACATCAAAATGAGAGGTGAGACATATTCCAAGGTGCTCTGTTTTCTGATTCAGTGTTGTCCTGGGGTTTAAGTTGACCTTTAACAAATTGTGGACAATATAATGTAGAACATTATTATATATTATTCTGCTTTGACTGTTTTAGCAAAAGGCAAGCTACAGTGTTTGTTAGACAGTCATCTCCACTAATTTGCAATGTTTGTTAAGATATAGAAAAATTACTATGTTTCCATAATAACATCTTCTTGCGTTCTACTGATTACTTAATGATGTGGTATCTGTGATGGTCTGTTTGAATATGTAGGACACAACAGAATGAAGGCTCTGATTCTAATTCATATTCAAGTAAAGGCTTATTTTTAAACCCATTCCAGAATTAGCAGCAGCATCCTACAGCGTGAGGCAGGGTGATGGTGTGAAGGATTCTGGAGATGTACATGTAAAGGAGAAACGACGTGTCCATTATCTGGCTTGCAAATAAATCCCTTGACGGGAACTAAGATAGGATCCTTCCTGCTTTCTGACATGGCTTATGAGAATTAAACTAGTACCGAAGCTTCCAAATACTCAGAAATGTATAAGAGAGAAATGATTTTGAAAGTATCTGTTTCTAATCTGTGACTTCATTTTAGAAAGAATAGCCACAGGATTTGGCTTAGAATGCTGGAAGGTGCTGGAGTTTACAGAAATCTATCACTATTCTTATCCTGGAAATAATAATATGATCATCACTTTTATTAATCTTGCTACTTATCATTTATTTAGGAATGATCAACATGTTCTGCAGAGCTCTGACACCATCAGTCCAATAACCAGCCACCTCTGTGCTCATCATTCAGCTGAGAGCAGGAGCTTTCCTATTGACTGTTAACTGTAGTTAGAGTAGAAAAAAAAGCTTAATTGGTGGTACTTCTTTTCTCTCGTAAGCGTGTGATTAGTTTGAATTACTGGTAACACAGAATAGCTTTATTCATCTTGTCAGCTGTGCACAGAGGTGGGTAGATTAACAATCCCAAGAGTATAGCAGCGGTTTGGAGCAGACAGAAGCTAGGACTGCTAACTTTTGAACATAAAATTACCTTTCTGGATGTGGGTGACAGTTTCCTCCTTATAGATTGGGGAATTGAAAGAAATTCTTTCTTCTGGTGCTACAATAGTGATGACTTTTTGTCACAAGTATCTCTGCTATGTTACATGCACTATAACAAATGCAGCTAATTAAAGTTAAATTAATGATAGGGGAAAAAAACCTCCATCCCTATCGCTGTTACTAATTTAAGCTTACTGTAAATGACCAGAATTATTCACAGACCAGTAATGCAAATACCATAGGGGAATTATCTCTAACTTCCAGAGAGGTGAAGGTCAGCTTGTAATGTGGGTATTCATTTCAGCATCTTAAATAGGTAGTTAGATGACAACTTTAAACTGCTTTGGATGTAATTTGTAAACAGGATGTATTAAAGCGGAGCTTTGAAAGGCAATGCTAGAGCAGAGGTGAATACAAATCCAATAGCTCCCAGGCAAGATGGAATAAAAATTACAGATTTAGATGTTTGTTCAAGAAAATGGAAATCATCAATTGGCTACATGAAACTTATTAATGCATTTATTTCAGGGCTTGGTTAAAAAATGATTGAGTACTTCTTACTGAAACTAACCAACATACAGCGCAACCACTTTGTGCGCATTTCTTATGTAGTGCAGTGAGCGTTGTATAAGCACTGTTACTGGATTTTAAGACATTTTTTAAGTTTCATTATTAAGATAAATGTTCCATTTTGTGTCTCATCCTTAATAAGGTTTGCTTTACACCCTATATATTTTATTAACAAATCCATATCCTTTAAATGGACATCATGGGAATCTATGACAGCTGCCAATTCATTCAGATACAAAAAGGAAATAAAATTGCTTTAGAGCTGGCCATACACTACCTGGACATCATATTGACTAGACATTTGATCTGAGATGAACATTAAAAGGGCAGAAGTTTTGTCCTCCCAGATCATGTTTAGGATTAGAGATGGGATCCAGGTCCTCTGACACGGAACCCCTTGGTTCCGAAATCCAAATGTTCTGTTTATAAAGGAGTTCCTTTATAAAGAGTACAGAACTCCAAGGAAACATCTAATGTCATTTTAATTTATAGCGGTACATTATTCAATAAAATTCACCACCAACAGATTTTTGTAAATCTCAAATAAAGACCACAACTCCCCCTTAAAGGGAATGTCCAGCCTACAATAAAGTCATCTTAGAAATGTTTAATACCTCCCCAAACCTAGGTTTTGCATTATCCTTAAGTTTCAAAGATGCCCCCGAAGTTCCTTACCTGACCCCGTCTCTCACCGCTCCTCCACTGCTCTGCAGCTAACAGCTGCTCCACTTCCTGGTTGCCAGTAAGTAGAGCAGCTGCCAGCGCAGAAGCCCTCCGCTCCTGTTTTTGCTAGAAACAAGCTTGAAATACAGGAGCAGGGGGCGGAGAGGAACCGGTTCAGGTAACTTCCTTTAGGGGAATCTTTGGAACTTAAGGATAATGTAAAACTTAGGTTTGGGGGCAGTGTTAGACATTTCTTAGCAAACTTTATTTTAGGCTGGACTTGCCTTTTAATTAAAATCCTTTTTATAACTGAACTATTTCTCCCCCCTTCCCAGTACAGTGCACCATTAGCCCTCCTCTGCCTACCCTCCTCCCCTGTGACAGATTATATGCAGAGACATATTTTCACATTCACCGTTGGTTTCACAGGACAAATGTTACAGGCCATCAATCTGTGGGCACATACCACATCCTCCACCCCCTCCGGATAGGATTTCTGCACCCAGAGTGACCATGGCTGTGGTGGTGAGGGAAAACCACTGCATTGGACAAGGCACAGTGAGTAAACAGTTGCGTGCCGATTATAGGTATATTATTTACAGTTGGGTTCCATAGGGACCACGGAAAGTGGTGGATTATAAGAAGATATGGTACTAATTGAAAAAGTGTTATAGATATGTAAACCAATTGAATACCTTACCTTAACCTTAACCATTAGCTACCTTAAATTAAAGCAATGCCTTATTTTTCAATCCTAATTAAAATTCCCCCAAATTCTGTTTATTAAGGGTTCTAATGGTTCATCTAATCTTGCCATGTGTCCTAGCTCCATTTGGAGTCCGCTTGGATTGAGGAAGGAATTTTTTCCCCCTTCATAAATTTGATGGGTTTCTTTTGCCTTCTTCTCAACATTTAGGCAGGCAATAAGGGTATTGCTAGATGGGTTGGACTGGATGGACATATGTCTTTATTCAACCTCAAATACTATACTATACTATAATATAGTATAGGTTAGATATACCCTTTTACATACCTCCCTTCCTCAGTCTGTCCAACACTCACCATCCCTTAATACCTTCAAGCATAACCTTAAAACCCACCTTTTCAAGCAAGCATATAACCTGGCCTAGACACTACCCCTCTTACTACCCAATATGATCCAACCCGCCTTTCACACTCCACTGCCAATCTATTTACAGTCTACCGATTCTCGCAACCTTATGTCTCACCCCCATTTCCTCTAGACTGTAAGCTCGAAGGGCAGGGTCCTCTCTCCTATTGTATTACGGTATTGCTGTAAGAAACTCATCACTCTTTTTACTTATATTACAGTACGCATTACCTGTGTATGTAATATGTATGACTTTATATAACATTACATGTATGTAATGTTTGACTATGTAATTATAAAGCACCACGGAAGATGTTCCGATGTAAATCCATAATAATAATAATAATAATACCTCCCAACAGAAATGCCTATGAGGGAAAAGCATGTAGGGTTTTTGGCCACGCCCACTTTTGTAAAACCACTGGTGTTTTTCTATGGCCACTCCCACTTTGGTCAGGGTACACCCATTTTAAAGACTACTATTCCCATTTTACATTGCAGCCTGCAGCATTTTGAGGTGTTTGAACCCCCCCTGGCACTTATAAGTGCGCTTGTGGCACTGACAAGTGCCTTTTGGGGCTTAAGGAGTCCCGCAACTCAAAACCAGGACCCCTGCTCCCTGGCACTTATAAATGCCCTTTTGGCCCTTTAAAGGGCCACTGTGGCATCGACAGGTTCCTTTTGGGGCCTAATTGGTCCCGCAGCTCGAATCGGGACCTCCCTCCCGGGCACTTAGAAGTGCCGTAGCGGCACTAACAAGTGCCTTTTTGGGGTTCCTGCAGTTCAAAAGCAGGACCCCCATTGGCTCTTAGGAAAACTTTGTGGCGTGTCTTCTTTTTTACTCAGCCAGTGACACCAACTCTGATGATGTCATGGACATAGGGCGATATGACTGCGGTCGCCCGCGTCACCGCGTGTTGCAGACGCTTTGATCCAAAGTCTTCTTTCTCCCCTTTTCTTTCTTCTGCGATCACTGTGATGACATATATTCACACATTAACTACATTAACCATCACTGTGATGACATGATCATCATGAATAATAAAATTCAAATTTTTCAAATAATATGTGATCATACAGTAATGGCAGAAGAATGAAGAAGGAAGAAAGAAGAAGGAAGAAAGAACACTTCGGATCAAGACGTCGGCAACACTGATGACATTGATGGGTCCAAAAAGGCACTTGTCAGTGCCACAAAGGCAAAAAAATGTGGATCGCACGGCCCGTGCACAGTAGAGCACTAGTGTGTCCACATCAATTGGGCCACACTAGTGTGCACTTTTAAAAGCGAGATCGGATCGATATCGCGGTCGGATCATGCTTAAAAGAGCAACAGCGTGGCCTAGCCCTAACTAAACTATGGTAACATTTAGAAGGTGAACCCTAAAGACGTACAATGTGGGTACAGACAAATCTTTCAAACAATCTCTTCTTTCCAGGGAGAAGGGCTACAGTTTTATATGTAAGAATTATGGGGAGATGTCAAACAGATCTTTTACTTTTTACACATGACAAAGGACCACATAGGTATGAAGCATGATGTGTGGCACACCCGGAATGAATCCAGGAAATGCGGGTCATATTTCTATACCACACATACACCCACTGTAGTCTAAATATAGGACACATATTGAAGGCCATTAATATAAACAGATACATCCGACTGAAGAGTTCTGTAAATTCCCGCCCACAGAAGGGGCAATTAAGTTGCTTAGATTTGTATTGCTAAACAGTACGTTACCAATAAAACCAGTATGTGGATATGTTGATCTTGGTTAAATAGGAACTAAATGCAAAAGAGACCAGATAACATTTGGTTAGTAAATGCACCGCTAGATCCTTTTTAATATTTTATGCTCCGATACTTCATTGATAAATATAAAATAGCCAGAGACCAATGTTTCATTGACCACCCAGATAGCAACATCTATTGCATCAATGTTGATTAATGTTGCCCAATATTCAATTGACATTCTTACAATAGGATGTTGCTATCTAGGCAATGACTTGGTATGTCATCTTCGGAAAATACATTTTAGAATGGTTAGCATATGCAATACCGTATGGGCTAACAGTCTGTTGTTAGAAGGGAAAGAGTTAATGTATTCGTCCCCTAGTGTGTGGTTTATGTGGTTAACAAACATCTTAAAGGTGAGACATCAAAGTGGTTTATATAAGCGTCATGCTTAAGTCCATTACAGAATAGTAGAAATGGGCCCTGGAATGTTTGGGCATTTAAAAGCACAAAAGCTTTAGCTGGCAAAGCAGGATACAACATGTTGCGTGCCTGCTATTCCATCCTTCAGGTCTGCTACAAAAACACAGAAAAGAAGTGCATCTTCACAAGATTTATAATAAGCACAGTTATCCCTAGTTCTGAAGATAACAACTTTATACAAAATATAGAAGAAACACTTCTTCATTAGTCTTTTAAGTTTTCATAAACTACCCTACAACTTAGCATTATTTGTTGCCGCGTTGTTTAAGCAGCTACTTGTATTCCATTTTAGAAGACAAAATGCAAAGAAGTAGATACTATGTACAAACAGATGGTGATTACTAACTATGATTTGTAATCTTAAAAAGAAACCGATTATCTTAATGTAAAGACGAGCAGAAGCTCCAGTTCTGATTTACCTGGTCTCCCATGACAACAGACTTAAAGGCAGCCAAAGAGATTCAGATGCAGCCGAGCGTGACACTAACATCAAAGTAAGAATGCCACACCTTGATCTAGGCTTCAGTCTACCTGCTGGGGCAGAGGTATTAACATGACCACCCTGCATTTCAAAGGAACTGGTAAAAATAGACCAGAATGTGAAAATAAAAATAAGTCTAGACACTGTTAAGCACTTCTTACTGACCTAATCATCTAGCTTTATTTGCTGTTTTTATTATTCTTACAAGAAAATGTGAACGTCTGAGCAATACCCTCTGTTTGGTTTTCATCACTGAACATTTCATTATAAACCATTAATATGACAAAGGTATATCCTGGTCCCTACACCACTGTCCTTAGGTAACCATCGATATAGAGTAAATATAATTAAGGGTGGTATATGAAATCTGTTGGAATTGGAAGGGGGCATTGATACTGTAGGGTTATCCATTGGAATCTATTTAATATTCTAGTAACACCATTCCAGGGTTATATTAATCTACTAGACCAAATATTGCTGTGCTAGTGTTTCTGTTTTATTACACAACCCCAACAGGCTAGTGATGCTGTACAAAAAATATTGCACCCTGTCAACCACGATACATGCTATATATTACGTATATAAAGTTTATACCTTGTAGTATATTTTCAAAATCAATATTCTTTAGCTTAATTGCAATTTTTTTCACTGAATTTCTTTTACAGAATTTAGTTTTTTTCAAAAATATTTTTTTTCATATAGACTGCCCAAGATACTTAAATAAGGCTCCATTAAAACTTACATTTAATATTCCTGAGTAATTGCTTATGAGAACACTTTCCCTTTAATTAGTGTGTGGCCACCATCTGAAAGGTGATTAAAGCTATCCTTCAGTAGATGTGGTTATAGATTTAATGCAAACCTGGTTTTCTTGTGGTTTGATCATGGCAATTAAATCTTGATTTGCTCTCAGACTGTGTGGCATAAGGGATTTCATGTCTGCCCTTCAGGCAATGTTAAACATAGGGATCATTTGAAAAATTTTGAAAAATAGGTATATATTATATTGTCTACGCAGCTTCAAACATACAAAACGTGTAGACAGTCCATTTAAAATATAAACAATAACTACCCTGTCTTTTTCTTTACGAGCAGCCACTGCTTTTTACATAAAGGCAAGATAGCTCCACGTTATGTTTCTGTGCCTATATTTAAAATAGTAATAGTAAGGGGTATGATTACAGTTAATATTTTGTTTGCTTTTGAAAATTTTCTTCTCTTTAAGGGGGCATTAGGTTAACAATACATGCATTTAGCTTAGAGGAATAGTTGACTGGAAAAGTGAACTATTCCTTTAATGTATTGATTGAAGACCAGGAAGTTAAGGAGCTATGCCTTACCTCCCATTCTTTAATCAATTGACCAGGAGCAACGGATGAAGAAAGTAGATATTTACCTTACACGCGATCCTCCGCTGCAGCAGTGACAGGTCCCCACCGTTTCCTGGTTCAGAGTAACTATAGCGCGCATGCACGATAATCCTGTTATTCTGAACAGGAATCGGTCGGGAATTTTCAAAGCTGCAGTAGAGGATCGCGTGTAAGGTAAATATCTTCTATCTTCGTCCGTCGCTCATGCTCAATTAATTGAAGAACGGGTGGTAAGGCATAGCTCCTTAACCTCCTGGTCTTCAATCAATACATTAAAGGAATAGATTTTACAATAAACTATTCCTTTAACTAATAATAGATGTTAAATATCTACTTTTTTTAGAACATAAGGTGGTAAAGCTGGGTACACACATTACCGTCAAAGGGCCTATATATCAGTAATGTTTGTAGATCCTTAACTATTGTATTCCAATGCTGAATGTTCTGCTTTTGTATCAGAAAAAGCTGTTACAAATTGAAAATTTATCACAGTCTGATCACAGTCTGCTAAAGTATAGGCAGTCTTCCACGAGTGTTAGATGTATGGCAGTACAAAGCATTTCCCTAATACTTTATATAGAGATATATAAATATAGCTTGTGACTGTTTGTAGCTACATCTTTCAAAGATACTAAAATCTAATAATCTAACAGTATAAGGGATGTACTTCCTTCTCACACTTTGAGCTGTGACATCACCGGCACTTTTGGTCTGCTCCCTTACCATTGGTTTGAGCATGCTCAATTGTATCCTATTGATGGGACTAAGCATTACCATAAGCCCCATCTTCAAACTTCTTGACCATTTTTAAAACTAGCCACAAGCCTCTCTCTAAAGTGTCCATAGGCAGAGGATTAATTTTTTGGGGGGTGAGATTTTCTACACAGCTCATCATGTGCTCCTCACAGAGACTCAGAGAGAAGTGTAATTTTACAAGCCTATATAAGCTAGCAACATTATCTTAGGCTTGTTTTCAAGGTATGAGAGATCCCTTTGCAATGTATTGAGAGCACTTTTATGGAGAACACAGTTACACTTTTAATGTTACCAACATGTTGATCCTACAACAAATCTGAATTTTTCAGGCAGTACTGAACGGGGTTCTAAGGGACATTTTATCTTTACAGTTTCACAGCTGATGTGAAGTAAAGGCCGTTTCAGATGATAATCATGCCGTGTAAGGACACTTTGCCGGCCGAACAGCCCTGCATACACATTGTGCGTCATGAGTCGCGATCGCACATGTGTATGAAGCTTAAGTTAGAGATAATACAGTTTAAATGCAATCATTACAGACCCCAGTTTATCAACATTATCCCCCAATCAACAGATAATCTGGAAATCCTACTAACATTTAGGGTTGACACATCTGCTTTAAGACCTAAACAAGAATGAGATCTACACGCTGCAGTGCTAAATGACATTGCATTAAATCCATGTGATGTGGTTCCACTAAAATCAATGCAGGCTGCATCATGCTTCTAATGGAAATTCTAACCAGCTTTTTGTCACATCAATTTCATATGTTTTCTGGTTTTAAAGGCAAAGGTAGCAACGCATACATTTGATGAATTTGATATGAATTGGTACATTTGGTAGATGTAATATGTGTTCAGTTTTTAAAGGAAGAAAAGGCAAACCTACCAATGTTACCCATAATACTGAGGCCCATTAAAAATGCATTGTCTGGGGCAGCAGTGAAAACTATGCAGAGACATCTTTAGACATTTTTCATGACTCTCGTTAAAGGTTAAAATTGGCAGGAATAGTTCTTTGACAGTTGTTTTAAACAACAGTGTGAGTTTTATCCAATGGAGAAGATAAATGAGTACATAATTAATGAGAAGGATTTTTTTGGATTGTTTTTATATCCTGCCAAATTAGTTGTTTCTCAGAGGCAGATAACTTTCTGAGAACATTACCACAGTGTGAGCTACACCCATGATAAATGATATACCTTCATTAAGCTGCATTAAGTGAATTGTTAAAAAGTCAATAATAAGGTCAACTATTTCAGACTGTTACAAGCATCTCACCCAAATTTTTTTAAATATAAACTTTAATATGTCAGGATAAACAAACTTTGTAACTACCAAAGTAGTAAAAAACAAAAAAAAATCATGTTAAATTTAAATATAGTTAAATATAGTCAGGGAGATTCAATAAAAGTTCTTATCGTTAAAAATGGTGCTAATTTTTCCCCAACCAATCAGATGTTAGCTTTCAAATGTTAAATAAGATCTGATTGGTTAGGCAAAATTAGCACCATTTTTAACAATAGGAACTTTTATTTTAATGTATGTATATTAAAAAGAAGTGTTACATTGTAATGATTATTTACATTTTAAAAAGTTACATTTAAAAAACACTTCTCCCACTTTAGTGCCACTAATGTTTGAAATTTAGATGATATTTCTTTTGCCTGTTTTTTTTTAACTAAAAATCTAAAAACACTATTCAACACCTATATGTTTGTGAGCAGAACACAATTGACTTGTTGTCAAGATGGCAATCCTATTACTACTTTATATTTGATCAGTTGTGTAACTAGAAATCACTTGTCCCCCATAAAACTATAATGGGCTTCCTCCCTGTTTCATCTATAGCAATAGTCTGGGGGAGGTGGCTGTATCTGTGATATAGGAAGGTGGGGCCCCCAGACCACCCTGTGGTCACAGAGTGTTCTCCTGTAGTACCTATGCCTCTGGTTTGGTTCTTTTAATGTCAATTGGTGACCAGGTGTTGAAAAAGATTCATGAAGACAAGCCCAAGGTCATAATTGATGCAGAAAATGGGCGGGATTATTAAACCCCAAGATTATTAGTTACTTATCTACCCTGGTTCACTGAAGCCCATAATACTATCACATAGTAGTACATTTCTCTGCTGTAAGAAATTATCTGAAACGTGAAAGCTTTACTCCCCAGAACACCCAGTAAGTAGCATATACAGTACATACATGTAAAATGTGGATTCTATAAGAAAGCTTCCATGTTGTTGCTAATATATGTCTCAGTCCATGTAGACAAATTTTATTTAGGATGCAGCCCACTTGTTTTGTTCTGCTGCGGACTGGAGAGCATGTTCAGAAGTGTATGGCATACACTCAGACTCTCATCAACACAAAGAAGTTGATTTTTGGAGCTGACCCCTAGTACCTACAGGTTAATAGCAACCAACAGTCACACCAGACAGACGTTTGTTGTATCATTGTGAATGTGCACTGTCTATTGGAAAAAGGTCTGGTGACTTTACTTCCCCTTTAGGCAAGGTACTGAAGGAAGTTTGTTAACTACACCTTTCTTTTGTATGTATCAGAGCACTGATCATATTACACAGCACTTTACAATTATTGTGCACAGCTTACAATCTAATTACACGAGATCTAAATAAGACGGCATTTTTCAAAACTCTAATGGTACCCTCACTAGTAAACTTCAACCACTTTAGCACAGTGATTCTTTAAAGGGAACTTTAAAGTGTTTCTAGCTGCAGTATCTCCAAATTTACAGCAGTATAAAGGGTAGTTTTTCATGCTTGTACTGTGAGGTGTGACATAACAAGCACCAATGGTCCAAGTTTGGAGCATGCACACAGCTGGGCATCGTTAGCTGCATAATAAACTCCACCCCCTGAAATTCTTAATAATTTTTAAAGCTAGCCATATGGCTGAAAATATTTTTATCTCCCTAAGGTGCCAATAAGTAGAGAAATGTACAGAGAATGGTTGCAGGTCTGTAATTGAAAGGCACTTTTTAATAGCGGACACATGTATGGAGACCACAGTTACCCTTTGATAGCCTAGGGATACTTCTACTCACATTTTGGTTTCTTTCCTACAACAGCACTCTAAGCATTAGAACAGCCCTTTTTCTTTCCTTTGCTCAGTTCAGTTTGGCTTAAAATCAGCCTGCTGATGCTTCCTTGTGTTTGTGTTTGGCTCCTTTTCTCCTGCACTGCACAGAATGCACAGAAATTGGGACTTTACAAGTTAGGCGCATAAACAACTGCCCCCTTAAAAACTACAGATACAATATTTTTAGGCAGGGCTGAGGGAATTAATTAATTTTTTACTTTTTTATACCTAAAAAATCTTCAGGGAGGAGAACTTAGGGGCACTGTACAAGTGGCTTACCAAAAACAAATCCCAGCATTTATTCTAAATATGGTCTTTAATTTCGAAATAGAAGTATAGTAAATACAAAACTGTATGGGGCTTACTACACCAGCTCAAAGTAATGTCAGCCCCCAAAACAGCAAAGATGATTACATTTAAAGTTGTCCCATGGGAGCTGCCATTTTTTCTCCTCCACCTGTTCCCACTAGGAATTGAATTCCGTCCAATAGCCCCAGACTTCTGTTAGTATGTATGATTTTATTTATAAATCACTACAAGGGAATACAGCACTGTACATTATGAATTACAGAGTATAAAAACAGGGTGATAAGTGCAAGCAATTAACCAGATAAATTAATTATATAAATAAAGTTGCATACATAGGTTAAGACTACATATGGATGGTTGGATAAAAGTGTGGTGTGCCTTGACATATAAGGATTGGAATTCCTGCCCCAAAGATGGGAGTAAAAACATACAGATACAAGTGGGGGGAGGGATACAAAGTGCTCATACAGTAGTTTTGTATACAGGCTGAGGCACAATAGCAATGGTCTTCATTGCATGGCTCATAACATATTAGTACTAATTAATACTGTACTTAAATTAAATTCTATATAGGAATGCAAGTTACATGTAAACTAAAAACTATATATTTCAAAAGAACAAGGGGGAGGGGGGATTAATAGTCCCTAGTCCCGGTTTATGTTTGTTGGATTCATTATAGTTCCCATTAATATAAAGACTTTCACTGCAACACTTTTTGTATATGGTGTTTTTGTCATTAGCGACAAAAGGGTTAAGAAAAAGATTTATTATGTAATTGTGACTTTACGTCTGTAAAATTCAAGATACTTTATGTAGCTCTGTTGCACAAATCCTTTCCCACTTGTCATATATAATAAGCAGACTATCATATCATCTAATTCCCATGTGAAAAACCCAGATTTCTAACTGAGAACATTTGGGAGCAGTGACAAAAATCATATCAGTCAGGCAAACCTTTGACTTGATTGACCTTGTCCTTTGAACCAATCCAATTGGATTAAATCCTCAGTGGGTTAACACACACCTGCTTAGAGCCAGAGAAACTGAGAGCTTACAAATACACAGAGGTCATGATTCTGATCTGGCCATTATATGTTTGCTAATTTGTAGCCTCTACTAATAGTTCATAGTGGATATGTATTTCACATAAGTTAATAATAACTAAAACATTTTAGTTTTGCATGTGCAATATACTGTATAATGTATTGCATTGTTGCATGGTTATAATGGCCTATGCAAGTAGTTCTCTTTAAGGTATTGCAATGTACCCAAGCATTGGTCAAACGCCTTAAACGCCCTGTTTGATAATTATGATACTTTTTCCAAAAAAAACCCCAAAACAACACTCTTTTAAGAATTGTGTAGGAGCTGGTCTCTGCCATTTCATTTACAACATTTTCATTTACCCTTTTCATTTCTGTGTGATTGAACATAGAAGTATAATCATTCTTATCAGGCTTCAAATACTGAGATTCAGATGTTCACCGCATTGTCATTTATTATACCAGACCAGATTTTGTTAGAACCCTTCTGAGGTTTGAAAAAATCATAGGACTATTCTGTATTGAAATCTGAAGGCAGAAAACTATCTAAAATTACCCTAAGGCTGGGTACACACCAGCAGATATTTTCGGCCGACCGACCAATTCACGGCACTTTCGGTTGGTTGGCTGAAAATATCTGCTGGTGTGGAGCGGCCGGCTGCGATCGAGCTTGTTCGTTTGTTCGTCCGGATCGGACGAACGAACGATCAGACATGTTGGTAAATTCCAATCGATCGTTCGCATATTCTAGTACCGCCTGTTATTGTACGTCCGCATGTACGTAAATGTACAACTGCGGGTGTTCTTTTCTGCTAATAAATGATTAACTTAATAAATATGCCCCATTGTATCATTTTCTAACACTGCCTAAGAAACACTGAAACTCTAATTTATGGTTGGGCTTTTAAATGATTTTCTGTTTTAGCTTAACTTATGTTTAAAGCAGCCTCCCTTTTCTGTGATAAGCAAATCTACATATTTATTAATGTATTATTTTGTAGTACTTTGCTATTCATGCCTTTTCAGTTATCTATCAATCTATTAATTTAACCGCTGTTAGGTTTATATGACCCTAGAAACCAGGGAGTATTTAATATTCCTGCAAAACAAAATGTTAATAAAATATTAATAGATTTCCAAGAAAAAAAGTTCATAGCAAATTGTGTTAGAATACATCATACTTAAAGTTCACGTTAAGGTGAAATTTAATACTGTAGAAATACTGTGTAGATGTAATGTCAAATTTTGGTGATGGGGATATTGACTAGATAAGGTGTTATTTTAATCATACAATTATATATAAGCTATTCATACAGCTAAACTATTCAGTGGTATGTTAGTGGTAAGTTAAAGTACTATAGGGGAGATTCAATATGCAAAAGCGCGTTACTTACCTTAGCCCGATCCGCTATACAATAACTGACGTAAACAAGATTAGGTCAGGTATTGAATCGCGGGATCGGTAAGAAGGTGACTTTAACCCGTCCCATTATTTTTCGCGCTACGAAGTAGCGATGGGGGTTTTGGATCGTTAGCACAGTGCTATTTCCAAAAACATTTGGAAATTGCGCTGTGCTCTAAAATCCATCTAAAACTCACGTTAACCCGAATTTTCTTCGGGTTAATGTATGTTTTAGATGGATTTGGGCCATATTGAATCTCCCCCTATGTTTAGGCCATATTTCTTTTATCTTCCAGTGCTTGGTCTTCTCCAATGGGTGGCTTTCTTAATGTTTTTAATGTTGTTTAATAATGGTCCCCTTGCTCATTTTGTTACAAAGAGGTATCTTGATTGCATAACACTGTTTTAATAGGCTTTTTTAAATTGCTGTTTGTTTAGTATTATTATTATTTTGTGTTTTCTTAAAAAGTAAACTGAGACAAAAGATTACCCTATGCTTTTCATTTTTACTATCATAATCTAAAACCCCTTTGTTTTTTTGTATGTGCTAGCACAGATACTCTAATATGATATGGGGCCCTGGAATGTGCTTTGATCCTCTTTTTTTTTTCCTTTGTTTGTACTAATGTTGAAAGTAAGTAGCATACAGTACCACAATGTCTTGTTTTCTCCTCTAGAAATGCAGTTCAGTACTACTTCCCTAGTATGCTTGTGAAGGTTCTCATTCATCCAGGTCATGGTATATCTGTTGTATTCAATTAGATCAACTGGACTTGAAATGTAGTTCTTGAAGACGTTTCGCTAGTCATCCGACTGGCTTTCTCAATTCAGAAAGTGAGTATTCTGAATTGAGTAAGCCAGTCGGATGACTAGCGAAACGTCTTCAAGAACTACATTTCAAGTCCAGTTGATCTAGTTGAATACAACAGATATACTTCCCTAGTAATTAAAATTCCCCAAGGGTGTAAGGACAGTATTTGTACATAATACTAAAAATGCCCCCTCATTATCATTATAATAAGCAGAGTTACAGTGATGATCCCAGAAGGAATGTATGCTAACAGCTTCTAGGGTACTGATCACTAATAAGCCAAGGCTTAGCCATTGTACTATGTTAACGGGGAACTGTGGTCTCCAAACAAGTTGAGTTTAAATGAAAGGCCAGTTTCCTTCCTTTAAAACGAGCTGGCAACCACCTCTCTACATGCTCCACAGCCCAAGATATAAAGTAATTACTGATCAGAAAGTTAATGGGAGGCTGACATGTGACATTCCTAAGGCTGCTCCTCCACCTTGCCACCAGCGAGCACAGCCCCAGACTTCAGTGAAAGGACAGGAGACAGGAAGTCCCTCCCCCTGCATGCTGTGTGAAGATCCCCACAGATAAGATAAAGGAACCTTCAGCTCCACTCTCTCACTCTACCTGAAAAGGCCGTTTTCACACAGTTTTCTGTAGGGGGTGGGGGTCCTGAATGTCCCAAGGCACCCTGAGTGGGCAGGGCAAAGGCACCCATGAGTGGGCGGGGCCACATGGGGCTGTAAGGGAAGGGCCCAAAGGGGGCCTGCAAATGGAGGTGCCATGTGGTCCATGAGTGGGAGGTACCAGGGGGCTTGCAAGTGGATGAGGGGTGCAAGGGGAGGAGGAGACACAGGGTAGATTGTCATCTACTGACATGGTTTCAGAGCAGGAAGCAGGAAGTGCAGGGGACCTTGTAATGCTGCTGCCATATCACACACAAAAATGTAATTATCTTCAAAACTATGCAAAATAAATAATGACAATAAATTGCAAAATTTCTCAGGATAGCAATTCCTATCAATTTAGCTAAAGTCATTTTTGGACCACAGTTCCCCTTTAAGCTAAGATTTTGCTTGTCAATGAGCACCAAACTGGTTGTTGGTCTGGCCAAACCACAGAATTCCTAATTATGTCCATTGACATCTGTAATACCAGAACTTATATGCAAACATTTCTTTTAATGTGTGTCTTCTCAAACTTGCCTGTAATTTGTGTGGCCTGGTATACTGTGTGCAGAAATTCAGTATACACGCTAGACATGAAACTTTGACATCAGTGTTTGTTTTTCTTTTCTTCCCTAAAGGAACGCTCTACTTGGAAAATGGGGAAGTTTTGAAAATCTTACTACAGTTTATATCTATAATTATGTGGGAGGTAGGAGCTGCATGTCTTATCTTTTGTGTTTGTATTTTTCAAACGTCTCACCTGTCAAAGTTTCCTTTCTTCGTGGCTCTGGCTCTAACTTCCTCCAGGCTTCCCTTTTTATGCATGCATAACTGAATACATCCAGAATCTGATGTGCATGCGAGCGCAGGGGGAAAAGTCAGGAGGTTGGACAGCTACGAACGAAGGAAACTTTGACACATGTGGAGTTCTGAAATAAACAAAAATGGATGGTAAAAATTGCACCTTCTGTCTTTCACATAATTATGGAATGTATAGGGTGATTATGAAAAATTCTCATTTTTTGGCAGTACCTGTGGTGTTTTTCAAGCCCCAAGCTTAGAGTATCCATTATGTGGACCAAGGTGTAATTGTTTAGTCTTTTAATACAAAATATCTTTCAGTGCCTAAAAATTAATTTAAAAACGTTTTTTGTGGGGATGTTTCAGGGTCAAGTAAAGCATTCTTAAGCAAATTGGATTGTACAAAGCAGAACAATAACCAAATGCCCAGATTTACTAGCCACGATACTTTCCTGGGCTATTGCATAATGGAGGTTGAAATAACATCACTTCATTCAGTTCTGCATTGAATCTCTGGTGCTTCCTTTTTTTAGGGTTTAAACTACAAAATAACCCAGAAAGTACATTATTTCAGGGGCTACTGAACCACACTAATTGTGCACTGTTTGACTCCCACAAGGCTGCATTGGCTTTATAACAGCATCTCGTCCTTAATAAATGAGCCCTATTATGCACTGTGGTGAATTTTAATAATTACAAGACAAGCACAAATCTTTTCAATGGAACTCAGCATGTGAGCTCTTTACCATGCAGTAATATTTAAGTTATTGTTTTCTTAGGTCGCATATATTTTCAAGTAATATCACTAATCTGATTTTCTTTCTTTCTTTTTTTTTTAAATCATACATTTTTTATTGCAAAACTATCAATGTACATCTTAGAACACAATGCAAGGCTTGTACTGTGAATTTAATGGTACAATAATAAGTCTATAGTGGTTCCTGCAATTCATTAGTCAATGGGTATTTCATGCAGTTTTATAATCCCTGTGAATTGCTAATAACATTGAACCTCCTGAAGTCCTAAAAATATTACACACAAATAGCCCTAATCATACATAATAAACTAGCTTAATAAATGGCATCTAATACAGGCTACAGTATTGGATGCATTTATTGTCTTGAACTGGAAGTTTATTATGGTTCGTAATGCCCCTGTAATAATGTGAAGTGTATTGTTTAATAAAGGAAATTATTTTTTTATTCAGTACTGATATCACTGAGCTGTATTGTTTAAACTGTAATTTACCGAATATTCAGTATTTTTCCATGTATCTAGTTAGCACACATGTAAGGGCACTCTCATGTCTTGTTATTATCAGAAAAATAAAATAGATTTTACTATTTGCTTTTTATTTTGTTTTAATCAAAAAAGTTTCCTTGCCAAGAAATAAGAAGCAAGGTACGACCAGGCCAGGTTGAGGGAGCATGTACACAGTGCTGTTTGAACCCGTGTCAAGCTGAATTGAATTTGTTGTGTATTCAGATACACAGTAATAATATGAAAGTAGGCCAGATCATTTTCCCCATGGAGATATATGTACAAAGATGCTTGTATGTCTGTGACTAGGCAAATGATAGCTTAGCGTAGATCTGTATGTTGTTCCACAGGGATAAAATGTGCCCTATTTTTCTAGATTCACCATGCTTCTAGTTGTACAAGTAGAAACTCTGACTTCACATTGAAGAAATAGAGTCCAAAAACACTAAAAAGCTGCAAAGGTCTAAGAGGCCAAACCTGGTCTTAAAATCACCTGAACCTTTATTACTTCAGTTAACGGTACTTTTTTGCTTAGTGGTTCCTAGTAAATTGCTCTTTTTAATTTTAATTCTTAAAATGTCAACTCCTTAATGATCTTTTGTGCTTATTATGCACATTATTTATACTGATCACACAGGATCTGTATGCCTTTATCGCTTTGCAGTATTTTCTTATATGTGATGAGTGTTTCAAAAGCTTGAATGATATTGGTCTGTATATTTCATATTATGTGAGGATTTACTTTCAGAAACTCTATTTTTTAATAACAAATACAGTGTGGCCAATATTGCCAGAGGTAATGTTTTTAAAATTGAAATTTAACATCAGAAAAGTTCATTTTTAGATTGCACCAAAATCAGCGATTAGCAATAAAGTTAAAAGCAATTCTAACACATAATAATGCATCTTTAAACCCATTATAACTGTAAATAGTGCTTACCAGGGACACAAATGGCTTGAATCTTTGATTGTCTGTGTTTCGTGACATACTGTATAATGCACCAATTCTTTATTATTTCATACTCACTGGCAGAGATTACTGAGATTGTGATTAAGGAAGAAATTCCTAAACACAAAGGGCATATTTAGCCCCTGTTGTTGTCACAGTCAGTCCTATGCTTAACACTGACTTTGTTTCACCACTGATGATTGTATTTGATTAAAGAATAATTTAACATGTGAAAGATCATACTGTAATATCCTCCGATTGAAAAAGAAACGTCTTCATATCTAAATAAAGATGGTTAAAAGTCATGATAAAAGAAATAATGATAGAGAATGAGTAATATTTAGCTGCCTATTTAGTTTTGTATATGGGAGTATAAAAGTTTTTAAGACAGATATTAATATAAATATTAAGTGTCACTTTCAGATTATAATAATTATTTGTTAATTTGATTTTAATTAAAAAAAGAAATGGAAATAATGTTGCATTCTGAACAGTTTCAGTGCCATATTTATCAGGAATTAATGCCATAATTGATTGCAGCTTTACTGAAAATCTTTATTATATTTTTAACCTTTGCCATAAAACCTATAGTTCCTGTCTGACTGGACCTTTGTCAGCAATAGCAGCAAAGGAACATGTCATCAACTGCAAACAAAATAAAGGAACAGGTACAGTGTGGGGAACTTCAGGAAAATATTTTTTTAGTATGACAGGACTGTTCTATCTCCTTACTAGAGATGTCCGAACTTCGCAAAATCCGGTCCGCTCGAGGATCCGCGAATTTTCGAAAAAATTTTAAAATTTGAAAATCTGCGAGCGGACCCATAAAAATGAAAAAAATCCTCAAAAATACGAAAAATCCTTGTAATTTTGAAAATTTTCGAAAATACGAGAAATCCTTGTAATTTCGAAAATTTTTAAAAATACGTATTTTCACGCATTTTCGAAAATACGAGAAATGCTCGTAATTTCGAAAATTTTCCAAAATACGAGAAATCCGCGGTTCGGAAGTTCGGAAGGCGGAAAATCTGGAAAAATCCACCGTTCGCGAACGGGATAAATCCGCGGCAGATCCGGGTTCGGATACACAAACTGGCCATCCCTTACTCACATGTAAGGAAGCCCAAATATGTGATAGAAATTGTCAAATAGATAGATTATCAAAATGGGCATCAGAATGGCAGATGAGATTCAATGTTGATAAATGTAAGGTGATGCATTTGGGATTTATTAATCCCTGTGCCACCTACACCATAAATAACTCTGTTAAGTGCATCTGTAATGGAAAAAGATTTGGGGGTTCTGGTAGATAACAGACTTAGCTGTAACAAACAATGCCAGGTAGCAACGGCTAGAGCTAGCAAGATATTGTCTAGTATAAAGAGGGGAATAGATTCAAGAGAGAAAGATATTATTCTCCCTCTTTACAAGGCCTCATTTGGAATATGCGGTGCAGTTTCAGAATCCCATATACAAAAAGGACATCTTGAAAATGGAAGCAGTTCAGAGAAGGGCAACTAAATTAATAAGGGGAATGGAGGGGCTTGAATATGCAGGCAGATTAGACAAGTTAGGGCTGTTTATACTGGAGAAGCAAAGTTTGTATGGGGATATGATAACCTTATACAAATATATTAATGGGACATACAATGAAATATCTGGTGCATTGTTCACTAATAGGTCATATCAGAGGACTCGCGGACATCCTTTAAGGTTGGAAGAAGTTTCATCTTTAGGTTAGGAAAGGTTTCTTTACAGTGAGAACGGGGAAACTGTGGAACTGTCTTCCAGCAGATGTGGTAATGGCAAGTTCATTAAATAGCTTTAAAAAAGACCTAGATAAGTTCCTAAAACTAAAAAATATTGAAAATTACTGGTATTAATGCATATAGATCTGGTTGATCCAGGGATACTTTCCGATTGCCGTTTGGAGTCAGGAAGGAATTTTTTTCCTGCTTTTTAGCTGTTTTTTTTTTTTTTGCCTTCCTCTGGATAAACTGTTAGGTAGGGATAAAAAAAAGGGTGAATAAGTTGGACTTGATGGACATATGTCTTTATTCAACCTCAATTACTATATTACTATGATAATATGTAATGTTAAGCCTTGTGTGTGAATATTATAGTATATGTGTTTTGCTATAACAATTTTGAAGACCATGTCCAACTACCTCTGCTAAAATCTATAATTACCTTCAGGATTCCCCCATATACTGAGATTTGTTCTTACCTGCCTCCCTGTGGTCCCTGAAGCTCTCTATTCCTTTTGATCTCAGATGTCGTCTTCTCCTCGTCATGACTTCCTTCCTGGTTGCAGCGTCAGTCACGGCCATGACAGTGAAACCACGGACAGTGTCTTATGGCTGCACATCTGCATGAGCTTGCAGAGAAGGCAAGAAAATGGAAGCCAGTGTGGGGTGAGACCAAGAGGAAATGAAAGCTTGAGAGACTGCAGAGAAGTAAGCAAGTATAACTTTTTCAAGGTTTCAGGGGATCCTGAATGTATGTTTAGATTTAAGTAGTGGGGATGGACATGCTCTTCAACCATTACAAATTTCAGAATAAGGTTTACATATTTAAGATTATAATTTAAGAATTATAAATAGATTAGGGACAATCCGCCTAACAATTTTGTAAATTAAATTGCAAGATAATTTAAAGAGCATATCAACTTTACTATATCTCATGCACTTGCGTAAAATCAGTACACAAATCAATTTAGTATCTGTGAGCTGGCACAGTTCTTGTCTATTATAATAATTATTATTATTATATTGTACCATTGCTAGTGTTTCCATCTTATTTCTAATCCTCTCAGTTTTACATGAAAACCAAGAGAGTTATCTCAAATCACAATTATGAAAATAAGGTTGTTAGGTAAGCTGGTTTATTTTTCACAATGTGTCTTGTCTTAGAATTACAAATAAAATATTGCACATTATGTTAGTAAATGTAAAACTACCATGGCCTGGATATCAATGATATTATGTAATACTGTAAGAAACTAATGTTGATGTGACTAAGCTTGAAAGAAAATAATACAACAATTTTGGCAACACAAAAAGAAAGTACTTGACCTATATTAACTGCATTACATTGAAATAGACCTTGGTGGTGACAACTAACATTTATTCGTTTTTACCAGATTTTAGACACCTGTAAGAACACACGCACAATTATGGTCCTATCAACTTCCTAAATAAATCTTGTTTTCAGCTTGCAAATGGATTTGTTTAAATGGGGAAAATAAGGGGACCAAAGGGATTAAAACAAGTTAACTGACCTAGACATGTTCTGTGTTTCCAATTACAAAATATGACCCTGCTCCTTAGACACTTAGAAGTAAAAGCTGTACACATTATACACCTAAAACCCATAAAATATTCTTTTTTTTTTTCAAAATGACCCGAGAAGGAAGGGCAAAGCTACATTCTATTGAATACTTTCAAAGAAGTTAAATGGTTTCAGAAACCCACAATGGCTTCAGAAGATGTGGGAAAAAAGGATATCAATTTATTTTTTATCAAAACTTGATGTCAAGCTATTAGTGTACATGAACATTGTTAACATAGACATGGAATGAAATTGCTCCTCTTGTTAAGGATGTTAAAATGTTGTTAAATAAATACCTACGGCTGTGAAGGATTTAGGTTGAGCTAAAAAAATCTATTGAATAAAGCTATTAGGAGACATTTTGACCCTTTGTTTCCTTTATAAGGAATAAAATGGTTTGGCTTCTGAACCAACTTCTTTAATTTTATTGTATGATTGACTATTTTAATATGCTTTGTTGATTATGTATAGCTCAGTTCATGGCCAAAGCAAAACAATAATTTATTTTTGACCCATAAAATAATCTCGTTCAGCTCACAATGAATCTGTTAAATGGCTTTTTAAATGGTATAAAAAGTGGACAATAGTTTTATTTGGTTTATAGTTTTCGATTTAACACGCATCCCACAGATTTAATATGTAGAAGGTAGTGGTAAGAACTTGGCAATTTTTAAAGATCTTAACCTTTATTACAATAACATAAGTAAAAGTGCTCCAATAATTCAATATATAGTAGGATAGCAAAAGCATGCACTCTCTGTGGGTGTGGTAGATAGATGGTACTGGGATTTCATAAGGGACCCCTATATCTGTTTGATCTTAGTATGTTTTTTAAAACCATCGCTTAGCACTGCTTTTCCACACTTTCAGGGCTATGTACCGAGAGCCATTATCGGCTATTTTTGTCTTAAAGTCACGTTAACCAATGTACCAAGCGTTAACGTGACTACAATACACAAATAACCAATGTACCGCAATGCCAATGTACCACAATGCCGTAATCTCTAACGCCAGTAGATAGCTGGTGTTAAATATTCACAAAAGGAAAACTCCATTAGCAGTGCACTGAGAGCCACTATCAGCTCAGATCATTGCCTAAAGGGGGCAATAGAGAGCGATAGCGACTCTTGGTACATAGCCCCTTTTGACTGTTTTGCCTGACCATTTATTTCATGGAATATTTACATTATATAGGATAGCTAAAGAGGACAGTACAAGATGTCTTATTATTTTATCATCTACTGATTAAACCACTCCCATTGTATACCATGTCAGATAGATAAAAAAATTCTTGCCCTTTTTTGTCTTTGGTTACCATACACATGCTATTAATACAATATCCAATATTGCAATTTTGTAGCTTGTATGGATGCCTTTATTCTTATTTTTGAGAGAATAGGAAGGAAGGAACTGTTCTGGACAGAAACTAATGAGAGAATTTCTTCTTTATTCAAAACCAATGAAAAGAATAAGTGATCCTACTTCACTTTAAATGATAGATGCAGTATATCAGTTCTGTTTTTTCTCTGTTAGAAGCAATACTTTCAGTAGTAATCATTTAAAGCAATATACTTTTTTTGGTATTACATGTGCAATAGTTTAAACTGACCTTCAGAAATTGTGGTTCTGTTTGTCTTTTTATCATTTAACCAAACACATACTTACAAAACTCTTAACAAGACACAATTGGACTCCTGACCTTATCAGTCTGATATAATGTGCCAAAAAAACTGGAAAAATAAAATGTTGCTATCTCATTACAGTTATGAAAATGAAAAAGATTATTTGCTATAGTTTGCACAAGTGTAAAAAAATAAAATGTTATACACTTATGAGCGGCCCTTCATCTATACTGTGCATAGCCAAAGTGATTCCATATTTGATACCAGGCAGTTGCAACCACAGAATTACATTACTCAGGACTTAGCGGGTCTAGTTAAAATAAATATTTATGCACAAACTAAGCCAAAAGTTGTGAGAAAATGTTCATGACAAGACATATTTAAGACACAAAGTGCAACAGAGAGATTTAAGTGTGTTTTTGTACTTTATATGGTTTGAGTATGTACCAATTTTCAGCTAATATTAATATGTATATGTGTGTGTGTGTGTGATAAGGCAGCACAGCTCTAAGCTTCTTAGGACAGGTGTAAGAGGAAGGTGAAATTTGACCTAGTATTTTAACAAATGCTTACTGATCTGTTCAGTCTTTCTGCTGAGTTTGTTGCTTGCCGATTACCAACTCTGGTTTCCTGTGTCTGGACTGGTTTGAGGTTCGGTGACTTCCTGTACTGTGTTGCTGATGGCTAGGTCTAATTTAAATGACATGGCAAAAGGAAGACCAGAATGACCTATAATAGCAAATGCATTATTTGTGTACAATAAAAAGTAAGAATAATGAAAAAATATTGTTTTTAGACCAAATTAAAAAAAAAAAAACAATTAAAACTTTCCTCAATATATTATCCACCTGAAATTCAAAACATTCTTCTTATAGAGGCTAAGAGCATTACTTTGTCAAAGACACAAATATTTGAAACCAACTTCATAAAGAATTCTCACACATACTGTACATTTGTTATATGCAATAGGTGGGTAAATGAGGGCAATCCTTGGGGGGGGGGGGGGATGGTAACAGAAATTACTTCTCTTCCGTTACTAGTAGACTAACATCAAGAAATTTATTTTCACCAATATTTTTAGGGCGATGTAGTATGCACCCTTCACGCTCCCTTTCCTACCCAGTTCTCATGATGCAGTATTCCCTTAACATGAGTTACTGCATCATGAAAACCCAGAGGTAAGGAGCACAGAGGGTAATGTCACAATGTATTAAGTAGCACAAAAATGAATGTTCAGGGTTTAGCATTGGGTCCCTTTAAACCAAATGGTGCTGGCCCCAGAAAAATGCAGTCAAACCCACACAAACCCACGAGTGTGTGTTTAACACCATTTTACACCGTAAAAGGAATCACTCCTGCTCTTAGACTGGGGGGCATTGTTTCTAGGTAAAGATACAGAGCAGATGTGGACCACTTTTAAAGGGATATTAAACTATTACATTTCTAAATCTGTACCTGGAACAAAATAGGTCCACTCCTGCATGGCTTAATGCTCAGGTAAAAAGGGAAATGGAAAAAAAAAAAGGCTTTTAAAATTTTGAAAACAGAGGGAACAGAACAGGCTTACAGGGAGTATAAAAGCTGTAATAAAGAGTGCAAGAAAGCAATTAAACTAGCTAAAATAGAAAATGAAATACGGATTGCCGAACAAAGCAAGTCCAACCCCAAAATGGTTTTTAAGTATATAAATGGTAAAAAGATGAGGACTGAGAATGTGGGACCATTAAATAATGTAGCTTAGATGGTTGTAGAGGATGCCAAAAAGGCTAATCTGCTAAACCATTTTTTTTACATCGTTTTTTTACAACGGAAACATTTAGACAAAGTTAATATCAATAAAGCCCCAGGGCCAGATGAATTGCATCCTCGGATTTTAAAAGAGCTTAGTTCAGTTCTATCTAGACCACTGTTTCTCATCTTTTCAGATTCGCTTTGGTCTGGGGATGTGCCGCTGGATTGGAAAAAAGCCAATGTAATATCAATATTCAAAAAAGGTAGTCATTCACAGCCTGGTAACTAGAGACCTGTAAGCCTTACATCAGTGGTAGGGAAGGTGCTGGAAACTTGGTTACGGGATCATATCCTTGACTTGGTCTCCAGAGCTCATCTTTTTAGTAGTAGTCAGCATGGATTTATGAGAAATAGATCATGCCAGACAAATTTAATTGTTTTTTATGAAGAAGCTAGTAAGAAGCACAGCAGTGGATGTGGTATACTTGGATTTTGCGAAAGCTTTTGATACTGTGCCACTAATGTATAAACTGAGGAAGGTTGGCCTTGAAGAAAACATTTGTTCATGGATAGAGAACTGGTTATTGGATTGCAAACAGAGAGTGGTGGTTAATGGGCTATGTGGGCTAAAGTTCTAAGCGGAGTGCCTCAGGGTTCTGTACTGGGGCCGCTTCTGTTTAATCTGTTTATAAATGATTTAGAAGGGGGCATTGAGAGCAAGGTCTCAGTGTTTGCTGATGACACTAAACTATGCAGAGCTTTGGAAACTTCAAATGATGTGCAAGTGCTGCAAGCAGACCTAGATAGATTATCAAAATGGGCAGCAGAATGGCAGATGAGATTCAATGTTGATAAATGTAAGGTGATGCATTTAGGATTTAATAATCCCTGTGCCACCTACAACATAAATAACTCTTTATTAAGTGCATCTGTAATGGAAAAATATTTGGGGGTTCCTTGTAGATAACAGACTTAGCTATAGCAAACAATGCCAGGTAACAACGGATAGAGCTAGAAAGATATTGTCTTGTATAAAGAGGGGAATAGATTCAAGAGAGAAAAATATTATTCTCCCTCTTTACAAGGCACTGGTAAGGCATCATTTGGAATATGCCGTGCAGTTTTGGAATCCCATAGACAAAAGGGACATCTTGGAAATTTAAGCAATTCAGAGAAGGGCAACTAAATTAATAAGGGGAATGGAGGGGCTTGAATATGCAGGCAGATTAGACAAGTTAGTGCTGTTTACATTGGAGAAGCGACGTTTGGGTGGGGACACGATAACCTTATACAAATATATTAATGGGCCATACAATGAACTCTCTGGTGCATTGTTCACTAATACGTCATATCAGAGGACTCGTGGACAACCTTTAAGGTTGGAAAAAAAGAAGTTTCATCTTCAGGTTAGGAAAGGTTTCTTTACAGTGAGAACGGTGAAACTGTGGAACTGTCTTCTAGCAGATGTGGTAATGGCAAGTTCATTGAATAGCTTTAAAAATGGCCTGGATAAGTTTCTAAAACTAAAAAATATTAAGAATTATTGGTATTAATGCATATAGATCTGGTTGATCCAGGGATACTTTCCGATTGCCGTTTGGAGTCAGGAAGGACTTTTTTGCCCCCTTTTTAGCTGTTTTTTTTTCCTTCCTCTGGATCAACTGTTAAGTAGGGATAAAAAAAAAAAAAAAGAGGGTGAATAGGTTGGACTTGATGGACGTATATGTCTTTATTCAACATTAATTACTATGTTACCGTGGGATATTACATCTTCCTGCAAATTGGTTATTATTCATTTTTTACACAGTATTTACAAAGAGAACACGTGTTTCAACAACCCTGAAATTTTACCATGCTTTTTAAATAGGCAGATTTCGACATTGATGTCAGAAAAGACTGAATAACAATGCACAAGGGTGGTATTTTCTCCTGCACTGTATTACATGCTGTGTGCTATTGAGATTGTTACATCAGATGAGGGTCCAAGTATTCCTTTTTAGAACCTATATGTAGTGTTGGACTATCCAACAGCAACAACTGACCTAATTAAGTCAATTTGTTTTATGCAGTACATGTCACATGCTAAGGCATTGTCACCACCATGTTAGTTAATGACTTCCCCTTTACATAGGGCCTTGGCAGACAACAATTTTATTGGTTCAGCCAGGCTGATTAGAATGTAGTGATTGATGGTCAGTTCTAAAACAAAAATGCCCTGCTTATGTACATTACAGTGTGTATGGCTTATTCCAGTCTTTATTTTCTAATTCATTGGATTTATTATCCCCCAAACATTTCTTGAAGAAGAAAAAAAGCATCGTATTTCACCATGTTCTAGAATGACTTAAGCCTTCCTTATATTTCAATAATATGCATGAGCTATAAATATCCTGTAAATTATTATTATTATTGTGGATCTATATTATCTTCCATAGCGCTTTACATTTACATGTATACATTCACATCAGGCTCTGCCCCGAAGAGCTTACAATCTAAGCACATTTATTTGACACTTATGTCAAACATATCATAAACAATCATATCAGCATATCTTTATGATTGTGGGAGAAACCGGAGTGCCCGGAGGAAACCCACGCAAGCACAGGGAGAACATACAAACTCCTTGCGGATGTGTCAAAGGGTGTAATAGAACTCAAGACTTTGGTGCTGCTAGCCACTGAACCACCGTGCTCTGTTTATATATTTTATAAATGACACTTAGTGCTCTCATAAAAAATAATCAGTGCTTATCTATGTCCTTCCCATCAGTTGGCTCATTCAAATGTATTATAGGATATTAAAATCAATAATGTATCTGATAGAGTGCTTGTATGAAAACTTTTACTCAGTCAGTAACAACAACTCATTTTCTATAGGGTGTATTACACTTTATCTTTGTTATCTACTGAGAGCTGATTGGTTCAAACATTAAATATATAAATATCTGTGAAGAAAGCAATGATGGAATGGATGAATATATCTAATTACATATCCACATTGGCTTAAAGAATAATGTTAGTGTGCAGTTATAAAATACTCATGTGTACTACTTAGCAAAAGGTTCTGCAAAGGCCACAGGATTTTTGCACCAGTCTTTTAGAAAACAGATGACATTGCTTGTTATCCTAAATCATTACAATTATAGATGGCGTGGTAATTGGCCAATCAGTCATCCAAGGCCACCTGCCCTTTTCTGACAGGAAACTGAATTGCAGACATTAATTGCAGTAAAAGATATACAATACATAGAGTTCAATAGACATACTAGGTGAGCTTTGATCTTTTTTTATTTTTTTTCTGTCTCCAAGTTTGTGAATTTGTGCATTAAGGCTCGAATCCAGGTCTCAGCCCAATAATTCTTTGGAACACAGTCACAAAATGCTTGCCTGTGGGGTAAAAAACAAGTCATCAGTGTTCCCTGCCAGTGTACTGTACCACAAGAGGCTACAGCGAACTACTGAGCAGTTAACTGCATGGTTGAGCATTAGCAGTAAATGTTTGCTTCAATTGTAGCAAATGCCATTCAGATACCATTCACTTAATCTTGAAGGATGGATGTCTACAAAAATCCAAGCTCATGGAAAATCCCATAAATCCTTCCCTGTCTGCAATAGTTGCTTGTTTACATTGTAAACAATATTGTTATCCTGGGTGATTGAAATGGTATGCACAGAAGAGGAAAGTTTTTAGTTATCAACTGTCAATTTTATAAAATGTAAGTATGTTGTGATATATATATATATATATATATATGAAATATATTTAACTTATGTAATAAATATACATACTACATTTGCTTATCATGTGATGTCATATTAGGTTGAATGTCCTCTAAGTAAAGAAAAAATGTAATCTTTGACACATTTTAAACTTCATGTTTCTATTACAACGGTTGCATTATACCTATCATGTACAGTATACCTATTGGGCTCCCATTTTTCCAACTCACTGTAAATTAAACTTGGTTATCTGTTCTTTGTGCCATGATTCTCTTAAAATGTGTCTACAAGAATCAGCTTGGGGACCGACATTCTATAGATTTCTTAATGCAAATAACAATGCCCGACAGAACAGTGCCCACAGTATATATTAAAATATGATTGACTTGCCATGTAATGCAGTTTTAATTACAGCATGTCAAAATATAAGATGGTTTTATGAAGCAAGCCAAATCAATGGATTCTAATAACTTAACATAAGTAAACTAAAGGCAGAACACAAAGCATTAGCAGACTTTTTAACATAATACAGTTAGAACACCTTTGGTCACTTATACTTATAATTATAACTTATGTAACTTTAATCAATCGTGCAAGTCATGCGAACTGAGACATACTTTATTATACCAAGAATAATAAATTATGACAGGTAGAGGAAACATTGTACTTCACTTATCCATTAATTTTACAATTGAAGCATCTCTTGTTCTTCATAAAATGGTGTTTTAAGTTAACTTTACTACAAAAAGTGCACACTAAATGCTAAATGTTTCAGACACTATAGAGAGGCTACTGGAATATAACTCTAATAATGATATTTACTACTAACAGTTACAGTGCAAACTGTATCTTTATTTATTATTGATATTCCAAATAGTTTTAAATGAAAGTAGCATTTTAACAGCTCCCAAATCACAACTTTCAAGAAAGTAAAATGCTGCACATTATAACAGAACTTCACAGTTACATTCACTGGAATATTTACACCGCTAACAAGGCAGATAAAATGTCTTGTGGAACCTGCTAGTGGTTTCTATAGGCTGAGGGTTCTCCTGGATTGTTATCACCCATATTTCATGGCATTTACTTAATTACCAGGCAACTGCTCTGTACTGCTTTTAGTTAGTACTGATTCTTGTCTGCTCTGCAACGTTCTATTCTATTCAGTGCCATTATGAGTAACTTGCTTTATCTTGCTGTTCATCAGCACATTTAACTGTGTTCTATATCTGACCCTTCTCAGAAACCATTATTGCCAGTGAAAGACAGTGATCCATTATAGGACACTTGTACAGTTATATCTGAGTACTTTTAAAAGCTTTTTGTCTGTTTTATAAAATGGTATGAATAACTTCAATTCATCTGCTCTGCTTTAAAACCTCTAAAGGAGGTAGAGAGGGGAAAAAAGAAAAACTTCAACATTGAAAGACCTTATGACCTTGAGGATGAGAAGGAGTAATACATAGCAGACCCTTCAGGGATAGAGTGTTAAATGACGGTGTGTTCCGAAGACAGCTGTACTTGCTTTATAAAGCTTTAAAATCTCTTAGTATGAGAAAATCTCTATGGCTGAGGCTCCTCTTAAATGCACAGAAATCCACTGCATTTTCTCAATGTAATTTTTTTTCCTTTTTTAAAAATGTTTTTGCATTAAGATGTTTCTCTAAAGAAGCATTAAGTCCACAGGAGCATCCCATGAGGGTGTGGGGGCTTGGGAGAGTGGTCATGGGGCAGGGGCCAGAGGGGGCATTGGATTCTTTCTTATACTAACACAAATACAGACTCTCCCCCAGATTACTGCTTTAGAAGAAGCACAAAGCAGTGATTTCTAGTTATGCCTATTTTTTTTACATTGGTAAGCATAGGATACACACAAAAAATGCTAAATGCATTTGTTCCAAAAAGCAAATTGTAAAAGCACATTGAAAATGCATGAAATGGGACCCAGGTTTACGGGTGGTGATCCAGGCATTGTGAGATCAGTTGTACAGTATTGTGATATGCGAATTTCATACCATTAAGATCATTTCATGCATGCAAGGGGTGTAACAATTGGCCAAACTGTAAATAATATTGTTATAATTAGCATGCTACTAAATATTAGCTTACTGATTATAAATACAAGAGAATGGAGCGCTCCAAACCCTTAATTAGGTTAAAGGTACCTCTTCGGTATAAAACAAGGCCTCCAACCCACAACAGTGACAGTCTAATGACTGGTCAAATAAGGCAATTTGCCTTATTTTATGCATAGAGAAAACAAGTGTAACAAGTGTGACAAGTTCTAAATTTAAGGCAGATGTACAGTATGTGAGTGAATAGAGTGGATCATACGTTCCTTTACTTCCACATGCACAATTATCTTTCAAAACATCTGATCAGTGGTACTGGACCTACAGTATATGTATTAATACCAGTAATTCACAATATTTTTTAGTTTTAAAAACTTATCTAGGCAATTTTTAAAGTTATTCAATGAACTTGCCATTACCACATCTGCTGGAAGACAGATTCACCGTTCTCACTGTAAAGAAACCTTTTCATAACCTAAAGATGAAACTTCTTTTCTTGCAATATTAAAAGATGTCCATGTGTCCTCTGATATGACTGATTAGTCAACAATGCATCAGAGAGTTTACTGTATGGCCCATTAATATATTTGTATAAAGTGATCATATCCCCATGCAAACTTCGCACTTCGCACAAAAACTGTGAGAATGTAGGTGCTTTAAAGTTTGAAAACTAAATGTTTGTGAAGATTCTCATTTGAAAAACAAATTGACAGTGCTGCTTGGTATATAAAGGTGACATGCACGCATGTCACTAATAAACATATAAAGAAAGAGCAAGGTCTACAGGAGTGCGTTCTTCAAACTATATCATTGGTAAAAAGTAATGACTCTAAGTATATAATAAATACATATAGGTTTGTAAGATTGTAAAAAGGAGTATGAATGAGTATGTGCAAGGCTAGGTACACACGGCAAGATATTTTTGCATGGCTAACTGTTTGCCGCTATTGCCCAGTCAACAATCATGTGGTCCATAGGAGGTAGCAACATTGGTTGAAATTTACCAATATGTCCGATCGGACTGTTGTCCAGATTGAAAGAAAGGACAATATAAAGTTCTGCCGGTATTTTAGCCCAATCTACCAAAATACCAAAATATCAGCCTGTGTGTACCTAGCATAAATATCAGAATATGCATGAAAGATAAAGGAAAAGGTAAAACATATTGAATCTTTAGCAAATAGTAGGTACATGCCTTTACATAATGACATAGTAATTGAGACTGAATAAAGACATCCATCCATCTAGTCCAACCTTTATACCTTCCTCTTTTACCCAGTTAATCCAGCTAAAAAGAAGGGAGAAATTCCTTCCTGGCTTCAATCACAATCAGAAAGTATCCCTGATACCAGGTATAATCTTACCTTTGTCAGACACTCCCATGCTGAGATTATAGGTACTTACACACAGTTGATCCCTTTTAAAATAGCTTAAAGGGCATGTCCACCCCCCAAAATATAATATGCCCCAGTACTGGCCCACCCTGTGTTGGGCAAAAAAATCCTTACTTTACAACTCTGCTCCTTATGGTTCTCCATCCTTATGGTTGTCCATCGAAAGCAAAGAATAGGATCTGTCTGTAAATTATCCGGTCCCTGCCTCTTCCTTGTCCTCGTTGAGGGTGCTAGCATGTGCAGGGACGCCCTGCCCCATCACCAAGCATCACCTTGTTTGTAGTGACAGATTAAAATCTACCATATAATGATCACATCATCATCTAATGAGTACAATGCCTAAAGTTAAAGCACTAGAGTTTACCTGCAGTTGTTCCTGCAATGTTCCAGACAACCACCAGGCCCAATAACTTTACAGCCAACTGTAAAGCATTATATAGAACGTTGCAGGTAAAAAACACTGCTCTATGAGACGTAAAAAAACTATTTATATTTTCAAATGTCGATTTGGCTTTAATGTCCAAGGGTATGGACAGTGAAAGGCCATATAGGCTAGGCACATATATAGGTCAATATATTGATTATACATGTCTCTAATATTTGCCAGTATATCTTTTGGAAGATCTGTTGGGAGAATGAATAGAGTGTCAGTTACCCATGTTTGCCTTGCCTTAGAAAAATGTTCCTCAAAATGCTAATTTGTATGAATGTGATCACCGTGACAGTATCAGGCAGATTATAAAATAGGGGCCATGTTTATTGCCACCTATTGCAGAACACTTATCTATGTGTTTATAAAATAGACTTCATTTTTACATATCTGTTGTATTCAGTTAAATCAATCGGCAGTGGCGTTAAACGATGTCGGTAGTGGGATTTCATTGGATTAATGGATATGACTTCTCAGTATATATTGCAAAAAGTGCTTTCTACTATATTTTCAGTGATAAATACATATTACTACTTCATCATTGCTTTATAGATATGCCTTTAGTGCAGCAACATGTACAGTAGTTAATATTTGAGATTTGGTGACCAATTTATAATTAAGAAAACGTTGGCAACAGTCAAATAAACATAAAAATAGATGACTGTTGCATGCCTCTGGCTAGTGTAGACCCTCAGTTCTTTGCTTAATTATTATATGAATTAATGATTTATTAAAATGTCATTTGCATTTCATGTTGTAGGAAATCATATACTGAAGTAAATTTACTCTCAAACACTATTATAAGAGGAAAAATCAAAAAGGGGTAAATCACATAAACAAAAAACCCAACTGTTAAAAAGTTTAAAACTTTTAAGCTTTTAGAACTTTAACCGAAATATTTTTTACTTAATTCCATGAATGTCTTGGATGTTTGGAAGATGAAAGGCTTGTGATAACTGCAGCCTGTAACGGAAAGTATTTGATCATAATTTGTGTAGTATTAAGTTATTATAGCATACTAAGAGAGTTTAGTGAAATGAGCTTAGTTTTAGTTTAGGGGGTGTTTTTGATCTATTAACCAAAAAGGAGATACAATCAACTTAGTGGAACAATATATTTACAATATAATAGAAAACTCTTTAAAATTTCACTTTAGAACTCAATTTTGTTTACCAAATGCTATGGTTGCTGCTAGAGGAATGCTACATTTGGTGTTCCTCTAGCGGCAAATTTTTGGAACCTCTCAATTTCAGCGCTCATCTGAAAGTTGCCTAATAGGACCAATCCTGGGAGAGATTTTAAGGCTGTGTCAGTTTAATGTTTAATGCGCGTTTAAGGGAAATTGAGGGGTTTTGGTTCGGTGCAAAAGGAAGTCACATGCTCATGTTCTATGCAAGGCATATGCATCAATATTGTTTCAATCTCAGCCGAGCCTGCTATACACTGCAGGTTGATAATTACATCTTACATCTCTAAACCCAGTCTGCTGCATTTGTTAGAAAAGAAATGGTTAACCTCCTGTACTGTCAGAGCTCAGATGGATTGCAAAGCTTTTAAGTTCTTCTGGCAGTGAAGAGGTTTCCTTACAAGTGTAAATTACAGCTGCCAACAGCATACTTAAAAGAAGTGAGGTTAAACAAACAGCTATATTTTGTAAAACAGAGTGGCCACCATTAATAAATGCACCGAAAGCCTATTTGTTTTGGTGAAAAATTTATTGCAGGAGTAATAACTGTCAGGCTGAAAGCCTTGTTAATGTGCTGCAGACAGGGGCAGGAGCAAGGGATCTATCACTCTATCGACTTCCTGACATGGCCACTGTGAACTCTTGTCATAAACTCCAGCACTCAGACTGCTCAGTTTGATCAATGAACATAGAATAAGGTGACAAAAGCTCTCGGGGTTTTGTCAGAGGTCACCCCACACAGTCGACCCTATGAGAAAATATATATGTCTAAAGGCTCATTGTAAAACAGGCTCTTCATTATTAGCAGTTACTTATTAGGCATATCAAGTTGGTGTTGCTTTCAGCATTTGTGAAAGGCTGGAGGAATATACGTGATGAACACGTGCGATTGCGGGTCACGACACGTGACGCACGATGTGTACGAATGAACGTATCAGGCAATTTGTATATATCGTGCGGCCTGTGTGTAGGCGCTTTATCGGCAGAAATGGTCGTTTGTTCAGAGATCCGCTAAGTTGGTCATTCAATGATCCCCGAACAAACGACCGTTTTAGCCAATAAAGTGCCTACACATGGGCCGATTATCAGGTAAAACGTTTGTTCGTACACATCGTGTGTTGCGAGTCAGGACCCGAGATTGCACGTGTGTACGAGCCTTAAGTGTGGCCATACAAACAGGGGCAATTAGGGTTAAAATGAATAAAGAAAAGAAGAAATAACCTGGTCCTCTCCAGCTTCCCTCCAGACTGCTACTAGGAAATGAATGATTATAGACTGGATATGTGCCAAAATCCAATGTGTTCATATAGTACAATCTCCTAAATACTGGTTAATCTCAAATAAAAAGTGCATGTTTCTAATCAACATTTGAAATGAAGATTGATGTGAACGAACACCCAAAACACTGATTATACTTCTAACATTAAGAAAACAGAGCTAAATAACCTTAAAAATGTATGTCATTCTTGCATGTGCTCACAAATGCTTCCTGGAACCAAAATACCACAGCTTTGTACAACTAGTAGTGTATGCACATCAATCAAAGACTATAGTGTTTGTGTAAGAATTGTATAATATTTGTATAAGAATTTTCAGTCCGCAAAAACACTGTCTGGATTATGAACCTCAAAAAAAAAAAATAAGTCAATTTGTCTTGAATAAGAAGATTAAGAGAACAGTATGGGTGCATCATATAGTAGGCAAAGGTAATTAAGGCATTACCTTTAATTGTATTCATTTACGTATATCTAATAAAGTGGCACTGTTGTGCTTAAAATAAGCAGCGCACTCTTTTGTAATATAAAATCACAATAGGCCATTTAATACAAATAAAAGACTTGCAAAGGGGGAGCTGAAACTTGTTAGTCATAATGCACTTTCTAAAACAATCTTATTCCTGTGTGTTTTCTTAAGTATAGCTGCTGTAATTATAGATCATTTAGTGCTGGCCGTACACTGATTTAGATTTAGCATTTGATCAGATGTGAACATCTTATTGGTTGTTACATTGACTGCTGCACCAGTTTTACCTGCTGATGTTCCAGAAATATTTTCCTCACACATCATGGTTCGGCCAGACAGTGTTCAGAAAGTAGTGGGAAGGTTGGAACATAAATGTATGGGTTGGTATTTTTTTTTGTGTTAGACCTTACAGTAGAGGAAGTAGAACAAATCAACAAAAGCTTAAGTTACCCAAGATGAAGGATCCCTCTTTCTCAGTTATGTTGTGCAGCTCTCTCAATATGCACATTCATCAGCATCATTTGCAGAGTTCAGTGTAAGTCCTTGGACAACTAGTACCTGACAATGGAGATACACGTATTCCAATTAGCCAGCGAGCCCTTTATCATCTCCAAAAAGGTGATCTTTCACAACCCCTAGAATATAGTGTATAACAGAGGAGTCTGGGCTTATTTTCTCTTTTGGAAAGGCTATATTCTACGGAAACACATACAATAGGCCTGAAGTCTCTTATGGCATAATGTATATAATTCATGATTCCTGTTACTTACCCATATGAGATTATGAACAGAGGATAGGTTTTAAAATGAATAAGCAGCAGTTTTTGCAAGTTTTTAAAGATATTTTAAAACACAGGGAGATTCAATAAAAGTTCTTATCGTTAAAAAATTGTGCTAATTTTGCCCTAACCAGATTTTATTTAACATTTGTAAGCTAACTTCTGATTCATTGAGGCAAAATTAGCACCATTTTTTAAGGATAAGAACTTTTATTGAATCTTCTTGTTAATGTGCAAGAGATGTACAAATGATTCAATCAAATTCTTAATTATAAAAGTAAATGTAAAACCTATACTACATGAAGAACATTATCGGGTTAGCATTGGTTTTAAACTCTTTGTGTTGCCCCTGGTAATTCCAAAGAACTTTCTGCAGTGCATCTGATGCACTACATCTAGTAGTACAAAACTTAACGTTAATGCATCAGGACATTAACCCAATGCCTGCAATGCACACATCTAGTAGTACAAAACTTAATGTTATTGCATCAGGACATTAACCCAATACAGGCACCCAATGCATACATCTAGTAGTACATAACTTAACATTAATGCATCAGGACATTAAGGGGAACTGTGGTCCAAAATTGCTCTCTTGAGAATTTTTGCAATTTATTGTCATTATTTATTTTACATAGTTTTGAAGATATTTACATTTGTGTGTGTGATATGGCAGCAGCATCACCAGGTCCCCTGCACTTCCTGCTCTGAAACCATCTCAGTGGATGACAGTCAAACTGCCCCGTGTCTCCTCCTCCCCTTGCAGCCCTCCTCCTCTTGCAAGCCCCCCATGGCCCCTCCCACTCATGGACCCTATGGCCCCTCCATTTGCAGGCCCTCCTTGTCCCCTTCCCTTACAGCCTCATGTGGCCCCACTCATGGGTGTCTTAGCCATGCCCACTCACGGGTGCTGTGGCCCCATCCACTCACGGGTGCCTTGGCTCCGCCCACTCGAGGATGCTGTGGGCCACTCAGACCCCCCCTACAGAAAACTGTGTGAAAACAGCCTTTTTAGGCAGAGTGAGAAATCTGCCTAAAAAAGCTGTTTTCACATAGTGCGAGAGAAGGGCTGTAGATTCCCTTACCTTCTCACAGCAGGAAGGGGGAGGGACTTCCTGTCTCCCTCACACACTGAGGGAGTCAGAGGCTTGTGCTCGCCCGCGGCTGTCCACCCCCAAAACTATAATCCCCCCCACTACTGGCCCCATTGTGTAGTGTAGTTTAATCCTTACCTCACATCCCAGCTCCATATGGTTCTCCTGTAGTCCCCCCAAAGTCCCAAAAACTGCCCACCAGGAGGATAGCAGAGTCCATATAGGACTCTGCCTCCTACCTGGCCTCTGGGAGAAGTTTGGCATGCGTACTGCATCCCTCCCTCTTATGGTTCCCTCCCCCTAGTGTAAATCCCTTTAGATATATGATTCCCCCTGTCCCCCCAGCCCCCGCTCTATTTTTATTCTTAGAAAGTGCCCCAAACTTTACTTACCCTCTTTCCCCCGCTGCAAAGAACTCCCGGCAGCTGCGTCCGTGATTGGCTGGCGCTCAGCCAATCACAGACACGACTGCCAGTCCCGCCCCTCTGCTTGCATTTTCTCGCAAGCAGAGGGCCGGCAGCACGGCGGAGGAAAGAGGGGAGGTAAGTAGAGTTTGGAGCACTTTCTAAGAATAAAAATAGAGCGGTTGGGGCTGGGGGGACAGGGGGAATCATATATCAAAAAATATTTTTAAGGGTGGACATACCCTTTAATGTTAATGCATCAGGACATTAACCCAATGCACGCACCCAATGCACTACATCTAGTAGTACAAAACTTAATGTTAATGCATCAGGACATTAACCCAATGCACACACCCGATGCACTAAATCTAGTAGTACATAACTTAACGTTAATGCATCAAGACATTAACCCAATGCACATACCCGATGCATGCCACACAGCATATAAAAAAAAATCTATGATGTACAAAATCTTGCATACTGTTTAGTGTATTGTGGAATCTTGACAAGATAAGAAATGTGACCAAAAGTTACTGCATTCCCTCTTTGTGTCCCTTTTTCCTGATTTTTTAATTCCAGAAAATTGCTGGTGTTAATTTTACACATTGGTTGAGACAGAATCAGGATGTATCGAGAGACTCTATTGGCCCAGCACATGTTGCTGATGGAACAGTGAAGAATGACTATGGTTGCGTTACACTGCCCCTATATCATTAAAATGCCTTTAAAGGCATATGTAGTGATAAAGACCATTTTTTAAAAAAGCTTACCGTGATAGTTTATTGACCCGGATTTCAGGAGATTGCATTCCTACAGTATCTTCAGTGCTTGACTAGTACCTAATTGGCAAACTGTTTAACCTGTATGCAAATGGTTTGACAGCTTGCCAGTGCTGCAGGTCACTTCTAGTTAACATTTATTGAACTTAATTTCCATTAGTGTTCATGCTACCAAACTGCAACATTTACAACTATATATGTAAAACAAAAAGCTAACATTAAATACAAAAAGCCTCAGTCTCCAGAAGTCAACTTAAATCTACAAATGGCCTGTAAGCAACACATTGTCAAGAAACTGAATTCACTTATACCAGTAATTTTCTTTAAATATGAATTGTTTGATGCACTTCTGGAACTAACATGCAGAAAAACAGGTTGTTATTTTTTTTTACACAGTAGCAAAAAATGCAGGCAAACGGTTTCAAAACTAATGTGTAATCAATATATCTGTCACAAGTGACCGAGACCTACTGAGGCAAGGAGGCTTCCAGTCAATCAATAATAACTGCAGGTTACTGCTATGGAAACATTGTGCCCAAGGGTCAGATTTTCTTACTTAGACCCAAGTATGACTCTTTCAGCTTTGTGACAACTTCAGGTTAGCTGAAGGTCAAGTTTATGCCCTGCAGGACTTTGTCATTCCTTATACAGTTTCACTGACTGAGACCTTTGACACAAACAATTATTCCTTCTTTATGGCCAAGGTTAACCCATTGCCTGTTACTAGACATGATAAACGTTCATAACCCAGAGACAACTTTTATTTTGTATTTTTTTTCCACAGTATTTATTTTTTCACTCATCATGCTGTATGTATACAAACTATTCAACAATAGTGGATAAATGTGTAGTTATGTTATGCTTTACTAAAGAAAACAACTTTAAAAAAAAAAAAAAATTTTTTTGGAACAAAAAGTATCATTTAGAAATCACAATCCCCTTATCAGAGCTTTAAAGTTCTATACAACATGTTTATATTAATGAAAAAGGAATTTAAGCCCATGTAAGTAGTGACCCTGTTCCCCAGACACTTTACACTTATGGTGCTCAAGCAAGCAGATTACTCATGTGAGTTCACGCTCTGATGTTGTTAAATCTGCACGAAAGACACATCTCACTATTCACTTCCTGAGCAGCAGATTAAAGGGACACTAAACTGAAAGAAAAAAATACTTGCCTTTATTCTGTATTTTTAGTGCTGTCAGGAACTTGATCCCTTTTTGCTCTCTGTGCTCCCTGTCACTAGATCTCTTCATGTTCTCTTCAGCTCACTCCTAGTATGCATGTCTCCTCTCTATGTATTCACCCCCTCCCAAAACTGAGGCAAAGCTGGAGTGTGGAGCATGTACAGTGGAGATGATCTGTGCCACTTTCATAATTTAAGTTCTGCCTTTTTGCTATTAGATCTGGGCTAAGCTAAACAATAGTAAAGGAGGGGGACGCCACACAGAATAAATCTGCAAAGTAACCAGATTTATTTCAACCCGCGATGCATGATGTGTACCAATGAACATTTCAGCCGATAATTGGCCCATGTGTGGGCACTTTAACAGCTGAAACAGTCGTTCGAAGATCCGCCAGGTCAGTCGGGCAATGATAGAACGTCCCTAATATTACTGTCCATCTCTAGTTCCCATGCATTATCATAGTGTCCCTGTGTCAGGAAAGTGTGTAGTGACTTGGCAAGAATGGGTTAACTATTGGTATTCTTGCAAAGGACCAATAAAAATCCCAATTCACCCTGGTTATATTAGGGTTATTGCAGTACGGAACCAAATCTTCTCTTCCAGGCAATGTAGGGCCGAACCGTGTATCTGGAATTCTCTACAGCTAGGGTCTGGTGGATACCTTAAGAGGTCACCTTAAGGACAAACATACATGTAGAATAAATATATTTTGGTATTGGAATATGTGAGACGGAAACCAATATTACATTTGTGAATGGGAATGTAGGCTCATGAAGGCCTTGTTCATTGCCAGGGGGAGTTATTAATAACTTGAGAAATATGTATTACACACAGGTCATGTTTGGTACTGTAGGAATTGATAATTAATACAGGAGAGGAATATGTGGTCTATATCCCAATACAATGTACATATCTTTAGTTATATGGAATCTGCCTAACTGAGTGGGAATGAATGCTTTTGGCTAGTCGTAAATCTGGACATTTCTGAACACTCCCACCTGATGCATAGCTAAGTAAGGGGATGGTTCATTAATGGGCTTAAAAAAACACTGTAGCCCCTATAACTGTGTTCATACTAAGGGGACATGCTAAATAAGTATGGATCATATGTTTCCTTCTTGCTCCGAGATAAAGGACTTCTAGTAAGTAGTTAGGGTCTGTGAATATTTTTATCCTTTTTATTTTATATAACTGTTGTTCCTATTGTATGTCATTTTATTATAACACCATTTTCTTTTATTTTTGTATTATATGCACCGTCCACCTTTTTGGAATATTAAATCTAAAATGTAATAAGTTTTGTCTTTGATGCTCTAAAAGAACTCAGTTAGCCTCTGATAAGTTGGTATGTGTTTGGATGGAATGCTTTGCTAGTGTAAATGCTAATTAACTCTGTCTGTGACTGCTTGTGAAGGACTGATGCTAATTAACCAGTTAGTTGCTGGAGTGAATGGTGTAGTGCTAACCATTTAGCTGCCAGGACAGGGGTGGGCTTAGTCAGTGAGTGTCAAGAGTGTTTGTGGGCATCTTCAAAGCTTTAAGAATTTGAAATGGTGGCAGCGAGTACCGATTGATTGGTCAGATCACGTGTCCAGCGAACTGACTTTGTGACACCCTGCAAGTGCTTAATACAATATTATGAAAAAATAAAGAGTTTGTTATGTGTTTTTATTGTATTGCCACTTCTAGCTGTAATACCAGCCCACTCTTTCAAATTATAAAATTTTAAAATTATAAAATTTTAGCCTAACTCTTTTAATTTACATACATTTTTCTCCTAAAAATTTTCTCCCAGAGATTCAGCCAAGAAAACATTATATGTTACAATGTTGGTAGTTTTCTTGGCTGAATATTTGGGAGAAAATGTTAGATGTTAGACAGCATTCGGTTACATGCGGTGTCAGTACTGTGGTACTGATGCAAAAAAAGGTGTAAAAGTTAACCCATCATATTAATTTGCAGTAACTAATCACGTTATCTTACTGTATTTATCCAATGAAAAACTAACATCTGATTGCAACTTGTGCACCTTGTATTATTAGCCCCTGTATGTTTTATAATTATAAATCATTTGGTGCAGCATTTTCATTATGGTACAATATTTTGTTCTCCAAAGTGTTCCTAAGTGGCAATATGTTACAAGGAAAAGGTACTCAAAGTGAAAGTTTCAGTACCCTCTCAAACCGGTTTTCACAATACCTATCTTACCATGAACTTCTCTGCTTCCTTGCCCGTCTCTAAGATATCTGGACTCAGAAGTGCCAGGGAGTAAAGTAAGTATGGTGGGGGGCTATTTAGGCTATATCTGTGGACATGCTCTTTTATAAAAAAGGTACATACATGCTTACATGTATACATTCATACAAATAAATACACCTCCTTTTAATGCAGTTAGCTTGTGGGCTGTGACGTTGCTTTTAAAATCAACTTTCTTGGATGCTTTTAGGTTTTCAGACTTAGTTTTCCTTTGATTCTAAATAATATTTTACATTAAGTGAAAATAATTGAATCAAGATGCTGTTTTTCTAGTCTGAGTCCTGGATAAACAGCTATAGTTAGGACATGACTGGAGCCTCCTCCTTCTGACATTACCAATATCTAATTTATTCAGTAATGGTCTAAATTGATTGCAGAAGGTTTGATATGAGGCTCTCAACCAGGTTATGTCACTGGTGAACTTCATTTCTGAAAGAGCAATAGCACAGGCGCAGGTCATAAGAAAATTAAGTTAGAAAGTGATAGAGCTCTGGAAAGCCAGAATACAAATGACCTTGACCTTTAACATGCTTGTTTGTTTTCAAAAGCAACATTTAGAATTCTAATGAATTAATAATATGTAATGTCTGCTTATATGTTAATAAAGACAAGCCAAGACCAATAGGTTGAACAGACCTTTAACCTGGTCAGTGGAGAAGTACACAATTATGTCCTAATTATGTCATTTATTATTGCCAAGTTAAAAAAAACATTTGTTTATTTCAAATCTGAAACATTAACATTTCCTCAATACTGTTTGGAGCCTACAGTTCAATTACAATGGATTCGAGCCCTTGATTTTTGACCTTTCTGACCTTTCTGACCTTAAATCCTGCCTACTAAGCAAATTGTAACCTGAGCACCTCACAAAACATGTCAACCCTGCATCTTAAAAAGAACTTGCTCTGCACACATGCAGCAACCACAAAATAGGTGGCACAGTAAAAAAAACAGAAGCTGATGTTTAAAGGATAAGTGCATGTGACGCGTGTGCACGGACACATGCGACTGTGACGTCAGCGTGTGCATGGCGCTGTGCTGACGTAACGCATGTGCGTCCGTGCACACGCTGACGTCATGTCAGACTGCGCTTTTCCTGACCACCAACAGAAGGAGATACTGTACTGAGTAAATAGTGTTGCCCTCAGGTTAAGGGTTATTCAGACAAACTAAGACAAAAGATCAGTAAACTTTCATTGCAAAGTATATTGTAAAATATATATAAACTCGTGCTATCGCAAGTTATGTTTACTGTACGACCGTGACCATAAATGTAGGCCCGTGATCGTACATTTACGGTGAATGTTTGTAAATTTACGAACGTTTATTTGTAGAACACCAATGGTAAAATGGTTGTCTATGGGCGATCATTTATCTACAATTGATTTACCATCGATATCGTAGATTTACAGTAGCTATCATAGATTTACAATATCGACCGTAAATTAACAATCTCCATAACAATCTTTAAAGGTGCAGTATCGCTAAAAAGCTATACCACTTCTTAAAAAATATGGCCCATAATGAGCTGAGCACAATTTTCCTTTTTCCAACATAATAGCACATCATTTCAGTGATTATTCATGCAAAAATCCTCCCATAAGTTAACAGCTACTACTTAGGCCAAACTTTTACCTTTAATGCAGTAATTTATAAAACTTAAAACTTTCTTTTTTTTCTGGTAAATTGCCTGTAACCTGGCACTTGAAAGAGAAGGTGGATTAAATACCTTTGTTAAAAACTGATTTTGGTTGTGTCATTATTATTATGCATGTTGTGCCTACCCGTTCAAGTAGACTCATTAGGCTGTTCTTGGAACTGTACACACTGTATTTATTTCACAGCCCCTGTCTGATGTGCTATTGTTCTCTGTGAATAGAAAAAGGATTGTCTTGCTCCTGGAGTTTTGACAGCATCACACTGTTGTAATGTTAAAAGCCTAACTGGGCATGCTTATGCTATATTGGATAAATGGGAGCTTAATTAAAGATGATAGGGTTAACAGCTTTAGTTACAATTACTTCTCTTTTGCAAGGTGCTTTAATTAAAGAACTGCTAAAAATTGTTTACATTTCCTTTTTTGTATGTAAAGTATGAAGTGTTGTAATTTTATGCAAAGGCAACTTTTTTTGGTCTGGATCTAAAGAAATAAACTTTTTTTTCTTTAATGACAATGGATGTTACATATTGGAAAATATTGTGCTGCTTTCCACAGTTAGACCTGGTTTACAAGTTTTCTTTGTTTTGGAAAGGGACAATTTGTTTGTTCCCTGCCTGTTCCTGTCTAAATAATTGAATAACAGGAGGTAAGACAAAGCTCCTTTACCTCCCGTTCTTCAATTAAAGGGAAAAAGGTGAAGTTATTTTTATTAGTGGAGATACCCTTAAAACATAATTATATTATTATTATTATGAAGCTTCTTTTCTATTGTGATGTGAGCCAAATGTAAGTCTTTGAGGTTGGCACCAAAGAATGATTTGTCTGGCTCATCCACCAGTAGTAGAGGAACTTCAGAAATAAGTAAGAACACAATATTTTATAAAGTCAAATATTTATGATAGTTTGTTAAAGGGAATTCAAAACCAGAATATGGATTTTGAGGATTTTATATATATATATTATATATAGTATGCAGTCACAGGCACTCAGTTCACCACCCTCTCTGGGCCCTCTCTGGGCCTGGGTGCTGTTGAATATATCATATAATCCTAGAACAAAGGTAGTTGATACAACGCACTCTCAGGGCTTCAGCCTGCACTATGTTGTATTGAATAAAACATTTGGAAGAAGAAGTCCTGTGAGTGCGTTGTATCAACTACCTTTGTTCTATATTATATATATATTAAAAAAATAACCAACCAAGTATTTAAATTGGCCTATAACTTGTGATTATTCTCAAAGAGCAAAAGCAAAATAAAGTATAACTATGGGAATTTATGTGTTTTTATTATGAATTTTGTCTGTCATGTAAAGGTCATTTTAGTTCTATCTGTGACATCATTGATATGAAATGATGTGTTCTCTACTAAGCTGGGTATACACAGTAACAATAAAGCTTTATTGTTATTTATCGTTTAGCTTTATCGTTATGTGTGTACCTTCATTTCCCTATAGAGGAGTCTAGCGCGGCCGATGGAAACACACAGTCCAGAGTGTTCTCAATATGATGTTCATAGGGAGAACGCTCGAGACTTTGTGTATGCAGATCTTTGAAAGATGGCAGACAGGATCTTGCAGATCCTGTATGTCATCTTTCAGAAATCTGTACTGTGTGTACCTAGCTTTAGTCCACATATTACACCCATTGTTTGGATTCTTTAAACAAACACCCTAGACTTAAATTGCCAAATATTCTGAGAAACTCTTATCACTGTATATGACAACAATTAAGAATCAAGATATTATAATTATCGCCTTGTTCGTGTATACATTATTAATCTGGGCTTGTTATAAATCTAAAAACAGTTATTTTCTGCCAAAAGGCTCTTACTCATTGGAGTAAATGTGTTAACTTAGCTGGTAACCACAGCTGATATACTGCTTATTTCAGATCACCGCTCTAGAGGTACATATGTTTGCCTCCCCCATTGGGAGACTGCCATGCGTTAACAACCCTCAACTGCCAATACATAAAATATTTTTTGTCATTCCCTCTGAGAAACTTTGTGTGGTTGGTCTGGCATACGAGTTACCAGAAAAAGTTTTTTGTCTATAAGCTTCAAACAAGAAAACACATGCTATCATTGAATTAATTGTTTGCCTATTAAATGATCTGGCTCAAGGATGATCTTAGTAGTGCAATGGTTGTCTTAAAAATAGTGATGGACCTCAATCAATGCTCCCCCCGCACACCTCCTTTTGTAGTTAACAAAAATGCTGTCTTATGGGGCCAAGCTCCACAACTCACATGGAATATGTTTTACAACATGGAAATTAAGAATTCTTCACATGCATGACATGACAAAGGTTCTACCTGAAATGAGTTACTAAACAAATCACTATAATTCACCATGAAATTGTATGTCTGTGGATTTTATTGTTTCTTTTTATTTTAGTGATGGATCTCCTGGATTGAGAGGAATTACTGATATCAGTAACTGATCACTGATATTAGTGTAGTTTTCCTAGTGGTTTTCCTGCTGTGCTAGGTACAGAACTGTTTGTTTCTAAACTTTTTGCAGAAACAAAAATTTAGTGAGCACATTCAAGCAAGATTTTTAAGTAGATGTAATCTCCCTGCCTATAAAGCTTTCATTTGGTTACAATGGCATCAACCGACATTTTTTTAATTATTAGTATTTTTAACAAACAGAAACTGAATTTGAGGCATGGTTTAGAAACAACATGGAACATTTGCTTTAAATCTGCCAACAGGAGGAATTTTTTTTTACAAATACAAGGAACAAAGTGAAACGACTATAACTCTGTTGGGGGAATTTACAGAGAGCTGCTGTGCTCGTTAATGGCATGGTTAGCACGACACTAACTTCTTCATTGCGCCAGCTAAGCGGGTATTGTAAAAGACACCCACGCAGCTGGTGGGACTAATTCAATATGCAGTTTGCTCATATAGTAGCTGGTGGTAAACTCAAGCTGTGACCTTTCAGGATTTACCCACATGTGCAAATCCCATATTGAATTTAAAAAGGGAGATTTACCTGAAGCGATAGCAATTCTGGGTACATTTCCCTGTAAATATTTTGAATATTCTCATTTATTCAGGTTATGGTATATCTGTATATATCACTAAATTTAAAAAAAGGAGAGTCTGTTTATTTAAGATCTTTAAGTCAAAACAACATAATTCCATCATTCCAGGGACCCCAAGAATGCAAGGTGTTAATAGCATTGTAGGTTAAAGGTGTTATTAAACTACCAAGCATTAGATGTGGCAGACAATGGATGTCAAAACCCCCACCTCTATTCAGGCTTGGTTTCATTATTTTATCATAAATGGCTTCCTTCGCACCACTTGAACCAGTCTTCTTCTCTACCTATGATGATAATATTACCAACACGTGTGCCCTTTTTCCTTAAGATGCAGGCACACAGTTGAGTAATGTCTCATGGGTGTGGCTCTTCTGTGGGCCATGTATCTTCATATGTATCTACTTTATCAATATACTGTATCAATATTCAGTGCTATACTCTCTTTTGTTGATTAGTGAAAATATAGCTTGGCAGCATCAGTTAAACTGTATCACAAATGGTTCCAGATGTTTGCCAATAAAAAAAATGCTACATGTAAAGTTTCTCTATCAGTAACTATCAGGGAACTGCTTAGATAACTTTGAGAGAACTGGATTTGCCATTCGTATGAAAGTTGCCTTAGGCTATGTCCAAACGTTGCACCAAAAATCTGTGCTAATAGTAATTAATGGCACCGTTCACACTAATGAGCTGAATGTTGCATGCGATGCACTGCATGCAGCAGTTCTGTGCATTAACACACAGCGGTTCCATTGAAAATGCTGACTGCTGCTACATTGCACTACATCGCAAGCGCAATATTCTGCTGTGTTAAAAGAAAGCTCACTGTCAATGTAAACTAAATATGTATGCTCCACTTGGAATTACTGGTAGGATAACTTGTTTCAGGTTTTAACTATCAGACTATTTTTATATCAGAATTATCAACTATTTTTATGGTTTCAATTAAGAAATGTTGTCAAAACTTTATTTTCCGTGAACCTTCAACCTTCAGAACAGAACCTACAGGGTTTTCCGACTACTTGAGAGAAGTGCAACGTCTGTTATTTTGGAGTAAGCCTTTGTAATGACACACTATATCCCTATGTAGTGTTACCAGATTATCTGCTGATTGGAGGAATTCTTAATAAATGTAATAATCAGGAATGTTATAATTCCAAAATGCAAACATTTACATTTTTTTACAATGTACCTGCTATTCCGAGTCATAGGAAATTAGTACCTATATACTCGAGTATAAACCCACCCGAGTATAAACCGAGGTACCTATTTTTACCTTTAGAAAGGAGTAAAAAGTAGAAAAATATGACCACTACTGCCTTCTGATTCTGTATTGTTTTTAGGCTTTAGTTGCCCTTTAAATGGACAGCAGAAGTCCCATACAGTAATAGCCATACTGTATTTGTCTATTACTGTATGGGAATTCTTCTGTCCATTTAAAAGGCAACTAAAGCCTCATTACTTGGCACTCCAGATGTTTGGAAACTACAACTCCCAGCATGCTTTAGTTGCTTGGAGTTGTAGTTTCCGTCTATCTGCAGTGGCAAGGATTAGCCACTGCAGTACCCCCCCCCCCCCCCGATTCCCCCCCCTACCCTACTGTTCTTCCTCCCCTCTAAAAGTCCCCACAGTTCAGTTGCATTCTCCTACCTGCTCCGGTTCCCTTGCTCTGAATCCTCTTCTCTGCTTCCTCGGCCGCGTGCGCCACATTCCTCTGCTGGCTGAGGTCACTACTCAGCGACGGCCTTACTTGCCGGTGCCAAGTGGTGACATCAGCCAGCAGAGGATGCGGAGCGTGTGGCCGCCGGAGCAGGTAAGTCTTTGACTCGAGTATAAACAGAGATTCAATTTTCAGGCTATTTTTTTAGCCTAAACATCTTGGTTTATACTCATGTATATACAGTATTTTTGGGGGATTAAAAATAGACAATTGTCAATGACAAGGATATCCTGATGTAAAAGTGTTTCTTGAAAATGTCAAAACCTTCTTATAACAGAAGGTATCTTGCAGTCTCATGCTATATGAATAGCATTGCCCACAAAACCTAAGGAACAAGAAGTAATTTCTTACTTCCAGGTTCCCCAGGGTAAGGGGTGGAGATATGCAAAATTCTCCTTTATGTCCCTTGGCCTATGCATGTGTCCAGAACCGCTGGCTTAATAACATGCAATATAGCTTATTGTATAGAGCCAATCATCTGACCTGCAGACATGACATGTTTCAATCTTGTTAGATTTGGCCCACCTCTCCCTAAGCTATATAGCTGCCTTGTCTGTTGAAAATGTCAATAATAACTTGAGTGACATCCTCCTCTGTCCCTGCCACTAAAGAATTAATGCTCGACAAGTCAGGAAGTCCCTGCACAGATATCTCATTTGTGATGACATCAATGCCCATACCCACAGACCTTTAGATCTCTTTACAGGCAGAAATAAGCCAGTAAAATATCTATTAGCTTCTGCCTATGGTACACACAGGCAATGGAAGACAAATACAAAGTTTGTAGATTTGAAACTAGCTGTAAAAAAAACCAACTTGACAGTTAAGAAGATGTGAGGCGGAATCAGTGTAGGCAGAAACTGGTCGTTTGGCCTTTCCGTGATATTCTCACAAGATTTACCTGGAGATATTATCCAGGGCCCATTTTAAAGGGCATGCCCCCCCCCCAAAATTATAATCCCCCCACTACTGGCCCCACTATGTAGTGAATAAAAATCCTTACCTTACATCCCAGCTCCAAATGGCTCTCCAGTAATCCCCACAAAAGTCCCAAAAACTGTCCACCAAGAGTACTGCAGAGTCCATATAGTACTCTGCCTCCTGTCTCTCCTCCGGGAGAATTTTGCCATGCGCAGAAGAGCCCCCCCCCCCCCCCCCCCTCTCCCTCCTGTTTTGGTCTCCCTCCCCCTAAGGTAAAATCTCTTTCCCATATGATAGGACTTGCTCCCCCAGCCCCAACCACATTAGTATTTTTGCAAGAAAGTCCCCCGATCATTACTTACCTCTCTCCTTCGCCGTTCTGCACTATCGGCAGTCATGTCCGTGATTGGCTGCCTCTTAGCCAATCACAGACGTGGCTGCCAGTCCGGCCCCCTGCTTGCAGTTCTATGCAAGCTGAGGGCCGGGACTGTGCGGCGAAGGAGAAAGGTAAGGTAAGTAATGATTGGGGCACTTTCTTGCAAAAATACTAATCTGGTTGGGACTGGGGGAGCAAGACCTATCATATATAAAAAGTTTTTTTAAAGGGTGGACATGCCCTTTAAATGTAAGACTAAAAGCTCTTATATAATAAAGTATAGATACCCACACAGTCTCTATCCTCTCTTGTTGCTCCTATGTCTGTTCCAGGACACCATAACTGTATAAAATCAGCTAAAGATTACTGGAGTAACACAGGAATCATGCAATCACTAAGGAATTGCAATAAACATAAGTGCATTTATTGTGCTAACACAATGCTAATACTCCTATATAATCCTAACTTGTTTAGGGACAACAGTTCCCCTTTAATCTCTGCTCTATGACAAGCTGGCAAATAGAAGATTTTACCTTTTGTCTCTCCCTGGGACACTCTTTAATCTGTGTTCTTAAGCTGGGTACACACGATGAGATATTTCGGTCCGATCGACCGATAGTTCAGTGTATTGGTCGATCGGGCCGAAATTATCGCATCCGAATGTGGCCATGTCCGACTGATCATTCGTCTGAATCGGATGAAAAGGTGGAAAACCCCGTCCGATCATGCGACCGCACGATCGGTCACGGTAACTGTCGGACGCGGCTGCTTTTGCCGCGACCGACAGTCCTTCCTTCAGGCTGACCGGTCCAAAGTATCGAACGGTCGGTCAGGAGGAAAAATCGCTAGGTGTGTACCTAGCTTAAAAGACTGAAAGAATCTGATAAAAATTTCCCTTATTTGTTAGTTCTATTTTACTTTCTCTAAAGTTTTTTTTTGTTGTTGTTGTTGTTGTTGCAGTGACCATGTTTCATGTGACATTCCGTATCTAATTTTTCGGAACATTACGGAGTCACCTAGCAATAAATGAATGAAGCTGTTAAATGGCACATTTTCCTCCTTTTAATCTCTGCCCTAAAAGATTTTATAGGGCACACTTTCCCTTTAATCCATGACCTGAAAGATGATGGCAAATTTTTATTTGTAATATAATCCAGGGACACTTATACTGAAAGTATAATTGCCACCCCAGAAGCAAGTAACACTGGCACAGCTTCTCCTAGCTAAGTTGCTCAGTTTTTAATATTCCTGTTTGGTGTTTTCTCTTTTATGATTGCATTTTTTTATCTCTAGACTCTGTTATAGTGGTTTCTTTACAACCCAAATGTTTACTTCACTTCAAAGGATCTATTAATCCCCCGTCCAACCCAACCCTGAGAAAGCTGCAGACTTGAACATCTCAGCTAAAATAGGGCCATCAAGGGAGGAGCAGACTCAAGTGGGGATGGAGGGCTCAAGGAAAGAATGAACAAAGCAGTGAATACCATACAGTGTAAGGACAGTTTGCTTAAGCCGTTCCTATCTACTGGGCTCCCATTATTGTAAAATGTTGGTCAAGCCTGTAGAGACATAGCTCCTGTACCCTTGATGGTGGCCTGTACTCAAAAAGGGAATAATAGAGTTTTGTGCACCTTGGAAAATAAATGTACATTACATCATCATGCCCTTTACAGTCGACCCCTCAAGTACACTTATATTTCTGTATCACTTTTCTATATCAAATTGCTTGCTGTCTTGCTGATTGTAGCAGTATTTTAAGTCCTGAATCATGCAAGAAAAGCCTTGGAGAATACGGCACATTTAATTTAGATCAAAATACATTTAGAAACTAGATAAACAAAAACTGAGAGATCTTGAATTGTAAGCTGCTCATGTATGGAACACAAGCTAGAATTTCTTTCCTGTGCATTTCTTGTAATTTGGAATTGATGCTACTTAATTACTTTATTTACTCATCAGTCGCTATTTAAAATACATATTACCAGAGATTCCCACTGCCAGAGATTGTCATTATCAATCTTAAACTAAAACATGAACACAAAAAAGTTACTTACCTGACTTAGAGGCACCCAGGGTCAGAACCTTTTTACTATCTTGTGGTTCCTTTTTCCTCTAATACAGCTGCATGGACTCTCTTACCCAGTCACATGAACCATCTAATGCCCCCGATTGGATAATTAAAATTTATAGCATAAACTAGAAATGTGCCACAATCCCTGGTTCTAACAGAACTACCAAGATTTTGTCAGTTAAAAACCTCACTCCAATGCTGAAATTTTGTGGTTTTTCAATTTCGACTATTTAAATTAATGCTGAAACCAGGGTCTCTGGAATACAGCCTTGGAATACATAGAGGGTCCTATCTTGGAATACACTTTACCTACATTCAAGGTGTCAACTTTGGGTTTGGTAACAAGAAAGATAAAGGTTCATATAGGATGATCCATTCCCTATCATTCCCTGGTGGCGATGGGGTTGTGGGAGCTTTACTGGTAAAATCAGATATTGAGGTACAAGTACTCCCATCCTGTTACTGGCTGCTGGGGTTTCATTGTGAAGGATATTTTATTGTAATAACCAGCTGCCTATGGGCTGCTCAATCTCCTGTATAGATTTTTACAATTTCACCTTATTCTTGGAATGGGTAGTTTGTATTGGGTTGGGTTGTAGATTTGTTTATTGGTCGAAAGGAAACACTATTCTGCTGTGAACCAAGGTTCAGTTTTGTGAATTTGACAGATTTTCTAAACGTATTATTATTATACTTAATACATATTAAGTATTTAATTAAAAAAAAACTCTACTGGTTAATAAGTTAAAGTTCAGTGACATACAGTCCCTCCTGAGACATTTAACTATGAAACTCATATTATGTTGGTGAGCAGAGTTTTAACAGAAGGCTGGGTGATCTAATAATGGGAGATTCAGTCTCTAATTTTTACATTCGGTTAGGTAAGGATCTCAGTGTGGCAAAGCCATAATGGGAGTTCATGTTGGCAAAGGATTTTATTATCAACCAGGATATAGAGCTATTTATGTAGGCAGCATCATCTAAGGGCTATGGGGCTTTCTGGAAAGGAGCCTGGGGTGAGGTGCCTGGCTGGTAGAGTGGGGGAAAGGCAGGTTTGACAAAACTTGGTCCTTCTACAATTCTTTCCAATGGTAGACCACGGCTGGCAAATAAAAGAACAAGTGTTGAGGACAGATAATATGGTGGTGGAATATGTGAATAGTAACATCCAATCTCAGACAGTTATAAGGTAGCATTAGACATTTCGTTACGCTCTTTACAATATAACTCTTGGTAATGCATATTCCTAGGTCTGAGAATACAATGGCTGGTTCTTCATCATGGTTTTAGTTGAAACTGGAATTAAAGCCCAGCCTACATCTTGGATTTTAATATAGACAGACTAGAATATTCACTGTTAACGGTTTATCGGATACCACCTGGTCATCATACATAACTATATGGAAGGCTTGGGAGTTATTTCACTCCCAGAGCTGTTTCATTCTATCTGTAATTAAAGGGAGTAAATAATTTCACCAAAAACGTGTTAGTTAAATTAATGGTAAGGGGTTTGACAAGGGTCAAGCAATCATAGGATGGGAGATGACCAGTTATTGTTGTTACATTTGATTAACGCTCTCCCTGTGGTCTGTCTTGGTAAATATGAAACTGTTACCGTTTTCCAGTTCCTTTTGCTGCTTTTAGTGTTAGTGAAGCAATTTCCCAATCTGGGTGCAGGTTTAGGATGTTACATTGACCTGGGCAGATTGAAATAAATGTTAAGATCTTTGTTATTCAGTACTGCTTGACCTGACGAAGAATGAAGTTTATCTCTCTAAAGATTGTCTATAAAATGAACTGTTAGTCCATAGCAGTCTCACCCTACACTACAGTGCTTAACTTTAGTATACCATATATACTCGAGTATAGGTCGATCCGAGTATAAGTCGAGGCACCTATTTTTACCTGAAAAATTTGTAAAAACTGATTGACTCGAGTATAAGCTGAGGGTAGAAATTAGTTGCCAAGGGTAGAAATTAGTTGCCCTTTAAATGGACAGCAGAATTCCCATACATGAATCCCATACAGTAATAGCCAAATCCAGTATCAGTAACCCCCAATTCCTTGGCACTCCAGATGTTTGAAAAAACTACAACTCCCAGCATGCTTTGTTGCTGGGAGTTTCAGTTTCTAAACATGTGGAGTGGCAAGGTTCAGTAAACTTTTAATTAAGCTTACCATCATTTACAATTCTCTTGAGCCCCATATTGTAAATGGCCCTCTGACCCCATGTAGTAAAGGACTCTCTGATTCCAATAGTTAAAAATGTCACCTGAGAGTTGTAGTTTCAAGCTGTCATTTGCGCTGTACTAGCAGATGTTTTTTGCCCCAAACTGAAGAGACCAATCAGATTTACAGCATCCAGATGAGCAGTGACTGTGCTGAGTGAGTCCAGCAGCCAGACTACAGGAAGCAGGAACGATTGTAAAAGCAAGAACAGCTCCTGTAACTTTCTATGCAGGTTAACACAGCGCCACCTACTAGTTACTATCTGCAATTGCAGAATTTGGATCTAAATTAGGACTTGACCCGAGTATAAGTCGAGGTTAGTTTTTCAGGATAACTTTAAAGCCTGAAAAATTCGACTTATACTCGAGTATATACGGTATTCAACTGGAGAATAGAAATCTTATACAATCTTTCTAAACAGACAAGATATGTAGAGGTTTAATCTCTTGGTGTGGTCCAATGGCTATTCCTGAGATTTGCCATATAGTCACTTTTCTTAAGTTTTCCCACATTTTTTCATACTTACCTAGCTACACTGGCTGCACTGTTGGGCTTGTATGTACAGTATGTATGTTTTGTTTATTTATTAAGAGCCACTTGGGGACGCAGTGCTGTACAGTTACAAAATACAATAAAGTTATACAAGGAGGATAAATACATAGATAGTTCAGTACATAAATATATAAATTATATAAATATAAGTGCTAAAGCTTTGCCATAAGAGAAAAGGAGGTCCCAGACCCATAGAGCTTACATTCTAGTTAGGTATGTAACATTCAGATACAATGAAATGGGTATAATTGAAACGAATAAAGTGCAAATAAAACAATCATATACTGTGCTGGTTACCAGATAGGTTGGATGTAATAGTAGATTTAAACCTGCTAATTGAGGTTTCTTGACATAGAGAGAGGGGAATAGAATTCCAGAGGATGGGAGCCACAAGAGAGAAAGGTTTAAGGTGAGAGGAAGTAGTACGAGTGGGTGGGGTCTGTACAGGAGCTGGTTCTGTGATGAGCAGAGGGAACGGGAAGGAACATATGGGGACACTGGAGAGGAAATATAAGGAGGAGCAGCAGAGTGAAGGGATTCAAATGTTAGGAGGATTAATTTGTATATAATGCGCTATTTAACGTGGAGCCAGGTACAGAGGAGATTTGGAATCCTGTTTATTAGAGAGCAAAACAATATGTGTGGCAGAGTTAAGTATAGACCGAAGAGGAGAGAGGTGGGAAGCAGAAAGACCAGTAAGTAGTAGGTTGCAATAGTCCAGGTGCAATAGAATGAGAGCATGCATAAGCATAGCGGTGGTCAGGAGAAAAAGGAACCTGTGGATTTTGGCTATATTGTGAAGGAAAAGCAACAGGACCAGGACCAGGTTTAGGTGGGGTAATGATCAGTTCAGTTTTGAGTAAGGAAGCGATTAGGGAAATGGGCAGGTGGGAATTGAGGAGGTGCAACTGACACAGATTTGGTCTTTTGGTATTGAAGTTGATTTGATAAATTACAGGTTGATTTGTTAACTACAAGTTAGATAATAACTAAGAAAAAAAAGGATAATGTATTGGATGGGTTAAGGGGTTAACATTGGAAAGACATTGTGATAGTGATTTCTAATATGTTTCTAATTTCTAATATCAAGGTTATCCAGGCTTGATTCTCTTCCATTTAGAAGGTATATATTGGTTATGGGCCTACAGTATGGAAAAAGATCTGGCAGGGTTTCCTGACACAATGATTGTTTGGTTGGAAATTGTGCAGACACAAAGCTACCCATTAAATTGACCTTTTAAATAAATCTTTACTCTTTGTTAGCTGGAGATACTTCAATCTAGAGGGTGGTGAAACAGGCCTATAGAGGTATAAAGGTGTTCAAATTTCTGATGTTGGCCTTAAAAATGTTGGCCTTGTAACAATGGCTGCACATTATATGAAAAAATAATTATTGATGGGGGAAGGTCTGTCTTCATTTGGTGAAATGGAAAAGGGGCTGACCTAAAATCAGTTTGGTAAAGTTGGAAGTTATTCTTAACGGTATAATGGTTAAGAAGTTATTTGTTGAAAATTTGTTTATAAATGCTGCAGCCTGATTTTACCACCTTAAAGAACAACTATACTGGTCAGCAGAGAGTTAAATAGGTAAACAATAAAACCCACCCATTCTTGTGTCCTTGCATTGTCAGAAAGAAGAAATTAATGTCCAAACTCCCCAGACCATAAATTCTGCCTTTGCTTCTCTGTCAGCGACAAAAATTAGAATGTGCCATTTGATCGGTCAGGAAGCATGCAGCTTTGCTGACCTCTTTCAGCCTTTCTTATCCTTTTGGCCCATCTCTCTTTGTCTATTGCCTTGTCTATTGTGCTTCCCAAGTCCTACCCCATAGAGCCATGAATCTGTATCTTGCACACCTCTCCTTAATCTTTTTAGCTGCTTTGTCTTCTATCTACAACATGCTAATAGTGTGATTTACTTTCTGCCCAGAGCTTCCAGAGTTCTGTGGCTGTAATGAGCTGGACTTCAAAGTATGAATTCTCTACAGTCTTGTATTTTTTATTTCTTTCTTTAAAGGCAGAGGTAAAGTTGGGGAACTCAGCACAACATACATATACATTTAACTTTTTTTCCATTTTATGATTATAGTTGTCCTTTAATATAGTGTCTGTGTGATTATTATTATTGGGTTAGGTGAACTGTCAGAGGTCCATCCTCCACTGCCCATGAAATGTAAAGCTCTATAAGAGCTGATGGCCTGATGGCAAGTTTTGATTGGTCAGGGTAGTATATACTTTCATTGGTTAGTAACACTTGGTAACAACTTGAGTGACTAAGCATTTCTAGAAAGCTGTCTGTGATTGGGGTTACCTACTGTGGTAACAAGGCCACTGAGTATAAGTTTGAGGATCTGTCATTGCCCTGAAGCTGCAATCCAAAATTTAAACAAGAAATTAAAAAATAAAAAGAAAGAAAGAATATATACAAAAATAAAAATAATAATAATTAATAAAAAAATATAAATAATAATATATTTAAAAAAATCTTTTGTAGCAGCATTTAGAGATTAAAAAAAGAACAAGTGAGACTGGGCCTAGGGCAGAGTACCTCATGTGGCAAGCTATGTGTGGTTTGAAAGAAAGCAAAAGTTATGCAACAGGGCTTTGGCTGGGTTTATGGCAAAGTCCTTCATTTGGTGCAGGGGTGTAGGAATTCTTATAGCAACCACAGCTGTTGCTATGGGGCCCAGAGCCAAAGGGGACCCCGTCCAGATCCCCTGCAGGCATGTCCACCCTTCTAAGAAAAATTTTACCTCACGAGGTTCAGCCCCACAAACCCCATTTTTGTTTTACTTAAACCTTTCAAAGATGCCCCAAGGTTTAATTAAAACAAAAATGGAGTTTGTGGGGATGAACTACGTGAGGTAGAATTTTTCTTAGTAGGGTGGACATTCCCTTTAAATAACCTTGCTGCAGTTTGGCAGGGTTAGGTTGAACTGCCCCAAGCTGATTTTTATGTGAGGGCCCCATCTAAAATCTTGCTATGGGGCCCTGTGATATCTAGCTTTACCACTGATTTTGTGAATTAAAAAAAATGTTAGAAAAGGAGGTTTATGTTAAAAGAATCATGGAGGACTCGGGCTGGACCTAGGGCTTTTCAAGCCCTAAACGGCTCTTAATCATAGGCACATGATTAAGAGCCGTTTAGGGCTTGAAACGAGTAAGGCGTTTGTTTGTTTAGTATGCTGTTTTAGATGACCGAATAAAGCTATTGTTTTAAGTATCCGAATGGACTGTTTCTCCGGTGTGCGCCGATTGAGCTGCTCTTTATTACACGGATATAGATAAAAAATAAATTAAATACAATCAGTTAAGAAAGCATATATATAAATTATGTATAAATTGATATAAGTGCAACAAGCCTTGACACATCTCATCAAGGAGATTTCATAGGTTGTCTCTAATTATATACATGTTTTGGTATGTTGTTGCTGTTTGGACTCCTTTAATACCGGCATCTGTAATAAAGATCTGTAAAGTGGTATTTAGAGTCTTTAATTCACTAACAAATGTTTTTACCTAAAGCAATTAAAATAAAAAATGGAGGACTAAAAAAAAGAGAGAGAAAAAATAGTAAGGCTGACCTCAATGATAGTAATAGAGGATTATGAATAGGTGCATTTACTAATCTAATTCTTCCTCTGTATTTATAAGAGCATTCTTGACTGGAAATATGGATCATAGCAAGGATGAGCAGCCAGAAACAATGCATCTTTGTTGATTAAATATCATTGTTCATAAACAATTAAGCAAAGTTAATATAATTAACAATCTAGACCTGATGGGATACAATCAAAAGGCATAGATTAGTTTTATTCAGACTGTTGTTTCTCTTTTCAGATTGCCTTTTGTCAGACTGAAAAAAAGTTCAAAAAGTAAATGCAGTGACAACCTGTTAATTATAGACTGTTAGATTGAAAGCAGTGTAGAAGATGCTAGAAATTTTCATGAAATTATATTTAGCTTTATTTTTGTTCAGTTTTAAGGCTAGGTGGATAAGGACCAATATTTCTGTATTTTTTGCCAGACGTCAAATGATATCCATCTCTCTTTTATTTAAACCTTACAAACCTTACTGTGCCCTATTGCCATTTTTTTCATAAAGTTTGCTATGAAAATTTGCTGTGAAATTGACACCAAAGAAATTTGATGTGATTTAATTTAAGATGAAGGAGATTAATGTAAAAATGATTGAGCTGCTTATACCTTAATGGGACAATGTTCAATAATAATGTGCTTATCTGTAACAAGAATTAGCGGCCTACAAATTGTAGAGGGAGAAGATCTCACCCTACATAGGTTCATGGGCAAAAAAAAATAAATTGTCCCAAACAAAACAATTGCTTGTCCCCATCTCACTTTTGCAATCCAGTATAGAAAAAAGAAGAGATGGACCCAAACCTAAACCCAGTGGATTTCATGGATCTTTTTTCAGATTTTTCTAAACCGTGGAACTGTTTTCAGTTATTTTCAAACACTTGAGGATTTTGGAATTAAAAAATCAAAAACATTTTAGATTTTTAAAAATTTCAAATATAAAAAATGGTTGATTTTTTTGAATTTTCTGATATTTTTTCAGAAATCAGTGAATCTGCAAGTTAGGCCATCTCTACCGAAGAGGGTCCGTAGAAGAAAAAACAACATTATTAATAGACCGCAACTATCAGCAATAGACCAGAGTCTCAAAGAAATTTTAGGTTTAATATTATTTTAGATAGGGGTTCAGGTCCTCGCCCTGAGTACTTAACATATGTACAGGTAGTTAGAAGAGGAGTGGATCGGGGGAGGTGAGTATAATTTTTCCTTTTAACTTGCAGCATTTTTCTAAACCATGATTTAAGGTAAGCCAACACCCATGCAACAAAAAAAAATGTTAAATGTTTGGACATAACAGGTGTTAAAATTTGTAACAGCCATCAAAATATACACCTTTGAGATATCAAAGTGGAACATCATCACTTAAGTTCAGCACAAGTCAAACATCTTAATATGTTAAAGTTTGTTACCAAAGATTCCTGAATTTGTGATTTTTTTTATGTACCACAGAGCTTTATTTCTTCTCTTTGATGGGGGATTATATTCCTCACTGCAGGCATCTTCTGATTGATGCTTTGTGGCTGCTCACTTGCAGATATGAAACAGAAGTTTGTCAGTATTTCAAATAGGTCTTACAAAATTGTTTTGACTTTAATATTTTTTGCGGATGTTCAGCCACACGTGCTGCTCCCTCTAGTAAAGTCATATAACGCTACTAACCTTACAAACAAACATAATGATTTTCTAGTCATGTCATGTGGCTAAATTAAACAGCTAATTATATACAGTCTCAAAAAAAGTAAAGTATCAGGGAAATAGGTTTAATATGGAATAGTCAACAAGTACTGCAATGCCTGAATAACTAACCCCAACGTAACTAACAATGTTCAGCAATTATATTCTTTTTGGGTGACCAAATGAACTTACATGTTACCTCTAAAATAATATATTGAGGTGCACCGGGCCCATTACATTTCACATTGAAAAGTTTTATGAAAGTAAACATGCATAGCATCTAAATGGCAGCAAGAAATGTTCTATTGAAAAAGTGAAAGCTGTTATGTCTTGAGTATTGTCTGGAATATATTTGAATGGATCTTTAAATACTGGCTTCTGTAATGACCAAGTTAACTAGCACCTGAGACCCTCTCGGAACGAGGAGACTTGTACCTTTAAATTATATTTTGTAATTGTATAGTTTTGTAGTATAAAAATATGCAGGAAGATTCAATATGTGTAAAGATAAGTGCAAAAGCCAGGCAACCCAATGGGCTAACATGGGTTTTACACTTATTTTAGTTTTCCTCATTTGTTAAGTTTTGTGCTAGTGCAAAGCTGCATGTCTTACCTTTGTTCAATCCCACAGAACAATACCAGTTGTAATTGCGTTTATGTTCAGTATTGCATTGTGGAATTGCGGATTTGCAAGGTGTTTAGGTAATGAACGTTGTCATTCCTTTATTACAGTGGGAAAATAGCCATAAGGTTTTCCTTTATTAACATAAATGCAGAGTAAAGTCCAATTAGGGTTTGACTATTTTTCTGTCTGGGAGTATTAATCACAATTATCATAACTACAGATTAAAGATGTTCGAAACTGGTTCCAAAATCAGATTTTTACATTTTAGAAAATTAGAAAGCTTGAAGTCAACAGGACAGGAAATTCTGATTGTTTTCTGCATTCAGTATCAAATATTTGATGTTCAATATTGAATAATCTCTAAACCTTTAGAATATTCAAAGTTCTGAAAAGTTTTGCTTTTTGAAAAGTTCAGAAAGTTCCAGGGAACTTCAAAACCTGCAGTTTTGAATCAGAACCAGGTTAGAAATGAACCTGAAACCCATCCCTACTACAGATATGTGTTATGACTTTCTACAGTCATTTACAACGAGCACGTTTTTGCTAGGGTTTATGCCCCTTTTTTCTTTGATGCAATGTTGATAATTTGTCATTTTATAATCTGGTGAAAACCAGAACATTCAATAAAAAAAAAATAAAAATGGGGAATTCAGAGGAGAATAACCCAAAACATTTCTGCTCCTTTATATATTTACCCCTATGTGTTACTGTGTAGGTCTAAACTTTATATCTACAGAACAAAGAGAAAAAAAAACGTTTTGGTTTAAATTTAAATAATTTGTTTAGCGTTTAATTAAAGTAGGTGCCACATGCTAATTTGTGTGAAAAGCGGTACAGTCCTTCAGCACTTCTTTCTATATTGTTTGACTTATTCTTACCTGTAATTACAGTGTTTTACTCAAACTTTCAATTACTTTCGGAGCAGGGAGAGAAAACGTGTTTTTAGTCACAACACAGAGAATCCAGTCCAATAAAAGACATGTTTGGTAAATGTTGTTTCTATTTTTTCTTTTTAAATCTGTAGACAAATTTCCTATTTTACTATTGGCTGGAAAGGTTTGTTATCATCCAGTAAAATAGCTGAGCATTTTCCCCCCCAAAAAAATCCCCCTAACTACAGATTAAAGTGGAACTGAAGTTAAACCTCATCTCATCTAATGTTCTTATGGTTAAGACCTTAAACTTTAGATTGTACATTAGATTGTGCCAAACCCTTACTGAAAGTTCTGTCCACTCCAGCCTGTCCCTTTTACTAGGACTTTGTGTAATGATTGTGTTAGGGTCTGCCCACCTACTCTGTTTATCTGCCAAAAATTACCCAACAGTAATTTAGGCCAAGCTATATCAACCAGAAGAGTTTTATTTGAATCAATGTGCCAAATTAGAGCACACAATCATATCTAGCCATACCCGGGATAATTTTTTTTTGGGCAAGAGCAGTCAAGGGGAACTGCTAGGATGCCATAATAGTGAGAGCTGTATTGTTGCCAACATACAATCAATTTTAAGCTGGTAGAAAATTACAGAACTTCCACGCACTACCAGCAAACTTCCTTCCCTGGGCTTACAAGCATGTTTGTGTGTGTGTGTGCACATGGACACGGCAGACCAATCAAACACCATGGTCTCCACACTACTGCTGCCTCTCACATCACAATACGTAAGCTGCAGTATGCAGTTAGTGCCTGGAACAGATTGAGTGTGGAGTGGATCTGTGTAGTGTTGTACTACTTTGACCAGCATCTTCTGCTGCTATATAGTCAGATTTATATACAACATTCAAAATAACAATAAAAAGTATGTTGTGAACTAAATTATAAATATTATATGAGGCGATATTTTGAATAGACCGGCCGTCTGCAAGCAGGTGGCAAATAACCAGCTACGGAGAATATTACACTAACATTTACCGTTATGTCCTTTTTTTGTTGGATGCGGACAAAAGAACAACCACGATATTTTGATTCAATCTATCAAAATATCGGTCGTCAGGTCGAAATATCGCCTCATGTGTACTGACCCTTTGACCTTTGCCTTTGTATTTAGATGCAAGTTTTATAATGAAATGTTTATCCCTAATATTTTGAAATGACAGTTAATATTGTACATTTTCTTCAGGCCTTTGTAACTATTATTTCCTCTGAATCCCAACAACATTTGCTGAATTTGATGATCACAGCCATATGATATAGTTTACAACAAACTTTCCACGTCTATGTTATTTTTGATAAGAGTGCTCAGATACATCCCACTCAACCTAAACAGCTTCTTTTTAAGGAAATCACTATGCCGAAAGATTCACCGATTACTTGAGCTGATTAATAATGCTAAGGTTAGTTGTTCCCACTTATTGTGGCATTGTTAGCTCAACACATGCTAGGTTGATGAATGGTAATGTCCTTTTCTGGCCTGTTCCTTCATAGTATGTTTTGTAATCTGCTAAGGATCAGGGTTTGACCTGTCACTTTCTACATTGTGCATTGACCTTTCTGAGTAAAGTCGCTGGATATTTATACTGAGAATCTGCTTCTTCCTGATCTGTTTTCCATTAATTAAATAAATATGCTTAACCAGTTGTACCAAGTGCACTGGGCTGCAATGTGCTATATTATGGGCCTTAGTGAAGTATCGTTTTTCTACACAAACAACTTATGCATATTCTGCATTTGCTGAGATGTAATTCTGTAAAGTAGTTACAGTGCTATCAAACAACAGCCACTATGTATGATTTCTGTCTTAAAGTTTCATAAAATGATTTGTGGCAGTGTATGAATGGTTTGCATGAGGTTTATACGTTAGTTGTGGCACTTGTGAAGTTTTCCATTTGTGTGCCCATTTTATACGCTGCAAACAAAGTATAAACATTTTAGACAACATTTGCGCAAAATAACTATTCTCTACGCCATGAAATTTGTGACACTTTGAGAAATGTTATCATATTTCACATCACACTATCATATCAGATTGCTGATAGGTATATAAAGGAAATAAACTGTGCCATTATGTAGTAGATTGTTAACACACATTTATCCAATAACTAACATAAAGCAATGCATTATACGTTAATCAAATGAATGTGTGTACTGTTAACCAAATGAAAGTGAAAACACAACGCACAACAGGAATTGTGCTAACAGGCATTTTCAGTGTTATATCATTGGGGTTCTGTTACTCCCCCCCATTCAATGACAAGTTCTGCACATGTGTGACTTCATTTTCCAGGCATGGAAAAAATATTGTATACATGTGTTTTAATATCTGACACCACACTGTCAGATTGGAAATAAATGTGTCCCAACAAACAGGTCATATTGTATGCCAGTGCATTCATCTTTGAAAAGGAGATTGCCACAACCCTTCCCAAGTAGTAGACTGACAGCATTACTAGCCAAGACTACAGTAACAGCCCTTCTAAGAATAACACATGTACAGTACTTCATCGAGCAGATCAATACAGAAAACATGCAGAGAAATAACTAAACCAGATAATTCATATCACTACATAATTACAAAATCGGTTTTAGAAGCTGTTCAAATCCAATTTTGACACATTTTTTATCGATATATTTATAAGTAAACAGAGAAGACTTGCTGCTAAATGCCATCAGTGTTTCCTGTTGGACAACTCAAAATACTGTGGTTTGGAGTTGTAGCTTTTTTTAAGTACTTTGGTCAATGAGGAGACTACAAATATTAGTAGGATTTTGCTGCAATGTTATTGAAGTCTTTAATCACAGACACTAACTATACACAAATCCCATTATACAGCTATTTACTCATAGAGGAAACAGTAAAAGGGGGAGATCTGAAGAAGGGCAGATGAAGGCTTATTATATTTAAAGAGTATCTGGGAAGTGATTACACAGATAAATTGGATTCCTGGTTTTATAAATCTCTCTCTGTCATAAGAAGCCATTTTAAAGTTATTAATGACAGAATTGTGTTTAATAACTAAAAATAAATGCTACCTTGTAGGGGCATTTATAATGTTTATTATGTTTAAATTATTGCATGAGCAGCGCCTGCAGAAAGATGTTTAGGGCCAGAATAGGTATATAATTAATCATTGTATGTTTGTAACACAAAGATGGGACATCTTTTTATCCAATAATACTGCTGCCTCCTAATAAAGAGAAGAGGAATGTCTACACAAAAGCTAAAAATATATTGCCGCATAATGCTGAAAATATAAGGATATCAGTAAGGGAAATTGTTCAGCTCAGAGTTGCCCAACACATGGCCAAATCACAGTCAACTGTGGCCCACAAGAGTAGCAGAATGTGTGAAGTAAATTCTGGGGCAGAGCTACTATTTAAATGAAAAACTTTGAGTTATTTTCAGGCCAGCTTAGAATTGTGGGTTGATGCTTTAGCAAGGCGTGACATGTGTAGCTCAGGACACACTTCAAGTTGGGTACCCCTTCATTGGGTCAAACATTCTTTGGGGGTCACTTCTGCAGCAAAACAATTTGTGAATAGGATCACTGGCAACTCCCACAGACAAAATCAGTCTTTGTAAAGCAATTTTAATTTATTGGCAATATAAGTCACTGAAAATGCTTTATTTTTCTCTATTGCAATGAAAAATATATGAGCTCCAATTAATGTTCACATAGACATGAATTTATTGTTCGTTTTGATTGAGGCAGGCCTTATGCATAAACACCAAAGTCCCATGAAGTTCCCCCTCACTGGTCAGTTCATTTTGCAATTAAATATGTTTGGCCCAGGCAATTGTCAAACAATACTGGGAAGCCGAGAGTTGTTTCCTAATGTATTGTCAGCATTAGTTTTTAAATATTTCTGCATCTTTTATTGGCTGAATTATAAGGGGGTTAAAAAGATGTGTAGTAAAAAAATTTAAACATTCCCAATCTGGACATGATCTGAAAAGGGGAGAGAGCTCCAGGTTTCTATACATTAAGAGACACCTTTACTTTTATTTGAAGAAAAAATAACCAACTGGGTTTTTAGGGAGATATAATATAATAGTCACTACTGGTGATTATTTTTGTTTTGTCCTGGACAAATCTTTCCCTAAACATTTTATTTTACCATATAATAGCTGAACTTTTTTGGTATTTGATGGAAAACAGTGGATGTTAAAAACCATCCACTCTCTTCTGAGTAAAAAAAATATCCCTGGTGGGTACCAGTGAAATCTCAAAACATTCAGCACAAATTGTCTTGGGTCAATAAATAGCAGAACAGAGATGTCCTGCAAGGGAAGATTTATGAGGTGAATGATACAAACATGCCCATAAATCAGAATAAGAACACTTTTAGGTAGCACAGTCTGCAGTTATGCAAATTCCATTACAGACAAGTATAAATGTAGGGTTATGCTGATATGGTGTCTCTAAATATATCAGAAAAAAGGCTGCACGCGGTTAACCGTTTACACTCTGGAGAAATTAATATTAGAAGTATGTTTCAGCGGGAGGACCAGATAAAGATAAATTATTTTTGTCCAAGCAGTATTATCATATGTCTATGTGAAACAGTATCACACACTCAAAGTGGAAAAGATTTTTTGAAAGATTTTGCTGATCAGTTTTCAATGATTGTAACCATGTTTTTCAAATTATTCAGTATAGATAAACAACTTTACTTTGCACACAGTATTAAAGTCAGGTATAAACAACATAGTTGTGATTCTTTACCCAGCTGGCACATAAAATGGCAAAAATTTAGAATGTTTAACCTCATTCTTAGGTGCAGGATTTGGTCGCAAAACTTCTTATGTTTGGCACAATGCCATCAACAGAAGAATGAGGGCTAGGCCACACTGCTGCACTTTTTTTGCGTTTGTTTGCGTTTCATATCAATGAAAACGTGGCAACGCACCGAAAACGTGTGTTTTCGGGTGCGTTGCAAATGCGATTTGCGTTCCGCATTTTAAATCACAATGGCATGCGTTTTTCAATACTTAATGAAAAAAACGCACGCGCAAACACAACAAAATCACACATGAAATCGCATGCGTTTGCTTTTGTGTTGCAGTGTGGCCGTGCCCTAAATCTGTTTGAAATCTAAAACAATCACTGATGCACTGGAGCCAACTTGTAAAAATTCGAACAGTTTGCTGCCTCTAATATATCTGGGCACTGCAGAAAGCGCTGGTGGAGTTGCTTGTTCTTGCGGGTTACAAAACATTCAGGGAGATTCACCCAGAGCTGCACTTGCTCTGGGCGAATCTCCTGTTGAAGGTTTACCAGAGGCTGTGCAAGCTCTGCATCTGCATGAGAGCTATCAGCTGGTGTTAATTACTAACATGCACACATCCAGAACAGTCAGCCGTTGGTGAATAGGCTGCACGAGTGTCTCTCCTGATACTAGCGCATCCGCTACGAACCAAGACTTAAAGTCGCACTAACTGATCGTACGTTGGTTAACGCAATTTTAAGAGCCTAAAAGAGCGCTGTGGTAAATGATACTTAAAGATAGGTGATGGGGTAACAGACAGACTCAGGCAGAATAACTGCAAACAGCTGTTTATTGTGAGTAGCTTCAACACAACATGTTTTGCGTCACTTAGACCCTTTCTCAAGTGGGAGAGGATCCATGTGATTTGAAACATGTTGTGTTGAAGCTACTCACAATAAACTGTTTGCAGCTATTCTGATATTAAGAGCTGTATTTATAACGGGCTGTATATAATATAATAGGGCTGTATTTTTTTACTCTTGCTGCTATAGGTATTGTTTTGATGACTGTGTTTATTGAGTTCTATGGGCCAATACAGTATCAAAATACTGGACATAACTTTCACCGAGGTTAAGAATTAACACAGCGCCCAACACTAGCAGTATCCTAAAGTATATAGTATACTGTGCTATACTATACTATACCATACCAACAGGCAGCATTAAAAAGTGATATCAGACATTTCCAATAGCGCCCCTTTATAAATATGGCCCATAGTATTTAATAATGTAAAAGTGTTGAATTGTTTTCTACAAGGTAAAAACTTCACCAACCATAAAAACATAAATATTGACAATGATGTTGCTATTTTGGCAGCGATAACCACAAACCAAGGGAGAGCTATAGTAAGATATGTTTTCAATTGTAATATTTATATGTGTATGGTGTATGTAATGGTACAACATATACTTTTATTACTGTCACAGCATAAACCTGAATGTAATAAATGAGATGCTTTCCACCATCCTCTTGGATACGGTATTTACAATTGGTGCTGGTGTAACACACGCCTTTCCCTCTAAATCAGAAAGGAAAATCATTGCATATGATTATGAGCAATGAAACTCAAATGAAAGCTCCATACCATCCCTGTCTTATTTAATAGGACCATTACGATTAAAAAATCTGCTAAATTTTATCTGCGCTATAAGGAAAATAAAGTAACCAAGTGGAAAAGTTAATTCACTTATGACATTCATTGAGGAATTTTCTCCACAGTAATTCTGTCTATCTGTCCGTGTGGTAGGTGGGAGGGGGGAGCAGTCACCATAATATTTCTTCCTTAAGCTCTCCATTATCCTGTCCTCTTTTTATTTTTCCATTTCTCAATATGTTTGAGAACAAAAGGGTCCACTGATGCCTGGGCCCTCTGTGATTTTTCCTAGTGTCCTGGGGGGTCATTCAGGCATATTCATGTGCGAATATGGAAATGGATAAGAGTAGGATTGCTTTTTTTGCCAATTAAGGTGTCACCTTTTATTCACAAATTGGTTCTTTTCCAAAGCATATGGTAGCTAAAAGTCTCTAGTATTTGTGTGCATCTGAGCATGAAAAATGTGAACACATAAACTTTTATTGAATTGACTAAGCTTTGAGCTCTATCAGCAAAAACACATGTGTTGAATGCAGTCAGAGTGTAGGAGAGTGAATGATGGTACAGTCCGAAGCTATTGACAAAAATGTAGTAAGCAGAGAAAAACTGAAAACAAAAAATCTCCTATCCTGCAAAAATATGCATAACAGGGTTTATAACTGTTGATTTCATTGACATGAACAGCTGAGAATAATCCATTATTTTTGTAAATGAAATCTGTACCTATTATAGCTCTTATTCCCACCTCCCTGTGAATAATCGAACGCTTGGGGAGCACTGCAACACTTACCTTACTGGCTCGCCTCTTATGGCTCCTTTTCAGGTGTCAAATGCACTGTACCAATTGCGTGCCTTCATGAGCATGTGCTAAAGGTAGGCGCTTGGTTGGGATAGCGCATCTGACAGCTCAAAGTGTTGCAGTGTACCCAGGGAGGTGGGAATAAGTGTTCTCAACTTCCTGTGAATAATAGATACAGATTTCATGTACTTAGAACATGAAATCGGTTTAGTGTTCCTTTAACTATATCTGTCAGACAGCAGTGACCAGGAAGTGGAGCATCTGTCACCCACAGAGGAAGAGAGGCAAGTTACCAGGTCAGTTAAGTCCCTTCAGGGGCATCTTTGGCATTTCTTTTTAATGTGAAACTGGGGTTTGGGGGGTGCTCTGAATTTATATCAAAAGATTTTTTGACAGGACATTCCCTGCAATGACGAGGGATCCAGAGGGGGGGAGGGCTCCCCTGCGCATGCCAGAGTCCTCCAGGAGAACAGAGAAGGATAGATACATTTTATACACAGGAAGGTTCCTAATCTTCAGTTTCCTGGACTTTGAATAGGAACTACAGGACAACCATATGGAGCAGAGGAGAAAGTTAGGGATTTTTAAACACAACACAGTGGGGCCAGCAGTGAGTTAAATTTTAGTTTTGGAGGTGGACTTGCCCTTTAACGCCAGCCTTTAGATTTTAAAATCTAAATGTTTCTTATGCTGGCCATACATTATTTAGATGTGACCTTGATGCTATTTAGATCGATATGATGATCAACATTATGATTGGTATAGTAAGGTTGACATTACTTTTTGATGTGCCCATACATTTTGAGATCAATTTTGCACTACGCTTATTTGAAGGATATATAAAGTGTGGTCAATGTTGATCTAATTTTGATCTAAACTAGAATTGAATAAAATAGTTCAATTCAATGCAAGCTTTTAGAAGGATTTAATGTTAGTGTCTACTCCATAATCCAATTTGTCATAATGTTGAGCAAGTGTATGAACCTTTTGAGGGCTAGGCGGCACTAGTGCACTTTTAAGCGTTATCTTAATATTAAAAAGCACACACTAGTGTGACCCAATTGTGGTGGCCACACGAGTGCCCTGCCGTGCGCTGGGCATGTGATCCGTTAATTGAAGCACATGCGATCTGCATTTTTTCACGCAATCGCATGGGCTCCGATTGCACAACATTGCAGCACACACTCATGCCCAATTTACAGAACGCTCGGACATGCTCTAATGTGGCCTCAGTCTTACTGCCATGTGGTGGAACCATCTCCTGGGATCTCCTTGCACACCCTTATAAGTGCAGTGCCACATGTCAGCACTAGTCCTTAGCCTAATGGTGGGTCAAATTCAACCAACTACAAAAAAAAGCTGCTGGTCTTTGTTGTCTCCAACGTGGGTTTTGTATTTTACCCTGTGCAAGGTAAGTAATACAATGATAAAACTGCAATGTATTATATTTTTATTTTTATGACAAAGATTCTTATGATGACTTTTCTTTATATTTTTAACTATTCTTTGTCATGCATATTGCTAGACAATCTAATGAAGAAATCAGTACATGTAATAATAGTCAGCTATATTGTAAAGTTCATTTTCATACAATGAACTAGCAACTCTCTTTAAATTGCCCTGTTAGTGTTTTACCACCATTTGGACAATTGGATATATTGTGAAATATATATGTGAATACATAGATGAATACAGCTTGGATCAATAACTGTGCACTCCTGAGTCTTTTCAATGTTTTATTCAGTGCAAACAAACAGGCGATTGTTGTCTGTGTTCTAGTACCTTTATTACATTGTTATTGACCCAAGTTGTATTATTGAATCGTATTGTGAGCACCGGGATGATTTTGCTTTAAGCGTGTGCCTATATTGCATGACTGTACATAGAGAAATAACTACCAATACATATCACTATTTATCTACATATACGTACATTTTTTAGAAACTCCAAAAAAAAAATCCAATTTACTTGCACTAGTACATGCAGGTTTAATCCACTGATAGTCGGTGTGTTTAGACACAAAAGCAGTAATTGTTCTTGAAATAAACAGAGAATTGTTGAATTGCCTATTTTGTGCAATTAAAATCCCTGCTGTGTGAATCCTCCTCAACCCAAGCTACACTTACTGTACATTCTTTGGGAGACAATAGAGAAAATAACAGAAGTCAAGACAACAAAAATAAATCCTAGGTAAATATGGAATATCCAGCCTAGATGAATGATATTTATTCCAGAGCATATTATTACAATTTTCTGTAAAATAGCAGTTCATGTGGTGGAAAGAGTGGGACTGATTTTCCCTCTGCCTTTGTATAAATGAACACATAGCTTGCTGTTAGCATACAGGCCATCATTTGGGGACATATTTACTAAACTGTGTTAAGTTGTACACACAAGGGACGAGTTCCAGTAAAAAGCAAAATTCTGTTAAGTATTAAATCACTTGGGGTGCATGAAAATTAACTTCAAGTGGAAGGGTACAAAATAGTTAAACTACTTATTACTAGAGATGTTCTAAACTGTTGAGTTTCGTTTCGTGTTCAAGTCTTGATTTTCAAAAATCGTCTACTTTCAATTTTCGAAAATCCTCTACTTTTGATTTTTGATTTTCAAAAATCATCTACTCACGATTTTCGAAAATCGTTTACTTTTGATTTTCGATAATTATCTACTTTCGATTTTTGATAATTATCTACTATAGATTTTCGATAAAAATCGAAAATTCTAAAAATTCGGGTTCTGTGAAATTCAGAAGTTCCGAAAGTTTCGTCGGGACTTCGAAACCCTCCGATTCGATTCGAAACTGGGTTCTAGTCGAACCCACAATACATCTCTACTTATTACAAACCAGACTTAACCTTCTTTAGCACATAGAACTCCAAAGCCTATGTCACTTCTACCATAACCAGTCTTTATCTACTTTCCATAAAGTGATTCTCTCAGTAGTGTCAGCTCTGGGTTAAATGTATATGGGGAATCAACCCTGTGTATGGGAACTAGCTAGTTCATTCAATGCTTTTTTCAACAATAAAGTTTTTGGAATCTTTCAGGTTAATTTAATACTTACCTCTGCTCTCCTCTTCCCTCCATGTTCTTGCAATAAGTACTTAGTGTGAGTCACTGCACTGTGGGAACAAGGAAGGTATGGAGGGCGGAGGTAGCGGCACCTTTGAAATCCCGTTGGTTTTTGCTCTACAAATAATGCAAATATGAACATTTTTTGCATTGGGCACCTGTGCTGTTAAGAGAAAGCAGCACAGTTTACCCCATGCTATTGCATCAGGAAGCGATGGTTTCGCTCTATTTTACCACAGAAATCACCAAATTACATCTCCCTGCAAATGTTTCTTCCCTCTGATGCAAATATAAATGTCACAAAAAGGTTTTTCTTCTTATTTTTGTCCCTGCAATGCTGCATCACCTGTGGCTGTTGCTAAGATTGCTATTGCTTCCCTCTGTGATTACGCACTCTATATGTAATCATACATTTTAGAACTATATGGGATTATATTTTAACTCCTATTTTGCTGAATTTTCAAACAGCTAATCTATGAAAATTTCCCCAAGATGGCTGCCAGGAAAGGCATCACTACACCACCACAGAAATTGCAATGCAATGAGTGGAAGAACATTTGTTTCCATACATTTGAGCAAGGGTTCATTTACCTATTTGTGTTGTAAAAAGGAAAATGCATGTGCTTTGCACCAAAATGGTGATCACATAGTTTGAAAAAACCAATTGCAGTAAAATGAACATAATGGAGTGTGACCACTGCAATTTTCATGTGTTTGCGGTGTCCATGCGACCAGCGAAATGGATGCTCTGTGTGCATTTTAAGTTCCACGTGGCTAATAGAGATGTTCGAAACTGTTGAGTTTCATTCCTTTTTCGAATTTTCAAAATTTTCGGAAAGATTTCCGTGAAATTCAGGAGTTCCGAAACTTTCGTCGGGACTTTGAAACCCTCAGATTCGATTCGAAACTGGGTTCCATTCGAACCCACATTACATCTCTAGTGGCTAAGCCCTAAGACCAACTTGTTTCCCTGCTCACACATCCACGCTAGAACCTGGCGTGCTTAGGAGAGGGAATCCAGGCTGGAGAAGGGAGTAAACTGGAAGAGAGGATGCCTGACCATGAGTGAAACAGATTTTTTGAAAATCTTCTGAATTACTGCACAACTAGAGGTAGGAACAGCAGCTCCTGCCTCCCATAAAATAGTTTATACAGCATACTATTCCTGGAAGGATTCTGGAGCCTTGAATCCTAATATGATCAGCTGAATATTTCTAACTCCCAACTGTGTAAATAGGCTTTTTGTTGTTTTTTTGTCACCATTAAATATTACAGTATTTTAGGTAAATGCAAATATTGCAAGCAGGATCTCGCTAGATCTTTTTTTAGTTCACAAAATAAAAAGCACACTGCTTACTCAATGACCTCCAGACATAAGGATATCTGTGTTCAAGTTGGGAGGTGAAGAAAAACAGATATCTGAGAGCAGTATGATGTATTTAATCAAACCTTTGATCCACCCCTGTTTATACATTACAATATGCTTGTTAGACTGTGGCACTTTCTTTTAGAACACACACAAGCTGCCACAGTTACACGAGGACACTGTTATAAACAAGAGCACTTCTGACTAAATTGGAGAAAAAGATAAAGAAGTAGACAAATTAACCATGACAGAGATCAGGCAATAAAAATGAGCTACTGGAGAATTACCTTTGTGACTTTGTCCAAATGAATATGGCTTTTCCGAGCCTTTGCTTTCTAGAGGGCATTTGCAGTTGGACATCTCTTCAAATAAGATTAATTCTACCTGCAGCAAAAGCAACAGGCACACTCTTGTAAATAGGCAATTAAAAGATTTCAGTGTCAAGGATGTTCTACAACCATTTGATAACCTTTGGCTTGTATGTTATACTGTAAAAAGAAAGAGGGAAAAGTTTGACGGTATTGATCAAATTAGATGTTAATTTGGAAACAAAGCATAAATCTTTGTCATTGAACATGGCTCCTATTAAGCATTCCAGTTCCTATATATATATAAATGAATATGAACTATGGGCTAAGGTTCTTGTTGTGTTTATTTTCTTGAAAGCTTCAACATTTCTTTGCAAATCATTATGCACTACGAAATCCACATAACAATCATCATACGCAGCTTATTTTCCATCACATATAACAGTTCCCTCTAGGGAGTGAAAACTGTCAGTGAAAGAGTTAAAACAGAGTGAGACTTACAGTAAATAGATACACCCTTTTAAAGACACCCTGCTGAAGGGCCTTTCACTGTATATTCTTTTCTTAACCCTTTCACTGCTTGTTTTCTCATTTTAGAATAAACTGCAACATCGGACATAACCAATGCCTGTGTTACCAGGCTAGTTATTACAAATGTATTTGAACTAAATGCCAGTTTTCTTCTTTGCTTGCTTCTGATCACAGTTCTACATTAATAACCATTTTATTTTAATGCAACAAATTTAGTGAATTATGAGAAAGTTCCTTTTAAATTTCCTGCATGCTGTGCTAGTTTAGTAGAATATAATTATAATTGGAAATACTAGATCAATGCTAGGAGAAAGAAAAGCTCTGATTAAAAATAATTCTGTACACTATTTGGTAGAGATATAATTAAAAAGCATAGTACAGGACTAAGCTACATTTCTTTAGCACTAAACACAAGCTTACCACTTTGAAATAGCTTATGTAGTAGTCGTTACATGTGATGGGCAAGTATTAAAAGGAAATATTGTATTAACTGTCTTTATGTTGGACTTACAGGATTTTTTAAACATTGATTGCAGATTGTGCCACCTGTGTTGAAGCTTTTTTCATTATTTATAAGTGTGACTGTTAATCTAAGTTTTGCTTATTTATACTATACAAAATAATGGGAAGTGTTTTATTTCTAGTAGGTTTTGGCCAGAACTAAAGGAATCATTCCAGGCACACATTTCCCCAATATAGGCTCATAGTGTGTACTAAAAGGACATGAAACTTTGGCTAGTATATTCCTTCTCTGGACCAGGGTAAATGAGATACAAACTCATATCTGCTTCATACAGGTTTTATTGTGACATAATATGTACACAACATTTTGGGGTATCCCCCTTCATCAGGTGCATACAACAACATTAACAACAACAAATTAACTGTTTTAAATACCCTAATCCCCTCCATCAAGTGGGTGCAACTTCTAACATCCAAGTGCCATGTACTTTTAAAATACTGTTACCACATATTTACAAATGTATAGCACCCAATACAGGGGATCAATTTTTTATTTCATTTTTTCTGTTTGACCGATTGACAACGCTCGAAAAACGAAGATCGAGCTAGGCAGAAAATTTTCCACAGATCCCATCTTCAGTTCTAATCTCTCAAGGGGAAATCTGTGGAAAGATTGGAGCCTTAAGGTGGAAAACTTTGAGTGGTTCTTCTGATCAGTATTCAGATCATTGCACTCATTCGGAATACTGATCCCTGATTCTGTCTGTCATTTTTTATATCGCCCTACAAAAAGTTCTGACGGACATATTTTTTCTGGCTGAATGTTCTTTGACCTTGGGGATGCTCAGAACTGCAGTAAAGAGAAAGGGGGATTCTGTCAGATCCAATAGAATAGGCTGCAAAATATGTCATTTAGAGCAAACCAACATGTCTGAAAATAAAGTCCGCTAATGCAATCTTGAATTCTTACCGCTTGGATATATATCGATCGAAACATCTGTTGATCTAAATCACCTGGCAAACATCTGTCTACATGAACTGAGCTTTAAGGGGATATTTAGGAAAAAGAAATATTAGCAGTTACATTCTATAATAATCATGGAGGTAGGATTGAGTAGTCCCGTCTCTCCATCTTCTTTATTGGATCTTAAAGTTGTTTTTTTTTCAAGCAAAGAATAAAAGAGGAGAATGTACCTTTAAATGTTAATTTATTTCACTATACAGTATTTCTTCTTTCTTTATATTGCTTATATTGATGGTCAAGAGATGTGCTAAAATAACAATTGCACATTCCTGGAAGGTATGTCCTCCCTTATATTTATTGTCAGGCCTTTCCTTTTTCTGGATCTGGAAATAAATATTCAAAATAAACCTATTCATAAAATTGCCTGTAAACCCTATGTTAACTCTCAAGAGTTGTGGTTTTCTGTTTATCACAGTCTGTTGTCTTCTTTGCTTTTAGCAATCTCTCAGTAGAAAGCCATTCTAGTTGTACCTATAAAATCCAACATTCTTGAATTAGCTCAGTGGAAAAGTGCATTTTCTAGTTAAGTAGGCAGAAATTGGACACTGTCACTATGAGTGTCCTTGTGGTGGTTGGACCGAGTCCAAAAGTACCTTCTGTCTGCCTGTTACAGAGGCAAACAATAGTGGTATTATTTACTGGGTTTGCCCTGTGTAATTCAGCAGGCCAGCTGCGTGAACAAAGAACCAGTAACATTTTGCCCAGCCCTATTCCCAACAGCAGACCCATCTATGTTTTATAAACAATCTTCTTAGAATGGCAGGCTCTCTTGCCTCCTCCTGTAGCTGTACTGTGCTAATTAGAAGTAATCCCATGAAAGGAATTGTTTTCCTCAAGCAACTCCCTCTTGAAGGAATTGTAAGACAGGGTCATTGTAACACCGTTGTTATAAAACTCTAAATGGTTTTGCCTGATGTAACACCCCCTGCGCTGGAAAAAAAAAGATTTACACATTTATAGATAACTAATAGGTATATTAAATGTCACAGTGGATTTCTGTGAATGTCTTTATGAAGGTTACAGGTTTGTAATTAAGCTTAACAAATCTTATCTGATGCTGTTTATTCTTGAGGTGCAGTGTGTTAGATGTTTCTATCCTTGTCTCTCTCTATAAAGACTCAAATAATATAATACATATTAAGAAATGTTTTTAAACAGAGAAACACAGACAGGAAGACACATAGACAGACAGACAGACAGACAGGAAGACACATAGACAGACAGACAGACAGACAGGAAGACAGACAGACAGACAGACAGACAGACATATAGATAGATAGATAGAAGTTTAGAAGATTGCTGTTTAATATTCTTTTCCATCACTGAGACAGTGATCACATAGTTTTACATAGCTTCTTTAAGCTTGGAAGATCTCGTATTGTGCATGTTTATGATCACTTTATATAAATATATTAATGTGTCATAAAAGAACCTCTCTGGTGCATTGTTCACTAATAGGTCAACATTCAATCTAATCTGCCATTTTGATAATCTATCTAGGTCTGCTTGCAGCAGTTGCATATCATTTGAAGTTTCCAAAGCCCTGCATAGTTTAGTTTCATCAGAAGAGACCTTGCTCTCAATGCCCCCTTCTAAGTCATTTATAAACTAATTAAAAAGAAGTGGCTCCAGTAGAAAACCTTGATGTACTCCAATTTAAACTTTAGCCCACTTGGATATAACTTCATTGACCACTACTTCTAGGCCATCTGTGCTCAATTTATACATTAGTTGCCTAGGTGGAACAGTATCAAAAGCTTTAGCAAAGTCCAAGTATACTACTCCACTGCTATGCCAGAGTCTAAATTCTTCAACTAGATTTGTCTCACACAATCTATTTCTCATAAATCCATGCTGGCTACTACTTATATTGTAAGATCAGTTCTGGAGAGAAAGTCAAGGATATGATAATTATTGTCCCCACACTGGCAGAGTAACTGACTCCTCCCTACTTGCTGTGATGTCGGCAGTTACAAGGCTGTGACTGCTGACATCACAACCAATGATTGACTGCTTATTCTTCTGCTGCCTCCTCTGCACATCTTCAACCTTATAGAAAGCTCTGTGAGCAAAGGGTTGAGCAAGATACTTTTTCCTTAACAGAAAAAAAAAGTAAAATGATTAAATATTTGATTACAAATGCATGTAATAAACAGGTAAAAATAGCAGTTGGGCACATAAAATAGTGGAGATTTATAATTTCTGCATTTAGTACTATATACGACCAGAATGTTTAGAAAGAAACCATCATGTGGTATTTCCATGCACTTTGTGTTGTCCATTTCCATGCACTTTGCGTTATCCATGAGAGTGCCATTAGGTTTTTTTGTACTGCACACAATGAAATGAAATGCTGGTAGTCTATGGTAGCCTTCCTTGGATATTTAATTACCCAATATGCCCATATATCCTGTACAGATCATAGCTGTCAGTGAGACTGAGATTGTCTGTAGTAAAGCTTTCTTTTATGGTCATACTGAATGTTAACATAGAGCAAGAAAAATTGTTAGGCAGGTAATAATACGGATAAGCTACTCAAGGCTTTAAGATCTCAACCTGTTAGCCAAGAGGTATCTTAAAAATAAAACATTTTGAATTGCATTTCCAAATTGCTATTTTTAAGGGCTTTACAATTTCTGATTTTGCGATTGAAAGTTACCATAAAAAAGTTCTTGCTATAAATTCCCTTTAGCTATATATAGAAAAAAGTTGACTAGCAATACTGGAAGATGTAATTCAGATCAGCTGGAAGGCCATAAGTTTAATATCAGTAATATACAGTTTAATACAGAGAGAAACTTGTTGTCTCAAGGATACGAATTGAATTATATTGCTTCTCATACCACCCGCATTTAAATACAAGTTTATGTCAAGCACAAAATGCCAATGGGTGATTTTTGTATTACAAGGATAATGTCATTGTGATCTAAATACATTAAAAATCTAAGTTAGTTGGTGCAATCATGGTAAGAGTGCTTATCGTCCCTATATTATAACCTGACATTTTTTTCTGACAGTTAAACCTTTCTTTGATCAGAACTAGATTTTACAATAAACTACAAAATAAGTGCTCTGTGTGCTTTGGGTTCTTTGTGGTCCAACTGACCACAAAACCACAACGATAAGGCTTTGAGTTATTTGAACATTACAGTCCTCTCCTATATGTGGCCACAAATGATGGGATTGGTATGGTCTGCTGGCCACATGATAACAGGCCTTAACCACAGCCAGCCTTCTTCCTTACCATTGATGAATGCTGCTTTTGTATCCTTTGACATCTCTGTACACTCCAATACCAAAAATTGTATTCAATGACTACTGAAAATAATATTCAAATACTTGCATGTAAAGTTATTAGTTATTAGTGATTATTGTTGTGGCTTTTGTGTTTGTTTGATCGATGAATCATGCAGTGACAAAGAGGGAGCTTGTCCTGTCTACTTCCTGAGTAAAATACTCTTAGTTTTGTCTGATGTCATTACAGAAATCAATTTCCTTGGCCAAAAAAATATGGTTAATTTTGTTTTTGGGCATTATCTATAAACAAATATTAATTTGTATGTGTTTTGTTTAGTTTTTACCTTACAATACATGTGCAATATTTATTGAGGCTATACGTAAAGAATGCTGTATCATGTCAGAGATCATTCACAAGTATTAGTGACTAGGTATACTCGTTGAAAATCTTTGTAGTGTCACAAGTACACCAAGTACACAAGTTAATTGGTCATGTGACTTTCTAAATAAAGTTATCAGAAAATCCCTGCCAGTTAACCCTGCTTTTTACTGAGTTCAATGAATTTCCCCTTTTTCAAGTAAAAAGTTGATAGTATGATTCCATTTTTTAAAGTTTACCAATAAATTTGTTAGTGAGACAATATATTCATTAGAAAATAAGCTGGGGAATAAACAATGACCAGTACTGTAATTATGTACCTCTGCACTAGACCAAAGAGTCGCTGAGAACCCTCCTTTTGAATAGCTTGCAGTAGCCAATGGATATTTTCAGGGTGATTTACCCAGACACACTATCACTCCAGGTAAATCTCCTGAACGCGATTCAATATCGGTTTGCGCAAGTTGGCATTAGAATCATTCGATAAAAGCAGTGCAAACACTATATTGAATCACGAGCGCCGGATGCCCCGGTGTCTTTTGAATAACCTGCACAGAAAATGTAAATACAAGTATCAGGCTTTGGCCCTCTCACTAATATGGAGTTAAAGTCATGCTAACCGGTTGCGACTTTAACGCCATGTAATTGCCCAACGCCGCTGGGTAAATTGCCCTGTTTGACTCTGCAATTAAGGTTTTAACAGCACACTAACCCAATATTTGATTGGTTAGCATGACTTTAACCTCCATTTACAGCACTGCACTGTGGCTCCAGATAAATTTGGTTGTATGTGTGTAAATAGTGATGACACATTCAATTTAATGAATAAATGTGGACGCCATTTGGCTTAATACATTGTCATAGGACTGGCTACTTTTGGCCAGGGATCCAAGAGATCTAAGGGCTAGGTCCCAATAGGCCAGGGCAATGCTCCCAGATAGTTCCCACTGCGTGCACTGCGGTCCGGTCCATTATTGGTTTGCATGAGTGCATGACTTTTAGTGCTGATCGCATGCATGCCAATAACATGATATGGCCCGGAACACATCGCACACGGACTATCACGCACAGTAGAGCATTGCAAAAATCCTGCATTCACCTCTGTGCATGATAGTGGGATCTAGCCCTTAATCTCCCTAATAAGCAAAAGTAATAGTTAACGAACATCGGTTTAGCATTCACCCAGCATGAAAATTCTTAGTCAATTCTTAATAGCCCCAGGCATAAGAGTGATACAGCACATTGGACTTCACAATACAACACAACTCCATACTCTTGTAAAGCTTTGCATAAGTTTTACACAAGAAGAGTCAGAAATACATGGTAAAAAGCTTGTGCATATAACCTCCAAACATGCAGATAAGATGTTCACACTATTGTGCGTTTCCATGCAATTTCATGCAGTGATATTGTACCAAAACATATAGCTGCGATATATATAAAGTAATATAAAAGATAAAATCCATAGTGCACACCAGTCTGGAAAAAAGTGTATTTATTTAAGCACATGACATTTCGGTGTATGTGCAATGTTAGAAACATCTGAGAAAGGTGTTGCACAGATACTGAAATGTCACGTGTTTAAATAACACCTTTCTCAGATGTTTCTAACATTGCACATACATCGAAATGTCATGTGCTTAAATAAATACACTATTTTCCTTCTGGCACGAGGAGAGACAGGAGGCAGAAACATTTTTTGACACATACAGGCTCCTGCTCTTCACTTTTATGCAGTTTACAGAGACATTGCAGGAGAACCATTTGAGCTGGGATATAAGGTAAGGATTTTTCAGCACTACACAGTGGGGCCAGTAGTGGGTAAAATTATAGTTTTGGGGGTGGACATGCCCTTTAAAATATTGTAAACATAATGAGCTGATGGAAGTTGCACAGTTTCCAGCTTTAGACATGCAAAGTAGCTTTGGATTTACCTTGGTGCCCAGTTCCTGAGAGACAGTTGAAAAAATGGCAATCCTTTACCCACATATGTAAAATCTATAAAAAGACATTCTTGCTGTAAAGTAAGAATGCTTACAAAATAAAAAGTGAGCTAACAGAAGAAATATCTGAATCAATTCAACTGAAACAAACAGCTGGTTAAGAGGTTTTAAACTGGACAAGGAACAGACAAATTGTCCAGCTGAGGGTGTGGAAGACACATGTCATACATCATGGCAAGTCTAAGCATAGCAACAGCCAATAAAACACATGGTACTACCTCAATTCTACATTCAGCAAGGTTTCTTCCAAGCAAAGATGTTTAATCAGACGGGGTTTTCAGGATATGTTGTTCAAGCTCTTTTAAAGTTGCAGAAAGAAACAGGCCATTTTCTGGACTGTAGCTACATTGGTTGGCCAATGAAACAAAGCACTGTGGCAGATGAAAGACATATCATTCTCTATTATTTCTTTCAAAATAAATATTTGGCAGTTGCAGAAGGCTGGGAAGTGGTAGAATAAGGAGTGTCTGAAGCTAACAGTAAAGTATAGTAGAAGTTTCTATCTGGGAGGTGTCTGATTGGCCCCAATTTATTCTGCAGCAGGATAAAGGCTATAAACAGTCAGTAAAACAGTCAGTAAAATGTTAAAGGTTACGTATACTCCTAAAGTCCACCCCTCCCAATAAAACTACAAAAAAAGTAAAGACCTAAAACACTAGGGGGCATATTTATAAAGGGGTGTTATTATCGCTCCAAAATTACAGCCACATATCATCGCGGAAAAATTCATATTTTTGCCATATTTATTAAGGCGTCCATCATTGTTGCAAGAAGAATTACTGGGGTGATGTGAGGCAGTAATTTGATCTCTCTTCACGGTTCGATACTGTACTTAGCGCAATGCTCCCGACGTACTGAACAGGGGGCTGGGAGGGGCTGCTGGGATCGCACCACGGGTGGTCGCATCTGCCACCACCAGGGGCAGGCTGGGTGTACGCCCACCCCACCCTTGCCTATCCTATTTTCAGAAATAGGATTGGTTACTGTATAACCATGTGATCGCAAGCATTGCAAAAATGCTATTGGAATTGGATTAGGTCCTTCAGCAAACCTATGTAAAGAGCTGCAAACCTCTGCGGAGCTCAGAAGTCATCGCAGTTGATGGCAGAAGAAAGAAGAGGCCACCGGTGCCAGCGGGGCCACTGGCGGCCGCAGTGACCTCGCCTAGCATTGGCGACTTCAGTGGAGTTGGTCTCGCTGGCTGTGAAGAAAGAAGACATGCCCAAGGGCTCTTTTAAGAGGCAACAGAGGGTCCTGGTTCAAGCTGTAGGACCCCCAACAAAGGCATTTGTTAGTGCCGGGGAGGGGGGTCCAGGTATGAGCTGCATGACCCCTTAAGCCCCAAAGGCCCTAATCAGGGCCGCAAGTTCACTTGTTAGTGCTGCAAAGGCCCTTATAAGGGCCAGAGAGGGAGGGTCCAGGTTTAAGCTGCGGGACCCGCTAAGCCCCAAAGGGCCCTTCCAAGGGCCGCAAGGGCACTTTTAAGTGCCACAAAGGCCCTTCCAAGGGCCGGGGAAGGGGGGTCCTGGTTTGAGAAGGGTACTGGGCAGGGGCTGCTGGGAAGGGGATGTGCGGGTGGTGGTCTCCACCGCAGGGGCTGAGGGAAGGGTGGGCGTATACCCAGCCACGCCCCTTTGGCGAATGAAACCCCCTGCGGCAGGGTGGGCGTGCCCCCCCGCATCAGGTGCCACTACCCTCTGTGGGTGGGCTTACATCCCCGTCCTCTCTGGCAGCGATCTTGGCCGTTTTCAGCACCTCTAAGTTGGCAAAGGGAAATGGCCGAGGTTAACGCCAGAGCTCAGTTACCGCCGCTTTATAAATAGAAGCAAGCGGTAACTGATGCAATGTTTTTACGGTAACTTTCCACCGCTATTTTCGTCCTTTTATAAATCTCTGTAATTCTGATTTTGAAATGGCACGAAAAATGGCAGCGGAAAGTTAATGACCCTTTATAAATATGCCCCTAGGTCTATGCCCCTAGGGTTTACAAAAGCGTGTAATGTTAAATTGAATTTCCCGATTGATGCTCCTTTGTAGTCCCACCCCAGAACTTAGCCATTGACAAGATATATTTACCATTGGACAGATGCTGGATAGGGTGGGGGTTGAACAACAAAGGGACAATTTAAGTTAAACCAAGGGGTAAGGACCTACAGTAGTAGTTTAGATTTTCACCGTGGATAGCCTTGGGAGGGAGGTGAGCTTGGGAATATAGTTGTCCTCAAAAAATAAGAAGCAAAAAGAAGCAATTGAAGTGATTGTATGGTGTACACAGATCACAAAACCACTGAGCAGCATCAGGGGCATCCCTACCATCAAGCAAACTGAAACATTTGCCCATGTCATCCTCCTGTGGTTACCTAGAAAGTCAGCAGTTAAAAAAAGATCCTCCTTCCTGCAATACCGGGAGTTCATTTCATAGAAGAAGAGAAAGGGGGCATGTGCTTCACCTTACAGTGCCTGCATCTGAGAATAGAGCAGAATGGACAGTAAGTTGTAGTTGTAACTAGTAATGGAAAGAATATTGTACAAGGGACAGAAGTCTACTCACACTATTGTCACACTGGCAGTGGATGAGACTGAACACACTTCCTCATGGTTAGGGTTTAAAGGGCATGTCCAAACTAAAAATGAACCCACTACTGGCCCCACTGTGTAGTGTAAAAAACATCCTTACCATATATCTCTGCTCCTTATGGTTCTCATGCAGTGCTTGTCCAAAGTTCAGGAAACTGAAGAGTAGGAGCTGTCTTCCTGTCCAAAAGGTTTCTGCCTCCTACTTGTCCCATAAGAGGACAGTGGCAAACACAGAGGAGTCCTTTCCCCCCCCTCTCCCTGGCTGCCCTGATCTCTCCCTGGCTGCATATAATGGTTAATATATAATGTAGGGCATGCCTTCCTACCCCAACTGCTATATTAGATGTCTAAAAAAAAGAGTTTAAACTGTACTTACAGCCTTTCGCTTCCACGGCATTCTCTATTGCCGGCAGCCGCAGCTGTGATCGGATCATAGTGCTGCTGGAGTGAGGGGCTGTAAGCAGAGTTGTGATACATTTTTTTTTATAAATCTGATTTATAAAAGCGGTTGGGGGTGGGAAGGGATGCCCTACATTATATAATTTTTTTTTTATAGAGGGTGGAGATATGCTTTAAAGTTGGAGCATAACACATGGTCATACACTGGGGGTCTGGGTTAAGCCTATTTTATGAGCTGTCTGTGCCCCAGGTTATTGTGTTGAAATGGAGAATCGTGGGAGCTGTGGTCAGGAGATAAATTTGTTAAGTTATTCTTCTATATGCATGTGTGCCTTGTGTCTGGTGTGTGTCTGTATCTGTGTGTATGTCATTGCATGTTTGTATGAATTTATCTACGTATGCAAGTGTATCTATATGCATGTATATCTTACATTTAATAGTCTGTATTGCTGGCATATTTACCAGTTCACCAGCCTTACAATTCACCAGCCACCAGTCCAAACAATTCAGCCTACCAGTCCAAACCCACTTCCACAAACCATTGCCACCTCCACAAGCCACACCCAATTTCCCAATTAAGCCATATCTACTTTACTGCGGCGACGTGCAAATCTGCCTATAGGCGCCATTCAAAGTTTGTTTCAGGTGCCAAAACCCCTCAGTGGCATTACAAGAAGACAGAAGATTTGAGGCAGCCTGAATCCACAAAAGATCTGTGAGTAGTTCTCCAAGAATATCACTTTATGTTTTTCCCCTTGTATCTGTATGTTACCCACTTACTTAGATGTAATGTTTTGTTATATCTATACGTAGCATTTATTAAATAAGTATTTTGCACACACACAGATGCACACTGTGTGATTTTGCTGTACAGCACTGCATCCCCAAGTAGTAAATGAATTTATACGTACATGCATATATTTATATATATACATATATTCTATATATGACCACATCTACTGTATAAAATAAAAATCAACTGTGGGTCAGCCTAGCTGGTTCATTGTTATAGGTTAATACGGTGTCTAATGCTTGTAAACCTCTTATTTCTGCTGCATTAGGTTCCTGTATTTAGAACACAAATATACCTATTATGGCAGATTTTAACATAGAGTATAAAAAGTTTATATTTTAAAAAAAAAAATTTAAAATGTGAGCGATGCTAAGAATTGTGTCCATACAAGGCAATACCACAAGTAATTATATACATATATTATTAATATATTAGTATATTAATAACAGCTGATTAAACAGAAACAAGGAAACAATACATTTCGGTTTTTATTTCACTGCATAATAAAGGTGGTTTAAAAAAAAAATCTTGAGCTCCACAAATGAAAAGGGTGAGTGAGTGGCAGCTGATTAATTGGTTAGCTATAACATGGATGAGCTCAGGTGATGAAACTATTTCAATGACATGTATGTCTCAAATGGAAATCTCCACAGGTCTGCCTGTGTTGTTTCCATTAGATTGAAAAAGATGCCCAGTTGGGACCTTCATTTGCTAAACTTGGAGTTTTGATTGAAAATATTACATATTTATGTAATCTAGTGACCCAAAATTTCAATTGAACAAAAAACTATTTATGGCCATGTATAAGTTTCTGTAAAAATTGCTTAAAATATGAATTATTGGGTAATTGCAATAAAATATTCTTTGACACCAAAGTATTATTATGTGTATTTTTTACAGCCTCGTCTAATAATAATATTTGCCTGCAATTACAATATTTAAAAATAAAAAAAATATTTATAAAGGATCATAATCGGTAATAACCAGACAAAGATATATCTGTGAAAATTCAGTATGATCAACTAGACTTGAAGTTTAATTCTTGAAGAAAATAGTCATCCAACTGGCTTTCTTAATTCAGAATGACTTGTACAAGAATCTGTTGGCAATTAAGTACCCTGGAAAGTCCCAATTAGCATATCACAGCCAGGCGTTAGGGAAATGCATGCATGGTGTGATTAAGAGATGTTATAGAAACTGCCCAGGGTAAGTTTTATAATCTTCAAATGTACATGGCTGAGTCCTGACCCGAGGAAGTGGTTCTTCTCTGCTGGGACATATGGTTGGTGTAACTGCTGTTTGGTAGGGGGGGGAGGGAAGATTGTAATGTCAACACTTTGGCAAAGTAACAGGACTGGTTTAAGAGAGGTGTTGAGGAGGCCAATTATGTGAAGGGAAGGGAAGCAGTGAACATATTTCTGGAATACCAAAATAGGGGAGATGGTAGGTTACTGAATACTTGGACAGGTAAGTAGCTGGAAACTAGAGTGGAGGAGAAGGTAAGTAGCTGGGTACTGAATCAAGGTATTAACTAGATACTGGTGTGGAGGAGCAGGAAGGTAGCTAAACACTAGAGATGTAATGTGCGTTCGAATAGAACCCAGTTTTGAATTGAATCTGAGGGTTTTGAAATCCCCACGAAACTTTCGGAACTCCCGAATTTCACGGAACACAGATTTTTTGAATTTTCGATTTTTAGCGAAAATCGAAAGTAGACGATTATCAAAAATCGAAAGTAGACGATTTTCAAAAATCGAAAGTAGACGAGTTTCGAAAATCAAAACTCAAATTTTCAAACTTTCTGAAAATTTTTAAAATTCGAAAACGGAACGAAGCTCAACAGTTTCGAACATCTCTACTAGGCATTGGAACAGGTAAGTGGCTGGATACTGGAGTGGAAAAGCAGGTGAGTAGCTGGGTACTGGAACAAGGTAGTAACTGAATACTGGAGTGGAGTAGCAGGTAGGTAGCTGGATACTGGAACAGATAGCTACTAGTGTGGAGGAGAAGGTAAGTAGCTGGGTAGTGAAACAAGGTATTAACTGGATTCTGAAGTAGAGGAGCAGGTAGGTAGCTGTATACTGGAACAGGGTAGCAACTGGATACTGGAATGGAGGAGCAGTTAGGTAGCTGGATATTGGTACTATAAACTACTAAATACTGGTATTGGAAATGGTTGGACACTGGAAATGGAGCAGAGTACAGGTACTGGAAGATGTTGCATACAAGTAATAAAAATGAATACTGGTACAGGAACGGTAGTGAAGGAGCCAGAGACAGGGCTCTACCCAGCAGAAACACACTTCCCGGAGTGGAACTGGACCAGAGTGGCAGGTAAGTTTGTGTCAGAGGATCTGTGACATGTTGCAATATAGTTTCGTAATGTTTTATTATTTTTATACAGCTGAGTTACTAACCCACTAAGTAATCTTACTGTCCTTGTTTGCAGATTAACCCACTCTTACCCCAAAAAAGCTACAATCTTTTAACAACCCACCTTTTAATGTTTATAATGTAATATTCTATTCAAATGTCAAACCAGTCCAACTGGTGGTAGCTAGTAGCCCCTATAAATCTCTTTAGTAACACAGTTTCTCACCAGTTGTCCTACCATCGTTCTCACTTCATATTGTTTTTGGTTCCTCCTATGTGGTAACTCCTTGAGGACTTTAGTTGCTTCTCTAATTTTTTTTGCTTACTTGGAAAGAATTGAAACTGGTTGTTAGCCAAAACCAAACAACAACATAATAAATATTGCATTTTTTTATCTGCCTTCTAAAAACACATTTTAAAATACCAAGGCAACCAGGTAATATGGCATTACTGAAGGTAGCCATACATGCATAGATATTGTCATTATTCTGTTTTTTATAATAAAGACATACTGTTTCAATAAAGACAGAGGTTTTATACATTTAACAATTATACATTTGTGTGCAGCCAACATGACAGTAGTCATTACATATTTCTGATGGAAAAGTAGACACCCCCACCACTATCTTACTGCTATCTCTCTAATAATGACTAGATTGATGATACATTTGGGAGCTATCCGTCTGGAAAAAATCTCTTTAATAAATTTTGATTGAGTGTTTGACATGACTAAAATATGGTCATCTATGGAGCAAAGACCAAAGTCTTTAGGTGCCTGGCACCAAATAACTTGATAACTATATCAAATTGAGATTATGTAGCCTGCCCTTACAGTGGTTAGGAGACAATGAAGACATTGGAAATACATAATGGCCTGTATCCATGGTTATTTTGATTTCCCATTACTTAACAAAATTAATTTTTATGCATTAAAATGATATTGAAGCTACTTAGTCCTCTTCTTGCAACTCTTTCCTATGAGCTGCATAAAAGAATATGTACATTTATCTGTAGATTTGGTGCAATCTCTATTGTCTCTGTTCTGTCAGGTTTCAGGGTATATCAAAACATATAACATTATGGATTGGGTATCTGCCACAAATTCAGTTTTCAATAAACAGAAACAACGAGGAACTACTTTACTAAATGTTAATAAAATGTAAATGCAATGGGAATTCTTTTTTTCTTAATTATTTTCAATATTATACATATAATTCAAACCCTCCTTATTTTTCTGGTCTGCCACTCAAAATCTTGAGCCATTTTTTGCCACTGATAATTTACCTTAACGATGTGATTAAAAAATCACCATCCAGGCAGTCCCATTGGTAGACAGGGCATTAATAAAGTGGCAGCTATCACTCTTTGCCACCATCTCATTAACATTTAAAAACTTCACTTATCACCCAGCAGTCATTTTCTCATCTTAAACTCACCAATAGTCAAGGTTTCAGGCAACAATGTCTGTGTTTCATCCCCCAAATTTGGTTACATAAATACCTTGGTAAATAACGAGCTATTAATTCACTTTGTTCATTTCTCACCGTGTGCAGCTATTACTTTGTATTTGTAAAAGTAGATGTTGGTTGAGGGGTGACGTGTATTTAATAGGTTGATGAAGCAAGTCAAAGCAAGTGAGAAACCCTTCTAAATGAAGTCCAAATAGGAACAAATTCATTATAAGCTGTTTTTTTAGGCGCCTATCAGTGAGAAGGCAATTTGTGTCTGGTCAGTGTAATGCTCCATGACTCCCCCCACATGGGATTTCCCCAGATTGCTACTTTCATGGAAATGGAGGAAATCTTTAAAGCTGAGATTCAGTGAGATAGAAGCTAAGTATATAAGTTTATGTTTGAAATCTTAAATCTATTTTCTCTTCAGAGAAGTGTTTGGTTCCACACTATCTACACTCTGTTATAAATGTGTATCTGGCTCTATGGGAACTCTATACACTAATATAGTCAGGTTTAGCCATATATTTTGGGGGTTTCATACTCGGAATAACGAAATAATTGCTAACTATAACATACTGCTTGGATGTGCTATTACTACACAAATGGGGAAATAGCAAGAACAGAAGATTAATTTTCCCATCATAAATAACACAGGTATCATGTTTGGGACAGTAAATAGCTGGTGTTAAAGTAAAACAGGCGATAGAACCAGATTTAATTAAGCCTGAGCCTGCAATCTCAATATTAAATCCACTCACAGGTACAGGTGCTTTTTATGATAATTCAATTCATAATGCATTCTATAATACCTTGGATAGACTCAATAACAATTTTAGCAAGTGAATCCACCGAAAGGGGATCACACACAGCAGTTCCTTTTCTATCAAGTCAGGGCATTACTGGGAGAGCAACTTTGTACTGGATCCAGAAGTACAGTAATGCAGATTTCTGCTGGAACGGTAAGCACCCTCCTATATTCTAGTTCCAGTAGAGAAGAAGTGAATTGATTATTGATATAATAAACAAATGCAGCTACAATTATAAAGTCAATCAGGGAGATTCAATAAAAGTTCTTATTGTTAAAAATTGTACTAATTTTGCCCCAACTAATCAGATGTTAGCTTTCAAATGTTAAATAAGATTTGATTGGTTGGGGCAAAATCAGAACAAATCAGGATGCATGCTCTCTCTAGTACTTACTACAGTATGTGTTAAAGGCATAGAAAAGGAGAGACATACTTATGTAATCATTACTGTATGTTAAGGTTTCTGTCACTCAATCTCCTTGCTCTAAATTATACATTAATTTAAGGGGGATCATATATAATTTTAGGGAGTCAGGGAACTGATTTTAATTTCAGGGATAGGTGGGATGCCTGGAATAATCCAATGGATTAGATAAATAACAGTAATAATATTCCCAAATAGCCAATAGCTCTCACCTCTATAATCAGCAGTATTGCAACTATAGTTTTGCAATTTTATGTAATTTTCTACAGCCATCCTTCCTAATGATGGTCATGGGCTGGTCACCTAGTGACACTATACAGCTCTGGCAAGGGAACAAGGGGGAATGGCAAGACCCTTCTGAGAATGTGCGACCCACACTGTAACAGAAACCTGCAGAATTAAAGGGCATGTCCACCCTTCATAACAAAAAGTGGTGACTTGTCAGTTCTCTGTCTGCAAACCCAACTGCTATTTTTACTAATTTATTATATGCATTTGTAACCTCCCTCTGCTGAAAGAGCTTTTTATAAACTTGAGCATTTTCAGAGGAGACAGCAGGAGAAAAAGCAGTCAATCATTGGTTGTGAGGTCAGCAGTCACAGCCTTAATTGACTGCACTGAGGGAGGAGCCAGTATATTTTCCCAGAATAGAGGCAATATTTTTCCTTAAATATCGCAGTACAAATGTGTGTAATAAACTGGTAGAGATAATAATTGGGGGTTGATAAATGACAAGTTACCATTGTTTGGGGGGTTTTAAAGGTGAACATAGCCTTTCCGAGGTGTAAGATATAGCTATTTGTTAATTAGGAATTGTACAATTCATTTAGGATCATTTCTATTTTAGCTTTAGTTCTCCTTTAAATACCACGCACTTTACTTTTAGATGGATATAAAACAAATTATCACAGGCAACCTAGAGACAAAAATAAAAACAAAATAACATCATGTCAAATGGAATTTTTAAGCACATAGAACATTTTGCATTCGCTTTATTGATTTTGTAAAACAAAAAAGGCTTTTAATTTATTTGTTCTCCAACCAAACAATGAGATGTAGTTGTACAGTTTGTATAGCGCAATCATACAAATTAGTCAGTGGAACTCCAAAAAGCATTTTTGTACACGCCGGTGATTATCAGAAAGGCAGGTTTCCAATGGATTGTTTATAAAGCCATGATAACATATTCCATGGTATTCAGTTCCCCGCAGAGTCTGCAAAAGAATTTTTACATCAGAATCACAGTGAATTGCTCCTATGGATTTGCTTGTTTGTTAAAGGAAGAATGATCTTGATTTTGGTTTTTATTGAATATGTATGAAGAAATTAACATAAAGTGACAACATAACAAAGGTATCCTGTACAAATGCTCAAAAAATGTTCATTGAGAAAATATTCTACTGGGCAAATCTCTTTGGACCAAATATAAGGGGAGAAGTTTGGCTGTTATGTGTATGCTGAAATGATTAGCGTATTAGGTTTTTAGACAGGATAGTACAGAAGGTTCTTTGTGGCTGTCCGTGCATATATATCTACTCTGTACTGACACAAAATCAATTTTTGTTGAGGTTTGGGGGTGCTGCTGGTGGCTTTATCTTCCTAAATATGAATTTTCATTTTGGGGGTGGACTTGCCCTTTAACCTGTGTGTGCAGGCCAGCTATAACTTTCTGTTATACTTATATAATTATAAGAGGTGATATAAAATGTATTTTTCACTACAAAAATGCTATTTTTAACAGAAATAAGAATTCAATGAGGGATTTCATAGCAAATAGAAACGTATGATCTGCTTAGTCCCATTTAAAGGACAAGTTAAGCCATCATTATGTAATCCTATTCAAAATAGGGAAACCTATTAAAGAAGAAGACAACATACACCTACCATTGGAAGCAATAATTTAAATATTAAAGAAACAGATTAAAGAAGTCTTATTTTTAATTATTTTATTTATTATAATAATTATTTGAGTACAAAACTGCCATTATAAAATATATTATAAAAGTCCAGTAACTTTCAAACTGATAAAAGCTTAACAAGTGAATATTAATTAATAATATTGTAACATTGATATGCCAAAAAAGTGTAACTTATTTTCATTGTGTTTTAGTCCATTTTGTAAATTGCAATGACAATATAAATGTAATGCCAATTTTAGTTCTAAAAGAATGAACGCCACATATCACACCTTTGTTAACATACCCCTAGGTTTGGAAATGTTTTTGAATAAAACTGGATTCATGAAAGAGAATAGTAATGGCATCAAAACTATAGAAATGGTTCAGTTATTATACAGTAAACATTTCTTTAACTTGAAGTGGTAATTTGGCAGGAAGTAGCATGTCTATATTTACTGTTTTTTTGCCGGTCTTACAAGTATGACCACATGTTTATATTTTAAGCCTACAGTATTGTATTTTTTTTCTGGACTTTCTATAAAGTTTTTTAACTAAATGCTGCTTAGGGGACCCATATAACATGTTGCCTGACAATTCAATACCCTTCAAACCTTATTGTGATTCCTACTTGTAACTGCTAATATTTATTTCTGGCTGACCAACTCTTTTATGAATATAGAACATAAGGAAGCATAAAGAGGGGAATAGATTCAAGAGAAAAAAAATATGATTCTCCCTCTTTACAAGACAATGGTAAGGCCTCATTTGTAATATGTGGTGCAGTTTTGGAATCCCATATACAAAAGGGACATCTTGGAAATGGAAGCAGTTCAGAGAAAGGCAACTAAAATAATAAAGAGAATGCAGGGGCTTGACTATACAGGCAGATTAGACAAGTTAGGGCTGTTTACATTAGAGAAGCGATGTTTGCATGGGGATGTGATCACTGTATACAAATATATTAATGGGCCATACAGTAAACTCTCTGGTGCATTGTTTACTAATTGGTCATATCAGAGGACACATGGACATCCTTTAAGATTGGAAAAAGTCAGAAAGTTTACATGAAACACTCACGTTTGCCATAGGAAATTAGATTGTGTTGCAGATGACCCTGGCCTTTAAATTACATTTCCCCTGTAAATATTACAAATTGCACAGACATAAATGCAGAAAGTATATTGAAATATACTTTTATTTTTTACAATATACTGGTCTAGTATCAGAAAAAACTGCAGAGCTGCTTTTTGTATGTTCTTATTGATCATTTCACTAAAAGTGGGTTACAAGATATAGATATAAAAGGAAATGTTATCTAATCTGTGATGTTAGTAAAATGTTAGAATTTTTTTTGTATATCTCTAACTTACTGTTCAACTTTCCTTACAAAAATTCCTCCCAAAAAGAGGGACATAGGAAGTCAGATTCTGCTCTGAAGGTAACAGATACAATTATGGATCACATGCAGCTGAAAATAGTTTTTGGACTGCTCTAGATTCAATAAAAACAACTTTAGATCTAAATGCATAGTTTTTACAGGTCAGTCTCCCAACAGCAGGAAAAGCTTGAGTTCCTCTCAGTGTCATTTTTATCCTATTCATTATCAACTTTCCCATGACACTTTTATATTGTGGAGCCCTAGGGGACAAGTGTCTTCTAGCTTCAATGCCTTCTTTTCCCTCTAATTAGTGTCATCACAAGAGGCAGACTCACAAGATCACTGCCCTGTAGTAAATTTGGGTCTGATCTCTACCACAGGAGGCAGATCGCTAGTGAGAAAGAGTTCAGATGTATAGATCTGAGAGAGAGAGATGCTGCAGTACTTATTACTTATATCTAAAAGGTTAAGGGCTCTGTCAGTCTCACATGCTGTTTATCACCATTGCCCCTGTTCACGTCTTTCCCTAGAAAATTCTGTTTCACTCCTAACTCTATACAAATGGCTTTAATCTAAAAGCCTTTCAATGTCTGCAGGGGTGACAGCTATTTTCATGTTGCTATGTGGTTACTTTATGAGACCTCCAATGAGAAATTAGCCAGCGAGGAATCACACACACTCAAATGTGTGTTTATTTAAAAATTTCTGCATAATGCTTGTACATCAGCCAGCGCTCACAGGTAAACTCTCTTTTGAAAGGAAAACAATTGAAAATGTACATTACTAAAATTTAGATACAGATACAGTCAATCAGCTACCAGAAAAAACTTTTTAATGAAATTTTTGTTTTCTAACCATTTGTTTTTCAGAAGAGAAAGTCCTTATAAACTGATGCAGATCAACCCAGTGCCTGTGGATTATTGTATTGCAACATCTGCGAATCGGAGGCAAGGAAGATAATACACAGGTAGTAGCGTAGTATTCAGGTGAATAGGAGGCAAGGAAGATAATATACAGGTAGTAGCGTAGTATTCAGGTGAATAGGAGGCAAGGAAGATAATACACAGGTAGTAGCTAGTATTCAGGTGAATAGGAGGCAAGGAAGATAAATACAGTAGGTGTATAGCGTAGTTCAGGTGAATAGGACAAGGAAGATAATACACAGATAGTAGGTAGTATTCAGGTGAATAGGAGGCAAGGAAGATATACACAGGTAGTAGCATAGTATTCAGGTGAATAGGAGGCAAGTAAGATAATACACAGGTAGCAGCGTAGTATTCAGGTGAATAGAAGGTAAGGAAGATAATACACAGGTAGTAGCATAGTATTCAAGTGAATAGGAGGCAAGGAAGATAGTACACAGGTAGTAGCATAGTATTCAAGTGAATAGGAGGCAAGGAAGATAATACACAGGTAGTAGCATAGTATTCAGGTGAATAGAAGGCAAGGAAGATAATACACAGGTAGTAGCATAGTATTTAGGTGAATAGGAGGCAAGGAAGATAATACACAGGTAGTAGCATAGTATTCAGGTGAATAGGAGGCAAGGAAGATAATACACAGGTAGTAGCATAGTATTCAGGTGAATAGAAGGCAAGGAAGATAATACACAGGTGGTAGCATAGTATTCAGGTGAATAGGAGGCAAGGAAGATAATACACAGGTAGTAGCATAGTATTCAGGTGAATAGGAGGCAAGGAAGATAATACACAGGTAGTAGCATAGTATTCAGGTGAATAGAAGGCAAGGAAGATAATACACAGGTAGTAGCATAGTATTTAGGTGAATAGGAGGCAAGGAAGATAATACACAGGTAGTAGCATAGTATTCAAGTGAATAGGAGGCAAGGAAGATAATACACAGGTAGTAGCGTAGTATTCAGGTGAATAGAAGATAAGGAAGATAATACACAGGTAGTAGCATAGTATTCAGGTGAATAGGAGGCAAGCAAGATAATACACAGCTAGTAGCATAGTATTCAGGTGAATAGGAGGCAAGGAAGATAATATGCAGGTAGTAGCATAGTAATCAGGTGAATAGGAGGCAAGGAAGATAATACACAGGTAGTAGAATAGTATTCAGGTGAATGGAAGGCAAGGAAGATAATACACAGTTGGTAGCATAGTATTCAGGAGAATAGGAGGCAAGGAAGATAATACACAGGTAGTAGCATAGTATTCAGGTGAATAGGAGGCAAGGAAGATAATACATAGGTAGTAGCATAGTATTCAGGTGAATAGAAGGCAAGGAAGATAATACACAGGTGGTAGCATAGTATTCAGGTGAATAGGAGGCAAGGAAGATAATACACAGGTAGTAGCATAGTATTCAGGTGAATAGAAGGCAAGGAAGATAATACACAGGTAGTAGCATAGTATTCAGGGGAATAGAAGGCAAGGAAGATAATACCACGGTAGTAGACATAGTATTCAGGTGAATAGGAGGCAAGGAAGATAATACACAGGTGGTAGCATAGTATTCAGTTGAATAGGAGGCAAGGAAGATAATATACAGGTAGTAGCATAGTATTCAGGTTGAAATAGAAGGCCAAGGAAGATAATACACACGTGGTAGCATAGTATTCAGGTGAAAGGAGCAAGGAAGATAATACACAGGTAGTAGCATAGTATTCAGGTGAATAGAGCAAGGAGAGAATACACAGGTAGTAGCATAGTATTTCAGGTGAATAGAAGGCAAGGAAGATAATACACATGTTAGCATAGTATTCAGGTGAATAGGAGGCAAGGAAGATAATACACAGGTAGTAGCATAGTATTCAGGTGAATAGGAGGCAAGGAAGATAATACACAGTAGTAGCATAGTATTCAGGTGAATAAAGCAAGGAAGATAATACACAGGTAGTAGCATAGTATTCAGGGAATAGAAGGCAAGGAAATAAATACACAGTGTAGCATAGTATTCAGGTGAATAGGAGGCAAGGAAGATAATACACAGGTAGGAGCGTAATATTCAGGTTATACGATTCCTTACTATTTTACATTAATCTACTTATTCTGTTGGTGTAATACTGCCCAATTCAACAAATTAAAATCCAAAATAATGGATTGTATTCCTTCATTATTATATAGAAGAATGTTCTCCTTCTTTGTTTCAGATGTTTCATGATGCAGGTTTACTCTGAACCCACTGTACCCAAACTTATTTGAATGTTTTGTATTTGCAATTGCAAACCATGAAGGTTTTAGATCTTGGCCTATCCTTAAAAAGCTACTGTTGTTTTGCAAACAAATCATGTCCCCCTAGATTGGTTATGTGTTTGACATATATTGCTGTTTGAAAATCAAATGATATATAAAATATGATTTTTTTTTAGAAACAAACACTTACCTTCTTTTCACTGTTATTAATGTTACAAAATGTTATTTTCATTAAAACATTAACAGGGAGATGCAATATCCTACGCTAACGAGAAAATAAGTATTAACGGTCTCAAAATGACATTGCGGAAACGAGTGCACGTAGGTTGCAATAGAGAAATATATTGCATCTCCCCCTAAGACTTTTTGGAAAAGGATAAACAGAAGGGTGTTAGATCACTTTCTGCAATCACATTCAGGATATTGAAAAGCTAAAATAGTAATAGGTTCCCTATCCATAAATTGGTCGATGTGATTATTTTCTTTGAAAAAAAAAGAGCTTTCATTAATTTTATTAATTCTGCAGTTCAGAAATGTTTGGCAGCTATTTTGGCAAAAAGAAAAATAGTATTAATACCATGCGATTAGACTCTTTTCTGCCCCTTTCATCTGAAGAAAGTTTCTGCTATGCAATATGGGTAGTTGTAACACACACTCTTCTGCCTAAAATACTATCAGACAGATTCAATAAAGTTGTAGTCAATAGGAATACCTATTAATCTTTCTAGTTATTTAAAGGGTTATTCAATAAAAGTTGTTATCGTTTTACTACAATTTATATAACAAATAAATGTATGTGATTATGAATCATATGTCAAAATTGATTATGTGTAAACTCTGTCAGGGTTATTTAATAAAAGTTCTTAACATTTAAAATGGGGCTAATTTTGCCCCAACCAATCAGATCTTATTTAACATTTGAAAGCTAACATCTGATTGGTTGGGTCAAAAATTAGCACCATTTTAAACGATAACAACTTTTATTGAATAACCTTGTGTATTTCCTATACAGATTTTGGCTTTTCCACAAGCTTTATTTATTTATTTGTTGTTGGAGTGGCTTCAGTTCATTTATGCTAAAAAAAAAAAAGAAAAAAGAAAAATAACAACAGAAAAATAAACCTATTGAAACATAAATAGTGTAATTACACAGCTTCCTGCTTCCAAACATTGCTTGCAGGTGTTATTGTCTGATACAGCAATAGAAAGGACTCATGTCTCAGAATTTAAATGTAATACACTTCATCCTTTGTAATAATACTTTTAGGCTCTTTAGGAGACTTTGCATTATGCTGAGGAGACAATGCAATGCTGAAAATATTTGCACTATTTTCCATACATGTGACCTCTTTAATGTATAACACCTTTCTGCATTTTGAAAGAATTTTTCAGAAAAAAATCCTGTATTGTAGGACAATGGGACAATGGACAATATACTTTATGCAAGGAAAGTGGTTTAGTACAGGAAGCCACATATGTAGTTACAATACAACTGCCTCTGCAGTTACAATGTTAATAGATTTAGCATGAGTAACATGAGTATGAGTAAACCTTGTATGCTACTAAGTTGGAGTAAGTTGTTTGTTGTATGTCCTCTGAAACCCAGTCATTTGTAGACATTGTTGGTTATAGTCTTGTAGCTTCACAGCAAGTGAATTCATTTCTTTTTTCAATCAGCATATTGTATAAGGTCCTTTAATTGATTCAGGGTGTTCCAAGTACTAAGGGTGCATGTTTAACTAGCCTTAAGAAGAGGCCCTGTTAATGTTTACACAGAGCACACACTGCCACCTTAAACAAGCATTTAATGTTAAATAATATGGACTTAAGAATGAAAACAATGTATCAGAACACAAGCGAAGAAGAATATTTATATCTGCGATATGCTCCTCCGTAGTTAATTGGTACCTTAGTAATAAAGATTAAAATACTGCTTTAAGATACTGAAGCAGTAGGCCACACTCTGCTAGTTCCTTTCCCTTTAGAATATGATGCCACATACACAGCCTATGTAAGTATGTAACTCATATAAAGATAGGACAATAATATGTTATAATAATCACTATATAATTGCAAAGATAAATATCCGCAGCAGGTTTCCAAGGTAAACAGCCTCTAGAAAGTTAGAATAATGTAGGTAAGGGAAGATGGCAATTTAGATGCATAACTTCAGGATAAGGATTGGCTCTAATAGTATCCAATTGTATGCAGATCTAAACTGCTATCATTTAAAAAAAATCTAGTCCAGAACAAAGTGATAGAACATATTACCAGCAGCAAAATAACTTGAGAGCAGCAGCCAAAATAACATTACTTTTTACATTGGAGATAATGTTTGTAAACTTGAATTACAGTAATTTATTAGACTATCATTTTTAAAATTCTTCTTTAAATAAACTTAAAGGGCATGTCCATCCTTAAAAAACTGGTGTCTTGTCTGTTATCTGCCCACAATCCCAACTGCAATTTTTATCGGTTTATGGCATACATTTGTAACTGGATATTTAATGATAAGTTGTATTCCTTTCTGGCAAAGGTATCAGCCTCCCCCCTCTGCTCAAATATCTTTTTATATGGTTGATCATCTGCAGAGGAGGCAGCATGTGAAACAGCAGTCAATCATTGGTTGTGATGTCAGCAGTCACAGCCTTGATTTACTGCATGGAGTGAGGGAGCCGCTTACTCTACTCTGTTATTATCCTTAAATATCTGGTTAGAAATGCAGGTAATAAAGTGCAAATTTCACCTGTTGGGGTTGGGGGCAGGTAACTGACAATGGAACATTTTTATGCTTTAGGGGTGAACATTCCCTTTAAGCAAAAGAAGAATTGAAAACATTCAAGAAAAGACAAGCTACTTACACCAAAATTATACTGCATGATTATAGCTCCCAGTTCGAATAACTGGTAGTTTTACAACATCAAATGCCATTCAATGCACTGGTTCTCTTTTGAATTATTGATACAGCAATTGGATATGTAAAGGTGACTATAGATTAAGACTCACCTTCCAGTGTTCCCACAACATTTGACCCAATTCCTGTTCTTTTTGTGGTTATTGAAATGCAATCACAAAATGAATGGGCCAGGCATATCATCATGGGAACAACTCAAGGTAAGAAAACCGCCAGTGCTCAAGATTTTCCGCTAAATTTTTACGCTTGTCTAATCTATTATCTTAGAGTTGTATGGCCACCTTTATTGTCAGTATTGTTCTGTGCCTTTCTTTGTAACAAGCAAAATGCAGATAATGTGCAATATAAAATGCTCTAAACTGTATTATTGCTAATGCATACTGTATTAATGTAGTTAATTATTCATATTGTTGTAGTGTGACATAGCAGATGCTTCAGTTTGACAAGTGCTAGACAGTTTGACTTTTACATGGCACACGATATCCATACCCTTTTACCATAGTGTTGCAAAATATTGGTATGCTATGTCTTTATTACTTGAACTTGGTTACTTCAAATAAATAGCATGGGTGAACATAGAATAACATTTTGTAAAATTGGTCCATTGCTTCTTAAGTGCCAAATAAGTGCTGCAGGTTCTGTTTGTTAATGATAAGAACTTTACACTTCCGCATACCTGCACAGCAGGATCCCTATAATCCCTTTGGGGAAAGAAACACTGAAGAATGATTATTTAGAAGGTATTTCCTTTTCCAACAAGACCACTGCTATAGCTGCCACATGACCCAGTCATACCTATGAGAAGGACTACTGACTGTATGAAGGAGAGCAGAGGGAGTATATGAAGAGTCCCACTAAGGGAGCACTAAATTGGCTGTTCTTTTAAAAGAAGCATTGTTCCAATTTCACAGAGGGTTACATTAGTTAAGGTGTGTTATGGAGTAGTTCATTCCTCCAGAGAGGCCAAATGTATGGCACATATGCTACCCCTAATGGGAACTAGAGACAAACCCGAATAATCTTTCATGCTGTCGACAACAAACATCAAATCTAACTATTCTAATTTAAGGTATTTGTGGTAGTGATTAACATATAGGGTTATTTTCATGTCCAATATCATTTAAGTAATTTTGTCTTAAATAACCTACAAAATGGAAATTGTGCATGATATTTTTACATTATAGAAGCTTCAAACAATATCAATATTGTTGAAATGAAGATGAAATAGGCGTATGTAAATTTTGTGCTTAATGTAATCTCATAGCTTACTTCTAGGTAAGCAATCTGCCTTTTAATTCTAATGGTCATAAAAACTAACAAATTAGGAGATCCTTACAAACAATTAACAATAAATCAGTTGTGCACTATATATGGGGGAATTTACACATTTTACATTTCTTGAAGCTATATTAATGAATCAATTATTAAGAAATCAGAAAAACTTTGTAGATTACACTGTTTCAGACCTAATGAAGGCTAAGAAGAAAGAATGAATAGAAGGATAGTGAATGAGGGTTTGCAAGGGTGTGTGCAATAGTACAATCAGATGTTTGCTTTCAAATGTTAAATAAGATTTGATTGGTTGGGGAAAAATTATCACAATTTTAAACAATAAGAACTTATATTGAATCTCCCTGTTAGTATTTAAAGACTGTTTCTTATTTTACAAAGTTAGCAGAACACAACTCCATGGCCTATGGCGAAAAAGAATAATGAGCAAAAACCTCTTACATCTTAAACGAATACTAAAGCATGAATTTGCTTGAATGATATAGAAAATAGAAAGGAAAAATATGCAAAACAGAACCTGATGGCATTATTTGCAAGCTAACCTTTAATTCACCTAAAACCTTTTATTATGTGGCAAATGGTTTCAGAACAATTCAGAACATGTGCACTATCTAACCTACTTTTCTGACCTCTTTCCCTAATGATGCAAGTTGAAGATCTTGCAAGTTCTGGATGGGTGCTTGACAAACACTTTTATTTCGTACAGATTAAAAACTTCAATAGCTGTAGTGTCATAGATTGGAGAAGGGTGAGATGGTTATCTGTCCTATATGGTTATTTCAATCCTATTTGATAGAATAACATTTACATTACTGAATGGAGCCTAGATTCAGGCTTCAAGGAGGACAATCCTTTACCCTGTCAATATAGGACAACATTCATCATCAGAACACAAGCCTTTTTTTAGAATTCGACTGTAGAGGAGCATCCCCTCTGACATTAATGAGGCATTACTATTCCATGCACCTACAGCTCTGGTGCTAAGGGAACTGGCAGTTAATTACAGATTTGTGGCACTTTATATGATGCATTTCAGGATACTAAGACCCAAAACTCTGCATGTGCGACCTTCCGAACACAAATTTTACAGTTGGATAGATTGTATCATTCAATTTAAATTTCATTTAATGAATACATATCTGCTTATAGTGCTCAGCATTGAGCGCAAAAAAGTAAGGTGCTCATATTTCTAAAACACATATTCACTTTGCTATTATAGTTTATAATTACAGTTCTACGTGGATGGTGACGCAAATGGGCTTCTGTGAAACTTCTCTTTTGTTTGCCAAGAATACCTTTACAGTATGACACAGATAGATAGATAAATAGATTATAATGTGTACCTGAATTGAATTCTACTTGTATTAAAATGTGTCTTTACAATTGTCTTTTTTTCCCCTGTCCAATCACTCATTTTCTAATATTCTAAAACATATAGAGGCTTGTATGTTGAGCGTGACTTTAACTCCTTCATTGCGGCAGATGCGCGTGTGTCTATATTGATAATATAATAATAATAATTTAGAGCATCTTTTTAATGCTGGCGCTAAAGTCACGCAATGGTAAAATCCCACAGTGACGAACCCCTTATTGAATTCACTAGAGCAAATTTATCCAGAGAAATATACAGGGCTATTCAATAAAAGTTCTTATCGTTAAAAATGCTGCTAATTTTGCCCCAACCAATCAGATGTTAGCTTTCAAATCTTAAATAAGATCTGACTGGGGCAAAATTACCACCATTTTAAACGATAAGAACTTTTATTAATTCTCCCCCCTTAATTCTCTAATTATGCAGTTATATATTTCCTAACAATTTTCTGGAGAGAATTACTTAACACAACTAGTAACTTTTATAAAAATGTCTTTATATGCTATTTATATATCTGTCTATATATCATTTATGAAATATATATATGAACTTCTTTAACAAATGTAAAATATGTGTTGTTCTTTTATTTTTATCAATTGATTAAAGGGTATGTACCAAGCAAAACAATTTTAGCTTATTGGATAGCTGTGCCTTTAAATATTTAGGTGAAGAATTTTTTTTGTTCTATTCCCCTCCCATAGCCTACTTTAACTTTAACTCCTTGAATGTTGCTGACTTCCTCCTCCTCCATTTTTAGCATTGCCCCCACGAGATGTGCAAATCTCCACCATCTTCCTGGGTCAATGCATGCCTGTGACGTCATTGAGCTGCGACGAAGCACGTCGCTGCATAGTGACGTTGCGTGCACAAACTACAAACAGCTGCAAACTTTCTTGACCCAGGAAAATGTTTAAAATGTGCACAAACTCTTCGGGCCGTAGCTAAAAACACCATTTCAGAGGAGGAGGAAGCCAGCAACATTCATACAGGGGAATTGACCGAGGAGCGCTGCAGCCGTGCAGAGCTCCTTTCTCCCCTAAACATTGCTCTAACCGATTTACGATTGGTTAGCGCGACTTAAAGTCTCACTTTGCGGTGGCTGCAAGAGTCCCGGAAGAGGCACTCACGCAGCCGGCGCAAAGGGATTTACCAGAGGCTATAGCTGGCGTTAAATACTTACGCGTGGGTGAGATTCACCCAGAGCCGCCCAGCCTCTGGTAAATCCCGTGCGGGAGATTTGCCCAGAGCAGTTGCGGCTATGGGTGAATCTCCCTGAAGGGGAGTTAAGTTAGACTATGGGAGGGGAGTAGAACAAAAAAAATACACTGGATAGCCACAGCTATCCTGAAAGCTTAAGTTGTTTTAACAGTGTACATACCCTTTATATTTAACATCTGTATTTTTTTTATCATTTAATATCTATCTATCTATCTATCTGTCTGTCTATCTATCTATCTATCTTGCTAGCTAGCTATCCTATAGATTCGTTCTATTTATATTGCTTGATGAGAACGATGTTATGCAGTAGTGGCTATAACCCATACGTTATGCTATGTCTAACTCATTAAGATGACGAAATGAAAATAGTCTTTTATTGCTCATTAAAAATTCATTTTAATTGGATTATGGAAATGATATGTTAAAATGAACAATGCTATTTTTAAGGTCTTCAATATATTTAGGGAGTGACATTGCTTACCTACATACAAGAAAAATTCCCAAACTATAAATATAATTCTGCTATTAAATGAAAATGATTTTCCTCCACTTGGGGGTCTGAGGAATAATGACCCTCACATTCCCTGTCTGTTCCATATGGAAAATTTGTCACCGGGAAAGCATTCAAGCACAAAGGAGTTAAAGGCTACAAACAGGCATAGGATTTTCAGAGTATGAATAGCCAGGGAGGAAATATTACTTTCATTTTACACTCTCTCAAACTGATTGTCATCCAATTAGAGGTTGTAGGAATATTTGATTAATATACTGCAAGCAAGAGGCCTTGGCTTCAGTCACCAATCTGGTATCTTGAAAGTAGCCTGTGAGTCTCTTGAGATTTTTCAGTGTCTGCGTTAGTGTGATCATGTGTTCCTGCATAGTCAGATTTCAGGACAACTGTCTGCTTTGAATTATTACAGCTAATTGTGGATGGTACCAGTGTGCATTTTAAGGGAAGGTTCCTGTTTTAGATTAACGGGCTGAAGCCCTTTAGTAAATTCATGTTATATTTGTTAATCACAATAAAACAGAAGCAAAATGAAGTAAATCTGTTCTGTATGTGTTAAAATGCCTTACAATATAAACTTTACTAGAGATACCAACAAATACTACTAGGCTAGTTTACCATACTCTGTTTTAAAGTGAGTATAGTTGTGCTGGGTATGTAACCAAACTTTTTAAGTGTAAATGTTAGCAACAAGACTAGTGCTACCAGTTTTAGGAGATTAAGTAAATTATACAAAAAGAACCCTTGCTCTTCCCTTGTCTTTTGTCCCTCACGTTCATCCACACTATCTATATAGGTGGCAACTTTTTTTACAAAGGTTGTATCCGACACATGTGTATGTTGTGCAATGTTTAGCAGTATTGTTCATGTGTTCTAGTTCTCCAGATTTTTGTGGCAACTTTTTTGTCAGTAAATGGCAGATAACATAACGGACATAGAATATACTTAATAAATTCCAATTGGGCTCAAGGTGAACAAGGTGAGTGGTGGGTTTTTTTGTACTTTAATTAGATAATGACATTGTAATAAGACAGATAAACAATTATTATTCAGTGTGACATTCACAGCCTGGTTCATAATTCCTGTCATTCTACCAAGCTCACTGTAAATCTTCTTGCCTCCATATGACCTCACTCCATCTAAATAAGGGAAACAGTAGAAGACAAGGGGATTTCTGGAGGAATTTATTTACTATTCATTGCTGACCCAATCCCCTAATAATTCATCCAGCTGGTGAGCTATCAAAACAACCATTCATGCAGGACTGCCCCAGTAATGTCATGTCTTAGTAAGCCTACATTGAAGGGGGAGGATTGTTGAGATAGATTTCATACCAGGTCTACAGCAAAGGTAAACCCTTCCCAGTACTGTATATAGACATCATTTTATAGTAATGGGTTCTAGGGTAACGAGAATTGCATGTTATGCAAGGGTGTTTATGAACCCAAAAGATGAAACCCTAGCTACAAAGTAAATCAAAGATACTGAAGATAGCATATATCATTTGCTGTGTGTATTGATGTGTGGGACATAAGGGGTGAAGTTGCGCCTTAAAAGATACAAGCCTAAAAGTTTGTACCTTCTGAACAGCTAAAAATATACCTGAGATATGCCCAAAGGCATGAGTAGCCTCCTTCTTTGTTTAAGATGACTGTCTGTTGTTTAAGTCCTGGGTGTGCGTAGGATATTCGCTATTCTGGTTTCTATGTTGCTGAATGTCTCAGTAGTGTCTACTATCTGACGAACTATCAGTATCTCCATAGAGGGGTTCCCTTTTATGGCTGCTCTTATTTATTTATTTGCACTAGGCCACTTGGTCATATTCTAGTGAGAGAAGTTGGAACTTACACCTTGTGACGGTGCATCTTTGTTGTGACAGAGGCCAAACCATCATGGAAGAGTGTTTAACTCCAGAGGCTCGAACATCGTAAAAGCTAAGAGAGTGACCTCGCTAAAGCAGGATGAGTAGCCTCTGCATACTGGGATTTATGTATAGCAGTTCTTCTTAGGTCCCTGTTAGGCCGTGGTTGATATATAGGCCTGGAGTCATTCTTAATTTGTATATTTAAGCGACATTCTACTTTTTTCACCAAATATATCCAGCACCTACTATTTTGAGACCTTTTAGGGTATTTTTTTGACTGGGGACGCCCAGTGGTCTATATTGTATAGTAATATTGTTCTTATATATATGGGGGGAGGGGGTTAATACATTTATGGTGTGGGGTGTTTTATTTATTCTGTGCCAATAAATCTGTTTTTATATTCATGAGATATTAAGTGTGCGAGTGCTTTGTAGGGGTACTTGGGAAGGCGATCTTCCTATCTTTGTTAGTTTAGTACCTTCTGAACAGCTGCAAAACCAAACATACAGACCTCCCACCCCCCAAATACCACTTGTTTAATAAAGTTTAATAAACTTTTTGAGGTGTTTATTTACATTATAGAGATAGGTTTGATATTTTCATTGAAATGATAATGAATTATTGGTAAATGGATCTAACATAAAACAATCAAGTCTAAATATTAGTTATTACAGAGGTTTTCCTTAGTTGTTCTTGTTTTCATTCTTCACTTTACCTGGGCATATTAAGTATTAGCTGATGATTAAAAACTAAAAAGAATGTGCTTCCCAGCAGAGATGTCCAGTCTGTTCAACAAATTAATAAATACAAGCTATTCTGTGCATATTGCATTACTTTTTGAAGGGGCATTATAGTTAAAAGGGTTTTGTGCTTGTGTAAACTAGTGAACAAATACATTCTGTATCATCCAGTCTACAAAATATATTTTAAAATTCTGCACAGAAAGACTTTGTCAGCAGAATTTATAATATATGTTATATATGTTATACAAGCTTTAAAGTTGCAAAAATCACAACTTCACCCCTTATGTCCCACACATCAATACTATGCACACAGCAAATATTGATTTTCTGAGTTTAGTGTTGCTTTCATTAATATATTAAACAAATAAGTGTGGATAGTATATAAAATATATACATTTAATGAATTCAGCCATTCTTTAAAGGGCAACTAAAGTCTCCAGACAACATTTCCCCAATAAAAAAGAGCATATTTTTCTAGAAACATGATGGAAACAAACAAACAAAGTAACCTAGGGGATTTGAACTTGTGACGTCTTGTGCTGTGTGTTACTAAAAACATGCGCCACCAGCAACGTAATAATGCGCACTGGTACATTTAGAAACTTTTTCTTTCACTAGAATCAGAAATTAGAAACTCTGTGCATAGAGACAGTGAATCCTGGGGTCAGGGGGCGTGGATCTTTGAAGCCAACATGGGCTATGAGTTGTACTGGCAACAAAATGAAAGCCTTCTTTGTTACAGAATCTATTACTTACATGTACAAAATGTACCTTACTAGAGAAGAATATTTCAATGTATAGGTGTTCTGGGGAGAAAAGCTTTCACATTAGAATTTGAAAAATGTAAAATATAAATAAGCTTACCTCCCAGTCTTAAAGCCACACTGAAAAATGTTTCATTTATTCTTAATTTATGTTTGTTGGAGTTAAATAAAGCAATACCTCAAGTGTAAATAAATTAATAGCAGACACTATCAGGTGTCTATGTATGACTATACAGCTACAGTACAAATGTAACTTATTTGTTGCATCAAAAGAAAACATTTTCTTTTCTTCTTACCCTAGCGATCAATTCTTATTTTTTGTGTCACCATAATTTCCCTTGAAATCTTTAGGTATCAGAAATCTTTATATTTGTTATATGCTTCAAACACCAAGAAATGAGAGAAGTGGAATGACATATTTCTTATATTTGTTGCAATATGGGTCCTTCTGACTCAACTAGTTCAGCATAGGCTTTTATTCTTCAAAGTTAAGTGTGAAAATGCTGACTGTTATAACTATGACAATAACTACAGTATGACTGTCCAGACTACATCCCTCTTGATGTTGTAGATCAGCTAGTTCTTTCTGCTGTAGAAAGTTTTACTGTAGCAATATCTTAAATGGTGTAGCACCTGAAGCACCTATTTTATACTATTGGGCTTGCTTTTGTGTGGATATGGCAAGCCATTGAGTTTTACAACCGTTCTTGTAATAGTTTACAATGTAACCAAATCGAACTCTCCTCTAAAGGCTAAAGGACATGTACACTCTTTTTTTACACACACCTTATATCTTTCTCCTAAGTTCAATGTTTTTATTTTCTCTGTTTGTTCTTTTTCCAGTCATTTATAAATAGTCAGGGTTATTCAATAAAAGTTCTTATCGTTTAAAATGGTGCTAGTTTTGCCCCATACCAATCAGATGTTAGCTTACAAATGTTAAATAAGATCTGATTGGTTAGGGCAAAATTAGCACCATTTTAAACGATAAGAACTTTTATTGAATCTCCCCCAGTATATTTAATCCCTTTTTCCATTCGTACTTCCTCATGTAGTAAAGAGTCTTTCCACATTAGATCCCAGTCAGCTCGTATTCTAGCTGGGTCTGTGTCTGAGGTGCTAGATTGGGATAGTAACAAAACGGTGGAGCCGGATTGATCTTTCCTTAAGGTTTGAATCACCTTCAGATGGGTACACAATTGAGAAACACATTGCACAAAGTTGTGCTAAGATCAGGGTTCATTTCATAATCCTCCTCCTGCAGCTCTGTACTGGTAATGTTAAAGGATATGCAGATGGAATGCAATCTGTGACAGACCGTGGCAGATTTAAAGCAAATTTTAGGAGACATGAGCAGATTGTAAGCAATATCGAAGAGAATGTGGCCAAGTAAAACTAATCCATATTTCAAGGTAGTTCATTATGATGTGATATATGGTATTCAAAAAATACTCATTTATTTAAGTGCTGAAAACAACAAATGCCAAATACACACAACGTTTCGGGGGGTCCAACCCCCTTCCTCAGGACACCTGTGATATATGGCTACATTTAAACCAATGCAGCTTGCATCATGCTTTTAATGTAAATACCAACCATCCTTTCTGCGTGTAATTTTATGTGTTTGTGTCTTAAAGGGAAAGGTGACAACAGGGCTGCCATCATTTGATCTAAAAGGGACACACGTAATGAATGTAATGGCACTGATTGAAAAGTGATTGCAGTTAACATTAATTCAGCCATGCTGCATGTGTTTTTAATAGATGCTCCTACATGTTTTTAGTGAACTGCTACATAGCCTTGTAATATTAAAGGAATATTTTACTTGTAAAGTGAACTATTCCTTTAATGTATCAATTGAAGACCAGGAGGTTAAGGAGCTCTGCCTTACCTTCTGTTCTTCAATCAATATCTCAGAAAGTTAAAATATTACATTTTACACAAGGGGTGTCAAATGCTTTTATAAAGCCTAATGTGCTGCAAAATAATTGGGCAACAGTGGGGGATTAAAAATGTGGACATTTTTGTCAGACACCTCTTCAACTACTGGAGCCCCTATTCACATTTACTGTACCTAGTTGTAGATCTGGACCAGGGTTTCCCACAAACTCAGTTAATTGAATGCACATTAAGCACAAAAGGCCTGTTAATAGAATAAACTTTTGAGGAAGTCACAGATTTATTAAGGACTTCAAAAGACTGATCATATAAGGTATTCAGTTAGGTGACACAGTTGTGCCTTTCTCTAAAACTGTAAAAAAAATTCTCCAATTAGAAATTGTATGTAATGTTTTAAATCTTTAATTCAAGCAAAGTACCGTTTACTTTATTATCTCCAAAGCTGTTGACTATTGGTATTGAGTTGGAAGCAGCACATGGAAACATGTCTGAAGTCAAACAGTGCAAAGCAGCATATTTTTCTTTCTATCCCTCATTATACATGCGGTGATGGCTGTGCTAGGAAATACCACATTATTTAAGACAAATTAAGGGAATTAAAAAAGCCTTAACAAAATACCATACTATATGTATGTTAATGCATTATATCTTAGTGTTGAATAGCCATTACACCTGAGCTTCACCTTTAAGAAACATCTTGGTATTACAGTGACATCCAGCGAATCAGAAATTATAAGAAAAGAAAGTGACAGTGATTGATGCACAAGTATTTTTCTTGATTTGCTGATTAAACTCATCAATCTACATGCAGAAGAGATGTCCGATGCAAATGGAACCAGCCAGCCTTAACAAAGTGGTATTGTCAGAATACTGGAAAAGACAGAATAGGCCCTTAATGGCATCACAGAAGAAAAATGCGTGTTATTGTATTGAAACAATATTTACTTGAAAGGATAGCAAGGTGTGATGTTAAATGGATATTCAGTATAGCCGACTGTAAAATAAAATGTGCCGTGGGAGGTTTATGTGTTATGCGCATGTGTTGTACTAAAGATACAATTAAGTGTTTTGCTTGTTTTTCCAAAGAAAAATATTGATACATATTTTCCAAAAATAGTCATACATCAGAAACACCTACAGCATGAATTACCTTACGATTATGGAGACATGTCAATCAACTGCAATTACATGAAACACAGGCTATATCAACACCACTTGTCTTTACCAGTAAATTTTAAAAATACATTTATTGTGCATATTTGAAACTACTTTCCCCAAACTTAAACAATGTAACCGTAGAAACAAACAGAACAGGTAATATTGTTGTAAGGGGTTACTATCAAGCTTTTGTTCAAATATGATTTCAGTGGCGTATTACATTCCCCTGCATTAAAGATCCCCAAAGCACCCATAAGGAATACATGTAGCACATAATAAATTTAGTGCCAACATTACGCACATGATTAAAAACCATTCATTATTGCCACATGTTAAAGACATAAGTAACACATGACTAATGATCTAAGAAACCAAGGTGCAACAATTAAAGGCTATGTCCACCCCTAAACAATTGTTTTTCCGTAACTAGAAAAACCCAGACCTCGCAAGGTCTTAAGTTCAAACTTCGACTTCTTAACATACTTATGAGCCCTTTTTCCCTCGGCTGTGTCTCGGACAATCACAGTTGCCGCTGCTGGGCTGACCCCTTCTGCTTGCATCTTTGCATGGAAAAGGCAATCAGACGGCATTCGAGGGAACGAGGTCTGGTAAGTAAGATTAGAAGCCAAATTTTGAACTTTAGAGCTTGCGAGAACTGGGTTTTGGGGTTTTTTCTAGCCACAGAAAAAGATTTGTTTGGGGTGGACATACACATTAAGCAAAGAGTGGAAGTGCCACAAAATTTACTTGATAACATCCTGTCAGTCAGTAGAATTCCAGTATAACATATATATAGTTCTAGATGATCCTTCACACCCCAAAAGACCTTGCAAGGCACAGATATCTTACAGTTCTGCATTATTTTTCTATAAAAAAAACCTTAGTTTTTTTAAATGTTTTCATCTATAGCATATGAAATAAAGAAAGTTTTTTCTGCATTTTCTTAAATTATTATAATTTCTTTAATCTTGTATTTACTTTAATAGCAACCCTCTTAAAATCCTTACCCGACCAACTGAGCTGCTTTCCAGAACCCATCATAAATTAGTTTTTTACCTTTTAAATCAAAAACTAGTTAGAGAATTGTGAAAATATTGTAACAAAATCAATCACTTTAAAAACTAGAATGTATAAACTTTGAATTTGTCTTGAAAGGACACATTTTGGAAGGAACCTATCATGCTTGCACACAGCCCTATTAATGAATGTGTTTGTGAGTTTGAAAACTCAATAACATTTCTATGGTGATAAAAGAGGATGTGTATTTTCCTTATTGTGCTTTTTTTTTAATAGTTATCTTGATATTCTGTGTGCCTGTTTCAGAGAGATACAAATATTAAGTGTAAAAAATCCATGTGAATTTCTTAAAAAAATGTTAATCAGGATTGATTAGGCCACTGAATCAGGTGCATTTAATCAAGAAACAGGTAGTCAGGCTCGATTATGCCCTCCACTAGAGATGGCCGAACATTCGAAAGTTCGGTCCGTTTTCAAACTTTCGAATTATATGGAAAGTTGGAAAGTTCAAAAACGGACCAATTTAAGTCAATGGGAGTCAAATAGTTTAAAAAGTTTTAATGAGATACAAATAAAATATTAATGGTAACTTAATGTAAATGGCTGTGGGACCTGGGAAATGGTCTGGGGAACATGTTCGAATATCCAGGACGTTCGAAAAATCAATTTTACTCTCACTCGCGCTATTTTCGAGCTCTCACGTTCAAACATTCGATGTTCGCGCCTAGGTTTCGTACATTTTACTCACAGATTCAATGCTCACGCATAGGCTTTAATGGACACTTTACTCGCGGATTCGATGTTCATGCCTAGGTATCATGTACATTTTACTCGCGGATTCGATGCTTGCGTATAGGTGTTAATGGACACTTTACTCTCGGATTCGATGCTCGCACCTAGATACCATGGACATTTTACTCGCAGATTCGATGCTCGCGTATAGATTTTAATGGACATTTTACTTGTGGATTTGATGCTCGCATATAGGTATAATAAACATATTCGAATGGTCGAACATTCAATATTTTTCGAAAGTCCGAAAATATCGAAAATCCGGGATAGTTTGAGAAGTGTGAATTCATTTGAATTTTAATATTTCGAATTGAACTCGGGTTCAAGTTTGAGTTCTAGTCCATCTCTACCCTCCACCCAGGTGCATTTAATTAAGAGGTAAGAGAGTGAAAATAATTTTGGGTTGGAATAAAAAACAGCAGTTTATTATATATATAAATTCAACCCTTTCATGCAAAATCCATTCTCCCCAAAAAGTACAATTTTCTTCATCCAATTGGTGGATGTCTTAGTACACCAAACTTAACAAGGACACAACTAATCACATTCAACACATGATACATTCACCAGTTGTAATCCTGGATGTTCTGCATGTCCAAGAAGAAACCTCTTTGTTTAGAGATTCAACAAACACAACATTCTCAGATCATTTGTTTTTAATTCATAACATTAAACACCAATGCTCATTAGCTATGTGTGTATTTCACAAAAGATAATCAAAAGTGCTACCAACCAATCTTTTTGTGAAGCATATTTTGTCAACAATCAAGTCATCTAAGCCATAGGTTGACCATTAAATATAATTATTATAGAATTAGGAATAATTAAAGGGCATGTCCAGGCAAAAAAAAAAAAAATTCACATAAATGCAGAGCACCCCCCCCAAATCCCAGTTTCACACTTTACAGAAATGCAAAAGATGCCCCTGAAGTGACTTAACCTTAACCTGGTCCCTCTCCGATCCTCCTCTTCTCTGTAGCTGACAGCTGCTCTACTTCCTGGTTGTGGCTGTCAGATAAGGCACAACATGATGTCATGCACAATTACCTGTCAGGAAGTAGAGCAGCTGTCAGTGCCACCTGGGCACCACCCCTGCTCCTAACAGGAGCAGGGGCGGCACCCAGGTGGCGAGGGACAAGGTTAGGTAAGTCACTTCAGGGGAATTTTTGGAATTTCTATATAATGCAAAAGAAAACTTTCCATAAATGTGCTGTATATGATTTCTTTTGTTCTGGGAATCAGTATACTATAATATTCTTTGCTGCACAAACGCTAAATGATTTTTTCTTATTTTGTCCTATTGACGTGCAAATATTATTGAAATCCTATTTATTTCTAGTAAAAACAAGTAGTAGTTTTTGGTTATAGGGGATAAAACGGTATTGGGCTATCAGTTGTTAAAGTATGACACTAGCTTTGATGTTATATTTACTAGGTTATACTGAGCACTTGTTTGCCTAAAGTCAATTCTGATTTGAATCAATTTCATTAAATATCAAAGCTGGTCGTTATGGTAACAAAGGAAATAATTTGTCATGACAAATAGTCTGTGAGATTGAGTAGTTGCTAAGCAACAGCCAATGGGCTGGAAGACATATGATGACAAATTTGATCTTATACAAATGTCATGATCTAGTCTTCAATAAGGTTTTTTTTCCCAGGCGTAGACAGGCTCTGTGAATCCTTTAAATAGCAACACATAGTGTTCCAAATTATTTGGCTAAAACAAGAATTACTTTAACACTGTTATTAATCAGTCACCCAGCAGTTTTTGAATAACATCATTAGAATTATGTTATTTTAATGGGGCAATATATGAATTCAATCATTGCCCAAAATGCTAATTGATTGCAATATTATGGGTCACAAATCGTAGATATAATCACAACTTTTACAGCACTTTTACACAGGTCATTATGCCCTAAACAAAACAAAAAGATTCTTGGTTTAGATATAATGCATCATGCCAGAATAATAATATGATATTAAAGGGACACTAAACTGGTAATTTAATGTAATTAATGTACCTTGCATTTTTATCTATTATTCACAGGGTTGTGACATTGCTTATTCTCACCTCCTTGTGAATAACAGAACGCCCAGCCCACAGAGTTAAACTCCTAACCACCAGATTGCATGCTGGTGGTTAGACGAAGTCTCCTATCTTTTGCTCCCCTTTAATGAAGATAGAAGTGTGATCGGGACAACGCACTCATCAGCTGGAGAGAAAAAGCAAAAGTAGCGCAGCTGGTAAGTTTAACTCTATTATTCACAAAGAAGTGGGAATAAATGATCTCACCTGCCTGTGAATAATAGATAAAGATGCAAACTACATTAAATTATCAGTTTAGTGTCTCTTTAAATTATATTATATTATACATTATAATAATCATACCAGAACATTGACAGATTTGGAGGTTCTAGTAGATAATAGCTGTAGCAAACAGTATCAAGTAGCCATGGCTAAAGCTAGCAAGATACTGTCCTGTATAAAGAAGGAGAAAAATATTATTCTATAGTTTATAGTATTTGAGGTTGAATAAAGACATACGTCCATCCAGTCCAACCCATCTAGCAATATCCTCATTTCCTGCCTAACTGTTGATCCAGAGGAAGGCAAAAAGCCCCACCAAATTTATGAAGGGAAAAAAAATTCCTCCCTGACTCCAAGTGGCAATCCGAAATTTCCCTGGATCAACTCTACTTTATGTATCAATACCAGTAACTTGTAACATTCCTTGTTTGCAGAAACTCATCCAGCTTTTTTTTTAAACTGACCAATGAACCTGCCATAACAACGTCCACTGGAAGTTCCATAGTTTTACCGTTCTCACAGTGAAAAACCCTTTCTGAAGCCTAAACCATTTTTCTTCAAGTCTTAAGGGATGTCCTTGTGTTCTTTGACATGTTCTATTGGTGAACAATGCCACAGATAGTTTATTGTATGGCCCGTTAATGTATTTATACACAGTAATCATATCCTCACTTTTCTCCAGCACAGTACATAATTGTAACTTTTCCAGTCTCTCTTCATATTCAGGCTCCCCCAATCCCCTCATTGATTTAGTTGCCCCTCTCTAAACCCTTTCCATTTCAAAGATGTCCTTTTTGTACACAGGATTCCAAAATTGCACTGCATATTCCAAATAAGGCCTTACCAATGCTTTGTAAAGAGGGAGAATTACATTTTCCTCCCTTGAATCCATACCTCTCTTTATACAAGACAATACCATGCTGGCTCTGGCTGTTGCCGCCTGCCACTGCTTGCTACCTTTAAGTTTGTTATCCAGCAAAACTCCAATATCCCTTTCCAACATGGATTCACTTAACACAGAGCCATTTATAGTATAAGTAGCACAAGGATTTTTCAGTCCAAAATGCATCATCTTACATTTATCAACATTGAATCTCATCTGCCACTTAGCAGCCCAATTTGACAATGTATCTAGATCCCCCTGCAACGATTGCACATCCTCTGAAGTTTTTAATGGTCCACAAAGTTTTGTGTCTTCAGCAAACACAGAAACCTTGCTGACAATACTCACTTCCAAGTCATTAATAAATAGATTAAATAGAAGCGGCCCCAACACAGAACCCTGTGGCACCCCACTTAGCACTTTAGTCCATAATGATGAAGCCCCATTTACAACTACTCTCTGTATCCTATTCATTAACCAATTTTCTATCCATGTACAAATGTGACTCCCCAGACCAACAGACCTTAGCTTATACATTATTCGCCTATGGGGGACTGTATCAAAAGCCTTTGCAAAATCCAAGTAAACTACATCTACTGGTATGGCAGAGTCTAAATTTATACTTACTTCCTCATAAAAGCCAAGCAAGTTAGTTTGACAAGATCTATTCCTTGTAAATCCATGCTGGTTACTACTTATAGTTTCAGTCCTTGAAACATACTCTAGAACATGTTCCCTTATTAAACTTTCCAGGTTCTTCCCCACCACTGAAGTTAAACTTACAGGCCTGTAATTACCCGGCTGTGAACGACTACCCTTTTTGAATATTGGAATAACATCAGCCTTTTTCCAATCAAGAGGCACACCCCTGGACATGAGAAAATCTGTAAAAATAAGACACAATGGCCTAGATAAAACTGAACTTAGCTCCCTGAGTACCCGAGGATGTATTTTATCCATCCATTTTTATTGATATTAACCTTATTTAGTTCTTTCTGTACCATATGCTCAGTTAACCAAAGTTCACTTAAATCTTTTATACCATTATTGCTACTATACTCTATGATGTCTGTACTTGGATCTTCTATAGTGTATACAGAGGAAAAAATGCCACATTCTCAGTCCTCATCTTCTTACTATTAATATACTTAAAAAAATGTTTAGGCTTAGTGATGCTTTGTTCAGCTATCCTAACTTCATTATTAATTTTAGCTACTTTGATTGCTTTCTTACACTCCTTGTTACAGTTTTTATAATCCCTAAAGGCCCTTTCTGTTTCCTCTGCCTTAAAGGTTTTAAATGCCTTTTTCTTCCTTTCCATTTTCCTCTTTACATCAGAATTCAGCCACATGGGCGTAGATTTATTTTTTTTACATTTATTTCTCAAGGGTATAAATTTAGATGTGAAATGGCTTAAAATCCCCTTGAACACAGTCCTCACTGTTCGGTACCTTTACCTGATAATACATTATCCCAGTTGACATTCTGAAGAGCTGCTTTTAACCTGGGAAAATTTGCCTTCCCGAAATTAAAAGGCAGTCTAACCCATCGCACTTTTCCTTTCGATAACAAAGTCCAAATGCCACTATTTCATGGTCACTATTCCCTAAGCCTCCAGTTACCTTTATATCTATATCTATTCTCCCTCGTTACAAAACACTGTTAAAGCCTTATTTGGAATATGCAGAACAGTTTTGGCATTCTGTATATAAAAGAGACATCTTTTAATTAGAAAGTGTTTAAATAATAAGGTAAAAATGGAGAGGCTTGACTATGAGGACAGATTACACAAGTTAGGGTTCGTTCACACTAGAGTGCGTTTTGGTGCATTTTACATCGCACCAAAATGCACACAGAAATGAATGATGCTGTTTACATTAAAGCGCTGCAATGTAGTGTGTTGCGTGCAACTTACTGCATGCAGTGTTTTGGTGCGTTAACGCACAGCATTGCCATTGAAAATAATGGCATGCGTTGAACGTTAACGCATCGAAACAATGTTCACAATCGCAAACGCGATGTTCTGCTGTCTTCTAGTGTGAACGAGCCCTAACGGCTTTTTACACTGAAAAAGGGGTGCCAACGTGAGGATAAGATAAAACAGTATAAAAACCTCTCTAGTTTGTTGTTCAACAATCAATGTTTTTAGGGAAGCTCAGAGATCTCTTAAGATTAGAAGAGATTTTCAAGTTAGAAAATGTCTTCATCTATAGTCTTCATCTATAGACACTGTCTTCATCTATAGACAATCCCCTGTTTGGCGCTAGACCAGACGGTCTGAACAATCAGAAGTTCAGAGTTCAAGATATAGGTGCTGAGGCTGCTATACACAAAAAAAAGACCATACAAAAAACAAGAGAGAAACAAAGGTCATATATAGGTAGTCAGTCTTCCAGGCAGGGTACAAAGGAATACGCAGAATCATAGTTAAAATTCGGATCAGAGGGCAGTTAAGGCAGCAAAGGGAAAAGCAGGGTCAGTAACAGGAATCAGATCCAATTTAACACACCATGAGCAGAGAGAAAAAACAACCGCTTAAACGGGCAGGGAGGAGAGGACCAGAGGAGTATATAAAGGGATTACCAACCAATGAGGAGGAAGAGAGGAGGAAAGAAGAAAGATAATAGGCAAGTTCAGACACACAGAGCAGAGCTAATGAGCCACACTCACTCACACAGAATCCAACACAAACAAAATGACAGCCAAGATATATAACAGACACACACACAAGTTATGCTCAGCAAAGACGTCCCTGAATATGTGTGCGCTTATGCGTATGAATGCCACAGGAGGCCGCACGGTAAGATGTGTCTGAAAATAATTGATATATATATACTGTATATATATATATATATATATATATATATATATATGCAATAATGCAATTCCTGCTTCTTGATCAGCTTAAGAGGTTTTTGTTGATCAGCTTAAGAGGTTCTGTCATTATCATTATAATGACATACACACTGTTAAAATCATTTAAAATTAAATATAGTCATTTTTCATAATAATAACAAACGTGAAATGTATAAGTTGATTCACACACAGATTATCATATGATTTAGGCAAACTGGACTGCATTTCGCTACACATGTGGGCAACATTAGATAGTAAATATGAAATTAAAGGAAATACAGTACAACATTAAATACTGGTAAACAAAAATGGAAATCTTTCCAATATTTTGGAAATTAATCCATTATAGTGCAGGTTATTATAATTCTGATGGAATGCCACTTCAAATATTGATAATGACATGTCATTCCATCACAGCAATAGAACACATTTCTCAATATGACCTATAGTTGTCATTCATAGATGACCTAATATGAATGATTAATGTATTGTGCTCTTCTCATGGTTTTGTAGCAGGCTCTGTGCAGGGCAGGAGGGACAATTGTTTAAACTGCACAAACAGACAGGTTCATGTAATGTATCATGTACCGTATATACTCGAGTATAAGTCGAGGTTTTTGGCTGTAAAAACAGCCTTAAATCTGAACCTCGACTTATACTCGGGTCAGTCACTAAACTGAAATGAGAAATCCAGCTTCCGCATGCACTGATGGTCGCATCCACTGACGTCACTACTCAGCGCCGGGAAATGAGACCGGCGCCGAGTAGTGACATCAGTGGATCCGCCAGTTAGTGCAATGCAGCAGTCAAATTCCTCTTTTCAAGTTACCGTAGATGATGGCTGGTCTCTGACTCCTGGTATTTGGCCCAGACTCACCTGAAAACAGAAACTGGAAAAAGTCTGAATGGGAGAAGGCTGCATGAGAAGGTAAGGCTGCATGGGAGAAGGCTACATGGGAGAAGGCTGCATGAGAAGGTAAGGCTGCATGGGAGAAGGCTACATGGGAGAAGGCTGCATGAGAAGATGGGTGCAGGGAGGGAGAGTAAGGGGGCATTTGGGTCAGGGACAGGATAGTTGTAGTTTACAAACATCTGCAGTGCCAAGGAATCAGAAGGCAGTAGTGGTCATAATTTCTACCCTCGACTTATACTCGGATCGACATATATTTGAGTATATACGGTATGTCCTTTGTGCTGTACCTACCAAGACACTGTAATTGAACTTAAAGACCTTTTATATTAGTTCAGAATAGTTTCTTTATTTGACCTATTATGACCATCTTGACCAAATGACTAAATACTTTTTCTAAAATCCTGTATATAAAGAATAAAAAAGAAATTAATACTATGTGACTGTCCCCCGCTCCATTATTATCATATATCATCTTTATCGAAATGTATAAATCAATGGGTTCTCAGAGGCTTCATCCAACATGGTGTGGGAAAAATCTAATAATATAGCCTGAATGGAAAATGCTGTTATATTTCAAATGGTTATTATTAGATACTACATTTATTAAGCTCTTTTTAGAAAGTTTAGGTATACTGAACCTTGAAAATCCCTTCATTGGTCAATTATTTGCTTTGTTTTTTGGTGAAAACCCAACAGAGACTCTTTTTTTAACAATTACCATAAACTCTCAGTGTTCCTGTTCATTTCTTTTCTGTTTATTATTTCCACACTTCCTTACCTTGGTTATCTTCTCATTTCCAGTGAATACTAGTTTAGCAATGAAGCCAGATAAAGGGAAGCATAATGCAAATTTAACAACTACTGTTTAAGATCGTTATCATGGAAAATATTTGAGAAATTTTATGTTTAATGTTTTTATGTATGAATGAACTAACCCTAGAATGGGCTGAAGTTTCAGCACATAATTCTGTCCCTTGAACCCAAAAATTTGCATCAAAACTGCAAAATTTCAATGTCAAAACCAGTCCTGTGTCGAAATTTTGATGGTTACGCATTGAAAAAGCCACTAGTTGAAACAACTGGTGGCTTTTTCAGTGCGTAACCAGAAGTTTTGCCCTGGAAGCTGTTTTGAGTTGAAACTCTGCCACATCTCTAGTTTTATGTTAAAAAATCTTTAAAATATTTCTAGTAATGTCAATACATAAGCAGAGATGTGCTTTTTCCACATTGTTAAATCCATAGAACATTCATTGTCATTTTTGTGAATTTACAGTACTGAAAATATACATGAGAACCTTTCTCTGTATTAAGGCATCTCTTAATGTTTTTAAGAACTTAGGAATTGGGAAAAGATAGGGGATTGAAGCTTTATGAAAGTTATCCATCAAATGTCAAAGATAATAATCAATTATCTGTCAAAACGAACTGATAAAATCTCTCAGTAATAATTTCATGGGGAAAAATTGTGTTGGATGTGGTAATGTGCAGCCCTAATATCAAACAAATTCATAAGAGCTCAATACTGCTATCCCCCTCGGAGGCATGACACAACACAATTTCTCACCCTGGAAAAACAGGATAAAATTCTTTTATAACAAGAGGAGGAAGACGGATTTAGTATATCCAGATATAAAAGGCAAAAAAAAAAAAAGAAAAAAGAATTGCACGCTTTGCTTATGCAGGTGAACATTAACAATGATTGTGGCGCCTGGCATTACAAAATGCTATAGTGATTTCCTTCACATCATGCAAATGGCTGCATAATGCCTACTACTTTTGGAATGTAAAATCGAATCAGCATTCTAATGCTACAGGCCTGTGATGAGCTGGGAAATAAATATGCAGAAATGCTTTAAAAAAAAACCCAAGCAATCAAGGAGAGCCAGCGTCCTAGCACGGACTATAAATCTTTGTCTGTTTCAATCGTGGAGTGAGCCGAATCAGTATAAAATTCAAGCAAGGATGTCATCAATTTCTGTTAACCTCTCTATTCCTCTTTGTGCTGGTGGTACAGTGATGGATTGGTTTTGTCACTTGTGCTCGGTTCACAGTATGTTAACATGGAAGGGTGCAGTCGGGTTATGAAGAGGGGTTATTACTTTTTCAGCTCTGACCCAATGCTAGGTATGCTATCTTCTCTAGCATCATAATACCTTTCCTCGTGGAAAGTAAAAATGCCCTTTTTATAACTATGTCATGCATAGATGGTAGGCGACATGGAATCTGGGGGAAAAGTTTTTAGATGGAAACTTTTCATGGATATGTTTAATTAATACTTTTAGATGTATTCTCCAGTGGATTAAAGAGGCTGTTTTAATTGATTAGCCAAAAGCTGTAGGCTGCAAACTTTATAGTCAATGGGGAATGTGCTGTCAATGCTTTGGATATGAAGCATTGGCTGAGCATCAAATACAGACAAATCATTCATATATTTTAATATTAAATACAAAGTTGGACAAACAGATTGTCATGATTACCTGAACAACATTTAATGAGGGATTTAAAGCTGGTCGTTCACAATCAGCTTCCTGACAGATTCTGAAGGTTGGTCAGGATGGTGAAAGACAGATTACCATCTGATTTTTTTTACTGTGCATGTTTTAAACAACCACCCCAATAATTCAGCTATTTGGACTGCTTGATTGTGAGAACTTTAAAAATACAAGACAATTTCAGTGCTAAGTATTACAAGTCACCCAACTGCATTAAATTTGTACTAACAATAACAATTTTTCCTTCGTGGCCCCATGTGTACATTTGGGGGTGCATCAGAAATGATCCAAAAAAAATGACATTCGGAAGACACCCTACTTCAGCTTGACACGTGCATTACCAATAACACTGCATTTTCTTCCCCATTTCCATGATGGAAAATAACAAAAGCAATGTAAAAGTTCCTAAATTTTATTGTCTAATCCAGATAATACTCAAGATTAATATGCAAGATTTCAGAATATTAAAGTTCTTTTTTTTATGCTGATTACTTACAATTGACAATTAAACTATTAAATGGGTACTAGACAAAATAAACACCTATATTCAAGGCAGCAATATTCTTTTTATTTGCAGTTATATACATCTATACATCACAATATTTGAATGCATTTTGGGAAATGTTTTGCTATTCCTATATTCCTCCACCCACCCAAGCACCATTCATAATAAATTATAGGACCCCCCCAAACCCAGAGATTGTTATGCTTACATTTGTCCCATGGTCTTTGAAGCACTGTATTCCTCCAGATCTCTGCCAGCACAGGTCGCAAAAGTTCTAACCTCCTGTCAGCTGTGTAAGAGGTCATGCAGCCAGGAAGGAAGCACACCACTAAGCATACATAAGTCACTGGCTGTGATATGCCTGTCATGGCTGTTGCTGATGGCAGCTAGCAGGAAGGGAGGCTGGCATTCTGAGAGGATCGCAGCAGACATCAAGAGAAATACAATGCTTCAGGGACCATGTGGACAAAGGTAGGAATATCAATATCTGTTTTTTTTGGGGAACTTTCCCTAATTATAAATGGGGCTGGGGGGGGGCATACCGTTTAAACATCTAGAGCATTCTGGGGTGCTGAGAGACAAAATGGTTTTAGGTTAGATTATCAGGAATATTAACAGATTTGGGAATGCAGTGGTGGTGCATATTGACAGACCAAGGTTTGCTGCCAAGCTGGGTTTAAAGCAAACCTCGCTTGTTCAACATTTGCCCATCTCTGTGAATATCTGTGTTGTTCGTTCTTTGTTTGAGATAGGGAGCTTAAAATAGTTTAAAAAGAATAAATAAATAATAAGCCAGTACCGTTACACACTTTCCCACAGCCATTAATTTCCCTTTAGATATAACCAAGAGTTTCTGGATATTCTGTTGAAACTTGTTGTTCACTAGAAAATACTTAATCATATAGGGACACTTTATACTTGTGCAAACCTTTAAATCAAGTAATTCTCTATGCAAATCTTCTACAGACTTCTATGATTTAATCATGGTTTGAGGCCTCTGAATAGAACTAATTTACGGTCAACAAATTGTCAGACTTTCTTAATCCCTTAGATCCCTGCCTCAAACTATTATATACTGTACGTTTTTTTCATAAAGGAGGAGATGTAATTAAAGATGATAATAGCCAAAAAATAATTAAACTCACGCTACCCAATGTAATATCATGTTAGTAGGGGTTCAACTCTTACTTTGTGGGGCATTATTTCCATTAGCAGCAGTAGGCACCCAATGCAAAAAGCAGATTGTTCGTTTTTGCATTACTTTGTAGTGTGAAAACTAACACTTTTACTATGGAGGTGTTAGACCAGTGCTCCTTACATTTCATGTTTACTTGATCTAGGCTTGTGATTTCTCCGTCATGGAAACCCGGTAGTTAAGAGGAGCGCAATGAAACATATTACATACCCCAGAAAGTATGCAAGGCTGACAGAGAAGTTTAAAGAGAGATAAAACAAAAACTTAAACATTTTAATTAAAGATTTTGAGAAACCTGCCAAAAGTATGAGCCTAATTAGTATGAGCCTTGTATTTGGTGAAAGAGGGTAAGGAAAAGCATTACACCAGTATATTTAACTTAATCCAACAAAATGTATAAAGGATAAATACAAAATTATATTTTTAGAATGAATAACAAACTGAAAATCTTCATTCCACACTTTAGGAAAAAAAGGTTAAACAGTCATATTATGGTAAATTTTATAATGCTAAGAATATTATGTGTCCTAAGGGTCATATTTCAAACACTCACACCGTTCAGCAAGTGTTGTGGCAAAGAATAGAATTTGTGTGAATAACTAATTAATATGGCACCCAGCTGCAAATTGCCAATAAACAACTGGGAATACATCTTGTTATCAGATAGTTTAGTCAAATGACAGAATAATACAAGATGTTGGGTAAAGGTTTGAATAGAGCGCAACACATCTTTTTTTAAATTCTTGTTTCTTCTTTGTAAGGAACAACAAAAAAAGGACCCTAAAATGATATTTATTGTACTAAAAAATAGCAGTCCCACTAGGAATATGTAAGATAGCTTCTTCCCTTCCAAACTGCTATAAAAAAGAAATGCAAGCTTATCTTAAGCAGCATAGAGAGGAGAGACTATGTATTCCTAGATTAATGCAGAGATAAGCACAACTTTGTTATTTCTACATAATAAATAAAAAAACACAACAAAGCATTATTTTACTGGTGTTTGGACTCCCGTTGCTCAAATGCAGATGTGAACTTTCTTTTGTAATTAAACTGTCTCTTTAAATCTGGTTCTAATATTTTGTAGCATTGATTTGTAAAACACCTAGAAATAGTCACTACTTGCAAACCTTTAATTGATTTGCTTTCAAGAAAATGATTTTGGTTTTTTTTTTGTACTTTTGAAGATCGCCATGTCAGATGTTAGCTTGTTTGAATCTGTGAGTATTTTTCAGCGAGATATAATCAGGTCAGAGCCAAAAAAACACAGGAGGGAGAAATAAGCTCCTTTTTAATTAGCCCAGAACTTGCCCTAATATTGACACTTTACATCTCTGTTATTATTATTATTTTTTTTCTGGTTTGGTAATGTCTAGGTCTTACAAGGCAAGTCAATATTAGCAAAATGAAGATAAAAACTCAATTGTATATAACCCTTTGGGGCTGAAACAACCTAGGAATTGGATAAAAGATCTCATTAAACTATTCTCGGGAGATGCTTCATTGCTTTGTACATAGGTGAGTGTTCTATTAAACATAATAACAGCATCTCAAATATTTTAGGAAGAATATGCCTTGGAGATAAATTTTCTACTAAGTAATGCAAACGAATAAAAAGCAATTTCCAAATAAATCTGTTTTGATTGTCCCACAAGGCCATCAAAGCTATCATTAAGTCCCTGGTAGTTGCTTTGTATTATCTTTTGTAAAATAGATACTTCTGAGCTGATTAAATGGTGTGACAAATAATAACAGTAATGCTAATAATGGAAATACTATTAGTGCTATTATTAATAATAAGAACTAGAGTGTACTTCTTCATAGTTCATTTTTCCAAATTATTTTTTGTAACAATAGGAAATCTTTCTAAATTTTCCAATTACATTTAATTAGTAAAAAGGAAAAAATTCTAAGAATTCTAAGTTCTAAGAATTCTTAATTCTAAGAATAACATAAAATCTTCCCCCCCAATAAACGCTAAAGCTGTGCACTTGACAATACATCATTTCGATATAAAAAACAGGTTTTGAAATATTGCTAGTTCTGCATCAAAATTCCATTGGTAGTTTCGCTCTGTGTTTTGATAGCAGAACCAGGAGTTCCAACCTGAAACCAGGTTTGGATTGAAACTCGAGATATCCCTAAAATATCCCTAGTATTGGTGAAACAAAGGCCTAAAGGTGTACAAATACTAAACCCAGGCCCGGATTTACCATTAGGTTTGGCTAATTCACATATTAAATAGGATAGAGTTTTCAGCAGAATAAACTTTTTTTTGTTATTTTTTTTAGGTTTTAACGAGCAACAAGATTATGGATTGTGGATATATTCAGTTGCCTGTGCAGCTTCTCGGTCAGAACATTTACGTGCTTTTATCTCTTCCTAATGCCTCTGGTTCATACACTTGTCATTTTAGAGAAGGAAAGATTGTTTCTGGAGTTTGCAATATAACTAGCCAGTTTCACCTATTGCCACTTCACACCATATTTATTAACTCACGGTTACGTCTGCGTGGAGTGGAGAAGTCGTCCCCCACCTAACATTTATGAGTATTTTGAAACTTTGTTAATATCACTTAAAATTATCCAAAAATTTTTGTCACAGAGGATTGAGATTTGAAATACATCTTCATTTTGGCGCAATTTTGTAATGGGATGTAATTTAATTAGATACTGGAAATAAAAGGATAGCGCAGGATTATTAATTAAATAGAAATAAATAAACTTTCTTTGATAGTATATCTTGTCCTGACTAGAGATGGGATTCCGTCACGGAACCCATTGGTTCCGAAATATCCGTCCAAATCCCTAAGGATCCAGTGGATTTCGGGACTTCAGAAGATCTTTTTGATAATTTTCGAAAGTACGGAGCTATTTTCAAAAATTTTTGAAAGTACGGAGCTATTTTCGTTAATTTTCCAAAATAGCCTCGAAAATTATCGAAAATACGATCGGAGACCATTTTCATGTTTCTGATTGTATTTTCGAACATCGAACGTTTGAGGCTACTTTCGCTAGTTTTCAAAAATAGCCCCAAACATTCAAAAATCCGATCGTATTTTCGATAATTTCCGAACATTCAAGGCTATTTTTGAAAATTATCAAAATCTGGTAATCCGTAAACGGAACGAAACTAGTGAGTTTCGCCATCTCTAGTCCTGACAGATGTTTACACAGAATTTTCTTTGCATAGAATATTTGCTGTCCTACCAGACCACACATATTTTTTAAATAAAGTATATTATACTATTGACTGCATGTGCAATTATAATATAAATGGTCATTCTATTTTGTGAATTTGGAGTAGAAATCTGTTTTCTCCTTCTTTATATAAATGTGTGTATCTTAATTCATTTCTGTTTTTTTCGTAGAAATTGGTTTTACAGTTCAAGATTACTATTAATAATAAAAAGCCTGTCTTTCTGCTTGACCAGATAAATATCAGACACAAAGGGAATGAAAGGGACATGAGGAGTGTGGATTGGAAGTCAGGAGATAGAAAACACTATCCATGTAGTGATGGATAGCTCAAGTAAACGTGTCAGGATGGCATTATGCAAATGACTAAGCCAGCCGAGTGCTGCTGTGATGATTATGGAAGATGTGAACAGTGCTCTGGTCCCAAGGCACAAACATGACTTGTTATTCTCTTTCCCTCCAACTACCCTTGGGGTAGATTCTTTGTGACCTTAGTGCTTGCCAATAATTATTTGCAAAAAATGAAAAAAGATTCTGCATTTAACTGAAACCATTCCAATAATTAACTATGGTTTACTTTACTTCTCATCAAAGAGCAATATAGGAACACAGCTGCAATTACAGGCATTACCAAAACACTCCTTTGGAGCCCTGGTACAAATACCGAACTTTGGAAGCCCACTCCTATAGTCCTTGAACCTACTCAATTTGCCTAGAATAAAAAAACATTATACCTGTGGGTCCAAGTGTTCCTTACAATGAGTAAGAAAATAGAAAAACAACAAAACACATACAAACAACATACAGTAAGTATTTTGATGTTTCTTGCAAGGCTACAATTATTGTAGGTATATCTGTTACTAAACATCAAATGAGCTTGAAAAAAAGTAGCCTCTATATACAAATTTAAGATTTGGAACAGTTAGATAATTAAAGGGACAGGCAAAACTGGAAAGCAGAAAAGGAGGTGAAAGAGCAGAAATTAAGAATGCAGCTTGTGTAGCTCCTGAGTAATAGGGAAACTGACTTGTTTTCTTCTAAAAGCTGTTCCACAGAACCTATTGAAGTTCCAAAAGTCCAATTTGAACCCGATCGAATTGGAATTTTATGATCGATCAAGTATTCAATGCCATTTCTACATTTTCAAATTTTCTATAGTAATTTTACATTTTTTATAAGAATTTTTGATTTTAAATTTTTAAGATTGCATTTTTTTTTAATTTTCAATGAAAATGTCAAAGTTTTAAAAATTTTGAAAACTGTCAGTTCCAAATCAAAATCATGTTTGTTTAGAAAACAGAATTAATTTCTACTGAGGAAGGGGGCAGTTCGCTCCCCAAAATGTTGTGTTATTGTAGCAAGTTGCCACATGCAGCATGTGTGTAATGTGACAGGAAGCAAAAGGCCAGACAGAAGAATGGAAATAAAAACAACAAAAATTATGGATTTTACATTATTATGTGGAAGAGAATGAGTGGAAGAGGGAGAAAAGAAGAGACAAAGAAAAGGTAAGGGAAAATTACATGGACAGACAGAACCATCTGCCTCTACCAAACACACACTTTCACCCAAGTATGTTTGATATTACAAAGAAAAGGGTGGTTAATATAATAATTATATAGAGAATAACAGTGCTGGTATATTTCATTGTTTTGTACAAACAAACATTCGGCAGCCGTCCTTACCTTGGGGGGAGTAAGAGAAGTCACAGATTTTAGCACTCTATTGGCTATAATCACATGTGAATCATGTATGTGTACATTTTTGAGATTTATATGTGTGTAACATTGATGTAATTGTGAATATATACATTTCTAAATCAATAATGAGAAAAGTACTAAGATGCTGATTAAAGGAAATCCTTCAGATAGTAACACTATATTGGTTATTTTTAGAAAATCACAAGCTATAAATATTAATAGAATAGAAAAACTAAAATGGACTGGAACACTTAACGACAGTGTATATAGAGTCACTGTCAGCTATTACAGTCTTAAAGATGATTTAACCTCTTTGTGATGATGTACCAAGGGTTAACAAGGGTACCAAGGGTTACGGTAAGACTGCAATAACAGTGGTTGTGGTGGTGCACAAAAAGAGGATCGCATAACCACTGCAACCAATGTACCAAGCCAAAAATGGCTCTTTAAGAAGAAATCTTTAATACCAGCTATAAACTCATTCACAATCTGTGGCAAGCCATTATCATCACGATACATTACCTTATGGGCAGAAGAGAGCAATTGCACCTCTCGATACATCACCTTATTAAGCCTAATCCGAAATTATGTCTGTGAAGAGACAGAGGACAGTTTACTGCACATGTAAATTTTACATTCTGTTAAACCTTTGTAACAATTAGTACTGCCCGACCTGAGGAAGAAGGTAGAACCCTCTAAAGCTTGTTAACTCAAATAAACTGTTACTCCTTAGAAAAAGTATCACAGTACTATACTTATATACTGCATAACAATTATTTCTTTACCTTTGGTAATATACTTATTCTATCCCATTTTGTGATTTCAATCAGCATTCACTGTCTCAGTCTACATAATTTGCTGTTTTATTTAAGGGTGCTAACCTAACATTTAAAAGCAATGTAATGATTAATTAACTTGTCCAGACAGAGACATAGTAAAATCAGAAGTAAAGGGTAGACACTTAAAACTTATTGTGAAGTATTAGGGGTTTGTTCATTTCTAAACATGTATACTATGGCAATATTTAGTAGGTAACATTTATAGCCATCATAAGGACAGGATTTCTAAGCTTATATAATTGTTATATATTACCTGCAGTGGGCGAGCGACTAATCAGTTTTTCTTAATATGAGAAGAGGAGATCACTGAATGATTTGATTATGCTTTGAGCCAATAACTAGTCAAACTGCATTTTTTAGTATGTATACTGGGTTACCAAGCTCTGTTTGTTTTGAAAGAGTTGGCTGGAAAAATAAGTCTTCATTTGGGCCTTTAACCTTTTGTAGCATCATGGAAGAAGTAGAATAATGAAGTACAAGATTTTGGTTCATATAGATATGTATGTTGGTAGGATATTAAGTGTCAAGTCTGCTGCAATATGAAAGCAAATGTATTTTAACCTGCAAACCTCTTATGATGTAAAAGTATTATGTTGAAATGCTGGCACCTTATTTCATGAAAGGTAAAATACATAAAACAATATATTTTTATTTGAACCCAGCAACTCACTGAACATTCTCTAGAACACGCATCAGTAGAGTTACAATTCTCTGATACACCTTACTATCTCACTACACAACCTTTATACAATCTTATTGCAATAAGAGTTCTCAAAATCATTTAACCATATTTAAATAGATGACCTAGGCAGGCTTTATGTTACACAACTGCGGTAAGATTGAATGAAGATTCTACAGCCAAATTGTTACATTTATGGGCAGACAGCATCAGGATTATTTTTGCCTAAAGGGCATGTCCATCCCCCAAATGAAAATTTCAACTTAAACAAATTACCCCCCCCACCCCCCAAAAAAACAATAACAAACTACACCCCATTAGGTTTAAAAATATCTACGAGACTCCTAAGTATAATTACTATTCCGTCCCATTTACCTACCCATTCAGACCTACCCATTTACAGAGAAATGTGCCACTTTATTTCAGTTTTACAAGACTTCCCAGTTTTGATTGGCAGCTCCATGTTTGTAAGGCCCTTCAACTAGTCCTAAACTGTGCATGGTCACTAATCTAATGCAACTTTTGTAGTTCCCTATAAAGTCCTTTGCCTTCTGTGTCAATAACTTTGTCTTCAGTCAATGACTAGAATTCCACTAATAAGAATAAATTACATTGCTATTTTTTAGTCCTTACGTTCATCTGCAATCTCTTTTTATGTAAACTGCATGTAAAATTTTTTTGCTACAACATAAGCTCCCTTTTAATGCTTTCCACATTTTCTGACTCCTTTTTTTATATTTGTACATACTATTGTATATTCCTAAATGCAATACCTGGAAGTTACTTTATTAGAACAGGAGTCTATGCTATAAATTGAATTATGTCTCAAATTTATACAGTTCATTTTGTCTCATAGAAGCACCTCTCCAACTTTCTCTCATGATAAAGAAACCCATTAGCTTCTGTCAGAACCAGAAGGAGGAAGATCATTTTTATTGAAATAAGAACGAAATGATAGTGTCAGGCACTGAGTCCGAGAGATAAAATATTACATCTAATAAACATGCTACGTATGGGATTAGACAAAGGTGCTGGGAGTAAGTGAGAAACAGCCGTACTTAAAAAAACATTAGCATTGTGCTGGGAAAACAATACATAATATATATATATATATATAATATGCTAGCATTTACATATACATTGAATTGAGTCATTAAACAAAATAAGCAAATAAATGATCTTCTGACCCATCAGGGAGCCTAAGGGTAAATCAATACAAATAAATACCTAGATATTTCTGTAAAAAAAGAAAAAAAAAGAAAAAAGATTAAAAGGCACAAAGAGCATTTCAAGCCTTTAAAAGCAGAACTTTATAAAGCAAAAAGTGTAAAATAGAGTAGAACTGTATATGTTAATGATATTGTTTGAAGATGTTATTGAAGAATTATGTAACATAGCATCCCATTAAAATTATCATTTAAAATCATTGATAGATTCTATGTACACATTGCATACAAAATCCTTCTCCTAACATTTAAATCCCTTTGCTCTGCTGCTCCTCCTTATATTTCCTCTCTAGTCTCCCCATATGTTCCTGTCCGTACCCTCTGCTCATCGCAGAACCAGCTCCTGAATAGACCACCCACTCCTACTGCTTCCTCTCGCCTTTTTCTCTTGTGGCTCCCATCCTCTGGAATTCTGTTCCCCTCTGATTATGTCAAGAACCCTAAATCTAAATCTATCCTTACATCCTACCTATCTGGTAACCAGCACAGTGTATGGTTGTTTTATTTGCACTGTATTCATCTCACTCTAGCACTTATACCCATTCCATTGTATCTGTATGTTACCCACTTAACTAGATTGTTAGCTCTACGGGGCAGGGACTGCCTTACTTTTGATTATTTATTTTACATAGTTTTGAAAATATTTACATTTTTATGTGTGAAATGATTGCAGCATCACCTGCATTTCCTGCTTCCTGCTCTGTGACAGTCTCTCTTCTCTGTCTCTCCTCCTCCTCGTGGGCCCCCATGGCCCCTCCCCTTGAAGTCCCCTCGAAACCCCCTGTTGCCCCTCCCACTCCTCCAACAGTCACGATAACTCAATCTCTTCCTGATTTCTTCTGCTTTCTCCTTCACTGAGCATGTGCCAACCACAGATTAGGAGGAATTAGTATTTGTGACCGCAGATTCAGAACCTCCCACCCCCTAACTTTTTGATCAATTTCTTCATATCTTGGGATGTGCAGCACGTAGAAAGGTGTTTGATGGCTCATTTAAGGTATGAACCTTGGCCTTTCATTTAAAGTTAACTTGTTTTGAGACCACAGTTCCCCTTTAAGTATGAAATGCATTTTATATATAACTAGAAGTTGAACCCGGTGTTGCCCGTGTACAAATGTGGTTATAATATTTGTTAGTTGCAGGTGTGTGTTTGACTTAGATGGAAGAGACAGGTGAAAAAAGTGCACAGTTGGTAATGTACATCATGTATTTAATAGTTGTGAGTTGAGGCGCTGATATTACTTGAGGGATGTATAGCACATATGCTTGTAGTAAAACTTTATAATCAATGTTATCAGTTTTTTCACCTGGAGCATAAATATACAAATCTTGTGGTGAACCTACTCTTGCAACTGAATACCGCAGCACTTGAGTGACTGATGGGCATCATGCTGTCTCTAAAGCATGTGATATGCTGACTCTTTGTCTATGTTGTTAAAGCCAGGCTTCATTCTATTGCATGGTCTGTGAGTTTTGTTTGTTTTTATTAAGCGTGCTTTATTTTTTGCATATTAATTAGCTGTATGTCACTTTGTTTGCACTTTATTCTTGCTCAAGGACCACTTTATATTGACTATTAGATCCCAATCAATAAAGTTACTTTCTGGTCCGAATTGAAAATGCCATGATGTCTTTGTTCTTTTAGTTGTGACATGCAGGCAGCGTGTGTTTGGTGCTTAAGTCCAGGTAATGCTGGTAATTTCCATGTAGTCCATAACCCCTAACTATTCCAGTTTGAGTAGGTGGTTGGGGACATGACTGCGATGTTGTGGTGGGTGGGGGCACGGCATTCAAGGGTATGGACAGTCTGGGGGTGTGTCTGTGATGTAGTGGTGTCCAGGATGCATGGCCATGACATTTGGTGGCATGGTTGTGATATTTGGGTGCATGGCCATGATGTATGAAAGCAGGTTGTACCATTTGGGGGTGTAGCTGCATATTTTGGGGGCATGGGTATGATGTTTTGGGGCATTGGTATTAAGTTTGGGGGTTTGGTGTTTGAGGTTGTGCCTGTGATGTTTGGGGCATGGACGTGATGTTTATGGATATGGGCGTGATTGGGGGCGTACCTGTGATGTTTGGGGTGTGGCCATAATGGTTTTTTGGGGGGTGACCACAATATCTGGGGGCATGGTCATAACATTTGGGGCATGATTGTGATGCTTGGGGGCATGGCAGTTATGTTTTGGGGCGTGGCCTTGACTAGATGTTTAGGGGCATGGCCTTGATCACAATATCTGGGGCGTGATCACACCATTTGGAGCATGGTTGCAATGTTTGGAGTGTGATAGGTTTCTTTGGGGGCGTGGTCTTGAGGGTTGAGGTATAGGCATGGCCATGTTGTTTAGGGCATGATTTCTTGGGAAGTTTTTCCTTGCTAAAGCACATTCCAGGAGGCTCTGCCTTCAATTTCTAAGCATGACAATAACCACAAATATGGTTCATATAACCAATGGTCTTTCCAGGGTTTATATTTGAAACCTTCCAGGAGCAAATCGGTATGTCTCACAGACATTAAAGGAAATGTCTCATTCCCTCTGTTGTAGGATCTGTTGTTCTGTGTCTGCAGCTCTCTGAGTTCCTGTAGCTGTACATTACGCTGTTGTTGTGTCTCTGAAGTGTATGACTAGCTCTATGTCTGTGAAGTCTGGCAGCACACAGAGCCTAGGCCGATCATCTGAGTTGCTGAGTTGGGGCATCACACTCTGCAAGTGACCTGCAGGCTTTTTGTTGTTCAAATTGGACTTTATGGGCGTTGGCTTGTTATGTGTGCACTTGGGGTGTGTGGCTGTGAGGTGAGCACATACATACAAACATACTTACAAGATTTCTACTTTATACAGTAGATTATATTACTGTTATGACAGGAGCATTGAATGTTTGTGAAAAAAAAACACTAAGTGAAACTCCTATTTTTTAGTCAGGGAGGCTGCTGTTAAATGATTGGATGTGAGCCTCTAGGAGGTGGTACACACCTCAAGAAGATACGCACGCTGTTGAGAAAGCCCTAGTCTAGGGCGAAACGCGTCCGGCGTCTTTTGGGTCTTCTACCCAGCTCCCTGGCTGAGTCCTCTTGTCCCTGAAACTCCTCATATTGACCGACCACTATAACATGACTGTTACCGGAAACAGATAAGTGTATGATACTTGAATATGGAGTTCTATATGTTATTACCTGCTGTGTTTTTTCAGTGATGGAGGGCTGCACCTGCACTAGACACTTTGTATTTATGAGTCAGGGAGCTAGCTTTATTTATATGTATATATTTTGTATTTTTTAAGTGTTTTTAATGTGTTTTCACATTATACCCCAATCTATCTCTTAAATAAAGGGTTGTACATAGTTTGTATATTCTGTGTGCGGTACCTTCTTTTTCCTTTGTTATTTTTATATCTGTGTTTGACTTTGGTACCTGCACCTGAACTCACTGGAGCATAATTTAGATGAATGATTAGGTCCTGTGCCTCAACACACTCTATGGTTATTTTTTCCTCTAGGAAGCAAGGCTGCAACTTCCTTGCTTTGATTTGTTGAACACTACAGAGCATGTGAAGAGTATTGCGTCCACTTATGGGTTTTACCAAGCTACAGTGAATTATGGGAGCTGATCCCTAGTAGCCACGGATTAATTTCATAAATAACAAACAAACAAAGTAGGTGCATTTTTTTATTCAACAGGTGGGTGCAGACACCTCAAATATTCCACCCTCACAGGATCAGTCAAAAGAGATAACAGATCAAGGGTCACATTTCAAGTAAAGAATAATTAATTTATTACTGACCACACATCAGCTGATGTTTCGAATGGTTAAGTGCCCCCTACTTCAGGTGATCACTAGAGATGGGATCCAGGTCTGACTCTGTCCTGGATTTGACATGGATCTCCGAAATCCCAACGTTCTGCCAAAACCGAGTGGACTGTTTGGATTTTGGAATTTCCGAACATACTTTTGATGATTATCAAAATAACCCTTGAAAATATGATCGGAAACTCAAAGCAGTTTCCAATCGTATTTTGGAGGGTTATCGAATGTACGAGATTATTTTCAAAGGTTGCCAAAATTAACCCCGTACTTTCGGTAACCCTCAAAAAAACATTCGGTAACCCACGAAATTACATTCTTTCAGATTTTCGGATCTTCAGATTATTTCTGAGATCCGTAAATCCGAAAATCGAACGTGATCACCCAAAGGTTATTGTTAACCCTTAACGTATATGAATAATTACATATGGAGTCTCCTGTTATTTAACACTGACCTGTATGTTTCAGGGCAAGATTATCGAACTATTAAGAAAGGTGGCTAAAAGGGTGTAAAAAAAGAAAAACAGGAAAATAACTTATTGATCTTGCTCGAGCAGGAGTATGCCAACTGGGCATTTATTAACAAATATCTGGGGTAATATTCTTATAACATGGTGAGTACAATAACCCTTGTCATACTAAAGTCAATTTACAATACAATTGCATTTTAAATAAAATGCATTAAAATGTATTAAAACTATTTCCAAATTTTCCCCATAAAGAATTTCCCTAAACCCTAGACAGACACACAAAGAAGGATGTTGCAAAACAACATTATTTATTAATACAGATGAGCAATATAAATCTGATACACTATGTTTGCACAAGATAATCATTCCTCATGCGATTTGCATCCATCTAAAGATATTTGCATTCATTTTACGCATTGCAAAAAGCCAAATTAAGCCAACGCATGTGAAATACAATAGGACAGTGAAATACCTACCATCTTGCTTGACTCATTAAATACTTTTCCATATTCCATCCTACTTTGGAAAGAATATAGTTTAATCAGGGATATTAAGAAAGTAGAAATTCAGAGAAAAGTATAATTTCAATCACATTTTATAAGCTGTTTGTGTTGCAGATCATCCCCAATATTCCACGTTCTGTTCATTGTCGGTGACAGTTTGAGTGCTCTGCGTATACCTAGAGGCTTGTAAAACATCCGCGTGTTCCTGAAAAACTTCAATTTTAGATTTTTAAGCTGAATAAATTTGCCTCAGCAAATAAACCAGTTTAAAATAAATTTGTAAATATTCAAATTTGAATGCTGAGAATTACCCTTTACATATACCACATGTTCATTTTCTTAAAAGCATTTAGCAAAATAAAATCAGAAAACAATTAAAATTCTTTAAAATTTGTTGTAAACTAACTTCTTAATGTAAAGCTAAAATAGTTTATTTTAACTTATTTTTTTTAAATAAAGCTTAATCCCCCTCCCCCCAAACCACAATACCTGGCCTTCTCTCCAACCCACTGGTATGTAAGGATATATATAAAGCTTGTATGCACAGCTGAGAAGACAATAAGGAAGAGGGGGGATCAGGTGGTAAATCTCCTTATTAGTGGATAGGAGATGGGGAGCATAAGTATTGGTCTCAGGTTTGGGTAAGTAAGATTCTTATGAATTTTTCTGTTGTGGTCAACTTGCCTTTTTAAAGTAAAGTATTTTTCCTTTAATTTATGGGATTTAACATCAATACTATGTAAACAATAAACTTTATATCAAGATTATCCAACGGGCTTAAAGAAACAATGTAAAGTCTGTGTCAGAAAGATATGTAGGATCAAATTCACAGCATAACAAAGCCTATACTACATTACAATCATACATGACCATATTGCATGATCATTAGCCAAGAATAGAGATGGCCGAAACTGCCGGGCTTCTTTCCATATTCAGGTTTTTGGATCTTGGGAAAATCCTGAAGATCCAAAAATCCGAAAACAGAACTTAAATCTGGGACTTCAGAGCATGTTTTAGATTTTTTATAGAACATTTGAGCTATCCTTGAATATACAATCATAAACTATTTGATTTGACCCCATGGTCACTCCAGTTGCAGGCATATATAGTTTGTAGGTAGGCACACTCAATATGGTATTCAATACTCATTTATTTAAGTGCTGAAAACAATAAATGCCAAATACACACAACTTTTCGGGGGGTCCAACCCCCTTCCTCAAGTGTAACTAGTGACTACATAGTGCAAGGTATATATAGGAAGTGACATCATAAGCACAATTAATTAACTCCGCCTCCATGACCCATTATCTTACAGCCCCATGTGGCCCCGCCCACTCGCAGGTGCCTAAGCCCTGCCCACTCATGGGTGCCTAAGCCCCACCCACTCACGGGTGCCTAAGCCCTGCCCACTCACGGGTGCCGTGGGTTACTCAAACCCCCCCTCTACCTTCTCTGTCAGCAGAGAGGAGGAGGGACTTCCTTTCTCCCTTACACACTGAGGGAGTCTGAGGCTGTGCTCGCCGGTTGAACTGTGCAGAAAAAGCCTCAGGAATGTCACATATCAGCCTCCCACCCATTAACTTTCTGGTCAGTCATTTCTGTATAGAGAGCACATAGAGCACGTAGAGAGGTGGTTGATGGCTCATTTTAAAGGTAGGAAACTGGTCTTTCATTTAAACTTAACTTGTTTGGAGACCACAGTTCATCTTTAATTTAGGCTGTGGTGCATGTCAGCCCCCAGTGTCAGTAAAGAGGTTCAGCAGCAGAGGAGGAGTTTCTGGTTCCTTGCCAATGTTAGAGCTAAAGGCACATGCTGTGCCGTTTAAGCACCTAAATTACTAATAGCTCCTGTGGCAGCCCAAATTTTTCATTGGAGACCAGCCTGGGGGGCATTTGCCCCTTAGCCTACTGGGCCAGTCCTCCCCTGCCCCACTATAATAACTGGCAGTGTATTTTAGGTTTCAGCTACTACACAAGATGTATCAAACTGCGATACCAGTTTTTTGGAATAGTTGTAAGCAATTGGATGCTTTTCTTTTAAGACAATTGAATTGCATTTAAATATATCGATATATAGGCTCCCTGGTTACTTTGAGAGAATTCTATAAGTTAGAGTTTCTTTACCTTAAACATGACTTGTTTTAATGCCCTTATACTGTACATCCCTATATTGTGGGTATGTACTAAATAAAGCAGGATTTTTACGTTATTGACAGACTGCAAGTAATGTGTTGGGGAACCGGATGGATTGGTGCTACAAGCTTTCCCTTTACTTACAATATAAACAACACCAGGGTGATCGGCTACATTCACTGTTTTGTCAATATCAGCTACTGGGGTTAACTGTTCTGTCAGTATTATCTGCTGATATCACTGTTTAGCCCGAATAACTGGAGTCTCTATCACTACTCTACCAGTCTGATGGGGTCAAGGCTTTCTCAGTAAAATCTGTTAGGGTGATTGTTTTGACAGTATCATTTTCTAGGGTCAGTGTTGGTCAGTATAATCCATTTATTATTTTGACAAAAGGAATGAATGCAGAGTATACAGGCAGAACATTGCCAGTGATCCAAATCAGGACTGTGGTCACACCAGGCCATACCAGCGCATTATATAATGTTCTGATTATAAATCCAGCACCTGCTATGACAGACGGGTGCCCTGTATACAATTGTGACAAAAATAGTAAAAGAAAATTGATTATCCATAAAATATTACTCCTATAAATTATATATATAAATAATGACAAAGATCCAGTTCTAAATGACAATTTCAGACATGGAATGTGTTAATTCTGCAAACTATTACACAGGAGTTTTTTTCCCCCACAGAATGGTCTCAGCTACATATAGATTTATGGCTTGAACCACTTAGCACTGTTTTTGTGCTTCATATTTTGCTGTGGAGAAATTCAGAACCACTGGAATACCTGCTGCTTTTGAGCGCAGATAACAAGGTAATATGAGAAAAGATTTCAAAGGAGACACACAGACATGATGCCTCGTACCTTTTCTGCAGCTCATTATTTAAACTCAGTAAAAGAGAGTGATGTGCCGGAGAAAGCGCTTCACAAATCCCCAGGGAACGCGAGGACATCAGCTCGTGAATATTTCACAAGTTTATCTCTGTCCTATAAAATTGCTGTACAGTCACCTGCAGTTCAAAGGTAAAGCCAACAGGAAATGCTATTTATTATCATATAGCGCACACACAACAAAATGCAGAAGTCGGATTTGGTCTGTGGTTTCATTCAGACAATTGTTCATCCAGTTTATGTAAAGAATGCAACATTTATTGTTAGTTTTGCTATAGCTCAAAATGATATGGTATATTTTAGATTTTTTTGCCTTAAGTATTTAAGGACATCAGTTAGAAAATAAACTATTTGAGGGAAAAGTTAGCACACACACACACACACACACACACACACACACACACACACACACGTTCTGTACGACAGAAAAAATTGTTATCTAAATATATACTAACTAAGTCCATGCTAATAATAATAAACAAATTACAGGGATATTGTAATAAGAATAATTACACATGTAAAATGCTAACACCCCTTAGCCTTAATGCATCCACACCTTGCATTCAGAAGGTCCCTAACACCTGGCTGTCATATGCTAATTGGGAATTTCCAGGGTACATAATTGCCATAGATTCTTGTACAAGTCATTCTGAATTGAGAAAGCCAGTCGGATGATCTAACGTCTTCAAGATCTAAACTTTAAGTCCAGTTGATCTTACTGAATACAGTTATACCATGACCTGGATGAATGAGAACCTTCACAAGCATGTAAATAGCAATGTTTGTGTTAATGCCTCAGGAACTGACTGTGTATGCTTAACTGGGAGTGTGTCTTCATATCTGAGTGAGAAAGAATGTAAATACGGTATCTTTTTAAAATGTAAGGGCCCCATGTGCATTTTTGCCCAGGGCCCCATTTTACCTAAAACCGGCCTTGTTTGAGGGTTCACATATTCGAATTCAAGGGCTCACCTAATAGCTATTAACTGGATTTCAATTATTATTCCCTGTTCTATCCCATTGTGTTATGGCAGCCATAGACACTGTAATCACGTCTGTATGATCCACAGATTGTACAATCGTCTTAATCGTGATAAAAACATTTCTGACCTGGCCGTTAGGGAAAAATTGTTGTCCGATAATCTATACACAGGCTGTCATTTGTACAATCATTAAGCAATCCAAATGCGATCACAGCATCTATGGCCACCATAAGGGCTAGGCCACACAATTCATTTTCAGAGAGCATGCAATCAGCATTTTTTTGCAAATTGCATATTTTCCGATTACGCAGAAATGCATGGATCACAGGGAACACAGATGTTAATGCTCAACACACTGATAAAATGGTGCCCAAGGATTGCCCAGGGGGGTTGCCCTGCTGCGGTTGCCGATTTTAGTTCTTGTGGTTCAATCATGGGGGGGGGGGGGGGGGGGGGGTTGGGGTCGAATTTCCGGTTACTTTCGATTCCAAAAATTGCCTAAAATACGATAATTCAGAGTTCTGTGATTCAAAACCCAGTTCTTTGGAACAGGGTTAGAATTGGACCCAAGCTTATGAATCACCATAAATCTCAAATGTCTGGAAGAAACAACCCTTATTAATTTCATTGCTCAGCTCCATCTCTCTTTGCTGTGTCAGAATAAAAAAACTAAAACCCATATTGTCTCATTAACCCACAGCCACATTGCACTCTTTTTTGTAGTATGGTTGCTAGACTGTAGGATTGCTAATCCTTACCCTGTATCTCCGTAGCTTTTGCCCATCATTCTCAGGGCCCCGTTACGTATTTTGCCCGTCATTTTTACAGATGTGCTTATAATTTAAAGGAACATTTTTTAAAATGATGCTAGCATTTCAACTTCATTGGTAATTCTGTGATAATGGGAGTGATGATTTTATGTCTATGTAATACAGGTATCAGGAGGGCTGACCTTTTAACATAGTATTGGACAGATAGTGCTTGTAACATAGTCCAAGACTGAATTTTTCTGTGGGATCCTTAATATATCATACATACATAGTAACATAGTAATTGAGGTTGAATAAAGACATCCATCCATCAAGTCCAACCTATTCACCCTCCTTTTTTTATTTATTTATTTTTAACCCTACCTAACAGTTAATCCAGAGGAATGCAAAAAAAAAAACAGCTAAAAAGGGGTAAAAAATAGCCCTAACTTGTCTAATCTGTATGCTCTGAACTGCTTCCATTTCCAAGATGTCCCTTTTGCACCGCATATTCCAAATGAGGCCTTACCAGTGCCTTGTAAGGGGGGAGAATAATATTTTGAATCTATCCCCTGTTATCTACCAGAACCCCCAAAACCTTTTCCATTACAGATTCACTTAACACAGAGTTATTTATGGTGTAGGTGGCACAGGGATTATTAATTCCCAAATGCATCACCTTACATTTATCAACATTAAATCTCATCTGCCATTCTGCTGCCCATTTTGATAATCTATCTAGGTCTGCTTGCAGCACTTGCACATCATTTGAAGTTTCCAAAGCTCTGCATAGTTTAGTGTCATTAGCAAACACAGAGATTTTGCTCTAAATGCCCCCTTCTAAGTCATTTATAAACAGATTAAACAGAAGCAGCCCCAGTACAGAACCCTGAGGCACTCTGCTTAGAACTTTAGCACACATAGATGTAGCTCCATTTACCACCACTCTCTGTTTGCGATCCAATAACCAATTCTCTATTTATGAACCAATGTTTTCTTCGAGGCCTACATTTCTCAGTGGAACAGTATCAAAAGCTTTCACAAAATCCAAGTATACCACATCCACTGCTGTGCCTGAATCTAAATTCTTACTCACTTCTTCATAAAAAACAATTAAATTTGATCTATTTCTCATAAATCCATGAGACTACTACTAATAAGATGAGTTCTGGAGACAAAGAAGGGGAGGACTGGGACCTTTTGACCTTTGGGGAAAATACAACCCTTTAACAGCAGATCACAAAATTTTGGACCACGCCCACTTTGCTAAGGTCACACACACTTTGTTTAAGTTACACCTATTTTTAAGACTACTTTTGCCAATTTACAAGGTTACCTGCAAGTGTATGATGTTGTTAAGATAACTAGCAGACTAATAAACTGGAGGGTTAACACTGGCTAATGCTCTGGAGGGCTGATAACACTGGGTAATGATCTAGAGGGCTTACAACACTGGGTAATGATCTGGAGGGCTACAAGACTGGGTAATGATCTGGAGAACTGACAACACTGTGGGGCTGATAACACTGGCTACTGATCTGGAGGGCTTACTACACTGGCTAATGATCTGAAGGGCTGATAACACTGGGTAAGGACATGGAGGGATTACTACACTGGGTAATACACTGGAGGGCTGATAACACTGGTTAATGATATGGAGGGCTGATAATACTGGGTAATGGACTGGAGGGCTGATAACACTGGATAATTATCTGGAGGGCTGATAACACCGGGTAAGGACCTGGAGAGCTGATAAAACTGGGTAATTATCTGAAGAGCTGATGTAACACTGGGCTCTGGAGAGCTGATAACACTGGGTAATTAACTGGAGGGCCAACTAATAATAAAGTTTATCATATTCCAGAAAAAACATATATTGCTTTGCACTCAGCATCCTTCAGTTAAACTTTAGACATTGCTGTGCTGTTTCTATTAATCTGAAAGTCTGGGCAGGAGTTTGAAGTCAGCAAAGAGGAGAACAATATATGTATTTTCATAGATAAGCACATGCTACCCCCCAATCATCTTTAAGCATGTCAGCCAAGGCAGGCAGCACATAGTTAAGTTTAAGCTGAGGCAGCATCTCCAAAACCTCATTAATGACCTCAAATTCTCATAATTTATTATAATTTAGGCTGTGGTACAGATCAGACCCCAGTGTCAGTAAAGAGATTCAGCAGCAGAGGAGGAGTTTCTGGTTCCTTGCCAATGTTAGAGCTAAAGGCGCACGCTGTGCCATTTAAGCACCTAAATTACTAATAGCTTCTGTGGCAGCCCAAATTTTTCATTGGAGACCAGCCCGGGGGGATTTGTCCCTTAGCCTACTGGGCCAGTCCTCCCCTGAGACAAAGTCAAGGATATGATCCCGTAACAAAGTTTCCAGCACTTTTCCTACCACTTATGTTAGGCTTACAGGTCTATAGTTGCCAGGCTGTGAACAACTAAATTTTTTGAATAATTGTATTACATTGGCTTTTTTCCAATCCAGCGGCACATCCCCAGACCAAAGTGAATCTGAAAAGATGAGAAACAGTGGTCTAGATACTAAGATACTGAACTAAGCTCTTTTAAAATCCGAGGATGCAATCCATCTGGTCCTGGGGTTTTATTAAGATTTACTTTGTCTAATTGTTTCCGTACCATATCCTCCATCAGCCAATGTAAATACTCCTCATTTCTACCCTGCATATTATTACAATGCCTGCTGTAAGGACTAGGATTCTCAATAGTGAAAACCGATGTAAAAAAACGGTTTAGCAGATTAGCCTTTTTGGTATCCTCTACAACCATCTCAGCCCCATTATTTAATGGGCTCACATTCTCGGGAATCATCATCATTGGGAACAGTTCCTGATTAAAGATGGACTGAACCCAAACTTGAGTTTGACCTGAACGTTAATAGTTCATACAAACTCGAAGAACTAGGAACTAGTTAATTTTTTTCAAACTCGAAAATTTGATAATTCTCTAATCAGTAACCATCGAATGTATCCTTTGATTTTGGTAACCCTTGAATGTATCCTTTAAATTCATTAACCATCAAATGTAGCCTTTGATTTTGGTAACCCTCGAATGTAGCCTTCAATTTCAGTAACCCTCGAAGTTAGCCTTCAATTTCGGTAATCCTTGAATGGAGCCTTCCATTTTGGTAACTCTAGAATATATCGTTCGGCAACTCTCGAACATATCATTCGGTAATCCTGGAATTGGCCATAACCCTCGAATGTAGCATGCGGAAACCTGACAATTGCAAGATCATGGGGGAAGGTAGTGTTTAAGGAAGTTGTGGTGATATGTTCCCCATACCATTTCCCAGGTGCCACAGCCATTTACAGTAAGTTACCATTACTATTTTCACAATAATTAATCCTAACTTTTCAAACTATTTCTTCCTAATGGATTAATTTTTGAACTTATGAACTTTTACTCGGAAGATCTAAAACAAACTGAATTTCAGAAAGTTTGGCCATCTCTATTCCTGATAAGTTTTATAGTATGCTTAGACACTTTTTAAACATATTCTAAATTTAAATAAAACTATATGCTTTTTGAAATCCAATAGTAAAAATCTGTTAATAAAGCTTTGCAAAATAGGAAAACGTCACAGAAAGACACAGTAGTGTAAAAATAGAGGAAAAAGAACTGTGAAAAATGGTTATGTTGGAAAATCTGTCTTCACATCTGACTTGTGAGGAAATATTTTGGGTACTTGTCTAGAACTGATTGAAAGGAGAAAGATGACCACTCCAAAGTGATTTATTGCCTTCTCTTTGTACATTGACAGGCCAATGGCAGCTTAGACAGCAAAGCCCATCCAATCAGAACATTACAGCAGTCTTTAAGATCAGCCAAAGGAAGAAATATTAACACTAGAAGAATGTATGTTTACTTTAGAAACTACTAATAAGCTGTTATTCAACATTAAATCAAAAAGGAATCTTCCAGGATCGGTAAATTCACCTGATTTTTTACTCAACATATTTCACATTTTTACCAAGCATTAGAGAATAAAACATAAAGTACCCATTAGTTTCCCATTGTATCTAATGCATCTTTCCTAACACATATTCCCCATTGCATTGAATTTAACTTTGTAATTTAATGAGCTACATCTGAGTGGCTTTACTTCACTTTAAATACTGTTGGCAAAATCTAATTTATAATAATCTCAAGAGATGACATTTTGTCCTTTGTACATATTACAGTTAAAATAAAGTCCCTGCATAAGCATATAATGTCATAATAGCACCGTACTTAATCATACCACAAATAGCACCCTCCATAATCCTCCATCCTCCAACCAAGTTTCCGCTTACTTTATATCAAGCTGCAAATTGTTTGATTTTTAAATGGTTCTAATGACCTAAACCTATTTTAATTTGCAATTTGTTTAAATACTTTATTTAATAATCTATTATTATTATTTTATTATTATTATTATTATTGCATATATATATTTATATACAATATAATTCTGATGATGGCCTAAAACCAAGATGGCCGAAACATGTTGATGGTGAATGCAGAATGTATTTATATTATTTAATGAAAATATATCTCTACGAGTGCTCCATGGAATCTTTCCACTACATGTGTATCTATGGTTTGGTAGCAGACAGACACAGTCGATACTAGGATGTTGTGTGAAGGAATCTGCTTTTTATATATATATATATATATGGTGTTTACAATATGGTGTGTCGGTGTGCTCACGCTGCTCATATAGTGTATTGACCTGGGTGCCACTGATAGATTGTAAGTACACAAATTCAGGATCAATGCACACCAGGAATTATTAATGGTGCTTTATTGCACCAACAAATAAAACAAAATAGGCTATGTTTCAGTCCGGGTTTGGGACCTTTATCAAGCTTTATCAATCCCAGACCGAAACATAGCCTACTTTGTTTTGTTTGTTGGTGGAATAAAACACCATTAATAAATTCTGGTGTGCATTGATCCTTTTCGAATTTTTATTTTCTATCTATCTATCTATCTATCTATCTATCTATCTATCTATCTATATATATATATATATATATATACTGTATTTCCTGAATGGTTTGATATAATGTACTGTGATACTTGCTGTGCACAAAGCTAAATATCTTGTTCTCCATTTGATGCTTGTTAAATGGGAAGAATTTGTTTCTATAGTAGAGCAGTATTGCTTTACAGCATGAAAATGTTAATTACCTAAATAGTGCACTTGATTCAGGAACCAGAATTGCTTTATCTGTGGAAATAGCAATACATGGTCTTCATATATAGAAAAGAAGGCTGCTTGTGTTTTGTATCCCAGGAGGCATTAATGTTCATTTGTCCAACATAGAACATAACCGTGTCTAAAAGGGACTGTGGGAAAAAGCCACCTAACTAGCTGACATAAGTGTACAATATGGTACAGAGGTCAAAGCACAAACCGCTCTTTATTGCTTGGAACATGTTCAGGTGCTGTTATTGATTTTGTTTTAAGGGAGTGGATCATTGGCCTTTTATTATAAACTCTAAATTCATACGGGGCAAGTTCATCTGTTCCACTGGGAATATCTCTGAATTGATTGATTTTTCTCCTCTGTTCTTTTCTATGACTTTCCCCATGCTGATAATCCAGCTGTCATGTTTGAATTGAATCAATAAAAGACCTTTTAAATTGTGCACATCAAAAACATCAAGACAGCAACTAATACTTTTACTATACCGGAAAAAGCACCTTTCTTTTTGGTTACCCCAACCAATGAATTTTATTTTTATCTCAGGTTAAAAATAAAAAATCCATGTTTTTTATTTTATATCCAAAAAAAACTGACTGCTGCAGAAGATCAATAAAAATAATATTATATATATATATATATATATATATATATATATATATATGGTACAACACATCATTTTTCTGCTTGAATCGTTTGGTGTGCTGTACCTCTTCCTTTTATGTAATATATGGATTGTTTACTGGTTAAACACACCCACCTACCCTTTAAATTAGATCTTTTATGGAGTTTTCCTTAATTTAATGTAATTGGTCTAAAATACAGGGAAACCAAAAAAAGATTTATTGTATTGCTGAAAAACAGAAGAAGCTAAAATAGCTAATAATATGTGGAATTAAGTTATGACTTCACTAATAGCTATAGTGCATGACAGCATAGGCTTAAAAGGTATCATATAAATGGGAGGAGATGATATGCTGAGTACATACGAACAGTCAGATTTAGTGATAGTACTAGGTAGTTAATGCCTGTGGCAAAATAAACATAAAAAGAAAGCATCTGTGCAACAGTAAATGTTAAGTAGTGCATAATTATCTTTGATGTAGCATTCCTAAATGTCTGTAAGGATTCATGGATAAAATGTTTTCTTCCAAGTGTACATGGCTAAATCCTAATTGATATAGCCACTGACATTAAAGGATTATTGCCTACCATATATAACATACACACTAAAATGAATAATCAGCTTTTCCCCCCATCAGAGAATTATGAATATGCTAAAGAAACATTCAAGTTAGGTCTTGAACTGATAAATTTAGTGAGATGAAATGTAATATTTGTCAGAAAGAAACTAGCTAGAAAAAAATAGTTATACTATACATGACCTTACACTTTCTTCTAAGGGTGTTTCTTATTTATTGTTAATTAAAAAAAGCACTAGTTTTTGGTGAGAAAAACGTAAAATTAAAAACTTAAATAAGGAGCATTACTATCAGCCTTGATCCCTCCAAAACAAGGCCAATTAGAAGACACGCTCTGCAAGGTTTTCCTATTGGCATCTGCGGCAAACCCTGAAGAGGGACTGGAGCAGCGTAGCAAAGTTAAAGTACAGTAAGTATTGCTGCATATGTTTAAAGTTTACAAGGAGAAACATATACATGTATTAACGTAGCTGTTTTCATGGTTACAGAATCCGGTCCTTAAAGGCTATGTCCACCCCTAAAATAAAAATTTAATATCATGCTCCCCCATGTCCCCCAGCCCCAACCGCATGTTTTGTTTTTTTAAAAAGCCCCCCAAACTCTTACTTACCTCGCTCCCCTCGATCCTCCGCCGCACTGCCGGCCTCTGCTTGCGAGAATGCAAGCAGAGGGGCGGGACCGGCAGTCACGTCTGTGATTGGCTGAGCGGCAGCCAATCACGGACGCGGCTGCCGGTCATTCAGTGCAGCGGAGGAAAGCGGAGAGGTAAGTAAGAGTTTGGGGAGCTTTTTAAAAAAAAAAAACATGCGGTTGGGGTGGGGGACATGGGGGAGCAGAATATTAAGGGGGATTTGCTAGGGGGAGGGATAGTAGAACAGGAGGGAGAGGGAGGGAGAGGGGGGAGAGGGAGGGGAGGGAGGGGGGAGAAGGGCTGCACACGCATGGCAGGAATCTCCGGGAGGCCAGGTAGCAGGCAGTGTCCTATATGGACCTGCTAGCCTCCTGGTGGGCATTTTTGGGACTTTGGGGGGGACTACAGGAGAACCAGATGGAGTTGGGATGTGAGGTAAGGATTTTATTACACTACATGGGTGGGGCCAGTAGTTGGGGGGATTATAGTTTTGGGGGTGGACATGCCCTTTAATTGTACTGTAAGTAAATGCAATTTACAGGAATAGTAGATTACAAGGCATGGGTGTTCAGGAAAAGGGTTTCTTTCAGCTTAACAGCTGGGTTTTTTTTGGTTTAGTTCCACTGAACCAGTAACTAAGTAGTGGCATATTTATAAACCTGTGGTACAGGCCAATACTGCATTCTTACTGAGCCCATAAGTATTTAACTGTGCAACCATGAATTATAGATTGCTATGAGTAGTTTACAGGTACATTTTTCAAATGTGCTATAAAACACTAGCATAGTTATTACAAAAGACAATTAGTTAATTGTTTTTTCTATGTCTATGATATTATTTTTAGACTTATTCTTGTTCAGTTTTTTGAATTAAAAGAAAGGAAATATTTTGTTAATTAGACACAGGCTGTTATGCGACACATCACTTTTGGTAAGTAATGTTTAGGATTGCAGCTGTTATTTTCATTTGTGTTGAGATGTTTTTAATAAAGGAATCCAGTTGGAGAAAGGGCTTGTAGATAATCTGAAATCTGAGATTGTTTTTTTCACGTGTTTAAAAATTAGAAATATCAAAAACCCTTGTTCTAAAGATGATGATCACCCTCAAAATGTAGATTTTTTTTTCACTTAACAATTGGAGTCAACAGGGTGTTAAAGTGATCAGCTATGATAATAACAAGAGTTTTGTTGCCCTTTAACGTGTTTCTATTGTTTGTTACTAATATGAATATCATTACTAATATGAAACAACTGCATGCTTGTCTCAATTTAAATTGTCAACAAACAATGTTAAATATAAATGGGTCAGATGCACAAACTGAACCAAAGAACAGGAACCTTTCTCATGAAAAGAAACATTTATTTCCAAACATGCGCTTGACGCATTTTGGACCCTACAAGGTCCTTAATCATAAGCAGGTTCTTAATCATAAGCTCCTGCTTATGATTTAGGACCTTGTAGGGTCCGAAACACGCCAGCACATGTTTGAAAAAAGTTTCTTTTATGAGAAAGGTTCTGTTCTTTGGTTCGGTTTGTGCATCTGACCCGTTTATACCTCTTCATTTTTCTGCAACTTTGGCTAAGCGATGGGCCTGGGGGGCCACCTATTGGAGGCAGTGAGTAGCTTTCAGAAACATTTGATGTGATTCTGATGTTAGCATCTAGCGAAGGGCTCAGAGCTTGAGCACCTGAGCCAACTGATTTCATAAGTGAGTTCTGTGTATTTTCTGCTGCCGTTTCTAGGAAATTGTAACTTTATAGCAGGGTTGGTATCTCCCAAGTTCTGTGCTGTGTACTAACAAACAATTTTAGGCTAAAAATCTGAAAGTTACCAATGCCTAAAAAAGGATTTAAAAAGTAGCTGGTGTACATAAGGAAAGTTCAGACAAAAAAAGAGGATATCCCGGATGATGGCTATAACAATGTAAAGGAAAATAGGTACAGACTTAAAAGTCTTGTTTAGAAAGAATAAGGGCAATTTGCTGGAAATAAACTTAATCTGCATTATTGTTAATGCCACTGTACAGAGGTAATCATTAAGAAAACAATGTAAATTTTTCCAGTAGGGTAATAATAACCTTTTCCCCCAGTATTTTACTAGCAACAGTATCTGAAGAGGAGGATTGTGTTCTTCTCGCTACTACCTTCTGGAGTAGTTCCAATCAATGTTGCTGTTATTATGTGGCTTTTGTGCAGCCTCTCAAAAGCTAATTAAGGTATATTGTGTTTTGTGCTGAAATGGAAGAGGATGCTGTTAACTAGTTTTTAATAGTCCCAGCACAAACCTGTGGATCCGAGGGCTATACCTTGTCATCACAGTATTTTCTTACACTAACTAATCTACAATTATGTTTAATTTTACCTGATGCTCCTCTTCAGAAAGTGAAATGATTTAAGGGGAGGGTTTATAACCCGGGGGGAAAAGCCAAGTGGCTTTTACAATCTTCTAATGAATTATTTCAATGTGGAGAAAATATGGATGTACAAATGGCACACACAGCCATACATACATAGATGTACTGATGCATTATAATGTCCTTTCCTTTACGAAAGCCATCATCCTTTGGGATCTGAAATACAAGGTCAATTTAAAGATGGATGCTAGCTTGCTGTATATTTTGTATATAAGTAAAAACTCTATGTACATAAAGACCTTGAATGTCCTTATTATATGGCACATGCGACATGCCACCCTTTCTATTCACATAGGGTGTATGCAGACTCCATGAATCAGAAATAGCACGCTCATTATTACAGAAGTTCCATGGCAGATCTGTAATGTCAGCCTGTAATGTCAGCAGTCCAGATGCTGCCACTTTTCCCCCCAGTCAGATCTACCGACTAGTCTGCCATAGAAAATAAATGCTACCCAGCTGACATTCTATCTAGCATGTTAAAATACACAGGATTGGGCAAAAATTACCAATATGCCTTTATGTAATTTTTGGCAAAAAATGTCCAGAAAAATATCAGTCTCTGACAAAATTCCAGGTATTTCATAATGGCAGACCAAAATATAGCGCCCTGCAGACGGCAGTTGGCCAGGCCACATAGTATATGTAAGTAAATGTTATTCAACTTTAATACATTATATAGATTATAGAATAAGTAATAAGATCCTTAGCCAGGCAGCAACAAAAATAATTACTGTTTGTTGGGCCCAGTCCTACTTCTGTGCGGGTGTGCGTGACAGCGTTTTCGCATGGGTGCGCGTATCAGTGTTGACACGCAGGCGCCACGGAGTCCAGCCTCCTTCTAGGACTGTAGATGGTTCCGGTCTCCTTCCTGCGCACACGCACAAAAACCAGGGTGCATGTGTCGCGGGGAGATGACGCAGCTTGCCCCATTAATATCCTCCATGTGGTTATGGCTCTTGCTGCCAATTCAGAGTTTCTTTGCTCAGTTCTTCAGCTCCTTTTTGTGATTTGTTGTTTCTTGCTTGGTGCCTATCTTCAGTTTTTAGTTTGCATTATTCCCTTGGTCTCCACATCCACCAGTCTGCTCCAGCCTCCAATTTTTATCTAGGTTTCCATATCAGCCAGCTTGCTCCTACTTCCAATATCACCTTGGTCTCCACAACAGCCAGTCTGCTCCTGCTTCCTGTTTCACCTTGATCTCCACATCCACCAGTCTGCTCCAGCCTCCAGTTTTCATCCTGGTCTCCACACTTGCCAATTTATTCCAGCTATCAGTACGTCCTTCACTTCTGCCTGAATACCTCCTGCAGTCTTGCCTTGGCCATTTGTTTCCACTGTCTTCTCTGCATTATGGGTTGACCCTTGTGGGGCCCTTATCTGGAGTTGCGACCTGGTACCTGCCTTGCCGCACAACATCCTCACCATCAGAAGCTCTGGGGAAGACTGGCAGGTTTCATAGGGGTCCTTCCCGGAAGACCATAACACTCATAAATAATAGAGAAAAAAGGATGAATGAAATAAAGATGTAACTTCCATGTATTGCCCCAGTAAGGCTGTATGCAATTTATGCTGGCTGGAAAATAAGCTCCAGAGTAACAAGCATCTTTTAAAGTTTTATCAAATATTTCAATATTGGTGTGGAGACATCTGTATAGAAAACACACTGTGCATAATGTGTGCTTAGCAATAGGTGCACATGCTCACAATGCTCTTTAAAAACTACATGGACTGTGACTTGTACAACAACATGGAAGCCTTCTTAGTTATAGAATCTAGATTTTTCTTACATGTACATAAATGCAACTTATTAGAGAAGAATCTTATAATGTACTGTATAAGTGTTTGGGGGAGAAAAGCTTTCACATTAGGATTAAAAAAAATGTATGAATCTGTTGATCCTAATATCTTTCAAGCTCTGACATAGTCCAGCATTATATAATGAAATAAATATGAAAGCTTTTCTCCAGTAATTATTTGCATAATATACAGAGCACTATGTTACTTCCTGCGTCTTCACAAGAAGAAACTTCTTCTTCAAATGTCATGTGGGGACATTCTTTAACTATTAACTGAACAACCATTCCAGAAAACAGTTGGGTTAATAGTCTTTTGAGGAAACTATGTTAATGCATCAAAACATAACATTTTTTTAAAAAAAAGTGAATAAATTTAGTTTTTTTGTACATTTTACATTTATTTTTAGGACATTGAGAAATAGAAATATCAAGCTTCCTCTACTTATACTATCACATGACTTTCATTAAGTATTTACCCAACTTGTATAGCATCCAACTTCTCCCTGGTGGCCCACAGATTCTCTGTGAGGTGCCAGATGCATGGATCCTTTACTGTGGGTTGAAAGATTCCACGGATGAGCTCAGCTTAAATTATATTCATTTCCTGGAACTTCCCAGATTTTCAAAATTATTCTTTTCTACAAGTCAGCAATACTGTAATCCTGTTATAATGCAAGATGCTATGACTAGCAATGCAAATAAACTAATACAAACAAACAATAAAACAAATCATCCCCACAAATACCAATGAAAAAAAAAGCATATCCATATTAAAAGATGCGAATTCTCCATTATTTTTATTACAATAGCTGAACAGAGGTTTTTTTGGTACTGACTTTTCTCTTTTCCAAAAAAAAAAAATCTTTGAAATTTGGTCAAGCAGCCACACATTTGACTGTAAATACACTTGCTAAGATTTTGTTTCCCCCCAAATCTTTTACATTACAGAAAGATATTTTTTATTTTTTACTGAAGATACAGGGAATAACTGTAATAATTTTCATAATGTCAGAAACAAATAATTATTTGATGCTATATTTAGTATTCCCAGATGCCATTACACATGGAATTTTTTTCATGCTAAAATATATAAAAAACATTTTATGGGTAATCAGCTTCATTTATTTAAATCATTTATACATTTTAAAGCATAAAGTTTATGTGATGCACCAGATTTCCCTAGTATACCTTCAACATAGAAACCCCACCAATATCTTTACCTATAGCCAAGCCCCCAGGATGCAAGTCACCCCTCAATAAGCATTGTCGCTGAGGCAGGGTGTACTCAACAAAATTGGTACATCCAAGGCAGAAACACTAGAATACTCAACAGTCTGAGTCAGTAATGGAAATCAGATCGCTTAAGGTACAAGGTGTAAGGCAATACTTAAGGTCAAGCTGGAGATTAGAGCATGGAATTCAGTCAATTCCAAATAAGTTACAAGGGGTTGGGCAGAAGTGAAGTCCTAATGGTTAGAGGTCAGGCCAGGCAGAGGAGTGATGAAATAAGCAGAGTACAAAATCCAAGGGACAAACTAGAAATCACATCACAAACATAATAGGTAAATTATATTCTATAACAGGCAATGACAGAAAGGAAGCAGGGATTTTAAAAGGATGGTCAGACCAATCATAAAAGGCAAAAATAGAGGCAGAGTTCAGGATAGGCAGATATAAATTTAAGTATACTGGCAAAAATCACAGATTCAAACTACTTGCTGCTGCAGGAAGCAAAAACAAGTGGCCCTCCACATGTTTGTTTACTACCAGCATTCCCTGGCTTCCCTCTAGTTGAGGAATTCTGGGAGTTTTAGTTTTCAAACATCTGGAGGGCCAAAGTTTGTGGATTCCTGGTCTAGATTGCTCACACAAGCCTTTCACCGAGATAGAAAGTTCACTGTAGAGTCAAGATAAGATACAAGAGATTGGTAACTATGACATCCCTATAATGTAAATAAAATATACATTCTAAAGTAGAATGCATAAAATAATTTGGAAGATTGAACTAACGTTGCTGAAGAAATGTTTTGCTTGTCTGTACATTTTCATTCCTTAAAACGAGAATGATAGTCTAAAGCAAATTTCAGGTAATTCCCCCTGCAATAAGCACCTTTATCTGCTATATATTTTCATTTTTGAATACTAAAAAAGAAATTACAAAAGAACAAAAGTAAAGTTTATTATTGTAGCTTCCCTAAAAAACTTTCAGGGAGATTCAATAAAAGTTCTAACGATTAAAATGGTGCTAATTTTGCCACAACCAATCAGATGTTAGCTTTCAAATGTTAAATAAGTTCTGATTGGTAGGGGCAAAATTAGCACCATTTTAAACGATAAAAACATTTATTGAATCTCCATGATAGTTTGCCAGGGATGTTACAGGCGTTTATTGTGTCTTTTCCCAGTGAGACCAGTCACAACTATTGTATAGTGCCTAAAGCTATTTTCTCTTATGAACATTTTTTTGAACACAGACACAAAAGACAGGAGATAAATCATTTGGTTAAATTGAAATCTTGGAAGCAACCCTGACAATGGGGTTACTGTATATATATAGAGGCTAGCCTGTGTAATAGAAACATAGTAAGCTTCAGTCATAATGTGTAGCTTTGAAACTCATTTTTGCTTACCTCATTTAAAAGTGTGCTTTGAGGCCATAACTGGAAGGAATAATCACACAGCACATATTTGGTAACTGTGTATAATGAGGTATAAACTCCATTTGTTTGAGGTTTGAGAGGTCATAAACTGGCACCAGATAAGAAGCAATAGAGGCCTATATTATTTTCCCCCAGTTCAGCAGATAAATACTTAGGTTGCAATTTCTGTTTGCTGTTTACCACTCATTTCACTTATATTTCAAATACATGTGAAATATTACTGGTTAGCTTTCAGAAGCACTGGCTATTCCATAGAATTCTAACTTCGTTTGGACCTGAACCTGCTTTTGGGAGGAAAATCTCACTTCTGCCATCAAAATTTTGTTGGTTGAAACTACCAGCAACATTTTGATACAGAACTACAGAAATGTAGACTTTTAAAACTGAGTTTTGATGTTGAAATTTTCAGCTGAAACTTGGATCTGTTCCACGAACCCACAAGCACGCTGAACCCCAGCAGGTTTGTACATCTTTAGTTATGCAACCCAAGGGTTTATCAATTTCCTTTTCCATTTTCATTTGATCCATCTTAATGCAATTCATCTTCAAAATATAGAGCATAAGCTTTGGAAAGCAGAATTGCATTGGCCCTGAAAAAAAACAAAACGTGTTAAGCACTGGGAAAATGCGTAGACTTACAGTGTAAAAGAATAGAGAAAATGAAAATGATATCTTCTGAATAAAAGCACTTGAGGAAGGTATACGCTTCTGATTTTAACTTAAGATACATGGAGGCTAGGTGTGTTCTAGGACTGCAAGTTAAGATATTGAATGATAAATTTTAAGTTGTAACATGATCAAGCTTTGACCTGCACCGAACATTAGAAGCAGATAATCGTTTATTTACAAATTCCTATCTTTATTTTATTCAGTGTCATTATTTTTAGGATGACATTACATATTGTTAGTGTCAACTTGCAAACCTTGATTTTCATTTGTCTTCAGCTGATAAAAATGAATTTATTTGTTGATCTGTCATTCTTATATTGGATTTCTGGTCCATAATTAGTCAATCGTATTCTTTTTTTGTATATATATAAATGCAGGCTTCACAGATGCGCATGGAAATGAAATATTTGCTATTACCTGCATAGGAATACAAATAGATAAAAGCAGGCAGTATAATCATTCTGGATTTAATATCATTTCTATGATGTATTAAACCAAAAGAATAATATAGCTTGTTTTTTGTGTGGTAAAAAAAAATGGGTAAACTGATGTGTATGTGTTATGTATATATATATATATATATATACAACATAAAGCATTGTTTGAAAACAATCAGATTATTACAATACAATGATGCATTTGAATTGTAATTCCATTTATGTTTTCTTTGGTAGTTAGTCTAATTGCTGCAGATAACATTGCATTCGATTTTTTTATATATGTTATTGTTAACAATCATATTCGTAGGTTTTTATTCTAAAGGGAGCATTGTACACATTTAGTTTGAATGTTTTTAGATGTGCTATACTATACAGATGGAAGTTTGGGGACCCTTTGCCATTATCTTTATGATTTCCCTTATTCAATCATCAGTATGGAGTAAAGATGGGATAGGGATCCGAAACTGGACCCCTCGGTTCCGAAATACGAATGTTCCGTCTGAAACCGAAAATAGTTTCTGATTATATTTTTGAGGATTATCGAACGTTCGAGGCTATTTTTGAGAATTTTTGAAAATAGCTTGAAAATTCGATAATCATCGAAAACTTGTTTCGAAGTCCCGATTTTAAATTCCTTTTCAGATTTTAAGATCTTCGAGAAACCCGAAAACGGAATGAAACCCATCAGTTTCAGCCATCTCTAGTATGGAGTTGTTCTTTTCTTTTATACGATCGAATATATATATCATATATTTATATGATAAACTATAACCCAGTTTGAGCTGTGAGTCCCCTTAAGCCCCAGAAGGCACTTGTCAGTGCCACAAGGGCATTTATAAGTGCCAGGGAGGGAGGTCCCAGTTTCGAGCTGCTGGACACCTTTAGCCCCAAAGGGCCCTTCAGAAGTTTAGAACAGACATATATTAAAGGATTTAAGAAACATTCTTCAAAGTTTGATTTGGCTCCAAAATAATCTTGTTCCACTTTTTAAATAATTATTCGACTAACAATCATATAAAAACCTCATTATAATCAAGGTAAACAATGAGAAACATTTGCATACAATACTTGCCTTCTAAGTGCTTTGATATGGCCTGAGGTGTAGCCAGAACAGGCACAGCAAACACAAAGGGGGTTAGAGCCCTGCATTGAGTCAGGTACCCGTGTGTCCTGTGATTTGCGGGTGGGGTTTGGGTAAGCTGCATTAATGTTTCACTGTTAGGGCAAACACTGGGTATTGGATTGGGTTGCATGTTTGACTAGTTGCGTGCTGGGTGCAGTTATAGCACCCACCTGCAAAACGGATGTTGGTTGGGTGTGTGGCAGTTTTGGGGTTGTGGGTCAGTTGTAAGTATGAATAGTTACACAATTCCAAGATTCTAATGTGGGTAACATTTATTTTTGAAGTTTTCAAACAACACATACAATACACTTTTTTTTGTTTTTGTGAAACATTATACAAACTTTGATTTAGTGGAGAATTAAGTTAATTATATTACTAATATTGTTAGTTAAATTATCTCTTGTTCATCAAGGTTAAACATTGATCAAATTTTCCTAGGAAACTTGCCTTCAAATATGTCACCAATATCCTACTCTGGTAGGAGTGTAGGCTGGGCTAGCAGTGGGGAATCAGGAAGGGAAGGATGAGTGTTGTATATAGTGAGGTACTGTTTTTATGTGAAATAGGTATGTGTGTATACATTCTGAGTATAGAATAGGAGGAGCACACTACTGTAGTGAGAATTTCTTTATTTTAGTGCAAAAACAGCATACAGCATACAACGTTTCGGGACTCTAGGCCCCTTCCTCAGGTATGGAGCCCTGGAAGTAGGGGGCTAAGAGGATTGCACCTACGAACTTGTCTGGCTAGTCAGCCAACAGTGGTGTGCCACAGTACACTTGAAACTCTTGGAAAGTGTATACATTCTGACCTAACACTCTTACACTGGATCCTTCTGGGAAGTAATGCTGTGTATGGGTTCAATCAATCATGCAAGTGATCCAACAATCCCTAAAAAATTAGCAATATAAAAGAAAGTTCAAGCGAGATCCTCAACCTTAATTCTGCTAAATATTTACTGTAGAGATACTCAACATGCTTCGAACCAGTATCGGTTCTTTTTCAGGTGCAATTTTTTTTGACCTACAGAGAGGCTTACATATGCACAGACCTGGACAAAAGAAAGCTTAACATTTTGTCGCAATCAAACCTATTCTGATTTTATCTAGAATTAATAAAAATAAAAGATTTGCAAGTCAAATTATCCGGTTTTAACAAATCAATGGGTATTTTTTGTTATAATTGTTAAAGATTGAACATCTGTCTTTAAAAAAAATCATATACACCTATGTTTTCAGCTTGTAAACATTAAAAACAAATAGCATTTTGGAGACATTGTTCTTTGTGGCTTTAGAAGGAAAACATTTTTTAAAAAACTGACCAGTTTAGGTGGTTAAAAGGTTTCTATTTTTAATATCATGTTCCCATCACTAAGCAAATTGTTTTACAGAGAAGAAATTTTCTTTAAAAAATGGATGGATATTGTTTTTGTCTTCAGGGACAATATTTAGCAGATATTTCTTCCATAGACTAATGGCAATTATTGCTGCTTCTAACTGTAATAATAATAAAAGAAAATAATAGCATGGATGGATAAAGGAATATCAGATGAGATTGTGCAAAAACTCCCACTGTGGGAGTAATCAGAAAATTAAAAGCTTAACAATCTATAAAACTGCTTTGCAACTTAATGTTATTAGAATTAAGTGTTTTTAAAGTGTTTGCATATTTGTGTCTCCTCTTATTATTTTGTTGGCTGTTATCACTTTATGAGAGCATGCAAACTTCTGCTCAACATGAAAGTGAACATCACAGACTGGTGAGAAATGAATTGTGAATTAGTTGATAGAAGAGGCAGCATTTATGGCTTATCTTTCATCACGCAGGAACATAAAAGTATTTTCATCACTTTGCTTACAGCTGGCTAGTGGTTTTGTATTTTTAAGAAAATACCGTAATAGAAGGTCAGAACAGCATCGCACAAAAGCCCTAATGGTTATCATTCCCTCTCCAGCAATTGCAGAATTATGACTCCTAGCATCCCTTGTAATTTTTTTTTGGGTGTTCTCTATTATTTGCTGATAAAGGCTTAGGGACATATTTATAAATGATCGCTATTTTCACCATTTCGACATCGCAGGACATCACAATGATAAAGAGCGATATTTTCGCATAATTTATAAAAATGCTTTTTACTTTCACGGAAAAGTAGAGCTGTGGCGATGTGTTATGGTAATATCGCCTTATTCATTGCGTTAAGTCTGGTATCGCAGGGAAAAGAGAAATTGCTCTCTAGCATCGGCCATTACCAGACCAGAGAAGGTGAAATTTCAGAGCTATTTTTGTCATTTTTTAATTTAAAGCTATTTATAACTACGTGAAATTTCGCCTTTTTGACACCTTTTCTGCCTTTTGTTGCATTTTTTTGCAGTTTTACCAGAATTTTGGCCAAAATCATTACTTACTGCAATGTTCCATTAACATGACTATTTGTTACACAGCACTATGGTATGTTCCCATATTGGAACTGGTTTATAATTAGCTTTAGTTTGCTGAAAATAAGCAATACTTTATAATTAGTCCTATTAATAAAATAGAGAAAATTCGCCTGGGTGAGTTTTACACAATTTATCATATTTTTTGCTAAAAAAAGACCACATGTGTTATTGTGCTATTTTTAAATAACAAAGATAGGTGTTCAGTGTATATTTACTAATTTGACACTACTTTCAAAATCCACGAGGGAGTATTACCTATTTACCATTAGAGATGTAATGTGGTTTCTTATAGAACCTAATTTTGAATCGAATCTGTGGGTTTTGAAGTCCAGACGAAACTTTCGGACTCCCGAATTTCACGGAACCTGGATTTTTTTAATTTTTGATTTTTATCGAAAATAGAATGTAGATGATTTTTGAAAATCGAAAGTAGACGATTTTCAAAAATCAAAAATCAAAACTAGATGATTTTCGAAAATCGAAAGTAGACAATTTTCGAAAAGCGAAAATAGACGATTTTCAAAAATCAAAAATCGAAAGTAGATGATTTTTAAAAAAACAAAACTTGAAATTTGAATACGCTTGTGAATCGAATGAAACTCAACAGTTTCGAACATCTCTATTTACTTTTTCAACATTATTAGTGCTACTTTTTGCTACATTGTTTTTGCCACTGGCTATCACTGCTTTATAAATAGCCATTATTCCAAATTTGGCAAAAAGGCGGGGATAACGGAGGCGAAAAGTTTAACAAACCTTTATAAATATACCCCTTAGTGTATGAAATCTGATGTCTTTACAGCCATCAGATTTCATACACTAATTCTTTATCAACAATTAATAGAGAACACCCCCCAAAAAATGACAAAGGATGCTAGGAGTCCTAATTCTGCAAAAGTATTGCAGGAATTCTGTAAAGCTCCCAGAGGTGAAGACTTTGCATTTTTAAGTGAATGTTCAGTGGAAAATATCAATATTTTAAACATTATTAGTTTATATTATACATACCTAGTTATTCTACATATTCTCTCCCATTTTGAAAAATCAGTTGATTTCATTCCCTTTGCTGTTCCCTACTGTTGACATTAATGAGCTGACATTTCAGGTTCTAACGGTTCTTCTTCCAAGGATGCACCACATCCTTGGATTGTTCCTAAAAATAATTTCTACTGATTGGCTGTTGGATGGGTCAAACATATTCAGATCTCTACTGAGTAACTGAATCAACCCAGGTGCTGGATCAAGGACAAGACCATAACGGTCTCTATTAGGGGTCCTGCAAACAGGAAGTCAGTATTTCAGAAGTATTTATTTATACACAGACAAAATGCTGAATGGGCAAGTTAAGGTCATTGGGATGGAAAAATACGGCTCTTTTTTCTTAAGAGCATATGTATTTCCACTGAACTTCCCATTTAAGTCCTTCATTTTGAGGAATGAAGGAGGAGGATGTAAATATATTATTCATGTATTTTATCTACAGTATATACAGTCTCATGGCACCATAAGGAGCAGAGATGTAAGGTAAGGATTTTATTAAACTACACATTGGGGCCAGTATAGGGTTAAATTTTAGTTTTGGGGGGTGGACATGCCCTTTAAAAGTGACAATCTATCTCACGGCATTTTGATGATGACCACTACCAGAAATAACCTTGTCTAAATATTCGATTATTTTTCTTTTGCACAAGGCTATAATAATTATCTGGCATCTGTCTGGATTTGCGTATATATCAAAGGTTTTATTTCATATGGATAAACACAAAGTTTAGGGGAGGTTTTATTTAATGGATGCCTGACTTTGTTTCAGTCTCAAAATGAACTATAATCAATAAATAATATGAAACTCTAATGAATTAATTTTCCAATTGGCCCATTAGGTTAGCTATCACTTTGCAAGCATATGACTTTACTGAAAAACTGACATCATTTTCATATTCTGTTATTACTGTAGCTTGATGCCTCTAGATTTATACCATCCTAATAGTCACTGGGAGACTAATGAAAACCATATGAATGTAACTCTTTCTGCAGTACGCTTTTATAAAATAATGTAAATGCTGGAAAGCCCTTAAAAGAAATAAAACAGTGTCAGTAAGGAAAGTTTGGTTTTCTTATTAAAGCAGCGCCCTTGCAGACCATATAAATTCAGAAACAGGAATGATTAAAAGAATGTTTCGGTGCAGTAAGGCCTAATGGAATTAACCTAATAAGGGAAAATGGACCTAATGCTTGTGTGCATTTTATTTGTGTTGGTTGGGTGGTGGTTAAGGATATTGTGGAGACAATGGAAAGCATCTGGGTAACTTGAAACCTTTCTAGTAACATTTGGCTCTGACAGTATGCCAATAAGAACATATGATTATATTTAAAATCCTGTTCAGTATTGGTTTTCTGATTTATAGACACTTGTTTGTGGAAACCTTATTTCTAATCACTATATATAACTAGAATACAAGTCCAATGAAAATGTGTTCTCGTTATTCTGTGTCAGTGTTCCACATTCAGTCTACGGTACCTATCTAGGAGAGTGATTGGCTGGTATAATCAAAGGTAGGGGAAGAACCGAAGGAGAGAAAAGGTTGACAGATTAATTAAAAACAGAAATAAATTAAAGGAAAAATAAATATTCTATTGATAATACATACTGTTCATTTTGTGTTTGTTCTGCTTTTATATTATTTGGTTGTTGGATATATTTTAATAGTTCAGACAGTAACAGAGAGAACTAAGGTAAGGGGACTTTGAGTCTAAATGTGAATTAAGCCTGAAAGCAGCAATGTTCATAATATTCCTCATTTTGTCACCAAAATGTTCTTTAAAGGAGAACTAGACCCAATGTTTTATACTCCAGAATCTGAGTAACCCCTCTAAAAACATCAATAAGCTATAAAATCCCACTTCAGTAAATTGTATTAAAGTAAATGTAAGCCTGTTAAGAACTGGATGAGGTATCTGTGTGTATGTTCAGTGTCAGACCACACCTCCTGGCCTCAGTCACATGCTTCCTTGCTTTTTCTGTCCTGTAAAAGGATTGGCTAGAGATTATTAACGGGTGTGACCAACTGTAACAAGTTTCTGCCAAAGCTAAGGACTGAACATTTGCAGAACATAATGGTCGTTGACCAAACTGTGTGATACTAGAATGCTGTGAAGTAAAGCACAAAACAATATGTTATTTAGGTAAATTTTCCAGCGCCCGTATCAAAACGAGAGGAAAGACACAGATTACTGGATTTATATCATACACCTCATATATAAGGTGTTCCATCTTCTGGTTCAGTGTTGTTCTGCGGCTTTAGTTGTCCTTTAAATAGTCAAACCAGCCCCAGCATAATCATATAACTTCCAATATTACAAAAGATAACTGGATTGTTCATACAAATTATCCGTCAAAAAGAGGGAAGGGGGCACAACTAGGTTTATAATCAATTATACTCAACCCCCTTTCCCCCACTCCAGTACCCAGGGTGAGGACTTAAAGGACAATTATACTCACCTTCCATCCACTCCTCTTCTGTGTTCATTAGCTTTTACCCAGGGTGAGCACTTGAACCGGCTGTTCCTCACCCCTGGGTTCGCGTAACTTACACCAGAGTGTTAGAGCAACGCTGCTCTGGTAGGATCCGCCCCCTTCTCCCGGTTGGCGACGAGGCCAATAGGAAGGCACCCTGTTGCAGAGCGTGCCTTCCTATTGGCCTCGTCGCCGACAGATTTTTGAAAAATGACAGACAGAGTCTGAAAGATCAGGATACACACAGTCCCAAGCATTCTCCCTATGCACAGCACTGTGTGGGACCGTGTGTTTTACTCGACTGTGTCCGACTCCCCTATAGGGAGACTACCGCAGCCGAGGGAAATTTACGGTCTTTCCCGAAAGACTGCTCAGCCAATAAAGTGCCAATAAAGCCCCGATACTGTCAGATCCAATGGTATCGAGGCTTTATCGGTACTGTGTGTACCTAGCTTAAAACTGCTAGGTCCCCAAATTATAGTAAATGCCCACAGACAGACCTTAGAATGTCCCCCATGTTTTAGCACTGACAGCATTCCTCTAGTAAATAACCTAATACCAAAGCACACCATATATACTGCACTCTGCTGCATATAAAAGTCTTTAATTGCTATACACAACCCTATGTGAGTAAATTTAATATACGAAAATCCATAATTACCATTATTATCAAGACATCCCCTTTAAGACCCACATAAACATATGAAAAATTAAAAAATATATAGCAGTTAGAACGTTTCGGGGGGAAACATGCCCCCTTCCTCAGGACCTGAGGAAGGGGGCATGTTTCCCCCCGAAACGTTGTGATATATGTGTGGTCAATAATAAATTCAATTTAATTTAATTTGGAGTGCGACCCTCGCTTTTCTGCTGTTTCCGATTGATATATGTCCATTAAGGGTTGGACTATCTGGAGGAGTGGGCACCCACGTGTGGACGAGTGCAGAGGATCACCTTTACTTTATAGCAGGTAGAACACCTTATACAGATTGTAGGAAAATTGGATAAATACAGTATCAATAAATGTCCATTAACTGTTGTAGGAGCCAATTCACCTCCGCATGCAATTCCGTGTGTGATTGCGTTTGCGTTGCAGTGTGGCCATGCCGTTAACACTTACTAAATAAACAGATTATTCAGCAAGGTGAGAACATATGTCTGTCTTCTTCCCTTTGAAACCTCCTTTTTATCTCGTAACATACAAATATATTTATTACATTGCAGTATATCCTTGGTTACATTTTGGTGCAAAGCTTAATATTCATTCAGGGTTATTCAATAAAAGTTCTTATCGTTTAAAATGGTGCTAATTTTGCCCCAACCAATCAGATGTTAGCTTTCAAATGTTAAATAAGATCTGATTGGTTGGGGCAAGATTAGCACCATTTTAAACGATAAGAACTTTTATTGAATCACCCTGATTATGTATTATTATATATTAATTATTTTACGGCATTACATTTTAACAAATTATTGTAAGTTACACTGATTCTGTCTTTCTACCTTTAAAGGTAGCATTTCAGAACTATAGTCTTTTTACTGGCAATTGGCTAAAATACTTATATAAAGTTACAAAAGCATCTTTGCATATATAACACTGGAAATAAACTGCAGTCACCCAGCAGAGCATCATTTCATACTGACAATTTACTTATTCTAGCATTACAGCTTCTATACAGCTTAACCTTATTCAACAATGAAGAGATTAAAGGACAATTTAATTCACCTTTTCCCCGATCCATGGCAGCATAGTACTAGAGATGGTCGAACTATTGAAAGTTCGGTCCGTTTTCGAACTTTCGAACTATTGTAAAAGTTCGAAAGTTCGAAAACGGACCCATTAAAGTCTATTGGAGGCAAATAGTTCGAAAAGTTCGAGTCAAATACAACTAAAATATTAATGGTAACTTAATGTAAATGGCTGTGGGACCTGGGAAATGGTCTGGGGAGCATGTTCCAATATCCAGGACTTTCGTAAAATCGATTTCACTCTCACGCGCGCTACTTTCGAGCTTTCGCGTTCGAACGTTCGAGGTAACATGGACATTTTACTCGCAGATTCGATGCTCGCCTATAGGCTTTAATGGAGACTTTACTCGCAGATTCGATGTTCGCGCCTAGATACCATGTACATTTTACTCGCGAATTCGAACGTTCGAACGTTCGAACATTCGATAAATCATCGAAAGTCCGGGAAATATCGAAAGTCCGCGTCCGAGATAGTTCGAGAAGTCCGGGTCCGTTCGAACTCGAACAGTTCGGCTCGAACTCGGGTTCGAGTTCGAGTTCTATGCCATCCCTACATAGTACCCAGGGTGAGGACCTAAAATCGCTAAGTCCTCACCCTGGGTACTTTCCCTAACTCCTGCACTACTGAAAATCTGCTTCTGCGATCCGCCCCTTGCAGAGTGTGTCTACCTATTGGCTACAATCGCGATCTGTCACTGAAGCAGGAAGAGTGGAGGAATGCTTATCCCAAGCACCACCCGGAAAGGGGGTTGACTTCACCTATTAAGTGGTGTATATTCACGCTGACACAACTTTTGCGATTAAGGGACATATTTATAACGGCGCTTTTTAGCTATACCACACCTTTAACAATAGTCCGATAACAATCCCACCTTGCATTCAGAAGGTCCCTAACACCTGGCTGGGATATGCTAATTGGGACTTTCCAGAGTACATAATTGCCAACAGATTCTTGTACAAGTCATTCTGAATTGACAAAGCCAGTCGGATGACTTCCGAAACGTCTTCAAGAACTAAACCTAAAGTCCAGTTGATCTAACTGAATTCAACAGATATGCTTATCCCCTTGCTTGTTTCATGTACAGCGCTGCGTACCCAAGCGGTACTTTAGAAATAAAATTATACACAAATAGCATAATGGTAAGAGAAAAAAAGGACACAGTAGAACTGGCCACTGGGTTCGTATGTGTGATTATTTCCCTTATCATTTTGGAAATTAAGCAGCAATACTTTTGTGCAACCATGTGCTAGAAATGCAACAAGTATTCGCTGCAAGCTGCCAAACTACCTGATTGTCATTGAAGTTTAGAACCAGGACCTTGTGAAGGTCCTTGTGAACCAGGAGCTTCCAGTTTAAATAGAGAAACAAGCACTAACAGGGCAATGCAGCTCTTATGATGCAGTGATCAACTTGTGACACTTACTGCATTACTAGATCGGAGTATGGTAAGGAACGATCATTGCATGGTGTTTTACATTGTGATGAAAACAGCTTTGCACTTCAAAATTGAAGGTTCTATTTGCTATTTCCAAAAAGATTGGAAAATGTTCAGGCCTCACAAAATAAATGTAAAAACAACATTACATATGGCTGTGTGGGTTTTATACTCCACTGTATTTTTCTTAAACCTGTTAATGTTTTCAGAAAACAATCTATCCTTAGGGGACTCTACTGATGATGGATTGTTATCTTAAATAAATATATGTATTGTTTTTACATTACTTTTGTAAACATGATTAGGGCTATGTACGGAGAGCCGGTATCGCTCTCTTTTGCTTACTCTAGGCAATGCACTGTGCCGATAGTGGCTCTCAGTACATAGCGAATGTGGGTATACCCATTCCGATTCTTTAACGCCAGCTATCTGTTGGCGTTAAAGTTTCTGTCTTAAAGAGCCATTATCGGCTCGGTACATAGCTTGTGGCGGTTGCGCAACACAGATTTTGCGTCTTAAAGTCACGTTGACACTTGGTACATGGGTTAATGTGACTTTAAGACGGAAAAGGACGTTCACAGCTCTCTGTACATAGCCCTAAGAATATCTAAAGATGATGTATCTGAAGATGTTCCAACCAACTGTATTTTAGTGAATACTGAGGATTAGAGATGGCTGAACTTCATAAAATTCGGTCCGTTTTCGAACTTTCGAACTTCAGTAAAAGTTTGAATTTGGACCCATTAAAGTCAATGGGGGAGTGATAATTTTGGATGATTTACAGTTAAACGAACAATGGTAATTTACTGTACTGTACATGGCTGTGGTACCTGGGAAATGGTCTTGGGAACATGTCACTATCACCAAAACTTTTTTAAACACTTCTTAAACACGAGCGGGCAATTGTCGGGTTTTGCGCAAGCTACATTCGAGGGTTGCGGCCAATTCGAGGGTCACCGAGCGATACTTTCGAGGGTTAGTGAAAATAGAAGCATGAATTTGAGGATTACCAAATTCGAACGATATTTTCAAGGGTTAGCAAACAATACATTATAGGGTTACCGAAAACAAATGAGACTTTCTAGGGATACCGTAAATTAAAGCGTACATTCGAGGGTTAGCGAACGATACATTCTAGGATTAGCAAAAACGATCCGTACATACCAGAAATGAATGATACATTCGAGGGTTAGGGAACGATACATTCTAGGGTTAGCAAACGACTTGTAAAATACAGCCGCGAGTCCAAAAAACCAACTAGTTCGAACAGTGTTTGCAAAATTGCGATACTGTGTTTTTAACGAGCGCTGCCGTGACCATAAATGCTGCTGGCCTATATCTATGATAACGGTTATAAATTTAAGATTGCGATCAAAGCTGAATTAACGCCCATATTTTACCAATGTGGTATATTACTACCACTTGGTATTGTTTAAGAATGAATGTTTGTTCATTTACGGCAACAATAGTACTTTTACGATAACACGCTGTAAAACAAATTTGCGATACTGCAGGTTAGGTTTTAAAATATGCCCCTTGATGACTAACTTTTGGATCTCTCTAATTTTTGGATATCAATATGACTGAACATGACCAGAGATATGCAGTAAAAAACAATGTATTATCAAGTGAGTGTGAATTTTACACTCACTTTACAGGGCCTGTGTGAAATCCAAAAATGTTGGGTGCAATACACTTTTAGTTTTTGGATTGTGACGTTTACCTGATGCACAACAGAGCTCCTTGCCTAAACAGGATACCAGGATGCATTGCTGGAACTATCGACTTGCATCCTTTATAAGAGTATCTTTAGGATACAGTGTTTTTATATTCATTCTCTTTTAAGTGTTAGTTTATTACAGTAAAGTATAGTATGTACACTTTTAAACCAAGTTAAAAAAAAGTTAAAACACTGTCTCAAACTGAAAAGACTGTGTTATAGGCTGTGTTTTACACTTCGGGTCTGTCAATTTAATTCTCATTTCGGGCCTTTGTTGCATGTTACATTTTTTGTGTTTTTGAACTTTAGGGCTTTTCCTTTCATACTTTGTATTTAAATTACAGGGTTTTTTTAAGTCATGGAATAGAGTACAATTAGAACTAGTATAATGACTTTTCTGAATTGTAAAGACTTTGTTAGAAGACTGTTAACAGAAACCAAGGCTGCACGATTTTTCGATCTCCTCTAAACTGCAAAGTTTATTAAGGAAAAGGGAACAAACAGAATGTACAATATTAACAGCAATGCAACTTAATTCACAAAAGAGTCTGACAATAAAAAAGAATTTGACATAGCTGTAGAGTGTCTGTGTTTTCTTCTTAACATTAACTTCTGAACAATAATGTGCAAATTAATCAGGAGGTGGCAAAGTTGTAAATATCAAAGAAAAGTTCCACTTAGGGAGTAAAGTTGGGTACACAGTTTAAGGATAAAGGCATACAGTTTATGAGCGTCCCGAACATTCTCTCTATGCTGTATATAGGGAAACCGTGTGTAGGGGGATCTTTAAAGGGCACATCCACCCTTAAAACCCAAAAGTGGTGACTTTTCTTTCTGAACATTCTCTCTATACTTTATATAGGAAAACTGGTGACTTTTCTTTCTGAACATTCTCTCTATACTTTATATAGGAAAACCACTCGTAACTGCGTGTAGTATGATCTTTAAAGGGCACATCCACCCTTAAAACCAAAAACTGGTGACTTCTCTTTCTGAACATTCTCTCTATACTTTATATAGGAAAACTGGTGGCTTTTCAGTCTTCTGCCCGCAACCCCAACTACTATTTTTTCCAGTTATTACAAATATAAAAAAATACAAAGAGTAGTTTAAAGTGTCTGTGCTTGTATAGTTCCCATCAATGTTCAATGAACATTGATGGGATTATACAAGCACAGGCAATTTAAACTACTCTTTGTACTTGTTTATATTTGTATCTATTTATTATTGCTTTTATCTATGGTTGCAATATTTGCACACTTTGGTTGGGTTACATGAATAAGGATATGTGTTGTCTGTAGGGTGAGGTGTGTTTTGACAACTAATAATTAAACATACTATGCAGAAGAGATACCCACGTTTGAACATTTTTGTCCCCGTTACTGTGATAGGGGGAGATGTATCATTAGGTTTCCACGTGTGCTATAAGGGATACTTTGGCTATCTAGCTGTGTTTTCTGTAACCTTGTACCCAGCTTAATACCTGCTTAACAGTTTGGGAGAAAGGACACCTGACCAAGCCCCCATTAGTCTGAGGAAGGTCTTGGCATGCAGTGAGGCTAAGTATAGCCGCATGTGTGCAGTAATGGTGGGAGGATGAGAGGACTATAGGGGACGAGTTATAGCAGCTCTTCATGTGTGCAGAGTTTTGATGCCAGTTGCAGGAAGGTTACCAGCCCAGCAGTGGCTTAACAGTTTGGGAGAAAGAGATAAGTAAGGGAGATAAGGAAGTGAGAGCAGGGACTGGGGTAGCAGGGGATAGTGAGACTCATGGTTAGCTATACAATTAAAACCCTTTAACTGTAAACCTCAGTATGTTTTTGAAAACGTTACATAAGCCAATGGAAGAGAGATACAATACAGTTACTAAAAAAGCGTAAAGAACACATTAATACACATGTACATTAATGCATGTTTAATATAGCAGCCCTGAGCCCTTCTCTCACCCTATCTCAAGGAGAATTGGCATGGATGGCTGATATCAGAATAAGTCCTGCCCTGCATCCCCGAGTCCTATAGGTGGCCAGTTCTCCGACTTATGTGGCTTGTAGTCTTTGCTTTTCAGCTTTAATAGGGAAAGGAGAGAGAGCATGCAGGTAGGCAGTACAGGGTACAAGCAAAGTACCCTTAAATCATACCCTGCTATCTCCCTGTGGTGTGCAGGGGAGGACTGGGACCTTTTGGTCTTTGGGGAAAATACAACCAAGTGGCCCTTTAACAGCAGATCGCAAATTTTTTGACCACACCCACTTTGCTAAGGTCACACGCACTTTGTTTAAGTTACGCCTATTTGTAAGACTACTTTTGCCAATTTACAAGGTTACCTGCAAGTGTATGATGTTGTTTAGATAACTAAAAGACTAATAAACTGGAAGGCTAACACTGGCTAATGCTCTGGGGGGCTGATAACACTGGGTAATGATCTGGAGGGCTGACAACACTGGCTAATGATCTGGAGGGCTTACAATACTAGGTAATTATCTGTAAAGCTGTAAACACTGGGTGATGATCTGGAGGGCTGATAACACTGGCTAATGCTCTGGGGGGCTGATAACACCGGCTACTGATCTGGAGGGCTTACTACACTGGCTAATGATCTGAAGGGCTGATAACACTGGGTAATGATCTGGAGGGATTATTACACTGGGTAATAAACTGGAGGGCTGATAACACTGGTTAATGATCTGGAGGGCTGATAATACTGGGTAATGGACTGGAGGGCTGATAACACTGGGTAATTATCTGGAGGGCTGATAACACTGGGTAAGGATCTGGAGAGCTGATAACGCTGGGTAATTATCTGGAGGGCTGATGTAATACTGGGCACTGGAGAGCTGATAACACTGGGTAATTAACCGGAGGGCTGACTAATAATAAAGTTGATCATATTCCAGAAAAAAACATATATTGCTTTGCACTCAGCATCCTTCAGTTAAACCTTAGACATTGCAGTGCTGCTTCTATTAATCTGACAGTCTGGGCAGGAGTTTAAAGTCAGCCAAGAGGAGAACAATATATGTAGTTTCATAGATAAGCACATGCTACCCCCCCAAATCATCTTTTAGCATGTCAGCCAAGGCAGGCAGCACATAGTTAAGCTTTAAGCTGAGGCAGCATCTCCAGAACCTCATTACTGACCTCAAATTCTCATAATTTATTTTAATTTAGGCTGTGGTGCATGTCAGCCCCCAGTGTCAATAAAGAGGTTCAGCAGCAGAGGAGGAGTTTCTGATTCCTTGCCAATGTTAGAGCTAAAGGCACACGCTGTGCTGTTTAAGCACCTAAATTACTAATAGCTTCTGTGGCAGCCCAAATTTTTCATTGGAGACCAGCCCGGGGGGCATTTGCCAATTAGCCTACTGGGCCAGTCCTCCCCTGGTGGTGTGAGTAATATTAGATTGTAAACTCCCCAGAACAGCCTAAAACTGTTTATTTTTAAATACCAAGTGACCATGTATTAAGGCTTGTACACATGAGAAATTTTCCTCTGGCTAAATGCCCAAGGGTCAACCACAGACCAGCACCTACAGACGTTTGATCCTTGGCTGGAATGCTAGATCGGTTCAACAAACATCTGCTGGCCAAGTGCCCATATATGCGTGATCCTTGGCCGGAAAGTTAGGTCTTCCCTTGGGCGTTCTGCCCGAGGAAAATTTGCTCTGTCTACAGGCCTTAACTGATTGCGAAATAGCTTTTAAATAGAGTTAGCTTTTAAATAGAGTTATTGTAAATGTATCTATTTTTTTCAGGGATTTAAATACAGAATGGTCATAAACATTTTAAATATACATATATAAATATAGCATTCAAATCCAGGCTGAAAGAAATTGAAAGAAAACTGTCAAGGGTAGAGCCTCATGCATAATTACTTTTTCAGGTGCTAACTCCTTTCTTTTTAACCAGAATGACTTACTTTCTATATGCTGTTTGCAGCCCAAAGCCCATAATGATATACGACAGTAATGATGGTGCTGTTACTTGTATACAGCATAGAAAACTGACCCTTAATATTACCCGCGGCTTAGGAGTTTCGTGCCTGCTAACAATATTGAATGGCCCCGTGCGTATTTCCATTCAACTGTGCTTTAGTCTGTTATTTGTTTGAAATAATGCTGAGTATTTTTTTCCTTAAAATGCTATTTAACATAATAATTCCTTTAAGCTGTTTCCCTATGGTGCTGTGATTTAAAAAAATGATGGGACACACAATCACTGCTTCTGAGTGGAAGATTACTTTAAAATATTCTGTTTATTGTATTGTACTAAAATTGTAAGGCTGAAATACACACTTTCTTCAAGTTTAGAAGTCCTACACTTTTTACAATGCCAAATTACTGATTTTTTTCTGAGACTGTATATTTCAATTATAATGTAAGGCATACAAATAAACATGTCCTTTTTAGAAATGTTATGGGTGTAAATGCAGTAGTCATGTCCAAATCAAGTAATGAAATCTGCATCCTGTGATTCCTCCATCTGCCTTTAATATTTCTAACAACTCTGCCTGAACTTCTGGCGGTGGCTAATTTAAGTTGTGGAGGGACTTATGGCATGCTTTCTAGGTTGCAAACCACTAGAACACATGTGTCAAACTCAAGGCCCAAATCAACCCTTCTGTGCGTTGTTTATGGCCCCATGTGACTGTACAGCATCCAAAACTTACCACACTGCTATACATTTGTGCAGCTTCAAGTTGTTGCGTAACTAGCGAACATCTCTTTTAAAACAGCTGATAGGGCTCACCTTTACTAACATAGGCGCGATCAGCTGTTTAAAAACAGCTAATCGTGGTTTTTAGCAGGCACACCGATAGTTGGAAAGCAGTGTAGAAAGGACTGGATGCAGTGACTGCTGTAACAGCTGATTGCGTACCTAGCCTGGCACTGGGGAAGGGAGTAAGAAGAGTAAGCCAGGTGTTCCACATTACCACATGATCATGCCATAGTCCCAGTCCAAAACAGTGCTTTATACCCTTTAACTGCCAACACCCAGCAGGGAGTAGGGTCTCGTGACAGAGTTCCAATCCTGCACCTGCAAAGTATCATTAAAAAAAAAATTTGGCCCACCACTTAGCATGTCTTTTTGATTTTGTCCCCTTAAGTGATTGAGCTTGACACCCCTGCACTAGAGAGATGTATTTAAGTGGGGAAAGGACACATGAATGAAAGATTATGGGCTTTAAATTTTGAAAGGTAGACTAAGAACTATACCTGAACTTGTCAGCACTGTCTCTAGGCCTGGGGTCTTTCCCTAAGGCTCTCAGTGTAAGCACTCCAAAGTACTCCAAAACATATTGGACTTTGTACAGTGCACCCGATGTTGTAAGATTTACATTTTGCTCTTTATAGTAGAGCAAAAACTAACACTTACTGCATCATCTTACTGCATCAGTGGTCTAATTACCACTAGAGTTGCAGATTACCTGATGAATTTTCACAATGTCGTGACTGCAGCCAATTGCCAATTGAGTATCCTGGTGGTTGACATAAGGACATATCTGACCACTGGAAAGGTTGTTTGGATCCTGGTAGGGTTTGATTGTAGGACCAGAGCACATGTCTTTATACAGGGGATGGGGGGGAGGGAGCCAGAGAATGAAGTCACTAAATTAATGCCTACAAATGGAGGGGAAAGGGGCTGTTTATAATGAATAATGTACCTCCTAATTAACAGATAAGAACACACCATGCACATCAGTCTTTGCAACCTATGTCTTTAATGATTCATACACAGGATACACATAAAGTGTAACGTTTTGGTGCAATGCTGCACCTTCTTCAGATCATCTCCTTGATGTGTGAAGAAGGTGCAGCATTGCACCGAAATGTTACACTTTATGTGTATCCTATGTATGAATCATTAAATACATAGGTTGCAAAGACTGATGTGCATGGTGTTTTCTTGTCTGTTGCTATCAGACCACCTACCTTGGCCTGCTATTGCACTCAGCATGTGCAGTTTTTAGACTCCTCTAGGTGTGTGCGGGATGACCTTTGAAGCTCTCCTACTTTAAATAATGTGGACATTAGAAGTCACCTCAGAGTTCCATGCCCTACGGTCTCGTACTTTGATATGGTTACAGAACTCCTTGGTGATTTCTTTTATCCTTATAATTTACAGTAGGGCGTACATTATTCACTATATAATATTCAGATTAACATTAAAATTAAAAAGTCAATACCATAAAATTTTAAAGTTAAAATTTGTTTAGCAAAATTTCAACCAGGTATTTGAACCAGGTATTTAGGTTTTAGAGCTCCTTATAAAGCTACTTCCGTAAATGTCTTCTTACATTTAAAAATATTTCAGGTTGCTTATCAATCTTTTTTTTCTGCTGCTTTTTTTAAATTCCAAGTTACCAATTAATGAACACAGTCTTTATAATGGCTCATTGTGTCCACCCTCTGAGGAAATGATCTAGTGACTATGGGATTTCTTTGAGGTGCGTTGCTCTGTGAGTTTATTGTGCCAAGTGCTTTCACCTTCTGGTTCTTTTTTCTTTTTTTTTTTGCACCCTACGCAATGCAATATCTGTGCTTTACATTGTTTTTCATAGACACAAAGGGTTAAATTAAAAGCAGCAATTTCTTTTTCTGTGTCTTTGTTCTATATTCCACAAATTGACCATACAGACCTGGGTCTTGGCACGCTAAATAAACTGCTATTAAGAGTACATACATCAGCATATGGGGCTAATTTGTTCTTCGACAGAAGGAGAAGATTCCCATACCAGTCGTGAAGGGGAAACCTGCACTCTTCCAAGTCCCCCTAATTATTTCAATTATTTACTTTCAAAAGGCCCTTTTCCATCCCTTGTGTATGCAGATAAGTCCTTTGAATAGCAGCTAGCTTGGGGCCAGACATTAAGTGCAAATTTTAATTGCAGGTCTTCTTAAGTGCAGATGAGGCAGTATGAACTGATTAACACAAAAACAAAAATCCATTTTTTTCCCAGCGGATGTCAAATGGTTTACCTGCCCTTTCACTATTAAGAGGCTGCTCCACTGCGTTCCATACAAGGAGGTTATGTGGGAAGCTGTTTAATGTTTTCAGCAGAGAAATTACTGTTGCCATCAAAGGTCTATTCCCAGCTACATATTTTCTGCCATTTTTTGACATTACATTTGGAATAAAATATATTGCCTTTGTCAAAAAAGTAGTAGCCGACATATATTATATTATATATATTAAGAGTGACTAAGGATAGCAAAACTGTGCAGATGGTATTCTAGGATATTGCACTATTTTTCGTTTTTTTTTTACCAAAGCCTCGCATTTTTCTTTTAACCTTTAAATAGAAAAGAAAAACAACCATTTTTATTGTGAGTCATGTGTGCAACATTAAGTGCTTGGATTGTTAGATTTTTTCTTTCCTGGATATGCTCTGCCATTCATTCTTCTGCTTATTTGGCTTGGGTTATAGCACCATTTGCCAGTGCCTTATTTGTATTTTAATATTAAATTTTAATTAATCACAAGATTTTATATACTTTCGATCTGCTCTGCCCAAATCTGAAACTTTACCAAGATTCTTTAGAAACATATTTGAAATCTTTTTAGATCTCTGTATTACAATAAAACAATCATAAATATGTGGGACCACCAACACCAACCACTGAGATTCCTATCCCCTAATGCACATTCAGAAACATGTAAACTCAAGCTACTTGTTTCTTACCTATCTGAGATCCCGGGATGCAATACAAGGTTTCTGGAACCCCCTGCAGCGCGTATCTCGGAAGTTTATTAAATTCAGTGTTGGACTGGCCCACAGGGTTACCAGGGAATCCCCCGGTGGGCCCACAGCCCAGTCACCCAAGAAAACAGAGAAAACTGCTAAAATTTAAATACAGAGCAAAAGGGACAGTAAGGAATGTATTATAATAAACAATAGGAGTAAGATAGATATGGAAATGAGTAATAATAGAGAAATGAAAACTAAACTCATCCAGGTGGGCCCCTGGTCTCTGATTTCCTGGTGGGCCCCCAACAGTCCAGCCCAACACTGATTAAATTTGGTGTAAAGGGCTAAGTGGAGATGACACAGCCCCCTTAAAAAATATATAAAACCCTTTCTAACCTGATATTGGAAAATGTGGAGTTTTTACATCTTGTAAATCACAACAATATCTGTCAAAGAAAGTAAAAAATTGTCTTTTAATTAAAAATGTCTTTGTAAGTAGCACTAACAATTACAATTAATTTACTCTATCCCTAACATGTATATTAGACAACATATCTGCCTACATTTCATGTCTGCCATGGGCCATGGGTTGGGCACCTATAGCCTGGGATGATCATTTTGCAATCAACATTGTTAATAGCAAATGAATAGTCATGGAATATTGCAGAAAAACTTTATAGTATATCTGCTAGACGGCTGATATTTGGATTGATTTGTACAATGATAAGTGATGCATTGAGGGTGTTGCTTGCTTTTAATATTGTGTGGTAGCATGATTGAATATAGATATCAAATGTAAATGTGTAAGCATACACACAATATAGGGTTGTGTACAGGCCATTAGCACAGAAGACCATGAATGTGTAGATATATATGTTCACTGTTTCCCTTTGCCCTTAAAGAAAACAAGCAGCTTTCTCCCATTAGCAGTTAAAATGGCTGCCGGGAGAATATCTAGTTCCTAACTGCTTTATAAATATAAGTGTTGTTCTTTATGGTGTACAGATCTCAGGAGCTGTTTAAAGAAATTATTGTTTACTTGAAATGTCCTTTTTAAAAGGGTTTGTTTTATTGCAATATTTTATCATTATCAATCTACTTCTCACCCTGAAATGGTTGAAATGTATCCCCTTCTTTTGTATCTGTATATTACCCTCCTAATTAGATTGTAAGCTCTATGGGACAGGCATCTGCTTTCCTCTTGTGGCAAGGCTCTAGCCCTTCTATCCATATACTATATATATTTATGTACTGAACTATTTATGTATTTGCCCCCTTGTACAACTTTTTTGTATTTTGTTATTGTAGGTCGCTGCGTCCCCAAGTGGAGCTATATAAATAAACTATACCTACATACAAACTAACATAAATACAGTACAAACAACCTGCTGTTTTGTCTTCCACCAAATAAGCCCAGGCTTGACATGTGAAAAAGTCACAACCACAGAATCAAGCCAAAGAAATGAAATAGGTTATTACAGTCTATGCAATAAATGAAATTAGGCTTTAAAACTGGTGTAATTATGCAATAACATAATGTATTTCTGATGTTAAAGGCTAAGTCCATCCCTGAAATGAAAACTTACATACAGGTAAATCACCCCCCAAAACCCTAAACTGTAATAGTTTGAAATCTGAAATATATAAGTCTAATATGAAATCCTGCACAATGTCCTGTTTTCCCTGTTTCTTCTTTCTGGTTCTTCCAGTTAGCAACCGTCAGTTATGGATTTGACAGTTGACATCACAGCCAATGACTGAATGCTAATCCCCTACCTGCCTCTTCTGAGCATGCCCAGGCTCAGTCCAGGTTTCTAAATTGCTCTGTTTCCATGAGGCATCCAGAAGCATAGCAGGCATACAGTAATGAATTCATAGGACAAAGTATGATATATCAACATATTTTAAAGAGGCCATTCTATCTAAAATATGTTAGTATGGGGGTGGAGTTGTCCTTTAAGCAAAGGGCTGTTACTTCATTCATCCAAAGTAGAAAGTCTCCTTAGGCTTCGTTCACACTAAGGACCATTTTTGGTGCAATTTTCACACCAAAAAGGTGTGCTCATTATTATTATTGTGGATTAATATAGCATCAACATCTTCCATGGCGCTTTACAATTACAAATATACATTCATATCTGGCCCTGCCCCAAGAAGCTTACAATCCAAGCACTTAATTTCACACATCCAACCTATCAGTATGTCTTTACATTTGTGGGGGAAACCAGAGTGCCTTGTGGAAACCCACGCAAGCACAGATTTATGTCCAAGGGAGGATTCAAACCTAGGACGTCTGTAAGTGCTAACCTCTAACCCACACTGCTGCCCATAGAAATGTGAGCATGATGTTCCACTGCTTACAGGATTTGTTACCGTTGACACCTATCAGTGTGATAACACAGGGGAACATCGCAAGCATGATGTTCTGCTGCGTTAGAAAAGTGCATAGTGTCAACAAAGCCTTAGGGTTTGTTAAGTGTTTTCTCAAACAAAACAAGCCTAAAAGTAAGCTGCAACTACCTCAAAATATCTCCACAAAACAAACTATACATTTTACATCAAATGTGATTACTATACCACCACCTCAAGGTCTGATTGCATATATATTGCTTATTTAGATATTTTTATTAGACTTATTTTTTGGGGGGGTTCAGTCCAAATGAGAACAGTGTACACCTGAGAGTGTTTACAACTGGGAACAGCTATGTATAAACCTGATATTATTAACACTAATGCCAGGTTGTAATTTGTCAGTAGCAAATGTAAAAGTTGCCCCTAGGCCTTAGGACCAGATGCGTTATACACTTTTCTTCTTGCAAATAGCCAAAGTATAGTTCTGGGCAGATTGTAGGTAAGACTAGCAGCCATGCCTGCAAATGTGGCCAGATACTCCCAAAAGTAAGCTACTGGTAGTGTTTCCCCGTAACTGACTGCTACATACAAGCTGATCTTCATCATCTTCTTTGATCCCAGGCTACATGGATAAAAATAATACTTCAGCTGAAAAAAACTGAATCAGAGCTGTTTACTGCTCTGTATGCATTACCCAGCAGATGGCATTATGCATTACTATACAAAAAACAACCCAACAAACCTATGCATAGATGGCCTGTTATTACTATAAATTCCAGGTGATCACCTATTATGCAAAACAAATGGCTCATTACTGACATTCAACATTAGTTTCCAGCTTGTATAAAGTTCTGCAAGTACCCCCCCCCCAACACATAGCATGGATCCTGCATGATTTTAATGCTGCTCTCCTGCCATCATCAAAGTTATGCAAAATCCAAAATCCAGGCAGCAATTCTCAATATAAGGTCCCATTAACTATTTGTGTGTGTGTTTGGGTGACTTACACATGCAATATTGTTAAATGTGTTTGTACTTACACTAAAGTATCCCCATAAATATGTTATGGTAATTATTATGTAATACTAGTTGTGAACCTATGCACCTGAGGACCCCCGATCTCCCACCCCTCCTCTCACATTTGTAAGCTGCTATGAGTAAATAAACAGTTTTGCGTTTACAGTGTGCCTCCATTCTACTGATCACTGGTTCATTGGGGAGATTACAATTAGATTGCACCTGTTACGTTGTATTCTATGTGCACTGGCATTTTTGAGAAACTTCTTTGTAGTTTATAGTGAAAACATGCATGGAATAAAAAAAAAACTTTAAGATAACCATTGGAAACCCATTTTTTTAAAGTGAGCACAAAAAAAAAACAAGCTTAGTTATTAACATTAGTAGAAATATAGACCTGAATAATAACCTGTAGCAACTTGTTCCCAATTACAGTTACACCGATTCTATATATATAGGTAGAATCAAGGAAGCAAACACTTTTTGTTACAGGCTGTTGCACTTGGATACAATTGGTCCTTTTTTTAGAAAATGTGTTTGTTTATTTATATACAGTATGTCATTTTACTGTAATCTTTCTGGCAATAGGGGACCAACTGATTGGTTCTTATTAGGTCTATTTTAAAAACAAAACAATGAATTCTGCAAACATTACAGTATCATTACAGCTCCTTCTGCTGCTTCCACAGTTGCAAGAAGCAGCATAAATAGAGCGACGGAACTAAGGCTGGTAAGTAAGTATAGAATCTGAAATGGCACTGTTTAACCTGGTCCACAGCTTGGCTTGGATTTCCTAAGGCTTTGTCCTATCTTATCACACCCTCTCCACCTTCCATTTCTTCTGGAGGAGCCAATGAGTTAGTGGCACCCACCATGATCTAGAAGGTAACCTCAAGTCTCTTCCAGATGAGAACCACTCAAACTTTTCCTGCCTACAACTATAACCTTCAACTCTTTTTAAATCTTTTTCTACCCAGGCCTTCATTACATAGTAATTGAGGTTGAATAAAGACATCAAGTCCATCAAGTCCAACCTATTCACCCTTTTTTAAAATGTTTTTTTATTTTATTATTTATTTATTTTACCCTACCTAACAGTTGATCCAGAGGAAGGCAAAAAAAAAAAAAAAACAGCAAAAAAGGGGGGGATCTATTGTTACTTCAGACTCTTCTGACTGAGATAAAGGTCCCATTACTCCTGCTACTACAATCCTGACCTTTCTTTCTCCTCAGCTCTGTTTCCGAATTTGAGCAGCACAGGAATCTGCTCCTTCTGACACTTCTCCTGGCAAAATCTTTGTTCCAGTTTACCTTCAGAATACTATCCTTCAGAAGTCTCATTGTTCCACACAGGCCGGACACCCTGGTATAAGGAAAACATTTGGTCTTCTTACCTGCTCTCTCTGGTGGCCAACCATTAGGATAGATGTTAGGGATGTTATTCAAGCCTGTTATAGCTATGCTCAATATATATTTCCAAGAACTCTACCCTGTGGTCTAATTCAAACCCTTCCTATTCCGTCCAGAACGTGGACCCGTTTATCAATGGGTTTTATTGTTGAGCTCCCACTGTTATTTGGCTAACTGTGGATTGCTTCAGCAAAATGGCCCATTTAATTCCTCTTTTCAAATAACCATCTTCTGTGGAGCTAGCTCAATTAATTATTTCTCATATTTTTCGCCTTCATAGACTTCCTAAGGAAATAGTGTCTGACAGAGGAACTCAATTTGTCACTAAGTTTTGGTGAGCACTATGTAAATCAATTTTCTTCTGCTTACCACCCGCAGTCCAATGGGGCAACTGAATGCACTAATCAGTCTCTATAACAATACCTTGGGTGTTACATTTCCTATTTCCAGGATGATTGGTTGGACCTTCTGCCTGGGCTGAGTTTGCCCATAACAATGCATCTCATACCTCATCTGGAAAGTCTCATATTCTGTGTATTTTCCTTTTCTATTCTGGAATTGGTGGGCTAGGCTGCTGTTCATCTTCAACCTTCTTCCATTATGCGGAATTTCTGGTGTGTTTCATATTTCCCTCATTAAGCCGGTAATCTCCAATCAATATTCCATGCCTCTTCAGCCTCTTGCCCCAATTTTTGTTGATGGTCAACAGGAATTTGAGATTGAAAATGTTTTGATTCTTTAGAAGATTTCTCTAGTATCTTGTCCACTGGAAAGGTTTTGGTACTGAAGAGATCGCCTGGATTAAACACTTGGACCTGCATGCTCCTTGTTTTGTCAAGGTGTTTCATAGAAGTTTTCTGGATAAACCTTGTCCGTTGGGTTCTGGTGGCCTCCCATAGAACTTACCTGCCACTCCGGTCCAGCTCTGCAGGAACAGACCAGCGCTTCCAGGTAGGCGATGCTGGTGACCTCACAATGTCAGCAAGCAGAGAATATCCAGCTTACCAGCCTACTGACCTTGCCAGTATCCAGTCTACTTACTGTCAGCATCAAACCTACAGTTTCCAGCAGCCATTTCAGTTCCAGCATCCAGCCTACAGTCCTCAGCAGTCATCTCTGCTCCAGTATCCAAGCCTACAGTTCCCAGCAGCCATCTCTATTCTAACATCCAGCCTACAGTTTACAGCAGCCATCTCTGCTTCAGTATCCAGCCTACAGGTCCCAGCAGTATACCATTTGCATTGCTGAGTTCAGCTTGTGCATCGCTGTACGGACGACAAGCCTCCTCCTGAAAGCATACTTGTGAGCACCCTGGCCATCAAAGCCATATTTGCTAGAGAAAGAAGATCCTAATTTTTTGCAAAACCAAAGGTACATGCACAGAACAACAGCAGCAGGAGGGAGTGGGACGGCATGGGGAAACTTCATTATGCATGCCAGTAATCTCTAGGAGGAAAAGTTAGGGGCAGCAGAAGAGAAAGGTATTTGCCATTTAACACTAAACAGTGGGCTTAACATTGGGGCAAATGTCTGTTGGGGTGGGGGCAACCCTTTAAAGACCACTTGTTTGAAGACCAAAATTTCTCTTTAAAGGTTCACTATACTCACTCAAACAGCTTTACATTATTTGAAAGAACAATTTGAGAGAACTAAAATTGTGGTACTCACATATTTATCAGTGCTTGCCTTGTCAATAAATTATTGATGTTTAGGGAATGCTCCTTATTGCTCCCACCCTCCTTTACTCACTGCCTTCTTGTAGTGTCCAGGACACTTATAAGTTCTGCACAGCCTCACCGTAGAGACTGCTCTTGCTTACGCATCTCCCCCCTTTTTCTTTTCTCTGCTTATTCTCTTAATTGTTGCAGAAAGTGTGCTGGCAGGCAGCCAAAGATCCAAGTAAAAGTCAGGGATAGGGCACATAATATAATTTCTGCTTCTGGTGTGACAGGTCTTTCCCTGTAAATGCTGCGGTTTCAAATGATGATTTCTCAGAGTCTACAGCTCAGATTTAAAATCCGAAAAAGGTTCAGATTAGTAGTGGGATCAGATTCTATAGAAAGTTAAACTTTTGAAAATTCGATTTTTTAGAATAAAGATACCCTCTAAGCTGAATCAGATTATGTATGTCTAAAGCTCCATACTATAGCACAAGAAAGTACAGGGGAGCACACTACAGTGATGAATCCAACATTTATTTGTAACAAGAACAACAATGACGTTTCGGGACGCCCTGTCCCTTCATCAGATATATGACGATATACCTGAGGAAGGGACAGGGCGTCCCAAAACGTTGTTGTTGTTACAAATAAATTTTGGATTCACCACTGTAGTGTGCTCCCCTGTACTTTCTTGTGGTATAGAATCATCTATCCCAAAGAGTAGAGGGCAGGGGATTGCACCCACTGATTTGTCTGGCTAAAAGCCAACAGCGGAGTGCTGGAGTGTTGTCTGGACTAAAGCTCGTACACATGCTCAATTTGAACATGGACATGCAGGTGACTTTAAATATTTTTTGCAGTTTTGTACCCGTGAATGATGGGAAAAACAATCTTTTAAATGAATAGGGTAAGAGTTTACATTTACTGTATTGTATATGACATGAGATCTGGATTAAAGATCACACAAGATCATTTTCAAATATTTCACAAATTGCACTAAATTTACTAGCAAAGTAGGTGAACTTTTACTGAGGTCATTTTTTCAAGTTCAAAATATGTTGTTGAACCCCTCTGTGCCGAATTCACTGCTCAGATAGTAAACACATTCCAGCAGATTAAGCTGCATATAGAACAAGACAGGTTGTCTGAATTGCCGTCCACAACACCTGGAATCTTCCTATATAACGGTGGAGACTAATTGGGTTTGCTTTTTCTCATTTCATTTATTTCATTGATTTTATTGTATAAACATTTTTTAGCCTTTTAATGAGATCCATTTAGGTTTGACAAGGAGACAGGTTTAAAAACACCCACTGTTTTCTCCAATTCATTTGAATAGCGGCCAAGGGACATATTTTAAAGTCATTTTTTATCTGTATGCTTTTACTGTGAATCTCATTAATAAAGAGATGATTTTTCTCAAAAGAGCCTTTATGGTTGAGCTACATAACCCATGCTAGTGAGATCTCATCAAATTATCACATTATAAAACAAGTCTGTTACCATTCACAGTGAACCATCAGCAGGATTTTCCTTCATATGCAAAGACCATTAGACTTCAAACTATTGAAGCTGAGAATTCAGGAATGCACATAAAATAATGACTATACAAATAATATCACAATGGAATGATTAAGGTTTTTATCTGTACAGAGATACCTTATTTAAATAAAAATACTTAAATATATCATCCCCCTCCTTAATTGCCTTGATATTTGATAGAAAGTTGAGGTTATTCTGGTAGACACCATTATAATTTAACCTGTAATGTCAGAGGGCGTTGAAAGAAATGACACAAATATGGCCAAAAAAGCAGGAACGATTCCACTTTAAGTTGTTCATATTTGCAGTATTTACATGAAAAAAGACACCTGTATTCATAATTTTTCTTCTAATAATGGATTTATAAAAAAAAAACCTGTATAATACATTCAATCAAATCAAAACAGAGCTTTGAAAGAAGGATGTGGAAAAATAAAAGCCTTTCAATGAAGTGTTTCTTCTGTATTCTCCTCACAATAAAGGGAAAGATGTCCATACTTTATAAGTGTTTTATAAGTATATTCATATTGTGTGAGGCTAGAAAAATGGATAAGGTTTAGTCTTTGCAACAGTCTTCAAAACAAATCCACAGTCTGTCATTTTACCATAAGCCCTCAGAATTAAAGGGGAACAGTGGTCCAAAAATGACTTTAGGTAAATTGATAGGAATTGCTCTAATTTTGCAATTTATTTTCATTGTTTATTTTGCATAGTTTTGAAGATATTTACATTTTTGTGTGATATGGCAGCAGCATCACCAGGTCCCCTGCATTTCCTGCTTCCTGCTCTGAAACCATGTCAGTCAACCTGCCCTGTGTCTCCTCCTCCCCTTTGGTCCCTCCCACTCATGGACCCCATGGTCCCTCCAGTTGCAGGCCCCCCTTGGCCCATTCTCTTTCACCCCCATATGGCCCCGCCCGCTCACAGGTGCATAAGCCCTGCCCACTTGCAGGTGCACAAGTCCTGCCTACTTGCAAGTGTATAAGCTCCACCCACTCACGGGTGCATAGGCCCTGCCCACTCCCGGGTGCTGTGGGCCACTCAGACCCCCCCTTCAGAAAACTCTGTGGAGTGTGAACTCTGCCTGAAAAGGCTGTTTTCACATAGTGGGAAAGAAGGGCTGTGGATTCCCTAACCTTCTCTATCAGGACTTCACACAGCAGAGAGGAGGAGGAACTTCCTGTCTCACACATTGAGGAAGTCTGAGGCTGTGCTCGCCGGTGGCACTGTGCAGGAGAATTAGGAATGTCATGTCCACCTCCCACCCATTAACTTTCTGGTCAGTCATTTCTTTATATCTTTGGGCTGTGGAGCATGTAGAGAGGTGGTTGATGGCTTGTTTTAAAGGTAGAAAAAATGGCCTTTAATTTAAACTCAACCTGTTCCCCCTTGTTCCCCTTTAAAAACAAGCAGTGGAGACAGAGCCAAACAGAAACAAAAGCTGGCCAGAGCAGACTATAGCAGACCCATAATAACTTTATGCTGACAATATGAGAGCAGCAAAAGGGGGACAGCTGGGTAATGAGCAAAAACTACTGGAATTTATAATATCTGCCTGAAAGGTTGATAGTAGAGATGGACGAATGGATTCGGACTTCACGAACTATCCCGGACCCGGATTTCTCGGACTTTCGATAATTCTCAAACTTTCGATAATTATTGAATGTTCAAATGTTAGAGGCGCGAATATGCAAGTAAAATGTCTATTATACCAATACAAGAGTAAATATCAAATTATCAAATATGCGAGTAAAATGTCTATATAGCAATACGCAAGTAAATATCGTTTATGGGATAATTATCAAATCTTCAAACGCAAGAGCTCTAAAGTAGAGCGTGTGAGAGTAAAATCGATTATTCTAAAGTCCTGGATATTCGAACATGTTCCACAGACCATTTCCCAGGTCCCACAGTCATTTACATTAAGTTACCATTGATATTTTAATTGTATTTCATTAGAACTTTTCATACTATTTGACTCCCATTGACTTTAACCCTTTCACTGCCAGGAGATTTTCATTTTTTTTTGCGTTAACTGCCAGAAGAATTTTCAGGATTTTGCCCTTAATCGCTTTAGACTAATTTTACAGTAGGAAACCTTGCAGTAAATCAGGAATATTGTACATTGTTTTTTTTGTCCACGGAATCATACTCAGGACTTTAGCAGTGCAAGGCATCAGTGCTAACCACTTGTGATAAATATATGATTTAAAACCTTGGCTCAATATCAACAATAAGAGAAAACCACCTCAGTTCTTTTTTTGAGACATATACTTTATATTGTTAAAGAAAGATTTCAATCACACAGATTGAAGGGAAACAGCAACGTCAGTAGATAAACACATTGTACAAAACTCATGTGACATAAACACATCAAGTAGATCTAGTGCACCATTCTGAGGAGGTAATATCAGAGCTTCAAATATATAAAATATGACATTTTAACAGGGAGCAATGACTTCTGATAGAAACATGAAGTAGCAGTGGAGATATACATTGTAACTGGAATATAATGTATCATTTCAAAGGGACAGTGCTACAAAACAAACCTGTAACTCATGCAATAAATGTCATACACACACTGACTAAGGTGGTAGAAATAGTAAAAAAAAAAATCTCCCCAAAATATTTCTCTTTCTGTAATAGATAATAATTTTATATTTTAAAATACAAGAATACAATTTTATACATCTCAAATGAAATTCCAGCTTAATTTAGTGAAAACTTTCACCAGAAATATAATTTACCACCAAAATATATAACACTTATGGATATTTTGCACAGTCCTCCAGATTTGACTTAATTTAACCAATACTGCGTTGGGATTCAACAAGCCCCCAAAAAATGAGTCTAAGACCCATTAGCATAGATTTCAAACTCATATAATCAGTATTACTTATCCAGCTTTTACTATTCTCACAGTAAAAAAAATAGAAGATGCCTGGTAAACAATGCACCAGAGAGTTTATTGTATGGACCACACACAAAACTTAGCTTTCTAAGGACTCGTCGTATTTCATCCCATCTAGGAGATGAATATGATGTTGGATTCCTTGTGTTTCGGTATTGGGTCTTTTAGATACACCAGTCGCTGCCTTGGTGTGTTCCTGGGTTTAAAGCAGACGGATATGGTGTCTCTTGAAAATCCTTCTTCATTTCTCTGACACCCCCTCTACATATGGGATGACCATGTTCTTTCTCCTGTCTTGCTTTCTGCCTTCACTGGTATTGGTGTTCTTTTCTTTCCATTTTTCAGTTTTGACAATGGCCCAGTCCACATAGAATCTATATTTTAGTTAAATTGATGCCTAATGGTTTAAATGAGTAACTTGAGACTTTTGTGTAACGTGTTTAATTAGGTCATCATAATGGATTAAATTACAATAAGAATAAATAAAATAATGCAGCTTTATTGCATAGTTTAGTAAAACAATAGAATGTTAATAATATGAAAAAAATAAAAATGTGTAAATATTTAAATGTATAATATTTTTAGTGTGTGATTTTAATGTTTTGGACTATCACTTTAAGGGGACATATGTACCAGTAGGAAGGAAGGCATCCCAAAAACACGACAAGTACATTCATGCTAGACCAAGAGGTCTAAAGAAGTGTGGTGGAAAACATCATACCCAAAGAAGATGAATTCATTTTTTAACAGGTGTTAGAATAAATTGCAGCTAGCTGAAGGTTACAGGGGTAATTTACGCTTGAAAGAAAGAAAAACATTTTGAGATAAATCCTCCCTATGTATACATTTATATTTTTTAAGCTTGTCACCAGAGTACCACGGTTCTTAAGGAGAAAAATAAGTAGAGAAAATGAATATGTATATGTAATGCTATGATGATAAACAGTTATTTTATCATTCCTATTTAGAACAAAGAGGGTTTTTTGTTTTTTTAAATAGTCATTTTATTTTGTACAAATAAAACCTTTAATCATTACCATGTGAGAATTGATATCTGCCCAACATCAGAAGTGAATCAAGTTTTTTTGTCCATATTGGTTTAGTTGTTATGTATAATATTTTATGGTTTAAATAATTATTTTTTATTTAGATGGTTCTGTAAACTTGTAAGCAATAAGGAATATTCAGTTGGAAGTGCAAATCTATAGTATTAATGTAAATGTAATATTTCGATATTGGAATTGTGGTAACGAAAGGATCCAGCAAATTGTCACAGAAAACACTGTACATGAAAGATCAGACATTGAAAATCCTTCGTCCATTTTCTCATCCCCTAAATTAACAGAAAGATGTATAAACGCAATCATTGCTACATCAAGAACTGAAAATGTCAAGCAGTCGGATCACATTTATAAATAATGAATGTAAATACTCTCAGCACACTAAATTAACTATATAAATGGAAATTTAATTAGAGGAAATATGCCTTCAATTAGCGAAACAGCAGTAATCATTATCAAATGAACTTTATTTTACATTAGGGATAGCATAATGTTCAGCTTTATCTCTTTCTGAAAGCTTCAAATTAAAGAGGTAAAATGTACAGACAATCTCAATGTTGGAATTTAGGTTTCTTGTATTTAAAAATAAAAAAGTTTAAGTTCAATGCTCTCTGCTAAAACACAAGGAAACACATAAATTAATATTTCTCCAATAAAAACAAAAATAGACACTGACTCGTTAATGGTACGTTGTGTCTGACCTCACGTACAGGGTTCACCTTGCATAATATAATTTGCGGTGATGAGTCCTCGCTAGACGGGCCTGCATTACTAAAAGGATATAAGGTTTGCCCACATAAGGACCATGTACTGATCAGAAATGCTATCTTGGAGGAGACCAGGAAGCATTGGCAGTGTTGTTGGAAGAGGTAGGGTCACTTGGGCCTATGCGTTAGGCTTTTAAAAACCAGAATCACTTTGCCATGGAAGATGGGATGTCTGTGCAAAAAGTTGAAGGTAAGGGGGTGATGAAACAGGTGAGAAATTGTGAAACTCTTGCTGAAGGACCCTGTATCTCCCCTGCTCCCCTTTCTGTTTTCTCATTGGTTCAGAACGGCACCTTAATGGACTTTGTGGGTTTTTTTTCCATCCCCTCCAGTTCTCCTACCACCTCTTCTACCACCCCTAATACTGTACCTTTCCATCCGTTTTCATTCCGGTCCCCTGGCTCCAGCCTTTTCCTATCACCCTGTTCATCAGATAAGTTGAGTACCTTGGGTATTCCAGTTTTACTCAAATACATTAAAATGGTGAATTCTCCTCCCTTAGTCCCCCACAAATGGTGGATATTGAGTAAACAGATGGTATAGAGAGGGTGAAGCCTAAAAAGAAAACACTGGATGGAACAAGTAAACTAGTTTTTTGCCCATTGTCAAAAACTAGCACAGATGACCTGAATCCTGTTTTGCAACCAGAGTACACACCAAGAGTATCAGAACCAGTTCCAATGGATGTTTAAATAAATGTGCCAGCAGCAAATACTGTACTTTAACAACAGCTACCTGTAAAAGGAACTAGTACTAGTGATGTTAACGTGGATAGGACAAGGGCCAGACCATAGATGAGTCATAGGTAAAGTGTTTGATTTAGGCTTTTAGGTTCAAAATTTCTTTGCCTTCATTTATGAGTGGAATTTACTACACTATACTGTAAGTGTCCAAACATCAAAGGGACTTGACAAATTTTAGGAAATTAAGCGAAAATGCTACTACATTATAAAGCAAAATATTAAATGCCTAATGTATTATATTGAATAGGGTTATTGATATCTATTTTATTATGTATATAGGGTAGTAGAGACATAAAACTATGGTTAAAGAAGAACTAAACATATATATATTACTACTATGTAAAAGCTTTCTTTCCAAAAACTGCCATGCATTGTGCGATATTATTCCAGTAAGTTGCATTTATGTAAGAACTTGATTCTGTAACTATGAAAGCTTACATGTTGTTGCCAGTCTCTGTCTAAGTATTCTTCAAACAGCCTTATGAGATGTACATGTCTCCACACCAATATAGAAGCCCTGCTGTTTATTTTCCAGCCAGCATGGATGGCACAAAACTGCCTACCAGGAATAATACTAAATAGCAGATTTTACTAACTTTTTTCTTTCATTCTATTCATTATGTTTCTAAAAGATAAATGTATTGAAATTCTATGGGCCATATTTCTAAAGATGTGGTATCGCATTATAGCGATTGGGTTAACGATCACTAAAAAAATTGGTAATTTACATCATTTTACTGATTGTTAAAACAGTCATAAATCTATGACCGAAATCTTAAACCTACAACCACGCTCCTAGATTTACGATATCCCATAGAATACCATTACAGTAGTTTACTAACGCATGGTATTCTACATCCGAAAGTTCGTTAATTAACAAATGTGCGGTATAAATGTAAAATCACGGCCATCATATTTTATCAATAATGCAAGGTATTGCTAATGTGCGAAACCGCTTGTTTGTAAATATTGCCCTATATACTGTATTAGCTTTGATGGGATAGTGGTTTAATGCTCTGCTATAGTAAGACATGAGTTTGCCGGTTCAAATCCCCAGACTTAAATTTTATTTTTCTGGAATTTAAATATTCTGTTTTTTTACATCCATGCTAAGAAATAAACTGCAAAGAAAACTTAGACTGATATACTTAGACTTTCACCAAAACAAAAGGGGGATTATGGGAGCTGACCTTTTAGCCATAGGTTGATTTCATAAATCACCCAGAAGGGAGAGGTGAGACACAGCTTGTTATATCTTTGTAAATGTGCTCTGTCTATTGTGACAAACTTGTGTGGAATCTTTAGTTCCCCTTCAAATGGGGAAAATGACTAATCTTAATCTACAATATAAAACATTAAATCAAAATTTACTCTAGTGTGTGTGTGTGTTGCTCAATGCCTTAATCCAGCCCTTGTTATGCTCAGCCTCAGTATCCCCTCTCACTCACCAACTCCTCCTTTCCTCTGATCTGGCTTTTTTAAACTGATCATGCTCAGTAATCCCTGTCATCCATCACAATAAAAGGTTTCCTACTATGCAATTTAAAGCTCCAAATTGTCACCATTCCAGTTACAGGAAATATGCATACCTCAGAAGAGTTTATGATTAAAGAGCTTGATTGACAGCTGAAAAGTAAGATGATTCAGTTTGAATATTTAAAGAAACAGGAGACAGATCAACAACAAAAATAGTTGGAAAGAAATTCCAATAATTGGTAATTTAATAAAAACTATTTTTCCAGCCTGAATACAATTTAAATTGTTTAAAGGGTTTGCATTAGCTGAAACTACAATTCTAGATAAGAATAATGGTATTATTCATAAAGAAATCTTTGTTACTAAATTTTTAATGTGAAGCAACTGCTCCTAACTTTCTCTTCTCTCCCTCCTCCCTCCCTCCCTTACCAACCAAAAAGCCAAGACCTGGGAGCAGCAGTCGATCTTAAGCTTTTTACAACAGTGGGCAGCTGTGCTGAGTCCCGAGTGAGTGAAAGATTCAATTCAGGGGAGGGGGACTGTGTGCTTCTGACAGTTCAGATGCAGCTATCTGGTTTACCAAAAGATAAAGACCCGAGCTGTCAAGAGCAACATATAGGCAGACAGACATGTGTACGCATAGACAGACAGACATTCAGATAGACAGACAAATATTACACTTAAGCTAAGTACACACTATACAAACCTTCCTCTTGACCGACCGTTCGAGGACAAAAGACCGTCGGCCGCAGCAAAAGTATCCGCATCTGACCATTAGGGACGACCATAAAGGACCGCACGATCGGTTGTGATTTTCTGACCTGTCCGATCGCTCAAAAAGCCGCCATTCGGCCCGACCGACCGAAACACTGAAATGCCGGTCAGTCGGGCTGAAATATTGTATCATCTGTACCTAGCTTTAAGGTACTAGCAGACAAAGCCAGGTTTTATTTCTATATTTTACTAAAAGTAGCACAGCATGAGCGGGGTTAATTTGCATTTTTAGAGGGAGATCCTAGTGAGAGGTCAGCGGAGGGGGAACATAATTAGAATATTTAGTTGGAGTAACAAATCTTTCTTTAATTTTAAATAAATATTTCTCAGGATCTACACCTCAGAATTCAACTCTGTAAAATACCGTTTAAGGAACAAGATGGGAGTATCCTGGAGTTGACACCCAGTCTGCAGGTAAATCACATCATCTATATGTGAATAGAGATGACCCAAACTCACTAGTTTCGTTCCTTTTTCGGATTCGAAAATCCGAAACTGGAATGAATTTTCGATAATTCTCGAATGCATTGGGCTATTTTTGATTATTTTCTAACTTTTAAAAATTATCGGAAATACAATCGGAGACCATTTTCCGAGTTTTCAATCATATTTTCGAACATTCAAGGCTATTTTTGAAAATTATCGAAAATGTCTTCCGAGGTCCTGGAATATGGATGATCCGTCCAGAATCTTTTGGATTTTGGAACCGAGGGGTTCTACTTCAGATCCGGGTTCGACAAAACTCGGATCACATCTCTATATGTGAACACAGTTGTCCCAACAAAATGTAAGCAGGGTTGAGTAAAAAAAAATAGGAAAGAAAAAACTTACAATTGATAATACAGATTAGGTATGAATATTGAAGTGTATATACAAAAATTATACCTCCCCACCATCCATTCATAATATTTCATATAAACAGGTCTAGCACCTTCTAGCTGCTGTACTACTAGGTAAAGTATTATAAAAGAATACCTATAGACCCAAAGAGAGTCAAACAAGACCCAGGATAAGCACCCTGACCTATGCCAATAGAAAGACAACTTAACCACAATTATTGGTTAAATCCCACAAAGTTTATTAAAACACCCTTAGGTATGAACCGGTGTACCATTTACCCATAAAGTGTCATCAGTGCAAAACAATACATAATAACATTATAAAACATAGAAAAGCGCAGGATAAAATGGTCCCTGCCTGAAGGGGAGGTAGCAATATACTGAGAGGCAATCAAATACTCATACATAAACTTTATATTATAAATCAGACAGTTCAACGTAGCTACATATGTAGCTCCTCCACATACTATCCTGAAATAGATACAATCACTGGCTGGCCTTCCACCAAATAAGTATCCAAAATTTTCCAATGGCTCTAGTAACAAACATAGTTGCAAAAAACAAACAGACTTCACCATTTGTGTGTCCTTTACGCACGGCCTCCCAGAGACAGCACCGATTTCACAGTCACAAGGATCCTGGTCCTCCCAATTTATACAAATCGACGAACGACCCCCAACCAAACGAATACACATGCGCGATTCTCGTCCGAAACGGCCGTTCATCAGGCTAATGTATCAGCATCAGGGGCGTGGCTCGGTGCACACATCGGACATGTGTAGGAGCCTTTGGATATAAACTGTGGATTAACAAAGAGTCATTCATTTTCAGATAAACAGCGTTTGATCACGTTCTTTGTTAAGAGTAAAGGGGATTTGTATCTTTAAAGTGTTAATCTATCTGTTTTCTTTTCATAGTAATCTGAGGTCTGTCTCCATCACTAAAATTGGTAACAGCAATACCATTGCATAAGCACTTAGTGGCAGTTAAGAAACTCCCATCATGTGCATACAAACGCTCTGCAACAATATAAAGTTTCACACCGTGCCTTTTGTATAAGGAAAAAGACATCTCTTCTTTTTATTCATGTAAGTGTGGGCTGTCCCAGAGACTAGGGGAACTGTTTATTTAGGAACAGAAAATACCATTTCCACATGAAAAATGCCACATAGTATAATGCCTTGTGGATCTAGTAACATGACTTCAGTTAAGCTTAACTGTCACATTTCTACTTTTCTTTGCCACCACTTGAGGCAAAGTTAAATGAATTGCTTTAGAATTCGAAAACCTTGAACACTTTTTTTTAAAGGCTATGTACAATGGGAAATTTGGATTTTTAAATTGCCCATTACTGGAAACTATAATTCTTCCCAATTATCACTGTACCATTTTTGGTTATTGGTCTGTCCCCTATTTCTTTAGATATCCAGTCTGAAAAATCTTATATTTCAACTGTCAATCAAGTGCCTTAGTATTATAAACTCTTCTGTTATGTATATATGCCTCTTAGATGTTAGGTTTTTATAATAGGGATTACATGCTTGCCCTTACAGAGAGGCAAATAGTCTGTCAGGTGCTGCGACTGAGGCACTTAGCATAAGCAAAACAAGTACTGGATTCATGCAGCAACACAAACACATCAGAGTAAGTGCTGCATACATGTATTCGTTTATAGATTGAAATGAGGTAAATTCATATAATTAATTATAAATGGTAATCAATATAGACAGTTTAATTCCTTCTCACCCTCAGAAATTGCCCAGTGGGAATCTATCAAACAAAAATAAAGAAGTTAGTCTGTAATGGTAGATTTTTTGAAATTCCGAGATTTCTCGTATTTTCGTGAATTTTCGAAATTATGTATTTTCAAAAGTTTTAGAAAATACGAGGATTTCTCTTATTTTCGTAAATACGTATTTTCGAAAATTTTCATTTTAGTGGGTCCGCTCGCAGATTTTCAAATTTTCTAATTTTTTCGAAAATTCGCGGATCTTCGAGCGGACCGGATTTTGCGAAGTTCGGACATCTCTAGTAGTAACTTGCTCAGCTTCCTGTTTTTTTACAGACTTGTGGAGTATTCCTGACCTTAGTTCAGATACCTTGCACTTTAGGTTCAGGGTTCAACTGATCCCAGTGAGGCACTACAAGTCTTCCGGCAAACAGGGGCTTGTCTATTAGTGAAGCGAGTGGTGTTAGACTGGAGTATCATGAGTATCTGGGATGAAGGAATACTCGGGGATCTGGAGCATTAAATTATAAAGGGCCATGAAAGATAATCAAGAGCAGTTACAATTAACCAACTGCCTGCTCGTATTTCAGCACAAGAGAGTTGACGGTCTGCTCCAGCAGTAGTTGTTGCTGCCCCTTTACATGCTCTGAGCCCAAAGTGCCTCTTCCTGAAAAACTCTCTAAAGTTCAACAAAGTTTTCAGAACTTTAGGTTAATCTGTATTTCCAGACAGACATCATTAGGTTCACAATTTCAGAGGGTTGGTTTAGTTATTTTTTTCTTGCAGGGTGATCCACAGTCCACGGGGCCTTCAGTCTCCCCTCAGAGAGTCAAGTCTTGTTGTCAGTAAAGGCATTCTTCAATACTTTGGGAGTTCTCGACTCCAGATTAATTTGGTACAGCAGTGCACAAGTTGTGGTCTCTCTGTCAAGGATGCAGTACTGCTGAGGAATACCCATCTGAGTTTCGTCAGTAGTAGGTCTTGGAACAATTCTGCACTCAAGAGCAATTTTTCTTAGGGTCTTTCCGATGATGTCAAAGATGTCCTGGTTAAACACCCAGTCCCAGCAACCCTAGATGAGGCTTTTCAATTGTCCATCATAGGCTTCCTGAGCGGTGCTAGGAGAACTCTAAGTTTTCTTTTCTGTCTCCTATCCCTGCCAACACTGCCCCTTCAGATATTGAGAAGCTTATGCAATTGGGGTCATCACGGCTGTCTCCTTCAGGGAAAACAAGAAGGAGTCATCTGGTGTTTGCCTTTATTGTGGCGAATTGGGTCACTTTGGTTATGTTTCCACAAGAATTTGTGAAACTCCAATGCTTAGGTTAGAGGAATCTCATTTAGGGACACAGGTAATTCCTCAAAGTCCTGATAAAATGTTGTGACCAGAGGTACTTTCCCTTGCCTCAGTCCATAAGAAGTCTCTGGGGTTTATAAATATTGGGGCTGCTGCCAATTTTATGCCCAGTTATTGAGAGTTCCTATTAATAATATGTCTGACTCAGTAGTGGTATGTGCTATTGATGACTCCCTTTTGCAAAAAGGTAATCCTCTAGCCTTAACTTCTGATGTTACATTAAATGTGAGGGCCATGCACTCAGAGGTTCTACGGTTTTTGTACTTGAACATGCCTCTACCCCTTAAATTATAGGTCTATCCTTGCTAAGAAAGCATAACGCAGTGATAAATTGGTCTACATAGTGCACAAGCCTCCCAGCATAGGAGGGCTTGTACATTGGTGAAGTATCTGGGCTGAAGGAATACTCAGGGATTGTCAGGGATCCGTATCGTAACATATGTTCTTCATTTGCAGGTAATCCTCTCTAATCACAAATTAAAAAATGATACAGCATAAAGTACAAGAAGTTAAAAATACTTTATATTGTTCAATTTGTATAGTAATTAAGCCCAGTGAATTTGTTAAACTGCTTTCTGTTTTGTATTGAAATCAGGTGTATTTTCCTAAAAAAGATTATGAAGATTTATGCTTCAGCTTTTTTCTGGATTCTGGAGCTTCCCACTGCAGTCATTTTTATTTGGCTCATTATAGAGATACTATGTTGATAGCATGGTGATTGGCAAGGTATTTCAGATACATTGCACCCTAACCTTCCAAAGCTTTAATATCATTGAGATCTATTTAATTTGTCTTTTTAAATTTCAAATTGATTTCTTCTCTTCTATTCCCTCTATTTTTTTTTGGACTGTAACAACCACAGTTTTCAAGCTAAAGAAAATCTTTATTTAATTCACCTGTATCTCTGACATAATCAACGCTGATTACCTCTTTCTCTCTACTCTGTGTTGCCTTCCAAAATACAGCATTTCAAGCCAAATTTAAAGTTTATGTTTAAATAATACCACCAAAATAATTTAATGCCTTTAGTTTTACCCTAAATCCCAGGGACATGGCAGAGCCTACAGTACATTTTAATCTACAGTATGTAAACTATACATATCTGTATTAACAGCAAAATCAAAACTAATTTTTTGTGAAGGACACACTTGCCTTCAATCCTCAATCTAAATTATCTTCATTAGGCTGGACTTGTGTGAACATAGCAGCAAAGAATTCATGTTTTGTTGATGCAGATGTCATTTGCTGTTCTACTAAAATACATTAGTTCACTTGTAAACAACAATAAATGACCCATAATTTCCATTCACGTAACAGCTGCTACATAATTTTTTTTTCATTAGTTGTTTTTTAAGGTTAGTGTTTGCTAAAATGTGACTTTTAATGAAAAAGCCAAGACAATGTAAAACAACAAAAAAAACCCAGAAAGATATGTTATAAAGCAAGTTAAGAATTTCAATTAATTTCTGCAGCAACATAATGAAAATGAACAATCACTGAGTAAAAGTCTCATCAATTCCAGAAATTATGCATCCATATAAAGTGTAATGGTATATGTTTCTTATGCCAAGTAATTACACAGAACAATTTCTATAGAACAATTAATGTTGAAACCCTCATCACCCCATTAGAAATTCTGCATGTTTAAAATATCTTTTCCTACACCATTTAACTATTTGTGTGTTATACATTTGTTTATGCACCAAAATATTTCTTTATTTTGTTAGATGAAGAAGTTAAGCCACTACTGACTTTTTTATTTCTGGTTTTCTTTTTTTTATTGCATAAGTGCAGTTGTAAGTTAAAAGAATTCCTTAACTAGTATGTTTGTTTGTATGTTTTTTTTACTATAGTTATCATGATATATTATAATATATGTTGCAAAAAAGAAAAGACCTCTTTGAGGCATTTAATTATGTCGGTAAAGTTACTGAACAGAAATGGACTGCTTTTAAAGGAGACTAAGATGGTTATAGAGAATGCCACAATCGGGAGTTCACTGCCATAGAGATATATGGGGGTTATTTAATAAAAGTTCTTATCATTTAAAATGTTGGTAATTTTGCCCCAACCAATCAGATGTTAGCTTTCAAATGTTAAATAAGTTCTGATTGGTTGGGGCAAAATTAGCACCATTTTATATGATAAGAACTTTTATTGAATCTCGCTGATATGTGTTTTGTATTGAGATGCCGCACCCTGAGCAGGATTTTCAACCTGCCTCATGGGCGCATTGGCCCTGATAAAAGGAAGGCCAGATGGAAATGAGGTAAAAAAAATGTATCCTTGACTCCAAATGGTGATCAGAAGGGATCCCTGGATTAACAAGAAAGGGTCATATTTATAAAAGTTTGTTACATTTTTGCAGAAGTTGCACAATTTATATAGCAGCTGGTGAAAAGCCATACCGCTGTATCCATTTTTGCCAAATATTACCATATATCGCAGCTAAAACTGCTTGATCCTATTTATAAAGCAGAAAAAGTGTTATTTTGCTATTAAGTCAAGTCTTTAAAAATTGCCAAGTCTAAGGGGTGTCAAAATGCATAAGTGGCCATATTTTTAGCCTGGAAATAGGCCACTGGAATGTGTCAGTACATTATTGTGGATTTCCCACGGTGAAAATATTGTCTTAAAATGCTCTATTTATAAATACAGCCATTGCGGCAATGAGTTAATGGGGCTTCTACATACATATTCAGTTCTGTGGATACATCTCAGGAATGTATCCCCACAATACAGCACACTCAAAATCTGGGACAGGTGTAACTCATCTCATAAGCTTATCTCTAATGTCTCCCGGCTCCTTTTTTTTACCTGCCTAACTTGCAATCAGGTTAGTTAACAAATAGTGTTGGTGACAAAGAGATGAAATTTAAAGATATATGCAATTCTAATGGCACTATTCTTCCTTGGAAAACCATACAATTTAAACACAACATGGAAGATGTTCATTGTTATTTCCACACCCAACTGCACTATTGTTTCATAAGCAGTATGAACTGTACCCCACAAAACTCCTCTAGTTATCTGCCTTATTAACCCCCTTCATGTTCTAAAAAACATAATAATACCAAGACCATATCTGCAAAATCAATAGGATTACAGCAGTGTCTTAGAGGGCATCTTCACCCTCATTTTAATCTTTTGGTATATTGCAGGCCATGCCTCCCCACCCCCAACCACTATATTCTGACTTAAAAAATCGATTCCCATTTCTACTTATAGCTCCTCATTCCAGCGCTGTTCTGGTATGGCTCCCCTGCCTGTCGGAACTACAAGCAAGGGTTCAGGCCGGCAGCCACGGCTGTGATTAGCTGAGAGGCAGCCAATCACAGCTGCGGCTTCCATCAATGCAGAACGGCACTGGAAAGATGAGTGGTAAGTCGAGATTGGAATTTATTTTTAAAGTCAGAATTTAGCGAATGGGGGTGGGAGGGAATCTTGCTACAGAAGTAGCAGCCAGGGAGGGATCGGGAGAGAAGGGGGGAAAGGGCACCACTGCACATGCCAGCAGCAACTGAGAGGACACAACAGAGGCAGAGACCTTTTGGACAGGAAGAAAGCTCCTACACTTCAGTTTCCTGGACTTTGAAAAGGAACTACAGGAGAGGGATGTTAGGTAAGTATTTTTTTTAATTGTACAGTGGGGCCAGTGGTTGGTGAATTTTTAGTTTGGGGGTGGACAAGTGGACAGCTCAGTGGACAATAATCATGATTAGAAATAAGTATATTCTTGATTAAAGATATGAGGGAATTTATGAAATAATGCAATGTAGCAGAAATAACAAACATACTCAGCATTACAAATCAAGTCATACATATTTTATAAAATAAAATAATGTAGCCAAGTGGAGATTTGTTGGCACCTTGTAGAAATTACAGGACACACAACCTTTTTATGCAAGAGAGATATTTTTATTCTGTTTCCAGTAGCAAAGAAAAATTCATCATGCCCCTACAGCATAGCTCATAAACTTCTTCCTAGACTACTTTAAGTCTTACAAACGGAAATTTACAGTTCTAGCACAAGTGAGTTTTAGAACAACCAAGTACAGTATTTGCTTACATTTTTATTTATTTTATGTTGTTAAATTTCTTACTGTACTGTATACAGAAAAAACCTAGGGGAATGACATCATGAGCGAGTTCAAGGCATTTCAATAGCCACAAATAAATATTCATTTTAATAATGGTTATTAAACCCTAGGGCCTATATTTTTCTATTAAGTTGGTTTCTTATCTCTGCTTTTTTTTGTTATAAATGTGTAGAATAAATTGTCTCATCACAAGAACATGTTTCGTATGGTTTTTGATCATACTGCAAAAAATAATAGACAAAGTTCAGAAAATGAACATTTTATCGGAAAGCATATAAAAGATAATCAGAAAGAACCTGTGTCTACTGATTCTATTGGGAAAGAAGTCTTGCATATTTAGTTCAGGGTATACTCAGGGAAATCACTAAGTATCATAGAATCTCATAATACTAATAGACTACTGAAGTCTGGAGGCTGCAGAAACAGTTAATTAGGGCGTAGTGATGAAAATCCAAGTTTTTCGGATTTTCGGAACATTTCATTGAAAACTTCTTTAAAAAAATAGTTAAGAACAGTACACCATATTATGTGACCATGTTGCTGTAAATAGTGATTAAAAATCACAACATGATTAACAATAAGGGTCAGTTTTCGGCAGCCGAAATAACTTTTCGATGCAGATGTGCGGCAAAGTAGGTGTGGCTTTGTGTTTGGGGCGTGACTTCATTGCTTGGTGTGGCAAAACCTTTGATAAATTTGTATTTGAAAACCGTTATTTATACAGTTCTCCATTGTTATAACGGATAATAACATACTTTCTCTAGAATAAAAGATGTTGGCGAAAAGATTTGTAAGCCTGCCACATCAGCAGGACCCTAACTAGTCTAACCTAGCCTAACCTAACAAACTATCTAAAGCTAACCTTACCATATGAAATTACTTTTAACAATATCCAACACATCTTTAGTGAAAGAAAAATATTTAAAAAAAAACATCTGCAGCAAGTTAGTAGGTAGGCCCCAGCTCAAACGTAGGTAGGTCCCAGCTCACAAGTAGGTAGTTGGGCCCTAGCACATTACTAGGTAGGTAGGACCCAACCCCAAAACACAAGAAGGTAAGTAGCCCCAAGTACACAATAAACACACAATCTGATTGGTTAATGTAAACCATGTAAAACAAGCATTGAAAAATTGACCAATCAGAAATAGATTAGGATTTTCTGCAAACCTATATAAAGAGATGCAAACCTCCACGGAACTCAGAAGTCATTGCTGTAGATGGCAGAAGAAAGAAGACGCCGGATCAAGATGCCGGCAATATCGGCCTTGTTGAGGCCACCGGTGGGTTTTAGAGGTATTTAAACCTAAACTTTTTCTTTCAAGTTGCACATTTGCACATTGATCAGAAACCAATTAAGCCCCAAAAGGCCATTGTCAGGGCCACAAAGGTCCATGTAAGGACCCAGGAGGGGGTCCCGGTTTTGAGCTGCAGGACCCCCGAACGTCTGGCTGGATTGTTGTTCGTTTGGCAATCCGCGAACGGCTGATTTCGGGAATCTCCAGATGTTCAAGGATTAGCATAGCGTGCATGTGCACTACGTCTGATTTTTATGCTGTTCCCCACGCACGGATGTGTTCCCCCAGACCATCTCCCAGGTCCCAGGGGCATGTAAGGTAAGTTTACACTGCAATATTTCTGAAAGTTTATTCGAGCTTTCCAAACTATTTACCCCCCATTGACTTTAACCCTTTCACTGCCAGGAGATTTTCATTTTTTTTTGCGTTAACTGCCAGAAGAATTTTCATGATTTTGCCCTCAATCGCTTTAGACTAATTTTACAGTAGGAAACCTTGCAGTAAATCAGGAATATTATACATTGTTTTTTTCAGCACAAAGTGTACTTTAACATGGTAACAGTATTTTGTAACTTTTCTGGAAATTTTACTGGAATTATGGGTAAAATATGTAAAAAAAATGAAAAATTTGCAAATTTTCATGGATTTTTCCCATTTTTATTTATAGTTATCTTAAGGTTACACACAAAAATCTTACTGTTTCTAAAAGCTCTGATACTCCCGAGTACAACGATACCAGATATATGTAGGTACCCCACTTTTCCTGTACAGGAGACTCCCCCAAACTAAAACTGCACCATCAAGAATATTACACCAAATTAAAATGTGTAACCACTACTAACAGTTAACATAGAATATCTACCAAATTATCTAAACTATCCCCACAAGTGAGATATTTTTAGAAACTACACACTCGCAGGATTTTATGAGTGAGGTTAGATTCGATCAAAATGCAGATAACCCGGACGCAGCTCTTCGTCCAATTGTAAGTTGTTTTCTCACATTTTCCTTTTTTTCCTCAACTGTAAAATCAGAGACAAAATCAAATGCGAATTTCAGCTAAAAACTGTGGAGGAAAGTTCAAACGCATCTCAAATATCAAAGCCTAACCCCTCCCGAATAAAACGGTATGCCACATTCATGGGTGTACCCAGAGACATGGCTACCAACTAACCCAGAGCGTGACCAGTGCCAAATGTCAGTAGCAGCAAAAAAAAATTAGCCAGTTTTGTATTTGAACAGTCTGCAGTTTTTCCAAAAATCACCCCCCCCAACTCAGAAATACCCCCCACAAACTATATATTCCTGAAATCTACACACGATCAGCTATGTAACGCTGTAGTTCGTTCATTGATACCATCAATGGTGTGGGCGCAGTTCTTCGTAGAAGTTTGCACTTTTACCAGATTTTCAAAAAAAATGAACATCAAACAACATTCAAAAAGGTAGAAATCATGCCAAAACACCATGGAATGTAAAAAAAAGTTACCAAATATCAATCTCCCAAATGTCCTGAATCAAACGGTATTTGTGTGGTTACACACGCGGACGTGGAAGCGAAAAGCCACAAAGTGAGACAATGCACGATGGCTCAGAAACGGCAAAATATTTAGCCAACTCGAATTTGGACAGTCTGCAGTTTTTTCAACAAACACCCCCGTAACTTAGAAATAACCCCCACAAACTATATATTCCTGAAATCTACACACCTTCAGCTATGTAACGCTGTAGTTCGTTCATTCATGCCATCAATGGTATGGGCGCAGTTCTTCGTAGAAGTTTGCACTTTTACCAGATTTTCAAAAAAAATGAACATCAAACAACATTCAAAAAGGTAGAAATCATGCCAAAACCCCATGGAATGTAAAAAAAAGTTACTAAATATCAATCTCCCAAATGTCCTGAATCAAACGGTATGCCATATGTGTGGTTACACACGCGGACGTGGAAGCGAAAAGCCACAAAGTGAGACAATGCACAATGGCTCTGAAACGGCAAAAATATTTAGCCAACTCCGAATTTGGACAGTCTGCACTTTTTTCAACAAAACACCCCCGTAACTTAGAAATAACCCCCACAAACTATATATTCCTGAAATCTACACACCTTCAGCTATGTAACACTGTAGTTCGTTCATTCATACCATCAATGGCGTGGGCGCAATTCTTCGTAGAATTTCGCATTTGTCTGAAAAATGAACAAAAAACAACTTCAAAAGGTAGAAATCATGCCAAAACCTCATTGAATCTAAAAAAAAGTTACTAAATATCAATCTCCCAAATGTCCTGAATCAAACGGTATGCCATATGTGTGGATACACACGCGGACGTGGAAGCGAAAAGCCACAAAGTGAGACAATGCACGATGGCTCAGAAACAGCGAAAATATTTAGCCAATTCCGAATTCGGACAGTCTGCAGTTTTTTCCACAAAACACCCCCGTAACTTAGAAATAACCCACACAAACTATATATTCCTGAAATCTACACACCTTCAGCTATGTAACACTGTAGTTTGTTCATTCATACCATCAATAGTGTGGGCGCAGTTCTTCATAGAAGTTCGCATTTGTCTGAAAAAATGAACAAAAAACAACTTCAAAAGGTAGAAATCATGCCAAAACCTCATGGAATCTAAAAAAAAGTTACTAAATATCAATCTCCCAAATGTCCTGAATCAAACGGTATGCCATATGTGTGGTTACACACGCGGACGTGGAAGCGAAAAGCCACAAAGTGAGACAATGCACGATGGCTCAGAAACAGCGAAAATATTTAGTCAACTCCGAATTTGGACAGTCTACAGTTTTTTCCACAAAACACCCCTGTAACTTAGAAATAACCCCCACAAACTATATATTCCTGAAATTTACACACCTTCAGCTATGTAACACAGTAGCTTGTTCATTCATACCATCAATGGTGTGGGCGCAATTCTTCGTAGAAGTTCGCATTTGTCTGAAAAAATGAACAAAAAACAACTTCAAAAGGTAGAAATCATGCCAAAACCTCATGGAATGTAAAAAAAAGTTACTAAATATCAATCTCCCAAATGTCCTGAATCAAACGGTATGCCATATGTGTGGTTACACACGTGGACGTGGAAGGCAAAAGCCACAAAGTGAAACAATGCACGATGGCTCAGAAACAGCAAAAATATTCAGCCAAATCTGAATTTGAACAGTCTGCAATTTTTCCCCACAAAACAACCCCACAAACCATATATTTCTCAAATCCACACACCTTTATCTACGAAATTCTGTAGTTTGTTCATTCGTACCATCAATGGTGTGGGCGCAGTTCTTCGTAGAAGTTTTAGCAGATTTTCTAAAAAATTTGGAAAAAAACACTCTCAAAGGTAGAAATCATGCCAAAATCCCAAGTAATGTAAAAAAAAGTTACCAAATATCAATCTCCCAAATGTCCTGAATCAAACGGTATGCCCTATGTATGGTTACACACGCAAACGTGGAATCAACTAGCCACAAAGTGAGCCAATGAACAATGGCCCAATTACAGCAACTTTTCAGATTTGTCAGACTAAACACCCCTCTATATTAGAAATACCCCCCCAAACTATATATTTTTGGAATCTACACATCTTCAGCTAAACAATGGTGTGATTCTTTTATGCATACCACCAATGGTATGAGCGCAGTTTCATGTAAAATTTCGCTTTTTTACCAGATTTTCAGGAAATTTTTATAAAAATACAATTCAAAGTTAAAAATCATGGCAAATTTCCATGTCATGTAAAAAAAACTTGTCAATTATCAATCTTCCAAATGCCCTGAATCAAACGGTATGCCATATGCGTGGATGTACACAGGGACATGGCCACCAACTAGCTCAAATGGGACATATGCACAAGTGTAATTACAAGAAAAAAATCAAAGTGCTCTGTAATTTCAAACAGCCCCAAAACTTGGAAATGCCCCCCACAAATAAAACCCCCAACTAAATATCAATCTCCCACATGTTCTGAATCAAACGTTATGCCCTATGCGTGGATGCACACAGAGACGTGGCCACCAACTAGCTCAAATGGGACGCATGCACAAATGCAATTACAAGAAAGAATCAAAGTGCTCTGTAATTTGAACAGCTTACACTTTTTCTAAGGAAACAGTCCCGAAACATGGAAATTCTCCCCACAAACGATATATTTTTGGAATCTACACACCTTCAGCTACGTTACGATGCCATGCTTTCATACATACATGAAGAATTTCAGACCCACTGATCCAAAGAAGTCCGTGTTTTTACGAGGTATTGTGAAAAATAAAATAAGATGATTCAAGGGTTGAAATCCTACCTAAACCCTTTTGACAAGCAAAAAAACCCAGTAAATGTCAATCTCCCACATATCCTGCATCAAACAGTATGCCATATGTGTGGGTGCACACAGAGACGTGGCCACCAACTAGCTCAAATTGGACGCATGCACAAGTCCAATTACAAGAAAAAAATCAAAGTGTTCTGTAATTTGAACAGCCTAATCAACTTGGAAATACCCCCCACAAACTATATATTTTTGGAAGCTACACACCTTCAGCTAGGTGATGGTATCATGCTTTCGTATATACATGAAGAATTCCAGGCGCTGTTATCCATAAAACTCTGTGCTTTTAGGAGATTTTGTGAAAAAATAAAATAAGAGGACTCAATGGTTGAAATCCTACCTAAACCCACTCGGCAAGTAAAAAACCCACTAAACGGCAATCTCCCACATGTCCTGAATCAAACGGTATGCCATAAGGGTGAGTGCAAACAGAGACGGGGCCACCAACTAGCTCAAATGGGATCCATGCGCAATTGCAATTACAAGAAAAAATTAAAAAATGCCACAACCCACCCCCACCCCTATCCCCCACTACCCATTTTAGTGGAAAACCAGTTAGTACGGAGAGTCACACAAGTTTTTGCACACTTTACTGATCCTAAAAAATCAATACGGGCTTTTTTGGTACCTCTGCAAAATTTCCTACTAAAATAGGCTTAGTTTCCCTTGAAATCCAACAAATATATGATCCGCGTTTACTTACCGTATCAAACCGGGGACATTGGGAGCTTGGAGAAGACAAAGTTTTTTGCTATTTTAGTTTTAGGGTAAAAAAAAAAAAAAGGTGTGTGTATCACTTTAAGATTTTTTTTGTGTGCATTTCCCCTTTTTTTTGGGGATCATTCCCAAAGATGATCATCAAATCATCTTAGGGAATGATACCGAACTTGGAATACGGGCATAAATGCCCGTTTTCCAATTCGAAATCTGATCGGAAAAATCACTTCCCGGAAATCATTTTCCAGGAAGTGATTTTTCATTCATTGGCAAAGATCAATAATTTGGTGATCAGAAGTGATCACCAAATTTTGATCTCTGTCCCCATTTTTTTTCTAAGTCTTCGCTAAGTAGCAAAGACTTAGAAAAAATCCTATTTGTGAATGGAACTTTGAGTTCCATTCACAAATGTATAGTAAAAGCTGGCAGCTTGACAGCTTTTACTATACAGGTACAGCAGCATGATCTAAATGGAGATCAAGCTGCAGTACCTCCACTAGACCACCAGGGGCAGCCTCTTACCACTTTCAAGGAAGACCCCGGTGAAGGAGGAAGTCTCGCGAAGTCACCGGGGTCTTCCTTTCCGGATCCGGACAAGCTCCACGTGGGACCAGCCATCTCCCTATAGGGTAACGCCAAAAAGGTACCGTAACTCCCGATCCCCCCCTCGGATTTGGACGCAACCGAGGGGGGATCGAGGGGGCTAGGGGGGCAGTTGAATGCTGCCCCCCGATCGCCCGTAGCGGGGGCCAATTTTTTTTTAGGTGAAGGGAAGCCACAGATCGTATATTCACGATCTGTGGCAGTTAAAGCATTCTCTGCACAGATCGTGAATATACGATCTGTGGCAGGGAAAGGGTTAAAGGGCATCTCCACCCTCATAAGAACATCTTTTAGATAGAATGGCCTCTTTAAAATATGTTGATATATCATACTTTGTCCTATGAATTCATTACTGTATGTCTGCTATGCTACTGGAGGCCTCATGGAAACTAAGCAATTTAGAAATCTGTACTGAGCCTGTACTGAGCCTGGGCGTGCTCAGAAGAGGCAGATAGAAGATTAACATTCAGTCATTGGCTGTGGTGTCAACTGTCAAATCCATAACAGTTGTTAACTGGAAGAATCAGGAAGCAGAAACAGGGAAACAGGACATTGTGCAGGATTCCAGGTTAGCCTTATATATTTCACATTGAAAACTATTATGGTTTAGGGTTTTGGGAGGGTGATTTACATGTATGTAAGTTTTCATTTCAGGGCTAGACTTGCCCTTTAATGGGTCTGATTTCGAACTTTCCATATAGTACAAAAGTTCGAAAACGGACCGAACTTTCGAAGGTTCAGCCATCTCTAGTTGATAGGTACATAGGACTAAGGACCAACAAAATGCCAAGATATAATATAGATAAGTAAATACATAAAAGATACATTTACGTTACAAAATATACAGTTAGGTAATAGCAACAACTATTATTGCAAATCATTGTCTTCATGTTACACTGATGCATTTGCAGCAATGTACCAGGAGTTAATGTGACTTTAAGATGAGAATTGCGGTATGTGAAAACACAAGCTAGCAACTGCCACAAGCATACCATACCAATGCATCACACTGAATCTCACATTGTTACATTGATTGGTACATGTTGAAATGGGAAACTGTTTAATGGCATGTCAGTGCTGTATGTTGACAATAAAATATATTTATTCAGTTACTATTTTTGCAATATGTGTGTTACAGGGCATTGCATTTAACTGTTATGGGGTTTAAAGCAATAATTCTCTTTTGGGTACATACAGGCTAAAATTTACAGTTACAGCATGAGTTGCTCATGTTTCACAGAACCAAAAGGTAGATTTAAAAAAGATTATTGCCTCTATATTTCATCTTATTTGTGAAATACAGCCTATCAAATGTAAAAAATGCGTACTTGTAGGAGAAGCTGCTGACACTGCTGCAGCTTCTCCCTTCCTTAACCCAGTGGATTTATTTTGCATTAAAGACAGTTTCATTTTTTGTCAGCAATGATTTAGAAACTGCAAGTGGAGTAGGAATGATCTGACAGTGTCCCAAGAAACAGATTGATGAAGTGATGCTCCTTTCGATTTTTACTATTTATCTAAGTATATAATATTTTAAGAAAAGAGCCAAGTTGTATAGTTCCTTTCTATTTCTCATTGCAGAATATAGAAGAATTTCTTTCTCTTGCATGCAGGAAAATGTATAATTTCTTCATAAATATTGCACATACACTATGTAATAGAATACTGTATTTGAATGAATAAAATTTCCAAGAATCAGTATTTTGGATTGTCTTCACAATTGGTGGTTTGCTTTGGCATGTTGGCCAGAGCGCGAAAAAAGGGAATTTGAGACCACAGTGGAAAGCAGACCACCATGTAAATCCCCACAAGGGTAAAATGAGCAAGTGCCGGCTACAGGAGTGACCTGATACCTTTCAAGAATATCACCTAGCGCAATAGTCATAATTATAGCACATCTAATCTTTTTTTTTTATTTCTTTATAAATTAAAAATAAAAATATGCCTTGAGGTATTTTTCTGACAATATTTATTTGCGCAATTAAAGGACATGCAAATTTCTACTAAATAAAAATCACTGAAAATATATTGGTACAGTAGCTCTCAGTAGCTATAAATCATAAGATTCCAATGTACTAATGTAGAGATAGTAAATGACCAGTTATTTGTATAGTATATTGGATACAATACAGTAAAATGTTAGATTATAGATAATTAGAAATGGCCGAACTTCATAAAGTTCAGTCCGTTTTCAAATTTTCGAACTTCACTAAATGTTCAAAAGTTCGAATCCAGATCCATTAAAGTCAATGGGGGAGTGATAGTTCGAAAAGTCCAGGTGATTTACAGATAAACTAACATTGGTAACTTACTGAAAATGGCTGTGGCACCTGGGAAATGGTCTGGGGAACATGTCACTATCACCAAAACTTTTTTAAACACTTCTTAAACACTAGCGGGAAATTGTCTGAGTTTGCACAAGCTACATTTGAGGGTTACGGCTAGAAAAGATAATCAATGCACATTCCTAGGCCCCATACAATATACATTTGTATTATTTTAAAAGTGTGGAAATATAGAATATAAGTCCCTGTTATGTATGAATATCAGTACCTTAGACAGTATGGAGGTTTTAGGTTATCCATGTCTTTATAATTCAAGTAATAGTAAGAAAATCGTTTTAGAAAATCGAGAATGTTTAGCATTAATACCTCTAACTTTACTGTATGCTGGGGAATGTCCCTACTGCTCAGTTGAATCGAGGAAGCACTTTTGGTGAGTGGTGGAACATTAAAACAAGTCCAGCTAATTTGACTAAATATTATGTTCTATACCTTATATCATTTGTTGTGGACCTTGCATACTGTGTGTCTGTTATATATTATCTACTAGAACAATAGCTGGCATTGCTTTTTCTTTCATCACTCTTTATTGATTCAAATTTCAAATTTATAACACACATGTATGCATTATAGAAACAATGTCATTCATAGAGCTGTCAAATAACATTTACACAACATGGGAAAAAAGAAAATAAACTTCTTGATTGCTACAGCGCCCCCATCATAACTCAAGGTGAAATGGACTTCTAGGAACTTGAATATCAAAGAAAGTATAATGAAACATGGGCTGGGAACATAAAATGTACATTATTGAAAGCATCTAATTAAAGACAAGTTAGCTTGATGTCTGTTATAGTTAAGACAATAGAGGGTATAATTAAGTACACAATTATGGCTTATTTGGATATGAATAGAGCAATCAGTAATATTCAAAGTGGATTGCAGAGTAAGAGGTTGCTAAGCCATCGGGATTTGCATTTTGTATAGCAATATAACTGAATATAAAGGCAAAGTGAATGATATTGCATACCTGGATTTGTTCAGATTATTGCAGGTTAAAGGTTAGATTAGACAGGCATACCTCAGAAACTGGCCCAACCAGGCACATTTCCAATTATGTAATAGAATGATTAGTTTATGTAATTATCAGAGTATACTGGGTATAATTATAAAGCATTATCTATTAACATTTAGTTGATCCCAGGCAGATTTGCTAGTATGGCAGGTGTCAGATGGTGTCAATATTCCTTTTGCTCCTTTTTATCTCTTTTGTTTTGTGCCATTTTTGTGTTTGGCAGTGACCCTTTTGTCTCTTTTAGTAGTAAAAACCTGTAACGCTTCTGCAGAACCACCTTAGGAAGAAAGGACATGCAATATAGCTTTCATAATTAGGCAGTTATTCCAGATTCCCTTCAATTATTTGTCCATAAATTTAATATTGCTTGATACCCAACAGTTTGCATCTTTAGTTATTAGTCATTGGACAGCAGCAGGAGAACATTCCTTCTTTTTATATTTATCAAAATAACCTTACAATTAACCTTGTCAAAAACAAATCCAACATAATCTAAAAACTATAAAGCAAACCTCTTTTTGTCTGTTTTTCATTGAATGGATAACTTCCCTATATTATATTGTTTCACTTACATCATGTAATGACAAAACATATACAGGGAGATTAAATTAAAGTTCTTATCGTTTTAAAATGGTGCTAATTTTGCCCCAACCAATCAGATCTTATTTAACATTTGAAAGCTAACATCTGATTGGTTGGGGCAAAATTAGCACCATTTTAAACGATAAGAACTTTTATTTAATCTCCCTGATAATTTCCCGTGCTGATATACAACCAAATTGTATTCATATATAGAAAAACTAAATGCACATTTATTAGTATGTATTTACAGTATACATGTATACATATACATAAAAAAACCTTCGACCCGCATTAGTCAAAATCCTAACATGAGTAACATCCAAGTACACACACACACATACCTTGCACTTGCACTCCTCTATTATTAAACCTGTTCCCTATCAGGTAATATAACAATATAGGTAAGTATAAGCACTAATACATAAAAACTATACATATATAGCTCTAAAACACCCTTAAAATCCCAGTCCTTATTATTGATGTACTAAATAGTACACTGAAGTGCACTTATCCAATAAATGGTATGAATAATCATGTTATTATGCTGTTCTAGCATTATGAAGGTAAGACTTGATATTTGAATAAAAACCTAAGATTTAAACGCCATGTTAATGAATTCCAAGATATGTATAATGTCATTTCAGTATATTAATGCATTGTACAGCTAACTTGCTTCCAAAGCACGCCTGCTTTCTAGTTAAAGGGATAAGCAATAAATGTGCTTTTTAGGATACAACAAACCACTGAAATTATTTTGACAACTTAGTAAATGGACTAGCACTTGCATTTATACAATGTGTTGCCTTGTTAATTGGTGCAGTAGAAATGCTGATGAAGATGCAGTGACAGAATAGTCAAGTTGTTATAAGGAGGTCACGAGCAGACAGTAGATAAAGGATATTATGAATCATGTATTATCTGTACACTGGGGCTTGAACATTTGCAGTGTAAAAAGAAGAAAATGAGTTCTATGATCTAGGGATATGCTTGAGTGATTACTGGTCACCTGTCTACATCAAAACACAACACTCCTAGTGAAGTAAAATTAAGACACGTTTTACTAGGAAAAAACAGCACTTGACCACACTGGGTAAAATATAATTAATCCTTTGGGTGAGATTGAAGGTTCACACTGGGAAGATACATCTATTACAACTTTTTTCTGCTGTTTCATAGGCTAAAGGTAGATGCCTTGTGTACACTGGACTGTCCAAGAGAAGTAAAGATCTGCAAGGATATATACACACACAGTGTGTATGGGGAATCAATCAAAGAATATTCAATCCAAAATAAAATATAATTATAAAATAAAGATACAAAAAAGGTCAGTGTTTTCCATTGCAATACTTACATTTAACCATATTATCTTGTTGATGTGGTCTCCTTACAGTTCTCTGAAGGTTTTAATGCAGAATCTTACTGAGGCTGCAATGTACAAATACATCTAAAAATTATTTAGAAAGTAATACAAGTTCTAAAAAAAAATATAATTTAAATTATTTATCTATATTATACATACCTATATATTATATATACTGTACTTGGGGAGATTTACCCAGAGCCGCAGCAGCTCTGGGTATATCTCCTTAACAGAGATTCACCAGAAATGGCAAAGATTTCTCCTTATGTTACTATTTAATGCCAGCTATTAGGTCTCTTAAGTCCAGCCATGCAGTTAATGGGGTTCCCTCGCTCTCCAAATATAAAATCAAATAATTTGCATATAATTATTTAATTATTACCCTGTATGTAATGTATGACTATGTAAATGTAAAGTGCCACAAAATATGTTGGCGCTATATAAATCAATAATAATAATAATAATATAATCTTATGCGTTCTTCAAACTGTCCCAATCGAAATCCTGTAATCAGAGGGTGTGTCCCGATCTGTATTGCCAATACCTCAATGGCTATGGTGAAGACATATGAAGAGAGAGGACACCCCTGTGTAGGGCACCTGTACAAACCAAACTGTCTAGAGGTGGCACCATTTACAGACACAGTTGCTGTTGGATGCATGTACAGCATCTGTATCCATGTCACAAATTGTTCCCTAAAACCAAACTGTTTAAGGCATGTCCATAGGCACCTCCACTCAATTGAATCAAATGCCTTATGGGCATCCAGTGAGACCATTATTCTTCTGTCTATATTGTCATGGTATACCACTAACTGAGTACTTTTTGAGGAATTTGTGGTGGTCAATTTCCCAGAATTGAACCTGGATTGATCCTTGTGTATAATGGATTGTATTTTTCTTTGAAGCCAATTTGTTAGTAGTATGGCAAGTATTTTATAGTCTGTGTTCAACAGTCAGATGGGTCTGTATGAACCACAGTCAGTTGTCTCTTATCAGATTCTAGAAGCAGAATTATATTAGCCTCATATAGGGAGTGTGGCAGATGATTTGCTTCTTATGAATGTTGATACATTTTTAATAGTTGCTGAGCTATGATATCACTGTGTCTTTTGTATATATCTATGGAGATATCATCAAGACCAGGTGCTTTACCGGGGGTCAAATTATTAATAGCTGTCTCTGGTGAGTCTAAATAGATTTGATCTTGTGTTTCTATTTGGGGAAAGGGCTTAGTTCATAGTAGTTATCTATCTCCTGTGGGGTATGAGTTGACATACAGTTCTAGTAGAAGTCTGCAAAGGTGTGTAAGATGTCAGGTGTGGTTTGGTTTTTGGTTTTAAGGGTGATAACTGTTTGTTGCGATGCATCATGTCTAGCAAGAAAGGCTAACAATTTTGCTGATAACTTTGCTGTTTCGTAGTATGATTGTCATAGGAAGAATTGTTTCCCAAAGGGGGAATATATGGGCAACGGACAGTTAGTGGTTACATACCAGTCTCTGGAAGCATTTTCATTAAGGGCACTTGGAGGTCATACCAAGAGCATCACATACCCCAAATTCAATAGTAACTTAGTTAAACCCAGTAGCTGTAGTGGTTTAGCCATTAATGTGGTAAAGCATCTAACCATTCCAATGTAGCCCTAGGGGACTCAAAGAAGTGGGTGTGACTGTTGTGGGCCACACAAAGTATGGCTGGGTAAATCATAAAGTACATAATACCAGCTGTTCCTCATCTCCGTTTAGCTTCCAGATATATTGCCCTGCATTTTTGCAGCTCTATTGAAAAATCTGGAAAGATGGAGATGTTTCAAAGTTAAAGTTCCCCCTTATTTCTAGCTATGTGGAGAATATGATCTCTATCTCTGCAGTTGAGAGGGCGGGCGATCAGTGGCCTTGGTCGGTACCCTGGCCATGGGGTCTTGGCAGGGACCCTGTGGTCACACTCAATCCCGAACATCAGGGACACTGATGTAGCTCCAAACTGCTCACATATCCAGTGTTTTTGGTTGGGTGCCCTCTGTACCCTCCGGTATTCCTATGAATCGCAAGTTTTGCTGTCTTGCTTGGTGTTCAAGGTCATATGCTTAGGCCTGTAGTATTGACATTTTGGATTTAAGGGTAATAACATCTGTTGACATGTGAGGCATCTGATCTTCCACTTGCGACACGGGGTCTTCCATCTTCCCCACCCGCTGAGATTGTAAATCATCCCTAATTAGGCCCACATCTTATTTAACCTTTTCTATGAGGGCGGAGAGGGAGTTTTTTTGACTCCAGGATAGCTTGAAGTAGCGTGTCTCTGTGGGGTTGACTGGTTCGGGTCCACATCGGTCTCCATGTCAGTTTGTGTCATGCCCGGGTCAGGTGTGTTCCCTTGCTGCTATGCTGATGCGGCCTTTTGACTGAGTGGATAGGCGCCACCATCTTGGGCTGCAACACATTGGAATCTAGACAGTTTTCTGCCAAGTTTGGTTGCGCTGTTTGATTATACTGTTTCTCATTGGATTCGCCTTTACAGTTTGAGTGGTCTCAGTGCTATATATCGAGCAGATACTATGCAGGATACAGACCAGAATAAGGAGCAGTAGGCCGCACTTCCTTAAAATCAACGATCTTTATTTAGGCACATCCACCTTCAACAGACACATAGGGCACGTCTGACGCGTTTTGGGAGAACGCGTCAGCCGTTCATAGACAAGGGTGCGGAGCTCTCACCAGGTTTATTCACAGCGCCATCTTGCCCTGCCCCCAGGTAGTGTGATTTTAACCTGTGCCTGCTTTGAAACGGCTGCAGGTTATTATACCAGATTGTCTTCATTCTTGAAAAATCAGTTGATTTCATATCTTTTGCTATGGTCAGTAATGAGCTGCCTTTTCAGGTTCTGAAATGATTCTTCTTCTTCCCAGAATGCACCACTTCCTTGAAATATTCCTAACAGTAATTTCTTCTGATTGGCTGTTTGATGGGTCAAACATGTTCAGATCTCTACTGAGCAACTGAATCAACCCAGGGACTGAGACCATAATGGACGCTATTAGAGGAAGTCAGTAATTTTGATGCTTTTATTTATACACAGAGAAAACGCTTGATAGGCAGATTGTGGTTATTGAAATGAAAAAAAGACTTAATTTTTTCTTGAAAGTATTTGTGCTAAACTTTCCCTTTAAGGCAGTGTACACACAGCAGACATGCATTCAAAATCTGCGAAATACATCTAAAAAAGATTTAAATGATAATACAATAGGAAAGTTAAGGCCATGTACACATGGCAGACATATGCCAATAAAACTATGGATCAATAAACCATTTGGTACACTATCAGTTATGAATTTAAGCACCAGTGCAAATATTATAATCCAAATTATAATCTGATTGTAATCAATTCTGATAACCAATTTCAGAAATAATCTGATAATTCAGATTATTTTCCAATCAGAATTGGTTACAATCAGATTCTTTCAGAAAGACTCTGATTGGTTAGTATACCAATCAGATTATTTCTGAAATAATTTGATTGTAATCAATTCTGATTGATTACAATCAGATTCGTCCAGAAAGCATACCAATCAGAGTTATGCTTGTGAAGGTTCTCATTCATCCAGGTCATGGTATATCTGTTGTATTCAATTATATCATCTGGACTTGAAGTTTAGTTCTTGAAGACATTTCGCTAGTCATTCGACTGGCTTTCTCAATGTACAAGTCATTTTGAATTGAGAAAGCCAGTCGGATGACTAGCGAAACGTCTTCAAGAACTAAACTTCAAGTCCAGTTGATCTAATTGAATACAACAGATATATCAATCAGATTCTTATCTGATATGATTGTTACCAATTCTGATTAGATACAATCACATAATTTCCTAAAGAATCTGATAGGTATACTAACCAATCAGATTCTTTTCAAATTAGAATTGGTTAAAATCAGATTCTTTAACTTTTAGAACTCCTGTTCTGTTGCTGTAGGTTTTGCTCTGTGATCCTGATCTGGAGGTTTCCCATTATTGCTGATGGAATCTGTGCTTTACCTACTGACCTTTAGTCACTTTTTATTTAATAGCCTTACCATTGAGGGCAATTATAATTTCACAGGGGGCCGCATGAAGAACTTGAACTGTCGTGAAGGGCTGGACGAATAAGTTCAACTTGCTTTTTTTTTAATTGCTTCAATTTTTAAAAGAAAGTAAGTAATATTTAAGATCCATTCCATCAAATTCAGTTAATCACCTGATCACTTCATTATTTGTTTCTATAGAACAAATTATCCAACCTGTGACAAATAATGAATATTAATTTTTATCTTGTTATTTTAGGTCTAGGTTATTTTGAGGGGCCAGTCAGGGTCAGCCAAAGAGCTGCATGTGGCCCCCGAGCCTTACTTTGCCCAGCTCTGCTCTAAGCCAAATGCATCACATGCTTCAACATGCAATACTTTCTTGCAGATAGAAAAAACATATTATTTTGGGTATTGCCTTTTTATTTCCTCAACAGGATGAATTTGCAAAGGACCTTGGTTCTTCTTTTCTGATTAAAGGTAAAGCAGACTGACTATTTACCCTCCTGATAATTGGTCAGCAATGGTCTCATATACCTTAATTTGTCTATTAAATTAGCCATTGTAGTGTCCCAGGAAAGGATTTCAAAAGGTGCATTGCCCTTAAAGTACCCTGTCATTTTCTGATACATAACCTTCCTTCTTAGAAAAGAGAGAACAGGTGTTCGGTCACATGGATAGTATTGGAAACAAAATCTTCCCTTGGCGATTTCTTTTAATGACGGGGTGTATTTACACATTTTTTTATGACCCCAAAGATGTGTTAGCTTATTTTAAAAATGCAAATATTTTAATGACTTTTTTCTCTGTTTCCAAAATATTTGGAATCTGCCATTATCTGAATTTATATAGGAGCTCTGTATACTGTGGGTGTTTCATCTATCCCCTGATCTTTACAGAAATGTAAAAAAATTGCTGAAAATAATGGGTTAAATTTCTCAGGGCACTGCAAAAGTCACTTTTTTTTAAATAGCACTGGGTCATTTTCTCTAAAGACCTGTGTCCTACCTTCACCAATGCCATGACCTCACAGCTGATGACTTTTAGACAATTTTACTATGTATTCAGATTGTATTAGATTAACAGGGTAAAATAAACCATAAGCAAATGACAGGCACTTGCATGGTTATCTGAAAAAAGATAGAAAAGACATTAAGGTTATGTACACAACATGCAATATTGCAGCCCAATCGACCGATAGTTCAGTGTATCGGTCGATTCTGTGGAAATAATCGCATGGGTTTTGGGCTGTGTCCGACTGACCATTCATCCGAATTAGACGACAGGACAATCGGACAAGGCGCAAAAGTACATCCGATCGTGTGTTCCTCTATGGATTGCAAGGCGAGTCGGCCGTGGCCAAGGGAAATACACAGTCCTGATCATTCTCCCTATGATGTTTATAGGGAGAACACTCGGGACTGTGTGTATGCAGATCTTTGAAAGATGGCAGACAGGATGTGGCAGATCCTGTCTGTCATCTTTCAAAAATCTGTAGTGTGTGTACCTAGTTTTACTCTCTTAGATGACATTCAAAAATTGAATATAGGCCTAGCACACAAAGTGATCTAATTCCTGATGTAATGGTTTAATTGAATTGCCTTGTAACCCAAGTACTATTATACGCAGGAGTATATTTGGACCCTATTGACTGTCCAGTCAAAAATTTGACCTGATGTGTCAGTAAATTTTATCTGATCATGTAATCTTCAAAACAGCATGTGATTGGTGTGATATTCTTTATCTTCTTAACCGGCAGACTACTGATCAGTTTATTGATTGGCAGTTTATTGGTTGGGAAGGGTCGAAATTAACCCACATACAAGGCCTTAGGGAAAGTAAACAGCAGACCAAATGTAATTATATATATATAGTTATAACCAACTGATTTTTGAATTCTTAATTATTCTCCCAATAATCAGTAAATCTCTGTAAATCCTAATTGAAAGTCTACAGACTGTATGAAGACAGAGCAGGTCCAAATGGAAGGTTTCATTAAAAAAAAAATCAATAAATAAAAATAAATGTGTTGAATATTGTACATATATTAACAATGTGTTGTACTGCCAACTGACAGTTTATCAATTAGTAAATTAATTATACAGCATCATTATGTATATTTTTGCCACTGATCTGCTCATGTCTTTAGTGACTTACCACAGAAAATTTGGCTGGTTATAGGAAACATTGCACCCTAGGCGGTATTTGCAGAACCTCCACCAAATCCTTATATTGGTTACAGTAAATTACCTTTTCAGCAATTAAAGGACAACTAAAGCATTAGAACAACACTCAGAAGGAAGAGCACCTTAATATAAAACCAGTAATCTGTGTCTCACCAATCATTTTGATACGATTGTTGGGAAATTTACCTTTCTAACGTGGGGTTTGTGTTTCATTTCCCAACACCCCAGTATCACACAGTGTGGTCACTGACCATTATGGTTTTTACACATGCTCAGTCCTAAGCTACTGCAGGAACATGTTACATTTAGTCACACCCATTAGTAACCTTTAGCCAACCCTTTTACAGGACAGATTAAGCAAGGGAGCATATGACTGAGGTCAGGAGTATGGCCAGACATTGTACATACTCACAGTTATTTCATCCAGTTCTTCAGGAGTTACTGTTACTTTAATGCTATTTAGTTTTGGGGGATTTTATAGTTTATTTTGTGTTTTTAGAGGAGATAGTTTCAGATTCTGGAATGTAAATATTTGGGTTTAGTTCTCCTTTAAGATCAGATGAAAAGATGTTTTAAACTTATTGGGTTTAATTCAATTAAAAAGACATTTCAGGTTTGAATTATGACTGGTTCTATAACATTTTTAATAAATAATAATTAAAAAAACAACAACAAAAAACATTGCGTCTTAGTAATTCTTAAATTCAGTTTATTCCCAATAGCCGACGGCATATTAATTGCTGAGAAAATAATATTAGGAAATACACCCATGACCCAGCAAAACTGAAAAAATGTGCACAATTACCACATTCAATTCAATAGATGATACTTGATATTTCCAGTGATGTCTCTATCGCAAAACAAAAAGAAATAGAGAAACAGAAAAAGCCAAACTAGTTTTGCTGTTTTTCTACAGTTACCGTTTATTTGCGTGTTTATTTGTGGTGACAAAGTAAAAATCTTTTGGGCTCTGTTATTGATGAGGGGTCAGTATTCTGTGAGCAGTTAATGAAATCGTATTCCATATAAATGTCATCTGAAATTCCTTTACCTGACACTTGATATAGTTATAAGATCTGAATGATTTTCGCTCACATCAGTAAAGGCTGGATTTGAAACCTGGTCTCAGTGCCGCAAGGGAAGTGTATTACATACCTGTCAGCTAAGAGGGCTTGCCAAAATGAATCTACTCATATGACCACATAATCATTACTGCTGTTCACACTGTGAAATACAATACACTGTGACAAAAGTCAAAAGCTAGAATGTTATTGTGTTAGACAGTTCATTACTAAATATATTTATTAAAGAAAAGAAATAGTTCTTAATATAGTTCTCATTTTTATTTGAAAGCCTATGATGAAAATGCTAACATTGGCAACAATATGATAGATTGATGGACATTGCAGAAAATACTAAAAGCACAACATTCAATCTTTATTAACCCTTTTTGATTTGCTTGTGAGGTATTGCTTCCCCCCGGACCATAGGAGTTTACAGTGACAGTTACATATTTAAGTACTGTAATTTATAAGTGCATTTTATGTTAACAAAGATTTTTAGCTAATTCACAGTGGGAATCCTATCATTTTGGATTTAAAAAAAAACCAAGACACTACATATACAGGGTTATTCAATAAAAGTTCTTATCGTTTAAAATGGTGTTAATTTTGCCCCAACCAATCAGATCTTATTTAACATCTGATTGGTTGGGGCAAAATTAGCACCATTTTAAATGATAAGAACTTTTATTTAATCTCCCTGATAGTTTTTTGCCAATCCACTTCATTTTTTATTCCATAAATTATTGTAAGGACAAAGCCACCCCCATTCCTAATCTATACATAGATTATGCAACTGCATTGCCTCTTCTGTAGAGGTTGCTTCTTCCTCAGGCTGTACAGGGGGGGGGGGGGCAGATCAATAACTCCATGTACCTAAGTCTAGGTGCATTCTTATTTCATTGCTTCCTATGCAACAATACACAAAATCTATTCTTAATATACAGGCTATATTTTATAGGTTGCAGCATCGCCCCAATGAATGTATAAAAGTATTTATATATTAGGCATTGTATGCATGTTAAAGACTTTTTGTTTAAAGGAAACTAAAAAATATTTGGGGACATGGTTGTGTCCAAATCTTTGAATCCCCCCAAATAAAAATACAACACACAAATGATTTCATGGTTTTTTTTCTTTACTCCTTTAACAGGGCCTCATGCTTTCCTCTCACGCTTTAGTGATGTACTAACAGACGTTAAGTGATTACAGCATAGTGGGGAGACATGGCAATCTTCAAAATACTGCATCTTCCTGATTGTTCCTGACTGTCCAATATCTACATTAAGTTAAGTTTTCTTTAAAAGAAGGACATGAAACTACGTTATATATATTGGGAAGGTTAGTGTAAAAACTGCACATTGCTTGTCATTGCTTACTCTGTGTACTTCTCCACACAGACTATTCTACAGTAGAGAATAGTTATCGAAGAACTTATCGAGTTCAAATGGACTGAGACTTCTCAAACTACCCCGGACCCGGATTTCTCGGACTTTCGAACATTTGATAATTATCCCATAAACTATTCGAACATTCGATAATTATCGAATTCGAAAATCGAAAGTTTTTGAATCGTTTATGTAAGTATCTTACCTGCTGTGCTCCCTCACCGTTCCAGGACTGGTGACGTCACCACGTCTGGACGCCGATCAGCACGAAGATTCAAATAGGCACTCGCAGAGGGAGTGAGTGCCTATTCGTAGTCCTCGCTACCGGACTGACTGGTTGCCAGCCTAGTGACGCTCCCTTACCTCTTGTTCCTGCTTGTGCCTTTGTTCTGGCTCCCCGTCTTCAGCCATTGTTCCTGTTTCTTCAATGCAGCTATTGTATCCAGCCATTGTTCCTGTTACCATCTGTCCAGCTATGGGGTCGTTCCAGCACGCGGAGGTTAGGAGGCAAAGGCCAAGGGATAACACCAGGGTGCATTATAAAACAAGGGCAAGTCATAGGCTGTGCAAATACCTGGACACAACTGAAAAAGAAAAGCAACTGCTTGAGTGCTGACAGCGCCCCCCAGCATAACCAGGGGGAAAGGGACGCTAGAGGAACGTGAGACAAGAAATAGAAGAAACCGGAACGAAGGGGCAGAGGGAAACCACGATAAAACAGGGCGGGAGGCGGGGAGAGGGAAACATAAGGGAAGGAAGACACAAGGGGGCGAGGGGGCGCGGAAGAGAGCAAGCAGACGATGCCAAAGCGGAGGGCAGAAAGGTGGCGAACCAGCAGGGGCATGGGGTATAGCAAATAACGGGTAGAAAGGCAAAGATGGTGGTGTGCGTGACCTGATGTGTTCATTGATGCGGTGAAAGGTAATGAGACAGGCAGACCGCAGGGACTGGCCCAACCAGGACAGGGCCAATTGATGTAATAAAGGAGGTAGGGAATTAGCGTATCGGACGGGTACTTAGAAAGCAGGATCTCGAGTGAACAGTTAGGGATCCCAGCAAGGGGCTAGTAGGCCGGGCATGGGGGGCCATATAGGCCGGGGCGCCGTGGGAAGCTCTGGGGGGGCCAGGGGGGGGGGGCAGACCTTTTTTCGCGGGGAGAGTAAACCTGAACCTGCTGGCAGAACCACCTGAGGAGGGGTGAGGTCGCAAGAGAGCGGGGCAGAAGGAGGCGGTAGCCATGCCGGCAATGATGGGGGGCCAAAGGGAGGTGGTGGGCGGGAGACCCCAACGTGGGGCATCTGTAGTCATGGTGTCGGTCATGGAACGCAGCAGAGAACATTCCCTCTGTTGATATGTAGCACAAGAACCGTCGTAACCGGTCAAAAACAAAGCCACCTATCGAAAAACTAGAAAGCAAACCGCGGGTTGTCGGGGGGGTGTCAGGGAATGGATAACTTCCCTATCGCGATAGGCTTCACTACACTCATGCAGGACAAAACAGAGACGGACGGTAAAGTGGTCGGAGCGGTTAAAAATGGGGCGAAGGGGGCCCCAACCAAGCAAGCGGGAGGGAACAGGGGTGAAACGAACATCTGAAGTGTGGGGCAAAGGACACCAGGTGAAACAGAAGAACTTGAGGTAATCGTCCCGGATAAGTTCCCGGGTGCTGATATACAACCAAGTGGAGGCAATCTAGAAAACCGAAGGCACAGGAGAGAGAGTGACAGGGACGGGAACGGTTGACGAGGGGAAACCGTCGACCCGCGAGTCAAAATCCGAACAGAGGGGGGGGGCGTCGCGGGGTGACAACACAAACACGACCGGCACTGGCACCGCGAAGTAGGAACCGGTGCCAAGATCAGGGATCTAAACAAGAAGGTAAAGGTAAGCACGATAATAAAACGATCGAGAGCGCTAGCTGTCAGCGAAAAGCCAGGCCGGATTAGGGGAGGACAAATAGAACACGGAGTGACGGGCCAGAAGGGAGAAGAAGCAGGTAGGAGGCGGCTAAGTGGGGGTGGAAGGAACGTGGTAGGGAAGAAAAACCGAAGAGGGAAAACGCCCAGTGTGCTGGATGAATTCCAAGAGTTAGATCATTTCATAAGAGTAAGATGTCGTGTGGTGACACCTAACGGCGCCAAGCACGCCGGCGGGCTAGGAAAGGAGAAGCAGAAAGGGGCGGGGGGAAGACCACCAACCACGAAAGTATGGTGACAACGGGTAAGGGACGACACGGGGGCATGGAGACAAGGGGGGCCTGGGGGAGGGGGGCCGAGAATGCGAGAGGAAGAGGCCGGGACAGAAGAGCATGTGAGAGGAGTCACGAGCACAAGTAAGAAAATAGGAGAGCAGTAGTGCGGACACGGGGGCGGAACAGGGCGCACGGGGGGAACGCCACAAAAAGAGGCACGAGAAAAAGAAAATCGGAGACGCTGGATGGGGGAAACGGCCCGCCCTCGGGGGGTCGAGCCTGAGTGACGCGGCAAATCCTGAGAAAGGAGACACGGGGACGAGAAAAACGCATGGACCAACGTGGGTGAGGATAGAAGAGACTTTGGTGAGTGAAGGGCACAGGGGAAATACAGTCGGGACGACACGGGGGGGGGCGCGTTTCTTCTGATATGCTGGTCGAAGTGACTGTGGACACTGGACTGGCCAAGAGAAGGAAGACTGCAAAGATATATACCACACTGGGGGGGGAAGCAATAAGATAGCAATCCAAAGAAAATAGAGGGAAAAGACAGATACAAAAAGGCAAGTGGTTGCCATTGCAAGCGTACTGTAACACAGTAGTTCTTGGTGATGGTCCTCCTACATGCCGAGATGAAGGGCAAGCTTACTGAGGCTGCATGGACAGCAGTCGAAAAGTAGGGAGGAAGAACAGGGGCGAAAAAAAAATAGGGAAAGATGGAGCGATATGAGCATACCTATAGAGAGATAGACGGACTGGGAGAGTTACCGCAAGCCCACGCCGTGGGGAGTGCTCCTGAACGAAGGCACCGAAAGCAACATTTCGCCGTCTGGGGACGATTTAAAGCAGCGAGGATAGCTGAATACCAGCCAGCAGTGTAATGGGCCCGCGCCGCCAAAGTAAAAGCAAGTGGGCAAAGAGGAAGAGGACCCTAGGGTAATGAACAGGAAAGGGAAGTGCGCGGACAAAAGAAGGTGCCGAGATAAGAAAATAAAGAAGAAGAAAGCGGGCGGCGCAAACGGCCCCTAAAGCACGGAAGCCGGGAGCAGGGGCCAGGGAGGCCAAGACCTCAGGGTGACAGAGAAAAGACCCCCTGGGGCCGGACAACAAACGTCGGAGGGGGGGGGCACCATGTGCAGACACAGGGGGCTGTGATGCATGTACACATCTGACCATGTCACAAATGTTCGCCTAAAACCAAACGTTTAAGGCATGTCCTGGCACCTCGCTCAGCATGGAATCAATGCCTGTATGGGCATCCATGAGACCATTATGTCTGGCTGTATATTGTCATGGTAACACACGAGATACTTTTTGAGGAATTGTGGTGGCAATTTCCAGAAGGAACCTGGATTGGATCCTGGTGAGAATGGATTGGTATTTGTCTTTGAAGCCATTTTAGGTAGTATGGCAAGTATTGTATAGTCGTGTCAACAGTCAGGGGGAGAATCAAGGTCAGTTGTCTCACAGTCTAGGAGTATAGGCGCTGCAGTAGGCGAGAGCAAGAATAGCATTAGGGTTGGGCTATGAGATGTGGGGAGAGTAGAACTTTGGAAGAGTGCGAAGCGATGAGAGCACGGTAGAGAATTCTATGGGGTATACTCATTGTCGCAAAGACCAGGCTGACCGGGGGTCAGAGTGAAGACTGCTGCTGGTGAGGTCAAATATAAATTGGATCTGGTGGCTTGGGGGAAGGGCTGTTGAGGCAGAGAGGGACACGCCTGGGGGTTGAGTGGAACCAGTGCTGAGTAGAAGCTGGCAAAGGGGTGAAGACGCCAGGTGTGTGGTTTGGTTTGGGGGCGAAGGAGAACGTGGGGGCGATGCATCATGGCAGCAAGAAAGGGCTAACAATGGGATGCGTGATGAACTTGGCTGGGGCGAGTTATGATTAAGGCGGCGAGATAGGGGGTTTCCACAAAGGGGATATGAGGGCAGACGGACAGTGATGGTTGACAGACCAGTCTCGGAAGCATGGCAGTTGAAGGACAAGGGAGGCATACCAAGACATCACAGACCCCAAATCAAGACGTAGAAACCCAGTGTAGCTGAGGGGGCCATAAGGGGGGAAAGCTCTAACCATTCCAATGTAGCCCTAGGGGACCAAAGAAGTGGGTGTGACTGTTGTGGGCCCCACAAAGTATGGCTGGGGTAAACATAAAGTACATAATACCAGCTGTTCCTCAATCTCCGTTTAGCTTCCAGATATATTGCCCGGCAGTTTTGGCAGCTCTATGAAATCTGGAAGATGGAGTGTTTCAAAGTTAAAGTTCCCCTTATTCTAGCTATGTGGAGAATATGACTCTCTATCTCGCAGTGAGAGGGCGGGCGATCAGTGGCCTTGGTCGGTACCCTGGCCATGGGGTCTTGGCAGGACCCTGTGGTCACCTCATCCGAACATCAGGGACACGGATGTAGCTCCAAACTTCACATATCCGTGTTTTGGTTGGTGCCCTCTGTACCCTCCGGTATTCCTATGATCGCAATTTTGCTGTCTTGCTTGGTGTTCAGTCTATGCTTAGGCCTGTAGTATTGACATTTTGGATTTAAGGGTAATAACATCTGTTGACATGTGAGGCATCTGATCTTCCACTTGCGACACGGGTCTTCCATCTTCCCACCCGCTGAGATTGTAATCATCCCTAATTAGGCCCACATCTTATTTAACCTTTTCTATGAGGGCGGAGAGGGGTTTTTTTTGCCTCCAGGATAGCTTGAATAGCGTGTCTCTGTGGGGTTGACTGTTCGGTCCACATCGGTCTCCATGTCAGTTTGTGTCTGCCCGGTCAGTGTGTTCCCTTGCGCTATGCTGATGCGCCTTTTGACTGAGTGGATAGGCGCCACCATCTTGGGCTGCAACACATTGAATCTCAACAGTTTTCTGCAAGTTTGGTTGCGCTGTTTATTATACTGTTTCTCATTGGATTCGCCTTTCCTTTACAGTTTGAGTGGTCTCAGTTGCTATATATCGAGCAGATACTATGCAGGATACAGACCAGAATAAGGAGCAGTAGGCCCACACTTCCTTAAAATCAACGATCTTTATTTAGGCACATCCACCTTCAACAGACACATGGCACGTCTGACGCGTTTTGGGAGAACGCGTCAGCCGTTCTAGCCAAGGGTGCGGAGCTCTCACCAGTTTATTCACAGCGCCATCTTGCCCTGCCCCAGGTAGTGTGATTTTAACCTGTGCCTGCTTTGAACGGCTGCAGGTTATTATCCATTTGTCTTCATTTTGAAAAATCAGTTGATTTCAATATCTTTTGCTATGGTCAGTAATGAGCTGCCTTTTCAGGTTCTGAATGATTCTTCTTCTTCCCAATGCACCACTTCCTGAAATATTCCTAACAGTAATTTCTTCTGATTGGCTGTTTATGGGTCAACCATGTTCAGATCTCTACTGACAACTGATCAACCCAGGGACTGAGACCATAATGGACGCTATTAGAGGAAGTCAGTAATTTTGATGCTTTTATTTATACACAGAGAACACGCTTGATAGGCAGATTGTGGTTAGTGAATGAAAAAAAGACTTAATTTTTTCTTGAAAGTATTTTGTGCTAAACTTCCCTTTAAGCAGTGTACACACAGCAGACATGCATTCAAAATCTGCGAAATACATCAAAAAGATTTAAATGATAATACAATAGGAAAGTTAGGCCATGTACACATGGCAGACATATGCCAATAAACTATGGATCAATAAACCATTTGGTACACTATCAGTTATGAATTTAAGCACCATGGCAATATTATAATCCAATTAATCTGATTGTAATCAATTCTGAACCAATTTCAGAAATAATCTGATAATTCAGATTATTTCCATCAGAATTGGTTACATCAGATTCTTTCAGAAAACTCTGATTGGTTAGTATACCAATCAGATTATTTCTGAAATAATTTGATTGTAATCAATTCTGATGATTACAATCAGATTCGTCCAGAAAGCATACCAATCAGAGTTATCTTGTGAAGGTTCTCATTCTCCAGTTCATGGTATATCTGTTGTATTCAATTAATCATCTGGACTTGAAGTTTAGTTCTTGAAGACATTTCGCTATCATTCGACTGGCTTTCTCAATGTACAAGTCAGTATTGAGAAAGCATCGGTGAGCGAAACGTCTTCAAGAACAAACTTCAAGTCCAGTTGATCTAATTGAATACAACATATATATCATCATTCTTATCTGATATGATTGTTACCAATTCTGATTAGATACAATCACATAATTTCCTAAAGAATCTGATAGGTACTAACCAATCAGATTCTTTTCAAATTAGAAGGGTTAAAATCAGATTCTTAACTTTAGAACTCTGTTCTGTTGCTGTGTTTTGCTCTGTGATCCTGATCTGGAGGTTTCCCATTATTGCTGATGGAATCTGTGCTTACCTACTGACCTTTAGTCACTTTTTATTATAATAGCCTTACCATTGAGGGCAATTATAATTTCACAGGGGGCCGCATGAAGAACTTGAACTGTCGTGAAGGGCTGGACGAATAGTTCAACTTGCTTTTTTTTTAATTGCTTCAATTTTTAAAAGAAAGTAAGTAATATTTAATCCTTCCATCAAATTCAGTTAATCACCTGATCACTTCATTATTTTTCTATAGAACAAATTACCAACCTGTGACAAAGAATATTCTTTTATCTTGTTATTTTAGGTCTAGGTTATTTTGAGGGGCCGTCAGGGTCAGCCAAAGAGCTTCATGTGGCCCCCGAGCCTTACTTTGCCCAGCTCTGCTCTAAGCCAAATGCATCACATGCTTCAACATGCAATACTTCTTGCAGATAGAAAAACATATTATTTTGGTATTGCCTTTTATTTCCTCAACAGGATGAATTTGCAAAGGACCTTGTTCTTCTTTTCTGATTAAAGGTAAGCAGACTGACTATTTACCCTCCTGATAATTGGGTCAGCATGGTCTCATATACCTTAATTGTCTATTAAATTAGCCATTTAGTGTCCCAGGAAAGGATTCCAAAAGGTGCATTGCCTTAAGTACCCTGTCATTTTCTGATACATAACCTTCCTTCTTAGAAAAGAGAGAACAGGTGTTCGGTCACATGGATAGTATTGGAAACAAAATCTTCCCTTGGCGATTTCTTTTAATGACGGGGTGTATTTACACATTTTTTTATGACCCAAGATGTGTTAGCTTATTTTAAAAATGCAAAAATATTTTAATGACTTTTTTCTCTGTTTCCAAAATATTTGGAATCTGCCATTATCTGAATTTATATAGGAGCTCTGTAACTTGGGTGTTCATCTATCCCCTGATCTTTACAGAAATGTAAAAAAAATTGCTGAAAAAATGGGTTAAATTTCTCAGGGCACTGCAAAAGTCACTTTTTTTAAATAGCACTGGGGTCATTTTCTCTAAAGACCGTTGTCCTACCTTCACCAATGCCATGACCTCACAGCTGATGACTTTTAAGACATTTATTATGTATTCAGATTGTATAGTATTAACAGGGTAAAATAAACCATAAGCAAGACAGGCACTCATGGTTATCTGAAAAAAGTAGAAAAGACACTAAGGTTATGTCACAAACATGCAATATTGCCACCCGATCGACCGATAGTTCAGTGTATCGGTCGATTCTGTGGAATAATTCGCATGGTTTTGGGCTGTGTCCGACTGACCATTCATCCGAATTAAACGACAGGACAATCGACAGGCGCAAAGTACATCCGATCGTGTGTTCCTCTATGATGCAAGGCGAGTCGGCCGTGGCCAGGAAAATACACGTCCTGATCATTCTCCCTATGATGTTTATAGGAAACACTCGGACTGTGTGTATGCAGATCTTTGAAAATGGCAGACAGGATGTGGCAGATCCTGTCGTCATCTTTCAAAAATCTGTAGTGTGTGTACCTAGTTTTACTCTCTTAGATGACATTCAAAAATTGATATAGGCCTAGCACACAAAGTGATCTAATTCCGAGATTAATGGTTTAATTGAATTGCCTTGTAACCCAGTACTTATACGCGGAGTATATTTGGACCTATTGACTGTCCAGTCAAAAATTTGACCTGATGTGTCAGTAATTTTATCTGATCATGTAATCTTCAAAACAGCATGTGATTGGTGTGTTATTCTTTATCTCTTAACCGGCAGACTACTGATCAGTTTTATTGATTGGCAGTTTATTGGTTGGGAAGGGTCGAAATTAACCCACATACAAGGCCTTAGGGAAGTAAACAGCAGACCAAATGTAATTATATATAATAGTTATAACCAACTGATTTTTGAATTCTTAATATTCTCCCAATAATCAGTAAATCTCTGTATCCTAATTGAAAGTCTACAGACTGTATGAAGACAGAGCAGGTCCAAATGGAAGGTTTCATTAAAAAAAAAATCAATAAATAAAATAATGTGTTGAATATTGTACATATATTAACAATGTGTTGTACTGCCAACTGACAGTTTATCAATTAGTAAATTAATTATACAGCATCATTATGTATATTTTTGCCACTGATCTGCTCATGTCTTTAGTGACTTACCACAGAAAATTTGGCTGGTTATAGGAAACATTGCACCCTATAGGCGTATTTGCAGAACCTCCACCAAATCCTTATATTGGTTACATGTAATTACCTTTTCAGCAATTAAAGGACAACTAAAGCATTAGAACAACACTCAGAAGAAGAGCACCTTAATAAAAACCAGTAATCTGTGTCTCACCAATCATTTGATACGATGTTGGGAAATTTACCTTTCTAACGTGGGGTTTGTGTTTCATTTCCCAACACCCCAGTATCACACACAGTGTGGTCACTGACCATTATGGTTTTTACACATGCTCAGTCCTGCTACGACAGGAACATGTTACATTTAGTCACACCCATTAGTAACCTTTAGCCAACCCTTTTACAGACAGATTAAGCAAGGGAGCATATGACTGAGGTCAGGAGTATGGCCAGACATTGTACATCCTCACAGTTATTTCATCCAGTTCTTCAGAGTTACTGTTACTTTAATGCTATTAGTTTTGGGGATTTATATTTTATTTTGTGTTTTTAGAGGAGATAGTTTCAGATTCTGGAATGTAAATATTTGGGTTTGTTCTCCTTTAAGATCAGATGAAAAGTAGTTTTAAATTATTGGGTTTAATTCATAAAAAGACATTCAGGTTTGAATTATGACTGGTTCTATAACATTTTTAATAATAATAATTAAAAAAACAACAACAAAAAACATTGCGTCTTAGTAATTCTTAAATTCAGTTTATTCCCAATAGCCGACGGCATATTAATTGCTGAGAAAATAATATTAGGAAATACACCATGACCCAGCAAAACTGAAAAAATGTGCACAATTACCACATTCAATTCAATAGATGATACTTGATATTTCCAGTGATGTCTCTATCGCAAAACAAAAGAAATAGAGAAACAGAAAAAGCCAACTAGTTTTGCTGTTTTTCTACAGTTACGTTTATTTGCGTGTTTATTTGTGGTGACAAAGTAAAAATCTTTGGGCTCTGTTATGATGAGGGGTCAGTATTCTGTGAGCAGTTATGAAATCGTATTCCATATAATGTCATCTGAAATTCCTTTACCTGACACTTGATATAGTTATAAGATCTGAATGATTTTCGCTCACATCAGTAAAGGCGGCTGATGAAACCTGGTCTCAGTGCCGCAAGGGAAGTGTATTACATACCTGTCAGCTAAGAGGGCTTGCCAAAATGAATCTACTCATATGACCACATAATCATTACTGCTGTTCACACTGTGTACAATACACTGTGACAAAGTCAAAAGCTAGAAGTTAGTGTGTAGCAGTTTCATTACTAAATATATTTATTAAAGAAAAGAAATAGTTCTTAATATAGTTCTCATTTTTATTTGAAAGCCTATGATGAAAATGCTAACATTGGCACAATATGATAGATTGATGGACATTGCAGAAAATACTAAAAGCACAACATTCAATCTTTATTAACCCTTTTTGATTTGCTTGTGAGGTATTGCTTCCCCCCGGACCATAGGAGTTTACAGTGACAGTTACATATTTAAGTACTGTAATTTATAAGTGCATTTTATGTTACAAAGATTTTTAGCTAATTCACAGTGGGAATCCTATCATTTTGGATTAAAAAAAACCAAGACACACTATACAGGGTTATTCAAAAAAGTTCTTATCGTTTAAAATGGTGTTAATTTTTGCCCCAACCTCAGATCTTATTTAACATCTGATTGGTTGGGGCAAAATAGCACCATTTTAAATGATAGAACTTTTATTTAATCTCCCTGATAGTTTTTTGCCAACCCATTTCATTTTTTATTCCATAAATTATTGTAAGGACAAAAGCCACCCCCATTCCTATCTATACATAGATTATGCAACTGCATTGCCTCTTCTGTAGAGGTTGCTCTTCTCAGGCTGTACAGGGGGGGGGGGGGCAGATCATAACTCCATGTACCTAGTCTAGGTGCATTCTTATTTCATTGCTTCCTATGCAACAATACACACAAATCTATTCTTAATATACAGGCTATATTTTATAGGTTGCAGCATCGCCCCAATGAATGTATAAAAGTATTTATATATTAGGCTGTATGCATGTTAAAGACTTTTTGTTTAAGGAAACTAAAAAATATTTGGGAGCATGTTTGTCCAAATCTTTGAATCCCCCCCAAATAAAAATACAACCCACAAATGATTTCATGGTTTTTTTTCTTTACTCCTTTAACAGGGCCTCATGCTTACCTCTCACGCTTTAGTGATGTACTAACAACGTTAAGTGATACAGCATAGTGGGAGACGGGCAATCTTCAAAATACTGCATCTTCTGATTGTTCCTGACTGTCCAATTCTACATTAAGTTAGTTTTCTTTAAAAAGGACATGAAACTACGTTATATATATTGGGAAGTTAGTGTAAAAGTTAAGTGTAAAAACTGCACATTGCTTGTCATTGCTTACTCTGTGTACTTCTCCACACAGACTATTCTACAGTAGAGAATAGTTATCGAAGAACTTATCGAGTTCAAATGGACTGAGACCTCAAACTACCCCGGACCCGGATTTCTCGACTTCGAACATTTGATAATTATCCCATAACTATTCGAACATTCGATAATTATCGAATTCGAAAATCGAAAGTTTTTGAATCGTTTATGTAAGATCTTACCTGCTGTGCTCCCTCACCGTTCCAGGACTGGTGACGTCACCACGTCTACCCCGATCAGCACGAAGATTCAAATAGGCACTCGCAGAGGGAGTGAGTGCCTATTCGTAGTCCTCGCTACCGGGACGACTGGTTGCCAGCTATGTACGCTCCATACCTCTTGTTCCTCCCTGTGCTTTGCTTTGCTGGCTCCCCGTCTTCAGCCTTTGTTCCTGTTTCTTCATGTCACATGCAGCTATTGTATCCAGCCATTGTCCTGTTACCATCTGTCCGCTATTTGTACCATCTAGCTGTTTTTCCTTTATTCCAGCCATTGTTCCTGTTACCATCTGTCCAGCTATTGTATCCAGCCATTGTTCCTGTTACCATCTGTCCAGCTATTGTATCCAGCCATTGTTCCTGTTACCACCTATCCAGCTATTGTATCCAGCCTTTGTTCCTGTTAACATCTGTCCAGCTATTGTATACAGTCATTGTTCCTGTTACCACCTATCCAGCTATTGTATCCAGCTATTGTTCCTGTTGCCATCTATCCAGCTATTGTATCCAGCCATTGTTCCTGTTACCATCTATCCAGCTATTGTATCCAGCCATTGTTCCTGTTACCATCTATCCAGCTATTGTATCCAGCCATTGTTCCTGTTACCATCTATCCAGCTATTGTATCCAGCCATTGTTCCTGCTTCATCCATTCATCTATTGTATTCAGCCATTGTTCCTGCTTCATCAATTCTTCCATTGTATCCAGCCATTGTTCCCGCTTCATCTGTTGTATCCTGCCATTGTATCCTACTTCATTGTAATGGCACCATTGGGAAGTACTCATTGCCTCCAGTGACCCGTCTGCTCCCGCTAGTTAGTATAGTATAGTATAGTATAGTATTTGAGGTTGAATAAAGACATACGTCCATCCAGTCAACCCATCTAGCAATATCCTCATTTCCTGCCTAACTGTTGATTCAGAGGAAGGCAAAAAAAACCCACCAAATTATGAAGGGGGAAAAAATTCCTTCCTGACTCCAAGTGGCAATCGGAAATTTCCCTGGATCAACTCTACTTTATGTATCAATACCAGTAACTTGCAACATTCCTTGTTTGCAGAAACTCATCCAGCTTTTTTTTTAAACTGACCATAGAGATGTCCGAATTCGCAAATCGGTCCGCCCAGGATCCGCGAATTGTCGAAAAAATCCGAAAATTCGAAAATCCGCGAGCGGACCCGTTAAAATTAAATACCCTTGAAATAACGAGATTTTTCATATTTTCGAAAATTTCGAAATTACGAGTTTTCACGTATTTTCGAAAATTTTCGAAATTACGAGTTTCATGTATTTTCGAAAATACAAGTATCCTCGTAATTTCGAAATATTTTCGAAATACGCATTGTAAGGAATTAAGAGAAACCCTTGTATTTTCGAAAATTTTCGAAAATACATGTTTTCCCGTATTTTCTGGAAATTTTCGAAAATACTGAAGACTCGTATTTCGAAAATTTTCGAAAAATACGAAAAATCCGCGAATCGGAAGTTCGGAAGGCGGAAAATCCGAAAATCCGCCGTTCGCGAACGGAATAAATCCGCGGCGGATCCGGGTTCGGATCCGCGAACCGGCCATCCCTACTGACCAATGAACCTGCCATTACAACGTCCACTGGAAGACAGTTCCATAGCTTTACCGTTCTCACAGTGAAAAATCCTTTCCGAGCTGAAGCCTAAACCATTTTTTCTTCAAGTCTTAAGGGATTCTTGTGTCCTTTGACATGTTCTATTGGTGAACAATGCCCCAGATAGTTTATTGTATGGCCCGTTAATGTATTTATACACAGTAATCATATCCCCACGCAAGCGCCTTTTCTCCAGCGTACATAATTGTAACTTTTCCAGTCTCTCTTCATATTCAAGCTCCCCCAATCCCCTTATTCATTTAGTTGCCCTTCTCTAAACCCTTTCCATTTCAAAGATGTCCTTTTTGTACACAGGATTCCAAAATTGCACTGCAGAAACCTTGCCGACAATACCCACTTCCAAATCATTAATAAATAGATTAAATAGAAGCGGCCCCAACACAGAACCCTGTGGCACCCCACTTAGCACTTTAGTCCATAATGATGAAGCCCCATTAACAACTACTCTCTGCATCCTATTCATTAACCAATTTTCTATCCATGTACAAATGTGACTCCCCAGACCAACAGACCTTACTTATACATCAGTCGCCTAGGGGGGGACTGTATCAAAAGCCTTTGCAAATCCAAGTAAACTACATCTACTGCTAACCAGATTCTAAATTTCTACTTACTCTTCCTCATAAAACCAAGCAAGTTAGTTTGACAAGATCTATTCCTCCTAAATCCTGCTGGTACTACTTATAATGTCAGTCCTTGAAACATACTCTAGAACATTCCTTTTAAACTTTCCAGTATCTTCCCCACCACTGAAGTAAACTTACAGCCTGTAATTACACCGGCTGTGAACGACTACCCTTTTACCTTTTTGAATATTGGAATAACATCAGCCTTTTTCCAATCCAGAGGCACACACCACCGGACATGAATCAGCAAAAATAAAAACAATGGCCTAGATAAAACTGAACTTAGCTCCTTAAGTACCCGAGGATGTATTTTATCCGGTCCAGGAGATTTATTTATTAACCTTATTTAGTTCTTTCTGTACCATATCCTGGTTAACCAAAGTAACTTGAATCTTGTATACCTTTATTGCTACTATACTCTATGATATCTGTACTTGGATCTTCTATGGTGTATACAGAGGAAAAAAAATTATTCAAGACATTGCTTTAGTTGCTCTACCCGCCTACTGTCAGACCTCCTCCTAAAGGTACAGTGAACTTCGTCCCTTTGGACTCAATTCTTTACAGTTTATAGGATAATTATTGAATGTTTGAATCATTTATGGGATAATTATTGAAATGTTCGAATTGTTTATGGGCTAATTATTGAAAATCGAAAGCGGGAGCTCGAAAGTACGGTGAAAAAAAAAAGATTTTTTAAAAGTTCTGGATATTCAAACGTGTTCCCCAGACCATTTCCCAGGTCCCAGAGCCATTTACATCAAGTTACCATTGATATTTTAATTGTATTTCACTAGAACTTTTCAAACTATTTGACTCCCATTGACTTTAATGGGTCCACTTTCGAACTTTCGAACTCTTCATATAGTTCAAAAGTTTGAAAACGTACCGAACTTTCGGAAGTTCGGCCATCTCTATTCTACATACATTATAGTTAGAGCTTTCACATCTGACAAGCGGACTGATGTATGCTTTAATAATCCTGTATTAAAGACAAATAATGCAGAGCCACAAAACATCTGCTTAGAAGGTTTATGTATGTTTTAATCAAACTTAAGCATGAGAAATATTTTCAGAAAGCAAATCATTCATTAATGGCCTTCAGATATACAGATACCAATATTGAAATTATAGTAAGAGTTTGCTGAGGTCCTAGTTAATTTGTAATTAATGCAAAATGCAAGTCACAAAAAAATTAACAGAGAATAGAGATGGGTCCCAGGGGCATATTTATTAAGGGCTGTTAATACTGGCCAAAAATTACCACTGCACATCGCCGCAACAAAAATAACGCTGTTCCCCATATTTATAACGGCGAAGTACATTGCAGCAAAAAGCGTTACCACGGCTATGTGCAGCGGTAGCTTGAACTCTCTTTGCGGCGATACTGTACTTAAGTACTGTATCGCCACTAAGGGAGTTGAAACATGATGTACCGAGCAGGAGGCTGGGAGGGGCTACTGGGAAAGGATCGCACCATGGCAGTCCACCCTCACCCATATGGGGAGGGCGAGGGAGTACGCCCACCCCGCCCTCGCTCCCCCTGCGGCGGCTACCATTAATCGCATTAATAGCAATTTTAGCAAAAATGGCAGGAAGCTCAGCCCGCCTAAAAGTTAACAGAGTTGATAAATATGCCCCCCAGTTTCAAAACGATTGAGATCTTTATCGCTGTTTTAAAATCTGTGGATCCAATGGAATATTTTGAAATTTCGAAAGTTTGAACATCACAAATTGCTGTTTCCTTTATCTCCACCTCAGTGATAGACTAATGTAACCATTATTGACTTTTAGTATTGCCCTGTAGTTTTGAGACTAAGCTGGTTTAAGTTGAAAATGCCAGTTTCATCATGAAATTTCATCAGTCAAACCTACCGTCAATATTTTTATTGTGGAACTTTTGACATTTTGTGGTTTTAGCATTGAATTTGAATTTTGACTGATGAAACCTGTTCCATCAAGCCGATGGGCCAGATATGTGCATCTCCACTGGCAACATCAAATCCAAGCATATAATAATCTCAATCTATTTTCCCTATGTTATGCCTTTCACCAAAGTCTAAAGTTGACCTTTTTTGAGAGACGGGGCGGATTAGTTTGATACAATACCGAAACACTAAACTAATGAATTGGCTTCCCAGACAAGTTTGAAATTATCTGCACATCGAGTACTAGAAAGCAACACAAGTTTTCATTGGATGAAAACTGTTCCAAGAGTAGAGGAATTTGGTAATTGGAAGAGAAACAATTATTTTAAAAACAATTAAAAAGGCTAAAAGTGGTTCCATACAAGTGTCATCTCTTGAAAAAAGCTCTCTCATACCATTCAAACAAACCTAGGATGACCTTTACAGCTTTCCTGTATCTTATGTTATAGTCTTGTAAAGTTACACTTCCTAGTCTACCCTGTCTTTCTGTGAAAGGCACATAATGAGCTGTGTTAAAAGCCCCACCCCCAAGAACGATATTTTCCTGAGCTAGTTAGAGACCTGCCACCATTCTCTGTTATTTTATCTGTTTATGGACAACTTAGGAAGATTAAACAATTATCAGGCTTGTTGTTAGCTTTAAAAATGACTACAAAGTTTGGTGGTAGAGTTTATGATGCTACAAATGGACACACTCAAACCTGACACCTGTGGGCAGAGCAATGGTTCTGGTATGTCACAGCTCACAGTGTTAGCAGTAAACACCACCATTTATACTGCTGTAACTTTGGATAGACTGCAGCTAGAGGCTCCACATGTATGGAGACCACAGTCCCCCTTAAAAAGTGAAATGTGTAATGTATATGTCCCTATTAGCTATGGAACCAACTGAACTTTAGTTTTCAGCAAACATCTGTTCTAGACACTGATATTATTTTATGTGTTGGAAATAAGAATGAAAATAATATACACAAGCCCCAAACAAATTAATTTACAGAATGTGAGCTATTATATTGAGACATGCAGATTACACCAGATATTTACTGTAGTGTACAAAGTTATGTTAACCAAACTCAAGACCCCATCGTTTCACAATGTGTTGTTTTATATATTTTATTTGCATTCTTCCTTGCATAATAGAAAGATCGCAGAATCATATTCAAGTACTCTGTATTGGCATATATGGAACATAATTATCTTCATCAGAATTTTTAATATATTTTTATATTGTACCTTTATAAACAATTACAATTGCAGATTCACTAGTTTATTAAAGGGAACTGTTTTCTCCAAACAAGTTGAGTTTAATTAAAGGTAAGTTTCCCTACCTTTAAAACAAGAAGCCTCCAACCACCTCTCTCTACGTGCTCCACAACCCATGATATAAAGAAATGACTGACCAGAAAGTTAATGGTGGGAGACTGACATTGATATTCCTAAGGCTTCTCCTGAACAGTGCCCCCCGGCTTATGCACTCGAGTGGACATGGCCACATGGGGCTGTAAGAGAATGAGCCAAGGGGCCTGCACTGGAGGGACCATGGGGTCCAAGTGGGAGGGACCAGGGCAAATTGACTGTAAATATCTTTAAAACTATGCAAAATAAACTGAAAAAAATTGCAAAATTCTCGGGAGACCATTCCTATCAATTTACCTAAAGTCATTTTGGGCCCACAGTTCCCCTTTAATAATTTATTATTTATTATTGAAAAGCATTCAATCTACTTTCTCTGTCACACACTCACTAACTTCTCAGTATTCCATATGATTGTGGGAGTAACCAGAAAAAACACACAAGCAGATTTTTTTCCATCCCTGCAACCTTGTGATATGTACACATAATGCATTTGTGGCTTAGATATGAGATTGACTTAGAGCGGTTTGAGTATATGCCCAAACAACAAACTAATTTCAGTGTTCTACACTCTTTCACGTTCTCTTCCTTGAAATCAGAAGCCATAAATATAGCTTCTGTGCAACTATGGCACTTATCTCTGCTACAATACGGAGCATGTGAGGCCTTAGGCTACTTTCGACAGGCGTTAATCTTGAGTGGTACAAGATTTTTTTTTTTGCCTGCTAGAAACTGTCAGGGAACTGATCGGAAACTTTCATGTAAATGGCAACCTGCAGTTGCCTATCATTGCAACACCCTCCTCCCTCTCTGTCCTGAGATGAGAACCTAACACTGGTCCTTGGCTGTGTGACTATAGCTGATCATGAAAAATACTTACCTCTCCAAGTGCTGTTTTTTTGTCTCTTCTTTGGCATCCAGACCAACATGGAAAGGCATGCTTTGAAGAAGTGCATATTTTCATTGGTGCCGTGGACTCTAGATCACCAACCCAAGATATGATGGCAGGATTGGCACAGTTTCACATTATTGCCAAGGTTGGATTTTGACAGAAGTAGGGTCCAGTAACACTTTAGTTCCTTTTTAACCTCTTTGCACTTCTTTAATCTATTGGAGACTATAAAAAAAATACTCTTATATTTGTTATATTCTAGAACTGTCTTTGATAAAAGATGTAACAATATCCACTAGGTCGATAAAACGTCCATATGGGTAGAAATGCAATATTCTTTTTTGTCTTATTTCTTTTCAAAACTATTATGTATATAGAGGTTTGGGTTTTTTCTAGGATACTGTAGCTGCAGTTCAGAAACAACTGAAATCCAGTTTTCAGCTCTAAGCCATTGTCCCTTTTAGTCCTCTCTATTTCTGTCAGTTAGAAGAGCATTGTTTTTTTTAGCATTGGAAAAACTGTACAGCCTTGCAACTTTTCTGGCAAGATAATGATGCTATCAAGAATTTCACCATTCATAATAAACTACTCAGTACAAAGTTCAGGGCTGAGTATTGTGTGGGCTACAAGTGACTATCATCACTAAAATCAATTATTAGAATGATTATACAGTGTGCGATGCCTTGAGAATATAATGGCTAATGACTAGCTAACTCTTTATGTACCCTCTTGATTTCCAAGCTGATTGTTTTGGGAAACTCATCTCCGGAACCGGTGGTTTATGTAATTTTCTGCAAGATGCTAAGATATATAAATCTTGTATGATTTATAGTGCAGAATCCTACAGTGTACAGCAGTATGCATATGATTTAATATATTTCATTGTTGTTTTGTTTAAGCAAAGTGTTCTATGTCCATCTAACCATACTGAAGCAGTGCTATTATTTGTTGGGTTTTTTTTCTATGTGCTGGGGGGCATAGTACATGGGGGTGAAGGATTTTCTTTTAATGATATGAACCATACTTTTAACTGGTTTAAATATAGACAGCTAAACTCATTAAAAGCTTCAAAAAGTTCAAATATTTTGATTTATGCTTCTTAATATATTGCTTATAACAGCCCCACTTTTCTTATGGGCTCTTTTTTAGTAAACATGTCTACCGTATTTGTTATAATTTTCAGTCAGTAACTTTAGCATCCAAACCAACATTTTACTTTAAATCATGACACTTATAAAATATAAAGTGCATTATACTGTTCTAATAAATGTCCTGCATTAAAGGTGCAACTAAACCAAAATCTGTCAGTTTAATGGCTTTAGAACATTAGAATCACTTGCTTTCACGACTCACAGACAATGTTATAAGTGACTTCTCAAGGTGTGCAAACAGAGGTAGGAATTCTGAAACTTCTATTATAGAATATTTGGAAAAATTATATTCTCAGTTAAGTGGTCCTTTAAAGGAGAATGCTGTGGAGGTATGTTAAATAGAGATACTCATATGTACTGTGTACTATAGCTATTAGCACATTGGTTTTTCAATCTGTTTAAAAGGGGAGATTTGGGAGGTGTATGAAGGGCTATATCAGCTATTTTTAAACATGCAGACTTAGATACCAGCTGAGAAAAGTTTCCTTACATTATGTTCTGCGAATGTTTATTTTCTTTAAACTTGTCAAAGAGGATGATCTGGGCACTCAAGATAAAACATTGAGTATAACATTCTGTTATTTTACAACTATATTTATAAGGTTTTTCTTGCTATAGCCAACAACCTCCCCTGGACCAACTCCATTCTGGGGAACTTGTTCCCTCTGTCCTGAACTGTTGAGGCCCTGTCCTGGGATGGTGGGCCTAGGTGATGTGCATGGTGAAAAGTTTTGTCAGGTGGTGTTGGGTGGGCCATGGATGCTCCCCCCAAAATTTTTACAAGCAGTGTAGAGTCCTAAAACAGTGACTTCTGTTGATGATGTGAGCGATACTCCTGCTTAATTTTACTTCTACTCTTTGCCTGCTATTCATTTCTTGCTAATCGCTCTCATCATGCAATGTAAATCTGTTCTGGTTTCAATTGTCTGTTCATTGGAGCATGTGTATTATTCACAAACATTTGAAAAAATGCACAGGAAATATAGTCTTCATTTCATCCGTTATTTAGTTTCACATTTTAAGGAAAGTTAAGTGGAAATATAATTATTTTTTAAAATTCTTAGTTTATATTACACATACCTAGTTATTCTACATATCCCTTCCATTTTGAATAATCAGTTGAATTTATACCCTTCGCTATTAGTGAGCTAACAATTTTAAGGTTCTGTAACGGTCCTCCTGTCTTCCCAGTAGCTCTAACTACCTTGGAGCATTCCTAACAGCAAATTCTACTAATTGGCTGTCGGATGGGTCAAAACATGCTCAGATTTCTACTGAACAACTGAATCAACTCACGTGCTGGGTCAAGGGCAAAACCATAAAGGTCTCTATAGGGGTCCTGCAAACAGAAAGTACAGAAACATTTATTTATACACAGACAAAATCCTGAGTGGGCAAGTTAGGTCATTAGGATGTTAAATAGACAATTAGGGTTAAATCCCGTCTGGGATTTACACAAGCCGAGATTTGCCATTGGTGGCCTGTATCTCCATGTCTGGTAATAAGTGTTGGCTTGCCTTTCCAGGAGATAATAAACCTTTCTCTGAGGATTTTTTTTAGTAATTCCCTAGGGATGTTAGCTTTACTTTGAAAGTCTAGATAACGTTCTGAAGGAGGTTTTAGTGATGATATTTTAACATAGTAACATAGTAATAGGTTGAATAAAGACATACATTCATCAAGTCTAACCTTTTAAGCACAAATATTGTAGCAAAATAGATTGGTTTTGTTAGAAATTTTTATTTGTAAAGTCATTTGGGCACATTTTAGTTATTACCGGTATAATTTCCATTTTGAAAAAAGTACAGTAAACATAACTAAAAAGCTGGCAAGTATTTATTATTTTAATAAATGAGCTATTACAACAACAGAAAAACTTTTTCAGATTTGCTTGAAATACAAGTGATTAAAGACATGGTTTCAAGCAGTAATACAACATGTATGCTTGGAGTTCAAATCTAAATTATTATGCGCCATTGAAAGCATTTACAGTCACAGATTGGGGATTCATATGCTAAATGCATGCAGCCCTTATTTTCCCTTTCTCGCCTTACCTATATCAACAGCAAGCACAAATTAACCCTGGCCAGTTTTGTACTTATATAACAAACCAGTCAAAACAATTCCTATTTAATGTTTCCAAAAGCAAAAGAACAAGCTAGGTGGTCGTCTTAGTCCAGCGTAATTTGATTGACTTTTCTTCTGCTGCACACAGTAACCCCTGGCTTCTTGAGATGAAAACAGAATTCATTCATGCGGAATTACATTTAAAACAATTCTATAGTAAATAGAATTCCAATGGGATAATTTCTGGAATCTGGAATGTTAATCACCAACTTTTTTGGGCGATTCGGGAGGGGGGACCTTCTTTCTTTCAGTCACCTTCCTTTAACTAATAACCAGTTTTACAACATTAAGATGCATTTTGTGACAAAGTAGTTGCTCTACACTAGCTTGTATTCTGGCATGTAATTTAATACAAAGTAAAGGACGTGTTATCACACAAGTGAATAAGAAAAGATTATTTTATAGCGTTTTTTTTTTAAATTTTTATAATGCTTAAAGCTCAACCACCTCTCAAATGCTCCCACCCCAGATAGCCCAAGAAGGCTGACATGTGTCTTCCTAAGGCTTCTCCTCCGTGCCATGCCACCGGCGAGCACAGCCTAAGACTTCCCTCAGTGTGTTGAGGGAGACAGAGTCCCTCCTCCTCTCCTGCTGTGTGAAGTCCTGACAGAGTAAGAAAGGGAATTCACAGCCCTTCTTCTTCCCACTATGCGAAAACAGCCTTTTCAGGCAGAGTTCTCACTCAGAGTTTTCTGTAGGGGGTGTGGTCTATTGGCCCACGCACCTGCAAGTGGACCGGCTTATGCACCTGTGAGTGGGCGGGCTTATGCCCTGCGAGTGGGCATGCTTATGCGCCCAGAGTGGGTGGGGCTTAGGCATCCATGGGTGGTGGGGCTTAGGCACTCGTGAGTGGCGGGGGCATGGGCCGCCCGCAGGTGGGCAGGGCCACATGGTGCTGTAAGAGATATGGGCCAAGGGGGGCCTGCACTGAGGACCATGGGGTCCAAAATGTAATAATCTTCAAAACTATGCAAAATAAACAATTAAAATAAATTGCAAAAATTCTCGAGGAGCCCATTCCTATCAATTTACCTAAGTCATTTTTGGACCACAGTTCCCCTTTAAAGGACAAATCCACCCTCATAAGAACATCTTTTACGAAAGAATGACCTCTTTAAATATGTTGTATATCATACTTTGGCCTATGAATTCATTACTGTAATCCTGCTATGCTTTTGATGCCTCATAGAAACTGAGCATTTAGAAACCTGTGCTGAGCCTGTACTGAGCCTGGGCATGCCAAAAGAGGCAGACAGGGGATTAACATTCGTCATTGGCTGTGTGTCAACTGTCAAATCTATAACTAAAAGTTGCTTACGGAAGAACCAGAGCAGAAACAGGAGCATCCAGACATTGTATAGGATTTCAGGTTATGACTTATATATTTCATATTTTAAACTATTACCGTTTAGGGTTTTGGGGGGTGATTTACTGTATGTAGTTTCATTTATTTCATTAGTTATATCCTGGTTGGTGATACATTCTTTCTGTATTTCAGAGAAGAGATATCCAACCTAAACTCCCAGAATCCCACATCTATATTTGACACAGGAGGTAACTTGAGGCCATATCAAAAAGCTGTTAAATAGAAGTTCAGATTAGGAATTCACTTTGTTAAAAATCAGGGCCTCCCTCCAGTAACATGTGGGAGGGAGAGTGCTGAATCTCGGAGGAGGGTGCAACTGCGAGGTGCAGTGGGGTTGGAGGACTTTTGCACATATGGGCTTTTACACAAAGTAATTAATGGATATTCATGTACCAGTATATAAAAAAACATTATTCCCTGGATGTTTATCATATCTTCACTTTATATGTTATATACTTAATTTGATATTTTAATGATGGGTTATAGAAATTAAAGGAATAGTATCCTGATTTTTTAAATTCGCTTTCTCCCCTATTTATTCCTTTTTTTATTATTTGTCAGATACCCTTCTGTTACCGTATCTTACAAATGAGAGTATTCTGTGTATTTGCATGTGGAGATAGATTGATTGCCTTATTCTAACTTACTTTACAGCCCAAAGCTTCTGGCATCAAAACGATTCTTTTCAAAATGTCTATTTTTCTTCCTCCAAATTTCTGAGCTAATTCATGTTATAGGAAAGATAAAACATATTTTGAGAAAAGATAAGCCATCCAGTAATACTTTCTGTATCATCTTACTAAATGATCAGTGGAGCACTGTCTTTATTTTAAATCAATGTATAGATCCTTTTTTCGTGTAAAAGGATAAACAACCCAAACAAGAGTGAATGTGTGTCAGTACAATTTGCATTAAAACATGGCCCTGACATTTAGGTAGAGGTAATTTTAATGTAGGTCAACCCACCCAATAAGACTCCATTTCATAGAGTGGGTCTGAACTTGTCATATAACATTTATGCAGTCTATTGTCTTCCCCATTAAAAATTAAGACGGAAAATAACATCTAGAATTGGTTTATGGCCTTTTCTTGAAATAGCATGAAGAAATCATGACAAGCAAAATAATTTCCCCCAGTTTTTCCTCACTAATGATCTTTTCTAAGAACAAATGTTGAATAATTATTGACCTTGTTTGCTAGACTAAGAAACCTTGAGAACTGTATCAGGCAGATTAACTGCATTCAAACACACTTGATTTTCTATATTATTACCATAGATGAGCATAAGCTGATTTAAGTCAGGGGCTTGCTAAGAAAAACACATTACCATATGTTATTCCGCAACTCCAAAGAATGGAACATTAAACATTAGATTTCCATTAACAATACCACAATGCCCTTATATCAGTTTTGTACTGTAACTACTCATAGTGAAAATGCATGATACATGAAGCTAAAGACATCATCTGGATATTAATATTGAAATATGGGCAATATAATATCCATTTAAAAAACAAATCAATTTACTTACCCTAACTAGACAGTCCTACTAACAGAATGTGTTGTTGGATCTAGTGTATACTATAACCCTGAGCTCATTTTGGAGATGAAGGTAAAGGAGCATAGAGATAGTGACCATGATATAGTGTCATTTAAAAAAGTTTGTAAAAACTAAAGTGCACTGGGTTAACAAAACTTAACTTTAGGAAAGCTTATTTGATCTGTTAAAGGAATCACTCTGGGGGATTTGTTTCTAGGTAAAGATACTGAGCAGATGTGGACCACTTTTAAAGGATATTAAACTATTACATTTCTGATCACCTGATGAAGGAGGCATCGTTTACCACCCAAAACGTTTGTTTTGATTTTGGTCACCTAATAACAGATTTAATGACTTTTGGAGTGTGGACCCTCACCTTGTTTTTCTTGCTTTGTAACTTTATCCATGGAGGTTTGGATATTGAGGGTGAGCACCGCGACGGAAAGAGGTGCTTTGGAGACCCTTTTTGTTATTTGCAGTTTTGGAATCCCTATGCACAAGGGACATCTTGAATTGGAAGCAGTTCAGACGAGGCAACTAAATTAATAAGGGAATGGAGGGGCTTGAATATGCAGGCAGATAGACAAGTTAGGGCTGTTAACATTAAAGAAGTGACATTTGTGTGGGAATATGATAATCTTAAACAAATATATTAATGGGCCATACACATGAACTCTCTGGTGCATTGTTCACTAATAGGTCATATCAAGACTCGTGGACTCCCTTTAAGGTTGGAAGAAAAGAAGTTTCATTATCAGTTAGGAAAGGTTTCTTACATAATTACTATGTTACTATTTACTTTTATTTTTATAAAAGAATGGCATCTCATTAAATAACTTAAATATATTGCATGTTTTCAGTGTATGCCTTTTTAAAAAATAAATTTACATGCATTTATTTTTATTATTGGTGTACTATGTAGTAATAGCATGCCAATTATTGCCTATGGGAACTTGGCTCAGAGTGAATGTAAGGACCAGGAGGACAACATGGTTATTTCTGGTCTTGAAGCTGTTAGAACTAAGTAGGTGTGGGGGGCGGGTGTGGTGGGGTCCAAATCTGTTAGAACCTATAGTGGGTGAAATTCGTTAAAGTTTTGGTGGTCAGGTATTTAAACAGTTATGTATGATAGACTATGTAAGAAAAAAATACTGTGGCAAATATAGGCTGAGGATTTTCTGTGACTTTGTAAAGTTGTCATGGTGGTCATATAACTTTTTGGTGTAAAAATAGATTCTGTAACTAGAAGATGTTCATTTATTAGCCAGTACAACTCACAGCTCATATAGCCTTCAAAGAGCCTTGTGGCATGTGCAACCTTTTGGCCACCCGCTGACCCCATTTCACTTGTCTCTTTGCACATTTTTCTATGCAACAAAATGGAAGAACTTAGTAAGCACTTTTAAAAGCTGTTGTTACCCCTGCAGTTTTTTTCCGCCATCATGAATTACAGAACAATACAAATCAGCTATTTACTGTTTTTTTCTTTTCAATTTTACTTTTCTGGGTCCCAAGCAAAACATACAATTTCTAAATGTACCTGTTTTCTTTGTGTTGCTCCTGATGAAATAGGGGGGCTAATGCTGGTCTCATCTACAGCCCATGATTTTACAGGTTTAAATCCCTACACTTAATTATGCAATTAATTATCTTTCTGGTAGGAATCCTGGATAGGAAATGAACTGCAAACATGACTTTTTTTTTGTATGAGATGCACAGGAATATGTGTTAGATACTGTAGTTGTTTTGCAAACACAGCGTGCAGAATTCCTGTTAGGACACATTATTTGTGTCTAAAATGGCAAGGACTCTGTGCTTTGAATATGATTGGGCTGTCAGCTTCTAGGAAAAATAAAAGGTTTCTCCACTTTTGAACAAGTTTATGCAGTGATACTTCATAACTTTGACTTCCCACAAAACAAAGAGGGGAATCTGTAACTCCTACCCCCTACCCCCCTACCCCACCTTACTCCTACCCTCATTTCATACTGTATAACAGCCACAACAAAGGGGGAGGTAGACACAGCTTTGTAAATGTTGATTCAATGGGAAGGTTACCCTAATTAAGAACTTAACTTCTACCATTTGCCCTCACCATACTACTGTCTACCAGACTAAGCTTTTGAATGTTGCTTTGCCTGTCCATGCTGCGCTTATTAGTTCTGCCTTTCTGTTTTTGATACACACATATCTCCTTTTGAGCCTACTTTAATAGGTATTGGTACATTTTTACATCATTAATTAATTATTATATTTCTGGTTTTATTCTATTGCATTTCACATAGCTTCCATATTTTTATTATTTACTTTTGTTTAAATCATAATATCTCACATGCATGAATGTCATTTTTTCTAATACACAACAGGTTTTCCAGGGCGTGTTTATTTTAACCTGAAAACGGCTGTGTAGTACAGTCTCAAGTCAGATCTTTCACTAACAATACACTGTGTATATCTCTGTCCTTGTATATATATATATATATTTATATATATATATGATATATATATATATATATTATATATGGAGAGAGAGAGAGAGATAGAGAAGAAGTCCCAAGCTACATACTTGTTCATGGGAATGCTTAGAAGCCAACTGTAGCAAGAAAGCTACATATTGTTGCAACACCACAATCCAATGCTTTACCCACCAACTCCTCAATCAAAGAATTATTTTTTTTTGCCATTGGTGTCCTTCATACAGTTTCTACATTCTTAAGATTTTCCGATTTGTTCTTTGTCAGATGCCTACAAATTTCTTCTTCACTACGATAACATAATGAGCTTGGTGGCATTGTTGGAAAAAACATACCCACTGTTGTTGTGTATATCTCTATCTGCTCTATAACATATGCATTATAAGATGACAGGTTTATTTGTGTAAAAATAGTGTCTGTATCTCTACCTCTCACCTCTCCCTATGTGACACTGTACAAAAAAATGCATAGTCCCAGCTTAGCTATGATTTTTGCCTGTTAAGGCTGTAAGTGTTTTAGAGGTGTTAAGTAGGTGAATAAAGCAACAATTTTCCCATCTATCCGTTCTGAGGTAACAAATCCCCCCTCAAAACCATTTTCACCTGCTATAAGGGTTCCCTATTTTATATTATTTTTATATTGTACATTTTTTTTCCCACTCAGGTTTTTTTTTTAAACTTTAAACCATAGGGTTACAATTAAATGGATTTTTATTCTTAAGTGCAGCTAATAATGTGTCCCTGCTAGCTCTATGTCATACTTAAGCTGTAGAAGATAAATGATAAAGATTTCTGAATGTCAAACTTAACATTTTCTTTACTTTAACATGTGTCAGATTTTTTAAAACTCGGTAACCCTCAAAGTACTATAAAGAATTCAGTAGTGTGGTACTAATAGTTTTAGTAAGAAACCTTGTGCCATATATCGTTCTGTGTTTCAAGGACTCTGTGTAGCTGAGCACATGTGGAGGTTCTTCATCCCAATCACACACTTGCATACATTACTGTCTCTGTAATACAGGCCCGGTACAATATTTATTTTCTTTTCTGCTACGAATTGCAGCATGATTAAAAACCACACTTAAAAGATTAAGCTGTACACAAAAGAATTGTTCAAGAAATGAACACATTTAAAACTATGCAAAGCGCTATTATTAAAGAAGACAATAAAACAGTATACATCATAATGTTATAAAAAAATCATTCACATTAAAAAAAAATGATTTGGAAAAACATTACAAAATGAGTGCAAAGAGAAGCAAAGTTTCCAGAAAATAGCACAATTATTTAACATGGCACAGGCAACATATTACCATTTCGTTAAAATAACATATACATCAACGCGTTTCGGCCATAATGGATGTGGACGATGTGTTTGTCAATTCCCCGCCGGAGGCACCGGGGTGAACGTTGGATCCAAAGGGTTGTGCAAGAGAGAGAGCTAGAGAGGGGAGAGAGGATATGAGAATAGAGAGAGAGAGATTGAGGTGTGCACTCGCTCAATCAAGGGAGCGATTTTTTTTATTGAAATATTTGTGCCTTCAACAACGTTTTGGTCTATGGTCTATATTCCAATACTACACTAAAGACCTCTATATTTAACTCTATATATAATATATATATACACAAACATAAAAAATGACACCTTCCAACCATGTCAAGGTACTCCAGTCTGCAAGGTCTAACATTAATCTTTTTTAATTTAAATTACTGTACTTATAGCATTACTTTGAATTTCTCATACTATCATTAGATCAATATAGCAGCTTTCTCACTTCCCCTGCCCACTGGCTTTTTATAGTGAGGAAGAGGTCAACCATCCAGTGCTTTATATTAGACATAGAAACTTCTGATTAAAGGGCCGTGTGAGGGGTGCTACTACACATGAAAGCTTTACCATGCATCCAAATAAATACATAGAATACAAGGATTGTGAAGCACTCCTTAGGCTAAATAACAATTACATTTTGTGGAAGCTACTGATTATACAACATAGAAAATATATCAATGTGGATTTCTAGGCTCCAGAAAATATCATAGTATCTGCAAACTTGCATATATTATATATCAATTTACCTAAAGTCATTTTTGGCCCACAGTTCCCCTTTAATAAATTTATTATTTATTATTGAAAAGCATTCAATCTACTTTCTCTGTCACACACTCATAACTTCTCAGTATTCCAGTATGATTGTGGGAGATAACCAGAAAAAACACACAAGCAGATTTTTCCATCCCTTGCAACCTTCTGATATGTACACATAATGCATTTGTGGGCTTAGATATGAGATTGACTTAGAGCGGGTTGAGTAGATGCCCAAAGCAACAAACTAAATTTCAGTGTTCTACACTCTTTCACGTTTCTCTTCCTTGAAATCAGAAGCCATAAATATAGCTTCTGTGCAACTATGGCAGTTATCTCTGCTACAATACTGAGCATGTGAGGCCTTAGGCTACTTTCAGACAGGCGTTAATCTTGAGTGGTACAAGATTTTTTTTTTTTTTTTGCCTTGCTGAACCTGTCAGGGAACTGACTCGAAACTTTCAGTAAATGGCAACTGCAGTTGCCTATTGCAACACCCCTCTCCCATCTCCTGTCCTGAGATGAGAACCTAAACACTGGTCCTTGGCTGTGTGACTATAGCTGATCATGAAAATACTTACCTCCAAGTGCTGTTTTTGTCTCTTCTTCTTTGGCATCCAGACCAACATAGGAAAGGCATGCTTTGCAAGAAGTGCATATTTTCATTGGTGCCGTGGACTCTAGATCACCAACCCAAGATAGATGGCAGGATGGCACAGTTTCACACTTATTGCCAAGGTTGGATTTTGACAGATAGTAGGTCCATGTAACACTTTAGTTCCTTTTTAAACCTCTTGCACTTCTTTAATAATCTATTGGAGACTATAAAAAAAATACTCTTATAATTTGTTATATTCTAGAACTGTCTTTGATAAAAGATGTAAATATTCCACTAGGGTCGATAAAACGTCCATATAAGGAATGCAATATTCTTTTTTGTCTTATTTCTTTTCAAAACTATTATGTATATAGAGGTTTGGGTTTTTTCTAGGATACTAGTAGCTGCAGTTCAGAAACACTGAAAATCCAGTTTTCAGCTCTAAGCCATTGTCCCTTTTAGTCTCTCTATTTCTGTCAGTTAGAAAGCTTTTTTTTTTTTTAGCATTGGAAAAAACTGTACAGCCTTGCAACTTTTCTGGCAAGATAGATGATGCTATCAAGAATTTCACCATTCATAATAAACTACTCAGTACAAAGTTCAGGCTGAGTATTGTTTGGGCTACAAGTGACTATCATCACTAAAATCAATTATTAGAATGATTATACAGTGTGCGATGCCTTGAGAATATAAGGCTATGACTAGCTAACTCTTTAATGTACCCTCTTTATTTCCAAGCTGATTGTTTGGGAAACTCATCTCCACTAACGGTATGTATTTTCTGCAAGATGCTAAAATATATAAATCTTGTATGATTTATATAGATGGCAGAATCCTACAGTGTACAGCAGTATGCATATGATTTATATATTCATTTTTTTGTTTAAGCAAGTGTTCTATTCCATCTAACCATACTGAAGCAGTGCTAATTATTTGTTGGGTTTTTTTTCTATGTGCATGGGGGGGCATAGTACAGTGGGGTGAAGGAGTTTCTTTTAATGTATGACCATATCTTTTAACTGGTTTAAATATAGACAGCTAAACTCATTAAAAGCTTCAGAAAAGTTCAAATATTTTGATTTATGCTTATTAATATATTGCTTATAAACAAGCCCACATTTTCTTATGGGCTCTTTTTTAGTAAACATGTCTACCGGTATTTGTTATAATTTTCAGTCAGTAACTTTAGCATCCAAAACAACATTTTACTTTAAATCATGACACTTATAAAATATTAAAGTGCATTATACTGTTCTATAAATGTCCTGCATTAAAGGGCAACTAAACCAAAAATCTGTCAAGTTAATGGCTTTAGAACATTAGAATCACTTGCTTTCAAGACTCACAGACAATGTTATAAAGCAAGTAACTTCTCAAGGTGTGCAAAACAGGAGGTAGGAATATCTGAAACTTCTATTATAGAATATTTTGGAAAAAATTATATTCTCAGTTATGTGGTCCTTTAAAGGAGAATGCTGGGAGGTATGTTAAATAGAGATACTCATTATGTACTGTAGTACTATAGCTATTTAGCACATTGGTTTTTCAATCTGTTTAAAGGGAGATTTGGAGAGTGTATTGAAGGGCTATATCAGCTTATTTTTAAACATGCAAGACTTAGATACAAGCTGAGAAAAAGTTTGCCTTACATTAATGTTCTGCGAATGTTTATTTCTTTAAACTATGTCAAAGAGGATGATCTGGGCACTCAAAGATAAAACATTGAGTAATAACATTCTGTTATTTACAACTATTATTTAAGGTTTTTCTTACTATAGCCAACATACCTCCCCTGGACAACTCCATTCTGGGGGACTTGTCCCTCTGTCCTGAACTGTTGAGCCCTGTCCTGGGATGGTGGGCCTAGGTGATGTGCATGGTGAAAAGTTTTGCAGGTGGTGTTGGGTGGGCCATGGATGGCTCAGCCCCCAAAATTTTTACAAGCAGTGTAGAGTCCTAAAACAGTAGCTTCTGTTGATGATGTGAGCGATACTCCTGCTAATTTTACTTCTATCTCTTTGCCTGCTATTCATTTCTTGCTATCGCTCTCATCATGCAATGTAAATCTTGTTCTGGTTTCAATTGTCTGTTCAGTTTGAGCATGTGTATTAATTCACAAACATTTGAAAAAATGCACAGGAAATTTAGCTTCATCCGTTATTTAGTTTCACATTTTAAAGGAAAAGTTAAGTGGAAAATATAATTATTTTTAAAATTCTTAGTTTATATTACACATACCTAGTTATTCTACATATTCCCTTCCATTTTGAATAATCAGTTGAATTTATACCCTTCGCTATTAGTGAGCTAACAATTTTAAGTTCTGTAACGGTCCTCCTTCTTCCCAGTAGCTCTAACTACCTTGGAGCATTCCTAACAGCAAATTCTACTAATTGGCTGTCGGATGGGTCAAACATGCTCAGATTTCTACTGAACAACTGAATCAACTCACGTGCTGGGTCAAGGGCAAAACCATAAAGGTCTCTATTAGGGGTCCTGCAAACAGAAAGTACAGAAACATTTATTTATACACAGACAAAATCCTGAGTGGGCAAGTTAAGGTCATTAGGATGTTAAATAGACAATTAGGGTTAAATCCCGTCTGGGATTTACACAAAGCCGAGATTTGCCATGTGGGCCTGTATCTCACATGTCTGGTAATAAGTGTTGGCTTGCCTTTCCAGGAGATAATAAACCTTTCTGAGGATTTTTTTTAGTAATTCCCTAGGGGATGTTAGCTTTACTGTGAAAGTCTAGATAACGTTCTGAAGGAGGTTTTTAGATGATGATATTTTACATAGTAACATAGTAATTGAGGTTGAATAAAGACATACATTCATCAAGTCTAACCTTTTAAGCACAAATATTTTGTACAAATAGATGGTTTTGTTAGGAAATTTTTATTTGTAAAGTCATTTGGGCACATTTTAGTTATTACCGGTATAAAGTTCCATTTTGAAAAAAGTACAGTAAAACATAACTAAAAAGCTGGCCAAGTAATTATTATTATTTTAATAAATGAGCTATTAAAACAAACAGAAAACTTTTTTCAGATTTGCTTGAAATACAGTGTATTAAAGACATGGTTTCAAGCAGTAGATACAACAATGTATTTGCTTGGAGTTCAAATCTAAATATAATTTATGCGCCATTGAAAGCATTTACAGTAGCAAGATTGGGGATATCATATGCTAAATGCATGCAGCCCTTATTTTCCTTTCTGCCTTAGCCTATATCAACAGCAAGCACAAATTACCCTGGCCAGTTTTGTACTTAATATAACAACCAGTCAAAACAATTCTATTTAATGTTTCCAAAAGCAAAAGAAAAGCCTAGGTGGTCGTCTTAGTCCAAGCGTAGATTTGATTGACTTTTCTGCTGCACACAGTAACCCCTGGCTTACTTGTGAGATGAAAAACAGAATTCATTCATGCGGAATTACATTTAAAACAATTCTATAGTAGAATAGAATTCCAATGGGGATAATTTCTGGTATACTGGAATGTTAATCACAACTTTTTTGGGGCGATTCGGGAGGGGGGACCTTCTTTCTTTCAGTCACCTTTCCTTTAACTAATAACCAGTTTTACAACATTAGAGTCACTTTTGTGACAAAGTAGTTGCTCTACACTAGCTTGTATTCTGGCATGTAATATTAATACAAAGTAAAGGACGTGTTATCACACAAGTGAAATAAAGAAAAGATTATTTTATAGCGTTTTTTTTTTAAATTTTTATAATGCTTAAAGCTCAACCACCTCTCAAAATGCTCCACAGCCCAAGATAGCCCAAGAGGCTGACATGTGTCATTCCTAAGGCTTCTCCTGCACAGTGCCACCGGCGAGCACAGCCTAAGACTCCCTCAGTGTGTGAGGGAGACAGGAAGTCCCTCCTCCTCTCTGCTGTGTGAAGTCCTGACAGAGTAAGAAAGGGAATATACAGCCCTTCTTTCCCACTATGCGAAAACAGCCTTTTCAGGCAGAGTTCTCACTCAGAGTTTTCTGTAGGGGGGTGTCTGAGTGGCCCACGGCACCTGCAAGTGGACGGGCTTATGCACCTGTGAGTGGGCGGGGCTTATGCGCCTGCGAGTGGGCATGCTTATGCGCCCACGAGTGGGTGGGGCTTAGGCATCCATGGGTGGGTGGGGCTTAGGCACTCGTGAGTGGGCGGGGGCATGGCGCCCACAGGTGGGCAGGGCCACATGGGACTGTAAGAGAATGGGCCAAGGGGGGCCTGCAACTGGAGGGACCATGGGGTCCAAAATGTAAATATCTTCAAAACTATGCAAAATAAACAATGAAAATAAATTGCAAAAATTCTCAGGAGAGCCATTCCTATCAATTTACCTAAAGTCATTTTTGGACCACAGTTCCCCTTTAAAGGACAAATCCACCCTCATAAGAACATCTTTTAGAAAGAATGACCTCTTTAAAATATGTTGATATATCATACTTTGGCCTATGAATTCATTACTGTAATGCCTGCTATGCTTTTGGATGCCTCATAGAAACTGAGCAATTTAGAAACCTGTACTGAGCCTGGGCATGTCAAAGAGGCAGACAGGGGATTAACATTCAGTCATTGGCTGTGATGTCAACTGTCAAATCTATAACTAAAAGTTGCTTACTGGAAGAACCAGGAAGCAGAAACAGGAGCATCCAGACATTGTATAGGATTTAAGGTTAGAACTTATATATTTCAGATTTTAAACTATTACCGTTTAGGGTTTTGGGGGGTGATTTAGCTGTATGTAAGTTTTCATTTATTTCATTAGTTATATACCTTGGTTGGTGAATACATTTCTGTATTTCAGAGAAGAGATATCCAACCTAAACTCCCAGAATCCCAACATCTATATTTTGACACAGGAGGTAACTTGAGGCCATATCAAAAAGCTGTTAAATAGAAGTTCAGATTAGGAATTCACTTTGTTAAAATCAGGGCCTCCCTCCAGAACATGTGGGAGGGAGAGTGCTGAATCTCGGGAGGAGGTGCACTGCGAGGTGCAGTGGGGTTGGAGGACTTTTGCACATATGGGCTTTTACACAAAGTAATTAATGGATATTCATGTACCAGTATATAAAAAAAACATTTATTCACTGGATGTTATATATCTTCACTTTATATGTTATAATACTTAATTTGATATTTTAATGATGGGTTATAGAAATTAAAGGAATATTCCTGATTTTTTAAATTCGCTTCCCCTATTTATCCTTTTTTATTATTTGTCAGATACCCTTCTTTTACCTGTATCTTACAAATGAGAGTATTCTGTGTATTTGCATGTGGAGATAGATGATTGCCTTATTCTAACTTACTTTACAGCCAAAGCTTCTGGCATCAAAACGGATTCTTTCAAAATGTCTATTTTTCTTCCTCCAAATTTCTGAGCTAATTCATGTTATAGGAAAGATAAAAGCAATATTTTGAGAAAAGATAAGCTCCAGTAATACTTTCTGTATCATCTTACTAAATGATCAGTGGAGCACTGTCTTTATTTTAAATCAATGTATAGATCCTTTTTAGTGTAATAAGGAATAAACAACCCAAACAAGAGTGAATGTGATGTCAGTACAATTTGCATTAAGAACATGGCCCTGACAGTTAGGTAGAGGTAATTAATGTATGGTCACCCACCCAATAAGACTCCATTTCATAGAGTGGGTCTGAACTTGTCATATAACATTTATGCAGTCTATTGTCTCCCCATTAAACATTTAAGAAGGAAAATAACATCTAGAATTGGTTTATGGCCTTTTCTTGAAATAGCATGAAGAAATATGACAAGCAAAATAATTTCCCCCAGTTTTTCTCACTAATGATCTTTTCTAAGAACAAATGTTGGATAATTATTGACCTTGGTTGCTAAGACTAAGAAACCTTGAGAACTGTATCAGGCAGATTAACTGCATTCAAACACACTTGATTTTCTATATTATTACCATAGATGAGCATATAGCTGATTTAAGTCAGGGGCTATGCTAAGAAAAAACACATTACCATATGTATTCGCAACTCCAAAGAATGGAACATTAAGCATTAGATTCACATTAACAAATACCAACAATGCCCCTTATATCAGTTTGTACTGTATGTAACTCATAGTGAAAATGCATGATACATGAAGCTAAGAGACATCATCTGTGATATTAACTATTGAAATAATGGGCAATATAATATCCATTTAAAAAACAAATCAATTTACTTACCTACTAGACAGTCCTACTAGACAGAATGTGTTGTTGGATCTAGTGATATCTAATAACCCTGAGCTCATTTTGGAGATGAAGGTAATAGGAAGCATAGAGAATAGTGACCATGATATAGTGTCATTTAAAAAAGTTTGCAAAAAACTAAAGTGCACTGGGTTAACAAAAACTTAACTTTAGGAAAGCTTATTTGATGCTGTTAAAGGAATCACTCTGGGGGATTTGTTTCTAGGTAAAGATACTGAGCAGATGTGGACCACTTTTAAAGGGATATTAAACTATTACATTTCTGATCACCTGATGAAGGAGGCATCGTTTACCCCCAAAACGTTGTGTTTTGATTTTGGTCACCTAATAAAGATTTAATGACTTTTGGAGTGTGACCCTCACCTTGTTTTTCTTGCTTTGTAACTTTATCCATGGAGGGTTGGATATTTGAGGAGTGAGCACCGCAGACTGGACAAGAGTGCTTTGGACCCTTTTTTGTTATTTGCAGTTTTGGAATCCCATATGCACAAGGGGCATCTTGGAATTGGAAGCAGTTCAGAGAAGGGCAACTAAATTAATAAGGGGAATGGAGGGTCTTGAATATGCAGGCAGATTAGACAAGTTAGGGCTGTTAACATTGAAGAAGTGACATTTGTGTGGGAATATGATAATCTTAAACAAATATATTAATGGGCCATACAATGAACTCTCTGGTGCATTGTTCACTAATAGGTCATATCAGAGGACTCGTGGACTCCCTTTAAGGTTGGAAGAAAAGAAGTTTCATTATCAGGTTAGGAAAGGTTTCTTTACATAGAGATTACTATGTTACTATGTTACTTTTATTTTTATAAAAGAATGGCATCTCATTAAATAACTTAAATATATTGCATGTTTTCAGTGTATGCCTTTTTAAAAAAAATAAATTTACATGCATTTATTTTTATTATTGGTGTACTATGTAGTAATAGCATGCCAATTATTGCCTATGGGAACTTGGCTCAGAGTGAATGTAAGAGGACCAGGAGGACCAACATGGTTTTCTGGTCTTGAAGCTGTTAGAACTAAGTAGGGTGGGGGGCTGGGTGTGTGGGGTCCAAATCTGTTAGAAACCTATAGTGGGTGAAATTCGTTAAAGTTTGGTGGTCAGGTATTTAAACAGTTATGTATGATAGAATATGTAAGAAAAAAATACATGTGGAAAATATAGGGCTGAGGAGTTCTGTGACTTTTGTAAAGGTTGTCATGGTGGTCATATAACTTTTTGGTGTAAAAAGTAGATTCTGTAACTAAGAAGGATTTCATGTTATTGCCAGTACAACTCACAGCTCATATAGCCTTCAAAGAGCCTTGTGAGCATGTGCAACCTTTTGGCCACCCGCTGACCCCATTATTCACTGTCTCTTTGCACATATTTTCTATGCAACAAAATGGAAGAACTTAGTAAGACTTTAAAAGCTGTTGTTACCCTGCAGTTTATTTTCCAGCCATCATGAATTACAGAACAATACAAAATCAGCTGATTTTACTGTTTTTTCTTTTAAAATTTACATTCTGTCCCAAGCAAAACATACAATTTCTAAATGTACCTGTTTTCTTTGTGTTAGCTCCTGATGAAATAGTGGGCTAATGCTGGTCTCATCTACAGCCCATGAGTTTACAGGTTTAAATCCCTACACTTAATTATGCAATGTAAATTATCTTTCTGGTAGGAATGCTGGATAGGAAATGAACTGCAAACATTACTTTTTTTTTGTATGAGATGCAAGGAATATGTGTGTAGATACTGTAGATTGTTTGCAAACACAGCTGCAGAATTCCTGTTTAGACACATTATTTGTGTCTAAAATGGCAAGGACTCTGTGCTTTGATATGATTGGCTGTCAGCTTCTAGGAAAAATAAAAGGTTTCCACTTTTGAATAAAGTTTATGCAGTGTATACTGCATAAACTTTGACTTCCACAAAAACAAAGAGAGGGGAATCTGTAACTCCTACCCCCTACCCCCTACCCACCTTACTCCTACCCTTCATTTCATACTGTATAACAGCCACAACAAAGGGGGAGGTGAGACACAGCTTTGTAAATGTGAATTCAATGGGAAGGTTACCCTAATTAAGAACTTAACTTCTACCATTTGCCCTCACCATACCTACTGTCTACCAGACTAAGCTTTTGAATGTTGCTTGTCCTGTCCATGCTGCGCTTATTAGTTCTGCCTTTCTGTTTTGATACACACATATCTCCTTTTGAGCCCTACATTTAATAGGTATTGTAACATTTTTACATCATTAATTAATTATTATTTCTGGTTTTATTCTATTGCATTTCACATAGCTTCCATATTTTATTTATTTACTTTTGTTTAAATCATAATATCTCACATGCATAGAATGTCATTTTTTCTACACTACAGGTTTTCCAGGGCTGTGTTTATTTTAACCTTGAAAACGGCTAGTGTACAGTCTCAAGTCAGATCTTTCACTAACAATACACTGTGTATATCTCTGTCCTTGTATATATATATATATATATATATATATTTATATATATATATATATATATATGGAGAGAGAGAGAGAGAGAGAGAGAGAGTCCCAAAGACCTACATACCTTGGTTCATGGGAAATGCTTAGAAGCCAAATGTATCAAAGAGAAGACTACATATTTTGCAACACCACAATCCAATGCTTTACCCACCAACTCATCAAAATAAATTATTTTTTTGCCATTGGTGTCCTTCATACAGGTTTCTACATTCTTAAGAGTTTATCCTGAATGTGTTCTTGTCAGAAGCCTACAAATTTCTTCTTCACTACAGATAAATAATGAGCTTGGTGGCATTGTTGGAAAAAACATACCAATGTTGTTGTGTATATCTCTATCTGCTCTATAACATATGCATTAATAAAGATGACAGGTTTATTTGTGTAAAAATAGTGTCTGTATCTCTACCTCTCACCTCTCCCTATGTGCACACTGTACCATAAAAAAATGCATAGTCCAGCATAGCTATGATTTTGCCTGTTAAGGCTGTAAGTGTTTAGTAGGTGTTTAGTAGGTGAATAAAGCAACAATTTCCCATCTATCGTTCTGAGGTAACAAATCCCCTCATCAAAACCATAATTTCACATGCTATAATGGTTCCCTATTTTATATTATTTTTATTATTGTACAGTTTTTCCCACTCAGGTTTTTTTTTTTAAACTTTAAACCATAGGGTTACATTAAAATGGATTTTTATTCTTAAGTGCAGCTAATAATGTGTCCCTTGCTAGCTCTATGTCATACTTAAGACTGTAGAAGATAAATGATAAAGAATTTCTGATGTCAAACTTAACATTTTCTTTACTTTACTATGTGTCAGATTTTTTAAAACTCGGTAACCCTCAAAGTACTATAAAGAATTCAGTAGTGTGGTACTAAGTAGGTTTAGAAACCTTGTGCAATATATCGTTCTGTGTTTCAAGGACTCTGTGTAGCTGAGCACATGTGGAGTTCTTTCATCCACAATCACACACATTGCAATACATTAACGTCTCTGTAATACAGGCCGGTACAATATTTATTTTCTTTTCTGCTACCTTGCAGCATGATTAAAAACCACACTATAAAAGATTAAGCTGTACACAAAATGAATTGTCAAGAAATGACACATTTAAAACTATGCAAAGCGCTATTATTAAAGGAAGACAATAAAACAGTATACATCATAATGTTAAATAAAAAATCATTCACATTTAAAAAAAAATGATTTGGAAAAAACATTACAAAATGAGTGCAAAGAGAAGCAAAGTTCCAGAAATAATGCACAATTATTTAACATGGCACAGGCAACATATTACCATTTACGTTAAAATAAATATACATCAACGCGTTTCGGCCATAATGGATGTGGACGATGTGTTGTAATTCCCCGCCGGAGGCACCGGGGTGAACGTGGATCCAAAGGGTTGTGCAGAGAGAGAGAGAGAGAGAGAGAGAGAGAGAGAGAGAGAGAGAGAGATTGAGGGTGCACTGCACTCAATCAAGGGAGCGATTTTTTTTATTGAAATATGTGCCTTCAACAACGTTTTGGTCTATGGTCTATATTCCAATAATAACACTAAAGACTCTATATTTAACTCTATATATAATATATATATACACAAACATAAAAAATGAAAAGCCTTCCAACCATGTCAAGGTACTCCAGTCTGCAAGGTCCTAACATTAAATCTTTTTAATTTTAATTACTGTACTTATAGCATTACTTTTGAATTTCTCATACTAGCGCATTAGATCAATATAGCAGGCTTTCTCACTTTCCCACTGCCCACTGGCTTTTTATAGTGAGGGAAGAGGTCAACCATCCAGTGCTTTATATTAGACATAGAACTTCCGATTAAAGGGCCGTGTGAGGGGTGCTACTACAACATGAAAGCTTTACCATGCATCCAAATAAATACATAGAATACAAGGATTGTGGAAGCACTCCTTAGGCTAAATAACAATTACATTTTGTGGAAGTGCTACTGATTTATACAAACATAGAAAATATAATCAATGTGGATTTCTAGGCTCCAGAAAATATCATAGTATCTGCAAACTTGCATATATTATAAACAAAAGGGTTTTTGTATACATTACTTTGATACCCAAGGTAACCCCATTTTATAGCAGGGTTTCTCACTTCCCCCCTACCAACTTGCTTGTGGGGAGAGACCATCCATCCAGTGCTTCCTTATAAAAGGCATATGACCTCCAATTAAAGGGTCATGTTGGGGTGCTACTACCACACTGGGGTTACCTTGACATGGTTGGAAGGCTTTTCATTCATGTGATCACAGTGGAGTGCTTTAAAAAATGATTGTAAAGAAGAAAGGAAAAATTAAGTCTACTGTGATCTATGCATTCCTATTTTTTTAAAGGCATCCTGAACCTGTCTGAAACATGTTGATAACAAAGCTTTGTCTCTCAATCCGAATTTGAGGTTGAGATATTCTTAAAGAAGAACTAAACTTAACTTTCCCTTAATTTTACAGGGCAAGTCCAGCCCTAAAATGAAAACTTACATTATCACCCCCAAAAACCCTAAATGGTAATAGTTTGAAATCTGAAATATATGTCTAACCTGAAATCCTGCACAATGTCCTGTTGCCCCTGTTTCTGCTTTCTAGTTCTTCCAGTTAGCAACTGTCAGTTATGGATTTGACAGTTGACATCACAGCCAATGACTGAATGTTAATCCACTGTCTGCCTCTTCTGAGCATGCCCAGGCTCAGTACAGGTTTCTACATTACTCAGTTTCCATGAGGCATCCAGAAACATAGCAGGTGTACAGTAATGAATTAAAAGGATATATCAACATATTTTAAAGAGGCCATTCTTTCTAAAAGATTTTCTTATGAGGGTGAAGTTGTCCTTTAAAGCTTTTCTTTCAAGAACACTTATACATTGTAAGATACATCTCTAGTAAGTTGCTTTTATGTACATGTAAAAAGTTTCTCTAAGAAACTTTTAAGAAAGCTTCCATATTGTTGCCAGAATAATGCATAGCCCATGTAGTCTTCAAAGAGCCTTTTGAGCATGTGCTTCTGTTGGCCATGACCCCTGACCCCAGTCTCTATCCTCATATTTTCTATGCAGATGTTTCCACACCATATGGAAGTCCCTGATAAGACTGTGCAAGCTGCTGTAACCAGCAAGTTTTTTTTCCACACAACATTTCTAAATGTATCTGTTTCTTTGTGTTAATGGGCTAATGCTGTACTTTTAGAAACCTACAGACCATAAATTTATATTTTTATTAAATCTAACAATATCCTGGTTCAAGTGGACATATTAGCAGGGGATCATTGTCTTTGCACTAGGGCCATCTATATAGCTGTCATTTATATTTGTTATTGGAAGATTAGACTGAATACAAACTATTGGGCACATCTGTAAGTAAGGGAATATCATACTATTCAGTAGTTTACATTTTGGTTTAAGGATTGGAAATGGAAAAAAAAAATAATCTAGTCTATAAATGTGGTTGATTTCAGAAGGGATCTCTTATTGTAACATTCAAATAACTGCCTAGTGAGCAATAGCAATAGCTTACCATATATATTTGAGTATAAACCAAGATATTTTACCTTTAAAATCATCCTGAAAGTCTCCCCTTGGTTTACACTCAAGGCTGTGCTGATCTGGATGCCGCTGGACAAAATCACATAGCCCAGGGAAAACAAAAGCTGCATCCTGTAACACAGAGAATCGTCTTGATTTCAGTGGGATAGGCAATTGTTGTCCTGCTCACTCAGATCAGCCCAGACTGCAAGAGAATAGGAAAAAAACAATCTTTAAGTGTTCAGGCTGCACAGAAAGGTATGCAGGGCACATCTGTGTATGGGACTTTCTATGGTGCTGTGTATGGGACTTTCTATGGTGCTGTGTATTGGAATTTTTATGGGGCTGTATATGGGACTTTCTGTGGGACTGTGTATGAGACTTTCTATGGGGCTGTGTATTGGACTTCCTATGGGGCTGTATATGTGACTTTCTATGGGGCTGTGTATTGGACTTTCTATGGGGCTGTGTATGGGACTTTCTATGGGACTGTGTATTGGACGTTCTATGGGGCTGTGTATTGGACTTTCTATGGGGCTATGTATGGGACTTTCTATGGGGCTGTGTATGGGACTGTGTATTGGACTTTCTATAGGACTATTTGTGGAACTATGGGGATGCCTATGGGAGAAAGTCAACCCTCGTTTATACTCGAGTAAAGCGGGTTTCCTAGTCTATCAGTTAATAGTAAGTACCTCAGTTTATATTTGGGATGGTTTATACTCGAGTATATACTGTAGTTTGTGGTATTTCTATGTATTTTATTTCTTATATAGCTCTACATATTCCTTAGCACTTTACAATTATGTAATGAATTAGTATCAGGCCCTGCCCCGAAGATACGCATACAACCTATCAATATATCTTTATGCTTGTGGGGGAAACCATAGTGCCTTGAGCAAAACAAAAAAAAAGAGGTTTAGTGCTTATTCAGCATTCCTTTAACAGGCCTTACAGAAAGCTACCTGCTCACTAAATGTATTGTATAATCTATTATGTATTCAAATGTTATAGTTTTAATACAAATTCCAATGTAATACATTTGGAATAGAAATTATTTTGGCAGCCTATACTATTGCATATATAATGTGTAATGTTTTGCCTGTTTGCCAGATGCCTCCTATTGGCCTAACTGGAAGCTCTATTTATCACTTATGGAGTGATAAATGAAGTCCACTTATGGTGGATTTATTTTATAAAACCCAGCTCAAAACTACAGCTTTCATTACAGAACTCTATGGCTTTCTGACTACATTTCCCAGTATTCTCTATAAGTTAAAATATATGTACTTTTCTTGACCTAGTGATTATTATTCATAATAATAATAATAATAATAATAATAATAATAATAATAATAATAATACAGATTAATCACCTGTAGACTATGCAAGAGCCAAGACAATGCAATCAGAATAAAAATCCCAGAGCTGATTTTGGTCATTTCATATTTAAGTTGCTTCTTGATATCTCTTCAGCTTTTGATTATCAATGACCACAGGATTGTATTATCTCATCTAAATTCTATTGTAAGTTTTGAATTACTGTACTTGCTTGATCCCAGTTATTTCTTACTGATTGGCTCCACTTCTTTTGTTCAATGGTACTTTATTCATCTCATCTGTTATACAGGCAGTGTTTCCTAAAGACTCTGTCTTTGACCCATTGTTATTTGTAATTTACTGAATTCCCATTATGTAGGTGATATTTCATTTCTTGGTTTGCAGTTCCACTTTTACATGCAAATATCCCATTCTGCATTTGTGCTGTTTCAAGCTATTATTTCAGTTTGACATGGTAGCTTCTATGTATTACAAGTTTTTAAAGAGCACTTCTCTATTTCGGTTTTAATTTACTTACTAAGAAAGGTATTTACCTTAATGACATGTTCATTTTGTGGTTTGTAACAAGCTTATATGCTGCTTTAAATGAATTTATTTGCATTATTCATCATGGTTTATTTGTTATATTTATTTCGTCTTTCTAGCATGGAACAGTGAAGTGCATTTACATGATCAATGCACAGCATCTCGTCATTTCCTCTTTGTTAAAAGCAATGTCTTTCAGCCTAAGTCAACTGCAACTGGGAAAATACTTGCACCAACATTAAGAATCCTTGAACCTCTGAGCTTTTTCAAGTGGTCAAGTTCAATTACCCGTTATGCTCTGAAGATACGGAAGTGCTGAATTTATCCAATTCTACTACAAGTTTATTAGAAGCTGAAAAGATTATATTCTTTAATTTATTTTAGGACCCCACCTGACAGCCAAAGATTAAATTGGAGCCCTTGACTTCTACAAACTGACAGGGAATAGGGAAAGTCTCTGCTTTTATGCCAAGGTCTAAAAGTGGGAAATATTAGTTGTTCATTCTACATTTAAAGCTTTTTAGGAGGTACAAAGGAATAAACTTTGTTGAAAAGAAAACAACCAATTCTATAATCCAAAATATAAACAGAATGACATCAGGGAGCCAGGGCAACTGCTTCAAAAATGAATTTTATTTCAAGACCTCAGCACTGAGGTAAATATACTCACCTTCGGTTCTGGCTCCTGGTCGAGTGATTGAAGAATGGAAGGTAAGGAATAGGCCCTTTACCTCCTAGACTTCAATCACTACTTAAGGAATAGTTCACCTTGTAACATACAAGTTTAAAATTAAACAGGAAAAGTAAATTCGGTCCATCATAATGTGATGAGTGTGTTTCAGTATCAAGCATTACCTGATTGAAAGAAAGAAAAAATGCAACAAATCAACAAAATATAAGGTCAGAATATGTTTAAAGTTTAGCAGTACCATTCTCCTGGGCAGTAAACAAACCAACTTATATATTTATGCATGATATAATATTTTGTTTCACTTTACTATTTGTTTCATGGGTATAGGGTTCTGTAAAGTGAATTGAATTGTTAAAAGTGGAATTCTTTATGGGCTGTTGACTAATGGTATTTATTTCACCAGAACTGTAGTAGGTGGAACTCTTAGAATTGGTGTCAGTTCTCACCACAAAGTGAAAACCTTGTGGTTGGCACTTGGCAAAGTTCTGTTGCACAATCCTGAGATCATGTCATGTTGCTCCAGCGCACAGTTTTAGTTCCTGCCTTTTAGTGTGTGTAAGCTGTAGCTATTCTAGAGTGAGATGTGGGCCTGGTACTATTGTCCTAACAGCTAAAAGAGAAAAGTTGGCTGAGAAAAAAACATTCAAAGACTATCAACTCTCTAGATGCTGATTTGTTCACTTGCTACCACACTAATGGACATGTCCTGTAAGCTTTAATTTTGCAGTCATATGCTGATTTTTTTTAGTCATTTCTAGTTTCAGTATTAATCAAGACGATGGTTCACACCAATTAAATAAAACCTTATTGTCTTTGCTGGGTCACAGCGTGTGGTTTGGTTTAAAGTGGCTTCAAACACCTGGATCAGCAAAATCTTGTGCACTAAAAGTGGGGGGAGTGTAAAGTTGAACACCCAACACGCTTTCTTTTCTAACATTTCATGTGCAGCTTTTAGGCTTTGAGGTATAAGTACAGATAACAAAACAGAGACGTGAAAGAGATGTAAATAAGCCTAACCGCTACTAAAACAGAACCGGATAAAGCAACAGTCTTTTTAAACACATACAGGAGAAATGCATAATTATAACCCAGATATACCATTTACTGACTAAATATGATAATATATAAATCTCTTTATTCCTAAGGCCTTATAATACTTTCTTTCAAACATCATTAAAATTTTTGACGCCATATCTGTCTGAACAGCTAGACCTGTTCACACAAATGCAATATAGCTATTATGTTTAGACTTCTTATATTCTGGCTACTTGAAGAACTATAACGTACTCCTGCTCTTTGGAGTTTTAAAAATAGGTAATTAAATATACATTAAAAAATTATTAAAAACTGCATAAAAAATGAAATAAATTACTGTAAATTGGAGTTTCATACCCCTAAATAAAGGAGCTGTGAAGCTTATGTACTATTGGCAGAACAAAGCCCTTTTCCAATTTTGGGTTGCTATATAAATGATAAATTATATTTAACTCTATGTTATCTTTTATATTTAATTTAAGACAGACTTTGCAGTTACATTTGCCTTAATACCATACCAATATAAATTTGACTATGGTTAATTATGTATTCACATTTTCCTATGTATTCCTAGCACACACTTGGGTCACTTGCAGACCTTCAAACTATACTCATACATTATAGATTATATAGTTTGGATAACAAACACAGTATAAGTTGCCATGTACTACTAGTCAGCCCTACATAAGTTACATTTCATAGGGAAAAAGTTAAGGTTTTATTTTGCCACCCATTTTTTAAAATAAAACACCTACAAATTTCCTTTTCTGCAGAAAAGAACTGAAAAGGTTTGCTTAGGTGTTATGTAAAACAGAAAGTAGCACACAGTCCGGCCAAGATGTTCACACATTCGTTATTACTGACAGTCCTAAACAAGATCACTGTATGAACAATGTAATCATTTCTCAAGATTTCTTCAATGTAGAAGGTTATTACAGTAATCAGTGCTGAAACTGTATTAATTATTTTGTAATTTGCTCCTTTTAGCAATAGATAAAAATGTTATTTTGAATACCTTTTGTCTCTTAAATAATGCAGTCTCTATCACTTTTACTTTGCAGAGTGTTTTTCTCATGTACTTATGTATTGTGAACAAGATTCGGGGGTGGTGGGCTTGCAAAAAAGAGTGTGGTGATCCTCATACCTTTCTAGTTCCCATGATGCAGTAAGCACTATGTGATAATTACTACATAGTAACATAGTAACATAGTAATTAAGGTGTGAATAAAGACATACGTCTATCAAGTCCAACCTATTCACTTTTTTTTTTTTTTTTTTTAACCCTACCTAACAGTTGATCCAGAGGAAGGAAAAACCCCAGCTAAAATGGGGGAAAAAATTCCTTCCTGACTCCAAACGGCAATCGGAAAGTATCCCTGGATCACCAGATCTATATGCATTAATACCAGTAATTCTCAATATTCTTTAGTTTTAGAAACTTATCCAGGCCTTTTTAAAGTTATTCAATGAACTTGCCATTACCACATCTGCTGGAAGACAGTTCCACAGTTTCACCGTTCTCACTGTAAAGAAACCTCTCCTAACCTGAAGATGAAACTTCTTTTCTTCCAACCTTAAAGGATGTCCACGTGTCCTCTGATATGACCTATTAGTGAACAATGCACCAGAGAGCTCATTGTATGGGCCATAATATATTTGTATAAGGTTATCATGTCCCCACGCAACCGCCGCTTCTCCAATGTAAACAGCCCTAACTTGTCTAATCTGCCTGCATATTCCAGCCCCTCCATTCCCCTTATTAATTTAGTTGCCCTTCTCTGAACTGCCTCAATTTCCAAGATGTCCCTTTTATATGGGATTCCAAAACTGCACCGCAATTCCAAATGAGGCCTTACCAGTGCCTTGTAAAAGGGAGAATAATATTTTTCTCTCTTGAATCTATTCCCCTTCTTATACAAGACAATATCTTGCTAGCTCTAGCTGTTGCTACCTGGCATTGTTTGCTACAGCTAAGTCTGTTATCTACTGTAACATCTACATGTTTAGTTATACTGTTTCTTTTAAGGCATGAGGCAAGCTGGGAAAAGGGGCAGTATCAGGAAGTAAGCTAGGGAATAGCATGGGATGAGGAAGTGTGATGTACCTGTTGCTCTGTTTGAAAAATCAAGTTCCCTCTACATTCCAAGTGTTTTCTTGCTCTTGAACAATATAACAAGGGAGACATAACAACTGGCGACGAGGATTAAAGACTTTAACCCTGTGAGTACCAGCATACTTACCATTGTGACTACCTGTACCGTCTCCACATACAGGACCCAGTTATACTCACTTGCCTGTACTGTCCATCTACAGCAGACTGCACAGCTCTCATTCTACTTTCTGCACGTTTCAGTTTAAATCTACACTGCTGCTTCAAAAGTAAAGTTAATATGGCTGAGCAACTCCACACCTTCCCCAACTTTGATTTGTCTGATACCAATAATCTTGCACAGAACTGGAAAAAATGGCTACTCCGTTTGACAATTTTGGAGGCCATGGCCATCACAGAGGATAAAAGAAAGAAAGCTTTATTACTTCATTATGCGGTTCTGCTGTTTATGACATTTACTGCATTACCTACAAGACAGCACTACTGACTACTCAAAATGCCTCTAAGCACTAACTGAATTTTTCTAAGCAAAAACAGATATGAAAGTACAAGTTCAGAATTGCTAAACAACTACCCAGGAGACCATGGACCTTTGTCACCCGTTTAAGACAATTAGCACAAAGCTGCAATTTCGCTGATGTTGAGATGAAATCACATCACAAATCATTGTATCCTGCACATCATCTAAGTACGGCGCAAAGCTTTACAAGCAGATTGTTGCTTGCAGGATCTTCTACACATGGCACGGTCCCTGGAAATTCTGAGCTCAAGCTGCTGCCATGAGGAGGGACTGATGCACAGGTGTGCAATCTTGTGCACACTAAACGCAAAACTACAGGCATGACGCTCAAAGATGTGCTACAGATGTGGAAACATTTCCCTCATAATGGTGACTGTCCTGCTCTAGGACGTAAATGTACTAATTGTGAAAAACTGAATCATTTGCAATTGTATGTAAATCTGCTCCTAAGTCATTACGCACATCAGATACACTGAGCTCAGCACAAGTCAAATACATTCAGCCAAATTCTGGAGATGAGTCACCTACTGTTTGCAGTGACTATGTGTTTATTACATCACTGCACAAACTGTACATTCCCCATCATCACAATATTCTCCCTTAACACTGCAGTTGCTTTTACTATTGATACAGGAGCCTCGTGAACATTTGACATGTGACATATTGCCAACTGAATACTAAACCTGCTTTGATACTGTACAAACCAAAATTTTTCCTTATGGCTCTCAAACTCCTTTGCCGACAATAGGTAAATTTGATTCAGAGATTTACTACAAAGATAAAACCTATACTACAACTTTTTTGTACTACAAGGCTCTGGGGGTTGCCTTCTCAGCTATCACACAGCTTTAACTCTTGGACTCATCAATATAGTTCACACGTAGCTAACCCAACAGTCTCTGATGTACAAGCACTAGTTGACAAGTACTCCAATCTTTTGTGGGCCTTGGTAACTAAAGAATTTTCAATTCAACTTCACATTGATGAAGACATTCGTCCCAATTTCACAGCCACACAGACGAAATCCTTTTCACTTGAGGAAGCAAATTGAAGACGAACTAAAGTCTTTGAGGAACAAGACATCATTGAAACTGTTTCAGGCCCCACTCCATGGGTTTCTCCCATGTGGCTGTACCTAAACCCAAAGATCCAAACAAATAAGAATTGTGTTAGACATGCGTCTTCCAAACACTGCTATACAGAGAGAGAGACACCCTCCAACTTCTCAGTGATGTTATTCTCTCCTAAATGGAGCCACCGTGTTCTCTAAACTGGATCTCAATAAGGGTTATCACCAACTGGAACTAGTTCCAGAATCAGATACATAACTACATTTTCCACATGTTGGTCTGCGAAGATACAAACGACTAACGTTTGGGTTGTTGCTCGGCTGCTGAGATTTTTCAAGAGCAATAAGAAACATTATTCAACATATTCCTAATGCACTCAATTACAGTGATACATACTAGTTTTTGGTAAAACACAGAATGACCACAACTCTGCCCTACACGCAGTATTTGAGTGCTATCACAAGGACTTACACTCAACAAAGACAAATGTGAATTCAACAAATCTACCTTGGAATTCTATGGCCACATATTTTGCTGCTGGGATGCAACCTGATCCTAAAAAAGTACAGGCAATAAAATCAACTACAATCCCAAATGATGTTAATGAAGTTCGTCTTTTCTTGGCATGGCCAGTTACTGGCTAGGTACCTCAAGGACTTCTCCACTATCAGTGCACCTTTGGAGACCTCACCAAACAAGGATGTGCATTTCAATGGTCATCAGCATGCCAAAAAACTTTGAGACAATCAAAACAGAACTTAATTCTGCCACTATCATGGCTTATTTTGATCCTGCGCTAAGAACTGAACTAATTGTGGATGCCGTCCAGTTGGACTCGGAGCTATTCTGTCCAATATAAACCAGAAAACCCATACCCACAAGCTATTTCTTATGCAAGCGAGTCTGACAGTTACAGAAAAGAAATATTTCAGCCAGAAAAGAAAGCTAGCAGTTGTCTGGGGATGTGAACACTTCCCCTTATTTTTATATGGAGCACCATTTACAATTGTTACTGATCATATGGCTCTTATTACCATATTTGGAAATCCAAGAGCAAAAATGCCTGCTCGAATCGAAAGGTGGGGTTTACGACTACAAGGATATAACACAAAATAATTCACGTCCAGGAAAATATAACAATCCTGCTGATTACATTTCACGACATCCCACTACTTAGATGAGGCCACAAAGTCTATTGCAGAAGAATATATTACTTTGTTGCTGCACACGCTGTGCCAAAAGCACTCACATTGGACATGTTTATAGAGGCAACCAAACGGGACAAAACTCTTCTTGCATTAATACACATATTGAAACCAACAGGTGGCATGAAATCCAGAGAGCTACCTTTCCTGATCCTGAAGTAATCATCATGAACTAAAGGCATTGCAGCTGTCAAAGATGAACTTTCCCTTGCTAAGGACCATCTCATTCTAAAAGGAACCAATAGTAGTACCTCAGGCCCTTCGCCAAACTACTGTAAATATTGCCCATGAAGGACATTGTGGCATTGTTGGCACTAAGAAATTTCTCAGAGAAAAAGTTGGTTTCCAAACTTGGATCAAATAGTTGAAAAAACTATACAGCACTGTTCCACTTGCCAAGTAGTAACAAATTCTTCCAAACCTGAACCTCTCCATATGTCTTCTTACCCTCAACAGTTTGGGATGAAATTGCTGTGGACATTTATGGTCCTCTACCCGATGGACAATACCTACGTTGTGTTGTAGATGAATATTCAAGATATCCTGATATTTCATTCATTACATCCACATCAGCTACCACTATACTACCTGCGTTGGACAGCATATTTTCAGATATGGCATACCCCGAGTGGTAAAGACAGACAACGGGCCACCATTTATGGACATCTGTTTCAACAATTTGCTGCATATCTGGATTTAACACAGAAAAATACTCCTTGTGGGCACAAGCTAATGGCATTTAGAACGGTTCATGAGTACTCTAGGTAAGAGAGTTAGGCTGCTTATCTGGAACAAATTCCACTAAAGCAGGCATTGTACAAATTTTTAGCAATTACGAAACACTCCTCACTCAACCACTAATGTTCCTCCTGCAAAACTTGTCTTTAACAGGCCAATTCATACAATTCTTCCCGATCCCTAGTGCACACAATCCACCACCTAGTGACTCTTCTATTAGAGAAACAGATTCTCAATCCAAACAGAAAATGAAACAATAGCGACCAAAGACGTCATGCTCAGTCCTCCCATGCACGTCTAAATGATAGGGTGGTTGTTTTACAAAAGAGACATAACAAAACAACCTCTGCATACAATCCCAAGCCTTACCATGTCATAGCCAGAAAAGGTAGCATGATTACGGCACAGCGAGATGGACATAGCATAACCCGGACTTTCATACTTTAAGGTTCTCCCCAGTCTGAATAACATACCACAGGCACAGACAGGATCAGAGAGTCTCCTCAAACATTAGGAGGGCCAGTTCAATCACCTGATGCATCCATGTACCTGCTGATACTTCAGTATCACCAAGGAGTGGTGGTCATCGTCCGATTCACGATGAAACCAGTTCAAGGAGACGATACCCCTGCCGACCACGAAAACCCCCACCAAGGCATTGAGGAAATATAAGCTCTTTCATAATATAAACTGATCTGTATTAATATGCAGTGTTTCATTTATTTTCATTACTATTTGTATGTTTTGGGTTTTTAAAAAAAAAAAAAAAAAGAGGGATGATGTAACATCTACATGTTTAGTTAATACTGTTTCTTTAAGGCATAGAGGCAAGCTGGGAAAAAGGGCAGTATCAGGAAGTAAGCTAGGGAATAGCATGGGATGAGGAAGTGTGTGTACCTGTTGCTCTGTTTGAATAAATCAAGTTCCCTCTACATTCCAAGTGTTTTCTTGCTCTTGACAATTAACAAGGGAGACATAACATCTACAGAACCCCCAAATCTTTTTCATTACAGATGCACTTTACACAGAGTTATTTATGGTGTAGGTGGCACAGGGATTATTAAATCCCAAATGCATCACCTTACATTTATCTACAATGAATCTCATCTGCCATTCTGCTGCCCATCTTTATAATCTTATCTAGGTCTGCTGCAGCACTTGCACATCATTGGAAGTTTCCAAAGCTCTGCATAATTTAGTGTCATCAGCAAACACAGAGACCTTGCTCTCAATGCCCCCTTCTAAGTCATTATAAACATATAAACAGAAGCGGTCCCAGTACAGAACCCTGAGGCACTGCTTAGAACTTCAGCCCACATAGATGTAGCTCCATTAACCACCACTCTCTGTTGCGATCAATAACCAATTCTCTATCCATGAACAAATGTTTTCTTCAAGGCCAACAGTCCTCAGTTTATACATTAGTCGCCTATGTGGCACAGTATCAAAAGCTTTTGCAAAATCCAAAAATACCACACTCACTGCTGTGCCTGAGTCAACTCTTACTCACTTCTTCATAAAAACCAATTCAATTGTCTGGCATGATCTATTCTCATAATCCATGCTGACTACTACTAATAAGATGATCTTGGAGACAAAGTCAAGGATATGATCCCTTAACAATGTTTCCATCACCTTCCTACCACTGATGTTAGGCTTACAGGTCTATAGTTACCAGGCTGTGAACGATACCTTTTTTGAATATTGGTATTACATTGGCTTTTTTCCAATCCAGCGGCACACATCCCCAGACAAAAGGGAATCGAAATATGAGAAACAGTGGTCTAGTAGAACGAACTAAGCTCTTTAAAATCCTAGGATGCAATCCATCTGGTCCTGGCGCTTTATTGATATTAACTTTGTCTAATTGTTTCCGTACCATATCTCCGTTATCCAATGTGAAAACTCTTCATTTCTTCCCTGCATATTGCTACAATCCCTACCGTAAGGAAAGGATTCTCAACAGTAAAAACCGATGTCAAAAAAACGGTTTAGCAGATTAGCCTTTTCGGCATCCTCTACAACCACCTCAGCTCCATTATTTAATGGTCCCACATTCTCAGTCCTCATCTTTTTACCATTTATATACTTAAAAAACGTTTTGGGGTGGACTTGCTTTGTTCGGCAATCCGTATTTCATTTTCTTTTTAGCTAGTTTAATTGCTTTCTTGCACTCTTATTTACAGCTTTGTAATCCCTGTAAGCCTGTTCTGTGCCTTCTGTTTTCAAAAATTTAAAAGCCCTTTTCTTTTTTTCCATTTCCCTTTACCTGAGCATAAGCCATGCAGGACTGGACCTAATTTTTACACTTGTTACCTAAAGGTACCGATTTGGAAATGTAATAGTTTAAAAAAGCCTTTTTTTTCGCCGACTTCACTGACAGTCTCCGACGCGTCCTCGCTCCTTCGAAATGTGTGCGCATGCACGCACAGTGCAAAGGACTGGAGATGCGTTGGAGGCGTTGGGGAATTTGGCACTGGAGTAGGTCCGCGGGTAAGTGTCTCCTCCTCTCCTGTAAGATTTACTGAAGAACGGGAGGTAAGAGATAGTGCATTCACCTCTTGTTCTTCAGTAAATTAGATAGAAACCAACCAGGTCATATCTGTGTTATTGGCCCACATATGATCCGCACAAAAAGTTGTGCACGCATGCGAAAAAATTACTTACAGGAGCGCTGCGCACATAATGGAAACTGTCTGGTAGCATTGCATGGGCAATGTGAATTGGACGTGTGAACGGAACACAAATCGCGCACAAGTGGAACCTAGCCCTTAAAATGATATTTGATTAGATTTGATTTTTGATTAGCAAAAATATACTATTAGCTTTACCTTATAGTAAATGCCCATTTAAACCACTAACAGTTCCATTGTACAAGTGAAATTTGAGCATCACAACTGAACTGAAAAATCATAAACTGAAATGTAAAAATTGTATTCATTAACACAAACTTTGCCTACCAGAATGTTCACGCACTATACAGTGTAGAAATAAGCCCTACAGCTTGCTCAAGTGTGTGTGTGTTTCTTGCTTTTCCTTGACTTCATCCGTCTCACTCTATACTATGCCAAATACCAGTAAGGTAGCAGCTGGATTCTTTATGCAAGTCCCCCTCCCGCAGCACTAATCATTTTCCATGTTCCTCCCATTTCACCGTGATATATGTTCTCTTCTCAACCCTCCTATTTAATGCTCTGTAGTGGCACCTACTGGGAAAGGCTTGGCTGGAACACAGCAGTATCAAACTCAGCAGTTCAATGATAAATCTATTTAGCTGCTGGTGTTTTAGCAATTACCCCTTTGTTGGGCAGAGAAAAAAAAGCAGACAGTGGAGTTTGCAAGTAACCTATCTTGCAGAGCTTTGTGCATTTATGTTGTTATATAAACAGCAGTACATACAAGATTCTCAAAAGTGAAAATACTAAAAATCCTAAAAGTAAACAAAAAGGAGAATAATGAGGGAAAGATCCCAATACAAAGTAGCACAAAGCTTAACTTTTAAGCCATATGTACACTGGGAAATTATTTTTTTTAATTGCCTATTTTTTGCCATTTTTTGTTGACCTGTTCCCTATTTCTTTAGATATCCAGCCTCAAACATTTTACATTTCAGTGCCTTAAGCCCTTGTATAGTTTTGCTGTAGCTGGAATGGTGACAGTTGGTACATGAACTGCATGGTGGGAAATTCACTCTCCCAATGCTGCCTCATAGGGATTACTAAGTATGCTTGCCCTTACAGAGAGTCAGATAGTCTGTCAGGGGCTGGGGGACAGAGCTTGAGCAAAACAACTACTGGATTTAAGTCATTGTAGCAACACAAACACATCAGAGTAAGTGCTGCTTACATGTATTTATTTATAGATTAAAATGAGGCAAAGTAAATTTTTCAGTGTACAATTCCTTTTAAAGTATTGAATTGTTGCACTGCTCTATCTCCAAAAACATTTACAGATGAGCAGCCCCTGTAAAATGGCTGAAAAGACCATGCTAACCCAATATTACATACAGTTAGTATGGCTTTTAAAAGGGTTATTACTTTTCACTGTATGTGATTGAAACCATTATTATATGTATATCAGCATATGACAGCTATTTTTACAGTATCACAGTCTTCTCTATGATGGTGACCTTTACTCAGAACCATAAATTATTAATACAATTACAAACAGTGATATGCTTGTAGATTTATATAGCAATGCATAGAGCTATGCAGTTGTATAATGCAAAAGAGAGAACTGCATTAATAAAACCAGAAAAGAGGATTAAAGTTAATTGCCAAACAATACATAACTTGTTCATGACTCTTTTTCCATTTCCTGTACTGAAATCCAGAAGTGGCATGTACAACTTCAGGCAAGCATACATGGGTGAGGAAAATTTACAGATGTCTCTTTGCACTAGATCATTCTATATCCGGTTTGGAAGAAACAATATATTTTAAGGCGGTCCATGTAGATAGTGGAGGAAGGAAGTGTGCAGTATGAAAATGCACTAAATGCGTGTTGGCGTTAGCATGATCGGGAGTGAGTCCCAGAGCCATACAAGTCATAGGTGCAGAACCCAGGTGTGTGAGGCAAGACCCAAGGCCTAGTACCAGTGGCTGGTAGAGCTCACATAGATCTGTATGTCCTGAGAGATGAGTGGAGAACAAGTGGAACGGAAGACTGAAGATGAGTGTTTCAGTCCTGTATGGCATTTACTGTAAGTTCTGTATGTGTATAATTACCAGCAGTTGGGGTTGTTACTGTTGAGAGTGGGCTTAGTACAAGTTAACTGAAGACGAGTGTTTCAGTCCTGTATGGCATGTAAGTCCTGTATGTGTATAATTACTAGCAGTTGGGTTTGTTCCTATTGAGAGTGGGCTCAGTACAAGTATCGGGACATTGAGATGCCTATATATTGCACTGGTGTGGATCATTTTAAAATTTGTTCACAGTACTATGTGTCTTCAAGATTTAGGTATCATTATAGATTTTATTTACATATTGCACATGGTTCTAAATGATTGAATGATGAATATTGATTCAGTTGAACTGTGACTTTCCAATCCCATTTTTTAAACACATTGGTGTTGGGTATTTTTAAGGGTTATTATGTTTTAATCCTATTGATGTATAGCATGTTTTGTACATTGTTAGCAATGTAATGTTATATGGGGAAAGTGTTTTACTGAAAGCTGGATTCTATGATTAAACTATATCTGGTATGTTCAATCATGCAACTAGTCATGCTTTACATTTTTTGGATAAAAGAGCAATTAGTAGATACTTTTTCTCTATATAGTGTTTATAAAGTATACAAGGGTTGATTTTTCAGCTGTTACAATCAATACAATCCCAACGGCCACTTTATCTTAAATGGATTTCAAGCTCATGGTGCAAGATTATGTATCGACTACAGCACCCTGCAGCCATCTATACACTGCTTTACTGTACTGCCATAGTACAAGTAATTGTTGGTTACACCAGAGTTTCTTAAAAGGTGTACCTTCAGAAAGCCATGCACATGCCTGGAAAATATGTGGTGGAAATATATTTAGTATAACTTATGTTTATGTACATGTGTCCACACAAAAAATTGCATTGCTAATTGTGCCAAGGCTTAAAAAGTTTTGAGATCCACTGGACTCTTCTATTTCATTTTTATACAATACTTTAACTTTATTATTCTTTCAAAACAATATATATATATATATATATATATATATATATATATATATATTAAATCAAAGAAATGAAAAAAACAAAGATTATGGGTTATTCTTGCTCATGGGCCTGGTACACATGCATTTTTGGCCTGATATCCCTGACTTACCAAGGTATTAATTATATATATTTATCAGTAGTCTTATGTTCAGAAATGAAATTGGTAGCACCAATATTTTGTCCCCAATGATATATGCCCAATCTGGCAACTGATCTAGCTGGTAAGCAAGGAAAATGCAAATTTATGAAGGAAGACCCTTGTATTATTTGGGACTGAAAGTGTAATAATTAACTTATTGTGGGCTAGAAGACAGGTCCATACTTCACATTTTTACAAAGGATATTTTTGAGCTCTAAATAGTAAGCAATGTCATAAAGCTGTATTTACAACTATCCTAGACTTGCTGCGGCTGACTGATGGGTGGGAGGAGGAACTTACCGGGCGGGAGTCCCGACGGGTTCCCCATCTCTCCGGTGCTTGGCCTCCCAGTAAGGCATTGCGGGAGGCGGGCATTCGGGAGCGCACGGCGTGACGTCATGCCGTGCGTCGCGCCAATCATAAAAGGGGGGCGGAGCCGGCAGCTCGGCGCCAATTCAGCTCAGAAGACAGGCAGGTAGGAAAGTGTGTGTTGGCAAGGCATACTAGTTAGAATAATTAGCTAAAAAAGTCAGGATAAAAGCCACAAAAAAAGTTAGACAACCTGCAAAGGCAGGTATTAGAGAGAATGGACAAGGAAGGGGCAGAATGGTTAAAACAATTGATAGGAGCAGTGGAACAACAAAAACCACAGCCAGGCCCCGTCCCGAGCCTCAAGCAAGAGGCCCTCTGGGAGGTCCACAAAAAGGACCCAAGACAGGCCAAAATGCCATTCTCGCCCTTCCTCTAGGCTTAGCCCCAGCCCCCCCTCAGCAACGCGCAGGCGGGGACCATTAAAAAACCGAGACAACGTCGTCAGACGACATGCTGTCAGCAAGGGCACAGAGCCCTCAAAAAGCGAACACACCATACAACTCGAGCAGGGCAGAGGAAGGGACCCTCAGGCAAGGTCAAGATCTTGCACCCCTCCACAGCCACAAAGGGAAGGTACAAAACAACACAGCGCCACTACCCGACCATCCCAAGATGCGCAGGCGGTCATAACAGTGGCACATAACGCAATGAGGCAAGAGGGTCAAAGGGGGGGGCCCAATTAAGCTCAGGAGGGGAAGGGGAACAAGAACACATAGAAGTTAGTCCCAGCTGCCCCTCACAACCAGCAGGGATGGATAGCCATAATAGCCCAAAGAGCGCAGGGCCCATAGCGTGTAGCTCAGAGTCCAGGGAGCACCATAGTAGGGAAAGAACGGAACCCTCGGCGGAGTCCACAGTTAGTGCTACACTTCAAACAAGCGGAAAGAGGCGGAGAGATAGCCATCAAAGAGCCCCCTCAATGCCCAGAAGTGTAAGGAGCACAGGTGAATGCTCCTGCCACCACTCCCGGACGTTGAGAAGAGACGTGCCGGAGTACAGCTCTCCAAGCTACTCAAGCTCCCGGTCACCCTCCCCGCTGCCAGTCAAAAGGCACAGACACCAAAGACCACATCCCTCCTCACAGTTCCCCCGGAGGGCCAGCCCTACGGCCACACAGCCGGCTGTCAACCTACCAGCGGCTCCTCGCAACGTGGCCCCCACATCATCAGAGCTGGTTCCCCTGCCGGTGTCTTCGAGTGGTGAGTTAACATGTGCGGGTGCATGGGGGAGGGATGGCTTGGGTATCCAGAGCGAGAGCTCGCTGCTATCCACGTTAAAAGAAATCCTAGGAAAAATAGGGGCACCCGCAATCGGAGCGGACGCCCGAACAAGTAACCCGGGGGGGGGCTCAACCCCCCAGCCTGCGCCCCAGCTAACAAATGCGGAAGCCTTTAAGGAGGCATATTTTTGCAGCCTAGCCCCATTAGGGGATCACCTAGCCAACGAAGTGAGAGAAAAAATCACAAAGGGCGAATATGTAGACATATGGTCCCTAATATCCACTGAGATGCTCGCAGTGGATAAAGAAAGGAGATTCGATAAAGGGAAAGAGAAGGAGCCGAAGGTCGCTAGGACCTTTGGAAACTGGCTGCAAGCCTTTTGCGTAATGGCTAGCATCATAGGGAGAAAACACCCCGAAAAATGTGCCGACTTGTTCATCTACCTGGACCAGATCTACGGCGCCTACAAAGTACATGGCGGCGCGGCCTGGTGGAGGTACGATGAAGAATTCTGGCAGCGCCTATCCCTGAGGCCTGAGGTAGGCTGGAGCTCCAAGGCGACAGACACCTGGATTAGGCAAATGATGGCCCCACGGGCCTCCGTCACTCAGGCCACCCCGCCCTCGGGGATGTTCAACCAATCATCAGGCCTGACTACTAGAGCCAAAGGAGGAGCCTGCTGGCTCTTCAACGAAGGGCAGTGTCGATTTGGGGTCGCGTGCAGGTTCAGGCATGACTGCTCGATCTGCGGAGTACCTGGCCATCCGGCCAATCGGTGTTTTCGACGCCAACGCGCACAACCCCGACAGCCAGGACTGGGCAGGCAAGAGAACGCCTGTGAGCATTCAGGCGATGGAGCGTTGGCTCGCCGAGTACCCCAGGAAGGAAGAAGCCGTCCTACTTAAGTCGGGTTTCTCCTATGGTTTCTTCATTCCTTATGTTTTTTCTTCAACCCCACAGTTTTCCCCTAACCTAAAATCAGTTATTGAGTTTCGGAAAGTAGTTAAAGAAAAGTTACAAGCCGAAATGTTCTCCTTGCCTGCCATTCCTGGCTGTCGGGTTGTTGCGCGTTGCGTCAAAACAACCGATTGGCCGGATGGCCAGGTACTCCGCAGATCGAGCAGTCATGCCTGAACCTGCACGCACCCCAAATCACACTGCCCTTCGTTGAAGAGCCAGCAGGCTCCTCCTTTGGCTCTAGTAGTCAGCCTGATGATGGTTGAACATCCCCGAGGCGGGGTGGCCTGAGTGACGGAGGCCCGTGGGGCCATCATTTCCTAATCCAGGTGTCTGTCGCCTGGAGCTCCAGCCTACCCAGGCCTCAGGGATAGGCGCTGCCAGAATTCTTCATCGTACCTCCACCAGGCCGCGCCGCCATGTACTTTGCAGGCGCCGTAGATCTGGTCCAGGTAGATGAACAAGTCGGCACATTTTTCGGTGTGTTTCTCCCTATGATGCTAGCCATTACGCAAAAGGCTTGCAGCCAGTTTCCAAAGGTCCTAGCGACCTTCGGCTCCTTCTCTTTCCCTTATTCGAATCTCCTTTCTTTATCCACTGTGAGCATCTCATTGGATATTAGGGACCATAGGTCCTCAGATTAGCAAGCCTGTGAGCGTTCAGGCGATGGAGCGTTGGCTCGCCGAGTACCCCAGGAGGGAAGAAGCCGTCCTACTTAGGTCGGGTTTCTCCTATGGTTTCTTCATTCCTTATGTTTTTTCTTCAACCCCACAGTTTTCCCCTAATCTAAAATCAGTTATTGAGTTTCCGAAAGTAGTTAAAGAAAAGTTACAAGCCGAAATCTTGTTGGGTCGAATTGCTGGCCCCTTCACTGATCTCCCGTTTGCCAACGTCAGGATATCCCCCCTGGGAGTGGTGCCCAAAAAGGAACCGGGTAAGTTCAGACTAATTCACCATCTCTCCTACCCCAAGGAGCTAACATCAGTTTCCTATGTTTCCTTTGATAGGGCAGTTGACCTGGTACGACAAGCAGGCCGGGAGTCCGCCTTCCGATTATTACCCGTGCATCCCAGTTGCTTTCACCTGTTGGGATGTCAGCTTGAAGGTTGGTACTATTATGACATGTGCCTCCCCATGGGTTGCTCCATCTCCTGCTCTTACTTTGAACTATTCAGCTCCTTTTTGGAATGGATGGTTCGCCGTGAGACAGGATCCGGGTCTATAATCCACTACCTCGATGATTTCTTGTTTGTGGGCCGTGCTGACTCCCCGCAATGTGGATTCCTACTATCTACCTTCCGCTACTTGATGCACAGGATAGGTCAAAACTAGGCCCCTTCACAGTACTAACATTCTTAGGAATAGAAATAGATTCGCAGGAAATGGTTTTCCGGCTCACACAAGAAAAATTATCAGAGGTTCTGAGCCTGCTTGAATTGTTCCTGTCGGCCAAAAAGGTGACACTAAAGCAAATTCAGTCACTACTAGGTTCACTGGACTTCGCATGCTGCATTATGCCCATGGGTAGGATTTTTAGCAGAAGACTAGCCTGGGCTACCAGAGGGCTCACAGCACCATCCCACCATTTCAGGCTAACCCGCCCAGTTAAGGCAGACCTACTGGTTTGGAAATCCTTCCTCCTCACATACAATGGGCGCACATGCTGGCAGAAGCAAGAAATAGATAATAGAGATCTAGAGCTGTACACAGATGCAGCTGGAGCCTGCGGCTTCGGAGGAGTGTTCAAAAACGCCTGGTGTGCAGAGCCTTGGCCCCAGGAATGGTATAGCAGAGGCTGGTGTAAGAACCTGGCATTGTTAGAGCTATTCCCAATAGTGGCAGCAATCGAATTGTGGGGTCAAGAAATGTGTAACCGAAGGATCTGTTTTTGGACAGATAACATGAGTGTTGTTCAGGCCATAAATAATTTCTCTTCTTCATCTCCCCAGGTATTAGCACTGTTGCGGCACCTGGTACTATGCTGCACATACCTGGGATCCAAAACACGGTAGCTGACGGTAGCTGACGCATTGTCATGTTTTCATTGGCAGGTTTTCAGGAGGGAGCAACCTGTCCGCCGATCCTTTGGCACATCTTGGAGGAGACCTACCACAGCTAATCAGAACTTCAGTGGCCTCATCCACGTGGACCGGCCATGGTAAGGCGTGGGCTGAGTGGGTGGAAGCAGCGCAGGGTGCAGACTTTCGCAAAGATGAGTCAAGGTTGGCAATCACCTTGTCCTATCTCTCCCAGCTCAGGGTCCGGGGCAGCTCAGCCCTAGTGGCTCAACACCATCTAGCCGGCATTTCCTTCTTTTTTAAGCTCCTGGGTCTTCGCGATTCCACAAAAGAATTTGTGGTTTCCGCGATTATCAGGGGATGGAAAAAGGAAAGAGTCTCAAAAGACACTAGAAGACCAATTTCATTTAGTCTGCTGTCACGTTTATGGACAATGCTAGAACAGGTGTGTAAAGACACTTTCGAATGTTCTTTACTAAGAGACAGCTTTGTCCTGGCTTTCTTTGGAGCAATGCGCATAAGCGAACTAGTTGCCCCCAGCAAACTGCGGCCAGGCGGGCTGCTAATGGCTGATGTAACGATAAAAGAATCCCTAGTTCAAGTTAAAATCAGACAGTCGAAAACAGACATCTATGGAGCAGGCGCATGTTTTTCCATGTTTCCACTGGCGTCCCCTTGCTGCCCAGTAAAAGCCCTAAAAGCCTATTCCCTAGCGCGCACCACTGGAACCAATTTTTTGACTCATAGGGATGGGTTGCCTTTAACTAAATTTCAATTTGAGGCAGTTTTCAAGGCCGCATTAAAAAAATTAGGCCTCAACCCAAAGGAATTCGGCACGCATTCCTTCCGTATAGGAGCGGCCACCGAGGCTAGTGGTCTTGGGTTCTCTACTGCTAGAGTCAAACAAATAGGGCGCTGGCGATCAAATTGTGTCGCGCGATACATCCGCCCCCAACCTAGCCACTAACTGATTTTCCATTTCAGATCAGCAACCTCCAGTTGTTTGGATAATCGGACACTCACATATATTCTGGGCTGAAAGACGAGCTGAGATCCGACCAGGAGGAAGGCAGCTGGGATTTCACTCAACTGAGGTTCATTGGAGGGGCATTCGGGGCCTACATTGGCTACAGGTTCTTCCTGAAGTTATGCAAATAAGTGAACATCGGGGGGTACAGTAATCCTTGTTTTACACGCAGCAGGTAACGATATCTGCTTCACTCGTCTATCTGACCTAATTGTCTTGGTGAAAGCAACTTAGCAAGAATGAGTGGATTCTTTAACAGAGCAGTGGTAGTTTGGTCCGAGGTTATCCCTAGGGCAGAATGGTATGGAGCCAGGATCAGTCGGCCATAGAAAGGACACCAGGATGCTTAACACCCGAATCTCACGATTCATTAGGTCCATAGGAGTCGGTGGCCATCCATCCACAGGCAATTGGAAGGAGATAACAGGGTACTGTTACAGGAAGATGGAGTCCACCTAATGGACTATTGGCCTAGATATCCTGCTATCTGGCATACAAGACGGGATTGAGCAAGCCCTCTATGTGCTGGGGGGGAGCGGAGGTAGCTGTAGGGATACGACACCTCCTAGTGGCGGCTGGATCCTTGCTGGGGGTTATGTTTTTGGATTTTACATGCCCACCGTACAGTTGGCTGGCATACAAGAAAAAGCTGGAAATGTATGTGATGGCTGTCACATGGTTATGGCGTTGCCATAGCAACCAGTGACAGGGTAACGGAGCAAGGGTCCTTAACATTGGGTACTGGTTATTAATAAAGCTGTGGCCGACCACAATTCACCCAAAACAACGGTGTCCGCGTCTTATTAAAGGGGAATAATGGTAACTAAGGGGGCTTGCTCTATACTGAGAAGTAACCTCTAAATATGGGTCAGAAATAGATCAGTGAGAAAGTTCCTACTCACGCTCATATAATCAGTCTGGGTCGCGCGCGCGGCCTAAGCGGCGCTGCGGCTGACTGATGGGCGGGAGGAGGAACTTACCGGGTGGGAGTCCCGACGGGTTCCCCATCTCTCCGGTGCTTAGCCTCCCAGTAAGGCATTGCGGGAGGCGGGCATTCGGGAGCGCGTGCGCACGGCCTGACGTCATGCCATGCGTCGCGCCAATCATAAAAGGGGGGCGGAGCCGGCAGCTCGGCCCCAATTCAGCTCAGAAGACAGGCAGGTAGGAAAGTGTCCCTCCCTCCTTCCCAATGTTAAGATTATCTGTTGCAATATGTTATTAAGTTATATATTTAATTGTTATATATTTGTTATATTGTAAACAATTGAGATTGGGATTGTCACAGCTGGGGGCTGGATCCTTGCTGGGGGTTATGTTTATTGGATTTTACATGCCCACCATAACAGGTGGCTGCCATACAAAGAAAAAAGCTGGAAATGTATGTGGATGGCTGTACATGGTTACGGCGTTGCCATACAACCAGTGACAGGGTAACGGAGCAAGGTCCTTAACATCGGGTACTGGTTATTAATAAGCTGTGGCCGACCACAATTCACCCAAAACAACGGTGTCCGCGTCTTATTAAAGGGAAATAATGGTAACTAAGGGGGCTTGCTCTATACTGTAAAAGTAACCTCTAAATATGGGTCAGAAATAATCAGTGAGAAAGTTCCTACTCACGCTCATATAATCAGTCTGGGTCGCAGCGCGCTGCCTAAGCGGCGCTGCGGCTGACTGATGGGCGGGAGGAGGAACTTACCGGGTGGGAGTCCCGACGGTTTCCCCATCTCTCCGGTGCTTGGCCTCCCAGTGGCATTGCGGGAGGCGGCATTCGGGAGCACGTGCGCACGGCGTGGCGTCATGCCATGCGTCGCGCCAATCATAAAAGGGGGGCGGAGCCGGCAGCACGGCCCAATTCAGCTCAGAAGACAGGCAGGTAGGAAGTGTCCCTCCCTTCCTTCCCAATGTTAAGATTATCTTTTGCAATATGTTATTAATTTATATATTAATTTTTATATATTTGTTATATTGTAAACAATTGGGATTGGATTGTCACAGCTGGGGGCGGGATCCTTGCTGGGGTTATGTTTATTGGATTTTACATGCCCACCATAACAGTGGCTGCCATACAAAGAAAAAAGCTGGAAATGTATGTGGATGGCTGTCACGTGGTTACGGCGTTGCCATAGCAACCAGTGACAGGGTAACGGAGCAAGAGTCCTTACAATCGGTTACTGGTTATTAATAAAGCTGTGGCCGAACACAATTCACCCAAAACAACGGTGTCCGCGTCTTATTAAAGGGGAATAATGGTAACTAAGGGGGCTTGCTCTATACTGTAAGAAGTAACCTCTAAATATGGGTCAGAAATAGATCAGTGAGAAAGTTCCTACTCACCTCATATAATCAGTCGTCTTCTAAATACCTCTAGTAACTTACTAAAGGTTTCTTGTTGCAAACATTTTCTTTAATGAGTTTTTGTCAAAACAAATCCTGTGTGATTTAATTAAAATGTGGGACGTATCTTATCCTTGCAGAGAATGGCTCCCTAGGACATACTGTAGCCTATGTATCTTCAGTTCTAATACAGCCCTGGGTACTATCAGTGAAATCCTAAGTTTTCCTAAACATGATTTGACATGTTTTGCTAGGTTACCTCTTAAATTCTCAGATTTATCTGTGGGGTGATGTCATAAGTAGACCTGTAATTATTAACCTAAAGGAAGTATTGTCTGAGATTACAAGAGTCTGAACCATTTCCATCTAACTACTGCAGGCTGATTATCTACATTATATGTGTTATGTTTTAGTATATGGTTCTTTCTTAATTTGTGATGGACATAGCTATTAGAGGGATTTAGAGGATTAGAGGCTAAGACCCTAAGTCTGAATCCATTATTTCTGCGGGTTAGCAAAGCATTTTACTGACTGCTGTATTGATAGCTCCATTTGTACCCTGTGAATCTGTTAATCAAAGAATAGGAGGAATAGAGAATATTATAAAAAACAAAACAAATAAAACTATCTTCTATAGTGTAATATTTTATATACACTAAAAATCAACACACCTTCTTCTCCTAGGGAATTTCATGGTAAAACAGGATCTCCCCTTACTAGAATCCATAAAAGTAAATAGTCTTAGGGCAGAAACCTTTAGACATCACACGTAAAACTTTAGGGACTTATATAACGGTCGCAAAGTGATTAAGGCATTGCGGAAACGAGTGCACGTAGGTTGCGATAGCGAATATATTGCATCTCCCCCAAGTGCCTTCTTATATCCTCTCCTACAGACCCCAGTACCAGACAAACGAAGTTAATGCTACTGTAACAGATGTTGCATGCTTTAAAGGTGTCCACCCATTATTTCAACTTTTGATATATTGTAGTTTATTTCTCCCCCAGCCCCAACACGAATTTTGAGAAACTCCCGGATCTTTACTTACCTTCCTCTCTATCCCCCGGCATTCTGAGCCACGTCCGTGATTGGCTGCCGGTCCGGCCCCCTGCTTGCAGTTTAATGCTAGCAGAAGGCCGGGCAGTACCTTCCTCTCTCCTCCACCGCACTGCCCGGCCTTCTGCTAGCATGGAACTGCAAGCAGGGGCCGGACCGGCAGCCACGTCCCTGATTGGCTGAGAGCAGCCAATCACGGACGCAGCTGCCAACTGCTCAGAATGCCGGGGGAGAGCGGGAAGTAAGTAAAGATTCTATTATGACGGTTGGGACTGGGGGAGGAAATACTACATTATTACCAAGGTTTTTGTAGCTAGTAATTTCTGTTTTGGGGGTGGACATGCCCTTTAAATGACTATAGTACTATAAAATATACTAACATGTAGTCTTCACATTGTACAGTCTAAATATATTTCATGCCCGTAAATTCAGCACCTGAATGTGATCTATAACACTGTAACAAAGTGCAGAAATTTGTCCCGAATACAGAAAGCTGACAGAAAAAAAGTTTTATTAACTGTTTTTATGGATCTATCCATAAAAGGAACCTGCCTGTATCTAAACTATTGGCACAAATAGACCAGCCAGGTGGTGGGAAATGTTCCCTGACATGGGCCAGAGGTGGGACCTCATCAGCAGCAGCAGCATCCACACCCCACCCTCCCCTTTTTATCTCCCGCCTGGTACCTTTAGTTTTGCAGAGTGTGCGTTTGCGTGGGGGGAGGGGGCGTGGCCGATAGCAGCAGGCAGAGTAGAGGGTTGATAGGCCTTCAGATCACACACTACTACTTCCGCTAGACCTGGGAGGAGGCAGGCTTTATATAGGACCCTGCCCCCGCCGGAAAGCAACTGTTGCAGCCAAAAAGGTTTCCCGCCTTTCCCTCCCTCTTCCAGCATCGGTTCAGTGTTAGGACACTTTCTAGCATTCCAGTGTTGGGGATAAGTCTTGCAAAGTAGTTAAGGGTAGGCGGCGTAGGATGTTTAATATTATTATAAAAAACTGTTACAATATTTTTACCGAAGTTATACTATACTAATGAAAGTATTTCATGTTTTTTTAAAATATGTGTTTTAAGTAAAGATCATTTCCTTTCCAATAAGTTTGGCATGTATTCTTTGGGGTTTTAAGTCGGAGGATTTTGGTCCCAGATCTCGACTGTCCCTTGTCATGATCTTTTATGACTATGGAAGGAACAAAAATTGCTGACATCACACACTCACCTTAGTTTTAGTTCCCTACAGATTAAGATGCTTATATTAAGTGAATTAAAGCCTATGCTGCATTGTACAGCTGAATAAAATCAAGCATGGGGTCACCAGTGGGGGCCCTGTGGTCTGCACAAGCCTTAAACAATCTACTGTATGGCAGGGACACCTGTTCCTCTCTTTGAATAACTTTTTTCTGGTTCTAAAAATTGTGTTTCTTCAGGGGCACAGGGATTAATTGGCTCTGTGTGACATGCCACATATTGATTGGCAAATACTTTAGAGCTTTTAGCCATAACATTTCTCATTTACTCGGTTGTAAGGAATATTCAAGGGCAGATTGTTTTTTGACTACTTTGCATCTGGAACTATAAATAAAAAAAAAAATCGAAACAAAATCTCTATATATTCAATAACAGCACCTTTAATGAAATTGTTAGTATAATTCCTTTTTATTATAAGGAATAGTCATTCTAAAACTGATGTTAAGAGCCATTGCAAACACAGATACCCTTGCACTTCTGTAGTCTGGTTTTAATGACAGCTTTTAGAGCAGACGAAAGTTGAAAGAGCACATGGAAAAAGTGATAAAGGATCATCAACTGTCACTGATGTGATTTTTTTTTAATTAAAAGGATTCTGCTTCAAAATCAAAGGGGGTCTGGATAAAGAAATGTGCAAAAAATTATCTAAGGCCGCCTCAACCTTAGCATTTATTATTCAGCACCTCACTCATTGCTCTGATTATAAATATTTAATCACTCAACAACTGTAAGTGCTTTGTGTCTTCCTGGAGGACCTGCAAGCATTAGGAAATAAAGGGATGGAAAAGAGAAAAAAGGGCAAAGCTACTAAAAATGTTTTGTGATTATGCAGGGACAAGTGATAAGGTGTGAAGGACACTGCTGCATTGGGCTTTATAATCAGGTTTCAGAAACACCTGAACGCTGATTCATTTTGTTTCTATTCACTGGCCTTCAAACTGCATTTTTTTTATTGCATGGCAGCATCTGACAGAGGGTGCCCTTGGAGAACGGCAGAAAATGTTCCTAATGAAAGGAAAGGCCTCCAGCACTGAAAGATGCCATCCTTGTACCCTCCTTTGTCTGCAAAAAACACAGCATACTTTGGCAGGCGTTGGGATTTATCAATGATTCATGAGAATTATTACATCTGCCTCAATGGCAAAAAGTAGGAAAGAGCATTAAAACGTTCATTTACCTTGGACACAGCCTATGCATACAAGTAAGGATTTTTATCAGAAAACAAAGAACCATTTACTTTTTAAAAAACATTTAATCTGTGTGTGTAACCAATGATAAGAAAGTTTTAAGATCTGTAGTAAATAACCTTTTAGTAAAGTATTTGAGGTTGAATAAAGATATATGTCCATCCAGTCCAACCTACTCAGCAATACTCATTCCTCCTGCCTAACTGCTGATCCAGAGGAAGGGAAGAAAACCAGAATTATGAAGGGGAAAAAAATTCTTCCTGACTCCAGGAAATATCCCAGAATCAACTCTTCTTTATGTATCAATACCAGTACCCTACAAAATTCCTTGTTTTCAGAAACTCATCCAGCTTTTTTTAAAAACTATCCAATGAACCTACCATTAACTGTCCAATGGAAGAGAGTTCAACTTTTAAGTCTAAAGGGCATGTCCAAACTATGGAATGTTAAAAATCCTTAGCTTACATCCCTGCTCCAAAAGGTTCTCCTACAGTGCCTGTTCAAATTCCAGGAAACTGAACAGTAGTCTTCTTAGTTAAAGGTTTCATCCCTGCTCCAAAAGGTTCTCCTACAGTGCCTGTTCATTCCAGGAAACTGACAGTAGTCTTCTTATGTTAAAGGTTTCCACCTCCTCCTTGTCCTCAGGAGCCCTCTTTGCAACTGGGAGCTCTACTTCTAAACCCCATAAACATATGGTAGGGCCACCCTACCCCAACCCAAACCGCTAAGTCCTTGATAAAAAAGTGTGCAGAACTTACTTTGTTCCCCTGGCGTTCTGCATTGCAGCAGCCGCATCTCTGTTGGCTGCCTCTCATCCTATCAGACGTGGCTGCCAGTCAAGCCCCTGCTTGCAGTTCAGGCAAGCAGGGGGCCGAAATTAGAGCAATGGGGGATTGAAGTTTTTGTAAGTCTGTACATTTATTTTTACAGTGGGTCTTCTACCATATGTGAAAAGTTCATTTTGCAGGTGGACATGGCCTTTAAGGAATTTCCGTGTGTCCTCTGACATGTTCTTTTGGTGAACATGCCCCAGATAGCCTAATCTCTGAATATGAAAAACCTTGTATGTGAGCAAAATGAAGGCAAATCTAGAGCTAGACAGAATGTACTATGGCTGCAATTTTATTATAGCAAATGATGCAAGAATATATCTTGGAGCTCTTAGGGGCATGTACATAATTTTTTTCACTTTCTCTCACCTTTAACAGCTTGCTTGTTTTTTTCCTGTCATTTGTAGATTTAAACCTTTTCCAGTCTTACTTTTATACTATGTAGTAAGAAGTCTTACACTCACTGGTCTCCAGTCAACTCTTATTCCCAGGGTGTTAGCATCTCAACTGGATTGGGAGCCAATTGCTCTGCTCTTAAGCTTTCATAGTGTGTCAGTTAGTATCTGTATAAAAACACAAAGTGACAGAAAATGAAGAGTTTGTGTCAGATTAAAATCAATTTGTGAGCAGATGCATATACATACCTAAAATAAACAGGTTTTGTTTGATGATGCTTCTTTACGATTCCCTTGAACACAATAGTCTTCTTATACCAATTATAGTAAACAGTCGTGAAATAAAGCTACAGTATAAACTAAGAACCTATTGATTTGGAGCAAAGCAAAGCAGTGAAATATTTTTTGGGGCAATAAGCTTGCACAATTTACTCCAAACTGGTACATGAAGAGCAATGTGGGCCCATATTACCAGGTGCCAGGGAGAACAGGAGCCGAAACTAAAGAATAAATACATTAACTGAGGTATGAATGGTTGACAGACAGAGGAAGCCAAAACAATCAGGGATGACAACTGGTAGGTTTTAAGAAATTAAAGGAAATTATACTTGTGTAGTAACTGGCTTCTTCCTGGCTCCTCCTACAGTCATTGACACTGACGAGTCTCCCATCTTTGACACTGGGTAACATATGTTAATGAAGGAGAGGAGGAAATTAAAAAATTGTCAGTTACTGGTAAAAAGCAGTCAGTTTTTGCATTAGTCTCATTCTCCTTTAACATTGAAGATGTCTAAAATAAGAAAACGTGACACATTAAATAGAAATATTGATGACTGTGATATAGATAATATAATGGTCCATTGAGTCCATTGAAATTGGCTTTATTTTAGAGCGGACTCTGTAACAAATCTTAAAATACCCCTAATGAGAAATGCACACCCATTATGGGAGAAAAGAATAATTGTGAATAAAGGATCTCACACCTGGTGACATCTGTTAATATTAGAGGACAACTAACATTAAAAATGTACTTTTTAAAATGAAAAGTACCTGGGACAGGAAGGCAGGATTATTATTCCACCTCCCAATATTGTTTTATGGAGGAGCTACAGTATGTACAGTTTTCATCTGCCAGGTTATGGCCCGGGCCTTCCTGTATAAAAATAGTGCTGAAGTATCAGGAAGACTGGCAGAAGCAATTTTCTCTGTGCTGCCGCTTCTTATAAAATTATATGGATATGTATATACAGAAATTATATTGGGAGATAGAAAATCCCAATCCAAACGCCCTGCCCCTGGAACTTTTCTTAAATGTTGTTTAAAAAAATGTATACACACTATAGTTCTCTTATAGCTATCACACCTTGCACAGATATTACTGTATAGAAGGTTCAGAGTAAGATTCTATTATAGATATTGGCATAATTTTCATTAAAACAATTACATTTTAGTTATAATTTAACTAATTATCAAAATATACTTTAACTTTAACCTTTTAACATTGTTCTTCCTTCCATGTATCATTCATTGTAGCCATCATCATTATAACTAATCAACTAAGAATATCTTTGTATAACCCCCATCCCTATAATACCCTATTATAATTCCTATAATGTCTGCTGTTTTTTGCCAAACCTTACCTTAAAAGAACCTGGCTTGTTGTTTTCATTTGGTGAAGATAAAAGCTATTCACACTGTACTTTTAGAATACGAATGTCATTTCCCATTTTTTCTTCTGTGAGATACAAAGTGACTCATTACCTTGCTCGCTTTAATATTTTAGATATGTGAAAAGACTTTATTATATTGTCTGTGATCAGGAACCTTAAAGGAACATGGACGGTAAAACATAATTCCCTGTTGTATTAAAGGACTTGTGATAACCTAGTGGGAATTGAAACTAAGATAACAAGCTATTTCTAAAGTATATATCTTTATGCATATATACATTTTAGCAAATATCGCAGTATTCATATCTATCTGTTTCTAACTATTTCTCTATCTGTTTTCCCTAATTTGTGAGGGTAACTCAGTGTCAGGGTCATCCACACTATTCATAAACCCACTGTATTCTGAAAATAACCTTAGCTAAACCATTAAATACCCCTATCTAGTTGTGTTTTAGTGTGCACATAGTTAAATACTGCTACAAAGCAAGTGATACCACTAGCTTTAGTTAGAAGTTAAGTTTGTTTTTTTTAATATTAAAATAGGGTTTGAGACCGACGAGGAAGATCTCTGGCCATAACATTTAGAGTGTGTGCCCAATCCTTTGGCATGTGCCCAAATACAGTTTATTAACAGCCTCCAATAAGTCTACTTTTGCTGGTGTACTTTGATGAAATCAGTGGCATTATGGGTTATAAGAATGGAGCCTGTCAGTGCTCAGACCATATGCCATATGGTCTTCATGGCTGTTGACCCAAAAAGGAAGCCTCTTCTAAAATAATGCACAAGCATACGCACAAAAAAACCTGCACATTTTCTGAAGAACAAGCACTAAGACGATTTTACTGGAACCATGCCCCTTTATCTAATCAGACAATATTGTCCCATGAAAATATATTTGTCCCCTGAAATAAATATAATTAAAAAGATAAAATATTTACAAATATGCACTCCATCCTCATAATATATATTTTATATTCTACTTTATCCTCTTAATTCATATACTGTATGTCTGTTATGCTTCTGGGTGCCTCATGGACACTGAGAAATTTAGTGTGATTAACCTGTATATAAGTTTTCATACGAGGTTGGACTTGCCCTTTAAATAAACTTTGTCACATTCTCATAGAGTCCCCTTCCTCCATGCAAGTCAATCATATTCCTGTCAGAAAATGACTGATTGCACTTCCCCTTGCTGTCTCTTCTGTGCATGCTTAAGCTATTACAGAACTTGTTGAGTAGGGAAGTAGGCAACTGCCTCTGGAAAAAAAGGGAACAATCCTTTTCATTAGGATTTTAGTGCGTACCGCATTTAAACAAAGCTAAAATATTGGGGTTAGGTTAATGTAACACACCAGGAGTCATTTTTTTTTGTTAGGGGTAGGCATGCCCTTTAGTTTATTTATGACAATACAACAATCAGCATAGTGGTATGTAATGACAAACACCAGGTTCCATTACCCCACGTAATCTATGTTTTTATTGTAAATCTATGCATTTGAAAAATTGGAAATGTATATATATGGAAAGAAGTATACTGAAGCAAATGATGTTTCTGAATTTAGAAGTAAATTATGTTAACTAAAGCAAAGTTCATATTCCTCATTAATAGTGTAATAAATTGGGTCTTTTTCACTGCCCTTTTGCTATTGTTATTGTCTATAAAGTTTGTACTAGAAAAAATAACTTTTCTTATATTAACATAGTTAAAATATGCAGAAAAAAATGTTCTACACAAACAATGGTCCCTCTATGAACTGTCTAGTTCAGAGAAATAAATGGATCCAAACAAGATAAACATTACTTATGAACAGAGTGTATTTTCTGTTCAAAATAATATCTTAAAATCACTTAATGACCTCAGAGTCAGAAAATGTACTGCCTGAAGTTTCCAATGATCTGAATTTTATTTAGTCTAAAAGTGGTTTTTGCTAGTTCACACAAAACCATCCACAGCTACAAATAATGCACTGCACTGGAGGCATATTTATTGCCTCTGAATGTGAAATGAGCTACTTAATGTTTATTTGCATACGGAATAGGAAACTTTTAAAAATCACCTTACCAAATGAATGATGTCATGTTATTTATGGAATGGTAACCACACAAGAGATAAAATTAACGGCCCTTTAATGTGGTTTACTAAAATGCATAGGCGTGTTGCCATAGCAACATTCCATTACTGGACCTAAGCAGTATATCCTAAAAAAATCTAAAGATTAATCATATCAGGAAAAGTAGATCAGAGGCTCTGTCATTAGACTCTGGAATGGGTTGAATTCTCATGTGTATATAAGGAAAGGGATTTTGAATAATTTGTACCCCCAGCACTCAATAGTCAGGATTCAACCAAATATAGAAAATAAGGAAAACAAATTCCGAAAAAATTGAAAATCACCTTTATAGTGCCATTATAGAACAAAACTTATATAAGATGCAATAAAAAAAATCAAAATACATCTAAAAAAAAATCTCCATCTTAAAAATAATCAGAAAAAATCTTAGTATGTGGCACCGGTTTGGTTTAGAGCAAATCAGTTCTCTTGCCCATATCAGACCAGACTGATGCTGATGCTTTCAAGGGTTCTGTATTCTGAACCATAAAAGGAGCTAAACCTGCAGAGAAACAGTGTCAGACTGCCCACAGAACTACAGGGAAATCACTTCTCCTGCTGGTTTTAGCCTTAGATGCCCTCCTAAACAACATCACTCACAACACACATATTAAAGGACAACTCCACCCTCATAAGAACATCTTTAGAAAGAATGGCCTCTTTAAAATATGTTGATATATCATAGTTTGTTCTATGAATACAATATTGTTGCCTGCAATGCTTCTGGATACCTCATGGAAACTGAGGAATTTAGAAACCTGTACTGAACCTGTACTGAGCCTGGGCATGCTCAGAAGAGGCAGATAGGGGATTAACATTCAGTCATTGGCTGTGATGTCAACTGTCAAATCTATAACTGACAGTTGATAACTGGAAGAACCAGAAGCAGAAAAAGGGGAAACAGGACATTGTCAGATTTCAGGTTAGACATATATTTCAGATTTCAACCATTACAGTTTAGGGTTTTGGGGGGTTATTTACCTGTATGTAGTTTTCATTTTGGGACTGGACTTGCCCTTTAAGACTCCTGGCTATATCAAAAAAAATTCTTAAAGTATTGCAGGTGCAAACACAACTGATGAAAGTGCAACAGATCAGTATGTCTGAAGACATTTCACCCCTTCTTTTATTCTGGCACATTATTTGACAAATGACAACCCAAACAGCCTATTCTGTCATTCATCATGAGCCATATTAGTTAATCAGTGATAAAGTGGGATGTATTCCAATAACTAAACTTTGAATCAGCATAGTGTATGCAGTAAATACAAATTCCTGATTAGTTTCAATTTATATGATAGTCTCACAGAATCAAAATACTTTGATACACAAATATGTAATAGCAACAGTTCTCTAGCATTCGTCAGTAAATATCCTGGTATTCCCAGTGCCCCTGTCCAAAGACACTTATTTGTCAAATATACTTACCGTATTATTCTAAACTCTTCAAAACCAATGCTATTTATTTGACTGCTGTTTATATCTAATACCCAGTGCTTATATATATATTATACCTGAAACAAGGGGTTAATCACTGTTATGTTCTTTTTGCTTTCATAGACTCTGTTTATTTCTCCTAGCTGTCATCATGCAATCATTGTATAGTTTGATATTATAGATTGAGTCAGGGGCATTTGCCTCAGGCTAGTGTTGCATGTAACATTTTATAGCCTTTTTTTGACTAGAGACAAATCATTGTGACAGAACAGTGAGCCTTGCTCACCTTCTAAGTTGCTGAAAATCTATAGGGAAAGTCTAAATCTATATGAGAAATTATAAAGATGAACTGTAGATGGAGCCAACATTTTGCAATTATAACACAATAAACACAATTAAGAATATAGACCTAAATATCTCAGGTTAGCCATTGTAAAAAATGTTCTAAAAGAAGCTTGAACATGTGAAGCACTATACACTGTACAGCTCACAATAACTTGTCTTAAAGGATATGTCCACCCCACAAACTCAAACTTCCCCACTACAGGCCCCACTGTGTAGTTTAAAAAAATCTTTACTACATCTCTGCTCCAAAGGTTCTCCTGAAGTGCTGTCCAAAGTCCTGAAAGTGAACAGTAGGAGTTGTCTTCCTGTGTAATAGTTTTTCTGCCTCCTCCCTGTCCTCTGAAGGACAGTGGAATGTGCGGGGAGCCCTTTCCCCCCCCTCCCTCCCACTCTCCTGGTCCCTCCCTGACTGTGGAAACTTCTTTAGTAAAATCTTTAAAATATGTTAGAGGGCATCCCTTCCCACTCCCAACTGCTATATTAAAATAATCCAAACGCCACTTACAGCCCTTTACTCCTGCGCTGTCCTCTACTGCCCACAGCCGCATTTGTGATTGGCTGCCTCTCAGTAGCGCAAAACTTTACTATTGAGTTTTGCACTGGAAATGGCGCAGACACCGCTGACTTGGTGTAAAACCCTCGCTAACCTGATCATACATCGGATAGCAATGGCTTTACACTGACTTGGGTATTTTGCACCCAAATTGCATGGCCCCCTTTTCCTACTTATAACAATTTACTGCATGCTTTCTTCACAATTAGACTGGCCAGTTGACAATGAAGACCCAATGTTATTAAAGGCTAACCCTTCTGCTTACAAATGATCAGTTCATCAGAGATGGTAAATAGGTAAATAGTTGCTATTTAGGACTTAGCTAATAAACTAATGGTGTAAGCATGACAATTGACACACAGTAATCTAGTACCCCTTGTATTGTACCACCTGGACTTATATCCGTATATGAACCTAACACTATCTGTCCATTTAGGAAACACAACTTGATTAACATTACCAAATGGAACCCAAATATTTTTAGAACACATTGTGCTTTTTCTCATTAAGTTTTAGCATGCATGCACTTGTATATACTTGGCAAATAATATGAATTATTAATAGGACTATTAAATTAGCAAGGACAAAAGCTTAAAGAGAAAGGAAAGAGAGAATGAATAAGACTGCATGCAAAAAACCAAACCAAAAAAAAAACAACAGCCTTTGGTCAAAGTGTGAACTGTCCCAGTTAACAGTACACAATGAATAATAGTCAAAAAAGACTTCCTTCATCCAGACTTTTAGGATGTACTGTATGTGCTTTTTCTTTTACTAAAGTAGCATGTGTTTATTTTGGTAGAGGTTTTTCTGAAATTTAGTTAATTAACTAAATTTCAGAAAAACCTCTACCAAAATAAACACATGCTACTTTAGTAAAAGAAAAAGCACATACAGTACATCCTAAAAGTCTGGATGAAGGAAGTCTTTTTTGACTATTATTCATTGTGTACTGGTTACTGGGACAGTTCACACTTTGACCAAAGGCTGTTGTTTTTTTTTTGGTTTGGTTTTTTGCATGCAGTCTCTATTCATTCTCTCTTTCCTTTCTCTTTAAGCTTTTGTCCTTGCTAATTTAAATAGTCCTATTAATTAATTCATATTATTTGCCAAGTATATACAAGTGCATGCATGCTAAAACTTAATGAGAAAAAGCACAATGTGTTCTAAAAATATTTGGAGTTCCACTTTGGTAATGTTAATCAAGTTGTGTTCCTAAATGACAGATAGTGTTAGGTTCATATACGGATATAAGATCCATGTGGTACAATACAAGGGGTACTAGATTACTGTGTGTCAATTGTCATGCTTACACCATTTAGTTTATTAGCTAGTCCTAAATAGCAACTATTTACCTATTTACCATCTCTGATGAACTGATCATTTGTACAGCAGAAGGGTTAGCCTTTAATAACATTGGGTCTTCATTGTCAACTGGCCAGTCTAATTGTGAAGAAAGCATGCAGTAAATTAGTTATAAAGTAGGAAAAGGGGGCCATGCAATTTGGGTGCAAAATACCCAAGTCAGTGTAAAGCCATTGCTATCCGATGTATGATCAGGTTAGCAGGGTTTTACACCAAGTCAGCGGTGTCTGCGCCATTTCCAGTGCAAAACCTCAATAGTAAAGTTTTGCGCTACTGAGAGGCAGCCAATCACAAATGCGGCTGTGGGCAGTAGAGGACAGCGCAGGAGTAAAGGGCTGTAAGTGGCGTTTGGATTATTTTAATATAGCAGTTGGGAGGGGAAGGGATGCCCTCTAACATATTTTAAAGATTTTACCTAAGAGAAGAAGCACAGTCAGGGAGGGACCAGGAGAGTGGGAGGGAGGGGGGAAAGGGCGCACTTCCACTCCTTCAGAGGACAGGGAGGAGGCAGAAACTATTACACAGGAAGACAACTCCTACTGTTCACTTTCAGGACTTTGGAAGCACTTCAGGAGAACCTTTTGGAGCAGAGATGTATGGTAAAGATTTTTTTTAAACTACACAGTGGGGCCTGTAGTGGGGAAGTTTGAGTTTGTGGGGTGGACATATCCTTTAAGACAAGTTATTGTGAGCTGTACAGTGATAGTGCTTCACATGTTCAAGCTTCTTTTAGAACATTTTTTACAATGGCTAACCTGAGATATTTAGGTCTATATTCTTAATTGTGTTTATTGTGTTATAATTGCAAAATTGTGCTCCATCTACAGTTCATCTTTATAATTTCTCATATAGATTTAGACTTTCCCTATAGATTTTCAGCAACTTAGAAGGTGAGCAAGGCTCACTGTTCTGTCACAATGATTTGTCTCTAGTCAAAAAAAGGCTATAAAATGTTACATGCAACACTAGCCTGAGGCAAATGCCCCTGACTCAATCTATAATATCAAACTATACAATGATTGCATGATGACAGCTAGAGAAATAAACAGAGTCTATGAAAGCAAAAAGAACATAACAGTGATTAACCCCTTGTTTCAGGTATAATATATATATAAGCACTGGGTATTAGATATAAACAGAGTCAAATAAATAGCATTTGGTTTGAAGAGTTTAGAATAATACGGTAAGTATATTTGACAAATAAGTGTCTTTGGACAGGGCACTGGGAATACCAGGATATTTACTGACGAATGACTGAGAACTGTTGCTATTACATATTTGTGTATCAAAGTATTTTGATTCTGTGAGACTATCATATAAATTGAAACTAATCAGGAATTTGTATTTACTGCATACACTATGCTGATTCAAAGTTTAGTTATTGGAATACATCCCACTTTATCACTGATTAACTAATATGGCTCATGATGAATGACAGAATAGGCTGTTTGGGTTGTCATTTGTCAAATAATGTGCCAGAATAAAAGAAGGGGTGAAATGTCCTTCAGACATACTGATCTGTTGCACTTTCATCAGTTGTGTTTGCACCTGCAATACTTTAAGAATTTTTTTTGATATAGCCAGGAGTCTTAAAGGGCAAGTCCAGTCCCAAAATGAGAAACTTACATACAGGTAAATAACCCCCCAAAACCCTAAACTGTAATGGTTTGAAATCTGAAATATATGTCTAACCTGAAATCTGACAATGTCCTGTTTCCCCTTTTTCTGCTTCCTGGTTCTTCCAGTTATCAACTGTCAGTTATAGATTTGACAGTTGACATCACAGCCAATGACTGAATGTTAATCCCCTATCTGCCTCTTCTGAGCATGCCCAGGCTCAGTACAGGTTCAGTACAGGTTTCTAAATTCCTCAGTTTCCATGAGGTATCCAGAAGCATTGCAGGCAACAATATTGTATATAGAACAAACTATGATATATCAACATATTTTAAAGAGGCCATTCTTTCTAAAGATGTTCTTATGAGGGTGGAGTTGTCCTTTAATATGTGTGTTGTGAGTGATGTTTGTTTAGGAGGGCATCTAAGGCTAAAACCAGCAGGAGAAGTGATTTCCCTGTAGTTCTGTGGGCAGTCTGACACTGTTTCTCTGCAGGTTTAGCTCCTTTTATGGTTCAGAATACAGAACCCTTGAAAGCATCAGCATCAGTCTGGTCTGATATGGGCAAGAGAACTGATTTGCTCTAAACCAAACCGGTGCCACATACTAAGATTTTTCTGATTATTTTTAAGATGGAGATTTTTTTTTAGATGTATTTTGATTTTTTTTATTGCATCTTATATAAGTTTTGTTCTATAATGGCACTATAAAGGTGATTTTCAATTTTTTCGGAATTTGTTTTCCTTATTTTCTATATTTGGTTGAATCCTGACTATTGAGTGCTGGGGGTACAAATTATCAAATTCCCTTTCCTTATATACACATGAGAATTCAACCCATTCCAGAGTCTAATGACAGAGCCTCTGATCTACTTTTCCTGATATGATTAATCTTTAGATTTTTTTAGGATATACTGCTTAGGTCCAGTAATGGAATGTTTGCTATGGCAACACGCCTATGCATTTTAGTAAACCACATTAAAGGGCCGTTAATTTTATCTCTTGTGTGGTTACCATTCCATAAATAACATGACATCATTCATTTGGTAAGGTGATTTTTAAAAGTTTCCTATTCCGTATGCAAATAAACATTAAGTAGCTCATTTCACATTCAGAGGCAATAAATATGCCTCCAGTGCAGTGCATTATTTGTAGCTGTGGATGGTTTTGTGTGAACTAGCAAAACCACTTTTAGACTAAATAAAATTCAGATCATTGGAAACTTCAGGCAGTACATTTTCTGACTCTGAGGTCATTAAGTGATTTTAAGATATTATTTTGAACAGAAAATACACTCTGTTCATAAGTAATGTTTATCTTGTTTGGATCCATTTATTTCTCTGAACTAGACAGTTCATAGAGGGACCATTGTTTGTGTAGAACATTTTTTTCTCATATTTTAACTATGTTAATATAAGAAAAGTTATTTTTTCTAGTACAAACTTTATAGACAATAACAATAGCAAAAGGGGCAGTGAAAAAGACCCAATTTATTACACTATTAATGAGGAATATGAATTTGCTTTAGTTAACATAATTTACTTCTAAATTCAGAAACATCATTTGCTTTCAGTATACTTCTTTCCATATATATACATTTCCAATTTTTCAAATGCATAGATTTACAATAAAAACATAGATTACGTGGGGTAATTGAACCTGGTGTTTGTCATATACATACCACTATGCTGATTGTTGTATTGTCATAAATAACTAAAGGGCATGCCTACCCCTAACAAAAAAAAATGACTCCCTGGTGTGTTACATTAACCTAACCCCAATATTTTAGCTTTGTTTAAATGCGGTACGCACTAAAATCCTAATGAAAAGGATTGTTCCCTTTTTTTCCAGAGGCAGTTGCCTACTTCCCTACTCAACAAGTTCTGTAATAGCTTAAGCATGCACAGAAGAGACAGCAAGGGGAAGTGCAATCAGTCATTTTCTGACAGGAATATGATTGACTTGCCTGGAGGAAGGGGACTCTATGAGAATGTGACAAAGTTTATTTAAAGGGCAAGTCCAACCTCGTATGAAAACTTATATACAGGTTAATCACACTAAATTTCTCAGTGTCCATGAGGCACCCAGAAGCATAACAGACATACAGTAATGAAATTAAGAGGATAAAGTAGAATATAAAATATATATTATGAGGATGGAGTGCATATTTGTAAATATTTTATCTTTTTAATTATATTTATTTCAGGGGACAAATATATTTTCATGGGACAATATTGTCTGATTAGATAAAGGGGCATGGTTCCAGTAAAATCGTCTTAGTTGCTTGTCTTCAGAAAACTGTGCAGGTTTTTTTGTGCGTATGCTTGTGCATTATTTTAGAAGAGGCTTCCTTTTTGGGTCAACAGCCATGAAGACCATATGGCATATGGTCTGAGCACTGACAGGCTCCATTCTTATAACCCATAATGCCACTGATTTCATCAAAGTACACCAGCAAAAGTAGACTTATTGGAGGCTGTTAATAAACTGTATTTGGGCACTATGCCAAAGGATTGGGGCACACACTCTAAATGTTATGGCCAGAGATCTTCCTCGTCTGGTCTCAATACCCTATTTTAATATTAAAAAAAACAAACTTAACTTCTAACTAAAGCTAGTGGTATCACTTGCTTTGTAGCAGTATTTAACTATGTGCACACTAAACACAACTAGATAGGGGTATTTATATGGTTTAGCTAAGGTTATTTCAGAATACAGTGGGTTTATGAATATGTGGATGACCCTGACACTGAGTTACCCTCACAAATTAGGGAAAACAGATAGAGAAATAGTTAGAAACAGATAGACTATGAATACTGCGATATTTGCTAAAATGTATATATGCATAAAGATATATACTTTAGAAATAGCTTGTTATCTTAGTTTCAATTCCCACAGGTTATCACAAGTCCTTTAATACAACAGGGAATTATGTTTTACCGTCCATGTTCCTTTAAGGTTCCTGATCACAGACAATATAATAAAGTCTTTTCACATATCTAAAATATTAAAGCTGAGCAAGGTAATGAGTCACTTTGTATCTCACAGAAGAAAAAATGGGAAATGACATTCGTATTCTAAAAGTACAGTGTGAATAGCTTTTATCTTCACCAAATGAAAACAACAAGCCAGGTTCTTTTAAGGTAAGGTTTGGCAAAAAACAGCAGACATTATAGGAATTATAATAGGGTATTATAGGGATGGGGGTTATACAAAATATTCTTAGTTGATTAGTTATAATGATGATGGCTACAATGAATGATACATGGAAGGAAGAACAATGTTAAAAGGTTAAAGTTAAAGTATATTTTGATAATTAGTTAAATTATAACTAAAAGTAATTGTTTTAATGAAATTATGCCAATATCTATAATAGAATCTTACTCTGAACCTTCTATACAGTAATATCTGTGCAAGGTGTGATAGCTATAAGAGAACTATAGTGTGTATACATTTTTTTAAACAACATTTAAGAAAAGTTCCAGGGGCAGGGCGTTTGGATTGGATTTTCTATCTCCCAATATAATTTCTGTATATACATATCCATATAATTTTATAAGAAGCGGCAGCACAGAGAAAATTGCTTCTGCCAGTCTTCCTGATACTTCAGCACTATTTTTATACAAGGAAGGCCCGGGCCATAACCTGGCAGATGAAAACTGTACATACTGTAGCTCCTCCATAAAACAATATTGGGAGGTGGAATAATCAATCCTGCCTTCCTGTCCCAGGTACTTTTCATTTTAAAAAGTACATTTTTAATGTTAGTTGTCCTCTAATATTAACAGATGTCACCAGGTGTGAGATCCTTTATTCACAATTATTCTTTTCTCCCATAATGGGTGTGATTTACTCATTAGGGGTATTTTTAAGATTTGTTACAGAGTCCGCTCTAAAATAAAGCCAATTTCAATGGACTCAATGGACCATTATATTATCTATATCACAGTCATCAATATTTCTATTTAATGTGTCACGTTTTCTTATTTTAGACATCTTCAATGTTAAAGGAGAATGAGACTAATGCAAAAACTGACTGCTTTTCTACCAGTAACTGACAATTTTTTAATTTCCTCCTCTCCTTCATTAACATATGTTACCCAGTGTCAAAGATGGGAGACTCGTCAGTGTCAATGACTGTAGGAGGAGCCAGGAAGAAGCCAGTTACTACACAAGTATAATTTCCTTTAATTTCTTAAAACCTACCAGTTGTCATCCCTGATTGTTTTGCTTCCTCTGTCTGTCAACCATTCATACCTCAGTTAATGTATTTATTCTTTAGTTTCGGCTCCTGTTCTCCCTGGCACCTGGTAATATGGGCCCACATTGCTCTTCATGTACCAGTTTGGAGTAAATTGTGCAAGCTTATTGCCCCAAAAAATATTTCACTGCTTTTGCTTTGCTCCAAATCAATAGGTTTTTAGTTTATACTGTAGCTTTATTTCACGACTGTTTACTATAATTGGTATAAGAAGACTATGTGTTCAAGGGAATCGGTAAAGAAGCATCATCAAACAAAACCTGTTTATTTTTAGGTATGTATATGCATCTGCTCACAAATTGATTTTAATCTGACACAAACTCTTCATTTTCTGTCACTTTGTGTTTTTATACAGATACTAACTGACACACCTATGAAAGCTTAAGAGCAGAGCAATTGGCTCCCAATCCAGTTGAGATGCTAACACCCTGGGAATAAGAGTTGACTGGAGACCAGTGAGTGTAAGACTTCTTACTACATAGTATAAAAGTAAGACTGGAAAGGTTTAAATCTACAAATGACAGGAAAAAAACAAGCAAGCTGTTAAAGGTGAGAGAAAGTGAAAAAAATTATGTACATGCCCCTAAGAGCTCCAAGATAATTCTTGCATCATTTGCTATAATAAAATTGCAGCCATAGTACATTTCCCTGTCTAGCTCTAGATTTGCCTTCATTTTGCTCACATACAAGGTTTTTCATATTCAGAGATTAGGCTATCTGGGGCATGTTCACCAAAAGAACATGTCAGAGGACACACGGAAATTCCTTAAAGGCCATGTCCACCTGCAAAATGAACTTTTCACATATGGTAGAAGACCCACTGTAAAAATAAATGTTACAGACTTACAAACTTCAATCCCCCATTGCTCTAATTTCGGCCCCCTGCTTGCCTGAACTGCAAGCAGGGGCTTGACTGGCAGCCACGTCTGATAGGATGAGAGGCAGCCAACAGAGATGCGGCTGCTGCAATGCAGAACGCCAGGGGAACAAAGTAAGTTCTGCACACTTTTTTATCAGGACTTAGCGGTTTGGGTTGGGGTAGGGTGCCCTACCATATGTTTATGGGGTTTAGAAGTAGAGCTCCCAGTTGCAAAGAGGGCTCCTGAGGACAAGGAGGAGGTGGAAACCTTTAACATAAGAAGACTACTGTTCAGTTTCCTGGAATGAACAGGCACTGTAGGAGAACCTTTTGGAGCAGGGATGATGAACCTTTAACCTAAGAAGACTACTGTTCAGTTTCCTGGAATTTGAACAGGCACTGTAGGAGAACCTTTTGGAGCAGGGATGTAAGCTAAGGATTTTTAACATTCCATAGTTTGGACATGCCCTTTAGACTTAAAGACTTGAACTCTCTTCCATTGGACAGTTAATGGTAGGTTCATTGGATAGTTTTTAAAAAAAGCTGGATGAGTTTCTGAAAACAAGGAATTTTGTAGGGTACTGGTATTGATACATAAAGAAGAGTTGATTCTGGGATATTTCCTGGAGTCAGGAAGAATTTTTTTCCCCTTCATAATTCTGGTTTTCTTCCCTTCCTCTGGATCAGCAGTTAGGCAGGAGAATGTGAGTATTGCTGAGTAGGTTGGACTGGATGGACATATATCTTTATTCAACCTCAAATACTTTACTAAAAGGTATTTACTACAGATCTTAAAACTTTCTTATCATTGGTTACACACACAGATTAAATGTTTTTTAAAAAGTAAATGGTTCTTTGTTTTCTGATAAAAATCCTTACTTGTATGCATAGGCTGTGTCCAAGGTAAATGAACGTTTTAATGCTCTTTCCTACTTTTTGCCATTAGGCAGATGTAATAATTCTCATGAATCATTGATAAATCCCAACGCCTGCCAAAGTATGCTGTGTTTTTGTGCAGACAAAGGAGGGTACAAGGATGGCATCTTTCAGTGCTGGAGGCCTTTCCTTTCATTAGGAACATTTTCTGCCTGTTCTCCAAGGGCACCCTCTGTCAGATGCTGCCATGCAATAAAAAAAATGCAGCTTTGAAGCCAGTGAATAGAAACAAAATGAATCAGCGTTCAGGTGTTTCTGAAACCTGATTATAAAGCCCAATGCAGCAGTGTCCTTCACACCTTATCACTTGTCCCTGCATAATCACAAAACATTTTTAGTAGCTTTGCCCTTTTTTCTCTTTTCCATCCCTTTATTTCCTAATGCTTGCAGGTCCTCCAGGAAGACAAAGCACTTACAGTTGTTGAGTGATTAAATATTTATAATCAGAGCAATGAGTGAGGTGCTGAATAATAAATGCTAAGGTTGAGGCGGCCTTAGATAATTTTTTGCACATTTCTTTATCCAGACCCCTTTGATTTTGAAGCAGAATCCTTTTAATTAAAAAAAAATACATCAGTGACAGTTGATGATCCTTTATCACTTTTTTCCATGTGCTCTTTCAACTTTCGTCTGCTCTAAAAGCTGTCATTAAAACCAGACTACAGAAGTGAGGGTATCTGTGTTTGCAATGGCTCTTAACATCAGTTTTAGAATGACTATTCCTTATAATAAAAAGGAATTATACTAACAATTTCATTAAAGGTGCTGTTATTGAATATATAGAGATTTTGTTTACGATTTTTTTTTTTATTTATAGTTCCAGATGCAAAGTAGTCAAAAAACAATCTGCCCTTGAATATTCCTTACAACGAGTAAATGAGAAAATGTTATGGCTAAAAGCTCTAAAGTATTTGCCAATCAATATGTGGCATGTCACACAGAGCCAATTAATCCCTGTGCCCCTGAAGAAACACAATTTTTAGAACCAGAAAAAAGTTATTCAAAGAGAGGAACAGGTGTCCCTGCCATACAGTAGATTGTTTAAGGCTTGTGCAGACCACAGGGCCCCCACTGGTGACCCCATGCTGATTTTATTCAGCTGTACAATGCAGCATAGGCTTTAATTCACTTAATATAAGCATCTTAATCTGTAGGGAACTAAAACTAAGGTGAGTGTGTGATGTCAGCAATTTTTGTTCCTTCCATGTCATAAAAAGATCATGACAAGGGACAGTCGAGATCTGGGACCAAAATCCTCCGACTTAAAACCCCAAAGAATACATGCCAAACTTATTGGAAAGGAAAGATCTTTACTTAAAACACATATTTTAAAAAAACATGAAATACTTTCATTAGTATAGTATAACTTCCGGTAACAAATATTGTAAACAGTTTTTTATAATAATATTAAACATCCTACGCCGCCTACCCTTAACTACTTTGCAAGACTTATCCCCAACACTGGAATGCTAGAATGTGTCCTAACACTGAACCGATGCTGGAAGAGGGAGGGAAAGGCGGGAAACCTTTTTGGCTGCAACAGTTGCTTTCCGGCGGGGGCAGGGTCCTATATAAAGCCTGCCTCCTCCCAGGTCTAGCGGAGTAAGTAGGTGTGATCTGAAGGCCTATCAACCCTCTACTCTGCCTGCTGCTATCGGCCACGCCCCCTCCCCCCACGCAAACCACACTCTGCAAAACTAAAGGTACCAGGCGGGAGATAAAAAGGGGAGGGTGGGTGTGTGGATGCTGCTGCTGCTGATGGGTCCCACCTCCTGGCCCATGTCAGGGAACATTTCCCACCACCCTGGCTGGTCTATTTGTGCCAATAGTTTAGATACAGGGCAGGTTCCTTTTATGGATAGATCCATAAAAACAGTTAACTAAACTTTTTTTCTGTCAGCTTTCTGTATTCGGGACAAATTTCTGCACTTTGTTACAGTGTTATAGATCACATTCAGGTGCTGAATTTACGGGCATGAAATATATTTTAGACTGTACAATGTGAAGACTACATGTTAGTATTATTTTATAGTACTATAGTCATTTAAAGGGCATGTCCACCCCCAAAACAGAAATTACTAGCTACAAACCCTTGGTAATATGTAGTATTTCCTCCCCCAGTCCCAACCGTCATAATAGAATCTTTACTTACTTCCCGCTCTCCCCCGGCATTCTGAGCAGTTGGCAGCTGCGTCCGTGATTGGCTGCCTCTCAGCCAATCAGGGACGTGGCTGCCGGTCCGGCCCCCTGCTTGCAGTTCCATGCTAGCAGAAGGCGGGCAGTGCGGTGGAGGAGAGAGGAAGGTACTGCCCGGCCTTCTGCTAGCATAACTGCAAGCAGGGGGCCGGACCGGCAGCCAATCACGGACGTGGCTCAGAATGCCGGGGGATAGAGAGGAAGGTAAGTAAAGATCCGGGAGTTTCTCAAAATTCGGTTGGGGCTGGGGGAGGAAATACTACAATATATCAAAAGTTGAAATAATGGGTGGACAGCCTTTAAAGCATGCAACATCTGTTACAGTAGCATTTAACTTCTTTGTCTGGTACTGGGGTCTGTAGGAGAAGGATATAAGAAGGCACTTGGGGGAGATGCAATATATTTCGCTATCGCAACCTACGTGCACTCGTTTCCGCAATGCTTAATCACTTTGCGACCGTTATATAAGTCCCTAAAGTTTTACGTGTGATGTCTAAAGGTTTCTGCCCTAAGACTATTTACTTTTATGGATTCTAGTAAGGGGAGATCCTGTTTTACCATGAAATTCCCTAGGAGAAGAAGGTGTGTTGATTTTTAGTGTATATAAAATATTACACTATAGAAGATAGTTTTATTTGTTTTGTTTTTTATAATATTCTCTATTCCTCCTATTCTTTGATTAACAGATTCACAGGGTACAATATGGAGCTATCAATACAGCAGTCAGTAAAATGCTTTGCTAACCCGCAGAAATAATGGATTCAGACTTAGGGTCTTAGCCTCTAATCCTCTAAATCCCTCTAATAGCTATGTCCATCACAAATTAAGAAAGAACCATATACTAAAACATACACATATAATGTAGATAATCAGCCTGCAGTAGTTAGATGGAAATGGTTCAGACTCTTGTAATCTCAGACAATACTTCCTTTAGGTTAATAATTACAGGTCTACTTATGACATCACCCCACAGATAAATCTGAGAATTTAAGAGGTAACCTAGCAAAACATGTCAAATCCATGTTTAGGAAAACTTAGGATTTCACTGATAGTACCCAGGGCTGTATTAGAACTGAAGATACATAGGCTACAGTATGTCCTAGGGAGCCATTCTCTGCAAGGATAAGATACGTCCCACTATTTTAATTAAATCACACAGGATTTGTTTTGACAATAAACTCATTAAAGAAAATGTTTGCAACAAGAAACCTTTAGTAAGTTACTAGAGGTATTTAGAAGAGACTGATATATGAGCGTGAGTAGGAACTTTCTCACTGATCTATTTCTGACCCATATTTAGAGGTTACTTCTTACAGTATAGAGCAAGCCCCCTTAGTTACCATTATTCCCCTTTAATAAGACGCGGACACCGTTGTTTTGGGTGAATTGGTTCGGCCACAGCTTTATTAATAACCAGTAACCGATGTAAGGACTCTTGCTCCGTTACCCTGTCACTGGTTGCTATGGCAACGCCGTAACCACGTGACAGCCATCCACATACATTTCCAGCTTTTTTCTTTGTATGGCAGCCACTGTTATGGTGGGCATGTAAAATCCAATAAACATAACCCCAGCAAGGATCCCGCCCCCAGCTGTGACAATCCAATCCCAATTGTTTACAATATAACAAATATATAAAAATTAATATATAAACTTAATAACATATTGCAACAGATAATCTTAACATTGGGAAGGAAGGGAGGGACACTTTCCTACCTGCCTGCTTCTGAGCTGAATTGGGCCGGCTGCCGGCTCCGCCCCCCTTTTATGATTGGCGCGACGCATGGCATGACGCCACGCCGTGCGCACGGCTCCCGAATGCCGCCTCCCGCAATGCCTTACTGGGAGGCCAAGCACCGGAGAGATGGGGAACCGTCGGGACTCCCACCCGGTAAGTTCCTCCTCCCGCCCATCAGTCAGCCGCAGCGCCGCTTAGGCAGCGCGCTGCGACCCAGACTGATTATATGAGCGTGAGTAGGAACTTTCTCACTGATCTATTTCTGACCCATATTTAGAGGTTACTTCTTACAGTATAGAGCAAGCCCCCTTAGTTACCATTATTCCCCTTTAATAAGACGCGGACACCGTTGTTTTGGGTGAATTGTGGTCGGCCACAGCTTTATTAATAACCAGTACCCGATGTTAAGGACCCTTGCTCCGTTACCCTGTCACTGGTTGCTATGGCAACGCCGTAACCACGTGACAGCCATCCACATACATTTCCAGCTTTTTTCTTTGTATGGCAGCCACCTGTTATGGTGGGCATGTAAAATCCAATAAACATAACCCCCAGCAAGGATCCAGCCCCCAGCTGTGACAATCCAATCCCAATTGTTTACAATATAACAAATATATAACAATTAAATATATAACTTAATAACATATTGCAACAGATAATCTTAACATTGGGAAGGAGGGAGGGACACTTTCCTACCTGCCTGTCTTCTGAGCTGAATTGGGGCCGAGCTGCGGCTCCGCCCCCCTTTTATGATTGGCGCGACGCATGGCATGACGCAGCCGTGGCACGCGCTCCCGAATGCCCGCCTCCCGCAATGCCTTACTGGGAGGCAAGCCCGGAGAGATGGGGAACCCGTCGGGACTCCCACCCGGTAAGTTCCTCCTCCCGCCCATCAGTCAGCCGCAGCGCCGCTTAGGCGCGCGCGCGACCCAGACTGATTATATGAGCGTGAGTAGGAACTTTCTCACTGATCTATTTCTGACCCATATTTAGAGGTTACTTCTCAGTATAGAGCAAGCCCCCTTAGTTACCATTATTCCCCTTTAATAAGACGCGGACACCGTTGTTTTGGGTGAATTGTGGTCGGCCACAGCTTTATTAATAACCAGTACCCATGTTAAGGACCTTGCTCGTTACCCTGTCACTGGTTGCTATGGCAACGCATAACATGTGACAGCCATCACATACATTTCCAGCTTTTTCTTGTATGCAGCCAACTGTGAGGGGCTGGATCCTTGCTGGGGGTTATGTTTATTGGATTTTACATGCCCACCATAACAGGTGGCTGCCATACAAAGAAAAAAGCTGGAAATGTATGTGGATGGCTGTCACGTGGTTACGGCGTTGCCATAGCAACCAGTGACAGGGTAACGGAGCAAGGGTCCTTAACATCGGGTACTGGTTATTAATAAAGCTGTGGCCGACCACAATTCACCCAAAACAACGGTGTCCGCGTCTTATTAAAGGGGAATAATGGTAACTAAGGGGGCTTGCTCTATACTGTAAGAAGTAACCTCTAAATATGGGTCAGAAATAGATCAGTGAAAAAGTTCCTACTCACGCTCATATAATCAGTCTGGGTCCGCAGCGCGCTGCCTAAGCGGCGCTGCGGCTGACTGATGGCGGGAGGAGGAACTTACCGGGTGGGAGTCCCGACGGGTTCCCCATCTCTCCGGTGCTTGCCTCCCAGTAAGGCATTGCGGGAGGCGGGCATTCGGAAGCGCGTGCACACAGCGTGGCGTCATGCCATGCGTCGCGCCAATCATAAAGGGGGCGGAGCCGGCAGCTCGGCCCCAATTCAGCTCAGAAGACAGGCAGGTAGGAAAGTGTCCCTCCTTCCTTCCCAATGTTAAGATTATCTGTTGCAATATGTTATAAGTTATATATTTAATTGTTATATATTTGTTTATGTAAACAATTGGGATTGGATTGTCACAGCTGGGGGCTGGATCCTTGCTGGGGTTATGTTTATTGGATTTTACATGCCCACCATAACAGGTGGCTGCCATACAAAGAAAAAAGCTGGAAATGTATGTGGATGGCTTCACTGGTTACGGCGTTGCCATAGCAACCAGTGACAGGGTAACGAGCAAGAGTCCTTAACATCGGGTACTGGTTATTAATAAAGCTGTGGCCGACCACAATTCACCCAAACAACGGTGTCCGCGTCTTATAAAGGGGAATAATGGTAACAAGGGGGCTTGCTCTATACTGTAAGAAGTAACCTCTAAATATGGGTCAGAAATAGATCAGTGAGAAAGTTCCTACTCACGCTCATATAATCAGTCTGGGTCGCAGCGCGCTGCCAGCGGCGCTGCGGCTGACTGATGGCGGGAGGAGGACTTACCGGGTGGGAGTCCGCGGGTTCCCCATCTCTCCGGTGCTTGCCTCCCAGTAAGGCATTGCGGGAGGCGGGCATTCGGAGCGCGTGCACACAGCGTGGCGTCATGCCATGCGTCCGCCAATCATAAAAGGGGGGCGGAGCCGGCAGCTCGCCCCAATTCAGCTCAGAAGACAGGCAGGTAGGAAAGTGTCCCTCCCTTCCTTCCCAATGTTAAGATTATCTGTTGCAATATGTTTAAGTTATATATTTAATGTTTATATTTTGTTATATTGTACACATTGGATTGGATTGTCACAGCTGGGGGCTGGATCCTGGCTGGGGGTTATGTTTATTGGATTTTACATGCCCACCATAACGGTGGCTGCCATACAAAGAAAAAGCTGGAAATGTATGTGGATGGCTGTCACGTGGTTACGGCGTTGCCATAGCAACCAGTGACAGGGTAACGGAGCAAGGGTCCTTAACATCGGGTACTGGTTATTAATAAAGCTGTGGCCGACCACAATTCACCCAAAACAACGGTGTCCGCGTCTTATTAAAGGGGAATAATGGTAACTAAGGGGGCTTGCTCTCTATACTGTAAGAAGTAACCTCTAATATGGGTCAGAAATAGATCAGTGAGAAAGTTCCTACTCACGCTCATATAATCAGTCTGGGTCGCAGCGCGCTGCCTAAGCGGCGCTGCGGCTGACTGATGGGCGGGAGGAGGAACTTACCGGGTGGGAGTCCCGACGGGTTCCCCATCTCTCCGGTGCTTGGCCTCCCAGTAAGGCATTGCGGGAGGCGGGCATTCGGGAGCGCGTGCACACAGCGTGGCGTCATGCCATGCGTCGCGCCAATCATAAAAGGGGGGCGGAGCCGGCAGCACGGCCCCAATTCAGCTCAGAAGACAGGCAGGTAGGAAAGTGTCCCTCCCTTCCTTCCCAATGTTAAGATTATCTGTTGCAATATGTTATTAAGTTATATATTTAATTGTTATATATTTGTTATATTGTAAACAATTGGGATTGGATTGTCACAGCTGGGGGCTGGATCCTTGCTGGGGGTTATGTTTATTGGATTTTACATGCCCACCATAACAGGTGGCTGCCATACAAAGAAAAAAGCTGGAAATGTATGTGGATGGCTGTCATGGTTACGTGGCGTTGCCATACAACCAGTGACAGGGTAACGAGCAAGGTCCTTAACATCGGGTACTGGTTATTAATAAGCTGTGGCCGACCACAATTCACCCAAAACAACGGTGTCCGCGTCTTATTAAAGGGAATAATGGTAACTAAGGGGGCTTGCTCTATACTGTAAAAGTAACCTCTAAATATGGGTCAGAAATAATCAGTGAGAAAGTTCCTACTCACGCTCATATAATCAGTCTGGGTCGCAGCGCGCTGCCTAAGCGGCGCTGCGGCTGACTGATGGGCGGGAGGAGGAACTTACCGGGTGGGAGTCCCGACGGTTCCCCATCTCTCCGGTGCTTGGCCTCCCAGTAGGCATTGCGGGAGGCGGCATTCGGGAGCCGTGCCACGGCGTGGCGTCATGCCATGCGTCGCGCCAATCATAAAAGGGGGGCGGAGCCGGCAGCCGGCCCAATTCAGCTCAGAAGACAGGCAGGTAGGAAAGTGTCCCTCCCTTCCTTCCCAATGTTAAGATTATCTTTTGCAATATGTTATTAAGTTTATATATTAATTTTTATATATTTGTTATATTGTAAACAATTGGGATTGGATTGTCACAGCTGGGGGCGGGATCCTTGCTGGGGTTTATGTTTATGGATTTTACATGCCCACCATAACAGTGGCTGCCATACAAAGAAAAAAGCTGGAAATGTATGTGGATGGCTGTCACGTGGTTACGGCGTTGCCATAGCAACCAGTGACAGGTAACGGAGCAAGAGTCCTTACATCGGTACTGGTTATTAATAAAGCTGTGGCCGAACCAATTCACCCAAAACAACGGTGTCCGCGTCTTATTAAAGGGGAATAATGGTAACTAAGGGGGCTTGCTCTATACTGTAAGAAGTAACCTCTAAATATGGGTCAGAAATAGATCAGTGAGAAAGTTCCTACTCACGCTCATATAATCAGTCTTCTTAAATACCTCTAGTAACTTACTAAAGGTTTCTTGTTGCAAACATTTTCTTTTAATGAGTTTATTGTCAAAACAAATCCTGTGTGATTTAATTAAAATAGTGGGACGTATCTTATCCTTGCAGAGAATGGCTCCCTAGGACATACTGTAGCCTATGTATCTTCAGTTCTAAATACAGCCCTGGGTACTATCAGTGAAATTCCTAAGTTTTCCTAAACATGAGATTTGACATGTTTTGCTAGGTTACCTCTTAAATTCTCAGATTTATCTGTGGGGTTGATGTCATAAGTAGACCTGTAATTATTAACCTAAAGGAAGTAATTGTCTGAGATTACAAGAGTCTGAACCATTTCCATCTAACTACTGCAGGCTGATTATCTACATTATATGTGTATGTTTTAGTATATGGTTCTTTCTTAATTTGTGATGGACATAGCTATTAGAGAGGATTTAGAGGATTAAGAGGCTAAGACCCTAAGTCTGAATCCATTATTTCTGCTGGGTTAGCAAAGCATTTTACTGACTGCTGTATTGATAGCTCCATATTGTACCCTGTGAATCTGTTAATCAAAGAATAGGAGGAATAGAGGATATTATAAAAAAACAAAACAAATAAAACTATCTTCTATAGTGTAATATTTTATATACACTAAAAATCAACACACCTTCTTCTCCTAGGGAATTTCATGGTAAAACAGGATCTCCCCTTACTAGAATCCATAAAAGTAAATAGTCTTAGGGCAGAAATCCTTTTAGACATCACACGTAAAACTTTTAGGGACTTTATATTAACGGTCGCAAAGTGATTAATGCATTGCGGAAACGAGTGCACGTAGGTTGCGATAGCGAAATATATTGCATCTCCCCCATAGTGCCTTCTTATATCCTTCTCCTACAGACCCACAGTACCAGACAACAGAAGTTAAATGCTACTGTAACAGATGTTGCATTGCTTTAAAGGGCATGTCCACCCATTATTTCAACTTTTGATATATTGTAGTATTTCCTCCCCCAGCCCCAACCGAATTTTGAGAAACTCCCCGGATCTTTACTTACCTTCCCTCTATCCCCCGGCATTCTGAGCCACGTCCCTGATTGGCTGAGAGGCAGCCAATCACGGACGCAGCTGCCAACTGCTCAGAATGCCGGGGGAGAGCGGGAAGGTAAGTAAAGATTCTATTATGACGGTTGGGACTGGGGGAGGAAGTACTACAATATTACCAAGGGGTTTGTAGCTAGTAAATTTCTGTTTTGGGGGTGGACATGCCCTTTAAATGACTATAGTACTATAAAATAATACTAACATGTAGTCTTCACATTGTACAGTCTAAAATATATTTCATGCCCGTAAATTCAGCACCTGAATGTGATCTATAACACTGTAACAAAGTGCAGAAATTTGTCCCGAATACAGAAAGCTGACAGAAAAAAAGTTTAGTAACTGTTTTTATGGATCTATCCATAAAAGGAACCTGCCCTGTATCTAAACTATTGGCACAAAATAGACCAGCCAGGGTGGTGGGAAATGTTCCCTGACATGGGCCAGGAGGTGGGACCCATCAGCAGCAGCAGCATCCACACACCCACCCTCCCCTTTTTTATCTCCCGCCTGGTACCTTTAGTTTGCAGAGTGTCGGTTTGCGTGGGGGGAGGGGGCGTGGCCGATAGCAGCAGGGCAGAGTAGAGGGTTGATAGGCCCTTCAGATCACACGTTACTTCCGCTAGACCTGGGAGGAGGCAGGCTTTATATAGGACCCTGCCCCCGCCGGAAAGCAACTGTTGCAGCCAAAAAGGTTTCCCGCCTTTCCCTCCCTCTTCCAGCATCGGTTCAGTGTTAGGACACATTCTAGCATTCCAGTGTTGGGGATAAGTCTTGCAAAGTAGTTAAGGGTAGGCGGCGTAGGATGTTTAATTTATATATAAAAAACTGTTTACAATATTTGTTACCGGAAGTTATACTATACTAATGAAAGTATTTCATGTTATTTTAAAATATGTGTTTTAAGTAAAGATGCATTTCCTTTCCAATAAAGTTTGGCATGTATTCTTTGGGGTTTTAAGTCGGAGGATTTTGGTCCCAGATCTCGACTGTCCCTTGTCATGATCTTGTTATGACTATGGAAGGAACAAAAATTGCTGACATCACACACTCACCTTAGTTTTAGTTCCCTACAGATTAAGATGCTTATATTAAAGTGAATTAAAAGCCTATGCTGCATTGTACAGCTGAATAAAATCAAGCATGGGGTCACCAGTGGGGGCCCTGTGGTCTGCACAAGCCTTAAACAATCTACTGTATGGCAGGGACACCTGTTCCTCTCTTTGAATAACTTTTTTCTGGTTCTAAAAATTGTGTTTCTTCAGGGGCACAGGGATTATATTGGCTCTGTGTGACATGCCACATATTGATTGGCAAATACTTTAGAGCTTTTAGCCATAACATTGTCTCATTTACTCGATTGTAAGGAATATTCAAGGGCAGATTGTTTTTTGACTACTTTGCATCTGGAACTATAAACATAAAAAAAAAAATCGAAAACAAAATCTCTATATATTCAATAACAGCACCTTTAATGAAATTGTTAGTATAATTCCTTTTTATTATAAGGAATAGTCATTCTAAAACTGATGTTAAAGAGCCATTGCAAACACAGATACCCTGCACTTCTGTAGTCTGGTTTTAATGACAGCTTTTAGAGCAGACGAAAGGTGAAAGAGCACATGGAAAAAAGTGATAAAGGATCATCAACTGTCACTGATGTGATTTTTTTTTAATTAAAAGGATTCTGCTTCAAAATCAAAGGGGTCTGGATAAAGAAATGTGCAAAAAATTATCTAAGGCCGCCTCAACCTTAGCATTTATTATTCAGCACCTCACTCATTGCTCTGATTATAAATATTTAATCACTCAACAACTGTAAGTGCTTGTGTCTTCCTGGAGGACCTGCAAGCATTAGGAAATAAAGGGATGGAAAAGAGAAAAAAGGGCAAAGCTACTAAAAGATGTTTTGTGATTATGCAGGGACAAGTGATAAGGTGTGAAGGACACTGCTGCATTGGGCTTTATAATCAGGTTTCAGAAACACCTGAACGCTGATTCATTTTGTTTCTATTCACTGGACTTCAAAGCTGCATTTTTTTTATTGCATGGCAGCATCTGACAGAGGGTGCCCTTGGAGAACAGGCAGAAAATGTTCCTAATGAAAGGAAAGGCCTCCAGCACTGAAAGATGCCATCCTTGTACCCTCCTTTGTCTGTCACAAAAACAGCATACTTTGGCAGGCGTTGGGATTTATCAATGATTCATGAGAATTATTACATCTGCCCTAATGGCAAAAAGTAGGAAAGAGCATTAAAACGTTCATTTACCTTGGACACAGCCTATGCATACAAGTAAGGATTTTTATCAGAAAACAAAGAACCATTTACTTTTTAAAAAACATTTAATCTGTGTGTGTAACCAATGATAAGGAAAGTTTTAAGATCTGTAGTAAAATACCTTTTAGTAAAGTATTTGAGGTTGAATAAAGATATATGTCCATCCAGTCCAACCTACTCAGCAATACTCACATTTCCTGCCTAACTGCTGATCCAGAGGAAGGGAAAGAAAACCAGAATTATGAAGGGGGAAAAAATTCTTCCTGACTCCAGGAAATATCCCAGAATCAACTCTTCTTTATGTATCAATACCAGTACCCTACAAAATTCCTTGTTTTCAGAAACTCATCCAGCTTTTTTTTAAAAACTATCCAATGAACCTACCATTAACATGTCCAATGGAAGAGAGTTCAAGTCTTTAAGTCTTAAAGGGCATGTCCAAACTATGGAATGTTAAAAATCCTTAGCTTACATCCCTGCTCCAAAAGGTTCTCCTACAGTGCCTGTTCAAATTCCAGGAAACTGAACAGTAGTCTTCTTATGTTAAAGGTTCATCCCTGCTCCAAAAGGTTCTCCTACAGTGCCTGTTCAAATTCCAGGAAACTGAACAGTAGTCTTCTTATGTTAAAGGTTTCCACCTCCTCCTTGTCCTCAGGAGCCCTCTTTGCAACTGGGAGCTCTACTTCTAAACCCCATAAACATATGGTAGGGCACCCTACCCCAACCCAAACCGCTAAGTCTCTGATAAAAAAGTGTGCAGAACTTACTTTGTTCCCCTGGCGTTCTGCATTGCAGCAGCCGCATCTCTGATTGGCTGCCTCTCATCCTATCAGACGTGGCTGCCAGTCAAGCCCCTGCTTGCAGTTCAGGCAAGCAGGGGGCCGAAATTAGAGCAATGGGGGATTGAAGGTTTGTAAGTCTGTACATTTATTTTTACAGTGGGTCTTCTACCATATGTGAAAAGTTCATTTTGCAGGTGGACATGGCCTTTAAGGAATTTCCGTGTGTCCTCTGACATGTTCTTTTGGTGAACAATGCCCCAGATAGCCTAATCTCTGAATATGAAAAACCTTGTATGTGAGCAAAATGAAGGCAAATCTAGAGCTAGACAGGGAAATGTACTAATGGCTGCAATTTTATTATAGCAAATGATGCAAGGAAATATCTTGAGCTCTTAAGGGGCATGTACATAATTTTTTTCACTTTCTCTCACCTTTAACAGCTTGCTTGTTTTTTCCTGTCATTTGTAGATTTAAACCTTTTCCAGTCTTACTTTTATACATATGTAGTAAGAAGTCTTACACTCACTGGTCTCCAGTCAACTCTTATTCCCAGGGTGTTAGCATCTCAACTGGATTGGGAGCCAGATTGCTCTGCTCTTAAGCTTTCATAGGTGTGTCAGTTAGTATCTGTATAAAAACACAAAGTGACAGAAAATGAAGAGTTTGTGTCAGATTAAAATCAATTTGTGAGCAGATGCATATACATACCTAAAAATAAACAGGTTTTGTTTGATGATGCTTCTTTACCGATGTCCCTTGAACACAATAGTCTTCTTATACCAATTATAGTAAACAGTCGTGAAATAAAGCTACAGTATAAACTAGAACCTATTGATTTGGAGCAAAGCAAAAGCAGTGAAATATTTTTTGGGGCAATAAGCTTGCACAATTTACTCCAGAACTGGTACATGAAGAGCAATGTGGGCCCATATTACCAGGTGCCAGGAGGAGAACAGGAGCCGAAACTAAAGAATAAATACAATTAACTGAGGTATGAATGGTTGACAGACAGAGGAAGCCAAAACAATCAGGGATGACAACTGGTAGGTTTTAAGAAATTAAAGGAGAATTATACTTGTGTAGTAACTGGCTTCTTCCTGGCTCCTCCTACAGTCATTGACACTGACGAGTCTCCCATCTTTGACACTGGGTAACATATGTTAATGAAGGAGAGGAGGAAATTAAAAAATTGTCAGTTACTGGTAGAAAGCAGTCAGTTTTTGCATTAGTCTCATTCTCCTTTAACATTGAAGATGTCTAAAATAAGAAAACGTGACACATTAAATAGAAATATTGATGACTGTGATATAGATAATATAATGGTCCATTGAGTCCATTGAAATTGGCTTTATTTTAGAGCAGACTCTGTAACAAAATCTTAAAAATACCCCTAATGAGTAAATACACCCATTATGGGAGAAAAAGAATAATTGTGAAATAAAGGATCTCACACCTTGTGACATCTGTTAATATTAGAGGACAACTATACATTAAAAATGTACTTTTTAAAAATGAAAAGTACCTGGGACAGGAAGGCAGGATTGATTATTCCACCTCCCAATATTGTTTTATGGAGGAGCTACAGTATGTACAGTTTTCATCTGCCAGGTTATGGCCCTGGGCCTTCCTGTATTAAAAATAGTGCTGAAGTATTCAGGAAGACTGGCAGAAGCAATTTTCTCTGTGCTGCCGCTTCTTATAAAAATTATATTGGATATGTATATACAGAAATTATATTGGGAGATAGAAAATACCAATCCAAACGCCCTGCCCCTGGAACTTTTCTTTTTAAATGTTGTTTAAAAAAATGTATACACACTATAGTTCTCTTATAGCTATCACACCTTGCACAGATATTACTGTATAGAAGGTTCAGAGTAAGATTCTATTATAGATATTGGCATAATTTTACATTAAAAACAATTACTTTTTTAGTTATAGATTTAACTAATTATCAAAATATACTTTAACCTTTTAACATTGTTCTTCCTTCCATGTATCATTCATTGTAGCCATCATCATTATAAGCATAATCAACTAAGAATATTTTTGTATAACCCCCATCCCTATAATAACCCTATTATAATTCCTATAATGTCTGCTGTTTTTTGCCAAACCTTACCTTAAAAGAACCTGGCTTGTTGTTTTCATTATGGTGAAGATAAAAAGCTATTCACACTGTACTTTTAGAATACGGAATGTCATTTCCCATTTTTCTTCTGTGAGAGATACAAAGTGACTCATTACCTTGCTCAGCTTTAATATTTTAGATATGTGAAAAGACTTTATTATATTGTCTGTGATCAGGAACCTTAAAGGAACATGGACGGTAAAACATAATTCCCTGTTGTATTAAAGGACTTGTGATAACCTAAGTGGGAATTGAAACTAAGATAACAAGCTATTTCTAAAGTATATATCTTTATGCATAATATACATTTTATGCAAATATCGCAGTATTCATATGTCATATCTGTTTCTAACTATTTCTCTATCTGTTTTCCCTAATTTGTGAGGGTAACTCAGTAGTCAGGGTCATCCACACTATTCATAAACCCACTGTATTCTGAAATAACCTTAGCTAAAACCATTATAAATACCCCTATCTAGTTGTGTTTAGTGTGCACATAGTTAAATACTGCTACAAAGCAAGTGATACCACTAGCTTTAGTTAGAAGTTAAGTTTTGTTTTTTTTAAATATTAAAATAGGGTATTGAAGACCAGACGAGGAAGATCTCTTGGCCATAACATTTAGAGTGTGTGCCCCAATCCTTTGGCATAGTGCCCAAATATCAAGTTTATTAACAGCCTCCAATAAAGTCTACTTTTGCTGGTGTAGCTTTGATGAAATCAGTGGCATTAATGGGTTATAAGAATGGAGCCTGTCAGTGCTCAGACCATATGCCATATGGTCTTCATGGCTGTTGACCCAAAAAGGAAGCCTCTTCTAAAATAATGCACAAGCATACGCACAAGAAAACCTGCACAGTTTTCTGAAGACAAGCAGACTAAGGACATGATTTACTGGAACCATGCCCCGTTATCTAATCAGACAATATTGTCCCATGAAAATATATTTGTCCCCTGAAATAAATAAATATTAAAAAGATAAAATATTTACAAATATGCACTCCATCCTCATAATATTATATTTTATATTCTACTTTATCCTCTTAATTCATTACTGTATGTCTGTTATGCTTCTGGGTGCCTCATGGACACTGAGAAATTTAGTGTGATTAACCTGTATATAAGTTTTCATACGAGGGTTGGACTTGCCCTTTAAATAAACTTTGTCACATTCTCATAGAGGTCCCCTTCCTCCATGCAAGTCAATCATATTCCTGTCAGAAAATGACTGATTGCACTTCCCCTTGCTGTCTCTTCTGTGCATGCTTAAGCTATTACAGAACTTGTTGAGTATGGGAAGTAGGCAACTGCCTCTGGAAAAAAAGGGAACAATCCTTTTCATTAGGATTTTAGTGCGTACCGCATTTAAACAAAGCTAAATATATTGGGGTTAGGTTAATGTAACACACCAGTGAGTCATTTTTTTTTGTTAGGGGTAGGCATGCCCTTTAGTTATTTATAGACAATACAACAATCAGCATAGTGGTATGTATAATGACAAACAGCCAGGTTCAATTACCCCACGTAATCTATGTATTTTATTGTAAATCTATGCATTTGAAAAATTGAGAAATGTATATATAAATGTGGAAAGAAAGTATACTGAAAGCAAATGATGTTTCTGAATTTAGGAAGTAAATTATGTTAACTAAAGCAAAGTTCATATTCCTCATTAATAGTGTAATAAATTGGGTCTTTATTCACTGTCCCTTTTGCTATTGTTATTGTCTATAAAGTTTGTACTAGAAAAAATAACTTTTCTTTATATTTAACATAAGTTAAAATATGCAGAAAAAAATGTTCTACACAAACAATGGTCCCTCTAAATGAACTGTCTAGTTCAGAGAAAATAAATGGAATCCAAACAAGATAAACATTACTTATGAACAGAGTGTATTTTCTGTTCAAAATAATATCTTAAAATCACTTAATGACCTCAGAGTCAGGAAAATGTACTGCCTGAAGTTTCCAATGATCTGAATTTTATTTAGTCTAGAAAGTGGTTTATGCTAGTTCACCAAAAACCATCCACAGCTACAAATAATGCACTGCACTGGAGGCATATTTATTGCCTCTGAATGTGAAATGAGCTACTTAATGTTTATTTGCATACGGAATAGGAAACTTTTAAAAATCACCTTACCAAATGAATGATGTCATGTTATTTATGGAATGGTAACCACACAAGAGATAAAATTAACGGCCCTTTAATGTGGTTTACTATAAATGCATAGGCGTGTTGCCATAGCAAACATTCCATTACTGGACCTAAGCAGGTAATATCCTAAAAAAATCTAAAGATTAATCATATCAGGAAAAGTAGATCAGAGGCTCTGTCATTAGACTCTGGAATGGGTTGAATTCTCATGTGTATATAAGGAAAGGGAATTTGATAATTTGTACCTCCCAGCACTCAATAGTCAGGATTCAACCAAATATAGAAAAATAAGGAAAACAAATTCCGAAAAAATTGAAAATCACCTTTATAGTGCCATTATAGAACAAAACTTATATAAGATGCAATAAAAAAATCAAAATACATCTAAAACAAATCTCCATCTTAAAAATAATCAGAAAAATCTTAGTATGTGGCACCGGTTTGGTTTAGAGCAAATCAGTTCTCTTGCCCATATCAGACCAGACTGATGCTGATGGCTTTCAAGGGTTCTGTATTCTGAACCATAAAAGGAGCTAAACCTGCAGAGAAACAGTGTCAGACTGCCCACAGAACTACAGGGAAATCACTTCTCCTGCTGGTTTTAGCCTTAGATGCCCTCCTAAACAAACATCACATACACACAACATATTAAAGGACAACTCCACCCTCATAAGAACATCTTTTAGAAAGAATGGCCTCTTTAAAATATGTTGATATATCATAGTTTGTTCTATGAATACAATATTGTATGCCTGCAATGCTTCTGGATACCTCATGGAAACTGAGGAATTTAGAAACCTGTACTGAACCTGTACTGAGCCTGGGCATGCTCAGAAGAGGCAGATAGGGGATTAACATTCAGTCATTGGCTGTGATGTCAACTGTCAAATCTATAACTGACAGTTGATAACTGGAAGAACCAGGAAGCAGAAAAAGGGGAAACAGGACATTGTGCAGGATTTCAGGTTAGACATATATTTCAGATTTCAAACCATTACAGTTTAGGGTTTTGGGGGGTTATTTACCTGTATGTAAGTTTTCATTTTGGGACTGGACTTGCCCTTTAAGACTCCTGGCTATATCAAAAAAAATTCTTAAAGTATTGCAGGTGCAAACACAACTGATGAAAGTGCAACAGATCAGTATGTCTGAAGGACATTTCACCCCTTCTTTTATTCTGGCACATTATTTGACAAATGACAACCCAAACAGCCTATTCTGTCATTCATCATGAGCCATATTAGTTAATCAGTGATAAAGTGGGATGTATTCCTAATAACTAAACTTTGAATCAGCATAGTGTATGCAGTAAATACAAATTCCTGATTAGTTTCAATTTATATGATAGTCTCACAAGATCAAAAATACTTTGATACACAAATTATGTAATAGCAACAGTTCTAGTCATTCGTCAGTAAGATATCCTGGTATTCCCAGTGCCCTGTCCAAAGACACTTATTTGTCAAATATACTTACCGTATTATTCTAAACTCTTCAAAACCAAATGCTATTTATTTGGACTGCTGTTTATATCTAATAACCCAGTGCTTATATATATATTATAACCTGAAACAAGGGGTTAATCACTGTTAATGTTCTTTTTGCTTTCATAGACTCTGTTTTATTTCTTCTAGCTGTCATCATGCAATCATTGTATAGTTTGATATTATAGATTGAGTCAGGGGCATTTTGCCTCAGGCTAGTGTTGCATGTAACATTTTATAGCCTTTTTTTGACTAAGAGACAAATCATTGTGACAGAACAGTGAGCCTTGCTCACCTTCTAAGTTGCTGAAAATCTATAGGGAAAGTCTAAATCTATATGAGAAATTATAAAGATGAACTGTAGATGGAGCACAAATTATTGCAATTATTAACACAATAAACACAATTAAGAATATAGACCTAAATATCTCAGGTTAGCCAGTTGTAAAAAATGTTCTAAAAGAAGCTTGAACATGTGAAGCACTATACACTGTACAGCTCACATAACTTGTCATTAAAGGATATGTCCACCCCACCAAACTCAAACTTAACCCACTACAGGCCCCACTGTGTAGTTTAAAAAAATCTTTACCATACATCTCTGCTCCAAAAGGTTCTCCTGAAGTGCTTGTCCAAAGTTCCTGAAAGTGAACAGTAGGAGTTGTCTTCCTGTGTAATAGGTTTCTGCCTCCTCCCTGTCCTCTGAGAGGACAGTGGAATGTGCAGGGGAGCCCTTTCCCCCCTCCCTCCCACTCTCCTGGTCCCTCCCTGACTGCTCTTCTCCTAGCGTAAAATCTTTAAAATATGTTAGAGGGCATCCCTTCCCACTCCCAACTGCTATATTAAAATAATCCAAACGCCACTTACAGCCCTTTACTCCTGCGCTGTCCTCTACTGCCCACAGCCGCATTTGTGATTGGCTGCCTCTCAGTAGCGCAAAACTTTACTATTGAGGTTTTGCACTGGAAATGGCGCAGACACCGCTGACTTGGTGTAAAACCCTCGCTAACCTGATCATACATCGGATAGCAATGGCTTTACACTGACTTGGGTATTTTGCACCCAATATTGCATGGCCCCCTTTTCTTCTACTTTATAACTATTATTTACTGCATGCTTTCTTCACAATTAGACTGGCCAGTTGACAATGAAGACCCAATGTTATTAAATGCTAACCCTTCTGCTGTACAAATGATCAGTTCATCAGAGATGGTAAATAGGTAAATAGTTGCTATTTAGGACTTAGCTAATAAACTAAGAGGGTGTAAGCATGACAATTGACACACAGTAATCTAGTACCCCTTGTATTGTACCACATGGATCTTATATCCGTATATGAACCTAACACTATCTGTCATTTAGGAACACAACTTGATTAACATTACCAAAGTGAACTCCAAATATTTTTAGAACACATTTGCTTTTTCTCATTAAGTTTTAGCATGCATGCACTTGTATATACTTGGCAAATAATATGAATTAATATTAATAGGACTATTTAAATTAGCAAGGACAGAAAGCTTAAAGAGAAAGGAAAGAGAGAATGAATAGAGACTGCATGCAAAAAAACCAAACCAAAAAAAAAACAACAGCCTTTGGTCAAAGGTGTGAACTGTCCCAGTTAAACAGTACACAATGAATAATAGTCAAAAAAGACTTCCTTCATCCAGACTTTTAGGATGTACTGTATGTGCTTTTTCTTTTACTAAAGTAGCATGTGTTATTTTGGTAGAGGTTTCTGAAATTTAGTATAACATGATAGTTAACATTTAAAGTCAAACCTACAAGAATGAATGTGATCAAATCACAAAATGTAAGGAAAGTGATATAGCTAGGTCCCATGCCTAAAAGAAAACAGCAACACAACAACTAATTAAATCAGGCATAGCATTAAACATTGAATAAATCAGACATTGTATGAAACATTGTATACATCAGGAATTCCATACGACAGTTCTTGAAAGTATTTCTCTTGGAAGATGAGGGGATGTTCTTGCCCTAAAAAGTACTGAAGGGTTTAAATTTTGAATGTTAAGTTTAGAATTTGATGGTTCAGGTTTCATTGCACAGGGAATTTACTTAAGCTTCGGTTGTTTTTTGCCTTTTGTTACCCTTTAAAAGTTCCAATTAGTTTAAATTTTTCAACATTTATTTTTGATCTTTACAGCAATTTGTAAAATATTTTTCATTCTAGGCACAGTACGTTACTGTATTTATAGGTCTTTTATGATCTTGCAAATGCATTTTTTAAATCTTTTATCAATTTCCGATACAGAGAAAGATCTTTAACTTTTAAAGGGTAACAAAATGCAAAAAAAAAACCCCAAAAAACCCACTTAAGCTTAGCTAATTCCCCATGCAATGGAAGCTGAACCAACAAATTCATAACATTGTAAAACTTGAACCTACTTTATAGGGTAAGAACATCCCACCACATGTGGTGGATCGTGTAGACAGAATATTGGGTGGGTCTGGGAGTGACCAGGCAGTCTTGGTTCACATTGGTGCCAATGACAAAGTTAGAGGTGGAGGTGAGGTCCTTAAAAATGATTTCCAAGAGTTAGGGGCCAAGTTAAAAGTAAGGACCTCAAGGGTAGTGATTTCAGAAATACTACCACAGCCACGTGCTACGTTGGGGGGTGGGGTGGGGGAGCTTAGGAGTATAAATGCATGGCTAAGAGGGTGGTGTAAGGAGATGGGGTTTGGGTTTTTAGAGAACTGGGCTGACTTTTCTGTTGGCTACAGAATCTTTAGTAGAGACGGATTGCACCTCATTGATGATGTATGTTAAACAGGAATTTAAGCTAAATCTAAAATATGGAATAGATGGGGGTATAAACGATATGGCAGAAACAATATGGGTAGAGCTGTGTAGAGGAAGCAAGAAGGTGGGTAAATTAATTGTTGGGGTATGTTATAAACCGCTAAATGCCGGGGAGGAGGTGGAAATTAATCTCCATATGCAGTTGGTGAAAGCTGCTGGTATGGGGCATGTTTTGGTTATGGGGGATTTTAACTACCCTGACATAGATTTGAGTAGGGGAACTGCCAGCCCCTCAAAAGGTATAAAGTTCTTAAATTTCCAGTATGAGCATTTTCTTTCACAGATGGTATAAGTTCCTACTAGACAGAATGTGATGTTGGATCTGGTGATATTTAATAACCTTGAGCTCATTTTGGAAATGAAGGTAATGGGAAGCTTAGGGAATAATGACCATGATATAGTGTCATTTAATATAGGTTGCAGTGCACTGGTAAATGCTCATATAGGAAATTTAAGAACTTTGGGGGAGATTCAATATGGCCCTTTTCTGTCTAAAACCCACGTTAACCTGAAAAATTTTTTGGGTTAACATGGGTTTTGGACGAATTTTAGAGCACAACGCCATTTCCGAATGTTTTTGGAAATAGCGCTGTGCTAACGTTCCAAAAACGTAGCGTTAAGTTTTGTGCGTTGATACTTAAAGCTACGGCTTGTGGAGCGTTAATGTCCCGCTCCTTACCTTAGCCCTTAAGGTAAGTAATGTGAGCAGCGATATTGAATCTCCCCGTTTATACCTTTTGACGTGCTGGCAGTTCCCCTACTCAAATCTATGTCAGGGTAGTTAAAATCCCCCATTCAAGAACCAAACTTCATGTCCAGTTGATCTAATTGAATACAACAGATATACCATGACATCGATGAATGAGAACCTTCACAAGCATAAAGTGCACTGGGTTAACAAAAACTTTTAACTTTTGGAAAGCTAATTTTATGCTGTTAAAGGAATCACTCCTGCTCATAGACTGGGGGAAATTGTTTCTAGGTAAAGATACTAAGCCGATGTGGACCACTTTTAAAGGGATATTAAACTATTACATTTCTAAATTTGTACCTTTAGGGAACAAGTGTAAAAAAATTAGGTCCACTCCTGCATGGCTTAATGCTCAGGTAAAAAGGGAAATGGAAAAAAAGAAAAAGGCTAAAAGTATAAAAGCTGTAATAAAGAACGCAAGAAAACAATTAAACTAGTTAAATAGAAAATGAAAAACGGATAGCCGAACCAAGCAAAAAAAAAAATGTGTTTTAAGTATATAAATGGTAAAAAGATGAGGACTGAAAATGTGGGACCATTAAACAATGGGGGCTGAGATGCCAAAAAGGCTAATCTGTTAAACCATTTTTTTAAAAATCGGTTTTCACTATAGAGAATCCTAGTCCTTACAGCAGGGATTGTAATAATATGCAGGGAAGAAATGAAGAGTAATCACATTGGCTGACGGAGGATATGGTACGGAAAAAAATTAGACAAAGTAAATATCAATAAAGCCCCAGGACCAGATGGATTGCATCCATGAATTTTAAAAGAGCTTAGTTCAGATCTATCTAGACCACTGTTTCTCATCTTTTCAGATTCACTTTGGTCTGGGGATGTGTCGTTGGATAGGAAAAAAGTCAATGTAATACCAATATTCAAAAAAGTTAGTCGTTCACAGCCTAGTAACTATAGACCTGTAAGCCTAACATCAGTAGTAGGGAAGGTGATGGAAACTTTGTTACGGGATCATATCCTTGACTTTGTCTCCAGAACTGATCTTATTAGTAGTAGTCAGCATGGATTTATGAGAAATAGATCATGCCAGACAAATTTAATTGGTTTTTATGAAGAAGCGAGTAAGAAGTTAGATTCAGGTACAGCAGTGGATGTGGTATATTTGGATTTTGCGAAAGATTTTGATACTGTGCTACATAGGTGACTAATGTATAAACTGAGGATTGTTGGCTTAGAAGAAAACATTTGTTCATGGATAGAGAATTGGTTATTGGATCGCAAACAGAGAGTGGTGGTAAATGGAGCTACATCTATGTGGGCTAAAGTTCTAAGTGGAGTGCCTCAGGGTTCTGTACTGGGGCCACTTCTGTTTAATCTGATTATAAATGACTTAGAAGGGGGCATTGAGAGCAAGTTCTCTGTGTTTGCTGATGACACTAAACTATGCAGAGCTTTGGAAACTTCAAATGATGTGCAAGTGCTGCAAGCAGTCCTAGATAGATTATCAAAATGGGCAGCAGAATGGCAGATAAGATTCAATGTTGATAAATGTAAGGTGATGCATTTGGGATTTAATAATCCCTGTGCCACCTACACCATAAATAACTGTGTTAAGTGAATCTGTAATGGAAAAAGATTTGGGGGTTCTGGTAGATAACAAACTTAGCTGTAGCAAACAATGCCAGGTAGCAATGGCTAGAGCTAGCAAGATATTGTCTTGTATAAAGAGAGGAATAGATTCAAGAGAAAAAAATATTATTCTCCCTTTATACAGGGCACTGGTAAGGCCTCATTTGGAATATGCGGTGCAGTTTTGGAATTCCCATATACAAAAGGGACATCTTGGAAATGGAAGCAGTTCAGAGGACAACTATAATAATAAGGGGAATGGAGAGGCTTGAATATGCAGGCAGTTAGGGCTGTTTACATTGGAGAAGCAATGTTTGTGGTGGGATATGATAACCTTATACAAATATATTAATTGGCCATACAATAAACTCTCTGGTGCATTGTTCACGAATAGGTAATATCAAATGACTTGTGGAAATCCTTTAAGGTTGGAAGAAAAGAAGTTTGTTCTTCAGTTTAGGAAAGCTTCATCCATTCGGCCTCCACATACAAAAAACTTTCTGTAAAAAAAAAAGTCCATTATGGTATCATTTAGAGACTGTGAATAACTGCCTCCTATGCCAGCTACTGATGATGCTAAACAGAAGCTTTTAGATTTAAGAATGTACCTTAACCATGAGACAGAAATACTATGATATGGGTAATAAACCAGATATTATGATAGCGAGGTGACTTTGCCCCCTCCCAGAACCCAGACCGTTACCTTACACATACCCCGTTACACATACTACAAATGTTCTGCCACTGCTATTAAGACCTATATCGTGGACAAACAACACCTAGAGACCACAACTTGACCAAACTACTGTATTTATCATTTCTGAAAATTGAAACTGAAATTATCTCAATGGCAAGATCACACAAACAGAAATCACTAATGCTATTAAAGCATTGAAATCAGGCAAGGCCCCTGGCCCAGTTGGTAATATGGCACACAAAAAATGTAGGACACAAATCAGGGAGATGCAATAAATGACAATAATTGGCCAAATTAGTGTATAACCCATGCTACCTGATGCAATACTGGGCTAGCATGGGCTTTACACTGAAGTAATGGGGACTGCACTGTATTTATTTTTCGACGCCCGATGCAATAAGAAAAACGTTAAATATTGCACCACTATGTAGCTTGAAATCTCTTTAATGGCCATGTAAGCTGGAGCACCATGAGCACCTGATCCATTAAATCTTGCAAAGGGATTTGCAATACTTTCCCATCTGCAAACCATCTTTAAAGGGGAACTGTGGTCTTCATATAAGTGGCCTTTAAAATGACTCCAAGATCATCCAAAGATACAGCAGTATAAAGGGTGTTTTTTACTTGCTAGCAATGTGATCTGTGACATCACCAGCACCACTGCCCTGCCTCATGTCTCAGTCTTGATCATACCCACTGCTGGACAGAGCATCGTCAGCTGCATCAAGAGCCCCACCCCACACCCCCCTAAGATGCCCATAAGTAGAAGAATGAACAGAGAATGTTGCAGGTCTGTAACTAGCTTCAGAAAAGATTGATTTTTTGGGGTGTGGTTTCTTACACAGCACATCATGTGACTGTCACAGACAGTAAGGAGAGTGTAAATTTGCAAGCCTATAAATTATCACCCAGAGAAGCTAGAGACATCATCCAAGACTTGTTTGAAAGGTATGAGTGAATGCGTGTATGGAGATCACAGTTACCCTTTAATTCCATGATCTTTCACTCTATCCCCCTCATCAGGATTTCCTCAAAGCCACCATTACAGTTATACCTAAACCAGACAAAGACTCTGGGTACAGGCCCATTTCCCTTATAGACATAGATATTACGCTACTGGTAATAATTATGGCAGCTAGACTGGGCCCAATACTAACCAGAATAATACATCCAGTCTGCATCAGAAGACATGACACCCTTGACAGAGTGGACTGGCAATACATGGGCCTTCAACATTGTGGGTTCTCAACAAGGTTTTATGCATCTGATCCATAACTTACACTCAAACCCCACTGCAGCTATTGTTTATATGGGATACCGCTCCCACAAAATGTCACTCTTTAATGGTACTAGGTATAGAACCTCTAGCATAGGCAATTAGCCAGCACCCAAATATATATTGGGTTACCGTGGGTAAAGCTAAATATGAGATTATTTGCAGACAATGCACTCATTTCAGTTCAGAAGCTGCAGAATTCACTGCCATGTGCCAGGCATCTTCAGCATTCAGGCATTCCCCCCACCTGTTTTAAAACATTGGCAATTCATTTCTTTTTGAATTGGTCTGTTAAATCTTTTAGACAGCTTGGAGCACAGGTGTGGGCAGATCACAAAGACCTATACAAGCTGAACTACTGTACATCCTGATTTTTTAACATATTCCTGACCTATTCCAAAAATGGCAATTTTGCCACTTGTTACTTTTTGGGAGGATTCGTACTATAAAGATGACTATACTCCTGAAGTGGCATTACCTCGTCCGATCACTCCAGATCCATGTCCCGAGTCAAGACCTATACATAAAGTGTCAGCTCCTTCATTAACCAAGCTTCACTTCAGCACCTCCGATGTAATGGAGGTGCTGCATTACCATCCATCATGCATTATCATGCTTTAGCTAGTCTGGTTTAAACTCTAAAGTTGCAGGGCTCTGGAAAATTGACAAGGTAGATAGAACTTGAGAATGTCTTGAGAACTTGAGAATGTCTCTATAATACCACTTCAATTTTTACTATGGCTTCTTCTGTTAGGCAAACTTCAAAGGACGTGTACGCTCTTTATTCACCTAGCTCTCATTCTAACCATACAGAATATGGTCCAAACCACATTTGCACAGGGTATCTTCCTGGTGTCCAGTCCCTATTTGGCCACCTCACTGACGATAATATACACTATTTCCATAGATGAAAGGGCTGTCTAGTTCTTAGTATGCTCAATAGGGTGCTTCCACTTTTATTGTGCAAAAACAAAAAGCACAATGTTTCGGCACACAGGCCTTTGTTATAAAAGTGTTTTTTGTTTCTGTACAATAAAAGTTGGAGCATCCGATTGAGCATATGAAGTAGAGATGGACTAGAACTCGAACTTGAACCCGAGTTCGAGACGAACTTATCGAGTTCGAATGGACTCGGACTTCTCGAACTATCCCAGACCCGGAATTCTCAGACTTTCGAACTTTCGATAATTATCGAATCCAAAAAACGAAAGATCTTCAAATCGGTTATGGGATAATTATCGAATGTTCGAATAATTTATAGGATAATTATTGAATGTTTGCATCGTTTATGGGATAATTATCGAATGTTCAAATCATTTATGGGCTAATTATCGAAAGTCGGAAGATCAAAAGTACAGCGCGTGAGAATAAAATCCATTTTCTGAAAGTTCTGGATATTCAAACGTGTTCCAGACTGACCAGGCAGATCTTCAAACGACCGGCTGTTTTGGACGATAAAGGGCCCATACACGGGCCAATTATCGGCCAAAACGAGCATTCGTACACATTGTGCATCGCGGGTCGGGACCCGCGATCGCACATGTGTACGAACCATTAGTATTAATCCTTCAGTGTCAAGAATTTATTGGTAGATGCAGCACAACATGTTTTAGACCTGGTTGTGGTCCTTCATCAGGTGCAATGGACAGCCCATTTATCTATAGAAGTAATACAGAATATGGGTTGTATGGCAACTATGCATTGATTGAACCATGATCAAGTCTTGACCTCCCCCCCCCCCACACACACACATTAACATGTCTTCCCACTTTAGTGCATTAAATGGGTTGGGTGATGCAGGAGGATACTATATACAATATTTTAATTGTTTTATCATCTTTCTGATGATAATAATACAGATATTTAAAATGTTTTTCTTTTCTATGTTTATATTAGTGTTCTTTTCTTCCATTCATTTTTACTTCACCTTAGTCCCTCCTGTAATTTTAGGAATTTCAGTAACAAGAACAAATGTCTTACAAAATCTTATTTAAAGGCCTGCACAACTCATAAATGCTTGCAGTGGGGAAAATGTAAGTAGGGGTTTACAAGAGGAGAGCATGTACCGGAACCACAGCCTGCAACGGCTAGGGATATTTTATTTACCTGTCTTTCTTTAAATAACATGGTTGGTTAAATATTCAGATTTTAGTTTGTGCTTGTTAATAAATCCTTCACCGCAATGTTCCCTCTTCCTCAAAATATGCCTCCTTTTAAGGATTTGGGGATATTGTTGTTGACTAGATAGAATTTGTTTGTCTAAAAAAAAAACATTTAAATGGGAAGTTGGTTTGTACTTAGAAATGCTATTATGTACAATCTACTTACTCATCTCAGTAAGAAAGGAACTGGTTACAAACTACTGTATTGTTAACTAATAAATACAAATAGTCTCTACCTTGTGATCTCTAAATCAGATTTTGATTTGGAACCTGGAGTTATATATTACTATTTACAAATTACTAATTAGCATTGCTATTTGTGGCAGCAGGGTGGCTCAGTGGTTTGCTGAAGTCCTGAGTTTGATTCCACCCTTGAAACATCTGCAAGGAGTTTGTATGTTCTCCCCGTGCTTGCGTGGGTTTCCTCCGGGCACTCCGGTTTCCCCCACAATCATAAAGACATACTGACAGGTTGTATGTGTAAAATAAATGTGCTTAGATTGTAAGATCTTCAGGGCAGGGCCTGATGTGAATGTATGATGTGAATATATGTAATTGTAAAGCGCTACAGAAGATGTTGGTGCTATATAAATCCACAATAATAATAATAATAATAATTTGTATAATCTGGTAATATCAAATGTGATGTTAACTAGTATGATGAACCCTCCAGGGGCTGTTCCACCTGCAGGTCCACATACTGGGAGTTCATTTCAGCTCAGAATTGAAATTTTGACCTCAAAACCAGCTTTCACCAGTTGACATTTTGTAGTTCTGTGTGAAATTTCATTAGTAGTTTTGACCATTGGAATTTCAATAGCAGAAACGTAGAAGGGAGGAGAATCTGGTTTCAAGCTGTAGGAACCTTTTTAGCCTAAGGCACTTGTTAGTGCCAGCAAATGCTTTTGTAAGAGCAGCTTGCACAGGTAATTGGTCCTTTTTTTTTAGAAACAGTATATATATTAATTATATATATATTATATATATATATATATATTATACACATACAAACTAGATTCACTGTTGGTTAGCATGACTTTAGCACCTTGCTTGGGGGGGAGCTGTGTGAGTGTATCAAAAGACACCCAGTCATCTGCCGCAAGCTATTATGCACCTCTAGGTACATAAGTATTTAACACCAGCCAATAGTCTCTGCATCAATAAAGAAAATACTTAATTCCTTGGGGGCTTCCTCCAAAGCACAATTTAGCTGCAAATCACTGTGGCCAGTCCTATTGTTAATCTATCTAAGAACATGTCCCATACATTATCAATATCTGTCAATCGATAAATTTATAGGGAGAAAGTCAGGAATATACAGACTATAAAACAGAAAATATGTGAGATTCCTTTCATATATGTAGTTTCCATGCTAAACACTCTTTTCAGGGGAAAAGTCTTTCAATGTCCTCAGATACTTTTCTCTTTTTCTACCCTCTCATCAAGTACCCCCAAAAGACCTTCATAGTGTATGTCCCTTGACTCCCTTGGGGTAATAACCCTCTCAAATTGATCTAGTTTGTCATGAATACATACTGTTAAGTATTCCATTTGTTTGATCTCCTGTATTTGTTGATGGAGATCTATATGGAAGGGTTCACTCGGCTCTTCTAGTGTTTAGATATCAGGCTTCTGCCTGCTAACACATGTCTTCTAAGAGGCAAGGGCTGTACACTCCAAGTAAATATAGCATTAAGATCCTAGAGCTTGTCAAAAATAGTATATTTATTGTATGAACATTTATATTTTATTAGCGTTTTGTTATTGTGTATTTATAGAAGACTTAGCAAATGTGTCCCAAATTGCACTGCATTGTTCCTTTGATATTTTTACGCCCAATTTTTGTTCCTATCATCTCATAAAAGGGTGTTTTACAAATGGTTCTGATGGTAGATTTGCAGGCTAGCACTGTGATTTGTGACATCACCAGAACCATTGTTCTGCCCTGGCTGCCACAGGCACAAAGCTGGCTCAGTTGTATCCTAGTGCTGTAACTGTCTTTAAATAGCTTCAGAAAATATAATTTTTTTGGGAGGGGGGGTGGGGCTTCTTACACAGCACATTATGTGACACACTTGTTTTTCCTAACTGAGTGTAAATTTAAAAGTTATAACTTAAGAACCAGAGAATCTAGACACATCATTCTTGGCTTGTTTGAAAGGTAATTAACAATCATAAAGTAAGATAAATTACCAAGCCAAGAGAAAAATCGTGTTCAGACATAATTCAATCTACTGTAATATAATCCTAATCTGGGATCCAAAATCCAGACTGAGCTCTACCACAGATAATAAATGGTTGTAGTATTCTGCAATGCAAAAGTTAATCCTAACATCTAGAGAAATATTAAGCTAGATTACACAGACATGCCTCATAGCAAAATAAATCATATTAAAATGTATAGCATGGGGAAAGTATACAATACAAGAATTGTGGAAGCACTCCAATTAGGCTAATTTACAACTACATTTAGCGGAAGTGCTACTGATCTGGTCAAAACATTTATACAAACATAGAAAAGATAATCAATGCACATTCCTAGGCCCCATACAATATCATATTATCTGCACACTGGCATTCTTTATAAACAAAGGGGTTTTAGTATACATTACTGTGATCACATGAATGAAAAGCCTTCCAACCACGTCAAGGTAACCCCAGTCTGGAAGGTCCTAACGTCTAACCTTTTCAATTTCTTTCACTTCAATTTCTCATTCTTACACATGGGGAAAGTAGTAATAATAATTTAGAAACTGTAGCCTTGGGGAATGCATATGGCATTGTACCGTTGGCAGAGTATTTATGTTATGCAATTCACATATGATGTTCATTATAGAGCAAAAGCAGAATCCTGATCTAATGGACAGGGTAACCTCAGAAAATTATTGTTATTTTTTTTTTTAGGCCAGTTTACATTCATGGTATACCCCTTTAATACCATCTACACATACTGTAAATGTCTATCAGTGTTCCCACCAGGAATTTAACATATATACTAGTGAATGAGGATGTCATTTGAATGAGTATTTTTGTTTGTTGATGTTTTTTTTTTTTTATTGCACGCAGACAAAATATACTGTGATGGAACCCAAGCACAGAGAGCACATATAAACCCGCTGGTAGGAAAGTAAGCTGGTAGGAAAGTAATGTATTCATGATTGGAAAAGTAACTTAAAGCTCAAAGTCAACAATAGCTAGTTTTTTCATCTGGGCAAAATAAACTTTAATATGACAAAGGTAGATGCACCTTATTATAGAGAATACCACAGCACCACACAATCGGAAACAATTAATGGCTAATGTAATATTTCTAGTGGTGGTACTAGGTTGGTTGTTGCACTTGAATCATCACATTGCCTTCAACTAGAGGCCAATTCCCCACTATTATTGTAATTACTGTATAGAAAATATTTATGAATTAAAGCACATTTCACATTTACATACAAAAAAAAAGCAGAAAACAATACCACATTACATAATTGCCTTTTGAGGAGAATGGCCATTTGTAATACAAATATATGAATAAAAAGTATATAGAAATCATCCTGTGCTCCAGGTGTATAGAAGATGCTATGAGCTATTCCCCCTTCCAGGGTATCCCTTTGCAATTCAAAATTACCACATGCACTTCAGCTCTTTCGAGCATTTGACTTCGTTTCTTTGAGTCTTTTTAAAGTTTCACCTTCGCAATCTTTGGCTACCATCGGATTTTTACTGCTTCTAATTGGTCCTTTTTTTAGGCAGCAAATTTTAATCTTGTTTAGCCTATCTTGGTTTCTGCTTGTTTTCTCTTGCCCTGATTAGTCCTTTTAGCCCTTTTAAATTCCTGTTTCCTCTTATTTCTTTGCCAGTTATAGCTTTTGGTTCCCCTCTTGCTCTTAGTGTGTTTTTTGGATCTGATTTATCGCTGCTGACTTCTGCTGACCCTTGGACTATGATTATTCACCACCTATCATGACCTCTGCCTGTTACTTGAGTATGCCTCTCTCTTCACCCATGGTATGATGTTTTGGAGACTAAATTCCTGTGTATGAATTTGTCTCTGACTTACTCTTTGTACTATGTAATTGGTTCTCATTCTCCAGCTGTCCAGTTGGTAGTGCCCAGTTCTGTCTATTTTGCTTTTCTCTACTTAAGTATCCCAGCCAGAGGGAAACCATGTGGCATGTGGTGCCAATCATCCCAGCAAACAGGGGGCTTAAGTACAGGTGAAGAGAAGGGTAAACATTGGGGTATCTGCTGATGGGATTCTTGGGTATTGTGGAGCATTACACTAGATGTCCTTGTAAACCTAGCCTATGGCCCTTAATTGCTATCATTATTTCCATTCTATCATTGAAAACCTAATGAGAAAGGCTGAGTGTGCATAGGTACACGTTTAATGTAGTGATGAAACTGGCAGTTTTAAAAATCTACAAATCCAAAGTCCCACCCCCCAAAATTGAAAATGTCTTTTGGAAAATTGAAAATGTCTATCGAAATAGAATTGAACCACTATTGGAATGAAACTAAGAAGTTTTGTTCATCTCTAGTTTAATGTAAGGAAATTTTAAATTGTGTAAAGCAGAAATTTAACACTTTGTGGAATTATTTTCCAAAATCCATATATCCTGTTTCAGTGATGAGTAGAGAAAGGTTAGTGATAGAAAATGAATAAAGAATTCAGCACATTACGTCATAACTGTAAAGGGTGAAAATATAATGTGACTTTTTCCAATAAAATCACAGAAAACGATTAGGAACACATTTTCTGCGAAAGTCTGGAGTGGTGTTTAAGAACTCAAACGGCTGGTCTCTGGCAGTCTTTTAATTGTAATACTATAACATTGCTCCAGGCAGTTTTCTTTGATTTAATTAGATGAACGGTAGTTTTCTTTCATTTTTTTGAAAAAGGGCTTTATTATGTAGGAATGAAATATGTATAGATTTAATATTTAATCTTGTCACTACAGAGGGAAAAGAATAAATTGACTCTTTTAATTTACCCTCTGCGTTAAAAGAAATAAAAATAATATTAACAGTATTGCACGTCCAAACTAATAATGAATCCCTTTGTATCTGAAGAAATGGGGTTAAGGCTGGAAATTACTAGTCAAACAAACAACATATTTAACCTATATTGATCTGAACCTTATTAAAAGTTCCCACAATGCTTTCCTCTTAAAGGCAAAACAAATGTTATGATTGATATGAAATGTTTGGCTTGCTGCTTTAATATATTCATGTCTACAGAATTGATATTGTTTTAAAACTCAACACTGAGTAGGTAACGAGTAAATTGTATCTGTAATTATTAATCACTTTGGTTGAATAACATGTATAAATATATGTTGTATAATTTAGATGGCCAGGAATGCTAAATTAGAAGTGACAAAGACCCCCTGTCCCTACAGACAGTTCTCGGAATTTAAATAGAAAACTAAAACGCTCTGAGTGCAATTTTTAATACATTCACATATTCCGTTTGTGGAGAAATTTATAAAAACATGATGTGCCTTAAGTGTAAGAAATGATTTACATACAAAAACAAAAATAGTTTCATATTTGTAAATCTCAGGAAATTCTAAATAATCACATGGCCTGTGGTGTAATTTAATTAATCGCAAATGCTTTGGGCATATACATTAATCACAAGGGCTGAAGGGTAAATCTAATAAGTGTGATATACTGTGTGTGTATATATATATGTATATGGAAAGGACTGGCACTCACACTCAAGGTACAGTTGCCAGGTTGCTCCCAACAGATCCAATAATATAATAGAAGTAATAAATCGGGGCATCCTTGGTCTTGCACAAAAAAGTGGGTTTATTCACATACATGTGCCCCGATTTATTACTATATATTATATATATATATATATATATATATTATATATAATATTATTTAACAGTGACAGCCATACTAATAGGATTTCTTCAGGTCTGAAAGGGCTCTGCTTATTCTACTATAAGATGGGTGCATCTGATAACTGTTTATTGGCCAACATTTTAGGTAAGAAGCAAAGATTCCCAAAGCTGACCGTAATGGTTAGTGTGCTGCAGGATTGGTTCTTTCTGAATGCAAATTTCCATCAGCCGCTATCAACTTCTCACAAACAAAGCCGGTAGTGGAAATTTTTATTCACTTAAATGATCTATCCCCAGTATGAGTATGGGGAGGTCAACTGAATGACTGGGGGAGGTCAGTTGCTAAATGTGTATGCCAGTCCTTGCATACTATCCACATATTCCAGTGGTATCTGTTGTGTACTCTGTGACAAGTCTGGTATGTGTGTCCAGTTTAACTGATCAGTTGAGTTTTTTTAATTTTGCCATCTAAATTCATGGGAAGTTCATAGATTGATTATAACTGGATGAAATGGAATTAATGAATGGAACAAAATAGTATAATATACCCTTTCCTTGTTCTCCTGCCAAAACAGCCAGAACTACGAATGTTTAATCCAAGACAAGCAAGTTCCATACACTAAAGTGTGATCTTTTAACTACAAGATATTTTTCATCCCAGTTATATTATTTTACTCACCTTGTTCAGAATGTTTCTCCTGTGTTTTTGTTTGCCTGCAGCTTTTTCTTTTTAGGTTTGATGCTAAATTATGATTTAGGATCCGGTTTCCCTGTTAGGCTGTTAGGTACCTGTTGGTTTTAGTTGGCCCATGTTGTTGCTCTTACTTTGATATAAGGTCAGGGACCAGGCTTCCCTTTCATATTTTATTGAATAAATTCTTTCTAGAATGCATCTATCTAATAAGCCAGACTGAACAACTGAATATAAAATCTAAGGTGGATGCCACAATCAGCTTACAAAAAATATCTCATGTAAAGATTTAGCTTTCATTGAACACTGTGTAGATAAGAAAACAAAAGCATTTTAATGGAAGATATTTTAGGTGCAGAAGTGTAGATTATCAATCTCACAAACACGAATTAGCAAGAGGTGGCAACAAAAAAGTAAAAAGTACTTTTTTTATATTAATGCATGGATGATTTAGATTAAAAACAAGGCCACCAATATTCACAATGGAACAATGGTTGTGGTATTTTGTACTGTATTGTGTTGCATTGTAGTTATAGTATTTCCTTTAGATAGCTGAATCTATAACAAATCACATTTTATTTTTTATTTTTTTACATTTACGTCAGACACTGTACCATAGAACTTACAATCCAAGTACCTTCTCATACCTGTACAACCCATAAACATGCTTTAATGGTCTAAGGATGTGCCACTGGATTGGAAAAAAGCCAATGTAATACCAATATTCAAAAAAGGTAGTCGTTCACAGGCTGGAAACTATAGACCTGTAAGCCTAACATCAGTGGTAGGGAAGGTGCTGATAACTTTGTTACGGTGTCATATCCTTGACTTTGTGTAATGCTGCCCTGACTCCGTTTGTTTAATATACATGTAATACTCACGTTTTAGTTGGATGAAGGAGAAGTATGTGAACTGGATGCTGAATGCACTGGAGACCGACTATGCTGGAGTATACTGGAAACGATGGCTGATACAATAGCTGATAGATGGTAACAGGAACAGTGGCTGGATACATAGAAGGGTAACAGGAACAACGTCTGATACAATGCTGGATAGTGGTAACAAACTGGCTGATACATGAATGGTAACAGGAACAACGGCTGGATACAATGGCTGGATAGATGGTAACAGGAACAATGGCTGGATACAATTGGCTGGATAGATGGTAACAGGAACAGTCTGGATACAATAGAATGGTAAACAGGAACAGTGGCTGGATACATGGCTGGATCGATGGTAACAGGAACAATGGCTGGATACAATGGCACACGGAACAATGGCTGGATACAATGGCTGGATACAATGGCTGGATACAATGGCTGGATACAATGGCAACAGAACAATGGCTGGATAAACTGGCTGGATACAATGGCAACAGGAAAACAATGGCTGGATACAATGGCTGGAAACAATGGCTGGATACAATGGCACAGGAACAATGGCTGGATACATGGCTGGATACAATGGCTGGAACATGCAACGGAACAATGGCTGGATACAAATGGCAACAAGAACAATGGCAACAGCAACAATGGCAGGATACTGAAATTGGACTGCACGAGTCCAAACAGCAAAAACCCTAGACGCCAGAAACAACTGACAGGCGGGCGTCTAGGGATGGACTGGGCGGCCTTTTAAACTTCGCGCCGGCCGGCGCCCCTGCGTGGTGACGTCACGACGGCGCTCACGCAGGTCGCGTGAGCGAGCGTCGGCGTCACTGGGGCCGGAGCCCACCCAGCGATGTCTCTGGAGCGGACACCCGGGTAAGTACCTTACAGTACCCCCTCCTCCACGGGGGGCCTCAGGACCACTGCCTCCAGGTTTGAAAATGATTCTTATGGAATGTCTTGATTAAACGAGGTGCATGGATGTCAACAAGTTTATCCAGGAGCATTCTTCTGGACCAAAGCCTTTCCAATGAATCAGTATTGTAGAGAGTTTCTGACATATATGGAATCAAGAATTTCCTGAATTTCAAACTCCTGCTGACATCAACTAAATGGGGGCTGGAGACAGATTGAATTGGAAAATTGGTTGACAATAAATGGTTTGAGTAAGGATACATGGAAGACATTTGAGATCTTCATAGTAGGTGGTAACTCAAGACGGAAAGCTGTAGGACTAATTATTTCGGAGATAGAAAAGGGGCCAATGAATTTGGGACCTAATTTAGGGGTTGTACGTGAAGATGAATATTTTGTGAGGATAGCCAAACTCTATCTCCAATGGAATATCGAGGAGCAGGCCTTCGTCTTTTGTCTGCAGCTTTTTCTGAATCAACGAGGATTTCAAAAGATTATTCCTTGTAGAATCCCAGATAGCAGACATACAAGCATATCGTCGCGGCTGGATTATTGGAAAAGAAAAATCTTGGGGAAAACACATTGGATTCTGGCCCATATTACAAAAAAAAAGGAGAAGTCCCAGAGGAAGATGTGGGGAATTATTATATGCAAATTCTGCCCATGGTAACAAGTCAGACCAATCATTTTGGAAATGGAAATTTGACACCGGAGGAACTGTTCAAGAGACTGATTAATCCTTCAGCAGCACCATTGGATTGTGGATGATATGCAGAGGAAATTGAAGTTTAATGTTCAAGGATTTACATAAGGATCTCCAGAATTTGGAAATGATTGTGTTCCTCTGTCGCGGAGACAATTTCTGCAGGTAATCCATGTAAGCGGAAAATGTGGAGATAAATAAATGAGAGAGTTCCAGTGCTGAGGGCAACTTGGGTAGCGGAACAAAATGAGCCATTTTGCTGAAACGATCAATAGTAACCCATATTACCGTATTTTTCTTGGATGTAGGTAAATCAACAATAAAATCCATGGATAGATGCGTCCAAGGACGAGAAGGTGTGGAAAGTGGTTGAAGAAGACCGTAAGGAAGATTACGGGAGGATTTGGACATGGCACAAATGGAACAGGATGCTACAAAGTTCTTGACATCTTTTCTTTTCGACAAAAAAGAATCCAGCCCCAGCAGGAGAAGTGGAAGGACGAATGAATCCTCGGGACAAGTTATCCTGAATGTATTCTTTCATGGCCATGGTTTCAGGCTGAGATAAAGGGTAAGTCCGTCCACGAGGGGGCATGGTTCCAGACAGGAGGTCAATGGAGCAATCATAGGGTCTATGGATAGGCAAAGTCTCACCTGATTTCTTACAAAATACATCCAGAAAGTCTTTATACGGTTCAGGAAGAAAGAAGCGTCCTTTTCCGGAAGAAGACTGGAGCACGGAATAGTAGGCAAGGAAAGACAATGGGAAATGCAGTTAGAACTCCAAGCAACTATTTCTCCCCGAAAGCCAATCAATAGATGGGTTATGGAGTTGAAGCCAGGGAAGGCCTAAAATAATGGGTGTGGAGGGACTATCAATGACAAAGAAGGACAACTTTTCATTATGCAGGGCCCCAGTTTGGAAGGATAACTCTGGATGATTTGAGTGACATATCTGAAGATAGGGGTCTATTGTCAATAGCCAGTACACGGAAGGGGTTAGACAAATGATTGAAGGGGAATATCATGTTGTTGAACAAACAAGGAATCAATGAAGTTGCCTGCTGTGCCTGAGTCCAGGAAAGCGTCTCTGGATAGGACTTTAGAATGAATTTTATTGTTACAGGTACCGAAAACGAGGAGAAGGTTTTCTTTGCCTAGAGATTTTCTCCTCTAACCTCTAGGCAGAGTAGTTTCCCGCTTAACAGGGCAGGTTTGGCAAAATGTCCTGAGCCAGCACAGTATAACACAGGCCCAGAGATCTTCTACGTGTCTTTTCTTCTGGAGATAACCGAGTTCCCCATGATGGATTCTCGGTAGTGGGCGTAGGAGCAGAGAAGATAGGTTTTACTGGGCGAGGAGCAGATCTGGAAGGCAATTGACGATCTTGGTTTCTCTCGACTTGTCGCTCCCGAAACCGTGTATCAATACGAATACAAAGAGCAATCAGATCTTCCAACAAGGAAGGCATGTCTTTAGAGACAAGGTCATCTTTGATGCGGTCAGATAGACCCTGTAGAAAGGCCGCCACAAGAGCCTCATTGTTCCAGGAGACTTCTGCTGCAAGTCTACGGAACTCAATGGCATAATGTCCAACAGAACGATTGCCCTGTTGTAGTTGCAACAAACGGGTGGAAGCACTTATTTTACGACCAGGAGCGTCGAATACCTTCCGGAATGTAGCAAGAAAATTGGTGATGTCAGATACTAATGGGTCATCATTCTCCCACAATGGAGAGACCTTCCAACAAAGCAACTATATAACCCACTTTTGCTCTATCTGAGACAAAACGGGAGGATTGTAATTCAAATTGAATTTGGCATTGATTAAGAAACCCTCTACAGCCTTGGGGGTTCCCATCATAGCGAGGAGGAGAAGGAATACGGGGTTCATGACCAACTTGCATTGCAGGTGCCGGATTAGACGGGAGAGAAGGTGAGGTGTCAACAGGTGATAGGCATGAGGCCAATGAGTACATAAATTGTGCCATACGGTTCTGTTGGTGTTCAAAAACGTCCATCCGGGTAGATAAGGCTTGGAGAGTTTTAGATAGTTCGGACATTACTCCCTCAGAGGCATCCATGGCCCGCTTGTACTGTAATGCTGCCCTGACTCCGTTGGGGTAGAGTACAGGGAAGACTCACGTTTTAGTTGGATGAAGGAGGAAGTAGTGGGAACTGATGCTGGAATGCACTGGAGACCGGAGCTGGATGCTGGAGTATACTGGAAACGATGGCTGGATACAATACTGGATAGATGGTAACAGGAACAGTGGCTGGATACAATAGAATGGTAACAGGAACAACGGCTGGATACAATGGCTGGATAGATGGTAACAGGAACAATGGCTGGATACAATTGAATGGTAACAGGAACAACGGCTGGATACAATGGCTGGATAGATGGTAACAGGAACAATGGCTGGATACAATTGGCTGGATAGATGGTAACAGGAACAGTGGCTGGATACAATAGAATGGTAACAGGAACAGTGGCTGGATACTTGGCGGATAGATGGTAACAGGAACAATGCTGGATACAATGGCAACAGGAACAATGGCTGGATACAATGGCTGGATACATGGCTGGATACAATGGCAACAGGAACAATGGCTGGATACAATGGCTGAGACAATGGCAACTTGAACAATGGCTGATACAATGGCTGGATACAATGGCTGGATACAATGGCACACGAACAATGGCTGGATACAATGGCTGGATACAATGGCTGGATACAATGGCTGGATACAATGGCTGATACAATGGCAACAGGAACAATGGCTGGATACAATGGCTGGATACAAATGGCAACAGGAACAATGGCAACAGCAACAATGGCAGGATACTGGAAATTGGACTGCACGAGTCCAAACAGCAAAAACCTAGAACGCCAAACAACTGACAGGCGGGCGTCTAGGGATGGACTGGGCGGCCTTTTAAACTTCGCGCCGGCCGGCGCCCCTGCGTGGTGACGTCACGACGGCGCTCACGCAGGTCGCGTGAGCGAGCGTCGGCGTCACTGGGGCCGGAGCGCCGCCCAGCGGATCGTCGCTGGAGCGGACACCCGGGTAAGTACCTTACACTTTGTCTCCAGAGATCATCTTATTAGTAGTAGTCAGCATGGATTTATGAGAAATAGATCATGCCAGACAAAATTAATTGGTTTTTATGAAGAAGCGAGTAACAAGTTAGATTCAGGTACAGCAGTGGATGTGGTATATTTGGATTTTGCGAAAGCTTTTGATACTGTGCCACATAGGCGACTAATGTATAAATTGAGGACCGTTGGCCTTGAAGAAAACATTGTTCATGGATAGAGAACTGGTTATTGGATTGCACAGGAGTGGGTGGTGGTTAATGGAGCTACATTTATGTGGGCTAAAGTTCTAAGCGGAGTGCCTCAGGGTTCTGTACTGGGGCCGCTTCTGTTTAATCTGTTTATAAATGACTTAGAAGGGGGCATTGAGAGCAAGGTCTCAGTGTTTGCAGATGACACTTAACTATGCAGAGCTTTGGAAACTTCCAATGATGTGCAAGTGCTGCAAGCAGACCTAGATAGATTATCAAAATGGGCAGCAGAATGGCAGATGAGATTCAATGTTGATAAATGTAAGGAGATGCATTTGGGATTTAATAATCCCTGTGCCACCTACACCATAAATAACTCTGTGTTAAGTGCATCTTTAAAGGGACTGTCCACCCCTCTTTTGAAAAATGAATATGTGGTAGATAAGCCCCCGAAACCTAGACATCGTTTAAGTCTCAACCTTTAATTCGGCTCCCACACAGAGATAGTATACTTACATCCTCCTCCTCGCCTCACCGCCGCGGCTCTGCACTTCCGGGTAAGGCAGTCAGTATCGGCCGTGACTATGACGTCACGGCCAATCACTGACTGCCATTCCCGGACCAGCCTCCACTGCGGCTGCTCGGGAACAGAAAAAGAACAGAGCGGCCACAGTGGAGACTGGGAGAAGAACCCGGAAGCGGCGGTGGAGCGAGGAGGATGTAAGTATAATATCTCAGTGTGGGAGCCGAATTAAATGTTGAGAATTAAATGATGTCTAGGTTTTGGGGGCTTATCTACCACATATTCATTTTTCAAAAGAGGGGTGGACAGTCCCTTTAATGTTAAAAGATTTGGGGGTTCTGGTAGATAACAGACTCAGCTATAGCAAACAATGCCAGGTAGCAACGGCTAGAGCTAGCAAGATATTGTCTTGAATAAAGAGGGGAATGGATTCAAAATATTCTCCCTCTTTACGAGGCACTGGTAAGGCCTCATTTGGAATATGAGGTGCAGTTTTGGAATCCCATATACAAAAGGGACATCTTGGAAATTGAGGCAGTTCAGAGAAGGGCAACTAATTTATTAAGGGGAATGGAGGGGCTTGAATATGCAGGAAGATTAGACAAGTTAGGGCTGTTTACATTAGAGAAGAGACGTTTGCGTGGGGACATGATAACCTTATACAAATATATTAATGGGCCATACAATGAACTCTCTGGTGCATTGTTTACTTATAGGTCTTTTCAGAGGACTCATGGACATCCTTTAAGGTTGGAAGAAAAGTATAATCTTTAGGTTAGGAAAGGTTTCTTTACAGTGAGAACGGTGAAACTGTGGAACTGTCTTACAGCAGAAGTGGTAATGGCAATTTCATTGAAAAGCTTTAAAAAAGGCCTGGATAAGTTTCTTAAACTAAAAAATATTGAGAATTACTGGTTTAATGGATATAGATCTGGTTGATCCAGGGATACTTTCCGATTACCGTTTGGAGTCAGGAAGGAATTTTTTCCCCCTTTTTAGCTGGGGTTTTTTGCCTTCCTCTGGATCAACTGTTAGGTAGGGTTAAAAAAAAAAAAAAAAAAAAGAGGGTGAATAGGTTGGACTTGATGGACGTATGTCTTTATTCAACCTTAATTACTATGTTACTATGTTTAATTATTGTAGAGAAAAATGAGTATCCAGAGGAAATCTACTTAAACATAGAAGGAGCATACAAATTACCTTGCATTGATCAATTTCTATACATTAGACCAAGATGTACAAAGATTAGACCAAGAAAATGTACATTCAAGCCCCTGCCTTCTATCAGTCCATTCACATACGACATTATGGAAACAATCAGCATTGGGTTCATTTTCTCAATGAAGGAGATGTACACCTAGGATGTATAAGGTGCTATTGGTGCTCAAACAAGAGACCTGCTGCTTATAGACTTCGAACTTTAAAACTGACTGCGTGGCTAAAAAGACACTTTCATTTTACAGGGGGCACAGGGCCACATTTTCTACCTCCTTTAGGAGACTATTTAGGCAGCAACTAACCAGTAAAATGTGGAAAACAGGCAAAGGGCAGGGCAGAGAGAAGACAGGAGCAAAAATCAGTATACTGGCCATGTTTGTCTCCCCTGGTCCAGGTGCTTTTCTTCTCATATAATATATATATATACACAAAACAAGAATTGTGGAATCACTCCAATTAGGCTAATTTACAACTACATTTAGCGGAAGTGCTACTGATCTGGTCAAACATTTATACAAACATAGAAAAGATAATCAATGCACATTCCTAGGCCCCATACAATATCATATTATCTGCACACTGGCATACTTTATAAACAAAGGGGTTTTAGTATACATTACTGTGATCACATGAATGAAAAGCCTTCCAACCACGTCAAGGTAACCCCAGTTTGGAAGGTCCAAACCTCTAACCTTTTTAAATTTCTTTTACTTCAATTACGATTAGCAAACTTTTGCATTTCTCATTCTTACACACTGGATCCATAAAACATGCTCTCTGACTTCCCCCCAGCCCTTTAGCTTTTTAAAAATGAGGGAAGAGGCCATCCACTGCTTTATATTAAAGGCATAGGACCTCCCATAAAAAGGGCGTGTTGGGGGTGCTATTACCACATGGAGGCTTGACCAGGCCTCCCAATAAACACATACAATACAAGGATTGTGGAAGAACTCCAATTAGGCTAATTACACTAAATTAACGGAAGTGCTACTGATCTGGTCAAACATTTATACAAACATAGAAAAGATAATCAATGCACATTCCTAGGCCCCATACAATATCATATTATCTGCACACTGGCATACTTTATAACAAAGGGGTTTTAGTATACATTACTGTGATCACATGAATGAAAAGCCTTCCAACCACGTCAAGGTAACCCCAGTTGGAGGTCCAAACCTCTAACCTTTTTAAATTTCTTTTACTTCAATTACGATTAGCAAACTTTTGCATTTCTCATTCTTACACACTGGATCCATAAAAACTGCTCCTTGACTTCCCCCAGCCCTTTAGCTTTTTAAAATGAGGGAAGAGGCCATCCACTGCTTTATATTAAAGGCATAGGACCTCCCATAAAAAGGGCGTGTTGGGGTGGCTATTCCACATGGGGCTTGACCAGGCCTCCCAATAAAACACATACAATACAAGGATTGTGGAAGAACTCCAATTAGGCTAATTTATAACTACATTTAGTGGAAGTGCTACTGATCTGGTCAAACATTTATACAAACATAGAAAAGATAATCAATGCACATTCCTAGGCCCCATACAATATCATATTATGTTTGTTTATAAAGTATGCCACTGTGCAGATAATATGATATTGTATGGGGCCTAGGAATGTGCATTGATTATCTTTTCTATGTTTGTGTGTGTGTACATATATATATATATATATATATATATATATATATATATATATGAGAAGATAAACAAAGAGGGACAACACTGACCCCCTTATTGGTGTTAAAGAAAATAATGGGTCTGATTCTGATCACCACATTTGCTGAACTGATGATAGCTTTAGGCTCTAGTTCTACAATAGCTCTGGCATATGGTGTGTTTAACAAACCCAGTGCCTATTGTTCATAATTATACAGAATTATTCTGCATGATACTCACTGCTAGAAATATTGGCAAGGTTTTAAACACAGAACTATTAATCAAAGGTTTTGGTAAAAATCAAATATATTAAAACAACTCGACTATAAATCTTTCAGCTCTTGCAAGGATGGTAATGGGTTAAGTTGTTGATGTCTATTTTCTAGTCAACAGTTTGCCAACATAATGTTCTCCCTAAAATCTGACTCTGATTTGTGAAATACATGGCTTCCAGTAACTCAGCTTTTGTTTTCTACAAACATTAGTACAACATAGGATAACACTTTCAAAATGCTTCAGATTCAGGCTGGCGTGGTGACTTAGCAAACTAAAGGCCTAGCATATGGAGCCTGCAGCACTCATGAGGCTGTGGTTTTATCTTTGGCAGATCCAGACACTGAAATATTAGAAAACAGAGAGCTTGGGAACAGATTAGGGAGCATTTAACAGTGGGTGGGGCACCTCGATCTCAATCATAGTAATCAGGAATCCTCAGCAAGAATGCTGAATTTGAAACACTGCAGTCTAAGAGAAATACACTTGCCAAATTGTTCCTTAAAGTAACAGTAAAGATAGGGGGAAAATGCTTTAGGCTAAATTGTCCTGTAGTTACATATACATAACTGTGTGTTTGCAGAAGTCAGAAAAGATCAATTTTATAGTAAAAAATTGAAATTAATACAGTTTTGCTTATGAGCAGTAGTTTAGTCTCAATCCTGGTTTAGGGGTGAAACTATTGGTCTCATCGATTTAACTAAAATACACAAAATCTAAGTTCTGACATTGGAATTTTGTGGGTTTTAGTGTGGAATTTTGGTTTTGAGTGCCAAGATTTTAACACCGAATCTTTGATGATTTCTGTAATGATGTCTTGCCATGTCTATCTATCTATCTATCTATCTATCTATCTATCTATCTATCTGTCTATCTATCTATTACCTGTCTGTCTGTCTATCTATCTATCTATCGATCTATCTATCTCTGTCTGTCTGTCTGTCTATCTATCTATATATCTATCATCTATCTATCATCTATCTATCTATCTCTGTCTGTCTGTCTGTCTATCTATCTATATAGCTATCATCTGTCCGTCTGTCCATCCATCCATCATCCATCCATGGGTAAGGCATTTCTCAATTTGGATACTAATAACTTCTACTGCATTTTTTTTTATTAATCTTACACATACATAGATAACCCACAGCTTATACACATAGCTTGCCTTTAAGATAAGTTGCTTCAAGGCCTTTGTACAATTCATAAAACACAGGTCCCTCCCTGCCCTTCACATATGTGCCTTATTTATAGGACGATACTGTGATGTATTAATCACTTTGCATGATTTACTGCATTGGAGTCAGGTAAAGAGTGATGGCAACAGTCGTATTACCGGCCTGATTCATTACGCATTAAGGTTTGGCCCAGCTTGTAGTACAAAATGTGACTAAATGTGTATTGTGAAATTAAGCCCTTGCCATTAACCCCTTATGCCTGACCCACTAGCTTTTGTGATCCTGCATGTACTGTACTGTAGAAACTGAACTCAGAAATTAAAAGAATTTCCAGTTATCAATCAGTAGCTTCCTTTATATTTATAGTTATCTAAGATGCTGGGTAACAGGATTCCTGGAACATAAAGTGCAGTCAGTAATGTATAGTTATTTAAGAATTAAGGATGCATAACTTATTATTATTTTATTTTTCTATATATTATTTTGATGGCAGATTCATAGAATGGAATTAAATTTCATGACTGGGCCAATAGTTTCGACCCATGTTTGGGTTAAAACTCTTATACATCCCTCTTCAGATTACATTTTTTTTTTTTTAAATCAGGTGAGGTATACATTCTTCCTTTGCTTCTCTACAGTTCGGGGAAATGAGTATACCCTTGTTTACAGCACTCCCCAGCAGCAGTTCACACGCACAATCACAACTACAGAGAAAGCTGGGGCCTGGTGTGGCTACTTGTTTCTCAATCTTCATGGGCAAAACCAAATGTTTAGAGATATATGCTCCAGCCAGCAATGACTTTAGGACCCTCAGAGGCCAAACACAGTCCCAGATAGAGATGTAATGTGGGTTCGAATAGAACCCGGTTTTGAATCGAATCTGAGGGTGTGGAAGTCCCAGCAAAACATTCGGAACTCCTGGATTTCACGGAACTAGGATTTTCTGAATTTTCCATTGTTATTAAAATTTCAATAATCATCGAAATAGAAAATAGATTATCGAAAATTGAAACCGTGAAACAAAAGTAATGATCAATTTCGGTAACCCTCGAAAGTAATGATCGATTTCGGTAACCCTCGAAAGCAAGAAATGATTTCGGTGACCCTGGAATTTGTAATATCGGTAACCCTCGAAAGTAGCGCTCGATTTCGGTAACTCTCGAAAATAGAATGCGGAAGCTCGAAAACAGCCCGATTGTGAGGAAAGATGGTTTTAAAAAGTTTTGGTTATATTTACGGGTTCCCCAGACCATTTCCCAGGTCCCTGTATTATTTACAGTAACCTACTATTACTATTTGTCCCTCAAAATGGACATAGACTTCTATGGGTTCGTGTTAGAAATTTTTGTATTTAGAACATTTTTAAAAATTTTAAAACAGAACGGAACTCAACAGTTTCGAACATCTCTAGTCCCAGATAAACATCTAGTAATAAAAAAACATTTGTGTGAAAGTAACACTGGGCACCTTTTGAACCTCTTACATAAGCCCCAGTGTTTCAAAAGCATTTTAACAGATTATGGAGCTCTTATATAAATAGATAAAGAGGTGCAAAAGTTTGCCTGTGCCATTAAATCTACAGCGACTATCTGATCTTTCCTTTTTATTGGTTGCTGCAGATAATTAGCACAGTCAAAGTATCACACCTCTTATTACATAAGGCCCTGCACATTTTCTGGCAAATGGTCTCTACTATCTGAAATGTTTCATTGTGATCTGCCACCCTGATCCGGAGAGAGCTGTGACTGGAAACCAGAACTCTGATCACTTTCCGTTTTACAGTCATCAGTTTTACAGAATGAGTTTACCTAAGATATTCAATGTGTGGCCTGTTTGATGCCCTTTTCTAGCTGAAAGCAGTAAGAACACACAGCGCTGATCAGTCCCTTATTGCTACAGAGAGCTCAGTTGAAAAGCTGACATAAGTGGCTGAGTTTCTTTACTCTCCACAAACCGTTTGTTCATCTCTGGCTACCGACAGAGATATATTGCTGGAGTTTATTTCCTGCCAGCACTACTGCCCTTCCTTTCAGTGCCTCCCCATGCAGTAAACAGGCTTTTTGCTTCATGAATCTCGGCCGGGGATGATTCCATCTGCTTCGTTTTTTAGTATTTTATTTGATGATTAAAAATTAACTCAGCTGGTGTTTCAGTTATTGAGCAGTGTAGAGCAGCACTGAATGGGTTAAAGAGGAGAACAGGACAAGGGAACAAGACTATCATTACAGCATTAGCTTACATTTGTAGATCCTCCCTATAGAATTAATAGTAATGAATGAAAATGCTCTCTTGCCAACACAAAAATTCTTAGGAAGTCAATTTGCATGATGTTTAGATAAAGGTTCCATAAGATGCACAAATAATTGGTATATTTCCTTTACTTTCTTTTTGTCTTTTCTTCCAGCCTACAGTATTCAGCCCAAACCAGTAACAACACAGAATTCAGATCCTTTTGTAAATCTGACAGGAAACCACAACAACAATTAACAACCATCAGGTCTAAAACAAACTGGTCTTACTTATGTAAAACATATATGAGCAATGGTTGAGAAAGATTTTGTTCGTATTGATAAAACTTTATCAAATACTACATTGATATGACTTTATCAAACACTGCCAATGTCTGTAGATTTCATTTACTTTTTAAATGTTCAGTAAAATAGGGTTTATACACACAAACCTTATATACTTACATTAACTAAATACAGTTATTTTAGGAGAACTAACTAAAGCCATAATAAAACATTGGCTTAGGTGTTGCCCTCACTATGAGTATGTGAACCAGTACAATAAATAAAGTTTAGAATCCTTTAAATCCCATTTATTGGCAGCCACAGATGCACCAATGGTACCTGCTTTCAAAATTGGGGCGTTCATACCGGCCAAATTTTGTAATCAGGATGACACCGCAAATGCCCGATAATATCTATCTATGGCCACCTTAAAGGCCAATCATTTGGACTGATCAACTGCCCCTTGTATTGAGGTAATAAACAAATTGGATGAATAATCAGGTCTTTGTCTCACCAAAGTATAACAAGGGCTTAATGATGGTCACAACAATAGCCAACCAAGCTTAATTATTGACTAAAACGGGCATTTGTCACCTGCTTGTTGGCATGTGTGTACGAGCCTTTGGGCACAAAAAAAAATGTTGCCTGGACCCACTGGCAGGATGAAACAGCACCAGGTTTGTGTATCAAATTCATGGCTGATTTTTAAATATAACTAACTAATAAAATATATTGAAGAAATCCGGCTGAGTGCACCATCCTACCTTTCTTTATCTCTATTCTGACTGGTACGCACCTCGGTTCTAGCCAACAAATATATATATATATATATATATATATATATATATATATATATATATATATATATATATATTTCTATTTTAAAGGGCATGTCCACCCCTTTCCCCAATTTTTAGGATATTGTAGGTCTCCCTCCCCCAGCCCCAAATACCATATTTGTATGTCAAGAAACTCGCCCGATCTTTCTTTACCTTCCCTCTATCCTTCGCCACACTGCCCGGCCTTCTGCTTGCATGGAACTGCAAGCAGGAGGACGGACCGGCAGCAGTGTCCGTGCTCAGAGGCAGCCAATCACGGACAGAATGCCGGAGGAGAGAGGGAAGGTAAGTAAAGATCAGGGGAGTTTCTTGACATAATAATATGGCATTTGGGGCTGGGGGAGGGAGACCTACAGTACCCCAAAGGGGAATTACACTAGGGGGAGGGAGACCAAAATTGGTGGGAGAGGGAGGGAGAGATAGGAGGTCAGCACTGGGCATGTGCAAATTCTCCCGGAGGAGAGACAGGAGGCAGAGTCCTATATAGGCTCCTGGTGGCCAGTTATTGGGACTTTGGAGGGGCATAGCAGGGCAGCCATTTGGAGCTTGGATATAAGGTAAGGATTTTTATGCACTACACAGTTATCTTTTGCTAGGAACCGAACAATAATTAAAAAAAAAATGGCAGTAGTTTGAGCTGACTATTGGTATTGCCCCAGGAAGGCTGTATGCAATTACTGCTGTCTGGTATATAAACTGCAAGGTAACAAGCAGCTTTCAGAGTCTTATCAGGGACTTTAATATTAGTGTGGGGGCATTTGTATAGAAATACTCTTTGCATTAAGACAGTAAATAGTGTGGTCAGGGGGTGTGGCCAATAATGCACAATGCACATGCTTACAAGACTACATGGGCTGTGAGTTGTACTGGCATCAACATAGAAACCTTCTTCGTTACTGAATCTATTCCTCATTTCTCACTAAATGCAAGATTTGTACAATATATAGTTATTAATTAACTAGTTTAGTTCTCCTTTAAATGAGGAACTGATCACAATTTAAGTTAACTGAATACTGAATACTTAATGAATGCAAACTAATACATTTACCTCACAAAGATTAAATTATTAAAAAAGAAAAATTAAATCCCATTTTCCTGGACTATATTTTAGCCCTAGCCCACATGGGTTGACCAAATGGCAATATTTTTAGACTGCCAGACTGACGATCAATCAAACAATTTCACGGCTTATTGAAAGGTATAGAACCTAACACAAAATTTACTAGCAAGTTTGATCTTCTTTTCAACAAAGTTTTGTGAAATGATACATACATTTGAATTGAATATTGTGTGTGGGGGGTGTGTGGGGGTGTGGGTTGTTAAACGTGTTGAAATATTGACCCCGTAGATAGATAGATGGATAGATAATAAATTAAAATGAGAGAATCCCATGAGATCAGTACAGATTGTTATGTATTAGCAACTATAACTATTGCAGCTAAAAGATGGGGCACAAATAAGAAAAATAAGAAATCCCTTTGACTGCAGAGTATTTTTCATCAGCACAAAGGTCCTAGTAATATGAAGGTCACAGCAACTCTTGCCCAAGATCAGTTGTATTGAAATGCAAATATTTAGATCGAGGAAGAGACAGAATAAAAGCTCCAAGCACAAAAAGAAGATGAGCATTTTTGAAAACTTTTATTTATCTATTGTGAGTATTCATTTGTGTCTGCGGACAACAAACAGCAACATTTAAAGCACAACATACAGAATTTAAAATATGTAGGAAATATTGCAAACATATTAAACTGCTGTGAACATACCCACACTTCTTACAAAAATGAAAGCAATTTCTTTCACAAGAAAAAAATCATAATAGGCATACCTCTATTTCACCATAGGCATACCTCAGTACAATACATTTTATTGTTGTGTTTTTCCCATGAACCCTATGTGCTGACATGCTCCTTCTTCCAGCATAAAATAGACAGATTCCATTGAGCTGGAATAGTTTTCATTGACATGCGGTACAACTTACTCATTATAACAACAGAGTAGTGTCAGCTTATTGGACAAGTTTCTAAGACTGAACACATCTTTTTAAATGTGATTTAAGCTTTTGTACAATAACCAGAAATTAAATGTAATATACTTTACCATATAGAATAAATATATATATTAACTATATATATATATATATATATATATATATATATTATTTATTTATTTAGGAGTTTAAAGGGGGTCAGGGAGGGAAGAAGGGTTGCGGGGGGTAGCATTTTAATTTGTGAGGTGATATGTAAGGGGCTGCTGGAAAGGGGGTGGCAGGTTCTACTAGGACACAAGGAGGTGGACACTAGCAGGGGAGCTTCCCCACCTCCACAGTCAGGGACCCCACACACCACCAGGGTTCCTTTAAAAGACCCTTTTGGGGCTTAAGGTGGTTCTGCAGCCGGGAACCCCTCGTCCCCGGTACTGATAAGAGCCCTTAACAAGTCCTTTCTGCCCTCAAAAGGGCCATTGTGGGGTCCTGCAGCTCAAAACCAGGACCCCTGTCTCTTAACAGGGCCCTTGTTGCTAAAGAGCCTTTAGGATAAGTCCCGCAGCTCAAATTTGGGACAACCCCATGTCCTATAAAGGACCTTTTAAAAAGATGGAATCAGATTAAGAAGGTAGCATCAACAACAGTGGCAGAGGTGACATCATTGGCGGTATCATCTGCGCCAGAGATGTAATCATCGACCGCGGTGTCATTATGGCGGTTTAATCTGCGGCATCATTGGCGGAGACCTGAAAAGGTCCTTTTGGTGCCATGGAGGGGGGTTCCCTGTTTTGATATGCAGAACCCCTTTATGCCTCAAAAGGTTTTTAAAGGGCCCATAGTGGGGTGCAGGGTCCCTGCCCGTGGGGTGGGTGGGTGCCGTGCCACTAGCGGGACATGCCCCCTTCATTAGACCCCACCATCACATAGAAAGCCACACATAGCATGGACAATTGTATTCCCATTAAAAAGCACATTTGCATTTCCACTAATGCATTTCAATCCACTCTGTTTTCAAAATTACCCGCCATACACATTCCTGGAAATGCAGAGCTTTTCAATATTATAACAAAAACAGAAAAATGCACCAAACCCCACATTGTGCATGTTTGCATCCTGTTGTGTTTGATATACAAGGTTCAGTATTTCGGACCTAATTAACCTTGCATGTATAGGTCAAAATATTTGCGATTTTTCCAAACCTGGCTTATTACAACCAACTGATCTTTACATTGGCATAATAAGGGTTAACCATTTAAGCATGCTTTCAAGCACTATACTATTATATGGGGTCGTTGTCTCGCTTTGAGGAATTAAAAAAAAGAAAGAAAAGAATCTTGCAGCTCAAGCCAATAAAGTCCTTTATTTGAATGCCATTAATGGGCTTGGCAGACATCCGCGCCATTTACTTCAGAGCAGCGCAGCACAGATTAAGAGAGGCTGGATGCTAATTTGCACATATGGAAATGGTCTTCCTTGCAGTTCCGATGGCTCTGTTGTGGACAGATGGAATTACCAAGCACTCTGAAGCCGTGAAGGCAAACACATATCAGGAAGAGAGAAAAAGCCCTCCTACACTGAAAAGTGAAATAAAATAAATTCATTCGGAATGTCAGATCTGTCTCTAGTGCTAATAACAGTTTAAATCTAAGATGTTGTTTTTAATTGTAAGTAATAGGCCAAGCAATGGGTAGTAAGTGGCATTATGGTGCCTAAAGTATTTAAGAGTAATTAGCAGCAGTGGCCATTAGGAAAACACAGTAGCATTTTTAGAAATAGATACAGGATATTTTAGAGGGTGTTACTGTGTCGAGAGCTACTATTGCCTGTTTTTCCACTTTAGTTATTCTAGGTGCTAATTATACATTCGGTTTAATAATTGGATATGATGAAGTCTCAGTGGTGGAACCTAAAGATATTGACTCTTTCATTGCCAGCAGATGAATTGGTGAATAAGATAAACATGTTACTGTTAATCTATTTAAAACGTTCATCTTGTCTTTTAAAATTATGCTGGGATTGATTTGCTGAAAAAAAGAAAGGAAGAATAAAAAAAAAAGTTATATAGTTTTAAAAGGGAGATTAAAATCAACCATTTGATCAAAGTGTCTATATTGGCCTGACAAAATTTAGGATTCAGACTGGTGTATAACTGCAATTACTAACGGTTTGTAGGTAATGTAAACCAATCGTAGGGTTCTACCTCACCCCTTTTAAAAGAACATATAAAATGTGCATGGCCCATCACTAATTAACGCTAATAATCCATGCAGAAAACTACAAATGTGTGCCTGTTTGACAGATTGGAGGTGTGTCAATGTACTTGGTGGGGGAGGAGCAGCCATCTTTAAATAGGTGTCTTGTAGCTTGAAGATAAAAACTAAGGATAAGAGGTGTTCATCTCACCTCCATAGACATACGGTACTTTTTTAAAATTGTGTTTGGTAGCTTATGGGCAACACCATCGCAATTTCTCATGCGCTATCAATCGTGCTTGCAATCTATTTATGTGTAAGAATTGCAGCACAGTACTGTGCGATCTGTTTTTGGAGAGCATGCAATCACTATTTTTGGTAGATCACATGTGCTCCGATTGTGCACTATTGCACAAACGGACACTAATGCGTATAAAATGTGCACTGATGTGCACTGTTCTGGTGCATTGTCATTTGTCACAGTGTGGCCTCAGTCTAAAGCTTCATACACACGTGTGATTGCGGGGGCCAACCTGCAACGCACAATGTGTATGGGCACTTTGTCGGTCTAAATGGCCATTCTGTGGGGCATCGTTTCCCAACCAGCAGGATCTTCAACCAAACTGCCTTTTCGCCCAACAAAGTGCCCATACATGGCATGATTATCGCCCAAACTGTCGTGCATACACATTGTGCGTCACGGGTTGGACCTCGCAATCACACATGTGTATAAGGCTTTAGTGTGTTTTAAAGGGACAGTTCAGTGGAAATTATCAATATTTGTTAAATTGTTAGTTTGTGTAATGCATACTTATTTCTTATCTTATGTTATTCTACATATTCTCTCCCATTTTGAAAAACCAGTTGATTTCATACACTTTGCTGTTTCCTGCTGTTGACATTAGTGAGCTGATATTTCAGGTTTTAACTGTCCTTCTTCTTCCCAGGATGAACCACATCCTTGTAATGTTCCTAACAGTAATTTCTACTGATTGGCTGTTGAATGGGTCAAACATGCTCAGATCTCTACTGAGCAAATGAATCAACCCAGGCGCTGGGTCAAGGGCAAAACCATAACAGTCTCAACTAGGGGTCCTGAAAACAAGAAGTCAGTATTTCGGTTGCATTTATTTATACACAGACACAATGCTGAACTGGCAGATTAAGGTCATTGGGATGAAAAAATACTGCTCTTTTTTCTGAAAAGCACATGTATTTGCACTGAACTTCCCCTTTAAATTACATTGTAAAATAGTGCAATTCAAATGTAATCAGGACAGCCCTGAATACAAAGCATACAAAGTGCGAAAGAGTGAGGACGCGTCAGGAATTTGGCCGCTGGAGCGGGTCCGCAGGTAAGTGTCTCCTCCTCTCCTGTAAGATTTACTGAAGAACGGGAGGTAAGAGATAATGCATTTACCTCCTGTTCTTCAGTAAATCATTTAGAAACATACTTACTTTTTTGCTGGACATACCCTTTAAATTAATTTTTACAAAATGATTTCAAATATACTTTTTCTTACATTAATGTGATCTCTCTATTATTCCAGCAGTTGCTGTTGGATGGCTATTTATAGTGTGTAGCAAAGAATGTTAAAGTTTGTGATCAGGTATCAGTCAGACCGCCATACCTTACACTATCCTTGCTCAGTATATAGTTAGTTAGTAAATCATGTAAGTAAATCCTGTTTTTATATATTTACACTGTAATAAAGAGGTTAACAAGGGCAAGATAGAGATTACTTGCAAGCAGTGTCATCTTTCCAGCTCATGTCCTGCCCTGCTCTGAAAGGCAGCCAGATACAACATTTGCAGTAAATGTATGAGACACCCAGGTGTGGCTCTATCTCCCCGGGGACTCCAGATCAGTTTCTTGGACGCTTTCCATACAAAATAAAATGCTAGCACCTATACCTTTATCAGATGTTTACAGCTAAGCAGGGCGATCTTCTCTAATAATTCAGTTTTCTACTGCCTCTAATTGAAATGAAAGCATTGTTCTCCAGAGAAATGCTGCAAGAGGGCAATACAGGAAGCAATCTGTAACGTTGTCCCCTCATGTACAGCAAAATTATAATCACCAAGGGGGTGACAAGTCATAGTCTACAGGCAATTTCCTGCATTGTTATGCAGTTCTGGAAAACTGCCTAATTTCTTTGTGACATTCAGCTGAAAATCCCCTGTGAAATGGGAAAAGTTCTTTCCTGCAAATAAAAACGTGCACTGTCCCATTGCAGACTCACTTCTTTATAATGGTGCAGATGGCAGGCTACAGAACACATACAGTATTAATGAAGTCATGCTACAGGGAAAAACAAAAAACTGACAGGGAATTTCCCATAACTGTAACGTTCTAACAGCCATTGGCCTTGGGTAATAGAGGTTAGAAGCCTAACCAGAGATTAAAGGGCAACTGTGGTCTCAAAACAAGTTAGGGTTAAATGAAAGCCTGCAGTATTTCCTTTATAATGAGCCAAAAATCACATCTCTGGCTGGAGCCTGTGAGAAATTACATTGGGGTGAATGTTCAAACTTTCTGCTTCCAGTAGGTTGAGTGACATCACCTGACCCTTGCCCGCCTGTCTGCCCCAGGGGAGAAGCATGCTCAGTTAAGACTTAATGCTGGGGAAATCAGGAAGTACCTGGGGGAAAAAATGACATTTGAGAAGGGAAGCCTATTAATGCAGGCTGAGGCTGGTCACATGACTACAAGCTGGTCACATGGCTGAAAACAGGAAGTGTTCAAGCAGCAAGTAATATTACTGAACCTTTCCAGCAATATCTTCTTACACATTTTATCTAGAGATGTGATTTAGGTTTTATTTGATAGAATAGGCTTTTTATATAATTCTTACTAGTTTGGAAAGAATTTGAGACCATATCGCAAGCCTTTGACATTCAGTGTTTACCAACAACTGAGATCCTCCAGAAACTTTCAACTAAAATGTGTAGTTTAGCAGTAGTTGAAATGTGTAGTTTAAGAGCAGCATGCGTACTTGAATATCAGAATGGATGTGTACACAATATCATAATTACAGATGCATATACCTGCTGGAGTTCAATAAGGAAAGTTTGGGGGTAGAATTTATGCAAAATCTACATTCAGCATCAAAACCACAGTGAAAATTCTGGTTTTAATGATTTAATTCTCTGCGCCTACATTTCAACTGTAGTTTTATCCATAGAGATTTCTACAATTCATACTGAAATTCTGGTTCATTCCATAAATAATATGTTTTTTTAATTTAATCAAGGCTATTTCTTATTTCCAAGAAACTGTAACTGTACACAAAGTGCATTAGGTTATACCAACATAGGATATGTACATTGCAGCAAGACCTGACAATTCATCCTGAGCATTGCTGTTTAGTTTTTTAAAGCAACAGCCTCCAACATCATGCTAAATTGTATTAAAGGGCCATTGTTAGGTACTGACCAAATAAACACACATGAAAAGATACATAATTACTGTCCACTTGCTACTGTACCTCCTTAGCTATGAGACTAAAGCAGTCTATTCTCTTTTCAAATGTACTATGCCCATGTGTAAGTTAAAACTAACTTTACAGAACTCTGGAAATATTGAATACAAAAAAGTACAGAGCGTAAAATAATAAGTAAGGATGCATGGAGTTTGTTCCCTGGTGAGTTCCCAGAGCAGTAACCAGTGCAAAACTTCATCAGTCATAACTAAAATTCTACGTTGAAACCACAAAAATTTACTGCCAAATGTGGTAACAACAGTTAAACTTTCAATCAAGTTTGATCAAAATTTAATCAGTAGTTTGACCAAAGACATTGGTTTGGTTAAAAAAGCCCAGAGTCCCCCCTCAGTGTCCCAAGCCCAGAGTCCCCCTCAGTGTCCCAAGCCCAGAGTCCCCCCTCAGTATCCATGCTTCTGTGCGTATATGTCTTCCTTTAGTGGTGAATCAATAGAAACTGCAGGATCTTGAGCATGCGCAGTGAGTACTGTCGGGGCATATACAGAGGCACAGACACATCAGGTAAGGGTTTTATTATATAGTATTGCTAAAAGAATGGGTTTGGTTCTAGAATCATTTTTCATAGGTTAACTGGCTCAGCTGTCAGTTTCTGCTGTCACACTTTGCTATGTTTTCTATCAATTGGTGACTAATAAAACTATTAGTGATACTCAGTGATCACAATGAGGCAGCTTAAGAATTTTAAAGAACAATTATACTCTATATTGTACCCCCCTCCAAAAAAAAAAAAAAAAATCTCTCTGTTAATAGTACCCAGAGTGAGTCAGTTTAGGTCCTTACCACATTAATATATAATACTGTATAATACATAATGCATTGTGTTGTTAATTTTATCACACCACATGTAGAGAAAAAGTACAGATGATTTGTGACAATTTTTGACTCAGAAGACTCCAAAGGTTTTATAGATGGAACATTACACAGATACATAAAGATTTTTTTACTTGGCTCCCAAACCAACTCAGATCAATCACTTTCCGACATTCTTTTAATTTTAAAGATATTTTCTTATTCGGCACATACAAAAAAAACCTTCTTTCCTAGAGACAGGGATAGGCTTGTCTATGTGTACAGAGAGTTACATCACAAAACAAAAGTGACCTTCAAAAAAGTATTACCTTTGTGGCTTTTCTTTTACCACAAACTGTAATCTTCATTCCTGGAATAGGAGAGTCTGCTGTGACTGGGCAATGATTTCACATAGGCATTTACACCGGATCTGATTCACCACAAGACTTCTGCCCATAAAGCTCATCCTACTTTTTATTATGATTTCAGAAATGTGCTCAGTGGGCAAAACAATATTCTGGAATTATCATGATCATCAGTATTGGATAGTGATTAGGTTCTGTACTGGATAGTTATTATGAATAGTATCATTGGGAAGTAACTAGCAGGGAGATTCAATAAAGATTCTTATCATTAAAAATGGTGCTTATTTTGCCCCAACTAATCAGATATTATTTAACATTTGAAAGCTAACATCTAAAATTAGCACCATTTTTAACTATAAGAACATTTATTGAATAACCCTGTAGGTTCATTATAGGATAGTGATTAGGTACGGCATTGGATAGTTATTATGAATTGTATCATTAGTAATTAAGTTTATTATTGGATAGTGATTAGGTACAGCACTGGATAGTTATTATGAATAGTATCATTGGGAACCAAGTTTATTATTGGATAGTGATTAGGAACAGCATTTAATAGTTATTATTAATAGTATCATTGGGAACTAAGTTTATTATTGGATAGTGATTAGGTACAGCACTGGATAGTTAAAATGAATAGTATCATTGGGAAGTAACCAGGTTGATTATGTTTTATAAATAGTTTCATTGGGAACCAACAGGGAGATTCAATAAATGTTCTTATTGTTTAAAATGGTGCTAGTTTTGCCCCAACTAATCAGATCTTATTTAACATTTGAAAGCTAACAACTGATTGGTTGGGGCAAAATTAGCAACATTTTAAACGATAAGAACTTTTATTGAATAACCCTACCAGTGTATTATTGGATAGGGATTAGGTACAGCACTGGATAGTTAAAATGAATAGTATCATTGGGAAGTAACCAGGTTGATTATTGGATAGTGATTAGGTACAGCACTGGATAGTTATTATGAATAGTATCATTGGGAACCAAGTTTATTATTGGATAGTGATTAGGTACAGCACTGGATTGTTATTATGAATGTTATCACTAGAAAGAAACTAGGTTCATTACTGGACTGTGATTAGGTGCAAGACTAAATAGTAATTAGGTACAGTAGGCCATATTTATTAAGGTGTGGCATTGCTTGCCTCGATCATAAATTTCTGATTAAGCGGTCATAAGATTGTCATAAAATTACAACTTGCGGTAGGGATTAAGAGATGGGCGATCTTTGCAAAATCGAATTTTGGATTTTCAGACTTCAGGAAATAAAAAAAAATCTGTCATCTGACAAAATCTGAACCCATTAAAGTCATGGGGAGCAAAAAAATCTGAAAAGTTTGATTAAAATAAAGGATAAATAGCAACGGTAACTTACAGTACATGGCTCTGGGACTTGGGAAACGGTCTGGGGAGCATGCTTATTGCATATTTAAGGGTTTACAAATTTGGTAAACCTCCCATACACGAAATGGAGGGTTCACAAATTGAGTATTTCTCCAATATATATGAAATCGAGGGTTAACAAATTATGTAAACCTCTCATATACGGAATCATGGGTTCACAATAGTTTACACAAATTCGATAAATGGCAAAAATCAAATCCCAAATTCTAAAATCCTCAACCATTCGCTTGATAATTATTGAAAAAGGTCTGTGAGTTTGAAAAATCTGAAATCCATTTTTAGTCGAGGCTGGAGAGACTATTGGGAAGGATGTTTATGTTTACTTTTGGCGTGGAAATATATTAAATACTGTATATAGAAAATTGTTAGCAATAAATAACCTAGTAGTCCCAATTAGAATATTACAGCAAGGTTAAACCCTGCCAAGGTATTAGTAACTAAGGTTGAATAAAGACATATATTCATGATGCCCAATCTTTTCACCATCCTTTTTAACCCTACCTAACAGTTGATACCAGGGATAGGCAAAAAAAAAAAAAACAGCTAAAAAGAACTACAGTATATGTATTAATACCAGTAATACTCAATATTTTTTACTTTTAGAAACTTATCCAGGCCATTTTTAAAGCTATTTATTGAAATTGCCATTACCACATCTGCTGGAAGACAGTTCCACAGTTTCACCATTCTCACTGTAAAGAAACCTTTCCTAACCTGACAATGAAACTTCTTTTCCTCCAACCTTAAAGGATGTCCACGAGTCCTGTGATATGACCTATTATTGAACAATGCACCAGAGAGTTTATTGTATTGCCCATTAATATATTTGTATAAAGTGATCGTTTCCCCACGCTACAATCCCCATGTCTCTACTTTAATGTAAACATCCCTAACTTGTCTAATATGCCTGCATATTCAAGCCCCTCCATTCCCTTTATTATTTTAGTTGCCCATCTCTAAACTGCTTCCATTTCCAAGATGTCCCTTTTGTAAATGGGATTCCAAAATTGCACCACATATTCCAAATGAGGCCTTACCAGTGCCTTGTAAAGAGGGAGAATAATATCTTTCTCTCTTGAATCTATTCCCCTCTTTATATAAGATAATATCTTGCTAGCTATTGCTGTCTGCCATTATTTGCTACAGCTAAGTATGTTATCTACCAGGACCCCCAAATCTTTTTCCATTAGAGATTCACTTAACACAGAGTTATTTATGGTGTAGGTGGCACCAGGATTGTTAAACCCCAAATACATCACCTTACATTTATCAACACTGAATCTAACCTACCATTGTGCTGCACATTTTGATTATCTATGTCAGCTTGCAGCAATTGCACTTCATTTGAGGTTTCCAAAGCTCTGCATAGTTTAGTGTCATTAGCAAAGACCTTTCACCCGATGCCAACAGGTAAACAATGGTGGAGGTGCACTCTTTCCAACTTGTGGGTGCAGACACCTTGTGGGTTCTTCCCTTGGGAACCAGCAGTATCACAGAAAGTAAAAAAACTGAGGGTCGCACTCCAAATGATAAGTCAATTTATTGTGAACCACACATCACACGTAATACAACGTTTCGGGGGGATACCCCCTTCTTCAGGGTATCCCCCCGAAACGTTGTGTTACGTGTGATGAGTGGTTCACAATACATTGACTTATCATTTGGAGTGCGACTCTCAGTTTTTTACTTTCACCAAATGCCCCCTTCTAAGTCATTTATAAACAGATTAAAAAGAAGTGGCTCCAATGCCAATCCAGGGGCACATCACCAGACAAAAGTGAATCCTAGTAGTCCTGTGGTATTGTATTCTACACCCTACATCTATTTTGTGATTTTATTAACATTAACTTTGTCTAATTGTTATACACTTCACGTTATTAAAGGGGAACTGTGGTCCAAAAATGACTTTAGGTAAATTGATAGGAATTGCTCTCCTGAGAATTTTTGCAATTTATTTTCATTGTTTATTTTGCATAGTTTTGAAGATATTTACATTTTTTGTGTGATATGGGCAGCAGCATCCCCACTTCATGCTTCCTGCTCTGAAACCATGTCAGTCAATCTGCCCTGTGTCTCCTCCTCCCCATTGCTGCCCCCCTGGTCCCTCCCACTCATGGACCCCATGGTCCCTCCAGTTGCAGGCCCCCCTTGGCCCATTCTCTTACAGCCCCATGTGTCCCCACCCACCTGCATGTGTTGTGACCCTGTCCACTCGCAGGTGCCTAAGCCCCACCCACTCATGGCTGCCTAAGCCCCTCCTACCCATGGGTGCCTAAGCCCCACCCACTCACGGGTGCCGTGGGCCACTCAGACCCCCCCCTACAGAAAACTTTGGGGACACAGTCTTTTCAGGCAGAGTGAGAACTGTTAGATTTAGAAGTTCGTACATAACGTAACATTTGTATCTTCACGCAATTACGAAAAGCAGCGCATGCGCCTTTTATGTATTTTTTCATAGAACGTTAATGATAATCTGCTGACCATGTACAAATATACGATAATTGGCAGAACAAATCCGCCAGGCTGATCGGCGGAAAAAGCCGACAATAGTCGATGGTCGATGGTCTTTGATGATCGTTGATGCTATATTTTCGTACAAATATCATGCAATTGCGCGTTCGTTGGCTGCATCGTACGACAATTATCCAATGTGTGTACGAAGCTTTACAGTCTCTGCTATAAGGACTATCAGGGAGAGTCAATAAAAGTTCTTATAGTTTAAAATGGCGCTAATTTTGCCCCAACCAATCAGATCTTATTTAACATTTGAAAGCTAACATCTGATTGGTTGGGGCAAAATTAGCACCACTTTTAACAATAAGAAATTTTATTGAATAACCCTGTGGGATTCTCTATAGTGAATACGGAGGGGAAAATGGATTGGCACATTAGCCTTTTCGGCATCCTCTAACAGATTCTGGTACAAGTCATTCTGAATTGAGAAAGACAGTGGAATGAGTAGCAAAACATCTTCAAGAACTAAACTTTAAGTCCTGTTGATCTAACTGAATACAACAGATATACCGTGGCCTGAATGAATGAGAACCTTCACAAGCATGAAAACTAAGGGGCATATTTAAAAAGGATTGTCTTTTTCGCCAAATAATTAGCGCAATTCAGTGAGTTGCTTTAGTAGCAATAAATTATGAAGCATTAACTCAAAGATGAATCTTCTTACAAGGAAGGTGCTGTTAAAAATAAAACTAGCAAGATGAATCTTCTTACAAGGAAGGTGCTGTTAAAAATAAAACTAGCAATATTAATTTGATACTATTTATGTCTTTTTATTCATGGACATATATGCAGAACGGCAGATAACAATGAATTTGATTCCTTTAAAAATAATTGAAGTGCTTCCTGGTAATTGCATGAGAAAAAAAGTTGCTAGAAAATATTTTTACTGGGCAAATGTCTGCAGTGACAACATGGAAGCTTTTGGCAGACAGCTCTAAGTGTTGGGTTTTCTGTCATATTGTCAGAGGTTATTCCTTTACAAGAGGCACTGATGAAAGCTTGTGAAATGATCATCAGAATTAAGCTAAATATTTATGTCCATGTATTCATAACTGAAAGGCATAAAAGATTATTAAAAAGGAAGTTTACACATCACATAATGTGGTTACATTATGAAAAAGGGGGGAAAAAGGACAAAAAACAAAAACCTGCCGGACCATTAGATTTTTGGGAATGCTAGGGAGAATCACTAGACCAATATAGGGCCCATTTTCAGGGTTAACCTTTACATTGACACCATCCTTCCTTGTCCTTTTTCCTCCTTCCCCTTTTTCTTTCTAAAATAATTGAGACCACACCAATGTTCAGATAGAAATAAAATTCAGGCTACAGCTTTATTTGTTATCAAATCCATTTTACATATGCATAAACGATATTTTAATCCATATTAAACTTTATTAACCAACTTATTAACTAATGTTTAATCGGCTTGCTGGCAATGATGGGGATCCATAATAACTCAGCTTGTAGCAGTATTGCCCCACTTTCCGTTCTACTTACCATCTCTATGGGTAAGTAACAAGCTTCACCAACTTTCTTGCCCATCCCAGGCCATCAACTGCCTTGCAGCTGTGACAGCATCTGCAAGAGAAATAAAACAGAAATCCAAGCCTCATAGCTTAACACCTTGGGAGGAAGGGTTGGTTGTCCTGTTCTTCACAAAAATTGTGTTTGTCCTCACGTTGGCTACAACACCCTTTTCTTTCCCCAATGACATGAGCTCCCATGCTGCACTTCTCTCCTCTGTCGCCACCTATACTTCATGTAATATAAAAATGTAATAAAACCCAATGCATGTTGTAAAATGTGTGTGTGGTTGTATTAGTGATTTGTCATTTCTTAAAAGGGTAACTGTGTTCTCCAAACAACTGTCCTCAATAAAATGACAATTAAAATAAGCTCTCTTGTACTTTTCAAACAAGCTTAGGGTGATGTCTCTAGTAAAAAGGAGCTCTAACTCAAACTCAAACCCAAGTTTGACCCGAACTTTAATAGTTCAGATGAACTCAGATGATGTGGCACAGTGTAAGCAGGAAGCATTAACCCTGTAAGTTTGGAAAGACTGCAGCTAGAAGCAAGATCTTGTGGTCACTTGTATGGAGACCACAGTTCCCCTTTAAAGAAGTTTATTTTTTCTTAGACACCATTAATCTTTTCTTGTCAAGGGTTGGCACCTCTTTATTACAGAACATGCAGTTGCTCCCTTGGCCATGACTAGGGAAGTCCTAGTGTTCTGTTTTGAACCATTGGTCAAAGGTGGTAGCTAAATTTTGACACGGAAATTAACAACCTTGTGCTTTTTTGCGAACCCACTGACTGAACAAGGTGGATTCATGCATCTCATCCCATGACAAAGTAAACAAAGCGAAGTCTGAAGTTAAAGCTGGCAAATGTAGTTCAACAAAAGCTAGAGAAGATTGCAGGAATGGGCAGTAAACATTAATTAACTCACAGAGTAGAGGATATACTATAGCCAACCACATAAAGTATATACTAAAATGGGTGTGTACTAGACTTACTTTTAAGGGTGCCCAGATTTGGATACTGCTCCGCTTAGTACCCTATTACTACTGCTAATCTTAGTACCCCATTACTACTGCTAACCTTAGTACACTATTACTACTGCTAACCTTAGTACCCCATTACTACTGCTAACCTTAGTACCACATTCTACTGCTAACCTAAATACACCATTACTAACCTGCTAACCTTAGTACCCCATTACTACTGCTAACCTTAGTACACCATTACTACTGCTAACCTTAGTACCCCATTGCTACTGCTCCCCTTAGTACGCCATTAGGGCCTACCCTGGAGTTTGTGTTTTTGTAGGTTATTGGTTGAAAAAGTGTTTTAACAGGCTTACCAACACATCTCTTCTCTAAGGAGTGACAGCTGCTCCTATCCACACAGGAAGTGTCAATAATCTATTACAGAAACATGCTTTGCTCTTGATGTAGCAGATGTAAATATGTTTATATATTTTTGCCTAAAAATATGTGAAATATATAGAAATAACTAGCTGACTGTTTAATTTATTTTTTTAATTTGACCTTAAAATATACTTTGAATATGATATAGTGACATTCTTTTACAATTTACATCAGCTGTTAAATGTTTGTATTTTTCACTTATTTAACATTCTTTATCACCTTGCTAAATACTGCCACTGTGGCAAAATGCCTGTACCAGCAGTATTTTGTGATTGTGATAAGGGGGAGATATTTCCCTTCTTTATAAATATTGTACCTCCAAACAAGAAAGTTTGTTACAAATTTGTAATAACTACCTCTGCATCTCTGTTAGCTCATCATTAACCATGCAGAACCATTGCTCTGTTAAAGTTCCTCTTCTGGCTAAATGGACAGGAAACCCAATGTATGAGAATTTCTCTCACACAAACCCTTATTGTCTTTTGTTTCCTATCCTGTGCCAGACTGACTAAGGAGTGGCTTCTCTCACTTTAGGTGCATTGAACTTCTGGTTCCCTACCAGATAAAATACTCTGTCAATAAGCCAGTACTTGTCACATTCTTCTGCAGTTAGCTGCTGTGTGGTCCTTTAGGCATATGGACCTTTATTATCTGCATTTTTATGTTCACTTACAGAGTGACTTGCACAGCCTTCCTTTAGTCTCCACTACACATAGCAAATTTGCAATGGTCATGGGTTGCAAGCATATGATGTCCTTGTTTAATTCATGTTTTCCTATTTCTGTCCTCACTTGTTGCATCTGAATAATTTTTACTTTAGAGCATGGCTTTTTTTCATTACACTGTTTTATTAGTCATTTTGGCTTGACCAGTGAATTTCTGAGCTAAAACTGGTGGCTTTCCAGCAAACACTATGGAATAATGGACTCCAGCAAGTTAAGAGCATCTTTAGTGTTATGCGGAAGTTAATATTTGTTGCAAACCGATCTGATGGATAACAGGCCAGATGTAGCAAACAATGCCAGACCATCACAAACAAAGCCAGCTAGATCTTCCCCTGCATGAGGTTAGAATTCATAGTACTTTACAAAGCACCAATACAATCCCACCTACAATGTGCAATGACGTTTAGGAATCTAATACAAAACATAATTGAACTTACTAAGGGTTCTGATAAGGGTGAATAAATTAATAAAGAGACATGGGTTTCTGATCATGTTATTCAATTGCATTAATGGGTAACATTAATAGGCCTTATTTTAAACAAATACGTTTAAAGACCACAAACTCTATGAGGGACATGAGGTCATCCCTCAATACTAAAATAAAAATACATTCAAACTATCTTCCAGAAGATGAAGTATTGGCAGGATGTTTGGATAGTTTCAAGAAAAAGATGGATGCCCATTTAGAATCATACAAAAATTCCAAGATTTTCACAATTAAATTCAGGAAGAATTTTTTTGTCTTTCTCTGGATCAACTGTTATGATCCGGCAATATATGTGAAGGGGAACAGTGTATATGTGTGTTGTGTTTGTGGTTTGGTTTGTTTATAATGTGGGAGGAATTTGGTTAGACCCATTTAAAAAAAAATTGCCTTTACACTTTTTACTTCTCGCTCTATGGGTAACTGACAAAAGTATGTTTGTTTGTTTTTTGTTGCTAAGCCTTTGTAATATCCCTTTGGGAAATACCTGGTTTCTGGCCTTAAAATGCTTTCCTTAACAGAGAATGGTACATTAAAGCATTACTTGCAAGCACAGCTTGAGAGATACGCCAAGCGCAGAAGAAAACAGAACCTGTCTCATTTTATGTGTTTTGCAAAGTAATTGTGCTAATGCAGGTCAGTGTGTTCACACAATTAGCTATTGTGGGATCACCCATATTACAAAGGTAATTTTCTTGCTCATTCTGTGCATTATTTCTGTGTAATAAAATCTTGACCAAACAGTGCGGTTTGGGAGGAATTTGTCTTTTAAATTGTCATTACTTATGATCTGCTAATGCACAGAAAATATCAGCACAAAAGTAAAACCTCCTCCAAACCTCATTTATTCCATAAATAGGTCTCTGGGAGAACATTTGTATTTATTAGGACTCTGCATCTGAATTGGCCTCGCTGATCACTTGAAATGAGCTGATGGCAGCTTTTGCCTTCACTCTGTTTCTCATAGTGGAATCAATTATTTATAAATATGTATTTAATGTTCAGTCCCACATTGGCCAAAGCTGGTTTAATGACCTCTTCCATCCATTTACAATGTAAATAAGCAGCAGTTGGAAAAGGAACTGGTAAAATATCCAAATCCAGTTAAAATGGTCTCCAGTTCATTTTCATAATAATGTATTATTAATTGGTAAGTAAATCTTAAATTATTTAAAGAACTATCAAGTATGGCTGCAAGGAAGGGCAAGGTAATGTATGAATGTCAGTGGTTTTATCCTCTTTTCATTGTTCTACAAAGGAAAGCAGATCCACTAATACTTAACTCCAATGAACATTGTTTTCTATACAGTAGCTTACTATACTGTTCTAGAAGGGCAGTTTGCTTCATAAGGAATCTAAAGGTGCTCATATACATGTGTTTACAATTGCAAGTCTGCTGACTGATTACATTTTAAGTTATATCTGTTGTATTTAGTTAGATCAACCGGATTTGAAGTTTAGTTCCAGAAGACATTTTGTTAGTCACCCGACTGGATTTCAGAATGACTTGTGCAAGAATCTGTTGGCAATAAATAATACTAAATAAATGTATTGCCAACAGATTCTTTACAAGTCATTCAGAATCGGGAAAGCCATTTGGATGACTAACGAAACCTTTTAAACTACAAGCCCAGTTGATCTAACAAAATGCCACAGATATACCATGATCTGGATGAATGAGAAACATCACAAGCATACATTTTAAACTGTTATGTGATGTTAACCGCATACACGGACCCAAATGAACTCTCATTTGCTGGATAGGGATTGGTTGGCCATCCGCCAAACCAATGGGCCAATTTTATTGGCTAATACTGACTGATGGAAATATTCTGTTGGCTATTAACCACTTTGGTTGTTTGTCAGCACTGCAGTTGATCATTTTGTACCTCCACACCTTGCCGGTATTAGGGAAATCCCATTGGATTCAACATACGATTTGTGAATTATCAATTATGTGTATGGCAGGCTTAATTCAGAGTGCAACTGCAAAGTAGTGTGCCTGCCTAATAAGTTTCTTATGGAGAGTTTTGCTTGTGTGTATTTTAGTTTGGGAGAAACAAGGCAAGATATAAAACTGAACTCTCCTTTGTTATTGAAGTAAAGTTATTCATGAGAGAAAACCTTGGATGTAAAGAGCATTAAAATATGCAGTCTAGAGGTATGTTAATTTGATCTTCAGGATAGAAAGCATGCTGACAAAAGAGGAAAAAACCTTCACGCAAAATGCTCAATTCAATCTCTCCAAATTTTATTCACAGTATACATTGTAATGCTCAAACTTCTTAGGTGATTTATAATGTAGAGAAAGAAACTGCGGAGGTGTTTTATTTTTAACTTTAGTTTTAATGACACTTTGAAGCTGAAATAACTATATAAGTATATTCTATATTAAACATAGTCCTTTATAAATGAGCAGCATGGATTTCAGCTTTACTGTTCCTTAAGAAAATAGCCATGATACATTTTAAATAGAAAACCCTCCTCAGGAGATTATAGAAAGCATGGGTTTCAAAGAAAAAGAGAAACATTTTAACAGCATGGAATGGAATGCTGCTTTGAATATTATTAAGAACTTGGGAGCACAGAACACTTTCCCTTTTTAATCAGCATAGGTTGATGGGCTTTGTGACATTTTGGGGGCTGTCAGTGATTTCTATGATTAAGCAGCCAGGGATCGTGTCAAATGTGCATCTTTGATCAGCATAGGTTGGTGGGGGCTTTCTACGATGACACTTTTTAGGGACCATGAATATATAATGTTACTCAGGGAGAGGGATGCGTGTCACAGGATAGCGTTTGATCATCTAGGTAATATCTGAAGCACAGTTTTGATCCTGTAATAAACTGAGGAAACTCACAACAGAAATCAAATCAGTTGGTACCCAAACACAAACACTGTTTAGCTGTGTGTATCAAAAGAAGCGAAAAAAAGGGAAGGGGAAATAATTACAAGTACGTATGAGATGTAAGTGATTTCAGCAGTGGCAGTTCATGCACATTACATTTAACATGAATTTCATATTTTTCTGCTTTCAAAGAGTGAATTTCTTGCTAAACTTGCTCTCTTTGAAGTTTTAGAATAATGTTCACCAAAAGCAAACACTTTTGACAAGAAAGGAATAATTACCTTATAGGTAAAATCAAAATGGGAAAATATTAGGAAATAAGAAACCGACTAATGAGGAATGTCAGACAATCTCAAGGTGCTTTAGTTTATCGTTACATTAAGGAGAAAAATCCACATTAAGAACTTTAACAAAGGTACCCCAAAATAAATTTGATAAATGAGCAAACACGTAAATATGCCTAAAAAAATCCTTGTATTTCTTCAGCCCTCCTCCCTAGTGAGTAACAACTGGTTTTATGATTGCTCAGTCTTTATTATAAAGTGGCCATGGTTAGGTCACCCAGTATTTTCTTGACAGCTAATAGAGGAGGCTAGAGAACTCACTGCATGTGCAAATGTATATTTTACCCTCTCTGGGAAAGCCAGATACCTACAGACATCCAGAAATTCTCCAAAATGCTGCTTCTTTCACAGGTGAGAATAAATCTCTCTGTTAGGAATTAAAAGTTCATATATCTATTAGCTTAAGTTATCCTTTAAGGACTATTAAGGGTATAAATTTATATTGAGAACTAGTTTTTTTAACAAAGGGAAGTCTATATACTGTCTCATACTGTGAAACAATGTGTGATGTCAGCAAATAGAGCCCAGGAGAATGTGTGATTTCTATAAAATGCATACAAATAGATTATTTTCAGCTGTATCCTGTATGGAAATGCTGTTTGCAGATGGTAGTAAACATGAAAATATGTATTTTTTGTGAAGGCTTTTTACCACATACAGTAAGAATAATATGTAGATGGTTTATTCTCATATCTCCTCTGCCACAAAACAATGACGGCCTCGCGTTGAACACAGAGGTGCCATAACGTAAGCTCTGTTGTTAGCTATTTCCCTTGATACTTGTGTCACATCTGGATGGACATTTCCATCCCCTGCCCCCAGTGATTATCAGAATGTCACAAGTAAACAGCAGCAAAGGCAATTGCTCATTCATGCCATGTTAGACAATCACAGGATAAGTTGGGCACAGCATTTTATTGGCTGTAAGTACAGTAAGTAAGTCATTTACATTCATTCCTGCAGAGCTTTGATGGCTCAGTGGGCACACAAGATGACCTTTTGCTTCTTAGGGTGCTATTTCTAGGCTTTAATATTTAAATGGTCTTTGATGGTTATTTTTTGGGAATAAAACAATAGTTTTAGCCTTTTAATAAGATGCCAGATCAGCTCTCACATTTAATAAGGAATTCTTAATTGTCAAAACCTACCTTATTTGCATAAAGGAAATTTGCAGCTCATTAAAGGAAAAATGCACGAGCAAAATGACAGTTTAACCTGAGGCTCTGTTTACCTTTACAGATTGACTGTGATGTTAATATTGGTAACTGATCCTATAGTCCTTTAAACAGTATTTCTATCAGATGTGAAATTAGCCCAACAATTTCAAGCAGTTTATCGATTGGAAACGGTGGGGAATTTACGGTCGATCCTACCTACAGCATTTTAAACAGATTTTAACTTAGGTACTTCCACTGTGCATCTGATGGAGCCATGTATGGCTAACCTTTTCTTAGTATTATTAAGGATTTATGTAGTGCCAACATGTAGTGCTAACCGTTGAGCTACTGAGCTTCTCATAGTAACAATTCTTTCTGGCTTTTAGATATTAGACACTGCTAGTTATGGTTCCATAGCTGGGGATTTTAGAATCTGCTGCCTTGGGTTGCTGGATAGAGGTGTTTTTGCCACAGCTTTGTGAAATCTGTGAACCCTAGGTTAAAGCAGGTACTGTGTGGTGTTTGGCCAAATGCCTTACTACTACTAATGTGGTGCTATGTCACTTAAATGCTGCCAACAACCAGCTTTTCAGAAATTTATAAACTTAACCAAATTAACATTTTGTGATGTGCAGGCCCACAGCTGTATATCAAATATGTATAATTAATGAATTAATTAATTTAGCTATTTTTATACTGTCACTCCCATTTGAGGGCTTATGCAATAATAAGTGAAAAGGTTTGCCCTTGATAATAATTTGCAGCAACCAATCTGATGTTAGCTTGTCACTTGTTTGAGGCAGTTAGATAACATATGATTGGTTGCTACAGATTAATAGAGAAAAGATTCAAAGTGCCATTTGGGTACACAGTGCTAATGCAATAAGAAGTGGAAATGTTTGCCTGGGCTATTTGCAGCAACCAATCAGATGCTATCTAATGTCAATGAACCTGTAAAAAGCTAATGTCTGATTTTTTGGTGCAAATGTATAGCACTGGCAAATGTTTGGACCTTTTATTGCATTAGCCCCAGAGTACACAAACATGGGTATAAGTGAAAGCATTTAAACAGATGAATTAAAATTACATAACTAAAGCTTTATACTTGAGAATTTTTATCCCTGCCCATAGAGAAAACAATTACTGATTGTTATAAGTAGTTTATGGCCACACCCCTATTTAATGGTCGCAAACTAGGCTTAAAATACCATTATGGTCAATAAAGAGCAGTATTCTATACACTATACCACATGGTAGCTAGATATTGCAAGATATCAGTATTTTGTGCCATGATCTG